>OU745258.1:5005000-7505000 GCA_916618015.1 Xestia c-nigrum | reverse complement strand
CGCACAGCCCAAACCACTGGACGGATCGGGCTGAAATTTGGCATGTAGGTAGATGTTATGACGTAGGCATCCGTTAAGAAAGGATTTTGGTCAGTTCTACCTTCAAGGGGATAAAATAGGGGATGAAAGTTTATATGAAAGTCCGTCAGTTTTAAAGTTAGGATCTTCAAATTTTGTGTTTAGGCTGACAATTGAAAATTAATTTACACGTGTTTCAGCGTTTTTGATAATTCCACCCCGAAGGTTTAAAAAGGGGACGAAATTGTGTGTGAAAAATACTTAATTTTCGACGTAAAAAGTACAAAATTTGTTATCTGGGCTTTTGATTTGAAGGTAACGCAACGGCTTTATTAGAATTTCAACCCTTGAGGGGTGAAAAGGAACAACATTTTGTTTTTAATTAAAGTTTTTATTTCTTGAGTTGCAAAATAGTATCAAAGTTAGTAAGTCGTTGGTTTTTTTTTATTTCGACCCTCAAACGGGTAAAGGGGATGAAGTTTTGCATTGTAGTAGTTCATTCGTTCTCCAATAACAGCAGAAGGAGAGACCTTTTGCAGCAGTTCAAGTTAATAGTATAGGGCGTACACAAGTTAAAGTACAGGTGTGACTTCGCGGCTGGCAGTTCTTACCGTTTTGTAGGACCTAGGTTAGTCGAAGATTATGGAGTTACGGCAGGGGCAGAAAAAGAAGTATGTATAGTAGAACGAGATAGAATGAGTAATTGTCTATATTGTATTTGATACCAACTAGATTTTTTTATTTGATTGATTCCTGTTTTTTTTCTAACTCTTCTGCAATTTTGATCTTAGTTTTGATGAATGAAGATGAAGTCAAAATAAAAATCCAAAATGGCGAAAATTTCGACGATTTTTTTTGTATTTTTCATCATGGGTGTCGTTTCCGTGATTTTTGGTGTCGCTGATAATGAAAATGAAGTCAAAATTAACATGGGAAAAAACGTTAACATAAACAACGAAATAATCGTTCTCTTTCTTTTTCTTCGTCTTCCCCTGACACTATTTTCAACCTTCGCCACTGTTAGGTAGAGGTGTATCTAATCCTACACCCACATTTCGCATATTTATCTTATTTCCATCAACCGGGCACAAATAATACAATAACACTTTGCCCGTCCCTGAAATCGAACCCAGGACCTCATGCTCAGTAGCGCTTGCGACAACTCGAACAACGATGCAGTCTCACACATGACCCATCAATATTTTCACGTGAACGAAGTCGCGGGCAACAGCTAGTATCTAATATTAGTAATTAAAGTAACAACAACAAAACTAGACACACCATCTACCCCTGCACAGTAGGCGCATTGGTCCCGCAACACATTGGAGTTCAGTGAACCTACTGAGCAGAACAGTATCGGTTCTCTCGCCAATCATCCTGAGGACGCTATTCGGGCTCCCCCGTACTCGGCGCACCACTGACGCAACTTTTTTACGTACCTATAATTGCATAGAAGTCATCTATACTGGCGTCAGCAAACATGCAAGGATGCACTGCAATATCGAGGGAGCCGAAACAGAGCCCTAAACACATATTATTATGGATTATGTCTGAAATAAAAGGATAATAAAAGAATAATAATTATTGCATTGGCAATTGCACGCGCAAGGCATTGTAGGCTTTCTGTGTTATATTAACCACAATAAATGTAAAACACAATTGAACAAATGTGTACTTTTTAATTCACAAATGAAATTAATCCCTCTCGCGTTTCATTATATTTCAAGGGGGTGGTGGTAACAATATCTCAGTTGTCTCAAACTGCGAGGGGTGAAGATCTTCCTTAAAAGCAATTCCACTTTGTGAATTTTTCATCGCATTATGGTAGCTATAAAAGTCGTGGATATTTTATTATCACCGTTTTATGGGCGGTAAGGTTAATAAAAGGTATTATTCCAATTACAACTTCATTTTTTCTTTCAATTTTTATTCGTGTGAGTCGTGGATTGGAGTCATACATTTTTTTTATGTGGCAGGGTTATTTGCCGACTTATGAATACTGTTTTTTTTTCTTTTTGAAGTATTCATGAACTGTATGAATTAAGCCACCTTAGTTAGCTTATTTCACAAAGCCTTTATCACTCTTTTTCGAGGACTCACGTTAAAATTATAACACACTAGCTGGCCCACGCAACTTCGTCTGCGTCACATAAGAGAGAAAAACGAAAGGAAAAAAAATCCCCGTTTTTGCAACATTTTCATTGCTGCTCCGCTCCTATTAGTCATAGCGTGATGTTATATAGCCTATAGCCTTCCTCGATAAATGGACTATTCAACGCAAAAATAATTTTTCAATTCGAACCAGTAGACCCTGAGATTAGCGCGTTCAACCAAATAAACAAACAAACTCTTCTGCTTTATAATATTAGTATAGATTGCATTGCCGAAACTCATCGTGCTATGGAGAACGAGCAACTCGTCAACTTCCTGTTTTTCTTTAGTACAAACGCATCGTCTGTTTTCTTTTACAACGCAAGTTTAATACGTACTAAACAAGTTTAAAACTTCTCGCTTCATCACAACCGTTTGAACTAGACTTGAACTGGAGCACTAAATCGTGAAATACCTATCTTTGACTCACGTGTAAGTTTCGTTGAGTAGTAAAAGATTTTGCTGAAGCGGTAAACTTTGAGTGCTCCAACTTCACCGTTAGTCATTCATTACAGATGTGTTAACACTAGTTTTATTTTGCTTTAGAGTCTTCTTCTCAATCATTTAAGTCCTATGGTGAATCGATTTTAAATGAGATAAATTTATTTATTTAATCGAAACCCGCCCCGAATTTGCAGTAGTAGTATAAGTATATATTATTAATTGTAATACTTATGACAAACGGCTTTAAGGCATATTATATTTATGCCATACTAGCTGTGCCCGCGCGGTTTCACTCGCGTGTTTCTTAAGTTGGTGTTTATTAAATGAGATTTAGTGTGAAAGTTAATGTTCTAGGAAAATAGCTATAAAAATACCATCCTGAAACACCTCACACTCAAATGGGAGTAGTTCTCCCGCTGCCATGACTTCACAGGTGGTACCGTAGGTGCCATGGAAAGACATTTCAGTAACGTATTTACGCATCGAACAATAAACAGCTCCTGACCGATCCTGGGTGAAGGTTGAAACCTTTCCCAGTTGTAAGACACGTGGCCCACAACGCTGGCTCGAACACGTGGTCCACACAGACGCATAACTTTGTGTAATTTATTTCATCACCACTGCTCTCAAAACGGTGAAGGAAAACATCGTGAGAAAACCGGCATGTCCTAGAACCAAAACTTCGAAGACATGTGACATCTGCCAAACCGTACTGGGCCCGCGTGGTGGATTTGCCGATACGCAAAATATGCGCTTTGAAATTGAATTTGGCCAACAGAATCAAAACATCAAAATGACCTTTATTGAAGTGTCCTAAGAATCGGGTTATTTTTACTCCCGGTTTGTCCCTTGAAACACCTGGAACTAAAACGGCAATAATTCTCCCGCTGCCATGAGTGATGCAGCAAATATGATAGAGATGAAAATAAGCATGCGCCATCTCCAGGAACATTTACTATTTGGCTAAAATTTTTTACTCCATTAGAAGTGATAGTAATTTCATTATCCATTTAATTAAAAAATGCGCACGACCAGTAAGTAACGTAAAAAATATTATTTGAAACGTAATTTTCTTTACAGCTATTCTTTTGCAACACCAGCCTAAACCCAAGATACAACATTAAAATTAAAATACGATCGTAGGTATTCACGGACACCTTTTCTAGTAAGAACGGCTAATACTGAAATACCTAATACCTAGAGTAATACCAAAGTGTGAAATACACAATATGTAATTCGCAAAGAACAGCAAAATATCGCACGAGTGCGATATTTTGCTATACTTCTATATATTTTCTCGCAGTCATCAGCGAAAATAATAGTACACAACTCGTGAAAAAAAAGTCATCTCTGTTCTTGTAACCCTCGCTCCGCTCAGGATTCTACTCTAGAATCCTTCGGTGCTCTCGGGATCCAGCTTAGTCCCTTGAATTAAATTCCTATCTTCACTTGTTGTATAATCTACTAGCTGACCCACGTAACTTCGTCTGCGTCACATAAGAGAAAAAATCCCCGTTTTTGCAAGATTTTTCATTCCTGCTCCGCTCCTAATGGTAGTAGCGTGATGTTATATAGCCTAAAGCCTTCCTCGATAAATGGACTATCGAAAAAAAATTTTTTTCGATTTGAACAAGTAGTTCTTGAGATTAGCGCGTTCAACCAAACAAACAAACTCTTCTGCTTTATAATATTGTAGTATAGAGTACTAGCTGTTGCCCGCGACTTCGTTCACGTGAAAATATTGATGGGTCATGTGTGAGACTGCATCGTTGTTCGAGTTGTCGCAAGCGCTACTGAGCATGAGGTCCTGGGTTCGATTTCAGGGACGGGCAAAGTGTTATTGTATTATTTGTGCCCGGTTGATGGAAATAAGATAAATATGCGAAATGTGGGTGTAGGATTAGATACACCTCTACCTAACAGTGGCGAAGGTTGAAAATAGTGTCAGGGGAAGACGAAGAAAAAGAAAGAGAACGATTATTTCGTTGTTTATGTTAACGTTTTTTCCCATGTTAATTTTGACTTCATTTTCATTATCAGCGACACCAAAAATCACGGAAACGACACCCATGATGAAAAATACAAAAAAAATCGTCGAAATTTTCGCCATTTTGGATTTTTATTTTGACTTCATCTTCATTCATCAAAACTAAGATCAAAATTGCAGAAGAGTTAGAAAAAAAACAGGAATCAATCAAATAAAAAAATCTAGTTGGTATCAAATACAATATAGACAATTACTCATTCTATCTCGTTCTACTATACATACTTCTTTTTCTGCCCCTGCCGTAACTCCATAATCTTCGACTAACCTAGGTCCTACAAAACGGTAAGAACTGCCAGCCGCGAAGTCACACCTGTACTTTAACTTGTGTACGCCCTATACTATTAACTTGAACTGCTGCAAAAGGTCTCTCCTTCTGCTGTTATTGGAGAACGAATGAACTACTACAATGCAAAACTTCATCCCCTTTACCCGTTTGAGGGTCGAAATAAAAAAAAACCAACGACTTACTAACTTTGATACTATTTTGCAACTCAAGAAATAAAAACTTTAATTAAAAACAAAATGTTGTTCCTTTTCACCCCTCAAGGGTTGAAATTCTAATAAAGCCGTTGCGTTACCTTCAAATCAAAAGCCCAGATAACAAATTTTGTACTTTTTACGTCGAAAATTAAGTATTTTTCACACACAATTTCGTCCCCTTTTTAAACCTTCGGGGTGGAATTATCAAAAACGCTGAAACACGTGTAAATTAATTTTCAATTGTCAGCCTAAACACAAAATTTGAAGATCCTAACTTTAAAACTGACGGACTTTCATATAAACTTTCATCCCCTATTTTATCCCCTTGAAGGTAGAACTGACCAAAATCCTTTCTTAACGGATGCCTACGTCATAACATCTACCTACATGCCAAATTTCAGCCCGATCCGTCCAGTGGTTTGGGCTGTGCGTTGATAGATCACTATGTCAGTCAGTCAGTCAGTCACCTTTGAATTATATATATTTAAGATAGATTTACTACAGTGTTGGTAGTGTCGAAATTATGAAAGTATGCATTAATAGTGTCAAAGACCATATTAGACCTCTGATGTTGAAACACCTCAGCTAGAAGGCATGTACTCGTATCTATTTATTCCATGTACGTTTTCATTCATGTATTTCATTAAAGTACCTGCGAGTAGTTACACAAAAATACAGGGTGTAAACCACCTCATCACGAAGCCGTCAACCACGCATTCTGTAAGTACATCAAACCAAGTAACTTAACGCAAAAATTATTGCTGGGAAACCATTTTTTTTTTGGGGTGAAAGTCATGTTTTGTCGTGGAACTCAATGTAACGCACTCATTGTGCTGATGGATGGATTGAGTAGTATGGTGGTCGCGGAAGTGTTTCAAGTAAAAATATGACAATACAACTTGTAGTTGAAAAAAAAAAAAATCACGTAAAGTTTGAATTGACGGTTCCCAGGTATGGTGTAGAACAAAAAAATATCACAATGACAGAGAGAACAAGTGCCTTTCGGCTTCGTTTAGAAGTTTTTTACACCCTTTATAATATTTTATATGGTCTGCCAACTGCTTTACAGTTAAGTGAAGTTACATTTATTGTAATGCTTAGGATGTCAGCACGAATAAATGCATTTTCATTTTTCTACGTTGTCAGTCATACATTGTTACCTATGAGATAACAGAGACGTTAAGTTCCTATAAAATGATAATTTCAACTCACTTCGCACTGTCAGGATTACTATTCCTCTTTATTCATGAATATCAGCGTATTGTGTTAATATTCAAAACACTACAATACCCAAACTCGGCGAGCAATTTACGAAGTTATTCGATAAAACCATCTGAGGAATTTAATCAAGTAACTCTTTCGGCGAACATTCTGGAACAACTTTATACGTAGCTTTTTTAATCATAGCTCATTTTATATTTTGAGTGAACTTTACAAGTTATTGGACATTACGCAGCAAATTATTAAATTTATTTAAAAAAAATCTTTTAATATGTTAGAAAATTCTAGACTTTAGATTTAAATAAATTGTTCTCGAAGTAATATTCTCTGACCAAAATAAAATTGCGCAGTTAATTAAACATTTTAATTTCTGAATTAAAATGTTTAATTAACTGCGCAATTTCAATCAAATCAAAATATGAACCGTAATTTTAATTGAATCCTCTGGGATTCAATTAAAATTACGGTTCATATTTTGATTTAAATATAACTTACCTGACATGTATGTAATGTTTATGTAATGTTATTGTTTATTTTTTGTTTGTATTAACTTTTATTACGGGGGTTTTGCCGCGCTCGGGTTGTGTGCGGCGAAGTTTCACCAGAGGGGTAGAAGAGGAGGAGGAGAAAATCATCATTGTGAAAAAAATGACATTAACAAAGAAAATAGCATCCTGACTATCAAGGCTTTCGGGACCGTGATAAGTTATATTTTCATTTTATTATTTATTATAAAGAATATTTGAGGTTGTGAGAAAATTTTGTGATACTTACTTTTTCCCCATCAGGTGGCCTCGTTTATTCGGAAGCCTATCATTGATATGGCTGATACAACGGTAGCTACGTAAAAAAAGAAAAAGCATTTATTAGCCCGCACAGGACAAAACACATTAAAATTAGCATTATTTACAACTAATGAAAATTAAACACAGATAAAAAATTAAAATTAAAAAGAAACGAAAGTGGTCCTGAACGAGGCCAAAAGACCCCTATCTCAGTATGGTGCTGTAACATTAAAAAACGTCACAGCGCTGGTATAAACACGATTCATACCTTTTAGCTCGAGTGCCTCTGCAAATTTAAACGCGAGCACTGGAGGGTATCAGAGAAAGTCCTTGCACCGGGATTGAGTGCAATCTGCCACAAAGCATGTGTGAAAGAGACTGAAGTTATATCTATGTAGTATACTGCTAAGCTTAGAATACAATGTTGGAACTACGCTCACTCTGTGCAAGATCATTTGCATTTGTTTTTTTTTCTTTAAATATAATTGAGGGTGGAACAAGGAAAATTGGAAAAGATGGAATGGGTACCAGTCCTTTGTTCAGGAAAAAATAACAAGAAAAAAACTTGCAAGCCGTTGGCAAAAGTCAAAGCAGATTCTTAATTTTCAAATAATACAGACAATATTTTAACTACTTATTATTAAAAAAAAATACAGTATAACAAAAAAATACAAATCTATTTAGTCCATCAGTTACAGTTTTGGGAAATAATGGACAAGTTTTTTTTTGTTTTTGTTATTCAATGAATATTGACAAAGATACAACGCATCAAAAGTCGAGAGTGGGGGCTCGTGACGTCAGAACTCACTAAAAGTAATACCAGGGCGTGACGTATTGAGTATTTTAAAAGCGTCGTAACATCGTAAAGGTTGGTTTACGTCATCTTCCTGCCCTTGTCCCATTTTATTTGGGGTCGGCGCAACACGTTTTCTTCTTCCATTCTCCCCTGTTAGACGTCACGGCATCATTTACTCCTTTCTCTTTCATATCAGTCTTTACACAATCCATCCATCTTTTCTTTGGCCTTCCTCTCCCCCTCCATCCATCAATACTTATGTCCATCACTCTTTTAGTCACATGCGTTTCATCCCTCCTCATTACATGTCCATACCAAGCCAAACGACTTCCTTTCAATTTTTCAGTAACAGGTGCCACTTTCAAACTTCCTCTAATATATTCATTTCTTACTTTATCCATTCTTGTCACTCCACACATCCACCTCAACATTCTCATCTCCGCTACATGCAATCGTTTTTCATCCATCTTCTTCACAGCCCAGCATTCTGATCCATACAATATGACAGGTCTAATCACGGACTTGTAGATTTTCCCCTTTAACTTGAGGGGCATCCGTGGGTCGCAAGTTGTTCCAGTGACCTGTCGCCATTTCATCCATCCTGAGTTGATCCGGTGCGTTACGTCCCGGTCTACTTCGCCATTTCCCTGAATAAGCGACCCAAGGTACCGAAAATCGGAGGTTGGTTTACGTAACAACATAAAAAATACGGGCCAAATATTTTTTGATAATCAAACTGACGGACGATTTATATTTTATTTTTAAAGTCTACCCTAATGAATTATTAAACAAATAATTATCATGATATAAAACGAACACTGATGAAATGAGAGCGCTGACGTGGGGTTTCCAAAAATGTGTTATGTCATGCACCCGGCCGCATAAAGAATGAAGAAATGAGAGATTGGGCTGGTTCGAATGAGTAGGTCAGAATAATAATGAAGTTGAACACATTAATAAACTAGGAATAGGGTGAAAACAACTCGGGGTCCCGTCTGCTATAGAAGTCATGGTAACAACAGTTTTACTTAAGACATCTAAATGACTGAATGAATGATTCTTATTAGAAACTAGCTGACCCACGCAACTTCGTCTGCGTCACATAAGAGGGAAAAAGCTACCTACTACTACTACATTTTTTTTTCATAAGAACCTTCTCCTGTCAATAACAAACACAACAAAAAAAGAATCAGCCAAATCGGTCAAGCCGTTTTCATGCTATGTCGTGACAACGGAAAACGGGTTTCATTTTTATAATATAGAAGACATTAGAAGATTAGCACATCGCCGGCCGGTTAGTCCGCAAAAATTGTAATGGCACGGCTAAATTGCATGATATAAATATTCTTTATAACCTATAGCAGTATAGCACTCACAAGTAATGTAGCTTTAAGATGCTCTCTCAGTCACAAAACCTAAGAACCAGTAATTTTAGAGGCTAACAATGTCCAAAGAAAAATTGCGTGCAATTGAAAACTTTACCGTTGATTTACAATCTCCACCCTTAGATCATTTCTACATTAGCATTATTCATGAGAGCCAATCAGAAAAGTAGAAAAAAGGGCAAAGAAATTTTCAGTGTACTCCAAGCTTTAATTTTTCTTCTTGTAGATTCTAATCTTGTAACAAGGTTAGGTATATTGAGTTCTTAATAGCACCAAGAACTCTTGATTACCTAGCTATTTTATTTTCAACCTACACGAGAATATGGTGAACACTGTTTCAGACTAAAATATCGTGAAAAGTTACTTGTAAATTAGATGTTGACTTAGAATATTTCAGCAGAAACTTTACCGCGATGAGTTTTAAATTAAAAAGTTTGGTTTTTGTTATTTTAATTATTCAGTAGTCTTGAAAGTTTGTTTGAATACTTACGCGTGTAATTAAGCATTTATTAATGTTGTTTTATCACGAGCTCAGTAAGTTTTTCGTGATGCGAAATGTTTCTGACGATTTTTTAAATATTGTGTTCATGTCGCTCGATTTTATAATCGGTTCTTTGTAGTTTGTGGTTCAAAAACATCAGTAAACTATCTTAGTTTGATTTCATCAGGGAAACAACCTGCGAAGCTATAGTGATGAACTAATTGCCATTTAGTTCTACCCCTATACAGGGTGTAAACCACGTCATCACAAAGCCGTTAACCAAGCATTCTGTACATAAACTAAGTAACTTTATGCAAAAAATATTGCTGGGAAACAATATTTGTTTTTGAGGTTATAAATCATGTTTTGTGGTAAAACTAAATGTAACCCACTTAAAACATTGTGCTGTTGGATAGATTGAATAGTACGGGGTCATGAAGGTGTTAAAAGTCAAAATCTTACAAACTAACTTGTATTAAAAAAAAAAACTAGTCAAAAAGTTGTATCTTTGACCCCCCATATCTCCGTAACTGATAGGTTCCCAGGTATGGTGTGAAACAAAAAAAATATCGCAATGATGGAGAGAACAAGTGCTTTTCGGCTTCGTGAAGAGGTGTTTTACACCCTTTATACGAGTTCTAATACTTTCCGAAAACCAAGTAATGCAAATAAAAGTTTCTCCCTAAATGGTATGCAACAGGAAAGGAAATTGGAATCATTAGAAAAACATCAAACTGCCGCCCTTTCCCCCACGTTTAGCTGGAAATTTTCAAATAGCCAAAGTTTTTAGTCGAGCTCCTAAACTAATTGTGTGCAGAACCACAAAAATGATTGCTGTGTCCTTAATGAGTATTTCACGTGGTTTGGGAAGCTTTCCAGTTTAACTGTAATGAGCGATAATGTATGGCACGGAAATGTTTTAGTTTGCTATTATCATTATGCGTTGGGTAGGGTTTCAGTGCAAGCGAGATTAAATTCAATCATCTCATCATCATCATCATCATCAGCCTTTAATGTTCCCACTGCTGGGACACGGCCTCCTCTCAATGAGAGGGAATGGGCTATAATCTACCACGCGGGCCCAGTGCGGATTGGTAGATGTCACATGTCTTCGAATTTTTGGTTCTAGGACAAGCCGGTTTCCTCACGATGTTTTCCTTCACCGTTTTGAGAGCAGCGGTGATGAAAATAACTTACACAAAGTAATGCACCTACCTGGGTTCGAACCCACGACTTACTGTTCGTAAGTCGGGGCCGCCACCACTGGGCCACCGCTGCTCTCAATTCAATCATCTACTCGTATCAATTGATATTAGATAGGTTTATAAAAAGGTGAAAGCATTTTTTTTAACAACGTGTTTTTAAAAGAATGATTTGTACTAATAGGTTTTAGTTGAGTTAATTATTTAGTAAGTTTATTAATATGCTAATTGTAGGGGATGTTAGGAATATACTACGACTTCGCGTCTCCACGTAATATTTCCTGCCAATGCCAAAAGAAAACGCGGCCCGTGAGCGAAGCTGTGCCCACAGCTAGAAAGTACTAGAGGGTGTGAAACACATTTTGCTTATAGTTCGTAATCTGCTAAATTCACTATGGTCGATCATTGGTCGGTCGATGGTCTCGTAATAAAATTGTGTTTTAATGACATTCTCATATTGCCATTATTATAAAACCATTAGTACAAATGGTTTTCGAAATCTACTACTAAATACGAACATTTATTCATGCCAGATTTCATGTACGAGATTAATATTCTATGACATTTCTTTCAATGAAGTGATTGTTCATTGAGAACTCATAATGACGCCATTATAATAGTAGATTACCAAACTTGTCAAAACTTGACAGAACTTGATCATTAAGAAATCAATGATCACCTTTTCTGACACTATTGTAATAGTAATTGAGGCCCTGTTAACGAGGCCGAAAGGCACTGTTTCTCCCCGTCATTGCAATTAAATATTTTTTTATTCAAAAAGTTGCAACCTTAATCCCCAATATTTCTGTAACTAGAAGGTTCCCAGCTTCTTCTAGTTACGGAAATATTGGGGGTCAAAGTTACAACTTGTTGACAAGCTTTTTTAAAATACAAGTTTTTGTTGTAAGATTTTTAAACATCTCTACGACCACCGTACTTGTTCGTCCATTAGCACAAAATTTAAGTGCGTCACATTGATTTCTACCACAAAATATGACTTTTCACCCCAAAACAAAAGTTTGATGTTGTTTGTTGTTTGTTCCTGGTAATTTTTGCGTAAAGTTACTTAGTTTGATGTACAGAATGCTTGGTTAACGGCTTTGTGATGAGGTTGTTAACACCCCGTATTTACAGCTTGCGCAGAATGAAGTTCCTGTTATATTCTCAATTCAGAAACTATTTTTGTTAATATCAAACTTGAACTTGAAACAAAGTATGTAAAACTATTGTGTGTTTGACGTCGCTTTATTTAATGTCTATAGAAAACTTACAGCTAGGATACAGATAGTTAAACGTTTTTGAAGGATGGTCAATTATTATAGGTTTTTCAGACAAAGGATAAGACAATATACGTGAGAACAATATATAATCTAATATTAATTGAACCCATCGACATTAATATCTTACTGAGCTATCCGCTGACAGTGTGACAGCAGTTGAAGGAAATACTTTTCTTTCTTGTATTCAGAAAGATTGTTACTGTGAATACAACTTCGGAAAATTCTGGTTAATTCAGTCCATTTTATGTAAACTCTATCTGTAGGGAACCGCACATTACTTTTCATAATCACGCGCTGTGCATTCTATGCACTCAGCAATTCGTGCCTATCACTAAGGTAATTTGTATAAGAACATTAAATCAATATAAATCAGTGTACAATGTAATACCCGGTGGTCGGTTTTATTTCATCATCCCCATAGAATTGCCCCCGTATCATCACAAAGTGCGGGGATCCCCTACAATAAAAAAAAACAGTAAATGCCTGCGCTGTTCGTAAGGTTGCTGCCTCTGTACTAACACTACTCGACCCCATGCAATGTATTGTTGAGTAATATTTTATTACTCAACAATACACCGGTGGAATCACCGGGGTTTTTACCGTTGACCCCCATTGGGGCCACGGGCGGTGAGGTCAACGGGAATACACCCGTATTACCACCGACGATGATTTGGAAGTGATGAAGTATTAGGTCCAATATAATTTAGAAAAAGAAATACGGTCGCCAGCTCCAAGTTCCCACAAATTGTCAAACGCCAAATGATTTTAAACCATAAAATACTGATGATTAAGTTCAAAAGTGAATTTTACAGATTGTGTTAGCTTGATGCACTGGCGACTGTACCTATATCATCAATCCTTTTCTCTGCACAACTCAACAGAACACCTATATAAATGCGACTAACATTGAAGCACGTACATGTGCCAACTTGTTTCGTTGAATTTAATACGGAACAAGACGGCACGTGTGTAGCAACACAAATTACATGTGTTTGCAGACATATTTTATTTTGTGTCGCCTTCAGGACATGTGAGGTGTAAATCAATTTTGGTCTGAGATGTGATTTTTTGTGGGTTTACAAGATTTAAAGTGACCAGTCTAAAATAATATATACACATAGAATAATTTTGTCTACAATAAAATTATGATACTGTAATACGCGTATAATTGTTACACAGATCTTTAATTGATGTGATATTATAAAAAAGGCTTGCTACTTTTTAGTTAAATTTCAGGTTAAAAGTAAGTTTGCTACATAACACAATTTAAAACATAAAGTTATCAATCACAATCTAAAACAAGAGTAGTTCGAAGGACCAGTTTTTTTTTTTTGATACCGATTAATATAACATAACCTTAAAACACTTTATATTCCCCCTAAAAAGCGTAGTCGACGGAGCCCCGCTTCGCAGGGTCATTCATCATTTCCGAGTACAGGGTTTAAAGGAACCTAACTAACCTAACGGGGGGGTGCCCCAAGTCCCGATTATGGGGGCAGAGATACTTCCGTATGTTCAGTTGACAATAGTTCGAGACATTACAATATCGCGAGAAAAAACACGTTATATTGTAATATAACGTGTTTGACAATTTTACGGTGACATATACATGTCATTAACATAATAAACGAAAGCGACCTTTGCACTGAGTCCGACAATGCCGTAGAAGTAATAAAGTAATGGACCAATAAAATGTAATGGTAACATCGACACAAATAAGAAGAATAACATGCAAACATTGCATTTACAGTAGAAAATGCAAGGCTACGGAAACGCGTAGCCCGGCTACGCAAGCGTAGCACGCCTACGCAGCCGTCGTAGCACGGACGCAATCGTCAGCTGCATAACTGAATCCTAACAACTCAGTCCTGCTCAATAATAATATCTTACTGGAAATGTTTGTATTTATACTGAACTAGTTATTTGTATGTCGTCGATAAAAATATCAACATTCACACTCGCGGGTATTAGTGTTGTACCCAGGTGTGTGAAAAAATGATCTTTTGCTACTCATACAATAATTGTAAACTACATAAAGCACTATACACTGTGTTACTGGACGATATCCATAAACTTCGACCAGTCATTGTACAACAACATTAACAACACCACACATATCAACATTGTTGTTTATGAACAACTTTTATTATGGGACCAAACCCTGAATCGCGAAAAATGAACCAGTAGTTCCACACATTTTGTCGAATTAATGCAAACATATTGTAGGGAACAGCAGATTTTTTTTCGCATTCAGGGTTTCAGTCAATAGCACGCCAATGTCTGCCAATTACATATAATAATAAACAACCATTTTTATTTCCCTTCCACAAAGGCGCCTTAAAAATATGAATAATACTACATCAGATAAATCCTTTGTGGGAGACTGGTATCTGCACTAGGGAAACTCTGTCACACAGATTACCAGCCCCCCTCCCAAAAACAGTGTTTTAGTATTAAATCTTAAATGCTAACAAATTATTGTAACCTTTAGCAGAAGATTATATAGCCAATAAATGTGCTCTTTGTCAAACCTGCATTGATGAATGTAATTTGAAACATTAAACACCTCATTTGGGAATAGCTTTTAATTAGCCATTATCATGTGATGTGTTGTTATTTAAATGAGTAGTAAAAAAATGGAGAGCTTCAAAAGTATATTCAGGGTACTCTGTGAGCCGTGTAGATAGAACGTTCGTGTTCCATCATTCATGTGATATCAGCACATTGAAGGGGCCTAAGGGCCGAAGCACAAAATAAATGAATTTGAATTTGAATTTGAAGCCTGCCGGGGCTGCGGGACTGTTCAAAAGAGATACCGTGGCCCCGGAACATAAAGGGCGAGGAAAGCACATGGATGAGTTTAAGTCAGTATAAGTCTGACACTCCTCTCTGCTCCGCCCAGAGTGAGAGAAGATGAAGAGATATTTGATGATTTTCCATCCGAAAAAAAAACGGTTTGGTCCTATAGTAAAAGTTGTTCGAGGGGCTCCGTCGACTACGCTTTTTAGGGGAATATAAGGTGTTTTAAGGTTAGGTTATAATAATGATGAGTACAATGACCTGTCAAAATTTATGGATATCGTCCGAAAAGACGGTGTATTATTATCTAAAAATTCTTTTGACTACTTTACAAAGCTTTATGTTTCGAGTCTATCATTATTTCCATTCACACGTAAAAAAAAAAACGAATAACCACGCACCATTCGATGCACAAGTTAATAAAACACAGATACTCGTTCGACGCTATTGATAAAGTTGGCGCAGCACAGTTTTTGATCGCTCCGCCAGTCGAAAGGCCTGTAATTTGGCCGACTCCGTTTATTTTCCCTTAATATCGGATCTCAATCCCGTCTGATTGCAGCCTAGCAGTTTTTAAAACGTTTCAAAAGGCGGGTTGAATAATTTTCACTGGGAGATGAAGCCGTAATTCAGTCTTTTCGATATAAAATGTTCAATTTCTTTTATACAGGGTGGAAAAGTCGGTCAGTGGACTGAAAGTATCTTAAATATTGGTGATCTTAGCGATTTGTACACAAAGGTAACATATTTTTTAATAGATTTTTTGTAATTTTAATGCCTCAACTGTGGTTCGAACTGACAAATATGTAAAAAACTAAATAGCGCACGTAAAAGAGGATTAAATAAAATAGTATATCTTAATTTATTTTTGAAGAATAAACATTTTTTTTTAATTTTGCCACCAATTGGCATTCTTTTTTTTCACATCCTGTATATCGCTATAGGCTTTTGAATGAATGCGAAGAATCGTGAATATATTTTATGTTTTCAGCGCAGAATGTAAATTGCACGCTCATTTATTGTGATTATGATCATTTTTTTTATTAACTAGAATGTTAGGATGAACGTGATATGTATTTATATTATTTCACATTTTAATCAAGTAAATAAAGGTTTTTTTGTTTAATTCTCGCATTAGACCGCTGCTCGCTCTGGCATTTTGTTTATGGTTTATTACTACCCAAGTGAGGTCAGCATTAGTATTATTCTTGTTGATTATCTACACATTTTTTATTCTCGAAGCTGAATTAATAATACAGGTTACAACGCCCTAAAATATTGAGCTGATGGATGAATTGAATAGTGGGAAGCTCGTGGAGGTGTTTAAAGTAAAATTCTTACAATAAAAAATTGTACTTATTTAAAAAAAAATTGTTAAGAAGTTGGAAATTTGACCCCCAACATTTCCGTAACTAGAAGGTTCCCGGGTATGATCAAAAAAAAATATCGCAATGCCCGGGAGAACAAGTGCCTTCCAGCTTCGTTAAGGCGCTTTTGACACCCTTTGTATGAAATAAATAAAACAAGATATTAATGATACGACGAGTACTATTTATGCAAGGCGGTTTCGTAGTTGTTCTAATTTAAGATGTCTTCTTCTCAGTCCGCCGGCGCGCCGTCTTAATCTTTCGGACATGTCTAACTTTATTACTTTCCTCTCGATGTAAAGACAAAACGTTCTATTTGAACAACAGTTCAACTTTTAAGACAACCAATAATAGGTGGTTAAAACTTTACAAAAAATATTTATAACTAGCTGACCCGCGCAACTTCGTCTGCGTCACAAAAGAGAAAGAGAGGGTTACAGAGAGTGGGTCGTAAACACCTATTATACAATTTTCAAAGAGCACATCACACACATCCTTCCGCATAATGAAAATGCGCGTCGGGTATATGATCATTATTTTGCTGCGGAGTTATTTAAAACGGTGTATCGGTGTATAAGAAATGCATTGAAATCAATTTACGTGCATGTGCATTGATCCATCAGACAGTCCTTCAGGACGAAGCATTTTTTATTTGTAGAATTAGTTTCGTATAGTCTACATTTTCTTCGTAGTATTTTTTATTTGTAAATACAGGGTGGAAACGATTAACGGGGTAGAAAGGGGAGCTTCCTTAACCGTTGAGTATTTGAAACAGGATCGATTGGCATCAAAAAATGTTTTGTGTAAAATAGCAATTTTCTTGCTAGCTGTACTTTTTTTAAAAATCTGTGAATGGGGATCAAAATTTCACAAAAAATTACGGATGGTTTCCTAAGACCATTTTCATGTAGCTGCAGCGGTTAAGGTTTATCATTATTGGCATCAAAAAAATTGTTTTATGTAAAATGGCAATTTTCTTGCTAACTGCACTATATTTTTTAATTAAATCTGTGAATGGGGATCAACATTTAGCGAAAAGATTATGGATTGTTTCTAAGACCTTTTTCGAGCCCCTTACTGCCCCGTTTACCGTTTCCACCCTGTATTACCAACTACTTATACCGAGGAAAGCCGATTTTGTTGAGTTCCGCTATTTTGGGCGTATTCACTTCGAAAATCAAATATAAAAAAAAATGAGAAATTATGTTTACCTGTATTAGATTAGAAGTATCTACAGCAACTTTTAAAGGTTTAAACTTCTTTGGATTTTGTTCTATAATAGGTGTATGAAGTAAATTAATTTTAAACACAAAACCCTCTTTTTTACATGGTACAGGTATTTTTTTATTTTTGATAATAAGTATTTACTCTGGGTTTCATGATTCTAGAACAATCTAAAAAAAATGTTCATGCAAACTTTACCCCCCCCCCTCTTTTCATCCCCTTTTTCCAATTTTTCCATATTTTCTATAGCTTAAATGTTATTTTGAGTTTATTTAAATAGATTAGTGCAGTTTTCATCAAAATCCGTCCAGCAATTTTTACGTGATGCGCGGTCAAACAAACAAACAAAACTTTTAAAAATGGTTTTAATATGTTCAGTTACTTATTTTAAGTCACCCTGGGCGAGTTTTTAAATCTTCAATGTACAGATTATTTGGTCTCAACGATTTTTTTTATAGGTATGTATAGATATAGATAGAATGATGTCTACACGACCTTTCCATCAACAAAAACATCGCGACACCTCACCACGGTGTTTGCAACCCCTGGCACCCAGTGTCACGTTTGCTACCCCTGCATAAATTCGTCACCCTGACGGTAACAATGACAAATAACTGAGGACGTGAGTGCTGTAGGTGCAAAGAGCACTGTTATGGGGAAAGTGAAATGTTTATTTTTTTTATTTTTAACAGGTTAGGTCTGTATCCTTGAAATGCGAGTGCTTTGTCTCTGTCCTTTGTGTAAAGTATCACGCCAGATCGAGTGTGTTCCATTATCAGAGATTATTTTAGAAGTAGTTACTAAGTAACGTGCATTTAATATATTATCTTCTTACACTTCTATGCTAATTCTAGCTTTTGCCTGCGGCTTTGCTCGGGCCCTTATCACCAAGGGGTATAAAAAATAGTCTACGACCTATTATTCTCAGACCTACTAAACATAAAAAAAACATAAAAATCGGTGAAGCCGTTTTCGAGGAGATCAATAGTAAATACGTTGACACAATATTTTTATTTAAGTATTATAAAGATTATAAAGCTGAAGAGTCTGTTTGATGGAACGCTATAATCTCAGGAACGACTGGAATCTACAAATTCTTTTAGTGTTAGATAACCCATTTATTAAGGAAAGCTGTAGGCTTATCATTCATTATTCATTCATTTCAGCCGAATGGCGTCCACAGCTGGACATAGGCCTCCCCCAAGTTTCGCCACATTGACCGGTCCCTTGCGACTCGCATCCAACGGATGCTGGCAGGCTTATAAAGGGTGTAAAATACCTCTTAACGAAACCGAAAGGTATTTATTTCCTCTTCACTACAATCATTTTTTGTTCTACACCATATCTGGGAACCTTCTAGTTACGGAGATATTGGGGGTCAAAGTTACAACTTTTTGACAAGTTTTTTTAAAAATACAGATTTTTGTTTTAAAATTGTTACTCCAAACACCTCGACGACCCCCGTATTATTCTCAATCCATGCATCAGCACAATGTTTTAAGTGCGTTATAATGAGTAACAACATTATTTTTCACCCAAAAAAAAAGTTGTTTCCCAGCAATAATTTATCTAATTTGATTTGAAAATAATGTCCACTTTGTTTCTTGCCTATTCTTCATTATGAGATACTAGCTGACCTACGCAACTTCGTCTGCGTCATATAAGAGAGAAAAACGAAAGGATAAAAAATCCCCGTTTTTGCAAAATTTTCCAATCCTGCTCCGCTCCTAATGGTCAAAGCGTGATGTTATATAGCCTAAAGCCTTCCTCGATAAGTCGACTATCCAACACAAAAAGATTTTTTTAATTTGAACGAGTAGTTCTTGAGATTAGCGCGTTCAACCAAACAAACAAACAATCAAACAAATTCTTCTGCTTTATAATATTAAGTATAGATACGGTTGTGGAATGAGTAAATACACACCACAGTGCAGCCACAGTTAAAAGCATAGTATACAATTATTATGCTTGTCACTGTGGCTGGACTGTAGGTAGCGCATTTTAAACTATGCACAAGTGCCTGTAACGGGTATATCTGTACTAATATTAGAAAGCAGAAGAGTTTATTTGTTTGTTTGGTTGAACGCGCTAATCTCAGGAATTACCGGCTCGAATTGTAAAAATAAAATTGCGTTGGATAGTCCATTTATCGAGGAAGGCTAATAATAGGCTATATAACATCACGTTATGGCCAATAGGAGCGGAGCAGCAATAAGAAATGTAGCAAGCGGGAACAACATCCTTCCGTTGGCCAGGCGATGCGTTGCGATATCAAAACTTCACGCGAACGAAGTCGCGGGCAGAAGCTAGTCTGTAATAAATGCTTTGAGTTTATGTTTGATAGTTAAATTTTCTTGTTTTTTCTAGTCATAAAGTAACCAGCACCAGGTACTTATGTAAATGGCCAGGATCTTAGTTTTTGTACAAAAAAAAACAACTCAACTTCAAACTAAATAATTTTCGCATCATAACTTCATTCATTCACCAACCTAACTCTTCGAACACAACCCGTCGAGCGAGTAACTCTTCATTTGCGGGCTGTTAATGTACGTCATCATTCTTCCCCTTTATTATACCAGCAATGGTTTATGAACAACACGATGCGATCCCCAGTGTATATCACACAAATTGGGGTTATTTGTGCGAGTGCTAAAAAGGGGTTTTCAGGTCAATTTTTGGATTGATATTGATAATGTTGTGTGTTAAAAGTGAAAGGTTATTTTTATGAAAAATTACTAAAGTTGATTATTATCTAGTTAGTAAATATTTTTGTATTTTAAGAACGTGTAGATTTTAATGGGAATCATAAACGTGACTAAGGGGTTCTGTACATATAAAACACTTTGTTCTGTACTTATTAAAGTTCGCACCAGTGATTCGTGCAATTAGAACACTCAATGATATCTCTCGGCATTTGGATATTTTTTCTTGCTCTTTGGCGGAATTCCAGAGGGTGACACTTAGCATGTTGTCTGCTGTTTAGATTGTGCTTCTACCCAGACTCGTTAGTTGGGACTGCACAATTAATTAGGTATAATGACTACATTTGTTAGCTTGGGTTTTACCTGTTAAAACAAATGTATGTGTTAATGAATAAAATAAATAAATAAATATAATGAATTAGAATTATTTAAGTCATTCTGGTCGAGGTAGCCGGCGGCGAAGCAGATGTGATGATCTGATCTTATTTGCGTTAGATATCGCACAAGAGATGTTTAAAGGGAGAAGGGGGAAGCAAAGGCTTCCCCTTGTAATGTATCCCACTGCTGTATAAAGATACAGCAGTGGGATACATGACATGCTAAGAAAATAAAAGTAATTCTGGAATTCATAGGAAGAGGTCTTTTACACAGCAGTCGTCGATGGTCTTACAGTATCAATATCCGCATTTATGTGATTAATTTAAGCAGAGATTCCAAGTAAGTTAGCAGGTTTTATTTTAAAGGCTGAAATTATAAGCCCACATGAGGGCAATAACAGACATTTTGAGACTTCTAACTATGCAATTGTAAACCCCTTTATGTATTCACACGGTCAACAACTATTTTTATCACTTTCAATAAAGGATTGTGTCAGATATTTTTACCTTAGTCTACTGGATGTGCAACAAAATCAAGGCAATATAAACTAGGTTTAAAGAACGGCGCTGAAGCGAGCGTCCATTAAACTCTATCAAGTTGACGCTTGCTCGCAAAGGGAGTCGAGACGATTTGTCTTCCAACAAAGTGCTGTAATAGGTAGGTAGGTAGGTGTTTTGGAAGACACATGTAAGATATTGCCTATAGTTAGCAATTTTCATGGGAAATAAGGAGGGGTTGTCTAAAATGGCTGCTTTAGCAGAATCGTAATAACATTCTTAAAATGGACGCAGACACAGTGTATTATTATTATAAAGTGACTATTTTACTATTTTAGGTGGAGTGATGACCTGGTGAAGGTTGCGGGAATCCGTTGGATGCAAGTCGCACGGGACCGGTCAATGTGGCAACACTTGGGGGACACCTATGTCCAGCAGTGGACGTCATTCGGCTGAAATGATGATGATGATTTTGCTAAAGCGGCCAATGTAAAGCCCCCTGGTACAAATGATAAGATATTGAGCAGCATACAATATGCATAATCCTCACCCGGTTAGACCATCGTAGATTTGTTTGACTATTTTAGATCGGCTTTTGTTGATAATATTGTTTTAAATTTTAACTTTGAATACCTTTTCAGTAAACTAGAGAAGGTTACTGGAATCCGATGGATGCGACTCGCACGGGACACTTGGCACGTGGCGACACTTGGGGGAGGCCTATGTCCAGCAGTGGACGTCTTTCGGCTGAAATGATGATGATGCTGATGAAACCAGAGAAAAATTGACATTCGATCCACCACTGACGATAAGGTTAACACTCATTCAAGTTATCAGTACAGCCCTTCTTGTTTGTAATAACATTCAATGTTGTGGAATTAACACCGGAAAAAAGTATCACAATTTCCACGACACCAGATTACTAAAGAAGCAAAAAATTCTCAGTGTTTTCAGAGGAGTACCTTAATGTCTCCATTCACTAACATTTTAGTTTCTTTCATACAATTTACTAGCACGGTATCACGGCGAAGCGAAGCAGGCGGAGAACTAAATTTAATACTTCCTTTTCAAGAAAAATACTGCAAGTGCTGGTCGGGTTATAAAAATTCTGGACTATTTTAACTGAAATGAAATGTTGCGCTGGGCTGTGGGCTAGACATAAGTTGGGTTCGTTTGAAAAGGATTATTTTGAGATATCGTTGTTGGCTTTGATTTTGTATAGATGTATAATTACACATTTCAGGAGATTCATAGGTAGACACTACAATCGACGTCCTAAAAATATTTTTCACAGCCCCATCTCGGAAAGAGTAATTTATCATAGCACTTTTTATTTTTTTAAACTCAGACTACGAATCTGAGTTCACCTTCATAAGTCCATGTTCACCAATAATATGACGGTCTGATTATCTAAAAACAGCTGTTTAAAATACATTTTTGTATAGGAACATGTCACAGTGACAGCTGTTTTGAGACAAGCAGGCCGTTATCTTTTCGGTGAACATGGACCTTAGTGTAAGTACTTTAATTTGAATTTGCTTTGCGCGCGCCATTTTCTTTTCACGTCATAATGTTTAAAGCTTAGGTTAAAAACTAGAAACTTGAAAACAAGCAGAGTTGGGCAAATTGTAATCAGATTAATGATTAAGGATTACGATTACATTTTGCAATCATCAATCAAGATTACAGATTACATTTTGTAATCATCAATCAAGATTACAGATTACATTTTGTAATCATCAATCAAGATTACAGATTACATTTTGTAATCATCATTTAGGAATTCGAAAAATAAAATCATGAGATGAGTTACAAAATTTGATGTAGAATTATTAAAACCACTAATTTTAACTAGTTTTGGCCGACATAATGTACAAATTGCCACTTTCTTTTTGCTCGTACACTCCGATTCTGAATACGTAAAAAATCAAGAATGCATGGTAATGTCTCAAGTTGTTCATGGTGCACAGTTTCAGATTCTGAATTAGTAGATAAAGACGAAAAAGAACTTGACGCTATTTTACAATAAATACTGATTTTACAATAATAATGTTTAAACACCAAAACACATAGGTCAATACGTCACGGTTTAGACTCGTGAATCAATTTACGTTTATATCCTTGCGCACTAAATACAGACTGACTGCTTGCGCTATGGCAAGAAGCGGGGCGCAGGCGGCGGACGATTGGCTTACCGGCCGTACCCCGTACCCCACCCAACTCCCGCACCCCGCGTGCCGTATCTTCGAAATGCAATTGAGTACGCAGAAATTCTTTTTCGAATTTACTTAAGGATTTAAATAACGAAAGAGTACAAAACGTCCATGACATCCAAATTGGATCAGAAGTTTTTAGAAAAACGCAGACTTACAAGATAGACATACTGATTGAATATCGACACATTACCTGTTGTCGGTAGAAGTTGTCATATTGTGCTCCACAATCTTTAATTGTTATTTATGTTTTAAAAGCAGTGTTGGACGAAGTTTCTAGAAGAATAGACTTCTTAACAGTTCTTAGTACAATAGTGATTAGTGAGAGAACAGTTCCAGAGTGTTAATCTGCTATTAATTTGTAATATTGATCAAAACTCATAAACTTAAAATAAAACAGATACCGTCAGTGAGTGCTACCGCTGTGTGTTCGCCCGGTACGCGTAAGCGCCTTGATATTACGCATCACTTACGACGTTCTTCTCGCGGGCTCGCTAGTGCGAGCAACGACGGCGCGAGCGCGACGTTAGCGTTTTGTTTGTTTTTTAACTATAATACTGTGAAATTAACTTAACTTGCCCTCAATGGCGGCTAAACAAGACAGTACTCCGGAGCGTAACATCTCGGCCTCAAGAGGAAACAAGAGGCCTGCCTTAAATTCTCCTCCAGAGCCAGCTCCTGCAGTTACAAGTGAGGAGGTGCGCTCAATCGTGCAGGAAGTTATTAAAACAGAGTTTGCCACTATGATCAAAGAAATAAATACCACGATTATAAGCATTGTCAATAGTGAGTTGGCCCCAATTCGTGCGGATCTTGAGGAATTTCGAGTGTCTCTGAATTTCCACACGAGTCAATTTGACGAGTTTCGGTCGGAGCACGCCGAGATTAAAAGTACTACCAAAGAACTGAAAGACGAAAATATTAAACTACAGAACAAATTGGTGGATCTTGGTCAGCGTTTAAATTATTTGGAGCAGCAGACACGGGCCAACAACCTGGAGCTGCAGTGTCTACCTGAAAATAAACAAGAAAACCTGTACACCATTGTCAAGCAGTTGGGTTCAGTAGTCGGTTGTGAGGTTCAAGATAGCGATGTTTCACACTGCACAAGAATAGCAAAACTTAACGCGACTAACATTCGCCCTCGTTCTATTGTGGTGCAGCTTGCCTCTCCGAGAATCCGCGATCAGCTGTTGGCCGCTGTAATCAATTATAACAAAAATAAAAGCCACGAAAAACTAAATACTGGAGATTTTGGTATAGCTGGAAATAGATCTCCTGTGTTTGTCGCCGAGCACTTATCCCCTGCATACAAAGCTCTACACGCTGCAACAAGACTTAAGGCGAAGGAGAAGGGATATAAGTACGTGTGGGTGAGGAACGGCAGGATATTTGTCAGAAAGACGGACGGCGACGAGCATGTTCTTATCGGAAGCTTAGACATTTTAAACAAGTTAAAATAATGAGTACCTGCTTTATGAAAACAAGACAACATCATATAAGTACCTATAATTGCGTGCACTTGTAAATATAGTAATTTTAATTCAATCATTTGCAAATATATTATCAGAACAGTCGAGGGCTGAGAACTAAGACACATAATGTATCTCGTAATATTGCCTGTAGTAATTATGACATAATAATACTGTCTGAGACTTGGTTGAATGGCTCTGTGCTGAGCAGCGAGCTGTTCGACGATAGGTACGTGGTATATAGAAGAGATAGAGAAACTTCACATTTTCAGAGTGGTAAAGAAGGGGGTGGTGTTTTAATAGCCGTTAATAAACAAATTAAGTCTAAACGCATTAAGAATTGGGAAAGTGGCTGTGAAGACCTATGGGTAAGTATTGACTTGCCGGTATCATGTACTGTTCGCCGAATGGCTCTCTGCGCAGTATACCTGCCGCCTCCTGTACGGCGTTCTTCTCTGGAGCACTATTTGGATCATTGTAATGCTGTTTTTGAACAATGTTCAGATTCAAGTGTTTTTATTGTGGGTGACTTTAATTTGAGCAGTATAGATTGGACTTTATTAGGAAAATCGGATAATAAACTTAGTTTGCCTGGTACTAGTGAAATATTAATTGATTTTACTAATGTTAATAGACTTAATCAAATGAATTTAGTGGCAAACGACGCTGGTCGCATTTTGGACTTAGTTTTGTCAACACATTCCTTGTGTAGCGTGGGCAAAAGCATTAGTCCAATAAGTAATGTCGATAAACAGCATCCACCTCTAGACATAGTTGTTTCCTTGAGTAGGGACGCCAGTCTACCATACAACAGTGACAAGATTAGACCAAATTTTCGTACGGCTAATTATGAAGGAGTTCGTAATTTCTTTAAACAAGTATATTGGGTTAAATTATTTGAGGGTAGCGATAATGTGAATAAGATGTTGGATGTTTTTTACGAGAAGGTTAACGACGCTATACATCAGTTTATTCCCTCACGGGCACCAAAAAAATGTAAATATCCTATGTGGTTTAACCACAAACTTATTAAAATGTTAAATTTAAAAAATAATCTTAGAAGGCGATACAATAAATATAAAAACCCAATGGATTTGATAGAGTTAAAGCTAATTAGTAAGCGTTGCGATGAATTGGCCACCTCTTGTTATAATGTTTATATTGAAGGTCTTGAAAATAAACTAAAAAACAACCCTAAATTATTTTGGACACACGTAAAAAATAAAAGAGGAGGGTCTAGTACCTACCCTATGACCATGAAAAATGGATCAATGTCCACATCTGATGGTACAACAATATGTGAGATGTTTGCTGCCAACTTCTCATCTGTTTATAGCCCCGAACAAGAATTGAGTAAGGAATATGATACTAATATAATATTAAAATCTTTTGAAAATAGTAGTTTGTTTTTAACAAGTCCAACAATTAGCAGTGAGACATTACTTAAAAAACTTAAAAGTTTAGATACTAACAAAGGAGCTGGCCCTGATGGCATACCGCCAATATTTATTACGTCTTGTGCGGAGGAGTTAGTGAGCCCTCTGTGTCTTATATACAACAAATCCTTATCTTCTGGCGTATTCCCACAAACATGGAAAATGGCTAAGGTGGTGCCTATATATAAATCAGACAGCAACGATGACATAGCTAACTATAGGCCTATCTCAATCCTCTCAACGTTCGCCAAAGTGTTTGAGTCACTGCTCTGCCCGTATTTCCAAAACCATCTAAAATCATTCATTAGCGATCATCAGCACGGTTTTGTTGGATCAAGATCCACATCTTCTAATTTGGTGCCTTTCACGGAACTTTTGATTGGTGCCGTTGACTCTGGTCACCAAGCTGACGTCATTTATACTGACGTCAGCAAGGCTTTTGACAAAGTTTCCCACAAAATCTTGTCTTGTAAGTTACGTGCTTATGGTATTACTGG
This sequence comes from Xestia c-nigrum, assembly GCA_916618015.1. NCBI lineage: Eukaryota > Metazoa > Arthropoda > Insecta > Lepidoptera > Noctuidae > Xestia > Xestia c-nigrum. The sequence continues at coordinate 7,478,125 of OU745258.1, read as the reverse complement.
TGGCTTGCTTGAATGGGTGATTTCATACTTGAGTGGTAGATCTTTTTATGTTGTGGTAAACGGTTTTCAATCTAACATATATAATATCTCATCTGGAGTCCCACAAGGCTCTCATCTAGGTCCAATATTATTTAACTACTTTATAAACGACATTCCCAATTGTTTACGGCACTCTAAAATTTTCATGTATGCTGACGATTTGAAGTTTCTTAGAATTGTTGAATCTAACAGAGACGCTTCACTTTTGCAGATGGACCTTAATAGTCTTATTCAATGGTGTAAAAGCAACGAAATGTATTTGAATTCGACGAAATGTTACCACGTTAAATATACAAGAAAACATAATCCAATAAAGACAGTGTATTACATAAATGAGGACAAAGTGAATGAAGTAGACACTATTCGTGACCTTGGAGTTCTGTTTGATCAAAAACTGACCTTTGCACCACACGTAGATTCCATTTGTAAAAGAGCATCCAGGATGATGGGTTTTGTCATTAGACAGTGTAAGGGTTTTCGTCAAACTAAAACTAAAATCTTACTTTATCAGAGCTTAGTTCGTAGCATGTTAGAGTATTGCAGTGTGGTTTGGCGGCCGCACTACGCTACAAATAGTTTGCGTCTAGAACGCGTCCAAAAACGCTTCGTTTGGCATCTGGCCTTTTCTGTGGGAATAACCAAAAAAGTGCGTTCCTACAAAAATAGATTGAAATACTTTAGCATGCACACCTTGGAAGAACGAAGATGTCTGAATGACGCAATGTATGCTAGCAAAATCTTGAAGGGAAATATCGACTCACCGCCACTGCTCGCACTCATTAACTTTCGTGCTCCGTCGAGGATACCACGCAAACCTATTACGCCATTTTGTCCTCCAATGAGAAGAACGGTGTTGGGATCTAACTCTCCATGTGCTAGGTTCTGTAGGGTTTTAAATAGTTGTAGTGATATCGTAGATTTTCATCATGATTCTCTCAAAAAGCAAAAGTATAAATTTATGAACTGTTTATCAGATTTGTTGTAAAAGTTTTCAAAAAACATTTCAAAGAAATTCTGCTTTTAATACTTAGCTTGTAAGTTATTGATTCATAGTGGTTTATTTTACTGAGTTTACTTGTACATTATGTAGCTTAAGATATTATAATTAGTTTTCTTTTTTTTTTTTGTCCATGTGGTGTTTACCTTTAAGTAATTGTTATACTTTGAAAAGTTTAAATGTATGTTTTATCTGTGTTTGTAAATTAGTGTAAACAATTGTTGGTAGACCTAAGAAATAAAATAAAAATAAAAATATAGAACCGCATTTATTAAAAATATGCTTAAAAATTAATCAAATCTACCCATGTAATTAAGATTACTGACTATTGTAATCAAAACTAATGATTACAAATGTAGTCATGATTGAAAGTAATCAAGATTAAAAGTAATCATGATTGATGTAATCATGATTGAAAGTAATCATGATTGATGTAATCATGATTACTTTCAATCAGATTATTAATCCGATTACAAAATCAGTTGATTACGCCCAACTCTGAAAACAAGTGGAAATCCTAAAATGAGTCATTCTAGCGACGAGGAAGTTTATTTGACGCCAACAGAATTGACTGAAACGGTTAATAATGAGCAAATGTTTTTTTTGGCATTTAGTCATTTCCTCGCTGAGGTGGGATGAAAAGTTACGTGTTGCACTCTAGTGCAAAGGTCTTTCACCTCGTGCTCTTTTCATTCCCTCGCTAAGGCCCTGTTCCATTCAGTTCAATTCAGTTCAATCCTCCGCTTGCTCGGTCATCAAAATTGAACTCGCGTTTAAAAAGTAACTTTGCACTTTTGTATCTATACTAATATTATAAAGCTGAAGAGTTTGTTTGTTTGTTTGTTTGTTTGTTTGAACGCGCTAATCTCAGGAACTACTGATTGGAATTGAAAAAATATTTTTGTGTTGGATAGTCCATTTATCCAGGAAGGTTATAGGCTATATATCATCACGCTACGACCAATAGGAGCGGAGCATAAATGAAAAATCTTACAAAAACGGGGAAAATTTATTCCTTTTGTGAGCTTTTCTCTCATATAACTATGTGACGCAGACGAAGTTGCGTGGTTCAGCTAGTAACAAATAATTATTGTGCAACAAGAGAGCAAATTGGGTTATTGCTGCGAATGTTGTTTTTATATTCCGAGAAATGAAAGGATTCTATAGTTGAATCACGAGCGTAGTAAGTGATTCAAGGTTAGAACCCTTAGCAAAGCGAGGGATTCGAATAACTTTTCACCTCAGCAGCGAGAACAAATACCTTTGTTTTTTTAGGATGGGATATCATATTTCCCACTCTGGGCGGAGCAGGTGGGAGTGTCAGACTTTTACTGACTAAAACCCATCCATGTTCCTTCCTCGCTCTTTATGTTCTGGCCGCGGTATCCCTTTCGAAAAGGCCCGCAACCCCGGCAGGCTTCGGCCCTTACTTCGATGTGCTGACATCTTTTTGAGGCGCGCGTGGAATACGAACGCGCCGTCGACACGGCCTGTCGTCATTACACGGACGGACGGCTAGCTAGCCCATAGCTAACCGTCCACAGGCCCGCGTCTACGGTAGCCAGTAGCCACCACGTGGCCTCCGACGCCCGGTGCGTCTCCAGTGGCGGCTGGGAAGAGAGGCTCTCTCCCTCTCGCGTTCCGCCACCTCCTTCGCTAGCATGACTGCTTCGCAGAAGGAGGTGACGGCTTCCCATTCCGTCTCGCTCCGGACTATGGATTGAACCACGGCCACGGCCACGTCCACGGCCGGACGCGAGAGGTCGCCGCCGCCGATCGCCGTTCCCCCCGACCGTAGTGCCTCCGCGCGCCATTCGTGCAGGCGCGCGAGGACTAGCGCCTTCAGATCCCATGGCTGCAATCCGGCAAGCAGGCCCGCCGCCTCGCGGGAGATCGTGCGGTACCCACAGACCATCTTTACGGCCACCACTTTTTGGGACGCGTTCAGGTAGTGGGCGGCTCGCCGCCTCAAGGAACCAAAAGCCGTAAAGGGCCATTGATCGCACGACCTCTGCATAGAGCCTGCGGTAGGAGGCGTTTGGCCCCCCCAGGTTGGGTTGCAGGAGTCGCCTAAAGGTAGCCCCGGTCCGTTCCAGGCTGGGGGCTAAACGTCGGAAATGCTCCACGAAGTTCCATCGGCTGTCGAGTACGAGTCCCGGGTACTTCAACGTCGACTCAACGCCGATGGATAGAACATTCTTAAAAGGAAAAAAAAAACATATGACACAACACAACACACAGAACATATACCTAAAGGTAAAAAAAAACAACATGGTAAACTAAATTCTACATTTTTAGGGTTCCGTAGCCAAATGGCAAAAACGGAACCCTTATAGATTCGTCATGTTTATCTGTCTGTCCGTCCGTATGTCATAGCCACTTTTTTCCGAAACAATAAGAACTGTGCTGTTGAAACTAGGTAAGTAGATGTATTATGTGAATCGCATTAAGATTTTCACACAAAAATGAAAAAAAGGAATAAATTTTGGTGGTTCCCTATACTTAGAACCGAAACTAAAAAAAAATAATTATCAAACCCATACGTGGGGTATCTATGTACAGGTCTTTAAAAATGATATTGAGGTATTTAACATCATTTTTTTCTGAACTGAATAGTATGCGCGAGAGACACTTCCAAAGTGGAAAAATGTGTGTCCCCCCCTGTAACTTCTAAAATACGAGAATGATAAAACTAAAAAATATATGATGTACATTACCACGTAAACTTCCACCGAAAATTGGTTTGAACGAGATCTAGTAAGTAGTTTTTTTTAATACGTCGTAAATCATAAACAGCAATTTACCTTTCATTAAATCTGCTACGGAACCCTTCATGGGCGAGTCCGACTCGCACTTGGCCGCTTTTTTTTACATTATGATTCAATTCTTCGGTTGTTAAATAGTACACATCATCACTGTACTCACTCATATTTATTTATTATTGCTACTTTATTATCAAAATTTTATTGTAGTTTGTAGTTATTCACATTGACTTTATTGCTAGCGTAACAGAGGGTAAAACAATAAAAATTTGAATCACGCAATTTTTTTAAGTAACGGTAAAACTATAAATAAATAAGTAGATACATGATAAACTTCGTATTTTTGTCTGCAACATTCTTCATCTTGATTTAATTATAAAAATATAACAATATTTCATTTAAAACCTAAACACACACGCAATTTACAATATTACGGTTATCGATTTACAATAGCGGTATCCGAACGTTTCATTGTTTGTTTTTTTTGGGCCTACTAGATATGGAATTAGAAAAACGAATTCCGAATCGACTTGCTATCTCTCGCTTTTTTCGTATCGAAGTGAAAGTGACAAAACAAAGTGAAGTTGAAATCTTTCGAATTTTGTAAGTAGACTAGCACAGCATCGGTATTAAGAAAAAAGTTACTTTGTCTCACGCTCGCAGCAAAATCGTATTTTACTCACTGTCTGTAAACAGTAAAACCTGCTTGTTTGAGGTGCTGAGGTGAAAATAAATCAAATAAACCAAATTGTTTTAACCAGTTCAGCAGTGCCCATTTCGGGTGCGCCAAAGTTCACCTAAATTTTCAACTCCGATAATTATAGGAAATCCGAAAATGTTCTTCCAACATATTTCATCATAACAATCACAATTCCTAACTACTCTAGGCTGTCTCTAGTGTTTATTCAGGGCCTATTTCACGTTAGAACAAAAACACAAGCATCTATTTTCAACACTTGAAATTAACAGTTCAGATAACAATACCATTTTGTAGGTTACCTAGAGTTCAGTGTAAACTCTGCACCGACAAGTTTAAATTGAATCGAAGAACTTGTTAGGACCGATGTATAGGCGATCCCAATTGATCCAGCCAGACCCGAAAGTTTGCCGAATATTCGTTGAAATCTCGTGAAAGAACTAGTTTACGGCTAAACGAAATGTTAGGTCGCCTGATTGAATGTTTCGTGCTATTTTTGTGTCAGTAAATTGGTGTTCAGAATCTGTTCAAAGTGTAAAAGAAACTGGCTTTGGAATCTGTCTGAATTACCGCTATGTAAACTATAGGTCACGGTAGATGCGGTTCGGCATCATTTACATACTGTATACGAAAAAGTTTGTTTTAGGCCCCGTCCGCACAGGGCACGCCACGATAGTGGCGATAAGTCCCCTCTTTGAGCAGCGTCCTCACCTTCCGCCTGACACAGGTCCTCACCGGACACGGATGTTTCGGGAGGTTCCTGCATCGAAACGGGCGGGAGGAAACGCCCGGGTGTTTTCACTGCGAGAATCGACCGGAGGACACAGTGGAGCACGCGGTGGAGGTCTGCCCCACGTGGGCGGAGCACCGCCGTGTTCTCGCAGCGGCGATCGGCGGCGGCAACCTCTCACGTCCGGCCCGGGTTCAATCCATGGTTCGGAGCAAGTGAGCGAACAGTCCCGCAGCCCCGCTGCGGAACTGAAAACCCAAGAACCCAAAAAGTCTGACACCAGTCTTATCAAGTGGTATCGTCATAGATATAATAAAGAAGGGTATCGTATTTCCCAGTATTAACTGGGTTGTGGAGGTCAGATAAGCAGTCGCTCCATGTAAAATACTGATTTTCAGCTGCATCCGGTTAGACTGGAAGGCGACCCCAACATAGTTGGGAGAAGGCTAGGTAGATGATGAGTGCTCTTGTTTTGCTTTTACGTTACATCCTTACCAAAAACCATACTCTTGCACATATACAAAAAACACACAACTCATTAGCTTAGGTGACGCCAACATCAATCGGAACAAAATAACGGGTGTAAAGTACCTCTTAAAGAAGCCGAAAGGCACTTGTTCTCCCCGTCATTGCGATCATTTTTTTTGTTCTACACTGGGAACCGTCTAGTTACTTGGGGTTAAAGTTACATCTTTTTGTATTTTTTGACGTGATAACGTCTTATAAATTGATAATACCAGCAACACTCATGAAAAATAGTAACGTTCCATGCCATAGTAACGTTCCATAGTAACGTTCCACCTCCTTTTTTTTAAACACAAATGATAAATGATAAATGATAAATGATAAATGATATTTATTCAGCAAGTAGGTTTTCTCAAACACTTTTACACGTCATTTTGACGTGATAACGTCTTATAAATTGATAATACCAGCAACACTCATGAAAAATAGTAACGTTCCATAGTAACGTTCCATAGTAACGTTCCACCCCCTTTTTTGTATTACATAAAATAATGATTATGACGTTATCACGTAAATCTATCGTCCGTAAACCGACTTTACAGACAACCAATTTTTTTTTTTAAATAAGCTTTATTTAAAAAAAATGGCTAAAAGTTGTAACTACATGTTTTTCTTGGAAGATTTTTACTTTAAACACCTAGAAACATTGAGCTGATGGATGGAAGCTCAATGTTTTGAGAGCGTTACATAATTACATTGAGTTCTACCACTAAACATGATTTTTCACACCAAGCAAAAGTCGTTTTCCAGCAATAATGTTCGCATAAAGTTATTTAGTTTGATGAAAATAATGCTTGGTTGACGGCTTCGTAATGATGTTTACATCCTGTATTCCCACCTTGTAAATGCAATATTTGGTCGCGATGGCCAATGCTCCAACACCTGGGGGGTGAAACTTCCATACATTGGCGTCAAACAAAATTTTCATAGATAGTGCTGCCATCTGTGTGTTTGAGAACACAAACTTTTCAACTGTTTGACTGTTTTACAACTGTCATAAAGAGAACAGCTATTTTGGACAGCTTTTCAGTGAAGTAGATAGCCTAGCGGTGACAGCGGCTGCATCGTGAATATTAGGTCCCAAGTTCGAATCCGCAGTCAAGAATTACTTTTTGTATTTATTTGGTTAAACAGAAAGTAACAGTGCCATCTAACAGTTGAGGTACACAGTTTTAAAAACTAAAACCGGTTGCGCATCTATCTTGTATTATCCTTGTCCAACACTCCATTAAACCACGGATTTTGAGGGCGATGCTCCCAGTAAATGTCCAAGGTTTACCTACTACGAATCCGAGGGTATTCTGTTATGTCTGCTGAACTTGGATGAGCACGAACTGAAGATCTAATGTACGTACATTATTGTAATTATAATTATATGGCAGTCCAGTGAGCATTTTTCACGGAATTGGAAATACGGGGTGTAAACCACGGTACTCCCTTGATTGTCCTAAAATTTTTTGTCCGAAAATCATTATCCATAACACGTTTGCTATAAACTTCAATAACCATAATGTTCAAAACACCGAAATTATGTCTTACATAACTAACTTTACTTCTAATACTATTTGGTCATAATATCGAATACTATAATAATTGAATCTCTTAATTTTACAAGACATAAAGCCGTATGTCCTAAGTATTGTATCACATAATGTGTATGATTCCGAATGGTCATTTATAAATTGTTAGTCGCGAAAAAAATCCCGTTTTTTTTTTTTTTTTTTTTTTTAGGATGGGAAATCATCAAATGACTTCTCCCACTCTGGGCGGAGCGGGAGGGAGTGTCAGACTCTTACTGACTAAAACCCATCCATGTTCCTTCCTCGCCCTTTATGTTCCGGGGCCGCGGTATCTCTTTCGAACAGGCCCGCAAACGAAAAAAAAAAAAAATCCCTAATAGTTAGGTTTTAGTGACAGAAACGAATTGCTGTAAATCCGACTCCACGCAGTCTTGTCTGCCCTACCTCAAGAGTGTTATTTAAAATCGCGTAGGCGCGGAGGGGCGAGGCGGGCCGCGAGTTGAGGAGCAGGTGGTTGTAACACTCCCCGCCGCGGCTGAGGCTGGCCGGCTTCGCCGGCCAGAAAGCCGAAGCTGCAGTGGTGAGCGTTAAACCCATCTGCGACGATAAGCTCGCGTGAGGCCGCCGGAGCCCCGCAGCACCGGAGCCGTGACAGAAACCATGCCTGCTGCATGATGCTTGCTCGTTTGCATGCCACACGCTTGCTTGCATGCTTGCTTGCTGCATGCTTGCCTGTTTCATGCTTGCTTGCTGCATGCTTGCCACATGTTTGCTACATGCGTGCTGCATGCTTGCTTGCATTACATGTTTGCTACATGCGTGTTCCATGCTTGCTGCATGCTTGCTTGCATTGCATGCTTGCTTGCTACATGCTTGCTTGCTTGCTGTATGCTTGCCGCATGCTTGCTACATGTATGCCGCATGCTTGCTGTATGCTTGTTTGCATTGCAGGTCAACGCCTACATACGATTAAAATTTACTTAGAATAGGACTTATGACTTTTATTGAAAACGATTTTATGTCTTTTGTATATTTTTGATTGTAATACTTATGACAAACGGATGTAGGGCTTATTATATTTAGGCGTTTCAACTTTATGGCATATGATATTATGTGATTTAAAGTTCGGGTAAATTATCATTCGGAAGAATGATGATTATGACAAAAACAATTATGTAATTTTAGATTATGGATTAAAAAGTTAGGTAATACGATAGAGAACCGTAAACCACCTCTTCACGAAGCCGAAAGGCACTTGTTCTCCCCATCACCGATCATTTCGAATCATCATTAATTTGGTCTACACTATACCTGGAAACCTTCTAGTTACGGAGATATGGGGGTCAAAGTTACAACGTTAAGTTTTTTTTAAATACACTCTTTATTAATAGGAAACTAGCCGACGTCACGTGGTTTTACCCGCGTAGTTCCCGTTCCCAGGGATAAAAATATAACAAAATAATGTCACTCGGTGATAATGTAGCTAGCTAGCTATTCATTGATGAAATATTTTTTCAAATCGGTCCAGTAGTTCTTAAGTTTATTCGTTACAACTAAAGGGTGTAAAACACCTCTTCACGAAGCCGAAAAGCACTTGTTTCCCCATCATTGCGATCATTTTTTCGTTCTACACCATACCTGGGAACCTTCTAGTTACGGAGATATGGGGGGTTCAATAACCTAAAAAAAAAGTTGTTTCCCAGCAATAATTTTTGCTTAAAGTTATTAAGTTTGATGTACAGAATGCTTGGTTAACGGCTTTGTGATGACAAAATAATAAGGGTAATTTAGTTACTGTTGGGATCGTAGCAGTCTTGTTTGCTTCTGGCGGTATGCAGATTTGCAGAAGCTGTAATATAATATTACTAGCTGACCCGCGCAACTTCGTCTGCGTTACATAAGAGAGAAAAACTAAAGTAAAAAAATACCCGTTTTTGCAACATTTCTCATTCCTGCTCCGCTCCTAATAATCGAAGGTTATATAGCCTAAAGCCTTCCTCGACAAATTGACTATCCAACACAAAAATACTTCACTTAAAATCAGAATGAAAGAAAGAATAACCAGTTAAAACGGAACCGAACAAAACACATAAATTATTTACTACACATCAAACTCAACTCTAAATTAAGTGCTGAAAATGGCAATACTTTTGCTAAAACACAGAGAGATAGAAAAAGGTGATAAGTGAAAAATTTTCAGAACATTTTCCGCAAGACGATTTAAAAAAAAAAATGGCCAATAACAAAGATTCGAACTCGTGCGTGAAGGGTTCCGTACTGCCGTATATTTTTTTTAGTTTTGTTGTTTATTTATTTATGGGCACACAAAATACTTAACAGGACATTACATGAAAATAGATGAGAAAAACGCAAAAGTACTGCTTATTTCATCAGAAGTTTCTTCAAATCAAATCAAATCAAAATCATTTATTGCTTTAACCATAATGTGGTAAATGGTGGTAAATAAAATTATAGTAACAATTATGGACCCTGTCGGGCACAGCAATTTTTAAAGTAAATAAATAGAGAGAGGAAAAGCGCTTTATAACCTTATACTATTATTTTTTTTTTCCATTAAAGTATCTAAAAATCCTAATAGTCTCTAGTAATAATAATAGTCAATATGTTATCATTTCTTATTTATATAATTATGTTTAGAATTGCTTATTTATTTACTAGCTTAAAAAATGTTAATTTTAATAATTTATTATATTTATTTAATATAATTTATTGTGTGCAAAAATATTATAGTATTAAATTTTGGTTATTTTATTTATTAAATGTCTGTTTTCCATAATTATCAATGATTATTGTATTTATCTGTTAAATATTCGTTGACTGTATTACTTGCTTGTTGTGTTGCTTTTATTTATTAAGAATTTCTTTAATTTATTTAAAAATATGCTAGTTTTATTTTGGTTTTTTATGTCTTCTGGCAGTTTATTGTAAATTTTTATTGACATAGAATGTGGACTGGATGAGTGTTGTTCTTCTTGTTGTTCTTCTAGCAGACCTGTTGACCTGTTGCTCAAGCCGCCATAGAAATACATCACCTGTGATTCAACCGTTTTACTGTCACAGTTCATGAAATATAGCCTGGTGACAGACAGACGGACAGATGGGTCTTAGGGCTTTTGCACACTAGACACAAGACTGTCTTAAGACAGACAATTATTGAAGGGAATAAATGGTCCGTCTCGTTCGCACTATTAGAAAAATAGTCTCTAGTGTGCGAAAGCCCTCACTATTAGGGTCCCATTTTTAGCCCTTGGGTACGGAACCATAAAAAAAGATCTACAAATACACTTCAAATTTCACTTAAACATTAATAAATCATCGAGGCATCCAAGTAGCGGAACATTAGAGCCGTAACACAAAGAATTACTTACCGCGCCGTCTCAGGGGTAAAGGCGAGATGAACTCTAAATTATACATTTATACTTCCAGAACAAAGAGAGAAATTAGGTTTATGTTTTTGATATTCGCTAAGAGAGCTGGGAATTTCTTAGAAATACCTACCCAGTGCAATGGAATAAATTTTTCATGAATTGAAACTGTAACAATACCTGCAAAAATAAAATGAGTAAACCAATTATGGGTGGGTTTATAAATAGGTTACAAAACTTACTAAAAAATCGGTTCTTTACATTTAATCAAATAAAACTTGACCTAGTTAGCATAGCAGAATACTCTAATTCTCGATAACTGTTGAAAAAAATCAACCTGCCTCGCTATTTGGTTTGCGAAAAAAGCAGAGATTTGCTTAAGTAATTTGGTTAATTAATCATAGAAGTGCTAAGGAAAATAATCAAGTAAACGTTCCTTCGACCTGTTTTATAAATTTCGTCACGTTCGACATAAATAATATTGGGTGTCTTAGTTTCTTTCTTGCCGTCGAGAGATCCACAAGCCTGTATGCCTGTGAATTTTACTAATACTTGGGAGCTATTTGACGCCTATACTGCATAGTATGGTTCATGTTGTGTGTGTGCTCGACATTTTGCAACATTTTTTGAGTCGGTGTAAAAAAAAGAGCGGCCGCGACTTGAGGCGCGTTCGGCGGAATCGGAGGCGGGGGCGAGCAGTGCACGAGTACACATCGAGACCCTCAGTCTTCAAGACGTAAGGGAAGCGCTCACAAAGCTCAAGCCAAAGCGCTCATCAGGCCCCGATGGCATTCCAGCTTTTCTTTTTAGAGACTGTGGCAGAGTGCTGGCTGAGCCACTGCATCACATTTTTAATACTTGTTTAAAACAAGCAACGTTTCCACCTAGGTGGAAAATCACTCGAGTGATTCCGGTTCCCAAAGGAAAGTCTGGTCTGGATATCAGTGGCTACAGACCGGTTGCAGTGTTGTCAACACCGGCAAAGTCTTCGAGTCTGCCATTCAACGCTGTGTGCAGGCTCAAGTGAGCGCACAGCTATCGGACGCGCAGCACGGCTTCAGGCCGGCGCGCAGCACGGCAACTAATCTCCTTAACTTTATGGCGAGTGTGGTGCCTGCCGTCGATGCTGGGGTACAGGTAGACGTGGCATATTTTGATTTTAAAAAGGCGTTTGATACCGTCGATAATGACGTACTGTTAATGAAGTTGGCAAAAATTGGCTGTACTCCAACACTCTTACAGTTCTTCGCCAGCTACCTGGAGGATCGACAGCAGTACGTCGACTACAACGGGTTCGAATCCGAGCCATACTACACCAGGTCAGGCGTGAGCCAGGGCAGCAATTTGGGTCCTCTCGAATTTATTTTAATGATAAATGACTTACCAGAGGTAGTCAAACATAGTTTAGAGCTTTGCTCGAGGTCAGGAATGGGTCGGACTGTGAGAAACTGCAGGGAGACATAGATAGAGTGGTAGAATGGAGTAAAAAAAATAAACTGTTTTTCAACACAGCGAAATGCTCAGTGATGACATTTACGCGCGCGAAGAATACCTTGGACTACGATTATAAAGTAGAGGAGGCGTCGATGCAGCGAGTGTCTCAGGTACGAGATCTAGGAGTACTGCTTACCCCGGATCTTACTTTCCGGGATCACATAGTTAAGATTTGCAAGATGGCGTAGAGAAACCTGGGTTTCATCCTGAGACAGTCGCAAGGATTTACGAACCTTACCACACTTAAGGTGCTCTATGACGCGTTGGTGAGAAGTCACTTGGAACACAGTGCGGTGATTTGGGCTCCTCATGAAGCGAAATACAATGTCATGCTAGAGCGAGTTCAGAATAAATATACAAGACACTTGTATTTCAAACTTTATGGAGTTTACCCATTTTACCCGCTAATGTATCCTACACTGTTTGTGCTGGGTATGGTGGGGTACAATGAACTCAGAGTGCGCAGAGAATTTACACTGGCGGCGTATGTGCTTAAGCTCCTGCGTGAAGTTGCGCATAACCCGGGAGTGCTGCGACACCTGAAGCTGTGCGTACCGGACCGGTACGTGTGGAGGCGGCGGCGACCGCCACTGCTGGCCGTGCCTGTTGCCAAAACCAACCTGCTGTCAAAAACACCTCTCACCCGTACAATACGTGTGTACTGAATGAAGTGCATGAGAGGACAGACATATTTTCGTGCAACTTGAGTGAATTCGCAAGAGTTTTGTTGAATTTTGTTTCCTACATTTAATATTTACTTCTCTTTTTTTTTTCTTGTTTTAGTGCTGTTTGTTTTGGTTTTACTAGTTATTTTTAAAGTTTAGTGTTTTAGTTATAGTGTTATATATTATCTCCTTTATTCATTTATCATCTTATTTTGTACATTTTTAAATATTCATAAAAAAACATAATAAAAACATTTAAAAATATAAAAAATAGGGATCCGCCGGTGTCGGGAGCAGGGTCCAAGTCACCGGTGGTTAGGGTTGCAGAGACAGGAACCTCCTCACAATGCGAGCCGTATCGAGGAGTACTGCCTTCTGAATCAGGCCCTTGATCCAACCGCCTAAAGAGAGCTTCGACAGATGTTCGTCGAGGCTCTTGGCTATCAGGCCATTGGCCGTCACGACAATCGGCACAATGATAACCGAGTTCATATTCCACATGTCGCGAACCTCGTGTGCCAAGTCGAGATACTTCATTTGTTTCTCTTTCTCAGCTTTCACGAGGTTCTCGTCATGAGGGATAGTAACATCGATTATCATTACGCGGCGCGCTGATCGGTCTATCACCACTATGTCAGGCTTATTGGCAACAATAGTCCTGTCAGTAATGATAGACTGATCCCAGTACAGCGTGACATGGTCTTTCACAAGAACTGGGTCGGGCACATACTTGTAGTACGGTACCTCAGATTCCACAAGCTTAAATTTCAAGGCAAGTTGCTGGTGAATAATTCTGGCTACTTGGTTGTGCCTGTGCAAGTACTCGCCGTTAGCCAGACGAGAACAACCAGAAATAATATGTCTGATGGACTCACCCGGACAGTGGCATGCCCGACACACGTCAACCGTCCCGTCCTTCATAATATATTTCCGGTAGTTGTTCGTTAACATTTCCGGTAGTTGTTCGTTAACAGTGTTATATATTATTATTATAGTCGTAAGTTATGTTTAAAGTATCTTGTGAGTGTTTGCAAACCACTATTGTATTGGGTAGCTGCCTGTAAAGATAGTGTGTGTTTAATGAATAAATAAATAAATAAATAAATAAATGTTTTGGTTTCATATTTGTTCATGGAGAACTCCTGGATTAGGGAGGCACAGAACTGGGAAGTGTGCGGAAGAAAGGGGAGGCTCCCCAGCAGATACGTTCAGGAGAATAAAATATGTAAACGAAGTTAAAAAAAATGCTTGCATATACGATTATTACAAACTTAGTCCAGAAATTATTTTGTACAACTTTTTGTCTTTTTTGTACAAAAACTGTTGTTTCCATCCAAGTTAAAAATAATTTTCCTAGAAAGTCCTTATACAGTTTTACTTTTCAGATTTTTTTTCATATTTTCTAAACTCATGGTTCAAAAGTTACAGGGGTTGGGACACATTGTTTTTTACTTTTGGAGCGATTATTTTGGATTATCAAAAAATTATTGTGGTAGAATAGAATAGAATAGAATAATCATTTATTCGCTAATGGACAGCACAACACAAAGAGCAGCACAATGATATAGATTATAACAACAAACAGCTTAACAATTAAATTAAAACAGAAATTAACACACACATTATTTAAACATTAATTAAATTAAACCCCTATTCATTTTTAAATAAGCACCTATCCAACAATATATCACACGTTAGCGTTGAAGTTAAAAAAAATAACTTGCCACTTTACATAAATAGGGGGGCTACCCTAATAAAACATTTTTTTCTAATTTTTATTTTACCACTTTGTCAGCGTGATTGATACACATATTGGTACCAAATTTCAGTCTTTCTAGTGCTAACGGTCACAGAGATTAAGCGAGGACAGACAGACAGACATGGCGAAACTATATTTGACTACGGAACCCTAAAATGAACAATTTTTAAAGCTAATAAATAAATAAGCAACTTTAAACATAATAATACAAAATATGTAATAAGAAATGGTTCGGTAGACTATTATTATTATTACTGACTATTATGATTATTAGATAAATGAGAAATAAATATTTAATAGTATAAGTTAAAAAGAGCTTTTCCTCTCTATTTTCATTCATTCATTGTCACCACTTGAAATATAGCTGTTTAGCTAAATCGTGCATTTGTAACAAAAACGGCCGTTTATGTTTTGAATGCACGATTTAGCTAAACATCTATATTTCAAGTGTTGATAAGGTGTTATACAATTACTTTATTGCCTTTTCCACAGTAATAATAGAACATATTTTGTATTTTTGATTCTATTTACGAGTTATGACATTTTTTCGATTGGCGGCGCTAGTGGACTGTAAGAGGGCTCTTAAGTTTATTCGTTACATACAAAAATACAAATCTTTCCTCTTTATAATATTAATATAGATAATTTGTGAAATAGAATAGAAAATACACATCTGAATAATCACCAAAATATCGTCAACAACGTTTCTATTCGATACACAACAGTGCCACCGCAAATTAGTGCGTGCCTGTTCAATCGTGACAAATGAGCCGCTATCTCATATTCCTAACCGCAGCAATCGTATCTGATAATGTACGAGCTAAAAATAGCTGTTGGCTGATAGGTTATTAGGACAAATTATTTGTTAACGGTTTATAGGCACACCAGATTCGAGGGTCTCGACAAAGTGCCATTGCAGCTATGGAAAGTCAAAGATTATTATAGGTTACTAAAAAGTTTAGGTAAATGTTGTTGTAGCCGTAAAACCCTTTTTTAATGTATCATTTATTCACTCTTCATTTTTATAGTGGTAACCGTTTCCTGAAAAATTACAGTACTATTTATTTTTTAGTTAGGGGCCGCCTCCACGAACGAGCGATTCTCGGCGATATTTTCATATTTCTATACGAAAACCGAGAAGTGGGGCAAAAATTTCAATGTTTTTTTTTTATTTGCAAGTGTTTTTTGAAGTCGGTTTTATTTTTTGCAAAAAGGTTTTTATTTTCAACTTTTTAGTGGTTCACATGTGCTTGATACATGGAAAGTGCATACCGTTACAATTACAACAAGCCCAAACACGACTATGGTACATTGTCTCATGATGGAGTTCCGTGACTATTGGCTTCATCATCAGATCTGATGGTAGAATGGTTCTTATCAAACGCAAATGCTTCACTTGTTGTAGAAAATACCAAAATCGCAACACGTTTTCATATAAAATTTGAAGAGTTCCCGCGATTTCGCCAAGATTCCATCATCAGATCCTGATTTGGTGGCTATGGGACCATTTAGAAGGAATACCCTTTCCAACAAAATAAGAATTTTCCAAATAGGTTGGCAAGCCACGGAGTTATGCCCGAACAAATATATAAAAAATAAAAAAAAACAAATAGAAACACCCGAATTGAGAACCTCCTCCTTTTTTAGAAATCGGTTAAAAACGATCCAACCAATACTTTAGGGACAGTCGTCGTTCACAATACTGGTCACTTATTCAGTGATAATTTGCTACAACAGATTGGACTGCGTATTGGTTCGTTCAGGGAGCCTGCATTATCCCCGACCACCATCTTTGTCTTGTAAACTACTACTTGAACACATTGCAGCTCTAATGGAATTTGTAACTGTTTCAACTCAAGTGTATTAGTGTATTCTCTTTGAGAGGGTTTCATTAAATCTACCTATTTTGTAGTGTCCAAATGCATGGTTTCAGAATTTTAAAATCAATAAAATTCGTCTTCCAAAATATTTATTACTCACATGACAATGTTTGACAACCCGAATGGAGTAGCGGCAGTCAGGTTGCCTTACGGTCTTAGGGTCCCGGGTTTGAATCCCGGTAGGAGCAAATGTTTGTGTGATGAGCATGGACATTTGTTTCCGAGTCATGGATGTTTATATGTATAATAAGTATGTATTTACAAACAAAAAGTACCTATATATGTAGTATACCAACTATCTGGTGACCACGACACAAGCCTTGCTTATTATTATTTTTTTTAATTTTATGTGTGGTAATCGGTTGTTGCAGTGTGGGCCATGTGCTGCAGAGGATGTCAAAATGCCATGAGGAATGTTTTAAGTATGAATTTGCTTGGGTATAAGAGTAGAGAAAGACCAAAGAAGAGATGGATGGACTGTATGAAGGGTGATAGGGCAACAAAGGAGGTGTTGAATGAGACGAGTGATAGAGAACTATGGAAGAAGAAGACATGCGTTGCCGACCCCAAATTAATTGGGAAAAGGAAGAATGATGATAATGTCATCAGTATCATCATTATGATGACATTTTCATCATTGTTTTGTTTTGTTTTGAGTGAAATGAGTCCGAGTAGCTAAAATTAACAATAATAGGGATTGATAAAAATACAATTTGTTTCCATTGCCCTAAATATATGAGATCAGCCGCAGTACAAAATTACGACAAAATTATACAAAATAATGGTAATAACCACATTGAAAACGTATATAAACGTGTAACAAATTCTCAGAATCATTCATAATGCTTGTATTCAATGCTAAGGGACGTTTTCATTCGTCCTAGCTTAAATCTCTAAGGAAGGTCCTAATTTTTTATTTAAGTTTACCAAGTTCATTGCTCAAAAGAGGAAGCATATTAAAATATTCCGTTGCTCTGGCAAAGCTGTGTTTTCAGTTGGAATTAAAACATTTCTTAATGTTTTAGCGACAGTTTCTGACGCGAATAGATTTTTTTGCGGCGGTGATTTTGTACAACCTTCGCTCCGCGAACGTTGCATTAATTAATTAATAACTTTCTGCAGTGTCGGGTGTCGCATTTCCTACTAGTAACGTACTGGTACATTTTCACTTGCTCCTGCAATACAAATATTCTATAGAATAGTTCTGACTTGTTTGTGAGATCTCAGAACACGTACCTACATAATTGTTTCTATAAAGTATATTTTTGCCTACAGGCAACATACGAAAAATTACTGGTAATTTACTATGCGTTATTCCTCCTCAGACTAAAGTTTCGATATTTCTACTACTAACATATCGATACTTCTTATTATTCTACGAAACGAGTATCGATTCTTTGTGCAAGATCATCATCATAATATTATCATTTCGGCCGAAAGCCATTCACTGCTGGTCATAGGCCTCCCCCAAGTGTCGCCACATTGACCGGTCCCGTCGCATTCAGCGGATTCCCGCAACCTTCACCAAGTCATCGGTCCAGCTAGAGGAGGCCTTCCACCACAACGCCTTCCAATTCGCGACCGCAATAATATACAGGTACCTAATTCACATAGTGTACATACCTACCGTCTTTTTAGATTTTGACACTACCGGTTAACTAATTTTCAGAACGATAACGGCGACAACGCCTCCCCCTACTTCAAAAGTAATATTTAGTTCCCAACTTTCAAAAGCCATCAGATATCGATGGTAAAGAGATAGATTTCCTTCACAAAAGTTAGTTAATTAAAAACGGTATTGATAGCTTTGCTGGTGTCGGATACGAGCGATGTTAATTGGTGCGCCGGCGCCGTGCTCGTCAGCAGTTCGCGACTGACCAACACAAACTGCTGCCAAGTTCCCAGTCTTGGAGCAGAGACGTAAGGGTGCTGGATGTGCTCGAAAAATGTCTAGAACTGAATGTGAGTGAGATTATAAAACCACATCATTTTTTGACATCTTCCAGTATAACTACATAGTTGCAACTGAATACCAAAATACCATTTCGATTGGTCTGGTTATATGGTTATATAGTGGTATATATAGTTATCCCTATACTGGAATTCTGGTTACCCAGATACTGGGTAATAAGAATAGTGGTCCGACTTTCAGGCTTCTAACTACACATTACGACTGGCAAAACAAATTACAACCGGGACTAACTTAACGTACTTTCTGAGGCTCATATGGGTTTTATTTTATTTTATTCAAGTGGTCTTTAATATCATTAAATGCTTATAGTAAGTCGATAGAGGAGTATTATTATGTAACATTATATGTATGTATTGTAAAATTTGCATGTCATATATATCTGACTATGTATTAGGCTCAACTTACTTTAAGACCATTATGTACCAATACTACTACTTTTGATGACTCGAATGGCGTAGTGGTAGTAAGGCTGCCTTACGTTCATAGGGTCCTGGGTTCGAATCCCGGTAGGAGCAAATGTTTGTGTGATGAGCATGGACCTCTGTTTCCGAGTCATGGATGTTTATATGTATAATAAGTATGTATTTACAAACAAAAAAGTATATATGTAGTTTATCAACTATCTGGTGTCCACGACACAAGCCTTGCTTAGTGGGGCACTAGATGGCGCTGTGTGTTAATGTCCAGCGATATTTTATTTACTGCAAATAAATGATTAAATTAACTGAGGTTTTATCTAGTAGAATAACTTTATATCAACGTGGGCAAACTGTAAAGTTATGAATAATAATTGTTGGTGGCGCATTCGCTGGACGCTCCAGTTTCTTGAATAACACCGACGCAAGTGAATCTGAAAGAATTTGCATTATTAATTCACACCCATCATTTTGAATACATTGTTTTGTTTATTCATTTCACTAAACACGACTATCAGCACAATTACTGCGGTACATTGTTTTTCCTTTATTCAAGCGGCGTAAATACAGGGTGAAGACTATCTCACCACGAAGCCGTCAACCAAGCATCCTGTACATCAAACTAAGTAACTTTACCCATTTTTTTTTTTAAAGATTTGTAATAACAAATTATTGCAGCGAAACGACTTTTTTTTGGGGTGAAAAATCATTAATTTGATGTGATAAAACTCAATGGAACGCACTTGATACATTGTGCTGAGGAATGGATTGAATAGTACGGGTGTCGTAGAGGTGTTTAAAGTAAAAATCATATATATATATGTCGAGGAATGAAGTAAAATGTTTGTTTACATACTACTAGCATCATCTATTAGCACTTGAGATACCTTAGTCGATATATCAAATCGATAACAAATATCATAGAGTCAGTAGATCGAGCCGAGGTTGTCTATGAATTGTCGTGTGATGTTTGACATCTGACAGATGTCAAGAAAAGGCGGGAAAGTTAGCAACGGGACGCGACGATGGACATCCAGAGCGAGACCGCGCCGGTTGTGCGCACTGATTCTGTAAAAAACGCGTATTATGGCGGATACTTAACATTTTGAATCGAAACACTGCTCCATCTCCGACAGCAGCGGTGGGATCGGAACAGCACTCCTCCTCCAAATTTTAATTGTATATGTATTTTTGAATTGTAACCGTTAAAATCCATCTTGTGTTAGTTTTAAATACATTTTCGACACAATGTAAAAATTGTTTATGAAATAAATGAAATGAAAATGAAATGAAATGTGCTTACCCAACCTTCCGTGTCTACGGAAAGTGAATAATTTCGTGATATGACCACACCACGTGCTGAAAATAGCGCCGGTGCAAACTCAATCTCAAACAATAACGATCAAAACACGACCACACAAATGGATGATCGTCTTACAGCCTTATCTAGTGATATGTGGACCTCGTTTTTCCGCGGCATGGCCGAAAGTTTTCGAAATAATGCTGATGCCTCAACTCCGAAAACCAACGTAAAGAAAATGAAACCGAACGAACGTCTACTTCCTACATAACTTTGACTCCGATGTTTGTGATTTTACGCCTGCTCAGTGGTGCGACGAAATAGACCATGATGGTCTACTGAAAATTCGTGGACCGATTATGAAACGTGAACCGTCACGTTTACACATCTTCGAGGCCGAGCGCGCAAGTGGGCTTCAAAGTCGTACCCATTGTGAAAAACGTGGGGTAAAGCAAAGGACCGTTTATCAAGACAGTTTACGGCGACCAAGAGATTCCATGACCTCTTTTAAGATATGGTGCAGTGTTCTAGTGATCGTGCCAGAACTTAAGTGGAGTACATAATCAACTAACAAGCTTGCCATCGACCGGTTGGAGCCTGCTTAGAGTGAAGCTAACCAGATTGAAGTTGTTATCGCAGGTATTTCAGATTCACAGGTACGTTCAGATCTGTTAAACACACGCCTACTGACTTTATAGCCCTCGATAGACATGATATTACTTATCCGAAAATCAAAAGTTTTAAAAGGCTTACTGAAATTCCGGTCCGAATGAATATAAGCGTCACAAACAAGATTCAAATGAGCGTATAACATGTCATAGTTGTGGAAAACCGGGACATTACTAACGTAATTGTAAATCGCGAATAAAATCGACAGGTGCGACTTGTAGTGATTCCTTTAAACACTCTGCGACTAAACCAAACGAGAAAAACCTAGTAGAGTATAATTCTTATTGTCATAAAGTTGGTCATACAGAGCAAGTGTGTTTTTCTAAACAGAGAGACGAAAGACTGAAGAAAGCGAGTGTTGTTAAAGTCAATTAACCTGTGCCTGCAGTCCAAAGCCCCGTTAGTCGAAATCAATGTTAATGATTTTAATTCGCTGAATTGTACCATAGTAAAAAGTACGGGTAAGAGTCCGCTTCAATTACTAATGGGATGTAATAGGAGTCTCCCTAAAATTAATGCCTTAGTGCAAAGGTACGATAAACTTGATCTCTATGAACTTAGATGTGATGCAAAATTCAGGATGGACGAGCAAGCTTGTGGAGGGATAAGGAGCGTTATGCTAAGGGCAAAGTCTACATTTTTCCTTTTAAACCCGGCGACATTTTTTTTGTCGAAAAGAACCCTAGGATTATTAAGTGAAAGGTTTTCAAATCCCTGTAAATAGAGGTTTGTGACAACGATAGATACAAGGTGGAGCCAATAGCTGGTGGACACGTGTAGTACGTGTGTCACGAAAAATTGCGCAAGAATCCCGAGAGCTTGGTTGGTATGTCTAATCAACTTAATAACAGTTGTGGTCTGACATGTTAAATAATTTTGTAGTAAAGCTGATTATTGACTTTAATAGTAATATTAAGAATTATTACAGAAGTACTTTGTAGGAGACATTTCTTTATTCGTTTTAATTTTTTATTTTTTCTAATAAAGCTTGAGGTTGATTTGAAAAAAAAAAATTGCTTTGCATTGGCTATCCTGTTTCAAATTTCTGAAACTTGAGCATTGGGAGCTCTGCGCTTTATGCTTGTGGCAATTGAGTATTGAGAGCTCCGTGCTTTGTGTTTGTGACAATGGAGCATTGAAAGTTCCGCGCTTTGTGCTTCTGACGATTGAGCATTGAAAGTTCCGCGCTTTGTGCTTCTGACTATAGAGCATTGAAAGCTCCGCGCTTTGTGCTTCTGACGTTTGAGCATTAAAAGTTCCGCGCTTTATGCTTCTGACGATTGAGCATTGAAAGTTCCGCACTTTGTGCTACTGGCGATTGAGCATTGAAAGCTCCGCGCTTTGTGCTTCTGACGATTGAGCATTGAAAACTCCGCGCTTTGTGCTTCTGACGATTGAGCATTGAAAGCTCCGCGCCTTGTGCTTCTGATGATTGAGCATTGAAAGCTCCGCGCTTTGTGCTTCTGACGATTGAGCATTGAAAGCTCCGCGCTTTGTGCTTCTGACGATTGAGCATTGAAAGCTCCGCGCTTTGTGCTTCTGACGATTGAGCATTGAAAGCTCCGCGCTTTGTGCTTCTGACGATTGAGCATTGAAAGCTCCGCGCTTTGTGCTTCTGACGATTGAGCATTGAAAGCTCCACGCTTTGTGCTTCTGACGATTGAACATTGAAAGCTCCGAGCTTTGTGCTTCTGACGATTGATCATTAAACGCTCCTCGCTTTATGCTTCTGGCGATTAAGCATTGAAAGCTCCGCGCTTTGTGCTTGTCTTGTGACGATTGAACATTGAAAACTCCATGCTTTTACCTCCAATGTTCCAGTATGGAGACCCCATGTTTTGAACTTTAATGTGGCGTGGTATGACGACAACTTTTTAAAACAAAAGGTCGCGCGAGAACGCGCTCGCTGTCAGTATGGCCGTGTCGAGGAATGAAGTAAAATGTTTGTTTACATACTACTAGCATCATCTATTAGCACTTGAGATACCTTAGTCGATATATCAAATCGATAACAAATATCATAGAGTCAGTAGATCGAGCCGAGGTTGTCTATGAATTGTCGTGTGATGTTTGACATCTGACAGATGTCAAGAAAAGGCGGGAAAGTTAGCAACGGGACGCGACGATGGACATCCAGAGCGAGACCGCGCCGGTTGTGCGCACTGATTCTGTAAAAAACGCGTATTATGGCGGATACTTAACATTTTGAATCGAAACACTGCTCCATCTCCGACATATATATATATATATTTCTGTATATATATTTATAAATGTTTAATATATTAAAAAAATTGTAGCCCACCGTATCGTGAATCTGGGTCTAAGCTACCGGTGGTCAGGGTTCTAAAGAGGTAATCTTCCTAACAATACGAGCATTGTTTTATTATAATACTTTACACTTTCGTAGAACAAGATAATTTCTCTAAAGACGCAACAATTCATTCAGCAGACCACCTCTCTACAAATCATCTTGCTTCTCTTAACCTACAGGCTCCCAGCATAACTATAACTTACTTACGTATAACTGTAAGTTAATATACCGACACCCGTAGCTAGCGGTGTTTCTATAAACAAAGTTAGCTAGTAATCCTATTTGCGTCACCTACCTGTGGTTGGATTCATAGAAAAATTTAAGAAAGATTTTCTGTGACGTTTTGTTTCTATCGGTCTGTAAGTAAGCTTTCAGGCAGAGATAGCAGCCTACCGAAACCGAACAGTAAGGTATTGAAAATATCCGAAAGTGGTACAGATACAAAGACACATTCGTGTAAAGATACGGTATTTATTGAACTGTGGCAGATGAAGCGTCTCCGTCAAAAATATCTACATTTACGTATCCATTACAGTAACAAAGTCCCTAAAAAATTGCTACAGAAAAGCTTAAAATTTGAAGTTAAAACTCTTCAAACACATGCAAAAAAGTAACATTTTAAATAGGTTGTGAGAAATCAAAAAACATGTAAAAGAAAATGCTTCAAAATCTCTTTCAGCATTCTAGAACAGACAAAAGGTAACTAACATATTCACTACCTTTCACCTTAAACTTTCCGCGCCTTTTCCTGAAAACCGGAATACTAAAAGGCATAGCAGCGGCCAATAAATCCAACTACAATGGAATACAAAAAACTCCCATAGATTCCCGGTACCGAAAATGTAGGGAAAATGCAAAAGACTGAGACATTTTTAACACTCCGGCTAATCTCGCAACAGGCATTCATCATTCCTAAAATACTTCCTCTTTGTGAGCACTTCGGCACAAGTTTGAGCAAAAAAGTTAAACATGGAGATACTTATTCTGGTAGAGTTCGATATTGGTAGGATATCGTGTTGGACATCTTGCTATGTAATACGATGCAAACTTGGCACATACATTCATATAACCACATCCTATTACAAAAGCTCACTAACATTAAGGATCAAATCGCTGTCAAGGAGCAGACTTAGCATCAGCGGTCACTTTTGTGAAATTGGACCATCAAGGAATTTACCTAAAAAGCACCCCACCACCACCCTACGAGGTACTCGTCGTAAACACATTTATTGCAGAAATCTTTTCTTCTGAAATACACAGTATTTTGCAGGACTAAATCTGAAATTACGCTAAGGTTGCGTATAATATCGAACAGTTTCTCGAAATACTGTCGCCTTTTCGTCCGTAGTACTTATTACAGAATACGTCCACCGCAAAGCCTGCATACTCAGCAACTTTGTTTCGCGTTTTCAGTACAGTTTTTATTTCTACTATTTTCTTGTGTAATTTATATTGACGTTCACTGGATGCTCGTGATATGTACATACATATTATCTGAGTACTTTCTGCGCTGTGCTTTTAACAATGTAAGAATGTGAGGATTAAAGTTGCGTTTTCCACCATGATATTGGATTATTATTGAATTTATTTATAGCTGTATTATCACCATGTTGATGATAATTCCTTAATTCCTACCGCTCATGTGAGTATCAAAAATATGGACGACAGATAGACAACATTTGTAATGTCTTCTTTTTCAAGAATAATTAATCTTTGTGGTGATGGCCGATCTCAGAAAATTTTAACTTTAACATTCAATGAGAGGCCTCCACACTACCGGGCATATCATGAATTGAGTTCCACGTAATGGCAATCCCTATCCTCGTTTATTCAGTACCTATACAAACAATACAATAACACAATATTATGTCATTAATATAATAAACAACTGACGTTTTATCATGCGGGCTGCAATCACAAATTCATTATAACATGAAGATTCGGATTTGCAAAAACGAGAATCAAATTAACAGAACCGTTGGCAAAGCGTATGAAATCAAAATGAACACACGATTTTCCCTTTTGGAGCCCGTATTCCTGTATCCAAGTAGTTTAAAGTCTAATTAAAAAAATCACACAAAAGCGCAGGTCGAAAGCAATTTAGCTTTGTTTGTGAAATGTCGTTTTGATGACAACCCCGGGTCGGATACTTGGGTTTTTTCCGTACACCGTGGCAATAATGGCTTCATGCTAATTTTAATATCAGTGAGGACTAAACTTACTTCTCGGAAGCTCGGCATTTTCGATTGGAGACACGCGATTGTGAGTATCAAAACAATCACTGAACTAGAAAAAGGGTCGGTTAGAAAATCTTCAATATCTTCAAAAGCACTCGACCTAGCTTTATAAAATAAAGATTAAATTATAGAATATTTAATGTGCTTAACAGATAAAATAAAATGAATTCAAGCATTTCGTTTTTAATAAAATGTTAAATAATTAAAATGCGTACTTTTGCGTACTTTTTCTTTATATTGAAGAATTTCTAACCAACGAAGTCGTGGAATCACCGATCGCTGATGCAAAAGTAGCATGTCCATTGAAGCCGTTACTTTAATTCGTATCGAAGCTCTTTCAAGTTTTTGTATCTTTAATTTTCCATCCTATTGGCAACACTGTTAAATTGCAACCAGGGTGGTGGTCCCGTTGGAAATATAAAAGTATTTAGAGCATTGGAATGAAGTTAGTTTTATTTCGGTTTCCACTAATTAATTGGGCATTCGATTGCTTCCTTAATAGACAAGCGAAATGGCCGGACATTTCAACAGACTATTTTTGTACTATTTTAAAGTTTACGTTTTAATACGTTTGTTAGTTTATTTCTGGACAGTTCGGATTCGTATTTTTAATGTGTCGTATGATCAATAATTCTGACTTTTTGTTATTCGATTTGTTAAAACTTGAGTTGATGTCGATTCTGTTGTGCACAAACTAAATTAAGGCTGCATTCCGTATTAAAAAATAATAACTCACAGCGCTCACATCAATATTTTGCATTCCGATTTAGATTTCACGATATGACAACTAAGAGCTGTCATTAGGTCATTTTTGACAGCGCTCACGGTGATATTCATTTGGGGCATAGTCGGTGTAATCGCAATATGGCACATGTCATGACGTCATCTATGACGATTCAAGGGACATCGATATCGCGCTCACGGTAATAAGGAATGGGCTTATGGACGCTCCAATCGATTACATCCTAAAACGGAACGCGGCCTTAATTTAGGGTGTTGCTATCTTTTTCTCTCTAATAAAACGAGAAAGAGACGGACGTAATTTAGACCTGTCAAATTTAATTCGAAATAATATTTCCATACAAAGGGATGGTGCACTTAAAAACATGTCGGCTAAACTAGTTTACCATCTCTAACTTAGTTCATACCTATAGCCATCCTTTTCTCGCACTGCCTTTCAGTAAAAGATAGCAATAGCCTAAATTAAGTTTGGTATGACTGTGCACAACAAAATCGACACCATTTTGAGAATAGTAATGATGAACGTTGAAATATTGGAATTATAAAATCGCTTTTTTGTTATTCGGATTTGTGATTGTCGGAATAAAGTTTTTCGTATTCATGTACTCTTCAAGCTGTACTGGAGCAATGCGTAGCATAGGTACTCTAACTGCACGCATATTGCAGAAATCGCAGGCGCTCCGCAGTCGTTGACATAATACGCGTGACGCTGGAACGTTGGTATATTTTGTGCCAAAGAAGTAATAAGGATTTGTTTGTAGTTTGTGCCTTATAAACTTTTATAAAATTAAAGTACTTGTGACGTGAATTCGTATGAACGTCTATTCGCAGTGAACTGGGGGTGCATGTCAGAAATGGGATTAAGGGCCTCATCACACACCTCCCGACCCAGCCGCCGCGGGAGTTGCACTGGGCGTCAGGGGCCACGTGGTGCCTACCGGCCACCATAGACGCGGGCCTGTGGACGGCACTCTGTGGGCTAGCTAGCCATCCGTCCATCATATGACTACAGGCCGTGTCGAGTGTGTCGACGGCGCGTTCGTGTTCTACGCGCGCCTCAAAGAGATGTCAGTATTAAGGAAAGGGCGCGCAAGAGCCGAAGCCCGCCGGGACTGCGGGACTGTTCGAAAGAGATACCGTGGCCCCGGAACATAAAGGGGGAGGAAGGAACATGGATGGGTTTAAGTCAGTAAAAGTCTGACACTCGCTCCGCCCAGAGTGTTAGAAGTCATTTGAATATTTCCCATTTGTAAAAAAAAGAAGGGCCTTATCACACTAGCGAGTTTCGAGCGATTTGAAAGCGGGGCGAGTGCGCAGCGAGCTCGTTACGAGTTTGAGTTTTTTGTACGTGTGCGCGGCGAACACTTCGCGGCAAATTTGACTGGACTTTGTGAGCTTTATATCTCGAAACGTGTGTAATAGATGATGGGACGGGAGTTTCCCATCGTTTTAAGTATATGAGCTTTAACTGAAAACATACCAAGTTATAGGTTACCTTGGAGCTTGTGGTAGGAGGAGAGATGGTCACAAAACAGCAGCGGCAGTGTCACCCAAGGCGACACTGCTAGTCGTTTACTATTTTTTTTGCGAATATTATTTTCAAGGGTACTGTGTTTAGTTAAATATTTGACTAAGAGCTATCAACACTTAATAAACTACCCTTTTAATGCTTCCAAGCCCTTGCTAATTGGGATGAAGAAAGAATGAAAATCTCCTAACATTTTTACCATCTCTCAGTTTGTGCTTTTGTTATTTGAGCGGTAGACAGTTTTGATTAATGCACTTTCTTTGAATCTTTGCTGTTTAATTTTGGTTTTATTTGCCGTCTTCACGAGAGTATTTTTCTTTAAGATTTTTATGTTGTTTATTTTATAAATAATTACTGCAAGTCCGTTGGCTTGTTAAAGTTTTTAAAGATATTTTGTTTGTGTATCAGCTTCAGTAATCTTTTGTTCTGTTTTCTTAAATGTGATTTTATAAAGTAGATTTGAAGATGTTATCTATAGTGTGTACCAGAATGATGTAGTTATGCAGGGTGTAAACCACGAAACCATCAACCAAGCATTCTGGACATCAAACTAAGTAACTTTAAGCAGAAAGAAACGACGTTTTAATTGCAGTGGAAAATCATGTTTTGTGGTAGCACTCAATGTAACGCACTTAAAACATTGTGCTGATGGATGGATTGAATAGTACGGGGGAGATAGAGGTGTTTACAGTAAACACTTTGTAGCAAAAACCTGTATTTAAAAAACAAACTTGTGAAAAGGTTGGAACTTTGACCCCCAATATCTCCGTAACTAGAATGTTTCCCGGTATGAAAACAAAAAAAAAACGCAATGACGGGGAGAATGTGTGTTTCGACTTCGTGAAGAGGTGTTTTACACCCTATATTTAAGGGAGTGTTATAAAACAAGCTTTTTTTCAGAACCAACATCGGAATTCGCTGCCCCATTCATTTTGAACACCTCTATTTCATCAGAAGCACCTACCAATGCCTAAATAATGTATTTTGCCGTAGTTTTCTAAATTAAACTTACATAATTAAAACTGTCACTATAGCTTACGATCATCATGTGCCTATCTTTTTCCCAACTATGTTGGGGGTATGTTGGGATCGGCTTCCAGTCTAACCGGATCCAGCTGATTACCAGTATTTTACATGGAGCGACTGCCTATCTGACTTCCACAACCCAGTTAATACTGCGAAATACGATACCAATTGGTAATAGTGGTTGCCAGACTTTTTGGGCCACTGACTACCTGTAACGACTGTACTGACAAAGATAGACAAATGACAGCCGGGATCAACAGCTTAGCGTGCTTTCCAAGGCACGGAGGAAACTCGGTATGTAAGGGTGGTCACCCATCCACAGACCAACCAAGGCAGGCACGGCTTAGCCTAACAATGGACCCGAGCGGCTTTTATTATTTAGCCACGAGCTGCACTATTACTTACTTCTTTCGTGATTTTCAATAATTATAATATTGTAAGCTCCTCATATTTCGAAACTTTTGCAAGCCAAAATATGATAGCGATCGAAATATCTGGAGCTCACAATAATTAAAAATAACAAAATTGACGAAAGTCTATGACCAGTGTCTGTTGCCAGTGATTACATACGGGACCGAAACGTGGTCGCTCACAATGGGTCTTATCAAAAGGCTTAAAGTCACCCAAAGGGCTATGCTGGGAGTTTCCTTGTGTGATCGAATCAGAAATGAAGACATCCGCAAGAGAACCAAGGTCACCGACGTAGCCCGAAGAATTGCTAAACTTACGTGGCAGTGGGCAGGGCACATTGCTCGCAGAACGGATGGCCGATGTGGCCGAAAAGTTCTGGAGTGGCGACCGCGAACCGGAAGACGATGCGTAGGAAGACCTCCCACTAGGTGGACCGATGACCTGGTGAAGGTTGCGGGAATCCGGTGGATGCGAGTAGCAAGGGACCGGTCAATGTGGCGACACTTGGGGGAGGCCTATGTCCAGCAGTGGCCGTCTTTCGGCTGAGATGATGAACAAAGTTGCTGGTGGAATGTGAAAAGAACAGGAGAGAAAGGGAGATTGTGATGCGGGAATTAAAACTTAATATGTATGATGTTGGGGCTTTCATTAGAATATTATCTACACCTAATTCGGGAGAAGCGAAACTGATTTATGAAATGGTTACTGCATCGCTGTCTCCCTCGCTTACACAATAATATTTCTATAAATAGTATTATAATTACGTGTAATAATTAGTTAGATTAGGAAATGATGAGGCTGACGTACCTTAGTAAAGTAAAAGCCTCTAAATAAATAAAGATAAAAAAAAAACAAAAGATTTCTAGTAAATGATCCCGTGAGAGTGTATAGTTTAATTATGAGAAAGCTTAAAACAGAACTTCCACAATCCTTTATAGTTAGAAGAAAAGGTAGATTCTTAAAAGAAAACCAATTTTCAACTTCAGTCGTCCACTTTATTATGAAGGAAAGAAATTAATCGGCTTTGAGTTAGACGTCAACTAATTAAGATTAATTCCCTATTTCTTGCTATTGTTCACTCATCTAGTAATTAGATAAAATCGGTGGGTAATTTACGCGGCGGTTTCTCTTGAGTTTGTTAGATTGGTAAATTCATTGTAACAGTGGATATAAACTTTGTCTTCCGTGTTTCATTTTGTTTGGTTCTTCTGAGATTTTAATATTTGGTTGCAGCAGGCTCGTTAAATAAATAATAAATAATTTATTTAGGACCATCATAGATCTAGAGCTCAAAACCACATTTTTTTCGGATTTATGTCCGTATTGTATAATTATCACTCGCTTTGGTGAAGAAAAACATCGTGAAGAATCCAGCATGCATGAGAGATATTTCTTGGGTTGCATAAAAACAAAACTACATGATCAAGAAGAATTATATTTGGTTTGGTCATCTATATTGGTTATAAATAAATAACTCCACGGGCCGGCAAAGCGCGTATTTTCCGTTTTGGGCTATAATTCACCACGCGGGCCCAGTGCGGTTTTGGTAGATATCATGTCTTCGAATTTTTGGTTCTAGGACATGCCGGTTTCCTCACGATGTTTTCCTTTATCGTTTTTGAGAGCAGTGGTGATGAAATAAATTACACAAAATAATGCGCCTGCCTGGGTTTGAACCCTAGACTCACTGTTCGTGGGGCCGCCACCACTGGGCCACCGCTGCTCTCTGATAGTTGATATTCCACATAGATACTTTTTGTTTGTAACTACATACTTATTATGCACATAAGCATCCATGACTTGGAAACAAAATTAAATGTTCATGCTCATCACTCAAACATTTTTCTCGTACCGGGATTTGAACCCGGGGACTGTTGATATTTAGTCGATTTTACTAAAGCAAAAATTGATCTATACTTTAAACTGGCAACACTGTCACAAACTGCATGTTATACAAGCGCTGGTTGCCTTTAGTCACGCTCTTACTTCTATATACACTGTGCTAGGAGGCAGATATTATAACCTTCCATGTGAGTAATTTATTTTTGAATAATAAACGAGTTAACGTATATTTAAATTCAAACCGCTGCAGTTTTTCTTCACGCCCATATTCCTATAGGTTATGGGCCCAGGACAGCTTGAATATACTTAGTTACTCTTACTGTGTGCTGATCAATCAATACGTAAGTGTTTAAATTTGATAACTTGTAAAAACACGTGGCACATCATGGAGAATTTGAAGACCAAGCGAAATATTAAACCTTTCGATGGTCAAAGATACAGTGTATGGAAGTTCCGAATTCGAGCGTTGCTAACCGAGATGGACGTTATAAAAGTCATCGACGATGAACCCATAATACGGTTAGAGGCTTGGGAGAAAAGTAACCGAATTGCGAAGAGTGTAATCGTCGAGTATTTGACAGACTCTTTCCTTGGTTTCGCTAAGGAAGATCTCACTGCAAAAGAAATCCTAAGAAACTTGAACGCATTGTACGAGAGAAAAAGTCTGGCAACCCAATTACTGGCAATACGTAAAAAGTTATTGGGTTTGAAACTTCTTGGCGATATTCCGTTAGCCAAACACTTCACGACCTTTGACGATCTCATCACGGAGCTACTGTCGGCTGGTGCAAAGCTAGAAGAAACCGACAAGGTGTCTCACTTGCTTCTCACCTTGCCGAATTCATACGACGGCGTCATAACTGCAATCGAGACATATCCGAAGATAGTTTAACTTTGGCCTTTGTTAAAACACGCTTGTTGGATCAAGAGGTGAAATTGAAAAATGAGGGTAGTGACACAAGTGGCAAAATTCTACACGTCGAAAATAAAACTCAAAACTTCAACCGAAGAAAACACGACGTCACTAAGCCTAAATCAAACCAGCAAAAGTTCAAGGCCCCGAATAAATCCTTCACGAAGTGTTACCATTGTGGACGCAAGTATAATAAAACCACTTTAACTCCAATCAACACTCGTGTATATTTCTTTTAATCACTTCACGTACGTGTTATACAAACAATATACAACAATTAATATATTCATCAACTATCGGACATAGGTTCGACTAGTAGTCTTTACACCGCTGAGGTTAGCCGAAGAAAGAACACAGATTCTAATTATTACCCAAGCAAGTCTCTCTACCCCACTACATTACCCCTTCTCTAGCTAAATATGACGAGATACAGTCGTTACCGGTGTTGCCATTTTAATCTTTTTAAAAATATACTAAACTAAAGACAAAAATATACCAAAATCATGACATTCGGCCATCTGATAACGTGCTGTCTCCCGACGCACATTTTAATCCTAATAGTAACTACCAGT
Organism: Xestia c-nigrum; assembly: GCA_916618015.1. NCBI lineage: Eukaryota > Metazoa > Arthropoda > Insecta > Lepidoptera > Noctuidae > Xestia > Xestia c-nigrum. Next base: position 7,445,733 of record OU745258.1, on the reverse strand, counting down.
AAAACTAATTGTAAAAACAAATTAATACACTTTATAAAGATGCCTGCTAATTGATTAATTTCCTTAAATATATTAAATCCTAACGTTAAATCATTTATATAAATTATGAACTAATATAAATTTAAAATAACTTAAATTAAATCATGACATTTGGTATCTTTTAACTATAGGTGTTTACATATATATATCGGTACATAATTATCGTTTTCAAATGTATGACAAAAACTTATATAATGATTAATTCACACACAAAAAAAAATTTGTTAAACATTCAACACGTTATAAAAAAAAAATAAAAATTAAGTAACCAAAATATTATTTTTCCATTCAAAGTTATGTAACTATTCTACCGCCTAACGATGACTGATCTTTATTCGGAATCACTATTGCGCTCACTAGAGCTACTGTTATCAGTGTTATGTATTTCTAGAGCTTTTACGTGTATCCAGGGCCTAATTCTGTCAGCGGCTATAACGGTATCGTAAGGTTTACCTCTTTTATTAAATCCAGGAACGTCAGATATTCTGTACCGATCATTCCCTAATATTTCAGTTATTTTATAAGGACCCACAAACTTAGACAGGAGTTTTGTACTCTGGTTGTTATTTGCAAAGTTATTCCGCGAAATTTTTACTAAGTCACCTATTTCGTAAGTAGGAGCTGGTGCACGATTCGTGTCATGCCTTTCTTTCTGCTTAGCTTGATCTTTCGCGATACTGTTACTTATTTCTTCTCTAATTTGTTGCAAATCGGGATTGTTCCCATTATCATTATTCCCAATATCAAGTTTGTTTAATAAACCATCGCGCAACTTAAATCCAAACAAAGCTTCTGTCGCAGTTTTGCGGGTTGTCGCATTGACAGTATTATTGATGCCAAATTGGAGCTTGCCCAGACACCTGTCCCATTCACGCTCATGACCAAAAGCGTTTTGGGCAGCTAATGAATTTAATATTGTTTGGTTAAACCTTTCTGCCTGGCCATTAGCTCTGGGACAAGCGACCGCATTAAGGACATGTTTAATACCGTGAGCGTCACAAAAGGTCTGAAAAGCTGCAGATGTAAAGCTAGTACCGCGATCCGACACAATTCGGGCTGGGACTCCAAAGTCATAAAAGATTTTCTGAAGAACTTTAACTGTGCTCTTAGTCTTCTGATCCCTAACGGCTCTGACAAAGACGTATTTGGTAAAACCATCTACTACTGTAAGAATGTAGCAATTGCCATCTTTACTCCTAACAAAAGGACCGAGGTGATCTATATGGATCGTATGAAACGGTATGTTTATCTTTTCTATTGGGTACAAATGACCTGACTTTTGTCTCGAAGAGGTATCCTTATGGAAGGCACACTCTAAACAAGCTGCGACATATTTCTTGACAAACTTTCTTAGTTTGGGAAACCAATAATCGCGGCGAATACTCTCAAGAGTCTTGGCGTAACCCAGGTGACCAATATCGTCGTGGTTAGCACGACATATCTGCCACCTTGCACTACGTGGTACAACGAGACATTGACGATCATCAACCTTCCTATACACTGCGTGATTTTTAACGACATAATTTTTCCTAATATCCTTGCATTCAATATCGTCTTCAGGTTTTAGAATATTATGGATTCGAGAAATGTCTGGGTCTGCTATTTGTAAAGTTAAGATCCAATTCTGTTTCTCAATAGTAAACACAGAGACGAACTCGTTATTATCTGGGTCCACGGGTAGCTTGGTGTTTCTGCTCAATGCATCCACATGCGACATTTGAATACCCGGACGATATTCAATGTCGAATGTGTATTCGCTTATTTGGAGCCACCACCTTGCTATCCGCGGAATCAGATCCCTTTTAGTCATTGTGGTTCTCAAAGCTGCGCAATCCGTAAAAACCTTGAAATGTAACCCTAAAAGATATACCCGAAATTTCTTTAACGAGCACACTACGGCCAACGTTTCCAGCTCATAGGAATGCAGGTGCCTTTCCTCGGGGGTTGTTTGCCTACTAAAAAAAGCGACAGGCTTTAAAACCCTTGAATCTCTCTGCCACTGCATGAGAATGCCTCCTATACCTAGAGAGCTGGCGTCTGTGTGTAACTCGGTTTCGAGTTTAGGGTCGTAAAGTGCTAAAACAGGTCGATGAACAAGCTTTTCCTTTAGAAAATTAAAAGCGTGCTCCTCAGCATGAGACCATCGCCACTCAGAGTCCTTCTTTAATAAGGATGTTAAAGGACGCGCAACCTCTCCATATCCCTTAATAAATTTACGGAAGAATCCGGTCAAACCCAAGAACTGACGAATCTCATGGACATTACGGGGCGTGGGGAACTCCCTAACTGCCAACACTTTGGCCTCACCAGGCCGAATACCTTGCGAGGAGATGTCGTACCCTAAGTAACTGACGGTGGTATCAAAAAAGCGACATTTGGAGAGTTTTAGAGTCAGACAATTTTGACGAAAAAGATTCAGGACATCCTCTAATCTCTGAAACATTTCCTCAACACTCCTTGAAGGTATCAACACATCATCTAGGTAAGCCAATGCATATTCAAAACGTCTGTTACCTAATATTTTATTTACCATACGCTGAAAAACAGCCGGTGCATTTGCCAACCCGAAAGGCATTCTTTTAAACTCATAATGGCCGTCGGGCGTGACAAACCCAGTTAGATGCTGACTGTCTTTAGCCATTGGAATTTGGTAGTAACCGGAGGCGAGGTCAAGAGTAGTAAAGAAGCTATTACCGCTTAAATTTGAAACTTGGTCTTCGATTAGAGGCAAAGGGAAGCGATCCTTGACAGTTTTATTATTTAAAGCTCGGAAATCCACACAGAGCCTTTGCTCTCCAGTCTTTTTTTTAACCATCAAGATGGGACTTGCATAGTCGGATTTCGATTCTTGGATGATGTCAAGTCGTAAAAGTTCATCTATAGCTTCACGAACGGTTTCGCGTTCGGCATGGGACAATCGATACGGTCGGTATACGATTGGTTTATTATCCAAAAGATCAATTTTCATCTCGACATCAACCGCACAACCAATCTCATCCAATTTAGTTGCGAAACAATCGCGATAATTTTGCAAGAGGGAATAAAGTCTGTCTGACTGTTCAGCACTAAGGCCTGGACCAGTCTTGATGTCATTCCTGTCCAAAGGATCTAAAGTTGAAATGTCAATCTGAATTTTATTGACTTGACATGTTTTTTGCTCGCTAAAAGGTATTGCTCTGGCCAGTAAAGTATCCTTCTCTAAACTTACGGCATGGTGAGACAAATTAGAAATAACTACTTCGCCTTTACCATTACATATATGGTAAGCGCCTTGAAGTAAACGATATTCTTTCCCTGGCCCAACAGCATTATAACCTTCGACGTATACATCTCCTGTGAAATCCGACTCGGTATACACGGGGATGACATTGATTCTAAGAATTTGAGCTGAATTAGAAACATGAAGTTTTAAACTAGAATCATTGCTAGACTGAGAATCACTGCAGGGACTTTTATAAAAAGTTAGCTTTCGACTATCTTTAAGAACAGTGACACCACCCAAGTAACACAGTCTAGGAGGTTTAAAACAAATCTTTCTACTGACAGTCTATTCATGGTTAATCTTTAGATAGGGGCTTTCTAAAGATGGTTTCAATAAAAAAAATGTATTCTTATAGAGTTTTTTTTCTCAAGCTCGATTATTTTTAGAGCACTTGTTCTATAGCACACCTATTTCAGGAAGGTCTATAGGTATATTGAATGTTTTAGGATAAAATGCTCTACGAGTAGTTAATAAAGCCTAAAGGTACCTAAATTGAAGTAATTTTATAGAAAAGATGGTATATTTTAAGATAAAACATTCTATTATTTCTATTATTTAGCTATTGGTACTCTTATCTTTGTATAATAAGACACTTAAGTCTTGATAAAATACTTTAATAGATATTTTTTAGTTTGTCTAAAAAAGTGATAGTGAAAACGTGTATTTAGTGGTTTTATTCCTAAAAATGGCTTAGTTAAGTGCATTTGTATTAAATATTTGAATTGGATGATTTTATGCAATGGAGACAGTGAAAAAAATTAAAAGGTCTGGTGGCTTTCATCGAAAAATCGGCAAATATTTAAAAAGAAAAAAAAAGAAGAAGAGATTCAAGATAATTCAGATTCCGAATCGGAATTTTCTCGTAACTTCTTCGCAAGAAATTGTTCTGAGACAGAAGATACAATTGAATTTGAAGTGTCTCCTAGAACATCACAAAATTACGTTAGTGAGCAGTCCGACTCGGATGAAAACAATCCAAATGACGACGACGAAATTCGATCCACTTGCCTCAAAAGTGATCTGCGCGCCAGTGGTCAGCAACTCATGCTATAACTCACATAGCCTTGAAGTACTTATTTCAAATAATAAATAATTTTCCACCTGATACTCTACCAAAGGATCCGAGAACATTGCTCCAGACTCCAAGAACGATTGAAATGAAAAAAATCGGTAATGGCGATTACTAGCATCACAGGCTGAAGATTAATCTCACAAGATATTTTCAAAATTTGACAGAGAACAAAATAGTGGCAATCGATGTTAACATTGATGGACTACCTACGTATAAAAGCTCGAAAGTTGAATTCTGGCCCATTCTAATCTATACATACCTGCTATTTTACACATTGTCTATTGATAAAACAGAAATATCTTTTACTTGCCTTCTTGAATTGATTAATTAAATTGCTCTGCTATTGCATAAAATGGTCTGCCGTTCACAACACATCAAATTACCTATTCACTGATGAACGTCTAGAAATACTGTGAGAAGATAAAAAGGAATACATAGATGACAGTTACTAGGTAATCTTAAACTATTCATACATCTGTTTATTCTTTCACTAGATAGTTTAGTATGTAGCTAGTAAAATTATTCTTGTCAGAGAGCTAGAGCCATACTACTGAAAATTCTCTAGAGTGTTTGTTCTATTAAATTCGTTTTTCTAGTAAATTTTATCTTGACGCCATTTTTATGATCTACTTTTGCTTCAAATGATTTTCGATACATATTCTAATGCTTATTTTTATGTTTTTATTATTAAATTATCTCTAATTAAACATTTCATATGTTTTAAATAACTATATTTCTAATAAAATGAATATTTTAAGCAGTTAAAAGCAATTAAAAAAAAATACTCTTTAAAAATAATATTCATATGTGGTAAAAAAAATATTAAATCTTGCATTTACAGCGGGCGCTCTTATTTTAAGAGAGTTTTACATAATATTCGACGATAGAATGTCAATCGCATATAGATTTGCTTGTTTACTCATTATCAACTAGCTAAAACACAAGTAAAATAAGAAATTTGTTACGCCATGATGCAATTCAATTATAAGTTTAAATAACTCTTGTAAGTTCTGCGCCATTATGTGTCGTTGTCTATTACAAATCAAATGTAACTTAAAGTTGATAGTCTTGAGTTAATTTTGGTTAAAAACTTGACGAGTAAAGACTTCTTCAAAGGTCTCAACTTTATCTATAAACTATCTACTAGTAAAAATTGTGGTCTATAAACAGTTTAGTGAGGCACTAGAAAAATCTCTACAGACAATTTGAGAATTTACAACTCTTATCTCTATCTATTCATGTTTTCTTAACTCATTCTTATGAGAACGGATAAGGTTGTGCCCACTTTTACTAAACTGTGTCTATAAGCGTTCTTGATTACTACTAGGGAGAAATTTTACTCTTATGGTAGACAATTAAATTAAATTCTATTAGATATCTAATAATCCGTTTATAGATGCGATTGTGTTATTTGGGCAGGTAACTCAGTGAAATTTTGTCCTATAATCATAGCAGTTTGCATGTGTGTATCGTCAACAATCAGTACTTCAACCTCGGTTTCAACCTCGTCGACCTTCACAGTAACGAATGACTTGTACAACGGGATGACAGAAGACTGACCAAATCCTCGTACCACTGGAATGCCATCGAATGCTTTTACTAAATTCAAAGAGTCCGCGTTGGTTTTACTTAAGAGTGTACACTCGCTACCAAAATCAATGTAAGAACCTAGAGTATGGCCATCGACAGTGACGGTTTTAAAGAACTTATCATTGCTTTTTAGTCCTGTGTCTATCTTTAAGGTTTTCCTTTCGGAACTATTTTCAAGAACAGAGTTAGAATTGGAGGTGTTAAATGGTACTAATTTACAACCATCATTGTCATGTCCAATCCTATTACACCGTTTGCATTTTAATATTGGTTTTGTACACTTGTGATAAGGATGACCCCTAGATCGACAATTATAACAAATAATAGAGTTAGAGGCAGAATCTTGAATGTTAGAGTTCGAGCTAGTACCGGGATTACTTCTTGTTCGAAATGAACGGTTTTTAAATTTACTATCGACTATCGGTTGTGATTTTTGGGAACATAAAAAGTTAAGCAAACCTTCAGGTTCAGAACTATTAAGCGCTTGTGCTCCATTACGAATAGATCGGTCCGTTATACCATAAACAATACAGTCGACAGCCTTTTTACCCTCAATTTCACATCTATTTAAAAGACATAATTTGTCGAAAAAATATTCGCGCAGACTTTCGTCTTGTCTAGAAGTGCGGTTCAGCATCTCCTCCAAAAGGCGTCCATAATTTTCCTCGTTTGGAAACGCTTTTCGGAGTTTTGCTTGCCACTCATCCCAAGTGTAGATTACTGTAGGTAAGGACTCAAACCATTTTCTTGCTAAGCCGGCTAATTTTTGCAAAGAAAAATGAATCGTTTGTTTGTCATCCCACCCATAAATAGTGGCGCACTCGTTAACTTTTCTCAGTCAACATTCAATGGTTTGAGTCCTGTTTGCAGGGTCAAATTCGGGTAACACATTGTTAAAGTTATTGTTACTTAGAGAAAGTGAGGTCTTATTCGATTCTCCCTTACAGCTAGCCAATAATTTCAAAACATCTTTAGTAGAAAGGCGGTTTGTAACTTTACGCGACTTCCTTGGTACAGGCTCGCTACTCGACGTGGACGAAGAAGAAGGACTCCTTCTTCGCCTAGACTTCTTTTTCACACGCCCACGTCGCCTTGGAGGCGTACCAGGCGGCGTACCAGGCGGCGTACCGTATTCGTCACCAGATGCCATTGCTTTCTGAAATATATACAATATTCATCGCCATAATCTGTTTCATATTTAATGAAATAAAAGTCATTCTAAATCAATATACGTAGTATCAAAATGTTGTAAGATTCATGTAAGTTTTATAAGCGAACATAGCCTACTTAAATCCGACGTGTATGCAGCTCACCCAATAATCCAGTGGAAAACATTCACTCGATAAACCAGTGAGCAAACATACATCGCCCCCCCCCTAACTTATCCAGCGACCATACATGGCCCACTCAACCCAGCGAACAACTCAGGAGCTCGCTTATTACACTAAAAGAAAACTGAAATAAGGTATTTCATAACAGATATAGGAAATAACAAATTACTATAATAACCTTTGTTTTAATTCATTGTTTACCATTAGAAACTCATTAGAGAAAGTCTATCAAAATATGTGTTGTTTAATTAATTAAATAGCAATAGGCACTATCATAGAGTTGCCCTGATCAAGTGTAGTACACATATACTTTCAATACATAAAAATGTAAATAAACTACTATCATAAGAACTCTGCATGAGGTGGTTACGGTAAACTACATGTTATCAGAGGAAGCCGCAGATAGAATTAAGTTTAAAAAAAAAGCACTAGCAGTGGTAGAACTCAAGCTATTAAGCATTCACAATAATTTATCCGACGACTAGTGATTCACTCAATAAACCAGTAGGAACCATATCCATTTAAAAATCCAGTGAAATCACTAAGAACGTCCCCTAACATTATCCGACGACCAGTGACTCACTCAAAAACCAGTAGGAACCAAACCCACTCAAATATCCAGTGAAGTCACTAAGTACGCCCCCTAACATAATCCGACGACCAGTGACTCACTCAAAAACCAGTAGGAACCATACCCACTCAAATATCCAGTGAAGTCACTAGGTACGCCCCCTAACATAATCAAACAACCAGTGTCTCGCTTAGTATCCAGTGGGAAACATGTCCACTCAAACAAATATCTAGCAAAGTCACATAGCATGTGTAATTATCCATTTAGCAGAATAATTATCATGACAATTACTAAAGTAGGAATAATAAGTTACTGACCTCAGAGTGCTTGTAAATAATCTCAAATTAGACATGTGCAAATGTTGCTAATTTAAATCCAAAATTTAAGATAGATATTATAATCAAAGCAAAAACAATTTAGCATTGTATGTTTGAACATTGTAGGTAGTCATTCTCATAATTAATGCCTCATAGTTCATAAATTTATCAAAAGTGAGCGTGTAACGGTTTTTATTTTTCGAATAATATCAAGCAATTCATATTAAAAGTTTTACATACCTTTTTGGTGTATCCCACTTGTGAAGTATAATAAAACCACTTTAACTCCAATCAACACTCGTGTATATTTCTTTTAATCACTTCACGTACGTGTTATACAAACAATATACAACAATTAATATATTCATCAACTATCGGACATAGGTTCGACTAGTAGTCTTTACACCGCTGAGGTTAGCCGAAGAAAGAACACAGATTCTAATTATTACCCAAGCAAGTCTCTCTACCCCACTACATTACCCCTTCTCTAGCTAAATATGACGAGATACAGTCGTTACCGGTGTTGCCATTTTAATCTTTTTAAAAATATACTAAACTAAAGACAAAAATATACCAAAATCATGACACAAGGGACATATCAAAAACAACTGCTACTACTTCAAACGGATGCTTCAATCAAATCAACAAAAACCTGCAGACAGACCCCGCACAGTTCAAACAGTGGAGCTTACTCAAAATGCTACAAGCTCCAGTGAGGTTTCCGGGTTCGCATTTATGTCCGGAAATAATGAAGGTTGCGCCGAAGAAAATGATAATATAATTTTCCTACTAGATTCCGGAGCATCAGACCATATCATTAACAGGGAAGACCTATTCTATAACTTTTCAAATTTAATTATACCTTTAAAAATTTCAGTTGCTAAACACGGTGAATTCATTACAGCTACCAAAAGAGGGACATTGTAACGATGTCGTTTCATTTAGTCTCGTGGACGTAAAACCTCCACGACGACTAAAAAACCTCCATAGTACTTACTTGTACTCAAAGAAAGAAATGTAACAGTCCTTTCAAAATTCGAATTTAAAATTGGCTTGTCGCATTGACTGCACAGCCATTTTTATGATGAGTCCTACCAAAATTATGTAACGATATACATCTTCCTAAGTTTTCTTCCTGGTATTGAGTGTTTACTCTAACTAGCACAGCTAAGTTTCTATTTAATGAAGAAGTTCTAAAAAAAACCGACGCACGGTTTATTCTTATTTTTTAATCATACGATTACTACAATAATAAACTACCAAGTCGCATAAGAAACGTTTATTATTTCATCATCTGCACCCACTACGTCACACTCCGAAGTGCTATTCAAAATCTATGTCACGCCAGACGAGGCCGACACGCCAGCTACCAGAAGCGCTGACACGCCAGACGAGGCCGACACGCCAGCTACCAGAAGCGTTTTACACCATCTCCCGTTACATTTCACGTGACTGCGCCGAGGACACTGACCACCCTAATTGGATCAAAAAATGAAGATTAGAGACTATTATTAATATTTACAGCGCGTATATAACAACGGCGTGATAGTGATTACTTTTTAGTGTTATACCATATTTTACCCTATGTAAGTACTACAGTCAAACTTCATCCCCATTTTTCATAACACAAAACAGAACGTATCACAACTATCTAAACTACAATCACTATACACACATTTTACAGACAATAACACGCTCGACGCTACTAAGGCAGGTTACAAATGTAATCGGTTCCCGATTGTCTTAGTACCGGAGGCATTCATACACAAACTAATTACCTACCTATTACTCATATACCAAATACTTACAAAACTCAATACTTAATACAACACAGCCTTACAGACATCACCTACTCACACCAACGGCTTGTCTAACGACAGCTACATAAACCCACGAGTTTTTGGAGTTTAAACCCTCGCAGTTATTCCAAAACACGTTGGTTACCTCACCCTTGGCTTTGGGGAGTACCCTTATCCAAGTTACTACACGCTTAGCCCGTATTTCTCTAGGCCTTCGAAGCCGACTCGAGAAAGTTCTTACAAACATTACATGCAGCAAACAGAATATATTTTTAACACTAAATACACAACTATACAATAATATAATATAATAAAATACATAATCAGAAATTATCATCATATTCAGAATATTTAAATACATAAAGTGTCATACTCAGACGTTGTCACTATTTATTTTCTTTATTTGACTGAAAAGGTTTGATACCAATTGTTCAATTATAAAGCCATGTATACAATATGGATATTATTTTGATCTGCTTGTTTGGACTTCACAAATATATATTTTGGAAATAACATTTTACACTTATTCTTTAATATTTTTACCCCTAATTTACCATATTCCTTCTAATATTAACTACTTATTTATTTTAATAATTTGTTGTATTTTTAAGCGTGACACTTGTCACTTAGTCTTATGATTTATATAGGTACTGTTTTTATATACATCTCCATCCTTTCGGCTAACCATCAACTTCTTTATCAATGCTTAATTTTGTACATATGAGATTATTACAATTTTATTTTTTTTTACATTTCCTTGTCGTATTTGCGGCTTTAGTAATAGTCGCATATTACCTTATGGTGTCGAGCGGTTTTCATAACTCGTAAAATAAGCCTTTATGAACCTTACTTTTAAGTTAGATAGTAATTTTATATCCTTGAACCTGAATTTTAAGTGGGTTATTTAAAAGGTGCGGGTTACGACACCTAATTAAAAAAATAAGCCATCGTAAACCTAAAATATTATGCACTCTTCACAAGTGCCTACTTATTATAATCTCTATGCAGATTAATATTTTTCCTGACCATTATTAGGGTTAGTAAACTTGTAAATTTTTATAACACTTAACACACACACTTACACATGACATTCATCACACACAAAAACACTGAATACGATCACCAAACGCCAGCGGGTGGTGACTGGCAATAATTCAATAAGCCTGCACTAATCTGGGTTAGTTCCTTGAGAAACATCTTCTATTATATAAGATTTCTCTTCTTAACTGTTGCCTTAATTCAGACTTATTGATTAAGACTTTGTTAGATACGATGAATGTTAGTATTTGAATGGAACCGGAACCAACCTAGTGTAAATTTGTCACTGTAATTAACATTCTTACATTCAAATTCTATCATGCACTTCCATTAATTAACAAATATGTTATTACCTATATTATTATTTTTATATAAAAGTGACTTGTTTTTGTAACTACTTACCTACCAAATTTAATGTAATTAAGAAAATGACATCGTTATCATTCCCGTATTTTTTTTTAAACTTTAATTTAACTCTGACTTAATAACAACTTAACTTCAACTTAACTAATTTTTTTTTTTTTTTTCTCTTTTCTAACTTTCAACTAACTTTTTCTTTAACTTTCACCTCTTCATACCAATTCTCCTTCTTTTGCAAAAAAAAAAAAAAAAATCCTTAAAGATTTTTTTTTTTTTGCGCCGGCCACCCCGGTATTGTAACGATGTCGTTTGATTTAGTCTCGTGGACGTAAAACCTCCACGACGACTAAAAAACCTCCATAGTACTTACTTGTACTCAAAGAAAGAAATGTAACAGTCCTTTCAAAATTCGAATTTAAAATTGGCTTGTCGCATTGACTGCACAGCCATTTTTATGATGAGTCCTACCAAAATTATGTAACGATATACATCTTCCTAAGTTTTCTTCCTGGTATTGAGTGTTTACTCTAACTAGCACAGCTAAGTTTCTATTTAATGAAGAAGTTCTAAAAAAAACCGACGCACGGTTTATTCTTATTTTTTAATCATACGATTACTACAATAATAAACTACCAAGTCGCATAAGAAACGTTTATTATTTCATCATCTGCACCCACTACGTCACACTCCGAAGTGCTATTCAAAATCTACTACGTCACAACATTACAAGTGATCAGTAACACTGGAATCCATGGTACTCTGGAAGACGTATTGTACTGTCGTGAGGTACCATACAACCTGTTGTCAGTAACCAAGATGCAGCATGCTGGATTGACAATCACCTTCGACCAGCATGGAACAAATATCAGTAAGGACGGTAAAATACTGATGCAAGGTATGGCAGTTAATAATTTAATTTGTGTTAATTTCGAGGTTAAAGTTAATCAACCTGTTTCTCAAACATGCAACAGTGATGGTACTAATTATGATTTGTGGCATCAACGGTTAGGCCACATTAGTAAACAAAAGTGTTTTAGAGCTGAAAAATAACTGTATGATTGATGATATAAGTTTAATTGAGGTGGTATCACCTAATGATAAATTATGCGAAGCTTGCATAAACGGGAAACAGGCACGATTACCATTTAACAATTCTAAAAATAAAAGTTACATTAAACGACCTTTGTATGTTGTGCATACTGATGTGTGTGGGCCAATCACTCCTTCTACAGTCGATAATAAGAATTATTATGTGTTATTTGTCGATCAATTTACTCACTATTGTGTTGTATACTTATTAACATATAAATCAGACGTGTTCTTTGCTTTTAAAGATTTTGTTGCAAAAAGTGAGGGTAAATTCACAAAACTGGTTAATTTGTACTGTGACAATGGTCGGGAATACTTGTCTAATGAAATGAAAGATTACTGTGTTTCTAAAGGAATTTCATACCATTTTACTATTCCTAGAACACCACAGCAAAATGGGGTTTCAGAACGTATGGTTAGGACAATAACGGAAAAAGCCCGCGCTATGATAAGTGGTGCTAAATTGCCTAAGTGTTTTTGGGGTGATGCAGTCTTAACTGCAGTATATTTAATAAATATTACACCTACCCGCGCTTTAAAACAAACTCGAACTCCATTTTAATTGTGGCACGATAAAAAACCTGCAATTAAGTATCTAAAGGTTTTTGGTTCTACCGTCTATGTGCATAATAAAACCAGTAAAACAAAATTTGATGAAAAATCGTGGAAAGGTATTCTAGTTGGGTATGTACCAAATGGCTATAAAGTATGGAACACGGAACGCGGAAAATATGAGATGGTGAGGGATGTCATAGTAGATGAGATTAATTTTCTCCAATCGAGGCCGACGTTAAATGTAATGAAGGAAATGAAATCGAACAGTTCCATGACAAAACTGGTGTATCTGACGTGGTGTCAAAACCAGTGTCAATAAAACCTCAATGCTATGACAGTCCTAAATCTGATATTTCTAAAGCTGATGGTTTAAAATCAGTTGGATCAAAATCAGATAATTCAATATTAAACGATCCGAAATCAGATAGTTCGAAATCTGATGAATCAGTTTCGTGTAGCAAAAATCGAAAATTAAATGATTCCAACATACTGAAGCCAATTGATGATGACAAAACATGTACCAGTCCTAGTGATAAAAATATCGACGATTCTTGTGAATTGAGAAGGAGTGATAGGATCAAAGGTCGTCCCCCTGTCTCGTATAATGAAAATGATGATATTTTATTGTGTGCTGAATCAATTAGTTGCAAAGTACCCACATCATATAACGAAATTAAAAATCGGGATGATAGGACTTTATGGGAAGGTGCAATTAAGGATGAATTAGATTCACTTTTAGCTAATGATACCTGGACATTAGTACCTAAACCTAGTAATAGGAATATAGTCGATTGCAAATGGATTTTTAATATTAAAAATAATGAGTTTGGCAATCCATTAAGGTATAAGGCACGTCTTGTTGCAAGAGGTTTTAGTCAAGAGTATTTATCTGATTATACTGAAACTTTTGCGCCTGTTGCTCGCATTGCTAGTTTTAGATGTATGATTAGTTTCGCAAATCAATACAATTTATTAATCCATCATATGGATGTTAAAACCGCATTTTTAAATGGCATTTTAAAAGAAGAAATTTACATGAAAGTACCGGAGGGTGTAGTTAGTAAAAACGGTTACGTTTGTAAATTAAATAAAGCTCTGTATGGATTAAAACAAGCTGCTAGGTGTTGGTTCGAATTATTTGATCAGAGTCTTAAAGAAAAAGGATTTGAAAATTCATCAGTTGATAGATGTATATATGTTTTGGATAGGGGCGATATTCATAAAAATATTTACGTTTTGCTGTATGTCGATGATTTGGTTTTGATATGTTTTAACCGGCAATCAATAGACCAACTTAAAAGTTATTTAAATAGCAAATTTAAAATGGTAGATTTAAATGAGATTAAATTGTTCCTAGGTATTAAAATTACTCGAAGTAATGACATAATAACTTTAGATCAAAGTTCTTATATAAAAACCATTTTAGATAAATTTGGTATGTCTGACTGTAATCCCATTAGTACACCTTTAGACAATAAACCTAACTATGAAGCTCTAAATGTAGACAGTGAATGTAGTGCACCTTGCCGCAATCTAATTGGGTGTTTAATGTACGTTATGTTGTGTACACGTCCAGATTTAAGTGTTAGTGTTAACATTTTGAGTAGATACACAAACAAAAATAACAAAGAGTTGTGGTTATGTCTCAAAAGAGTGCTTAGGTATTTGAAGGGCACTATAGAATTAAAATTAAGTTACAAAAGGTGTAATGATTTTAATCATATATTATGTGGGTATGTAGATTCCGACTGGGGTAGTAATGATGTCAATAATAGAAAAAGTACTACAGGTTATTTATTTAAATTATTCAATAACTGTACAATAACTTGGAATACAAAGAGGCAAACGTCAGTTGCGGCTTCGTCAACTGAGGCTGAATACATGGCCTTATTTGAAGCCGTAAAAGAGGCATTATATTTCGCAGCTTCATTCGACGCGATTTTCTTCTTTTACATGTTGTAGCTGAGTCCTAGGCATTGGCTTCACACAGATTTTCAAATAAAATAAGTAAAAAATAAAAATCATATGGCAATACTGGGGTAATTTTCCACATTCAACTCGCTCGGCGGTAGGTACTTCATTCTGTGTTCTGTGTGCAAAGGCTTCGCACAAGAAAAAACTTGCTCACAATGGATAGGAAAAGAAGATACAATTCGGAGGAAACGGATCAAAATAATAAGCGTCGCCGAATGAATACAATTAGACGGCGTATTATTTCTTCATCATCGTTGGATGACGAATTAACCGAACGTAAGTTTTATAATACATACTACCTTCCTACTTCGGTGCCTACGTTTATCGTTAATTTGGTTTCAATTGAGTGATGCGAGAAACCAGCGGGGTTTCCTCTGTCACGTTGATTTGATACAAGTTAACATAATAACAAATGTGATGCGATTCAACCAGCGGGGTTGTTTTCTGTCACGCCTATTTTTGCGCACAATTCAGCGGGAATTGTGTCTACTTATACTTAGGTACTTATTACTACCATATCTAACTACATTGTTGTCTCACATACAACGTGATGTTTATTGTAATGCGAACAACTAGCGGGGTTGTATCCGTTACGCTTGATTGCGCATAGTCCAGCGGGGACTATGCCTACCCTCATTTCAAAATTAATTGATTGTTGTTTTGCTTCGCAAATACCTACTTATTCTGACCTTTTTTCTAGGTCACAGTAATGATAAAATTATGTCGGACAATGGTATGACACCAAAGTCTAGCCCGGAAGAAATCTTAGTAGGCGATCCTTTATGTCTTAACACTAAAGAGACTGAATCTTTAGATGATGAAATCCTCGCCTTGCTAGGCGATGCTCCTAAGAGCGAAATCGTTCTCGGTAAACCAATTCATAAAGACATTGCTGCTAGGTGGCACGAAATTCTTATAAAAGGATTACCGAACAAAACCAAAGAAAAACTATTGAAAGATTACCTAGTACCATCTAATTGCGAAATAATACTCGCACCAAAATTGAACGCTGTAACCAAGGCTGCTATAGCTGAAAATCTTGTAAAACGAGATAATATACTGGAGACAAAACAAAACCAGATAGGTTCAGCACTAGCCGCACTATCGCAGGCCGTAGATAGTATATTAGAAAAAGATTTTTCGACGCAAAATGTGCTCAAACCTGTCAGTGATGCATGTCGCATCCTATGCGACAGTCATTATAACGAAACGAAAACTCGAAGACATTTTATAATTTCGTCAATAAATAGTGATATGAAAGAAACTATGACAGAAACTGTTCGAGATAAATACTTATTCGGAGAAAATATTTCTGATACACTGAAATTGGCCAAAACCATCAAGAAATCCGGCACCGACTTGAAATCAACAAAAGTCGCTACTACCTTCAGAAATCAAAAATTTCATAAAAGTAATTTCTTGAAAAATAAAGGTCAAGGTTCGTTAAACTGGAAACCCCTGCAACGAAAACCAGCGGGCAAAGCCGATGCAGGGGCACCACGCGCAGCTCAGTACCAGTACCAGCCCCGCATGAGGAACAGCTTTCAACAACGGGGAGCAGGAGGTCGATCGTCGCCGCCACCGACACGTTATCGCCAACAACAACGGAAGCGCCAGTAGAGGTACGTTTTGCGGGTCGTCTACAACATTTTGTAAAACAGTGGCATGAGATCACTGATGACCCTATCATCTTATCTTGGATTCATGGATACAAAATTCCTTTCTCATCAGAACCTATCGATGATGTTAAACCTAGTTTTCATACTAGAACATACAAGGAACTTCTTGATTTTGATACTGAAATAAACTCACTTTTAAAAATAAATGCCATATCAAGATGTACGCCCCACGATCAACAATTTTTGTCGTCCATATTTTTAGTACCTAAACCAAATGGAACGAATCGTTTCATTTTGAACTTAAAACGCTTAAATAAATATGTCATTTCACAACATTTTAAAATGGAAGATTATAGAACTGTTACAAAAATTATAACAAAAGACTGTTATATGGCTACAATCGACATGAAAGACGCATATTTTTTAATTCCGGTACATAATCTTTACAGAAAATATCTAAGATTTATGTATAATGATACATTATTTAATTTTAACTGTCTTCCATTTGGCTTAAGTACATGTCCTTACGTTTTCACAAAAATTTTGAAACCTGTGATGGAATATTTAAGATCCAGAGATTTGATTTCCGTCATATATTTAGATGACATATGTTGCATAGGGAGTTCTTTTCAAGAATGCGAAAATAATGTTAAGCTGACTATGAATCTGCTAGAAAAATTAGGCTTTATTATAAATCATGAAAAAAGTTGCCTTATTCCAAAACAAAGGTGTAAATATCTTGGTTTTGTGTTTGACTCCGCCAATATGTGTTTAGAATTACCGGATAATAAGAAATTAAAAATTAGAGAACAATTAAAGTTGTATCGAAAAAAGAAAACTTGTAGACTTAGAGAGTTTGCACGTCTGATTGGTCTGTTAGTGTCTGCGGCTCCTGCCGTTCAATATGCATGGGGTTACACTAAACAACTTGAACGCCATAAGTACCTAAGTTTATTAGATAATCCTAGCTATAACAGTGTAATCGAAATACCCCATGCAGTAATGTATGATTTAGAATGGTGGTTACTAAATCTAGATATTAAAACACAGCCTATAACACTTTTAGAATTTAAATTAGAATTTTTTTCTGATGCATCAATGAGTGGCTGGGGCGCTTTTTGCAACAACAATAAAGCTCATGGTTTCTGGAAACGAAATGAAACCGAGCAACATATCAATGAACTAGAACTAAAAGCCAGTTTCTTAGCACTAAAAGTTTTTGCGAAACATTTACAAAATTGTAAAGTGTTATTACGCATTGATAATGTCACTGCCATTTCATGTATAAATAGGATGGGTTCTGTACAGTACCCACATTTAAATAAAATTACCCGAGAAATATGGGAATGGTGTGAGGAACATAATCTAGTAATATTTGCGTCATATATTAATACCAAAGCTAACATTGAAGCAGATAGTTTATCACGAAAAAAGTTTGCAGATACAGAATGGGAATTGTGTGGAACGGCTTTCAACCAAATTATTAAAAATTTTGGTCAACCCAAAATCGATTTGTTTGCAAGTCGTTGTAATACTAAATGTCCTGTTTATATTTCTTGGAAAAGCGACCCGGATGCTTACGCGGTAGATGCATTTACAATTTCTTGGTATAGAATGCGATTTTATGCGTTTCCCCCCTTTGCGTTAATTCTTAAGATGTTACAGAAAATAATAAATGATAAATCTGAAGGGGTAGTGGTTGTACCCAATTGGCCAACACAACCTTGGTTTCCCATTTTTAAAAGACTTATGGTTTCAGAACCGTTATATTTCGAACCAAATATTAACTTATTAAAATCTCCTTTCAGATTATCGCACAGTCTCCATCAAACGCTAACATTAATTGCCGGCAAATTGTCAGGAAAGCACTGCTGCTATGATTTTTTTCACAAAATTCAATCGATATTATGTTATCATCGTTATCTGAAAATACATACAAGCAGTATGATAGCACTATAAAATTGTGGGTTAATTACTGTAATAAAAATAAGTATGATTATTTGATTGGATCGGTTTCAGTAATTATTGATTTTTTAACAGAATGTTACAAAAACGGTGCGAAATACGGCACAATAAATTCACATAAATCTGCATTACACTTTCTATTTCCAAAAACTTTGAATGATGATGACCTAAAGCGATTTATGAAAGGTATATTTAGGTTGAGACCGCCCGCTCCTAGATACAGTGTTACTTGGGATCCAAATGTGGTTTTAGAGTATTTAAGTCAAAGATGGCCTAACGATCAGCTTAATTTAGAAATGTTATCTAAAAAGACAGTTACGTTGCTGGCACTAGTAACTGCCCATCGGGTTCAGACGTTCTCACTCATAGATGTAAATAATATAAAAATTCAAAGCAGTAACATAATCATAACAATACCCGATCTTATTAAAACATCACGAGTTAACTCTTTACAACCTCTATTAAAACTACCCTTCTATAACGAAAAACATGAAATATGCCCTGCTAGATCTTTATTAGAATATTTAAATAAAACAAAATTGTTGCGTAATAGAAATAACAATTTATTCATTTCATATAGAAAACCATACAATAAAGTAACCTCACAAACACTTAGCAGTTGGATCAAAAGTACACTTTCCCTCAGTGGAGTTGACACGTCAGTTTTCAGTGCTCATAGCACCCGCCATTCTTCCACCTCTTCCGCTAAACGACTCGGTGTCAGTCTGGATGTAATCCGCAAAACTGCTGGATGGTCAGAGTCATCCAAAGTTTTTGCTAAATTCTATAATAAGGAATTAGTTGATGATCCTAATCAATTTGCAAATACGATTTTGTCAAATGCATTAACAACCAATTTGGATACATGATTATTTTGTTTTCAATAAATAAGTTTTGATTTTTAGCTACCATTTATCTAGTTTCATTTTATTGATGCTCTGAACATCCTACAACATGTAAAAGAAGAAAATCGCGTCGAATGAAGCTGCGAAATATAATTAATGATCAAACGAACTTACCCGTACGTGAAGTTCGATCATTATTATATGAGCAGCTTCATTCGACGCGATAATAGGAACCCACCCTATTGCCCCAACCCTAAAAATGAAACAGATCTTGGTGCAACAATATACCTAGTCCCTATCTACTAATCTATGGTTGTATAGCCTGTACTTATGTAGGTAGACATTGTGGTAAATACTTACCTACATAAGTAATGCCATAGTAATGCTTTAAACAAGAATGAAGTACCTACCGCCGAGCGAGTTGAATGTGGAAAATTACCCCAGTATTGCCATATGATTTTTATTTTATACTTATTTTATTTGAAAATCTGTGTGAAGCCAATGCCTAGGACTCAGCTACAACATGTAAAAGAAGAAAATCGCGTCGAATGAAGCTGCTCATATAATAATGATCGAACTTCACGTACGGGTAAGTTCGTTTGATCATTAATTATGGCTAAAATCTCTAGTAACAAGTATTAAGATGAATATTGACAACTCAATTGCCATTTTTGAAGACAATAATGGTTGTATCAGTATGGCAAATAATCCTACTAGTCATAAAAGGTCAAAACATATTGACATCAAGTATCATTTCTCCAGGGAACAAGTTGAAAACAATATAATAAAATTGTTTTATATACCCACAGGTAACCAAATAGCGGATGTGCTAACGAAGCCGCTACCAGCTGTTACATTCAACGACCATACAGCCTATAGACACCTAATACACGATCTTATGCACGGAAACTATTCTGTCAACTCGCTGAGGTACGAGGTACGCGAGGGGGACGGGGTACTGCGTTCTGATTGGCTAATTCAAGGTCATTGCATTTTACTAGGGACGGGACAGTTTCAAATCAAACTAGAAATTATCGATATTTTTAACTGTAGGTATAATAAAATATGTTTTTACATACTTAACTTGTATTAAATTACCTTCTTTATTCTAATTACGGTTGAATCATGTAGGTAAAATTTTTTGGACTTATATGAGCTTAGTAGGCGGCGACGGTTTTTCATAGAAATAAAACAATCTTCGGTAAAATGACGTGAACATAATATTACACTATTCAGAACCAGGATCCAGTTCTCTCGCTTGGTTGTATTTATCCATTTATTTTTTAAATCAGGATCGTGTAGGTATCTTTAAAATTAATAATTAAAGTTTCACAATTTATCAGATGTACCTATTTGTTGTAATTTTTTATTATAAAAAAAAATGCATAAATAAATAGTTATAGGTTTTTCTTTCGCTTTATCGACAACAGAGGTGGTCGTACAATTTGGAACATCACTAATTATGTTCACGTAACATCGAGGAAAAGAGATAGCGAAAAAAGTACTTTCAATAGAAAGGGACGCAATCATAAAAGGCATCAAGTATGACCAGTATAAGATGAACTCCGATAAATATTGTCAGAAAATTAATCTTATTTAGATTATGGAACTTTTAAATTACCGATGAAATGTGATACCGTCTTTCAGGAAACTGGAAGTCCGACTTTCTTTATCACATCAACGTATTGTTCACGGGGCCATATTTCTCGATTTTTTAAAGGAGTAATGCGGAAGTGTTCACGGCTCACAGGAGTGGTCGATACTACTTCGAACTCGGTGAGTGACGACGGTTATAAGATTTATACCCCTAATGTGTTGACAGACATCGGTCGCCTGTTATTAGGAGTCTATAGGCTGTATGGTCGTTGGTTACATTTAAACGGTTCAGAGATGAGATGGGTTTGCAGTGATGTTAAGTATCATTGAAAATTAAGTGATTCTTAATGAATTGTTTAATTAATAATTCATTCATATGAATTGTTATATTGATGATGATGATGATGAATTGTTATATTCACTGTTAATTATTAATTATAATATTTGAATTTAATTCATTTTGGTGAAATGGTCTGGCTAGGTTTTTCTGGGTTTTCCTAGTCCTTGCAACAAATGTTGGGCCATAGATTATTGTAATTCTCCCAGCAATCACTTGGAAGGTTTATAGTATTCTGGTTATTTAGGTGAATATGATTGTAAATAAATCAGTTTGTATTTGGTTGATTGTTGATTAATTTTTGAGGGGGAATGTTGATATTTAGTCGATTTTACTAAAGCAAAAATTGATCTATACTTTAAACTGGCAACACTGTCACAAACTGCATGTTATAAAAGCGCTGGTTGCCTTTAGTCACGCTCTTACTTCTATATACACTGTGCTAGGAGGCAGATATTATAACCTTCCATGTGAGTAATTTATTTTTGAATAATAAACGAGTTAACGTATATTTAAATTCAAACCGCTGCAGTTTTTCTTCACGCCCATATTCCTATAGGGACCTAAGAACGTAAGGCAGCCTTACTTCCACTGCGCCATTTGGGTGTGGTTTGGGTTATGCTGCCTGAAAACTTAACGAAGTTTTTTAGAATGTAGACGCTGGGGTAGTTTTCAGTGTTAACAAAACTTCAATAAAACAAACTCCATATCGCATTCGGTATCTCTTTTCTTCCCAATTACAATCAATCTTCTAAGGTCCATGTTCACCGAAAAGATAACCGTCTGATTATCTAAAAACAGCTGTCACTG
The DNA here is from genome assembly GCA_916618015.1 of Xestia c-nigrum. Classification (NCBI taxonomy): domain Eukaryota; kingdom Metazoa; phylum Arthropoda; class Insecta; order Lepidoptera; family Noctuidae; genus Xestia; species Xestia c-nigrum. The sequence continues at coordinate 7,423,564 of OU745258.1, read as the reverse complement.
TGACATGTTTCCATATAAAAATGCGCTATAAACAGCTGTTTTAGATAATCAGACTGTCATCTTTCGGTGAACATGGACCTAAATATTTTGGGTGAGGTTAATATAACCGCCCCACGGGGCGATCTCCAAGGTTAAGCAGCGCTTGGCTGGGTTAGGTCGTTGTCGGGTGACCAGCAGTCTCATACCGTGTTTCCTTCGTGTCTCAAAAGGGTCGGTAAGTCACTAGTCCCAGCTGTCATTTGTAGATTTTTGATAGTCTAAACGTCAGTGATCAGAAAATTTGACAACTCGTCTTACCGTATTGCCCAGTAATAACTGGGTTGTTGAGGTCAGAAAAGCAGTCACTCCATGTAAGATACTGGTATTTAGCTGCATCCATTTAGACTGGAAGCTGGTCCCCAAAAAATAGGAAAAGGCTAGGCAGAAGAAATGATGATGAGGACTATCTAGTCGTCAGGCATAATATTTTCTTAGTACAGATAGAATGGCGCTGTCTGTAGAGGTCTTGAAATAAGTATATTAAAATTAACAGTAAACACTTTCGTTTGTAAATTTGTAAATCATTATTATTTAATTTAATTATTGTGAATGTGAGGACGATGTGGGTCACATTATTATTTTTTCCCACGACTGTCTGTTTGAGTACTATAAGCGACCTACCCAAATGTCCTTTCTTTGGTATTGTTCGTCGTTTCGTTGAGCGCCTTGAGTTCGAGCCACACGATAACTGACAAATGCTTGCACTGACTGGACAGGTCCACTCAAATCTGTGTGGTTCCGTCTTCATAAGACCAACCCAGACACTAATCTGCATTCTCATGTGAATTAAGATTGTCTGGACTTCAAAGGGACTATGTACCTCTTTTTTTTGTGATGGGATATCATCAAATGACTTCTCCCACTCTGGGCGGAGCGGGAGGGAGTGTCAGACTCTTACTGACTAAAACCCATCCATGTTCCTTCCTCGCCCTTTATGTTCCGAGGCCGCGGTATCTCTTTCGAACAGGCCCGCAACCCGGACTATGGACCTCTGAGTTTGTTTAAGCTGTTTCTTTTCAGAGCAGTCAGGTACGAAACACCCTCCCCAACCAGTTTAAAAAAATTACATGTAAAAGTATTTGAGAAAACCTACTTGCTGAATAAATATCATTTGTCTATACTAATATTATAAAGAGGAAAACTTTGTTTGTTTGTTTGTAATGAATAGGCTTAAAAACTACTGGACCGTTTTTAAAAATTCTTTCACCATTGGAAAGCTACATTATCCACGAGTAACATAGGCTATATTTTATCCCTGTAGTCCCACGGGAACGGGAACTACGCGGGTGAAACCGCGTGACGTCCGCTAGTCATTTATAAACGTGTTTTCATAATACCTACCTACTTTACAGAAATAACTTATCAGTTTAAAACAATCTTTCGAAGAACATTCTCCGACCATTAGTGGCCTCTGACACGAATCAAGTTTTAATCCTATAAAAGGGGTTACTTTATTAACTAAAACCAATTATTTTTCAGCTTCAGTGGTTCAAAACAATTAACACGAAATGAAATTAATGTTATGTTTTTCTGATTTCATTTATCCTTTATTCTGTTTCTAAAGATGTAATGGGTGAATCGTGGGCTTATTGTTTGGTACACCTCTGCCTAACGCTTCGGAGTTTACAGGCATGATGTTATGTTATATTCTATAGATTCTATGCTAGGTATCGCAATGAAATGTGTATCTTTTCGAGTAGTAAATAAAGTTACATTTTGAGTCGCTCTATGTGCGGTGTGAATTACCCCACACGTTGTAACGATACTCACTTGACAAAGCCACGCATGTGTTGCTGAACGTGTATCACATCGCCTTTATTTTTCGGATGCGAAATCATCAAATGACTTCTCCCACTCTGGGCGGAGCGGGTGTCAGACTTTTACTGACTAAAACCCGTCCATGTTCCTTCCTCGCCCTTTATGCTCTGGGGCCACGGTAGCTCTTTCGGACAGTCCCGCAGCCCCGGGTATCAAATCGCCTGAGGTCGCGAATAGGGACGTTACTTATAATATTGAGAAACATTAGTACCAGTACCTAATACAAAACAACATACTATGCTGTTTTTATCGTCCGAAACACCATGTGTTCCTCCTCGTTAGCTAGATAAATGAAAAGCTACAAATTAGGCTACATCGCGTTTCTGCTATCATTGCTAATTGGGCCACCTGTCTGTTATAATAACCAACAACATTAATTTCCGACCTTATTTTTATTAAGCTACGGTTTAATTTGCATTGTAATATACTCGTGGCATATGAATTTTTTAATGAAATTTTTAATTAGTAGGTAGAAGTCTGATATTTGTTGACTATGAATGGTGACAAAATACGTAGTGCCAAAATATCATTAATCTTAATGTAATGAATTAGTTTGTCCCCTAAAATTACTAATTTCTTAATATTAGAAATGCGAAAGTTTGTTTGAATGGATGTATGGATAAATAGGAACATCTATTTATCCATACATCCATTCACACAAACTTTCACGCTGAACGAAACGGTCTGTGCTCTGAGTCTCACTGAGGAATCGCATACGGAATGGGGTGATCCGATAAATAAGCTGAAGTGGGCCATCCTTATTAGCCATTAGACGTAGAACCGATGACCGATGATCGAAATCGCGGTGAGACGCTCTCAGAGGCCCTACTCCCTAACGCTTCGCCCGTATATCTCGATCTATCCGTCTCTCTCGCGCACGTCTGCAGACGAGTGCGTGTGAAAGACGCGGATAGATCCGAATATACCGACGAAACGTTTGGGAGTAGGGCCTCACGCTCGGTGGAGCGACGATCTTCGCAAGGTTGCTGGTAGCAACTAGATGTAAATTGCCGAGAATCGAGTTTAGTGGCGAGCGATTTAAGAGGCCTATATCCAGCAGTGGACTGCTGTAAGATAATGATGATCTCTTTCACGCAAAAACAACTGAATGGATTTGAATAAAATGTGACACACAGGTAGTTCACAACCAGGATTGACACATAGGATACTTATTGACATAAGTTGACGACTCGAATGGCGTAGTGGTAGTAAATCTGCCTTGCGTTCATAGGGTCCTGGGTTCGAATCCCGGTAGGAGCAAATGTTTGTGTGATGAGCATGGACATTTGTTTCCGAGTTATGGATATTTGTATGTATTATAAGTATGTATTTACAAAAAAAGTATATATGTTGTATATCAACTATCTGGTGTCCACGATACAAGCCTTGCTTAGTGTGGCACTAGATGGCGCTGTGTGTTTAATGTCCAGCTATATTTATTATTTATATTTATTATTTATACTACCGGAATTTACTTATGTATAGTACAATCCCCTGGAACAATAACCGAACTCCACGCGAGCAAAACCGTCGACATTAACTACTCCATCATAAATTAAAATGAAATAATATTACCTACGATTTCTAAACGATTTGAACGTAAATTAATGAGTTATCGTGAGGGTCTGAATCGAAGGGCAGGTCAAATAAATGTACCGAAGTATGCAGGATCATTTATCAAACTGTTCAGGTCATTGAGCCTATTTCCCTGAAACGAGGTTCAAAGGCTTGAACTAGATTTCATTTGAAATTGGAAATGTTTCATTCCGAATTTGTATTAATGTTGTTTTATTGTTACTGGCCAGATTCATTTTACTTGAATGCTTATCTTCAGGCATTATTTTATCTGTCAGACGCATCCGTATTGGGAAATTAGTTTTCATGTCGGCCTAGAAAATCGAATTGAAAAGTTGATATAAATGGTTTATGTAATTATTTATTAATATTTGATAGGTATTATTTTGATAGACAGCCATTGTTTGTATGTATCCGCATTGGGAACAAAGTTATGACGCTGTTGACAATGCTGATATAGAATTGATTTCTGCAGTGAGTTTCAACCTTGAATAAAGTTAATTAGGAAATGTTTGTTGTAGGCCCTATTAAACCGCTCTAATGTATCTAGGTTCACTTTTTTTAAATGTTTGAAGATTGGATGAGTTTTCATTCCTATTTTATTTATATCATCATCTGCCTGCCTTTTCCTAACTATGTTGGGAAGCTGTTCCCAACAGTTCCAAATGCAACTGAATACAAGTCTTCTACATGGAGCAAACTGCTTATTTGGCCTCCACAACTCAGTTATCAACATCTGCCTAGCCTTTTCCTAACTATGTTGGGGTCGGCTTCCAGTCTAACCGGATGCAGCTGAATACCAGTATTTTATATGATGCCTATCTGACCTCCACAACCCAGCCAGTAACTGGGTAATACGATACCCCTTGGTAAGACTGGTTCTCAGACTTTTTGGGCCACTGACTACCTGTAACGACTGTCAAAGATCTACAAATGACAGCCGGGACCAACGGCTTAACGTGCTTTCCGAGGCACGGACTCCAGTTAGTACTGAGTAATACGACACCCCTTGGTAAAACTGGTTGACTGACTTTCGGGCTACTAAATACCTGTTAAGAAAATCAAAGTTCGTTAAATGACAGTTGGGATCAAAGGCTTGATGTACTTTCCGAAACTCGGACGAGAATCGATATGAAATGGCTGAACACGCATCCAGAGACTAACCTAGGCAAGCACGGCTTAAGGTCGTGGCTCACTTAACAAGCACCGCACCAGCACCGCTCCAACCCAGCAATTTACTTGCCATTCAAATTAGAGCATTAAATCGTGTGTCGCATAACATATTTTTTAATGTCCAAATGAAAAAGCTTACGGCGGGTGGTCAACGCGCTTGCCGCTACCATACGCCTCGCCTGGCGGGCGGCGCGGCGTCCGCGCGCGGTCCGCGCGCCGCAAGCGAGGGGACCGCGCGCCGTCCGCGCGCCGCAAGCTAGGGGCCCGCGCGTGGACGCCGCGCCGCAAGCGCGCGGACGCTGAGTGGCCCGCGAAACAACGTCATTGCGCCGTCGTGCTTCTCTACGTCGTGGGTACTCTTTGTTTAATGTATGGCCAGTTACAAATTTAGTTAGAGAGCCCACGACACTAAACCTAGTTCGGTTAGACTCCCAGATAATATCTATACAACCTGTAACGGAAAGGGTATATACATACGAAAGGCACGGCTTCTTTGGATGGTAACATACTTATTATACATATAAACATCCGTGACTCTGAAACAAATGTTCATACTCATCACACAAACATTTGCTCCTACCGGGATTCGAACCCAGGACCCTATGAACGCAAGGCAGCTTCACTACCACTACGCCATTCGAGTCGTCAAATGAAATGATAAGACTCCCAAGTTATGTGAAATTCAGTACAAATCGAAAGCTTGTTGACACCGAAGTAGCACAAACTAGTTGCTTAAGAGCTCTGGAGCCAATCCGATTATTCCCAAAGACGTGCAAGTCCTACTCGTGTTCAATCACAAATACCTTACAATTGTGTTCGCGGTGACAGCAAGCTCTTATTCCGGGAGGTAGCGGTGCAAATAAAAATGCCCTAATAAACCGACTGATATTGTTGTAATCGAAGGTTGATCATATAAGATGATCTTATAAGATCTTAGAGACCATGATCTTATAAGATCAACCTTCGATTACAACAATATCAGTCGGTCGGTCGGTCGGTCTGTAACCAATCGTTACAGTACACCGGCTGAAACTATTTAAAAAAATAATTTACATACACTGAACTTAAAAAAATAATTTACATACACTGAACTTTAAAAGAATCCACGTCAACAAAATATGATTACTAGAGATAATTCCCTAAAATACAATGCTACCTCCTGGACTATTACTACCAGCGTGCGGACTGTGAGCTTGCGCCTTGCGGACGGCGAGGGGACCGCGCGCGGCCCGCGCGGCGCAAGCGAGGCGACCGCGCGGCGCAAGCGAGGGGATCGCGCGGCGCAAGCGAGGGGACCGCCCGCCGCAAGCTAGGGGACCGCGCGCGGCCCGCGCGGCGCAAGCGAGGCGACCGTGTGCTTACACCTCGCTTGCGCCGCGCGGGCCGCGCGCCGTAGCCTATATTTGAGGCGACGCCGGTCAGGAGCTGTGCTGGTGCGGTGCTTGTCAAGTGAGCCATGACCTTTAATCTGACAATCGAGCCGAGCGGCTGCAATTATTTAGCCTAGAGCGTCGATAAAACAAATCAATGTGTAAATAAAGATTTTCAGTTTCATTTTTTGCTATTAATTATAAATAAACTGGTAACTTCCCCTTCTCGTCATCCAATACGAGCTAGATTCTACTAGGCGATATATTTTCCCCAGCAATCAGAACCCACATTCTATGCGTCCCTCTCATTAACCATAAGAAAAGTCATTAAAATCCAAACTGGGTGAGAGCAATTTCTTTAAACAATGAGTAAAAATGCACGGTAACAATTATAAATCAACAATGCGGGGGAACAATGGGGCTCAGAGCTCGAGTCGTCAACTTTAATTATGTTTTTAAAACGTATTGTTTGTGGGCTAGGACTGGGGAGATTGGTAAAGGGACGTATGAATGCGTGGCTGAGCGGTAATTATTGGTCTTTCTATTTACTTTGATTCTTTGTTACAATTAATTATCTTTTTTTAATTTTTTTTTTTTAGGATGGGACATCGTCAAATTACTTCTCCCACTCTGGGCAGGGCGGGAAGGAGTGTCAGACTCTCACTGACTAAAACCCATCCATGTTCCTTCCTCGCCCTTTATGTTCCGGGGCCGCGGTATCTCTTTCGAACAGGCCCGCAACTCCGGCAGGCAAACTTAGTCCAGAAATTATTTTGTACAACTTTTTGTCTTTTTTGTACAAAAACTGTTGTTTCCATCCAAGTTCAAAATGACTTTCCTAGAAAGTCCTTATAAAGTTCTACTTTTCAGATTTTTTTCATATTTTCTAAACTTATGGTTCAAAAGTTAGAGGGGGGGGACACATTGTTTTTTACTTTTGGAGCGATTATTTCCAAAATTACTGACTCAAACTCAAAACTCAAACTCAAACTCAAATCATTTATTTCAATTAGACCATTACGGCACTTTTGAATGTCGATAAAACGAAAAAAAAAAGGCTACAGTCACAGACACAAGGCATAATAACTTGAGAATGTACTGTAGTTGCCCATTCCCTAGCGTAGATCTCTATGGAGAAGAACGGGCAAGAAACTCCATGGACACTCTTTTCAATCAAAAATGTTGTTACAAAATCTTGGTTACATCTTTCATGTTGAGATTATACATATATGTGAGAACGATGTAGAAAGACGTGCACAATAAGAGCGTCCAGAGTAAAAAAAGAAATAAATCAACAATTTATAAAATAAAGCAATTCAAATGATCCATGGCAGCTAAGAGATGACCAGTCCCGACTGACAGCGCCCGTTCACGAACATGACGCATGGATCAGCGTTATTAAATTCAACCATATTGAAGGGAACTAAATGACCCGACCCACCCGCCACCATCAGCAAGACATTTGAGCGAGCATGACATTCTCTCAGTCACCAAGGCATATTCAAGTCAATGAAAGATAACTAAATGCAAATGGTAGCTTTACAGTACATGGTACTCACACATGTGCTATGCAATTATACAATACTAAGAGATGGAGTCTATACAATGCAAGAATATTTTTACAATCTTCTGCAGCTACCACAATAATATTGTCCAATAAGTTTGCACCTATGGTTGCGGAGCAGGACCAGCATTTAGCCAAGCATTTTTATCCTCAATGTCTCCCAGCTTATAATATGCTTGCCTACATAGTGTGCGTTTTACACAAGATTTAAATTTCGTCTCATTCAGTTGTAAAATGTGGGGAGGTATTTTATTGTAACATTTTAAACAGTACCCCATGAAAGATGAATCTACTTTAGCAAGCCTGAAACCTGGCTGAACTAGTTGGTCCCTATTTCTAGTATTATAGTGGTGTCTGTCACCTCTTTTACTGAATAAATGCAGATTTTTCCTAACATACATGATGTTTTCATAGATGTATTGACAAGGTACTGTCATGATATTAATTTCCTTAAACAGTTCTCTTAGAGAATTGCGTCTACGTAATTCATATATGGCTCTTATGGCTCTTTTCTGCAGAATAAAAATAGACTCGATGTCTGCAGCCCGTCCCCATAGTAAAATACCGTATGACATAATACTATGAAAATAACTAAAATAGACTATCCTCGCCGTATCAACATCAGTAAATTGACGGATTTTTCTAACAGCATACGCTGCTGAGCTCAGCCGGCCTGCAAGAGATGTTAAATGAGGACCCCATTGTAGCCCGTGGTCGAGCGTAATTCCCAAGAAAACCGTTTTATTGACAAATTCAAGTTTCTCTTGATTCAATACTATGTCACAATCACTACTTTTGACATTTGGTAAAGCAAATCTTATGCACTTAGTTTTATTCCCATTTAGTACTAAATTATTAGCGGTAAACCAATTATGAACCTGCAGTAGGGCGAAATTTACGTCGTCAAGATTTGTGGCACGTCTGTTTATCCTAAATATTAAAGAAGTATCATCAGCAAACAACACCATTTGCGGATGGTTGTTAAATAAATGGGGTAGGTCATTAATGTATACTAAAAAGAGGAAGGGACCCAATATCGAACCTTGTGGTACACCCATTTTTACTTTTAAACCCATCGAATTTACACCCTTTACTTGTACATGCTGCTGTCTATCATTCAGATAAGATTTTACTAAACTGAGCGCAAGTTTACCTAAACCGTAATGCTCAAGCTTCAAAATAAGGGTTTCGTGATTTACACAATCAAATGCCTTCGAGAGATCACAGAAGATTCCTATGGCATCTTGTGCCTCTTCCCACGCAGTAAAAATGTGTTTTAATAAAGTGACACCGGCGTCAGTCGTACAACGTCCTTTGGTGAAACCATACTGCTGTTCGTGTAAGATTTTATTGGTGTTAAAGTGGTTAAGCATCTGATTGAGCATTATCTTTTCAAACACCTTGCTGAAAACCGGCAACACGGATACGGGCCTATAATTGTTGGTGTCTTTACTGTCTCCGGATTTAAAAAGCGGTATTACCTTACTGAATTTCATTAGATCCGGGAAGACCCCTTGATCTACGCACAAATTAAATATTGAGGCTAAATACGGCGCTACAGTCTCAACAATTGAGGTACAAGCTTTGATAGACATACCCCATAGATCTTCAGTTAATTTGATCTTGATTTGCTTAAAGCTTTTATGATTGTTATGGGGTTTACATGATGAAATTTAAATTCATTTGAACAGGCTGAAACGTTCGCCTTCAATAAATCCATAGAGAGCAAGGGAGAGGAATTTAAGGTTTCAGTAGTTTTAAGTGGGATACTGGTAAAGAAATTTACAAATTCTTCAGCGACTTCGTTATTAGAGCTCACGAGACCATGAGAGGTCTCTAGTGTTATGTCATTACTTGGTTTTTTAGATCGATTGGTCTCACTGTTGATAATTTTCCAAACCGTCTTTATTTTGTTATGGGCTGATTTTATCTTGTTGCTAATGAAAAGAGACTTGGCTATCTTGCAAGAGTTTTTAAAAATTTTCGAGTAAGTAGCCACATATTTACTAAACGTTTCTGTGTTGATATAAGGCTTAAGGCCGTATAGCTCAAACAATCGTTCCCTACTTTTCCTAATACCCTGTGTTGCCCAATCACTGAAAATAAACTTTGGGGCAATAGTTTTAGTTTTCTGTTTTAAAGTATTATTGAACTCGGTGTGCACTACCGAAAAGAATTCTTCATACAATTCATTTACATTGTTTCCAATATGGCCTGGTATATTTAACTTGCTAATTAAATTATTATTAAACTTTTCTAAATTACTGGGTGTTATTTGTCTAGTTTGAATCTGAATTATTTGTAATTGTTTATTAGACGCGAAAGCAACAGTCTGTCCGCTGTGATCTGAAGGAAGGCAATTTACGATGGATTTATCTAAGTAGTCGCAGCAACAAAAAACATTATCTATACATGTAGCAGTATTTGTAGTAATTCGGGTTGGTTCTGAAAAAACATTTGTCAAATTAAATGATTTAAAGAGATTTAAAAATCTACTGCTGTTAACATTATTCTCTAAAATATTGATATTAAAGTCACCACAGATAATTATTAATTTACTACCAGTTACAAGTTTTGCCAAAGCATCTTCCATTACTGACTCAAAGATAGAGTAGTTCAGGTAATTAGGGGGTCTGTAAACGCACACTATTACATGCTTATCTAGCTCAACACAAGACAATTCTATGCTATGTTCAACCGAAAGATCGACAATATCATTACGAGGCTTAAATTTAAAACAATTTTTAACTAAGATTAACGAACCCCCACGCATCTTAGACTTCCGGTTAAAGCAACTGCCCACACTATAATTCTCGTAATTAAATTGCATTTCGTAATCCTTCATCCAATGTTCCGTTAAACAAATAACATCAAACTTGTTTTTTTCTAAAAATAGTTCGATTTCTAATTGTTTGGAAGAAAAACCCTGAATGTTCTGATGAAATAATGTAAAGGAATTCTGCTTAACCCCTTTTTGACAACTAATTAACTGAGAGCTAGAAGATACCTTAGAGTTGATAAGTTTACCTAAATTATCACTCGTAGCTTCCATTGTCTTACTGACTAGTTTAAATCTAAGCTAAAATGTGTAAAATTACAATTAGTATAATTACTAATTTCCGTGGAACTATTTACAAAAGACTGCGACGTACCACATATGTCTGAGTTTAAATTAAAAGCTAATAGCCGAGCTATTTGACGTCTAAAACTAATAGGCAGGTACGCATTATTCCTCGTTGACTTCAATTTCTGGACGAAACTGTTAGTGTCGAAAAACGTCAACTTGTCACAATAGTGACTTACTAATAAACACATGTGATTATTGAGAGTATGAATATAATGATTTTGCCTGCTCGACAACTTTTCAAAGTATGGAAAGGCACACAGAATGATTTTCTTACAATTTAGTTTCAATAGTTGAGTGACATTATCAAAAAATGATTTTAGTAAACCCCTATTCATTTTTAAATACCTTTCCAAAAATATATCACACATTAGGGTTGAAATAAAAAAAAATCACTTCCCTCTTTACATAGGGGGCTACCCTATTAAAACATTTTTTTCCAATTTTATTTTACCACTTTGTCTGCGTGATTGATACACATATTGGTACCAAATTTCCGCTTTCTAGTGCTAACGGTTACAGAGATTAAGCGAAGATGGACAGACGGACGGACAGACAGACATGGCGAAACTCTATGGGTTCCTAGTTGACTACGGAACCCTAAAAAGTAATTGTAACAAAGCTCAAGCCCGTGCCCAAGCCCGTGGCATTATAATAACAGCCGCTCGGGTCGATATTTAGGTTAAACCGTGCTTGCCTAGTTTGGTCTGTGGATATGTGACCACCCTTACATACCGGATTTCCTCCGTGCTTCGGAAAGCACGTTAAGACGTTGGTCCCGGCTGTCATTTATAGATCTTTGACAGTCGATACAGGTAGTCAGTGTCCAAAAAGTCTGACAACCACTCATACCAAGGGGTAGATATTGTATTACCTATTACTAACTGGGTTATGCGAAGGAAAACATCGTGAGGAAACCGGCATGTCCTAGAACCAAAAAATTCGAAGACATGTGACATCCACCAATCCGCACTGGGCCCGCGTGGTAGATTATAGCCCATTCCCTCTCATTGAGAGGAGGCCGTGTCCCAGCAGTGGGAACATTATAGGCTGATGATGATAATGATGATGATGAACTGAGTTATGGAATTCAGATAGGTAATCGCGCCATGTAAAATACTGGTATTCAGCTGCATCAGGTTAGACTGCAAGCCGACCCCTACATAGTTGGGAAAAGGCTAGGTACAACGATATTATTAGTAATATCATTGGCTAGGTAGATGATAATGAATTCCGTGGACGGTTGGCTATGGGCTAGCTAACCGTCCGTCCGTCTAACGACGACAGGCCGTGTCGACGGCGCGTTCGTATTCCACGCGCGCCTCAAAGAGATGTCAGCATAAGGGGAGGGGCCCGCATGGGCCGAAGCCTGCCGGAGTTGCGGGCCTGTTCGAAAGAGATACCGCGGCCCCGGAACATAAAGGGCGAGGAAGGAACATGGATGGGTTTTAGTCAGTGAGAGTCTGACACTCCTTCCCGCCCTGCCCAGAGTGGGAGAAGTAATTTGACGATGTCCCATCCTAAAAAAAAAAAAATAAAAAAAGATAATTAATTGTAACAAAGAATCAAAGTAAATAGAAAGACCAATAATTACCGCTCAGCCACGCATTCATACGTCCCTTTACCAATCTCCCCAGTCCTAGCCCACAAACAATACGTTTTAAAAACATAATTAAAGTTGACGACTCGAGCTCTGAGCCCCATTGTTCCCCCGCATTGTTGATTTATAATTGTTACCGTGCTATTTTTACTCATTGTTTAAAGAAATTGCTCTCACCCAGTTTGGATTTTAATGACTTTACTTATGGTTAATGAGAGGGACGCATAGAATGTGGGTTCTGATTGCTGGGGAAAATATATCGCCTAGCTAGTAGAATCTAGCTCGTATTGGATGACGAGAAGGGGAAGTTACCAGTTTATTTATAATTAATAGCAAAATATGAAACTGAAAATCTTTATTTACACATTGATTTGTTTTATCGACGCTCTAGGCTAAATAATTGCAGCCGCTCGGCTCGATTGTCAGATTAAAGGTCGTGGCTCACTTGACAAGCACCGCACCAGCACGGCACCAGCACAGCTCCTGACCGGCGTCGCCTCGAATATAGGCTACGGCGCGCGGCCCGCGCGGCGCAAGCGAGGGGACCGCGCGGCGCAAGCGAGGGGACCGCCCGCCGCAAGCTAGGGGACCGCGCGCGGCCCGCGCGGCGCAAGCGAGGCGACCGCGTGCTTACCCATAGCTAGCCCATAGCCAACCGTCCACGGAATTCATTATCATCTACCTAGCCAATGATATTACTAATAATATCGTTGTACCTAGCCTTTTCCCAACTATGTAGGGGTCGGCTTGCAGTCTAACCTGATGCAGCTGAATACCAGTATTTTACATGGCGCGATTACCTATCTGAATTCCATAACTCAGTTCATCATCATCATTATCATCATCAGCCTATAATGTTCCCACTGCTGGGACACGGCCTCCTCTCAATGAGAGGGAATGGGCTATAATCTACCACGCGGGCCCAGTGCGGATTGGTGGATGTCACATGTCTTCGAATTTTTTGGTTCTAGGACATGCCGGTTTCCTCACGATGTTTTCCTTCGCATAACCCAGTTAGTAATAGGTAATACAATATCTACCCCTTGGTATGAGTGGTTGTCAGACTTTTTGGACACTGACTACCTGTATCGACTGTCAAAGATCTATAAATGACAGCCGGGACCAACGTCTTAACGTGCTTTCCGAAGCACGGAGGAAATCCGGTATGTAAGGGTGGTCACATATCCACAGACCAAACTAGGCAAGCACGGTTTAACCTAAATATCGACCCGAGCGGCTGTTATTATAATGCCACGGGCTTGGGCACGGGCTTGAGCTTTGTTACAATTACTTTTTAGGGTTCCGTAGTCAACTAGGAACCCATAGAGTTTCGCCATGTCTGTCTGTCCGTCCGTCTGTCCATCTTCGCTTAATCTCTGTAACCGTTAGCACTAGAAAGCGGAAATTTGGTACCAATATGTGTATCAATCACGCAGACAAAGTGGTAAAATAAAATTGGAAAAAAATGTTTTAATAGGGTAGCCCCCTATGTAAAGTGGGAAGTGATTTTTTTTTATTTCAACCCTAACGTGTGATATATGGTTGGAAAGGTATTTAAAAATGAACTAAAGTACTACTAAAATCATTTTTGATAATGTCAATAATTTCGGAAATAATTGCTCCAAAAGTAAAAAACAATGTGTCCCCCCCCCCTCTAACTTTTGAACCATAAGTTTAGAAAATATGAAAAAAATCTGATAAGTGGAACTTTTTAAGGACTTTCTAGGAAAATCATTTTGAACTTGGATGGAAACAACAGTTTTTGTACAAAAACGACAAAAGTTGTACAAAATAATTTCTGGACTAAGTTTGTAATAATCGTATATGCAAGTGTTTTTTTTAACTTCGTTTACATATTTTATTATCCTGCACGTATTTTTATTAAACAAAAAATGAATGATTAAAATCGGATTGGATTGAACACTTATTGTGACGGACGGGAAACTACGGAACCCTACACTGAGCGTGGGCCGACACGCTTTTGGCCGGTGTTTTTTTTGGGTTCCGTTGCCAAATTGCAAAAAACGGAACCCTTATAGATTCGTCATGTCTGTCTGTCCGTCCGTATGTCATATCCACTTTTTTCCGAAACTTTAAAAACTATGCTGTTGAAACTTGGTAAGTAGATGTATTCTGCGAACCACATTAAGATTTTCATACGAAAATATAATTTTTTGGAGTTTCCCATACTTTGAACTGAAACTCATTTTTTTTTATCATCAAACCCATACGTGTGGGGTATCTATAGATAGGTCTTCAAAAAGGAAATTATGTGAGGTTTTCATTCCTATCAAACTAAAGTTTCTGTGTTGCAGAATGGAATGAAACAAAACATGATAATAATAATAAAACAATGACTATTCCTAACTTTTGCGTTTATAGTTATGTAAAATGATAAATAGTATTTTGATCTAGGTGGATGTTTGCGTCCGAACAGGAATGTTTTTTTAAATGAATGGTTGTCGGTTTAGGTTTTCCTATAAAACATATAAATTGGCTCTCCAGGTTTAGCTGAAGACTTACAAAAGTCATACAAACTCACAATGTTGATCAATCTACATTCTTGTTAAAAAAATCTCGATCTAGTCGTGCCCTCTCTCTCGCTCCACTTTCTCGCACAATCTCACCTGAATCTGGCAGCTCTTAAGACGTTAATTAAGCCTTAATCGGGCTTGTGATGACAAAATACCGTACTGTACGTGAAAACGGCTTGTTTTAGAGACTGTACATGTAAAATAATGTTTGTTACTCATTCTCGCAAAAATGTCTGAACGGATTTTGGATGAAACTCTACAGTAATATTGCTGAAAAATCAGACAAACACACCACTACATATTTTAAAACAAGTCTCCCGCCGCGTCTCTCTGTCCATATGCATGCTTAGATCTTTAAAACTATAATACGCCACGGATTTTGATGCAGGTTTTTTTAATAGACAGAATGATTCAAGAGGAAGGTTTTGTTATATAGTCTTACGCGGGCGAAGCCGCGGGCACCGGCTAGTAGGCTATAAAGCTAAATTGTGCAAACAATGAGAGTGAAGCCGCAGGCTGAAGTTAGTGAATCTTAAAAATAATTTCAGTAGATTACTGACCAGTAACCTACTGAAATGACCAGTGTTTAGTATTTTATAAGAATTTCTATGATACAAATTATTAGATCGAAAAACTAGAGACAATGTTTCTTTAACAGAGGAAATATTTCGGTACAAAGGAGAAAATACCAAGTTTAATTATTTTGATTCGGGACCTACCAACTTGAACATATATATAGTTTTGATACTAACATGTTCATTAATATCATTCACATTGATTTATCATGTTCTATTTGTTTACAGTTCCCGATATTTCAAACTCTTACAGCTGTTTGTCGCATTGCATTATCCAAAAGTTGACTGGACTCATACTGGACTGGACAAAATATTGTGTCGATAGATGCATTAAGCAATAAACGGGTCATGGAGGTATTTAAAGTTAAGTTCTAAGTTTAAAAACTAAAAAAAAAATTGTTGTAACTTTGACCTCGAATATTTCCTATACTTGAAACTGGGTTTCCAGGTATGGCCCAAACTAAAAAAAAAAACATAGTTATCGCAATGACGGGGAGATCAAGTGTTTTTGCCTTCGCTAAGACTCGGAAAAAACGGTCTATTTTCGTCTTGTTTAGCCGGGGTGTCACAGGGCAGCATTATGGTGTTTACCGCCTTTATACATAATGTGCAGAAGCAAACTGGCTGTTAAATAAATAAATAACACAAAGTGAAACTCACCACAGTTTCTGCTCCTACACAAAATGGCCTGCAATTCCATTACATTTACAAAAGCGACCATTCTCCACCATTTGAACTCCCATCTAACGAAGCCTTAATGTTCACACTAAAACCCATCTAAGTACACAGACATAAGATTAATATTTCATTAAATTAGACAATTACCTCCACTAACAAAGGATTCTGACTTTACCTGCCTTAAGGGCAGCAATTTTTGGACTAATGAGTTAATTTGGCTAAATTGCATTACCCAAGGTAACTTCTGTTTTATATGTGCTTAGGAGACTTTAAAGGGTCTTATGAGATTGCACTCATGCTCTTAAGGGGTTAATAAATTGTGTTTTTAATTTTATGGGACTTAATTAGAGGTTGGACTAATTAATTTTTGAGTTATCATTGTGAGGGTGTTTTCTTAGGTTCCGGGAACGGTGTGGTGTAGGTGTGTTATGTTTTTCTAAGGAATGTTTCCAGTATGATGTATTAGATCAAGTCCGTGATTAGACCTGTCGTATTGTATGGATCAGAATGCTGGGCTGTGAAGAAGATGGATGAAAAACGATTGCATGTAGCGGAGATGAGAATGTTGAGGTGGATGTGTGGAGTGACAAGAATGGATAAAGTAAGGAATGAATATATTAGAGGAAGTTTGAAAGTGGCACCTGTTACTGAAAAATTGAAAGGAAGTCGTTTGGCTTGGTATGGACATGTAAGGAGGAGGGATGAAACGCATGTGACTAAAAGAGTGATGGACATTGATGGATGGAGAGGGAGAGGAAGGCCAAAGAAAAGATGGATGGATTGTGTAAACACTGAAATGAAAGAGAATGGATTAAATGATGCCGTGACGTCTGACAGGGGAGAATAAAAGAAGAAAACGTGTGGCGCCGACCCCAAATAAAATGGGACAAGGGCAGGAAGATGATGATGTACTAGATCCAGTTCAGTGTTAAGAAAATATTTGCTGAATTTTTAGTTCCGACATAACTGGGAAGACTCTGTTTGTTGTAACATTTTGGTTATCTGCACTTTTCAGGAAATGACGGACGATACGGAATCAATGAAGATTGCCACCATCCACTCAAAAGAACATCTTTTTTATGGTTATAGAAATATATTCCAACTGAAATTAATTGAAAAGATACACCTACCTATTTTTTTAGAAGGTATTTTGACAAAATATTAACTAATTATGTGAAAAGATACCTTTATGAGTACTTCCTAAGGTCCTGAATAAACATAAATAATTTGATTCTGAATTTTCAGCTTAATAAAATAAATAGTTCAGAGCCCTCGATACGAAACTTTCAATCAAAAGTATTCACAAAATAAAGCTAGGCAAATCGTAACAAAATATACAATTTTTTTTTTTTAATATGGGTAACATTTTTGGCGTAACGAAAACAGAAAAACAACATCAAAACTTAAGCAGCTACTTAAGTGCTGCAGTAGAAATACATTTTTTTTTATTCAGAGTTGGCACAGCATGTCTTCATCATTCATACTTCTTTATTACTTACTAGCTGACCCACGCAACTTCGTCTGCGTCACATAATAAGAGAAATAAACGAAAGGAAATAATATTTTATTGTTTTTGCAACATTTTTCATTCCTGCTCCGCTCCTAATGGTCGTAGCGTGATGTTTTATAGCCTATAGCTTTCCTCAATAAATGGACTATCTAACACAAAAAGATTTTTTCAATTCGAGAGATAAGCGCGTTCAACCAAACAAACAAACAAACTCTTCTGCTTTATAATATTAGTATAGATTATCTTAGCGGTCACCTCCAATCAAGCTATAACAATCCTTCACACAGTTCATTCATAGTTAGTCTTAAAGTTCCTAATAGCCATCTACAATCGTACTATTAAAAGCTATCATTATTAGTTCATTAAATGACTCGTCCTGTTGTCACAGACATCAATCATCATCTGCGTAGATTTTTCACAATTATGATGGGGTCGCCGTTCAGTTCAATCAGATGCAGCTGAATACCCGTATTTTAAACTGCCTACCTGAGCTCCACAAGCCAGTTAGGGTCAACTTACACCGAAAGAGCGGCGAAGGGCAGCGCAGTTTCAGTGTCATATTCAGAATTTTAACTTAAATTCATTACAATAATACTTATTATCACATGAGAAACTCCGGCGCCGCTGGAATTCCGGCGAATTCCATAAACGGCGCCGTGCGACTGACTCGCTTCGATGCCCTTCGCCGCTCTTTCGGTGTGAGTTGACCCTTAGTACTGGGTATTACGATACCCTTCTGTTCTTCTTCTATAACGTGGTTAGTGCCTAGCCTAATGTCAGAGTTTTTATGCCCCCCATAGGTCTCTGACTTGGTAAGACTGGTCTGACTGCCAGTAACGACTGTCGAAGTTCGGCTAAAAATATTCCTGTATCTTCCTTAATCATCTAATTTACTTAATTCAAGGAAACTTTTCTAGTTAATTCCTTAACCTTTGTACATAGTGTACGGAAGTAAAGAAAAACGAGAGAAAGTGCATCGGCTATCTTCGCCAATGTTCGGGTGATTTCGGCAAGCGCGGCGCGTGCCCTGCGACCTACGACCTCCGCCTCATTAGTCAAGCTCGGACGTCATCGGAGACGCATGCGTTTTCTTATTCAATCAAATTATCTGTTGTCCTGTATTGTTTCCAAGTGAATTACT
Source organism: Xestia c-nigrum (assembly GCA_916618015.1). NCBI lineage: Eukaryota > Metazoa > Arthropoda > Insecta > Lepidoptera > Noctuidae > Xestia > Xestia c-nigrum. The sequence goes on along the minus strand of OU745258.1, from coordinate 7,404,863 downwards.
AATATAGATTTATACTTAAAAGTTAATCCGAGTTTGTTTTCTCTCCATTTTAAAGTTCCTTTCAGTTCAGAAGTGGGATGAACTTATTTCCACAAAAGTGAATCAAAAATTTGACAATTTTCAAAATAAGAACGCATGTGTGTCCTGTGACGCCATTACCGTAGGTAATTTGCGCGCCCGAATGGTCGCCCGTGATTGGCCGCCCGCGTTGCCGCGCCAATCGGTCATAGCGTACCTAAGATTCGGCATTGTTTTTCGCGCGTTATTGGCGTTGTTTCGCGCGTATTTATTATGGTGGTTATTGTTTACACAATCCGCTCACTCGCGCCGCCGTGATTATACTACTTATTACCGTTTGTGATTAATTGTGAAAGAAGTTTTTGTTTGCTGTGGTGATTTCGTGCATTGTGCCGTGACTGCCGTGCAAATAAATATGGATATTAACAGATTAGTGGAGCGATTAAAATCGCTAGAGAAGAAAGTGTATGGCGTTCCCCAGAGCCCTAATGAAGATGGCTCGCTGACGCCTCCATTGCCGCCGTCGCTTGTGGGCGATGGTCGGAGTTATGTTCGACGTCCGGTGTCGCCGGCGAGGGCCGTGGGTTGTACCACAGGCACCCTGGCCCCGGCTCAGCAACCATCAACGTCGAGATACGCGCTGGATGCCCCGGCATCCGCGTGTTGTTCCGGGCATGGTGCAGTCACAGCGACGCCGCCGGTGGAGTCAGCCTACGTGCCGCATACCGTGGTGACGCCAACGATGTCAGCTATGCCGGCCGCATTACCCGGCCTGCTTGCAGCAACAGCGTGTGCGCTGTCCCAAGGTACCGCGCACCCCGCGCACCAACAGGTGCCCCCCGCGAGCGCATCGTTAGATGAGGTGACCAATGTCACTGGAACTGGGTATGTCCATTCACAATCACAGTTACGATACGTTGGCCGCAGTGATCCCATACCTGAATTCGACCCACAAAAATCAATAATTAACATGGAGAACTGGCTTAAGAAAATTGAAGGACTCTCGTATATGTATGGCTGGGACGAAAAGACGACCATATTCAACACATCTTCTAAATTGAAGGGCTATGCCCGCCAGTGGTTTGACCAATTAATTGATATTAATATGACATGGTTAGGCTTTAAAGCTCAGCTTATGGTCGCCTTTCCATCCCAGAAAAGTAAATTAAATATGTTGCGTGATTTAGTGAATATTGTTAGAAAACGTGGTGATGATTTTATGCAATTTTATCATGATAAATTGGCTCTGGGTAATGCTTGTGGTCTTCCACCATCCCTCACAACGGAGATTATTATAGGGACAATCGGGAGCCAAGTAGTAGAAATTGGTGCTGTATCGGCAGCTTGTAATGAACCCGGTAAATTATTAAACTATCTGTCGTCGTTACGCACCGCCGCTGAGGTTAGTACCTCAGATAATACACGTAACTATAATACCTCAAAAGGAGTGCGGTGCACCATATGTAAACGACGGGGTCATATTTCATCCACCTGTCGCTATAAGCGTGATAAGTCATTATGTACTATTTGCCATAAGCCGGGTCATGTAGCAGATAAGTGTTTTCGCAAAGTAAATAAATGTTCGTACTGTGGTAAGTCGGGTCATATTAAAGATGAGTGCCTAAAGTTGAAAGCTCGTAATTCGAATAAAAACCCCGCATCCACTGTATCACAGTCAGTAAACGCAATAAATAACGAAAACCGATCTGCTAGTGCCAAATATTATATGATGATTAAAGTAAATAACTCTCCGATAGAAGCGTTCATTGACTTCGGTAGCTCATGTATAACAATCACTCACTCCGCTGCAAAACAGTTAAACATTGTAATTCGACCTTGTAATCATAACTGCATTATTGGCGGGTTTGGTGACTCTAAGATAACACCAATAGGTGAATCTTATGTACACATTTGTGCTGACGAAGCGTCGTGTGAGACTCGCGCGTATATTGTACCGGACTACGCTCAAAATATTGGTGTGATTGTCGGGCAACCGTTTACCGATTACCCGAATGTTTATGTAATTAAGACGCCGACGTCTTTAAAGATGTATAACGCAAATCATTTATGTGATTTACCTAACATATGCGAGGATGCCGAGCGTATTAAGTTTATCCCAGACGGTAAAGTTACTTTATTACCCGGGGTTAATAAGATAGTGGTATCGTGCGAAGAGGTGATGTTAGGTGAAGCGTCTGTGCGTCGTACGGAACATAAGTCCCCTAGGGCTGAGTGTATCATACCGGAGCATAACCTTGAAATTATCGACGGTAGGGCTGTAATGAGTATAATAAATATTAATAAAAATAGTATACACTTACCGGTTAACCAATGTGTTGCCCGCGCCGCGATAACCGATGGCTCCAAAATGTATAAGGTAGGTGATAACCTACGTTCTGATGTGCTTGCCGACCTGGAGTCTATCCTTAATGAATATTCGGAATGTTTCTCTGATGTCGATGATGGAAAAATAGGCAAATGTTCAGTAAAAATGCACATCGAACTGACCGATAGGGAGAAGATAATATATTACCGCCCCTACCGCATGTCGGCTAGTGACCGCGATAAAGTACGCGAAATAATTAGTGACCTCTTAACTAAGGGTATAATTGAAGAGTCTACCTCTCCGTACGCCAGCCCGGTGCTGCTTGTTCCCAAAAAGACAGGAGAGCCGCGCATGTGCGTCGATTACCGAGCACTTAATAAAATAACGAAAAAGGAACGCTACCCCTTGCCGCTTATACAGGATCAATTGGATCGCTTATCTAAAGCTCGCGTCTTTTCCTGTCTCGATATTTTGTCCGCCTATCATTGTATAGAATTAGACGACGATAGTAAACATCTTACGGCGTTTATAACGCCGAACGGACATTACCAATACAAGCGAATGAGTTTCGGTCTCGCGAATGCGCCGTCCGTGTTCCAACGCGCTATAGATGAGATACTTGGCCCGCTTAAATTTGAATTTTGTACAGCGTATTTGGACGATATATTGATATATTCTAGTGAGACGAATATCGCCCTACAACACTTAAGAGCGGTATTAGAACGCATTCGTGATTCTAAAATGACTCTCAGGCTCGATAAATGCTCGTTTCTCGTTTCTCGCGTGGAATATTTAGGCCATGAAGTTAGCAATGGTGAAGTAAAGCCGGCCCAGCATAAATTAAATGCTGTTAAAGATTTTAGAATACCCGAGAACGTACACCAGGCAAGACAATTCATGGGCTTAGCCAGTTATTTTAGGAAGTATGTGCGTAATTTTGCCACTCTCGCGCGACCTATAACTTTACTTACAAGAAAAGACCAACCATGGGCTTGGGGCTCTGAGCAGCAACAAGCCTTTGATTCTATTAGAGAAATATTAGTGATCCGTCCAGTATTACTTTTATTCAACCCCGATTACGAGTCGCAAGTACACACGGACGCGTCAAAACATGGTCTCGGGGGTATTTTATTACAAAGGCCGCCTGGTGGTTCGTGGCAACCAGTCGCGTACGCTAGTCGTCAAACGACTACAGCAGAGCAACGCTATCATAGTTTTGAGCTAGAAACATTAGCTGTCATAATGTCATTGCAAAAGTTTCGAGTTTATTTGACCGGTATAAAGTTCGTGATAGTCACCGACTGCAATGCTTTGCGGTGGACGTGGTCCAAGCGAGATCTGAATCCCCGTATCGCGAGGTGGTGGCTCGAGGTCCAAGGTTATAACTTTGACGTTGAATATCGCGCCGGTAAATCCATGGCTCACGTGGATGCGTTGAGTCGCAATCCTGTGGAATCCGTAATGCGTTGCGTAGAAAAGGACCTAATAGAAAGCATGCAAGGTGATGACGACTCAATCCGCCTCACTGTGAACCAGCTTAAAGATGAACTTTCCGTCGGTAATGTCAGCGGTTTAGCGCGAGACTACGTACTTGATAATGGCGTACTGTTTAGGAAAATTAATAACCAAAATAAAGTGGTCGTGCCCCGTCAATCTCGGTGGTCCCTCGTACAAACATTCCATGATAATATAATGGGCATGCCAACTACACTAAAACATACGATGCTATGAAAGAAAAATACTGGTTTGGTGGCATGAGGCGTTTTGTTCAAAAATATGTTGGTTGGTTGTATATCGTGTCAATACGCCAAGAAACCCACTGGTCGTAAGGTAGGACTTCTACACCCCATTGAAAAGGTGGCTGTACCATTCCACACAGTACACGTGGACTACCTCGGCCCATTCTGTAATTGTCCATCGGGCAAGATGCATATTTTAGCGATCGTCGACGCTTTTACTCGTTTTATATGGATCGAGGCGGTCCGCGATACTAGCTGTGCAGGAGTGTTAAAAACCTTTGACCAGTTCATTAAAACATTCGGGTTGCCAAGCCGAATTATTAGTGACCGTGGCAAAGCATTTGATTGCCACGACTTTAAAAAATACTGTCGTGATAGGCAGATAAAGCATGTTATGACAGCAGTCGCTAGTCCGAGAGCCAACGGCCAAGTAGAGCGATTTAACCGCTCTATATTAAATGCTTTAGTTGCTTACGTCGGCGAAGACGAGCAAAATCGCTGGGAAGAGTTTTTGCCTGAGGTACAATTGGGTCTTAATTCCAATACTAATGTTAGCACAGGAAAATCCCCATTAGAGTTGCTGTATGGTTTTCGTCCGCGACTCGCAGGCGACATTGTCGTGCCGACAAGGTCCGATATCACCGCAATCAGAGCGAGTGCAGTTACTCGATCGCAAGAGGCCGCCCGACAGGCTAAAGCTTCCTTTGATAAAAGGAGACGTGAGGGTGTTCCATTTAAAGAAGGAGACCTTGTTCTTGCGGAGCGCAAAGTATTTAAAAAAGGTCTTCGTAGTGGCAAGCTTATGTCACGATTTGACGGCCCATATGTGGTAGTCAAAGTATTGCCTCATGATCGATACTTAATAGCGAGCACTAGTACTCGCGGTCGTCCCTATAAAAATGTCCTCGCAAGGGATAAATTAAAACTTATGCAGCATCCTACTGACCTTGACTCAGACTAACAGTTTTTGTACTTATAACAATTGATGTGTGTGCCCAATAATGTTGTGTGTGCTACTCGTATAATATATGAAATATTGATAATGTTGAACAAGTTGAAATTGTATTGAGAATGTAATTATAAATGCAGCTCGGCTACGAATAATGAGTTTTCAAATTGCTATTTTATTTAATGTTTATTGCTCAATTATTTCATGGTTAGGTTATTAGTTCATTTTTCATGGTAGGATTTAGAGGTGATAGTTTATGGTAGGGCTTATAGTAGGATAATTATTAACTTATTATTCGAGTTGAAGATGCATCTATAAGTCGTGATTTCGAATGAGTGGTTGTTGCTATAATGTGTGACAGAAAGAAGTGTGGTGTTCTAAACATGTTTCATATTGTTTGTGCTTATGTATTTTTGCTTATGGTGTGGTATGATAATAACTGTGGTAAGGGTAACAGACTTTTGTTATGATTATGACCCGACCTAATGGACCATACGAATTAATAAATGAGGCATGTAACAATTAACGGGACTTTCACTGACTTTAACCATTATGCTTATAAAGCTGCTGTGGATTGTCAGCTCATAATTTATTATACTAATTCCCGGCCGGGTATAGAAAGGCACCGACTCGGTGTCGCGTCTAGGAAATGATGAAATTTCCATTAGTTGGTAATAGATACACCATGTCGTTACCGCCGACAGACATGTTTTTACGTGTCGTCTATAGATGACAGATAACCGGGGTATCGGCGCCCCAGTTTAAGGTCTTAAAATCCACATTCACGTCAGCAGTGATCTGTGGCCCTGGTGTCGTCATCTGACAGATATCTAGTCGTCATCACTCAGTCAGTGATAGATAACGGAAGGTGTCGTCTTTGATGATAGATGATCCCACGTATAATTATTATTGTTCTTTCAGTCAGATAGCTAATGATGGTAGTCGACTGATTGACAGTTATTCAATAAATCTGCTGATGCTATAAACATGGGCGTCGTCATCTCTACGACAGATACATTTACAAGTGTCGTCGAAAAGCGCCGGACACATTAAGAAGTGGCAATACAATAATTCTGCATCCTATATGGATAGCTCAGACCGTTGTACAGTGAATAGCTCATCACATCATTAATTTATTTCTCTTCTTCTCGTTGTACTTAAATTTTATTACAAATACATAATGGTTTGAAGTAAGACGGCTGTTGACTGTGCAAAGTTAGGCATTGCACATTAATACGTGCCGCCACTAACGTTTCTTCGCAGCAGTGACAGATCACCCTCAAGAGGTGTCGTCATATACTTACCTCCTAGCTACGCGGGACGCGCAGCATCATCAGAATGGCCGACTGTACGGAAGTAAAGAAAAACGAGAGAAAGTGCATCGGCTATCTTCGCCAATGTTCGGGTGATTTCGGCAAGCGCGGCGCGTGCCCTGCGACCTACGACCTCCGCCTCATTAGTCAAGCTCGGACGTCATCGGAGACGCATGCGTTTTCTTATTCAATCAAATTATCTGTTGTCCTGTATTGTTTCCAAGTGAATTACTAATATAGATTTATACTTAAAAGTTAATCCGAGTTTGTTTTCTCTCCATTTTAAAGTTCCTTTCAATAGCAACAAGGAAACTCCTGGAACAGTTCTTTCGTTGAAGTTTTTTAGAACCCTGATCGTTGTGTCCTTAATTCCTTTTCTTAATGCTTTTTGTCTCAATGGCCAAACGAATTCATTCCCATTTAGGCTGTTTTAAAAACGTCATTTAGTTAATGACTGATCTGTTATTACTCTACGAGTATTAAAATCAGGCAATAAAACGGTAGTTTCATTCATATAGATTTCCTTGTAGAAGAATAAAAATCTATGTATTTTGGTATTTCAAGTAAGCATTTACAAAATAGAATAAATGCGTTTATTAATAAGCTTGCCACTTTATTATTACAAAAATGCTGTAGCATCAAGATTAGGTAGAACATGTTATTTAAGACCTTACTTTTCAATTTTAGTGAAGCCATCCTCTCATTTATTAGACAAATACTTTGCAAAATACTCCCACGTAAAACTCAAAACTTTTCTGGACCTTGGACCATACAAGCTCCCGTCCTCCTTGCAATCACTGCACCAAAGAGGCGTTAATATAAAGTATGAATATTCTAGCCATCCTATCACGCCAAGCTAAATATATTTAAGCAGCAATAAAGAGCTTGATCAAGGGTTTTCATGCTCAGCATAAAGGCATTACCGACGGGATAAACTTTCATAAAATTCCGTGGAACAAATTCAATCTAGCGTCCCCCCGCCCCCTTCGTGCCAATGCCCCTTCGTCCCCCTCTCTCGTTCACGAAGGCTATAGATTCTGATTAAAAATTAATTAATGAACTTACGCCACGTAAAAGGCAACATTTGATGCCTTTTGATGGCCGCGGGGAAGTTTTGGCTTAACTTAAGAAATTAAAGCGTGTAGAATTAATTAGCTCGGTATTTAATTTTGGTTTTAGTAGTAACTGGTTAAGTAAATTCAACTGTAATCTGGGTCTTAATATTTGCTTTCGCAGCTTTTGCTTTAATTTGGTCTAAATCGCGAATACCGAAAGATCTCTTCTAGGCACTTTCTAATGAATGCGTTGCAAATAATTTCAATCATGTAATTTTGATAATTATCATCCGCCTAGCCTTTTCCCAACTATGTTGGGGTCGGCTTCTAGTCTTACCGGATGCAGCTGAATACCAGTGTTTTACTTGAAGCGACTGCCTTTCTGACCTCCACAACCAGTTAGTATCGGATAATACGATACCCCTTGGTAAGACCGGTTGTCCAATTTTGCGCCACTGTCTACCTAAGACTGTCGAAGATCTACAAAAGACAGCCGGGACCAACGGCTTACCAAACAATTTTATTATGGCTAAGGAAATCTGTTTATAAAGGGTGTAAAACATCTCTTCTTGAAGCCGAAAGTCACTTGTTCTCCCCATCATTGCGATATTTTTTTTTGTTCTACACCATACCTGGGAACCTTCTAGTTACGGAGATATGGGGGGTCAAAGTTACAACTTTTTGACAAGTTTTTTTTTAAAACCCTACGTCGTAAGATTTTGACTTTTAACACCACCACGACCCCCGTACTATTCAATCCATCCATCAGCACAATGTTTTAACTAAATAAAAAAATAAAAAAAATTCGCTGGACATTACACACAGCACCATCTAGTGCCACACTAAGCAAGGCTTGTGTCGTGGTCACAAGACAGTTGATACTCTACATGTATACTTTTGGTTTGTAAATACATACTTAATATACTCGTACGTATGTTCGTGTTATTGAGTTCTACCACAAAACGTGATTTATAACCTAAAAAAAAAGTTGTTTCCCGTGTTTTTTGCGTAAAGTTACTTAGTTTGATGTGCAGAATGTTTGATTAACGGCTTTGTGATGAGGTGGTTTACAGCCTGTATAACATCACACCTGTAATCCCGAAGGAATAGACAGAGGTATACCTGATAGTACACCCTACATTTCCCCAGTTATATTTAAGTCCATGTAACAGGGGGGCAAGCATATTCCCAGTAATCGGGCACAACTCTGAAAGGGCTGCAACTGAGAAATTACTGGGGGTCTAAAATGGTCGCTTTAACAGAAAAATTTTAAGAATTTTAAATTTTGTTCAATGAAATAAATCACGAAAATAAAAAATTCTTAAAATGGACTTTATATTGTTACAAAGATCATTTTAAGAATTTAATTTTTTTAACGTGATTAATTTACTATTCTGCTAAGGCAGCCATTTTAGACCCCCTGTCAAAACGTAATGCTGAGGCGATTACATGAGCTAAACGCGAGTTTTATAATTACTAAAAGTATATGATTCACTGCTATAAACAAGACCAGATAAATATATGATATTCTTCAGGATATGTGCTAGCATGATCGAAACCACTCATTTCGCGCTATTTAGCCTGCAGTGGCTGACGTATCAACCACTTTGTAGTGCAAGCTGATTAGAACTTTATTTTAACAGCGTTTCAAACGAAGTTTGAACCACCACAGATAGAGTTGCTAGTTTAGCTCGTCTAAGCGCCTTAATACGTCAATTATAATATTGGAAAATAATGAACACGTTTTTTTTTTGTTTTTGTAAATCAATGAACAATGACAAAAATAAAACGCATCAAAACTCGGAAGGGGGACTGGTGATGTCAGAACTCGTAAAAAAAATATACCAAGGCGTGACGTATAGACTTTACAAAGCGTCGTATTTTCGTCAGTTTTGGTTAGTGTATCTAACAAAAGAAAAAATATGGGTCAAATATTTGTTAATAATCTAGCTGACGGACAATTTTCTATCAAATTACTATAGTCTAATGGAGGAAATAGGGTAGGTCTATGTTTATTACCAAGTGGTACCATATGTTAATCTAAGCCAACGTCCTGGGCCTCGAGTCTGCTATTACAATAGTGTCAGAATGGTCTAACATTGATTTCATATAATTGTTGGTTTTGACAAGTTTGATAATCTACTAAAATAATGGCCTCATTATGACTTTTCAATGGTCAACCACTGACACTCTATTGAAAGAAATGGCATAGAATGGTAATCTCGTACATAATAACAAATGAATTACTGTTGCTATTCTCACTCCTTCAGATTGCATAGAACACTAATAAATAATATGTAAAAATATAAATGAACGAAATCTAGCGGGTCTTATAATAGCTGCAATACGACATTGACATTACAACACAATTCTATTACGACACCATTGACCGACCAATGATCAATCATTATGAATTTTGCAGGTTACTTTGAGCAAAATGACAATGGGATGAGAATGGGATCGTGTTGTAACGAAGAAGGTAAGGTAAGTACCAGCCAGCTTTCTTTTGTATTGTAACTATTATTTTGCTAAACACAAAGAAATTAACAACAACATGCACATCATAAATAATTCTCCTACTATCCTTCACAAAAACTCCAGCCCGGTTGCACCGATATGCTTAATGCATGAACCCCTAACCCCGGTCGCTTGACGTTACTTCAATAAACTCTGATTAAAATTTAATCAACCGTGTAACCCGCCCGCCAAGCGTTTTTGCTCACAAGCAAACGTTGCAATCTTTGACTTGCTCAAACATTGTTGCTTGTAGCTACATAAATTTTCCCCAATATTTTTATGCAAGAATTAAAGTATTAAATGTAAAACGTTGGGTTATCTTGCTTGAAAGGGCCGCGGTTAATTTGTTTAAGGAAATTAGGGAAAGCAAACCTTGCGCGTTTTTTAACCGTAATTGGACTTCGATTCATAATGATTTTAATTAAACCAAATGTAATTGAAAAAAATGAAACGTCGTTGTAAAAAAAGGTTTGAATAATTTTTATTTAACGACGTCAATCCTCTAACCAGCCGACGACGGCCGGTTAAAGTTTACGTGTCTGTATTAAGAGCCCTCTTACAGTCCACTAGCGCCGCCAATCGAAAAAATGTCATAACTCGTAAATAGAATCAAAAATACAAAATGTGGTCTATTATTACTGTAGAAAAGGCAATAACGTAATTTTATAACACCTTATCAACACTTGAAATATAGCTGTTTAGCTAAATCGTGCATTCAAAACATAAACGGCCGTTTTTGTTACAAATGCACGATTATTTTCAAGTGGTGACAATGTGTTTGTATTTTTGATTCTATTTACGAGTTATGACATTTTTTCGATTGGCGGCGCTAGTGGACTGTAAGAGGGCTCTTAATATGAGAACCTGAACTTAGTTCAAATTATAGGGGGAAGCGGTTTCCTTTAAACTGCAGTTAATTAATCCTGCCTCGTTGGTCGAGTGATCGCAAATGTGACTGTTGAGCATAAGGTCCTGAGTTCAGTTACCGGGCAAAGTGATATGGGGTTTTTCTATAAGGAATGTCTCAGTAGTTGTCACGAAGTCTGGACTTGTGACCGGTTTATGGCAATAGGGTCACCCCCTATTACATGGGGCTTCAAACATAACTTACTAAATTTAGTGGCACTAAAAGGTGCACCTGTGCCTATCCCTGCTGGAATTAATAGCGTGATGTTATGTAAATATAATTTAAGTACTTATCTAAAACAATATTAACTTTACTTCCTCCTTAGTGATTTACTATGGTCATACAACTCCAAGAAACAAGAATATATAGGTTCCCAAACACATATTTTGAATGTACACTGATTTAAACAAGAGGTTATGAGACAAATATATTTTCTATAGAAATTTTAAATTCCTCATATCTCGTCTTTATAGATACCCTTTCAAAGAATTGATTTGGGAACATAGATATTTTATAATACAATCGAAATAAATACACACTACCTTAAGAATATGTTTGACTTACAAATTATTTTGGTATTACGTTTGCATGAAATTCGCACGCCCCGAAGGCCTCTTAAATACCCAGAACAATGATAACTTTACGTCCTTCTTATTAATTCATAGTACCTAGTCATACATCTCCAAAAAACAATATCATACTACAAAACCCTGAACTTCGCACAATCTTTCACCAAAACTGTACCAACAAAAGAGATATCAGAGGACTTCAATATCCGCGTTACATCTCTCAAATCCAATAAATTGGCCTCAGGAAGGGCCTCGCCTCAGGTCACTACACATCCAAGGTAAAAATATATAATTTATATAGGCTGGTCCTTATGTACAAAGTGGTCCTATTGGTCTTTAGGGGGTCCGAAAGGGCTTAATGATCCGTAAACGGTTCGACTGCGCGGGACGCATCGGGACGAAACGGGACGAATCGGCACGACTCGTGGGTACTGTTACGACGGGGTAAAGATTTTGTAAACTTTGAACTTGAGGAAATATTTTTGTTTGAAGGAATACTCTATGAGAAGCACCACATGTTCTTAAAATTATCACAAAATTATATAGCGGGTAGTTTGGGAAATGATCATCTACAAAAAGAGAAAAAAAGAATTGATACTTTAAATAAGTATCAATTCTCTAAAAACTCTTTTGAATGTGTTAACCAGTTTTTACAGGTTCCAATTTTGTTTATATTAGGCTGTACTATCCCACAGCTGGATAAAGGCCTCCCCTTACGCGTCCAGATCGTCTCACCACCTCTTTAATTTTTTTATAAATATTATTATTTATAATTGTAAAAAAAAACATCTTTAAAAATGATATCGTTACTTAAACGGTGATAAAAATCTTCTTGTCAGAAAACGTTTAGGCGTTCTCAGCATTCAGTACGCTATAATTTCTTTGCCCAAAGTTGTCATTCTTTAAAACTTTTTAATTAAGTTACCAGTTTAAGTGGTAGCAAGATTACATCGTCGCAAAGTCAAGTTTGGGTAATTCATGAGTTCAGACCTCTTAGAAGTAACAAAGTATGTGTGAAATTGGTGAGGAGGTCCTGATACGACTTATGATTTTATTCGACTTTGGAATGATTTCTCCGATCTGTCTTTCTAACTTTTTATGTAATTCTAGAAATATTTATTTTATTTATCTTTTGACGTGTGCCATTTATTGCAATATAATGTTATATCTAGATAACATTATCCCAAAGCAGCCGTCTTTTATCAGCCTTGCTCTTTTACCCATTAATCCACTTTTTAAATACGAGTAGATATGCTGCATTTATAGCGTCAAAATATAAGTAACCGCTCCTTCCCTTTAAAAGTTTTAATTTTTTATTTTAAGACACTTTATGCTTGTCCCCACTTCAAATGTATTTACGCTCACTGTTTGGAGGTGACTTATGCTTCAATATTAGCCCGCCAAAAATAACAAGAAAAACAAGAAAATTACACGAAAATAATCCCAAAACAACATTAATTGGCTTACAATTATAATGCTCGCTAACATTAATACGGCAGCGGAAACAATTTACATGATAAACATCTTTCCACTTGACCAACAAACCGAACTTAATACGAAGTGGCGAACATATAAAATATTGTAATAGCATTATAAATAATATCCTTATAAGAAAACACGGAAGTTTACAGAAAAATAAGTGTTATTTAAGTTTAGCGTGCTCGACAAAGTTTGTGCACGGAAAAGTAATTTTTAAACTTCATAATTGTTGGTGTATGTTTGGTGCACTGAGGTTGGATTTAAAATCTATTATAGTTTTAAAACTAGACTGTAATTAGCTGGCAAGCAGCTATATATATTACTAGCTGACCCACGCAACTTCGTCTGCGTCACATAAGAGAGTACAAGACCAAAAAAGGAATAAATATTCCCCGTTTTAGCAACAATTTTCATTTATGCTCCGCTCTACTGGTTGTAAACTTCCTCGATAAATGGATTATCCAACACAAATAGATTTTTTCAAATTTCAATCAGTAGTTTTTGAGATTAGCGCGTTCAAACTAACAAACAAACTCTTCAGCTTTATAATATTAAGACAGCCGCTACAATCGATGAATTTAATACATAGGTCTTGGAACTTTATTTGCTTTTACCAAAAAGACATCATGGAGGAGCTCGTGGCTAAATAATAATAGCCGCCCGGACCAATCTTTAGGTTAAGGCGACGACATCAGCTAAATAAGCAACTCTATTTGTGGTGGTTCAAACTTCGTTTGAAATACTGTTAGAATAAAGTTCTAATTAGCTTGCACTACAAAGTGGCTGTTACTTCAGTCACTGCGGGCCGAATAGTCCGAAATGAGTATTTTCGATCGATTTAAAACTGGAACTTAACTATTTAATAATAATTAATCCATCAGTCGATGTAGTTTAGCATTTGAAATTTTATATTATATTTTTAATTATAATTATCATTGTCAATAAATGGCTAAACTGCTTTGAAAGAAAATTAAGAGGTATGTTTGAAGATTTTTTTGGTGCATTAAATTTTGTCAAATTATGTTTTGAGTTCCATCAGTGTATGCAAAAAGGACTTCAAAATATAGAGTTTTTTTTATTTGACGAAATTATTTACAGTTTTAGAGATACACTGCTTTTAAAAACCGCCTTTTGGACCGTTTTCAAGAAACCTCCGACTTAAGCCTTGCTTGCCTAGGTTGATCTGTGGATGGGTGACCTGCATCCTTATACACCGAGTTTCCTCCGTGCCTCGGAAAGGACGTTAACCTGTTGGTCCCGGTGGTCATTTGTTCATCTTTGACAGTCGTTACAGGTGGTCAGTGGCACAAACAACCAATCTTACCAAGTGGTATTGTATTACTTAAAATTAACTGGGTTGTGGAGGTCAGATAGGCAGTCGCTCCATATAAAATACTGGTATACAGCTGTATCCGCTTAGACTGGAAGCCGACCATAACATAGTTGGGAAAAGGCTAGGCAGATGATAATGACCAGAAAGATATCATTGAAAAAATGTAAACTTTTATGTAAAAAAAACTACGTCCTGAAATAATAAATATTGTTTGAAATGGCTAACTAGTGCGTTGTGAATAAATTAGTTTCTGAACCAATAAATTACAACTAGTTCATCAAACACCTCACTATAATTTGGTGCGCAATAATTGATTTTTTAGGTGATAGATGTTAGTGGTCACAAAGTTATTTTTGGTGGCTATTATATTTTCCCCCTATTTTTTACATTTTTTTATTTAAATAATATATTTTCACGCTTGTAACACTTGTAGTTTACCTTAGTACACACCCATTTTGCCAGTTACGTTTAAGTTTCATTTATTAGGGGACGAGCCGATTGCCAGATCTCGACTTATCATGTCAAATTTCTGATGGATAAACCCACACTGTGCCCGACCCGCTCCGGAAATCAAACGCACGACCTCTTGATCTGCAGTCGCGATCACTGGACCAACGAGACAGAAATAAAAAAGCTTATTTTCTTTGGAGACTGAAGTGAAAACTATGTAATCAATATCTGCTACGGGTTGTGCCCCGCGCACGTCTAAGTGGTGCTACGCCGTAGCGGATTGGCTACGAGTGCAATAAAGCACTGATGATGGTCACGCGAGTTTCATGATTTTTGTTTACCCAAAAAGTGCTCAACGTGCTTAAAGACGTTTTCACTTCAAAAACAGGCAGGCAAAAACTAACCACAATATTAACAAAACCGTCTGATTACACCGAGCCATATAAAAGCCACCATTGCTCACCTTCACAAATTAAGCCGTTGCTTCATAAAGCTATGCATCGTTGTCCGGTATCTAATACAAAGTTTACCAAACTCGTCGCTATGTTAATAAACAAAGTCGAGCAACCGTTGCAGTGGGTACAGGGCTGCCAGGCAAAGTTCACCTTTATTTACCTGTTTCTAGGACTTGTTCTACCTGGAAATTGTTTGACAACCTTCTGAAACAGTTCGTTCTGAGAACTCATTGACGTCAAAGTTACAAGGGTTCCGTTTTAATTTACGAATGAAAAGTTGTTGTCTTTTATTTTTTAAATAAAAGGAAGTTGAAGACTCTGTACATAAATAAGATGTTACTTTAGATAAGTTAGCTCTTTTTTTTTGTCAAGAGTACATAATAATATCATAGATTCTTGATGGATGGAGAGGGAGAGGAAGACCAAAGAAATGGTGGATAGATTGTGTTAGGAATAATACGAAGAGGAGTAAATGATGTCGTGACATCTAACAGGGGAGAATGAATAGGAAAAAGTGTTGCGCCGACCTCAAGTAGAAAGATGATGATGACTTATCAAAGATTCGCCAAACACTATGAAAATGACAATTTCTACGGATAGTTTTCATAGAGTTACATAGATACTGTGTCAAAAGTTAACTGAAGCATAAACTAAAAAGATCAAAAAGTCTCATACATTTCTTTTTCTGGGACTTCGTCAAGCTTCATTGTCTCGGCGCTTTTCTGGTTGTCGCCACGTCACTATTAATTCAGCCAGAATACAGGTGTTGCAATGGTTTGGGAATAGTGAGGCGGGTTCAAATCGTTAAAATGTCTCACATGGTAAACACGTCTGATTAAAATTATCTCATATGATAAACACGTCTGATAAAAATGTCTCACATGATAAATACTATGATACAAAATGTCTCACATGATAAACACGTCTGATAAAAAAATCATGCGAGGCATTCTTTGAGGACTGCTGATAGAAATTAAAACTAAGTAATCTATATCTGCTATGCAAAGTGGTGCCAAGCCGTAGTGGATCGGCTACGAGTGCAACGAAGCGTATTTCAAAAATTGATCAACGCGCACAAAGACAGTTTTACTTCAAAATAGTTGTCAATGGTGTCGATTCTGTTGTGCACAAACTAAACTTAATTTAGACTATCGCTATCTTTTACTAAAAGGCAGTGCGAGAAAAGGACGGTTATAGCTATGAACTAAGTAAGAGATGTCAAACTAATTTATGCCTTGCGCTTCACCGTGTTTTTAGTCGACATGTTTTTACGTGCACCCTTCATTTGTATGGAAATATTAGTTCAAATTAAATTTGACAGCTCTAAATTACGTCCGTCTCTTTCTCGTTTTATTAGTGAGAAAAGGATAGTAATAGCCTAAATTAAGTTTAGTTTGTGCACAACAGAATATACACCAATATGAAAATTATAAACATCGTCAAACTCAACCAGCAAAGACATAATTTATTTATCTAACCACCTTTACCTGTGAACCCTGACCACAAACGCAGTAACAAACGCGGAGTCCAGTTCGTTATCTATACAACAAGTTGTCTCTCGTTTCCCATTCCAAGTTGGATAACACAACAGATTTCTGCTGCGGTTCGCTTTTCAATAAAGGCAGCGCTACACAGCAGCCTACTACTAAACTACGCATATCTTTCTTTTTTTACAGTGTGGTTAGTGTCTGACTTGATATCAGAGTTTTTATGCCGTTCATGATTTGCCTGTGATTTGGCTTTACATGCCGTCAAGAGATATCTTTGAGGCCTGCTGGTTGTCTCACAATATTTTCCATCACCGAAGCAAGTGATCATTGTACAAATATTCACATGAATCCGAAAATTCAGGGGTGCATGTCTTTTTTTTTATTTGGGAAATCATCAAATGACTTCTCCCACTCTGGGCGGAGCGGGAGGGAGTGTCAGACTTTTACTGACTAAAACCCATCCATGTATGTTCCGGGGCCGCGGTATCTCTTTCGAACGGGCCCGCAACCCCGGCAGGAGCAGGGGTGCATGTCTTGGGTTCGAATTATTCAAGACCTATGGACTTGTCAGTCCGATGGTCACTCCAATAGGCTATCATTGCTATATACATATACAACGCCTAATGACTTTTAAATTCAATTGACCTAATTCTAAGAAAAAAAAACATTAAAAAAATAAAAGCTTTATGTGCTGTTTTAGTTTTACTGGCAATTAGATTTACTGGGAAGAACTATTATTATCCCGCGTATGAGAAAATTTAAATTGGATGACAACCATTTGTGTTGGTTTGTTTACCTATTTTGGCGGGTTTGCGCACGTGATGACTTGATTTATTAATAAATAGACAGAGCAATATTTTTATTGAGGATTTTTTTCGAAAAATGTGACTTGTGCTCGTGATTCTGATCAAACTATTTTCAGGTTTTGCGCATTTAACGTTACACGTTGTATACGCACATGAGCATGCGCATAATCCACTGAGACATGGCCAAATCTCTATAAGAGAGAGTGGGCGGATTGGTAAATTTCACCTGCCTTCGAAGTAATTATAGTTCAAAGATATCCCGTTTCCTCATGATGTTTTCCTTCATCGCCTAGAAAGCAATAGAGTTGAAAATAACATGAGCAAAAATATATATAACGCATGATTTAAAAACATTTTTTTTTGTAAAGTACTGTCAAAAATATGATAATGCATGTAGTTGTCCTGAAACCATAGATGCGATAATGGAAATAAGTTTTTTATAAACGTTAGAATCGTCACGTTTTTTGAATTTTGTATAAGTATGAAGTTCATCCCTCTCATTGAGAGGAGGCCATGTCCCATCAGTGGGAACATTATAGGCTGATGATGATGATGAAGCCCATCACAGATATCTGCGTACAGCTGTTCTTAGTAGTGGATGCTCAGCTTATCTCTATAACCGTTGCAAGCTCATAGACTAGAAAGCTGTCTGGATAACGTGGCGTTAAAATTATTTACCTGTAACTAACATTTCGGGAAACAGAGGAATTGTAACCAATTTGTTTAGTTTCCCAATTAGGGAATACATTGTTGTTGGCAGACATTTTAGACAAAAACATGTTGAGGAATAAACTAAATACATACATGTTGCTTTAATACTATAATGTTGCACATCCCTACTGTTAAGGCTAGCTGACATCTGGGTTAGTAGATTTTTTTATTGTGCTTTTTGTTTCGAGTTGTGATAGTATTTTTAGTGCATTCTTGCAATTGTCATATGAATTGATCGTAAGGGTGATAACAGAATTAAAGGATTTATAATTAAATGATAGTTATTTGACAGATACCTGTATCTGTCATATAACTATCATTCGATGATTGGTAATTGGGTGCAGGCAGAGGATACATTGGTTCATGAGCTATCAGATTTCAAGGGCTACACCTAATTACCAATCATAAACCTAGTACCTGTATAATGTCTACATTATCATCACAGATGTCTTGTCGAATTTCTGTTGATATAAGTTCAATTAAATTGAATTTGAATTATTATTTATTTAATGTATGCACGTCACTTGAATTTAATTAATTATTACGTAATGGGTGGTACTAAATCCAAAGTTTACCACCGATAACAATAACGGAATGGTTTTACTATCACTGTATATTTAACTGGATAAAACTAAAGAACACACAGGCCCATAACGTAACGTTTTCATCAGTTGCATGTGGGATAGTACGAAGAACTGGATAAAACTAAAGAACAGTGGTCCACACAGGCCCTGGATCGAAATAACTGGAAAACATTATGAGTGACCCAGCGGTAAGATGACGCAAGCTTATAGTATTGTTACTAGGATACAGGGCCTGTATTTTATTTATTTATTTATAAATCACATTTGACACACTTAAATATAAAGCACACAATTAGACCTCTGGGTCTTCTTAGTCACTGTTCTTTAGTTTTATCCAGTTCTTCGTACTATCCCACATGCAACTGATGAAAACGTTACGTTATGCTATGTTAGAATCGAGCCAAGGATTTCTAATATCGGGCAAAGTCATATTTACATATATCGTAGCAGCCACATAGTCTGGGTCTAAAATTTATGTACCTATGTTATTTTGTACATTCCGACACTAAAATGACGAAAACAACAACAAACACAAAATTCAACAGAAATCCAATATTGGAAATAAAATTGACGAAACCAGAACCGAAACACGTCACTTGTTAGTATCACACCATCACATCGGCCACCTCTGTAATTGGCAGGTCGGAATGACCCGATTACAGCTGGTGACGAATCCCAGGTTGCCAGTGCCGATCGGAATTTCATTAAGCGGTGACGAATTTTGGTACGGACCGTCCAATTCACGTTGGTACTGAGATTCGATGATTTCTAGTCATCGATTTTAGGTTTGCAGTTGGAAAATTTGTGTGATTTAGGTCCATGTTCACCGAAAAGATAACCGTCTGATTATCTAAAAACAGCTGTCACTGTGACATGTTCCCATACAAAAATGCGTTTTAAACAGCTGTTTTAGATAATCAGACTCTCATCTTCTTGGTGAACATGGACCTAAAACATTTAATTTTGCGGTAATTGAAGGTAGCTGCTTGTAAACTACTTGAAATGTTCTATTCGGTGTATTTTAAATAAATAAAAAATTACACACAGCGCCATCTACTGCCACACTAAGCAAGGCTTGTGTCTTGGACACCAGATAGTTGATATACTACATAGATACTTTTCCTTTGTAAATACATACTTATAAACATCCATGACTCGGAAACAAATGTCCATGCTCATCACACAAACATTTGCTCCTACCGGGATTCAAACCCTAAGAACGTAAGGCAGCCGCACTACCGCTGCGCCCCTCTTCTGTTTTCTCTTATTTTACATTGTGAATCGTCTACATGCATTTCTCTCAACTTATAATTTCTACAGTGAGTGGACAGTTTCTCAGTTACCGCCACGGAAGTCAAGTCTGGATTTGAGCAATATTGATGGCCATTACATGGACCTTTAACATAACTGGTGAAATGTTGGTGTATTATTTGGTACACCTCTGCCTAACCCATAGAAATATTTAAAAAAACAGGAGAAGTGGCAAAGGGGCGTGTCATATACGCGCGACTGGCACAAGACCCCTCTCTACCCTAACCTCTTGTGCCAGTCATAAGCAAATGGCTATTTTGCAATAATTACATTGCTCCTCAACCACTACCTTAGTTTGTCGCTAAGTGACTGGACAAGCAATGTAAAAATCAGCAAACGATAGTTCAATCAGCACATGCATCGCGTAGTGCGGCCGCTGCTTCTTACGACGAGTTATTGATGTGCTTGTGTACCGATGTTTTTGTGTGGGTGAGTTGTACGGTGCTTGGTAAATACACGATGTGTTTGAAACCTTCCAGCCTGCTGTCATCTCAGTGTTCAATTTCCTCCTACTCTACCAGTTCCATCTTCCATACTTCGCATTCATCTTAACTTAAATCATTTTTGTCTTGTAAAAAAAAGCAATTTAATTTAACAATATTTAATATATTTTCTTTGCAGAATATTAAGTAAACTTTCAACTAACTCATATGACTTTCATGTTTCCCAGAACCACTATATTCTTCATAACTTCAAGTGGCTGCAGGTTTCCCGGACAGTGGCCTAAACGAAGTCAGTTTATAGCTCAATTTCGTGGTATGGCGGCCATTTTAATTTTGTACAGAGATCGTAACAAAGTTGTTTTAGGTCTTCAACGTTTTACAAGAAAAATACTTAATTCTTGTATTTCATCAGCTGGTCCCTCTATGTTCGTTTGATGTTTTTAGTTATAAATGTTATGTTAATGTTATGTCCCCAATTCGAATGGAATGACAATTCTTACTCCTGGAAAAGATGTCTGAAGCTAAAGGTACTAAAAAGGTTCTAAAGTAAGAAAATAAACTGGTTAACACTTTTTGTCAAATGGATGTGAATTACGTTTTAAACGTTTACATTCAGGCAAAGTAAAATTGTAAATAACGAACAGTTATTTCAGGCAAAACTAATAAACTTTACTGTGCCCGACAGGGTCCATAATTGATTCGATGTTTTGGGATACCAACTGTTATATGAACACGTTATGGAATGCCTAACTGCCGTGGCCCACCTGGAAGACTCTAAAAAGACTTAGGTGCATGTTCACCGAAAATATAATGGTTTGGTAATCTGAAAACAGTTGTTTAAGGGGCATGTTCCCCTACAAAAATGTGTTTTGTCTACTTCTCTGAAATTTTTGGTAAACATGGACCTTAAAAGTTAGGTGGGCCGCTGCAGGTTCAACTTGGTGGGGGGGGGGGGGGGGGGTTTCCGATAAACTTGAGTGCGACAGCGGAGCCTCATCTCATACCATGGTCCACCTCCTGACCTGCTCTTTGTGTAACTCCACCTGCATTTTAAGGGACCTGTCCGAAGCCACTACCAACGCCGCCGCGCCGTCGACGTGGTTGTGTTCTGGTCGAAACAAATCTAAATAAATAAAAATGGGAATCATCGACACGAAGAAGAAGAATGCAAGAAATTGTTGAGTAATGAGTATTATTTAATGCCAGCTGAATCCAAAATCCTTGCTTACAAAAACACCGAAAGAGTTACTTTCACATCTAGAATATTAATTAATAGATAGACGTGACTTGGCATTGTTTGATCAAGAATTGCCAATTTACCGTTTATTTCTTCACTGATTCAAATCAATTGCGTCTGAAGTCGAGCAACTGTGGTACTGAAAGCTTCAAGCGCGATAGTGTTGTACTAATGATCATACTATGAATAGCGATTTTATAGTATCTGTAGGTACTTGAGACTAAATGATAAGTTCTGGGAGCCCGGACAAGAGTTTCAGGCAGGTGAATCTTCTTCTTACAAAATGTTCTTTCATAATTCTACAAAGAAATTTATAATCTTTTTGGTAGCTTAATTTAATAAGCTTTTATTAAATTTGTCTTGTTAGCTACTAGGTATGTTGGTAAAATCTTGCAACCAAACCAGCTGAATTTCAAACCAGTTCTCCCCAACCGAATGCGCTGGTTCTAGTAATAATACATTTTTATGACTTGATCTTGCAGGGTCGCCTCCTCACGAGATAATTTGAACAGTGAATAGTACGGACACGAAACTTTGTACGCCTTCAATAATAAAAGGCGATAGAGAAACCTAATTTTCTTCTTTCATTTTTATAAAAGCTTTTTAAATAAATTGTTGCTGATAGTAACAATTCTATTTTGTGTAGGCCTTGTTTCATATACACAAATTATAAAAAATAACGAAACTAATGTGAATGTCTTTTTAAACTTTCACGATCAGAACACATTATAAAACAAATGAATACGCGTATTTATCGCGAATTTACCTTTTTTTTTTAGATGAGTGGGTAGTTGCATAAACGCCTTCACTTTGCTGTCGCGGTACCTCTAATACTTCAGTCTCCCCGCGACCACGGCTGGTGCAATCCGGTCGAAACGTCGGGATTAAATTAAAGGTAAATTCGCGATAAATACCCGTATTCATATGTTTTATAATGTGGAAACTAATGTGACACAAAATACACAAAAAAGATATTTATTCTTACGTCAAAATAAAATTAAGATGAACCAGCAACAAAAACGTTGTTCTCACTGCTCTTCAAAACAAAACATTAATTTTGTTCGGCAGTATCCGTATTCCGAGTGGCTTAGCGCGAATGATACAATAATCCTTTAATCGTCAGTGGATGAGAGAAATACGACTTTGAGTAATACCCCATTATCTACTTCTTCCTTTCCACTGCTCAGAAAATAGGGAACGAAACAATTTTGGCTATAATTGCATCGGATCTACGAAATCCCGACACGTTTGTCAAGGTTTGCTAAATATTTGGGAATTGAAAATCTGTGGGATTGATCACACAGTCTGTCTCAGTGACGGGTTTAGATGTATTAGAGTTTGTAATTAGCTAAATTATATATTAATAAATTCCTACACGAATTGCAAAAATGAACCCCTTTTTCTACAGTTTTGTATTGGTTATTGGATAACTTTCAATAGGATTAAATAAATTTAGAAGGTTCTTTGTATTTATTTTAATGATATTATTCTGTAAATACCATAAATACGAGTAGTAAGGGCGCCAATCATATTATTTTTTAACAAACACCCAGACATTAAACGTATTGTGGTTTGCAAAAAAACGTAAGAGTTTAATTTTCCGGGCTACCCTGGGGCTCCCCCTTAAGCAGTTCAGTAGGTACTTGTCAAACCCTTATCAATGATTGAGCCTACAAAATATTTCTAACAACCAATTACCTAGACCCACAAAAGACAATAACAGAACTTTACTTACTATAAATATCCCTAATTCCGTTTCCCCCAACTCCTCAAAGGTACCGTTCACGTGTCACTGCCATCGAATAACCTCTTTGTTTAGCCACGCAAACAAAACTAGCAATATCTACGTCCAGTTGATAAGACAATTGAGGTATCGGCAAGTTCCGACCGCAACATATTGCCCAGAATTGCCCCATTTTGCCCCATTTCTCGGCACTCCGCTGACTAACGCTCGATTGCCCTTTGATTGCCCCCTATCTTCTTAGCGAGCGTCTTTTGTTTCGTTCATTGTTTTCTTTGGACTAATGGTTATCGGATGCGTGGAGTATTTCTTTATTTCGGTTATGTGTAAAGGTGATTATTTGTGGTGTGTCCATGTGGAGTGGGTCTTTGTTTTATGTACTGTTCGTATTTTTTTCAGAAGAATGTAGAAGTTTATTAAGTTATTCTTATTTTATGTTTCGATTTTTCTTCACACTGATTTGAATATTTCACAATGTTAAAATATTGTTTGTATAGTTTTTCTAATTATTGTGCACCCTTGGGGTATGTTATAAAGAAATTTATATAGTTTTGAATTTTGGCCTTTATTTTTGTATCATACAAGTGAACAACAAATTTATACTATCTTAATACTAGTATTATAAAGAAGCAGAAGACTTTGTTTGTTTGTTTGTATGTTTGTTAGGTTGAACACACTAATCTCAGGAACTACGGGCCCGAACTGAAAAAATCTTTTTGCGTTGGATTGTCCATTTATCGAGGAAGGCTTTAATATATCATCACGCTATGCTAAAATGTTACAAAATCGGGGGAAAATTTATTTCCTTTGTGAGCTTTTTCTCTCTTATGTGACGCAGACGAAGTTGCGTGGGCCAGCTAGTATATTATATTCTAATTATTTTCTGAATTTCTAATGAACTTGTATTTGCTATGAAAGTAGTGTATTTTTTTATAAATATTACTCTATTGAGCCAGTTCACCTTAGGTAGCACAGTCTCTTTCTCCTATAGCCTCCTCGCAATATGAGAAAACTTGCCAAGTGAGTCGGCGAAGTAAATTCATAACAAAATTCGGTGGCAACAAGCCTTGTCATTGTTTGGCAAAAACTTCGGAAAACTTGCAAAAGTTTTATCTTATATCCAGATGTAGTTCCAGCAGTTTTATTGTGCACGGTTTGATATTAAGTTTTTGCTTTTTAGTGGCATTTTTAGTGTTGGAAAGAAAGTGTTTTACGATGATTCGTTACAGCATTTTTAACCTAATTGTCGGAATGAACCGAGGCTTAGAATCTCCGATTTGCTTATTCAGTGGGCACAGGTTAGATTTCAGATCTAAATATATCTTTTTATTCCGTTAATTTTTAACCCCCGAAGCAGAAAGGAATGGGTGTTATAAGTTTGACGTGTCTGTGTGTGTCTGTATGTGGCAACGTATCTCCCGAATCTGTTCGGGAGATACGATACCACAAACAGACACCACCAATTTAGATTTTTTGTTTGAAAGATGAATTATTCGGGGGTGTTCTTAGCTATGTTTGATAAAAATCAGTCCAAGATGGCCGCTCCCACAAAATGGCGAATTATATATTTATTCAACAACTCCACCAATATGGGTATCACAAGAAAGGGCTTGATGAGTACAATACTACACGCTATTATAAATTTTAAATCCAAGATGGCCACAACAAAATTGTGAATTGCATTTTTTTTCACCACTCCCTCTTGACATGGGTTTCAAATGAAAGGGGTTGGACTAGTAGAATTATTATTAACACTATATTGAAATAGAAGAAGGAATGTTATAGTTATATTATTAAAATTCACACACACACAAACACACACACACACACGCACAGCATCCGCATTTCGTTACGTGACTATCGTTAGAACTTCGTTCCAAAAAAAAATTTGAATTACTTAAGTGTAACTTTTTTCTTCTTTTTTTATGTTCTTAGCCTTTTTATTGTGTGCTTAGTGCCTAACCTGGTGTCAGTTTTTATGCCCCCAATGGGCCTGTGACTTGGCTTTACATGCTGTCAAGAAAATGTAATTCATTTTAAACATCATCACTGAAGAAGGATTGTTGAAATATTTCTTGCTTGTATTTTTTTGTTCATTTACCATCATCATCATCTGCCTAGCCTTTTCCCAACTATGCTGGGGTCGGCTTCCAGTCTAACCGGATGCAGCTGAATACTAGTATTTTACATGGAGCGACTGCCTCTCTGACCGCCACAACCCAGTTAATACTGGGAAATACAATACGACTTGGTAAGACTAGTGTCAGACTTTTGAGCATGACAGCTGGGGCCAACGGCTTAACGTGCCTTCCGAAGCACGAAGAAAACTGGGTATGTAAGGGTGGTCAGTGGTCACCCATCCACAGACCAAGCTAGGCAAGCATGGCTTAACCTAAAGACCGACCCGAGCGGTTGATATTATTTAGCCACGAGCTCCTCCTCCTTTTTTGTTCATTTACCAATTGGCCAATTCAAGCAACACCAATTCGACCATCAATTTGTTTCAGTCCGTTGATTACTTACAATTAGATCGTAACTTGGATTTTCACAATATTGACAAGCTTTTTAAACTCTTTTTCAATAAGTTGGGTTTCTATTTCACCCGCTGTACTTGCAAGTTTGATATTGTGTGTATAATCTTTACTAATATTATAGAGCAGAAGATTTTGTTTGTTTGTTTGTTTGTTTGGTTGAACGCGCTAATCTCAGGATCTACGGGTTTGAATTGAAAAAATATTTTTGTGTTGGATAGTCCATTTATCGAGAAAGGCTATAGGTTATATAACATCTCGCTACGACCATTAGGAGCGGAGCAGGAATGAAAAGTGTTGCAAAAACGGATTTTTGTTTGCTGTGTGGGTCGGCTAGTTATATATATATTTGGAAATGCTATCTTAAAGGTGGTACATTGAACTAGCGTGATAGAATGGTGGTACAAATACCCCTAGAAAACTTTCAAATCATTATAGAACAATATAACCTAAGGCTCCAAACAATATAACCCCAGGACTTCTAAATTGGGTTGCGGGCCTATTCGAAAGGCATACCACGGCCCCGGAACATAAAGGGCGAGGAAGGAACATGAATGGGTTTTAGTCACACTACCTCCCGCTCCGCCAAGAGTGGGAGAAGTCATTTGATGATTTACCATAAGAAAAAAAAAGGACTTCTAAATTACCAACCGACTAGAAATCAAAATCAAAGCATTTATTTGAAGTAAGCTAGTTACAGATACTTTTGAATTCTCGAATCTAAGATGAACAGAAATTGTAGCTACAGTACCCCAGACACAAGACATAAAAACTGTGAAAGAACTGCGGTTGCCCATTCCCTAGTTGAGAAATAAATCAATCCCATAATTATTTCACAGAACTGATAATGAAATTATTTTCATTTAGACTAGAAAAAGGAAGGTGCTAAGTAATTAGGAAAATTAGAGTTCAACAATTAGTATAATGGTAATAATTGCTTTACCGGCAGAAAATTATGAGGAAATTATTTAAAGTTATGACCTACGGTTTTCTTGACTTATTAAAACCTGTTTGGTTTTTGAATTAGAAATGAAAAATTGGAATTTGATTTTGGTTCATCATCATTATCATCATCAGCCTATAATGTGTGATTTTGGTTATCGTGAGTAATTTATTTAATTTTATGGCTGTCGCCTGAAACTTACCGTAACACTGTTATAGCAGTTTCGAGATATTTGTTGTTTTGAGTGTATTGCAAACACACAGTCAGACGCGGTAGAGGACTTTGTTTTATTACTCGTATATCTATTGATTATAGTTTTTTTTTCTTTATACAACATCAGTTTTAGAATTCCTCTCAATTCACGGAATATCCTCAACTTACACCCACATCTCTGTTTACTGCCTGTTTACTATTACTTTTCAATTCATAGCACATCCTGAACGTGCACAGCACAGACCACATTAAAAAAAAAAAAGACAACTAAGTGCTCCTACCCCAATAACATCACAAAACTTATTTCACCCAGTTTCTTCCGTCAATAATTGATCAGGTTCAGAACCGGGAATAAGATCCCAACTGCCGGTATTATCTTACCGAGCCATAAACGAAAGGATTTAAACAAAGCCACGGGCTATTGTTCCACGTTTAAGTTTGGGCGCCATCTTTGTTTTGGAATTTTCGTCGTTACGTTCGCCTGATTAATTTGGGGGTGATAACGTTGAATAAAGTGTTTGGGTGAATTGATTCGGAGGTTTCTTGTACCTAGATGAAAAGTTCTGCTATTGCTGTTTGTGGAGATAATAATAATTTTGCCTGCAGATTTTTGTGCGAACGATGTATTTACTTACTACGGAAATTATGTTTCTCCTACTTCTCACCTATTCTTATCTCATTAATTTTGTTGCGGGATCTAAGAAAGTTAATTTGTTTCTTTGGGTATTCGTCGAGCATCAGTGTCTCGGAACTTTTTCCATGGTCGCCACTGTTGATTCTGGCTCGTGTTGCAGTGGCTTGGGAATGGTGTTGTCGTACTTACGATTGATAGATAATAATGTGCACGAAATATTTAAATGATTTTAGTCTCGAATATTCTTAGCTAGGAATATATCAGCACTTCAAGTTGAATGTACTCGTATTTCTTGCAACAGGGTTATCTGTGTCTGTGTTCTGTCCTGTTGAACTACCGCCATTTTATTATATCTTCAAAATATTCGAAGCAGCCACGCATAATTTTTGTAAATCATAATAGCTGGCGTCAATTCAAACAAGTACTATACGGAACAAAATCTTCTTAAACGTCATATTTTTATGTTTCTTAGATTTAGGCAACTAAAGTTACAATAGTACAATTTTATAAAAGACGTAATACAAAAACATTTCAATCCCGTTCAATACTGCAATTATGAGATTTTTTAAAGAAAAACTTTTTTGCAAAAAATAAAACCGACTTCACACAAAAAGTGAAAAAGAACTAGCTTCAGAAGTCAGTGACCTTTGTTTAGTTGATTTAGTTTTTTTGTTTGTTGCTTTTCGCTTTTTTGTGTGAAGTTGGTTTTATTTTCTGCAAAAAAGTTTTTATTTTTCACTTTTTAGTGGTTCACATGTGTTTACCCTATCACGGCGGTATCCTGTGAACCTGTACATCAAACTAATAAGTAACTTTACGCAAAAATTATTATTATTTATAAAAATTATTGATGGCAAAGATTTTTTTTGTGGTGAAAAATCATGTTTTGTGGAAGAACTCAATGTAAAAGCATTAAAACATTGCATGCATGGATTGATTAGTACGCGGGTCGCAGAGGTGTATGAACTAAAAGCTTACAGTAAAAACTTGTCAATAAGTTGGAACTTTGACCCCCAATATCTCCACCACTATAACCAGAAGGTTCCCAGGTATGGTGTAGAACAAAAAAAATATCCGAATGACGGGGAGATCAAGTGCCTTTTGGCTTCGGTAAGAAGTTTTATACATCCTTTAAACAGTGGTAACTTTTATTTTCTTTTTGTTCACAGTTCATGTTAAACGTTCACTTTTGTATCTACTTTTATTACGCTTCAATTCAAAATCAAAATCAAAGCATTTACGAGTATTTCAAGTAGGCCAGTTACAGGCACTTTTGAATTGTCGAAACAAAATGAATATATAAAGTAGCTACAGTCCCAGTCACAAGACATAAAAGCTGTGAAAGTACTGTATTTGCCCATTCCCTAACGTAGATCTCTATGGAGAAGAACGGGCAACAAACTCCATTGACACTCTTTTAAATCAAAATATTGTTACAAATCTTGGTTAAATCATTCATGTTGAGATGGAATATTCAATGGATTGAATACAATAAAACGGGAGGTAGCCATATTATTAAAGATATTACGATAATTCAAAAGTTTTGTTCAAAATTCAACAAAAACTTGATACTAGGTATAATTTAGTGACTAAAGTTTGACATTTTATGTTAATAAATTCAGTGCTCACAACAAAATTTTAGTAAAGGCCTCAACAAGTGGACCTCAGATAGCACTATCTTGTAATTTATTCGTCAACTTTGTAGATAAATATTGTACTGTATTTGCATTATAATAAGCACTTCTGTATTTAGTTATATTTTATTAACTAGCTGTTGCCCGCGACTTCGTTCGCGTGAAAATATTGATGGGTCATGTGTGAACTGCATCGTTGTTCGAGTTGTCGCAAGCGCTACTGAGCATGAGGTCCTGGGTTCGATTTGCGGGACGGGCTAAGTGTTATTGTATTATTTGTGCCCGGTTGATGGGATTAAGCTAAATGTGGGAAATGTGGGTGTAGGATCAGATACACCTCTACCTAACAGTGGCGCAGGGTGAAAATAGTGTCAGGGGAAGCCGTAGAAAAAAAAGGAAAACTGTTTTTTTTGCTTCTGTTAACTTTTTTCCCCGTGTTAATTTTGACCTCATTTTCACTATCAGCGAACCAAAAACCACGGAAACGATACCCAGGATTAAAAATCCAAAAACTTTCGTCGGCGCCATTTTTGATTTTTATTTTGACTTCATCTTCATTCATCAAAAGTAAGATCAGAAATGCAGAAGAGAAAAAAAAAACAGAAATCTACAAAATAAAAAAATCTAGTTGGTATCAAATACGATATCGACAATTACTCATTCTATCTCGTTCTACTATACATAATTTAATTATTTATTTATTTTATTTAAACAACACATACAACTATTATTACAGGTTTAGGTACCTAATACAATAAAGCAGTTATATTTAAAGTTAAATTATTTATGTTTTGAATAAATTAATTAATTTGACAAACTAAAGTAATTGCGCAAAATGCAGCCCGTGTGATTTCGCTCAGTGTACAATTGAAGCAATCAATCTGTTGTGACACCATATTGAGTGCACGCAGCGCGCGCGTCAGCGGCGCATGCTGCAGCAAGTTGGTGCGAGCGGGCGGCACCCACAGGAGCGGCGGCTGCCATACTTTCTTTTTCTGCTCCTGCCGTAAGTCCATAATCTTCGGCTTACCTAGGTCCCTACAAAACGGTAAGTACTGCCAGCCGCGAAGTCACGTGTGCTATTAACTTGTGTACGGCCTATACTATTAACTTGCACTGCTGCAAAAGGTCTCTCCTGCTGCTGTTATTCATGAACGAATGAACAACTACAATGCAAAACTTCATCCCTCCTTTTACCCCTTTGTGGGTTGAAATAAAAAAAACTTTGATACTTTTTGGTGACTCAAAAAATAAAAACTTTAATTAAAAACAAAATGTTGCTCTTTCTTCACCCCTCAAGGGTTGAAATTCTAATAAAGCCGTTGCGTCAGCTTCCAATCATAAGCCCAGATAACAAATTTTGTATTTTTTACGTCGAAAATTAAGGATTTTTCACATACAATTTCATCCCCTATATTAGCCTTCGGGGTGGAGTTATCAAAAACGCTGAAACACGCATAAATTAATTTTCAATCGTCAGCCTAAACACAAAATTAGAAGATCCTAACTTTAAAACTGACGGACTTTCATATAAGCTTCCATCCCCTATTTTATCCCCTTGGGGGTAGAATTGATCAAAATCCTTTCTTAGCGGATGCCTACGTCATAACATCTACCTGCATGCCAAATTTCAGCCCGATCCGTCCAGTGGTTTGGGCTGTGCGTTGATAGATCACTATGTCAGTCAGTCAGTCAGTCAGTCACCTTTGAATTATATATATTTAGATAGATAACCAGTATTAAGCCCGCGGCTTTGTCCGCGTGAAATTATTACAAAAATGTCCACAAATTTCAAAACTTTAAATTGTTATGCTAGGAACTTTAATTCTTTTTCAATAATAAAATTATCCTTTGGACGTAAAGAATAGCACCGTCCCATATCTTCCCGTGGGTGTCGTAAGAGGCGACTAAGGGACTTACCAGAGAGTGGGCAGCAGCGTTCCTTGTGATCGCCAAGACGCCAACCCTCTTGCCAAGCGTGGCGATTGTGGCAAAAAAACCCCCTTTTGGGGGAAGCCTATGTCCAGCAGTGAACGTCGTTCAGCTCTTATGATGATGATGAAGCTACTTCACAAATCACATCTGCTGTCTACCAGTTTTGGTTCCGTTAAATCGGTTTAGCCATTTCGGAGATCAGTCGGAGCAAACGGACAGACAGACAAATTTAGAAGAATCTAGGGCTATGTGGGACCAGTTTCTTCCATTCGGACTTTGTCCGGCTTGTCTCGCACGAAAGTAAGATTAAAATAGGTAGAGTACTTAGAAACCTTTTTGACTGAGACAGACAATGCATTTGCAGAAGATTTGCAGGCATATTAGTCCTCCAAGAACCTTTGTCTTTTTAATACTCCTCCGCCATACTTTTCTGATTAATTTCGTTGCGAAGTCCAAGACAGTTGAATTCTTTATTTGATACTTCGTCGAGCTTCATTGTATCGGCGCTTTTCTGGTGGTCGCCACTGTGGATTCGCGTTTTCAGTAGATACAGTGGTTTGGGAACAGTGTGGCGGGCTTGTCTCCAAAAAAAACACCTTCAAGAAAACTCAAAGATTCAAGCAGTTTCCTTTAAGAAAACCTTGTTATAACAAGCGTAAAATCATAACATTCATATTACGTACAGCGTGCAACGCGAGCACAGTTACCTGGTGTAAACATTTCTATGATCACTCTACACACTAGCTGCTACGTGCACTGATTCGTGCTACACAGTTCGGCCAGAAAACAAGACGTAGAAATAAAATATAACATGAAAAAAAAACACTAAAGAGTAACCATGGAGTTTCTTGCCGGTTCTCCTCCAACCAACGCGAACCGTGCACCTTTTTCGACGTTTTATAAGTACCCAATCTAGGCCTAGGTGAAATAAAATATTTTTCTTCCAACTATGCTTTTATTTCATCATAATCACACTAAAAACTCAGTACAAAGCGAGTCTTTAATGCTCTAGAGCAATAAAAATGTATGAAATTTCATTATTGCACAGTTTATTTTTTAATCACACCAAAAGGTGTGCCAATCTCAATGGATTAGCTCTATTCAGCCAGCCGATATCAATTAGTAGATTGTATCATAAGGGAGCAAAATAATATTTTTACGGCGAGGGCGCTTTTTTGAATCCAGAGCGAAGTGAGGGATTCTAGAGTAGAATCCCGAGCGTAGCGAGGGATTCTTTAGTAGAATCCTGAACGTAGCGAGGGATTCAAAGTACGTCGCCCGAGCCAAAAATATATTTTGCGCCCGAGTGATACACTCTACTTTTCATCACCCACTATGAGAAAATAAAAGGCGCCTCATATTTTATTGTAATATTGATATTTAATGAAACAGAGTAACAACTAAATTGAAATTAAGTAGTATCTAATAATAAAACAACTAAAAACTTATATTTACATTTGAGACATTTTCACAATTTTGAAAATTAATTGTTACAGTTTTATTAGGAATAGAGATTGTTGTAGATTTAATTTTATTCTGCGTGTTTGAAATAATGTCAGAATGTGGCTCATTTTGAGGAAAATGTGACGGTGAATCTCTTTGTTTGGATGTAGATGGGCGCGGCGACAGTGGCATGGATGGATTAACTGAAGGTTGCAATTTAATGTTTTCCACGATGCGTTCACATGTTTTCGCCTTGTTCTCAATGGAATCTTCTATATATCCCTCTGCTACAGCACTCGACTTCCATCCTCCATGTCGCTTGAGAACAGTTAAGTCCGCTCCAGAATCTGCCAACAGGGTAGCAGAAGTGCGACGAAAACAATGTCCTGTATATAGCTTGATATCTGGTAACTTCAAATAAGTAGCGATTTCTTGTGGCATGTAAGAAATTTTATTTTTTCCCATAACTTGTTTGAAGCACTTGCCATTTTGATAACGGATGAAAAACCGATTGGTCTTTATATCAGCAGGACGCAGGTCCAGGTATTTCTGTACAATAGTTTTGTATTCTCCTCGGATTACGAAGGATCGGTAAATTTTTGTTTTTGTGTCTGTCAGCTTTACTAACAGTAAATTATCCGAGTGATTTTCGACATCATCAACAGTTATTTTTAAAAGTTCATTGCCACGACAAGCTCCATGTACTCCGAAAATTAAAGCCACCTGTAACAAAACCGAATGTGAATAAGACAAGTACCTATCTATCGAAGTACAGGTTACAATAAAATGCGCATTTTAAAACACTGGTTATACTTTACTAATCCACCATATATACATACATAGTTACTTACTTTTACGGCAAGAAAGATGTTGTCGGGTGCCTCATTAAGGAAAGTCTCCACGTTTTTGACTGAGAACACTTTGGATTTTTTAGGTTTAAATCCATCAGACATCCTCTTCAGATACGCTATTAATTTCGAATATGTGTCCAGTTTTACGTCGTTATTAGAACTGACTGTTGATTTTAGCATTGAGTAGGTACTCCAAAGTGTGGAAGGTTGTTTAGTTTTGGCTAAGTACTGGAAGTAGGCCAAAAACACAGATTCTGAAAAATTCTTGGCGCCTCTTGAATTTCTCCATTCAATAAAATTACCATAAGCTTTCATATATTTCTCCCGGGATTTTGCAGGTAGTAGATTATCCATCACATTTCTTGCGTCAGTTCTAATACTATCAGGAGTTAATTCTATACTTTCACTGTCACTTGAAGAACTCATTTTTCAAAACAAAATCATGAATTTCTATCAATCCGTGAAAATTGACGAAAACGCGGGCTATAGTTCGCGCGTTTTTAATTTTATTTCTTTTTTTTTTTGTATTCAGCCGGCGCGCGGCGCTACTATGGGCCGTCGCACCAGCCAGTCTTTATTCAAACAATATTTGCGTTCGATTTCTTGGGCGCTGAACACAAGATGTTCCAAATTCAAAAAGTGCGCGGCAAAGATAATTGCGGCGCACTTATAAAGAGGATTAAAAACTCATTACTGCCCGCTAAAAGTTTCTTATAGAAAACACCACCTTTGGGTGCACTTAAAGGCGAACCAAGTCGTCTTTTTCGAATAGATGGGATGAAAACTTTTTTTTACGTACGTATTATTCGTTTCTATCCTACTTGTTCCAAATTTAAAAAAGTGAGATTGCTCTGATTTAAAAATGAAAGAAATTTAAGTGATTTGGCAGGAACTTTGTTAATTTTGCTTGACAATATTTTTGGAAACGATAAAGTGTGATATTATCTGATTTTGAGTGCTTCGGCTTCGAATTTAAATAGAATCATCTAGCGACACATTAACTCCGGAAACATTCTAAATGAAGCCGACAGTGTTATAGAAACTATTTTAACTGTTTGATATGAGTGTCTTATATCTACTATTCCTATAGATAATAGTTGAAAGAAAAGCAGATTATGCACCTCGCCTTAAATAATTTATATTGCCCTCGTGCAATAATAAATTATTTTGTGCTCGATGCAATAATCTACTATTGATTTCGATTTCATAACACCTGTAATCCACAATGGGTTAAGCAGAGATGTACCTAATAGTACACCCACATTCGCCGGTTATGTTCAAGTCTTATGTTATTAGGGCGAGCCTATTGCCATCAATCGGGCATAAATCCAGACTCCGTGACTGGAACTGAGAAATTCTTGTTGGAAAAACCCAATAACACTTTGCCCGACCAGGGCATCAAACCTTGGATCTCATGCTCATACAAATCCAATCCAGCTTACCTTTACTTTTATAAGTTCTGGAATCCTATATTCCAGAACTAGTTAAAAGTGGTTGTTGTGTAGTTCAATATAAAATCTTAACTTTGGTTTAGATATTGCAACGTTTTATTATTATTTGTATTTTTAATTTAAAAAACGTTTTTTGCTAAAAATAAAACCGACTTAAAAAAAAAAGCGTTAAATAACTTTAGCTTCTAAAGTCAGTGAGAAAAAATAAATCAATCGTCGAGGTCGTCGACTTCAGAAACTAAAGTTTTTATTTTTTGCAAAAAAGTTTTTATTTTTCACTTTTTAGTGGTTCACATGTGCTTAGTGCACACCGTTACAATTACAACAAGCCTAACTCGACTAGGATAGATTGCCCCATTATGGAGTGCCTGAATTTTGGCTTCATCATCAGTTTTGATGGTAAAATGGTTCTTATTAAACGCAAATACTTCACTTGTTGTAGAAAATAGCAAAATTGCATTCTAAAAAAATTTAAGAGTTCCGTTAATTTCGCCAAGATTCCATCATCAGATCCCGACTTGGTGACTATGGGACCATTTGGAAAGTATACCCTTTCCAACAAAAAAAGAATTTTTAACATAAATAAAAAAAATAGAATCATCAGAATTGAGAACCTCCTCCTTTTTTAGAAGTCGGTTAAAAATGAACTTTACCCCACACTAGGACTTTTTCGTATGTCGTGGTTGCGTTTACAAACATTTAAACTCAAATACACTAACAGCTAGACCCAGAACTACTATAAAAGCTATAAATATTTGTGTACCTTTCGGTTTATTTTTTGAAAGATTGATTTATGGCGCGATTAAAAAAGGGGACTACAATTTATGGCAATAATTTAGCAATAATTTATGGAAGAGAGTTCTAAAAGTTAAATCTATCAAACCACCGCCAACTTCCTAGCCCCAAAATCCTTAAGATAAGTAAGTTTTCTAGTACTCAACAACATTAAACTGAGACGAGATGCACGAGAACACGTTATCAAGATTATGTACCTAACCAAGTTTAGAACTTGCAAGTTTTGCTAGCGCCCCACACTCGGAATTATGTCGAAATATGGTGCTCATTTAAGTTTAGTAGTTTAGTTTTAAATAGCAGCTTGTAGACTGGTGATTACATTATTTTTATTTGTTAGGTAAAATACTTTTCGCTAGATTTTTGGTGAAATTTTGAGGCCTGCGGAGCATGCGAATTTCATACAAACGTAATACCAAAATAATATGAAAATCAAACATATTCTTAAGGTATTGTGTGTTTGTTTCGATTGAATTACACAATATCTAGGTTCCCAAATATATATGTTGAATGGACACTGATTTAAACAAGATTTATGGGAAAAATATTTTTTCTATAGGAATTTTAAATTCCTCATATCTCGTCTTTATTATCATTATCCTGAACGTATATATTCTGTAACTCTATCGAAATAAATAATAATATATGTTTGATTTACAAATTATTTTGGTAGTACGTTTGTATGAAATTTGCATGCTCCGCAGGGCTCTCAAGGCCTTGATTCTTGTCGCACTGACGGTCGCGTACGAGTATACATTGTGTTCTTTATAGCACTACACTGCGAGGCTGACGTCAGCGGCGACCGACAGCCGTATTTTGTTCTCGCTGACGTCACGACCGACCGTACGCGCGACAAGAATTCAGGCCCAAATCGTAATATGGGTCAAGCAACACGGCGCAGTCATTGTGAGGGGAGGATTCGTTTGGGTAGAAAAAAAAATCTATGACACCATAGACTACCTTTTTTTTTTTTTTTAAGGATGGGAAATCATCAAATGACCCCCCCACTCTGGGCGGAGCGGGAGGGAGTGTCAGACTCTTACTGACTAAAAACCATCCATGTTCCTTCCTCGCCTTTTACGTTCCGGGGCCGCGGTATCTCTTTCGAACAGGCCCGCAACCCCGGACCATAGACTACCTGCAGTATTATTTCGCCCTCTTTCTCTAATCCATCTAAAAGTTTTTTTTTATAAAATTGGTTTTAGCGATTCTTCCGGATCATTCCCACTAGTTCTACTACACAGTTTTACGGTAAAACTAATAGAAATTATTTTTCAATACACTTCCTGGAAAACTGGTTCTTTTTGTATTTATATTTTTTATGGTGTACATAATAAAGAGCATTTTATTCTATTCTATCCTCCGATTAGGTTTAACGTGCAATGTATTTCACACGCATGCGTTTTTTGATAGTTTTCCAACACGTGTGCGGGAATCAAATTGGCACAGATATAGGTATAGATATCTGTGCCAATTTTACCTATACTTAGTCCAAATTTGTTCAATGCCTAGTCAGAGGTGAATGTTTTTAATTTTAACATCGACAAAGCATTAAGCGTCTTAATTTACAGCGTAATCATTATTTGAATATTTAAATTGTGTTTATAAATAGAAGATCCTAGATAAACATGATTATTTAAAACTAATATTTACTTTTATAAAAAAATAATATTAATTTGTGTTCTAAATTAAAAATCATATTTGGCTGTTATTAGTTGTAAATAATGTTAATTTTTATGCGTTTTGTTTTTTGCGGGCTAATAAACGCTATTTGTTTGTTTGTTTCTTTCTTTATTTTACTATTTCTCACCAGTTCTACGATTTCAAGTGGTAATCAAGCATCACCATGCAGTTTGCGGTGAGTTCTGCTCCAACCATGATCCACCACCACCGCCAACCGCTCTTGCCGCCATTTGAACCAGTATTATGTAACAAGAACGGGACGAGAAAATATCACATTCCAGACAAAATTGGCAACCATAATTTTGTTTTTGTGTGTTAATAATCAACCACTTCTGGTAACCACTTTACCATAATACGTGGGTGTTGTAAGTGACAACTCCCACGCCAAATAAATCTCCAAAATAAATACGTATCTTTAATAAGTTTCCAAGAATAGAATGTATACCAAATAATATCGTCTTTCTATCTTGTAGGCGGCCAAAAGGATAAAAGAAACATAAACCTCCCAATAAAGGTATGAAATAAAAACGAAACTGTTTAAGTTTGTCAGTTCATAATCTATCATTATGGCATCGGCTGTAGTCCCCGAACTATCAAAGTTTTGTGACGAAACGGATAAAACTTATAATATTTACACTATTTACAGTCTTAACGTAGGGTTCACACGCAGATAGTTTAAGAAAATCATATTTGGCTAAAAATAAATTAGCTGTGCTTTAACAATACTAAATGGGGCTTGTGTTGGCTGCAAGTCGCCTGATGTGAAATGATGCGACCTGGAATGCAGCACGCTTGCCTTGCAGAAACCGATTCACTTGAACTTTGAAAAGATCCAAATCACAAATGATTTACAGTAGATTTTATTCAATTAGAATAGTTTTTTTTCTGCTTACGTCTTCATATCACTTTTAATTCCAAAACTCCAATCGTATGCTGGGTATACAAGCCAGATACTGAAAAACAAAACTTACCAGCCAGCGCTACATTCACTACAACTGTTTGGTAGACAAAGTTTAAATCTATCTGCAATCCTTCGATCAGTTTTACGCCATCCATTGATAGAAAGTTTTGCAAAAGTGAAAGAAATTCTGGTAGAACTAAGATTTTTCCACGACGAAAAAAAATCAGGTTACCGTAAAGTGTTACAAAATCCTAGCTCCATCAACTATGAACTAAACCCGTGCGATCCCGCCATTAACTGAGTTGAACGTAATCTTGAGAGAGATAGGATCTCATAAATTATTAATAAATAACTTTATTCAGCGAAACTTCACAGAACTTTGACAAAGAATACCTGATCAAATTATGAAGATAAACTTTTAATATGTACGATATTTACGGTTGTACGTGAAAAAGTCGGGGATTTTCTTCGAAACACGAACATACGAGAAGCTTAGATACGGTTTTGTGTAATATCATAATTGATGTATCATGTATGTTGTAAGGGAAACAGAAAACGAGGGAAGAATACTAAAGCATCACTACTCGTGTAAGTGAATTTTTATTCTTATATTTTTGGGGTGAATTGTACACCTTTGCAATCCATCATGGTGAAGTCGGGCTATGAAAAAAACATTCTAGCGTTGAGGAAGACATGCCTACATACACACGTTTGATTCGGATTTTTATGGTAATAAAACACCTCTGATTTTTCTATGCGTTTCACGTGCGTGTTTCAGCACGAAATCTCATGCAACGCGTGCATGTAAACGGTTGGCGTATGGGCCATGGCAGGATTTATTGAACCAAGCTTATAAAGCGCGTGTCTCATTTTTGATTGAAAACGTGGCCTATGTGAAAAACATCTATTAACTCCAAGGTTCCGTAGAATACTAATTAAGCCACCGCCTGTGCCGTCAATAAAATAAAACAACTTAATGAGAGGACAGATACAATGGATACTTATTTGTATCAACGTGAACCTACATCGCAAAACGTTTCTCAAACTAATGAACTATCGTCGCTGAAGGTGCAAATCATACTGTAAAAAATAGATCGTGTACTACATCCACATTTATTAATTTATCTATTAAATACAAATTTAGCCACTTTAAAATCCCTGTACCTGAAAATTGAAACTACCTCGCACCAATTCACTCATTCAATATTCCGAAAATGCTCGACCGAAAAATAGTCACGCGCCCGACAATGTCGAATCGAAAATCGGTCACCGCTTCGCGTATCCGTCGCGTATTCGTTCCGAGTCTGATCCGTACGTGTTCCGTACGATACCGTGGCGTGTAAACGCGCTCGATGAAATGGAGCGTGCAAGATGATAGTGCGGATTTTTGCACGATATGTTTATTCTGCGATTCTTGCGGTGTTGTTGTGTGGAGTTTTCAAGGAAAGGTCGGAGATTTTATAATGTTTTTATAGTTTTAAAGGGGTTTTTTTTCCATAAATTCATTACTATTATCGGTTTAGTACACAAAGGGTTTTACCAACGGCACCCTATTACTAAATCTCCACTGTCTGTCAGGCTGTATCTCATGATCTGTTGTAGTAGGTACAGAGTTGACATCTTCACCAAATGTATGTTTCTGTTAATAAAGGAGGCTCTACTACCTACGACGGTAAGGAAACTTTCATGAGCATTTCGACTGGAAACCAATTAAGCCTATTTATTGGTCTTGAATACAGCATTGCCGAATATTGTAATGACAGAAAATCTTCAAAACTTGTATAAAATTAAACTTAAATTAAATAATGTGTTCCCATTGCAGTTTGACTTTGTTATAATTTTTGAATTTTATTCACCATATTTTGACATTAAATGTATTTTTGTAGCATTTTCTGCTTCTGCTGGGACTGTGTCCTGTTTGTTTTGTATCCATTAACAAAGTTTGTATTTTTTATTTGGATAGACTTATATTATAATTGTTTATGTGCTTAATTTTGTGTACCTACTTGCCAAAATATTTCTACACAAATGTACTTTTGTTACGAAATAAATAACTTAAACTTGAACTCGTCGTTGGCTGGTTTTTTTATCTTCCGTTCTAGGGTTAATGTAGGGCAGTGCTAATTGGTTATTTGAGCTCTGCGGCTCGGCTTTAGGAAAACTAGAATTCATGTTAACACACTTTTGCCCAGCAGTGGGATGATGCAGGCTATTAGTAACATCATCATCATCAGCCTATAATGTTCCCACTGCTGGGACACGGCCTCCTCTCAATGAGAGGGAATGGGCTATAATCTACCACGCGGGCCCAGTGCGGATTGGTAGACGTCACATGTCTTTGAATTTATCTATTAGTAACATTTACATTAATTATAATCCTATCTTTATCTGGGCTTCAGTTATTGATTTCCCGAAGCTACTAGATATTTTTGGCACTATACTAAAAACAATAATATAACGATAAGCAAGTCAGTATATAGACAAAATAATTAGTTGAAAGCGATGACATTTTCTAGATATTTTGGAAACCCAATGGGTAGAAACATAAAACTCCCCCACTTAAAAACAAAACCTCTTCGAGTTCGAAGACCCAACAATGTTATTAGGCTATCACCGTTTCAAAACCAATCTACGGTGTAAAGTAACTACCTTATTTTCTGTGTGAGAAACACTTTATAGGTACTTGTAAAAGAAACTCATTTACTTCAGAATCTCTTCGAATAGACTATTGAGAAAGAAACAGTAGCTCCCAACGAGTTTCGTAGACTGACTGAAAACAATGAGTTTAATTGGATGGAAAAATTGTGACTTTAGGCAATATTGATTTCGAAGAAGAATCTACTTTTGTCTTTGTTAGGAAAGCACTTCAATTTTATATTTTTGTTTGTTGACGACATACTTCCAACTGATAAGGATCGTTATAATAAACGCATTTTAGAATACTTAACATGGCTATGGCTATCACAATTTTTCTTGTATCTAAGTGTTTTTTGTCTAGCACTCAAACACAAGAAAATATATTATATTTATTTTGAGCACTACATGGAGAATTAATCAGACTCAACCATAATCATATATTATCTAAACTCTCTGTTTTGATTGTGGTTATGGTTTAGATATGGCCACAAAATTAAAAAAAAATACAGGATGTAGACCACCAAGTATTGTGTACATCAAACTGAGTAACTTTACGCAAAAAACATTGCTGGGAAACAACTTTTTTTTGACGTTATAAATCATGTTTTGTGGTAGAACTCAATGTAACGCACTTAAAACATTATGCTGATGGATGGGTTAAATAGTACGGGGGTCGTAGAAATGTTAAAAGTTAAAATTTTACAAAAAAAACTTGTAAAAACTTGTAACTTTGACCCCCCATATCTCCGTAACTAGAAGGTTCCCAGATATGGTGTAGAACAAAAAAGTGATCGAAATGATGGTGAAAACAAGTGCCTTTCGGCTTCGTGAAGAGGTGTTTTACACTCTTTATGTTCGACAAAGTTTGATTGATTCTCCATGGAGTGGTCAAAATAAATATCAAAATATTTCTTGCATTGGAGTGTTAGACTAAAAACACTCAAACACAAGAAAAAATGTGATAGCCCTATTAATAGAAAATATTTATAACTTAAACCCGCGGTTTCGCTTGCGTGGAGTTCGTTGATTGTCACACGGGATCACACTACATACCATACTGGATAAAAAGTATCCTATTTGTTAGTTCAGGATATAAATTTGCCTGCCGGGGTTGCGGGCCTGTTCGAAAGAGATACCGCGGCCCCGGAACGTAAAAGGCGAGGAAGGAACATGGATGGTTTTTAGTCAGTAAGAGTCTGACACTCCCTCCCGCTCCGCTCAGAGTGGGGGGGGTCATTTCATGATTTCCCATCCTTAAAAAAAAAAAAAAAAAAAGGATATAAATTTTGGACTTCACTGGTTTATTGTTAATTCCTTTATTTTATACACTGTGACATTTAATGATTTGACATGAATACTTAGTTCAGTATTTTATAATTTTTTACGTTATTTTTAATTTTATTTTATGTGTGTGAATTTGACATGAATTTTAGAATATTTTTTTTTGATTTTGATTCGTTTTTGTAAATTATTACTCATTTTATTTAATAATTGTGAATCTGAGCACCATGTGGGTCACATTTTGTTTTTTTCCCACGACTGTCTGGCAGTTTATACCTGAATCTATTCCGGGTCAGCGCATCGTGACTTTTTTCCGTACCTTCTTCTTTATAATTCTTCAGCTCTGACGTCACGCCTTTCCCTCCACATTTTTACACTCGCCATCATCATCTTCATATCCCTTGTTACTTGGGATTTTATTCTTTTACTAGCTGACCCACGCAACTTCGTCTGCGAAGTGACCTTAAGAGAGAAAACGAAAGAATAAAAAATCCCCGTTTTTGCAACATTTTACATTCCTGCTGCGCTCCTAATAGTCATAGCGTGATGTTATATAGCCTATAGCCTTCCTCGATAAATGGACTATTCAACGCAAAAAGACTTTTTCAATTCGACCCGGTAGTTCCTGAGATTAGCGCGTTCAACCAAACAAACAAACAAATAAACAAACTCTTCTGCTTTATAATATTAAGTATAGATATTATATTATAGTATAGATTAGTATAGATTCTCCCTTGTCAACCGTCACTCTATTATTTACTACTTCCTTTTCATTCATTATCATTTCTCACACAATGCAATGCATCAATATTTTCTTCGGTCTTTCTCTACCACTGA
This sequence comes from Xestia c-nigrum, assembly GCA_916618015.1. Classification (NCBI taxonomy): domain Eukaryota; kingdom Metazoa; phylum Arthropoda; class Insecta; order Lepidoptera; family Noctuidae; genus Xestia; species Xestia c-nigrum. The sequence continues at coordinate 7,361,664 of OU745258.1, read as the reverse complement.
TGAAAGCAGAAAGTTTGTCATACACAACATCACTTGATTTTGTGTTGTTCGTCTACTCTTTTAGCCAAGAACAGTAACACTTACTCGAATCTTTCCTAACGAGATTCATCATCATCCCATGACAGTCGGTTTCCATCCAAGACAGTTAAATGTAAGTTCAAAATCTAGTTAAGATTGAAAACATAACAATTCTGTTTTATTCCAAACCTCCTCCCCGCATCGAGTGCAAAACGATGTCTTTTCACGCTTACTATACTGATATTTTATGTGACAATTTATCTGCCTTTGTAGAGAAGATCGTGTGCAATGTGCATTCTATAATATGTTACCTTACATGACATGCACATACTATTTGCGGGTATACACCTACAGGTACTTGAGTTGGTATGTTAGGTAGGTTACAGATATGCATTGCATAGCTCTGAAATGTGAAATGTTACTATTATAGCTAAGTGGTGTTGTCATGATAGTTTCAGTTGTATTGTATATCGAGCTAGTGTCCGCAACTCTATGTTCGAATTGCGTGTGTGTACTGACGATTGAAATGTGTTGTAATGATTGAAAATTTATTAGAGGCTAATGCATTTTTTTTTATAGAGTTCACAACACTAGGATTTTAAGAGAGATTTACAAACAAACCAAACTTAAGATTCATGATAGATCGGTCGGGTCAGATCATTTAGTAATATTCATAAACGTACACTATTACCCATTAAGCCTAAAATAACATCGCATCTATTAGGTTTAGGCAGAGGTGTATTTTATAGTACACCTACATTTTGCCAATTATGTTTAAGTGTCATGTAATAGGGGACAAACCTATTTCCATCAACCGGGCACAAATCGAGACTCCGTGGCTGCTACCACTATACTAACAACGCAGTCAGCTATCTACTAAAGCTCATCAATATTCAACAAAGATACTCAAGTAAATACAAAAGAACTGCGTTCCAATCATTAATACCTAATCACAATAATAGCATTTCCTTTAGTCATTTGTAACAAAACGTAACAATCCGTAATTAACAAACAGAGCAACTAATGATGGCAAATAAATTATATACGTAATAGGCTCTGAATGCATGTTGAATGGAAATTAAGGGGAATAAGATTACTAAGAACAATGAGAATTTCTAATGATATCCTGTGTGTATCGAATTAACTGTGTGTTTTTACATGTTCATGTTTTTTAAATATTGTTTTGTTTGTATATTTCAACTATTATGAAAACACCCGATGCGTTAATTGTACTGATTCGAAGTAATTGTGTGTTTCATATGTTCCTGTTTTTGTTTTTTAGATATTTTTATAAGCTCCTCCAAGGAGCTCTGAGTCGATCTTTAAGTTAAGCCGTGCTTGCGAAGGTTACGGCCTTACGTGTCGAGTTCCCTCCGTGCCTTGGAAAGTACTGTAAGCTGTTGATCCCGGCTGTCATTGGTCCATCTTTAGCAGTCGTTACAGGTAGTCAGTGGCCCAAAAAGTCTAACAACCAGTCTTAGCAAGTGGTATCGTATTTCCCAGTATTAACTGGGTTGTGGAGGTTAGACAGGCAGTCGCTCCATATAAAATACTGGTATTCAGCTGTTTATAGTTGAGAAAAAGCTAGGCAGATGTTGGGATATTGTTTATTTATTCCAACTATTATGAAAGCGAAAGATGCGTTTATAATACTGGTTCTTGGAAAATCTTGTCTATCTTCATCGAATTATCCGACGCTTGTTTTCTTTTCACTTCCATCACTGCACGCCACCAGATAGTATATGTGTGATGAAATTTAACTTTTAGCCTGTGTTTTTTTTTTTAATTTATTTATTCCACTTACAACTATCATTACAGGTAATCTTAAACCTAATTCGACACTGTGGCTATATCCTAAAATTAGAATAACTTAACAACTAGAAATAAAAAAAATAAAGTGAAACATAAGAAACTAAGTTTAACAATACTTTTGTGAAGTCACTCAAAGTGCACGAAAAAATATCGATTCGCTCGTGAACCTCGTTTACTACCCGGATCGTCCGGGTGAGAACGTCCGGGGTTTTATCCAGGAAATTGGTTCTGGCTACCGGCACAGCTAGCAGTGGTGGGCGCCGCCGCCTCCACACGTATTGATCTGGCACGCACAGTTTCAGGTGTCGCAGCACTCCCGGGTTATGAGCTGCACCACATAACAGTTTAACTAACGCGCTACATGCGCGGCGAGGCAGAATTCCCGACGTACCCTGAGCTCATCATACCCCACCATACCCAGTACGTGTAGGGTTCATTAATGGGTAGAATAGACATACCCCGTATAGTTTAAAATACAAATATCTTGTGAATTTCTTTTGGACTCTCCCCAACATAACATTGTATTTTGTTTCATGGGGAACCCAAATGACTACACTGTGTTCAAGATGACTCCTGACTAGTGCGTCATATAACACCTTGAGTTTGGTAATATTTGTAAACCCTTGTGATTGCCTCAGTACTAAACCTAGGTTTCTGTACGCCTTCTTGCATATCTTTATTACATGCTCCCGAAAAGTGAGCTCTGGTGTGAGAATAACCCCTAGATCCCGTACCTGTGAAACCCGCTCCATCGGTGCTGCTTCCACTTTGTACAGCATAGTGGGGTCCGCGCCCGAGTGAACGTTATTAGCGAGCATTTCTGCACATTGAAGTAGAGCTTATTCCTCTGGCTCCACGCTACCACTCTGTTTGTGTCTTCCTACAAACGTTCACAATCCGACTTCTCACACACCTCAAGCAGCAATTTAAAGTCATCAGCAAATAATAAAAACAGACCATGTTTGACGACCTCCAGTAAGTCATATATCATTAGATATTATGAATTCAAGTGGCCCCAAATTGCTGCCCTGACTTACGCCGGACCCGGTATAGTACGGCTCGTACTAGCGCCCTCTGTAGTCAACATACTGTTGTCTGTTTCCCATATAGCTGGCGAAGAACTGTACTTGGTGTGGTGAAAAACCAATGTCTGCTAGCTTTCCCAATGACACATCGTTGTCAACGGTGTCAAATGCCTTTCTGAAATCAAAGTACACCGCGTCTACCTGCACGCCAGCGTCGACTGCCGGGACTACCAGCGCCATTAAGTTGAGCAGATTGGTGGCAGTGCTGCGCTCCGGCCGAAACCCGTGCTGCGCATCCGACAGCTGCGCGCGCACTTGTCCCTGCACGCAGCGCTGTAAAACAGATTCAAACACTTTTTTTGCCGGAGTCGACAGCACAGCCACTGGTCCATAGCCAGCAACATCCGGGCAAGACTTACTCTTCGAAACCGGAATAACTCGTGTAATTTTCCATCAAGGCGGGAACGTCGCTTGTTTTAAACATGTATTAAAAACAACAACATCCTTCGAAACAGGGTCAATGAAATTTAGGAAAGAATAAATTAGTGAAGGACCTCCGAGGACACTTTTGTTTACCTCAGAACTGTACGCAAAACACGGCTATTGCCTAACATTTGTACTTTCGTTGAATTCCTAAGTACTTTATTCGAAAGTTTGGACTCGTAATCGATGTTAACACGAAAAGTTTCGATAAAAATCAATATTCCAGCTTCGCCCCGTCCCTTCCTTAGGCCATCCATTAAGTTATCTTTAAGAAATATACATAATCTTTATACAATCCATTTCCCCATTTATATACTGAGGAAATATTTTTCAAAGTCCCTTTCTACACCCGAAAAACTTTCTAAACACTTTTGCAAAGTTTTCTTTGCCGTTGGCATTCCACAAGTTTCATATCCCAAACCTTAATTCTTTGCGATAAGATTTGAGTTTCTCTAAGTTGTGTTTCGGGGATGTAGAATGGTTGTGTTCTTCTTAAAGGTACTGCCATGTCTATTTAGTTCGCTGTATGAATGGGTGATTGATGTCTTAAGGTGTTACCTGTCGACGAGTCGGTATTTCGTCCTAATAATTATCTATTGCTGGTCTGAAAGGATGTAGAGGTGTTTACACGTGACTGGGGTTACCTTTAGAAGTGTTGAGTAGGTGCTTTTGATTCGGGGTCAAGGTAACCCTTCTATTTGGTTCTTTAAGTTGGCACTCCCTGTAACTTTATTTATTCAAATACGTTTAATATTTTGTCGGTAACACAGCAGGATAAAGGAAAGAAAGGAGGTCCTTATGAAAGGAGATCGTGGCTAAATAATAATATCGTTAGGTTAAGCTGTGCTTGCCCGGGTTGGTTCGTGGGTGGGTCACCAACAATGGGCTAGTTTCCACCATAAATAAATTGCATCACAATCTATTTAGTCCGTCAGTTAGAGTTTTGGAAAATAATGGACACGTATTTTTTGTTTTTGTAATTCAACGAATATTGACAAAGATAAAATGCATCAAAACTCGGGAGTGGAGGCTCGTGACGTCAGAACTCACTAAGAATGATACCAAACAGTGACGTATTGGGAATTTTAAAATCGTCGTATCTTCTTAAATTTTGGTTTATGTGACAAAAGAAAAAATACGGGTCAAATATTTTTTGATAATCTAAGTGACGAACCAATTAGTTCTATTTTTTCAGTTAACAAGTCTATTACCTACTTTCCTCCGTGCCTCAGAAAGCACGTTAAGCCGATGGTCTTGGTTATCATTTGTAGTTCTTTGACAGTCACTACAGGTAGTTAGTGGCCTGAAAGTGTGACAACCAGTCTTACCAAAGTGTATCGTAATACCTAGTACTAACTTGGTTGTGGAGGTCAGATACGCAGTCGCTCCATGTAAAAAACTTGTATTCAGCTGCATCCGGTTAGATGACAACTCTAGCATAGCTGGAAAAAGGCTCTAGGCATATGATGAAAACTGATTTATAGAAGGAAAATAAAATGCTTTATCAGATAAACAAAACCTAGATGTTTGCAATAAATTCATCGCAATTTCTTTACGATTTTTCCTGGAATATGAGAAAATAAATTATTCTAAATAGATGTGGGACTCTTGAACTAGACTTGTCTTATTGGAGTGGCTCTTGTTATTCAGGTTTCTATTATTTCGAGTAGTTTCGTGTGTACTTGTTCCGTTATTATATTTAATTGCAGTCTTACATGAAAGAAAAAGAATGCCGGGGAACTGTGGAATAGGTTATGTTATGATTTTTGTTTTAAGCATTTCTACGAGTTGATGTTGAGCAATTATGTAAACATACTCTCACTCTTTCAAAATGCAAAAGTTTATGAGGATTTTTGGATGTTTGTTCTTATGTTAAACAGATTTGGCTGAAAGGAGACATTTTTTTTTGTTCGGCGATTAGGCCACCCACATAAATTGTAGCATTTAATAATGAAACTTATATGGATTTCTTTCTTATAACCTCTAGATTCCAGTGGTTAAATTACCTAAGCATTGTCTAAGCGGAATAAATGTGAAAAATCTGCAAAAACATTTACGAAAACCAAAATAAACAGAAAAAGTAAATGTCAAAATAATGAAGTTGATTTTAGTGTAATATGCTACATACAATTATAAATTAAAATAAACTAAACTAACTTAAACTTTAAACCTAAAAAATGGCGTCAAAAAACTCCTCCTCATCGCTGTCAACTGGTAAAGTCCCCAGGAGACTGGCGGCGTTACCGCGCTGTATGGCAATACTAAGCCTTTGGCCAAGGTAAAAGCCAGCCCTAGGGTCACGGGAAGTGTCAACTAATTGTAAACCTCTAAAACTAGCATTAAAAATGCTCACATTTTAAAAATATTTATTTTATATTCTTTCTGATTCGATAATAATTATAGCAGATATGATTACCAACGGCTAGGTAACCGTACTTTTTTTAGTAAACAGAAAAAAACGCCCCTATTCACCTAAGTGTTTGCTGTCAAATGACTTTGACCACAACAGGAATGATTTGACTCGCAAAACAATATCATCATCATCATCATCATCAGCCTATAATGTTCCCACTACTGGGACACGGCCTCCTCTCAATGAGAGGGAATGGGCTATAATCTACCACGCGGGCCCAGTGCGGATTGTACAATATCATAACATAGCTTATTATGATTTTAAAATTACGTTTTCATTTCTACGTAATATTTCGTTTAATAGCATAGTAAAATGGTTACTTTTTTTGGTGTTATTATGAATAATAAATGCGACGACCAGGTGGGCCCAAAAAAAATATCTCCTTTGGCATACAGATACATTATAACATGCATCTTTTTATCCCGATAGTACGATCCTATGGATGATTATGTAACGAACTCGAAGCAAACACAGCCATGGGCATAAGCCAGTGGATACTTATAATATCCACTCTAAGGTTAAGTTAAATCATTCGATCTCATTTTTTACCTTCCCAATAAAATTAGCAACAAAAAAAAATCTTATTCTGTGTGTTCTTCCTAAATCCAAAACTCCAATTGAATAATAAACACACTCATTATATTCTCCGGTAAACCGCTGACTGCAAAAGCCCAACGATTAAGATTACAGAAATTTGAAATAATTCTTCGAAAACGCACCGGATGAGATTATGAAAAAGAACTGGCCAAGTGGCTGTTGGACTCACGCATCGAGGGTTCTGTAAAAACTTGTAGTTCATTTGTTATGAAACGGCTTATATACGGTTTTCAGATTTTTTTTCATTTGTATTTGCTGTAAGAAATTGCTTCTCGTCTAAAAATAAAATTATGACATTTAATTGTAAAGGCCTTAAGCGCTCGGTGGAATGTGTAAGATCTTTTTGTGGCAAAGCAGATATAATCACGTTACAGGAGACGTGGTTACTTCCACATGATATCCCACTGCTGGGCACAATAAGTGATGATTATGCGTACATTGGCAAATCGTCGGTTGATACGTCAGCTGGATGTCTGAAAGGAAGACCTTATGGCGGAGTTGCTATTTTATGGCGAAAGAATGCGTTTGTGTCCGTTACTCCAGTGGATTGCAGTTCTGATCGGTTAGCGGCGTGTAAAGTAGTGGTAAATAACGAATGTGCGGTATTAGTTGTGTGCGTATATATGCCTGTTGAGTCCAGTGATAATCTTATCGAGTTCACGGAATGCTTGAGCGAGATTTGTGCAATAATAGACAGCAGTGGCGTGGAATCAGTGTTCGTTTTGGGGGATTTTAATGCCCATCCGAGTGGTCTCTTTTATAGTGAACTCATGCATTTTTGTGAGGAGCAAAGATGGGTATGTGCGGACGTTGAACGCCTAGGCCTTAACGCAGGTGACTATACTTTTATTAGTGACGTTCATGGTTCTTGCCGATGGCTTGACCATTGTGTTAGTACTGAAATGGGTTATAAAGCTATATCAAATGTAAAAATTCACTATAATGTATTCTGGTCTGATCACTTTCCTGTTGAAATAGAATGCGATTATAATTTTATAAGACATAAGAAATCTTCTTATAATTATGTACCAAACAAAATAGTTTGGGGCAATCGAACCCCAGGACAAATCCAGTTGTATCATAAACTTTGTAATGAAAATCTTAAATGTTTCGACTTTCCGCCAGAATTTCAGACATGCGCTGACAAATATTGCAATAATTTAAAACATCACAAAGCTATAGATGCAATGTATAATAGTATTATAAAAACGCTGCATGAGGCCAGTATAGAGAGTTATGAAAGTGTTACTCATAGGAGGTGTCAAAGTAAGAAGGTGGTATCTGGCTGGAATAAGCATGTAAAGGAGGCTCATAAAGTGGCTAAAAGTAATTTTCATAATTGGGTCTGGCATGGGAAACCGTTATCCGGACATATTTATGAGGCTATGTGCCATAGTAGAAAAATATTTAAGTCCAGACTTAAGTGGTGTCAAGACCACGCTGAACAAATTAAAATGGATATTTTGGCATCACATTCTAGTAAGCATGACTTCAAAAAATTCTGGCAATGTACTAATAAATTAAATGTAAAACAACAGCGCGCTGAATGTATTAATTCTGAACGAGACCCCAATAGAATTGCTAATATATTTAAGGCACACTTTCAAATTAGCTCACCTATGTCTCCCGTGCCGGTACAATGCAGCCCCCAGACTGATACTACTACCACTGTTCAAATAAGATCTGCAGATATTAAGAGTGTTATTGACAGCATGACTCGTGGTAAATCCCCTGGTCATGACAGCTTGAGTGTTGAACATCTACGTCACGCAGGCTGTCATTTATCCAGGGTATTGGCCATGTTTTTCTCACTTTGTATAAGTCATAAGTATCTTCCTCGGGACCTCATGAGAACAATTGTCGTACCAATAGTTAAATGTAAAACTGCAGATATTTGCAATAAAAGTAATTATCGTCCCATCTCCCTGGCAACAATTTTAGCCAAAGTACTGGATAACCTGCTTAACAGGCATTTAAGAAAAAACCTAAACTTGCATCACGCGCAATTTGGTTTCCAACCCGGCCTTTCCACTGAGAGTGCCATTCTCTGTATGAAACACACGGTTAGGTATTATTTGGATCGCAGGACACCTGTTTACGCTTGCTTTTTAGATTTGTCCAAAGCCTTCGATCTGGTTTGTTATGAGGTCCTGTGGGATAAGCTTCGTAAACAAAATGTACCGTCTGAACTAGTGGAGATGTTTAAGTTTTGGTATGACAATCAATTAAATGTCATTAAATGGGCAGATAGCTATTCTGAAGAGTACAAGCTGGAGTGCGGCGTGAGGCAAGGGGGTAGTTCCTCGCCCACTCTTTTTAATGTATATATAGACAGCCTGATTGGCGAGCTCAGCAGCATGCATGCAGGGTGTTATATTGATGGGGTCGCTGTCAATAATATAAGCTACGCTGACGACATGGTGCTGCTGAGCCCATCAATAGGGGCCCTTCGCAACCTACTGAAGGTTTGTGAGAGGTATGCGGAGAGACATGGACTGGTGTACAATGTGACCAAGAGCGAGTGTATGTTTTTCGGCTTGAGTGATAAAACCCCTCTCGAAACTCCACCCATTTTTTTGAATGGTTCTCCGCTCACTAGAGTGAACAAATTCAAATATCTAGGACATATTGTCACCGATGATCTGAAGGACAATGAGGACATTGAACGTGAACGCAGAGCGCTGGCTGTCAGGGGTATATGTTGGTTCGCAGGTTTGCTCGCTGCTCAGCTAAGGTTAAGTTAGTATTGTTCAGAGCCTATTGTCAATCCTTCTACACGAGCAGCCTGTGGATCAATTATACTCAAAGGGCATACAGCGCTCTGCGTGTACAATACAATAATGTCTTCAGAATGTTGTTGCGGTTGCCGCGGTTCTGCAGTGCTTCCGCGATGTTTGCTGAAGCGCATACGAATGATTTCTATGCAATAAGACGCATGCGTGTGTCGTCACTGTTAAGCAGAGTACGCGGCAGCAGCAATAGCATTCTGAGGATCATTTCTGATAAATACCAGTGTCCAATATACTCGCTCTGGGTGAAAATTGTGGTAGGGACGGTAAAATAAATGTAATATGTTGTAAATAATATGTAGTGAACGTCTTTTGTAATTGTTTGTTTTTCATTTTGTAACTCTACTAACATAGTTTATAAGTTCCAATTGTTACTAACCATTATGGATCTTTGTAATCTGACATTAAATATTAAATTAAATTAAATTAAATTCATGATTAGAGTCAACGAAAATTCCTACTTCCTACTAATCCTACTAATATTATACATGCGAAAAATTTTGTGATTACGGATGTATAGGTTGTTACTCATTCACACAAAAACTACTGAACGGATTTGAATCAAAGGAGACAATTTTATTTGTTCGGTGTATTGGAGGCCACCCATATAAATTGTAGCATTTAATAATGAAACTTACATTTATTTCTTCCATATAAACTCTAGATTACAGTGGTTAAATTACCTAAGCATTGTCTAATCGGAATAATTGCGAATAACCTGCAAAAACACTTACAAAACCAAAATAAACAGAAAAAGTAAATGTCAAAATAAAGTTGTCTGTCAACTTCTTTTTTTTTAGTAAATAGAAAAAAAACGCCCGCAGTCAGACAGACAGGCGTAAAACAAAGTGATCCTATAAGGGTTTCGTTTTGCTTATAAGGTACGAACCCCAAAAAACTGAAATAGCAGCAGTTTTAGAAGAGCCAAAAGCCAATTATTTCGATCCGCTTATATTTGTAAATCGTTCCTGCTATTTCTGAAATCTCTCGGGGTATCTAACTAGGTACTTACCGAGGCTTTATTTATTGGTGAATATATAAAAAGGTTAATCATCAATCCCTATGGTACGAGAGTTTTGGCGGTAAAATGTTTTGCGGTCTATCTGCCTGGTTTTTAGATCAAATATTTTGAGCTTTTTTTCTGTTTTATCTAAACGCTGTTTATGCGGAGTACTGCTATCTATATGATGATATAAAGCCATTTATTTATTGTGCTTGTGCTGGTAATCTATACAGATAAATTAAATTGAAGTTTATCTTTGTAATTTTTAAATACGAAACTTATCAGAAAGCTATACATTTTATTTTCATTTTCCTTTTTTTTCTGTCCGTCTGTTTATAAGGGCTCTGAAACGGCTGGAATTCTACTGACAGTTGACTGCTGATGTTTTATGGAGTAATTTAAGCTATTTTTATTTTTACCCGACTTAAAAAAGGAGGTTATCAATTCGTCGAAACCTTGGATTTTTTGTACGTTCCCCGTTTACTCAAAGATGGCTGGAGTGATTTTTTTTTAATTTATGTAAGGGTATACTTCCCAAGTGGTCCCATGATCACCAAGTCAGAATCTGATGATGGGATCTTGGAGAAATAGAGAGAAATCTTTAAATTTTATAGGCACACTTGAAGCGAATTGGATACTTTCTCAGAGTGGTCCCATTTCAATTTGGTGAAGATCAGATGAAGAACTTAAGAGATAGGCAACGGAACTCCTCAATAAATTATAGAAAATGCCCTGGGATTGCTGAAATGTCTGTCTGTTGTTTATACCAGTTTATAACATAATATCACGCCGGTACGTTGTGAATAACCACTAAAAAGTGAAAACTAAAAACTTTTCTGTAAAAAATAAAACAAAACGTCAAAATCACACAAAAAGTCGGTGACCTTTGTTTGATTGACTTAGTTTTTTTGTCACTGTCTGGAAGCTACGGTTATTTTTCACTTTTCGTGTTGCTTGAAGTTGGTTGTATTTTTTTGCAGATAAGTTTTCGTAGAAAAGGATTGGTGTTGACTACCACTAAAAACTCGACGACTGAATAAAATGTAGCCTATGTTACTCAGGCTATAATAACGAATCGATTGACATTTTACTCATCCAAATTGACACGAAGAAAGAAGAAAGAAATCATGTTTATTTGGCACATGCCACAAAAATACACAACAAACAAAATCAGAAATAAAAAAAAAAACTTAAAATTACACAACAAAAACTTAACAAAAACAAAAAACGGAATAATATTGTGTGTGTCGCACAGCTGCACCAAATAGGCCCAGTTCAGCAAACTGCCGAACAACTAGTGATCGACGCTGGTTTTCAACTGGACCTGTGATGGTGATGAAGATGAAGATAACCCTTCCTTTTGACTTCGTTTGTAGTCGGGTTAAATAGAAAATTAAGAATAGGGAATTAGGGTTACGTGCAGAATGTGCCTAGCCTATTTCCAACTATGTTGGGGTCGGCTTCCGGTCTAACTAGATGCAGCTGAATATCAGTCTTTTATATGGGGCGACTGCTTATCTGACCTCCAGAAATAGAGTTTTTTTTAAATGTTACAGCACCATGCTGAGATAGGAGCCTTTTGGTCTTGTACAGGACAAATTCTGTTTTGTACACTGAGAAAAATTGATTTCTGGCTTAAGGTGTATTCCGCCTTTGACGGCTAAATTGTAATGTCGCGCGGCGATTTTGTAACGCTTACGGTTATTTTGGCTTAGCTAGGCGTTTCCGTTAAAATGGTACGTCTTTTATGATAAACACTAACCGACAAAAATGTCTTACCGTAAGGCAGTGTTGGAATTTAACTTTATACTGTTAATACAGCAGTAATGGACTCCAAAAAACGCTTTAAATTTACGACGTCGAATATGTGGTGAATATCACCGTAATTATGGCAATATTTAACTTAAATTAAGGCGATATATACTTCAATAAAAACTAAACAAACGTAAACATAAGTCATAAACAAACTTTCGAAAGCGTCATAAATAATCTTTAGCAGGGCAATATTCACCTTATAATAAGGCGGAATATACTTCGGTCACAACAATTTAAACGTAAGCATAAAGTTTTTCAGCGACGTATGTATTCGGCAATATAAACGTATAATGTGGCCACATTTGCCCTATCATAAGGCGAAATGTGCTTAGATTACGACGAATCAAATGGTAACCTTAGGTTATATAACGACGTACATATACGGCACACATTTAAACGTAAATATATATATATACGTGTATATTCACCTTATCATAAGGCAAAACATGGTCTAGTTACGACTGATTGAACGGTAACATTACGTCATATAACGACGTACATATTTGGTCAAAGCAACCGTATATTTGGCAATATTTGTCTTATCATAAGGCGAAATATGCTTAGATCACGACGAATCAAATAGTAACCTTAGGTTTTTTTTTTTTTTTTTTTTTTAGTTAGTTTTCTACCGCAGACGTGGGGGTCCGCGCTCTTATTTACATTTTATGTATTGTTTAATTGATTTAGAAATAATTAAAACTACGATCGTGCTCCATCATTGGACACGTTACATTACATTAAACTAAGCTTATTATTAGTAACTTATGATCTACGTGAGTCCATCAAATACATATATATATTTATATTTAATTACTAATTAAAATTAACAAAATTAACAAAAATCTACACCAAGCTGTTTCATAACTGCATGGCAATGTGAGTCGACCGGCAGCAACCGTCGGCACCCGTTCACGGACATGACCTGCACATCCGCGCCGCTTAGCTCAACCATTTTGTAGGGAACTTAGCGACCGGATGTGCAGCGCCACCATCGGCACTGTTTTTACGTGAGTATGACAGACTCACCTTGCCATGCAGTTTTACATTCTCTTTTTGGTAACAGAGTTGTTTGGGAGTGGGATGTATTGGCTTTGGGTTTTGGGGTTAGGATGGGGGTTTTTTGTTAGTTACGTCGTCTGATCAGGGACTTCGCTAGCCTGAGCAAAGCTTCCACAACGACTGTGTCTCGATGCTGCATGGCCGTCTTCAGGTTGTACTCAACGACCGTTTTAGTTGGCGCATCCATCGCTCTCTTTGCAAAGCGGCCAGTGGCGTCATCGGCGTCGTCGGTGTAATAGACGCAACTGACTGTATGTCTCGACACCGCCACTACCGCGTGGGAAATGCTGTCGTGGATTTGGAGTCTCCTAGACTTGGTGTTGATGATAATCACGCTGTCGAAGGTAAGACCCTGGGCCTCGTGGATGGTTAGCGTGCGCGACCCTTCGCCGGAGCCGTATCCCTGGCTGATGAGAACAGCTTTCTCTTCTTGCGTATGAACCAGAAATAGGGTGTTTTGGGCGGTGCTCGGTATTTGCGCTCCTGTGTAACCTTTCACGCTCAGTGAGTGGACCCGCGACAGCGACAGCTTGGAGGAATATATACCGGAGTATATCTCGCTCAACGCAAATGCCACATCCATTGGATTGCGGTGTGTGCAGAGCAGCTCCTGGGTGATGCCAGCCACCAGATTTGGACGGGTATACCTTAGCTCGAAAAGGTTCTCTCTGTCCAGAAATGGTAGCTGGTTTATGTCTCCGATGAGGACAACCTCGCTCGCTCCTGACAACTTGACTGCCATTACTATGGCCCCAAAATGGTTCATAAGAGCCTCGTCCACCGTTAGGCGGTAGCATTTCTCTTCTTTCTTGAACCCGTTGGCTAAGATTGAGGCCATAGTGCGCACCTTTGTCTTTACTCGGTCTCCTAAGCGGTGCGCGAGCTTCTCTCTGAGGTCTTTGGCAGCTTCGGTCGTCGTGGTGGCGACAACGTCATTCTCCTCATCGAAGTGTTTCACCACCCAGGTTGTCTTGCCGCAACCGGGAACTCCGTTTACCCACCTGATATTGGGCACCGTAACCTTAGGTTATATAACGACGTACATATGCGGCACATATAAACGTAAACACGGCAATATTCACCTTATCATAAGGCAAAACATGGTCTAGTTACGACTGATTGAACGGTAACATTACGTCATATAACGACGTACATATTTGGTCAAAGCAACCGTATATTTGGCAATATTTGTCTTATCATAAGGCGAAATATGCTTAAATTACGACGAATCAAACGGTAACCTTAGGTTATATAGCGACGTACATATGCGGCACATTTAAACGTAAACATGGCAATATTCACCTTATCATAAGGCAAAACATGGTCAAGTTACGACTGATTGAACGGTAACAATTCTTCATATAACGACGTACATACGGTACATATTTGGTCAATGCAACCCTAAATTTGGCAACATTTGTCTTATCATAAGGCGAAATATGCTTAGATCACGACGAATCAAATGGTAACCTTAGTGAATTGCATAAATGTACTTAAAATAAGTAGAGCCTTATGTTAGGGTAGTCAGTAATAAACGCTTGTATTGAACAGACGTGTTTGATTCTACCTGCATACTACACGTTTCGGGAACTGCGCTGGCAAGTTATCCGTTAACGGGCGCAAAGTGCAAAAGCGGCGGATTCCTGTGTGCCTTGGTGCACCAAGTTACAATGTAAAACAATAGGAATATTATAAGCACGAATGAAAATTGGAAAAAGTTATTAGAAGACTGAGGGTAAGGAGGTTATCATCGCCCAAAACGCTTCAGGAGGCAATAACAGCGCCAGTGAAATAGCAAGAAAATCACATAAAACTAAATAACATTTTGATGACGACCTTTTTGGTGCTGTTTCTTATTGTGATTCTTGCAAAAATTATAAGAAAATCATACAAAAGCATAACAAATGGATAGACGAGCAAGTGGATTCTGCATTTATAAGAAGGATGAGGCAGCGTCTATCCGGAAGGAGAGACCAAGCTCACGCTGAAGATGTTTAGGCGCATACTCGTACAATTCAATCCGAGAGAAGATTTGTGAGTGCATAAGTGGAAAAAAGTGAAGAAACCGAAGTTGTGAAGTGAAGTGTTTTACGCTTAAGAGTATTGACAATGTTCGATTTAAAAGTATGTAGTAATATTAAGTTCTAACGCAATCTAGGCAGCCAAGGACGAGTCCCCACCATCATCCTCCTCTGCCAGGCCTGCTGAGGTTATGGAGGTAAATAAAGAGTACGTACTTCCAAAAACTGGGTATCATTTATTTTATATATTTAAAAAGGTATTTTTTAGTACTTTTTGCTGCACATATTAACAGTAAACAGACTTTTTTTTTTGGTTATGATAATGGATTTGCATAATGTTACATGACTGGCACTAGTATAGTAAACATTGTGTAAAAAAGAGTATTTTAGCGTACTCTATTTTTGTTATAGATTATAGAGTATGCCTACTTGATATAGAGTAGATACAATAGGTACTCTATTTTAGAGTACGGTTGGCAACCCTAATCATAACCTACCCTTCACATTAAATTTAAATTAAATAATTAATAAAACAAGTACAATAATATTTTTTTTTAATTTGATTAAATTTAATCTTACCAATGACTACTTGTTGATATAAAAGTCTGATTACTCGTAAGTTTACTCTAAGTTAGACCTCTGTTTTAGTTTTAAATTGTTATAAGTTCTTTTACCTAAAGGTACAGTAAACGGAATGAAAAGGTTCGTCACAACCTTCAAATTTTATTTAAATTAAATAATTAATAAAATGAAATAGTAAATAATAATTGATTTTAATTTAAAGTTTAATTTTATGCTATTTTTTTATTACCAATGACTACTTGTTGATATAAAAGTCTGATTACTCGTAAGTTTACTCTAAGTTAGACCTCTGTTTTAGTTTTAGATTGATATAAGTTCATTTACCTATAGGTACAGTAAACGGAAAGAAAAGGTTCGTCACCATAAAGTCGGTTTTCGCTTTGACATTTTGACTAGATAAACAGTCAAACAACTTTGACCTGAATAATTTTCTCTTATCTCAGTGTATGCTATATCTGTTTCAAAAGGCATGTATCGTCACGAGCACATGCTCGTTACGTTGAACAAATCAAGTTGAAAACTGACGGAACCTTTTGGTTCCGTCAAACCTATAACTTTTTTTTTTAAGGATGGGAAATCATCAAATGACCCCCCCCACTCTGGACGGAGCGGGAGGGAGTGTCAGACTCTTACTGACTAAAAACCATCCATGTTCCTTCCTCGCCTTTTACGTTCCGGGGCCGCGGTATCTCTTTCGAACAGGCCCGCAACCCCGGCAGGATCAAACCTATAACTTACAATGTAAAATATTGAAAATTTGTATACTAAGAACGGTCGACCAAGCCGTTCAGTTCAGTTTAGTTTACATTTTAACATGCAAGTTACATTGTAAAATGTAAACCAAATAGCTTGGTGACCGTACCTATATTTTTTATCTTGTTTTAAGTATCTAAATATAGTAATGTATCTTAATTTATTTTCTATTTTCAAATACAGATTTTTTTGTTTCTTTTTAATGGTTTTATTGCAATGCACTATCATTCCTATAAGATACAGACGCTATCGGCTTATTATTAGCTTGAGGTTGTAATGTTGGGTTGAGGAGGTAATAATCTATTAAGTATGTTTCTTTAGTAAACAGTTATTATTGAAGTGTTTTATACATTTTCGTTCTATTGATTGCAGAAGCTTACAAAGACTGGGAGAACAGCTTTCTGAGAACAGCAGGTTACGCTATTCACTGAAGGCACGGTTGGCTGATCTACTATCATGAAGTTCATGTGAAGGATATTAGCTCGCGCTACCTTAGAGTGAACGCGCACTTTGAGCGGCCCAATGCCCTTAATTTGAACTAATAAATGATAGTAAAGCAAGTCAATCATGCCTTTAGGGAAAATCGTTACCAGCCGTTAGAAGGCTTTTTTTTCCGGTCTTCATAAAACATTTCTGCTCGAAAAGAAAGCAGAAATTACCTTACGATACGGCTTACCTAATCGTATGGAACATTCTAAGATAACTTACTAGAAGGTGAATACGACTTAGTAAACGTTGAAAACGCTTAGTGGATAGGTTAAACCACAGTAAGGAAAGACATAAAACGCCTTAAAAGAAGTCGATTGCGATTTAGTAAACGTTGAAAACGCTTAGTAGGCATGTTAAACCCACAGTAAGTAAAGACGTAAAACACCTTACTAAAAGTGAATTACGACTTATGAAAACATCAATAGCGCTTAGTGCACAGGTTAAACCCCAGTAAGAAAAGACGTAAAATGCCTTACTAAAAGTCAATTATTACTTTAAAAAACATTAAAAGCGCTTATTAGACAGGTTAAACCATGGTAAAGAAAGACTTAAGATGCCTTAATAAAAGTCGATTACGACTTAGGAAACGTTAAAAATGCTCAGTGAACAGGTTAAAATACAGTAAGGTAAAACGTTAGACGCCTTACTAGAAGTCGATAAACTGTAAAAGCGCTTAGTGGACAGGTTAAACCACTGTAAGGAAAAGACGTAAAACGCCTTACTAGAAGTCAATTGGGACAGTGATACGTCGGAAAGTTTTGTGTGTGTGACCCGAGCACGTCCCTTTACCGTTTATATCGCCTTACCGGAAGTTAAATGTCATCGTCAATCAGACGATTCTATCTGACTTACCACGTTTATAGCTTTTTAATTAAGGCTTATCTGTTAATAATTACGTATAAAATACACATTAGAGAGTATATTGCTGCTTATTTTTTGCGCTTTTCGCTTAAGGCGGAAAACGCCTCCAACCTAGGAAGGCGTTTTTGGTCGGTTGACTTTTGGTCGTTTTTTCGCCTTCATTACGAATAAATCCGCCCTCGTTACGAAACATTCGGCTTTACATTTTTCTCAGTGTATTTTGTTTGTTTTTTCTTATGATTTCGTTATTATTTTTTTTATTCTCTCATTATGTTTACTTTAAACTAGTGTTATAATCACATTTTTACCATTTTTATTTTTTTTATTTATGTGTTGTCCTGTCGGGCTAATAAATGCTTTTTCTTTCTTTCTTTCTTTCAGAACTCAGTACTGGGTAATACGATACTTATTGGTGAGACTGGTTGTCAGACTTTTTAGGCCTCTGACCACCTGTAACGACTGTCAAAGATCTACAAATGACAGCTGGGACCAACAGATTAACGTGCTTTCCGAAGCATGGAGGAAACTCGGTATGGTAGGATGGTCACCCATCTATAGACCTACCTATACAATCACGTTAATTTACGTGGACGAAGATCGCGAGTCACAACTGTTAATTGTTAAATCAGTTGCTTAAGCAATTATACTGCATGTTATTAAAGTTACCACTTAGCTTTTAGTGAATCCTATTTCTTTGTGACCTCGTATGTTGAGCAGCGGTGGCCCGGTGGTGGCGGCCCCGACTTACGAATAGTAAGTCGTGGGTTCGAACCCAGACAGGCACATTACTTTGTGTAATTTATGTCATCACCGCTGCTCTCAAAACGGTGAAGGAAAACATCGTGAGGAAACCGGCATGACCTAGAACCAAAAATTCAAAGACATGTGACATCTACCAATCCGCACTGGGCCCGCTTGGTAGATTATAGCCCATTCCCTCTCATTGAGAGGAGGCCGTGTCCCAGCAGTGGGAACATTATAGGCTGATGATGATGATGATGATGATGTTAAGCCCCCAACTAAAACATCAAAGCTCTAGACTTATTATATATTTTCAAAGTTACGATACATAAAGAAGTCTTATGAAGGTCAACAGTATCAAAAATGTTAACTTAGTTTGTATTTATATACCTTATGGAAAAAATTGGGTATCTTATTAAAAACAATCTTTTAAAGACAAGAGAGTATAAAATATCGATGAAGCCGACGAATAAACCTCAAATTTTGATTGGATCAACGTTAGAGGGATTTCTGAAAGCATTATAGCGTTAAGGGTCCAAGGTATAACCAAGACACATATTGAGTCACTGAGCCAATAGAGTTCCTTGATTGTTTGGATTTGATGGTGCTACTTGTAATTTATGGCTTTTTTACTTAATTATAGAAGATTTGTTATTAAATCCTCCTTCAAAAAAAGTTACTTTGTTTGTTTTAGCACCTGGTCGTAAGAAAATAAGGAGTATTTTCTTTCTACTTTCATAAATCATTGTTTAATAACTTAAGCTTAGAGAAACTTAGAATTTAGAGTAACCATCAATGGTAGTACATCTGGTCTAACCAGATACAGCTGAATACCAGTGATTTATAGGGAACGACTGCCCATCTGGCCTTCACAACTCTGAGACTGGTTGCCAGACGTTATGGTGACTGAGTATCGATCCGAAGAGCTGTTGTTATAGCCATAATCATCATCATCATCAGCTAATGTTATATTATGTTCCCACAGCTGGGACAACTCTCAATGAGAGGGACCGTATTTAACCACAGGGTCTTAATGACATAATTATGTCAAAATTTATTAATGAGGTTGCACCAGATGAATATTGTTTGTAGGCTGCTGCCCGAGGATTGTTACTTGTAAAGTTTGTTGTTAATAGTTGGCTTTCTGATAATTTGCACACACTACATGTGTATAGTATAAGTGACGTCAGCTTTCTCGCATAGTAAACACCAATTAAAAGATGGCCGAAAATCCTAGAAAACCTAACAAATTATCTCATTTTCACGGAATGAAAACCCGATATTCTGTCACTACACATTCAAATACATCGAGATACTGAAATGGAGCTCGGTACTAAACTGGCGTTGTGTGTTGTTAACAATGTTGTAGAAACTGCGTCGTTGCCTACAACGTTGTTTTCACACCTGACGAGACAAGAACAGATTGATGGCGCAAATGTTTTCTAACTGATAACGGTTTTTCTTGGTTGAGTTTATAACTGACTTAGAGAGAACCACATAGAGAGAAAGTAGAAGCCTATCTTTGCCCATCAGTAGAACAGTATAGCCCGAAAAAAAAAAACTATAAAAATCTAACCCGCTTTTTTAATTTTTTTTCGTAGTTTTTGTTACTTTTTCTGCAACAAAATCTTCTAAAGCGTTCAGCTATCAATGTTATTGTTACGAGCTGAGTATGAGATAAATATTAATGATACCTACCGATTAAACAACACAATATCTTTATAAATCACAAAAAAAAATAAACTCAATCACTAATGTACGAGTACAGTAGTACTCGTACATTAGTGATTGAAGTGAACAGTAGTTCACTTCAAGTTCACTTCAATTCGCTTCGTTGTGTAGCCAAAACAAGACTGACGGTCGCGGGCCTTAGCTGTGTATTTATACTCGCCAACAGACACACCAGAATATATAACCACGAATATTCTAGAGGGTCATAAAAACACTAACAAAAGAATAGTAGGTAAGTAGGTAAGTAGGTAATAAAAGTAGTAGGTATAAGCTACTTGTACAAACAAACAAATATGAACCGTATGCCCTAGACGTATGGTCGAAATTATAATGTCTTTTTTATAAAAAGGTCGCGAGTTTGTACACACCTACCTTTAAAACTAATAATTACGGAACGCACTCGAAATTCCAACGTACACATACTGTAATCACGCTTTCTCGAATGTTCTAGTAGGTCTGATGTAACATTATTCTAGTAGCGATGACAACGAAAGATATTTCAGAAACTTGACGCTTGACTTATATTAATCTTATATTACAGTTGCCTTTTTAGTTTAACTGTTTTTAAACTATTTACATTTCGACCGTGTCAATTGTCCCAAAAGATGCCGTCAGTTAGAGTATTGGAAAATAATAGACACGTATTTTTTGTTTTTGTAAATCAATGAATATAGACAAATAAAAGGCTTGACACTCGCGACGTCAGAACACACAAAAAATTATACCATGGCGTCACATATTTAGAGTTTTAAAAGAGTCGTATGTTCGTCAATTTTCGTTTACATAACGAAAGAAAAAATGTGGGTCTAATCTTTTTTCATAATCTAACAGAAGGACTAATTATTATTTTGTTGTCGTCTAACCCTATTTAACTAAATGTAGTTACAAACTTTTGTTTGAATGTTTTTAAGAAACTTGGAGTGTGACATAACAGTCGTTGACCTTTTACCAACGCGTCGGAGGAAATTATACAATTTTGCTAAAGACAACAATATTCCGCGTCTCGAGAAATATCTTGAAAAAAAGGTGAAATTCTACCGCTTTGGGGCAAAGAATTTTGTAATATGAAGCTAATTTTAGTAGACATTTGTGTTAGTTATGCCGTGTATAGAGTACCTACTTGGAGATATTGAAAGACCCTATCAAAATGTACGAAACAGAATCATAAAAATAGATCAAACAATAATGTTATGCTTCTTTCTGAAGTTTGTTTATTCAAAGTTTGAATATGTTTTTCATAATAATAGTCTTAAGTAAGTAGGTAACCTAATTTCAACGCCTAAGAAATAATTCATTGAGGTAATCAATTAAACTTTCAAACACTTAAGTATCATCCATTTCACGCATTCTAGTCAAATATCATTAATAAACTACTTTCCTGAAATGTCACAAATATTGTTTCCGGGCCAAAGACATCATTCAAATAACTATTTAAGAGTTCTGCCCCGGGCAATTTCATCATCATCAACATCATCAGCCTAAAATGTTCCCACTGCTGGGACACGGCCTCCTCTCAATGAGAGGGAAAGGGCTATAATCTACCACGCGGGCCCAGTGCGGATTGGTAGATGTCACATGTCTTCGATATTTTGGTTCTAGGACGTGCCGGTTTCCTCACGATGTTTTCCTTCATCGTTTTTGAGAGCAGCGGTGATGAAATAAATTACACAAAGTAATGCGCCTGTCTGGGTTCGAACCCACGACTTACTGTTCGTAAGTCGGGGCCGCCACCACTGGGTCACCGCTGCTCTCAATTATTAATCTCTCCGGGCAATTTACCCGGTTCATAATATTCAAAATAACAATACAGTTTTAAACTCGACCAACAGGTTATAAAATCAACAATAGCCACACTGGGATCACCAATATAATCCATGACGTCATGACCCTCATCACTGGATTTACCTTACACGGATAATTAATTCATGAGTTCACTGACAGATATGACGAGTTCAGGGCTTATCACAGTTTATGGTCCAGTGTTGAATTTCATCATCATCTGCCTAGCCTTTTCCCAACTATGTTGGGGTTGGCTTTCAGTATAACCCGATGCAGCTGAATATCAGTATTTTACATGGAGTGACTGCCTATCTGACCTCCACAACCCAGTCAGTAACGGTAATACCCCTTGGTAAGGCTAGTTGGCAGACTTTTTGGGCCACCGACTACATGTAACGACTGTCAAAGATCTATAAATGACAGCCGGGGCCAACGGCTAACGCACTTTCCCAGGCACGGAGGAAACTCGGTATGTAAGTGTGGTCACCAATCCACAGACCAACCTAGGCAAGCACGGCTTAACCTAAAGATTAGCCCCGGCGGCTTCCAGCCTTCCTATAAAAACTTTGTTAGCAATCATGATGACGAGGCTAACTGGCCAAGACGACTCTAAAATATTCTTTAGGTTAGATTATAATGTTGCGGGCCTGTTCGAAAGAGCGACCGCGGCCCAGGAACATAAAGGGCGAGGAAGGAACATATGGATGAGTTTTAGTCAGTAAAAGTCTGGCACTCCCTCCCGCTCCGCCCACAGTGGGAGAAGTTATTTGATGATTTCCCGTTCTAAACAAAATAAAAAAGTAATAATGTTATAATGTTGTAATTGCATCGGGATACATGACTTCTCTCTGCTGACCTAATTGGGTTGCTAGGTGTCACATGTCTTGAAACCATGTTTGTGAGCAGATTGGTAAAGTTTAATTACCTTCTGTGTTAAATAAAGTTTTAAAAGTTTATTTTTTGACCCTCAAAATTATCAGTAACGGTCTTATTAAAGTTTACGTTAACCTAATCATTACTTTATTCAAGGCATGAAATTTTTTACTATGTTTAAGATGCAAACACCTTTTTCCAACTACTTCGTCATCTCTAAGAATACAGCCGACACATACTCAAAACTTTTCATACCAAACATAACCCAAACTATTGTGAAAGTTCTACAATATAGGGCAACATCTGGAAAACCCTTTTGAGGAAAGAGCCATCACAGCTCTTAGATGATCTATCCTAACAAAGGGTAGGTACTCATAAATCAGTAACCGCTTAGCTCAACAGCTCAACCCTATTTAGAGAGCTCAACGACCCTACACGACGCTAACAATCAGCAAGATATTTTTTGTAGACTTTGCTAGATGTCGGCTAGACATGTAGATTATCGTGAAAATATATCATACACCAGTGTTTATTAATCATAAATTCATAACAGTCAGTCTTTTTAATCGAGCAGTTTGTTGGTAAATTACACTCTGCTGATGCTCTGCGGGTCCAATATAACAACTTTTCAGGATACTGATGCGACTGCCTCGCTATTGTAGTGCTTCTGGTATGTTTGCGGAGGCGCGTACGGACGGCTTCCATGCGATTGTGCGCAAAAGGGTAGCTTCCTTGTCACAACGTGTGCGAGGCAGTGGCAACGGAATCCTGCAGATGATTGTGTCTCGCACGGATTGTCCTATCCAGAATAAATGGATGCGCATAGTTTTGGGCGCTCACTGATACAGGTCATTGCTTGTTTATGTTTATGTCTTGTACTAGGTAACACACTTTTGTTTTTGTTTTAATTTTGACGTTATCATTAATTGATTTTAATTTAATATAGTTCCTAGGGAAATAGTCTAAATATCACGCTCGTTACCATGAAAAGCCATATTTAAACTAAATAAATTGACAGCACGGTTGGCGCAGTAGCTGAGCGATTAAATTCTGCGCTGCATGTTGCGAGTTCGATTCCCATACGGAACAAATATTCGTATGGCCTACAGATAGTGGTTCGGGTTTGGCTGTTTGTGTGAGTTTAATACAGGAAAAAAACTAGGAGCAGTTTTAAAAAAGAAACAAGTTTTCTAATTTACCAAACACTAGATAGAGTTACAACATTACTCCCATTTCAATACTAAAGTTATAACAACTCGAGTTTAAGTAATTACTAATCCATACATTTTTATGCAACAGACACACAGACGTTGATGGCAATTTAAACGAAGTAAGAACTATCAAAGAAAGCAAGACTTAGGTCCATGTTCACCGAGAAGATAACAGTCTGATTATCTAAAACAGCTGTTTTAAACAGATTTTTGTATGGGAACATGTCACAGTGACAGTTTTTTTTCGATAATCAGACTGTTATCTTCTTGGTGAACTTGGACCTAAGAACTTTAAATTCTAACAGTTCTATCTTAAAGCAATAATTATACTACACAATAAAATTCGTATCTTAAATAATGACTTTTACTTAAGTGAACCCTTTGGAATTGTTTACAGCTATGGGTGTTAGTCTCCATTACGAGTTGGGCAATGTTAACTCTATAGGTAATATAGCTTTAAATCCCCATTTCCTACTGACCTCGTAACTAACAAGTCGTAACAATTAAGCTAACAATAAAATATTAAAAACCATAACAACTGCAAAGCATTAACTCCCAACTTTATAAACCAAGTCCAAACTAAAACAGAACATAAATATCATATTAATTATTATAAGGTTTGTCGTTTTTCGGTCTATTTGTATGTTTTTTTTTTTTGATAATATATATTAGTTTATTTTATATGCCTATATATGTATTAGTATACCTATTTATGTGTTTTAATTTTCATGCTTATAAATGGTATTTTTATTGTACTCTATCACACACAATACTGTCTTATTTGACCCAAAGGTTGACTGGTAGAGAATGCCTTGTGGCATTAAGTCCGCCTATGTACCACTCTTGTACATGAAGTTTAAATAAATAAATAAATAAACAAATGAAAATCGATAATAAGTACTGGCACCGATTTTAATTTACTAAAACCGAGAGAGTTCATAAAAGATTAAAAGTTGTGTGGTATTTACTGGTTCCGTATAATTCCGTATCTTGACTGCACAAGGCTCAGCCATTACTGCCATTAGTATTAATAACGCGCGTTCGCTCTCATTAAAGTGTACGCTAACCCCTCTCGGCGCTGGCTGAAGTCTATTCAGTACCGGGTTTAAGTACAGTTATTGATATCGTTTTTTATGGACACTTTGAGCAGTTACGACTTTGACAGGAAAGGTGGGAAAATACTGGGTTTGTTTACTAGTTGTGTCTGAGTTTTCTGTTTTCTAAACTATAAAATAAATGAAATCGTTTAAACGAAGACTATAAACATTTAAATGAGGTAAGCCGAAATGTATAATCTAAACCTACTCAAGTAAGTAACCTGATAAAATTCTACGAAAAAGCAATATTACCTTCAAAAGAAAATGTGAAAGCGAGAAAATAAATACAATAGGTATTTTATACACCTTTTCTCACAGTAGAAAAACATGTAACAACTCTTTGGTAAGTCAAGCCACTTTCATCACAAGTACGCCAATTGAATTCGAAAGAGGCCGAAAAAAAAAGCACTTCATTCGTGAAAACACGAACGCCTATTTACTTTGTCCCTTCATGCTTAATTCTATACATGCGCGCCTCTATTACCATGGGCGAAGGTGCACGAAATCACAATTAACATATAGATGTGACACTCGACCCCAGCCGGCCCCTTTTAGCGAAATTACTAAAGACACGCTTTTAACAAGGTCTTGTAAAACTTTGGTCCCTACGAAATAACACAGATTAAAATATATTGCGCGGAAAATGAAGTCCGGACGCAGTGCGTCAATAAAAATGGTCGGGTCTGTTTTTTTCTGTGGCTACTTGGGGTAGGGTTGTCAAAATGGGAATAGAAAATGACGCGGTGTTTGTGCTTCGACAAAGGCATTCATTAGTGCGCCCTAGGGTGAGACTGTGACTTCGGCCCTTTATATTTAGCCCGTTTTAATAAGTAGCCGCACAGTTAATTGTGTGTTCAGCCAATGTGGTACAAAATAATGATACGCAGATTAATTTTTAATTTTGCTCGACGTTATTGACAAAGGGTTCTCTTGTGTGCACGTTATGAATTTAATTATTTTTTGTTTAATTAAAAATTCATGCAATTTAAAAGCAGAGTGCAGAAATAAGCAGGGTTAAAGCTATGGTTTGAACTTAGAAGTTTAATTCATTATAAATAAAAAAGCGGGTCACAATAGCTCTTAAAACTGTAATTTTGAAAGTACATTTAAATTGTAGGTAATATTGCCTACTTGGGTTTTCTTCATTTCTTCACAAGTCCACACTACTTTTCAAATCTATGTTATTACCACATTAATACTTATATTTTTATCCTTTTTCTATATGTTGAAGTTTTAAATAAAATCTTCAGTGAGTATTGAGACACTGGAGATTTTGTTTAAAAGTTTAACATCCTCTAAGTCTAATCCTCTATTTATTTATTTATTTATTTAAGCCTCTATAATTCCTTAGTAAAACTAATACATGTTTTGTTTTATTTTTACACAATATAAATTTAACTTTAACTAAGGACCTCTCGACGAGTATAGGCCTCCTCCATCTCACTCCACTTTTTCCTATCACGGGCTGTTTTCATCCAGTCTTTGTTTGCGAATTTTATAAGTTCGTCTTCCCATCTTTCCAGGGGGCGACCTCTTTTTCTTTTTCTGGACAGGCCAGCCCACATAGCGCGCTTACACGCTTTTCTAGTCCATCTCTCTTTATCTTGACGTGCAATGTGACCAGCCCACTTCCATTTAAGTTTCTTGCAGTGAGTTAACGCATCAATAACTTTTGTTCTTTCTTTTATTTCGCTGTGTCGTTTGTTGTCTCTGAGTTTCAATAATCTCTAATCCTCTCTATTATTTGAATAATAATAGCACTCACCTAATACTTCTTATTTACATAGGAATCTCATTTACACAACTGTTTCCTTTTCAAACTTTTCCTTAACCCTAAAATGTAAGAGGTAAAACAAGTACAGGCCGTTGATACCGATGCCACATCTCTGCGGGAACCTGGTACCCTGGTATCTACTAATGGGAACATGGGCGATGCAGCGTCGGCATCGAAATTGCGGACCCATTTACAGGTTTTAATGGTCGAGCAAACTTTTTTTTAAACTGGACTGCGGGGCTATTGGAAAATTTGCGGTGCATTGTTTTATTACCTCTGCCGTGTGTATTTTTGTAGTAGTCTTTTTTCCAGAAGAACTGTGTGAACTACAAAAAACCTCGGCAAACAATGCATAATATTGTTTCTGGCAAAATTGCTCCTTAACTTAAAGAAGACACTATTATATAAATAATATTAATATTTATTAAATAAGTTTTGTACAACATATAATATTGTGACGTTACAATCCGGTGCATTATCTCTGGCGTCGGCTACAGTATCTGCGTCGATTACTAAACAACTGTAACAATAAAAGTCCAAAAGTAACAATGAAAAAACAGCACTTTTGTTACCGATACAATGTCGTGATTTTTTCGTGCTATCAACGCTTTATTTTGTGTAACCTCTGAACTTTTATTGTTACAAAAGTCATCGACGTAAGGTCCAGAGATAATGAAACCGGGTTTGTTGATTAACTCAATATTTCGCTTCTAACTGTTTTGAGCTTATTGCTACGTCGTAGCTATGCAACATTTCCGTTACTACGAGCTACATCAGCTACGCCGTAGCATTTGCAAACTGCTACGAATCCATTCATCAATAATAGTGTTAAAAACTCTTTGTGAAAAATTGATCGGAAAAAACCGCACGGAGAAGGGTGGAAGCCTTTGCCCAGCTGTGGGACAAGATAGGCTTAGGACAAAACACTTTTTTAGATATCGATCATGGTAGCTATGATATTATACAACGTGTAACGTTAAATGCGCCAAAGCTCACCCCAAATGATTTTTAATTTAATTGACCTGATTCTGAGAGGAAAAATTGTGTGCTGTTTAGTTTTACTGTCAATTCGATTCACAGGCAAGAACTATTATTATCCTGCGTATGAGAAAATTTAAATTAAAAGAACCACTTGTGTTTGTTTCTTTAATTATTTTGGAGGGTTTGGCGCACGTTGTGGTTTGACCTAATAGACAGGGCAACATTTTAATGAAGATTTTTTCAGTCAGTGGCCCATAAAGTCTGACAATCAGTATTTCCATGTATATCAGATAGGCAGTCGCTCCATGTAAAATACTGGTATTCAGCTGCATCCGGTTAGACTGGAAGCCGACCCCAACATAGTTGGGAAAAGGCTAGGCAGATGATGATGCCTTTTTATGTTCTACACATGCATATGGCTACAAACTTTCTTCTAACATGCAACAAGCGATTTGAAACCTCTTAGATCTATTTATATCTTAAAATTCC
This sequence comes from Xestia c-nigrum, assembly GCA_916618015.1. NCBI lineage: Eukaryota > Metazoa > Arthropoda > Insecta > Lepidoptera > Noctuidae > Xestia > Xestia c-nigrum. The sequence goes on along the minus strand of OU745258.1, from coordinate 7,333,268 downwards.
AGTACCAAGATGAAACGACGAAAAAGGGAATCTCTATGCCTTTGTACTTTTCTACTTGTATACCAGTATCAGTAAACGTTAGTAATATACTCAAACGTATTAGGGGTGGATCCCTAGAGGATTATGGCTGACATGTTTGAGTCAATCTGAGGGATCCGATTAGTGAAGATATTGCGGACCATTGTGAACCTTTTCTCATACAAATGGAATTGTACTCCCTCCAGATACTTTTGGGACGTAGTACAAAATTATTACGATTCTGTTGTAATCGTTTTTGGATATTATTGTGTTATTAATAAATAGTTTTAGTTTAGATTTATTTATTGTTCGTTACAGTTACATATAAATTGTTTTAGTCTATAATAATGTTTACTAATACTTAAAAAAAACACACAAACACTTATCTACAATACTGGGATATGAGTAGTTGAAACTAAATGTGAAATCCTGCTTTTATGCTGATAATATGCTGAATATCAGTATGAAACCTAAAAACTACAAACTTTTGAGCTCTTTTTTCTTTATGTAATGTCCTGAACCGTTTTTTGTATGTGCATAAATAATAGGCAAATAACATTTACTGATATACTCAAAACAATAATTTAAAGTCACCAATCATATTTCCCAGTGCGGTAATTATTTACAAAAACTTCAATTTTATCCGCGTTTTCCTCAAAATATCAATTTCAATATTTTCTGTTTCTGGAAACCCCAATTACTACCAGTAACATTCAACAACACACCTATAGCAATAAACTTTACAATTCCACCCATGCGCGCCGAACCCTGCGCTAATTTGACATCCGATCTCAAACCAAGATTGATGTTCGAAAAACACGTTCGAAAACAACAAACAATAAACAGGCCAAAACAGGTGTTTATAAAAACGGGAGCACATCGATCACAGTTTTTGTAAGGACGCGTCTACACAGAGTAAGACAAATGAAACTGTGGGGCTATCGGTCTCATAAGAGGAGTTCTTTTTTATTGGTTAACACTAGAAGAAATTGGTGTTAGTGTGGCACTAAGCGAATAGAATAATTGAACTGAAGTGGCAATAGGCTGGTCATATTATTAGCCGTAGAACCAATGACCGTTGGTTCATGTTCTTGAAAGGAGACCGAGAATCGGCAAACGTAAGGTGAGAAGCCCAAAGGGTTAATCTTCGCAGAGTGTCTGGAAGCAACTGGATAAGAGTTGTCGAGAATCGAGTAGAGTGGTGTGCAATTAAGATGGCCGATGCAGATGATGATTAGGATGATGTCTTCTTCTATTACTATAGTTCTTCTGATCGCCGGGCCGACTGCTACTGAGAAAGGAGATCACCCAGCCTTCATACATTTTCGGGCTATTTTCAAAAGTAAACTTATTACTTGGATAGAGCATAACATAATCAACATTTTTTATTATGAGACCTAAAGTCATAAGTCAATTCACCGATAAATTATTCAAGCACAAAATATCTGAGATCACCCAGATTAGGGAATGTTTTTTTTGCCGGTCAACTAAAATAAACGCAATAAATAGAGCTTAAGGATATAAACGTTTTATACTAATTTTTCCCGTTCTTCTTCCCGTTCTTCCTGGTCTTCCCGGTCTTGCCGGCTTCCCGGTCGTCCCGCTCCTCCCAGACTTCCCAGTATTCCCAGTATTCATGATATTCTTTCCGTTCTTCCCAGTTTACCCGGTCTCGGTATTCCCGGTCTTCGCGGTCTTTCCAGTCTTCCCGGTCTCCTCGGTTTTCCCGGTCTTCTACCTGTTCTTTCCAGTCTTCTTCCCGTTCTTACCGATCTTCTTCCTGTTCTTAAAACCAAAGGAACCAAACAATAAGTTTCCTTTGGTTTTGAAAATAGCCCAATCTGGGTGATCTCCTTTCTAAAGGAAAACCCCAATGGCAAACCCAGAAATCAAACGCAGGACCCCCGTTTACAAATAATACTTTATTCTTTATTTGATCCTTCCTTTGATCACTTGTTAATATCGTACACTAAAGAAATGTATTTTATCTTTTTTCTCTATCAAACTTTACTTATAATTAAAAGGCAACAAATAATCCCAATAAAACATTACAGTTGCTTTATATACCAATTTCCAGTTGATAATTAAACGTTCTCAAAGCCATTGTATTGGCAATTAGACTTGTGTTTATATCCTTGAGTTCGGGAGGTAATTTCCATAGTACTTGTTTCTAAAAGCATCGCCTTGGGGCATTGAGCCTGTTATTTGATCTTACTGTTAAAGGGAAATATTTATTGTGACATTCTACAGAAGTAGGCACGTTGTAAATAAACGGCATTTTAATATAATATGTCGGTTTTGTCAGGATTATTTCGTCAGGTTCGAGCATTATGTGGGCAGAAGACGGGTTTCGGGATATGAAAACTCACTGGATGCGATACACTGTTTATTGTCCGGTGCACGGTTTGGGTTGGTTGTTTCCATAGAGAAGAACCGGCAAGAAACTCCATGGTTACTCTTTTCAAACAGCTAACATTGAGTAAACTAACAAATGACGAGTACTTGACACTACACTTTCACACAATAACACTGTGCACAATGAATCGCATGCAGTTTCGAGACATCTCAACTCCGCTGCAATCTGACCCAGCATGTCGTCCTCGCGGCGAGCTGTTAACATTCGAACTCCGTATAAGCATGCCATGGAGGTTCAGACTGGTAACGCGTGCGTGATGTCGCTCCTCACTGACGCGATTTCGATTCATTCACCTGTCCGTACTCATGACCGGATAAGACAATTGGCGTAGTGGTAGTGAGGCTGCCTTACGTTCGTAGGGCCCTTTCTTTTTTTTTTTTAGCGTGGGAAATCATCAAATGTCTTTTTCCACTCTGGGGAGTGTCAGACTCTTACTGACTAAAACCCATCCATGTTCTTTCCTCGCCCTTTATGTTCCGGGGCCGCGGTATCTCTTTCGAACAGGCCCGCAACCCCGGCAGGCTTCGGCCCTTGCGGGCCCCTCCCCTTATGCTGACATCTCTTTGAGGCGCGCGTGGAACACGAACGCGCCGTCGACACGGCCTGTCGTTGTTAGACGGACGGACGGCCTATACTACGGCTAGCCCATAGCCAACCGTCCACAAGCCCGCATCTACGTAGGCTGGTAGCCACCACGTGGCCCCCGACGCCCGGTGCGTCTCCCGCGGCGGCCGGGAAGAGAGGATTTCTCCCTCTCTCGTTCCACTACCTCCTTCGCTAGCATGACTGTTTCGCAGAAGGAGGTGACGGCTTCCCATTCCGTCTAGCTCCGGACCATGGATTGAACCAGGGCCGGACGCGAGAGGTCGCCGCCGCCGATCGCCGCTACGAGGAAACATCCGTGTCCGGTGAGGACCTGCGTCAGGCGGAAGGTGAAGACGCCGTGGCGCCACTCCAGCCACTCCTCAAAGAGGGGTCTTACCGCCACTATCGTGGCATCGTATCTCGGTAGTAGCACATGTTTGTGTGATGAGCATGGACATTTGTTTACGAGTATGCATTTACAAACAAAAAAGTATACACCTCTATTTTGTGGTGTCTAAGTAGTATATCAACTATCTGGTGTCCACGTCACAAGCCTTGCTTAGTGTGGCACTAGATGGCGCTGTGTGTTAATGCCCAGCGATATTTATTTATTTTTTATAAATCATCATCCGCCTAGCCTTTTCTCAACTATGTTGAGGTTGGCTTCCAGTCTTACCGGATGCTGGTGCATACCAGTATTTTACATGGAGCGACTGCTTCTTTGACGTTCACAACCCAGTTAGTAGGTACTGGGTAATACGATACCCTTTGGTATGAGTGGTTGTCAGACATTTTGGGCCACTGACTACCTGTAACGACTGTGTAAGGATGGTCACCCATCCACAGACCAACCTAAGCAAGCACTGCTAAAGCTAAAGATCGAACCGAGCGGTTATTATTCTTTAGCCAGGAGGTCCTATCTGACGTTTTCATGTTAAATTAAGTAATTATTATTTATTGCCTTTATATTTACTTTCATTCTACCATCTTGACTGGCAAATTATGTAATATCGGACAAGGGCCATAAGCTGTGCGCGCAACGCTCGACTTAAATTCATTTGACCGTTTCCGACCGTTGCGATAAAAACACCTATAGATCGCAAACTACAAGGGCTAGAGCAACATAAAAAATATGGTTGTAAAGCTGAATAGTTAAGGTATCTATTTATCTAAAAATAAAGTCATATAATTCAAATTTGATACTATTACAACATGTAGAACATCAAAAACAGTCACGAAAACGGCTATTTCCCGCCACTTCTTCTCTGGAAAAACCTAGGAAGTGGCGGAATGGGCCTCTGACTTGGCTCTACATGCCGTCAAAAAATATATTTCAGGCATGCTGGTTTCCTCACGATGTTTTCCTTCACATAAGTAAGTGATAGTGCAAGTGGTAGTAGTATTTTTATTTTATCCGTATCTGGCCTGACCGTGGCATCACCTTCACTTTGAGCCCTATCACCAGCGCTGTGATATTTTCTTTTTAATGTTACAACACCATGCTGAGATAGGAGCCTTTTGGCCTCATACAGGACGAGTTTCGTTTCTGTTAAATTTTTATTAGTATGTTTTAAATACTGATAATTTTGATGTCTTTTGTCCTGTGCGGGCTAATAAATGCTTTTTCTTTCTTTTTCTCTTTGATAATTAAACAGTACGCATTATTCATCATTATTTTCATTCAATCATGTCCTCTCGTCCCATCCATCATCCATTATCTCTCAGTCGACAGTCGCACTTGGTAGTACTACTGTCACACCACTAAACTATCACTGCTTAGTTAATGCTGATCATCAGCCTAATTTGAATAAATAACTTTTCATTTTGATTTAAAAAAATTAAAAGTACCTACTATACATTTATTATTATAAACTTGAGTCTTAAATACCTATTTACATACTGCAACTAGAACTATATACAACATAATTTTTTGTTTGTAACACTAAACCCGAAAAGGGGTCATTGTACTCATCATTTTGAACAACTTTTTCTATGGGACGAATCTTGAAATCAAAATCAGCTGTTTCCTACATTTTGACGAGTTATGCGAACATAAATGTAGGGAACAGCTGATTTCAAGGTTCGTTCCATAGAAAAAGTTGTTCAAAATGATGAGTGCAATGACCCCTTTTCGGGTTTAGTGTAAACAAAAAATAATGTTGTATAATTACAAAAATAAAACTAAACGTAAACTGGTACCTACATATACAACAATGTCAATAGGACACTTAAGCGTCAAAGTATTCCTCCGCATCGCTGTTATCGGGAAACGTTCCCAGAAGACTGGCAGCATTGCCACGTTGAATGTCAATACTAATTATTTGACCAAAGAAAGAGCCAGCCCTCTGGTCACGCGAATTGTCGATCAATCGGTGGGAGTTTCCATAAAAAGTAGACGCTCACTCGAACCCCATGACCCGAGCGTTTCGACCCCAAACGGCTTAAAGCTGTAGTTACCAATAAGATTACAGTATTTGCGCCGTTTGAGAATCTCAGCAGCCGCAGCAGCAGCGCCTGCGCAGTCCGCCGTGCTTGCAACGTGACAAGGCGCAAGAGTGTCGACACAAGTTGCATCCCACACCAAAGGCCTGCCAACGCTCCAAGGCACCAACGTCATGCCGTCCGGTCTTACGATAAAAATATTTTGAAACACTTCAATTTATACTATGTAACAATAATTATAACGAATGATTTCTAAAATAACCCATCTCCACGATTATGTCCCAAAATCAATTACGTCTTGTTATTAATGTTTCGTAATCCTGCTAAGTCTGCCAACCCATTACGTATTCAAATAATAATCTATTTGGAAATCATTTCGATCACGATACCAACAATTTATTAGTTCATAGAACTATAAATAGGGTCCCGGGAAAAGTATTGATATTGAAGTAACATTGATACTCATGTTTGTTACGGAATCCAGGATATAGAATCAATATTTCAGGCAATAATGGAGAAAAATCTCTGACACGAAGTCAAACAAACCACACGATACAGAAAGAAAGACTGCAACATAGATATATGTCACCGTAAAATTGTTGAAACTGTTAGATTGTAATCTGTCTAGAGAGATTGTAAACTGTAGAAAAATTGTCAACTGAACACTGCTTACAATATGACGTATTATTTTTCGGTAGATTGTAATCTGTCGAAGTGAAACTGTGAAATACTTGCGATCAAATTATCTCTGGCCCCCCTAATCGGGACTTGGGATACCGTTACGTTAGTAAGGTTCCTTTAAACCCTGCAGATAGAAAAAGGAGGCCCGCGCAGCGGGGCTCCGTCGCCAACGCGTTTTGGCGAATATTGTTTTGAGGTTAGGAGGTTACATTCATCGGTTTTTCTCAGAAATGGTGCAATATCTTTTCATGGGAGTGCTATCAGGGAGCAGAAAGCGAAATGTTGTAAACTGAACATACAGCCAGTTAACAACATTTCGACAGTTTACAATTTCGTTAGGTAGATTACAATCTAACGATTTTTACAGTGTGACGCTGTGATGGTAAGGATGACGACTTGTGTAGTCATCGTATACCTAGGTTCTGTTTTGGCTCGCATTGATCGTCTAGTTTGCTTGTTCTCGTGATTGATGATATTTAGAAAAGTCGAACTTTCTTAATTAACCTTTGATGAACAACACTGTGTTGAATCTAGGAAGGATCGAACTTCCTTACACCAGTGTTTAGGAATCAATACTGTAGCATGAGAGTCATTTCGGGGTTTTAATCAACAATTAGGTTTAGATTGACCTTAGGTCAATCTTGAGTACACTCCACTGTTCGAACAATGTAGACTTATCAATCATTCTACTCGATAACGCGGAGCTTGTCTTAGCTCTGTATTATTATTCAGTACAATACTTAATCCGTCTTCTTCGGTTTTAATAAGGATTTTACGATTTACACTCAGTTAGGTACGTTAGAATGATTGTGTAAGTTGATTCATTGTGTGTTGTGCTATTTATAGCGACCACCTGTGACTGATATCTTCAAGCATGGGGAAACCCTACACCGCGATACGGTCCTTAATCAATGTTATTGGGGGGCAATCGACTCCCTATGTCGCTACGAAGCGTTGGTGATTCCCACATTCCATATAGGCTGGTACTTGCATTTTTTTGTTATTTGCCACATTCCCTTTAGGGCAGGCATCCCCCAGAACCATGGATTTTATATGTGTTTATATTTGAGTTATATTTAGATTTGGCCAAATCTAGGTCGGGAGTCGAATTGCAAGACATGGCGTGTATGGTATGCTAAGTTATCACCGCCAGAAGTGTCGATCAGTCATGTTACTCAGAGCCATCAGTTTATCGGAGTTGAGAAATTTTATGTGTATTATATCACAACACAGCCGAAATGTCCCTCTCTCACAAGAACAGTATTTCTCCTCTTAAATAATCAAGTGATTATTGACTTGAACCCACATAATTTTATTATCAACTGCTTAATTCCTTGTTCTGTAGCTGGGTCGCTGATACTAGTGACTTGAATCAAAGTGATGTTAAAGCTACAGTAGACTAGTGTCTCTGCTCGCTCAGGTTAGGATTTTACTGAAGTATGCTAATTTAAGTTTAATTCAGCTCTGAAGGAGCTTGAGTCTCAAATTAATTAAATTATCTGGCTTAGGTCGGGATTTCTATCTCAGACCTAGTCTATACGAGTACAAATGATTATATTTAGATAAATCCAATAATGTAAATATCGTGTTAGGTGAGGGTCAGTATGCATATAGAGAATCCACTATTGGAGGTTCGAATTGATCGATTATTCTGATTTAAGGCAACACTACTGTTAAGTCTTGGTCTTAGTTTTATCTGTTCTCCATTATTAAATTCTCTATACATATAATTTTGGAATACAAAAGAAAGAGTTAATTATTGTTTGTATTATTCATTTATTTGCGATAGATGTACGAAAGAAACTGTTTGTTTAATTAGGCCTAGGTTCGCTAAGATGGTGACGAACCTGGGTCGAGTGTCCCATTCCTAAACCTAGTCAGATAAGGGAAAACGGAACATCTCAAGCGAAAAACCCTTCTGACATATACAAATTAAGTCTACACACATATGTACATAACATTGACAATTATCCATAACTTTACAGAAGTCTCAAACAACCGAGAGAAGAGATAGTATACACATAATTGTTTTATATTTTACCAAAGATACTTAAGTCACAAGATCCCATAATAATTCACAGTTGTGTATTCAAATTTCTAGCTTAAGCCATCTCGCGTAATTCAAGGTCTGCGTGATGTACACTGCTTAGACACGGTAAAGAGATTTCTCTGCGGGTTCTTCAGTCGGATCCATACTTCTACACAAACTAACACTAAGAGATAAATCACCATTATCAAGAATAGTGTTAGGACCAACTTGTCCATTACTGCCCAGAGGTCCAGAGACCTCGTCCTTTGTCTTAGTGAATATAAAATGTCACAATTTGTGGTAGCCTCCATTTTATTTATGTCGTTAATTACGTGGCTGTGATTAATCGAGTGACTGAAGTTATTGTAAATTAGCTTGGGATCTTGCTCTAACACAAGATTTGAACTTAGAATACTTTACCAGATATAGCTCTGTCTCTCCGTCTCGAATTTCACTAGATTCTATCTATCTAAGAAGTATTAACCCACTACACTAGGTAATACATTGTTTCTAATACAATTTAAGATACTAAAACACTGCTTCTACTTTAATACAATACAATCTTCAAATTAAAGCTATGGCAATTCGACCGTCTCCGCTCGCTGCCAAAATCGTAAGGGGCTCCTCTGCCTCGTTTCTCTCCCTGCCAAAACAGTCAGATTGGCTCCGCCTGTAAAGTGAAAATCAAAACAAAGTAATTTGCTCATTGGTTGTAATAAGCAAGATGCTCGCTTATTGGTCAATAGCATGGTGTCTGGTCAATTCCCGCCAAATATCACCAACATGTGTTTAACATCCCACCAGATATTACGAAAGGTCGCTTCAACTTACAATTTATTGCCCTTTGAGTGTCGTCTAGCAATATTATTTTAAGACTAAATTCAATAGATTTTTTATTTTATAAGTGTTTTTGGGGTTCTTTTGCTTATCTTTTGTTTCTAAATAATTTCTTTCATAGATATTTCAATAAGCAATTTTGACAAGGGTTGAAGTTTATGGATGGCTATAAAGTGTGTTATTTATTTCTTCCGTATGCGCAAAAGAAATAGTGGTCCGATGAATGACCATCTCACACTCCCCCAAATAGATTTGTTTAATCACCTAGTACTTACATATCTCTCCATCATTACACTAGGTCGTTAAAAAAAATCTATTTCCTTCTCTACATTCTCACGCTAACCTTAAATTTCCCACGTCTATTTGTTTTGCTTTCAAGTACGATAATAAACCTATTCAACTTGATGTCCTTTTTTTGTTTAGTTTGGGTTTTCTGTTTTATGACGGTGGCAACGCATTCATTTGTCTCCTTTGTTCATCCTAAACCATTACCAAATTTTACTTTATTTGTTGTTTTGGTAATATCGAAACAAGTGAATCGCATTATAATTCCCTTTGATTTTGTCAGTATGGACATCAATTAAAGTATATACATTACTATATGGAACTGCTCCAATTACATAAGGTCCTTCGTATAGCCGCATAAATTTCTTCGTTAGCTTTTTGTCGGCATCTGACTTTGCAAAAGTTTTAAGTTTTACTAGATCTCCTATTTCGAACTGTATTAATTTATGATTCTTGTTATAATGGAGTTCTCTATTCACCGCCGCTTTGGTTATATTTTGTCGTGCTTGATTACGTATCTGCTCTAGTGTTTCCAATTGTATATCGGTTCCTCTCGCTACGTCTTTATCAAAATCAGTCGAAAGTAGGGTCCTTTTTCCCCATGCTATCTCATTCGGTGAATACCCCGTTGTGGTGTGCACTACCTGATTGTAACAATCCTCTATGTCCGGTACTAAATCTACCCAAGATTGATGCGATTTGTCGCAATACGTCCTGAACAATCGTCCTAATTCCTTATTTACTCTCTCCGTAGAGTTCGGTCGCGGATTCCTAATGGATGTGTGCGTTAATTCGATGCCTAGCTGACGAATTCCCGACTCGAGAACCCTTGAAGTAAAATTCGCGCCTCTATCTGAACATAGTGTTTTTATCTTGACCTGTCCGTGGAACTTCTTAATGCATGTTAATGTTGCCTTTCCACTCGCTTGGCGTAGCGGGTATAATTTGATTAATTTACTATAGGCGTCTTGTACCACAAATATGTATTTGAATCCAAACCGTCCTGTCGGTAAAGGTCCATAGATATCGCAAAAAACACGTTCACCTATCTCCTTTGCTATCACGGTTTTAATCGGCCCAGTATGTGTTTCTGGCGCGTGTTTCGATTTCTGACATACCTCACAAGCCCTTACGACCTGACCTATTAAGCGAGACATGTTTGAGAAGTAGTATCGACGTTTCATCAAAGCATAGATCTTGTAACGTCCGAAATGACCTACTTCTTCATGTATGCTAACAATCAAATCCCTTTGTAATTTCTCGGGAACATACAATCTCAAGGTTTCCCCTTTTACGTCTGTTCTATATAAAACCCTATCTTTAAGCTCGTAATATTTTGACTCAGGTGTGTCCGCTATCTTCATACGTCTCATTATTTCGCTAGCTATCTCGTCACTCTCTTGATAACTACCTATTTCTTTCCACCGGTCTTGTACTACCTGACCCAACGATACTTTGAACAAATTCATTTCAGGCCACACCGTTTTATTAGTTAATACATCGGTGGTCCCTTTTATATGTCTAGATAATACGTCAGCTACCGTGTTTGACTTCCCCTTTACATGCTCAATTGTGTAATTGAATCGCCCTATGTAGTGTACCCAGCGTACCATACGTGCGCTCAATAGTTTACATGTTTGTAAGAATATCAGACTCTTATGATCGGTCCTAATTACTAACCGTGCCCCTCTTAAATAAGTTTCAAACTTAGATAAACTAAAAATGATAGCCCATAATTCTTGTTCTGTAACTGTCCATTTACGTTCCGTCTCAGACAACGACTTACTACAGAATCCTATTATCTGTTCCTCTCCTACATCATTCAGCTGGTAAACATATCCTGAAACTCCTAGGTTACTGCTGTCGGTTTGCAAATAATAAGTCTCCTTAGGATTTGGGTGTGCGAGGAGTATTGTGTCCACAAATAATCTCTTAACCTTTTCAAAACAATCATTTGTTCCTTGTGTCCATGACCATTTTGTATTTAGTTTTAATAGGTCACAGAGTGGTCTAACTTCTTCGCTATATTTCGTGATAAACCTTCTAAAATAATTGATTAATCCCAAAAATCCTCGTAATTGCTTTTGTGTCCTAGGTACGGGAAAATCTAGTATGGCCTCCACCCGTTCTGGATCCATACGTACCCCCTTTGTATTTACTATATGTCCCAACAACTTCACTTCTACACATAAGAATCGACACTTTCCTAGTCTACCAGTTAATCCTGCGGTTTCTAATTTGTCTAGTACCTGATCTAAGTGTTCTAGATGTAACCTTATGTCCCCTGTCGTATATATGACAATGTCATCTAGATAATTTACGCAAAATTCACGTACTCCCTCTAATATAGAATCCATTGCTCTCGAGAATCCTGCCACAGATGTCTTTAATCCTTGAGGTAACACACGATAAGTATAGGTTCGTCCCATGGATGAGAACCCTGTATACTTTCTTGAATTTGGATGTAAAGGTATTTGAAAATAAGCATTATTTAAATCAATCAAACTGATATAATTTATTCCGTGAAAGGACTGTAAAATCTCTGACGTGAGTGGTGGCGCTCCTGCGTCCCCAATCATTTTCTTATTTAATTCGCGCGCGTCTAACAAAATCCTTATTGTCCCATCTCGTTTCTTAGTGAAGGTAAGTGGGCTACAATATGGAGTTGCCTCCTGTCTGATCACACCTAATTTTTCTAATTCGCTTAATTCCGCTTTAACTTGTTCCCTATAAGCCAAAGGTATTGGATAACTATGCTTCACAAAAGGGATTTCATCTACTAACTCAATAACGTGTTCATACCTATTTGTCAACCCTAGCTTGTCTGCAAATACTTTACAATGTTTGTCTAGTACAGGTAATAATAGTTCTTTTTGTTCACTATTTAAGGTTGAATCGTCTAGGTGATTGTCTTTATTGTTTCCACCATACGTTTCTTTACTCGACTTGTTATGCTCTACCGGCTTAGTGCCTTTGTTTAGCATCAAGTTAATGGTTGCTGCATTTATCTCTCCCCCTAACCTTTCAAATTTGCAATCTGAATTCAATCTTACGCAAGACCTAACTCCCAAATGCTCTATTGTTAACGTCCGTTCGCTTCCACAGTTTACTACTCCTTTTACTCGTTCTAGCCAGTCATACCCTAGTATTAATGATCTGGGTAACCGCCGCATAATTAAAACAGGTGCTTCGACTAAGGTACTACCTAATTTGAACTCTATTAAAACCATCCGATTTGTACTTTCGCTCCGTGATCCGAACGCTCCTTGTATTTGAACGGCTGGAATAGCAATCTCAGGTAAAATTTCATTTCTCCTTAGAATAGACTCGTATAATTCTCTAGTTATTCCGCTAATCTGGCTCCCTGTATCGATAAGTGCATTTATACTTCTACCGTACAGTCTCACGCATACCTCAGGTAATTTGGGTAAAGAGTAATCAATCTCTACGTCTATCGACTCGTCGAGTTCGTGAATCATTGTATACGTATGTAATTTTCTCACCATGCAAAGCTCACACACACTACCTATCTCGTTGCACTCGGCTACGTTGCCAAACTGATTCCCTAATAAGATTCCTATGCTTTTAATTACTGAGCGATAATCATCTCCGTCACCGTCCGTGTTAGGTTTTAGTAGTCGTTTAAGGCCTCCTTCGCCAACTCCTAAGCTCTGTCCCGGTTTCCATCCTTTGTCAGTTAAAATTTTGTAAGCTACTCCTACCCTGTCGCGTTCTGAGGTCCTTTTGTTTCCCGTGCTACACAATATTTTATTATCGGACCTAGTTTGTGTAGGGAATTCTAGTTTTTTTGTTGTCCCTCCCCCACATGTTTCGACGTGTTAGAACCTTCGCCCTCCTTTACAAAAGCGATAGCCGGTCTGACGTTGATTTGTTCTCGTTCAGTTCCGGATTTGGCAGGTCTGTTAAAGTACGCTCTATAGCCTGATCGTCCCTGACAATACCTACGTCCTCTTGCCGAGCTTCCTCTACTCCTCCACCTATTAGTGGATATTGTCGCAACAATCGGGTGCGCCGACGATGGCCCGATATTCCGTCTTTCTCTAAAGTTCCTAACAGCATTACCTCTCGTAACATCCTTCGGTTTCTCAACAATGTTTTGTTCTATGCTTCTCAGAAAATTCATCCCGTTCAAGATGTCTTCTACCCCAACTCTAGTAAACCATAGTCGTTGTATATCTATATTATAGTGCCGCATAATGGAATTTACTATTTCTCGCTCACTAAATGAAATAGTTAGTGATTGCATTGATTCAGCATACTCAGCGAAATGCTCTGACATCGTCATTCCCGAATCACCCGTATATACTGAATTAATCAACCTATACTTTACAGACTCCTGGATCCGTTCAGTCCAGTAGATACGTCTGAAGTCAGCCTCAAAATCGGCGAATACAGTCCACCCTTTTGAATATAGATCCATAACCCTTCGAGCGTGTCCCGTAATGCATCCTAGCGCTATGTCGATCTCGCGATCTGATCCATTTACTGCCCTTATATACTTCTTTAATCGCTTTAAAAATGCAATAGGATTAGTGAATGGCTTTCCATCAAAGTTTGGTTTGCTAATTGATGGTTGAATTACATATAAATTCCGTGTTTCGGAAGGTATTACACTAGAACTCGCGGACGTAGGACTAATCAATTCCTGTCTATCAGTCGTATTACTCCCGTTATTGGTTACTCCATTCGTCTCGGATGAGGAACCACTCGTATTTCCATTTTGTATTAAGTTAAAATTCGAACTTAGTTGTTGTAATTTCTTATCGAACTCATTGATTTTATTCAGAATCAATCCTAATGTCGGATTTCCTACAGTTTCAACTCCGTTTTGTTCGTTCGCCTCTGTTATGTCATTATTTACCCGATCCGATTCTATTTGTCTTTTATTACGTCTTCCTCTACCTGTCGACATTTTTATTATTATTATTTTTGTTTTATTTTATTTTTTTTTTCGATTTCCTCTACTGTATTTTTTTTTTTTTTTTTTTTTTTATTGTTTAGACCCGTATAATTAAATTTATTCCTCCGTTTAAGCAACCTTCCGGTCAGACATCTGGTAAATTGCTAAGGGATAAACATAGATAAACAACACAAGTTAAACAATTAATATCTCCGGCCTCAGTCTCCTCCTGAAGAATTAAATCTAAGAAATAAGCTAATCTATGAATAAACTAAAGGAAAATATTTCCGGCGTTGTAGTCTCTTCCTTGGAATCCTGTAGATTGTACATTTATTTGTAAGACATACAGCTTATTTCTGCTCCCCCTATACATAAGATAAATGTAAATGTACAACATATTATACATAACAAATGCACAGTGTGTATTTTATCTCTCCTCTCAGTATTTCTAAATTCTCTCTCACATCACGATCACGATTTTTAATTTCTACGTTGTGTTATTTTATTTTATTTAAATAGATCTAGTCATATCGTTATTTCGAATATGTACTTAGATCCTGGGTCACGCGGCATCAAATTCTGTGATGGTAAGGATGACGACTTGTGTAGTCATCGTATACCTAGGTTCTGTTTTGGCTCGCATTGATCGTCTAGTTTGCTTGTTCTCGTGATTGATGATATTTAGAAAAGTCGAACTTTCTTAATTAACCTTTGATGAACAACACTGTGTTGAATCTAGGAAGGATCGAACTTCCTTACACCAGTGTTTAGGAATCAATACTGTAGCATGAGAGTCATTTCGGGGTTTTAATCAACAATTAGGTTTAGATTGACCTTAGGTCAATCTTGAGTACACTCCACTGTTCGAACAATGTAGACTTATCAATCATTCTACTCGATAACGCGGAGCTTGTCTTAGCTCTGTATTATTATTCAGTACAATACTTAATCCGTCTTCTTCGGTTTTAATAAGGATTTTACGATTTACACTCAGTTAGGTACGTTAGAATGATTGTGTAAGTTGATTCATTGTGTGTTGTGCTATTTATAGCGACCACCTGTGACTGATATCTTCAAGCATGGGGAAACCCTACACCGCGATACGGTCCTTAATCAATGTTATTGGGGGGCAATCGACTCCCTATGTCGCTACGAAGCGTTGGTGATTCCCACATTCCATATAGGCTGGTACTTGCATTTTTTTGTTATTTGCCACATTCCCTTTAGGGCAGGCATCCCCCAGAACCATGGATTTTATATGTGTTTATATTTGAGTTATATTTAGATTTGGCCAAATCTAGGTCGGGAGTCGAATTGCAAGACATGGCGTGTATGGTATGCTAAGTTATCACCGCCAGAAGTGTCGATCAGTCATGTTACTCAGAGCCATCAGTTTATCGGAGTTGAGAAATTTTATGTGTATTATATCACAACACAGCCGAAATGTCCCTCTCTCACAAGAACAGTATTTCTCCTCTTAAATAATCAAGTGATTATTGACTTGAACCCACATAATTTTATTATCAACTGCTTAATTCCTTGTTCTGTAGCTGGGTCGCTGATACTAGTGACTTGAATCAAAGTGATGTTAAAGCTACAGTAGACTAGTGTCTCTGCTCGCTCAGGTTAGGATTTTACTGAAGTATGCTAATTTAAGTTTAATTCAGCTCTGAAGGAGCTTGAGTCTCAAATTAATTAAATTATCTGGCTTAGGTCGGGATTTCTATCTCAGACCTAGTCTATACGAGTACAAATGATTATATTTAGATAAATCCAATAATGTAAATATCGTGTTAGGTGAGGGTCAGTATGCATATAGAGAATCCACTATTGGAGGTTCGAATTGATCGATTATTCTGATTTAAGGCAACACTACTGTTAAGTCTTGGTCTTAGTTTTATCTGTTCTCCATTATTAAATTCTCTATACATATAATTTTGGAATACAAAAGAAAGAGTTAATTATTGTTTGTATTATTCATTTATTTGCGATAGATGTACGAAAGAAACTGTTTGTTTAATTAGGCCTAGGTTCGCTAAGATGGTGACGAACCTGGGTCGAGTGTCCCATTCCTAAACCTAGTCAGATAAGGGAAAACGGAACATCTCAAGCGAAAAACCCTTCTGACATATACAAATTAAGTCTACACACATATGTACATAATATTGACAATTATCCATAACTTTACAGAAGTCTCAAACAACCGAGAGAAGAGATAGTATACACATAATTGTTTTATATTTTACCAAAGATACTTAAGTCACAAGATCCCATAATAATTCACAGTTGTGTATTCAAATTTCTAGCTTAAGCCATCTCGCGTAATTCAAGGTCTGCGTGATGTACACTGCTTAGACACGGTAAAGAGATTTCTCTGCGGGTTCTTCAGTCGGATCCATACTTCTACACAAACTAACACTAAGAGATAAATCACCATTATCAAGAATAGTGTTAGGACCAACTTGTCCATTACTGCCCAGAGGTCCAGAGACCTCGTCCTTTGTCTTAGTGAATATAAAATGTCACAATTTGTGGTAGCCTCCATTTTATTTATGTCGTTAATTACGTGGCTGTGATTAATCGAGTGACTGAAGTTATTGTAAATTAGCTTGGGATCTTGCTCTAACACAAGATTTGAACTTAGAATACTTTACCAGATATAGCTCTGTCTCTCCGTCTCGAATTTCACTAGATTCTATCTATCTAAGAAGTATTAACCCACTACACTAGGTAATACATTGTTTCTAATACAATTTAAGATACTAAAACACTGCTTCTACTTTAATACAATACAATCTTCAAATTAAAGCTATGGCAATTCGACCGTCTCCGCTCGCTGCCAAAATCGTAAGGGGCTCCTCTGCCTCGTTTCTCTCCCTGCCAAAACAGTCAGATTGGCTCCGCCTGTAAAGTGAAAATCAAAACAAAGTAATTTGCTCATTGGTTGTAATAAGCAAGATGCTCGCTTATTGGTCAATAGCATGGTGTCTGGTCAATTCCCGCCAAATATCACCAACATGTGTTTAACATCCCACCAGATATTACGAAAGGTCGCTTCAACTTACAATTTATTGCCCTTTGAGTGTCGTCTAGCAATATTATTTTAAGACTAAATTCAATAGATTTTTTATTTTATAAGTGTTTTTGGGGTTCTTTTGCTTATCTTTTGTTTCTAAATAATTTCTTTCATAGATATTTCAATAAGCAATTTTGACAAGGGTTGAAGTTTATGGATGGCTATAAAGTGTGTTATTTATTTCTTCCGTATGCGCAAAAGAAATAGTGGTCCGATGAATGACCATCTCAACGCTGACAGATACATTTAAATTCATAGTCTAATATTGTTAACATTCCAATATTTTGCCGATTTTCCTTGATAACGTTTATTTTCTATTCTAGTCACGTATTGAAAGTTTAGGCTACCTAAATATTTTATTGTGAAAATGTTATATTTCGACTTCTGGGGACGTTATCGTTATCAGTTGGCGAACCGTGTATTTAAATTCAACTGGCTTTTGTTTTTAATAAAGGTTTTGTCGAGGGATTTCATTTGAATTTTGGGATAGTGTTACTGAATTATTATTCATTACTATTATATCTATTAAGTTAGTTAATTCTCAGGTGTGATTTAAATTGGCTTCTTATTTTTATTTTATTTATTTATTTACTATTATATCTATTTCACGTATAGAAACTTAGGATTTAAATGCCCATTTACAAAATACTAAAAGGCATCTAAATCTCCATCTGCCTAGCCTATTTCTGACTATGTTGGGCACGGCTTGCAGTTTTAAACCAGATGCAGCTGAATACCAGTATTTTACATAGAGCTACTGCCTATCTGACCTCCACAACCCTGGTAACACTGATGCGATAAAACTCGGTAAGACTTGTTGCCAGACTTTCGTTCCACTGTCTACTTGTAACTGTTAAAGATCTACAATTGACAGCCGGGACCAATGATTTAACGTGCTTTCTGAGGCTTGAAGGTACTCTATATTTAATGAGTGGTCACCCAACGACTTCTTAAACTCTAGAAAATAAGTCTATAAAAATAATTCATCAACAGAAAACAACAGTTTGAACTGTCAATTACTTTAATAAACTTCAACCATTTACTTATAATTAAAACCGATCTTGTCAAACAAGAGTCAACAAAACAAATTAATTATAAGCAAAAATGTCTTTATAAATTCTGAGTAAGGAAGCCTCAGGTGTTAAGGAAAAATAATTAGGCTGAAAAGCTTACTCAGGCCAGACTTAAGCCGGCAGATCTTTTGTGTAAACCGGTGTCGCGGCCCACGAATTGATTAGCACAACCGTTAATTAATCTTCTTCACGAAACTACCTTTATTTTACTAAACCGAGGATTTATGTTCTAAGAATTCAGCCATACTGGAGCCTGGGATCAATAAAGGTTGGTAATTGGTAATTTGGGATCGAGAATTCTGTTAGAGAGCTTCTAGTATTTATTTGCCATCAAATGGTGAAATATTTGTACAAACAATGTAAACATAACATCACGCCTGTAGTGACTGAAGGATTCAGCAGAGGAGTAACTATACCCACATCCAGCTGGATTCCGAGGCTGCCACTGAGAAATTCTTAATGGAAAAACCCAACAATACTTAGACCAATCTGGGAATTGAACCCAATTGACCTCATGCTCAGCAGTCCCACTAGACCAGGGGCCTAATTCTGCTATTTTCATAAATTCGTCACTCCAACACGATTCCATTCTCATCCCATTGTCATTTTGCTTAAAGTTCGTAATCTGCTAAATTCACAATGGTCGGTCGATGGTCTCGTAATAAAATTGTGTTTTAATGGCATTTTCGTATTGCCATTATTATAAAACCATTAGTACAAATGGTTTTCGATATCTACTACTAAATGCGAATATTTATTCATGCCAGATTTCATGTACGAGATTAATATTCTATCTATGACATTTCTTTCAATGGAGTCTCACTGGTTGTTCATTGAGAAGTCATAATGACGCCAGTATATTAGTAGATTACACAACTTGTAAAAACTTGACAGAACTTGATCATTGTGACTTCAATGATCGCCTATTCTGACACTATCGTAATAGCAGAATCGAGGCCCAGCACTAGACCAACGAGTTATAACCTTAGTGTAGTTACGTAACCATTTTTAGTATTGAGTGAATAATAATCAATACGAAAGTCAGTTTTCGTAACTACTTAGTATAAACTCCAAGAAGGCTTAGGCTGTTTTTGTTTTAAAAAACAAAAACATAGCCTAACCTATTCCACAGTACCCCAGCATTTTTCATCTAAAATTTAAAACGTCAATTAAATATATTAACGGCTCAAGTAAAAGCTCACTCGAAACTACTCGAAATAATATAGGGTGTAAAAAATCTCATCACAAAGCCGTTAACCAAGCATCTGATCATCAAACTAAGTAACTTTATGCAAAAATTATTGCTGGGAAACAACTTTTTTTAAGGGATTTTGTGGTAGAACTCAATGTATTGCACTCATGGTGCTGATGGATTGATTAAATAGTATAGGGCACGTAGAGGTGTTTAAAGTAATAATCTTCCAATGAAACTTTTATTTAAAAAAAAATTGACAAACAGTTGGAATTTTGACCCCCAATATCTCCGTAAGTAGAAGGTTTCAGTATGATGTAGAACTAAAAAAATATCGCAATGACGGGGAGAACAAATGCCTTTGAACTTCGTGAAGAGGTATTTTACACCCTTTATAAACCTGAATAACAAGAGGCACTCCAATAAGACATCGGTTTAGTTTAAATCTCATCTTTTTCGAATATTGTTTTCTCATATTCTAGTGAAACCGTAAACAAATGCGATGAATTTATTGCAAAATCTTTAGGTTTGTTATTTAAGAATTTGCCCATGTCTGCATAAATTATAAAAACTACATCAGAATGTTCGTTGTATGAATTTCATTCCCTTCTTTTAAATTGTTTTTAAATAAGTCAATAAAACCATTATGGATTAAATCGTCATCAACAATCAAAAGCGTTTTCTGTGGGAATGAAAATCTGTAGACATCAAAATCAAAAGTATATTTAAACAAGATTGTTATACCATTACACTAAACTAAAGTACTCCCAGATGATATATTATAGGGTGACAGGTAATTAGTGTACGAAACTTTAGTTTGCTTTATCGCCCAATCGACCTATTCCGAAGACGCGAAAAAAAAATTAACTGTTCGGTATATTTATGTTCGCCTAATGTACTTGAAAAGCAGATTTTTTTTTCTGTCCATATAGTAAAAGTTGTTTCTTATCATGACCATAATAACGGATTTAAGTTTCGTACACTAATTGAAAGTCTATACAATATGGAAGAGAGACTTCTAGAGCAATTTTTGTATACTTACCGGTAAGAACCTTTTTACCGTAATTCTTGTACGCGAAACGTACCTATTCTCCAGCTCAAGTATACGACATGAGAGTCTTAGCAGTAAACAGCGAGAAAGTCGCATATAAGACCGTCCAACAAGTTTCTTCAACACGTAAATCCCAATTCAATTTAAACTAAATATCACATTGTTGGTTCATAAATCTTTGCAATCTTTTCTCTAGCAAAGTTTCCGCCACCAAAGGTTGCAGTCAGAAGTTTTATTAAGTTAAAATATAAAGGTTAGGGCACACTAGGATTCCCAAAGAATGTAAATGTTGAAGTTTGAGCAGGCATTACATCAGTCAAATGTTGTCACGTCAGAAGTGAGCACGATAGTGCACAGACTTATAATGTGACAATTTTGAATATTGAAGTGCATATTGCTCGAAGAAGGCACGGTCGATGGGACCGAAAGTTCTGAAGTGGCGACCGCGAACCGGAATACGTTGCGTTTGAAGGCCACTAGGTCGACCGATGATCTGGTGAAGGCTGCGGGAATCCGCTGGAAGCGAGTCGTCCGGGACCTGTCAATGTGGCGACGAATGTCATTCGGAAGAAATGATGGTGATGATATAATGCATATTCTTTCTCTTGTCAAAACTTTGCCACAGAAGTGCATGGTGAGTATAAGGCATAGTGCATACAACTTTGTTACACAACTCAACATCATTCGAGTCTCGCTATGTAAATCCAATAAATCCATGTTATATCATATATGAATGCTCGCAGTTTGTTATGGAGATACGAGTAGTAACGCGATGCTTAACATCGCATTTCAAGGTTTCAAAAGCTGACGTTTCGATCAGATTACCTTTCTTTGTTGAGCTGGGGCTTTTTAAGTCAAAAAGAACTAGTGGAAAGTTGGAACGTTGACCTTCAATATCGCCAAAACTAGAAGGTGAAATGATTGCATTCAAGGCATAGATATAATATATAGCTCAATGATTCAAGGGGAGTATAAGTGCATTTTTACACCCATTTTAGTAAAACTCACCAAATGTTACATTACACACGGGTACTCTCAGTAAGCATTCATCTTAAGATAGTGAGAAAACAGGTGAGACGATGGTCGTAATATTTTCGAATTTCAAACTAGTCCGCGTGAAGTTCACAGCGCGTCGATTGGAGTGACGCCCCGGGTGAATGCTGTTTTATTCATTCGTCTGCATTTGAAATTCCTTTCGTTGGTTGAAGCTATTGTTTAGTATTGTCTTCGATTGAGGGAGTGCTAGTGGAAAGGAATGCTGTATAAGGATTTAGCGGCGAATGCAAATACTTAGTCGTCTTGCTCGCTTGAATTGCAAACTGCATTATTTTGTCAAAACTAGAACAATTATTTGTAGAGGTATTGACGAGATGTAGGGTCGAACAAGCTAATTAGTTTACAGTTTAAATTACATTTAAATTACATTGTAAAGTGTAAACCAAATAGCTTGTTCGAGCGTACATATACTATAGTCAGCCTATAATATTCCCACAGCTGGGACTCCCTATGAGAGGGAATGGGCTATAATCCACCTCGCGGGCTCAGTGCGGGTTCGTAGATGTCATAATTATGTTTTCGAATGTTTGGTTCTAGGACATCCGTCCGGTTCCCTCACGATAGTTTCCTTCACCGTTTTGAGAGCAGTGCTTGTGCTTGTATGTGCAGAGGTCTAAGTAATGCGCCTGCTTGGGTTCGAACCCACGACTTACTGCGCCATGCTCTTCAGTATGGGCCACCATCACTGGGCCCTCGCTGCCGCCACGCCACCAGCTGCACTGATCCGTAGGTACTCTTATTTAAAGACTATGACCGATATCACCAACAACTGGGCTTAGGACTCCTCTTTCTTCATAAATTATACTTATTTCACATTCCAGTCATTAGACAACTACGATTTACACATTTATCTGACTTGGAATAACGCCAATCTCATTTCACCCCACTAATTTGCACATTACTAATCAGTAGGACATTTTATACACGTGTGCCGCGGCTACACTTAGTACAGGTTCAACAAAATGTCACGTAGTTGTTGTAATGTGAGGCCAAAACGCCAACACTCTAAATGGCTAAATGGCTAAACGGCTGTATGACCAGACGCTAATGGTTATAGCCGTGATAGCTAATGTGGATTTGTTTTGGTTGTGAATTTTGAAAGGTTTTGCGGTTTTTGTGTGCATGACCTATTTGTTTGTGTTCTGTAAGTCGCAAGCGAGACTGCTGAGCGTGAGGTACTGTGTTCGATTCCCGGATTGAAAAAAGTGTTTTTTGGTTTTTCCATCAGGACTTAATCAGTAGCAGTCACGGAAACTGGTCTTGTGCCGGGTTGACGGCAATAAGCTCGCCTCCTATTTCATGGAATCTTAATACAGCTGGCCAAAACAGAAACACCTCTGCCTCTGTCATGTTATGTTTTTCTAATTCTGTCTTCGGTTTTAGTATCACGTTATAGTAGGACTATTGGGAACAAAAATTCCCATTAGTTCTACCGTAAAATTGAAGAGGTAATGGGAATTTTTGTTTCCCTCTAGTTCTACGATTTTTTTACCACATGAAAACGTAGGACTAGTGGGAAAAATAATTCCCACTAGTTCTACCGTAGAACTGTGTAGTAGAACTAGTAGGAATGATCCGAATTACACGCTCAATCGACAAGCGTATTGCAATAGCGGATGCGGTGAAAACAAATGAGTGAAATTGCTCAGAGCGTACCACGAGTCATTGTGAGGCAACTTACTGAAACTAGTGTTAGCCTGCATCATCCCACAGCTGGACAAAGGCAAAAATCAAAAATCAAAATCAACGTTTGAATACTCATGCAGAGGAAACAAAGAGTCAAAATGCTTATCACATGTCACGTCGCAAGTCTTTCTGTCCGAGGACGTGTTCAGGGCATTTAACTCTGATCGATCTAGATATGGAATCAATTTGAAGCTTGTCGTACATTTTCTATTCTTAAGAATTAAGTTCTCTCTGGTAGCCTAGTTTATCTTTTATTGCCCAATTTTATTTAGCGTTTAATATATCAGCTGGCAACTACCATTTATTATTACCTACGTATGGCTTCTTCTTGCTTGAACCCTGCAGAAGAATGCATTATAATAAGTCGTTCATAATAAAACGAAGCAAGCCTTCATAAAATTTAGAAAAAATCCTAAAACAAAACAGACTTAACTAAAAATCCGAATTTATCTCAGTAATAAAATGCATATCCAACAACAAAGGAATGCTAATACCAGTCAGGACATTTTTTATTTAAATTTCGTCCAACTTTATAGCCCATATAAGGGCGATACTGCCGTAATTCAAGGACACTTGTCCCGTATCGGACCACACGTAATCCCACTAGGGAGGATTTTACGCGGAGCAGGATTGGGAGTTCAACCATCCAGTTAACTGATGTACCTAATGTGTTCAGAACTGTTTTGATCCCCCGTGGTAAGAGTACGCCGGTTCTTACTCTATGTTTGTGTGTTTCAATTACGGTAATTGGATTTGTAATGTGATTTACGAAAGTAGGTGTACCACATTTCACCCTTATATCCTGTGTCATAAGGTTGGCAAGCGATTGTCCGTCAGTGAGCGCAGTAGTACCTAAATGGTGAAAACTCGTTGTCAAAAGTTTAGAGCCCCAAAATGAATGTCGACGTGTTGGCGAATTTCAGTAAAGTTATTGGTTCAAATTAAACACACTTTAGTTCAACACAATTTTATTGTTTCATTACAATTTCAGCCTTGCTTTTATAAATAGTTTTATACATTATTTACATCACAAACCTCTTTCTTTTCGAGTACAAATTCCGTAAAAAGTTTTTTTCAAATTTTGTTCAATATTTAAAATTATCGTTACAATTTTGTGTAGAGAATATGAGAAAATAATTTTCATTTATGATAATAATGATAACATGGGTTTATGATTAATACAGATGTGGATCCAATGAGGAAATTAAATATGGTGGACCCTAAATCAATTGCTTACAATAACGATCATAACATTCTTAAGTGATTGTCCGTCGAGCTACAATCACTCTTCTCGTACTGTCATTGTCTCGAAAGGCCCAAACTATTAGCTAATTGCGAACACCGAGCGACCACTTCATCTTGTAGTAGGCTAAACGACATGGCTATTAATATGAGTCCAAAAACCAGGTAAGCACAACACGCGATCATTTGAACGTATTCGCTTTTGGTGTGTTCCGTGCTTTGCTTTGTTGTGAGGAAGCTGGTGGGGACGAAATCGCCGAACCCTATGGTGGCTAAGGCTATGAAGCAGAAGTACGCGGCATCGAGGAAACTCCAGTTTTCCCAGGCGGAGAAGATCGCGGCGCCGACGCAGATGTACGCGAGGAGGAGAAACAAGACGATGCCGACGGGGATGTGGCAGTGCTCGATCCCGTGATGGATATGATGCTGCACGCTGGTGGAAGCGCTACTGCTGGGCACGGTACAACTCTTCATCTTATGATTCTCCTCATTCCAAATCAAAGGCACTCGGGACGGGGTGTCGTGTGGAAATATTCTGTAAACAAATTCAAACGTTGAAAACGACATCCCCTTTTATAAAAACTGAACTCGGTGTGGAAACTACATAGTTACAAGTGCTTTTAATGAAAACGCTTGATCAAAGTTTAATTTGGGAATGTGAAAAAATATGCGCTGTTTTTTATCTAAACAGAAATAACCCCACGGGTTTGAAAAAAAAAACTATTGTGGCGTTATGATTCTATACCGAATCCAAAACTAAATGGAGTAGGTAACCAACTTGGTAGTATAGAAAAATTGTGCATTTTACTAAAAGTGGCTGTTTGATTCCACATTGTTATATCACTTTTACTTCATTACGTCGATAAATTACTTACGGAGAAGACGTGACAGTTAAATTTTCTTTGATTTCAATTATCAGGTAAGTATCTGAGAAGAAAGTAATACATCGAACTGATATGGACTTTGGCCATCAGATAAACTCTCAGTTTAGATGTGTTATTATTTATGGTTCAAATTGGATTATTTTGGTGTGGCCATATCGGCCACAAAATAACTAAAAAATCATCACATAACGAAACCGACAAAATAACAACTCACGACTCATCAGGATCTTCGGAATCGTCCAGATCATCCTGGCTCCTGTTCATCTGCAGTTCCCCACACTCCTCGGCGATCAGTTGTTCAATGACGGCTCCCCTGGGCCTCTGCATGGTGGATCGACCCCTGCCACGTCCTGGGCCGTGTACAGTGGCCAGGCACTTGGTACTGCCCATGGACTTCTTGCGGTCAAGGGTTTGGGTTTGGAGTGATGATGATGTGTGTGGCTCTGGAGGGAAAAAAATATTGAGAAGAAAAAATGAGTGCATGTCTATCTTTACTCATCGATATCAATGTAAATACAGACTTTTGTTGTTATGTAATACGAGTATACCCATTGTCGAGTCTTTGACTAAGAAGAGTTTTGGGATTTCATCGTGCTAAGGATCTGCTACTAATAGAACAGATGATATAAAAAACTAATTCATCCGTCCGTGAGATTATCAAAAAAATATTTGACTTGAAACCGATATTGACGAAGATGCGACGCTTTTAAACTCTCAATACGTCCCGCCGTGGTATATTATTGTTAGTGCGTTCTGACTTCAGGAGCCCCCATTCCCGATTTTTGATACGTTTTATCTTTGTCAAGATGAATCATTGATTTACAAAAACAAAAAAAAAACGTGTCCATTATGTTGCAATACTCAACTGACGGATTATATAGATTTGCAATTTATTGATGGTGGAAACAAGTCTATTACAGCTAGAGATTATTCTGTAAAATATTTGGAGAAGAGTCCGCCTTTTTTCTGTACCATCAAGTCTGAACTTTAAGTAATGCACATAATTGCTATAATAAGTGACATTCACAAAGTCTCGATAGTAGTCGTTATGTACTGAAAACTGTTTTTACTATGGGCACTTTTAACGTGCACATCTTGCTACATTGTTCTCACATAATCTACCATCTCAACATGAATGATGTAACCAAGATTTTGTATCAATAATTTGATTTAAAAGAGTGTCCATGGAGTTTCTTGCCCGTTCTTCTCCATAGAGATCTACGTTAGGGAATGGGCAACTACAGTACTTTCACAGTTTTTATGTCTTGTGACTGGGACTGTAGCTACATTTAATTTTTATCTTTGTTTCGACAATTCAAAAGTGCCTGTTATTGGCCTACTTGAAATAAATGCTTTGATTTTGATTTTGATTTTGATTTTGACTCACCATCAGCCAAGGCACTGCGCTTCACTCGACCCAGCGTGGCCGCCCTAGCAGGGCTAGCCGGGGCTCTCTCAAACACCTGAGAGTACTGCCCCCTGTCTCCCGCTCTCGCCTTCACGGTACCTGGAGACCTGTGACTCATTGGCGGGAATGAGGTGTACTGGTTGTGTTCTGCTGGCTGTGGTAGTAGGCGCTGCTGTTCGTGGAGTTGGAGGTAGTTTTCCGGCTGTAGGACAGAAACAAAGAAAATGTTTACAGATTTGTTGTAGTACTTTATGTAGGCTACTTGTCAGTGGTAACAAAACCAGTATAACCAGGTCTCTGATTATATTAATAGAAACTTCAAATTCCGCAAAGCTAGCTCAAGGTTAAAGTGATATTACCAAAGGCGGTCTTCTGTACTATGGCCTTGCGAGTACAAGGATAAAATCTGGTATAATTACTGCTTAGCAAATAGACCATTAACACAACTTGTCAAAATAATGGCTTTAGCGCAAAAGGCTCCGTATGTCTGCCTGCTAAACAATTCATTTCTCCAAATGCATTCATAACTTTAAATGAAATTTTCAAAAAACAAAACAATTTTCTTGGAAGCCGAAAAGACAGCGCCACACCGGGAAATCTTGCTTCATAAATAAGAGTAGAATAAAGTTTTAAACCTCCTTTCTTCAAGACGCTTACCCAGTTAAAAGTTATCATTTCAGCTGCAGTTCTTTCATTCTTAAGACTAGACGTATTTTCAACTCCAATCTAAATGACTCTTTATCTATTGTCACTTTAACTTTATTTACTGTGTCATTGTCTAGCTTCTTAATTACCTGTTTTAAGTCTGTGGTTGGCACACACACTCATGTTTGTAATCGGGTCTTAAGTCTCTACCTTGCAATTACGGACGACCGTAGCGGCTGTGATTAAGCCAAGTACCGCACATTGTTTACTAGGAAGGTCTGCCTGGGACATTAATAGGCTGCTATGTAGTTTGCAACCTAGTGTTAAGGTTGACGTACATTTGTCGGCGCCGAACTTTAGTGTCTTGATGCATACGATTTTTAACAAGAGTGAGATATGACGAAAATGAACACAAGGAGGAGTTTTAAAACTTTTTCACTTAAAAGAGTTCCTCCAAAACGGCTTGACCGATTTTAATGAATTGTTTGTGTATATTTAGTAGGTCTGAGAATAGCTCGTAGGCTATATTTTGCACCCTTAGGTCATTAGGGCGCGAGCAAAACCGCTTGAAAAAGGTACTTTTTATGTGTATAAAAACCTATAAAACCTTGTATAAAAGAGCCCAGAAGAATTCAGATGGCGATAACAGACATGGAGTGGCCGATCCTGGTAAAATGCCCGATGCAGTTGCATTCAGGTAATGTGCACGTAACAAATAAGCGAGTCTATCATTGGTTCCGACGGTGTAGATAGATGTGCAGAACCTTAGTAAGACTCAATAGATTAAGGTGGAAGTTCCTGGGGTAGTCCGCGAAATTCAATTTTTCTTACGTTTTTTTGCAATTTATCAGTCTGTGTCAGGTTGTATCTTGATTAAAATACGATTTGCGGCTGTAAGACGTATGTAGTTACAGAATTATAATCATCAAAATCATCAATACATCCCAAGTTCATGTAACTCGATTGAATTACTATTTCATGAAAAAGTTATTCAATCGAGAGAGAAAATTTGAATTTCACAGTCTTCCGTGGAGCATCCTCCTAATTCCAAATAATGGCTTCTTTAAATCTCTTTGGTGTTGATACGTGTGAGTCTATCTTTATAAACTGCAACCTGGTTTTGTAGAGGTGGCTCGTTTTACTGACGTTTTTCTTTTGTTTTAAAATTCTGTGTGAGAATTTTGTATTCTTTAAATACGGATTTGTTTTTTGCAGTTTTCAGTCAGGACAATACAACTTTTGCGAGCAAATTTATTTGACTTGTTTTGGGGATATTGTTGAATATGATATTTTAGGAATTTACTGCTCATAAATTTTGAGCTGCTTTTGGCTAGTTTTCATCGGAAAAAGTGGTGTATATTTGAAAGATGTTTCTGTAAAAAAAAATACCTTTGAAAAAAAAATCATTTGAACTTTGTTGAATAATCGCATTAAAAGATCTTTGATAACATTACAGAACCATTAACTAAAAAAAAAACACTAAAATATGTCAGGTCGTATATCCAGTGTCTTGTTGAAATTAGGTTCCCAAGATCCTGCCACGTTTTATTTTACACTAGCTTCTGCCAGCGGCTTCGCCCGCGTGAAGTTTGAAATTATCCCACGGGATCTTATTACCGGGATAAAAAGTATCCTATGTGTTAATCCAGGTAATAAACTATCTGTGTGCTAAATTTGATCCAAATCCGTTCAGTAGTTTTTGCGTGAAAGAGTAACAAACATCCATACATCCATACATCCATACTTACAAACTTTCGCATTTATAATATTAGTAGGATTTCTTCATATGAGCTCACCTCTCCGTCTTTCCTCCAGGTGTTGGGCACTTTCCTCTTGGTAGCCCGAAGCCACGCCAACCGCGCCAGTCTTGCCAGGGAAGCCCCCAGTCCTGCTAAACACGCCAGGGTCAGTGGCACTCCTGCTGCAGCGTACGCCACTGTGGCTGCACGGCCGGCAGCTGTTCTTGGTGAGACGTTCCCATATCCTGAGGGCGAAGATGATTATGGTTTGAATGGAAGAAGAAGTTATGCTGCACCAGCTCAAATTAATTAGAATAAGACTAAAGTATGATTAAGGTTAGACGTCACCCGGGGTTGCGGGACTGTTCGAAAAAGAGATACCGTGGCCGCGGAACGTAAAGGGCGAGGAAGGAACATGGATGGGTTTTAGTCAGTAAAAGTCTGACACTCCCTCCCGCTCCGCCCAGAGTGGGAGAAGTTATTTGATGATGATTCTAAAAAAAAGACTGTTCAGGTTGAGGTCCTGGATTCGATTTCCGGGTTGATCAATTATTGGGTTTTTCCCACAGATGTAACTATGCTAACTACTTCGTGTGCCTAGTTTACGATCAAAAATACGATAAAAGATCGTAAGTGGTCACTTTCGCGCTCAGTTTGTATCGGTGTATAGCGCTAGTCGGACGTCAGTTTTGAAATTATGGCATAGGTATCCAAAAACTAGCACGTCGACGGCGGCGTCTTTGAATCGATTTGATTTTTCCATCACTAAATAGTGTTTGTGATGTTACAATAAGTAGTCAAAAAATGGCACGCTTGGTTTTCACTCAGATCGTGATACTTGCGTTATCTAGGTCTATTTATCTCTGTGGTTTTTCCTATCTATACTTTTATACTATATAATATTATAAAGCAGAAGAGTTCGTTTGTTTATTTGTTTGGTTGAACGCGCTAATCTCAGGAACTACCGGCTCGAATTGAAAAAATCTTGTTGCGTTGGATAGTCCATTTACCGAGGAAGGCTATAGGCTATATAACATCAGACTAAGACCAATAGAAACGGAGCAGCAATAAGAAATGTTGCAAGCGGGAAAAAAACTTCCGTTGACCAGGCGATGCGTTGCGATATCAAAACTTCACAGGAACGAAATCGCGGGCAGAAGCTAGTAAGTAAAAAAGAATTTCTCGGTAGCAGCCACGGGGTCTGGTTTTGTGCCCAGTCGGTGGCAAAAGGCTTGCCCCCTATCACATCAAATTAAACATAAATCGTGTGTGTACTATCAGGTAAAAATAAAGAAGCTTAAGTTACTTACCTATCGTAGTAATAAGCGTGATACAATATATCAGGGCTCCGGAGAAGGTCCACTTGGAGTCCATGGCCAGTTCAGGTGGCTGTGCTTCAGGGGACTGCCTCGCGGCCGCCACTATGGACGACTCGAACTTGCGAAGCTGCTCATGTACCAGTCTTGTCCAGTTGCGTTCGTACAGGACGTTCAGGCGTTCTGGAACAAATAGAAAGATAGTATCAGTTGGTTGATTTTGAGACGGTCTATTTTAATCACCCGTTCAATACTCTTGGCGCAAATGGGTTGTTTGTTTTCAAAGATGAAACCAGTGTTTTTGATTTGCATCTTTGCAACAGTGGCAATTCAGGATGCAATTTATTTGCCAATTGAAGCAAATAAATTGCAAGTTATTTTTCTCGTAACACTTGAAACTGATCCATGTTAGAGTTATAGTGCATTAATATAATTAAATATAATATTCATACGTCAGTAAAATATTCAGTATCCAAAAGATTTTTTGTTTGTTTATTGGCATTATAAAAAAAAACAGAAATACCTTAATATTAAACAAAATAAGTAAACAAAATTATTAATGTCCTAAGGACCTAAGTGTCCTGTCAAACCGTTAAAAGTCTGAGCTTAGCATAATTCCAAATGGAAACACAATGGTTATACCACTTGAGGCTGATTTTCATTCACAACCCACGAGTGCAATACACTCGGAAATTAAAAAAGCACATTTAAAAATATAACGTATTTTGTACGAAAAACGACTATACTAAAATTCAAAAGTTGGCGATTCTTCAAACAAGAAGAAAAAGCATTTTTACTAGCCCGCACAGGACAAAACACATCAAAATTATCAGTATAAAAATTACACAGAAAAAAAAAACTAAAATATATTAAAAAATTAAAAGAAATGAAACTCGTCCTGTACGAGGCCAAAAGGCTCCTATCTCAGTTTGGTGCTGTAACATTAAAAAAAAACGACACAGCGTTGGTATTCAGATAGCTCTTAATCTCTAGTTTATTGAACCTCCTAACAAACAATCATCAAACGTCCAATTGATAATCTAGAAGAAACCCGTCTCAAGCATTTACAATTATTACTAAGATTAACTGTTAACCCGTCGCTGGGATTGGCCATCAAGCACCAACTGTTGACGATAAGATCTCCTCTCAATAGACTAGGGATGTTCATTACTTGCATATGTATCGATATTTCGCACGATCCGGATCGCAACTGAGCGATGTACTAGGATAACATCTAGCTTCGATTCATTTTTTCAAGTTTCTGATGTGAATCGTCCTCTGTGGTGCACGATCTTGGAAGTTGATCGATATTTTGTATCTGTACGTTTAAGAAACAAGTCGAGGTCGTTTTTTTTTTGTTATTCTTGTTACGTTGTTTTATTTTATCCTTTTACATTTTTTATCATACTGTTTAGCATGATGATTTTTGTTCACATTCCGTGCCGTAATAGTCTAATTAGAATAAATGCTTTGAATTCGAGATGTGTGAGTTTAATATCGATACTGTTGTATTGATCCAGGCATCATTCATCGATACTGTACAGTATCGGATCAAATCGCACATCACTAGCATAGACTATTATAATTTCGATGGGCGAGGACTCAAATTAACGAGCCCCGCAATCAAGCTTTGTTTAGTTTAATCAAAAGTGAAAAGTACCATTTAACTTTTAAGGGCTATACTTTGTTGGTAACGTTGTCTGATTTTGTATAGATAATTTTTGGAACTTTGATTATCCGATTTTGATTGTAAATTTTGGGTATTGTGTGAAGTTGAGATAAGCCTGTTACGGCCTTGTAGGGTTGCCATTATTTCATCGAATTGAAACCTACGTATCTTTAAAATCGCCCTAAGAAAATTAAAGTTTAATCATTTTTCATACTGTACGAACCCTCACATTTTGTTAGACATACTTATTTTATTTATTATTTACGTTAGCGTACGGTGATATAGAAGTTACTTTTGTATGGCCCATTATTTTTTTGTTGCTATTCGTTTAACCATCCGTATTATTTCTTTCGATAAGGGACTTCATTGGACACAATCCGTAATTGGACACTAATAAATCTGAGAAACTGAAATAATTTATTATAAGCTGGGGTCTTTAGCACACTAAGAATCACGTTAATAAAAATAAATTATTAAAAATTATATGACTTTATGCTAATGACTATTAAGTCCATTTTTAGATGTATTTTTTAACGTAATTCATATTGTGTTCCTGGAAAAAGCTTTGATCTCATGTTCTTGGTAATGGTCGACCTATTACGTATTTCATTTAATCATTCGGGTCTGACTTCATTAACTAACTAGGATTTTAAACATTTATTGTAGTTTATAGTTTAAAACTAATTGGTAAATTTATTTTACAAATGCGTTCTTATTTACAATTTGCTAAAATGAACTAAACTAACTAACTTAAACTAAAATCTTAAAAAATGGCGTCAAAAAACTCCTCCTCTACGCTGTCAACTGGTAATGTCCCCAAGAGACTGGCAGAATTACTACGCTGAATGGCAACGCTAAGCCTTTGACCAAGGTAAAAGCCAGCCCTAGGGTCACGGGAAGTGTCAACTAAGCGTTTTGAAATTTCCTTAAAAAGGCTGTGAGCACTCGGACCCCACGGTCCTAGAGTTTCAACCCCAAACGGCTCGAAAATATAGTTACCAATAAGGTTACTATATTTACGCCGCTTGAGGTTCTCCGCAGCCGCAGCGGCAGCCCCTGCACAGCACGATGAACTAGGAAGATGGGAAGGCGCAAGAGTATCGACACATGTAGCGTCCCACACTAGAGGCATTAAACATTGACTTACATTAAACACTTTTTTAGGCTTTCACGGTTTAAAACTAAACTTATATACTACCAGTTACTTACTTACTACTACTTTCTTTGTTATATGGGAGCTCAACCTAAATAATCACGGAAGATATCCCGTAAGTGACAATATAAGTTTATTGACTTACAATTCAACATAAATAACTGGCGTGGTTTCACTTGCATTTAGTTTCTTCAGTTGTAAATTCTTTGTACATTCCTAATTAGTATCTAAGTTCTCCCTGATATTTTTCGAAGCGATAGATTTACAAAACATAGCAGACGACAAACATAGGTATTCTCAATGATTCGGGAAACCCTTCTAGGTATTGGTTTATAATACCTTTATTTATTGCAACAATTCTAACAACCAGTCTTACCAAAGGGTATCGTAATATCCTGTACTTACTGGGTTGTGGAGGTCAGATAGGCAGTCGGTGTATGTAAAATACTGGTATTCAGCTGCATCCAGAGACTGGAAGCCGATCCCAATGAAGTTGGGAGAAGGCTAGGCAGATGATGATGATGACGTGGTGTAAAAGACAAACATGACACCGTCACCACGTACTCAGATAAGGATTTTAGACCACTCTGCGTAAAGTTACTTTTGCTTTTCAATTCTTTGGCGTAGTATCTTCTAAATGTATGAAGGTACAGATTTCTCTGCTATTTTAATATTAAGGGGCCGGCGGGGCATGCGTATTTCATACAAACGTAATACCAAAATAATTTGTAAATCAAACATATTCTTAAAGTATTGTGTATTTATTTCGATTGGGTTACAGAATATCTATGTTCCCAAATATACATTTTGAAAGGAAAATGATATAAAGACGAGATATAAGGAATTTAAAATTTCTATAGAAAACTTATTTTTCTCATAACTCTTGTTTAATAATAATATAATAATTTTATTAAGGTTCATAAAGTTTTGTAGTACATGAGGGATTTACAGAGTATGCATTTATAATTACACTAGCTTCTGCCAGCGGCTTCGCCCGCGTGATGTTTGAAATTGTCCCACGGGATCTTACTACCGGGATAAAAAGTATCCTATGTGTTAATCCAAGTTATAAACCATCTGTGTGCAAAATTTCATCCAAATCCGTTCAGTAGTTTTTGCGTGAAAGAGTAACAAACATCTATACATACATCCATACAAACAAACTTTCGCATTTATAATATTAGTAGGATAGGATATTAGTAGGATGTAGTAGGTACAACCATTGCTGGGTGAATCACTGCTCTCCTAGCTAGATTGCTGAGCAATCTGTATTTAGGGGAGACAGTTTCGACTCCCTGTTTGAGTATCACAATAACCATGTATTATACTTTCGGCGCATTATAATTTAAGTTTCAGTGTCCATTCAAAATATATATTTGCGAACCTATATATTCTGTAATCCAATCGAAATAAATACATACTACCTTAAGAATGTGTATGATTTGCGAATCATTTTAGTATTAGATACGTTTGTATGAAATGCATGCTCCGCGGGCCTCTTCATGTATGAAGGAACAGATTTCTCTGTTCTTTTAATATTAAAGCAAAATATTGAAGCTACAACTGAACAGAAAAAAACTGTCCTTATTTAAATAACCAACCTTGGTTCACAATAAATTGGATCAGTTAAGTCTACAAGAATAATATCAAACAATTTATCCCGGATATTCCAATTAACTGGACTGTCTCAAGTTGTTTCAATTAATGTAGGTAAATCTGATTTACCTCCAGTAGACAGTAATCTTATCTGTATTATTTAATAGATCCCGATAAAATTGTCTGACATTTACAAAGATGACGAAGTCCTGAGTGGTTTGCTTTTGATATCTTACATAGTCAGACAGAATCGATCCCGCTGTCTTTACGCTTATGTCTTTTAAACCACGCGACGGATTTTAATGCAGTTTTCAGCAATAGATAGAGTGATTTAGGAGGAAGGGTTATATGGGGTATATGTATTTGTATATGCTACATTGATAAAGTAAATTTGAATTTAGAACATCGTGTGCACTAAGTAGTATGTGAATTCAAAACATAATTAAACCTATTTACTTATACCTCCATGGTGCCGAGTTTATAATTTTTTTTAAATTTTTTAATAACTCAGACTCGGAACTTTCTTAATGTACTTTTTTTTTAATTAGTTTTGCGCGCGCCATTTTCTTTTCACGTCATACTGTTAACACCTTAGGTTAAAACAAGGAACTTGAAATTAAGTGAAAAACCTAAAATTACCATTTATTATCTGGCGACGAGGAAGTTTATTGGACGCGAACAGAATTAACTGAATTAGTTAATAATGCGCAATTTTTGTTTGTTTGCGTAAGTCATTTCCTCGCTGAGGTGGGATGACAAGTTACGTGTTGCACTCGAATGCAAAGATTTTTCACCTCGTGCTCTTTTGATTCCCTCGCTAACGCTCAAGATTCTAAGTACTACATACTCGCTGCGCTCGTGACTCAATTTTAGAATCTTTCGCTTGCTCGTTCATCAAAATTGAGCACGCGGTTAAAAATAAACTTTACACCCTTGTATAACAAATAACTATTAAGACCTCTTTCTTACTATTTGATTAAAAGTAGTATTCATTTAAACGCTAAATAATAATAAATGCTGGGCTAGATGTAGCCAGACTTAACAATGCAATGCACTGTGTACTAATCTGCACTAATATAATCAAGCAAAAAAGATTGTAAGTTTGTTTGGTTGAAGGTGCTAATCTCAGGAACTACCAGTTCGAATTGAAAAATCTTTTTGCGTTGGATAGTCTATTTATCGAGGAAGGCTATAGGCTATATAACATCGCGCTAAGGCTAATAGGGCGATTGTGCACTACAAGGAATTTTACTGTCCGAACATCCGACTTTTTACGGTCCGAAGTGGCATGAAAAAAACGGATGATTGGCTTGTGCACTTGTCCGTCTTTACTCGGATGATACGCCTCAGTTTAGGGTAGCTCTGTCTTTGAAACTACACGCCACGCACGCGAAATTACTCTAAACGATGAGTTTCTTGGAACGTCGGCAGTTCCGTTCCGGAATAGGGAAAAGTAAAATGTCGGACGGTAAAAAACGTATAGTGCACAAACTAGTATATATGTTACTGTAAAAGCCCGAAGTGCAGTAAATCTTAAGATTTCCCAGTAAATCCTAAGTTTTACCAGCTTCAGTGGTAAATGTCCGAAATGTTCTATGATCATCGTTAATTTCGGACATGTACCAACATACACTCGGTAAATCTTAAGATTTACCCCAGAGAAGCGGTAAATGTTAAAAAATGACTAATCGAAACGTGTCAGATAACTGTGGCGTACTCGCGAGCAGTCTGCAGCCCCCCCTCAAAAGGGCGCTCGCCTCCGCGCACTTCATTCGATCATTTTGCTCGTTTAAATACGAAATTGAATATAATAAAAGAAGAAAATGGTGAAATCAGGCATTACCTACATTTGTTACGAAAACTTGTTTAACGTTCTCGAAGAAATACACGTTACTGTTGGACACGGTGGGAGGACAAGGATCATAATGGAATCTTACCGCAAGTATAAAAGTGTAACAAGACCTATTTGAGACTTTGCCAACGTTGCCTAAAGAAACAGAAGTCAAATTATAATGATGCGACTAATTATTAATAATAAATAAATGGTTAAGAAATACTCACATGATAATAAAAGTAATAAAAAATAATAACATTAAAACTGTATCATCATAATTATAATTAAAACTATGTGAAGCTTTGACTGACCGACAATTAAAATAAACGATTAAGAAATTGTCATTATTTTATTCCCATAACCAACATTAACCAACCATCATTGGTAAATCTTGGCATTTCCCAAACTCTGCTGGTAATGGCCCGAAATATTGTCTCTTTTTTATAAAATTCGGACATTTACCAACTCATGCTGGTAAATCTTAGGATTTACTGGGAAATCTTAAGATTTATCGCACTTTGGGGTTTTACAGTAACATATATATTATATGGCGTGCCATATCGGACCGTAAAAAATCGGACTGCCGGACAGTAAAATTCCTTGTAGTGCACAATCGCCCATAGGAGCGGAGCAGCAATAAGAAATGTTGCAAGCGGGGAAAAAAGCTTCAGTTGAGCAGGCGATGCGTTGCGATATAAAACTTCACGCGAACGAAGTCGCGGGCAGAAGCTAGTAACCTATAAAAAACAAAAAAGGCCAATAGCTTAACGTTCTTTCAGAGGCACGGAGATAAATCATCATGTGTAGATAAACACCCATCTAGAGACTAACCTATGTAAACGAGGCTTAATATGAAAATCGACCCAAGCAGTAGTAAAGATAAAAAAGAACTAATCATTGTTCAAGTATTCCTCAGTACAGTCTTTACGTGTTCAGTTACAAAAGTAATTTTCATTAAGGCGCTTAGACGAGCTAAATTAGCAACTCTATTTGTGGTTCAAACTTCGTTTGAAATGCTGTTAGAATAATGTTCTAATCAGCTTGCACTACAAAGTGGTTGTTACTTCAGCCACTGCGGGCCAAATAGCACGAAATTAGTGGTTTCGATCGATTTACAAAAAAACTAATGATTGGATTAAAAAACTCAAACAGTATCTTGCTAATATATTGCTTGTAAAATTATTTGCCAAAAAATCAGAATGATCGCATGCATATTAGTATGATTTTTATTGTTTGAAAGAAATTTTTAGAGATAAGTTCGTGACTTCTTTTTATCTAGCCAAATTAATTGTATTATGTTTTCAAAACAGTATCATGCTAGCATATATCCTGGAGAATCTCATATATTTTTCTGGTCTTGTTTATAGCAGTGAATCATATACTTTTAGTAATTACAAAACACGCGTTTAGCTCATGTAGTCGCCTTAAGTTATTAAAATCTTTTCTGCGTGATCAATCTTCTGAACGGCTAATTTGAATTCCTGCTGATTAGTCTGTAAATAAAGTTAGCTCGATTTTACTTTGTCTACTTTTGATTAATTGAATTCTTGGTTTTTATTTGTTTTGAATATTTGAACTCAAACACTGGAGGGTTAATTGGATTATTGGGTGTTCAGTTGAGGTGTTAGTTCTGACAGCTCAAAATACGTTTTAATTAGTCAATTAATAATATATTTAGGATCAGCGTAGGATTTGGCATATTTAGGCACCGATTGTGTCTCATAATGCTGGTCAAGCAAAAATATTGAAACTGTACCTAGTAAACAGTAAATATTAATTTATGTGTTTATTTGAGATACAAAAATAAACGACTGGTACTAATAAACAATTTGGGGAGACTTGTTTTCAGCAGTGGACATCAAAGACGTCCACTGCTAAAAACAAGTCTCCCCAAATTGTCGCCACATTGACCGGTTCCGTGCGACGGCGACGTGCATCCAACGGATTCCACGTAACATCATGCGGTTCGAGGTCGCCATTCCAGAACGTTTCGGCCAAATACATTCAGTAAAGAAAGTATCGGGAATGGATGATTTGTTTATAGTTCCAAATTCAAATGATTGTTTTTTTTTTGTTGTTAGATTGGCACAACTGTTTTCCATTTTGACGCGGAGTTTAATTGCATCTGTTATCTATATTAAATACAGTGCTGTTTTTAGTTACATCATATCTAGCGTGTATAGCGAATTTCATTATGAAAGATTTGCCTCGCTGTGGTAGGCCATCAACGTCTGCAACTGAAGTTAACATCGCAAAAGTGAAGGAAATAGTGACTGAAAATCCACATTCAACTTTGAGAGAGATAGCCGCCATACTTTCTGTATCTCACGAGTCGATCCGTACCATTTTAACTAATCATTTGGGTATGAAACATTTTACCGCTCGGCTAGTCCGAAAAGACCTGATTTTTCTCCAAAACACCAATCGCATGAGAGTCGCTGAGGACATGCTAGAACGAGTCAATTCCGACCCATCATTCATGAAACGCACTGTTACTGGACACGAGACGTGGGTTTACGAGTATGGCATGCAAACTATTCAACAAGCTTCGGAGTGGCGCCTTCCAACTGCACCGAAACCGAAAAAAAAAAGAATTCGCGACGAAAACTGAAGTCATTTCCGGGAACAGCGTTTAACAAATATTTTGATGATTGGATTATTTGTTGGCGTAAGTGTATCGTTTCTGAGCATACTTTGATGGTGATAAAATAAATTTGAATGAATAACAAACATTTTGTGTATTATTGATCTTGAAATTGTGAAATTATTCATGAAAAAGCTTTGACATACCCGGGAATCGAACTAGACCTCAGCAGTTGCGCTTGCGACCAATAAACCCACGAGGAAGCCTTCATTCACGATATACCTATCACTTAAATGATGAATAAAAGAAAACACAAAACAAGCGAGAAAATCGAATAAAATACTTGTTGCTTATTATTCACTGTATTGAATATCTCAAAGCGTGCTGCAGATATCCAGTTCCTAACTTTCTTCAGTCTGAGTCAGGCATCCGGTTGCGCCAATAAAGGCTTGTCAAACTTCTTTAAAGTAGAAAGTCTTTGTGAGAAAACCTCTTTAAATTAAACCTTGACTTTTATAGGTAAGGTTCTATTTGCAACTTCTACTTAACTATTTGTTATATGAATACAGAATAATAACATTTTTGAATGGTCAATGGAAACGACCCATCTGAGGAAAGGAGTATCATTTGATCGAAAAGCTTACGGATTTTTTTGGGAAACTTTCTACTGACCTTACGACCTTACTTAACGGAAATAATACTAACTTGGTTTTTCAATAAAATAAATAAGTCTATGTTTTTTCATGATTAAGTTTTAATTTATTAGCATAATTAAACATACTACATCTAAAACTACATGTAATTACAAAAATAAAACTAAACATAAAACTAGTACTTACACAATATATATACAACAATGTCAATAGGACACTGAGGCGTCAAAATACTCCTCCGCATCGCTGTCATCGGGAAACGTGCCCAGAAGACTGGCAGCATTGCCACGTTGAATGGCAATGCTAATTCTTTGGCCAAAGAAGTAGCCAGCCCTCTGGTCGCGCGAAGTGTCGATCAGTCGGCGGCAGATTTCCTTAAAAAGGAGACGCGCACTCGGACCCCATGACCCGAGCGTTTCGACCCCAAACGGCTCAAAGCTGTAGTTACCAATAAGGTTACAGTATTTGCGCCGTTTGAGGATCTCAGCAGCTGCAGCAGCAGCGCCTGCACAGCCTGCCGTGCTTGCAACATGGCAAGGCGCAAGGGTGTCGACACAAGTTGCGTCCCACACCAAAGGCCTGCCAACGCTCCAAGGCACCAACGTCATGCCGTCCGGTCTCTTGCCATCGTCACGCACCAAGCCGTTTGGATCTAAAACCGCTGGTACGCCGGCGCTGGCAAGAGCCCGACGGATAATGTCGTTGATGCTGGCGTGCCGTGCAATGCGACCTGCGCTCCTGTAGCAGGACAGGCCATGATGTCCGAGGCTGTCGACAGCTACACCGCAGTGACAACGATGCGAAGCAACACAAGGTGCGCCTAAGCGTAGACTCGTAGCGACCCGGAACGATGCGTCATCCATCATAGTGCCAATGGTGAATGACGGAAGTGCCTGAAGCCACAAGCCCGACTCCCATTCCCCCACAGCCAACAGACGGGCACGCTCCACAGTATTGATTGACGTATGTAATAGGGTATTCCGTACAATACTGCAGAGCGGCACGTCCCACTGACTCTGGGAGGACAGGTTTTTGGGCAAATCCGTATTGGGACCAGCCATTTTCCAAGCGTTCAACGCATCAGTCAGATACGGCACCTGAACATCAACCAGTGAAAAAGATAAAATATCCCTGGTTAATTTCTCGGTACCGTAGACCGAGGAGAGGAAAGCTGGTAAACTTATACTTGAAATTTTGCGGCCGCCGAGACCACCCAAGCGAATGGGAAGTGTGGCTTGCTGCCACGCTCGGTCGTCCAGGGCCACATTAAGTACTGAAGTAAGTGTGTTCCTAATAATTTGGTCGACTTTTTCTAAAAGCTGTGGATGCTTCCAAAGATGAGAAGAGCGAAGGCTATACGTGAATTTTGGTCCAAAGCAACAGTATCGAATAAGAGTGAAGGCTGAATGAATGTTAATTTTGAAAAGTCTCTCCGAAACATCATTAAAATTTTGGATTTTTCATGATAGTTTTTTATTACAAATATCTGTGAAGTCCTTAACAAACTTAGAAAAAACATAAGAATAAAAATCTCACATGGCTTTAACAACTGTTGAGTGTGTAGCATTTTCAATTCATTCAACTAAACAATTTCGAATATATTTGGCAAAAGCGCCCAGTAAACGTCATTCGACCTTCAAAAGATTATCATTATGGCAATGTATTTCAGAATCAGAGATGAGCAGCGGTGGCCCAGTGGTGACGG
Source organism: Xestia c-nigrum (assembly GCA_916618015.1). Lineage (NCBI taxonomy): Eukaryota > Metazoa > Arthropoda > Insecta > Lepidoptera > Noctuidae > Xestia > Xestia c-nigrum. The sequence continues at coordinate 7,291,492 of OU745258.1, read as the reverse complement.
CCCCGACTTCCGAACAGTAAGTCGTGGGTTCAAACCCAGACAGGCATTACTTTGTGTAATTTATTTCATCACCGCTGCTCTCAAAACGGTGAAGGAAAACATCGTGAGGAAACCGGCATGTCCTAGAATCAAAAATTCGGAGACATGTGACATCTATCAATCCGCACTGGGCCCGCGTGGTTGATTATAGCCCATTCCTTCTCATGGAGAGGAGGCCGTGTCCCAGCAGTGGGAAGATTATAGGCTGATGATGATGATGATGATTTCAGAATCGATTCTGTAGTGTCCGTCCAACATGACAAGTTAGTAACAGGGCCGGTGATTGAACTGATTCCTTCGCTCACATTAGAACCCCATTGCCGTAAAAAAAAAAACTCATTGTATATTCCATATTACATATTTACCTACTTCTAGCAGTACATACAATTTGATTTAGACGTCAATGTCAATTATGATGGATGATAGGTCGCAAATCCAAACATAATGACAATATGATCAATACGAGGTGGAATTGACATCGCGTCGAATACCGAGGTGTCACAGCAAATTGTATGTGTTGAAGTGTTTATTTGAATTTCAAACAAGTACAGCGGTTCCCCTATTTCGTATGACTACATAATTTGGTGGAAGATTACTTGATCATTCCATACCATTTACTTATGTTATATGGTGTTTGTTATAGGTTAAGGGTTTTCTAAAAAAAGGATTTTGGCCACCCTAAACAGGTTAAATTTTTCAAGTGCGCGTGCATTGCCAAATCCGAAACTATAAGGAATTACAAAAAAATACTCAAAGGGGTCTCGGGCCCGATTTTATGAAACCGATTTCCCTAGCCAGGAATCAACTCCTTGATTTTGTAAAAAAAACGCTATTAATAGCATTCGGTGGCGTAGAATATGTACTGCTTTGCTCTCAAAGCGGTAAATAAGGTAAAACTTAATGAGAAAAACAGTGTCTTATTACCGAAAACTTCTGAGACATGTCACATCTATAAAATTGCACTGGACCCACGTGGTGAAAGAATGAGAATGCGTGTGTCCCAGCTGTGGGAATAGGTCAGGTTGATTATGCTCAGTGATAAACCTGTTAATACTTTGCTCTGTAGAATGATCTGATGACAAGCTCGTTAATTTTAAATGGAAGTTCGCAAATTGCGTCTTTGATTTTATGATAGCTAATCTATACAACGAGAATTTTAGCGCTCTCCAGCCAGCCTACTAAAAACGTTTATTATCATTACTTTTCAATCTTAGAAACCTTCTGAACACAATCGAGTTACCTAAAAAATTCAATCAAGCACAACTGTTGACTTTGCACGTCGATTTGTGTGAAAAATCCTGGCGGCGACGTGGATAAGTGGTTGGTGACAACCCTATCTCGATCTGTTTACGGTTTCTTTCAGAATTGGGTTCGTGATCCCGCATCGTAGGGGTGTCACGTTAACGTGCGTAATTGGTATCGAGGTTGGCTTTGCTATAGGTAAAATTTTGTTAGTGGCGTGGTACTTAGTTTTTGAAGATTGTATAAACTTTTTGGTGTAATCTGAGCATGAATGATTTTCGTGGTTATTATAAGTTCACGATGTAATGTTTAAGTTAGAAGATACTTAGCCTTATCTTTTGATTACTATAGCGTAGAGCGGGAGTGTCTCAGAGGTCTAGTGGTCGCAAGCGCGAGAGCATGACATCCTTGGTTCGGTGGGAAAAATACGAGATGGGCCGGAGCCATAGCCAATTTTTTTTTCTCAGTAGCAGAACAGAGTCTGGAATTGACCCCGGTTGATGGCAATAGGCTCGCCCCCTATTACAATGGGACTTAAACATAACTGGAGAAATGTGGGTCACGTCTAATAAAATGTATACACTTTCCTTAATATTATAGCTATTATCGCGAGAAATAATCTTTTTCATAAAAATATGAGTTCCAGAATACTATGTACGTAACAACATTAAATTTTAATCAGTACATTAGGAGAAACACAATTTAAAAAATTCTTAAGTGTTTACATTTTATTAGATCGTACTATTTGGTATTACTCTTCTTAATCCTTCAGGCGTGATGTTGTTATGTATAACAAGAGTGTTTTATTACAGGTAAGCAATAACAATTTTTAAGTATTTTCTGTTTCATAACTATGTACTTTTCGTACGAACCTATTCTGGAATTTTCATTTACCCGTTTATCATTTCGCCATTATTATTTGAAAGCCTATCCTAAAATTAATTTCTTCAAACATAACTTCTCCTGTTAAAATTTATTAACAATAAACTTTAATATTTCTCCGTCTAAAAAGTGTAATGCCTATAAAATTATTTGAAACACAAAGTGCGCAGAGGTAAACCCATATTTTGTTATTTTACGATATCCGAACATAAAATGGAAACGGGTATCATTTCGGTCGTGAATTCAAACGTAGGATCGTGTATAAACTTTATACCTTGCGGCAATATTTGAAACTTTCGTCATAGAAGATGTCGAATACACATTGGGAACATCTGGATTCTGGATCTAGGCACACGGGTTTTAATGATAAATGCCAGGTTTTGTGTTCAATAAAAGCCATAACGGAAATATGGTGAAGGAAAACATCGTGACAAAACCGGCATGTCCTAGAACCAAAAAATTCGAAGACTTGTGTTATATCTACCAATCTACGTGGTGGATTATAGCCTATTACCTCTTATAGAGAGGAGGCCTGTGTCCCAGTAGTGGGAACATTAATAGGCTGATGATAATGATGATGATAAGCCTTAAAACATTCCTATTCCGTCTCCCCTTTGTCAGTTCGTCAGTGTAGGTTGGATCAGTGTGAGTTTAAGTTACGATTAAAATAAACGACCACGTGCGATTCTAGGACACGTTCCTATCACCTGCCTATCTGACCTCTACGACCCAGTTAGTACTGGCCGGGTAATAAGACACCCCTGGGTAAGACTGGTAGTCAGACTTCTTGGGCCACTGACTTCCAGTAACGACTGTCAAAGATCTACAAATGACAGCCGGGACGAACAGCTTAACGTGCTTTACAAGGCATGGAGGGCGGTCACCCATCCACAGATCAACCTAGGCAAGCACGGTTTAACCAAAATTTCGACCCGAGCGGCTGTTATTATGTAGCCACGAGCTCCTTAGCTCCTGTACGTAGAATCAGTCATAAAAGGAAATTCTAAGCTCTAATACCTACACAATTTCTTTCCCGGATAACATTTCCAAGTTTACTTACGAAGAATAGTCAGTCTATCGAGACACCATAAATCACCCCAATCAGATTATATTTCATTGTATCACTCCTCGAGCCAGTACATATTAATTTACAGCCATCTTTAATAAAATTATGAAAAATTCTCAATTCAAAAATTTCGCTCGCCTAAAAAAGAGGCCTCGCGAAAAAGTTTTATCAATTCGGATATTCCGAATTCCGATACGGTGTTGCCAACGGGTGGATATTCCGATATACATCGTTGCAACTTATACAGCCCTCGTTCGAGATTTATTCCCGTACGATTTTTATTTCCTATCCATTCGAGCGTGTTGTGGGAGATACGTGTCCGGGCATTTTGTGAAATGCCACCAATCGTTGTGCAATGTGGATAAAATGTACTAACTAAAGTGTACTTCAAACGATTTTGTATTGTATTGGCTAACAAGTACTGTTAAAAAAACAAAAATATTGGAAACACATAACATAACATCACGCCTATAATCCCCGAAAAGTTAGGCAGCGGTGTACCTAATACCAGTTATGTTTAGCCTATGTAAAAGGGGGCAAGCCTTCCCATCAAATGGGCAGAAATTCGTGGCTGGTACTTAGAAATTCTTAATGGAAAAACCCAATAACAATTTGACAAATCTGGAACCTCCCATCCCAGGACCTCATGCTGAGCAGTCGTACTTGCAACTACCATACTGCAGCGTTAGATAGACAGATGATGTTAATTATGTACACCATATAAATTTCAGCTATTGAAAAGCATTTCGTCATTTTACATTGGACTGTTTTTGCTAAAAGTGGTATTTACGAGACACCTTTGGATGTTGTTATGATAGGACTAAATATTTAGCCTGATTGATATTTTAGTCCCTGATAATGTTATTAGTTTTAGGGAAAACCTTCTCGAAGCCGAAGCGAAATTGTGGTTTTAATTTAGGCCATCTCATAAACACTTCGTCCGGATCCTTATTTATTAGGTACAGAACTAACAAAGTAGCAGCCTACGCGATAAAAGTAGTTGTTTATAAAGGTCTAAATTGACTTCTAGGAAGCTGCAATCAAGTTGAGCCTTTATAGATTGAGCAAACAAAACATACAGGACTTGGCTACGTCCCATCTCGTAACTTTCCCATTTCGACAACTCAACAAAACAGCATCGCAAAGGGCCCGTAACTATTTTGATCTTTATATATACCAATTGAATCCCATTTCGTCAAATTTCAGTATGCGTAAACACAGGGCAGCGGGGTTAATCCGTACGGCGAGATACTGTCCTATTTGGCAAAGAATCTTATAAACATTACGTTCATACCTACTATGAACATTTCGTAATAATAGTCCACAGTTTGACTTCAGTTACTACTAGGTATAATAGACCTGTCTCTGCTTCCATGCCACATAACTTGATGACCCGAATGGCGTAGCGGTAGTGAAGCTGCCTTACATTCTTAGGGTGCTGGGTTCGAATCTCGGTAGGAGCAAATGTTTGTGTGATCAACATGGACATTTGTTTCAGAGTCGAACAAAAAATAAATATACAAGTAGTATACCAACTATCTGGTGTCCACGACACAAGCCTTGCTTAGTGTGGCACGAGATGGCGCTGTGTGTTAATGTCCAACGATATTTATTTTATTTATTTATTATAACATACCATCAAGCGAGCCAGCAACAACTGGGCTCAAATTCAGCCTACGTAGCTGCAACTGATAATTTCTTGATTGAATCACATTTTATACCTGTTCTGGGAAACGAACCTCAGCAGTCGCGTTACTAATACCAGTCTCATCTAAAAAACGTAATCAAACCTTCTCCGTTCACGCAGTACGTTTGTGGAACTCGCTTCCGCCTAACATTCGCGACTCTAAAACTCTATTTATTTTCAAAAAGCAAGTCAAGGAGCACTACCTGTCCTCTATGCTGTAATATTCTATATATATATTATAGGTATATATTTACAATATCATTATTTATTTTTACGTGTTTGTATAGTTGTATTTACGTTTATTTTATATAGTTATATTTATCTTTTAAGGGTCTTAAATTTAATTTTTTATGTTTTGCCTTTTCTACACACTGTGTCTACATTTCTTATCTAACTTTCCTCTCGCAGGTCTGCTGGAAGAGATTTCTTATGAAATAAGCAGTACCTTTGTGCTCTTCTATCGTTAATGTAATGTCCTATGAAGTATTTTGTGTGTACATAAATAAATAAATAAATAAAAAAAAATAAATAAAATCAAGCGAGCCAGCAACAACTGGGCTCAAATTCAGCCTACGTAGCTGCAACTGATAATTTCTTGATTGAATCACATTTTATACCTGTTCTGGGAAACGAACCTCAGCAGTCGCGTTACTAATACCAGTCTCATCTAAAAAACGTAATCAATTTTCCAATTTAAAACTACAAACGACGACTTTTCACTCGGAGGAGCTCGTGGCTAAATAACATCAGCCACTCGGGTCGATCTTTAGGTTAAGCAATGCTTGTCTAGGTTGGTCTGTGGATGGGTGACCACCCTTACATACCGAGTTTCCTCCGTGCCTCGGAAAGCACGTTAAGCCGTTGGTCCCGGCTTTCATTTGTCCATCTTTGACAGTCGTTACAGGTTGTCAGTGGCCCCAAAAGTCTGACACCTGGTATCGTATTTCCCAGTATTAACTGGGTTGTGGAGGTAAGATAGGCAGTCGCTCCATGTCAAATACTGGTATTCAGCTGCATCCGGTTAGACTGGAAGCCGACCCCAACATAGTTGGGAAAAGGCTAGGCAGATGATGACGAAACGACGATTTTCACTAGGTTCGCGTTTAAAATCCATTACGATATTTTCAGGTGAAAACGTTCGAATTTTCTCTGAATCGATCATTTTTCTAACAATAGTGCTGTATCACGGTCACGCGATACTTCGCTCTATCTTTGTCCGTATTTTGTGTGGCGAAGTTTTCTTGTTTTTTATTAATATGTTCGTCACAGTTGTTTGCAAAAAAGGGTCGACAGAAGTGTAGGTAGTTTTGCTTGTAAAGTACATTTCTCAGATGACGTCGTGTGAAATGATGCTGAAAAGTCTGCTCCTATTCACTACGTGGGTAGTTTAATGTGTGTGGGGTGTTACACTACCAAATGAAAATCCTTTTAAGACAATATACTTATTTTTTTTTTCTTTCAATCAATTTAAACATGCTTTTGTCTTATAATCTTATGTCAAGTCTGTTCTGGCAAAACATCACTTAACTTAAAGTACTTACGAGATTATATCCGTGATTTTCCTTTGGTTTTAAACGAGGACGAGGCGAGGACGGTTTTAAACTATCGAGTACGTGTAATCCAGTGATAAACCTAATAAAAACTAACATGCGTCTCCATTATAAAGAAAAACCGAGTGATACTGTGAGTGCGTTCTGTCGTGAGTTACAATCGAGTTCCAGTAGTGCGCGTAATAAAAGACTAAGGAAGAGGGTAGACAGATTTGTCTGCTCATAATTAATAATTTTCGTCCCACCCGCATACGCCCCTCTTCAGTGTTCCCGCGATCATGATGCTTGCAACAGCGTCGAAATATCGGGTGCTCGAAAAACCAAAGGAAAATCATGGATATAATCCCGTAAGTGCTTTAAGTGTAGTAAAAACCGTGAAAGTCTAAAACAGGACATCACTTAAATTCTTTATTTTTATTAAAAAAATATATTTTACTAAGCTGCCAGTACCAATTAGCGGCCAAGACGATATATTGTCATGTAACCTCTACAGTACCTTCTGCCTTAGCCATATCATTATCGGTTGCTTTTCTTGTCCCAACTATGTAAGAGTTGGCTTCTAACGTATCCGATTGGCTTTCTAACGAAAGCCAATCGGATACGTTAGAAGCCAGCCAGTTAGGATGTTGCCACGCCAGCCAGTTAGGTTGTTGGGGTTACCCAACAACCCGGTTTCCGGGTAATTCGATACCCCTTGGTAAGGTCATCAGGTTTTCGGGTCTGTGAGTATGTGTTACCTAAAATTGGTATTTGTCTGCGGTTTTCGGAAAAATCACAATAGAATGCTAGGTACTGTTTTTCTAACTGAATTAATCATATGACCTAGAACCGACTAGATGCAGTATAGTTTTATGTATTTGGGTTTAACAGTAGAATAATAAATGAGTATACTTTCAAAGCAGTTATTGCCACAAAATGTTTTGAGGTACACCTTGAGAATTTACAACGGCTTTGTGTCAATTTCATTAGGTATTCTTGTTTATTTTATGATTTGGCAAAATAACTAAAGTTTTCGTTGTATTTTGTGTGTAAAACTATCTAAGAAAAACTGGTCACAATGCCAGAAGTAATCGGGTTTTATATACTCGGAGAAAAACGTAGCAATGCATTATATCGTAAATGGTTTAAAATACCAACAATAAGGCGATAAATACTGCTTTATAACTATTCTTAGCTTGTTTTATTAGCAGCTTTATGAAGAATTTCATAAAGTTATCAAAATATATATTCATGCTTGCTTAAAAAATCAAAGTTCCAAATGACTACACACTTTAACACAGCCTTTAACAGAATAAACACAAACCTAATTTGTGTAATTACAACGTTATTTTACTAAGAAGCGGGTAAGAGGCGGCAAATTGATTAAATAACAAACTTTAACATTTAGCTGAGTAAATATGTAGACGTGATGTAGGTTTAACTTTGAATAAGGCATTGAATAAGAAAATCTTATGGAAGCGAAGCTCACGAAGTTTTCTTGTGTATTATGTTGAAATGCTTTGTGAAGGAGTTCGTGGCCAAATAATAATAGCCGTTCGGGTCGATCTTTAGGTAAAGCTGTGCTTGCCTAGGATAGTCCGTCGATGGGTGACCAATGTTACCATCCCAGTTTTTTCCGTGCCTCCCAAAGCAGAGGTTTTCCTCAGAGCGCACCTATTTCTAAGCGCAACCATCTAAGCGCAACTAAATCTTTCCTCAGAGCGCAACCACACATGATAAAAAAATTGATAGGGGTGTGATGAACTCGTTCATTATATCGATAGACAGTTTTAAATCAACTGTCCTAACTGTTTATAGGCAAACAGATATTTACTGGAACTAAGTGTTGAAGCAACTTTTGGTCAGTAATGTACAGAAGTACTAGGCTATTAGGAATTGCAGACGGTATTTCAATCACATGTTTGCTCTGAGATAATACTAAACAGTAAGTACTACCTACTTAGATACCCGAAATATAAAAGAAATATATAAAAATTACTCCTTGAACTTCTGCTAGCCTAGTATATTTTGATGGGCTAGCAGAGGGAATGATTATTTAAAACTGTCTATCGATATCATGGTTGCGTTCTGAGGAATGATTTAGTTGCGCTCAAATGGTTTCGCTTTGAAATAGGTGCGCTCTGAGGAATACCTCGCAAATCATGTTGAGCCGTTAGTCCTGGCAGTCATTTAATTTTGTAGATCTTTGACAGTCGTTACAAGTAGTCAGTAACCCGAAAGTCTGACAACCGATCTTACCCAGGGGTTATCGTATTACTCAGCACTGTCAACGGTTGTGGAGACCAGATAGGCAATCGTGGTGTAACACGTTTCCTTCTTCCATTCTCATCGTCATGGGATCATAAACTGCCTTCTCTTTCTTCTCACACAGTCTTCTTTTACCGTCTACTCCCTCTCCATTGAAGGAGATATACGCTTCCATTAATTTGTTATTCTATGACCTTGTTAAGCACACACCGAAAATATCTTACACGTGTTCACATAAAGTTTACTGCTTTAATAGGCACTTTGGTAAATTATTAAATAATGATTTTATTATTTTAGTGGCACGATCAGTTGGAAAAGCGTATTAAATTATAAATGATATTGTATTTCTATGAATTGGTTTTCAAAACACTTTTACACGTAACAAATTGTTGTATTTTAAAACTAAATGGTGCCGATGTTTTTAACCTGACTAGTTTGAAAAGACACATTCGAAACAAACTCAGAGGGCACTAATCATGAGAGATATTTCTCGACAGCATGTATTGTAGGGAGTAAGACACCTCTTCACGAAGCCGAAAGACACTTGTTCTCCTCATCATTGCAATACACCATACCTACCTTCTAGTTACGGAGAATGGGGGGTCAAAGTTACAACTTTTTGACAAGTAGTTTTTAAATACAAGTTTTTTTTAGTAAGATTTTAACTTTTAACACCTCCGTGACCCGTACTATTAAATCCATCCATCAGCACAATGTTTAAGTGCGTTACATTGAGTTCTACCACAAAACATGATTTATAACCTCAAAAAAGTTGTTTCCCAGCAATATTTTGTTGCATAAAGTTACTTAGTTTCATGTACAGAATGCTTGGTTAACGGCTTTGTGATGAGGTTGTTTACACCCTGTATAACGCCAAGTCATAAGTCCCTGGGCGGCATTAAAACTCTGACACCAGGCTAAGCACCTGATTTCATAGAATTTTTAAGCTGTTGCATAGCTTCTATCGCGGCCCTTGAGCGTGGAGACCGAATCCAGAAATTCCGTTACGAAAATAACCTAACACCCCATAAAAAACAAACTTAACTTAACATAGAAAACTTAGTAATACTGAATGGCATGATGCGCAAAATTTCAAATATAAAAATAAGATGAATGGCACTCGGGGACTGCCGCGGTAAAGCTATTGCAACACGCGCTGTGTCAAGAAGTACCTACCGCTTTTTGAATCAAGCCCTTGCTCCAGCTGCCAAGCGAGAGCCTCCTAAGATGTTGGTCGAGGCTCTTGGCTAATTACCGACACGACTATCGGCACAATGACTGCTATACTCACGTCCCATATGTCGACAACCTCGCGAGCCAGACTATATATTTAAATTGTTTGTCTTTCTTTGCTTTCACGAGGTTCTCGTCATGCGGGACCGTTATATCAACAATCATTGTGCGACGCTCCAATCGATCTATCACCACAATGTCAGGCCTATTGGCAACAACATTCCTGTCGTTGGTAATAAATAGGTCGATCCCAATACAACGTGATATTACTATTAACGAGAACTGGGTCGGGCGCACTCTTATACTAAGGCACTTTTGATTCCACAAGGTTGTACTTCAAAGCAAGTTGCTAGTGGATAATCCTGGCAACAAGATTGTGTCTAGGCAAGTACTCTCCGTTAGCCAGACAGAAAATGTATATTATGTATGAAAATGTGTTCTCTCAAGTCCATTTCTATACAACAAATGTTTATAAATACATTGAATTCGAATCAACTCTTTATCTGAAGTTATTTATGTAGATATCGAATACTCATTAATCAAAAGTATTAAATTACATTCGAACTATGTACCTGCCCCAAAGTTCTCTATTTAACTTGAAAAGTTGTGTACTTCTTTCAGATCATTAAGTCTTTTGTTTTTAAACAAATATTTAGTGAATGTTTAGAGGTTTTGAGGCATTATTCTAACAATGGGGCCTCGCCAATTATTTTCAAATATACTCCGACATGAAAGCCTTAAAAGCCTTTTGATATCGTATCCGTTAAATTTTGCTGTTTTTTTTCTAATACCTATTTGGGATTTTTTTCCTTTACCTACTGACCTGATTTTTTGGTTTATATTATGTCACCGTAAAATTGTCAAATACGTTATATTGTAATATCTCTAGCGATATTGTAAAGTCTCGAATTATTGTCAAATGAACATATTGCTTACAACAAAACGCATTATTTTTCGTGAAATGCATGCGATGGTAGTCAACTTACGCGGTGTGGAGGGAAGGAGGGGTCCCCCTTGCCCAGTGGTACTAATCTCATGAAAAGATAATGCACCATTCCTGAGAAATACCGATTAATATAACATAACCTTAAAACACTTTATATTCCCCCTAAAAAGCGTAGTCGACGGCCCCTATTTCCGAGTGCAGGGTTTAAAGGAACCGGGGGGTGCCCCAAGTCCCGATTATGGGGGCAGAGATACTTCCGTATGTTCAGTTGACAAGAATTCGAGACATTACAATATCGCGAGAATAAACACGTTATATTGTAATATAACGTGTTTGTCAATTTTACGGTGACATATACAGGGTGTATTTCACCTCATCACAAAGCCGTTAACCAAGCATTCTGTATATCAAACTAAGTAACTTTCCGCAAAAAATATTGCTGGGAAACAACTTTTTTTTTTGAGGTTATAAATCATGTTTTGTGGTATAACTCAATGTAACGCACTCAAAACATTGTGCGGATGGATGGATTGAATAGTACGGAGGTCGTAGAGATATTTAAAGTAAAAATCATGCGATAAAAAGTGATATTTAGAAAAAAACTTGTAAAAATCTTGCTACTTTGACTCCCTATATCTCCGTAACTAGGAGGTTCCCAGGTATAGTGTAGAATAAAAAAATGATCAGAATGACGAGGAGAACAAGTGCCTTTCGTATTCGTTAAGAGGTGTTTTACACCCTTTATAATATGTGATATTTTACTGTTTAGAATAAATCAGTAAGCACTCTTCACATCTAGAGTGTTAAACCAAAGACAGTTTGGTTATCAAAAAGGTGTAGGCACATCTGACGCCATTTATACCTTACTTGATGATGTTATAGGAAAACTGAATAATAAAATGTGAGTTTCCGATGGTTTTTTTCTGGATTTAAGTTCCTCGTTTGACACTACAGACCACGAACTACTTCTTACAAAAGTGACACATTATGGTATAAGAGGTAAAGCCTTGAAATTATTCTCTTCGTTTCTCAAAAACAGAAAAATGTTCATAGAAATTGTATATGTCGGAGAAAGATGAAGTCAACGAAGAGTTGATAGTTCGTTGCATACGAGCAATTGATAAGATTGATTGTTAATTTAAAATAACTTGTTAAATCCTAATTTAATGTGATTTGATTTATCACATTTGAATATTGTGTAAAATCTAACTAATTTCTTTAAAAGTCATTGCAGAGGATAAATATCCAGAGTAGGGTCGCACGCCATCTTTACTGTCTTGATGGGCTTGACACATACGGTGACAGAGCAAGGATTGCTAGGAGATGGTTTGGAGAACGGCGGTGGATCGAGGATTCAGGTGGATCGCTGGTGATGAATAAATTGGTGTCGTGAACCTGCTGCTCGAATATAATTTCTAAGCAAACTAATTATTGTGAAATATTGCCATTAAATTGTGTGAAACAGTGAATACTTTGTTTTGTGCCCGCATTTCACCCAAATGATACCCACTAGACTCCGTGAATACTGATGATGTCGAGAAGGATGCTGCTTCTCCGACATATATAATAATTTGTTACCTTCCTTTTACAACCAACATAATAAATATACAAGAGTTTTATGCTGCCGTTATAAGAAAGAAGGCCGTAACTACGACAACGTTGATTCCGAGATAATTGAAGTTTTATCTAAAACGGAGGCCCGCGGTTTACTGAATGGTTTTAGTTAGTGATGCTTATTTTATAAAACGTCAAAAAATATAGGCTATATGTTGAACCATAATTTATTTAAAATCAGACATGCGTATTCATTTTATTTTATTTTTGCCCTTTTGTCTTAGCAAAAAAATAATTATAATTTGTGAAATACTTATCTGAAAGGGCGTAATTGCGTAGAATGTAATTACGGCTTAGCTTGGCTTGGCATGGCTTCTGAATGAAAAAGCGTTCCTTCAAAATACTTATGTAAAAAGCCCTTATTGCGTAGTTAGGGCTTTTTCTAGTAGTAAATTTATTGAATATTTAAAGCTTAACAATATTTAATTGGTAATTGCGGCCTTCCAGACTAGAATTACGAAAATACTAACAAAAAAAGCCGTTATTGTATAATTAAGGCTTTTCAGATTTAAAAACCATAATTTATGTCGTAGTTAAGGCTAAAATGTTTATGCTATCTTTGATCTCATACGAGATACAGCTTTGTGAGTAAGACCACAAGATAGCATTTTCTTTGCTGATTCCAAATATGGTTATAACTCATTTTTGACAAAATTGTTAGTTACGGCCTTCTTTGTTATGACGGCAGTATGGATGCGGTGCATAAACAGGTACACCAATGGTTTTCTAACAAAAAATATTTCTAATAAATCATTTTCAATCGCCAATTTGTTAGATGTTGCAATAACGATAAAATTAAATGCCATAATAATCACAGTTGCACACATTCAAACCCTGGTTTGGAAACAAGGGTTTGAATTGGATTTTATTTTGACCTAAATAAATACCAATTGTATGGAAGTCTGAATAAAGCCGATTTGAGAGTGAATAGTCATTAAAACAAATCTTGAAAGGTGCAGCGGGAATCAGGCCATACGTGTTAGGTTTTAAAGTCGTATTTCAATGTTTTCATATTTTTGCAAACTAAATTTTGAATGCAGAATAGATGTTTTATGGCAGTTGTGCCCGTAAAACCAATAACTCACTAGGTATTTCATGAAACTGGCCGGTTACTAAACTAACAGCCTAACCATAAACCAATCAGTTTGACTAGTAGGGAAATCGGTAACAGACCAAAGATTTACTGCTTTACATTAATGAAAAAGTGAACCTTACGCAATACGAAGCAAGGTTTAAATTTTATTTATTGGAGAACTGAGACGAATCGAATTGAAGCCATTAAAGTGTTCAAAAATAAAAGACCCGTTTTGGCATTTGTTAGCGCAATAGTAACAAAGTTCAATTTCCGATAGCGGTGTCAATTTGCTATGGATTTGACGGCAGTCAAAACGTATTTCGTCGACTCTAACTGTGTATTTTTGGCTTTACCATAAATATTGCCGTGTTAACATTATCATGTATGTATGTGTGTGTGTATCGCTTATTTATAACTAGTGGATGCCCGTGGCTTCGGCCGCGTGCAAATTTTAGGAATACTTAAACTTTCCTCGAGAATCACTCAATCGATTGGTAAAAATAAATAATATTAGGCTATTTTTAATTTACACAAATTGGACTCAAACTTAAACTTTGGGAGCCAGGGTTACGGCTGTTTCTACCAGGTTTTCTCAAAAAGGTTTAAATGTAAAAAGTAAAACTAAGTTAACTAGGGTAATCTCAATAATAAATGCTATTTTGGATACAATTTAGAGCTCAATAAATAACATCACCCCATACAAAAAAAAACACTCAACACCAAAAATGCACATGGTTTGAAAAAAAAAAAATTTTCATTTAAGTCGGCGAGCCACGCTACAAAACGTAGAAAACGAACACGTGTGATTACATTTTTCAAAGCACATCAAACGCACTGCGTGGCTCGTGCCGCCAATTAAAAGTTTGACATAAAGCGAATGACCATCAATGGTATATGCGTGGTTTTTGGAATAGGGTTTATACATGTACAGTCACGTCTTATAATATGTATACACTTTCCTTAATGTTATAGCTTTTTCGCGAGAAATAACGATTGTAACTAGGGGATTGGATCTTTTTCCTAAAAATATGAGTTCCAGAATACTATGTACAGTGCCGACCAAAAGTCGATAGGCAATCTCACAAAGCAATAGCTTGACGTTTAGTTTGACTTACGACCTTCTACTTTCAACAAAATAGATATTGTCAGCAACTAGTTGTAGTTCATAATTTCAATGCCAATATCTAAGACATGATGGCCTAGCGGTTGGGCCCGTCCAGAATTAAGAGTGAATCAGTAAGCCGTGAGTTCAAATCCCGCAGTTACTTTTAGACTTTTTGTAAGTTTTTACTCTACAGAAATATTATATTCTTTAACTTGTTTGCTTTGTTCACACATTTCGTAAAGTTAGGGAGGTAGATAGAAAAATAAGTCAAGAATTTTGTTAGATTTCTGTGAGGTAGACATGAACTTTATGAATATTTTAACTTGATCGGAATGAACTTTGTCGTTTGGTTGTAGTCATACATAATACACAATATAATGTGGTAGTTGATGGTCAGTGACGTGTGGTTTAATAGATAGCGATATTGTTGTTGGTGTGATTCTTAAAATGCGGGCAAATATTAATATTAAGGCGGGGGCGACTATTATCGCGAATTATCCGCGCTTCATAAAAGTGGCCTTAATAGAACTGAATGTGAGTATTATAATTATTTATGAATTGTAACTTAAATATTAAAAATTAAAAACGAATGGGTAAATTGTTCATTTATTTGGTGACCTGTGGTTTACTTAATTCGTTGTTTTTTTTTCAAACTATCATGCAAGATAAATAATTAGTGTTTATTATTGGATTTATAAATGCAGAGTGAATGAAGTCACTTTAGTATTTATTACAGCTGCCTAACATCATTTTTTTTGTTTAGAGAAATGCAGTAAGTCTCTGGATCAAAAGGTATGAAGGAGAAGGGAGCCTTGCAAGTAGACAGCGAAGTGGAAGGTCGTCGCTTATTAGCGAAGCGCAGCGACAACATATCGTGGGCGAGTATGAAACCAATGGTTTCACACCTACGACACACTCGGAGTCACCGCAAACTGTTCGCCGTGCCGTCCACGCTGAAGGCTTGCATCACAGAAGATCAGCTAAAATGCCCTTCTTGACAGAAAGACATAAAGAAGAACGATTACGTTTCGCACGGGAATATTTAGACTTTGACTGGATTACTTCCATTTTGTTCCGGTTCGCGGTCGCCACTCCAGAACAGTTCGACCCCATCGGCCATCCGTTCTGCGAGCAATGTGCCCAGCCCACTGCCACTTAAGTTTAGCAATTCTTCGGGCTACGTCGGTGACCTTGGTTCTCTTGCGGATGTCTTCATTTCTGATGCGATCACGCAAGTAAACTCCGAGCATAGCCCACTCCATTGCCCTTTGGGTGACTTTAAGCCGCATACGTCTACTTGACTGCATTGAAAATAATGGGGGTTATACAAAATATGAATCCCTAATGTTCTAGTTTTAATTAGACGTGTTACAAAATGTTTAGCGATATTAATAATTCCTAAATTGAGGTTTAGTTTCAATCTTCTTTTCTTCAGGAAAATGAACACTTAAACTATAACCTCAATATGAGTTACATTTATTGTGACGTCACATAAAAAACATATTCACGAAGTATAAATTATGTATTAGTTTTCAGTAAGCAAGCTCTGTTGAATACCGATAGATAGAAGTGGGTATCAACAATTATATTTGTGTGATTAGAATATCCTTGTTATGTTAATAAAAAATGACTTCAAAGTGGGTATACAGATACACAAAAAAATCTTATGAACGGTTACAAGAGAACTTCTTATATCTAGGTAGGAATGTGACGTTACAAATCTTATTAAAGTTGTTAATTATAATTATGAATAAATGAAACGAATAAAACAATTTTTGTTATCTGTCAGCACGACTTTTTTTTCCACCTTCCAACACCGAAAAAATATTACACAATCACATAAATAGTTATGATGGGTTATTAACTTATATTTATTTTTATATTTTATTTCAAAATAAATACCTAAGTAAATAGTTTTTGCATAAAATACAAATATTAATAAAAGTGGTTACAAAAAAAAAACCCATATAATGTAAGCGGTATTTGAACTCAAGACACGTTGATCGTGAACCCACTGCTTAACCTAAACAGCTATCAACACCTGGTAGATATGGACGAATTTTAGCTATCCAATGCAAATACGATCATGCGTTTGCTGCGTGTATAACAAAAGAGACGGTAATATATATCTTTTTGTTTCGTGGAGAGCGACGCGACAGCTTGCGACAGTAGGCGACTCTGTAGCTGTGGTGTGCGTAGGTACTGTATTGAGACAGCTTACACATACAGCTGCACGGACGCTCGCCCGTGCGTTCACAGCAATATGATCCTTCGCGTGCCTGTGAACTTATGAACGCTTACTGTACGTAATAACATTACATTTTAATCAGTACATTTAATTGAATTACTATTTAAAAAACTCTTAAGTGTTTACCTATCTGTGTTTTTTGGGTGTAAAACACCTCTTCACGAAGCCGAAAGGCACTTGTTCTCCCCATCATTGCGATCATTTTTTTGTTCTATAATGGTGTATACCGTAACCGTACCATAACGTCCGTACAGTAACTAGAAGGTTCCCAGGTATGGACCTGGGAACCTTCTAGTTACGGAGATATGGGGCGTCAAAGTTCCAACTTTTTGTCAAGGTTTTTTTTTTTTAAATAAGTACACGTTTTTTTTGTAAGATTTTAATTGTTATCACCTCCACGACCCCCGCATCATTCAATCCATCCATTAGCACAATGTTTTAAGTGCGTTACATTGAGTTCTACCACAAAACATGATTTATAACCTCAAAAAAAAAGTTGATTCCCAGCAATATTTTTTGCGTAAAGTTACTCAGTTTGATGTACAGAATACTTGGTTAAGGACTTTGTGATGAGGTGGCTTACACCCTGTATTATTAGACGTGACTGTACTTATATTAGAGTAATGCAAAATAGGGTAAACGATAAAAACTCTAATAAGTCCGCCAGTTAGATAATAAAAAAATATTTGTCCCATATTTTTCCTTTTATTACATAAATCCAAAAGACATGGACAAATCCTGCCCCAACTGAACCAAAATAAAAGTATAACAAAATAATTATAAAAAAAGAAGTTATGAACTTTGGAAAACGTACGATACCAGATTTATAATAGAACTCAAAATAAAAAAAAGTAAGATAAACACTAGAATATAGATAAAAGTACTTTAGACGTAGTGACAAAAACAAGTTCTTTTAACCTTAATAACTTTTGGCCAAATCTGCTGAGCAATACGCACCTTTTATATTTTTGTTACAGAAAATGTTTACTATTAAATGACATAGTTTTTATATCTGTTCAATGTTCATGCTGGGGTACAGGCTCATGCAATTTTTGAGCAAGTTCTTTACGACGATACGATGCGACGTATATTCTCAATACGTCCCGCCTTAGTATAATTTTTAATAATAAAAAGTAGTAAAAAAAAAGTGGTAAAAAAAAACATTTGTAAAAAATGGTCAATTTAATGGTCTGAATAACATGCCGAAGTTAATGTATAACCTCAGGAACACGGTGTATAACCATAACTTCTAACGTTCCCACTGCTGGGAACCTCCTCTCTGAGAATGTATGGGGATAAACTACCATGCTTAGGTACCCATTGCCATTAGATGAACAAAAATTAGAATATAAATGTGTAATTTTCTGGAGATGTGAATTTTTGTTTTATACAAAAGGCTTTTTTAATTTTCATAAATTACGTGTAAAGTTTCTGTCTTTAGTGCGGTAGTTCTATTGCCTGCATGTTTAACGTTTTATCTGTGTGACTCAGCTTTACTTCCGTCAAATCTAAAATGTATTCAACCTTTTATCTTTATTGACCTTTTTCTGCGTTTTTACCAGTATACTCAAAATAGTTAAAAACAAACAATACTCCAGAAATACAATTTATATTAAACACATACATTCTATTTACCGATCGCGTCTAATAGCCATTTTGGATGTCACCACCCTGAATTTAATTCTATCCGGGCGTAACTAAAGTCGGATTTCCTGTAACGGGTTAAATCAGAACTAGCGTGTTTCGTGTAAACACGTATACAGGGTGGTTTCGACATGCGGTAATCGCTAAACGTCCGGTTGGGGCACGGCCCGGGCAACGCCTGTTGCCCCGGTTATAAAACCTTTATTAAGGTTCGTGATGGGATGAAAAAAGGGCGAAACACTTTGATGTCTGAAACACATTTTTTTGAAGACGAGATTTTTGGTAATCATGTGAGTTTTTTAAATGTTATTTGGGTAGGACAGATTTATTTTCAAAAATAATACAAAAATATTTTTTGTTACTTTAAAAAAAATAGGATTACCTTTGTGGGTCTGGTGATGGGTTTGTAATGGAGGGTGCGCCTATTGCCATCAACCGGGCACTATTCCGGATTCCGTAACTTCTTATAAGAAATTCCGGAAGGAAAAACCCAATCATACTCAGCCCGACCTGGGAACCGAACACAGGACCCTCACGCTTAGTTGCTGTTTTCCCAACCACTACACTAACGTTAATTAACATTATAACAGCATTAAACAATATGCCAGTTGCGGCTGTTGTATGCACATTGCAAATACTGATGGCATGCGCAGTATTTGATTGCTATGAATTTAATTAGAGAATTAACGCTAAACGCAAACTGCTGTTCATGATATGAATAGAATAATAAATCAAACTCCAATCCACGGCAGCATTGAAATAGCAGTTTTAACTCAAAGGCAGTTTTAACACGGCAGCATTGTAACATGAATGTAACTGGCAGGTTTTAAAAAAAAGTTCAAGTAAAAAAAAGTAAAATAAAAAAAAGAATAAATTTTAAAATAAACGTGAGTTTTTTTGTTTCTTATAATGATTGAAATTTAGAATTTAGAACACAGCAGAGCAATTCGATCTCGCAACCGACTTCCAAAAAGAGGAGGTTATCAATTCGTCTGTATTTTTTTTTTTTTTTTTTTTGTGTTTGTTACCTCAGAACTTTCGACTGGGTGAACCGATTTAGATGATTCTTTTTTTGTTTGAAAGCTGATGCTTGTCGATTGGTCCCATTTTAATTTGTTGAAGATCTATTGCTGATCTTCCGAGATATATAAAGGAACTCTTCAAAAATAGACGGCAAATCTGCAGTAATTGCTGCAATCGCTTGTAGGTTCATTGTTCATACTACATCATGACGTAACATCACGCCTGTATGCTCTGAGGGGGTACCTAGATGTGTACAATACTCCCAGATTTCGACTATGTTTGTTGCTTCTGAACTTTCCTCTGGGTAAACCGATTTTGATGATTCTTTTTTTATTTGAAAGCTGGTGCTTTCGGTGTGGTTTCATTTCAATTTAGTTAAGATCTGACGCTGATCTTCGGAGATATAAATGGAAATCTTCAAAAATACACGGCAAAGCTGCAGTAATTGTTGCAATGACTTGGTTGTTTATTGTTTATGTAACAAAGTGACGTAACATCACGCTTGTATGCTCTGAGCGAGTACGCAGAAGTGTACAATACACCCAGATTAATGGGATCCTGGAGAAATAGAGGGAATTCCTTAAATTTTATAGGCACACCAGAAGCGATTTGGGTAGTTTTAGGAAGAGTACATTCTTGGAGTGATCCCATTTCAATTTGGTAAAGATCTGATGAAGAACTTCGGAAGATGGCGACGGGAACTCCTCAATAAATGATAACAAATGTACTGGGATCGCTGAAATCTCATATCTGTCTATTGTTTACACCAGTTCATAAAAGAAAATCACGCCGGTACGCTGTGAAGGGGTAAGTACATGTGAACCACTAAAAAATGAAAAATAAAAACTTTTTTACAAAAAATAAAACCGACTTCAGAGAAAACAAAAAAGTGAAAAATAACTTTAGCTTCAGAAGTCGGTGCCAAAAAACCTAAATCAATCAAACAAAGGTCACCGACTTCTAAAGCTAAAGTTATTTTTCACTTTTTTGTTTTCTCTGAAGTCGGTTTTATTTTTTGTAAAAAAGTTTTTTCTATGACTTAAGTTCTTACGTATAACTGTCCGTTAATATGCTACGTCCCGCAGGTATCGGTGTTTTTATAAAACAAAGTTATCTTGAAATGTCCTGTCCGCATCACTTACCTGTCACTTCATTCATAGAAAAATCACACAAAGATTTTCCGTAACCTTTTGGTTCTAACCGTCTGTTAGCAAAGTGACAAACAGACAGAGATAGCAACTTACCGAAACCGAACAGCAAATTGTTGAAATCAAATTGATGGTGCAAACAAAACTACTTAGTCTCATCTGCACCATTGATGGTGCAGGTCAATGGTGCATACGGTACGACGGGAAAATGGCCGCTAGTGTACATAGAATTTACGTGTAGATAGACAAATCATAATGAACTCAAAACCCACACAAATGAGATGCGTCAAAAACAGCATTTATATTATAAATTTATCCTAATTCCACCTTATTTGTGTACAAAATGATAAGGGAATACACAATATAAACATCACAGACACGGATGAAGAGTATTAATCCATAAACAGATACAGTCATTCTGTGGGATCCTGATTTGCTTAAATAACGTCAAAGGAGAAACCGCAATTGAACCCTAAAATGTCACAACACAGAAGAAGGTTGGACGTTTAGGCTGGTCGCACACGGGCTACTATTTATTAACGGGGTGTTATAAGTTTGTCGTGTCTGTGTGTGTGTGGTGGCATCGTAGCTCCCAAACGGATGACGCGATTTTAATTTTGTGTTTGAAAGGTGAATTAGTCAAAAGTGTTCTTAGATATGTTTGATAAAAATCTGTCCAATATGGCCACCGCCACAAAATGGCGTGTTACATTTTTATTCAACAACTCCCTCAATATGGGTATCATTTAAAAGGGTTTGACTAGTATAGGGTGTAAAACACCTCTTCACGAAGCCAAAAGCCACTTGTTTTCCCCATCACATCACAAAAGCATCTTGTTCTACAACATACCTGGGAACTTTCTCGTTACGGAGATATAGGGAGTCAAAGTTACAACTTTTTGACAAGTTTTTTTTGTAAGATTTTGACTTTTAACACCTCCACAATCCCCGTACTATTCGATCCATCCATCAGAACAATGTTTTAAGTGCGTTACATTGAGTTCTACCACAAAACATGATTCCACCTCAAAAAAAAAAGTGGTTTCCCAGCAATAACTTTTGCGTAAACTTACTTAGTTTGATGTACAGAATGCTTGGTTAACGGCTTTGTGATAAGGTGGTTTACACGCTGTATAAATACAAATATTTTTTTAATAATGATTAAAACAAATACCTTACCTACCGAAATTATGAGCCTATAATTATATCGGGGGGGTTTTACATTTTTAATTTAATGGAACTTGTTACTTTAGCGTTTAGTAGCGGTAGAAGTGGTTGCTAAAACGACTGACTTTTAAGTAACGGAAGCAACCGTCCCGTTGCTCTACCGGCTAGAAAGTCGCTCAAACGGTTTGCTGCTTTGTTGATCGCTTGCACTACCTACATGTATTTCTTACTTGACTAGCCTTTTTTTTTTGGGATAGGTAATCATCAAATGACTTCTCCCACTCTGGGCGGAGCGGGAGGGAGTGTCAGACTCTTACTGACTAAAACCCATCCATGTTCCTTCCTCGCCCTTTATGTTCCGGGGCCGCGGTATCTCTTTCGAACAGGCCCGCAACCCCGGCAGGTACTTGACTAGCCTGCGGTTTCGTTTCTCGGAAATTACTTCGCGGGAATAATGTAGCGTCCTATTAGTAAAATACCTGTCTAAATCGGCAGTACTTCTGAAAATTACCACTACAAACAAATTCCTCTTTTTAACCGACTTCCTAAAAGAGGAGGTTATCAATTAATCTAAATGTTTTTTTTATTTTAGTGTAGACTAAAGTCGACGAAAGTCAGTTTTGACAGCCGTCAAATTCATCGTAAAGTGACACCGCTATCGGAAATTGAACCTAATTACTATTACGCTAACGAATGTCAAAACGGGTCTATATTTTAAGATTACTTTAAAGAGCCAAGACTACCCTTGTATACGCCTGGGACTCGTATGCAACTACAACTAATTGGAATGATGCTGAGCAATATTGGTTTATTTATTTATTTATTTATTTAACACTTCAAGCACATAGTACAGAGGCGGACTTAATGCCATAGGCATTCTCTACCAGTCAACCTTTGGGTGATGCAGAGACAAGCAGCGGTAGGTGTACATCTGAAAATAATTCGATTAATACTCAGGTAACTACAAAGATATATAAAATACTATAAATATCTATATATATATAAAAATCCTGTAGCCATGACCTTACGCGACAAGCTTCTTGCGCAAGCGACTGAAAAATAATTTATTAAGAACTTACACTATGAGACATCGAGACGTGACTTGCAGAGCGACCGTCGGAATCAGGGAACACTAATTGCGTCGCTAGTCGCATCACACTAAAGTCGCCTTCGCTTGAGGTCAGCCTAAATGGTCTTATTAAAATATGTACGACCTTTTTGTCCTTAAATAGAGGCTCGAAATAGATGTGACTTAGGATAGCTTTCCAGCAAGTATTATTGGTATTATCAAATATTCAGGAGCTATTAAGTACATTCCAATGTTTGAGGTGAGTGGAGATACAATTTTAAAGTGTTTGTGAAAGCCAATTTGGAGACGACAATTGGAAAGGTTTTTTTTATTTTGAATATATAATTTGATATTCCTGTCTAGTAATATTTAATTTAAATGAGGTAATTATTACTGAAACTGTAGACACGGTGGGACAAAATCTTTTACAAAAAAAAAATTGAGTCAACGACCGCCTTGATAAGTCGTTTAGTTACAGTGCCAATTTTCATTGGGTCTAGTCTAGGTCTTAGTTTCGCTAGCCTGTATGTTTATTTATATTTAGTTTGTATAGAATAATATCCTTTTTTTTTTAAGTAACCTCCTACTTACATAGTCTCTTCACTAGGAAAAAAAACACGAAAACAAACAAATCATGACGTTTCTAACATAAACAATAACTAACCACAATCTGAAAACCTATTTAAAAAGTCCCCTAAACAATGAGAATACCTCACGATTTTGTAATATTTTATTCAAATTATTCTTTGTTGACGACCTCGACTATTTATCAGATTAAACACCCCCTATAAAGATATGGCCGTGTTGATATTAAAAAACATAACACAGAGAAAAAAACATTCACGATAATATTTAAACAGCGCCAAAAACAACGAACCTTGGAAAATTTTACGAAGCCTCTAGTAAACAAAAAGTTTTATTAAAAATATTTGGAATTTAGTTGCCGTGACGTTAACGTTATTTCTTTTTTTTTTTCGTTTCGTTATTTTGTTTTCGGCCTGACATTTTTTGTAGCAACTGTTTTTCATGATAATCTACAATCATGAAGTATTGTTGCTGCTGTGACCTCTAACCCATTAACGTAGCATTGTATTTACAAAAAATTATGTCCTGTATTTTTATTATTGAAGTTTTGTTTATTTGTGGCACGTGCCCGCCCTTTTGGTAGGTAGGAATTAATTAATAATAGAGATGACATTTGGAAAGTTTGTTTATTCCAGTTCAAAGTTGAGGCTTCAGTAAATGTCAACAAAACTTATGTTCAAGGAAAGGAAGGTCTGAAGGGAATAAATATTCATAAAATATTGTTTAAGCTAAGCGAGTCACGGAGTTTCCTTGCGTGATCGAATCTGAAATGAAGACATCCGCAAGAGAACCAAGGTCATCGACGTAGCCCGAAGAATTACCAAACTTAAAAGGCAGTGAGCATGGCCCATTGCTCGTAGAACGGATGGCCGATGGAGCCGAAAAGTTCTGGAGTGGCGACCGCGAACCGGAAGGCGATGTGTTGGAAGACCTCCCACTAGGTGGACCGATGACCTGGTGAAGGTTGCGGGAATCCGTTGGATGCGAGTCGCAAGGGACCGGTCAGAGTGGCGACACTTGGAGGAGGCCTACGTCCAGCAGTGGACGTCTTTCGGCTGAAATTATGATGACGATGTCGAGTCGATAAAAAACCGGAGACGAGATGGCACATATTTTTTTTTGCCCTTAAGGCTGCTGCTTCAGGGTAGCCTGCGAAATCCGGGCATTTTTTGTTACGTTTTTTTGCAATTTGCAAGCCAATGCTTAGTTGTATGTTGATTAAAATGTTTTTCGCGACTGTAAGACGTATGGAGTTATAGAGTTATAATGATCAATACATTCTACGTGCAAAAACGACGGGGTCTTATAAGTTTGACGTGTATGTGTATGCATGTGTGGAACCGTTATTATGAAATTCATAATTTCATCGTGATGGGAAGCCGAGCCTGAACATTGAGTTTGCGTTTGGTCTTCGAGCTGGCAACAAGCGGAAAAATAAAATAAATAAATAATTATAATTGCATTAGCTGATTAAAAATGGTTACAAAGAAGGTCTAACATCAAAAGTATACAACCTACAACTCCAAGTTATAGCATAATATTGAATAGCTTGTCATTGTCATTATCTGACATGGTGAGACATGGGGTGTTAGGTTATTTTCGTTACGGAATTTCTGGATTCGGTCTCCACGCTCAAGGCCCGCGATAGAAGCGATGCAATAGCTTTAAAATTAATAAATGATTTTTGTCCAGTGGTCATCGTGCATGTGGATGTCGTGACCCGCCCAATCCCATTTAGCTTAGCAGCCTTCTTGTCAACATCTACTAAGTGCCCGTTTTAGAGCTCAACATCACGATGGTTGCTGAAAGACGGTTGGCGCCGCCGAGGCCGGCGACAAAACGATCTGGACGCGTACCGCGAAAGCTGGTTCAAAGAGGCACGGGGATAGAATTATTTAAAAAAAGAATATGATGTTTCAGCAGCCAGTAACATTGCTTGATATGCGTTTTGACTACCGTTAAATAAGATTAAAATAAAACCGTAAACACAGATAGAACAGCCCTCAAAATACCATTAACCATCCCAAAAAAAAAACAAAAAAACCTATTAATCTAAGCCAATGAATCAGTAAAGCCAATCAATGCATACATACGTGTAAACTTGTGGCACCTTGGCACACAAGCAGTCAGTTCTTGGCGTCGTGCCAACTAATTAGTCATGTAAATGGAAACTACGCATCTGCTGTTTGGCGACACTGGGGCCCATGGAGGTAGGAAGCTGGAAGGTGCAGGATTCTGAGAGGTGCGCAAATATTGGATGTTCGGCTTGTGATTTGGGCTTTGGAATTCGAAGGTGGAGACAAATGTGGACTGTAGAAATCGAGTTACGTCCGATTCGATAGTTACTGGCAGTATAGTGTGAGGTATGTTTTGATACTTAAATCATGGCTTACTTCTGATAAATACAGTCAAAACTCAGTCTAAATAAATAAAAGAAACGAGAATAAAAGGAATACTGACGAAAAAAGATCCATTCAAACTTTGTTTTGAAAATGTGCGAGCCACATTATTTCTTCACACTTTGCCACTGTTGGATAATAATTCCTTTTAAAAATAAAGCCTGTAAACCCCGAATAGTTAGAAAGAAGTGTATCTGTCACCGTAAAATTGTCAAACACGTTAAATTACAATTTTATGTGTTTCTCTCTAGCGAAATTGTACTCTCCAAATATTGTCAACTGAACATACAAAAGTATCTTGGGGGACTTAGGGCACCGTCAGGTTAGTTAGGTAGGTAGATTAGGTAGGTTAGGTAGTTAGTTTTTTGGGGAATATAAAGTGTTTTAAGTTGACTAGGTTACATTAATCGTTATTTCTCAGGAATGGTACATTATCTTTTCATGAGAGTTGGGCAATGGGGAGCCCTCCTTCCCTCCACACTGCGTGCGTTGACTACCATGGCATGCATTTCACGAAAAATAATGCGTTTTATTGTAAGCAGTATGTTTGTTTGACAATATTTTGAGAACGGGATTACGGATATAATCCCGTAAGTACTTTAAGTGTAATGAAAAACCATGAAAGTCTAAAACAGTGAATATTTTGAGAGTTTACAATATCGCTAGAGAGTTTACAATATAACGTGTTTGACAATTTTACGTTGACATATCCAATGATGTACACCCACACTTCACCACTTATGTATAAGTCTCATTATTACATGTGGGTGAGCCTATTACCATCAGCCAGGCACGTATCCAGACTCCGTAGCTGCTACTGAGAAAATTCCTGATGGCAAATACAAAATTAACAAATTCCTTGACCTGAGAATCGAACCTAGAACGTCATACTCAGCAGTCATGCTTGCGACCACTCAACCAACGGGTCGGTCTAAGAAATACCGATGGCAAAAAATATGCCAGATACATTCTTTATTGGCAAGAAATCCCTTCACATGTTTAAAATTCATAAAACAACTACATAAATATCTTTTGCTCAAGTTGTATTAATTATTATCTACTAGCCGATGCCCGCGGCATCGCCCGCATACAATTATATACAAAAACCTTCCTATTGAATCACTCTATCTATTAAAAAACCCGCATTAAAATCTGTTGCGTAGTTTTAAAGATCTAAGCATACATAGGGACAGACAGACGCGGCGGGAGACTTTGTTTTATAATATTATAAAGGGTGTAAAACACCTCTTAACGAATACGAAAGTCGCTAGGTCTCCTTCTCGTTCCGATCATTTTTTTGTTCTACACCATACCTGGGAACCTTCTAGTTACGGAGATATTGGGGGTCAAAGTTGCAAGATTTCGACTAGTTTTTTTTTAAATACAACTGTTTATCGCAAGATTTTGCCCGTACTATTCAATCCGTCTATCAGCACAATGTTTTGAGTGCGTTACATTGAGTTATACCTCAAAACGTGATTTTTCACCCCAAAAAAAAGTTGTGTCCCAGCAATAATTTTTGCGTAAAGTTGAGCTTGATGTACAGAATGCTTGGTTGACTTGGCTTCGTGATGAGGTGATTTACACCCTATAGGTATGTAGTGTTAGTGATAGTGACGACAATATCACAAAAGAGCATCCTTGTCACTTCCCAACACTAATATTCCACGATGTTCTGTAGCCACGCGACGGATTGCAATCGCTGAATCGGTGCCGGGATCAATCCCGGCACCATGCACCAGATATTTCTGGTTGACTAAGTACACACATACCAACTTAGTTGTATTAGTTTCCGAAACTTCGTCTCAAGGAAACGTTCATTGTGAATTCCTGGGAGTTCTTGAATGGGTTTTGGAATGCGGATTTTGTAGGCAAATTACATTATGGTTGGGTTAAAGTTCAGTTAGAGGTTGTGGTTTCACTGGTTTCTTGGTTTTTAGGGTAGAATACACATTACGAAGGAAATCTTTGGAAGTAGAAACCAGTTTACAAACAACTTTGTAAGTATCCAATGGTAATCTTGGTTTTAAACTTTAACTAACAAAACATTTTAGTCTGGTAAAATGAGCGACTAAACCTGGATTATTTTAAGAAATCTTTGGAAGTAGAAACCAGTTTACCAACAACATTGTAAGTATCCATTGGTAAACCTGGTTTTAAACTTTAACTAAGTAAAACATTTTAGTCTGTTAAAATGAGCGATGGATTATTTTAGTGGTTATTTTTCAGTATCAAAGTTAAAGTATGTATCCCGAATTTTGTGCAGTCCATTAAGGCGCTTAGACGAGCTAAATTAGCAACTCTATTTGTGGTGGTTCAAACTTCGTTTGAAATGCTGTTAGAATAAAGTTCTAATCAGCTTGCACTACAAAGTGGTTGTTACGTCAGCCACTGCGGGCCAAATAGCGCTTAATGAGTGGTTTCAATCGATTTACAAAAAAACAATTGATTGGATTAAAAAACTGAAACATATCATGCTAATATATTGCTTGTAGAATTATTTGCCAAAAAATCAAAATGATCGCATGCATATTAGTATGTCTTTTATTGTTTGAAAGATATTTTTAGAGATAAGTTCGTGATTTCTTTTTATCGAGCCAAATTAATTGTATTATGTTTTCAAAACAGTATCATGCTAGCATATATCCTGAAGAATATACTTATCATATATTTTTCTGGTCTTGTTTATGGCAGTGAATTATATACTTTTAGTAATTATAAAACTCGCGTTTAGCTCATGAAATCGCCTTAAGTGTGCTTCAATAAAACATGAGTATCAACTAAAAGAAATCAATAAACTTTCAGCAACAGTACAAACAAAACATTTTAATAATTCACCTCAACACACCGAAGCAAAGTATACAGTTCTAAACTGAATAAATTATTTCGTTGCCAACTTTTGTTTGAGAAAAATAAAAATACATTTTTAACGAATCAAACGGATAATGAATTTGTCATTTGGAAGCCCAAAGGACACTTTAATTGGGCCGTATAAAAGTTGAGAAAAGTTTTTATTGCGTCACTCGTAATCAAAATTTTGCCACCAGAAGTCAAGTCGAGTTTTATTAGCGAGAATCTTCAGCTATCTTTTAAACTCATGACTTTTTCTAACTCCGTGTTATTAAAAAGTTCGCCTTTGATTTAAACTTTGTACAGTTTCATTAATAAAGGTGAGGGTCCTTTTTAGGATTCCGCACCTCAGTCGCCATAAGCGGAACTCTTGAATAAGATCACTTCGTTGTCCGTGTGTCTGTCCGTCTATCAAGACCCTTTTTCTTAGGAACGCGTGGAGGTACCAAGAAAGGAGGACATGCCTGAAATTAATGTGAAATCCTTGAGGATTTGGAACAGTGAAAAAATCTAACTTTTGAGTCAACGCGATCACAAGATATGGCGCAAACATGTCGTATACTTTGCGATCTCACAGGGGAATTAAAATCTATAGACTACTTTCCATTGACCTAGGGCAAAATGTAAAAAATAACCGTAAAAGAATAGTTTAATAATGAAATACCTAATTTACGTTAATACGGAACCCTCAGTGAGTCCAACTAGCATTCGGCCGGGTTTTTAAAAAAAGGTAAAGTCTGATTTGTCCTGTTTAATCCGGGGCAGGTGTTGGAAATTTCAGTCGTGGACTAAGCTGATCTCACTTTATCTGTACATTCTAGATGCCGGAGACTCCTTTATAAACTTTTATACTGGCAACGTCGCTATCCAGTTGCTTAAAGAAAAAACAATAGAAAAAGCTCTTTATCTTTCGAAAATTGTGAAGTTTACGAGAAAGGCAGCTTTATGTGTTTAGTGACAGAGTAAGAAATCACTTGTCTGTAGGAAGATTTTTGTAGAGAAATAATTTTGATAATGATTTCAAGAATGTCGTTGAAATCTTGTTTAGATACTTCTTCTTTTTTATAGTGTGGTTAGTGCGTGACCTGGTATCAGAGTTTTTAATCCGCCTATGGGTCTATGATTTAGCTAAACATGCCGTCGAGAAATATCTCTCGGTTTCCTCAAGTTGTTTTTCTTCACCGAAGCAAGTGATCATTTTACAGTGCGCACCTCGGGTGTAGTTTAGTAGTAGTTTGATGTAAATGTGTGCGTTTTCACTGTATAATTGTTCGCAGTGAATGTCTTGGTTTTTATTTGGTCTGAGACATGAATCTGAAAAATCAGTCGAGGTGTCTTGGGTTCGAACTCGAGATCTATGACCTGGCAATCCCACGGTCACGCCACTGCTTGGTTACTCATTTAGTTATCAAAAAATAAATGTTCTAACATAGACTTTGTCTGGTAACTTTGTCTGTCACTTACAGTCAACGATCGTTCAAAAAATCATAACCGAAAAATATTTTTTACAAAAAATTGTGTAGGTAGCTAAAAATGTACGGACGGTAAGTTGCAAAAATATGTTTTTTCATAACAAAAAGTTTTTGTACTGATGGTTGAATGGTCGGAATAGAAAACCCAATTTTAACCTTTTGACAGCAAACATTTTGCAGTTACGAAATTTTTGCAAGTTTACCAATCCAGTTAGACGTGTGTTCTATAGTTTTTCGAAATTGTTACGGCCTGAAATTGTTTTTCTTTGTGGTATTTTGACGCGTTTCAGCCCATAACTGAGGTCTCTGTAATTGTGGTTTCTTTTATCTATACTAATATTATAAAGCAGAAGAGTTTGTTTGTTGGTTTGTTTGTTTGAACGCGTTAATCTCAGGAACCACTGGTTCAAATAGAAAAAAATAGTTTTGGATAGTTTATTTATCGAGGAAGGCTTTAGGCTATATAAAATCACGCTACGACCATTAGGAGCGGTGCAGAAATGGAAAATGTTGCAAAAACGGGGTTTTTTTTTCCTTTCGTTTTTTTCTTTTATGTGACGCAGACGAAATTGCGTGGGTCAGCTAGTTGTTTCATATATATTTATTTATTTATTTAGGTTAACCAACAATTGTTTACACAATGTACATTTCTGACTTAATGACTAGAGTAACATTTACAAGTGCAACAATTAATTACAGGTTAACACCACATGCACAAAAACGGTTTAACATAACATAATTTTATATGTTATTGACATTGGAACTTATACATTATATACAAAGAAATAATTAAAACAATAATAATTAAAGCTATCAAATCATTCATTCAATGCTGTATATAATACTGATAAAAAATATAATTGAAATTGATGAAATTGTGACTAATTGTTTGGATTATAAAAACGAATTTACAAAAAAGAAAAAAACGCAGTTGAAAACAGGATTGAGATAAAACCAAAATCAAAATTAAAATCCAAGTCAAAATAAATTAACATCAAAATTAAAATCAAAATCAAATTAAACAAAATTATAATCAAAATTAAAGTCACAATTAAAATTAAAAACAAAATTTGAAATAAAAACAAAATTAAAACTCAGAAACAAAATTAAAATAACCATAAAAATTAAAATTAAAATTAAAATAATAATCAAAATTAAAATTAAAAACAAAAATTAAGATCAATATAAAAATTAAAATTTAAAATCAAAATTAAATTAAATCACCATTGGAATTATTTACAAAAGCTAATTGAAATTGATGAAATTGTGATATTTTTTGGATAATAAAAACGAATTTACAAAAAAGAAAAAAACGCAGTTGAAAACAGGTTTACAAAAGGAACAAAATTAGAAATAAAATTAGAAAAAAAAACAAAATTAAAATTCAGAAACGAAATTAAAATAACCATAAAAATTAAAATAATAATCAATACTAAAATTAAAATAATAATCAAAATTAAAATTAAAAACAAAATTAAAAACAAAAATTAAGATCAACATAAAAATTAAAATTTAAAATCAAAATTAAATTAAATCACCATTGGAATTATTTACAAAAGCTCGTAGGAATTTATTTATACTGTCGTGGTGTAGATATATCTACCAAGTCACTGCAGCCATTAAGGATTTTGCACAATCTAGGCATCGGAGAATTCGCACCAAGCACAGACTTTCGAAATGGCGGACACAGGGGTGTTATCTTATTTCTAGGATATCTGGAAGGGGCACGGAATCTAATAAGATTCAGTAAACCGGGGCAGTCGATCTTATTGCGTAACAGTTTGTAAAGAAACAAAACATCGGTTTTATCTCTACGCATAGACAACGACTGCATCTTAAAATGGCACAGACATATATCATTGGCGAAGGGTAAATTTTTGTAACAGGTAAGCCGGTCCGTTTGCATATTTTAATAATGTTTGAAAAAACCATACATCGAACCATTTTCTTAAAAGTCATGTTTGGGAAATCACATCCTAACTCACCTACATTGTTTTACTTTTGGCAATAGTAGACTCCAGTACAGTGTTTGTTCCGAAGGGAAGCCGGTAGGTTTCGAGTTATAGGAACCCCTCGCTACTGATTTATACCATTTTAAGAATTATTTGATCGTCCCTGCCTACTTCCTCTCTATTGATTTTCTTTGAAGAAGAGCTTCGAGACTTAATTACACACATTATATGACCATCGATTAGTAATAATAACATATACATAGGTCCCAAAGGCAATAGACGTACATTCATAACATATGAATATACTCGTTCCTATGTATAAAGAGTTTAAAAAACCAACGCAACCAAAAATGCACGCTCTCCCCGTCATGGCATTTTTTTTACACCATACCTGGGAACCTTTTAGTTACGGAGATATTGGGGGTCAACTTCCAACTTTCTGACAAGTATTTTTTAAATACAAGTTTTCATTGTACAAGTTTTGAGCATGAATGTGGATGGATATTTGAGTAGAGGAAGACCAAAGAAACGATGGGTGGACTGTTTTAAGAAGGATATGGTAAGAAAGGAAGTGTCTGATGAGATGACGAAAAATAGAGGAGTATGGAAGAAGAAGACATGCTGCGCCGACCCCAAATAAATTGGGATAAGGGCAAGAGAATGATGATGAAGTTTTCATTGTAAGATTTTTATTTTAAACACATTCACGACCCCCTTACTATTCAATCCATCCACCAGCAACAATGATTTGGGTGCGTTACAATAAATTCTACCACAAAATATGATTTTCACCCAAAAAAAAAATGGTTCCACAGTAATAGTTTTTGCGTAAAGTTATGTAGTTTGATGTATAGAATGGTTGGGTGACGGCTTTCTGATGAGGTTGTTTACATCCTGTATATTATTTATTATTATTTCACATGTTTCCTTTGCCATTACAGATGATAAATCTAATGCGACAAACTTAAATCTACTCGTATGCTTAAAAATATTTTGCTTAATTTTACCTAACAAGCCACACAGTAGGTACGTGGCCCTTGTGAACTCAGTCAGTGTACAGGTGAATATGTCTATGGTATCTGCCACCGTGTTGAGAGTGCACAAAGCGCGAGTCAGCGGTGCGCGCCCCAGCAGGTTATAGTGCGCGCCCTTGGCACCACCAGCAGCTACACGCTCCACGTACCGTACGTATCCGGTAAAATAAAAATAAATAAAAAAATAAAATAATAAAATAAAAATGTATATTTCAGACTAAGTGATGTCCATACTTTAAACCCTATTTCTGATAGTATACCTGAATGTTGTATACTACCTCTTAAAACTTTAAAAAGATACGTTGCCAGTGCCACTTCACGCCTAATTTCTAATTTGTATCTCTGGGTCGGACGCCTGCGCGCAATATACAAGCAACTTTACATGATATTATGTATCAAACACAAGACCATTTATTGTTACAATAGGAGCTATACAGTTCACGAGAATTTGTGACTATATTTATAACCACCGACACGGGCGCCGCTCGGGACGATCTTCAGGTTAAGCTGAGCTTGTCTAGGTTGGTCAGTGGATGGGTGACCGCCTAGTGCATATCGATTGTCCCGGCTGACGTCATTTGTAAATCTTGGACAGTCGTTACAGGTAGTCAGTGGCCCGAAAACCTGACAACCAGTCTCAGGCCATCGTATTGCCCAGTACTAACCGGGTTGTGGAGGTCAGATAGGCAGTCGCACCATATAAAATACTGGTATTAAGCTGCATCCGGTTAGACTGGAAGCCAACCCCAATGTATTTGGGAAAAGGCCACGCAGACGATGATGGTTTGGTTTAGGGCAGTTTAAAGATATCGTGGCTAAATAATAACAGACGATCTTCAGGTTAAGCTGCGCTTCCCTAGGTTGGTCCTTGATGGGTGACCGCCCATTACATTCCGAGTTCTCTCCGCGCATTGGAAAGCACGTTAAAGGTCGTGGCTCACTTGACAAGCACCGCACCAGCACCGCACCAGCACAGCTCCTGACCGGCGCGTGGCCTCGAATATAGGCTACGGCTAAGCGAGGTGTAGGCACGCGGTCGTTAGTCTCGGCTGTCATGTGTAGATCTTTGACAGTCGTAACTGGTGAAATCAGTGGCCCGATGGTCTGAAAAACCAGCCATATTACCCAGTACTAACTGGGTTGTGAAGGTTATATATTATGTCACCGTAAATTGTCATACACGTTAGATTGTAATCTCTCTAGCGAGGTTGTAAACTCTCGAAATATTGTCAACTGAACATACGGAAGTATATCCCCCAAAATCGGGACTTGGGCCCTGTTAGGTTAGTTAGGCTCCTTTAAACCCTGCACTCGGAAATAGGGGCCAGTCGACTACGCTTTTTAGGGGAATATAAAATGTTTTAAGGTTAGGTTATATTAATCGGTATTTCTCAGGAATGGTACACTATCTTTTCATGAGAGTGGTACCATTAGGCAAGGGGGACCCCTCCTACCCTCCACATCGCGTGAGTTGACTACCATCGCATGCATTTCACGAAAAAAAATAATGCGTTTTATTGTTAGCAGTATGTTCTTTTGACAATATTTCGAGAGTTAACAATCTCTCTAGTTATTTTACAATATAACGTGTTTGAGAATGTTACGGTGACATATACATAAAATATTGCATTCTCTACATGTAAAATACTGGTAGGTATCCAACTGCCATAAATGGTTAGACTGGAAGCCGACCCTAACACAGTTGGGAAAAGCTGAGGCAGATGATAATAATTTTGGCCTAGAATAGTTAAAGTAAAGGATCGATTATGGAAGAAAAGTGGATTGTAAACTATCTATTCTGCCGCGCTAACGAAGAATGCAATAACTCAATTTTTCCACTTTCGAGAAAAACGCGCTCAAAGTTATGAAGTTTATTTTTCTTGTATCTCATGAACTAATGAAGGCATCTACATGAAACTTATACCAAATGAAAGGAAAACGAATAAAGAATGGATTCAAATCCATATGATGTGAAAAATGTAAAGCTTTTGGCCTGAAATCGTGGATGTAACGCTTATATTTGGGAATGTTTAAATGATCAACCTATCATCTCTAATCATAAATACAATAACTACATTACTTATTGTGTTTATCTTTAGTAAACCTACTCGTTGCAGTTCTAGGGTAAAGACTTACATCAATAATTTCAATAATGTCTAACGATAAACACAATAACTGAAATAGTTATTGTATTCATCGTTAGAAATACCTATGTAACAGTCGGTTTACCAATGAAATATAACACAATTTTACGTATAAAATCAAACCAAAAATATTCAGAATATAAGTATGTTCAACTAAGAAACTTTCTCTAAAGTTTTTTTAATACAACAGTTTTACGACTTGTAATTAAAATTGTGTTTTAGACACTTAACCGCTTGAAGTTAATCGCAGCAATACTTGGACAATATTTATTACGCCACCATCAGTCCGACTTCAGGACCAAGCCTC
Organism: Xestia c-nigrum; assembly: GCA_916618015.1. NCBI lineage: Eukaryota > Metazoa > Arthropoda > Insecta > Lepidoptera > Noctuidae > Xestia > Xestia c-nigrum. The sequence continues at coordinate 7,255,764 of OU745258.1, read as the reverse complement.
GGAACCTATATCTATGATTATCCTTCTGCTGCGAGGTGTAAGAATAGGAGACGTCATATATCCGAAACTGTTCACCACTGCACTGGAGGATGTCTTCAAGGTTCTGGACTGGAGAGGGCTAGGCATCAACGTCAATGGCGAGTACATCACTCACCTTCGGTTCGCCAACGATATCGTGGTCATGGATAAGACCATGGAGGACCTCATTACAATGCTCGATGACCTCAGTAGAGCTTCCGAAAGAGTGGGTCTTAAAGTGAACATGGACAAGACGAAGGTGTTAATTGTCACACCCACTCCTATCAAGATCAGAGACTCTACACGCGAAGTTGTAGACAAGGCATTGGTAAAAAGAGATAAAACTAATAGAAATAAGGATTAATTTTGATTAATTTATATTTCTATTAGTTTTAATTATCCGTAGCTAAATCAGAATGGGCATTTGTAGATTCTGGCAGTATTTTCCAAAAACTTCTCCGGTTTTCAGGCATCAGAGGGACTAGACTTTGTTTTTTTTTCAAACTTTCACTTGAAGGAAATTTAGCTCCTTCCACTTTGATTTAAGATTTTCTTTGAATTTAATTGTGTAATGCCCTTTTTCAGCTTTCACAGACATTACGTCCCTCAAATAAACCCTTGGTTCGATATTTCTGATTTTAAGCTGTGAGAAAAAATCTAAAACTTGAAAAAATCAGACACAGACATAACGTGCACTATCAGCCAACTCTTTTGTGCAATGGAAAACTTCTGAAAGCAGACAAGATATATTCCTGATTTCTTCTGAATATTGTTTCATTCCATAGAACAGCACTTTATCTTCTTTGTTTTTTCCAAGAGCTACCCAGCTTTCGTGGTAGCGACGCAACTAGCAAAACTGTCGTGTTTCTGTCGCTGAGCCCGCGGTCTTACTAATAATAAACGCAATAACGTCTAATGATATTTTAGTTTCGATGGTATTTCAGGCGTATTTTGAATTAAAATTCTAATCATAATTACAACAACTGTATTTATTTGTGAAGCCTCAGTAAATACCTCCGTAAATAGTTTAATTAAAACTAATAATAAGCACAATAACTCAAAGATATTGTATTTATGACTAGCAAACAAAATATTCGAATTCCGAGTCCTACATAACATAAGTGGAACAACTAACTAGTTATTGTACTTATGACTAGTAATTTAAGCACAGTTCAAACCTGATGTCACCACAAGAATGATTGTTGTATTTATGATTAGTGTAATTGTAATGAAGTTTTAGTTATTGTATTCTTGCTTACTGAAAAACCGGTTTCCTGAAGGAATTATAAAAAGTTACTTAGAGACATTAATAGATCTCGATTCGCTGATTCCGAATATGTATGTAACTCAAAATCGACCAAAATCGAGTTATTGTATTCTTAGTTAGTGCGGCAGTATTGTTCTGTATAAAAAAAACACTCTGTACTCGATTCCCCAACATCAAAGAGGAGGACGCATTGTGTGATTACTGCGCGACCCACATATTTGTTCAGTCGAACTATGCCACTGAGGTTTGTATGCCTTTCGTTTCGATGAGGTTTCCTGTGCCGGTCGCCACACAGAGACATCAAATCAAACGTGTAGGTCGATAGTGGTCATGCGCTTGCTTCGTGCCGGTTCACGTTTTGTCTGGGAAATTGTAGTATGAGTTGGGTTTTGTAATTGACTGTGTGGTAAGTGTTAGCTATTTCGTTTTCAGTGTAGATTTGATTAGTCTCATGATTAAAATGTTCTCGTTTTTGCTTGTGTGAAGGTCGGTACCTATAGAACCACACAGTGTAAAAGTATCCTGTGTCGAAACTTTTGTTGTGGTCTATGGGTGTTCTAATTTCATTCAAGTTTGTAAAAAGGCAAAGAGGTCCTAATATGGATCGATTGCTATCAAAATGCTAATGAGATAAAGAACATCTAAGAAGTAATCCCTATCTTAAGTTATGACTTTTTTCAATGCAGCCTTTTTTAATACAATGCTGCAATTAAAGTACAATGTAAAACAAATAACTGCAGCAGCTCAACTTTAAAGTATTTCAGTCCTACGGCTCCCACAAAACAAGCTGCAGTACAATGAAAACCCCTTGTCATTAGAGGTTAAAAGCCAGAAATAATATTTGATTATTCTATAAACTGTACAAACGAAGGCCATTTAAATCTGCTACTTCAATGCAAGCGAGGTCGCTTCTCCAACTATTGTAACTGCTTCAATTATTTGAATTACAAAAGCGTTTCAAATGTCGAATGCTAACAAAGTCTTTTTCACAAACCCATTCAGATTTAAAGGAAATTAGATTGACTTAATAAATTACGTTTCCAAATCATTGGGTGGGTAAATCCATTATCGTAATGGAGTTATTAACTGGAATCGATACTAGTGCGAGTAAAGTGTGAACTGATAATTTTACGGGTTGAAAGAATAACGGTCTAATTGGATTACACCAGATGTAAACGGACTCTTCACCCCGTCACCCAATGGGCAATAGAAAGGGTTATGCTAGGAGTTTCTTTGCGTGATCGAACACATCCGCCAGAGAACCAAGGTCACCGACGTAGCCCGAAGATTTGCCAAACTTAAGTGGCAGTGGGCCACATTACTCGCAGATTGGATGGCCGATGGAGCCAAAAAAGTTCTGGAATAGCAACCACGAACCGAAAGACGATGCGTTGGAAGACGTCCCACTAGGTGGACCGATGACCTGGTGAAGGTTGCGGGAATCCGTTGGATACAAGTCGCACGGGACCGGTCAATGTGGCGACGCTTGGGAGAGGCTAACAATGATAATGAAATGACCGTTTCACGAAGCCGTTAACCAAGCAATCTGTACTTGCAAACCACATAAGTAACTCTACAGAAAAAAGATGCTGGGAAACGACTTTTTTTTTTTGGGGTGAAAAATCACGTTTTGCGGCAGGACTCAATATAACGCACTGGAAACATTGTGCTGATAGGTGCATTGAATAGTGTAGGGGTCATGGAGGTTAACCTGCCGGAGTTGCGGGCCTGTTTGAAAGAGATCACAGCCTCGGAACATTTTTGGCCGAGGAAGGAACATGGATGGGTTTTAGTCAGTAAAAGTATGACACTCCCTCCCGCTCCGCCCAGAGTGGGAGAAGTTAGTTGATGATTTCCCATCCTAAAAAAAAGGGGTCATAGAGGTATTTATAGTAAAATAATAAAATTAAAAACTTGTATTAAATAAAAAAATGTGAAAAAGTTTGCTCTTTGCCTTCTAATATTTCCGTAACTAGAAGGTTCCCTGATATACATAAAAAAGTGATCATAACTAAATTTATAAATGACAATCCAAACAAATAAAAAAGCAAGGTAATTTTTATTCTTTTGTACTTCATCTACGTCAACATGCCAATCACATTTAGAAATAAAAGTAAGTAGGCACCGTATTTCTTTTCAAGACACCTCGTGTCTGTGCCAAATTCAATCAAAAATTCTTTCGTAATTTGCCATGAAAAGTTTTCGAACGGAAAGAAAGACCAAGTTTCGCATTCACCACGACATCAAAAATGTAAAGTTACAACAGGATAAATAAGTATATTACAGATAAGATTATTAATGTATCATAACCTGTAGCAAAGTTTTAATACGTAGCAAGAACTTTCAGTATTAAGTTAAACTTTTAAACTTGATATAAAAAACAAACATGAATGTAAAACTAAATTATGAGTGTTTTTCATACATGTTTAATCAGTAAACTTCGCTTGTTTTAACACGGTGTTAACTTTAACTTCAAGAGTTTTCATACCGGGTCTTGAACTCTTGGATTTAAGACTTGATGACAGCAGTTCGTTGTATGTTTGACTTAAAGTTTCTTTTCGGAAACTGTTTTTAGCAAAAATAAAATTTCAGATCCTGAAAAACATTTTTTTTTTCTTTTGTGCCACTAAGATATGGTTTGCGCATGCTGCATCTGTGGTTTAAATACTACCACAAAAATATTTAAAGTAATAAGAAATACTTTTATTTACTACTAGAACCATTCAAAACTTCGTCATCATCATCAGCCTATTACTGTTCCCACTGCTGGGACACAGGCCTCCACTATATGAGAGGGAATGGGCTACAATCCACCACGCGGGCCCAGTGCGGATTGGTAGATGTCACATGTCTCCGATTTTTTTAAGTTCTAGGACATGCCGATCTCCTCACGATGGTTCCCTTCAAAACTTGACATAAGATTAATCTACTTCAAAATGATACATATTTTGATTATATGAACACTAGTGTATGTACTTAAACGTTAAACTTGCTTTCCATTCAACGTAGGCCTTTCCTAAACCTTTCGATGCGTCTCTTTCCTGCGACTGACGCATACGTAAGGGTCCATTATCTCTGGTGGAAGATGTCTCTCCACCTTTCTTCACTAAGTCACTCTATTTCTTTCTTCTCTTGGTATGTACCCATTCTGTTAAACGGTTTCTCCACTTTTTATTATTTACCGCAAGCGGGTATAAGGATAAAAACAATATTGCATTGTGCGCGTGTCTGTCAGTAGTCCTTGAATGCGATAAGTAGTTAAAATAAATATTGTAGCACGATTGTAGTCAGTTCCTAGGTAATTAAACTTACAATCAAATAATTATAATAATATGAATATAACAGTTAGCTTGTTATATCTGCAAAATAATATTCTGAATCGTGCAGAACATTAGAGTTGATAGCGCATGAAATGACTATGATCACAACTAAAACTCGTGTCTCGATCCAATTATTGCAAAACGCTTCATCATTGACACACCAGTGGTTAAACGTTTCGTCTATTATTTCATTTAAATTTACAGAAAGGCAAACACAGACAGAGAGAACATAATCACGACGTTTGGTAATAAAGGGTAACGATATCATCTATACTAATATTATAAAGCAGAAGAGTTTGTTTGTTTGTTTGGTTGGTTGAACGCGGTAATCTCAGGAACCACTGAATCAAATTGTTTGTTTTTTGTGTTGGATAGTCCATTTATCGAGGAAGGTTAAGGCTACATAACATCACGCTACGACTATTAGGAGCGGAGCAGGAATGAAAAATGTTGCAAAAACGGGGTTTTTTTTCCTATGGTTTTTCTCTCATATGTGACGCAGACGAAGTTGCGTGGGTCAGCTAGTAACTACATAATTTATCAATTCAATCAAGAGAAAAAGCCATACTAACATTATTGTAAACTAGCTGATGCTTGGCTTTGCGCGCCTACAAATTATATACCTATTAAAACCTTCCTCGAGAACAAGAGACACTCTATCCAGTGGTAAAAACAGCATGAAAATCAGTGCAGTAGTTTTTGAGTTTATCCCGAACAGACAAACGCGACGGAGGACATCGAATTATAATATGTAGTGATGCAGAAAGTAACTACATACGTTTATCTGTCTCGCTCTTTAACGATGGAACAGATTTTCGATGGTGTGCACAAATGTGCACACGTATTATGTTGGTTTAGAAATATAACTCTGTTTTAACCACATATTAAGATATACCTACACAAGAGTACCTACTCCTTGTCTAAAACAACGTCACAACTTAAAAAAATAGTTCTAGACATTTACAGACCAAAACGTAGTCTATTTAGTTTGGTAACATGCTTGTATAGGAAGTAAATAGTGCTTTATGACGTTATAGTAGCTAGTCCAAAAACTACACGCTTAATTTTCATACAGATTGAAATACTTGCGTCATCTAGGTTCATTTGTATCTGTGGTTTAAAAACAGTAGTGGGATAATTTGTGACTTCCACGGGGGTAAATCACAGTCAAAAGTTAAACTACATTAATAATATACCAAATATATGTCTCAACTATAACAGTAATACCATAACAGTAACTAATACACAAGATCTACACTATCTGATAATGGGACATTTTGTACCAAATTAATGTCCTGTTTCACCCCTTTATGAGGGTAGAAGCCATATATTGGTTTATGGCAACATTATCGTTAGTATGGATTTCGTTCTGGCCTTTGGCCTAATGTTCGATACAGGAAGGGATTTGCTTACACGATTTTATGGTGTATTAATGTGGAAAATTGGTGGGGTTAGGAAAATTAGTCCGATGGGTTGTTTTTATAAGTATAGGCGTTCGACTGTAGACTCTTTTTGTTTCACTAGCAACTAGATAATTTCCTTAACTGTAACTTTGGAAGCAGACTGTACTGTGTAAAAAACAGTTGAAATTTATGGTTGACGAAATGGGATTCAATGTATGAAGATCAAAATAGTTGTTGTACGAGTAGGCACACTTTTTCACTTGTTTCGCACGTCTTTTGTTTAGTTGTCGAAATGAGAAAGTTGCGAGATGGACCGGATCCCTTCTAGAAGAATCTTTGAACGTTCGAATGATTTAGGTAAACATTTGTATCTTATTAATGACATGTAGAAACAACAAGGCAGTTTTATCTTAAACTTTGCCGCGTGTCTATTCACAAGAACAGATATTATTATGTCAGTGTTATGAGAGTTAATAATATTGAAGTAATTTACTATTTGCTTTAGCCCTTAGGCCTCGTGCGGGATCAAATTCATTATTTTATGTATTTCTGTTTACTCTTTTTTATTATTTTGTTTTAAGGTTTATTCAACCGTTCTCTTTTTTTATTGTATTGTCCTGTGTGAGACTAATAAATACTTATTTTTTCTTTAGTTAACAGTAAATACAGCAGTTTGGTGGTGTTTATTTCCGCAAAGATAAGATAAACCTAAATAACATAAACTAAAATGCTCGGCATCAAGATTTGAAAGTACCTATGACAATGAGTAGGTACCAAAACGCGTAAATACACAAAAAAAAAACGTCCATATCCAATTCACATATAAAACTCTTATAAGACCTACTTAACACACACTGGAGTAAAACAATCATGTAACAGGTTGCTCATCATTTTCAAGTATTATGAAGCCCTCGAAGATTCCTCTCGATCAATCATTACACCCTTTTCCGTAGCCGGATCATTTGCTTCCCTTTACTTTACTACGTCTTTTATATACTTCGTTTTATCCTTGTTTCTCAGAAATGTCTAATTTTAAATGAATAATGAATCAGGGGTATCTTATTGCTGGGGTAGTGGGGTGTAGATGTTGGATAGGAAGTTGATCCCTGTAAAAATACTGTTATTCAGCTGTAATTAGACTTGAAGCTCACTAAAACATACGGACAAGTCTAGGATGAATGGGGAATTTACTTTCCAAGTTCCCATTTTCTTTTTTGGATTTTTATTACCTTTTTAAATTAGTAAAAAAATATATATGTTCAAGGCTCCTAAGAATAAACAAAACATAACGTCACGCCTGTTACTCTGTTACTTTGATGATTTCCCATCCTAAAAAAAACAAAAAGGGGCCGGCGGAGCATGCGTCGTTCATATAAACGTAATACCAAAATAATATGAAAATCAGACATATTCTTAAGGTAATGTGTATTTATTTCGATTAATTATTTTTCTCATAGCTCTTGTTTAAATCAGTATCCATTCAAAATATGGTTTTGGGAACCTATATATTCTGTAATACAATCGAAATAAATACACACTACTTTAAGAATATGTTTGATTTACAAATTATTTTGGTATTACGTTTGTATGAAAAACGCATGCTCCGCAGGCCTCTTAAGGTATTATGTGTTTCTTTCAATTGAATTACATAATATCTAGGTTCCCAAATGTGTATTTTGAATGGACACTGATTTAAACAAGAGTTATGGGAAAAATATTTTTTGTATAGGAATTTCAAGTTCCTCATATCTCGTCTTTATATCATTATCGCATCAAAATATGTATTTGGGAACATATATATTCTGTAATCCAATCGAAGCAAATGAACACTACCTTAAGAATATGTTTGATTTACAAATTATTTTGGTATTACGTTTGTATGAAAGACGATTGCTCCGCCGGCCCCTTAGGTACCATATAATAGGGATTGGCATCAACTAGACACAAATGTAGACTCCGTGGCTTTTACTGAGAATGTCTAAGTGAAAAATCTGAATAACACTATTCCGCGACTCGGGAATTGAACCCAGAACCTCATGACCAGCAGTCGCGCTTATGACTACTCGACCAATGCCGCAGTCCATAAAATAAATTAAGAATAAAAAATAAAAAAGTACAGTCATGTGAAAAAGTGACCCAAAGGAGTTAACGAATTTTTTGTTCCTTCCTTTATACACATGGGTTCTAAATTAATTGTTCCCAAATGATCCAGTTTTCCTTGCCTTAAAATTGGCTGACTCAAATTCCCTTTTCAAGGCCCCCGAGACCCCACTTTTGTAACCAAGGGGTCCCCAAGGCCTACTGAAGGTCAATCCATTGAATTACCCACAAAAGGTCCTGGGCTAAATTTAGAATTGTTAAATACGTAAAGTAAGCATTTTACGTTTCATTTTGGTCTACCTTCGGATAAGTTTTAACCGCTGATTGTTTAATTGTAACCTATTATTATTATTATTCAATTCTGTTGACCTTAAATCTCATCCCAAAACCACTCTATTTGATACTGTTTTTCACTGAGGTGTACTACATTTACAGTGCTATCCATTTATTATGGAAAACCTCAAAACCGCAAATATGTATCAGCTCTAATGAACACTTCACATAGTAAATGAACAATTATGTGTATTTAATTTACGAGTATCAATCATTTTAAATCATGTACAAGTGTCAAAACGGTTACAGGGCGTCGAAAAATTCGTCCACATCATTGTCAAAAGCAAATAAATAAATAGTTGAATAATAGGTTTATGGTTTTTTTTCAATTTTCGCTTGAGTGATCTCCATTACCTACATCTCCCCAAATATCAATTGTAGCTCTGTAGCACCCAATAATGCGTTAGCAATAAGTTCGTCTTTTCCTAATTATGATTGGGTCGGTCTCTTGCGTTATGGATACACGTGAATGTCAGTAAAACCAGTATTACACTGGTTTTACTGACATTCACGTGTATGAAACTGTCACTGTCGTTGTACTTTGACAGTCGTGCTGAGCAGTTGGAAGTACAGAAAGGCTTTTTTCTTCCGATGGGAAATCATCAAATGACTTCTCCCACTCTGGGCGGAGCGGGAGGAAGTGTCAGACTTTTACTGACTAAAACCCATCCATGTTCCTTCCTCGCTCTTTACGTTCCGGGGCCACGGTATCCCTTTCAAACAGTCCCGGAACCCCGTCAGGCTTCGGCCCCTTCCCTTTGCTGACTGTCGTTGATCTTTGACAGTCGTGATGAGCAGGTGGAAGTATCAAAAGCCTGACCCGAACATAGTTTATCACCATCTTCCTGCCTTTGTTGCATTCTTGGTAGGTAGGCCCAATACTTTTTCTTCTTTCATTCTTCTCTTTCAGCAGACGTTACGGCATCAGTAACTCCTTTCCAGAGAATAGAGATGATGGAGAGATGGATGGATTGTGAGAGGAATTTTATTTTTATTTTATTTATTTGGAAGAACCAACAATTACACATTATATATTACAAAAAATAAGATATAAGGAGCTATACAAATGTGCAACCAACAACGTTCTCCACAGATACACAAAAGAAAAAGACAATCTTGATGAAGTAAAAGTCGAAAAAAAAATAGATAATTTCATGGGATAAAACTAACATACAGTAATGCCACTAAGGAAAACTACTATAATAAAATATTATTCACAAAGATTCTGGATTGTGTCAAGTAATATCTTTCAAAATGATCCAACAGACAGAGCAAATTATCCAGGTTAGAGAAGAACTTATTGAAATTTCGAGTGAGACGACGTAGAGGCGCACGCAAGCCTGCGACTACAATGACAGCGAAAACAGGGCGCGCGCGCACCTCCCGTCTCTGAATTGTTCTAGGTACAACAAAGCAAAGCTTGTTACGGATGTCCACACAATCATATGAGTTGTTACACAGATCGTATATAAACATAGTATTTAGAAAAGTACTCGTACGTCTAGACTTCAAAGAGATCATATTATATTTGTTTAGCAAATCATTATATGATTGTTCGGGAACGGGAGTAATATTTGCCTGCTTCCAGATTTCTGGGAAAGTTGCTTGACGCAAACACTTATTATAGATTGGTGCACATAACGCCTGAGCTGCCCTGTTAAGGAAAATTGGTGGAATACCGTCTGGGCCTGGCCCTTTGGTGCAATCTAAACATTTAAGGGCACTGAGTACTTGGTCAGTAGTAACAACGGAACAATTTTCAGGATATTCATTGTCCTGGGTCTGATTATTTGAGAGAGTAGAAGGTTTGTAGACAGAATGGAAGAAGTTTGCAAAGTGATTAATCTCTTCAGGATCGGTCGATGACAGGTGTTTATAGTGCATGGTTGAAGGGATTGGAGCTTTAGACTGCCGATTAGACACATAGGTCCAGAAATATTTGGTGTTGACTTTTATACTATCTTCTACTGATTTCAAGTATAGACTGTAACATTTCTTGAAGTCAGCATGGAATCTGGACCTATAAAGTGAAAAAAGTGAATGAATGATATTATGATCTTTCATATCACTCCACTCACGATCCATCCATCTATCTGACCCGAACACAATTAAGTTATAAAAAGGACAGACAGTAGGTACTGTTAGTAAAGGTATTTTTTTAGGATGCGATGGTCTAACACACTATTTCTACGTTACTCTGACTGCAATTTTATGATACTTGTTCAATGTAGTTGATGCTTTTAGTTTCGGCAGCAAAAAAAAACAACTTCAACAATATTATTCATTTGTAAAAAACAACAAAAAAAAACAATCAAACTACTAACATAATAATAGGTACACTCGAGAACAGCAATTGCCACGGCAGCCGCTAACAAACGCATCAAAGTTGAGTCGACTTTTATTTGCAACGCATAAAAGTTATGCAATATTATAGAGTTGCCACTTTGCCAGGTTGCGAGTACTTGTGAACGCGACTGTGTTTTGTGCAATGATGTTGTTTTGCTGGATACATATTATTTATTAATATAGAGTTTATTAAAAAGTATGTATTAAATGTTACATATTATGTATTTTTAGTGTTTTTTTTCTTTAGACTATCTTGTTCCACTGCTGGGCAATATAGGCAAAGGCCATATGCTTTAAGTCTTCTCTCCGTGTGGTTTTCTCCGGCTAACCTCTCACAAAAGCGTCTAAGTCATTTGTAAGTATTGCTTTTTTTATTTCAGGAGAAATTATCAGAAGGTGCTTGGTCTTAAACGATAAGACCTAGGTAACTTAGATTCTTCCATATGCCATCTGCATTTAGATGAAACACGGGGTTACCCAGAGACACAAAGTCATGTATGTATGTAATAGGCCTGAAAGTGACCTTTTCCAAAATGACCTGAACTGGAATAGTCCCCTGAGGCCTTTACGTCTAAATTAAAAATGAATTTGGCTCCAGTATGTTAAAGAGGGCTTCTCTTCGCTTTGAGGTTCTATAAGTACGTTATTAGGTAATCGTATAACAGTCAAGTAGGTACTAAGTTAATTAAAGCATATAGTAGAGGGCGGACACTCAGACAGATTTTAACCTTAATGTTAATTAATATCGATAAAATTAAATCAAACCTTGTGTGCGTAGACTGGCCAATAGTTCCAACGATATTTATAGTACCTGCAATATAAAATTATGCTCATTAATTAATCAGATTACCAAAATGAGTTGTGTGCCCGGAATGCATGTTTTGTACGTTATTGAAATGTCAAAATTGATAGCTTATTTGACTTAATTAAATCGATTTATCTTGTTTGTGAAGGGGCAATTGCTTTGTGTGTGTTGGGTTTAATTCTTACTGGCTTGATTTGAAACGAACCAACTTTCCCGCCTCAACGCATAAACATATAAAAAACATAAACTGTATAAACTGTCTAATCCTCTTGTGCTAAGTGCTGTGAACTTCTGTGAATGGATTCCCAGTCCCGGGACAGCGCAAAGCGGTGAAAAGACGTCGGTAAGTTTCTTCTATATCAAGCCAGCATTTTGTTCCTAGATTTCAAAATTTAAAGCTATCGAACCACACAGTGTGGAATGTTGATATTTAAGGTTTCTCTAAGGAGCTTCATTTCTCGAGATGGGTGACCACCCTTACAGTCACGTCTAATAAAATTATACACTATCCCTGATGCTATAGCTATTATCGCGAGAAATAACGATTTTAACTAGGAGATTGGATCTTTTTCATAAAAAACATGAGTTTTTTGAAAACGATTTTCACTTATAAAACCTCCCACCCTCTACCTCTACTAATATTCTGCCAAAACTCGAGTCAGCAAGATTTCTTTTAACTTTTTATAAAAATAGCTATCTTTACTCTACGAAAGGTAAACTGGAACAAACCCTAAAGCCATCGCTTCCAGTCGATTTCAGATCTGCGTGTATTCAGGTCAGAGCGCTCAGGTACAGTCGAGTACAAAACTAGAACGTGCTCAAATAGTTATTAAGAGGCGAGTACCATTGTTTGTTTGTTCGTTAGTCTTATTTAGAAAATGGTGACTCAATTGTAAAGCTTTGAATTGCTATTGCAGTAGCTGCGTCTTCGAATGATACCTTACTAATAAAATTACTTTTAGTTGCGTCAAAAAAGTAATTAATATATTGTATTCACTAAAGAAAGAAAAAATGCAATGCAAAAAGAAGAGAAAAGAAAAAAAATCAAAGAAAAGAAAAAAAAAAAAGAAAAAGAAAGAAAGAGCAAAAATCCTTGACCTTGTAACTTATTTCAGAATAACTCGATTCCTTTTATTCTAGAACTGATATAAATATTCAATTGGAAACAGGCAACTCCTATTAAACTGGAAAGTTATGTCTGATAACTTTTCTTGACAAAATAATAGCTTACTCAATTTTAAAAATATCTTGGTTACAAAAGACTAAAATGCTTAATATAAAAGTTCTAACTTAACCCACAAAGTAGAACTATAACGAGATGCAAAGCTATCATTTTCAGTCGATTTCAAATCTACGTGGATTCAGGTCACAGTGCTCAGGTACAGGCGAGTACAAAACGAGAGCAGCGAGCTCAAATATGATTACCATAAACGTTTTGTCGTCAAATACACCTTTTTTTTTAACATTACATGCCACGGAAGGCAGAGTTATAGAAGCGGCAGTATGATTTTAGAATGTGATTTTAGTTATTATTGTCTCGTTTCTAAGCATGACTATCAGACATAAATATTGATTTTAAAGTAAGGAGCTTGTGGCTAAATAATAACAGCCACTCGGGTCGATCTTTATTTAGCTTATGCCGTGCTTGCCTAGGATGATCTTTGGATGAGTGACCGCTAATTACACAACGAGTTTCCTTTGTGCCTCGGAAAACACGTTAAGCCATTGTCATTTGTAGATCTGTGACAGTGGTATGGTTAGTCTGTGGCCCGAAAAGTCTGACAACCATCCTTACCGAGGGGTATCGTATCACCCGGTACTAACTGGTTTGTGGAGGTCTGATAGGCAGTCGCTCCGTGTAAAATACTGGTATTCAGCTGCATCCGGTGAGACTGGAAGCTGACCATAACATAGTTGGGAAAAGGCTAGGCAGATGATGTATGTCCATTTTAAGTTTTAATGTTAGTGTTGCTTTATTCGGGTCAATAAATACCTCTTTCTTTTTCGACTGTTAAAATATTGTCTGCTAAACATCGTACCTTTTGCATTTTTGTTGAATTTAATTGGATGTTTTTTTTCTATGATTAAGATGATACATAGATAAAATCGACGTAACTACAGATTTATTTTGACTAATTTCAGGTCAAATAGTAAAATACAAAAAAAATAATACACAGAACTAGAAAAATGGCTGTTACACGCGACTTCGTTCGCGTGGAATTTTGGATGTGTATGTGTGAAATTAACAATTTTACAAAATTAAAAAAAACCCCCCGACACACAATAAGGTTATAATTTTACAAGCCTTTTCATTCGATACCCATATTGAGGGAGTTGTGAAAAGAAATTTAATTTACCACTTTGTGGTGGCAGCCATCTTGGATTTGAAATTTATAATAGTGTATAGTATTCCACTAGACAGGCCTTTTCATTTGATACCAATATTGAGGAGTTGTTGAATAAATATGTAAGCCGCCATTTTGTGATGGCTCCCGACTAATTCACCTTTCAAACAATGAAATCAAAATCGGTTCATCCGCTCGGGAGCTACGATGTCACAGACAGACACACACACACACACAGACACGTCAAACTTATAACACCCCGTCGTTTTTGCGTCAGAGGTTAAAAATAGCCTACGACCTATTCTCAGAGCTGCCAAATAAACACAAAATAAAAAACATTCATGGAGGAGTTCGATAATATACACTGTGACACGGGATTTTTATGTATTAGGTAGAAGATTTTTTAAGTAAAAATGAATCGTATGTCATTGAACATTTGGGGACCTACCTATTGCAATGCTTCTTCCATAGAGTTAACTTCTGTTTGAACCATTGTTGTGTCTGTTGGACTTTGGACAATAAACTTGTTACCTACTCGTCGATGCGACCTTGGCATTGTATGCCTACATTTTTATCACTTGTGGTACGTGGATTACATCACACACGTATTTAGCTTTGCGATTTGCATCTTGATATTCGAAAAGATAATAATGATTACGGTTCTCATTAGCCAATTGTAAATTATTACAAAAGTATACTAGCTTATGACAGCGGTTTTGCTCACGTGATATTGTCCCACAGGATTACTACCGGGATAAAAGTATCCTATGTTTAGTACATAGGATACAGGTTTAAACAATTGTCTTGGCCAAGTTTCATACAAATCCGTCCAGGAGTCATTGCGTGAAAGAATAATGTAAAAAAAAAATTCAGGCATTGCACATAACCACATACAGTTTACCCATAGCAACTACGTAATGTTATTATATAAAAGTTATTGAAGATTCAATTAAATAAAATTTTAGATTATTATTATACTAAATTCGGTCATGGATTTACGGATAGATAATACTGAAGTTATGCATATTACTTACATAATCTAACAGTATTACCATTTAATAATTTAATAATTCGTCATTATTATATCCTGATTTCATTATAGTCAGTGCTGAAAATAAACAAGTCGGATCTAGTCATGAAAATTGTGAGGAATACCAAATCAAAATCAAAATCAAAGCATTTATTTCAAGTAGGCCAATACCAGACACTTTTGATTTGTCGAAACAAAGATGAAAATTAAATGTAGCTACAGTCCCAGTCACAAAACATACAAACTGTGAAAGTACTGTAGTTGCCCATTCCCCAACGTAGATCACTATGGAGAAGAACGGGCAAGAAACTCCATGGACACTCTTTTAAATCAAATTATTGTTACAAAATCTTGGTTAGATCATTCATGTTGAGATGGTGCATTATGTGAGAACAATGTAGCAAGATGTGCACGATAAAAGTGTCCATAGGTAAAACAAACAAAAGCAATCCAAAAATTTAACTTACATAATCTAACAGTATTACCATTTAATAATTAAATAATTCGTCATTATTATATCCTGATTACATTAAAGTCAGTGCTGAAATTAAACAACTCGGTTCTAGTCATGAAAATTGTGAGGAATACAAAATCAAAATCAAAATCAAAGCATTTATTTGAAGTAGGCCAGCCAATACCAGGCACTTTTGAATTGTCGAAACAAAACAGTCCCAGTCACAAAACATAAAAACTGTGAAAGTACTGTAGTTGCCCATTTTCCCTAACGTAAATCTCTATGGAGAAGAACGGGCAACTACAGTACTTTCACTAAAACTCCATGGACACTGTTTTAAATCAAATTTTATTTTTTATTTATATTTTTATTTTATTTTTACAAATTATGTTATAGTCAGTGCTGAAATTAAACAAGTCGGTTCTAGTCATGAAAATTGTGAGGAATACAGTCATTAAATACAATTAAGTAGTAGTATGGATTTATAGCTACCACTCATAATCAGCCTAATGTTCCCGGTTCTGGGACACAGGACTCTCTGGGGGTCAGAGAGCCGGGGCAGCCATAATCTACCACGCGGGCCCACAATGACACAAAATTAAAAACACTTATCGAGGTCGCCGTTTTGCCACATCGTTGGCGCAAAAAATACCTATTCTAAATATTACCACAACTAACTAAACAGATGCTACTCGCTAGTATTTATAATATTATAGAAGACGACAAAAAAAAACAAGTAAGTAGCCCGTCAGTTATATTATCAAAAAATATTTGACATTATTTTTTCTTCTGATACTTAAGTAAACCAAAATAAGCGAAGATAGGACGCTCCAAAATTCTCAAAACGTATGCCTTGGTATAATTTTTTGTGTGTTTTGCCGTCACGAGCCGAGTTTTGATGCCTTTTATCTTTGTCAATATTCATAGATTTACAAAAACAAAAAGTACGTGTCCATTGTTTTACTGACGGATTAAATACATAGATTTGTATTTTTTTGACACGCCCGTCGTCGCAAGGTATCTTTATTTCAATATGTTTATCAGTACAAATGTTTAGTAACAAATGTTGCTTAATGAGTACATTTTGTTTAGCGACCAGAATTTTAATCGGACATCATTTAAGTCACGTAATATAATCAGCTGATGATTTTACGTCTACAACAGATAGGATTCCAGATATATATCAAAATAAAGCTTATTTAGGGTAATTAATTTGATAAATAAAACACATATCTTTATCAAAGTTATACATTTATCACTGTTTTAACAATTCCTCTGAACAAAGTGTGACCGTGCGAGTCGCATCCAATGGATTCCCGCAACCTTCACCAGGTCATCGGTCCACCCAGTGGGAGGTCTTCCAACGTATCGTCTTCCAGTTCGCGGTCGCCACTCCAGAACTTTTCGGCCCCATCGGCCATTCATTCTGCGAGCAATGTGCCCTGCCCACTGCCACTTAAGTTTGTCAATAATTCTTCAGGCTACGTCGGTGACCTTAGTTCTCTTGCGGGGTTCGGGCGTCTTAATTTCTCAGTACTGGTTACATCACGTTTTTATATAAAATCAATTGTATATCAAAGATATTGACTGTTCCTGTGGCTTTGGTTTAAAGTCATGACGGTTCGGTAACAAAAAAATTGAAACGACTGAGTAAACATTATTTTTTATCAGAAAATATATATTGTTTTTTATAAAAGGTACACGTGTGCCGTATGTGATAGCAAAACATGACAATAATGAACATTATGTACGGATATTCCAGCTGTAGATCAGTATAATTATGTACCTGCTAATTGTCTACTGGCCAGTTCGAGTGTGTGTCCAGTTAATTATGGCTTAATGTGATGTGTACGTCTGTGTGAGTATATGATGCACTAAAATACAAGGCGATGTGCCAACCCTTATCATAATAAAACGATGTGTTCTCTTACCTTTATAATGATGTAACAATGTTAAAAAAAACTAAGAGCTGTGTTCACGAGAATACTGCCGACAAACTGTCCTGCAGTTTGGCAGAAGATTTGTGAAATACTCACATGTAACTTTGTTGAATTAAATAAATAAATAAAACAAATTCTTAATTTATCCATTTTTGCAGAGGAACAATGTTTTGTTTAATATACTTAAACACTTATACAATAGTTTAGCCTTCTTAATACGGCTTGTCTAGAACTTTCAACAAAGATCCATTATCAGTCACAAAAGACGAACCAGTAATAGCTTTAGCTTTATCGCTAGCTAGAAACAGAACTAGGTCAGCTATTTCTTCAGGAGCAGAAATTCTGTCCAGAGTCGTCATTTGCTGCATGAATTTGTAAACAGCTTCCTCCATTGCTCCGGTTGCACCCATGTTTTCAACGATATCAGTCCGCACTGGTCCTGGGTTCACGATGTTTACACGAACTCCATGCGGAGCTAGTTCTTGTGCAACAGATCTCGAGAAATGATCTAGGCCTGCCTTAGATGTGCTGTATGAAAAAGTACCTTGGGCAAGTGCTCGAAGTGCAGCAATGCTTGATATGTTGATGATATTACCTTTGGTCTTCACAAGGTGAGGTGCAGCGAGATGTGTCAAGTAAACTACTGAGCGCAGATTTGTCGCTATGACTTGATCAAATACTGCCATGGCGTGATCTGCTACAATACTTGCTGACTGGGCTATACCAGCATTGTTAATCAAGATATCCAGTTTTCCAAATTTGTTCAAGGTTTCAGTAACAATTCTTTTTACGTCTGCATCTTTAGAAACATCTGCCACTATCACTAAAGGATTGTTACATTGCTTTGCGATGTTCTCCAGTTTCTGTTTGTTTCTTCCTACTATGGCGACCTTGGCTCCTTCTTCAGCAAACTTGATAGCAATGGCGGCACCAATACCAGAGCTGCCGCCGGTCACGAGAACAATTTTGTCTTGGAAACTCATGTTGATCCAATCACAATTATAGAACTGACATTTAATTATTATAACAGTTTTATAATATCTTCGATAATCTTATCAAAAATGTAATCGGTGATAAAAATAGACGCACGAACGATAAGTATGATATGTGGTATGTATCTACGAAACGAAGGTCGCACTATCAAAATAAAAACTAATTATATAACTATGGTTGTTGTCCTCATGTGTATTTACTTAGTATCTGCTTGTTGATAATATAAATAAATAACCAAAATATACAGATACAAGGCAAAGTCCTGTTAGTGCAAATACATTACATAACATAGTTAGCTTGATAAGAATCAATATACAAATTATTTAAATCGAGAATTGTTTTCTTTTAATATGGCTGGCAAAGGCAGTACGATGGTCAGTATTGTTCCGATGTAAGTTCCATCACGAGCTTCTTCGCCCGTTGAATTTATTTGTTGACCCTTATAACTATCTATTCAATCTATCTGCTATTTTATAGAATTTACTCTGGCATCCATGGTGATGTGGGTAGTGCCACTGTCGAACTTTGCTATGATGTTACCTTTAAGGTTTATTTCTATTTAGTTTAGTATCCATCCTTGTCACTAGTGTACCTCTTCCTTGTATCATTGCAGTCATTCGATATGGCACTATTCTCAAAATATGATCAAGGTTTTGGTAGGTCCTCATTACCATTGGGTAAAGATTCGTACTTTCGTTTTGGGTCCAGTATATCGGAATTGTGTTCCAAGTATAAAGAGCGTAAAAAGACCCTTTTTAATTTTTGAAATACATGTATTTTCATGTCAGATTTTTACTTAAACACTTCCACGACCCCGTACTGTTCGATCCATCCATTAGCACAATGTTTCAGGTGAGTTACGTTCAGTTCTACCGTAAAACGTGTTTTTTTTTTCAACCCAAAAAAGAAGTGCGTTTGTTTGCGTAAAGTTAGGTACTTAGTTTGTCGACGGCATCATGAAATTACCGTTTACACATCGACAGAAATGCTGCAATGTCAACTTTTGTATATCTCATCTTTTGTCATTTGCCATGCAGGTCTAGTGGACGATCGAAACCAATGATGTTATATCGCAACATGATGATTTAACATAAAGGTGTGAAATAATAATTAATTACTCTTAGGTCCATGTTCACCAATAAAATGACGGTTTGATTTGTATGGGAACATGTCACAGTGACAGCTGTTTTTAGATAATCAGACCGTTATCTTTTCGGTAAACATGGACCCTAGTGTCAGAATGACACAGCAAATAATACGAAAAACAACTTGTTAGATAGTATATGACGACGATATGTTTTGATGAATAATGTTGACGTTGTGTAACATTAAATTAACGTACTTATTAGTATAATTAAAAAAATATCTGTTTGTATATCTCGATACTTTAATCATTTTCAGTCGGCTGTAATTTTTCAAGCACAACATTGAATTATTTCGGATTCGGATGTTTAACTTTTTCTTCGTGACTCCGTCACTTGCCATTCCTTGCCGATTTGAAAAAGATTAAAAATTTAAAAGATTATTTTTTTTCTTTTTTTGTTGGAAAGGGTATCCTTTCTAAATGGTCCCATATTCACCAAGTCGGGATCTGATGATGGAATCTTGGCGAAATCGAGGGAACTCTTCAAATTTTATAGGATAACGTACAGCGATTTTGGTATTTTCTACAACAAGTGAAGCATTTACGTTTGATAAGAACCATTCCGCCATCACATCTGATGATGAAGCCAAGAGTCACGGAACTCGAGTCATGGATGTTT
This sequence comes from Xestia c-nigrum, assembly GCA_916618015.1. Classification (NCBI taxonomy): domain Eukaryota; kingdom Metazoa; phylum Arthropoda; class Insecta; order Lepidoptera; family Noctuidae; genus Xestia; species Xestia c-nigrum. The sequence continues at coordinate 7,235,647 of OU745258.1, read as the reverse complement.
AAATGTATAGTAAGTATGTATTTACAAACAAAAAGTATTTATGTAGATAGTATATCAACTGTCTGGTGACCACGAGACAAGCCTTGCTTAGTGTGGCACTAGATGGTGCTGTGTGTAATGTCCAGCGATATTTTTTTATTATTATTATTTTATGTGTACCAAGCACATGTAAACCACTAAAAAGTGAAAAATAAAAACTTTTTTACAAAAAATAAAACCGACTTCAAAAAAAAACAAAAAAGTGAAAAATAACTTTAGCTTCTGAAGTCGGTGACCTTTCTTTGATTGATTTAATTTTTTTGTCACCGACTTCAGAAGCTAAAGTTATTTTTCACTTTTTTTGTTTTTTTTTTAAGTCTGTTTCATTTTTTGTCGGTTTTACATTAACCCCCGACGCAAAACCGACGGGATTGTAAGATTGGCGTGTCTGTGTGTGTGTCTATCTGTGGCATCGTAGCGCCCGAACGGATGAACCGATTTGGATTTTGTTACTTTTTGTTTGAAAGGTGAATTAGTCGGGAGTGTTCTTAGCTAAGATTGTTAAAAATTAGTCCAAGATGGCCGCCGCCGCCACAAAATGGTGGATTACATATTTATTCAACAACGCCGTCAATATGGGTATCAAATGGCTTGACTAGTAGAATACTATAGTATTCTACTAGGTTCTCTATCGCATTACCTAACTTTTTAATCCATAATCTAAAAAAAAAACATAATTGTTTTTGTCATAATCATCATTCGTCCGAATGATAATTTACCCGAACTTTAAATCACATAATATCATATGCCATAAAGTTGAAACTTCTAAATATAATAAGCCCTACATCCGTTTGTCATAAGTATTACAATCAATAATATACAAAAGACATAAAATCATTTTCAATAAAAGTCATAAGTCCTATTCTAAGTAAATGTTTAATCGTATGTAGGCGTTGACCTGCAATGCAAGCAAGCATGCAGCAAGCATACGGCATACATGTAGCAAGCATGCGGCAAGCATGCAGCAAGCAAGCAAGCATGTAGCAAGCAAGCATGCAATGCAAGCAAGCATGCAGCAAGCATGCAGCAAGCATGCAGCAAGCATGCAGCAAGCATGCAACACGCATGTAGCAAGCATGTAATGCAAGCAAGCATGCACCAAGCATGCAGCACGCATGTGGCAAGCATGTGGCAAGCATGCGGCAAGCATTCAGCAAGCAAGCAAGCATGCAGCAAGCAAGCATGAAACAGGCAAACATGCAGCAAGCAAGCATGCAAACGAGCAACCATTATGCAGCAGGCATGGTTTCTGTCACGTGCTGCGGGGCTCCGGCGGCCTCACGCGAGCTTATCGTCGCAGATGGGTTTAACGCTCACCACCGCAGCTTCGGCTTGCTGGCCGGCTTTGCCGGCCAGCCTCATCCGCAGCGGGGAGTGTTACAACCACCTGCTCCTCAAATATCTGGTAATAGGAAATATATCAAAACGAATAATCTTTGTGAATAACATGAATAAAACACGAATAAAATTAACATGATCATCTGACTACCTGTGACGTCTGTCGAAGATCTGATAATGACTGGCCACCGTCTTAAAGTAACGTGCTTTGCGAGGCACGGAGGAAACTCGGTATATTATGAGCGGTCACCTATCGATGGCGGACCAACCTAGGCAAGCACGACTTAACCTGAAAATCGACCTAAATGGTTGCTATTATTTACCCACGATCTGCTCAAAATCAACGTCAACTGGAATATCAAAATGTTGCAAAAATGGCGCGGTATTAGTTCACTCGCTTCGCTCGCTCTCAAGAACCCGCCATTCCCTTCACGCCTAACCAGTCCGAAGTCCGGGTGCTCGCTTCGCTCCTAGCTCTTGCATCCTAAGTTTTCCTTTCCATAACAGCTTGTTCATGTTCGTGCGGTGTGCCGTGTGTGTAGTGCATTAGGGTCACATAAAAAATAGTCCTCTGTTTACTGTACGTGGTCGCCCTATTCCTGCTGTACTTAAGGAAATCAAGAAGGAATGTAATTTATTTGAAACGTATAGATTGAATAGGAAGAGTGCATATTACCAAGTAGATCATAGATTTCCCATCTATTTAAGGAATTGTATTCAATTACTGATTACATACTTCTTCGTTATCGTATATATGGGTAATTCTCACCAAATTGAGTTTGAGATTTATCTTTTTTTTTTTTTGTGGAAATCTGAAAAGTAGCTTTAATCAATATATTGGTTTTCCATATTTTGCATAAAATCTATAAAACCCTCACTTATTTATTTTTAGATACTCATGAGTATCTAAAAATAAATAAGTGAGGGAACGAATAACGGAGTGAGAGTATGATTTGTTCCAATATTACCTTAACAAACATGTCCAAATAAAGGAAAACATGTAATTTTAGTATATTAAACAATGAAATATGAAATTGTCAAGAAAGGCAAATCAAAACTTTGTGTGTATAGTTTATGAAATAAACTCTAAAAAGATTAATATTTTATATTTTAAAATCAATATTTAAGAAATAAATTAATGAGGGAGTGATTAACAGAGTGCGGGAATTGTTTTATTATAAAATAAAAAGCATATACAAATGAAGGAAAATAGGTAATTTTATTACATTAAAAAATGAAATAAATGAAAAACCCAACTCAATTTTTTTTTTCATCATACCCTTTCTTTCTTAATTTTTTTTCTGCATCACTCAACTTCTTTGGTCGTGTCATTTTTTTCATATACATTTACCTGTTTTCAATTAAATACCATTTTGTACAAGTTGCAAGACATGAATAAAAAATCTAAATGAGCCGATTGTATAAATCATTCCCTCATACAACCGTCATTCCGTCACTCGTAAATTATGCAGTGAGGGAATGACCGTGAGGGAAAGACGATTTTTAACTAAAACTACAAAAACATCATATCCTAAAGCTTGTTACATTTCGATTATACAATTTACTCACAAAAACGAAATTATTTATATACAAATGTATACCTACTAAAATCCTTAATCCATTAATGTAACGTGAGGTAATGATCGCCACAAATGTTACTCTTAATTTTTTTACATAATGTTGTTTTGCACAAGCTCACTTACGGTTTAAACATTTGATTCCCGGATGCTGTTTAACTTTTGTTACATATTCCTTTTGTTTTACATTTTTTTATAGCAAGCAACGACCTATTGTCGGGCCTACGCTGACCCCCCATACTTAAGTACTAATGCTGTAATGAAACATAATAATATTGTAATACCAAATGATTTGAAAAGAGTAACCATGGAGTTTCTTGCCGGTTCTTCTCCATGGAATCGACCAACGCGAACCGTGCACCTTTTTCGACGTTTTATAAGTGCCCATCCAGGCCTATGTGAAATTAAATATTTTGATTTAGATTTTTTCGATTTTGAGAGTGTTGCCAGGTACTAAAAACTCAAGGTTGCGTTCCTAAATATCGTTTGATACGTGCAGAAATCGGATATTCGTAATACTGTGAGGGAATGATTTTATTTGGCGGGACATTATTTAAAACCGAATTATTATACTTATAAATTCGTCGTTGTAAGAAGAAATTTATTATAGACAGAATAACACATAATTTTCTAATATATTCGCATAGTTTTGCTATTAACAATACTGATTTATTTGAGATGATTAGACATTTTAGTAATGTTTTTGAACTAAGGGACAAGGTGAGGAAATGACTTTCTCGGAAACAAAACAGCCATATCTTTTAGGTAGATTTCATTTTATTAAAAAAAAACTACCTATTGGTAGACCCTACGGTCTCACCTACGGGGATATACAACGTGTAACAGAAAGGGTACAGTCATATGAAAGGGTGTGCTACAGACCATCCAACTAAACAACTTTTTCTTTGGGGCCATCATCAAAATCGCGAAAAAATATTCAGCTGTCTCATACATTTGGTCGAGTAGGTATTGGAATTTTTTATGGGGCCGTTGATAATTTTTTCGCGATTTCGATGGTGGTCCCGTGGAGAAAGTTGTTCAGTTTGATGGTCTGTAGCACACCCTTTCTGTTACACATTGTACATGTATATGGGTGACAAACTAAATTTAGCTACACTCTATAGGTCGCAATTATGAACCGATTGCTTTCAAACTTGGCCAAAAAATTTAAAAGGTCAAAACTAAGACTAATTTCGTGAATGAGCGAAATTCGTCCATGGGGGGCGGTTTTCTGTAATCAGTTTTTTGGCAATAACTTTTTTCCTATGAAAAATTTTTGAACCGTTTTTTATTTTAATCATTCTGAGTAAGAATATGGACAACTTTAAATTAAAACTTTATTGATGCAACCCCTAAATTGAAGAGAGGATTTTTTTGCGGAAAAACATTATATCTCCGAAACAGTAAACATTTTGAATGTCGCAAATATACTTTTTTTGAAAGCAAATTGTTTAACCTTTGAAGTTTAGCGATAAATAGCTTATAGTTTTCGAAATAAAAAAATATACCAAAAAAATTGAGGGAGTTTCCATGCTAAACTCTTATTATAAAAGGATTTAAACAGGGTAAATGTTCCTTTCGCAATTTGATGAGAATTACCCAATACAATATTAGCAATTCATGACTACTTTTGTTAGCTTAGGTCTTACCTGTTAAAACAAATGTATGTAATAATGAATAAAGTAAACAAATAAATGTTATTATTAAAATGTAATATGATTTGGAATACATCAATCTTGTGTGCTAAAATCAAGCTTTACTTCACTTTCATACTTTACCATCATTCCATTATCACTCACAAACGCCGAACCGGTGATACCTCTAGCTTTGTCACTGGCTAGAAACAGAATAACATCAGCGATTTCTTCAGGAGCAGAAACCCTCTTCAGGACTGTTTGTCCTTCCATTTGTTTGAAAAACGCATCGGCCTTTTCTGCGGGTACACTCGTGTTTTGAAAGATATCTGTCCGAATTGGTCCTGGGTTCACGACGTTTACACGAACTCCATGTGGAGCTAGATCTTGTGCAACAGATCTTGAGAAATGATCCAGACCTGCCTTAGATGCGCTGTATGCAAAGGTGCCGACTCCAACTGTTTTAAGTGCAACAATACTTGATATATTGATGATGTTACCTTTGGTCTTCACAAGGTGCGGACCAGCAAGATGAGTCAAATAAACTACTGGACGGATGTTTATCGACATAACTGTATCATATGTTGCCATGGCATCCGCGGATAGTATATTTGTGACAATGCCCATGCCAGCGTTATTCACCAGAACATCCAATTTGCCAAAATGTTACACGGTTTCATCGATAATTCTGTTAGCATCTTCATCTTTAGAAATGTCAGCGACTATTACTAAAGAATTTTTACATTGCTTTGCAACATTGTTTAGTTTCGCCATGTTTCTTCCTACTAAAGCGACCTTAGCTCCTTCTTTAGTAAACTGAACGGCGGTGGCGGCTCCAATACCAGAACTGGCGCCGGTAACAATAACCACTTTGTCTAAAAAACTCATGTTGAAAGTGCTTTAATTACAAATACCAAACATACTACTGCTGTGATGGCAGCTAATATGTACATATATTGTAGCCGACAATCTTATCTTTCAAAATATATTATCAAGGTTGCACTGTCAATCTCACGGCATACATTTTATAGGATAAGCGGAATCCAAATACCAGTATCGAACAATTATTATCAAATTCGGTGACGCATTACAGACCAGTGATGTCGTTGATTTTTTAGTACTTATTTATCCAATATAATATGTTTGGTTAGCATTTACTAAAGAAAAAGTATGCAGAAGGTAAAAATTAACGCCAATCGTTTTGTGGGGTAAAAGTTGCGCATTCGTTATTATTAAATAAAAATGTTCTGGGTCCGTAACCTTAATGTGGCCGTTACAGGAATATAGATTTAAGACGTTAACTTTTGGAATGTTACTTGTCCTTACTGATTTTGGAAAAGAAAAATAAACAGTCGGCTAGAACAGAAATTCAGAGGAATTGGTGACCTCCTTGTTTTTGGGAGTCGGTTAAAAAATGTTAACCCTTACGTTTTTTCATGATGACCTATGACATTTCAGGTCCCTATCACTAAGTCTCCTCCGTCCGGACGGACAGTCCGTTTGTCTGTCTGTCAACAGGCTGTATCTCATGAACCATGATAGCTAGACAGTTGAAAATTTCACAAATGATGTATTTCTGTTGTCGCCATGTCCGACATATGCAACGTGGCAATGCCCCGAGTCCGGTCAGGAAGCGCCCGACATCAGGTGTACTGGTGGTCGCGCGAAATAACATCTCTGCGCGAGGCGTGTGCTGATGCGCGTCGCCTGTACGCCAGGCATCGCAGGCTCCGTATCCGCCCGCCGGAGGCGGAACTAGTGTGCGATTGGAATTGGATTTCTAATTATGGAATAGAAGTGCATTTTATTACCCCTGAAATGAATCAGGAAAACGGACAAGTAGAACGTTACTGTCGTACCGTTTTAAACATGATAAGAGTTGAGGTAAATCATAATGAAAATAATTGGTCTAAAATATTATGGAAACTGCAATTGGTTTTAAACGCCACTAAACATAGGACTACTCAATATTCATCATTAAATCTTCTTATTGGCACTGATTCCACTACACCTTTAATAAATTCGATGATTAAAGATATAACTTGCGAAGGTTCGAATCCAAACCGTGATGCAATTCGCGAGATAAGACGGCAACGTGCAGAAGGGCGTATTCGCGAAAACAAAGACAAACAAGACACGTACTTATGTAAATAAAAATAGGAAACCACCTAAAAAGTTTCAATTAAATGATTTAGTCTGTGATTAAGAACTCTCAAAGTACCGGAAAGCTGGACAGAGTTTGAGAGGCCCTTATAAAGTTACTAAGCTACTCCCTAACGATAGATATGAGGTCCAATTGTTAGCTGGAGCTTATGGAAAGACTAGTCAGGCAGCTGCTGCATACATGGTGTTATGGAAGGGTGAATGGACACCCGAAACATGTGCTGGATTTTTTGAAGGTACTTGTTGTACGATTGCTGTTTTGCTTACTTTGCTAGCTTATGTACCACTAGTCTTTTCCCTATTCCTGAGCTAGATTATGTACTAATCAAGCGCATATGTATTGTTTTTGGCTCCGTAATGTGTTGTGTTCAGTGGAATAGACCCGTGTAAATCCTGTGCGCCAAGGTATTGGGTTGACACTGACACTGGTGGTTTCTGGGGAGAGTCGGTGGTGCAACCGACAACAGACCTGTGTAAATCCAGCCCTTATAGTCTCTAGTAGGTCACCCCAGATACCTATATCTGGGGTGACCTACTAGAGACTGATGTAAATCCGCACGAGAGTAGTACGTGGTATTCGGTTGCGTGGGAACAGACCTGTGTAAAACCTAATGTGATTTTCTGAAACGCTAGTGTGTAGCGTTTATTACTGCTCATGTTGGCTTGTTTGCTTAATTAGTACATAATCTGATGCTTTTATGGACTATATGAATATAGAGCAACTGTTGAAACACAATGTAACTACTTGTTTCTTAGAATGTGTGTATCTTCACAGATACTGATGATGATGATGACACCGAGCAGCCGTTGGACGCAGAAGGTGTTGCTGGACCATCCTCGAGTTCCTGCTCAGGGCTTCGAGCACGCAGCCCCGTCAGGAGAAGCCGTATTAGAAGAAAATTCTAATCAAGACTAGCAACACCATGACGGGCTATAAAAGGAAGGTTCCAGGCGGCACTCGTCCATTACTTCTGCGGCCGCCTCGCGTCCACCATGTTCGAGCGAGCCGACGTCTCTACCTGGCCGCACATCAAGATGATAGCGCCATGGCACACACGGCCACCGGACGCAGGGCGCCGACCACGACGATTACCGCGCGATTTAGTCGCGGACGTGACGGACGCCACCCACGGGAGTGACCCCTGAGTAAGTCGTTTTATTTATGTATTATATTACAACGACATACTCACCAAATAGACTCCACACTCATTACACAAACTTGGTGAAACGTCCTGTTCTAAGTTAATATAGACACGACGTCCACCCCCCACCTCATACCCGCACGACTCCACACTCGAATGTACTCACGCGATACATAGCGGCGCGGGCGCACTATGTACTCGTAAACATGGGCGGTGTTACTATAACACAATACCGCTCACACATACATACATGGCCCCTTAGCCCGGAGCGCATCGGCTAGCTTCGATAACGCTGTGGGCGGGGGCCCCTCTCTTGGTAGGGGGCAGCCCTAGCCGCCTCTGGCTGGTCATCATCCGCTGGGCTTCTCCCAGGGAACCGGGCGTTCTACTTGGCGGTGACAGACCGCCGAGGCAGCGTGAAGATACGGTTAACACCGTGGCGCCCTCTACCTACACAATATGACACTAACTCACAGGCGAGCGGCGTTGCGCGCTCGCCGAGGCCAAGGCCTGTATGGCCGACCCATTGACGGCACCCGTAGGCTTACGGGCGCAAGTGATCCCGCGGGACAAAGGGCGATGCCCAAAACCGCCTGCCGCACTTTCACAGATGCACTCGTCCATTTTGTTCATCGGTCGTCACAGAGTGCAGAACCTCTGTCCGAACTACTAGCGATTGTCGTTATTTAATTTTTTTCTTTTGTTTGCCAGCCTTATTTAAAATTATAATTTGATTGGCCGGAGGCCATTAAAATCTTTAAAAAAATCATTGTGGGTTCCCATTTGTAAGAATATTTATAAACTCGTCGTTGTAAGACGATTTTTATTTAAAACTGAATCCTATTTAATATTATAAATGCGAAAGTTTGTGAGGATGGATGTATGTTTGTTACTCTTTCACGAAAAAACTACTGAACGGATTTGGATGAAACTTTACAGTAATATAGGTTATTCATCAGAATAACACATAGGATACTTTTTATTCCGGTAATAAGATCTCACGGGACAATTAACAAACTTCACGCGGGCGAAGCCGCTGGCAGAAGCTAGTAACACATAATTTTCTAATATATTCGCATAATTTTGTTATAAACAATACTGATTTATCTGAAATGAATAGACATTTTAATAATGATTTTGAACTAAGGGGCAAGGTGAGAGGGCACGCCACGATAGTGGCGGTAAGTCCCCTCTTTGAGGAGTGGCTGGAGAGGCGCCACGGCGTCCTCACCTTCCGCCTGATGCAGGTCCTCACCGGACACGGATGTTTCGGGAGGTACCTGCACCGAATCGGGCGGGAGGAAACGCCCGGGTGTCTCCACTGCGAGGATCGACCGGAGGACACGGTGGAGCACACGGTGGAAGTCTGCCCTGCGTGAGCGGAGCTCCGCCGTGTCCTCGTGGCGGCGATCGGCGGCGGCGACCTCTCGCGTCCGGCCCTGGTTCAATCCATGGTCCGGAGCGAGACGGAATGGGAAGCCGTCGCCTCCTTCTACGAAGCAGTCATGCTAGCGAAGGAGGTGGCGGAACTGTGGACGGCTGGCTATAGGCTAACGACGACGACAGGCCGTGTCGACGGCACGTTCGTGTTCCACGCGCGCCTCAAAGAGATGTCAGCAAAAGGAGAGGGGCCCGCAAGGGCCGAAGCCTGCCGGGGTTGCGGGCCTGTTCGAAAGAGATACTGCGGCCCCGGAACGTAAATGGCGAGGAAGGAACATGGATGGTTTTTAGTCAGTAAGAGTCTGACACTCCCTCCCGCTCCGCCCAGAGTGGGGGGGGTCATTTGATGATTTCCCATCCTTAAAAAAAAAAAAAAAGGGGCAAGGTGAGGGAATGACTTTCACGGTAACAAAGTAGCTATATCTTTTAGGTAGATTTCCGTTTTTATTTTAAATCTACCTATTGGTCTCTCGCCTACGGGATATATAACGTATAAGTACGTATGTATTTGGGTGACTAGCAAAATTTAGCCATACTCTACAGGTCGCAATAAAATTATGTACCGATTGCTTTCAAACGTGGCCAAAAAAAAAGGAAAGGTCAAAATTTAGGCTAAGTTCATGAATGAGCGGAATTCGTCCATGGGGGGCGGCGGGGGGGGCGGGGCGGTTTTTCTAAAATCAGTTTTTTGGCCATAACTTTTTTCGTTTCATTTTTGAACCGTTTTCCATTTTTATCATGCTGAGTAGGAATACAGACAACTGTAAAGAATGCAGCCCCTAAATTGGGGAGAGGGTTAAAATTTCCAAAATTTTTGCGAAGAAACATATCTCCGAAACAGTAAACATTTTGAACGTCGCAAATATTTTTGTTTTGAAAGCAGATTGTTTAACCTTTGAAGTTTAGCGATAAAACTTATAGTTTTCGAAATAAAATTTCCATGCTAAACTATTATTATAAGAGGATTTTAGGAAGGATTTTTTGAAGGGTAAACTTTCAGTTTCAGGACAACGATTTAGAAATCATATTTTTTTTGTAGATTGTATTCATAAGTACAACTCTTTACACAAATTTTCAATAGTCGGACGCTCCAGCACCTTTTCCGAAATCTACCTCCTGCGGTTTGCCGGAGGGATTTATTTTTCTTTAGAGGTAAACGCTTTCTTTTACAACAATAGTAATAAAGACAGTGTGCATTGAAACAAAATAAAACTTTCGTAGTCAATGCATATGACTCGGCACCAATGCCTCGGGACCCAAATTTCGCAATTTGGTGAGAATTACCCATTTAATATTAGCAATTCATGACTACTTTTGTTAGCTTAGGTCTTACCTGTTAAAACAAATGTATGTGTTAATGAATAAAGTAGGTAAATAAATAAGTGTTATTATAAAATTGTAATATGATTTGGAATACATCAATCTTGTATGCTAAATATCAAGCTTCACTTCACTTTCAGATTTCACCATAATTCCATTATCACTCACAAACGACGCGCCGGTGATACCTCTAGCTTTGTCACTGGCTAGAAACAGAATAACATCAGCGATTTCTTCAGGAGCAGAAACCCTCTTCAGGACTGTTGCTCCCTCCATTCGTTTGAAAAACGCATCTGATTTTTCTGCGGTTACACCCATGTTTTGAATGATATCTGTCCGAACTGGTCCTGGGTTCACGACGTTTACACGAACTCCATGTGGAGCTAGATCTTGTGCAACAGATCTTGAGAAATGATCCAGACCTGCCTTAGATGCGCTGTATGCAAAGGTGCCGACTCCAACTGTTTTAAGTGCAGCAATACTTGATATATTGATGATGTTACCTTTGGTCTTCACAAGGTGCGGACCAGCAAGATGAGTCAGATAAACTACTGGGCGCAGGTTTATCGACATTACTGTATCATATGTTGCCATGGCATCCGCGGATAGTATATTTGTGATACTGCCCATGCCAGCGTTATTCACCAGAACATCCAATTTGCCAAAATGTTTCACGGTTTCATCGATAATTCTGTTAGCATCTTCATCTTTAGAAATGTCAGCAACTATTACTAAAGAATTTTTACATTGCGATGCAACATTGTTTAGTTTCACCGTGTTTCTTCCTACTAAAGCGACCTTAGCTCCTTCTTTAGTAAACTGAACGGCGGTGGCGGCTCCAATACCAGAACTGGCGCCGGTAACAATAACCACTTTGTTTAAAAAACTCATGTTGAAAGTGCTTCAAGTGCAAATACTAAACTGATACCTCTGCTGTGATGGCCGCTTTTATATATATTGTAACCAAAAATCTTATGTTTAAAAATATAATATCAAGGTTACACTGAGCCACTGACCAGTGATCGTCATCGTCTGGTCATTCGTCGACTGGCGACAGGGAAACTCGCGAGCTGTCGCGAGATGGCAACTTTCAATTTTAATATTATTTTTCGTCGTCATCTCGCGTGACCTTGTAAATGTGGCGTAAATTACGTCAGAGATGCACAGTCAACTACGTGAACTTCTTTTATAATGTAAAATCTAATATTACCTTTAAACGAGCAATGCTTGTATATTAGTTGTTTTGTTTTCGTATACCATAACTAAATATATAACATATGTTTTATATTGTTTTTTTTTTTATTATATCGTAAATGGATTAGGTTTTTTTATTTTTTTTTTGTAATAATAATAGAAATGTATAACGTAAGTGGATTGTTTCTGTTTTAATTAATAATATAAGTGGATTGGTTTATTTTTTAATAATAACTATATAATGTATTGCATTGTTTTATTTTTATTTTTTTGTAATAATTATATAAATGTATGACGTAAGTGGATTGTTTTTGTTTTAATAATATAAGTGGATTGGGTTTTTTTTAATAATAACATTATTGTAATGCATTGTTTTTTTTATTTTTTTATCATAACGTAAACGATTTAATTAATCTATACATATTAATAAAATTGTAGGATAGTCAAAACTATACATAGAATTTTTTTTTAAAGAATACTTGGGGCGTGATCTACAATCGATATCGAAGCCAAAAATATAGTTTTTAGAATTTTCGTCTGTTTGTCTGTATGTATGTCCGGGCTAAACTCAAAAAGTACTTTAAGGATTTACTTCAAATTTTGTATGAATATTATTAAGAGGTCGGGTCAACACATAGGCTACATATTATCACGCTATCACCTACGGGGGAGAAGCTGTGAATCTTTATTTTTCTGACGCATTCTGTGACAGCGTGTAATCTAACGACGCATATTTAAATGTTGTCTTTGAGTAAGCCATGCTATTATCAAGCTTTACACAATAAAAACTACGCAATTTAAGTAACTTGGGCAGAGAAACATAGTTTAATGAATGTTAGTAGTATAAAGACAAGCAAATTTAAAGCAGCGCCATCTATGAGATTTCATAAAAATCAAATCAAGCTACATGTTAATGTCACCGTAAAATTTTTAAACACGTTATATTGTAATCTCTCTAGCGATATTGAAAACTCTTGAAATATTGTCAAACGAACATACTGCTTACGTTATAACGCATTATTTTTCGTGAAATGCATGCGATGGTAGTCAACTCACGTTGGCGAGGTTAAATTTGATCATGTTGGCGAGGTTAGTAGTTAGTCATTCTTAAAATTTATAGACGATAATGTGCATTTTATTCATAAAAAAGTTGTATCGTATAGTTCGTTTTGACAAATTCAAGTTCTAACAAAACCCTCAAAATCTTGAGCAGAGTTAAGGAAGACAATTTAAAAAATGGACATTCTCCCCGTTCTTTCCAGTCTTCTTCCCGGTCTTCCCGTTCTTCCTGGTCTTCCCGGTCTCCTACCCGGTCTTCTTCCGGGTCTTTCCGGTCTTCCTCCCGGCCTCCTTCCCTGTCTTCCTCCTGGTCTTCCCGGTTTTCTTCTCGGTATCCCCGGTCTTCTTCCCTGTCTCCAACCCGGTCTTCTTCCCGTTCTTCACGGTCTTCTTCCGGTTCTTCCCGGTCTCCTACCCGGTCTTCCCGGTCTTTTTCCAGGTCTTACACGTACTGTTAAAAATGCAAAAATGCTCCGCGTGTCCGTGCAGAGCATACGCCGCGGTGTGTTCTTCCTCGAATTGGTATTACCATAAACATAACCTACAAATGAATTTCTATTTATCTCGGCATTTTCAAACAAAAGTTCTTGCCTAAGATTTGCAATCACAACGCAAGTCAAAAACTTGCGAAACTCTTAACAATCGAAGAACAACTTACGAATGATCGCGCCATGCACCAGTTGTAATAACAGACCGAGTCGGTCTCGAGTCTAAGTCGGAACAATCGAGAACCATCTAATCGACTAAAACCTTTCGCCATCGCGCATCGCTAATTGATGGTGACAAATGGTCAGGGTCTGTCAACTTTGTTCTATGAACAAGATGTAGGTGGGCTAGAAAACAAGAGAGAAACAGCAACGCCGTATCATACTCGTAGTATAAACAGGGGGCAGAAGAGCACAAATTATAGAAGAGGCACAATAGTTCGTGAAAATAACTGAACGCTACATCTACATTGTTTTCCGCGGAAGGTTCTGACCAGGACACGTTTTGTAAACATTGCTTAAACTTCTGAATATTACCTATTCGAGTTGAAGTCTCTTTTGTAGATATAGTGTGCTGCTTGTTTTATTTGTATCTTATGTCTTAAAGGAATGCTCAACATTTGGGCTGTATCATGGTCGGATAGATGGAGTGGCATTACTGTAGCAACAGCATCTGGAATATCACTGAGAATATGGTCGATACATGATGACTTACGTGTTGGCTTGTTTATATGTAATTTTAGATTAAAATTGTATGACAGATCCGTTAATTGAGTAGTTATATTGCCTTTTTTGAGAGTATTAATATTAAAGTCCAACATTCAATTTTGATTTATATTTATGATATACGTGTTCCAAAAGACCTTTCAGCCTAAATAGGAACTGGTTCTATACCGCATGCTTCGAACGTATTTGGTTTATCGTGGGTATTTATAAATGGGAGTAATTTGAAAAAAAAGGTTATTGTTTACTAAAATACAGGTCCCGCCTCTTTGTTCGCCCTGCAGAAGTTGGCAGCCATTTCATAGTCATGAATTTTGTCATAGGATTCATAGCCTTTTTTTATAAAAGTTTCAGAGAGGCATATAACATCTGGGTCATTCTGTACTTCACGTAGTTCTTGTAAGGTTATTTCGAGAAGTTCTTTTTTTGAAGATAGACAAGTAATATTTTGATGGAATATTTTTAAACTATGTTTTCTAGACGGCAGAGTTTTGGGACCGAAAAAACGTTAGGTCCTTTTTATTGCGGGAAAATAAAACGGAATTGTTCCTTTTCTGCTTTGTCAGTAGAATTTAAAACTTTATCCGTTTCTTGTGGTTTTAAGATTCTCCGACCGAAATAGAAAGGATATGTTCCTTTTTTCGGTTCGTTAAAATTTGTATTTAGTTTAAGAGTTGATCTGTTACTCGCTTTCCGCTTTACAAGTTCTCTAGGATTTAATTGAGTTTACTTACATCTAAATATTCATTTTAAACACATTTAACACAATAATCTTGTTATTATAAAACGTATATAGTACAATTTGAAGTTGGGATAAGATAGATTTCAAATTGAGATCATTTTCTCCTACACAAATCACAAGTTTATCATTGTAGTTTAACTTTGCATGACGGCAACTCAATATGATTTGGCTACTTAATGCATTTGGTTTTGTATAAGCAATAATGCTATACTTTTCATATTTTGTGTTTTTTCTTGTGTGCATTATGGCAGCTGCTAGACCGACGCTGTTGAGAGCCGAATGTAAGTACTGTATTTGTCCAGGGCACGCCACGATAGTGGCGGTAAGTCCCCTCTTTGAGGAGTGGCTGGAGAGGCGCCACGGCGTCCTCACCTTCCGCCTGACGCAGGTCCTCACCGGACACGGATGTTTCGGGAGGTACCTGCACCGAATCGGGCGGGAGGAAACGCCCGGGTGTCTCCACTGCGAGGATCGACCGGAGGACACGGTGGAGCACACGGTGGAAGTCTGCCCTGCGTGGGCGGAGCTCCGCCGTGTCCTCGTGGCGGCGATCGGCGGCGGCGACCTCTCGCGTCCGGCCCTGGTTCAATCCATGGTCCGGAGCGAGACGGAATGGGAAGCCGTCGCCTCCTTCTGCGAAGCAGTCATGCTAGCGAAGGAGGTGGCGGAACGAGAGAGGGAGAGATCCTCTCTTCCCGGCCGCCGCGGGAGACGCAACGGGCGTCGGGGGCCACGTGGTGGCTACCTGCCACCGTAGATGCGGGCCTGTGGACGGCTGGCTATGGGCTAGCTAGCCGTCCGGCCGTCTAACGACAACGACAGGCCGTGTCGACGGCGCGTTCGTGTTCCACGCGCGCCTCAAAGAGATGACAGCAAAAGGAGAGAGGCCCGCAAGGGCCGAAGCCTGCCGGGGTTGCGGGCCTGTTCGAAAGAGATACCGCGGCCCCGGAACGTAAAAGGCGAGGAAGGAACATGGATGGTTTTTAGTCAGTAAGAGTCTGACACTCCCTCCCGCTCCGCCCAGAGTGGGGGGGGGTCATTTGATGATTTCCCATCCTTAAAAAAAAAAAAAAAAAGTACTGTATTTGTCAATTCATGTTTTTGCTCTTCGGAATTGTCTTGTTTAGTATTAATACTATTACTATTGTCTTGTTTTACTGTGTTTATTATTTTCGTCAGAGCTACAATCTGCTATTGTGCTTTTATCAATTCTTGTTGTAGATACGTAATTTTCTGTTGCAGGTGCATTATATCTATACTTTTGCCACAATTCACTTTCGGCTTCTTTCCCAGGAGAGTAGAAGGTGTGGAAAAGGCGTTTTGTTGAGGCAGAGAGTCTCTTTTTCTTTTATTTTTAATGTCTGGGCTATTTCCAATGACAGACGAAGAGTTACAGAGTGATTTCAGCATTTTTATTTCTGCATTTAACTTGTTCAACTGTTGATGAAGATTGTTATTTTCGAGTATCGTGTTTTCTAGTACATTTTCAGTACCATCCAATCTATGCGTAAGCTCTTTTATTGTCTCTTTCATTTCATGAACGGTCAATGTTTCCGAAATTGTTCCGTCGACGCTGTGAGAGAGTTTATTGGGTGCGTTAATGATTCATCTGAAGTTTCGTATTCGGATAATATGTGGGAATCCAGGATGTCAGAACTGCTTTTTTCGGCAGACTTCATAGGTACAGGCTGCTTGCTTTCCTGAATATTGACACTTTTTCCCAGAGAGGAGGTTTGTAGATGCAGGTTTCCTCTTTTCCTCGTTGTGATGTTAGATACAAGGCTAGTCATCAGGACTTTTTTATTTTTCCTGCATGTTTTACACTTCCGATTTCTTTATTGTCTCAGACGGTGCGGCTCCTGCGCTATCACACACCTTTGCAGTGTGTGTTGTACCTTCACTTGGTGAGCACAAGAAAGCGGGTTTACTTAGTGGGATAAGCTACTGATGTTTTTGTCCGACACATTAGAATCACAATTGCAAAAATGTATTTCTACCACATACTAAGAAATAGCAAAAGCTACGACGATAAAATTTTATTTTCGTTGGAAAACTATACAAATACTACAACTTCGAATTACTTATAATTATCTGGCTATTTCCTTGTTTTATTCCTTATAAACAAAAAAAGCTACAAATAAACTACACTAATATAATTACACTAAAACTAACAACATGAAACTATTATTACTATTATTACACTAAAACTAGCAAAAAAACTGCTTTCAAAAAACATAAAAGTGAAATTGCTGCATATGGCTGAAAATCGTTGAGGACTTCCCTCAACTATATATGAGTGCAAAGTTTTATGTGTGTTTAAAGTGTTATACTCATATGGGTGCAAAGTTCTCATTAATGGACATTAATTAAGTCCAAACCCAAGGTAGCTACTGTTATTCGTTGAGGAGTTCTCTCGTCTTCATCATCAGACCCCTAATGACAGTCACTACCCATCTAAGTGTAAAGTTCTTATCAATACAAATTAATCTACCCCAAACAACAGGTAATTGCTGTGAATCGTTGAGGAGTTCCTTCGACAACCTTTCGGCTCCATCATCAGATCGACGACAGATTTTTGTTAAATAGTGGTGCTCTAAAATAATTAATGGATAAATTTACAAACGTACTGGTCGCACTACGATTTTTGAAGGTTCCCCTCGATTTCTCTGGAATACAATATCGCTCACCATACATTTGTTATGGACACGTTCACACTGTACTATACTATATAATTTTATTATTGGCTTACTATATACTATAAGATGGTGCGATACACTGATTCCATGTTATGCTATATCGCGCGCCGCTCTCTTCCTCCTCCCTCACCCCCGGCCGTACCGCAAGACCCTTCAAAGATTGTGGTTAACTGAGCTTGTTACTCGTATTATACTATAAATGCTTACGATAATATCGCGAAATGTGTACGTCATGTTATATAGTATAGCAATAGGTCCTGCTTTGCTATACTATAAAGCAGAATAATAGTATAGCGTGGTCTGAATTCAGCTTAAGCGTTTTCAATGTGCGTTCTGACATTTATCAATAATTGTACGGTACAAGCACAACATTGCATCCCATGTTTTTAATACACTTGTTACCAGAAATGAATAAAACAAACCCGAGCCTTCTTAGGAAATGTGATAACGTTTCAAAGATTTTTAATACACAAATTTCCTGGGAAATGTATGTATTTATAAAACGTCAAATTAAATATCAAAATGTTGCAAGAATAGCGGGTTCACTCGCTATGCTCGCTCTTAAGAATCCGTCTCCTAACCTGTACGAAGTCAGGGTGCCCTAAGTCCGGAGCTCGCTTCGCTACTAGCTCTTGCATCCTACGTTTTTTCGCACCTCCCTGTTTAGAATGATCTGTCTCGCTTTCGCTAGACCGAGATAATGAGTTGACTGACCATTATAAACTGATATATCAGCACAAAATTTTAATTATTATACGGGTTTGATTTTGTCGTGCACTTTCCTTCAAGTGCCAGTTTTATTTAAATAGGCAAACTAATTTCAGTCATAAATCTATCGTTTTTGAGATCAAGATGGAAAAAAAGGGTTAAGCAATTTACAAAATTAAACAAAATAATCAGTTTGATTTATGTACTTTAGTTTAAACTCGGGATCGGGGGTGAATATTTTATTCAATAAATCAGAACAGAAAGATACGTAACGTACCTAAACCAATCTATTGCTCGTAGTTCGTACTGATTCATTGGATTGAATTGTGCAAAGCGAGCCGCGCTGAGCAAGTGAGCAACAGTACAGTATCGCTACGTGTCATGCGCGGATTCAAAAGGATACAAAGATATAAAAGAGTGATACATATCCCAGTGATCGAAAGATACATATCAATCTTTTCTTTTCAATGATACATTTTTCCCATGTCTAAGAGACGTTACAATTACAAAAAAGTTGTAAGTACATTCGTTAATTTATTCCGAATCAAGCATTCAAGACATTTCTTTTATTTTTCGTGAACGTATCCAAACGTATGAGTATGACGTTTACTTTGAATGACATTTGACAAGTTGACAACAACAACACGACAATCGACATACAATCGACATTTAATGTCGATTGTATGTCGATTGTCGTGTTGTCTTGAATGCTTGATTCGGAATAAATTAACGAATGTACTTACAACTTTTTTGTAATTGTAACGTCTGTCGTCTCTTCATTTTGTTCTTTAGTGTGTAATGATGATGTTAGCTGGCGGGTGGTGCAGAGATGCAAACGTCGTACCAGTATTTCGTGTAGGTTTCTTTTTATTTATATATATTTTTTTAGTATTTATATCTGTTTTTATTGTATTTTTGATATTGTATCCATGATAACATCTGATAACGAATCTTTTTTCTCTGCCAATGAATCTACTGCCTCTTCTCGCGATGACAGCTTTTGTTCTGTTACGGAAAACCTAAATGAGCTTCTACGTCAAAGATTTAGCCAAAATCTTGGCCGGTTGTTTAACGTCTGTCATATAAATGCTCAAAGTGTTCCGAGCCACTACAATGAGTTATATGAAACTTTCTCGAACAACAACGTCCATGCCGTCCTGATTTCTGAAACTTGGCTTAAACCAGAACTTCTATCCACCACTTACTCTCTCCCAGGATTCGTTCTTTTGCGGAATGACCGAGTCGGTAAGAGAGGGGGTGGTGTGGCTATTTATCTTCGTGCTGATCTTCCTTATAAAGTTCTCTCTACTTCTTCCTCTAATTCTCCAGCTGAGTTTATTTTTCTAGAGGTTTCTGTCGAAGGGGTGAAAACCGTTCTTGGTGTGGTATACTGTCCCCCGTCGCTTGATTACTTCATCGAATTCGAATCGGTTCTAGAATCTTTAGGTTCGGAGTATGCACATCACATAGTCATGGGGGATTTCAACACCAATCTCCTTGCCCACAAGTCCCATCGATCCCGTAAACTTCTCCATCTGGTCGAGTCAGCTAGTCTGCATGTGTTGCCTCTCCAACCAACTCATCACAACACTTCCGGTGATGATACTTGGCTCGACTTGATCCTCACCTCAAATCCTTCCCTAGTCTCCTCTCATGGTCAACTTGACGCTCCTGGTTTTTCCCATCACGACCTTATTTTCCTGTCTTATGCCCTCAAGCCTCCTAAACCTAAACCCACGTTCCAGTACAGGCGTGCCTTTGCGCGGATGAATATTGAGAAACTCTCACAAGACGCTTCTAGTATTGACTGGACACCCCTGCAGGAAGCCACTACAGTTGACGATAAGGTAACGTTTTTTAACACTGTTGTAACTAAGCTGTATGACACTCACGCTCCTATCAGGAGAGTCAAGCTAAAGCGCCCACCTGCGCCTTGGATGAATAGGGGGATTCGGATGGCGATGCGACGTAGGGATCGCGCGTTCCGTAAGTTTAAAAAGGATCGGTCGGATGATAACTGGACTCTCTTCAAAACTGCTCGCAATCGTTGTAATCAGATGATACGCAACGCTAAACGCCACCATATTCTTAATAACATCACTTCTGCATCTCCTGCTGATATCTGGAAATTCCTTGGAACTCTAGGTATCGGCAAATCGCGGCATTCAGACCTTCCTAACACATTTGGCTTGGACGATCTGAATCGTCATTTCTCCACTGTTCCCACCCTTGATAGTCCAACCAAATGTCAAACCCTTGACTACCTTGCCGGTCTGACGCGACCTAATATTACTCCCTTTGCCTTCACCCCAGTTGAACCGGGAGAGATCAAAAAGATTATCCTATCCATTAAATCCAAAGCCGTTGGTTGTGACAACATCAGTCGACACTCATGATCGTGACAGTTGTTGATCAGCTCCTTCCTGCAATTTCCCGTATAGTTAACTTCTCCCTTTTCTCCGGTGTTTTCCCAGCCCTGTGGCGGAAAGCCCATGTTTGGCCACTCCCTAAAGTCTCTAATCCCACTCTACTCAGTCACTTCCGTCCTATTTCCATCCTTCCCTTTTTATCAAAAGTACAAACAGTTTTCGAACTTCACTCACAAAAACTCCCTCATCAGTCCATTCCAATCCGGGTTCAGGCCCGGGCATAGTACCGTTTCTGCCCTCCTTAAAGTGACTGACGATATAAGGCGAGGAATGGAAGACACTAAGGTTACGGTCTTAGTGTTGATTGACTTTTCAAATGCTTTCAATACCGTCAGTCACGACGTCCTTTTATCCATCCTTTCCTATCTCATGGTCTCTCCCGAGGTTCTGGAATGGTTTTCTTCTTATTTTCGGGGGCGTCAGCAATCAGTTCTTGCTGGTGACTCTAAGTCTAGCTGGTGTGATCTTGAGACTGGCGTCCCTCAAGGCGGCGTTTTATCACCACTTCTGTTCTCTATCTTTATAGATCTCATAACTACCGAACTTCAGTGTGCGTATCATCTTTACGCTGATGACTTGCAGCTTTACTGTCAGGCAGGTGTTGACAGCTTATCCGGTGCGGTCGAGGAGCTGAATCGGGATTTACGAGTTGTCAAAAATTGGTCTGATCGTTTCGGGGTGGCCGTTAACCCAACTAAGTGTCAGGCTATCATTATTGGGAGCCCCCATAGCCTGAGGAAGCTGAATGGTCTAACGGTGCCACTGGTTACCTTTGATGGCACAGTGATTCCCTTTAGCTCTGAGGTCAAGGATCTGGGTTTGCATGTTGACACTTGCCTTGACTGGCGTAAGCAGGTCGCGATTGTGAGCAGGAAAGTCATTGGGACGTTGCGGTCGCTTTACCGGCTGAAAAATATTCTTCCATCACACATCAAGGCAATGCTTGTACAGTCCCTAATCTTCCCCATAATTGACTATGGTGATGTGTGCTACTATGACCTGAATGCAGATCTCCTCAACAAACTGGACCGACTTCTTAATAGCTGCATTCGATTCGTCTTCAATCTCCGGAAGTATGATCATATATCCGCACACCGAACACTTTTAAAGTGGTTACCTATCCGGCAGCGTAGAGTGTTGAGGGCTTTGACAACCCTGTTTTCTCTTCTTCATAAACCTACTTCTCTTTCTTATCTAACTTCTCTTTGTCAATATATTTTATGCTCTGCACACAGCAAGAATCTTCGGTCCGAGAATAATCGTCTTCTTCGATGTCCTTCTCATCGCTCGGGTTTTATAAAATCTTCTTTCTTTGTCCAGGCGATTTTCCTTTGGAATGCGCTCCCTCAGAATATCAGGACGGTATCCAATGGGTTCACATTTAAAGTGAAAGCTCGAGAACACATACGCAAGACGTTGGCAGATTCGTCTCAGAACTAAGTTGTTGTAGTTTTTTATTTTAGTTTACCTCTCATTACTTTTACGTTTATATATATTATATATATATTTATGTTTTATGTATGTATATAAGTATCTATTCTTATATTTTATTATAGTTTTAAATATTTTCGTACTTATTTGTTTTCTGTTATTGCACCTACTGTGTATTGTCTCTGCATCACCCTAAGGTAGACTGGTAGAAAATGCCCAAGGCATTAAGTCCGCCTTTGTACAGTTTTTACTTGTGCATAAAGTAATAAATAAATAAATAAATAAATGTGTGAGTACCATGTACTGTAAAGCTACCATTTGCATTTAGTTATCTTTCATTGACTTGAATATGCCTTGGTGGCTGAGAGAATGTCATGCTCGCTTAAATGTCTTGCTGATGGTGGCGGGTGGGTCGGGTCATTAAGTTTTAATCTTGTTTTTCGTTTTATCGCCATTCAAAAGTGCCGTAATGGTCTAGTTGAAAGAAATGATTTGAGTTTGAGTTTTGAGTTTGAATTGGTTTGAAGGAAATACGGTTCTTTCTTCAATATATGATAATTATACTTTTACGAGAGCCTACTAATACTGCCGCAGCACAATCAACTGAAACTGAGGAATACATTTCAGGTAACATACAATTATTTTATTCAGTAAGATTTAATATACAGGCTTATGTAATTGAGCTTGATATTGAATTCTTAATGACCTTATTGATTTATTAAAATATTTTCTTTCTATTTTCAGAAGAGGAAAACATTATCGAAGAGATGATTATGAAAACAGTAGTAACAGTTTACTCAAAAATATATCCAAATTTCAACTACACAGAATAAAGTTTATTTTACCTCATCAACTGTGCTCCTTTCAATTCACCTGGCACATACTTTTGCTCATTGTAATCGCCTGGCAATTTTTTTTCAAGATTTACAATGAATAAACTACATCCAATTAAATTTTTAAGCCTACAGAAACAAGTTTACATACTCTATTTATTTTACAATTAAATAAATAAAGGGGCTGATGATGTGCATGGCTGACGCCTGCCAGGTCATGACTATTGCCCTTAGCATGCTATAAATCATAAGCAGTGATAGGAATAGGTAGTGCCTATTTGCCTAAACTTCGAGAAAGAACAGAGACAAGAAACGGAGACTTCCTTAGGACTAATTTTTTTCCGATACATCTGTCCCGGAATTTCGATACAACACTTAAACACATTTTAAAAAATGTGTCATTTGTTATTTTTAACATAAAAAGAAATCGCCTGACAGTTGAAAATATCGAAAAATTTGATTGTGTATTTTAACTTAGATGACTCATCTGACAAAGAAAATTTCGGTTCTGATACTGAACTTGACGAATCGAATCACGATGATTAAATTAAAATCATTTTTTTTATTTTTTATAGTATTTGTTCATCAAGTTCTTTATCAAAATGGAACCGTTAGTAGTTCACTATTAAAACTGATTGTCCTTAATGATATACTTCAAAGGTTAATTTATACTTTGATTTGAGTAAAAATTACATCCCTCAAAGGCAGTAAAATAAATATGACAGACTGATAGATAAACATAAATTTGTATCTAAAAATTTTCCTTCTGTACATTTTGTTTCATGGTTTCCAATTACGTCATATTTAAGAAATAATATAAATATACATATATTTATTACAACAATATTTTATGTGTTTTATTTTTGCTCTAAAGCCCATTAACCATTGAATTTTTTCTTTTGCATGGAAATCTCCTGAAAATCGCCAGACAATATCGGTGGTGTGAAAGGAATGAAATGAAACCCTCACGTGTTTTTTTTTAAACTAGTTAATGCCCGCGGCTTTTCCCGCGTGTACTACTTTTTTTGTATCCCATGAGAACTATACTTTTTTTTTAATAGGAAGTAGCCTATGTGCTAATGCACACCTTAACCTATATCACTGCCAAATTCAGCATTTTCAGTGGGATTGAGTAATGGACATCCAAACAAACTATCACATTTATAATATTAGTAATTGCATACGTATTAGATATAGTCTGTGGTCTCTGCCTATTCCTCCGGGATAAAGGCGTGAAAAAAATACGGAAGTCATCTATATCATTCACATTTTAAGAAGAGCTCTCTGATAACAACAATACAAACACACGCAGTGTGTGTCACTAGGCTGATATATCCTTGCATTGCATTGCATCAGCCTTATAATGTTCCCACTGCTGGGACTCAGGCCTCCTCTCTAGGAGAGGGACATATAGACTAATGTAGGATATGCTGATATAGGATAAGTGGCTATTATGGAGTTATAAATTATGTTTAATCGCAAACTTTAGATAAATCACTGCTTACCATCAGGTAGGATCGCAGTCAAGCACTAGTTTATATCAATTAAAAAAAAAAGAATTACTTGTTCCAAATAACACATTTTTTTAAATGTATTTAACTGTTGTATCGAAATTCCGGGACAGATGTATCGGAAAAAAATTAGTCCTAAGGTAGTCTCCGTTTCTTGTCTCTGTTCTTTGAAGTTTAGGCAAATAGGCACTACCTATTCCTATCACTGATCATAAGTGTACAAATTTTCAACCTTACAGGAAGACCGTTACTCGGAGGGTTCACTAGCTCTCCAGCTAGTCCCAACACTAGTGCACTGGTTTGTAGATGCCAATTTTGGAATAAAAGTTAAAATAATAAACTATTCCACGAGTGGCACCTGCGAAAAACATTAATAGGTGCCGTATGTGGAATACCTCAGGTGCCTTTAGAGCAGGTGCCCAATGTAGCATACGTCGTGTTTTCGGCTTAAATAGCCAAAAACGTCTATTCAAAACAATAGTGGTGGTTTTAAAATATTTATTATATTGTAGTCTTCGATTATGGGTTTCGTGTTGGCTAGTGATTATAGCGCCCACATCTCAAGGATGAAAAGTTCAACATTCGTATGTCCTTAAAATAAAATAAAACCCAGTTACATCCTATTACTGGCGTTTAATTTCAATCAAAACAAAGATTTGAAAATAAGCAACAAACAAACATAAACACAATTAAAATGTTTATACAAGCATGGTAAAAATAATTGTTTTGAATTATCAAAACAGAAGCACGATCATCGGAAATTCAAAATTTGAGTCTATTTTTGTAAGAAGTGACTTCTTTAAAAATTCTGTAAGTACTCACTTAATTTTTTTTGTCTTACGAAGGCAGCATTTATGTTATGGTATTTTTTTATGGCGTTCATTAAACAAAATTCTGTTGATATCAGAAAACTAGGTTTATTAATGCAACAAAACAAACTTGAAATCTAAACACATATTTTAAATTTCTGTGGAAATCTACCTAAACGGATATATCAGAGACACATAAAAATCTGACTCGTTTTAAAAGTAGTATTGCAAAAGAATTAAATATCAATACTAAATAAATACACTTAAATGTTCAATGAGCCGTACTCGTATTATTTATTCAGCGAACTAAAATTATCAGAATCAGCAACTTTCAAAAGTGTTCCATTGTCACTGACAAATACAGATCCAGTGATGGCTCTGGCTTTGTCACTAGCCAGGAATAATACAAGGTCGGCTATTTCTTCAGCAACAGAAAATCTATTCAGCGCCGTCAACTTCTGCACTTTTTCCAAAAATGCGTCCGTTGCTGCTGCGGGTACACCCATATTTTCCACGAAATCAGTCTGCACTGGCCCTGGGCTCACAACATTTGCACGAACTCCACTTGCAGCTAGCTCTTGCGCAATAGATCTAGTAAAGTGATCTAGTCCTGCCTTTGAAGTGTTGTACGCGAAAGTTGCCTCTCCAAGTACTTTTAGTCCGGCAACGCTTGAAATATTAATGATGTTTCCTTTGGTCTTCACAAGGTGAGGAGCAGCAAGATGCGTTAAGTAAACCACTGAGCGCAAGTTTGTTGATATAACTTCATCAAATGATGCCATAGCGTTCTCGGCTTGTATTGTCGCCGGGCGGTTCATACCAGCGTTATTAACCAGAATGTCCAATTTCCCAAAACGTTTCAAGGTTTCATCAAGAATTCTTTTGACGTCAACATCTTTGGTAACATCTGCCACTAGCACTAAAGGATTGTTGCATTTCTTTGCGACGTTGTTTAATTTCTCCGTATTTCTTCCAACTATGGTGACCTTTGCTCCTTCTTCGGCAAACTTGATCGCGATGGCCGCTCCAATACCAGAACTGGAGCCAGTTACGATAACCACTTTGTCTTGGAAACTCATGTTTAAACACCAATCTATACTAATATTATAAAGAGGAAAACTTTGTTTGTTTGTTTGTAATGAATAGGCTTAAAAACTACTGGACCGTTTTTAAAAATTCTTTCACCATTAGAAAGCTACATTATCCACGAGTAACATAGGCTATATTTTATCCCTGTAGTCCCACGGGAACGGGAACTACGCGGGTGAAACCGCGTGACGTCCGCTAGTATCAAATAAAGTACTGAATATTTGTTAGGTCAGCTGCTTATTATTGCAAACCAGTAATCTAATCTTTACAAAATATCATAGATAAACGATATAAGAGCCTCGCGAGGGATAATAAATATATTTTTTGTTATCTAGAGCGGAGGTGCAACGATCACAACAAAACTAAAGGACGGAGTGTAGACGACGTTGATTATATACCGATCTAATTAGTGTGTGCTGGTAGTAAATATTGATGTGTCTATCATAAGCAAAGCCAAAGTGTATAGACAGAAGGCAAAGTCTACAACACAAAGTGGGTGTCATCAAAGCCGTTGTGCTACTGAAATGAGTTAAATTCTGTTATATAATCAGAATTAAGCTAAGGTATATCTTTCTGTGAAATGAGGATTTGACTAAAATATGAGTCATGACAAAGTAGCACATCAAAATTATTCGTCATATTAACTTAGCTCTTAAGATATGATTTTTGAATAAATGATGGAGTATCCTATCGAACAATCGATGTTGATTAACGAACGAACTAACTACGTCATTTGTTTACTTCCATACATAAAGTGGTTGTTTTTTCTTTAACATAATAATTATTTTCCACAGTAAAATATCGGGTGCTCTATCTGGCTGAATCTTCATGCTCCGATTTTTTTTTAGCAAAAAAATTAAAACATCTTATCCAATCGAATATTATTTTAAAGGCATAAAAAATATTTAATATACTTAGTGCTTCGCCAAATGTTTTTAATAATTATTCATGACCAAATTAACAATGGCATAGTTTCCAGGTGGCAGAGTTTTATTTGTAATAATTATCTTTGGCATAGTTGAAGTTCCGCATAATTTCGTCTAGCATAACGTTTATTTATAGCCATGATTTTTTTTCTATAAAACAGTATCAATCGAAGGAAATAACTAGCTAACAAATATCATTTACATAAGTTATCTCATGGCGTCGGTCAATCTCATCAAACGACGATAGTTTAAACATGGAAAACAGTTTAATATTAACACACTACAACTTGTAGAACTATTCGTGGCATTTTTCAACAGATTGTGAGATACAAACTTATACGTGACCACTCGTCTCAGTGCGGCACGCGCTACTGACAGCATCGCTATATCCGCTTAAGGGCCTTGTTGATGCACATATTTGCGTGAGTGTGCGATTTCGAGCGTTTGTACCTAATTTCCGTACTGTCCATATTTAAACTGTGGCGCAGTCTTGTCTGCCCTAACCCCTTTTTTTTCTTAGGATGGAAAATCATCAAATAACTTCTCCCACACTGGGTGGAGCGGGAGGGAGTGTCAGACTTTTACTAACTAAAACCCATCCATGTTCCTTCCTCGCCTTTTTTGTTCCGGGGCCGTGGTATCTCTTTCAAACAGGCCTGCAACCCCGGCAGGCTTCGGCCCTTACGGGAGAATGAGGGTCTGCCCTACCCCTAGAGTGTAATTTAAACCCGTGTAGACGCGGAGTGTGATGAGTTTTAAAATCATCTGCGACGATAAACTCGCATGGGACCGCCGGAGTTCTGCAGCGCCGGAGCCGTGACAGAAACCGTGCCTGCTGCATGTTGCATGCTTGCTGCCTGTATGACGTATGTTTGTTTGCATGCTGCATGTTTTCTGCATGCATGATGTATGCTTGATTTCTTATTGATATGTTTGAAAACAGCTTCTCCGCCTGTCCGGTTACACCCATATTTTGATCGATGTCAGTTCGAACTGGTCCTGGGTTGACAGTGTTCATACAAACTCCACTTAGAGCTAGTTTTAGTGCAACGGATCATGAGAAATCATTTAGAGCAGCATTCGAAGTGTTGTATGAAAAGGAGACAATTTTATTTGTTCGAGGATTAGTTTCCCACATAAATTCTAGCATATAATAATGAAACTTACGTTGATTTATTCCTTATAACCTCTAGATTCCAGTGGTTTAATTAGCTTAGCATTGGTGCCGATTCTCTTGTCACAAATTTCTCTAAACTAGACTAAAAATCACTAAAATTTAGTTTATTCCTGTCAAACGACGTTTCCTATTCTGAAATTGATTAAAATGACATAACTTAAATCAATTATAGTTTGACAGCACTAAGTTATTCAATTTAGTGAAAATGGCAATTTCGCCATTCTGAAATTGACGTTTTTCACCTAAAACTTTGATTGTCAAACTAAATCAGACTATTTTTAATCGAGACTAAAAAGATGTGGAATAAAATTAGTTGTCATGAACTAAAATTTACAAAGCAGATTTCTCTCGTTTTTCTTGAAAGTTTGGATGTGTTTGAGTTCAGAATGGAAGCTTATGTGATTGCAGCAGTTGTCGATTCGGCAGAAAGGTAAATTTAGTGTTATTTTATTATGATACAATACGAAATGCATTCATGAAAACTTACAAGGGAAATCCGCCGATAAGACGACCCACTGACCAGGATTTGCGTACTAAACATCTAATGCACATGCTACTTTACATACACTTCTCATAATCAAAGCCCCTTCCAGGTTTTGTGTAATAACTAATAAGAAATAACTATGTTTTAGAAACTATCAAGAGAGGATTCAATTGGAAAGATAAGAGCAATCCAACGCATTCCAAATGGCAGAGAAGAAATTCAATAAAAAGACACCTAGATCGGGGGCACTTTATTTGGTGGATAAGCTGAATCCTCGTTTGGATGAAGGATTTATCCCTAAACACCTAAAGGTTAGAACGGTTTTGTGTCCTATATATTATATGTATGCAGTAATTCACTTGCTAAAACAAGTTAATTACTGCATACATACAAGGAACTGTAATTCAGTAAGAATTACATTTCCTGGATTTTGTTTTTGTCATAGTGACTTTTATTACGTGATACATTACACCAAGGCATTACTTATTAAAGAAATAAGTTAGTAAATAGTAAATACATGAGGAAAGATCTCAGTGGCTTCTTGGTAGGTCACTTGTAAACTTTATACCTATTGGGTATATCTATTAACTAAGTACATATAAAGTTTTATTTATTTTAGGAACGGATACCCACTATACAGTCATGGCTCATGATTCCCATGGTGGTGCCACGTACGGAAGGGGATGCTTCATTATATTGAGTGCCACTCAAGGGCAAGAAATGTGGTAGAAATGTGTAATAGGCGCCTAGTGAACAGAACCAGAAAATGCTACAAAAATTATTCTGGCATATTGCACCCTGTACAATTGGAAAAATTTGATTGTAAGTGTTTGATTTGATTTATATGTAATTCTGTTTTATTTGTTTTCAAAATAAGAAATCTAATTAAGTGTATCTTTGCAGATGAAGAAGACTTTAATGTCACCGAGCATAGCGAGCAGAGTGCTATTGCGGAGGATACCTGCACAGATTTCCTTGCTGATGCGTGGAAAATTCAGCAATCACTTGTCACTTCTTTTAATTAAATGAAACATTTTATTTCTTTAATGTTAAAATATTTATTTTCTCCTTAAACCTTAATCAATCAATCAATCAATCAAAGCATTTATTTCAAGTAGGCCAGTTACAGGCGCTTTTGAATTGTCGAAACAAAGATAATAATTAAATATAGCTACAGTCCCAGTCACAAGACATAAAAACTGTGAAAGTACTGTAGTTGCCCATTCCCTAGCGTAGATCTCTATGGAGAAGAACGGGCAAGAAACTCCATGGACACTCTTTTAAATCATAATGTTGTTACAAAATCTTGGTTACATCATTCCTGTTGAGATGGTGCATTATGTGAGAACAATGTAGCAAGATGTGCACGATAAAAGTGTCCATAGGTAAAACTAACAAAAACAATTCAAAAATAAAATTATTAATTAAAAAATAAAAACAAAAGCCGTGGCAACCAAGACCAGACCAGTCCCAACCGACAGCGCCCGTTCACGAACATGACGCATGTATCAGCACCATTCAACTCAACCATTTTGAAGGGAACTAAATGACCCGACACACTCGCCACCATCAGCGGGACATTTGAGTGAGCATGACATACTCTTAACCGCCAGGGCACATTCAAGTCAAAAAATAAAAACGAAGGTTTCCAGCGAATGATAGCATTCTAGTACATGGCACTCACACAATATGGGATATGAGGTTATATAATACTAAAGATATTGAATTTATACAATGCAAAGATAGTTGTACAATCTTCAGCAGCTCCAACAATTAACAAAAAAGAGTAGCGATTATGAATCACAAAATTGAAACCGCATATTTAATACATGTTTCTGGATAACATGCGTTGAATGTCATTGGGATCTGCCCCTGCTGGTCCTCCACTAGTAGCCCTGATGGAATCCCTCGCCTTTCTTGCCTTTGTTTTCAATTTTGTCACCCACACACTCCAAATCTGTTGAAATTAAATAAGTTTAGAATACATGAAAATTATGCATGTTCTTATCCAATCCAGTATCACATTTCATCTTACTGAAACAACTTACATTGTTGCCACTGCTCTCAATACTCAATACGTTTATTGCATTCCACAATACTTTGGGATCAGCTTGATTTTCTTCTTGTTTTACCTTTTAGAGTATATACTAGTATAGTGTACACAAGTACCTATACGTTACTTTACTACTACTCGTAAACGAATCGAACATCAAAGAGTATTTATTTGTTAATTAATTATGTTAACCGACCAACAAAATAATAATATTATTGACGTGTGACATCTGACATGACAATCAAAACAAAGATAGGGCTTTCCTTCCAAACGCCGACGAAAATAACGGTTATTTTCAACTACAAAACCGAACATTTTTTTTAAGATCAAATTTTTATTTATTAATAAGCTAAAATTAGACTGAAATAAATAACAGGACAAATCATGCTACCTCATAGATTTTTAAACACGGCAGTTTTGTCGATTATGATAAAATCATAGGTTTTAATCATATTGAAAACCGAAAAGTTTCGCCAAAATTTTAAGTCATTTCCGATTTCCAACCCTAGCAGGATTACTATGGTCACAGATAATAAAAACTGAAAAATAAATATTTAACAACAATAATGTTTTACGCACTTATAATACTCCCTGTATTTCATTAATGATTATTGATAAACAATTTTAAATAATTGTTTGATTTCACTAGGGTTTTTTTTTTGCAATTCGGATCATTTCGTTCACTTTCATTCAGTTTTTATTTTAATCTCCGACAAATCTTAGTCTATGGTCTATTCAATTTAGCAATTGTCAAACTCGATTTTAATTGTGTCAAATCTAAAACTAAAATTAGAGAATTTTGTTTTCAGAATAACTTACCGAAACCAACTAACTAAAATTAAGAAATTTTAGTTTTAGTTTAAGTTAGTTCGGTGTACAAGAGAATCGGCACCATTGTCTAACCGGAATAAATGCGAAAAATCTGCAAAAACACTTACGAAAACCAAAATAAACAGAAAAAGTAAATGTCAAAATAATGAAGTTGTCTGTCAATCACAAAAAAAGTGGGTTTATAACGTTTCATGCCACGTTGATTGTTTAAACCACCTATGCGATTTTAGTGTAAACCTATAAAAATGGCATTAAAAATGCTCATAGTTTAATAATATTTATTTTTATATTCTTTCTGATTCTATAATAATTATATAGCACATATGATTTCCAACGGATAGGTACCGTACTTTTTTTAGTAAACAGAAAAACGCCCCTATTCATGTAAGTATTTGCTGTCAAATGACATTGACCACAACAGGAATGATTTGACTCGCAAAAAAATATCATAACATAGCTTATTTATTATGATTTTAAGATTCCGTTTTCATTTCTACGTAATATTTCCTTTAAAACCATAGTAAAATGGTTACTTTTTTTTGGTGTTATTATGAATAATAAATGCAACGACCAGGTGGGCCCAAAAAAAACTATCTCCTTTACCTTGTCCAAGTACTTTAATTGATTTGCTTGATATATTGACAATGTTCTTTTCCGTCTTCACAAGGTAAGATGCAGCGTCATGTGTCAAGTAAACTTCTGAGCGCTGATTTGTCAATATCACTTGATCGAATGCTTATTGCTTAGTGTTTTCGGCTTCAATAGCCAAAAACATTTATTCAAATTATAATAGTGGTGGTATTATAATATTTATTCTGTAGTCTACGATTATGGATATCGTGTTGGCTAGTGATTATAGCGCCCACATCTCAAGGATGAGCAGTTTGACATTCGTATGTCCTTAAAATTAAATCAAACCCAGTTACAACCTTTATGGATTTGAAAAGAAACAACAAAAAAACATAAACACAATTAAAAAAATTATTCAAGCATGGTAAAAATAATTGTTTTGAATTGTCGAAACAAATGCACGATCATCGGAAATTCAAAAAATAATCTATTTTTGGAAGAAGTGACTTCTATGGGTACTCACTTATTTTTTTGTCTTACGAAGGCAGCATTTGTTATGGTATTTTTATGGTGTTCATTAAACAAAATTCTGTCGATCTACAAACCAGAAAACGAAGTACAAGTATTAATGTTCAAAACAAACTTGAATTTTAAACACACATTTAAATTTCTGAAGAAATTTACCTCAAAGAAGATATACATACACATAAAAATCTGACTCGTTTTAAAAACAGTATTGCAAAAGAAATAATATCAATACTAAATAAATACACTTAAATGTTCAATGAGCCATACTCGTATTATTTATTCAGCGAACTGAAATTATCAGAATCAGCAACTTTCAAAAGTGTTCCATTGTCACTGACAAATACAGATCCAGTGATGGCTCTGGCTTTGTCACTAGCAAGGAACAGTACAAGGTCGGCTATTTCTTCAGCAACAGAAAATCTTTTCAGGGCTGTCAAATTCTGCACTTTTTCAAAAAATGCGTCTGTTGCTGCTGCGGGTACACCCATATTTTCCACGAAATCAGTCTGCACTGGCCCTGGGCTCACAACATTTGCACGAACTCCACTTGCAGCTAACTCTTGCGCAATAGATCTAGTAAAGTGATCTAGTCCTGCCTTTGAAGTGTTGTACGCGAAAGTTGCCTCTCCAAGTACTTTTAGTCCGGCAACGCTTGAAATATTAATGATGTTTCCTTTGGTCTTCACAAGGTGAGGAGCAGCAAGATGCGTTAAGTAAACCACTGAGCGCAAGTTTGTTGATATAACTTCATCAAATGATGCCATAGCGTTCTCGGCTTGTATTGTCGCCGGGCGGTTCATACCAGCGTTATTAACCAGAATGTCCAATTTCCCAAAACGTTTCAAGGTTTCATCAAGAATTCTTTTGACGTCAACATCTTTGGTAACATCTGCCACTAGCACTAAAGGATTGTTGCATTTCTTTGCGACGTTGTTTAATTTCTCCGTATTTCTTCCTACTATAGCAACCTTGGCTCCTTCTTCAGCAAATTTGATCGCAATAGCGGCTCCAATACCAGAACTGGACCCGGTTACGATAACGACTTTGTCTTGGAAACTCATGTTTATAGGTACACTTATATCAAATACAGTACTAAATTTTTGTTACATCAGTTGCTTTTATTATAACCCCGTGATCTAATCTTATCTAATCTCACAAAATATCAAAGATAAAAACTGTAAAGTCTCGCGAAGAACAACTCAATATCATAAATGTTTGATACACGTTATCAACAAAGCGGAGGTGTAACGATCACAAAAAAACTAAGGGAAGGAGTGTAGACAACGTTGGTTATATACCGACCTAATTAGTGAATGCTGTTTGTAAATATTTATTGTATGTGTATTAGGCAGTTGGTAAAGTCACACGTAAGATATGGTTGTCATCAAAGCTATTATGCTCGTAAAAGGATTGAAATACTACGATATTACCATAATTTAGCTAAGGTATGTTTTTCCGTAATATGATGTGTTGACTCAAAAAACGAGTCACGATATATTAGCACTACAAAATGTTCATGTTGACTCAGCAAATATTTTAAGGTGATACTAAAAAGATGATTGAAAAGGTTTATAAGCCTTAGAAAAAATTATCGTAAATTATGGATTAACCTATCGATCAATCAATATCAATTAACGAACGAACTAATTACGTAATTTTATTACTTCAATACACAAATAAATAAGCTGTTTTATTCTCTATCATTCAAATATTTTTCACAGTAGGTACTTTCCATGACTGAAAAATGTACCCCATTAATCATAGGGGCAGCAACCATTACGGTTAAATTAAGTTTCAATTCTCTGTATCTCGATGAATATTTCAACACTGTTGACCCTGTATTTTTAGTATCTCATCTTCATCGTCAGCAGCAGTGAACTGCAGGACATAGACCTCTGCAATCGCAAACCATGCAACTTTAATAATCGACAAGTCTTAGCCACCCTAATATAGATGGTACAGTCACGTCTAATAATATGTATACACTTTCCTTAATATTATAGCTATTTTCGCGAGAAATTACGATTGTAACTAGGAAATTTGATCTTTTTCATAAAAATATGAGTTCCAGAATACTATGTACCTAATAACATTAAATTTTAATCAGTACATTAGGAGAAACACAATTTAAAAAGTTCTTAAGTGTTTACATATTATTAGACGTGACTGTACATGACCACTTCAGATTGTATGTATGTGAGCTGTGTGGTAAAAGTTGGCTCTATTTCGGATATGCTTGTTCCGGGTACAATTCATTCATTTGGAGAGGGCTCTGCTCGGCGTTTCCTTGCGTGATCGAATTAGAAATGAAGACATCCGCTAGAGAACCAAGGTCACCGACGTGGCCCCAAGAATTGCTAAACTTAAGTGGCAGTGAGCAGGGCACATTGCTCGCAGAACGGATGGCCGATGGGCCGAAAAGTTCTGGAGTGGCGACCGTGAACCGGAAGACCTCCCACTAGATGTACCGATGACCTAGTATAGGTTGCGGGAATCCGGTGGATGCGAGTCGCAACGGACCGGTCAATGTGGCAACACTTGGGGGAGGCCTATGTCCAGCAGTGGACGTCTTTCGGCCGAGATGATGGTGATGATGAAGATGATGATAGGCAA
Source organism: Xestia c-nigrum (assembly GCA_916618015.1). Classification (NCBI taxonomy): domain Eukaryota; kingdom Metazoa; phylum Arthropoda; class Insecta; order Lepidoptera; family Noctuidae; genus Xestia; species Xestia c-nigrum. The sequence goes on along the minus strand of OU745258.1, from coordinate 7,200,103 downwards.
AGTCAAAGCATATTACCATCTGCAATACTAGTTATAAGTATACGGGTGGATAAGGCAACAGTAAGGGGAACTTTCTTAATCGTTCAGCTACACGAAAATGTCTGGAAGTTTTTGTTTGAATTTTTAAGCAAATATTTGTGACCTTTTGCATCCTATGACCTCCTTGCGAAGTAGTAATAGTAGTTTATGCAACTGTGCATAATGAAGGGCATTACAACACGAGTGTGGGTTTAAGAAACGAGCCGAAGGCGAGTTTCTTAATAGCATCACACGAGTGTTGTAATGCCTAATTATGTATAGTTGCATACACTACTTTATCTACCCAAATATCATAAGGGCTCTATGATGGGTTCAGGAACCATAGGGAAATGACCTGCATTGTTACTTGGCCCTTGATTTTTGTGCCAACAGGTTATTAGTTGCATTCGTCGCTGCATTTACGATATCTGGCGGAGTATTCATGTCAATTTCTGAGTCACTATCACTAATTTTCGACAGAAATAAAGAATGGGTTACTGGAAATAAAAAGCTAACGAACAAATGACAGCTCGAAATGGCGGCGTTTCGGATATCTGTCATTTTTTTTAAATCATAGGCAAACGAACAAAGTCACTATTCTTGTGTCACTCGAGATCGAAAATGTCGTGCGATTTATAATTAGAATCATACTGAATTGGGGTTTTTTTTTTTTTTTATAGATATCTGATTTAATGTAGGTGGTACTAGAATAGCACACTCTCTTGAATTTGACACCTGTTCCAAATTTAAAACTCATAACGCAACTGTTTACAGTTGCGTTATGAGTTCATTACAGCACCGTTCATTTCTGCAGGTTGGTAATGCTGGTCATTGCCTATGGTTTTTGAACGCATTAGAGAGGGTTTATGATATTTGGGTAGATAAAACATATTATTCAGCTAAATTAAAATTTTCACTATTTTTAACATTATCCAATAATCAGTTACAAACGACGACGGTTTCATCAAGTATTCTTTTGACGTCTTCATTTTTAGAAACATCTGCAACTATTACTAAAGGATTGTTACATTTCTTTACGACGTTGTTTAATTTCTCCGTATTTCTTCCCACTAAAGCAACCTTGGCTCCTTTTTTTTTTTGGGATGGGAAATCACTCGTCCTTTATGTTCCGGGGCCGCGGTATCTCTTTCGAACAGGGCCGCAACCCCGGCAGGCTTCGGCCCTTACGGGTCCCTCCCCTTATGCTGACATCTCTTTGAGGCGCGCGTGGAACACAAACGCGCCGTCGACACGGCCTGTCGTCCTTAGACGGACGGACGGCTAGCTAGCCCATAGCCAACCGTCCACAGGCCCGCATCTACGGTGGCCGGTAGACACCACGTGGCCCCCGACGCCCGGTGCGTCTCCCGCGGCGGCCGGGAAGAGAGGCTCTTTCCCTCTCTCGTTTCGCCACCTCCTTCACTAGCATGACTGCTTCGCAGAAGGAGGTGACGGCTTCCCATTCCATCTCGCTCCGGACCATGGATTGAACCAGGGCCGGACGCGAGAGGTCGCCGCCGCCGATCGCCGCTACCAGGACACGGCGGTGCTCCGCCCAAGCAGGGCAGACTTCCACCGTGTGCTCCACCGTTTCCTAGCAAACTTGGCTCCTGCTTCAGCAAATTTGATTGCGATGGCAGCTCCAATTCCAGAACTGGAACCAGTTACGATAGCCACTTTGTCTTGGAAGCTCATGTTTATGCACCAATTTTTAATACAGTACTATTTTTTTACTTAAGCAGCTGCTTTTATTATAAACCCGGAATCAGATAAATGACATAAATACGAGTAGTTAGTCACGATGAATTAGTACGGCAAAATTGTCATGATGACACAGCAAACTTAGGTTTTAACAAAACCTTGTTTTGCAATAAATAAAACCGACTTCACATTAAAAGTAAAAAATAACTTTAGCTTCAGAAGTCAGTAGTCTATTTTATCAAAAAAGTTTTTATTATTTACTTGTTAGTGGTTCAGTTGGGCTTACTCCCTTCGTTGCTGCGTGATGTTACGTTATGAATTGGTGTAAACAATAGACAGACGTGAGATTTCAGCAATCCCAATCCATTTGCTATCAATTACTGAGGAGTTCCGTTGCCTATCTCGAAGTTCTTTATAAAATTTTCATCAAATTATGATGGGACCACTCCAAAAAAGTACTATTCCGAAAACTGCCGAAAACACTTCAAGTGTGCCTACAAAAGAAGATTTTTCTCTCTATTTCTCCAGGATCCCAACATCAGATCTTGACTTGATGATCATGAAACCACCGGGAAACCATGTACCCTTATAACCAAAAATGTGCTGGGAATCCACTTCCTGACACCACCACCACCACTTCATTCCCCTCAATTTCCGAGAGATTGCATTCTTTAATTGCTGCAGCCTGATCGTTTTTGGGCGTCAAAATGGCCCGCTCACAAACCCTAGAATTCTGCTGATGCGGTATACGACTGCTGTCCCCTTACACACAGCGAATGAGTTCTTCTAAGTTGGATAGTAATCACTCTACCGAGAGACTCTGGAAGCACCCCCTGTCCACTTCTCTCTTCTGATAGAGTGCCTTCGCCAAGACTTAGAAGGACAACGGAGAATTCTTGAGCACGTGCATTGCCGCCGCGACGAGCTCTCATATTAATGGTCAAGCGCAGCGTACGAACTCGTGACCGCAACGAAGATCGTTTCAACGATCACCTCGTCAGCCCTTGATCCCCGCGTCACCACGGGAAGCGTTTGCCGGAAATCACCACTGAACAGAACTGTGACACCACCCATTAAATGTTCGTTCCTGCAGATGTCCTGCAGGGTTCTGTCCACGGCCTCAACTGCCTTCCTATTGGCCATCGTACACTCATGCCATACGATCAGAGAGGAATCTTTGAGCCCGTGTCCCTTATCGTTGATACGTGATACACCACAAACAGGCGTTTCGGGCTCTCTAAGATCCATGGTCACCAAAAACGTGACAGTCTAATTATCTGAAAACAGCTGTTTAAAACACATTTTTGTATGGGAACATGTCACAGTCACAGCTGTTTGTGCTTACCAAGCAATAATCACACAGATAAATACTGAACAAAAGTATTAACAGTCAATGTTTATTTTGTACTAACAACATGAAATTGATGAAGAAATGAACATAACTTTTTTGAAATATTTAACACCGCATTTTTTTAATTGTCTTCCTCAACTCTGCTCAAGATTTTGAGGGTTTTGTTGGAACTTAGAGCAGCGGTGGCCCAGTGGTGGTGGCCCCGACTTACGAACAGTAAGTCGTGGGTTCGAACCCAGACAGGCACATTACTTTGTGTAATTTATTTCATCACCACTGCTCTCAAAACGGTGAAGGAAAACATCGTGAGGAAACCGGCATGTCCTAGAACCAAAAATTCGAAGACATGTGACATCTACCAATCCGCACTGGGCCCGCGTGGTAGATTATAGCCCATTCCCTCTCATTGAGAGGAGGCCGTGTCCCAGCAGTGGGAACATTATAGGCTGATGATGATGATGATGATGATGATGTTGGAACTTGAATTTGTCAAAACAAACTATACAATAACTTTTTCGAAGAAAAAAAATGCACATTATCTATATAAAAAATATACACACATCAAAAGTGTCTAGGGATCAAGCATTTTTATGCGGATTTCTTGAGATTGAGATGTGGCTTTGTAATAAATTTATGATTTTATAAATTTATATGGATCCTTTTTGGTGCATTTCATAATTTGAATCAGGAACTGTGAATCAAATTCGAGTAAAAGATGAAAATCAGCTGTCAATATTTTCCCTATAAAAACATACAACGCATTGAAGACATTATTAGTGCTACTGTTTCCCTACTACTGATTAAAACCAACGTTATTATGGAGCGGCGACGTCATTTAAGCAGGGAAGAAATGCTCAGAGCCGTGGGAATGATAGAAGCTGGTTCCCGGCAACGTACTGTGGCTTTAGCTCTGAATACAAGTCAGAGTGTTATCAGTCGACTTTGGACACGTTACCGAAGCACTGGTACCGTGGCTGAGCGCCATGGAGGACGGTATCGCTGCACCACACGGAGACAAGACCGATACATTCAAATCTTAACTCGAAGAGCTCCAACAATAACCGCCATGATGTTAGCCGTGAGGCTTCATCACTCTTCAGGGAACTTAATTAGCGACCAAACAGTCAGAAACCGCGAAGTCAGAAGACGGCGTGATGTTGTTGATTTATTGGGGCCTTTATAGAGCATTTTTTGAACTTAAACATGAATAAAACGGTTAAAAGTGAAGTGCGGGAGATGTTGTTTCGCATGATTTCGAAGTTTGAAGTAAAACAACAGGAGAAAGACGCCTACTTCAATCAGAAACAAGATTGTTTACGTGTGGTGTTGAATTTCATAAGTTACTATGACGCTTTAATGTTGATACTTTGTTTGTATTCGTAATTATAAAATTATCATAAAGTATTGTAGTTTTATTTATTCAGACAATATCATATAATATTATTACCTAGTCGAATTTAATTCCAAGGAAGTTAGCTGATTTTCGAATTGTTACGCACAAAATGTCTCTTTGGTTTGGATCATAATGGGCAGACATGATTTTACATTTCGTAACTTCAGTTTGCTTCATCTGATTAAAAATACGACTTAGGTACATACAACCAGGCTCGTATACAGGAGACGTGGGGATAGTTGGGATTTATCCCCCCCCCCCCCCCCGAAATCTGGGAGTCTGGGAATTTATATTTGTATTTGTTTGTATTGATGATTTCGATGATCATAATTCTGTATCTACATAAATCTTACAGTCGCGAACAATATTTTCAACTTCATACAACCTGCCACTGGTTTGCAAATTGCAAAAAACGAAAGAAAGTTTGAATTATGCGGGCTACCCTGACGCTTCCCCCTTTAAAAAGGACAAAAAACCTATCAAATTTGAGGTGAATGCAAAAATTTTCAAGCTCATTGCACTCGCTTTTCAAATATTACTTTTTTTCATTGATTTTCTTTTCTGGATAGATCGGCCGTTACTCCTTGAATCTAACATAGTTATCCAATTATGAGTGCTACAATTTTGAGCTGTTTTCATGAAATTGAAGGTACACCTCCCTGGAAAAAATTGTCTCAGCGCCTAAGCCGGCTGTTGCAAGTTTTGTCCCCCTCCGAACCAAAAGTCTGGATACGTGTTTGCATACAACAAGTACCGTAGGTTTCCATTTTTGGACCTGTCCACATTCTGTCAAGCAGTAGTGTACAAATATTGTTTTACACAAAAAACAAATAACTGTAAAGTATCAAGTCAGGTTATTCCGGGTACTTCATACAAGTTTTCGGGTTACTAGGCTGAGATTTTTTAAATCTGACGCGCTTTTTCAGTCTCCACTTTCGTTTGCCAAACTATAGTTTCCAAAAAGTGTTAATATGGAACTTGATTTGATTTTTATGAAATCTCAGTACTTTTTGAGTTTATCCCGGACATACATACAGACAAAATTCTAAAAACTATGTTTTTGTCTTCGATATCGACTGTAGATCACGCCTCAAGTATTATTTTAAAAAAATATTAAATGTACAGTTTTGACTTTCCTACGATTTTATTAAAGACTAGCTGACCCGTGCAACTTCGTCTGCGTCACATAAGAGAAAGAGAGGGTTACAGAGAGTGGGTCGAAAGCACCTATAATACAATTTTCAAAGAGCACATCACACACATCCTTCCGCATAATGAAAATGCGCGCCTGGTACATGATCATTATTTTGCTGCGGAGTTATTTAAAACGATGTATCTCCTAAGATATGCATTGAAGTTAATTTACGTACTCAAGGGCAATTTTGTTGAAAATCAAATACTTGTGATTAACAACGTATTTATTTGAATAAGAATAAATTACCATGTTTACAAAAACAGCTTTAAAGGCTTCTATTGACAGCTTTACATCTTCATACTTAGACACTCGATGACAGTCATACTACATACATTAAATGAGCCGCAACACGATATAGCTGCTGTGAACCGTTGCGGACCTCTTACAACTGTTTACCATTTAAAATTTCAAACTCTACGTCCCTACGCTATGACGCCGTGTCTCACAGAGTATATAATCACTACGTTTCCGTGTCTTAAAGTGCACAACCTCTTCAAAGCTTAGAAACCCTCAAATGCGGTATTAATAGTTTACGGTGACTTTCGAGACATTCCAATTTTAAAGAGTATTTGCAATTTTGCACCAAATTTTTATGTGAGTTCAACCTTTTTGGAATAAAATCGGATTGGGTTTTGAAACACAAAACAACTTGCAGTTTATATCAAAATCTCTAAGGAGTATTGATATCAAATTCGAAACAAATCACCGCCAAAATAACTTTCTACCCCTTTTTAACCCCGTTAGGGGATGAATTTCAATGCAATATGAAACGCGTCCATCAATTCTGTTAATATTGTTGATTGCAAAGTTTGAAGTAGATTGGACCAAGGAATCACATTTTCCCATACAAACTTTACCCCTCATTTCACCCCCTTTTTCTAAAATTTCCCGTAATTTCTATAGCCTAAATGTTATTCTGAGTTTATTTAAATAGATTAGAGAAGTTTTCATCAAAACCCGTCCAGCAGTTTTTACGTGATGCGCGGTCAAACAAACAAACAAACACGAACGTTTAAAATGGTTTTAATATGTTCAGTTACTTATTTAAGTCACCCTGATCGGTTTTTTTTTTAAATCTTCAATGTACAGATTTTTTGGTCTCAACGATTTTATTATATGAATAGATGATAGATGTACATAATAACTACTGTCACATTGGAAGGACCCAAATGATAAACAAAATAACACCATTCTACACAGCAAAGAATATTTCCATAAATATTAAGAAAATTTGTGACGAATGTGACGTTGTATAAAGAACAAATCAAGAAGGAAACCACAATTTAGCTTGATTTCACATTTAGGCCCAGCAACTCGGCCATTTGAAATTGTATCAATAAATAGATACCATTGGAGGCTTTGGAGGATCACGGTCTACAAAAAGTATTTGCATCTTCTGGTTGATCATTTTACAAGATATGCTTACATTTTAACATCAAGAAATCAGAGTTCAAATGATTTTATTAAACTGATGGAAAAGGTAACACAAAGTCATAAAATTGATTTGGTATTAACAGACCAATACCCTGGTATAAATTCCAAGGAATTTAAAACCTTCCTGAAAGAGAATAATATAACAACAGTGTTCACAGCTGTATATACACCATTTTCAAATGGGTTTAATGAAAGACTAAATCAAACCATGATTAATAAGATGAGATGTAAAATAAACACAGATGACAAAACAGCATGGACAACTGTTGCACAAAAATGCCCAGTTAAGTATAACGAAACAGAACATACAGTCACGAAGTTTACTCCAAAATACCTTTTGGAAGGCGAAAATGTGAACATTTTGCCACTTGAATTAAAATCAAATACACGAAAGAAGATCTGGAAAGGGATAGAAAAATAGCCTTTGAAAACTCAATGAAATCACACAACTATAATAAAAAAATATATGATCTACATAGAAAAGTATATAAATCTCAAGTGGGGGACAGAGTCTTCGTAGATAATGGAAATAGACTGAATACAAAAAAAAATGGATGAACTGAGGCTTGGACCATACAAAATCTTAAATATGATATCAAACACAATATATGAAGTGGACACCGGACACAAGAAAGAAGAATCAAATCTCTACCATATTTCGAAGCTATCCTCAGTAGACATTGGCACTTCATAGAACAATTACTTGGGATAATTGTTCTCTCCGAGGGTGGGAGATGTAAAGAAAACCATTACACCAGTGTATTGTTTTCCTTAACTATTTAAATTTACCGCGTAAACCACAGACTTTTATTAGATGTCACTTTTGACATTTAAGAAAACTTAAAAACTAACGTGTTGAGGAAAATATAACCTAAGAACGATGATACTGTAAAAAAATATCTACACCTGAAATAAAGGCTTTAAACGTTGTTTTTTGTCTTTACAGGTGAGTAGTGATAGTAATTTAGGATAATAGAACAAAAACCTTGTAATTGCAATTGGTTTTATTAATAAACTGTTTTGTCTTTACAGAAAACGCAGTTGTGTAATATAGTATAATATATATCATACATAGTATAATAATACTATAGCATGATTTGTATGATTACATTTAGAAGTATAGATAAAACTAACATATTTTTATGCAGGATCGCAAAGTACAAAACAACGATTAATCAATTAATAAACAAAACATGTTCATTCGGAGAAACTAAAGTTTCCACTATCAGCCACCTTTAACAATACTCCATTATCAGTCACAAACGACGAACCGGTGATGGCTCTAGCTTTCTCGCTAGCTAGGAACAAAACAAGGTCAGCTATTTCTTCAGGAACAGAAATCCTGTTTAAGGTTGTCATTTCCAGCATGGATTTGTAATAAGCGTCTTCCGCTTCCTCGGTAACACCCATATTTTGAATAGCGTCAGTACGAACTGGTCCTGGATTGACAGTGTTCACACGAACTCCCCTCGGAGCTAGTTCTTGGGCAACAAATCTTGAAAAATGATCTAAACCAGCTTTCGAAGTGCTGTATGCAAACAAACCTCGTCTAAGTGCGTTAATTGCAGCTATCTATACTAATCTATACTATAATATAATATTATAAAGAGGAAAACTTTGTTTGTTTGTTTGTAATGAATAGGCTTAAAAACTACTGGACCGTTTTTAAAAATTCTTTCACCATTCGAAAGCTACATTATCCACGAGTAACATAGGATATATTTTATCCCCGTACTCCCACGGGAACGGGAATTACGCGGGTGAAACCGCGTGGCGGGCGCTAGTGCTTGATATATTTATAATGTTTCCTTTCGTCTTCACAAGGTGAGGTGCAGCGAGATGTGTCAAGTAAACTACTGAGCGCAGGTTTGTCGACATGACTTGATCGAGTGCTTCCATAGCGTTCTCGGCTTCAATAGCCGCTGACCGAGCTATACCAGCGTTGTTAACTAGAATATCCAATTTCCCAAAACGTTTCAAAGTTTCATCAAGAATTCTTTTGACGTCTTCATTTTTGGAAACATCTGCAGCTATTACTAAAGGATTGATACATTTCTTTGCGACGCTGTTTAATTTCTCCGTATTTCTTCCTACAATGGTGACCTTGGCTCCTTCTTCAGCAAACTTGATTGCGATGGCGGCTCCAATACCAGAACTGGAGCCAGTTACGATAACCACTTTGTCTTGGAAACTCATGTTTATGCACCAATTTTTATTACAGTACTATTTTTGTTATGTCAGCTGCTTGATTCTATACCTCCGATATCAGTTAAATGACATAAAAAGTTAATGACGATAAATTTGCATAGCAAAATTGTCATGACGACTCAGCAATTAAGGTGTTACTATAAATACGATTTATCTTTGATCTTTATACCTATACTAGCTGTTGCTGTAACATTATGGCGACATGCAACTTTTATTAAAAGTGTAAATCAAACATCTTGTTGGGGGCATTCTTTCACCGTTACTGTTTTATTTTTACAACCTTAAATGACTCATTAAGTGAGTTTAAACTTTTTTTGATGAAACGGATGGAGCTATCCAGACATAAGTGTCAAAATCAAATGTAATGTAAATCAAAAGCACTTAGGAGTATTTATATCAATTTCAAAGCAAAACACTGCCAGACGAGATAAGAGGTGCAAATTCGATTAATGTTTTTAAAGCCAAACTTAAAAAATATGTTCCCAAAATATCAGAATTAATTAAAAACCAAAGTTGTACTACTGACTGGTTTATCTGCATTGTGACAGCGGGATCGCACTCCTTATGTCAAGGCAGGGTAATTACGCATAATAGCGCAGTGTGAGATTTTAGAGAGTACCCACGAACCTAAATATGTAATTTGCAATAAAATGCGTTAAGTTAATTTGTAAGTCCGAGTGTCGAAGGACAATGATTAATTTATACTTAAAGTTTAAATTTGTTCTCATGTAAGTGAAATGTAAATTTCTTAATGAGAAATAAATGTCTTTAACCAGAACCCCTTTTTAGCCACGGGTTTGGATTAATTTCAATAAAATACGAAACATGTCCGCCATCAATTTAGTTAAATAAGGTTTATGCAAAATTGGAAGTAGATTGGACTAAGGAGTCACGTTGTCCCATGCAAACTTTACCCACCTTTTTCACCCTCTTCGGGGTGGAATTTCCAGGCACATCATACGAAGAACTCACCTACCAAGTTTCTTACTCAAAGCTCTATCAATATTTCTACACAATCAAACCTGTAATAATGTTACCAGCCTATTACTCTACTAGGCAAAGGCTTCTTTTCAAACAGAGTACGCACGAGCATTGATCACCACTCCTGCCCAAGACAGGTTGGCGAATTCAGACTTAAACTATTTGTAATTCCAGGTTTCCTCCCGATGATTTCTTTCGGCGATTTCTGTCACCGATGTCCAAGGTAAAGTTGAAAGTACTGTTTATGAACTGAAAAAGTCACATTGGTACTATCTCGGATTTGTACGGGACCCACAACCTCATGCATGAGTGGCGATGCCATAACCTCTGAGCCGTCAATCCTGAATTTCCTAGTATTTCATCTTCATCATCAACAGAGCAGTCTAATGCTAGACCAAGGCCCACTGCTATCGCAAGCCAACTCCATAATAACTCGGGTTTCGAGTTTTGGGTTCAATCCCGCAGACAGATTACAAGCTATGCCCTTGAACCTTGAAAACCTTGAACTTACGGACCCGTCAAATCGACTCTCGGTTTGGCTTGTCCGTAAGTTCAATTTCCAGCGGACCAACCAAACCGAGAATTCTTATCTTCGTCCCAGCTCTGTAGGTCATTATTGTTATTATTTTTTTTATTATCATTATTATTATTCGTGATTATACACCTACTAATCTGGTGTATGCTGGTTATAAATAATTATGTATCAAAACAAAAGGATTTTAGGACTTTGCTACACTGTAAATACACACATCAAAAGTGTCTAGGGATCAAGCATTTTTATGCGGATTTCTTGAGATTGAGATGTGGCTTTGTAATAAATTTATGATTTTATACATTTATATGGATCCTTTTTGGTGCATTTCATAATTTGAATCAGGAACTGTGAATCAAATTCGAGTAAAAGATGAAAATCAGCTGTCAATATTTTCCCTATAAAAACATACAACGCATTGAAGACATTATTAGTGCTACTGTTTCCCTACTACTGATTAAAACCAACGTTATTATGGAGCGGCGACGTCATTTAAGCAGGGAAGAAATGCTCAGAGCCGTGGGAATGATAGAAGCTGGTTCCCGGCAACGTACTGTGGCTTTAGCTCTGAATACAAGTCAGAGTGTTATCAGTCGACTTTGGACACGTTACCGAAGCACTGGTACCGTGGCTGAGCGCCATGGAGGACGGTATCGCTGCACCACACGGAGACAAGACCGATACATTCAAATCTTAACTCGAAGAGCTCCAACAATAACCGCCATGATGTTAGCCGTGAGGCTTCATCACTCTTCAGGGAACTTAATTAGCGACCAAACAGTCAGAAACCGCTTGCATGAAGTGAACCTTCATTCCCGAAGACCGCTACGGGTACCACCTATAGTAATGCACAATCGTAGGATTCGATATCAATGGGCTCTTGAACACAGAAATTGGGCAGAAGAACAATGGCGTTTCGTGTGCTTTTCTGATGAGTCTCGTTTTGGTATGAGACCGGATACAAGACGTATACGACACTGGAGAACCCCTGGACGCCAACAGCGATTAAAATCCTGCCAGGAAGTCCATCCTTATAGTGGTGGAACCATCATGGTATGGGCGGGTATTTGGATCGGCGGAAGAACTGAGTTGATTTGGATCAGAGGCAACCTCAACGCTCAAATTTATGCTGAGACGATTGTATCAGACGTCATCGTTCCTCTACAAGTGCAAATCGGTCCCTTATTTCAGTTAATGCATGATAATGCACGACCGCACACCGCAAGAGTTGTAAGACAGACTCTCGCCGCAGCTAACATCAATGTCCTGCCCTGGCCTGCTCAGTTGCCAGACTTGAATCCGATTGAGCATGCATGGGATATGCTACAGAGAAGAGCTCTGCCGAATATGGAGGGTATCCAGTCGCAAGAAGACCTTTTTTTGTTGTTGCAACGAACATGGGCGGCCATTCCACAGCGTGATTTGGATGAACTCATTTTGAGTATGCCAAACCGATGTTCTTGTGTTGTTAGTGTTCGCGGTAGAAACACGGATTATTAATTGTTTAAGTTACCCAATAAAATTTTAAAGAAAACTGTTATTTCAGTCTTTTTTTCGAACTTTTGTGTTAGTGGTTCAAATGTCAAAAATCCCTTTATTAGGAAAATGGCAAATTTCTTTATTAATGCAAAGGTGACTTGGTTTATCGTTACTGTGATAAACTAAAACACTTTATTTGATGAATCCTTAAAGAAAATTTTAATTAATATCAATCAGGAGAAAAGTTATTGCAAAAATATATGTTGATCCCTAGACACTTTTGATGTGTGTATATACCTATGGATGTCTGTAGTGAATTTTTTTTTCTAAGCTTTGTTGTGCAAAACAATTTGCATCGTATGACAAGATAGTCAAATTATGAACGCGCAAGACTTGTTAAAAATATATTAATTAGTACACGTGTGCTCAGCATGAACTTGATGATAATACGGAACACTTAATTCTACGTTACATTGACTTATATACTACTGGAAGATTTACATATGTGTGTCTGAGGCTGGACCTCACAGATCATCGGTAACAAAGAATACAATGACGGCAACAGTGAGAGTGTCGAGTGTCGACCTTTATGTCTAATGGTTTTGGTCATCATTAGTTTGATTCTAATTGACAATTTGTTACTGATTATAACTACTATCTGGTACACATGGGTGACATGGTGAGAACAGTGACTGTTCATAACTAGATTTATTGTAATCGACAATTGGTGACATGACCTTAACAAATATCTATTAGGTACACGTGGGTGGCATGGTGAACAATGGGTATTCATAACTAGATAAGTCGTTCCTTGCAAAGTGTGTAAATAAACAACAATTTAAAAAATGAGGAATGAGAAACTGATAAGACGGCACAGTTTTATTTATCATTAAATTGACATGTTCTTTAAGCAGGCATGCAAAATAAAAAACAACGACTTATGTATTATAAAATAAAACACATTTATTCGGCTAAACTAAAATTTCCACTATCAGCCACTTTTAACATTGCTCCATTATCAGTTACAAACGACGAACCGGTGATGGCTCTAGCTTTATCGCTAGCTACGAACAAAACAAGGTCAGCTATTTCTTCAGGAACAGAAATCCTGTTTAAGGTTGTCATTTCCCGCATAAATTTGAAAACAGCTTCTTCTGCTTGTCCGGTTGCACCCATATTTTGAACGATGTCAGTTCGAACTGGTCCTGGGTTGACAGTGTTCACACGAACTCCTCTTGGAGCTAGTTCTTGAGCAACACATCTTGAGAAGTGATCTAAAGCAGCTTTTGAAGTGTTGTATGAAAAATTACCTTGTCCAAGTACTTTCATTGCAGCTATGCTTGATATATTGATGATGTTCCCTTTCGTCTTCACAAGGTGGGGTGTAGCAAGATGTGTCAAGTAAACTACTGAGCGCAGGTTTGTCGACATTACTTGATCAAATGCTTCCATAGCGTTCTCGGCTTCAATAGCCGCTGACCGAGCTATTCCGGCGTTGTTAACCAAAATATCCAATTTCCCAAAACGTTTCAAGGTTTCATCAAGAATTTTTTTGACGTCTTCATTTTTAGAAACATCAGCAACTATTACTAAAGGGTTGTTGCATTTCTTTGCGACGTTGTTTAATTTTTCAGTATTTCTTCCCACTAAAGCAACCTTGGCTCCTTCTTCAGAAAACTTGATCGCGATGGCGGCTCCAATACCAGAACTGGAGCCAGTTACAATAACAACTTTGTCTTGGAAACTCATTTTTATGCACCAATATTAATTTAATACAGCACAATTTTTTTGTTATATCAACTGTTTTTTTTATTAGAAACCCGTTAATCAGTTTATTTTGTTCTAAATAAATGAGATAACTTAAATAAATGTCAAGGCTGCGCACGAATGAAAAGTATATTTCTATAGTTTTAAACAAGCAAATTCCACATAATGTAGGTGGAACGATCACTGCACTACTAGCTGACGGACTGTGGCACCGTTTCATTAAATACAATTTGATGTGTGCTTGTTGTACATACCATAAACTTAAATCCAATTTATCAGACAGAAGGTAAAGTCTGATCCATCCACAAAAATAACACAAATAATATTTTAAGACAATAACTACGACGACGTAGTCAGGACGTAACGCATAGGATCAACTCAGGATGTATGTAATGGCTACTGGTCATTGGAACAACTTGCGATGGTCGCCTATAGAGTTTATTTATTTATTTATTTATTAGATGGCTTCTCAACAATGAGTACACTGTTACAATATCACTTGTACATCACAAACTTAAGTCTAAGCGCCTCATCACTTATAGAAAAGCACAGCATATACTACATTATGCGGAGATAAATATACAATTAAATCATTAATTAAAACAATAAATACATGGTTTAGTAAAATTATTGGTTACTTTTAAATATTTAAATTGAAATAAATAACATGGATTCAATTAAATTACAATTGATAAAGTTAGAAAAAAAAATAATTGGAATAAATTAAATTACAATTGATAAAGTTAGAAAAAAATAATTGGAATAAATTAAATTAGAATTGATTAAATTAGAAAAAAAATAAATTGGAATAAATTAAATTAAAATAAATTAAATTAGAGTAAATTAAATTTGAATTAAATTGTTTTATTATAGACTAAATTATTTTAATATCTAAGGTTAAATTATTTTACTATAGTTAGAATTATTTTAGAGTTAAAGGAAAAAGTGTAAAAGTCCGTGCTTATACCATCGTATTGTATGGATTAGAACGTTGGCCAGTGCAGAAGATGCATGTAAATCGATTGCATGTAGCAGAAATGAGAATGTTGAGATGGAAGTGTGGAGTGACAAGAATGGATAGAGTAAGAAATAAGTATATTAGAGGAAGTTTAATAGTGGCGCCTGTGACAGAGAACATAAAAGCATTTCGACATTTCAACTCCGACATACGACTCATAACACTCTCTTTTCGATAGCCATACTATGCTTACTAAGATCTATGAATGAAGGGAGCTGTTCTTATTCTATTTATCTTTGAGACTTCGGTGGCCGGGTCGCTATGTGGTAGGCTGACAAAATGTGAGTCATCGATTCGAGAATAATTTTTTGTCATCGTATGAATCGTATACTCGTAGCATGACAAGTTGTTTTTTGACGAGTATGTTTAGTGAATCTATGAATGACAGGATGAAGAATTAATTTGATAAGACAATATTGCGGTAGATTAAGAAAATGTATTTACAAACATTGCAATTTGGTCTATATCGCGTTGAAGGGATACCATAGCTAAACATCGAAATCACACACTTTATGTACATTCATATAAGAAGTAGCTTTTAAACAGTAAATTCTGAAGTTGCTATTTGTAATTCTTTGTGGTGTGAAAACAAAATATCGGACAGTAACTGCTCAATGAACATCACCATCATTCACAGTCTGTATTCACCAACTATACACAGACTGTTGCACTACAAAAATCACTCTTACTGCCACAAGATAAAGTTATGTTCAATTTGTACCACACATTATGTACGGTTGACTGTTCGTACTCAATACGCTTGAAATTCATACTGGCGTAGTACTCGTAGTGTAACCGTTATGGAAAAGGCAAGCCTGGTTTACAATAAATGTTATTGATCAACCGCGTAGTCAGTGGTGTGTGGAACGTTTGCTGGGCATATGATTTACCCGTTAAATGCGAATGATGTATTCTCATTAATGTTATTCGAATAACGCTGTTTTTTGTAAGTTTCTGATTATTAAAAATTTATTGAATTGGCTATGTCTGTCAAAACTAGCAGATTATACTACGTTACCATTTGGACGATTTATAGAATTCAAGAAATTAAATCTTTAGATACAAAACATAAAGACGACCCGAATAGCGTAGTGGTAGTGAGGCTGCCTTACGTTCTTCGGGTCCTGGGTTCGAATCCCGGTAAGCGCAAATGTTTGTGTGATGAGCAAGGACATTTGTTTCCGAGTGATGGATGTTTATAAGTATAATAAGTATGTATTTACAAACAAAAAAGTATATATGTAGTATCTGGTGTCCACGACACAAGCCTTGCTTAGTGTGGCACTAGATGGCGCGGTGTGTTTATGTCCAGCGTTATTATTATATTATTATTATAAATCTTAAACTTTCTATCTATTTATTACCGTCTAAAATATAATATATAATAATAAAAATATATACATACTATAAATAAAAAAATAAAAAACTAAAATCAAAACACAATACTTATAATGTGCCTGAAAAATGTGTTCAGCAAAATTCCAACTAGTGCCCGACTCTAATTTTCAACTGGACTAGGAATAGTGAGGTCACGGAGGTGAAGCAGTTATTTACATAAAGTAATAAATAGTCATGCGTATGTCATCAATGGAATAGGTACTGCATTTATTATCTATAATACTGTTGATCTCAAGTCATGTTCCCGAAAACCTACTTCACTTTAATTAAGATCAGAAATCGGTACGTCAATAAATTGGACGGTACGGATATAACCACGTTGAGCATCGTAGCAGGATACATTATTTGGATTCCGAAAAACGGATATATCGCGTCCAATTTACCGACACTTCACGCTTGTTGCACGAATATAGTGACATTTTGTATCGGAACAATTATGACACTGTTATGTATCGCAACGTAACTGAAAGTGAATTGTTTTTTGCTTTTGAAAATGAAATGAAACTCTCAGTCTCTCACAGAAAGAATTCAAAATAATTCGTTATGTTTTCTACCTTTCACGGGGACGAAGCCATGAAGATGGAGCGATTGTCTATCTGACCTACTCCGCAATCAAGCAGCTAATAGGTAACAAAGTATCCTATGGAGGGACAGATCCCTCACTTATCCCACATTGAATTTGTTTTTTTTCTTCATCTACGTTTTGTTTTTCAATTGTTTTTTATCTTTCCTCACTTTTTATAATGTGTTGTTTGTTTGGATATACGTATTTACTGTTAAATTTTATTCTTCATAATTTTCTATACTATTGCACCCACTGTTTTATCTCTGCACCACCCTGAGGTAGACTGGTACAAAATGCCCAAGACATCAAGTCCGCCTTTGTTAATTATTTGCATACATTTTATTAGATAAAATAATAAAAAATTGAGTCAAATTTGTAGCCACATTGTTGGCTACAAATTTGACTCAGTTGGCAGTAACTACGCGAAAAAAAAGATCAGCCTCTGTCTCTCTCTACCCATCTACATTACCAAAAACTCTTTGTGTCCCATGCCCTTTATCCCTCCCCTTTACATGATCATGCTAGATACGGTACCACTAAAATTCCTTTTCAATTGAACTTTTGGCATATGCATAGAAAATTCAACAAATATTTGATCCAACACGATTTTATACTCAGTGCTAACCTTCGTATACAATACTCCTAACGCTTCCTTGTTTTAATCCTCTTATCTCACCTCAAAATTCGAACCCCAAAAATATATAAAATTGGGTTCAACGCACAGTATGCCAGTAATTCCCATTTTAACCAAACCCCATAAGATTTTCCGTCCAGTTCCCAGCTTAACGCCCATTTTTATACAAGGATTTACTAGTGCCGGCTTACAGTCGCCATTTTCTTGATGACAGCCATGCTATTCCATTTTATTTAAGCATTGCGGCTCTTTCGCATTCTGACATGCAATTTGTTGAGAAAAATATAAATTAAGAAGCCGGTATTGTTGTGTTTGTAATATATGTTTCTTGTTACTATTTAAGGTGAGAAAGGTTGACGAGTTCGAACTTATAAAACAAGGATTTATTAGAGTCGTAGCCAAATGGCAAAAAACGGAACCCTTATAGAATCGTCATGTCTGTCTGTCTGTCCGTCCGTATGTCACAGCCACTTTTTTCCGAAACTATAAGAACTATGCTGTTGAAACTTGGTAAGTAGATGTATTCTGTGAACTGCATTAAGGTTTTCACACAAAAATAGAGAAAAAAAAACAATAAATGTTGAGGGTTCCCAATACTTAGAACTGAAACTCAATTTTGTTTTCATCAAACCAATACGTGTGGGGTGTCTATGGATAGGTCTTCAAAACTGATATTGAGGTTTCTAGTGTAATTTTTTTCTAAACTGAATAGTTTGCGCGAGAGACACTTCCTAAGTGGTAAAATGGGTCCCCCCCCCCCCCCCCCTGTAACTTCTAAAATAAGAGAATGATAAAACTAAAAAAATATATAATGTAAGTACATGTCATACTGTATGTAAACTTCCACCGAGAATCGGTTTGAATGAGATCTAGTAAGTAGTTTTTATTTACGTCATAAATCGTAAACCGCAATTTACCTGTCATTCAATCAGCTCAAATATAAAATTAAAAATTATATTATTTGCTGCTACGGAACCCTTCATGGGCGAGTCCGACTCGCATTAGGACGCTTTTTTATCGCCTAAAGTTCTTGTAACAGCCCCCAATGGGCCAATGTTACAAACGTTTGAAAAGTAAGAATCTGCGTAGGTACAGTGTAACCTGAGTCGTAACCTTTGTCCCAGCTATTACAAGTCACGATCCAGTGAGCTCATGTTTTCTTAAAAAGTAAATACTAAGCCTACATGTTTGCTTATAAAAAACGCAGGGTCATGCTGATATATTTAGACAAGTCATTCTTAATCAGACTACTATATTATCTGTAGTGTGGGCTGTCAATGTAAGTACGGTGTTTGTACAACATACCATATGCAATTTACTTTATCTGGGCCATCACAGACATCGGAAAAAGAAAACATCGTGAGGAAAACTGCACTTATCTATACATATATTATAAAGAGGAAAGTTTAGATTTTTTGTTTGCATGTTTGTTACGATTTAACTGAAAAACTACTCAACCGATTTTAAAAATTATATTGATACTATGCAAAATAGCCCAGTAATCTCAATTTTTATTTGTCTGAAATCGCCAGCCTTCTCTGTATGAGAAGAGTGAGTCCCAGCAGTGGGACAGTAATAGGCTGGTGTAATTTGTAGCAATTAAAATAACTGGAAAACTCATAACGGTTTATTGAACATCATTACGAACAGATTTTACCTTAAATGATTAGGTAAACGTGTAGGCCTGACATTGAAAATTAACAAAGCATACGAGTATGTTACCAGCCGGATTTAGGCTAAACTAGTTTGTACTAGGCCAAACTGGTTTAAATATGATCAAAAGACACTCTAACCGAATGGGTTAGGTTAGATTACGACCACGCGTCGCGATAGTGCCGCAGCAACGGCCGCCGATCGCTACCATTTAGGTCCTTGTTCACCAAAAATTTGACAGTCTGATTATATAAAAACGGCTGTTTGAAACACCTTTTTGTATGGGAACATGTCACAGTGACAGCTGTTTTTAGATAATCAGACCGTTATCTCTTCGGTGAACATGGACTTAAAACAGTTTGACCTAGGACCTACGATCAATAAAAGTACTAGGACAAAACATTTTGACGTGAAGTCGGAATTGGCTAGCAATAGGAACATTCATTGTAACTGCATACAGTATGTTTTCGCATAACTGAATAAAATGTAGAGGGCAGCTGTTTTTTCATTTTCATGATTTCCGTGTTGATCCCGCAGCTGGCTTCTCCATGTCAGCTTATAAATATGCTTGTTCTTAATAAAACAGAGATTCACGTCTATGTATAGCACAAGTGACTTCATTGTTATACCGGATTTTTTTACAATTCAATAGTTTATAGATTTATAGGAACCTGTTTGATTTGTTGTGCTTGTTGACATATACTTTATACTACTTTATTCATACTTTTGTCGTTAATGGTTTTCTTTTTATTTTTTATACCAGTAAATCTCTGGAAAGTACGTACTCCATTACGACGGAAATTAGCTTCAGCACTCTCAGAAAACTTTCAGAGAAACTTGAGCCTTTAAATTATCCAACAGTTTGAACAAAATGCTGAAAACTTATTCATTGAGAAATATGTGGGGGTACTGCCAAACTTCTCATATCTACAGGATGTTGTTTGACGGGCGATGAACAAAGTTGTTTTATGTTACAAAATTAGCATTTATTGTTCTTGCTTACAAGTTTATGACGGAACTTCTAGATGTTGTAAAAGTAAACGTTTTCTTCATTTTCTTTGAGAATACGGGATTGTTGTTTTCTGTAGTAGAGAAAGGTTTGGTTTGAAGCTTTATGGCAGAAGAATATACTTAGGTAGTTGTTGTCCACGTATACGAAATGTTTCAGTCCCAAAACATATATATATATCGTTAATTGGTCTCTCTCTAACGTTACTAACGAGTTTTTACAAAGATTAACAAAATACGTTTTATTCTAAAGTACTTGCATAACGAAAGACAAATTCAAAGCCTAGCTGTCAATTCTAAAATTAAAATGTGAGAAGAAGGTTTCATATAAACCTTGTAGGTACTTCAACCAGGAGCAGCCAACCTTAAAACCTTGACCACAGTCATGTATAGCAGATTTTTTATTTGGAATTTATATTTTAATAGCAACACCAAAAAGTTAAGTTTACAAAACGATAACGAAAATGAATGTCTTCTGAGCCGAAGTATAAACTACGTTATTGAGCAAAATGAGGTCACATTTGTGTCACGGAGTTTATTTGAAATGTCTATAAAGGGCATAATTATAATAGATCCTCTTTATGTATCATCTTTTACTCATCAATCAAGCAAAAACGCATTTGTGCGATACAACACCGTATAGGTACACTGGTTTATAATAAAAGGCATCATCGCCAATGTCATCTTTTCAGGCAAAAGTCATTTAAGCTGATGTGTTTTTGGTACAAGCCCTTAACTCTATTTCCAAACCATTGCAATTTCTGAAAGCCAGAATCAGAATCAGGACAACAGTTCGAGGAGGTCGCCTCCAGAAAAGCTTGACGAAGGCACATTGCAGAGAAACAATTTATTGGTCTTCAACCCCGCAACGAAAATGTAATTGGAAAATAGTAATGGAGGAGTAGGAAAACATAACTTCTACTTCCATAATCAGTATTGATTTATTATACAATTTTAATTACTTGTAACAGTCAATTCGACAAAACTTGCAAAACAAAACTCTTTCAATTCCGTCGGTAACAAAAAAAAAACGAAACAGAGGAACTCAAGTGCGTTGTTAATAACTAAACCCGCAAAACAAAACGAAAATAAGTTCTAAAAAACACATTTACCAATCTACGTACCAATAACGATTCGCCACGGCAATCTAAAGATAGTTCAAAGCTGTATTACCTAGCCTGGTTACGAATAAAATAGTCAACCTCTAACAATTTATATTATTTCATCCTCCAGTTTTCCATTCGGTACAAAGTCACGAACGGCAAGTACAAGAGTAGATATTAGACAGAGTCTAAACTTTAAACAAATAAATAAGTAGACCAGATATAATAAAATGGAGACAGTACCAGAAACGATCAATCCAAACTTCATAGAAATCTTAATATATATAAATCTCGTGTCACAATGTTTGTCCTCAATAGACTCCTAAACCACTTAACCGATTATAATAAAATTCGCACACCATGTGCAGTTCGATCCAACTTGAGAGATAGGATAGTTTAAATCTCAATTTACGCAGACGAAGTTGCGCGAGTCAGCTAGTAAGCTCTATAAGTAGAACAAATTCCCGTGTGTTTAAGCGGTTTTACCATACCTATTATTGGAATCAAATATAATAGCTCACAACTTAGGACCCATTGATCTAAATATTTATAGTTTATACATAAATTACGGTTTTTTTCTACTCCTTCGCTATAATTTCTGTTTCTGGTGTCGACATTATTGATTCTGGCTTTCAGGAGTTACAGTGCTTTGAGAATAGTGTGTCGGCCTTGTCCCAAAAAAAATACAAATAAGTACGCTGCGATCACTGTGACTGTTCTAAATTACCCGTGGCTGATAAAATTTTCGGTTATCATAGATCACAATAATATTCGTATATAAATGATATTAATATTCGTATCAAGGTTGGGGTATCCCTGGATGAACAGGCATTTGTTACAGTAGCACAAAGAATCACACACCGATTCAATGCGCGAATGAGTTCATCGTTGCCACCCACATAATTTATTACAAAGTGCTATTGGCAAAGTGTTACTGAATTTTTCTATTAGGAATTTCTCAATAGAAGCCACAGAGTCCGGATTTGAGCGTGTTTGATGGCAATAGATACATGAGACTTAAATATGTGACTGGAGAAATGTGGCTGTACTATTTGGCTGCTATCATATATCATAGCAGCCGTGATGTTATGTTTCGTTAACTATATAATAATGACGTTTAAAACTAACTAATGCTCGGGTATGGAAGACAAGTAGGAGTCATAATCACCGCAATATAAAGATGGTCACGAAATTTACGTGATTTGTCGGCAGTTGGACTACGACTTTGTAGTCGTAGTCCAACTGCCGACAAATTACCACATCAAAACGATTTCGAAGTATACTACTATATATACCATACATTATCACTATACAGGGTGTCTCATTCAAATCGGTCAGTATGGGAAAGTCTGAAACTATAAGACATACAAAGATCTGTTCTGAGGAACCATGTCATCGATTTTAATAACAAGAAAGACTGCATTCATACATTTTAAAAAACATCTGTACTCCGTTCGGGAATCGAACCCGGCTATTTTGAAAAAAAAAAACTTCTCTATTTCTATTTAGATATCGATTGTGTAGGTTTTAAGCAGTAAATGTCTGTATGAAACATGATGCCAGAAATGAATAAAATGCATTGTTTCCACATACTTTAATTTATTTTAGTAGGTGCTTGAACTGACCACGTTTACAATATTAAACAAGTTCAGATATTTAAAATTGTCTCTATGGTTGTTTGTCCCTCTTTGCTGATGTAGCAACTTGATACATACACCTCTTTACATACCCACACACCCATTGGCATTGCATTAAACCATTCCGGAAGTTTTGTTATCTGCGATAATATTATCTAATATCGTGTTGAATATTGTATTGAAAAAGGTGGTGGTCACTTCGAGCACCTACTAAAATAAATTAAAGTATGTGGAAACAATGCATTTTATTCATTTTAGACATCATGTTTCATACAAACATTTACTGCTTAAGACCTACGCAATCGATATCTAAATAGAAATAGTGTAGGTTTTTTTTTTCAAAATAACCGGGTTCGATTCCCGAACGGAGTACAGATGTTTTTTAAAATGTATGAATGCAGTTTTTCTTGTTATTAAAATCGATGACATGGTTCCTCAGAACAGATCTTCGTATGTCTTATAGTTTCAGATTTTCCCATACTGACCGATTTGAATGAGACACCCTGTATATCACCATAAATAACTATTTCGAAGTTATGCTCCATTAAAATAGTTACGGCACATAGAAATACTAAAGTTTTCATAAGCTCCGTCTCTGTGAGCTATTTACTCCTGCCCCAGGTAGAACAAGGCCACCGCTATACGGCATTATAAAAAATATCGAGCATCCCCCGATGGCATTTTTATTACAACCGCAAAATAATGACGGTTCCCTTTCGTGGACTACCGTTTTCAGACCGGAATATATTTCAGTATGAACGCTTATAAATGGTGAATTGTGAATAATGTCATTTATAGATTATCGGTAAAGGAGTGAAATATGGTGTAATAGACTAGGTTTTCAATGGTTCGGTTGACTCGAATTGAATAGAGGAGGCGATGTGGGATTTTTTGAATTATTTGGGAGTGTAACAGATGTCTGCGTTTTGAATGAAAATTACAAAGTAAGACTTTAGACGTACCGTAGGTATATAATTGATTTTGTTTTGCCTATATTAACGCCAACCTGACTAACTTGGCATGAATAGTGGTCATTCAGATGGAAGGTCTATGTAGTTGGAACGTGAACTAATAATACATATTTCCTTGTTAGAAACAGCTGTTGTTTTTTGGTAAGTTTCTTGCTAAGAGATTTTGATCCATTCCCTCTCCAGCCATAACGTTTGTGTTGAGGAAATTGAGCTCAGCAGTCGCAGTCGCTGCAGCAGCACATGCATGCATGCATGCATGCATGAATGTGCATGTGCTACGTCTACTGCATGTGCGTACTGGTATTCAGCTACATCCGGTTAGACTGGAAGCCGACCTCAACATAGTTGGGAAAGGCTGGGCAGATGATGACTTCCACCATGTGTATTTAACACCTGTTTTACACTGGCCCTAAGAAACTGTGTACATTCCATCGTTTCAGTAACAAATTGCTTTTTTCCTGTAGCTTCGCTCGCGATTTCTTCAGAACTTATCCCACGAACATATTATAATATAGGTTATGATAGATCATGATAGACGGGGATAATGTAGCGGCCCATTAGTGAAAAAAAAATCGGAATCGTATTAGAAGATCCGAAGATTCTACAAACTAAACTATTACATATTGGTATAGATTTACAAAATCAAATTCCCCCATTCCTAGTTCCATCTTTGATACGTATTGTGATATGACAAATACTTCTCCGAAATCCTATAGAACTGTCATAACTTTCAAGTAAGCCAGGTAAGAGTACAGTAACATTCAGATAAGTGTTCTTAAAACTCTGAATGCATTACAATCTGGTCTAGACATCAGTTTGCCCAGATAAACGCTGCACTATCCTGAAAAGAAGCACATTTTTACCGTCTTCTGACAGAACCACGTTTTTTACTACAACAATGTTTGCCTTTATAGACCACTTTTAAAGGGTAACAATAAGTACTGGAGACACGTCGACTAAGGATAAACTTTTGGATAAATATGCTGGATTTTTCAAGTTTGTATTTACAACTACTTCTTTGAGTTTGTGGAATTTTTCTGAATACTTAACTTTAAAAAATCTCTGGGGGTTAAATCGGAAGAATCAATTGACTAGTGTACAAGAACTTGCTTGAAAGTATTTTGAACAGGACTTAAGATTGGTTTAGATTCATTATTTCAGACATTGCATTAACTCACTAAAGCCCACTTGCACGACGAGTAACTAAATACGTTTAGCGTGAAATCTAGGTATCTAAAATATCATTTTTACTCAAATAATTATTATTGTCAAAAACAGAGAGTCGAGAAAAAAACCGTGAAAGTAGGCCTTTGACTCTTAAGATCTTTGTCTCTTATTGTAAACTTTGTACTTGATTACATTTTTATTTTACTGAATTTTGAAATGTGTTTTTCTCAATGGGATACAGGGATGTTTCTTTTTGTATTCAACATTTCAATTGCTTGATAGTTTAATGTATGTGACTTCGCTCATACAGCGTTGATGAGTGATATCCGCTGAGTAATTTCGGGATCACGTGGCGGATTTATGCTGCATTTGTTTTTGCAACGACCCAAATGGCGCAGTGGTAGTGAGGCTGTCTTACGTTTTTAAAGTCCAGCCCAATCCCGGTAGGAGCAAAATGTCTGTGTGATGAGCATAGATATTTGTTTCCGAGTCATGGATGTTTATACAACGTGTAACAGAAAGGGTATAGTCATATGAAAGGGTGTGCTACAGGCCATCAAAGTGAACCACTTTTTCTTTGGGACCACCATCGAAATCGCGAAAAAGTAATCAGCTGTCTCATACATTTGGTCGAGTAGGTATCGGAATTTTGTATAGGGCCGTAGATTAGTTTTTCGCGATTTCGATAGTGGTCCCATGGAGAAACTTGTTCAGTTTGATGGTCTGTAGCACGCCCTTGCATATGACTGTACCCTTTCTGTTATACATTGTATATAATATGTATGTATTTACAAACAAAAAGTATCTCAACAATTTGGTGTCCACGACACCAACCTCGCTAAATGTGGCACTAGATGGCGCTGAGTGTAATGTCCAGCGATATTTATTGTATTTTTTTTACTGTGTTTTGAAGGATGCCTCTTTGGTTTAGCGGTTGCAAGCGCGACTGCTAAACATGACGCCAGAGGACGACTCCCAGTTCGAGTAATGCTAAGTTTTGTAGGGTTATTCCAGAAGGAGTTTATCAGTGGCTAGCACATGGATTTGTGCCCAGTTGATGGCAAAAGGAGGAGCTCATAGCTAAATAATAACAGACGCTCGGGCCGATCTTTAGGTTGAGCTGTGCTTGCCTAGGTTGGTCTGTGGATGAGTGACCACCCTTAGATACCGAGTTTCCTCCGTGCCTCGGAAAGCACGTTAAGCTGTTGGTCCCGGCTGTCATTTGTCCATCTTTGGCAGTCGTTACAGGTAGTCAGTGGCCCGAATAGTCTGACAACTAGTCTTACCAAGGGGTATCGTATTACCCAGTATTAACCGGGTTGTGGAGGTCAGATAGGCAGTGGCTCCATGTAACATACTGGTATTCAGCTGCATCCGGTTAGACTGGAAGCCGACCCCAACATAGTAGACACCCGAAAAAAGTATATATGTAGTATATCAACTATCTAGTGTCCACGACACAAGCTTTGCTTAGTGTGGCACTAGGTGGCGCTGTGTGTTAATGTCCAGCGATATTTTTTTAATTTTTTTATAGTTGGGAAAAGGCTAGGTAGATGATGATGATGGCAATAGGCTCGTCCCGTATTACATGGAACTTAAACATAATATGAAGCCACTATTAGGTAACGCTCTACCAAACAACTTTGAATTTCTCCTGCACTGTGGGTGCGTATACAAACATCAAAGCGAGAGACAAACTGGGCCCACGTACGCAACGTATGCGATGCAACGTGGGAGAATTGGTTTGCACACTTGTCCCATGTATGCAACGTAAATTGGCGTCAGGCGCGTTTGTAATTTCTCAGAAGGTGCACTAGTGCATTTGTAAGTCATGTTTCAGATTCTGATAGCAAGATTGAAGATGATTTTTTTGCCATTTCTTCCCAGGTTGCATTGCGTAATGTAGCATTACGACATTCAATGCTTTTAATTTTATAAATTACATTTGCCGATCTGGACATCGCAGGTCGACGATGCGTAGAAAGCGTGTGATTGCGTTGCATACGATAAGTGTGTTTCTATTGCATAGTTTTTCATATACAATCAAGACCATAATGCGTTGCATACGTTGCGTACGTGGGCCCAGTTTGTCTCTCACTTTAAACTCACATACACAAACAGCCAGACCCGGAACAAGTACCTGTAGGTCAAACAAATTAATATTGTAAAACAACAATACAGAAACATTAAGAAAATATTTGACACTTAAAATTAAAAACACATGTCAGACAGGCCTCCTCTCCATGGCTTGTACACAAAGAGGAGGCCTGTCTCAGCAGTGGGAACATTAATAGGTTAATGATGCTATGTTACAAGCCATTATAATTTTTAATTCATTGCCTGAAACACAGGATTACCTAGTTCAGGCTCGAAACATTGTGTGAACTTGACACATTATTATTACTTAAATATTTATAATTATCTTCATGTTTTTTATTGTGTTCTGATCATGAAAGTTTAAAAAAAGACGAACAAACATTGGTTCCGTGCGGGGATCGTACGTAAAGTTTGATGTTTAAATGTCATGTAATTGAAATAAATCGTTTGACTTCTGTTACAGACGTGATGCTAGGAATATTTCAACGGTTAACTTTCCAGTCTATTTACCCCAAGTATTCTGCACTGGTTAACCCTGCAATGTTTTATTCAGGGCATGTAACGTCAGCATGCCAGTGACAGGTTGAAGACGACGAGCCACGCCATAGTAATATTTAATAGGAAGGACGGACATGAGTACAATAAGATTTTATGTTTTTGTTGCTGGCTGTATAGGTACTGTATAGCTGTTGAGTTGGTACTTTGAGTGCCAGACTCGGCTGGGTATTCAGTCTGTTAGGTTTTTACGTATTCCTCGCATAAGAATATCGTTGGTATTGCCGTTCTATTTTTGTATTTTAGTCTACCTGTATGTTTTATTGACTATTCAGGATAGGTACCCTATTTGAGTAGGTACTTTGTCTTTTTTATTTCATTTATATGTGCCCGTATATAACTGTATTGTATTTTTCTACTGCTGGGCAATGACCTCGCTTTTCCTTTCCTAATAAGGTCAGCTCAAAATTCTTGATCATTGTAATAATACTAGAGGTAGGTATAGAAAAGTGATTCTTTATCGACGACCATGATGAAAGAAAGTTTGACACGACGTAAGCTACCGAAAGTCATATTTATGTTGATCTTATTTAAGAGCGGTGTAACAAATTTTCAGTCAAAAACGTAAATTGTAAAACAAGCTTACAAAGGTGTGAGTGACGTAATTACTGTTGTATTTTTCTTTAATTGATAGCCGTTTCATGAGGGTGCCTAAAACTAACTAGTCCGCCATCTTTGGGATTTAGAATGACGTCATTTAGCTATTCCATGCATTGTCATCCAAGCTAAACGTGCATGTAATATTTCAGCTCAATCGATGGAGACGTTTTAAAATAAAGCTACAAGATAAGTTAAAAGCTTGTTACAAATACGATACGCTACCATATCGGTAGTCACAAATCTGAGGCTTTAAATTTACTATCTACTTTTAAATTGTAGTCCGAAACAAAACAATAAAACGATGTTCCAAACTTGTGACATGAATTTTGTATGCCTCAATGGCGGGACATAGCAGACACCTGTATTTATCACAACATCTTATGAACCTGTGATCCACAATAAATTATTTGAATTTGAATTTAATATTTCACTGTTTACTCGTAGCAGAACTTGTACAGCCGACGACAATGTTACAGCAAGAAATCCCCTTACAATTTATAGCGAGAGGTCTGCATCGCAAATACTGCGCAAGTAATTATTATGTTCTTGTAATGCCCTGTCGTTGTCTTACTGAAATGAGTAGTAACTTGTGACTTCAGTTTAATTTATCATCTCAACATGAATGATGTAACCAAGATTTTGTAACAATAATTTGATTTAAAAGAGTGTCCATGGAGTTTCTTGCCCGTTCTTCTCCATAGAGATCTACGTTAGGGAATGGGCAACTACAGTACTTTCACAGGTTTTATGTCTTAGGTTCGGGACTCTACATTTAATTTTCATTCTTGTTTCGACAATTCAAAAGTGCCTGTTATTGGCCTACTTGAAATAAATGCTTTGATTTTGATTTTCAGTTTATGTTGTCTTTTAAATTTTTTGTGTGAAAAAGAATTATGAAAATGTAATTTGATGATTAAGAATGAGTACTTTGCTAGCCGTGCCTGCTGCCAGAACCAATCTGCTGTCTAAAACACCCCTTCGCCCGTACAATACGTGTAGGTGTACTGAACGAAGTGCATGAGAGGATTGACATATTTTCGTGCAATCTGAGTGAATTCGCAAGAGTTTTGTTGAATTTTGTTAGTTACTTATTATAAATATAAACATCCATGACTCGGAAACAAAGATCGAAGATAAAGATACGCTGCGCCACAAGGAAAATTGAATGAGGGCAGAAAAAATTATGATGATGACGAGTATTTTATTTATTTATTAAACTTACAACTTAAGAGAGAAAAACGAACGGAAAAAAATGGCTATTAAAAAATAATGGTTGATCGTAGAAGAGTGAAAATTTAGAATTGTATGTATTTTTGTATGTTGTAACATAAAAAAATAAAAACTAAAAATTTTGTCTAAAAAATAAAAAAAATTAAATTTAGGGGTGGACTACACTTAACATTTAGGGGGATGAAAAATAAATGTTGGCCGATTCTCAGACCTATTCAATATGCTCACAAAATTTCATGAGTATCGGGCAAGCCGTTTCGGAGGAGTATGGGAACGAAAATTGTGACACGAGAATTTTATATATAAGAAGAAATAGCAACTATCTAGTGTCCACAACACAAGCCTTGCTAAGTGTGGCACTAGTTGGCGCTGTGTGTTAATGTCCAGCGATATTTATTATTTATTTATTTCTATCATCATCATCATCATCATCATCATCAGCCTATTATCATCAGAGCGGACTGGTAAATGTCATGTCTTCGAATTCTTGCTCTTTTTCTACTCGTCATCTCATCAGACAGCTCCTTTCTTGCCATATCATTCTTCCTCTGTTCTTGTAGCCACATTCATACCCAAACACAACCCACTTTTCCCACAACTTTGCTGAACGAGATCTTTGTCTTTTCATTTTTATGCGATGAAATATCTAGAAATGACTCACAGATGGATAATTCAAATTTGGAAAACCAGTTAAGTAAAACAGCTGACAGTTCTGAGCGCGTTAAGACTCAAAATAGCGAAACGTTCATAATTTTTTTTCATCATCATCATCAGCCTTTAATGTTCCCACTGCTTGGACAGGCCTCTTCTATGAGAGGGAAAGGGCTATAATCCACCACGCGGGCCCAGTGCGGATTGGTAGATGTCACATGTATTCGAATTTCTGGTTCTAAGACATGCCGGTTTCCTCACGATGTTTTCTTTCACCGTTTTGAGAGCAGTGGTGACGGTATAAATAACACAAAGTAATGCGCCTGTCTGGGTTCGAACCCACGACTTACTGCTCGTAAGTCGGGACCACCACCACTGGGCCACCGCTGCTCTCATTTCATCATTTTTTTTTACTCACAATAAACTTCTTAAAACAAATATAAAAGTTATCTGATTCTGTCAAATACGTATACTATGTCAGTATGAGAACTAACAGGATCAAACTCATACAAGACATCCGACCCAAAACACTTCAACTAAAATATCTACCAAATCTTATTCACCTACCTATAAAAAACATCGATTACCTTCGTTCCCCACAATTCTCATAATATTCCGGCCTCCATAGATTTGAGTCCGCCTCAATATCACCATATTTTCTGTGAAAACGCCAGCTTTCGACGTCATCAAATACCATTTTCGACCTTTCTTAATACCCCGTTTCATATATTTCCTATTCCTTTATCTTGAATATAAATCTAGGAATCGATTGTTAAAACGATATTTGGAGTACGATTCGATGTTTAAGTTAAAACAACGCTCTGCGATGTTAATATGCGGATTACATAAGAAGACCTTTTGTCAACGTGGCTGGTAAAGCACATTCAACCATTTGGTCATGCCTGTTGTTCTGAAGATTTCTAACAACCTTTATAGGAAGTCAGAAACCCAAAACTCTGACAACCAAACCTACCAAGGGTAGAAGTCAGACAGGCAGTCGCTCCGTGTAAAATACTAAGGCCCTAAGTTTTCAGCTGCCATTTGTTAGATTGTAAGCTGACCCTAACATAGTTGTGAAAAGTTAGATAAGATTATAATGTAGAGAGAAGCCTAAGAAACAAAACATCACCCAGAAACAATATCAACAAATTTGTTTTACCGATCCTTAGAGGAATATCTCACCAATGTTATGTACTGAAAGAAAAACAATGTATTTGTAGAAAAACAAGATAATATCGTAAGCACAGCGGTCTCAATTATTTAGCGATGGATAAATTGGTTCTGGCGCGTGACGTTAACGCCTACTACGAATTTGTCAGCCAGGGATGAACTCTAATACAGTTTATTTAAGTCAACTCAAAGCATTGATTTCAATACCTACCTGATTGACCTATTGTCGGGCCTACGCTGTCCCCCATACTTTAGTACTAATCCTGTAATGAAACATAATAATATTGTAATACCAAATGATTTGAAAAGAGTAACCATGGACTTTCTTGCCGGTTCTTCTCCATGGAATCGACAAACGCGAACCGTGCAAACCTTTTTCGACGTTTCAGAAGTGCCCCCAGGCCTATGTGAAATAAAGTATTTTGATTTTGATTTTGAATAGGGAATAATCATAAATAATCTAATAAGTCTGTCAGATAGATTTCCAAAAAATGTTGGACACGTATTTTTATTTTTTTATTGTAAACAAAAAATGAAGATGACACAAAATTCGTCGCCGAGCTGTGAGTCGCACTACAGTTGTACTACACCGTGTGGATTTGGAACAACTCATTTTCATCGCGCCGTGTGTTATAAACAGCCGTGTGTTATTATGAAATCAAATACAGCACAAATTCCAGGACTCATCTTACGCGACTCACTGCTCAAAGAAATACGAACATCTGGCCTCAGCCTTACTGTTGATGTTCTCCTGATAAGTCAGGTGTCTCACTCGCAACCAGCGTGCGTGTAGGTACGACCTAATTTTAATGACCGTAGGCGAACCAATAGGAGTAGTATGGATCGTAGCAGGTGACTTTCAGTAGTTGCCCTCTATGTAAATGAATAACAAGATATTCTAGAAGTGCAATAAGATATAACTTTCCAGTCTCCAAAGAAAGAAAGAAAAAGCATTTATTATCCCGACAGGACAACACATAAATAAAAAATAATAATAAAAAAATGGTAAAATTGTGATTAAAACACTAGTTTATAGAAACATAGTGAGAAAAAAAAGGGTCAACGTTTTCAAACAGAGCCTGTCAAATTATAATAAAAATGTTAGCTTGATACTAAGTTTATCTGTTAACGTGAAAATATTTATTACTTCCGTAACAGCGAGGTTTATTTTTCCGTTTCTTCGTGGACATTTTTATGGCATACCTGTTTTAACGATTTATGGTGGCAACAACATTATTGTGCCACTACATTGTATACAAAATATGCCATTAACTAATGTACGTAATAAAGATGGAAATCTGGCGACAAACAACCAAACTTAATGTGATAATATTGTACTTACTTATTTAAAAGTTCAGAAGAAACATTTGAAAAATAATTAGTCATCTGTAAAGTCGGTTTACGGACGATAGTTTAACGTGACAACGTCATAACAAAACATTGATGAAAAGATTGCATACATACGCTCCGATCGTAACGTTACAATGAGCGTAACGGGACACTTTTTGCGCGCAGCCGGCGTTTACCATTTATTAGAGTTGTCACTTCAAAAATTGTGTCTTTGTTTAGAATATTAAACGAATTAACCTGTGTATGCCATAAAATCATCACACCTGTAATCCCCAAAGCAATAGGCAGAGGTGTACCTAATAGTACACCCACCACCTCATCACAAATACGTTAAACAGCAAGCATTCCGTACATCAAACTAAGTAACTTTATGCAAGAATGATTGCTGGGAAACATCTTTTTTTTTTGAGGTTATAAATCATGTTTTGTGGTAGAACTGAATGTAACGCACTTAAAACATTGTGTTGATAGATGGATTGAATAGTACGGGGGTCGTGGAGGTATTAAAAGTAAAAACAACTTGTCAAAAAGTTGTAACTTTGACACCCCATATCTCCGTAACCATTTTTCCGCCAGGAATATCAGCTGCGGAGCCTGGATTTGTGCCCGCTCCATGTCAACAGGCTCGCCCCCTACTTATTATAAAGGTTGTAAAAAATCTCTAAACGAAGTCGAAAGGCACTTATTCTACCCGTCATTGCTGTAATTTTTTTGTTCTACACCTTTTTTTTTTTTTTTTTTAGGTTGGGAAATCATCAAAAGACTTCTCCCACTCTGGGCGGAGCGGGAGGGAGTGTCAGACTCTTACTGACTAAAACCCATCCATGTTCCTTCCTCGCCCTTTATGTTCCGGGGCCGCGGTATCTCTTTCGAACAGGCCCGTAACCCCGGCTTTGTTCTACACCTTACCTGGGAACCTTCTAGTTACGGAGATAGTTTGAGGTAAAGTTACAAATTTAGGAGAAGTTTTTTTTTAATATAAGTTTTTATTGTTTTAGACACCTCCACGACCGACCCCCGTACTATTAAATCCTTCCAGCACACTGTTTTGAGTGCGTTTAATTGAATTCTACCACTAAACATAATTTTTCACAACAAAAAAATAATTTGAAAAAGCAATCATTTGTTTTTTTTTTTTGCATAAAGTTACTTACGAGTAGTTTAATGTACCTACAGAATGCTTATGATGAGGTTGTTAGCACCCTGTCATATTCAGTAGACAAAAAACTCTTCCCTAAATACGTTCCCAAGAATAATCGTGTAGTTCGCTTTTGAAACAAACTGTTCGTAGCTCCCCACGCGGGCTCTTAATAGGTTTTTATAGCGAAAGTCTAATAAAACACGACAAAAAAGATAATACAGCACCCAAGATACCATTAAAGAAAGGCTTAAGAAAAAAAAGACTTTAATAATTGAGTTAAAATATACTTAACCAAGAATAACAAGCTTTTGTCTTAATTTCTGTCATCAAAAATATATGATGTTGTTAAAAACCGGTCAAATACGAGTTGAATTCGCGTGGAGAGTGTTCCGTACAATGCCAAAGTAGAGTTTTCCGTAAGTGAACGTATTATATTGATTTTACCACTTTA
Source organism: Xestia c-nigrum (assembly GCA_916618015.1). NCBI lineage: Eukaryota > Metazoa > Arthropoda > Insecta > Lepidoptera > Noctuidae > Xestia > Xestia c-nigrum. Next base: position 7,165,645 of record OU745258.1, on the reverse strand, counting down.
TTTTTAATTGATAGAATTTTAACGGGTTTATCTGTAATTTACAAGCAATGAACCATTTATTTTGAATTTTTTGCTCAGTAGTTTCGGAGATCAAGGTGAATTAAATCAAAACTATTTATTTTGCAATATAAACAAAAATATATTAAAAATTTTCAAAACGAGCCCTTAAGACTTTTTTTTTTAATTTCCCAATCTTCCCCCGAAAATAATTTACTTTACGCATTTGTGCATAGGTCACCAAAGAATGACACCATCCTACCAAATGTCACCTGATTTAGTCCTGCAGATTTATAGCAAATTGGCTGTAACAGAAAGACGGGCAGACAGACGCACGAGTCATCGGCTCCGTTTTTTTTATTTTTTATGTGCAGAACCCTAAAAGCAATCCTAGTAAAGCACAGATAGGCTTAAGTCCATGTTAATGAATTCTTTTGTTCAGTAAATAAGACTTAACACAACAATTAAGACTGCAAATAAAGATAATGTTAATTCTTAGGTATCAAAGATTTTATCGTTACTATCAATGGCTTTATCAACTACCAAGCCTTATCACAACTATATTGGGGTCAGCTTCCAGATGCAGCTGAATACCAGTATATTACATGAAGCGATTGCCTATCTGACCTCCACAGCCCTTTGATAAGACTGGTTTTTAAACTTTCGGCCCACTGACTACCTCTAACGAATGTCAAAGATCTACAATTGACATAATGTAGAATCACGGCCGTCTCATTTACATAATAGTACACTTCGCCAGTAATGTTTATGTCCCATGTAATAGGGAGCCTGCTAGTGAGCCTATTGGCATCAACCGGGCGGTAATATAGAATCCGTGGCTTGAGATCTTCCTGATCGAAAAACACAATAACATCTTTGAAATACTTATTACTTAAATTTTCTTGATAAGTACGAACTCGTACATACACAATACATTTAATTAATTTACCCTTTAACTTTTTATTGTATAACCATTTATTTATACAGGGTTATTTTTTGTTTATACTAAACCCGAAAAGGGGTCATTGTACTCATCATTTTGAACAACTTTTTCTATGGGACGAACCCTGAAATCGCGAAAAAAAAATCAGCTGTTCCCTACATTTATGTTCGCATAACTCGTCAAAATGTAGGGAACAGCTGATTTTTTTTTCGCGATTTCAGGGTTCGTCCCATAGAAAAAGTTGTTCAAAATGATGAGTACAATGACCCCTTTTCGGGTTTAGTATAAACAAAAAATAAGGTTGTATATTATTATGTGTGAAATTATTTTGTGTCTATCACTTACCCCCTTAAGGTTCATTGGAAGACCAGCGTCAGACAGCATCTCCTGTCTGGCATGAATGCTGGAATGGACCTTTTTGGCGCAGCCGTGAGGCACACAGTTCATACTATGTATGTATTTTTGTCCATTTTTGTAACTTTTTAATATTATTGTGTGTGTGCTTAATGTACTGACGTCAAATAAACATTTTTTCTTTACTTTCTTTCTTTCCTGACCTGGAAATTGATTCCATGACTTTATGCTTAGCAGACACGCTTGCGACCACTAAACTAATGAGGCAATAAAAAACAAATGATATCTTAGAACCAAATATGTACTGCAAAATCTATATCTGTGCTATTCTATAGGAATACTCATATTATAAAGAGGAAAGATTAGATTTTTAGTTTGTGTGTGTTTTAGACTACGGGACAGATTTCAAAAATTATTTCATCATTAGAAAGAAAAGTCATCACAGAGTAACATAGGCTATATTTTATCCTCGTATCCCACGGGAACGGGACCTACGCGAGTGAAACCACGTGAAGTCCGCTAGTAGTCTAATAAACTTTTCGGAAAATCGATTTTAAACGCGGACATTTGCAACCTAATCCAATGAACAAAGATGTTTAAAACAAACACCGAACCTGGAGTGCTAAAATAATTTATAGCACAAACATAAATACTGGCGTGCGTGTACGAAGCTAGCAAAGGAAATGAAAGGAAAGGTGTGGAGTGAGGTCATCGCCGCGAGCGATTTGTTATCTGTGGCCGCCTAGCCTCACGAAGAGCTGGAGGTGTTTCAAATGTGTAAACAATTTCCGTAGGAGGTGTGTGGTTTGAATTTATGTGGATGAAGATTTGGATGGAAAATAAATAGAAGCACTGGGTATTATTTCCAGGTTGGACTAAGTTAGAAGAACATAGGAACATGAACGGTTTTTCCAGGAATTGCTCTGCAGCAGATTGCAACGAATTTTGGATTCGCTGTGTCCGAATCCATTATATGGATCAATTGCATTATTGACTGAAGGATCCTTTTCGCAGCCTTTTTTCTCACCCATGTGGTCACCCATCCACCGAACAACCTAGACAAGCACAGCTTAAACTGAAGAACAAATCGAGTGGTTGTTCTTATTTAGAAGGAAGCAGGTAAATAAATCGCTACCCTGTTAAGTGTAGCTGTACCTAAGTCTACTATGAAGGTGTTAATTTACAAAACGATAAATATGACGCTAGTATAACGTAAAAAATCGCTAAAGATGACATAAGTGGTATGTAGACTTTAAAAAACAGATTGTTATCGTTCAGCAGACCGAAATAGACAATTAACTTGCACAATATTTCCGATATATTGTGCAATAAGGTTTTGCAAGTAATGATGAAAAGATTCAATCGAATCTTTATCTATGTGGCAAGACATCAACATCTTGTTATCAACGCGACTTATGTCTACAAACATTCCAAATTTGTCAAGTCATGATGATTTTAAGATGATTTAAATCAACACAAAAATTTTGAAATGGTTGTGCAATCATTTACTGAGTACGTAATAATAAAAATATTTTAAATTGATTTCGCAAATCATGATGTTTTTTAATTAAAGTTAGGGTGGGTAGGGTAGGTTAGGCTCTAGTATGTGTACGATATATAAACAAACAAAGAAATCTTATCTTAACTTATCTTATCTTGTCTTACAATATATTATACAAACTACAAGATTTAAGATAATGGTAAAGAAATAAGATTCAAAGTAAGTACCAAAATACATAATTTATGTATACAACGACGACAAAAACATACGCTCACACACTTTACAGAGAACGGCTTTCAATTCAAACATGACGATGTATGAGAGTGTTTACGAAGAAACGATTTTACACGCATTTGATTGAAATGTGATAGATTTTAGAGGGCCAACCCTCTGGTCATACGAAGTGTCGACCAGTCTGCGAGAGATTTGCTTAAAAAGGAGACTGGTACTCATGATCATGTTTAAGTGAATTAAATCAAAACTAAAGTGGGAGTAGGCTAACTTGCCACGTAGCGCGAATGCACCCGGAGAGATGGGCAAAGATGGTCACTCACTGGACGCCTGACGGAGGGAATCGCCGTCGAGGTGGTCCGCGGTGAAGGTTGTGTGACGATCTGACCTTGTTTGCTGGTCGAACATGGCCCAATGGGTTTGGAAAGAAAAAGGGGAGGACTTTATCCAGCGGTGGGACATATGATAGGCTCTGAAAAAAGACAGCCCGGTTCATGAGGCTCATTTAAAGTGAAAGCTGGAGAACAGATACACAAGAAGTTGGCAGATTCGTCTCAGAACTAAGTTGTTGTAGTTTTTTTGTTTTGTTTTGTTTGCCTATCATAACTTTTAATTTAAGTTTTATGTATGTATAATATTCTTATATTTTATTTTAGTTTTAAATATTTTATAACCTGTTTGTTTTCTGTTATTGCACCTACTGTGTGTTGTCTGTGCATCACCATAAGGTAGACTGGTAGAATATACCCAAGGCATTAAGTTCGCCTTTGTACAGTTTTTACTTGTGCATAAAGTTTTAATAAATATATTTACTCTTATAAAATTACAGGCGTGAAGTTATTATCATAACTTTTAAAATAATAAAGTAAATATAAAAATGTAACAGCGATCTTCCACTAGGACTACTTTAGGTAAACATAAAAATCTTATTCAATTTGAAAGGAGTAAAAGAGTTGTAGACTGAAGTAATAACCCCAGGCGACCTTTTATATGTAACCACGAGGTGTTTCAAATGTGTAAACAATTTCCTTAGTACTATTTATTTTGTGTCTGCTCTACCATTTTTATTGGAAAAGCTTTTTACAAAATTACCAAGGAAATCGGGATGTTCTACAAGTAAGAATTCGAAGATAATGTGGTAGCCTCCAAACAGCACTGGATCCGCGTGGTGGTTCATGGCTCACGACCTGTCACTGAGAGAGGAGGCCTGTGTCCCAACAGTGGGAATTTTATTGGTTGAGTATGCTCAAATTATGTTTGACAAATGCTGAAAACTGTCTATAGGATCTCAGAAAAGAAGTTGGCTGCAGATTTTCATGTTTTATGGTTTAACCAGTTTATTCAGTGGTTCGTTCACAGCTGAAGAGAAACAAACAAAAATTCTAACTTTTATTTACACAATAATCTATACTTTTTATGTTTTAATTTAACACCCCTAAATAAAAACCCTGTTAAAATTCAGTAGCACATATTTTTGTTCATGTTTCAAAACGTCAAATATCTATACAATTAACCTCTCTGGAATTGGAACCCAAAAATGACACAGCCAGTTGCCAGTTATTACTACATAATAATTATATGAAAGAGGAATATTATGTATTCGTTCTGTGTTGCACTAAAATATTGATTAAAGAAGGTGAAACAGGAAGGGTATAGTCTTTTTTAAACTTTCACAATCAGAACACATTATAAAACTAAAGAAGACGGGTATTTATCCTGAATTTACCTTTAATTTAATCCCGACGGAGGAACATGTGATAGACTCAGGACCCGGACTCACTGGATGGAGTTACACAACCCAAAAATCCGTGCCCATGAGAAGCACTATTATAAGAGAATGGTTCGGGAAGCGATTGAGATCAAGAAGTACCCTAATTTCAATCGCGAAGACGACTTCAAACTCTCTTCAGCTTGGAATCCAGTAATCACTAAGTGTACTCGTCAAGTGAAATCGCCTCAATATACGGACACTCTTAGTGTAGTGTGCTGTCCTAGTGTGAACCGGCCCTAATTAACATTTATGAAGATGAGTGAGGGTAGTTGAATAAACGCCTTCACTTTGCTGTCGCGGTACCTCCAATACTTCAGTCTCCCCGCGACCACGGCTGGTGCAATCCGGTCGAAACGTCGGGATTAAATTAAAGGTAAATTCGCGATAAATACCCGTCTTCTTTATTTTTATAAGGAAGGGTATAGTCATTTGGAAGGGTGTGCTACAGACCATCAAACTGAACAACTTTCTCCATGGGACCTCCATCGCAATCGTAAACCGACCGAATGTATGAGACAGCTGAATTTTAATCAGCTGTCTCATACATTCGGTCGAGTACGTACCTATTGGAATTCTGGACCGTTGATTCTTTTTTCATTTTCTTGAGACGTCATCACCTGGATCCTGTGCCTATCTACTCTGTGCGTGTGTGTCGTACGAATATTCCCGTTCAAACATTCGGGCGGCACGGCAAATATTACGAAAATCTAGTTTGCATCGAACCCCGATACTTGCTCTCCAATATTTGCATGTTCACCGGAACACCGTGTTCGGAAATTCATGGAAGTGTAATATTTGTTGAGTAAACTGTGTGTTGTTGTCATTTTGACGTCAATGTTGTGTAAAGAAGTTTCGGTTATTTGCTGTTGCTTAATTCCTTCAATTTACCCAACGTTGATCGTACAATTTGACGCATAGATATTTCTGTGATTTGACGCCATGTTAGCCGTAACTCCCAATTATTTTAGATCTTTTTCTTCATTCATACGTCATAATTTTCTAAACTGATGGAGTTGTGAAACTAGAAACTGTCATAAAGATCGGTCTGGTACTGGTGCGGGCAAAGTACGGACTCGTGGATACAGATACCGAAAACTCGGTAAAACCGGAAATTAGCGTACTTCAGAAGTATTTGCCAGTTTTAGAAGTATGCTTACGTATACTAAAGGGTGTCGAGAAAAACAAGTCGCGCGGACGCCGAAGACGCGGAGGGGGCGGTGGAACTGCGAGCGCGCACCAGCCGGTCCAGCACTGCGTCATCGTTCACCGAGCGATTCATTACACATGTTTTTCTCGCCTATTCAAAGTTAATGTAACCGTTTGTATTCTTTTATTACAAATCTTATTATACAGTCCACTATTTATCAAGTCACCGCGTTTTAATCCTCTCAAAACCATGAGGATATCACCCATTTCTCTTTACGCGTACTACTTAGCATATTTTTGTTCATAAGTTAACCCAATATTAGGTACTAGCTATACTGAACACATAACCCCTTCTTTTAGGCTTCGTCGCAGTTGGATAAAAGTAGCTAATTTCATCCACTTCAAGTCTTTGACACAAAATAGGGTTTCGTGGATAATGCCAAATGGATGGTACTTATTGTAGCTAACCCACTTCAATGTCAGACCCTGTACAAATACTGGACCCTAATTTCTAGTTCAGTGGTTAAGAGTAAAAACCGGCCAAAATAAAGTGGCCATTCGATGCTAATAAAGGGTTTAATGATCGTCAATTTCTATTTTATTCCATTTATAAGGCGTGTAAGGGTGAAATGGCATTTACACGTGTTTTTGAGTATCTCTCTCTCATTATGTCAAATAAGGGCATTCATTGGATTGACACCTTTCGGTCGGCCCCAACATGATTCAGCAATAAACAGCTAGAAGCAAAACACTGCGAACCGAATGAAGGCCGAATCATCATCATTGTTATTATGCTCCTAACTTTATTCCAATGTATCTGGGTCCGGCACAGTATGTCTCTTTATTTTCTTAGAAACTTGGATAAGTATGCTTCTCTACTACTTCAGCAGCAGCAGCAGTCATCTCCTTCGAATGAAACCTTAATGTTTGAAGAGATTACTTCGATTCAAGAATATTGCCGTTCAGCACCTTGCCGATCATATGAACCAGAACCAGAACCAGACTTCAAAACTCCCGTAAGCTTCTTCATCACCATACGCTTTTGGTAAGATTTTAATGAAAAGAAGTATTGTTTTGATGTTCTATAGAAAGTATTCTAAAGAGAACTAACTTATATTACAAAAGTAAATATATACCAGCAGATCTGCTAGTGTTTGCAATAATCTAAAACACATTTATCACCCCGTCATGTTTGTTTTTGCATCCTAGTTTATTACAAGTTCTTGCCATTATAAGTAGCCAAGAACTTCGCACTACGGTCTAGAATTCTAAACTATAAAACAATAATGGCAATGACATTCAAGAACGAGACACCGTAATGTGTGATGTCATAATTATTGTCTTATTTTTAAAGAAATGTTTATTTTAATTCGACAGAATCGCATTTCTACCTCATCACAGTAATGGACTGACTTACACCCATAGTTAAAAAAGTTGTGTAAACGTCAAACTGGATAAAAGAAAAATGGCGGCCACCCTTCAATACGGCGCCGATCCAATTAACCACACTATCATAACTCATCGCAAAATTAATCGATTCCCGTTAATGACTTCGTCCAGCATTCATATTTAAGTTCGCTTTATTGGGGCCAGCGTAAACTTTAACCAAGGTAAACATAATAATAGTGGAGTGGACGTCAAGAGTGTAATAGCAGCCATTTTGACGTGTCAAGTACGCGCTATGACAGGTATGTTGACAGCTTGCGTAAATATTTACCCCGCTGCAAAGAAGGGTTCTATTTAGACTGGTGTAATGTGTTTTTAAGGGTGTAAAAGGGGTAGGTTAGCCACAGTAGTGATAATAATTTATGATGTTAAGTTTGGAAATGGAAATGAGCTGTATTTAACCGATTATGATGAGTTTTCGGAGCAAATAATAAGGTTTTTGGTTTATGGGATAGCTAACTTTGTTATTTACACATCTATACTAATGTAACAAAGAGGTAAGGTTTGTAAGTTTACGTGTAGGGGGTAGGTACAGAAGCGTCCGGGGTTGCGGGACTGTTCGAAAGAGATACCGTGGCCACGGAACATAGAGGGCGAGAAAGGAACATGGATGGGTTTTAGTCAGTAAGAGTCTGACACTCCCTCCCGCTCCGCCCAGAGTGGGAGAAGTCATTTGAGGATTTACCATCCAAAAAAAAAAAATGGTACAGAAGCGTCCGGGGTTGCGGGACTGTTCGAAAGAGATAACGTGGCCCCGGAACATAAAGGGCGAGGAAGGAACATGGATGGGTTTTAGCCAGTAAAAGTCTAACACTCCCTCCCTCTCCACCGAATTGGAGAAGTAATTTGATGATTTCCCAAACAAAAAAAAATCTAAAAATCAATCATCTTATTCCAAAAAATAATTCTGTGATGGAAAACCATACCGTTGCTGACTACAACCCAGTATTGTCTTTTCACCACGGGCGAAGTAGCGGGTAGATAGATACTCGTAACAAATAACTATCAAACTTAAAAATGTATAAAATAAAATAAATAAATATACTTAGTATTAGTAATAGTATTTATATTATTATCTACATTTCGTTTTAACAAATGAACCTATTATATTAAATTCGATACTAAAATTATTTCAAATACACGTCGTCCTTGTTTCGGATAATACCCGCGGGAGGTAGCGAGGTATTTCGGATCGTATCCGAAAATCTAGAGAGAAGGTACGTTCGCACGTACCTTTCGTTCGTATTTGCCGGTGCATTTCCAATTTCTATATCCGAAATTCCTCTTGGGATATTTTCATCAAGTCGTGCATTTCCTTAGAGTGCTGGTTTAACTTGATATACCGAAACCTGGAACTGGTTTAGTGCTTTGCAAGGTTTATTTTTGGGATACGTACCTACTCACGTAAGTCAACGTTTTACGAAATAGTCTGACACTTATTGCAGTCCACTGTTGGATATAGGTCTTATAGATATAGGTCTTATCTATTAATTATGGTTAGAAGCACTGTTCAGTAAAGTAAATAAATAAATATCGCTGGACATTAACACACAGCGCCATCTAGTGCCACACTAAGCAAGGCTTGTCTTGTGGACACCAGATAGTTGATATACTACATATATTACTTTTTTGTTTGTAAATACTTACTTATTATACATAATTATAAACATCCATGACTCGGAAACAAATGTCCATGCTCATCACACAAACATTTCCTCCTACCGGAATTCGAACCCAGGACCCTAATAACGTAAAGTAGCCGCACTACCACTTCGCCATTCGGGCCGTCAAGTAAAAATGGAAACGTTAAATAAATCATAATTTAAAAATAATAAAACGATGGAATGCACATTCCATTTGTTTACGTTTCAAATCTTTGATACAATGTTTGTAATCACAAATAGAGCAAAATATTCTCCACGAAAACAGTTCCTAAATAAAATAATTGTCTATATCCTTGAGCTCTGTGAACGGCGCGTAATTTTAGCAAAATGACAACCCAAATCTCGGTTTATTGTTTCAAATGCTATTATTTAGAAGATTAGAGCGGCGTATGGGACTGAGTCGCTTAGAGATTTCAATTTGCAGACTATAATACACCCCTGTGCGGGATACGTCCCGTTTACGTGTCATTTACGACCCGTTTACGTAAGATAATGACGTATTGAACCCCTTGTGTGGGGATGAACTGCCGGGTACCTTGGCGAGGGGCGTACTTGAAGGATTGATTGATAACAATGATAAGGTAAGCTTAATTAGATGCAGTCATTAGATAAATTAGCCTCATTTTTGTTAATATTTCTTATCTTTTATGTTCTAGCAAGCTTATGGCTGAAGTAATTTTTTGTGTTAATTGAAAAAATACTCGGGATTTTTTGCTGGTTGACTGCAGTTAACGAAGTTTTTATCTGCATTTTATGGTAATTTGAGACGCCAGTCAATGCAGTTCGGTTTTTGCAAAACAAAATGGAAATTGGAACAAAAATTAGCAATTCAATTTATGGTTTTTCAAACTGAACATTTAACAGAATGATTTTTCTGAAAATCATACACATTTCTTAAAACAAGAATCAAACAACTCGTTCCTAGTATTTTCATCTTATTTTTGCAATTGACAGCAACAGTAGAACTCATCAAAACATACACAAAAACAAAGCCGTTGGCTATAGACATCAATATCAGAGGCAATCATTATGAAATTCTCAATCGAATAATATTCGTAGAAACATTCGCAGACTTCGAATAACCTTTTGATTTCGAATAATTATTCGAAAAATGGGTTGGGTTGAGATTTTATTTCTGAGGAAATTAACTGTGAATGGCAGGCTTTGACAAAAAGTATGGGAATGTATAATTTCATGTTTGATCATGTTTGTTCAGGGGCTCATTATTATAGATAAGGGATTTTGTTAGATTGAAATTGTCAGGAAATAAGCTGCCTTTTCTGTGGCTCCTTTGATTTCTTCTTATAATTCCCAATCGTATTCCAATAAGGATATTTCCTAGAAGCATATCGCTACACGAGGTAGTTTCTTTAAGATTTTTATATACTTTTGTTTAGAACAGACGCCCGCACATTAAGCTACTACAATCTGTCGAATTTCTTAAGTAGATTTTCAACTTAATTGCTGAAGCATTAGGTTCAAGATTGATTGGGATAATTTGAAAATTACGGGTAGCTTGAATGTTTCTCGACTTGCTTCATAATTTCTATTATACCGACATGAATAGTACTGTCAACCTAAAAATATGTTCCCACTACCAGAGCATAGGTCTTCTTCTTTTGGTACAAGCCTGTCACACTATTCCCAAACCACTGTAACTCCTGAAAGCCAGAATCAACAGCGGCGACCACTAGAAAAGCGCCGAGACAATGAAGCTCGACGAAGTCCCAGAGAATGAATTTAACTGTCTTGGATCCCGCAACGAAATTAATCAGAAAGTATAGCGGAGGAGTAGAATAAAACGTAATTTCCACTTCTCTCCATATCAGCAGGAGACAGAACGAAACAAGGCCAATAGGCACAAAGGGACGTTTACAACGGGGCTATCCCAGGTCTAAACGTCCTGGGCTTATGCTCAGTTGCCCAGCACCACGGATACATATTAAAATGAATGGGTCCTAAGTTGTGAGCTGTTATAATAATATATGATTCCAATAGAAAGAAAGAAAGATAGAAAGAAAGAAAAAGCATTTATTAGCCCACACAGGACAAACACATAAAATTAACAGTACTTATAAAAATTACACAGAAAAAAAAACAAATATATAATTAAAAATAATAGTAAATAATAAAAATAAAATAATAGTAATGGCAAAACGCTTGAACGCATGAACATTTGTTCTAGTTTCTACCAGATCTAGTAAATAACTCCGGATGTAACATAATACAAAACTATCCAACATAATATTGCGTTCATTTGGCCAAAGTCTGCATTCCCGTAAAATGTAATGTACAGATTGTTCTTAATCGCTGTCAGATTTGGAACATTGGGGGCACAGGTCTACTATCTGTATTCCATATACCATCACGTAGCCCCAATGCGGGTTGGTGGTATTTAACAAAGGAGCGCTACAATTACGCAAATTCACCACAAAAAAAACGCCAAAATGCAAACTTTTACGACCAAAGAGACACGATAAAAAACTCACCCGAAACTGCAATTCACACAGAAATACCATCCCATTAAATAAATTAATTTAATGTTAAACATTCAAATGCTAACCTAATTGCTATGCACCGTCACGTCGCCTACATTTATGTGTAAAGAAGAATATTCGCGAGTCGGCGAGATAAATCGGTATTTCGGAATTTTGCATTTACAGCCTTTTGAATGGGCGATCATTTTATCATTTGAATTTTGTAATGAAAGTAGCAATTACGGGCTCAGGTCGGTCGTAGAAGTAATTGTGAACCTTTTAATAATAATAATATTGCTGGACATTACACACAGCACCATCTAGTGCCACACTAAGCAAAGCTTGGGTCATAAACAACAGATAGGTAGTTGATATACTACATTTATACTTTTTTGTTTGTAAATACATACTTATTATACATATAAACATCCATGACTCTGAAACAAATTAATGTCCATACTCATCACACAAACATTTGCTCATATCGGGATTCGAACTCAGAACCCTAAGAACGTAAGGCAACCTCACTACCACTACGCCATTCGAGTCGTCAAATTGCCATTTACCGAGCAGAAAACCATTGAGGCTGCTACAGACCAATAAAACTGCGCAGCCCTGGAATCAAACCCCGGACCATATGTTGCTGACCATGAGTTCTGGGTTTCTGGGTTCGGTTCCCAAGTCGCACAAAGTGGCGCTTGAGATCAGTAGACTAACGAGACAGTCTTCCTAAAAAATGTAAACAAAATTGATTTTTTTGTACAAGTCTTTCCTTAGGGACGAAGAGGTGAGGAAAGCGGATTCTCTTGGGACAAAATTGAGGCTAGATGATGCTAATGATGGCCCTCGGCTAAAGTAATTTATTAAACTAATGGATAAAAGTGCAATGCATCTTGTTAAGTTGAGAAGAAAATGGAGTCGATGTTTTTCAACCGACTTCCAAAAAGAGGAGGTTATCAATATTTCGTCTGTATGTTTTTTTTTTTGTGTTTGTTACTTCAGAACTTTCGACTGGGTGAACCGATTTTGATAATTCTTTTTTTATTTGAAAGCTAGTGGTTTCCGTGTGGTCCCATTTCAATTTGGTTAAGATCTGATGCTGATCTTCCGAGATATAAATGGAACTCTTCAAAAATACACGGCAAAGCTGCAGTAATTGCTGCAATCGCTTGGTTGTTTATTGCTTATGTAACATAGTGACGTAACATCACGCCTGTATGCTCTGAGGGAGTACGGAGAAGTGTACAATACACCCAGATTTCGACAGTTAGACGTGTTAAGTTCCATTTAATGGGATCCTGGAGAAATAGAGGAAATTCCTTAAATTTTATAGGCACACCAGAAGCGATTTGGGTAGTTTTAGGAAGAGTACGTTCTTGGAGTGATCCCATTTCAATTTGGTAAAGATCTGATGAAGAACTTCGGAAGATAGGCGACGGGAACTAATCAATAAATGATAGCAAATGTACCTACTGGGATCGCTGAAATTTCATGTCTCTCTATTGTTTACACCATTTCATAACAAAAAATCACGCTGTTACGATGTGAAAGGGTAAGCACATATGAACCACTAAAAAGTGAAAAATAAAAACTTTTTTGCAATAAATATAACCGACTTCACACAAAAAAGTGAAAAATAACTTTAACTTCAGAAATCGGTGACAAAAAAACTAAATCAATCAAACAAAGGTCACCGACTGCTGAAGTTAAAGTTATTTTTCACTTTTTTGTGTGAAGTCGGTAATATTTTTTGCAAAAAAGTTTTTATTGGGAATAGCAATCCACGTGCTCTATGGAAAAAATTACGAACATACACACAAACTGTCAATATAGGGTGAATTATTAAAACATCTTTCTTGGTGTTAGGAAACAAAAAAAAACAATACACAATAACAAACGAACAGCACAACAACAACAACAACAATATGGAACACTTGTGAAACATTTCATGTTTTTAGATCGACCGTGTATTATCAGAGTGATTTTTATTTAGTACTAGCTGATGCCCACATACAAATTATATATTTTTTTTTATTTAGTTATTTATATATTTATTAATTCATTTATATATTTATTTAGTTATTTATTTATATACCTTCCTCGAGAACCACTATTCATTGGTGAAAATCGTTGCAGTAGTTTTTTTAATTTATCGCGAACAGACAGACAGACACGGTGGAGGACTTGGTTTTATAATACGAGTATGTTTGATAGTGAAATAGAAGGTGAAATGCTGGCGTGATGATCTGGAATCGACGTTCTTGACGGATTCTTTGGATTAGGCTAATTGGAAAGCCATGGCGGCGGCATATGCCCCAGCAGTGGGACAAAGCAGGCTGACATGAAAAAAGATCTGTAATAAAGGTTGGCTAGGTGTGGGTGGGCATGTGTCACTACCACTACCATCATTCGGGTCGTCAATTCAGGTGTGGGCCATGTGATGCAGAGAAATGAGGAAAAAGTCGTGAGGAAAGTCTCATACTCAAGACTTTCCTCACTTTTTCCTCATTCCATTCACACCACTTGCATGGCGAAAGGTGAAAGTCATTTTCATCCCTAAACCAGGAAAATCAGTTTACACACAACCCAAGGCGTACAGGCCAATAAGCCTAACATCTTTCTTACTGAAAACCCTCGTGAGACTCTGCGATCGACACATTCGAGACGGACCTCTAAGGGTAAGACCACTTCACAAACAACAACACGCAGACTCCACAGGAAAATCAACAGAATCCGCGCTGCATAGTGTGATCTCCAGGATCGAATGTGCAGTGGAATACAAGTGCTCGTCACTGGCCGTCTTCATCGACATAGAGAGCGCCTTTGACAAAAACCATATTCCATAGCATCAACGCAGCCCTCGAGAAAGACCGGGTGGACCCAACCCTGCGAGGTTGGATCACAAATATGCTCCGACTGAGAGCGGTTCAAGTTACGATAAACGACACCACTAGAGCCATAGTGACGAAGAGCTGCCCCCAAGGTGGAGTCCTCTCGCCACTACTGTGGAACTTCGTAGTGGACAACAACCGCCTCAACCGCCTCAATAGCAGAGGCTACTACACGGTGGGCTATGCCGACGACCTGACTATAATAATAAACGGCACACATGAAAACACACTATGCAACCTTATGCGCCAGGCCCTAAGGATAGTAGAAGACTGGTGCAAGGAACACAAACTAGCAGTGAACCCCACCAAAACTGAACTCGTTCTCTTCACAAAGAAAAGGAAGCTGGCAACGTTACACCTACCAAGCTTCTTTGGGACAACACTAAGCCTTTCGACTGAAACCAAATACCTGGGTATCTATTGGGACAAACAGCTAAACTGGGCAAAACACACGGATTACATCATCACAAAAGCCAGTATATCCCTCGGGCTGGGGCCTAAACCTCAAAATCACATACTAACTATACACCACAGTTATCCGTCCAATTATCACATATGGGTCTTTAGTATGGTGGCCCAGAACCAACCTAAGTTCAACCCAAAAGGACCTTGAGAAACTACAAAGATTTGCCTGCGTGGCAATCACCGGCAGCAAGAGAACATCACCAACTGCTGCCCTACAGGTGATGCTGGGGCTACCACCCCTGCATCTCGTCGTAAGAAAGGAGGCGGCCGTAGCGATTTTCAGACTCGAGTTAGCCGGCACCCTGTAACGACTCTAGAATAAAACATACACGCATCAAA
Source organism: Xestia c-nigrum (assembly GCA_916618015.1). NCBI lineage: Eukaryota > Metazoa > Arthropoda > Insecta > Lepidoptera > Noctuidae > Xestia > Xestia c-nigrum. The sequence goes on along the minus strand of OU745258.1, from coordinate 7,150,420 downwards.
GGAGATGCAATCAAAGAACAGCCGATTATGGCATCACCTATTGACAGAACTCTGAAAACTCACTGCTTCAAAAAACACTACAATACAGAGCTCAAAAAGGAGTTGTGCGACTACTCAGGCACAAAAGAGCTAAGAATCTACACTGATGGATCAATAACCAACGATGGGTGTTCTCCGTCGACCTCAACATTACAATATCAAAATCTCTTCGAAGGTTCAACTCTGTCTACCAAAGCAGAGTGAGTAGGCATTATCCAAGCAGCACACGCTATAGAGGCCAGGGAGGTTACAGATACCAGCATTCGCATACTCTCCGACAGTGCCTCAGTCCTTCAATTCCTAAAGAGTAACCAGATCAAGTTGAAACTAATACTAGAATGCCACAAGGCCCTAGAACGAATCATGGTGTTGAATCACAACACGGTAACGCTGCAATGGATTAGAGGACACAGTGGATCACTCGGCAATGATGCGGCTGACGAACTTGCCAGAAGAGGATCCAGCACAAAACCCTACGGACCCGAACCCATTGTGCCCATTCCCTTCAAACAGCTGCGGAACTGGTTAAAGGATCACACCCGATTAAAAGCAGAGAAATGGTGGGCCTCGAAAGAGCTATGAATCTACACTGATGGACACCAGGTTGTAGGCAATCCAAGGAAGCTATGCCATCCTTGGATCAAAAGCTGACCTGGCGCCTTCTGCGCCTGGACAGAGATAGCCTGCGTTTGGTGGCGGGGACCATCACTGGTCACTGCTCGCTAAACAAACACTTCCACACCCTAGGTATCACTGACAGTCCCCTGTGCAGAGCGTGCATGGAGGCGGAGGAGACGGAAGCGCATCTGCTCTTGGAGTGCACAGGCGTTACCAAGATTCGCGAGGAGACCCTGGGAACGCCAGGATCATTTGCAGATGTCCTGAGGAGACCGGGAAGTTTAATCTGCTTCTGGAGGGAGGTGGGCTGGTTGGAGTAATCAGCCACCAGGACTCACGCACAATGGTCGATTTCAAGGACTAATTGCGGAAACCTAAACTCCCATGATAGAAGGGCAAGAAAACGATGACAAAGTAAAAGATGCAAGCAATTTTTCTTCCCTTGCTTGCTGGATTTTTAAATTCTGATTCAATTACAAACAGGGTGTAAACCACCTCATCACAAAGCCGTTAACCAAGCATTATGTACATCAAACTAAGTAACTTTACACAAAAAGTATTACTGGGAAACAACTTTATTTTTTGAGGTTATAAATCATGTTTTGTGGTAGAACTCAATGTAACGCAATTAAAACATTGTGCTGATGGATGGATTGAATAGTGCGGGGGTCGTGGAGGTGTTAAAAGTCAAAATATTACAAAAAAAACTTGTGTTTAAAAAAAACATGTCAAAAAGTTGTAACTTTGACCCCATATCTCCGTAACTAGAAGGTTCCCAGGTATGGTGTAGAACAAAAAAATGATCGCAATGATGGGGAGAACAACTGCCTTTCGGCTTCGTGAAGAGGTGTTTTACACCCTTTATTATTGACTTAAAACACAATTTTCAAAAGTAAACTAACTGTCTTTTGAGTAGCTCTATCATACGGTCTACCTTGAACGAGATATTGTTTAAATGTATTGTACAAACTGTACCTAGATGTCAAATTGGATGCCAAAAGTTTCCTGTATTTACTGTATCTACGTTGAAAGCCATTGCCATGTAATCTTGGATATTGTACGTTGTCTGCAATCCTGTCGACCTGTCAGGTGAAATAACGTAAACTATATTAGAAATCATATTGCTGTTTTTGATACCGTATTCGCTATGAAAGTGGTATGCGGCTGCATACAAGACTTGATATTTTTAACGTTTTATTCAAGTTAAAATATTGTAGATACGACCTCAGATATATATGGGACTTTTTCGGAAGAGTTTAATTTTGCTATTGAGTGTAAATTGCAGGGATTGAAAACCGATACCAATTTCGGTTCTGTTCTGTTCAAGATAAGATAAGGTAACATTCTCGGTTGTCGGTTTCTCAGTTTTCTTCTCCTTCTTTTTTTTTTCTCTTCATTTAGGTTCATATAAAGCTTTCTCTTTTCTATCGGTATCGTTTCCGGTTTCGGTTCATATGTACCGGTTTTAAATGCTGGTTCCTAGAACCTTTAAATCGGATCATATTATACCGGTTTCATTTCACCCGATTAAAAGGTTCCTTACAGAAGAGGAAATGGTGTTCGGAGCGTGCTTAGCATAATTACCATACTTTTTATTTTAGTTCGCTTTCGTTCCGCACCTCAAAAAACAAGTTTGGACTTGCTTGGCGTAAGATTCGGTAAAATAAAGGTTCCAATTTAGGTTCTGGTTCTTATTTCGGTATTGGTACCTATTGGTACCGGAACCCCTAAATATCGGTAAAATACCGGTATTTTAGAACCCATTTCAATCCGTGGTAAATTGACAAAAAATTGTGTTAATAATGTTGGGTGCTACGGAGCCCGTTGTGCCCGATTCTAACTCACACATGCTGTTTTTATATACTTAGTACTTTTAATACTCTCAACACATCATCTTCATCATCATCATCATCATCAACAGCCTTTAATGCTTCCATTGGTGGGACAGGCCTCCTCTCTAATACAGGGAATGGGCTATAATCCACCACGCGGGCCCATTGGGCACGTGGTAGATGTCACGTGGCTTCGAATTGTTGGTTCATCGTCACTCTCAACACATTTCACGTTATTTATAAAACGAACTAGGTATCGAGTAAATCTACTCCAAAACAGAAAACTTACGAAGACTTATTTTCATAAGGTCACGTCTATAGAAGCTAAAGTTTGTTCTTTTCACTCATAATAAAAGTGTTTTCAACGTTAAATTTATTATTCTTCTGTAGTTTCTTGAAATTCTGGGAAGTTTATAAACCAGCAAAGTGTTTTTGTCATCTACTAAACTGGAAGGAACTCAAACTCGGCTTTTATTTTAGTTTTTATTTTCTCATGTTAATTTTTGCTTGTTTTCAGTTACAGGCACTTTTAAATAGTCAAGGAGTCGGTCAGACAAAAAGATTAAGTTAATTGCCGATTACAAAGTTACCAAGAATTTAAAGAAGTGTTCTCCGTAACAGATTTACAAATAGTTTTCGTTTCATCATATTCTAGTTCCTTACATAACATGACTTGAAATGTGGCTCAAATTGGGAGTTATGGCGACTGAAAATCTAATATGAATACTGAACATGGCCCAAAATTTGGAAGATGTCTAGTTTTATAGTTTTTAGTAAAGATTTAAATCGTAATATGAGTTGTTCTTAACGTAGATAGTAATATGTTAGTCATGTGAAAAAGTATTCACACTATAAAAAGCGCCTAGCACATTTGGCTTGTCCAAAAGATTTCATTTCAATAGGAGAGTCTTATTTGCTCAAGTAATCACAAACGCGACTGCCGAGATTCCTGGGTACAATTCCCAAGTCAGGCAAAATATTACGGGGTTTTTTTTTATCAAAAATTTCTTGAATCGTACCCGCATGATGGCAATAGGCTAGACCCTTATTAGATGGGACTTAAAACATAAAGGGAAAAATATATGTGGGTGAACTATGAGATAGATCTTTTTTTTTTGCATGCGTTACCATCAAATAACTGCTCCCACTCTGGGCGGAGCGGGAGGAGTGTCAGACTTTTACTGACTAAAACTCATCCATGTTCCTTCCTCGCCTTTTATGACCCGGGGCCACGATATCTCTTTGACCAAATGTATGAAGGCGGATGATACAAAAATATCTCACCAGGTAAGCTTTTTTTCTCACCATATGGAAAAATTGAGAGTTTACGCATTTATTTGTAAATCACATAAAATAAATCTTTCACCATGCATTGGCCACTTAGTACCATTTCAAGCGTATGGAAAATGTTTTGGTAAAATCAACAACCAATTTTGGAGTTTCAAAGTTTGTATACAAGAGTAATTTCAGAACCATTTGCAGTGAAATGAAATTTCGTAAACAGAGATGTATTAAATATGCACTTTGCTTTTTGAGTTTTTGTGGCGTGAAATAATTTACTAATGTAAACTTACGTAAAGTGTACCTAAGCAGGGATATGAGTGCTTTTAACCTTTTTTTTTACGGATAGGATATCATCAAATAACTTGTCTCCCCGCGACCACGGAAACGTCGGGCATAAAATAAAAGGTAAATTCGCGATAAATCCCACACACAAACTCTGACTGTGTGATGGATGGTGACACATCCACGAATTGACCTAGGCAAGCGCGGTTTAACCTTCAAATAAACCCATCAACAATATTACGACACCTCCCATCGCTTACACCGCCCCACAGCACTGTACCTTCAGACAATAGCGTGACAACGAACTCCGCCGCTTTGCGTTGAATAACAATACGCTAGTACGACAGTACGCCAGTACGCCCTTCGAAGTAAACTTTTACAATAAGACTCAACAGAACAGAACGTATTGCCGACATGACACGATCAACCCCGAATACCTACGAACAAACAATGTTTGAAAAAAGAACAATCTAAAATAGTCGCGTGACAAACGAGGTTTAATGCAATTTAAAAGTCAGGTTAGGTCATAAATCTAAAAGAAGGTCAGAGCTAGAAAGAATTTGGATGTATGGTAGCTGCATAAATAAACAACTAAATACTTGCTATGTAATGTACGCAATAGATGTATGTATAGTACAGATTCAGAGGATTTATAGAGTGATAACCTACTGGTGTGACCAGGACTATATCATGTGACTGCCCGGTGTGGTCTTGAGTTCGAACCCAAGGCACGCACCTCTGTTTTCATGTGCGTATTATATAATTATCACTTGCTTAGGTGAAGGGAAATATCGTAAGAAAACTTGCATGCCTGAGAGAGATATTACTTGATGCAAAACCAAGTCAGAGGCCCTTGGGCGGCTTAAAAACTCTGACACCAGGTTAGGCACAAACAACACGATAAAGAAGATAAAGAGAATTTATGGCCAAAATGTAATAATAGGGATGCACACTGTGGAACTAATGGCGATAGCATAGCATCGTCATTGGTTGAAAATCAAGGAATGTCATTTCATATTTTAAAATACCTTGACCTCATTGGTCAGATTGAGACTAGCTATGGTGGCGCCATCTACAATTAGCTTTTAACGGTCTTCCCTATTGAGGGACAGCCACCAATAGCATGCATCTTATGCGCTGTGATCATGGTAATAACAGTTAGAAGCCTTTATCATGCGTTTATTTCTGATTCAATAGCAATCGGCTGCTCTTGTTACATTTTCTATTCCTTATGTCTGGCCTTGCTACTATAACCTGTCTTGCAGACTTCATAGAAAATCAAACTCTATTTAAAAACTTCTGCTACAACCCGCTCCATCTATTGTGTATCCCACGCTTTACGATCGCTTTACATTAACAATATCCATACCCAATGCTGTTACAAACTTTGCCTACCCCCCAGTTGAATAATTTGAAGATAGAACAGAACCACGCAATAGAAAGGAACAGAAGGCCGAGTTACACGTTAAAACAGGAGCACGCACACTTATACGGTGAAGTATGGTAAAGAAAACTATCGCGAGAAAACCGACGTGTCATGGAACCGATAACTCCCGCTGCACCTACGTGTCGGTGACAGCCCACAGTACGACAGTACGCCAGAACAACGGTACGCCAGTACGCCCTTCAAAGTAAACTTTTACAATAAGCCCCTTCGTACACAAGACTACAAATTTGATACCTACTCGACGATTTTAGTCTCAAAGCGACTGCCGCCATACAAATCCATAATGTCGGCGACGCGACTCGTGTACGAACTTCAATTTGTTGTAGCCTTGTGTACGAAGGGGCTAAGACTCGACAGAACAAAACGTATTGCCGACACGACACGGTCAACACTCTCACTGAGAGGTAAGGCATCTTTATAGGCTGGCTGCAGGTTCTTAAATAAATGCCAGTCGCAACTGCCCTTGCTGTCGTTGTACGTAAAGTATATTAATGCATTTTTTTAAATGTTTGCTATTGTTTTTGCCAGCCGAACGGATTATTCAAAGGATAAGCTACACCAGACTGCCGAGGAAGGTCCGATGACTGGGACTGACATCATCACTCGTCTGAGTGACTAGACGGAGAATTACTTATGCAATGGGGACTGACCCATTGTATGAGTAATTCTCCGTTTCTCGGAAAGCACGTTAAGACATTACTTCCAGCTGATATTTTTATCGGTAGCTAGAAGCCTGAAAGGGTTGTATAGATCAGACTACAGTCACTAGATGTAAAATTCTGGTATTTATCTGCAGCCGTTTGGACTGGAAACTGACTTTAGCAAAGTTGGAAAACGACTAGGCCTGGATGATCTAAGGATCCGAACCTTCTGTACTTATCCATTTCATGTCAGAGCGTCGTCACCACAAATTCTCATTACCAACATGTCTGGTTAACACGGAACTTCTCACAAAATGGACCCACGATAATTGAGGTTCGGACCTAACCCTTTCAGCGGCAGATCTTCAAAGTTTAACCCTGAGAAATGTGTCAGCGGCAATCGAAACGTCTAGATTATAATGATGGAAACTATTTGTTGGCCTAACTGTTTGTAATTGGGATTGGCTGTGGCGGACAGTTGGTCGGAAATAGGAATGTCGTGTAGACAAACTATTAGGAAAGACGGTTAGGAACAAACTATTGTGAATTTGAAGGTACCAATTCCATTGAAATTTTATAGGATGTCATTATTATTAAACCTGTAGGGTCTATCCTTCATTATAAATCAAGAGAAAGCCGTGGGATATAATACACCACGCGGGCCCAGTGCTGACTGCTGCATATTTACATGTCTTTGAATATTAGCTTCATAGGGCATTTTCCCTGCTGTGTTGTGAAAGCAATGGTGATAATCTATACAAAATTGCCCCTGTCTGAAGTTTAATTCACAATTTATAAGTCCACTGTTCTATCCTGAGGTCAATGCAAATATTATAGGTGGTAGCCCGATGTGTATGAAAGAAATAAAAAATTATAAGTAATGAAATGTTCACCGTTTGAACTTTGTCGTATAACAGTGGATGCTTTCCAACTTTCAGCAGCTTTTGTCTTTTCTTGCGGTGTTGCTTCCCATAGTAGTCGGCCTGGAAACATGAACCTCATCAATCAATTGGTGAACACGGTTTGTTTTAGGTATTAGTAAACAAAAGAATAGCCTGTAGCCGTATTTCCGTTGCTGCCCGGACAACACACCGCTATGAAAACTCAATTCTTTGAAAATAATCAGTCAAAACAAAAGCCTCTAAAAAAAGCAAAACACGAGCCCCAAAATTCACCGAAAACATTTTCGAAAAGCCTTCTCACAGACTTATGGAAAAATTCATACATTGTACTGTACAGGATTTTTTTTTAATTTTCACGCAAATGCAAAAAAATCGGATTGGATAAAAGCACTCTCCAATCGTACAATCCGGAAGGCCTCAAAACCTAAATAGAGAAAAAATATGGCCGCGTACTGCCATTTCAAAATCAATGGTAGCTCTCGTTCGAAGTGTGTAATACTTTTTGTTATACTCATTGCAAGGTGCAGGATTCTGTACCGAGAGCACATTGAATAATGAGAAGCCATGTTATTGTATATTTCATGCCAATTACGAGCAATTTCTTCATTCTGCGTCGTTTCTGCGAAAATAAATCATGTGCTAACTATTGAACACTTTGGGCCGAAAACTATGAACCTAAACACCGTGAAACTGTAAGGCTTGACGCGGCAAACGCGACCGACCGTGCGCAACCGACCGTAAGCGCAAAAACAATTCAGGCCTAGACACAGTTTGTGACCTGACTCTGACTAGTAAGTGCTTACGTCAAGAGACACACAGAAAATGTCTTCATGTTTGCTCAAGCCACCAAAACTATTAGTCGTTACATTCTAAAGGTTATTTATTAGGAGTAACACCAAAACGCCATTCTCTCGTTGACCCACAAAAGGGCCTTTAAATATTTTCAGCAGTATATGGGTCAACAGGGTTTACAGGTGAGGAGCTCGTGGCTAAATAATAACAGCCGCTCGGGTCAATCTTCAAGTTAAGCCGCGTGCACTTAGATTGGTCTGTGGATGAGTGAACACCCATTGCATACCGAGTTTCCTCCGTTCTTGGGAAAGCACGTTAGGTCGTTCTTTTGATCCGGGGCTACGGGACTGTTCGAAAGTGGTACCTACCGCGGCCCCGGATCGTAAAGGGCGAGGAAAGAACATGGATGGTTTTTAGTCAGTAAAACTCTGACACGATCCCGCTCCGCCCAGAGTGGGAGAGCGTTTCTGGTAGTAAGTGGCCCAAAAGTCTGTCAACCAAGGGATATCGTATTATCCAGTACTAACTGGGTTCTGAAGGTCAGATAGTTGTCCCAACATAGTTGGGATAGGCTAGGCAGATGATGAAGTCGAAGAAGATTCATATTAAAATTGTTTGGATCGTTCCAAGCGGAGTGAAAAAGCCTGCCCTTATCACTGTAATACGTTGGTAAGAGATCATCAGATATATTTGTCTTTAGGTAAATGGCTGTTTGATGTCTTCTACGTATTTCTTCAAACGTACTCATTCCTTTATCATGCTAATTTACACAGACTACATCAACAATATTCTGTATAGCAATTTACAACTAAAGCTGTACTGAAAATACACACAGTACCTCAGAACTTGGAGTAACCGAACCGGCCTGCGCCAAAAAACTTGTTTCCACTTGCTTTTACCCGTTTTCAAACAAACTTTTTTTTAAATAATAGCTTCACGCCTGTTATTCTAGAAGCGTTCGACAGAGCTATTAGACAAAAAAACGAAAAGACATTTATTAGCCCGCCCAGGACAAGTCACACAAAAATAAAATGGTTAAGTTGTAATTATAACTAATAAAACGTGTGAAATAATAATACGCCACTTTCAGCAAATTACACGAAAAACAACTTGTTAGATAGTATATGACTACGATATGTCTTGATGAATAATATTGACGTTGAAATTAACATTTTTTGTTTGCAAGGTGAATTAGTCGAGAGTGTTCTTAGCTATGTTTAATAAAAATCAGTCCAAGATGGCCGCCACCACAAATGGTGGATTACATATTTATTCAACATCTCTCTCAATATGGGTATTTACACATGATAAATTAAAAATCCGAGATGACCGCCACCACAACATGGCGAATTAACGATTTTTTTTCTATTTAATTTTTAGTACCTACATTGTGTCGGGAGTTTTAATTTTTTTTTAATTTAATGAAACTTGTAAATATATGTTACCGAAAATTAATAAAAGAATTCCGAGCCTTCTTCGGAAATGTGTAAAACAATGTTTCTAAGATTCTATAATACACACATTTCCTGGAAAATGTATGCATTTCCTAGGAATTGAATTCTATTCCGAGATGGTACGAGGAAATGTATAAAAACGAATACTCTTTGTGAATAACATGAATAAAACACGAATAAAATTAACATGACCATTTGCCTAGCCTTTTCCAACAATGTCGTCACCGGTCTGTAGCACGTCCGCAAATTTGGTGATAATTGAGTGAAGCGGAAATCTCTGCATTAATCGATATTAGCGATAAATGCAAAGATTGCCGAGAAATTAAATTGTTAGCTACTTGAATCTACACTAATATTATAAGTTTGTTTGTTTAGTTGAACGCGCATATATCAGTAAATAGTACTTCGAGTTAAAACATATTTTAGTGTTGGAAAATCTGTTTATTAGGGAGAGTAACGTCACCGATAGGAGCAGTGCATCAACGAAAAATTTCCTAAAAACAAAGATTTATTCCTTTTTCTTTGCTTTCATTGCAGGCGCTGCACAATTACACAGCAATCTCGTACGAAAGAATTGTTCCTTTAGTAATGAATAAAATAAATAAACAAATATTTTTTATAAATTGTTATATGATTTTGGAATACATCAATCTTGTATGCTAGCTATTTATTTAGATACGACGTCAAACTTTACTTCATTGGCAGAGTCTACCAACATTCCATTATCACTCACAAACGACGAACCGGTGATGCCTCTAGCTTTGTCACTAGCTAGAAACAAAACAAGATCAGCTATTTCTTCAGGTACAGAAATCCTCTTCAGGGCTGTTCCTGCTTGCATTTGTTTGTATATCGTTTCTGCCATTTCTGCGGTTGCACCCATGTTTTCAACGATATCAGTCCGCACTGGTCCTGGGTTCACGATGTTTACACGAACTCCATGTGGAGCTAGTTCTCGTGCAACAGATCTTGAGAAATGATCCAGACCTGCTTTCGATGTGCAATATGAAAAGGTGCCATTTCCACCTGTTCGAAGTCCCGCAACACTTGATATATTGATGATGTTACCTTTGGTCTTCACAAGGTGCGGACCGGCAAGATGAGTCAAATAAACTACTGAGCGCAGGTTTATCGTCATTACTGTATCATATGCCGCCATGGCATCCCCGGATAAAATACTTGCGACAACCGCCATGCCAGCGTTATTCACCAGAACATCCAATTTTCCAAAATGTTTCACCGTTTCATCGACAATTCTTTTGGCATCGTCTTCTTTAGAAACGTCAGCGACTATTACTAAAGAATTATTACATTGCGTTGCAACATTGTTTAGTTTCACCGTGTTTCTTCCTACTATAGCCACCTTGGCTCCTTCTTTAGCAAACTGAACGGCGATGGCGGCTCCAATACCAGAACTGGCGCCGGTAACAATTACCACTTTGTTTAAGAAACTCATGTTGAAAGTGCTCCAAATGCAATTATCAAACTGATAGCTCTGCTGTGATTGTCGCTATTTATATAGCCGACAATCTTATCTTTAAAAAATATCAAGTTTGCTCTGTGAACCACACAGAACAAATTTTATAAGATAAGTGAAATCCAAATACTAATTTCGCTCAATTATCACCACATTCGCGGACGCACTACAGACCAGCTGTGACGACATCGATTTATTAATAATACCTTTAGTATGTTTCGTAAACATTGACTAAAGCAAAAGTATGCAGAAGGTACAAATTAATGTTTATCTTTTTGTGGAATAGAAAAATGTTGCATCGTAGATTTTAATTCTCTGTAGCTGCAGCCATATTTATGCCATCAATCACTCACCACATGCTGTCATTTTTTTTTGTTTATGATCTGTTTTATTATGTTCTGAATGTTTGTTATGTAATAATATTTCTGTTTTCTTATTTTGTATGCACGTCATGTTTTTGTAATGAATCAAGATCTTTTTCTTTTTTTCAAACATGTCTTTCTTAGTATTTTCCTCTGTGCCATTGGGTTTAGGTAGCTACCTTATTGTATATTTTAATCAATTATTGATTTGAGCAAATCATTGTGTTATTTTCCACAATGTCTCGGTGACTTGACAAATTTAAAGGATAACAATGACAAAGCAAATCGATCATGCAATTCAAATAAACCTACGATTTGGCTGTATTTTTTTGGTTCTGTTCGTAATTGTCAGGAAAAGGTTTGAATAAAAAAAAACTTCTACCAAAATAGTAGTAGTAGGCCAAAAAGCTCCATTCTCGTCATGGTACAGATACATTTAGCCTGTCAAATTTTAATTTAAGTCCCATGTAACGACATTGTACGGAATAAGGCCCCATGCTCATAATTAAAGCTTTTAATCACTAACCAGCAATGACCGATATTTTAATAGCCTGATGAAGATAAAATTACCGAAAGCCTTGGACTACAACCGACTTACTTAAGCTAGATCACTAGAGCAAGCAGGCAGCCATTACATAAGTAAGTAAGGCATACCTAACGAAGTGAGTATGTAACACTCAGAGTTACAATTTTTTAGAAACTGCAAAGCATAAACTGGTGTTGTGTGACCCATTTTCGTTGCTTGAAACTTTCAAAGCGCCTGCAACCGCGAAAGTAGCGCCACTCCACTACAGCACTTGACTCAAATGTACTCACATAATGTGAAATGTTAATAATTTTACTCCAGGAATCTGGAATAAACTGGGGAAAGAGCAGTTTTACCTGAAGCTTCAGATGTGTTTGACTTCGAAGAAGGGGTTTTGAAGTTAATTGTTATTGTAGAATTATGTGCACAGCGTGTAACAGAACTTTGTGACCATTTTAAGGGTGCTGACTACCAAAACGGCTTTATCTTTAGAACCATCATCGTAATCAGCTGTCTTATACAAAAATCAATACCTTTTAAGAGACACTTAATTTTTTTTCGCCATCATTTTTGGAAAAAGTTGTTGAGTATAACCGAATTCGTACCATATAGTGTACCGTATCCTAATCTTTTTGAAACATGCTGAATGTACAGTGGGATGCACAAAACATATAAATCCATTCGAATAACACAAAAAGTTTAGTAGTCACATGCCCGGACAAGGTTCGGACCATCGAACCATTGGTAATGCCTTGATTACTGTAAACTATTACCCAACTAAGCCAGTTATGTACTTACATCGTGAAGCTGGTTGTTCACCCGTGTGCTGCATGTTAAGGCGACGACATCAGCTAAATAAGCAACTCTATTTGTGGTGGTTCAAACTTCGTTTGAAATACTGCTAGAATAAAATTCTAATTAGCTTGCACTACAAAGTGGTTGTTACTTCAGTCACTGCGGGCCGAATAGTGCGAAATGAGTATTTTCGACGGATTTAAAACTAGAACTTAACTATTTAATAATAATTAATTCATCAGTAGATGTAGTTTAGCATTTGAAATTGTATGTTATATTTTTAATTATAATTATCATTGTCAATAAATGGCTAAACTGCATTGAAAGAAAATTAAGAGGTATGTTTGAAGATTTTTTTGGTGCATTAAAGTTTGTCAAATTATGTTTTGAGTTCCATCAGTGTATGCAAAAAGGACTTCAAAATATGAGGTTTTTTTTATTTGTCGAAACTATTTACAGTTTTAGAGATACACTGCTTTTAAAAACCGCCTTTTGGACCGTTTTCAAGAAACCTCCGCTTTAATTAGTTTTCATTTTTCACACACACTATACTATTCCACCAATACTGTGCACGAATTTGCAATTGAAATAACTTAAAATGTCTTCAGTGTTCAACGTCCGTGAATCGCCAAAAAAACTGTTTATAAGTATCATGAAACTGAAAGTAATTTTCCACTTGATTCCCATTTCCATTTTGGTATCATCAACTATTCTTCATCGAATTGTCTATATCACCCAGATTAGATCGATTTCCTTGGCTCATATGCATTTCTCAGATAATACATGTTCCAACAGTGTTATAGGATAACTGGTTTATGACGCTCTGCCATCCCTTGGAACACAAAATCAATATTATTGTTATGGCATCCTATTGTTTAACAAATCAAGTAACCTATCCCAGATAGACGGATGTTAGAGGTGTTAGTTGAAATTGATTGATCTATTATTTCAAGGATAACGCTTTTGGATCTTGATAAGTTACAATCGGTTTTAAAGCGACTCATAATTCTTAAGGGTGTAAACCACCTCTTCACGAAGCCGAAAGGCACTCGTCATCCCTATCATTGCGATCATGTTTTTTATTCTACACCATACCTTCTAGTTACGGAGATATGGGGGGTCAAAGTTACAACTTATTGACAAGTATTTTATTAAATACAAGTTTTTTTTGTAAGATTATACTTTAACACCTCCACGACGACCGTACTATGCAATCCATCCATCAGCACAATGTCATAAGTGCGTTACATTGAATTCTACCACAAAACATGATGCTGGGAAACAACTTTTTTTTTGAGGTTATACCTCAAAAAAAAAAGTCGTTTCCCAGCAATAATTTTTGCGTAAAGTTACTTAGTTTGATGTACAGAATGATTGGTTATCGGCTTTGTGATGAGGTGGTTTACACCCTGTATTTGACAGCAAATTTGATCTCTAGAAGTTTATACAGAGGTGTTACCTAATATAGCACTCACATTTTGCCAGTTATATTTAAGTCCCATTAATGATTTTTGTTTCTTTCTTCAAATAAAATTGATAATAGATGGAGCTGTACTCAAAATGATTTGCAATTAGTGATACTTACTACATAGACAGCTTGCCGGCCTAATCCAGATCGAGGTCGTTGACCGGCCAGCCGGGAGACATGTGGTATGACGAGGAGGATAGGGGGCTAGCTTATTGCCATCAATCAGGCAAAAATCCTGACCCCGTGGCTGCTACCGAAAAAAACCTGATGGAAAACCCAACAACAATGGTCTATGGTTTCCTTTTTTTTTCCGGACTTGGGAATCGAGGCCAGTACTTCTTGGTACTCCCTTGCTTGTCCGAATTTTTCTGTCCGAAAATCATTATCCATAACACGTTTGATATAAACTTCAGTAACCATAATGTTCAAAATACCGAAATTTTGTTTTACATAACTAACTTTACTTCTAATACTATTTTGTCATAATATCGAATACTATAATAATTGAATCTCCTAATTTTACATGACATAAAGTCGTTTGTCCTAAGTATTGTATGACATAATTTTGCAAGATTCCGAATGGTCATTTATAAATTGTTAGTGTTGATATTTAGTCGATTTTACTAATGCATAAATTAATCTTTAATCTTTAAACTGGCGACACTGTCACAAACTGCATGTTATAAAAGCGCTGGTTGCCTTTAGTCACTCTCTTACTTTCTATCTACACTGTGCTAGGAGACACCTTCCATGTGAGTAATTTATCTTTGAATAATAAACGAGTAAACGTATATTTAAATTCAAACCGCTGCTGTTTTTCTTCACGCCCATATTCCTATAGTTAGTCGCTAAAAAAATCCCTAAAAGTTTGGTTTTAGTAACAGAAACGAATCGCTGTAAATCCGATTCCACGCAGTCTTGTCTGCCCTACCCCAAGAGTGTGCGTAGGCGCGGAGGGGCGAGGCGGATTCACACCGATGAACGATTTTTTCACGGTCAAAGTCCTTCTTCGACTCTTATGAACTTGGAGGGTTTGTATTGATGATTTTGATGATTGTAATTCAGTAACTTAACACGTCTTACAGTCGCGACCGATATGTTTATCAACATAAAACTTAGCACTGACCTGCAAATTGCAAAAAGCGTAAGAAAATTTGAATTTCGCGAGCCACCCTGACGCTTTTACCTTAAGAATTCATACTAAAAACCACACAAATAAACCGTATAGTAAAATTATCCGTCACATTCTGAATGGTGTATCCTCTTCTAATTCTTTACCAACCCTCCACCTCTCATCTAACCCTCCCCAAGCTATCAACAATAATGATGATGAGAATCTGTGTGTTCACATCGAGAGAATAATTTCAACGAATACAAACTGTGTTGATGTTAATTGCGGTTCTGTAGTACGCAGTAAGTAAGAGCGCCATTATCTGCTGTGCACGGTTCAACGCTTCGGGTGTAAATTGGCACCAAGTTGTTTTAACAAAGACAACTTGGTACAGAACTGTGTGATAATAATGTTCTGGTAATTAGTGGTGATGTTTTGGGTGGGATGAAATTTAATGTTTTTGGGAATACGTGTCATTTTTATTAATTCAATTTCGATATTCTATTTGCAATGATATGCCTCTTTTTTCACTTATTTTTAACCCCCGACGCAAAAACGACGGGGTGTTATAAGTTTGACGTGTCTGTGTGTGTCTGTCTGTGGCAACGTAGCTCCCGAACGGACGAACCGATTTTGATTTTGTTTTTTTTTGTTTGAAAAGTTAATTAGTTGGAAGTATTCTTAGCTATGTTTGATGTAAATCGGTCCAAGGTGGCCGCCGCTACAAAATAGCGGATTACCTACATATTTATTCTCAACTCCCTCAATATGGGTATCAAATGAAAGAGGTTGACTAGCAGAATAATGTAAGTACACTATATTGAAACGGAATGAGGAATATGATATTATTATACTACACACACAGCATTATGACCCTATGTGTCGGGGAATTAAAAAAAAACTTTTTTTATTTATTTAATGTAACTTCTTAAATAAAATGTATAATTATTATTAGGCCTCAATAAAAAAAAAAAAACACGTAGGCCTTCTTGGGCACTTATAAAACGCCGAGAAAAGGTGCACGGTTCGGTTTCCTGTGGAGAAGAGCCGGCAAGGTATATCGACTATTGAATAAGGTTAAGTCAAGTGAGCTTCAATCAGTTGTTTTCATTATTTTCCACTTGGAGCAGAAGTAGTATTTGTTCTGTCCTAAAATTCTGTATCTATGTCGTATTTTCATTGGTAGTTGATGTTAGCGCAGTACTTACGAGCCCTTTTGCATTTCGCTTTCGACCGCGATGTTTGTCAACTTTGGCGGTCTTATAAAACTGAAAAACTTCGTATTTGTATCTGTCTGAGTTGTTCCAAAAAAATCTTAATGAACTAAGTGCGTAAATAATAAATATAGCTAGACATTACATACAGCGCCATCTAGTGCCACACTTAGCAACGAGGCTTGTGTCGTGGACCCAAGATAGTTGATATACTACATTTAACTTTTTTGTTTGTAAATACATACTTATTATACATATAAACATCCATGACTCGGTAACAATGTCCATGTTTACCACACAAACATTTGCTGTTACTGAGATTCGAACCCAACCCTAATAACGTAAGGCTGGTAAAATTGCATGGCATCGGCACTCTTATCAACGTTTGTATCGCGCTTTCTAAGATAATTACCGCTCTCAAATGTGGCTGAGGTTGCTTGAGACTCAAAAAAGAATAACACTTTGAACGTGAATAATCAAAATCTAATCTCTTTACCGTTTTTACATAAACAAAAAACAAGATTACTTAGAAAATGCCAACTCCATTCTTACTTACTTTGTTATAATAAATCTGATTCTAGTGCTCTCGCGTTGTGTATTCTATCGTCAAGGTTCGTTATGTCAAAAGAAAATGTGTACCTGAATTTTCTTTCACAAAATTGTTGATACGGCTGTAAGGGAGGATTTCGTGATATCGGGTAAAAGTTTGAGGCTTACTTGCACTGCGAATAACTAAATGCGTTTTACGACAGAAACAGACTTATTTTTAGGGTTCCTTACCCGAAGATAACCTAAGGCACAGAATAAAGAAGTACAGAAGTTGCACTCCTTTGTTCTTGAAGAAAGCCGACATTTTAAGTACCTAAACTGGGCACGGTCGATTTAAATTGTGCCTTGACGCCCCGCGTTAGTGTATGTTATTCGGTGTCTCGTTGCTTAGTTGTCAATCGGTAGGGCTACCACAAGTACTAAAAATAAAATCCTACCAACATTTTTGTATTTTAATGTAACATTATTTAAAGATTCATAAAAACGTATGAAATTGCAATTGTTTTACTTTAGTATGATGTCTCACAAATTTCTTTCCTTCTCTAAAATAACGATTATAAAGTTATTAGCAGCATAAATGCGAAATCTAACAAACACTCAATTTTATAATAAACTCTGATGGGAAGCAAGGACATGGAGCAATATTTTTTATTAAACTGACTAACTGATTGTAAGTAGGGTAGGGACTTAAGCAAGTAAGTGTCTAATACGAATATAGGTAGGTATGCAGCAAAACTGGCAACACGATGGATCTCGTGAACTAACAAAGGAGCTCTGCGGGCATAAAATGGCCGCTTTAACAAAACATAATATGATTAACGATAAAAAAATGAATTCAAAAAATGGACTTTAAAATCATTAACATAAAGTCCATTTTAAGAATTTTAATTTTTTAACTTGATTCATATTATGTTATGGCCGGTTTTTAGTTTTGTGGCGCAAACGGGCTTTAATCGTCTCTTTATGAACATTGTTAAACCATCCAAGCAACAGAGACACAATCAGAAATCCCGTCGGTGCCTTTTCACAACCACGCAACTGCATTTTATTATTTCACGGCGAACGCTATTGAATTAGAACGCAACGAAGCGATTGGCGGCACTCGACAATTGTAAAGCGAACGAATCGAACACCACAATGTCTATTGTCGCACAGATAGAGTTCCAGCTTTCTGTCGCGGTGAATAACCGTCGATGTATTGTGCAGTCAGAGATGGGAACGCGCGGAGTCCTGCTATTGTTTTGCCAACGTCAACACTTCTCGCTGTAAATGAATGCAGAACTGGGACGTTTATTGTCGTTTAGATTGTCGACCGTTTTTACGAAATGCAAATGTTACAAAAAAATGCTGGAGCGTAACCGGTTTATAAGTGAGTCTTTTACTCTTTAGTAATACGGGAGTAAAAGCAAAATATGAGAGGGTCATGAAAAACAGTAGCAATTTGTGTTTGTAGTTGCAGTTAAACAATTTTGTTTCACAGTGTTCTGGGAAAATGTAATGTTGAGCACTGTGCAGCAGTCGTCATAACAAAACATTTCGAGTTAAGTAAGTTATTTGGAGTTGAAATAATTGGAATTTTGTGTCAAAGGTAAACTGTAGTTTGCTAGACCAAAATTTTAGTGGAAGTTTATTTAAATTGTGTGGGCAAGTAAAATGGTTGCTGAAAATATTTGAAATGTATTTCTACAGAGCTTTTTTCATGGATGTTAAAAGTATAGTCCCTTTTATTCCTAATACGAGAACACTATAGACCCACGATGGATGACGTGCTAAATATAAAATTCATTATAATGACTAAGAATTCATTATTTTGAATATCGCAGATTTGTTTGTCAGTATCTGTAGTTATAGTACCTACTTATACCTACTTACAAAAAATATTATTCAACTTTCGTGTATTAATATTCCCTCAAACTATAAATAAATAATAACCAATTCCCTATGGCCTTTTCATCCACGAGAAAACGTAACAAAAATACAGCTCAGCTGTGTCTACAAAATCCCTATCACAGATTTACGATATTCAGTTAGGTACGGCTCGTTTACGACCTCAGTCGACGCCTCTAGTGACGCGCGCGTTTTTCAATCGACCGTCGTGTCGCGCAAGTCGCTTTGTGAACTCGCGTGACATGTTCCAATCGACTTCTTTCATTTGTTTCCTCTGTAGTCCTGCGGTTCAGTCTCTTCACAGACATTTCACGTCAACCCTGCATCAATTAACAGTGATTTTAATGCTCGTAACAACAGAGTTGTTGTTAAACTATAGTGATCTATAATTGCGTGATGGTAAGGTTTCTATTAGATTACAGCAGTCATTGGTAAAATAACTGTGCGAGCGGTTTAAGACTAGCGTTTTTTTTTCGACGTAATTACTGAGGGAGTAATTACGTCGAAAAAAAAACGCTAGAGATTGAGAGGAGATCGTATTCCAGCAGAGGGTGTTCCCTCTTAATTAATGTTTTAGCCTTTAATGTTTTAAAGGCTAATGATGATCATGATTCGCTTACGCGTTTGCATGCGCGCCACACTTACACTTAAAAAAAAAGAACACGCGACCACGCTGTTACTCTTCAAACGGGTTGGTGACTTTAGTTAGCAGCAATATGTTAGTATCTCGCGGGGCTTGCGCTTATAAGTACACCAAAGTTCGTACAAGTTGAGTATGTGGAAAAAATCACGCCCACACACGCTTCCAACGGAATAAGCTGTCCCTGTACGTCGTGTGTCGTTTGAACGTGAAGATCGTGGCCGAGCGCTTACGCTAACATTCACCGACGGCGATAGCAAACATTTTGCGATTTCATCTTGGGTATAACAATTTCAGTTATCGAGTATAAAGCGAATAGTAAACGGAGATCACGAAACTGATTCACAAGCCTTTGATAAAATTTAAGATGTGATTTGATTTTTTTGTCGTTCTTGTCGTATGAAGAAAGGGATTATTTAGCTTTTCTTTATTTTTTTAAGGTCCCTATTTTTTCTGTTGGGGTAATCATTTATAAGACAGTTTTGTTTAACCCAATCATTGAGTTGTCATGATCAGACTAATCATATTAGTACGACAGGTATCGTTGCAAATAAAAAAGCCATCGAAGGTTGATCTTATTTTAGGGCACGCCACGATAGTGGCGGTAAGTCCCCTCTTTGAGGAGTGGCTGGTGAGGTCCTCACCTTCCGCCTGACGCAGGTCCTCACCGGACACGGATGTTTCGGTAGGTACCTGCATCGAATCGGGCGGGAGGAAACGCCCGGGTGTCTCCACTGCGAGGATCGACCGGAGGACACGGTGGAGCACACGGTAGAAGTCTGCCCTGCGTGGGCGGAGCACCGCCGTGTCCTCGTAGCGGCGATCGGCGGCGGCGACCTCTCGCGTCCGGCCCTGGTTCAATCCATGGTCCGGAGCGAGACGGAATGGGAAGCCGTCGCCTCCTTCTGCGAAGCAGTCATGCTAGCGAAGGAGGTGGCGGAACGAGAGAGGGAGAGATCCTCTCTTCCCGGCCGCCACGGGAGACGCACCGGGCGTCGGGGGCCACGTGGTGGCTACCGGCCACCGTAGATGCGGGCCTGTGGACGGTTGGCTATGGGCTAGCTAGCCGTCCGTCCGTCTAACAACGACGACAGGCCGTGTCGACGGCCCGTTCGTGTTCTACGCGCGCCTCAAAGAGGAAGGAAGGTATTCCTCAAGGAATATGGATGGGTTTTAGTCAGTAAGAGTCTGACACTCCCTCCCGCTCCGCCCAGAGTGGGAGAAGTCATTTGATGATTTCCCATCCCAAAAAAAAAAAAAAAAAAGGGTGATCTTATTTAACCAATAAGTAAACCAATCGTCAGCTGCTCAAGTAGAGGTGGGTGTAGGATTGGGAGATTACGAAAGCAGTAAAAAAAAATTATCATGGTACGCCGGCTGAGATCCTATTCAAAAATAGTTTACGTCATAATGAGCTTAAAAAAAATCGTCAGCTGCATGGTGGAGGCGGGATTATACGTCAGTCGGTCGCATGAACGTGTAAATGATAACTGGTCTGATAAAAAACTAAAAGCAATCTACCATCAAGTAGAGAGTGTGTGATATATATTTTTTAGCGTGCATCATTTACAAGTTCATGCGAGCAGCTGACGCATAAGCCCCCCCTTCACTATGCAGCTGACGATTTAAACTCAGTATAATGTAAACTATTTATGAAACATGTTTCAGTCGGCGTATATGGCTTTAATTTATTTTTTTCTTCTAACCTAACCTAACCTCCCAATCCTACACCCAACGCGGGCGCGTCAGATGACGCTGGGATTACTTATCACTCATTCGAGATCTATTGAACAAGATGGCAACCGATCGTCGTAAAAACACTGTCTAAAATGCAACGGACTAAATGATATTGTATTACATGTTTTTTTTTATTTATTTTTTTGTACCAAAATGCATATACCCGTCGGGGTCAAAGTGTTACAAACAGTTGTTTTTTTAACAACAAAATAAAAAAAACAATACTTGATAAAGAACCAGAGTAAAGAATTTATGGAGAAAGAGTTCGCGCGTCCACCTTATGTCGTGTATTAAATGGGTAAGGAATAGATCGATTATTAAATAGGTGTATACGATGTGTGGTTAAATTGTCACCGAAGTCGTATCTCAAATTAGATTCATTTTCGTGATGTTATGATAAGATGTTCGGTATTTTCAACAAGAAGGCGATCAAATATATTCGTAACAACCGTACGGTAAACCGTTGATACCTGTGTAAGTCTCTTAAACTAATTAATGGGTTCTAACAATGCGTAAAATTGTGTTTAACAACATCGTTGTCAATGTGACGACGTATTAACTCCTTATTTCTCAAGTTACTGGCTCGTAAGGTAGAAGTAATGGTTTTCTCACAGTATATCAATTAAAAACATATTAATTTTCATTCTCATTTTTGGTAATTTATTTCTAAACATCGTAAGGAAACCAGCATGCATAATATACAGGGTGTATTTCACCTCATCACAAAGCCGTTAACCAAGCATTCTGTTTATCAAACTTGTGCGGATAGATGGATTGAATAGTACGGGGTTCGTAGAGATATTTAAAGTAAAAATCATGCGACAAAAAGTGGTATTAAAAAAAAACTAGTCAAAATCTTGCAACTTTGACCCCCAATATCTCCATAACTAGAAGGTTCCAGGTATAGTGTAGAACAAAAAAATGATCAGAATGACGAGGAGAACAAGTGCCTTTCGTATTCGTTAAGAGGTGTTTTACACCCTTTATATTTCTCAAGGGCATGTCAACCATGTTAGAGGCCCATGGGTAGCATAAAAACTCTGACACCAGATTAGGCATTAATCACACGAAAAAGAAAAAGTAAACAAAGAAACAAAGAATAACCTCGTCTTAAAAGCGGAATACAGATAGGAAAAACATAACATGAAATGCACAAGACACGTTTAAACAAATTCGCCCCGTTTTCATTTCAAGTTGCATTACATAAAATACTGCCCATTTCTCTTACATTACAAGGCATAAAAGATTAACCTCACTTCAACGTTTAGCCTCAAATGTTTGCGAACTGCAAACACATCTCAAACTAAAGCACTGCCGGCCAGAAAAACCACACCTCGCTACCCGATATAAAATATTTACGGATGCCAGTACGAATTCACTTGTATGTACATTAGAGGACGTGGCTAAGCAACTGTACACGTGGCACAAATCTGGTATTCATGGCAGTAGGTGCATAATATATCGAATCGAGAGTGGTAAGTGGTAATAGTATTTTTAGCCATCGGAGTAGATTCGTCTCCGGATGCTTGAGATACGTCGCGTCAGTGCTTGGGAAGTTTTATTTGTTTCAATCTAATTTTATTTTTGCTTAACATTTTAAGAGGATCTAATCATTGGCAATTTAGGACCTCAGGCCTTAAAAAACTTGAGCGAGTTGTTGTTCTACGGTTACGTGGATATTTTGTTTGCCTTAAACGATTTGTTAACTCATTGTTTTCACTTTTTAAAATAACGTATGAAAAGATTTGTTTGATACAGAGCAGTTTTTTCAAACCACCTTTTCTTTTTTCACTTTTTCGACAGTTAAAGGTCAATAAACTAATTAGTAAACTCGTGTAGCTCTGACGTAAACGTTAAATCAACTCAAGTTACATCTAAGTTAAATCGGATATTAGATCGAATACGATACGCTATAGATTAAGTTAGAAAATTATATTAGCTTCTCTAAACCTGGGGTATCACTCCGCCAGGACAGAATCGTTCGATATTATTACCTAGGTTGGTTAAGGAATTTCAAAGCTATGCTTTTGAATCCGTAAGTTTTAATATGAACAACCTGGGGCCTAATTCTACTTTTTTAATAAATTCGTCACTCCAACACGATTCCATTCTCATCCCATTGTCATTTTGCTTAAAGCTCTGCATCTGCTAAATTCACAATGGTCGGTCAATGGTCTCGTAATAAAATCGTGTTTTAATGGCATGACATTTTATTCATGCCAGATTTCATGTACGAGATTATTATTCTATGACATTTCTTTCAATGAAGTGTCAGGTGTTAGACCATTGAAAAGTCATAATGGCGCCATTATGATAGTAGAATTAACAAACTTGTCAAAATTTGAGAAAACTTGATCATTGTGAAATCAATGATCGACTACTCTGACACTATTGTAATAGCAGAATCGAGGCCCTGATTGTTAACTACAATAGACTTGAAAAACTGAAAAATTCTAATTGGTTCGTCAGTTAGATTATCTAAAAATATTTGACTCGTATTTTTTCTTTTGGTAAGTACTTAAACCAAAATTAACGAAGATACGACGCTTTTAAAATTCTAAATACGTCACGCCGCGCCGTGGTATAATTTTAAGTTTTGGTGCATTTTATCTTTATCAATATTCACTGATTTAAAGAACCAAAAAAAAACGTGTCCGTCATTCTAGGTTTGCAATTTATTGATGATGGTGGAAACTAGCCTATACTTAAGGATATTACTGGAATTTTCGAGGTGGACTGTATAATTTTCTTTCTTCCGTAGGAATAAAACGCCTGACTTGATGGTAAGTTGAATATATTTCTTGATTCACAATTTCTTGCACTTTTCAGGATCGGCTTGTTGCTTCGGAGTCGCTTGAGAGAACACTGCTGCTGAACTACGATTTTTGCAACAAACCGTCCTGTTTATATCCTATTTTTACAAGGTGCAAGTAGTGGAGGGTGGCGAGCACAATACATTCGTTCTGACCAATCACAATGCGTTGTCTGAGTTGGTTTGTGGTGGCCTTCGGACAGGTTTCGACTTGTCCGAACCTGTTCGGATCGTGCTCGCCTCCACCTTACATCGTCATATTTTGATTTCTTACTTACTATGGGATAATAAAAGAGCCTTATTCGAGTTACAATGAAGATTTCCCTACTTTCAAATCGTTTTTATTTAATCATCCTTATATCTACTTAATTTCAATTCAATCAACATTATTTACATCATATACAGTCATTATTTATTATGAAGCGACGTCGTCCGTAACATCCTCCCCCCGGCGCAGGGCTACCGTAGCCTTATCTTCCACGCAGAGGACGGCGAGCTTCGTCGTAGGACGCCGAAGGATGCCCGCTGTAGTTCTGACGTCGGCTGATCGCACCTTGCCGTCTGGACCGACGTACGTAGTCTCCACGACGCCTCGGGGCCACGTCCCTCGTGGCAGGGCAGGGTCGATGACGACAACCAGGTCGCCAACGTGCAGAGGTCGTCGTTGGTCGTCGGATGTCGGCAGGTATTCAGTCACTCAGCGCCGCCAGAAATGGTCGGCGAGCGCTTGGGCAGCTCTCCACTGTTTACGGCTGGCCTCCTCGCAAGGCCCAGTGTTGGGAAGGCCTGAGGAGGTCCCGATGAGGAAGTGGTTCGGAGTTAACGCCTCCGGATCCTTAGGATCGACGGAAACGTGGGTGAGAGGCCGAGAGTTTATAGAGTGTTCGGCCTCTATCATCAGGGTCAGCAGCACTTCTTCTTTTAGTGCCCGCTGATGCAGTGTCGCCCCCAGCGCCGTTTTAACAGAGCGTACTAGTCTTTCCCACGCTCCCCCCATATGCGGCGCCCCTGGTGGTATGAACTTCCACTTCATTCGGTGTGAGAGACCGAAGTGGACGAATTCCTTGGCCCATTCTTCATAGGCTGTGCGTAGTTCTGTGTCTGCCCCTCGGAAGTTGGTACCGTTGTCGGAATACATTATGCGGGGCCAACCTCGTCGTGCTGCCATTCTTCTTATGGCCATTATAGCCGAGTCGGTGGACAGACTTGCCACCAGTTCAAGGTGGACTGCCCTTGTCACGAGGCAGGTGAACAGCGCTCCCCAGCGCTTCTCGTGTCTTCTTCCTATGACTACTGTCATTGGTCCAAAATAATCGACTCCGCAGTGAGTGAAGGGTCGCTGCGTCTCTATCAGTCGTTCCATTGGTAGGTCCCCCGTGACTGGTTTCACTGGTGTCGCTCTTCTGATGCGGCACAGCTGGCATCGCTGTGCTATGGCTCTTACGGTAGGGCGTAGATTGATCACCCAATATTTTTGTCTTAGGTCGTTGACCACGCGTTCATTATTTGCATGGCCGGCTTTTCGATAGGCGTCTTCTACCAGCAGTCTGGTAAACGGGTGCCTGCCGTGTAGGATGACCGGCATCTTCTTCGTGTCTGGAACAGCAGCGTGCCCGATCCTCCCTCTCACTTTGAGAATCTGGTCTTCTAAATAAGGGTCCAGCTTATACAGGCTACTGGACTTGGGCACTGGTCTTCCTTTTTCCAGCAATCTTATTTCTTCGGCATAATCGTCGAGCTGCGCTTGTTTCACCCATGTCTTCTCGGCCCTTTCTATTAGGTCGGCCGTCAGCTGGCTGGCTCGACTTTTACATTTTTCCTTGAAGATAAAGAGTACCGCTGTAGTTCGTATCAGCTTCTCATATGAGGAGAATCTGCCTATGTTGGGCAGATGAGAAGCGCGTTCCTTTTCTGTGACCGCATAGGTCACTTCCTCTTCTTGGTCTTCTTTCTTGGCTTTCTCTTTTGGCCAGAGGTCCTCGTTGTTGTACAGAAACTCGGGCCCAATGAACCATCTGTTTTCTGGTTTCATTTGTAGTTTGTAGTTTGGGCGCGTTGCGTCGTCTGCCACGTTTTGTTCCGTGGGCACCCATCTCCATTGATTGGCGTCGGTCAGCTCCGCTATTTCGCCCAAGCGGTGTGCCACGAAGGGTGTGTACTTGATGGCATCTTTTTCTATCCAACGTAGGACGGTTTGTGAGTCCGTCCAGTACGTCACGCTCTTGGGCTTGTCTCGATGCTCTCTTAGGATTGTTTCCGCCAATCGTGCGCCGATCACTGCCGCCTGGAGTTCGAGCCGAGGGACTGTCACTGGTTTTAATGGTGCGACCCTTGCTTTTGCCGCAACCGGGCTCACAGTCACTCTTTCATCTGGTTTCAGGATTCTCCAGTAGGCGGTCGCCGCGTACGCCTGTTCACTCGCGTCACAAAAGACATGAAGCTCTAATTCGTCTTCTGAGCTCTTCCCGTAGCATCTTGGGATTCGTAGTTTCGTGGCCACGCTCAGACTTCCGAGCCACTCTTCAAAATGTTGTGCGTCTTCATCGGGAATCGCTTCATCCCATCCCACTCCGTGTCTCCACAGGTTCTGCAGTATGATTTTACCCGTGATAGTAAAATGACTGATGAGACCGAGGGGGTTGTAGACGGCCATCACTGCTCCGAGGGCTTCCCTTTTTGTCGGCGCTCTGTCTCTCATCCTCACTTCGGGTGCTAGACGGCTAAGCCCTGTGTTGAAGCCTAGCTCGTCTCGTTCCGTATGCCAGAGCAAGCCGAGCGTCTTATCGGAGTTCTCCTGTCTCTGACCAAGCTTCACTTCGGCGTTGAGCACTTGTCTTTCTTTAGCCACGCTGTCCACCACATTAGGCCTGTTAGAGCACCATCCACGGAGGTTGAAGTGTGCGTTTTCATGTATCTTCATAACCTCTTGTGCTGTTCTTATGGCTTCTTCTTCTGTCGTGAAGCTATCGACGTAGTCGTCCATATAGTGGCTTGATGTTATTGCATGCACAGCGTTAGGATATGCTTGTGCGTACAGTCTTGCGTTGGCATCTCTCACCGAGTGCGCGATGAACGGCGAGCACGAGGCCCCGAAGATCATTGATACCATCTTGTACTTCTTCGGCGGCTTATCACGCTCTTCATCTCGCCAGAGGAACATTTGAGCTGCTTGGTCTTGTGGTCTTATTTTTACTTGTAGGAACATCTCTTGAATATCTGCCGTCACGGCTACCTGACGTTCTCTGAATCTGAAGAGGATTCCTGGTAGCGATCTCAAGAGGTCAGGTCCCTCTAGTAAGTGATCATTGAGGCACACTCCGCTGTATCGGTGTGCCGCGTCGAAAACCAGCCGCATCTTCCCCGGCTTGTTAGGATTCACGACCGGGAAGTGCGGCAGATACCATGTCTTCTTGTTTCCTTCTTCTTGTCCATCGCACTCTTGAGCGTAACCTTTATCGAGGAGGTTTCTTACTTGAGCGCGATACTGTGCAGCGAAATCTGAAGAGGAGTCAATCTTCTTTTCTATCATTTTTAGTCTCTTCACGGCACAGTGATAATTATTAGGCATCGGAGCGTCTTCGTCTCGCCATGGCAGACCCACTTCGAAGTGTTCACCAACCTTCCTCATTGTTCGTTGGATTACGTCGATTGCCTTTTGATCTTCTGGTCTGACTTTCTTCGCCAGGGAGACTCCTAGGGCATCAATCCTGAAGTGTGCTTTCACTATTTCTTCTACGCGCCGTACATCTTCTGTCTGTTTGTTCGCAGACACGTCGTAGATGTGAAGCACTAGTTGACCCTCCTTTTGAGTCAACGCTGAGCGCGGCGCCGTCCCATGAATTACCCATCCCAGCTGGGTATACGAGGCCGCAGGCTCATTCTTCTTGCCCATGCGTAATTTTCGTGTCACGATCAGGTGCCAGTTGTCCGCACCTATCAACACTTTCGGTGTGGCTTCATCAAAGAATGCGTCATTTTGTATGTCTCGGAGGTGTGGATATTTCTTTAACATTGATCTATCCACTGTTTGACCATGAAGTCGGAGATCCTTCATCGTTCGTGCGCGTAATTCTTGAAAGTCGCCGTTTTGACCACGAATTTGTAGTTTGACCTCTTGACTGCTTTCTTCGTGTGGCTGTGAGGTCACTCCTTGTATTTTGAGTGTAGAGACTGGTCCCCTCACTTGGATACGGCGTGTTATATCTTCATCGATGAGTGAGGTCGTCGATCCTTCGTCCATTAGCGCGAACGTGCTCACTTGACCGCCTGGTCCTTTCAAAACGACGGGGCACATTTTCAATAGCACGCGATGCGGTGCGTCGCCGTTTGCTGAGACAGCCAACACGGACTCTGCTGCGGGTTCGACATCCGTTGTCTTCTCTTTGACGTCTTGTTGCGACATATCTTTGTGGAGCAGCGCGTGATGTGGGCGGGTACACTTTTCTTTACCGCATCGCTTGGCTCGACAGTGCTCTCGTCGGTGGCGATTATTGACACATTTAAAGCACACTTTCTCTGTTCGTGCCCATTCCCATCTGTCGTCGACACTCATTTTTAAAAACTTGGCGCACTTAGGCACTTCATGGTCCCCAGCACAACATAAACATACGTGTTTCTTTTCCTCTTCTTTTTCAGTCGTGGCGTAAATTACTTCTCTGCCCGCTTTCCTCTTTGCGCTAGCTTGCACCACATTTTTCTGTTCTCTCTTTGGTGCGGGCGTGGGCGTCGGGTTTGTGAAGGCGTACCTCATAGCACGGTCTGCCTCCCGCATCAGGAACCGAGATAATAATACAATTTCAGGCTCACGTGACGTTTCCACTGCTTGAGAAGCGTAGTCGCACCATCTTGATTTCACGTGCGGGCTCAGCTTGTCCACGACTTCACGCACTAACATCGGGTTCCACAAGTATCCGCGGTTGTCCATATTAGTTAGCACACACACTATATTCTGTAGTTTCACTGCGAACGAGTTTAGTTCACTTGCCACACTAGTGAGCCGAGGTAACTTCGTAACATCTTCCATCACGTGATCCATTAATATCTCCGGCCTTCCATAGTACTGTTCTAGCGTCTTCATAATTGTCCGTGGGTCAGATGCAGAGTACAGGAGCGCGGAGACTGCTTCCTTTGCTGGACCTCTGATGCAGTTCCTCAGTCTCGCTAGGTTTTCCATCGCAGTGAATTTGTAGACACTCGATGAATCTTCATAAGCTACCTTGAATGGCAACCATTCCGTAGCCGCTCCAGTGAACAAGGGTAGTTCTGTCACTTGTCGTGGCGGCGGGCGTACACGCATCATTTTGTCCAGCGTGTCGGCTAGTTGTTCGATGCCTCTTCCTACTCGACGTTCCCCTCTTGTGGGCGAACGTGAGGTCGAACGTTGTCTTCTACGTGGCATGGCGGGCGTCACAGCGTCGACACAGGTGTTCGGCTCTGCAGCGGTTCGTTGGGCGGCGGGGTGCGGCGGCTGAGTTCTCTCTTCGGTGACTGGTGGGTGGCCTTGGTCAATACTTTGCAGCCACTCATCCACCCGGTCTTCACTCCTATGTCCGGAGCCCTCTTCACGGGCCTCTGCCTCCGCTTCTATTGCCGACACTTCGTATTGAAACCGTTTGTTCACTAGAGCCTTTTCAATTTCCAATTGCTCGTTCCTAATTGCAGCAATTCTTCTCTGTGCCTCGTATTCTGCTAGTTTTACTCGTGCCACATCACTGCTGTACGATCTTCTTGATCTTATCGTACTTGCTGTGTCTCTCACTGATATATTTGCCGTCATTGTCCTGGCAGAGTCCTGAATTCTTGGCTGGAACGACGTGCTTGGAGTGGCGAGTTCTTCATCACGTACTGTTACACTCGCGATCGCGGTTGCTCGACTCGCCGGTACGCGGCGTGGAGCGGGTGCGGTTAGCGCGGCGGACGCACCATCGACCGGCGGCACAACTCTACCCATCGCGGCGGTCGCGGGGAGTGCGGACACTGACGCGGCGGCGCGGCGGGCGTGTCATATTGGGCGCGCGGCAACGCGGGCGCAACGGTTGACGGCGATCTCGGCGGCTCTTCGAATGTTCGGGGACGTCGGCTGTCGTATCCTGATTCCGCCTCACTTTCCTTGGCCGTGATGCTTCTAGTCTTCATTTTTTAGGAGCACTGCACTATGTTCTTGTCTTCAATTTGTCAGGCGAGCGATGATCCAAATAAATCCGGCGAGCGTAGGACCAAACTGTCGAGGTGGACTGTATAATTTTCTTTCTTCCGTAGGAATAAAACGCCTGACTTGATGGTAAGTTGAATATATTTCTTGATTCACAATTTCTTGCACTTTTCAGGATCGGCTTGTTGCTTCGGAGTCGCTTGAGAGAACACTGCTGCTGAACTACGATTTTTGCAACAAACCGTCCTGTTTATATCCTATTTTTACAAGGTGCAAGTAGTGGGGGGAGGCGAGCGTAATACATTCGTTCTGACCAATCACAATGCGTTGTCTTAGTTGGTTTGTGGTGGCCTTCGGACAGGTTTCGACTTGTCCGAACCTGTTCGGATCGTGCTCGCCTCCACCTTACATCGTCATATTTTGATTTCTTACTTACTATGGGATAATAAAAGAGCCTTATTCGAGTTACAATGAAGATTTCCCTACTTTCAAATCGTTTTTATTTAATCATCCTTATATCTACTTAATTTCAATTCAATCAACATTATTTACATCATATACAGTCATTATTTATTATGAAGCGACGTCGTCCGTAACAGGAATATTAAAAGGGTAATTTATAACGATTGATGTTTATAGGCTCTAACCTAACCTAACTTAACACTCTTCCATTGTAACTACTTGTACTACTATGTATTCGGTGCTACTGCTCACGATGAGAAATGTAAACTGTTCAAAAAGTAGTAAGTATGAATTATGCATCCCCCATATATAATGATGACACTATATAATACAAGATAGATGCGCAACTCTGGTTTTCGTTTTCAAAACTGTGTACCAAAACTTTTAGATGGCACTGTTAGTTTTTGTTCAACCAAATAAATACAAAAATAAATTCTGATGATCAAACTTGTGAACTATTAGGAACCGCTGCCACCGCTAGGCTATCTACTTCACTAGCAAGTAGTCTAAAATAGCTGTTCTCGTTATGCCAGTTGAAAAGTTGGTGTAGGTACCTAAACATACAGATGGCAGCACTATCTATGAAAATTTTGTTTGAAGCCAATGTATGGAAGTTTCACCCCCCTGGCATCCCCATAGTTTAGTGCTCCTAACATGTTGAGTAAGGGTGAAAAAATGACAACCAGTCTTACCAAGTGGTATTTTATTAACATAGATGGGAAAAGGCTGGGCAGATGGGTGAACAATTGACCTTTTAATAATGTTATAATACAGGGTGTAAACCATCTCATCACGAAGCAAAGCATTCTGTACATCAAACATTATTCAATTACTTTTTTTTTGGAGTGAAAAATCATGTTTTGTGGTATAACGTAATGCAACGCATTAACACCATTGTGCTGATGGATGGATGGATTGAGTAGTACGAGCGTAGTAAAGGTGTTTGAAGTAAAAAGTAAAAATCTTACAATAAAAACTTGTCGAAAAGTTGAAACTTTGACCCCCAAAATCTCCGTATCTAGACGGTTTCCAGGTGTTTTGGAACCTGTGTATTCTGTAATCCAATAAAAATAAATACACACTACCTTAAGAATATGTTTGATTTCATTATTATTTTGGTATTACGTTTGTATGAAAAACGCATGCTCCGCCGGCCCCTTAAGACGAAAATGAACCAATGTGAACGAACCTTTCAATCAATCCACCGCTAATAGGCTAATCGCTTTATTCCTACAATAGAGTACAGGTACAAAAATAATCTCACCAGTCATTAATACAAGTTTAAACACCAATATCACGGTAAAACCCCATTAATTAAACAAGAAATTACCGCCGTCATAAAGTGTATATTCACGCAAATAACTTAATAGAAGGTAACTTAGAAAATTTACATAATAACCGCCTTTTCAACGTTTTGTAAGTTATTTTTCACTAAATTTGATGTTAAATATAGCTTAGGTTAAGTTTCAGTGGACTTATGCCAGTTTGAACTAACTCTAAGCGAGATTATTATATGAACGTACAAATAAAAGGTACAGTTGAAAATTCAACTCTCAATGCTAATTTATATTTAATTAATTATGTTAAATTCATTGTATTTGTAAACTGAATACAATTAATTATGTCATAAAATAAAAAAGGTCAGCCTGGTGGTGATTTGTTATACAGGTTTTACCTAAAACAGACACACACACGACAGTGTACTGTTTATGATGATAAAAATTACGAATTAATCTACACTCATGTAAAAATATATTTTTTTGTGTGTATGTTTGTAATAAATAAACTCAGAAACTACTGTGCCGAGTAGTCAATGCAATGTTATCTGCCAAGCCATTTCCCAACTATGTTGGGATTGGCTTCCAGTCTAACCGGATCCAGCTGAATACCAGTATTTTACATGGAGTTAACGCCTATCTGACCTCCACAACCCATTTAGTACTGTGTAAAACGATACCCCTGGGTAAGACTGATTGTCTAACTTTTTGGGCCACTGACTACCTGTAACGGCTGTCAAAGATCTACAAATGACAGCCGGGACAACTTAAGGTGCATTCCGAGGCACGGAGGAAACTCGGTGTGTAAGGAGGGTCACCCATCCCAGGACCAACCTAGGCAAGCACGGCTTAACCTAAAGATCAACCCGAGTGGCTGTTATTATTTAGCCATGAGCTCCTCCTAATGCAATGTTATCCATCAATTAACAAATAATTATATTAGTAAAAATGTGTTTCGTAATGACTTCGATAAAAAAATTCTTCAACGGGTAATTCAAAAATAAACGTCAACAACAAACCTTCTTAGTTATAAAATAAGAAAGGAAACTTATTTCATGCTTCATGGTTCTTAAGGCGCTTAGACGAGCTAAATTAGCAACTCTATTTGTGGTGGTTCAAACTTCGTTTAAAATGCTGTTAGAATAAAGTTCTAATCAGCTTGCACTACAAAGGTTGTTACGTCAGCCACTGCGGGCCAAATAGCGCGAAATGAGTGGTTTCGATCGATTTACAAAAAAACCATTGATTGGATTAAAAAATCTGTAACAGTATCATGCTAATATTTGCTTGTAGAATTATTTGCATAAAAATCAGAATGATCGCAAGCATATTAGTATGTTTTTTTATTGTTTGAAAGATATTTTTCGAGATAAGTGCGTGATTTCTTTTTATCGAGCTAAATTAATAGTATTGTTTTCAAAACAGTATCATGCTAGCATAATATATCTTGAAGAATATCATATATTTTTATGGTCTTGTTTATAGCAGTGAATCATATACTTTTAGTAAATATAAAACTCACGTTTAGCTCATGTAATCGCCTTAAAAAGAAAAACTTCATCAACTGATTTATCTTCCGACGCAGTTTGTAGTGGAATAACTTCT
This sequence comes from Xestia c-nigrum, assembly GCA_916618015.1. Classification (NCBI taxonomy): domain Eukaryota; kingdom Metazoa; phylum Arthropoda; class Insecta; order Lepidoptera; family Noctuidae; genus Xestia; species Xestia c-nigrum. The sequence continues at coordinate 7,117,056 of OU745258.1, read as the reverse complement.
TATTTCTCGAGGACTTGGTTTCATAAGAAAGTAAAACAACTTTTTTATGTCCATTAAATTGTGTCCGAGACATTTTTGCGAGCGAGCAATAATGTTGTGGCTAAATGCTGAGCTATGTTTTTATAAGCACAGTATTTTTTACTTTGTGACGTTTCTAGAAAAAAACTTTACTCAAGTAATATTTATAGACCACATAGATTTATTTATTTAAAGTTTGTGTACTGTTGGTCGTTGGTTGTAGTACATACAGGGTGTAAATCACCTCATATTAAGCCGTCAACCAAGCATTCTGTACATCAAACTAATTAACTTTATTTCTTATTGGGAAACGAACTTTTTTGTTGGCGTGAAAAATCATGTTTTGTTTGTTGGTAGAACTCAATGTAACGCACTCAAAACATTGTGCTGATGGGTGAATTGAATAGTGTGGGGTTTGTGGAGGTATTTAACGTAAAAATATTAGACAAAAACTTGTATAAACAAAAAATTGATCCCCAATATCTCCGTAACTAGAAAGTTCCCAGGTACAGTGTAGAACAAAAAATAAAATCGAAATGACTAAGAGAACAAGGTGCCTTTCGACTTCGTTAAGAGGTGTTTTACACCCTTTAGGTAGACTCAATATCATCAAGTATCCTTAAACAGTCCTCGTTTAGGTTAAATATGTTAAAAAAAGGCATCTATTATGGATCTAACCGGAAGGTCCTTAAAACATGCTATTTTTAAAATGATAACGTTTTAGGCATTTTGATCACTTTTTGAGTGTACAAAAATTACGGTACTCGCGTGATCGTCACGTACGCTTTTCGTAGCACTCGTAGCTGATCGGACCGTCTACGAGTTTTCACTTCTATCGGTAGTCCTCAAAGACTACCTGGCTGATTTTGCTTGTCATATTTTGAAGTGTAGGTACTTGTTTTATTTATTTTAAAAGTAAATCATCAAAGACCTTCAGACTTTTTATAAATAAAAATCACTGGACATTGACACACAGTGCCATCTAGTGCCACACTAAGCAAGGCTTGTGTCGTGGACACCAGATAGTTGATATATTACATATATACTTTTTTGTTTGTAAATACAAAGGTCGCCATTCGAATCGTCGAATGTCTTTTATTCTGCTTCTTAGTCTTTTATTTCGTAAGTGAAATGATATCTACAGAATAGCATCCGTCATATTCGTAATTGGTTTTCGACGGCCAAGCAACTCTCCTACTAACAAAATCATAAACACTAAGACCCAGCATTTCAGATGTTTATGCAACCAAACGCGCAAGTTGCTTTAAGTTGAAGCAAGTTAGTGTTGCTCCCCACAAGTGGCATAGTCCCAGGATTTCGCTTCTGAACTAATAATTGTACTATACTGCCGAACTTGCAAGTTGCAGCTAAGGCAACTAAATACTGTTAATGCTGGACTAATTAATAGTTACACGGAATCTTTGTGTCTGGAACTTGTTGATGTAAATAATTCTGCTTAACATAGTGTACAATGAAACTAGTTTTATTAAGTGCCAATAGGCTTGACGACAGTTTCAAAATATTGCAAATCTATTTTGTCCTTTAGATTATTGGAAAATAAAGGAAACGTATTTTTTGTTTTTGTAAATCAATGAATATTGCCAAAGATAAAACGCATTAAAACTCGGGAGTGGGGGCTCGTGACGTTAAAACTAGCTAAAATTATACCTAGGCGTGACGTATTGAGAATTTTAAAAGCGTCGTATCTTCGTCAATTTTGGTTTACGTAACAAAAGAAAAAATACGGGTCAAATTATTTTCCGATAATATAACGGACAGACTAATTATTATTTTTTTGTCGTCTATAGCATTAGGATAACATAGTCAAAACGTATGAAAAAATAATTTTAATCCAGTTTCCGAAGCACGCTGGCGTGACGATTTGGACTCGTTCCAGATTGGGCTGACAAGGCAAGACACTGAAAGTGTTGAGAAAGAATAGGGAAGGCCTTTGTCCCTTTTTTTCGGATGGCAAATGACTCGTCCCGCTCTAGGCGGAGTGGTGTCAGACTTTTACTGACTAAAACCCATCCATGTTCCTTCCTCGGATTTTATTTTCCGGGGCCGCGGTATCTCTTTCGAACAGTCCTGAAACCGCGGCAAAGTACTCGTACTACGCTATGTCTACATCTCTTTTTATCTACTCTCCTTTCGCAGGTATTCTGGAAGAGATTTCTTTAGAAATAAGCATCACCTTTGTACCTATTTTCTATTCCTTTCTTCTTTTCTGTATGTAGTGTGTACATAAATAAATAAACAAGTAACAACAAAAACAAAATATAACTCGAATGATCTGGATTCTAGACATTCCAGGCTAAAACGTCATATTTTCATATGCATGGCATGAAGTTAATAGAATATTCTCAAAAGAATTCCATTAGGAAACGTCCAGCAATAGTGCAAGTTAATTACTTTACTGGCCACGGAGTTTTAAATAAAATATACTCCTGTCTCCTTATTAAAATAAAATATTACACGCATGCAAGATCTTAAATAAGAGTGGCTCACGACATGTCTGCCATTTCTCATGGCGTGCAAATACAGGGTGTAAACCACCTCATCACAAAGCCGTTAACCAAGAATTCTGTACATCAAATTAAGTAACTTAACGCAAAAAAAAAACCCTGGGAAACAACCTTTTTTTTGAGGTTATAAATCATGTTTTGTGATAGAACTCAATGTAACGCACTTAAAACATTGTGTTGATGGATGGATTGAATAGTACGGGGGACGTGGAGGTGTTCAAAATCTTACAAAAAAAACTTGTATTTAAAAAAAAACTTGTCAAAAAGTTATAACTTTGACCCCCCATATCTCCGTAACTAGAAGGTTCCCGGTATGGTGTAGAACAAAAAAATGATCGCAATGACGGGGAAAACAAGTGGTTTTCGGATTCGTTAAGAGGTGTTTTACACCCTTTATTTACGGTACAATTTTATAGCATTAACGATTTTTAAATTTACACTTAGACATTAGGTACTTACATATCAATCAGTTAAATACAATTATTAAATTTTACTATTAAAAGTATTTTAAATATCAGACACAGGTTTACATACGCATAAATATATTTAATCATTTACATTATTTTATTAATTAATCACAATGAAGATTTACATTAATACACTACTTAAGTTTCACTTTATATTCTTTATAATACTATTGTTAAGAGAAGTGTTAGGTTTAATTTTGTAGTTTTCTCATCTCATAGAAATTTCAGAAAGTTATGCATTCAAAATTATGAATGGAATGTGAAATTTGGGTGTAGTACCTAGATAAATAACACGTCTTATGCTTAGTAACTAGTTTCGGAACTTAGCTTTAAATTGTACTAGCTGACGCTTTCTCTTTCTTTCTTTCGAACTGACGGTTTCTTCCTACCTCGAGAACTACTCTATCCATTAGTGAAAACGAAAATCGGTGCAGTTGTTTTTGAGTTTATCGGGAATATTATGAAGAATTTATATGATTAAGGGCATTATTTTGTATTGTCTTGATCTGTTGTCTGTATCTGTACCTATTGAATAAAAAAAAAAAAAATGAAATGAAATGAAATGAAATGAAATGAAATGAAATAAAATGAAATGAAATGAAATGAAATGAAATTAAATTAAATTAAATAAAATGAATTGAAATGAATTGAAATGAATTGAAATGAAATGAAATAAAATAAATATTTTCCCATAAGACTTCGGCAGACATGTTTTTATTACACCCAGTGGTTGCGCTTTGATGAATAATTTTGTTGCGCTTAGATGTTTGTGCTTAGATGATTGCGCCTTACCTATTTTAAAGGTGCGCTCTGAAGAATACCGCCATTTTGCTAGTCATATGTTTAAAGGTTGTTAACCCCAATAACACTGAACTCAAACTAGAATTTCAGCAGTTTTACAATTCGCTCTGAAAACTTCGGGACCCAGCGCGTAAACGTCGCAGATAAAAAACGCCTCATAACTAATTAATTTAAATCCCTGAGCAAAATCGGCTATTAAAAGGACAAACTCATCTTCGAACACTCATAAAATAAAATGAGGACAATAAATTCCCCTGGAAGTTCCTTGAGTCCAAAAATAATTAATTGGTTTGTGCCTTAACAAAATAAAGCCTGCTTTAGGTTAATTAAACCCCAGACCCTTCACTGGCTTTTTACTTAATTAATGGTGTTTTTAGGGTTTCTCTATAGCTTAGGAGGTTAAGTTTCACTATTGGACATGTTACATGAGGTTAGGACACGGAAACACTAGGTCAGCTGATCGTTATTCACTTAAGACTTAAGTGCAATCATTACATAGGTTTATTAGATCATAAAGCACTAATAGGCATACAGTGAGTGCACGACGCGTTCGTGTTCCACGCGTGCCTCAAAGATATGTCAGCAGAAAAGAAGGGTTCCGCACACCTCTCGCTAACCCTACGGGGATTACATGCGTGGTAATTGATAAGTCCAAGCATAATCCAGGTGATCTAGGCTACTTATGAATGTCTAACAGGAGCACAATAAAACACGTCCGTACAGTACAAAGTGTGTACATAAATCGTTAAATAAATAAATAAAAGTATATTTTACAGCAACGAGATGGCGGTAGGGTGGTAAAACTCTTACAATAAAATATGTGCACCTACCGCCTTATACGCATACATCACAGTAATGTTGTGTCTTTTAAGAATGTCATCGACACGTTAAGCTGCAGAATCAATATTTTTTTTTTCCGATGGGACATCTTCAAATGACGTCTCCCACTCTGGGCGGAGCGAGAGGGAGTGTCAGACTTTTACTGACCCATCCATCTTCCTTCCTCGCCCTTTACGTTCCGGGACCACGGTATCTTTTTTCGAACAGTTCCGCAGCCCCGGCCGAGAATCACTATCCTGGCAAAATATGTTTTTTTATTATTCCATAAATGTGCCTATTTATTGGCCCATATAAACATCGCAGTACACTTGTTTAATAACACTTATTTTACAATTTAATATTTTATGTAGCGTGAAACAGAACGTTAATTCAAAACGTATCGTTTGAAGTAACGTTTAACGCTGTGTCAAAGGAACATTTTTATTTGAAAACTGTTTAAAGTTCCACAAATATGTTATTAAACTCGTAATATTGTTATTGCAATGTTTTCTTGAATAAAGCACATATGCACTGAAACACATAATATATTTATTAAAATTATTATGTAAAGGGTAAAGAATTAGATGTAAACAAGGCAGACGTCAACTACTATGACAGGACTGGCCGCGACGACAGTCACGGACGTTTGAGCTGTCGCGGTCGTAGAAAATTGTAGAAGTTTAAGTTAGTTCGGTTAGTTCTTTTGAGCGACAAGCAGTCATTTTATTATTTTCTTGTGTTGATACTTAATACTGTACTTAGTCAGGATTGGGAGCGTCTTAGACGAGATTTTTGAAATAAAATTAATAATTTGATTAATTACTATTTAATATGTGGCAACGTGTTTACAGATTCGGATGCGCACACGGAGTGCGTTCCTAAGAGCTAAACTTAAAATCTAGACATAACAACTTTATCTCTCCAGGAATGACGCAAGCACCGCGATGCAGTCCCGCTCTTATGCTGACATACGCACAATTCGTATTGGCGGTGGTGCTTCCATAACTCCTCCCTCACCAAGTGCGAGACCATCGGTAATATTTTGATTCCGATGATTTCGCAGAACTTGACTTATACAAGACATTTTCTTCCAAATAACTATACTAAGACATGTTATAACTAAAATTACATAGAGTAGTACAGTCGCTAAGCTAACACTATTTGTTTTTAACGCACTATCACTTTTTGCTATTTCACTTTCCACTATTTCACCATTTAATGAGTAGGATAGATGTTTCAAATCATCGAAATTAAGGTGGTTTAGGTTCACTGTCCTGTTCCAATCGATAGATGTTTCCTCTAATTTAGGTAGAACCGCAACCGGGATTACTTGATATTGTATTCTCCTTAAATCATATTGTCGTTGGTGTAGTTTTATATTTTTCAAATAGACATTGCATTTTCCATTAATTTCCAATATATATGTGCCCTTGATCGGTTTCCTGATAATATCATCAGCACATGTTTCGGTAAGTATTATTTCATTTCTTGTATAAATTATCCATTTCAGGGAATCAATGGGCTGTACTTTCAAGCTTTCCAAGTCAACCACGAGCGGTGTACATAGACTGAGGTTTGAAGCAGAATTCATCAATTGTTCTATGCACGTACTTTCAGGATACAATACAATATCGTTTTCCTTGCACAGGAATTGGTTGGGTGCAATCTCTTCACATGGGCTGGCTAGCGGTAAGTATATAGGACCTTTCACCAGAAGGTAAGGATATTTAGGAATTATAACAGTAGCTATACAATTTTTATTAAGAATTGGTAATGAATAAATTTTGAAGTAGTTGTACGTATTCTTATCTATTAGTGGGATTTCCATAATGAATGTTATTTGGTTTTCTTTTACGTATGCTTTAACAGACATAGTTCTTTCTAACATTAGTAAAGTTTTTTCTGTTACAGGATAAATTAAGCTTTCAGTTTTAGAAATATTGTTTAACACTGATAATAATTCAGATGGGTCAACAATGGCTTGATGTACAACAGAAACTTTCGTAAATGACAGCGCAGTTTCGATTTCATTTAAAACTATATATAATGTCCTAAAATTATTTACAAACATATCAAACATGCTTAAAACATATGTAGAGTATATAGAGTTATTTTCTTTAGTACCTATGTTCTTAACAATTCTCTCTATGCGTTTCATGCGTTCGTCCAGGATTTGTATATTTTCCTGTAGAGATGTACTTTTATTAGTAATGGAATCAATCATTTTTGAAATGATAGTTATTTTCTTATCTATGTGAGTTTGGCCAATTTTTAGTTGAGATATTTGAGTGTCATATTGAATAGCATCCTCATGGGCCAGATTACCAGTCAGCGTTTTAATAATTGAGCCGAGAGGGTCAATGAGGCCGCGCTTGAAGCGTTTTGATGGAATAAGCTGCCTGAATTTCATGACTGTCGAGTTACGTAAGTATTCTACCTGTAATTTCATATTTTGGAACTCATTTGCGTATGGCTTATGGATGTCAACTATATTGCTAAACTCTTTATATCTATTAATATTAAATACTAAATCATCATTTATCGCCTTAAAATCTAATATCTTAACTAAAGTCCACTTATCTCTCTCTACTACCGCCTGCCCTTGTTTAACGGGTAGTATGCCTGGATTATTTTTAATCTCTTGAAGTTGAAGGCCCTGGATCTTGATCACGATGTTCAAGATCACGATGATCCGCCACGACCTGTGAAGGACGTTTAACGTTTTTAAGAGGCACTTTAGTTTGTCTTTTTCCTATCTGTACTGGTAATACGTTCCTATCTATTTGTCCTATTACTTTTGCTTTATGGTACCTGGGTTTATCTTTACTTTTTCGTATATTAATGTCCTTCACAAAAATACTGTCTTCTTCTTGTAAACTTAGCTCAGTTTCGCCGCCTTTATTTATTCTAGCTTTTTGCTTAGTAGCAACAATCTTTTCAGCTATGTACCTGTACAGATATTTTGTGCGCTTTGCATGATCTTTTACTAATTGTTGTGTATACGCCTTTTCTACGTTTACATCAAATATTTTACCGGAGTCAGTATGTCCAAATGTTACTTCAAAAGGTGTTAATCCTGTAGTGGAATGTATAGTGTGATTGTATGCCATTATAGAATAGGTCATTATAGAAGCCGCGTCTGTACATTTACGCTCATATTTTGCAAGCCTATATATCTCTATAATTGTAGAGTGAAATCGCTCTACGATGCCGGTAGAGTTGGGATTGTTTGGCGTTGTTATGTGGATCTCTATTTTATACATAGCTAAAAGCTCGCGCATGAGTTCATTGTTAAATTCGGTGCCAGGGTCACAAGATATCTTCCTAGGCACACCGTATATTGAAAAGTACTTTAATAAGGCTCGCGCTACTTCTGTCGAGTGCCTACTTGGGATTTCGATGGCCTGTCCTAGTTTACTGAAAGCGTCTACTAGTGTTAAATAATATTTCTTTTCCATACTAAATAAGTCGATAAATATTTCCTGAAAAGGAGCATCCTGTGTTTGTGTTAATTGCAAAATCGGTTTTATGGGTTTTCTTTCGTATTTCATTTGTTTACAGGGCTCACACATATTTATTACTGCTGCTACGGTATCTTGCATGTTTTCCCAATAATAATTTCGACGAATCCTAACTATTGTTTCTTTAATTCCTCTATGGCAGGTCTTTCCTTCGGCCTTTTGTTCTTTCTCATCCTCTATATATATTACTCTATCAGTGCACTCAAAGAATTCTACTGAATCTTTCTTGAAAATTTCTATAATAACTTTAGTAAATAATCTTCTATGTATTTCGCTCTCAAAGTATATAAAATATTTTCGTTTGGGTGTAATATACTCTTTTAAAAATTGTTTGATTAATTCTTCGTTTTCTAATGGGAGAAACACTTCTAAGACTTTTTGGTTCTTTCTAGACAAATTTTGAACTTGTAATTTATTTTGAAACCAGGAAAACACTAATATTTGGTTTGGTTTAGTGTCAATTGCCTCTCTTAAGATTGGCATCCCAGATGAGTCTGGTTCTATATTGGAGGCTACCGTATCTGTTCTACTACTACTGGTTATTGAAGGAATAGGGAAATTTTCTTGAAATAGGTCTTCTGGTGTGGTCACATTAGAGTCAGAGTCAGAGTCTGAGATCGTTATTATTTCTGTTTCGTTTTTAATTTCAGGCTTAGTAGTATTTTTTTTTTGTTCTTTTAATGGTTGTATTACATTTTGTATGTCGGATTCGTCTATATTAACTTCCATTGATACGTCGTCGTCGTCAGAATCTATGGCATTAAGTTTTATACGTGATAAGGCATCGGCATTACTATTTTGTTTGCCATTTTTATAAATAATTGTAAAGTCATACTCCTGAAGGCGGAGGCGCCAGCGGGTCAGTTTACTGTTTGGTTCTTTCAGAGAATATAACCAAGCAAGAGGTCTGTGGTCGGTAAAAATTTGGAACTTGTTTCCGTACAAGTAAGGCCTGAAATGTTTAACGGCCCAAATAATGGCTAAAAGTTCTCGCTCTATTGTGCTATAGCGTGTTTCCGTGTCGCTAAGTGTGCGACTTGCATATGCGACTGGTTTGTCTGCTCCAATAGGTCCTTGGGATAGGACAGCACCGAGAGCTACATTAGAGGCGTCAGTTGTTAAAATGTAGGGTTTAGTAGAGTCGGGGTATTGTAATAAGGGGGCAGTAGTAAGCACTTCTTTACATTTATTAAAAGCATCTATGTAGTTTTGATCTATGATAATTTTGTTTCGTTTCTTTAGACAAGACGTTAAAGGTTGGGTAATTCTAGCGAAATCTTTAATAAATTTTCTATAGTATCCGACGAGACCAAGAAAACTTTTAATCTCTGTTGTTGTCTTAGGGAGAGGATATTTTAGAATAGCTTCAATTTTATCGTTATTTGGTTTTAGTCCGTCTTTCGTGATCGTATGTCCTAGGTACAAAACTTCTTTCCGTAAGAATTCAGATTTATCTAGTTGTACTTTTAGGTTAGTCTGTCGTAGTCTATTAAAAACGGCTCTAAGTTTCTGTAGGTGCTCCTGAAGGCTGGATGAAAAAATGATTACGTCATCGAGATATATAAGACAATGTATTCCTTGAAGACCTCGCATGATGTTGTCCATTGCTCGTTGAAAAGTTGCCGGAGCTGTTTTAAGTCCGAACGGCATCCTTAAGAACTCATAATGCCCGTTTTGGGTGCTGAAGGCAGTTTTCGGTATATCGTCCTTATTTAATTCAACTTGGTGATAGCCACTAGCCAAATCTAAAGTTGTAAAGTAAGTGCTTTTACCCAGTTTATCAAAAAGGTCAGTTATGCTAGGAAGAGGGTACTTGTCATCTATCGTAATAGCGTTAAGTCTTCTGTAGTCGATCACCATTCTGTATTTTACCTCACCAGAAGCATCGGGTTTTTTGGGCACAAGATGAACTGGTGAACTCCAGGGAGAAAAGGATTCCTGGATTACGTTATCTTTTAAAAGTTTTTCGACTTGTCTATTGATTTCTGCTGCCTGAGCAGGGGCTTGTCTATATGGTTTAGTATAAATTGGATCTTCATTTTTTGTTCTAATGCAATGTTTTACCTGATTAGTAAAACTTAAAGGTATTTGGTCACAATAAAATATATCTCTGAATTCTTCACATAACTTTTGTATACATGCCTTTTCTTCGTCATTCATGTGGTCTAGTCGTAATTTAGTTAGATTTTCGCATAATAATTGGTCAGTCTCTATTTTTAAATTGTCTATAGAATTAACAAGGCATTCTTTTTCATTATATTCAGACACTACAAAAGGCTTTGTGACACATATTTCTACATATTTATCTGATGCATTTTGTATGACGGTTGTTGCATAACCATTAATACATTTCACAAGAGCGGTAGGCATCCGCACTCCTTTATAAAATTCAATGTAATTTAGTATTCCTTCACCATTTATTATATTAGTTGGTATTTTTGCTCGAATTTCTGTTCGCGGAGGAAGTTCTACAACATGTATAACGTTAATATCCGAATCTAGACAGATAGGTATTTCCGCAGTCTTCGTTATTAGAACACGTCTTTTTAGATCTATAACGGCTTCTAATTGCTTTAAAAGATCATTTCCTATCAACCCATCGTATAGTGAATCAACGTTATATACGTAAAATTTATGATAATCTGTACTTTGAAATATAGAGAATAGGGGAATTTGTATTACATGACTATGTTTACTTGAGGCATGTGTGCTAACTACTTCGAATGGTTCGTATGAAATATAATTATGAAAATATTGATTTGCTTTTTTAGGATGTATAAATGAACGAGTGCTACCCGTGTCGATCATGAACTTGCCTTCTATTTCCGGTATGTATATATGTGGTAACTTTAATTTTAAAGTATTACAGTTTAGAGTTATTCTTTCAGGTGTTGCTCTGTGGAGGCCCGTATACAAAAATTTTCCACTTGTGGGATGGATTCAGCCGTCTGGTTACCATTATCATTATTTTCTAACTCTATCTTTGGATTTTCAGTTTCCGAGTCTATCGGAGAAGTATTTTCTTCGCAAGGAAAAACATCATAGTAATATCCCTCGAAATTTGTAAAATAATCATCATTATAAGGATACAGTTCTAATTCATTAAGAGGAAAACCTTGCTGAGGTGATCTTTGCGGAGCAGTTCTCATAGTAACATCTGTGTTGTTTGGTTGAGGTTTATTTTGTGTGTTTTGTTGTGGAATCGTATTACCATAACGATTATTACTACCGAATCGTTGTGGAAGCATTGGTAACATTTGTTGATAGCCAGGGGGTCTATAACCGAAATTAGGTCTATATCCAAACGGAAGTTGCATTGGCATAAAGTTTTGTTTATTCATACCAAATTGGCCTTGGAATGGATGGGGTCCTTGCGGCAAGTTAAAAGGCCTTTTCGGCGGGATTCCGAAATTAAATTTGGGTGTTGCACCAAAATTATTTTTAAACTAGCTTCTGCCAGCGGCTTCGCCCGCGTGAAGTTTGAAATTATCCCACGGGATCTTATTACCGGGATAAAAAGTATCCTATGTGTTAATCCAGGTAGTAAACTATCTGTGTGCTAAATTTGATCCAAATCCGTTCAGTAGTTTTTGCGTGAAAGAGTAACAAACATCCATACATCCATACATCCATACATCCATACATCCATACATACAAACTTTCGCATTTATAATATTAGTAGGAAGTAGGATGGTTGATTTTGTTGCATCATCGGAAGTCTGAAGCCCGTAGGCTGTTGAGGTAAACCAAATTTGAAAGATTGCTGAGGTGCCGATGTTAAAGTAAGCTATGGTTTCGAATTATGGTTAGAGTTTAGCATTTTACCTCGCATTTGATACTGCTCATAGAAATTAATTTCTTCTAAAACTATGGACAAGGCCTCTTCCAAGGTCTGTGGTTTTTTAAGACGCACTATACGTACCATATTTTCAGGTAAATTGTATAAAAATACCTGTAGGGCTGTATTATTATATATGGCAGTCTTACTTACTCGTGAGTTTGTGTCATTGGTTTGATTAACTTTTGATAATAGAACAGACTTTACTGATTGAATCCGTGCGCAAAAATCTGTGTGACTTTCATTATTTTTAATTTTTAATGTCTCTAATTCTATGGCCAGACATTCTTCGCTTCGTGGATCACCAAAGTGTATCTCAAACAATTCTTTGAATTCCGCCCACGTCCGGATGTCTACGCGCTCGCTTATCAGCGCTGCTGCGTCGCCCGTTAGACGGCTAGTCACAACATACATTAAATATTCTTCTTGTAATTTGGATGATTTAAATTTGTCAATTATGTATTCACATGTACGCAGAAACAAATTCAGATGGCGTTTATTGCCATCGAAACTTGGGAGAATTTTATATAATTCGTTGGGAATGAGTTTAACTTCCGTCATTTCGGCGGTAATTTGTGACAAGTTTTTACGTTAAAATTAACTCTATGAACTCTACTTGTTTATTACAATAATTATAACTAGTTATTAATAATTATATTACCTATGATTAATAATTATATCTTAGAACTCAATAAAATTATGTTATCTGAAATGTTACCTACGATGTAAAACTCTATTATTATTCTATCACTCTATTTATTTTCATTATTTTACTATCTCATGTATTTTTACATTAGGCACTTATAATTAATTTAAGAAAACCATATAACAGTCAAAATGGAAAATGTCCAATTCCAAGTTAACAAGGGGTATGATGGATATGAGGTATAAGAAAGGAGGTGAAAAGTCGTACTCACCAGCCTGCCTCGCCCATCATCAGCTCTCGTCTCCAAGTCACGTCGCTGACAATATTTGTTTGGTTCGTTGGACCACTTCGCCGTACACCACGCGTACCGTTGTGAAGATCGGAAAAGTCTATTCGCGAAAAATCACTAGTTAACGCGGGACAGCTTCCTCAGTGATCCGACCCGGCTGCGCCAGTCAGGATTGGGAGCGTCTTAGACGAGATTTTTGAAATAAAATTAATAATTTGATTAATTACTATTTAATATGTGGCAACGTGTTTACAGATTCGGATGCGCACACGGAGTGCGTTCCTAAGAGCTAAACTTAAAATCTAGACATAACAACTTTATCTCTCCAGGAATGACGCAAGCACCGCGATGCAGTCCCGCTCTTATGCTGACATACGCACAATTCGTATTGGCGGTGGTGCTTCCATAACTACTTTGTATTGTACTGTACTTTGTATTGTACTGTACTATATACTGTACTTTGTATTGTACTGTATTGTATAACGGGCTGGTGTCCGGAACTCCACGTCAAAGCGCGTATTTTGCGTATGGGTTAAATAATCTACCACGCGAGCCCAGTTCGGGTTGGTAGATCTCACATGTCTTCGAATTTTTGGTTCTAAGACATGCCGGTTACCTCACGACGTTTTCTTTCACTGTTTTTTATTGATATAAGTGAAGAAAAAAATACTATATGGATATTTCCTCTTAACGTAAAAGGTGCCTATAGCAAAACCGATGGTGTCTCTTAGTTAATACTACAAAGTTACTATAAAGTACTTGGTTGGGTCCATGAGAAGCACAAACGTCTTCAGCGTATTCAGCACATGAATTCAGATCTTTTAGTGTAAAAAATTATCCTGTATAGCTAATGAATAATCTTTCTATGCAGTAGCATTTCCAATTTCCTTTATTTTCTTGCTTATGAGAACAGGCCTATGACATAAACAAGGAAGGAAGCAAAATTAATTAATAAAGTTATAAAATAACTGGACATAAAATAAATTTGCTTGTTTTTAAAAGGCAATTAAGTAGCACTTTTAGAAACTGCCAGTCTGAACATTTTTATACAGAGGAAATTGAAAAACGTCAAATTACATTGAAACTCATTAATTGATTGATTTTATCTTAACATCTGCACCTAAATCAAACCTTTTATCAATTCCCTTTTATAAGGTGGAGACGACATTAAGACAATAAATAAAGAAGAAGACGCTAGTAGAACAACAAGTATCCAATATTTTTCGGAAATATTATGTCTGATGGACAATTTTTTTTTTTCATCTTAATATTAGTTCAGTAATCTTAAGTACAGTCTGTACTAATTCACATCTGGAAATAGGTTAACCAAGATTAATTTTAGGTTCCATTTTAAAAGACAAAAAAAAAAAAAAATTGATTTGATGGCACATGCAATTTTAATTAAGTACCTGTTGTCTATGTATTTAAAGAAACCTTAATAAAATACACAGCATTCACACACAATATTGGGCTTAATGATTGATCTCACAATATCATCACCTGCCTAGCCTTTTCCCAACTGTGTTTGGGTCGGCTTCCATTCGAACCGGTTGCAAGTAAAAACCAATATTCTACATGGAGCCTATCTGACCTCACAACCCGGTTAGTACTGGGTAATACGATACCCCATGGTAAGACTGGTTGTCAACTTTATTGGGCCACTGACTACCTGTAACGACTGTCAAAGATCTACAAATGACTGCCAGGACCAACTGCTTAACGTGCTTTCCGAGGTAAGTAGGGAATTGGGTATGTAATGGGTGGTGACCCATCCACAGATCAACCTAAGCAAGCACGGCTTAACCCAGAGATCGACCTGAGCAGCTGTTTTTATTTAGCTACGAGTTCCTCAATCCTCATTGATCTTACTATGTTCAAGTTAATAAATTAAACAAAAGAAACCAAGCAAGAGTTTTTACAAGAAAATCTCTAATACCATAAACTAACAAAATAGGTACACCACAATCCACATTACTTAACATAATAAATATTATAAGCATAAGACTGATACCACTACGCAAAAACTGTAGTTAAAGTACGGAACGTAGTCAACAACAATTCAAAATTTGCATAACGCGGACCTCTGAACTGCGGTGGCAGGGGCAGAAAGTTAAGTATAGCCTGTATAATATACAGGGTGTTTCCTCCGTGACTCGGAAAGCACGTTAATCTGTTGGTCCCGACTGTCATTTGTCCTTCTTTGACAGTCGTTATAGGTAGTCAGTGGAAGTAGAACAAGAAGAAGAAAGTCTGACAACCGGTCTTACGCAAGTGGTATCGTGTTATCCAGTATTAACGGGATTGTGGAGATCAGATAGGCAGTCGCTCCATGTAAAATACTGGTATTTTACTTGGATATTTTATTTAGCTCTATCCGGTTAGACTGGAAGCCGTCCGCAAGATATTTGGGAAAAGGCTAGGCAGATGATGAATACAACATAACAGGTTGTTTAGTAGACGGACCGCCAAAATGTTTTTAGGAGTAGGGGAGGCTTCTATGTACTAGTTTTTAACGGGTGCTAATTAAACAGGCTTCTTTTTATTATCATTTTTTGCCTCCAAAAATGTATGTTGCCTTCTAAATTACTAAGTCAGCCACAATTAACGAGCATCTAAATAATACTATCTTAGCCACGTCTAGTTATCTTCTATGTAAACCACTCTAAATACAACTCAGCATGATGGTTATTTTTTAGCATCTAAATTTGTAACATGCATTCTAACAGTAAACTTCTAAAATACTATTAAATCACATCAAAACTTATATTTATTTAGCTTCTATTTTTGTAACTCAGTACGTTTAAATGTAACTCATCCCATATTAATTGATCGTCAAAAGTTTGCTAAAAATGTCATCAAATAGTACTTATATTGGCCACTTTATATATATGTCACCGTAAAATTGTCAAACACGTTATATTGTAATCTCTCTAGCGATATTGTAAACTCTCGAATTATTGTCTAATGAACATACTGCTTACAATAAAACGCATTATTTTTCGTGAAATGCATGCGATGGTAGTCAACTCACGGTGTTGGGGGAAGGAGGGGTCCCCCTTGCCCAGTGGTACCACACTCATGAAAAGATACTATACCATTCCTGAGAAATATCGATTAATATAACCTAACCTTAAAACACTTTATATTCCCCTAAAAAGCATAGTCGACGGAGCCCCGCTTCGCGGGGCCCCTATTTCCGAGTGCAGGGTTTAAAGGAACCTAACTAACCTAACGGGGGGGTGCCCCAAGTCCCGATTATGGGGGCAGAGATACTTCTGTAAATTTAGTTGACAATAATTCGAGAGTTTACAATATCGCTAGGGAGAAACACGTTATATTGTAATATAACGCACGAACTACAATAAACAATTACACGTGATCAACTCAACTCGTCGTTACATGAATCGAATGGCGCTCTCTGATTGGCGCAAATGACCGGTCGCAGTCATCTCGCGTACTCGCGCCAAATCATGCAGTGGCTATTTTGACGATAAAAGAATATGATGTATTATTGACGTGATAACGTCTTATAAATTGATAATACCAGCAACACTCATGAAAAATAGTAACGTTCCATGTTCCATAGTAACGTTTCACCGTTCCACGTGTTTTATTACATAAAATAACTAGCTGACTCGCGCAACTTCGTCTGCGTCTCATAATTTGAGATTTAAACTATCCTATCTCTCAAGTTGGATCGAACTGCACATGGTGTGCGAATTTTATTATAATCGGTTAAGTGGTTTAGGAGTCCATTGAGGACAAACATTGTGACACGAGATTTATATATATTAAGATGATTATGACGTTTTTTGCGGAGTTTTAAAACAGGCCGACTCAAAAGTGTCCTTGTTACGTAACATCTTAAACGGTAAATGATAAATGATAAATGATAAATGATAAATGATAAATGTTAAATGATAAATGATAAATGATAAATGATAAATGATAAATGATAAATGATAAATGATAAATGATAAATGATAAATGATAAATGATAAATGATAAATGATAAATGATAAATGATAAATGATAAATGATAAATGATAAATGATAAATGATAAATGATAAATGATAAATGATAAATGATAAATGATAAATGATAAATGATAAATGATAAATGATAAATGATAAATGATAAATGATAAATGATAAATGATAAATGATAAATGATAAATGATAAATGATAAATGATAAATGATAAATGATAAATGATAAATGATAAATGATAAATGATAAATGATAAATGATAAATGATAAATGATAAATGATAAATGATAAATGATAAATGATAAATGATAAATGATAAATGATATATGATAAATGATATTTATTCAGCAAGTAGGTTTTCTCAAACACTTTTACACGTCATTTTGACGTGATAACGTCTTATAAATTGATAATACCAGCAACACTCATGAAAAATAGTAACGTTCCATAGTAACGTTCCATAGTAACGTTCCACCGTTCCACGTGTTTTATTACATAAAATAATGATTATGACGTTATCACGTAAATCTATCGTCCGTAAACCGACTTTACAGACAACCAATTTTTTTACATGCTAAGTTATAATAAATGATGCTTTCTGTGGAAGCCTGAAATATATTTTTGAGGACATTGCGTTAACGTAAAATGGTAACGAGATGTAAAATCCGTGGCCGAGTTAGTAAATTAAGTGGCCATGTATAAACAAGAAGGACAAGTCACAATAATTGATGATTTTACTTGACGCTTTCTATAGAATATTTAGTTGTCGTTGTAAAAAGACGAATTAGTTTATTAGAGGCTATGTCATTTTCGCGTTGCTTAGTTATAAAATTAGAAGTTTAATCACGTGTCCAATACATAATTTTGTGGCTACACTTATTATTTCCCGTTTTTAACTGCCTGTGTTTAATTGTCACGCGTCGCAAAATGACACCACCAAATCATAAAAGTGTGGTTTTGGGTTTCATAAAACGCAATAGTTTATGTTGTTTAGACATACACAATGTACATTTTTCAAACTAAATATTGTGTGTCCTTTCAAAATTTTAATATAAAGTTGAAGAATGTTTCATTTTATTTAATTTAGAAAATGTTAATTAAAGGTTTTTCTGAGCTAGCAAACAACACACCCAATCCTTTAAAAAAAATGTGTCGATCCTTCTACCAAACACCCTGTATAGCCAAGTATCGGTTATTGCATAAATAGCGGCGCATCGTGGCTCCGTTCTGCATGAAACATTCATGACGAAGAACTATATATTTTGCTTTTACATCTCTCTTCATGTGCAGTGATCGTAACTCAACTTTGAACATTGAAATGCTTTTTAAATAAAGCTGGGAGTTTAGGGTTTTAATAGGATTTGATGTGTGAAAAAGAAATGGAGAATTCAGCTCCATTTTTTTTAAGAGACGTTATTTGTCAGTAAGTGTTTCGTCCAATTATTTATAAAAGTAAATGAAGTGCTTGGTCGCTAGAGACAAAATATTTTTATAAACTTATTTGTGTCACGAAGTCTTAATAAAAATACTTAAGTTAGTCTAAAAACACTAACTTAAGCCCAACAGAGAATCATAACGTATCGAATTTATTCAAGTACCCAACTAAGCACTTTCAAATATTCCTCTCACAGTCTACTTAATAAATAAACTCCATTATCCCGTCCAAATATTTCGATAGCAGTATAACACTGTCACGTTAGGAGTTCGCTGAAAAAACTCGCAAATTATCGTCTATCGGGGCATCCCGCAAATTGCCGTGTTGCATTTTTCATGAGGTCCTATAGTACCCGATGGTATGAATTGTTGATTTAATTATTGAGATAGCTCCCTACTCCGAGTTTGAAGAATGGTAAGAGATCGTTTTGGTTAATCATGAATAATAGGAGATCCAATGGAAATTGTTCGAGAAAGATGGTGTAAAAAAGGACGAAGAAAAGTTTGTGGATATTGCAAAATGTCGTGTTGTTAAACTGATGTAGGACTGTGGAACTGTTAAGTATTTTTAAGATAATATTGCCAAATCAGTTAACTATTTTAATGTCTTTATACAATATTTAGTCATCTCACTACTGTTATAAATAGCAAAGTTTGGATGGATGGATGAATGTGTGTTAGTCAGACACGCCAAAACGGTTTCACGGATCTGTATGAAATATGACACAAAGACAGATTATAATCTGAAATACCACATAATTATGTTTTTTTTTCTTCTTACACATACACATCGCGGGCAGCAGCTGGTATAAAAGCAGAAGTAACAAAAGTAACTAACTCTACCAAGACTAGGCTCGACAGTTCTGAGAAATTTGTTACTTTCCTAGATAATAGGTAAGGTAGTTTTCAATTTCAGTTAAAGCGCAGGCACTTTCTTTACGAAAAAAGTCTCACTGATAAATACCATAACATACGCTGACAACAACATAATACATTTCCCAAAACTTTTATTCTTAAGCGGCGGCCATTTTATTCGCCATCTTGCAAAAATACAAATAATTATGGCCACGACACAATGACAGTTCTTTTTGTTTTAATTAAGTAATGTGCGCTGAAATACGTTGCAGAATGATATTGAAGAAGTTTTTTGGTAAGTATTGTTTTATTTTAGTTTAGTCTGGAAAATTAGCAACTCAATTGTAGTTTTTTTCTCCGTAGAAGGTAGAAAAACCAGTTTGTGGGAAAATTGTCTGGAGAAGTTTTCATTATAACAATGTTAGTGTTGTAAAAGTTTTCAACAGTTGTTTGGTAACTTAAGTTAGATATATTACTATTAACGTTTTTGTTTTGTTGACTCATTTTGTTAGTCTAAAACTACGTTAATACACATGTCTAAGATAAGACTTGCTGAAAACATGTATCACAACTTTCTATGGTGAAATGTGGTGTTAGTTAGAATTGACAAAATGTCGTATCGCGTAAATAATTTAACGATAATTAATCAACAATTATAATGTTTGGTAATACTTAAGTATAACGTACACGAGGGTTAAGAAAAGGTATATATTTATACATACCCACATTTCGCCCGTTATATCAACTGGTCACAAATACAGACTCCGTAACAGTTACAGAGAAAGGGACATGCCCAAATTTCATAGTGATCTTGGCCTTGGGTGCACACTTATGAAATAATGTAATAATTGTTAATTGTTATATAAATAGTCAAGATATTAAAAAATAAATAATTGGTTAAATAAAACTTCGGATTTCATTTTAGAAACTATCATCATGGCCCTACCAACCCGACAACAAGCTATGTGAGGAGTTTTGGATGAAGCGGAAGCAGAATCAATATAAAATCGTTAAGGATAGAAGAATCGAGGAGTCCATTTTAATGCCAATTCATTGGTTTTATGTAAAATCCAGAATAACAACAACAAACACGGATAAAAAAAATCGAGTCGAGAGTTAACTTTGTATTATCTGTGGTTTAAGTGACGTTTGTAGATTGTTTGACAACCACAGACTATGACTTTTTAAAATAAGGGAACGGTTGCCAGTGCAATTAAATAAAAATCGATACCTTAATGATTTTGATCGATACTAATTTTAATTTGATTTCACTTGATGACAATACCATGTACGAGTATATCCTCCAACTTATGTTAATGTTTAGAAGCACCATCCTATTTTTCATAAAATGTCAGAAACGGTCTGTTTTTATGTCGATTACTGTCACTTGACTAAAAAAACGTAGGTATTGATCGATATAAATTGGTTTCTTTTTTTAAAATGGCAATACTTCTATGCCGGTATTTTGTAGATCCCTTAATCTAATCATTTCAAAACTTATTAATTACGCTAAAATATTCCTTACTTTTAAGATAAAGTATACAAGTTGATAATTCATATTTATTTATCATGTGTTTTTTAACACAAATCTTTTTCGTGTGCGTTTCATGGCTAAAACTGGGCAATTTCTGTCGGAAAAACGCAATCACTTGTTCGACCCGGGAATCGAGCCCAGTATCTCAAGCTCAATAGTCGCGCTTGCGACCACTCGACCAGCGAGGCAGTTTAGTATAAAACTACAAAAAAATAATATGTACGTATGGACAATTGGACACGTAACATAATACCTAAGTTTATCTCAACTATTCTTTTCATTATAACTACGGTTGATTCACATATGTCCATTATGCATATTGTACGACTTAGGTCAGTCAGTTTAATACCCCATTTAGATTCAAATAAAATCAAGCGCACTAATGAACACTTGATTGGATATGACGCTCGCTACGCTCGCACTTTGCCTTAGGCACACACACTTTCTGTTACAAATATCGTCGTCGCTCCGCCGGCCTATGCTCCTCACGCACGCTAGCAAAACCAAACCGTAGATGAATGGTCCTTTATGGATTTCGTTATTAAGTACAAAAATCTGTGAAACGATCTTTAGGTATTTCAAACAGATCTTTTGGCCGTAGTTATATCAAAAACAGTGAGGATACATTTAGGTATTATGATACGTACCCGTACGTATCATCAGTAGCCTCATCATATAATACACAAAAACCAATTCTATCTCTAGCCACCAAGAAAAGGATATTAAAATACTTCAAGTCTTCTAGCCACTTATCACCGACCGGTTCCAGTGTCCTCAAAATAAATCACGGGTTATCGGCGATTCGCACTTGTTCGTTTTCTTGGCCCGAAGTATTGAAGTGAAAACGTTCCCCTACTTTGGGATCTGAATCGGAAGTTTATTTTGAGTGGTTCGTTTCTGTACTAGCTTACATTTTTTAGGTAAGATTGAATGGAGTAAAGTTGTCATTAGCACAATACACCATTTTAAAATACATTTACATTATTATTATAGGAAAAAACATTCGTCCAAAACAATATGATCCATGGCATGGCTTTTTTTTTGTCTTTAGAACTTGCTTTGTCTTATTTTTAAGAGTGATGGATATGAATGTTAATGGAACTGAGAAAGCAAGGCCAAAGAAAACATGGTTGACTTGATTGAGGAATGATAAGTAAGAGACCGGAGTAAATGATACCGATCACGTCTGACAGGAGAGAATGGAAGAAAAAAACGTGTTGCGCCGACCTCAAATAGAATGGGACAAGGACAGAAAGATGAAGATGATGATGAACTACTACTCATCATCATCATCATCATAATTTCAATCAAAATACGTCCACTGCTGGACATAGGCCTCCCCCCAAGTGTCGTCACATTGACCGGTCCCGTGCGACTCTCATCCAACGGATTCCCGCAACCTTCACCAGGTCATCGGTCCGGGAGGTCTTCCAACGCATCGTCTAACTACTACTGTTTGATTGAAAATTATTTCAGTTTTATTTCACAGTTCCTTCTGTAATAAAAGTGGTTTATTACATAGTGAATTACATAAACAGTGGTATCCTACCGTAATGAAAGAAATACAAACTGATCAACTCAGTAAGTATTTGTATATTTCTTGGAAGGTTTTCAAGCTATGTCAGTGGAGTCGACATTTAATTAAATATTTGTGACAGTAATTGATAGGAAACTGCTTACTTTATATATTTCATACATCAACGGGTGTGTCAGGCTGTGTAATTATAAAGGTTTGAACTTATTTAGGTTATTATTTTGTGCTCAAATTGCGTGTAATGCCTTGTCTGCTTTTACGTTTGTTTTAATAATTGTGATTGACTTAGAAATATGTCTCATTTGTGAAATTTTAGTCGACTTAAAAAGCCAAAATGTTGTATGAAACATACACTAATATTTCAAGCAACTAAAAGCAGTTTATTTTGTAGAGGTAATTTTGGTTGTAGAACGTTATTTTTTAGTCGTTTTAATCCCTTTAGGGGCGGATAGTATTCATGAAAATGATTAACTTTTACTATGGGACCGACTATGAAATCTCGAAAAAAATCAGCTGTTTCATACATTATTGGTCGCGTAACTCGAAAAAATGTAGGCAACAGCTGATTTTTATTTCGTGATTTCATAGTCGGTTCCATAGTTTTCTTTTTTAAAGAGTACCAAATTCTGGTTGTTAATTTTCATGAGTACTAAGAGGTATTAAAACCACAAAAAAATAACGTTGTTAGAATATAACTATTATAAAATTATTTCAACTTGAAAACATTAGACTGCCGTAAAGTATCTAATTTTGTGGTCAATTAAATATCTACATAATAATGATGATTAAAATCAAACCACTTTAATAATAGTCGTAGACGACAATAAAACAATAAGTATCTGAATTGATGTGCAATAATAAACTTGTAATAACATTTTAAGAGTTTTACATGTAGTTAAACCGAATCCCGTTTGTTAAATAGGCAATAAAAGAACCGTAATGCTAATGAAGAACTTTAAAACTATGTGAAAACTTTCTATATGGAGGTTTAGTGAAACCTACGACATTATAGTTTGAGGTAGTTTTTCGTACCTAATGGATAAAAGGGAGATTTTGGTATTCATTAAAAAAAAACTCGCGATTTAGAAGATACGGTACATGGATATGCTTTATTATACACTAACGTTCCGCATAAGCCTACAGCAGTCCACTGATGGACATTTTAGGCCTCAATCGCACGCCATTCACCTCGATTCTCGGTCAATTTTTTTTTTTGGTTTTGAAATCATCAATTGACTCCTCTCGCTCTGGGCGGAGAAGAAGGCGAGTGTCCGACTTTTACTGACTAAAACCCATCCATGTTCCTTCCTCGCCCTTTATGTTCCGGGACCACGGTATCTCTTTCGAATAGTCCCGCAGCCCCGGTAGGCATCGGCTCTTGCGGATCCCTTCCTTTCTGCTGACATCTTTTGAGGCGCGCGTGGAGCACGAACGCGCCGTCGACACGGCCTGTGTCATAAGACGGACGGGCGGCAAGCTAGCCCATGGCGTTTACAGGCCCGCGGATTCTCAGCACCTGCGAAGATGATGCGTCCTTACGCTTGCCGATTCACGGACTCCACTCATCATGGGTCATCAATTCTACGGCAAATAATAATCGCCAGTCCAAATCTGGTTCTCTGTCGGACACTCTCGTTTCGCGATCCCTCAGAGAGATTTCAAGCGTTCCATAGATTGCTGAGCGAATGTCTAAGTCAGGTGCCACTAACATACCTTCCGCCTGACGCAGGTCCTCACCGGACACGGATGTTTCGGGAGGTACCTGCACCGAATCGGGCGGGAGGAATCGCCCGGGTGTCTCCACTGCGAGGATCGACCGGAGGACACGGTGGAGCACACGGTGGAAGTCTGCCCTGCGTGGGCGGAGCTCTGCCGTGTCCTCGTGGCGGCGATCGGCGACGGCGACCTCTCGCGTCCGGCCCTGGTTCAATCCATGGTCCGGAGCGAGACGGAATGGGAAGCCGTCGCCTCCTTCTGCGAAGCAGTCATGCTAGCGAAGGAGGTGGCGGAACGAGAGAGGGAGAGATCCTCTCTTCCCGGCCGCCGCGGGAGACGCAACGGGCGTCGGGGGCCACGTGGTGGCTACCGGCCACCGTAGATGCGGGCCTGTGGACGGTTGGCTATGGGCTAGCTAGCCGTCCGGCCGTCTAACGACGACGACAGGCCGTGTCGACGGCGCGTTCGTGTTCCACGCGCGCCTCAAAGAGATGTCAGCAAAAAGAGAGGGGCCCGCAAGGGCCGAAGCCTGCCGGGGTTGCGGGCCTGTTCGAAAGAGATACCGCGACCCCGGAACGTAAAAGGCGAGGAAGGAACATGGATGGTTTTTAGTCAGTAAGAGTCTGACACTCCCTCCCGCTCCGCCCAGAGTGGGGGGGGTCATTTGATGATTTCCCATCCTTAAAAAAAAAAAAAAAAAAAAGGTGCCACTAACATATAACGAAGCTCAATACAAAAACGAAATATCTGAGATATGGGGCAGTTATAAGGTATCTTTCTGACTAAAAGAGAATAAAAGAAGAAGCCCTAGAGTGGAACGGAATGGGCTAACATTAATCAAATAACTAATAGAGTACAAAGCAGAAATGAATATTTACCCTGATCCTGAACAGGCTTACCACCTATTTGGTGGAAATATAGCAATGACTTGAATTTACCTTATATGAGAAATTCATCAAAGATAGCTTGGTTATGCATTTCAGAACACAAGTTTAGCTAAAAACGTAGACTGCAGGCCAACTTAATCTCCGGGGCTGCGGAACTGTTCCGGGGCTGTGGGTCTGTCCTGGGGTAGCGGGATTGTTCGAAAGAGGTACACGATATCTCTTTCGAACGATAGCCCCGGAATATAAAGGGAGAAGAAGGAACATAGATGGGTTTTAGTAAGTAAAAGTCTGACACTCCCTCCCACTTCGCCCAGAGCGAGAGGAGTCATTAAATTTGATGATTACCCATATAATAAAAAAGGCCAACCTAATCTACCTAACCAAAACCAGATCAAAACCGCACTTTAGCTTTTGGTTGTAACTAAAAGCATACAGTGTAAATATGGTAACACCACGCACTTAAATTAACACAAACTGGGGTTTTAAGAGGGCCGCTCGAGTCACGTTACAAATATTTTAATTAAAAAAAATAACTTCTGAAAAAACGCTTCAGAAGTCGGTGACCTTTGTTTGATTGATTTAGTTTTTTTGTCACCGACTTCTGAAGCGTTTTTTCAGAAGTTATTTTTCACTTTTTTGTTTTCTCTGAAGTCGGTTTTATTTTTTGTAAAAAAGTTTTTATTTTTCGCTTTTTAGTGGTTCACATGTGCTTACCCCTTCAAAGCGTACCGGCGTGATTTTAAGTTATGAACTGATGTAAACAATAGACAGATATGAGATTTCGGCAATCCCAGTACATTTGCTATCATTTATTGAGGAGTTCCGTTGCATATCTCCGAAGTTCTTCACCACATCTTCATCAAATTGAAATGGGATCACTTCGAGAAAGTACACTTCCTAAAACTACCCAAATCTCTTCTAGTGTGCCTATAAAATGTGAAGAGTTCTCTCTTTCTCCAGAATCCCATCATCAGATACTGATTTGATGATTATGAGACCACACAGAAAGCACCAGCTTTTAAATAAAAAAAGAACCATCAAAATCGGTTAACCCAGTCGAAAGTTCTGAGATAACAAACATTTTCGAAATCTGGGTGTATTTTGCACATGTGCGTACCCCCTCAGAGCATACAGGGGTGATGTTACGTCATGTAGTATGAACAATGAACCTACAAGCGATTGCAGCAATTACTGCAGATTTGCCGTCTATTTTTGAAGAGTTCCATTGTGTATCTCGGAAGATCAGCATCAGATCTTCAGCAAATTAAAATGGGACCAAACGACAAGCACCAGCTTTCAAACAAAAAAAGAATCATCTAAATCGGTTCATCCAGTCAAAAGTTCTGAGGTAACAAACACAAAAAAAAAAAAAATACAGACGAATTGATAACCTCCTCTTTTTGGAAGTCGGTTGAAAAATGGACTTCACAGTCATAATCATAAAGCTCATTTTAAGAATTTTAGTTTTTTAACGTAATCATGTTCTGCCAAAGCAGCCAATTTAGGCCCGCTGATCACTTATTGGATAATAAGTAGATAGTTGATACGCTCATTACCGTCCTATCATGCAATCAACGGGTAGCTGACTCTGATTGCATACAAACAAGAGGACAACAGTCAAAAACTTTCAAATGAATTGATACACAAACTATTCGCTTGCAACAATAAAAACCCAACAGACTCTTTTCAAAAATATAGACAGAAGTTACACCAAACACTTCTTTTTGGACTTTGAAGCCATGTGGCTCAAAAACCTGCACGATAAAGCCGGGTCCAGACGTGTGTATCGCGTTATCTAAGATTACGTGTAATTTAGCGTCAACAGTGTGGACGGCACTGCGAGCACTGCGAATGCCATCGTGTTCGAGCTGAAAACCTACAGCAGCGAGCGCCGGTGCAAGCGTTACATGTGTTGGAACCCGGCTTAAAACCTCTATCTATTTAAATTGATGCACATACAACTTCAAGCTCAAATGGAACTGGGCTGTCCACATCTGTCTCATGCCGGAGGAAAGCTACTACAAAATGGGTCCCAAAAAGCAATAAACGTCAACGCAACAGGCCCAGAAGGAGATGGCGGGACGAACTCGACACCTTCCACAAGGATTGGCGTTTAACAGCATAAGATAGGGATAAGTGGAAGGAGGGAAGAGAGGCTTTCGCCTAGCAATGGGACACAAAAGGCTTATAATAATAATACACTTCAACCAAACGACTTTATCTGTCCACGCGGGAAAACATAGACTAACTAAAATAAACTTAGGTATCAAGTTTGGCATTTCGATGCATTTTTTCTTGATAAACAGCACCACCAGGAACTGTGCACTTACGTCGTGTTGTACTTTGGCTAATGTCAGTGTTACACAACAGTCAAACAATATAGTTCAAACGTTAGGCTGAAATCCATTTACTAACTTAGATTTCTTAGCTCTAGCAAATACTGTCACGCTTTATCCGAAAATAAACCTTATTAGCATAAAGTTCATGTGCATAATCCTACACGCGATTGTGATCAAAGCATATCATGCGAATAAAACCATCAACTATGTGGCAATAAGGTTCCTATTCGGATAAAGCGTGTTTGAGCCAAATTCGTTCAATAGATCTTTGCCATAGTCACGGTAATAGGTCTCAGCCTAACAAATGGGGCGTGGATGACAAGTTAAATCGAGAAAATAAAGCTAAACAGGCATTTTATCATTCTATTTGTCTTGAAAAAGCCGGAGATTTTTAGGGTCTTTAAAACAACATTATAAATGTAAGACGAAGAAAAAAGCGCTCCCTCTTAGATATAAAAGATTTAGTAAAAAGTTGACAAAGGCCCGGAAAATTAAAAGACACTAGTTTAGCTCAGACTAGACTATTAACTTGTTCGTTGAGCTACACCCATATCCGTCCGTTTATCAAAAGATAACTAAATTCAAATTACGGCGCTGACAGCAAGACATTAAGTTTACGACTTTGCTAGGCTGTACGGGGAGTTTTCTTTGCATTGCAATTAAATGTTTCGCTTGTTCGTTGTTATTTCCACGTCAACGTCAAAACTGTCATTGTCAGAATTATACACTGTCAAATTGATAATAGTATGAGAGACTAATTCATTTAAATGACAAATAGCACAAGATGCATTTTTGCGTTTTACTGTTATTTTAAATATTTCACGACTGTTTCCTTCTTTTACAAATAATTCAAGATGATTCCGAACTGAAACAAATACCCTTATTCCCCATACTGTATTTAATTTAAAATAAACACAACAAATCCTGACCAAACAAACGCCTTCGGAGCCCGATGTCATACAAAATCGAGAAGCACACAAGACCCTTTTTTCAAGATTACAAAGAGCAAACTCTAGCATTGTAACGAAAATAGTCTAGGAGCCAGTAGCTTGACAAAGTATTTCCGATTCCAATTCAATTTATTCAGAGTACTCTTCAAGTGTTTATTCGCTCAACACAAGGGGGCTTTAGTAGTAAGAATTTTTTCACCTTTTTTTAGATGAACTCCCGGACAATGTTTCTTTTGTTGGTTTCTTTGTTAAAGATAAATACAGGCGGTGAGATGTCGAGGCGTTTTGTTGAAATTAATGATATTACAGTAATAGTAGGTACCCTCCTTATAAATTGCCGGACTTACCGACTGGTAGAATGTTGTTGTTTGCTGTTATTACCTGAAAAGAGTGAGATGTTTTCATAAGTTTTAATTTCAATACAATACACAGCAGAAATAGGTCAACGATGCACATACTTTTGTGCCACAAAATAATGATCTTTAACACAGTCTTATTAGATATAACTTGCTTTAGCTTTAGCTTGGCAGGCGACGCCGATATTCTGATCTACATAAATAACTTGCCGATGCTCTCTGACCTTCATCGATTATCAATTTGGCATGTCGTTATATGCTATATTTAAATGGATATTGAAAGCAAATTATATTGGTAGAATTATATCTGCAACCTAACGCAAAACTCAGAAGGAATTTTTTCGTAAAACTTCTATAAAAGTGAGAAAGATTGGAATATGTACGTGCTCGAAATAACTTGTTATTGTTACAGTTACTAGTGACTCGTTCTCGCAAATTATCGATTTTTCTGTGCTATGTTAAAATTAAAATTTTAACTGTGGGCGGGCCTATTTTTTGGTTAAAGAATCAGCATTGCCAACCATCCCACGTGGCAAAGCTTCTGGCAAATTTTTCTGTTGGCAGCGATGTTGACAAATTTTTCGTTGCCCTGTAACCATTTTTGATACTTTTACGTACATATTTTTTTTTCTATTATAGAGTTATTGTCCCATGAAATCGCACTACCGGGATAAAAGTATTATATATTGTGTTAATCCAGGCTATGAACAATAAATGTGCCAAATTTCACCCAAACCCGTTCAGTAGTTTTATCCATGCACCATCATAAACTTTCACATTTAAAATATAAAGTAGGATGCACAATCTAAAGTGTTACTTCACAAGTGCCGCGTAAGTGCCCATGCCAAGGCAATAGTGCACGGAAAGTGTATATTTCTTGCGCAAAAAGCTTCGTACTTATCTTGGGAGCTTCCGAAACAACTCTGGCTTCAGCTTTGAATGTCTGGCAAAGCTTTCGTAGGAAACTGTTGACAGCAGAGCTTTTTGGTACATGAAATAGAAACTGTTTGGAAACTTTTGACGTAGCCTTTATCGTCTCGAAACTTTAAATAAAGCTGTTAACATAATAAACTGTATCATTACTTAATGTTAAAAAGGTGATGTGTGCTGGATATTGGGGCCAAAATTGTCACAAAATCTAGCACTGCAGTTCCCGTAAAAGGGTGTATTGTATATAATATTATTCCTATTTTACCCCCCATACTATAACAGTCACGGAAAAATCCCAAATCTCTCCTTTTGGAATGTTTAGCGTATAGAATAGTACAGAATGTCCTGTCTACACTATATCTGAAAAAGTTGATCGTTTGATCGTTGTATGTATAAGGTCCGAACTCCACTAAGCGGATACGAGCGGAGATGTGCAACATGTAGGACAACTCAGAAAAAAAGGCAGCTTCAGGGTTATATATGTTTATTGATCAATTTATCAACGACAACAAACTCACAATCAAATCAGTTTATCACAATTTCGCATACAGTAAATTATAATATTTCCGTTACTCAACAATTTTTTAAACTTCCAACGAGCAACGGTTAAAAGACTGAGGTTTCGCTATAAGAACTTCTCGAGTCGACGATCAGCGGTGGAATGATCAAGCCTTGGCCGCCCCGTAAGCACTACGGTTAGTGGGAGGGGCATGGTGTTGCCAACGCTTAACGGTGTTGCTAGTGAAATGTGCAAAATATTGTTATATTTTATAACAGACGCGAAGAGGAGAGGAGATGCTTAAAAACTAGGGTCTACCCATCCAAAGTGTGCGGAGATATGAAAGCGTGCGGATAGGAGGACAGATGTGTTAAGCAGCACACCACTCACCGCACGCCGCACTGTCTCTTCTTGTCCCCACTAGCTAAACAATTGTAAGATATCTCCTCTCCTCTTTGCTCAACTGTTTCCCCTATGCTAAGTGGAGACAAATAGTGGAGAAAACGAAATTCTATTGATGGTTTTCAAACATATCTCCTCTCTTCTCGCTACGGTGGGGACCAGCCTTAAAAGCCAGAGCAGACCAAATGTGTTGTAAAGAGTCTGCTTGTTTGCTTGCTTGTTCGTTAGCTTGCTTGTTGCTTTCTTGGCTTTTTGCATTACAACCAGTGCGTGCATGCAACGCGCTTGCATTTGTTTCGCTCTGGCCTCTAAAAAAACTTCTGTATCCATCTGTATTGTGTCCAAGTTGCTCGGAACATACAATTTACGTAATAATACGTCCACACGCGATCCACGCTTTATGCTAAGTGGATATACGTTTCTTTTGAGACGAGATAAAAGGGTAGTTCAATGTTCTCAGACTGTTGTGCACGTGTGGTAATCATGTTAGCAGGTATGAGTGAAATATTATGTTGAGATAAACAGATTTTATTAAAGAAAGATGTAACTTTCTTGTGTTTTATTGGAATCTAGTTTGTGTCATGTTTATTACAGCGCTTCTTGGCTCTAATAAAGGCTTTCAACTCTTGAAACTATGTTCTTACCCTATATTTTGGAGGATATCTTGTGCCTATTCATCTCTCTTAGAATTTGTGCTATGAATTGAGCCTTCGATTAGCAACTAACCCTTTCATATTTTATCCTTGCTAGACGCAAAAAGACTTACAGCGAAATATCGTGATTGATTTAGTTCTGGGCTATCAAGTGAAAATAGTAAAATGAATACGTCTATTTCTAAACTATGTTTGTAGCTCATATAACAGACCGTACACTCACTATCAAAACTTCTAAAACTTGGCACTTTAAACGCCATAACAGTATCTCGAACTTCCAGAACGGATAGTCTTAGGACATTTAGACGTTAATACTTTAAACCTATATCTTCAGGAAGTGCTGCCACCAGTTTATCTGACAACTGACCGTTTCAGACCATTGTTGGGCTATCATTTATAAAGTTCAGCTTTTATAGTGGAGCACTTCACTGTTCATTCTTGAAATGTCTTTGTTGTTCGTATGGGGAGGTACAATGTGATATTAAATGATGGGAACCTTCATATTATATTGTGGAAAGTAGCCACGTCTTTTGTATAGGTTAACTGGTAATTAGTGACCAATACGTAAACACATAACTAATTATTTTTTCCATAATCACGAAAAAAAAAATCTGCGTTCAGTACATTTTGACCAGTTCAGCAGAACAGCGGATTTTTTTTCCCGATTTCCGGTTTGGTCCCATAGTAAAAGTTGTTTGTTATCATGAATGTAATCACGTGTTTAAGTGTCGGTCACTAATTACCAGTCCAGTACCTGACCAAAGAAACAACATTGCAAAGGGGGTAAGTCTTAGTATTCCGTGACGTTGCGACAGGTATCGTTAAGTGTTCCGCAACCTCTTTAGCGAGGGTGGATCGATGCAACACTGAGCATGAAAACTCCCCAGCAGAAAAGGAACCCTATTTCCTTTTCTTCTGGGGAGTTTTCATGCACAGTGACGATACGACGGATGTCAGGTGACGAAGAATGTTATTCCTTGTCCCGAATTTCCAAAGGGTCTTTAACAGGGGTAAGGCGATTAAAAGTCTTTCTACATTTTTGAATATTTGGTTTAGGTCGGTAACTTTTAGGCCCGTATTACAGAACATCGCTCAATACTCAAGCATTACTTAAAACTAGTTTCAACCCATCAAATGGCTTGAATCTAGTTTTAAGTAATGCTTGAGTATTGAGCGATGTTCTGTAATACGGGCCTTAGGGTCTTTCGGGCATTATCACTTTAGCACGCCTCCAGAATTTTGTAATCTTTAAGACAGAAATTGGAAAGAGGTAAAATACAGAATACTGCTACCCGTCCAAGGTGTTTTAATTGGTCGACCGTAATATAATCGAAACAAGAAGTTATAGGCCACTTTTATTAGACTTTTATCCCGTAGATTGTGTTTGATAAATTAAAAGGGTTGCTTATGTTGGTAACATTGTCATTTAGCACTTCAGACAGCTTTCATTTTTGCTGAGCGATGTGGTGGTTTATCATTAAGGAGTGTGGGCAACTTGATTGGCGGTCACCTGTCACCCAGGTTTGCAGCTGGTGGAGAGCTTTTTTGGCATTCATTTCTGTGGCCATCGCTTACTGCATGCATACCCGTAAATTGTTCATCGAGTTCTAGTGTTTTTTCAGAATACTGCTCTGTTTCGAATGACTTTTCATTATCTGAATGCAATTAGTTACTAGTGATCAACGAAACGTCTAAAGAAATCACCATTGGCGCCAACTTACTTGTAAATTCTGATTATTAATATTTTTAATCCCCGATGCAAAAATGACGAGGTGTTCTAAGTTCAGTTATAATTCTGTCTGTAGAATCGTAGCTCCCGAACGGATGAACCGATTTTGATTTGTTTTTTTTTTTTTGTTTGAAGTCGGGAGTGTTCTTAGCTATGTTTGATAACAATAAGATCAAAATAACCACCACCACAAAATGGTGGATTAAGTACATATCGACGCTTGAAAGGCAAAAATTACTAAGCGACATTGAATGAACTTCACAGGAAAGTGATTTGAAGGTAAAAATTTTTGAAAAAATTTTATAAAAAATTACAATATACTCGGATTTAGATGCTGTTAACATAAAAATTTACCTATTTTTTAAAGCTATTTTTGATATTAAAATGATCCCTGTAGCTCTCAAATAAAAGGCAGTTTACGTCGCTTAGATAAAAAAAATCCCCTTTTTATAAACAGGTAAAACTATCTAAGCTATCACTGAATGTTATGAAAAAACAAGTAACATTATTTAAATTGCATCTGATAAGTTTGGAGCAACATTTAAAATTATTTAAGCTATCGATAAAGATTTACGAAATAACAGGCAAAAGTAAATAAATACAAACACTTAAGAATTTATAGACAAGAGTATTTATCTAAATGATCTAAGAGTTTCTAAAATAAAATACGGTAAGTTATCTAAATGTTGTTTACTTTAAATCTCTTCCATACAAAATGTAACTATATTAAATAAAATGAATGTAAATCTTAGTTCTTAAGCGACACTATTTAAATATATAAAGTACTTTTTTTAACGAGTGGGGACATAAATGAGCGTAAACTTTGTTAAATATAGGTAGTTTTTATTGAAAATCAATCTTTAATCACTTATTTATTATTTGACGGTTGTTACCACATAAACAAACACAATTAACAAAATAACTCCTTAGGGACTATCTACTCTTAATAAGTTTTACTAGTTCTGAGATCAAAAAATCAAGTTACAAATTAAGTTGCGCTATTTGAAAACACAAATGAAAATTATAAAACACAAAAAAACATAATTATAAAACGCTATGTAGTTTGAATTCTTATAATTAGATTAACATGAGTATCAAAACTAAATGAGTTCAAAAACAATAACAAACAAAATAGCTCTAGTGCTCTGCATTATGACAACATAAAGTGCCATAAACTTTTGACAACCAAAACAGTCTCACATAACAAATAACATCTTACATAATTTTAGGGCAGGAATAATCAATCAGTCTTTAAAAATAAAAAAATATCGTGAGATCTCGTTTTATAAATAATTATACTTATTTTAACCGTGCAATTCACTATCTTCAACATCTGATTCAGGTAGACAATCTTTTACATTAGTTGCACGTGGAATGTTTACAAATTCATGCTTGAAGCAATTAGGAATTACTTTATCAGTGCAAAGTTTGACAAGATCATCATATTTGGCTTTTGCTATGGGCAACTGAGATCTATAACACGGCAGAAGTGATGATACCTTGGTTTTTGACTGAACTTCAATATCAAAAGATGGTGCAATGGCATTCATAGATGTTTTATATTTAACAACTTGCTTGTCCTTTTTGAAAGTCATAACACGGACCTTGCTTATTTTTCCTGTGAGATTACCCTTAAAATATTTGTCACTAATACTATCCCATCTATAAAAATCTTCATAACTCAGCCTTTCCACTGCAAAAGGTGATGGATTCTGCCTAGCTGTTGCAAAAACAGTAAACCATTGTGATGGTGCATAAACGGTAGTATTTTTTAATTTGTTTTCTATAATAGCATGGACACTATCCACGGGCATGTAAGTGTGTCCAGTCAAAAGGAAGTTTATTTGAATGGTGTTTATATTTTTGCACTCTTGTAGCGAGGAATGCAACATTGCCAATACAGTACGGTTACGATTTTGGCCCGGACAACAGTCGCAGTATAGAAGTAATCGAGTGATGTTCCCTCTAGCATCCACTGATTGAATATATTTATGAAGTATACTCGCAACCTCGTTAGCGCCACGCTTGCCGTTGCTCTCATCCCAATAGAAACAGAAAACGTTGCGAGTTCCATTTTCATAAAAACACAAATTATACACTGCTAGTTTTCTACTATAGTACAGCAGCATAGATTGGGCATAAGGTGTATTTAGCACTTTTTCGAGATCAAAACTAGCACAAAGAGTTGAGGGATCATCTTTGTGAATATTTTTGTGAACTTTGAAACGGGCATAACTTTCTTCTTTTTCTATTTCATGGTCTTGCTTCTCTTTTTGTTTTTCAGGATTATCATTCTTTTCAAACTGTAGACACTTAAGGCACTTGTCTTTTTTGGGCACGTGGAAGCCAATGTTAATGTTCTCTTGAAATATTTTACGAAAAATTCTCTCACTCACGACGTCTATACCCTGTTCTACATAATGCTTTTTGTAAAGGTTGTATAAATTCGACATATTTTTAAATTCTTGGGAAAGATATACTTTGCTCGAATCTTGGCGACAATAGTGCGAAGGTACAGCTGGTAAATTTTTAATAAACTTCTTAACAGCATCTAAAGTTGATTCTTTAGTTTTATTTGGTGGTTCACATTTTCCTCTCATATCTTCTTTTGCACATCCCCAAGTAGCGTTTTTCACAATACTATAAATTGTTTTATCTGAAATATTTAAAGTAGCTGCTAAAAATTGTTGGCAAACATATCTTCTACCTTCTCCTTCATTAATAAAATATTTGAATGTATAGTTTCGTTTATCAGAATCTGAGCGTTTGCGTTTAACATTTTCTTTTTGAGAAAGAGACACTAACCAATCACGACGACGTACTTTATCCAGCCTCCAAAAGAAATTAAATAAACTCTCCCTTCTTTCTTCAGTCACAGACCCGCAGTCATTGCCACATTTCTTACCACAACAAGGGTTAGCTAAAATAGTTTTTGCTGGTACAACGACACCTTTCTTTGTTACATATTCAACACCAGAAGTTCTATTTTCAGACCGTTTTTTTCTTGAATTATTTTTTTTTGTTTTGTTAGCTGATTCTCCGACTACTTCATCATGAATATCTTCTTCAACTTGTTGACTTTTTTTTGTGTTTTTCTTCGTGCACCTTTTGTTTTTTTTTGTTTTTCTTTCGGACTGCAAGCTGTCCTCTGACTCTACTTCTTGCCCTTCTGACCAATTATCTGAATCATCTACATCACCATAAAACGTAGAAAAATCTTCTAAATCTGATATGTAATCTATGTACTGGTTTTTTTTCTTGGATTTTCTCTTACCAACTTTATTTTTAATTAAATTAGGTTCATCAGATTCTTTGCTTTGGTCAGCCGATGTAGAAGGACCTGTGTGATCTAACGACAGGGACGTGGTGTCTTCGGCTTGGATTTGTTGTTTCAACGGTTCCGGTTCTTCAGTTTCTGGTCCAAGGGTTAAGCTACTATAAACACTAAGATTATAATCAGCTAATTTATCATTAGCAACTGTTTCAAGATCAGTTTCAGTGTAATTAGTGGCAGTGCATAAGCTGGCAGTAGGAGCAGGAATAGCAAAATGATTTGAGTCGTCAATACTAGTGGAAGCTTGCGATTGGTTAAATTGTTTTGTGATAATACTGTTATTAAACGGCACCGCAGGTTGGCTTATGTTAAAATCAGATGTTTCAATATTTGGACGTTTCGAAAGTACTT
This sequence comes from Xestia c-nigrum, assembly GCA_916618015.1. NCBI lineage: Eukaryota > Metazoa > Arthropoda > Insecta > Lepidoptera > Noctuidae > Xestia > Xestia c-nigrum. Next base: position 7,080,639 of record OU745258.1, on the reverse strand, counting down.
CTCCTTGATGTCTTGTATCGTCAACGTTCAGCGTTGGATCAGAGTTCCTTACCTTGAAAGATTAAATTTAAAATAAATTACACAACTCAACTTAAGTCAATATTTACGTGAGGGAATGAGACGCCAATCTACCTACCGAAAATAGTACACATCAGCATAACATCAATCTACTATAAACAAGATAAACTAAACATTAAAATAGGTTAGTACTTACTACGTCTAGGTCAAAACTCAATCGTTTACGACACTTCTTATGTTCTATACCGGCTTTGTCCAACGCCATCTCAACTATTGAAGAGCTTCGACGTTTCCGTTCGTGAGTCATGGTTTCAACTGTAAGAAAAAAATAATTATCGATTATAAATAGGTATTACCTGTCTATTAAACGAAATATGCACTATTATGTAATAAATACTATAAGTACTAAGTATAAGCGTAATTTATAAATGAATAGGTATTGTAATTTGCTTGAATACTCACCACGTCTTCATGTGCGTCGGCAGAATAAGTGATAAACGGGACGAACGTCCTCACTAAGCGACGCGGAACGCCCGAATGTCATTCGTCTCGATACGTGCCATGCGGTTGTTGCTCATACGCAACCGACATTTTGGAATTTGCGTTGTACCTTAGCGACGTAAGATATATTGTATGTACAGGAAAAAAATATCTTAACGCCATTCTTAAATATTAAAATAAAATAGGTAAAATTATCTAACCGACATAGTTAATAATAAAAGCTATCAAGTAAAAATGTCTACATTAGAACAATTAATATGTGTAAAATTAGTAAAATCATCTAAGCGCCAATAATATTACATATTAATATGGGTAAAATTATACAAGTTGCACTTTCGAAAAAAAATGGCATCAAGTTAAATACACTGTAAGTACAATACACAAATATTTTTTACGGTTAAAACCTACTAAGCGTTTACGTAAAGAAATTTTTGAAAAGTGAAAATAATTAAGTCCAATCAAGTAAAAAATTAAAAACATGAAAAATAGACTAAGTAGATATTTTCAATATTTTAATTTTCCTAAGTCCAAAATTTCCTAAAAATCTCTTTTTTTGCGTCGGTTAGTGAGCACAAAATTTATGATTTGGTATAAATTTCGCAATATCTAAGCGACATAAAACTCGTCGTAGAAGCACACCGATTAGACTGAACGACGCAGAAAAAAATGACAAATCCATTGGTATATATAACTCATTTTGGGAATTTCTGTCGCTTAGATATTTTTGCCTTTCAAGCGTCGATATTTATTCAGCAACTCCATCAATATGGGTATTAAATGAAAGGGCTTGACTCGTACGATAATGTATACTACATATATTGAAAAGGAATAAGGAATACGAACCAACGAAATAAGTTGAGTAAAATGAATTGATGACTGGTACCTAGGAATTAACGATTGACGAATATTATTACCTATTTACGAGTAACTCTTAGTACATTATGTGTCAGGGGTATTTTAATGTTTAAATTAATTTTACTTGTATCTTTCACTTTTGCGTGGAACTGCAAAGCTAACAAAATGTTGTGAAGATAAAATTGCGCTGAAAAAGCATACAATTTAACCTTTATTTTTTGCCGCACTTCCCAGAATTTGACTCCTATTAGCGGCACTTGGTGGCACTTTAAATGGTGTTTCAGTCTCAGTTCTCAGTCCTCAGTCTCAGTCCTCAATCTCAGTCTCAGTTCTCAGTCTCAGTCCTCAGTCATAGTACTCCGTCTCAGTCCTTAGTCTCAGTCGTCAGTCTCAGTCCTCAGTCCTCAGTCCTCATTCTCAGTCCTCAGTCTCAGTCCTCAGTCTCAGTCCTCAGTCATAGTCCTCAGTCTCAGTCCTCATTCTCAGTCCTCAGTCTGAGTCCTCAGTCTCAGTCCTTAGTCTCAGTCCTCAGTCTCAGTCCTCAGTCATAGTACTCAGTCTAAGTCCTCAGTCTCAGTCCTCAGTCTCAGTCCTCAGTCTCAGTCCTCAGTCTTAGTCTTCAGTCTGTGTCCTCAGTCTCAGTCCTCAGTCTCAGTCCTCAGTCTCAGTCCTCAGTCTCAGTCCTCAGTCTCAGTCCTCAGTCTCAGTCCTCAGTCTCAGTCCTCAGTCTCAGTCCTCAGTCTCAGTCCTCAGTCTCAGTCCTCAGTCTCAGTCCTCAGTCTCAGTCCTCAGTCTCAGTCCTCAGTCTCAGTCCTCAGTCTCAGTCCTCAGTCTCAGTCCTCAGTCTCAGTCCTCAGTCTCAGTCCTCAGTCTCAGTCCTCAGTCTCAGTCCTCAGTCCTCAGTCTCAGTCCTCAGTCTCAGTCCTTAGTCTCAGTCCTCAGTCTCAGTCCTCAGTCTCAGTCCCAAGAGTTAGAACGGTCACTGTTCCACCCGGTGTGGCCGCGTCTCAATCCAAACTTGGTGACATACCTACAGGGTGATTGGTAATTGGGTGCAAGCCTTAAAATCGGTGATCACATTTGATCCCGACCAGTAGTCCCATAATGGAACTATACAATGGAACTATTGGGATACGGCGGATAACTGGGGATCCAAACTGGGTAGTTTCTGAGAAATTCTAAGGATTTATTTGAAATTATCCACCTCTACACCATAAAGTGCTACAAAACCTAAACCTAGGGTAGGTTTAGACCTGACCTGATCTGACCGCCATTTTGTTCTGTTAACTTACTACTAGCTGAACAGTCATTTTCTTCTGTTAACTTAAAATCTTAAATATAGTTAAATCTCGTACGATTAATTTTCAAATTATTTTGGTATTACTTTTATATGAACGACGCATGCTTCGCCGTCCCCTTAAGAGGCTTTTTACACCCTTAATTGCTTTGAAATCCAAAATCCAAACATTTTGAATTTCGAAGTGGGAACCGCTAACCACAAGAAGTAACAGGTAGCGTGACATCAGTTCCCCAGTTCTTTATTACTAAGTACAAGCCTTTATGGGCTTGTTATCTTTATGTTGATATTTCTCCGTAGAAACCATAAACCATACATAATTATTTATCATCGCGGTCCATTACGTTTATGTGCACAGAAAAGTAAAAATATTATGATCGACAAGTGCAGCGAGACACTCGATAAGCAACAGTAGAAATTGTGTATAAATGTTATCTGAAAATGCGGCACAATTTTTTTGGGTTCCGTGGTCCTGACAAGGGATCCTTATTCTTATCTTAAATTCGTCATGTCCGTCCGTCCGTCCGAGGTTTTGCTAAGGGACTAAGGGATTTTATATGAGACGCGTACGATGTTCAGCGCGTTCAGCGCGTACGCGTCTCATATAAAATCGTTGTTTTCTATGGGCATATGCTGAATAGAGCTGAATAAGTGTGCGTAGGCCATAAAGGGGTATTAGAAAGCTTTAATTTTGTAAAGGTGTGTATACTAATTACGCCGCAAAAATGGTAAAATAAACTATGGGAAATTATTTTATTATTTGAGTTGTTCCCGTAAATGTGAATTGTGGATGAATTTGTTTACCATCGTCTGGGTCATCGTGTAGGATATAATAGATTAAGTCTGTTAAAATGACTCACGGGTTGCTTGTACTATTTATCGATTTAATGCTCCATTAGGAAATATTACACTTTAAAGTGCAAATAAATGTTCCAGTCGAGCGTCTCCCCCCTCTAAAATCTAAATTGCTGGCTTAAAAAATGTGTTTTTTTTATGATGAATAAATCCTCTAATGTGACTAAGATGAAATAGTTGCCTGTTTATAACGGTTAAAGAGTGCATTGAAAAATAACATGTAAAAAAAAATTGTTTTAACGGGCCACTACGGAACCCTTCCCTCTCATTGAGAGGAGGCCGTGTCCCAGCAGTGGGAACATTATAGGCTGTTGATGTTGATGATGATGATGATGATGATGATGACGGAACCCTACAATGCGCGTGGTGTGACCGTTGCGCGTTGGCCGGATTTATTTTTTAATGTCTAAGGTTTAATCCTCCATTTCTGTTCTCCAGGATTGCTGATTATTCATTGCTCGCAGAAAGAATGGCCGATGAGGGCGAAAAGTTCCAGAATGGCGACCGCGAACTGGAAGACGATGCGTTACAAAACCTCCCACTAAGTAGACCGATGACCTAGTGAAGGTTTCGGAAATCCGTTGGATGTGAGTCGCACGGGACTGGTCATTGTGGCGACATTTGGGCTCCCCCAAGTGTGCCCTATTTCCAGCAGTTGACGTCTTTCGGCTGAAATCATGATGATGATGATGATGACCTCCCTTATTAACAGTAGTAAAATTAAGCCTATAGTATTTAACATATAAACGAACCCTCCGCGAAGCTATCAACCAATTACATCAAAGTAACCTTACACCCAAGCAAACAAGGAAAAAAATCGACTTCCTGCTAAACAGAAAATCAATCGCAGCTACTAAGCCATCCTCATAAAGCTTTTAAATTTTAACGAACAAAAAGCTAATAACACCATCATTTTCGAATTGCCTCTCAACACGACAATTTTCAATTGACAACACCGAAACGACGTTAATTTAACCAAATAAAATGTCCAATGACGAACTTTTACGTCGATACCTTCAATAATTGGATCTTCAATTAAATTCAATATTGTTGGTGCTGAGCAAAAATTAATTGTTTGATGTTTGTCCCTTTGTGTGGTTCCGTTAATGAAACGGAACAGGCCGGAAACATGTAATTTATAAATTGGCAAACTCGATTTTGAGTGAACTAATTGGTACTCGTACATTTTGGGATTATTACTTCCGAGAGGCGTAATTAACTTTTTATTGGGACGATGGAAAATAATTTAAATAACAATATCCGCTTGGCCATTGGCGTATTGAATCTTTTTGCAAAATATACTTTTTTATACTTTTAATTAGGGACCAGCCCCGGGTCTCTTGTTTTTTTTTTCCTGGACTTGGCATTGGTAAATGCAGAATATTACAAATACCCAATCGATACAATTATGCACTATTTATAAGATAGATATAAATGTATGGTTACTACAAAACTTTCGGAATAAATGCTCTCAATGATAGTGAAACCGCATCAAAATTCATTGAGTCAAATAGCCAAACTTATATTGTCAGTTACGGGAATCTTCCGGGTTTAGTTTTAAACCGAGAAAGCTTATAAATTGTTTGATCAATTAGCCAAAAACAAAACGCATTTTTTGTGTTAAGTACAAAATGATGGTAAGGTTTTTAAGAATAAAATTGGCCAAAAACCATTATCAAAACAACAACAACAACAACGTTAACAATAAACAATTTAAATACTGCTTCTCATTAAGCACATAATATTCGACTACTTGAAAGCATCTACATCACCCTTTGATCTTAGAGGCAATTTTACCACAACAGTTAACTCGATACAGCTAACTCAAATATCATCTCCAAACCTTAATAGCAACCCAAATCTATTCCTATTAACCAAATTGCCATACTCCCCTTACAAATTAATTAATTCTCGATATATTAATTAGGAAACGCTACTGTGAAATATTGTTCCACCAACTGGGTACTAATTATGTCAAGTCACTATTATTGATCGGCATTTGTTATATGGGGCACAAGGGTGTTGTAAATATGAGATAGAGGACAGTGAAGAATTAGCCTGTCCGATTAATGAGGCGTAGTTTATTGGAATAGTTTGTCGTACCTGCGAGTGAAGAGTTACATGATACTTATTGAAGTATCTGTCGATAATGTCAACTCATGGTATCTGGTCTTCTTAGGAAATTTGAGCATTTTAGAATGCGAAATAAACTCCCAATGCGTCCCTACTGAGAGTGAGGAAACATGAGAGGGGAGCTTTGTTTGACTCCTAAGATTTAACAACGTAATTCAACTCTTTGAGGTAAGTTTTAGACGATTGATCTCTGTTTCCGGCTCTCAAAAATCTTGATTAAAACGACGTGTTCTAAAATCAAAAATCGAAAACATGTGATCAAAGCAGTTCTAATGAAGCCTTGGCATCTCGCAATTCAACCTAGGAGGTTGTCGCTTAACCATACTATCCTGTGGGTGTCTTGAGCCAGGGCAAAAAACTTACAAACTAAGTAACTACACGCTAAGGGCACCCCCTGAGGGGTACCAGCTTCGGCTTAGGGTGTCGCTGGGGCAGGACCGCAACGGAACAGGCTGGATTTGAGTGGTCATTTGGGGATGATATTGGACTACTGGCGGGCTGGCTCGAGCAAAGGTCGGGGAGAGCATGGAACGGGTTGTCGCGATGGGCCTCGACGGCGATGGCGGAGTTAGCTTGGGTCTAAGCAGACGGAACATTCTAGTCTGATAATCTATTGTCCTACCTGCAAAAATAAACATTCGTTGCTAAAAACAGGTTTTAGCAACACGATCGAATAAGTACTCGTAGTTCAAACTTCACCGTGTAAACAACACAAGCAAAACCGTTTGTAAAATTATAATCAAAATCGTTCCTTTTTCGTTCCATTCCATAGTTCTAATTACATCGAGTAATACTTGTTCCAAAACTGTCGATAACACTCTATAAAGCCGGTATCCCAATGTGAGCGATCCGATACCAGCGAGCCATTCACTACGTTTAATACACTCGGCCAGCGGCAGATAAGCAGCCAGCTTATGTACTATCAGAGAGTTATTTGGTGGAAGCCTAGCCTAGAAAATTCGGGGATTAGGGCGGCTAAATGATAGGGATGAAGGTAGTGGGTTTCTCATTGTTTTTTGTTCACCTACCGGTATTATTTGGCTTATAGAGATACGCGACCTCGTACATAAAGATAATTGAATGATTTTGTTTACACTGTACACTAAAGCTTTACAATCAAAACAAACAATCGTAGCATTTATTTCAAGTAGGCCAGTTACAGGCACTTTTGAATTTTAGAGACACAGACTACAATAAAATGAAGCTACAGTTCCAGTCATCTAAAGCTAAAAGACATTTTCTAATGTCAACATTTACAAAAAAAAAACCGGTAACCCAAACCGCCTCATCACAACTAAAAACCAGCTTAATTGGATCACAACAATAACAGCTAATAATGTGTTCACGCAGTCAACTCATCTACGTCACGATAAACAACGGTCTACTCTCACCATGCATACGATAAATGATTTGACAGCTTCCAACGGGCTAACCCAATAAGTTAACATGTCGAACCGCAGTCGGCGACTGGACCACACACACACACACACACATCACGAAAACATACGAACATCCAAGTACAGTCAAGTGTTGTAAATACGTTCGTCAATTTTCAAATTCTTACTTCCATCAGGTCTGAAATATGTAATACCTCTTGAAGCTAAGGAACTACTGGAAAACTATGTATATTCAATTACTTGATCGTAAGGATCAAAATAATATGTACAACTTGGCATGAGTTGAAATGAAAATCAATTTTAGATTGACCAAACTTGTCAGTGTCAGATTTAAGATTCCGTATTTCCTTCTGACATATGTATGTATAAAGAAAATGGTTGATATGAATGACATTCTGCAGTATTGACTATTGTCATTAAGACGCAATAAACAATGAGTAAACAGACCAACAAAAATAGCCTTCAAGAGTGTTAATACAGAAAGTGGGCAACGACACAAATAGCTGTCAAATATTTCGCTGTTTTGATTAATTTGGCAGATATTATTGTATGAAAATAACAAATATGCTAAATAAATAAATAAAATATTAATTATGAAATGCAATAACACTGTAAAAGGTATTTCCAAACTTTTCAAACGCTTCTTTTGCACTTAATAGGTTAGGTAGAACATGAAACTCAGTGTTTTAATTGCTATTCGCTATTAATATTCTAGTTAACTATATTTTTAATCCCACTTTTATTATGTACACTATTTACTTACAACATCTAAAACTATATATAATTACAAAAATAAAACTAAACGCAAAACTACAATATATATACAACAATGTCAACAGGACTTAGGCGTCAAAGAACTCACTTACTCGTAATTTTTAATTACATACAATAATATTGCCAAATTAATTAAAATTGGTAAATATTTGACAGATATTTGCGACGCTGTCAATTATGGAAGTCCATATTTTGTGTCTGACTGTACACACAAACACACCCACACACAGTGATTTAGGACGCGCAGCGTTTTACACGATTAATCTTGCATGATTGTCCGGACTGGTAATAGCGCGCATTGTCCGGGATTTATACGGGACCACCTAGTTCCGCAATGCTTTATCTTTGGGAATTTCGTGATTACGCCTGACTATGAACAGCTTTTGACTTGGGACTGTGTACTATGTGACCTGAGAGAAGCCAGCGTTCAGCAGCTTCGTTATTGTTCTATTGTAAAGTCTGTTGTTTGAAGATGTTTATGATACGAGTACGTAACACAACGTTGATAACTGTACTGTCAATGTATAATGCATTAGATTGTATGTGGAGTGAAATTCAAAGTAACTTTGATCTAAGTTCGAAGAAGAAAATAAGACGCTAGCAGAAGCTAGTAATTAATCATGTAATTGGTTTTATAAATGAGAATACGTTGTAACCCGCAGTTGTATTAATTATTTAAGCACTATTACAATGCACGTTCGCCTTACTATAAACATTAAAACAAAAAAACCAACCATAATTTTCCTCCAGAAATTAATTACGAAATTATTTGCCGAGCACATATCGAGAAATATTCGGATAATAATAACATCTGCATTCAAAGTAACAGGTGTTGTTTGTATGATAAAACTGAGCCAATTAAGTACGGGAGAGTACCTACTGCGAAATGCGTGATTAATGAAAACGGTCCGCAAAGTACGTAAAACAATTTATACGGACGCTGGAACCGGAATTCTGTTATGATTGGAGTGAATTGGTTTGAGTCAGAAGTTATTTGTCGAGCTAAAGTACCTACACTTATGGTTAAACTACAAAATGGTATTTTTCTTATTTAATGTTATTATACTCAATCAGTGGCAGTGGACAGGGAACATTGCTCGCAGAATGAATGACCGGTGGGGCTTAAAAGTTCTGGAGTGGCGTCCGCGAACCGGAAGACGATGCGTTGAAAGACCTCCCACTAGGTGGCCGAATGACCTGGTGAAGGGATTCCGTTGGATGCGGGTCGCACGGGACCGGTCAATGTGGCGACACTTGGGGGAGGCCTATGACCAGCAATGGACGTCTTTCGGCTGAAATGATGATGATGATGATGATGATACTCAATCACAATGCTATCCTATTTGACCCAAAGATCGACTGGTAGAGAATGCCTTGTGGCATTAAGTCCACTCATGTACCACTCTTGTACGAAATAAAGAAACTGTGTAAATGATGATAATGGCTAGAAAGAAGATGAGTGATGTGATGACGAGTAATAGAAGAAATATAGAAGAAGAAGATATGTTGAAGGGCAGGAGTGTGATGCTGATTACCTACACGTTTGGTTATGCGGTTATTATTCATGATCATCATCATTTCAGCCGAAAGACGTCCACTGCACTGAAAGAAAGAAAGAAAGAAAAAGCATTTATTAGCCCGACAGGACAACACATTTATAAAAAAATTATAATAAAATGGTAAAATTGTGATTATAACACTAGTTTAAAGTAAACATAATGAGAGAATAAAAATAAAAAAAATATATATCATAAGAAAAAACAAACAAAATACAAAACAAGTGCCCAAGTGTCACCACATTGACCGGTCCCTTGCGACTCGCATCCAACGGATTCCCGCAACCTTCACCAGGTCATCGGTCCACCTAGTGGGAGGTCTTCCAACGCATCGTCTTCCGGTTCGCGGTCGCCACTCCAGAACTTTTCGGCCCCATCGGCCATCCGTTCTGCGAGCAATGTGACCTGCCCACTGCCACTTAAGTTTGGCAATTCTTCGGGCTTCTCGGCGGTTATTATTGCATCTACTCTTTTTATAGTTTTGGGGTTTAGTTTGAGTTGGGTTCTCTCAAGAACCAAAGGTGTTTGAACGTATTTCTGTGAAAAGCAATACAATCCTTTTTATTTTTTAAGTCTCGGAATACGATGTTCTAAGCCGTAAATTATTGATTGAAGAGATATTTGGATGTACTTAGTAATTATATCTACTTTTACTTAAATATTATTTTTACGCCTAATATACTACTTATTGTTTTAATTTAAAGAGGTCGCTGATAGTATTAAGTAATGGGTTATATATAGATTCAAGTTGCTGAAATATGTTGAGAGATACAAATGAAATCTTGAAGTATTATGCAATCACCAAAACCGAATTTTCTTTCGACAGTTTAATACATTAGAATCGATACGGAATCCAAAATCAAACTGACTTTACCTTTATTCTGTTAAACGTGTGCGAAGAATCTGAGCGAGTGCAAGTCATCATTGAGATTGAATGTCATCAAAGAGATCCCCTAAAATACTCGGAAATGGCGGGAGATGAGACGACCATTTTGGTTATTTTCGTTTCCCGTATTATTCTAACTTCTACTGAATAGCGAAAAGGTATCGAGTTATTCGAGTAGAAATATTTAGGCTTTGATTTAAAAGGTCAACTAAAATTGAGGTCAAATACTTTTCGATTATATTATATTATGCAATTCTGGAATATGGTTACAGAAAATAATAAATATTAACAAAACTTTCCAAAAACTGACAGAATCTCGAAAAAACTTTCATAGATAAAATTGTGATTAAAAATAAAACAAAAAAACATCAATCTAACTGAAAGAACATGTCTTTTATGAATCTTAAAAAAAAAAAAACTTTGAAAGTACTAAACCCTGCTATTACAATCTTGCAACACAAGCAACAGAAAAAATAAAATCAAACTGAAAACATAATCATTTTTATCGATCAATCACTCCAAAAACGAACATATAAACCTTGAAGTAGCTATATACTCGTATTTTTACAACAATCTAAAAGAATCGTTCTTGTAGCAATAATCAATCAACAATACAAACGTTTATGAATTCATTTTATTGATACAGACTCGTAAAATTGCGTGTCAAATGGCTGAGAGAATCCGGGGTGATTCGCATGGAACTTTTTCTTTACATTCAGAAAAGAAAATCTACCCTTAATAATATCTTTGTGATTTATATCATCGTTTGTGAGCAGAATTGTGTTTGTGGCTTAAGTATTGCTTACAAAGCCATTTTATGAAAATGTTAGGTAGAATGGAGACGGAAAGACCTATGGGTATTCTGAGATTTGAGCAGGAATTTGTTTTGTTATTCCAACATCTGTGGTTTTTATTATAAAGGGTTATTAAGATGCGGCTCCGGAAACAGACACTACCTAAATACAATTAATGAATAGTCGCACAAGACAAAATTAAATTAACAGTAAAACAAAACCAAATTGGTCCTGTGCAAGGCCAAAAGCCCTATCTCAGCATGGTGCTGATCCTACACACATGTTTACTGAAGAATCGTCTGTCAGTGTATTTTAGGACCCTCTTCCGCAATTTGTCCATACTGGTTTAACCATTTCATTAGCATTACCTTGTAAAGCTATTTTTAATCTGAAATTATGTACGTCATTGGCCAATTAAAAAAACAAACATAATCTGGCAAAATGAGGTAGTGTCCTAGGTGTCCGTCTATCTGCACTCATTGCGACAGCCGCTGCAATAAATATTGCTACAGCCGCTGCAATAAATGTAGCTACAGCCGCTGCAATAAATGTGACTACAGCCGCTGCAATAAATGTGGCTACAGCCGCTGCAATAAATGTGGTTACAGCCGCTGCAATAAATGTGGCTACAGCCGCTGCAATAAATGTGGCTACTTAATGGACCCAAACTATTTAATAAAGAAGTACATCGATACGTCAAGAAGAAGAAATTAATTAGTTGTTCTTGATAACTTTTGGGCATCAAAACGACAAATAATCCATGACACGTGTTCCTGTTTTATTGATACCGTAACAGGAAATCTCCTTTTAGCTAAGAATCAGATGATTATCTCTCACGTTCATTAATTACCCGTCCAACATTTATCAGAGAGAGACCCTTTTCTTGCGGGTAGCGTTTAGACCTTTTAGCTGAAGAAAAATAAACACAACCTAATGTAATTTATTAAACTTAATTAGGTCAGTATTTAAAAGCAGCTGTTCATACTTTTAGAACGGGGAAGTATTGCGTTTTTGATGAAATTTTGAAATTATTATAAAAATGCTACTTTCATTATTGAATCAAATTTTGTTAACAATTTAATTTTTTTAAACACGGTGGTGTTTTAAATAAAAATAGCCCACGTTACTGTTGTTTCGGAGATTGCGTAGAACAAACAGACAGAAAAAAATATATGTTACAAGTATCGTAGTATTCCATTCAGCAAAAGCTGTTATTTTAAAATTACAAAGAGACACTTCAATTTTATTTATTTGTATAAATGTATCAACTCGCACAACAGTGGCTGTACTATTTGAAAAATGTGTTTTAAAATGAACGGGAGATTTTACGATATTTTTGATAAACAACCAATTCCCGATTTAATCAAAACTCCAAAGTGAGAACGGCAAACATGAAACATCGTGACTTTTATGATCTCATACAGCTGTTGTCATAAAAAAAACAAGTCCAAATGTCCTGTACAAAAAGATATGAAACTCATTTAATTTTCCGCCAAAACGAAGTAATGACCAAGAGGGGTCTCTTTAATAAGACTGACGAGATTTTCTTGTGATTTTATTGCTCGCTCCTGCGAGTAAATCGCTCGTTTAGATGTAACGGCCACCGATTCACAGATCTCTTCATGGCTTGTCCTAATTTTCTTTCGGGTTTTTATGCGCATTCTTTTCTTCAGAAAATGTCTATGTTTAGTGTTTTAAATCGAGTATTACTATCTGTTTAATCCGTTTAATACTGCCATTTGAATTTGAATTCGTACTAAATAAAACCTGGCATGGAAATTCACTTGTGAACAAAGTTAATTAAAAATAAATTTTCATACGTTATTTGTAATTAACATTTATCGCAAAGTGATTTTCAGTTAACAGTTATATATTAACTCCGAATATTTAATCACTCACTCAAAAATTCAAACTGTTACTAGTCCACTGAATGATTAAATCGTGAATAAATTGTAAACCACTGTTTTATTATTCACAAATAGTTGACACAGTTATTTATGCAACCACATTTAGTAGCAGAGCTTCAAATGAAATGAAAATATTCCAACAAATCATTACAAAAGCCACGTTTCGACTTTTATTAAAACAAGTATTGATTTTGTTCGCACTTTAGTAATCAATTCACCCCGAACGATAACAGTTATATTACGACTTTAATAAACGAAATTGAACCATGCGGGCGGTTATCAACAAAAGCCCGGTTTTTTAAAGCCCGGTTTGTGAAAGCACTCGGCGGCCGGCGACCGGAGGGTTAACCTTCGGCATGCCTGGTGGTAAAAAGTTACACGGTATGCCTGGTGGGTTTATCAGACCCGGATTTTTAACTTGTGTTTTCTCAAATATTTATTGATAAATAAGTTATTATATTGTACTTATATTTTCACTAGGGGTTTATATTAGAAATTAAAATAAAAAAATATTGCAAAACAATAATTTTTAATAATTATCTTTCCAATTAAACTTAGGTCGTGTTTTTAACAACATAAAAAACTCAAGAGACCCAAGAGACGTAAGAGACTTTTTTAAAACTAAAGAGATCTCAATCAGACTACATAAAATCTAAGGCACTTTTATGTTCTTATAAATAACTAAAGAATATTCAGTCTTCATCACTTCTAACAAAATTTTCCAGGACTCTGATATGGAAGCAAATTGCACATTGGAAAAATTGCATGATTCAGATATAAATGACTTTTACAGGTCTCACATTATATATTGCGTGTTGCGATTTTTCTTGGCGCATACGTAGCATCTACATTTTATACCAGGAGTCGATTTGTTCAATGGGGAGTCATCTTGGGTACCCAAATGATTACCTATTCGTTTACGAAGATCTATAGGGAAGCGCTTATTGTTTTTTCTTGACTGCAAATACAGATTCTTGAAAATCGTGTAATGAAGCTGACACTTGGTGACAAAATAATCAAAGACCTTCCTGAATGGTGCTAGCCTGTCTTGCGCTAGTGTTTCTTCTTTTTTCGTCGAACAACATGGAGTCGTTGATGTAGAGTTCGAAACAATCTAAAGGAGGCCTTTCATCTCTAGCATGAGGCATTGAGGCTTTACTCCTGGTGTATCAGATATTATATTTTCAATTCATGTAAGTACGTACATTAGATTGACCAGGGTTTTTATGCCATAAAGTGCCATCCTTACCTTTGTACGCTCTTCCTGACGGCAATGAAGCTAGCGTAGACAACGGCACGTCCTTTTCAGAATCTGACAAACTTTCTTCCGCAACAGCCTCTCCAAAATCATTGTTTTATGTCTCTGAATCAGATGCCTCCCTTCCCTGACTCACGTGATCGGACTCTCCTCCACTTGAGTTGAAAACTACCTCATCTTGTTCAGTCGCGTCATGTAGTAAATTACTAATATCATCATCGCAAAGATGGCTCCCCATTTTAAAACTAAAGTAAAGCAAAATATATTTTATTTAGGCACAAAAATAACATCAATTTTCAAAAAAACAGACACAAAATACTTACATAGTAACGTCACTTCGTATGCCTGGTTGGGTCTGTGAGACCCGCGCGAACTTTACGCACGTCCTACTACTACGGGAGCGCGCTTCGGAGCGAGGTAGCAGGCGGCGGGTGTCTAGCAATTCATACCGGCCAGCTACTAAGTGCGGTTAGGCGCGAAATTCGAATTTGAAGGAAATACAACGGTTTATGTGCACAGGTGGGTCTGACAGACCCTACCAGGCATACCGAAGGTTAAACAAAAAAGGCTTGGACTGCGACAAAAAACCACAACTATCTTCTACCGAATCTTTTGTTTGTTAAAACTCCATTGTTGGAATTAAACTGTGGCGTAGATGTTACTTTGATTTATGTAGTGCTCCGTTTACCCATTTTTTTAAAGATTATTTTTAATAAGTGCATAGGATTTCAAGACCGTAATAATTATGGTAAGGGATATTTTTATGTGGGCTTTTTAAGGAATTTTCAAAAATATACAACATAATTATAACTTGCTTAAGTACGCTTAGAATAGTTTAGGTACTATAAGGATTAATGATGGATGGATAAAGAGACCAAAGAAAAGCTGGATGGATTGTGTGAGGATTGATATGAAAGAGAAATGAGTAAATGATGCCGTGACGTCTGACAGGGGACAATGGAAGAAGAAAACGTTTTGCACCGACTTCCTGAAGGTAGGTGATAGGTGTGTTGAAATTAAATTAAATAATGGGAACAAATTTTTTGAACTGTTATTTAAATATTCGAGATGTAATGATCAATTGAAAAACATATCTTGTGCGGTTGATTAATTATTGCGTCTGTAAAACATGGGCAGTAATAAAAAATCAATTTGTCGGTTATTTTATCATACAATGTCAATTCTAAAAATAATTGAGTAGTCCCATAACTGAATGAGCGGTTAGTCAACTGAACATACGTAAGTATCTCCGGCCCCATAATCGGGACTTATGGAACCCCTCCGCTAGGTTAGGTAGGTTCCTTTAAACCCTGCACTCGGAAATGAGAGCCCCGCGAAGCGGGGCTCCATCGACTACGCCTTACTATACAATAAGTTTACTTTAGCTGCTACTAAGCAAATTCTACGTCATTGAGATTTCTTACCGACAAATTCCGATTTATTACTGCCCACACGTAACCGCTCGTTTAAAATTTTTACCGCCCATTTAATTATTTTCCTGCTCAATTCTATTCACTGATCCATTTCATTTTTTTGTTTAGTTTACTGCTTAGTTTTAACTGCTGAAACTGCCTCTTAAAATCAGTGCCTTAAATAATTATTGTCTTTATTACACATAGTTCTACATCATGGGGCACACTTTCAGCCCGCAAGGCTGCGTCTGTGTTTTTTGTCTGGTAATTATGAAGTAATTGTTTATCTCCGTAAAATATAATATGCTCATATTAAATTATCTTCTTAAATGCCCGGGGCATCTTCACAGTACCTACAAAGCTATACGTCGTCTGTTCGACGAAGGACCAGAAAACAAACATTTAATTATGATGACGTCGTACAAATTTATTTTCGTAAACAACTAAAAATAAGTAAAGAAATGTTGTTGGATAGCAAAAGACCGAAAAAAACACGTCAAGTTATTTACGGACCCTCAAATTAAAAAAATGTTGCTATCCTGGTTCTTGCGTCTGATCTGACGTTGGTATACAAGCAAATTGCTTTTTAAATATCGTATAGATAGGACTTCGTTAAGTCTATATTAAACACAGTTGAGTAAATTTTATTACCGCGTCAAATAAAACTTGGAGATGTATTAAAATATGAATGAAATTATAATTTGCACGTGTTGAAGACATCGAGTGAATATAAATTATTGCTTTTTTATCAAATTTTCTCCCATCCTATTTCTGAGAAACACTCCAAATTTGGTATTTTTTGGTGGACGGTGGTTAAATTCTTGGTCCTTATATCCTGCCGATATATTTTGGGGCCGCCCTTATGTGTCCGTCTGGATAATTTAGGCCTCATTTCCGTCTAACATCCTGGGTCGACACAAAACAGGATATTATGTTTACATCCTTTCACTAATAGACAGCTCATTTACTTCACAAAACGCCTAATTAAACTAAAACCTTAAAGTTTCACGCCTCTTTATTGAACTTTAATCGGTTTTCAAAAGAAATAAAAATGGATTAAAAAGTCGTTCAACAACTTTTACTTCGCCCTAAAAAGTTTTTTAAAGAAACGTGCTTTAACTTGGTTGAATCTTCGACGAAACTATAAAATACTTCTATACGGGCCATTAATACCGGAGCCAGTACTTACCTATTTTAAATTCTAATCTCATTTTTCGGTGAGTGCTCAGTTTTATTATGTATTTCGGCTTAATTTACAGGAAAGCCCGAAAACTTTCTGTAGATTAAGTCCAAAGTGGCTGAGACTGGTTTTTTAACCGACTTTTAAAAAAGGAGGAGGTTCTCAATTCGGATGTTTCAATTTTTTTTATGCTTGTTCCCGCATAACTCCGTCGCTTAATTGCCAATCGATTTGAAAAATTATGCTTTTGTTGAAAAGCTCTGTTGAAAAGAACTCAAATTTTATACGATAACGTACAGCGATTTTGGTATACCCATTTTTGGTATACGTGTACCAAGCACGTGTGAACCGCTAAAAAGTGCAAAATAAAAACTTTTTAGCCGGTTTTATTTTTTGCAACAGAGTTTTATGAATATCAATTGTTTACAGGGATATTTATTTATTCACTGACATCATAAACAACAACATTTGTTCTATGACTAGACAAAACAAAAATCAACTTTCCATACGTGTGTCCGATAAGTTGATCGAGTTTTGTATGAAAAACCGATTATATTTTTACTGTTTTCGGAACAGAGACAGAGAGTGAGGATTATTAGTAGCTATTATTACTGTTGAACAAGAAACATTCACTAAAAAACCCCGACATATAGGGTCATAATTTTTTTATTATTTTTTGCAACGCAGTTCCTTAACGCGTCTTACGGGTGTCCAGCCCTTTCATTTGATGCCCATATTGAGGGAGTTGTTGAATAAATATAATATGTGATCCGCCATTTTGTGGCGGCGGCCATCTTGGACTGATTTTTATAAAATATAACTATAAGAACACTCCCGACTAATTCACCTTTCAAACAAAAAAAAAACAATATCAAAATCGGTTCACACGCACAGACACGTCAAGCTTATAGCTGTTCGTCGTTTTTGCGTCGGGGGTTAAAAAGCTACAATTGCTTTTGAAAAGAGTATCTAAAATATTAACCGTGACTAATTTTAAAGTTCGAATCGAACCATTCATTTAATTTCAATTAAGCAATTAGCGGCACGTTTGAATGTCAAATCGAAAAATAGAATTGAATCTACTGCCAATTTCCCAAATAGTTTTGTATGGAGAAGAATCGGCAAACACTTCACCGCTACTCGTTTAATTTTATACTTCATACGAGTTTATGTAGGTACATGAATATTCTTATAAGATTGCCTCTGCTACTAGCTCTGCTGTTGTTGAAAACACTAAAAGTTTCTGTTTTTTTTCGTATGGGATATCATCAAATAACCTCTCCCACTCAAGTGTTACTTGACTTTTACTGATTGAAACCCATCCATGTTGTTTCCTCACCCTTTATTTTATTTTTTTTATATTACAATTTATTGTTTCAATTCCAAGTGTAATTTTATTATGTACTAACACTAGTGGTTAAGATGTATTCAACTAACAAATCGGATTGTAAGATCTGTTCAATAAATGATTATTATTATTATTATTTATGTTCCAGGTCCACGGTTTCTCTTTCGGACAGTCCCGCAGCCCAACAGACTGACTTCATCTCATCTGTCTTTTCCCAACTAAGTTAGAATCAGCTTCCAGTCTAGCAGGTGTTTTACAGTGAGCGACGGCCAGACCGATCTCCACAACCCAATTAGTGGGGGGTAATATGATAACCCTTGGTAAGACTGGTTATCCAACTTTTGGGCCACTGACCTCACGTAAAGAGTTTCAAAGATCTTTAAATGACGGTCGGGATCAGCAGCTCAACGTGCTGTCCAAGGCACAGAGGAAACTCGTTAGCAGTGGGTGGTTATGGTCCATCCACGGTCCAAACTAGGAGAGCGTGGCCCAACCTGAAGATCAACTCAAACGACTGTTGTATAAAAAAAAATCCTCAACTTCCTTTGTGATATTCTGGAGGAGGTTGAGGTATTATTTATTTGATTAAAGACCTGAACAAAAAGCAGTAGCTCCGTCACAAAGTACATGTTTCCCCAGCAAAAGGCACAGATTACATCTTTCAATTTAAAAAAGTCCTACTAGTTCCGAAAGGTTTAGAAAAGAGCAACAATATATTCCTTTGAGACGAGTGCGCCTAACACAGGAAAGCAATTCCGTTTTCACAGTCCGACGGCTTATTATTCAAGTTGTGATTGCTACCAAACCATTGCAAATATAAAATGTTGGGGGGAAATCTGGAAGATTTAGGAATTGTGTTGTAGTAAGGCTTTCAAAGGTAAGACATGTAGAAAGAAAAAAATGAGTCAACCTGTGTAGAAACTTATGCAATTTTTAAACAACAAATCTATACTATTATTATAAAGCAGAAGAGTTTGTTTGTTTGGTTGAACGCGCTAATCTCAAGAGCTACTGGTTTAAATTGAAAAATTATTGTTGCATAGTACATTTATCGAGGAAGGCTTTAGGCTATATAACATCACACTACGACCATCAGGAGCGGAGCAGGAACGAAAAATGTTGCAAGAACGGGGATTTTTTTTCCTTTCGTTTTTCTCTCTTATGTGACGCAGACGAAGTTGCGTGGGTCAGCTAGTAAAGTATATTGTTGTAGCAGCGTGTAACGGCCCATCAGAAAGCTGTCTACTATAGCAAGCATTCTATACATTGAACTAAGCAGCACGGTGCAAACAATATTGCTTGAAAATAACTACTTATGTGAAAACGCTCAATACAACGCTCTCAAAACATTGTGCTGATGCATCTGTATTGAATAGTAGGTACAGAAGTGATGGAGGTATTAAAAGCAAAAATATAACATTTGAAAAGGGTATTATTTTGAAATAAATTGTGTTACGAGTAGTTGGAACTTTGACATTACTAGATCTACTATCTCCGTAACTAGAAGGTTCCCCAGGTAAGGTCTAGTACTAAATACTTTATCACAATGATGGGAAGAACACGTGCATCTCAACTTGTTTAGAATGTTTTACACCCATAGCTTATAATCATCACAAACATTTCCGAAACCCAAATACCGAATTAATTCTTGAACTCTGAAAAATATTTTCCAAAGACGAAATAAATATGAAAAAAGACGCTCACTACGAAAAAAATAAACAACACTCAAGACCCGTACCACGAAAGTTTATTGCTCACAATCATCTCGCGACGCATTTTCAGACGTTTCTGCGTTTTATTAAAGAGCTTACTAGACACAATAAATTCTAAACATTTATCAGTAGCCTGCTGTGGGCAGGGAGAATCATTAATTTACTATACTCATTTATCTTGCGAATCCGAAGTAAACAATGAAATGGTGTGATTGATAAAAAGACCTTTCACCAATCGTCTATTGTCAGTGTGAAAGGTTTTAATAAATACTGGGGACGATTTTTTGTGGGGCTGCCCTGCGAGATGGGCAATTGGTCCTTTTATTAGCTGGTATTCCGCGTTAGGAGTTTACAATCGGAGGAGTATTATCAATTTCGGAATCATGGTAAAATTAATATTAAAATCGAAGAAATAGGGAATAGAAATAGTTTACTTTATGATACGAGTACAAATCGTTTGAATTCGTACGTAGCTTGTTTCTAGACACATTTCTAAATAAAATCAAGGTCAAATCAATTAGACATACAAGTACGACGAGTAGTAATAATAGACCTTGGCCATCACTGAATCGAACGGTCTTTTCCAAATGCTCGTTTTCAGAAAAAATTGTATATGCAGTCACCGTGAAATGGTCAAACACGTTATATTGTAATCTCTCTAGCAATATTGTAAACTCCCGAAATATTGTCAATGAACATACTGGTTAAAATAAAACGCATAATTTTTCGTGAAACGCATGCGATGGTAGTCAACTCACGCGGTGTGGAGGGAAGGAGGGGTCCCCCTTGCCCAGTGGTACCACTTTCATGAAAAGATAATGTACCGTTCCATTCCTGGGAAATACTGATTAATATAACCTAACCTTAAAACACTTTATATTGCCCCAAAAAGCGTAGACGACGGAGCCCGGAGTGGCAGAGCAGGGCTTAAAGGAACCTAACTAACCTAACGGGGGGTGCCCCACGTCCCGATTGTGGGGGCAGAGATACTTCCGTATGTTAAGTTGACAATATTTCGAGAGTTTACAATATCGCTTAAGAGAATTTACGGTGATATATACACATTAAATTAGACATAAAATAATCACAGAGTTATGCGTCAGATGCATAACACCTCGAGAATCATAAATATTTCTACGTATGTGTACTTCGATATTTTAATACGAGTATAATAACTGTAAAAACACAGTGTGCAATGTAACTTTATTTGAGTACCAACTTGTAACCAACCTTTGGGTATAAACGAAAGACGTGATTTACAGAGTTAAAATGCAAAAAGTGCCATTTAAAAGTATAATTAGTAAAGGCTCATTTACACGACGGCTACTAAGTACACGACACAGGAACTTGTGGACGATACTAGATTGTTCAAGTTATTTGTACAATAAAGGAATAAGGCTGTATTTCGTAGGGCACGCCACGATAGTGGCGGTAAGTCCCCTCTTTGAGGAGTGGCTGGAGAGGCGCCACGGCGTCCTCACCTTCCGCCTGACGCAGGTCCTCACCGGACACGGATGTTTCGGGAGGTACCTGCACCGAATCGGGCGGGAGGAATCGCCCGGGTGGCTCCACTGCGAGGATCGACCGGAGGACACGGTGGAGCACACGGTGGAAGTCTGCCCTGCGTGGGCGGAGCTCGGCGGCGGCGACCTCTCGCGTCCGGCCCTGGTTCAATCCATGGTCCGGAGCGAGACGGAATGGGAAGCCGTCGCCTCCTTCTGCGAAGCAGTCATGCTAGCGAAGGAGGTGGCGGAACGAGAGAGGGAGAGATCCTCTCTTCCCGGCCGCCGCGGGAGACGCAACGGGCGTCGGGGGCCACGTGGTGGCTACCGGCCACCGTAGATGCGGGCCTGTGGACGGGTGGCTATGGGCTGGCTAGCCGTCCGGCCGTCTAACGACGACGACAGGCCGTGTCGACGGCGCGTTCGTGTTCCACGCGCGCCTCAAAGAGATGTCAGCAAAAGGAGAGGGGCCCGCAAGGGCCGAAGCCTGCCGGGGTTGCGGGCCTGTTCGAAAGAGATACCGCGGCCCCGGAACGTAAAAGGCGAGGAAGGAACATGGATGGTTTTTAGTCAGTAAGAGTCTGACACGCCCTCCGGGGGTCATTTGATGATTTCCCATCCTTAAAAAAAAAAAAAAAAAGGCTGTATTTCGTTTTAGAAAATAATCGCTCACAGCGCTCACATCAATATTTTGCGTTCCGATTTAGATTTCACGATTATGACAGCTAGGTCATTTTTGGCCGCGCTCACTGTGGTATTTATTTGGAGCATGGTGGGTGTAATCGCAAAATGGCGCATGTCATGACGTCATCTATGACGATTCAAGGGACATCGATATCGCGCTCACGGTAATTCGGAACGGGTTTACGGACACTCAAATCGGTTACAACAGAACTCGAAACGCGGCATAAGAATTTTAAGCACATTAAACGATGGTCAAAATAACATAACAACGTGTCTGTAATCCCTGAAGGGTTGGGCAGAAGTGTCCCTAATAGGACACCCACAATTCGCCAGTTATATTTAAGTTCCATGGAACAGGAAGCGTGCCTATTGCTATAAACGGGGCCGAAGTACAGACTCCGTGGCTCATCATCATCATCTCAGCAGAAAGACGTCCACTGCTGGACATAGGCCTCCCCCAAGTGTCGCCACATTGACCGGTCCCTTGCGACTCGCATCCAACGGATTCCCGCAACCTCGGTCCACCTAGTGGGAGGTCTTCCAACGCATCGTCTTCCGGTTCGCGGTCGCCACTCCAGAACTTTTCGGCCCCATCGGCTATACGTTTTGCGAGCAATGTGCCCTGCCCACTGCCACTTAAGTTTAGCAATTCTTCGGGCTACGTCGGCGACCTTGGTTCTCTTGCGGATGTGTTCATTTTGACTCCGTGGCTGCTTCTGAAAAAATCCTGATGGAAAAACCCAATAACTCTTTGCTCGACCCAGGAATAGAACACATGACTTCATGCTCAGCCGTCCCGCTTGCAACCACTTCACAAAATAAGCAATTAAAAAAAAATTACTGTGTTTCAAATTGTTTAAAAAATGACAGGGTGTTATAAGTTTCACGTGTCTGTGTGTGTGTACTTGTCTGTGGTATCGTAGCTTCCGAACTGATGAACCGATTTTGATTTTGTTTATTTATTCGAAAGGAGAATTAGTCTGAAATGTCTTTATCTATGTTTGATGAAAATCGATCCAAGATAGCCGCTGCCATAAATTGGCGGATTACATATTTATTCAGCAACTCCCTCATTATGAACATCTTAAGAAAGGGCTTGACTAGTAAAATACTATAAGCTATAATAATTTAAAATCCAAGATGGCCTCCAAAACAATATGGTGAATTAAGTACATTTTTTTTTGACATCTCCCTCAATATACAAATGAAACGGCCAACACCAAAAACCGGGAATACCTTGGAAATTATCGGACCCTATGATTTTTTAATTTAATGTTTTTCTAGTACCTACTCAAATGTAAACTAGTAAACATATCTTTTATAATATCCACTCTTATGAATACGATAACTCTTCAACCAGAGACATACAACATTGCATTGTGCGGTATCTACCTACGTTCATTGTGAAAGTTGAGTGGATTTGTCAAAGCATTCAGACAGGAGATTCCTATTATTGGTTTCCTACATCAAAAGGGTCATTATTTCTGTCCACCATTGAATATGTTTTCCAAACCGCATGTTGGCTTTGTTTATTTTGTTATTGCTTTCGAAAAGATTTTTTGTTATATTAGTTGTATGTTTTAGATCGAATAGAGCAGCGGTGGCCCAGTGGTGGCGGCCCGACTTACGAACAGTAAGTTGTGGGTTCGAACCCAGACAGACGCATTACTTTGTGTAATTTATTTCATCACCGCTGCTCTCAAAAACGGTGAAGGTGAGGAAACCGGCATGTCCTAGAACCAAAAAATTCGAAGACATGTGACATCTACCAATCCGCACTGGGCCCGCGTGGTAGATTATAGTCCATAGTGTCCCAGCAGTGGGAACATTATAGGCTGATGATGATGATAAGATCGAATAAATAGGTAAGTCTGGTTTTAAGAGTGGAGGGCAAATCTCAATGATGACCAGTACAACGAGGAAGTGAATGGAACACATGCGACTAAAAGAGTATTGTTTATAAATGTTGATGGACAAAGAGAAGAAGGCCAAAGAAACAAAGAAAAGATGGATGGATTCGAAGAATGATATGATATGAAGAGAAAAAGAGTTAATGATAGCATGACTGGTTACGAGCAGTAAGTCGCGGGCAGGTACTCAAACTGTAACTCTAATAATGTGTTTTTAAAGCAGTTTCAACAGAAAAACACTTTTAGATGTAACAGATACAATAATGTTACCGAATCAAACTGTAACCTTTTATATGTGTTAATAAGTGTTACTATGTGTAACTGAAATAATCAGTTTTACAACAGACTGTGGCTACATTTCGGCTATCCAATGGCAACGCCGAGTTAACCTGTTAAACACTTATAAACACTGTTAAACCTTTTATATCTGTTACAGATATGTTACGGTTACACTTTTGTAAGTGTTTTGGGTTAACACATTGAAAACACATTTTTATGTGTTACATATTTGATTCTGTATGCAATTCAACATGTAACACTTATAATTCTGTTACCTATAAGGTGTTTTTAAGTACCTGGTCGCGGGTTAGAACCCAGAGAGGCGCATTACTTTGTGTTATTTATTTCATCACCACTACTCTCAAAACGGTGAAGGAAAACATCGTGAGGAAGCTGGCATGCCCTAGAACCAAAAAACTCGAAGACATGTGACATCTACCACACTAGGCCCACGTGGTGGATAAAAGCCCATTCCCTCTCATAGAGATGAGGCCTGGGCCTCGATTCTGCTATTACAATAGTGTCAGAGTATTCGATCATTGATTTCATTATGATCAAGTTCTGTCAAATTTTGTCAAGTTCGTTAATTCACTTTCATAATGGCGCCATTATGACTTCTCAATGAACAACCACTGACACTCCATTAAAAGAAATGTCATAGAATATTAATCTCGTACATGAAATCTGGCATGAATACATGTTCGCATTTAGTAGTAGATTTCGAAAACCTTGTACTAAGGGTTTCATAATAATGACAATACGAAAATGCCATTAATACACAATTTTATTACGAGACCATTGACCGACCATTGTGAATTTAGCAGATTACGAACTTTAAGCAAAATGACAATGGGATGAGAATGGAATCGTGTTGGAGTTACGAATTTATTAAAATAGCAGAATTAGGCCCCTGTTTCCCAGCAGAAGGAACATCAATCGGCTGATGATGATAGCATGGCCATTAACAGGGGAGGATGTAAGAAAAACACGTATTGCGCCGACCCCAAATAACATGTAATAACTGAAGAAAAATTATGAAACAGCAAAACTTAGTAGTATATTTCTTCATTCATGATAAACGATTTAATAATGTAAGCAACCTGATACCTTGTTCGCAAAATAATAACTTCTTTCACTCAACACAGTAACACAGCAAAATAGTTTTTCCTTCCAGAAAGTTCACAAACTTCGGAGACCCTAATTTCGCTGACGTGAACCTCGTATAATAAATGATGAAAATTTTATCTTGTACGAAATTATTTATATTTTTTTTCTTACTGGCCGCCATTTTTCATTTGGTCTTTCAAAGAACGTTCCTAAATCTGTCAAAGTTTCGGAACGTTTATGTGCGAAGACGTGTGTCTAAATTAATGACGTCACGAGCCACTGATATGATTCACTGTGACGTCACGGACGGTCGGATTTATGGACACTGATATATCCTTGTTAAAGAAGAATGAGATAGGATAAGCTGTTGTGAATTAGTCATTTATTTGTATGGAACTTTCTTTGTAAGGAAATTGGTATTTTGCCCTTTGCACTTTTT
The DNA here is from genome assembly GCA_916618015.1 of Xestia c-nigrum. Taxonomy (NCBI): domain Eukaryota; kingdom Metazoa; phylum Arthropoda; class Insecta; order Lepidoptera; family Noctuidae; genus Xestia; species Xestia c-nigrum. Next base: position 7,054,835 of record OU745258.1, on the reverse strand, counting down.
TTGGTTCTTTATAAAAAAAAACGAATACTGGCTAGATAGAGGTAGAGTACGGATACCGTTAAAATTTTTATTTACGTCCCAAAAAAACTTTAACGCATTGTAACTGTATTGAGTCTTTTATTTTATTATTCAACGTGACTTTGAAACGTATGTAGTTGTATTAAAACATTATTAAAATCGAGTAGCCAGGTAAAACAACTATTAGAACTTCGCCAGCGAGGTCGTCTGCAAAAATTGTGATAGCTCAACTACTTTCCATGATATCAATATAATTTATAGCTTATATCACTTGGTAAAGACCTAGCTTTCTAATGGTGAGGAATTTTCTAAAATCGTTTGATTAGTTCTTGAGTTAAATCCTATCAAAAAATCAAATCTCTTTATAATATTTGTTTAGTTATTCGACGGTCCACAGTCAGCCTGTAGCTGACTGCTGCTATGTGAAATCCTATGTAGAGGGCGTACCTATAGGCATCTGTAATAATTTCTTATTAGCATTAACAGTAAACAAACAAAATAAGCCAATGAATACCTAAGTAACACTATCTGTTACATAAAAAAGGCTAAACAGAAACAGTTACTTACCCAAAAGGATATCTTTTATGCCCTAAATACATAAAACAAAAGAAACAAATGTACACACGCATTACTGAGAAGACAGGCCTTTAATCTTTTGTAAGTTAAGATACCGTTTTCAAACTAAAGACGTCTTGACATGTTGTTAGAATTAATTGCGTCACTAACTAAACTAAGTACATCAAACGTCCACTTGGATAAGCGCTTTTACCATATTTTACTAGAAAAAACGTCGTATCTTTTTTCATTAAAAATCTCTCTTTATCCTTCGGTAGTTTGTTGAAAGTACTTTTTCGTAAATGAAGTCGGCTACGTCGGCAGGTTAATGGATTTAGACTTCCAATCTTTTTTGAGCTGTTTGATAGAGCACTGCCTGGTATAGTGCTCAAAAGTGCTACCGCTGGGCATCAAGCGTTGGGTTTGATTTCCGGGTCGGGCAAGCTGATATTGGGATTATTTTAAAAGGATTTTCTCAGTGGTAGCCCGTCGTTTGAATTTCTAGTTGCTTGCAATATGGTCACCAATTATAACACAATTACTACAAGGGAATAGGCATGACTAAGTATAAAAACATTACAAATCTATTTAGTCCGTCAGTTAGAGTATTGAAAAATAATGGACACGTATTTTTTGTTTTTGTAAATCAATGAATATTGACAAAGATAAAACGCATCAAAACTCGGGAGTGGGGGCTCGTGACGTCAGAACTAGCAAACAATTATACCAAGGCGTGACGTGTTGAGACTTTTAAAAGCGTCGTATCTTCGTCAATTTTAATTTACGTAACAAAAGAAAAAAAATGGGTCAATTTTTTTTAATAATCGACCTGACGGACTAATTCGATTTTTTTGTCGTCTAATATTATCAAACATATTTGGCGATATGTGGGATAGAAGTGTATCATATCGATGATACACTTCTGCCTATCCTTACGAGATTACAGGCGTTCTGCTACGTTATATGATGACTAGGACTGCCTTCTTTGACTGAGTTTGTTTATTTTTGTGTGTTGCAGATTGCTGGGCAGACCGAGAAGGATGATGCCAGCGGTTCACCGACATTATTAATTAATTCAGGTCATTGACCCATATTACACAACAATAATACACAAAACTTTTGTCAATTTTATAAATAAAGTTAATTCAATAATAAAAATAATTAAAATATCAGATCAAATCAATAAATGTCAATGGCACAACACAAAATAAAATATGTACATTGTTCAACTTATTGCATTTACTTCTTTAGTTGCTCAACATCATTCACTTATACCGCCGCAAAAGCTTAATTTCTTTTTTTTTTAAGAACACGCGATTCAAACTTTTTTTTTATAAATTAAATTTGTAAATCGTTCTTCATCGAACCCCAGCAATAAAGGTGTTGTTGGCATCTAAAAGATATGTCCTTTTTAGATACCCATGGCTTTTTGACATCCTCTTAGTTCAACATCATTAGGATCGCTTCAACGGTTCACCCCATCGAGTATGGGGTGAAAAGAAATACGGCTTAATGCGTCCTTCGATGACATCCGGTGTTGTGTGATGAAATGAACCATGGAGGTCCATTAAGTACCTGAGAGTGACATGTGTTTTTTCCTTAAAATGTACCCTCTGCTGATTACTTTGATCGGTCCATTTTGAAATAAGAAATTGTTCAACTTATTAGCGGTCACTTACGGTATATCTTTCAGGATAATCAGGGAAGATATTATAAAAAGATATATAAAAATAAATAGTTTTTTTTTTATAAATATTTTTTTAAGACCGCCCTTTGTGTCACCCCTTGTAAAATGTTTTACATTTGTTTCTATAATTTTTATGGTGTACATAATAAAGAGTATTCTATCTATGTAAAAGTATAATCAATATTTTAGCTTAATGGAAAATATTTGGAACAATCTTTTTGATTCTTATGCTTCACACCTGCAAAAATTAAGAGTAGGTATGTACCATAATATACCGACCTACTTGAAACTTACCTTGGTTTTATTATCGAGTATCGATATATCGTACCAATGTAACCATTTGACGCTGGCACGGTGTCTGAAATGCTTGGCATTCGTTGCAGTACACCGAGAAGCATTTTCTCGCTCTGTAAATTGGTCTCTTGCAATATCGCGTAAAACTTTTTTTAAGTTTTAGTTGAACCTGTATCTAACTATTTATACAAATTCAAGCGACATTGGTATTGAACTAGAGCTGCTTAGAGACATTGTTTTTTTTAAACTTTCACGATCAGAACAGGATTGATTTAAAACAAATTGGATTGTAAGATCTGTTCAATAAATGATTATTATTATATATTATTATAAAGGTAAATTCGCGATAAATACCCGTCTTCATATGTTTTATAATGCTTAGAGACATGACAGAAGTTTCGCACAATCTGCTAACTCAAGTCTTTAAAATTTTCCCCGACATTTTCTCCATTCTAAGTAGTATTGCTTTAAAAGTAAAGCTCTTATTCCACAGATGCAATAATACAGTTATAAAACCGGAGAAAAATAAAAGTTTATCCAATCGAGCGCACTCTGATAGTTTTGTGCAATGAGCCAAATATGATGCCTTTTCAATAACTGCAGGCGGCTATTAGAATTCATTACTGCCTTTGGTTACTGAATTCAGTTGGGTTATGCTTACTTCTTATATTCTATTGCTTTACGAGCCATGTGATAAGGTTTTCCATTTGCATCTCTCATGTCCTTTTTAAAATTTTCAGATAGATTATTCTTCTTCAATGATGACATTAGTTAGGAACCTTAAAGCACAATTTCAACCTTCTAGAACCAGCGGTTTAGGTGATTAGTTAGTATGTCTACTTTGACATTCATAAGGCGTGCCTTTTGTTGTTACTATAGTATTTTTATATTTGTTAATATCATTGCATATACTACAATATCTCCTCTTAATCGAGGATGACAGGCTCTTGTAACAAAAGTTTCACGTAACGCAGGAGTTCACAAAAAATTATAATCAGTTTCTTGTGTGATAAAGATTTTGATTTCGAAGGACCAGTATCTGAATAAAAGATTGTAAATGGGTAGCTACTGAAGTACCTAATATAATGTTTATATGTGCACTTAAACTAGAAGACATCAAGGTTGTTAATGTCCAATTAAAAATACCGATAAAAAAAAACCTTCGACTAATAGTTTGTCCAACGTTGCTCAATTTGTTGAACCTTTTAAACTTCATACATTGTTAACTAGATCTCTTTTAACTCCCAAGTTGAAGTAAACGAGTATTTATTTTCTTCAGGTTCAAGCGATTGCCCTTTTAAGCAACGCCAATCCCGGCAGGTCGTAAAGAATTGGATAAAAAAGTAAGATTAGATCTTTTCATTTGAGGAAAGGTCCGAATATTGGTCCTGTGAGGCAGTTACTGAGAAATGGCGGATTGAGTTCGAGAAAGTCAACATTTAAATTGAAGAAAAAACATTTACTGAATAGATTTGAGTTGGTCCCCGAGGTACTAGTCTTTGAACGTATTTGAAAATGGTTCTTGTGATATCTTGTTAGTTTCGACCTTATTTATTGATAGGGTCAGATTGATCGGAGAAATTATAGAATATCCAGTTGACCCACGCAACTTCGTCAGCGTCGCATACAATTTTCCTTTATGATCCGCTCCTATTGTTCGCAGCGTGATATTATATAGCCTATAACCTTCTTTAATAAATGGGCTATCTAACACATGAATTTTCAATTCAATTCCAACCAGTAGTTCTAGATAATAGCGCGTTCAAACAAGCAAACTCTTCAGCTGTATAATATTATCTAGTACAGATAGATTTTTTAAGAAAAATATTAGCACTACTGCTGACATGAGGTTTCAGGTCAAGTACCCCGGAGTCGGCAATTGCGCCGTCCCATGTAACATTAGACTGAATACAAGAAAAGTGTCTACTTCATAAATTCGAATCTAGAATGGTTGCCGTTTCCAGAATAGGTTTTTTCGTAGCAATCATCCCTCGTCTGACTGTAGTCTTACCTCCATAATTTAACAGCAATAAAGGGTGTAAACCACCTCTTCACGAAGCCGAAAGGCACTTGTTCTCCCCATCATTGCGATATTTTTTTGTTTTTTTTTTGTAAGATTTTAACTTTTAACACCTCCACCGACCCCGTGCTATTCAATCCATCTATCACCACAATATTTTAAGTGCGTTACATTGAGTTCTACCACAAAACATGATTTATAATCTCAAAAAAAAGTTTCCAGCTATATTTTTTGCGTAAAGTTACTTAGTTTGATGTACAGAATGCTTGGTTAACGGCTGTGTGATGAGGTGGTTTACACCCTGTATATAACATAAGTAAGATTAACCAAGTGGCGAGCTTTAGGTAGATATTCGTACAGTAACATTGTCTGAACCGAACCTTATTCTTAAATGCCTAATTTTTTTTTTTGTTTTCGTATAATTGTGCAAATCAATATTTCCTCCCTCCTACTTTGATGTGCCTTTACAGGGCCATATTTATGCACCTAGCTTTAAGCCCTTTGTTACATATATTTAACAATGTAGAATACAAAGTTACTGATTATGAATCGGGTTACTACCAGAAATAAAGCTTTTTAAACCATTTGTTGTACTGAACTATAACCGAGTCTAACCGAGTGGAGCTGAATATCAGTATTTTACTAGGACTCCAAACAGTTTTAAGACCTACTAAAATTCTGGACGTGTAAGAGTCCGTTTCCACTTATCCGATCAGTCTTTTTGCCCTCAAACCGGACGCCGGAGGTGGGTGTTTACATTATATCCGATCAGTCTGTTTTGCCGGAAGGTCGGTGGCTCGATTCGCCGCCAGTTTACGTGTATATTTCGTACGCGATGGACGGCGACGATGATGGTCTTATATTGTGGTGGTATTTGAGAGATCCGCAAGAGAACCAAGGTCACCGACGTAGCCCGAAGAATTGCTAAACTTAAGTGGCAGTGGGCAGGGCACATTGCTCGCAGAACGGATGGCCGATGGGGCCGAAAAGTTCTGGAGTGGCGACCGCGAACCGGAAGACGATGCGTTGGAAGACCTCCCACTAGGTGGACCGATGACCTGGTGAAGGTTGCGGGAATCCGGTGGATGCGAGTAGCAAGGGACTGGTCAATGTGGCGACACTTGGGGGAGGCCTATGTCCAGCAGTGGACGTCTTTCGGCTGAGATGATGATGATGATGATGATTTGAGACGAATGATACGAAAAAGAAGTAGGAAACAAAAACTAGCCACGCGAGGAAAGGCGGTGCGGAAGGGGTCTCGTCTTCAGTCTTGACGCAACGTTCGTTCACACTCATCTTATCCGGGCGTTTTGACTGATCGTCGCAGTGGCAAAACGTCCGTCAAATAACTCGGATCAGTCTTTTTTCCCGGATCAGTCATAATGTGAACAGCTCCACACAAATTGTACTGCCACTGGCATATATTTAGACTGACCGAGAAAAAAGACTGATCGGATAAGTGGAAACGGGATCTCAGTCGACATTATTTTGGCCTTTCATGCTTGAAATATACAGTTTATAAATATTGTTAGCGGATAACATACATACCTTTTTCATGACAATATATAGGATTATTTTATTTGTCTGTACAACTTACTATAAAAGCAGTGTAGGCGTACTTTGTGGGCTTAAATTAAGTTTGTCTACATCGAAACCGAAAAATACTTAGGTACTGGTCTCAGTCTAGTTTTAATAACAAGATTTTTACTATTGCTAATTCGTTTGGAGATTTAATATAAAATCATTTTGAAAAAGAGTCTTGACGAATATTTTATTGTTCAGAATATTTTGTGCTTAATCTAATTGAGGTCTAAGTGACACGCTTTAAGATCTTAATAACACCAGTAAATCCACGACACAAGCCTTGCTTAGTGTGGCACTAGATGGCGCTGTGTGTTAATGTCCAGCGATATTTATTTATTTATTTTAAATAAGAGTTTAATATGGGATTCAATCATTTCAAAAGAATTTCGTACGCAAACTGTTCAAAGATGAACTGAAACAATTAAATTTTCTTAAAACTGCGAATTTCTAACAAAAAAAAAAACGTTAATTTGTTATATTCATTACATAAAATACAGATTCTCTGTGTGGTAAACTCATACAACCCTTTTCTTTGTTTCCACCAAGCTCTAGCACCTCCACAATTATTCATAACACCAATTAATATCTTCACCTACCCCGAAAACACAAACGCTTTTAATGAAACACTTAGCAATAAGCCCATTACTTACACCTCCCGCCAAGCTTCAAGTTTCATCTACAGGGTGTTTGATAAATGAGCCACAGGCTGCTCATTTTCACGCTAGTCTTGATTGATTGGTTCCATGGTTCCAATATTGAAATTCAAAACGTCTTGTATCGCGATCGGGGAATCGGTAAGCAAGCGCCCTTCGCTTCGTCTAATGAAATCAATTTCGGAGTCATCCGGGTAGCTAAAATCAATGGGAAGCTCGATATTGCCTGTAATGAGAACCCTGTGTTGCTTCCTAAATGGTTTTTGATGAAGCAGATGGCTGTTGTGTTATACAGAATAATAATATGATATCACGAGTGCAGAAATGAGGTTAGAAAGGGTCACCTAAATGAGACCTTTTCTGTTTTGTGTCTGAACGGAATATAAAGTGGTTCAGCACCAAGGAGGGGTTTTACCTGCGTTTGACCTTTAAAGTATTTGGTCTGAAATGTGTGACGGAAAAAATTATATATGTCACCGTAAAATTGACAAACACGTTAGAATGTAAGATTACAATCTAACGTGTTTATATTTCGAGAGTTTGCAACTCGCTAGAGAGATCTCTAGCGAGTTGCAAACTCTCGAAATATTGTCAACTGAACATACGGAAGTATCTCTGCTCCTATAATCGGGACTTGGGGCACCCCCACGTTAGGTTAGTTAGGTTCCTTTAAAGCCTGCACTCGAAAATAGGGGCCCCGCGTAGCGTAGCTCCGTCGAATACGCTTTTTAGGGGAATATAAAGTGTTTTAAGGTTAGGTTGCATTAATCGGTATTTCTCAGGAATGGTACATTATCTTTTCATGAGAGTGGTACCATTGGGCAAGGGGGACCCCTCCTTCCCTCCACACTGCGTGAGTTGACTACCATCCCATGCATTTCACAAAAAAAATATGCGTTTTATTGCAAGCAGTATGTTCGTTTGTCAATATTTCAAGAGTTTACAATCTCTCTAGTTATTTTACAGTCTAACGTGTTTGTCAATTTTACGGTGACATATACATAACATAACACAAAATCGCGTCAGTAATCCCCGAAGGGTTGGGCAGAGGTGTAGCTAATAATACACATACATTACCTACATATCGCCATTTATGTTTTAAGTCCCATGAAATAGGACATATTGCCATTAACTGATTTGAAAGGATATTATTCATCACTTCATTTGTTTTAAAAGTTCGTCTGCTCGTCAACGTAAATAACGCAAAGAATATTGGTGAATAATCAAACTGATTGTTGGCGCCCTAATAGGCTTGTTTCCACCATCAATAAATTGCAAATCTATTTAGTCCGTCAGTTATAGTATTGGAAAATAATGGACACGTATTTTTGGTTTTTGTAAATCAACGAATATTGACAAAGATAAAACGCACAAAAACTCGGGAGTGGGGGCTCGTGACGTCAGTACTCAATACGAATGATACCGAACAGTGACGTATTGGGAATTTTAAAACGTATCTTCGTCAAGTTTGGTTTATGTGACGAAAGAAAAAATACGGGTCAAATATTTTGTGATAATCTAAGTGACGGACTAATTAGATTTTTTCAGTTAACAAGCCTATTATGACGTATAAAAGTTCCAATCCAATTATATTCAAATTAAAACCAGAACGCAACGAAAAATAAGTTGTCCACTACAAGTTTTTGAAACACACTAAAACTAAACTAAACTTTAAAAGTTCCAACTTTAACTGCGCAATGTTAACTCAATATAGTTCATAATTAATTAATGGTCTAATTTATGATTGACTTTGTACTTGGTTTTGTGGTTGGAAGCGCGACTACCAAACTTGGGGTACCAGGTTTTGAAAGGCCCAAGTATCTTTGCAATATGGAATATAGCACTCTAAGGTTCATGTTCACCAAAAGCAGCTGTTTAAAACACATTTTGTACGGGAAAATGTCACAGTGACAGCTGTTTTTAGATTATCAGACCGTTATCTTTTCGGTGAACACGGACCTTAGTAGCAAAGATTTTTGATTGGGATTGTCTATGGGGTGTCTTCTTTTTCTCCTCTATAGGAGTCCGGGCTTTTCCTATACTTTTGATGGGCAAAGGGCCATCTTTTTGACTGACTGACTTCTCGATAATTTGAAACACACAAGTTCAATACTCAACGCACTTGGCGTTGAGTATTGAACTTGTATTAACGGCAAAACCGAGAAAATGTGGAGTAGTACAAATGTCATCTTCCACAGCCTGAATTCACACAATGCTGGATATATGCCTCGCTTTTTTGTGCCAATTAAACGTTTCTTTGCCAGCTTCGTCCAGATTTTCCATCCATGACAACTACATTATGTTGTCTGTGCATTTTGTCGCCGGTCCACCCAAATTGTTTTTCGTAGTTCTTGGACGCCATTTGGTAACTGTTTAAGTCCACTTTTCATTACTGCGCTTTGCTTAGATGCCTGTCCTGCCCGTCTCAATTTGCAATGCGATTTGTAATTTTATGTAATTTTTTTTCTGTAACGCGATTGAAGACCTTTGTAATGTTTGAATATCAGCCTTAGCAACTCGAGAGTAGTAATATTACAGTGGTTTAGAGTAGTAGTAGTAGTATTACATTTGGTATATCTGCTTACTTCAGGGAACACTGTCGTGACACTATGTAACATTACTTCATAACTTAATTAATGATTGCTTCAAGTTTAAGTACAGACGCAGACGGATACTGACGTCACTGATTGATTCGAACCGCGTCGACCCGACATTAATCATGTTCGAGCAAGCCCTGTTACAATAGTATTGTTGATAGGGGGCGTGGTTGCCTATTTGTTGCGTAAACCGAGCTATTTATTACTTGGCTGTGGGTTTTGAGTGGTCGATATGGGATTTTGTGGGTGTGAAAATGATTGTATCCTCATATCACTACATATTCTCCCGCCGCGTCTGTCTGTCCCTATGTATGCTTAGATCTTTAAAACTACACGCAACGGATTTTGATGCGGGTTTTAGGGTTCCGTAGCCAAATGGCAAAACTGGAACCCTTACAGATTCGTCATGTCTGTCTGTCTTTCTGTCTGTCTGTCTGTCTTTATGTCTGTCTGTCTGTCCATCCGTATGTCACAGCATTTTTTTTTCCGAAACTATAAGAGCTATGCTGTTGAAACTTGGTAAGTAGATGTATTCTGTGAACCGCAGTTTACCAGATTTTACACAAAAATAGAAAAAGCAATAAATTTAAGGGGTGCCCCATACATAGAACTGAAACTCAACCATTTTTTTTTCATCAAACCCACACGTGTGGGGTATCTATGAATAGGTCTTCAAAAATGATATTGAAGTTTCTGATTTCATTTTTTTCTAAACTGAATAGTTTGCGCGAGAGACACTTCCAAAGTGGTAACTTCTAAAATAAGAGAATGATAAAACTAAAAAAAATAATATGATGTACCATGTAAACTACCAACGAAAATTGTTTTGAACGAGATCTAGTAAGATTTTTTTTAACAGGTCGTAAACCGGAATTTACATTTCATTTACAACAAACTGCAAGAACTTTTATAATATGTTACTTGCTGTTACGGAACCCTTCATGGGCGAGTCCGACTCGCACTTGGCCGCTTTTTTATTAGATAGAGTGATTCAAGAGGAAGGTTTTTGAAAGAAATAATGCTTGCTTTTTTTTCATACTGGTAGAGACGGAGATGGCCGATGAAGCAAAGCTTTGACCGAGTGGTGGCCAGAGGAGCCAGGGCTGTCCTAAACCTCGCTGGGTCGACAATATCGTTAAAGTTGCATGAAACACCTGGATAAGGAATGCACAGGTCCTGGGAACTATGGCACAAAAAAGTTGAGGAATATAACCATAAGTTAGTGGTTCCCGGCTGATATGATAATGATGATGATTCAACTGCATCCAGTGAGAGCCGGTACCAGCGGAATCCGACCCCAACAATGTTGGGAAAAACGCGATGATGATAGCTTGATGATAATTGAACTGACTCCATGGATAGGATCCCTATCAAACCAAAACTTCTTCTTGCTTCAAACAGCTCGTAAAGCAGTTGGATCCGGCAGTCATTTAGAATCTGAATGACTGGCGAACCCAACTGGTTTACGTGTGATGCATACTCCTAAAGGAGGATCTAAACTTTAGATTTTTGACGTTATGGGTAGTCGGAAATCGATAGTTTGGAAACGAGTGTTTCCTTTCCCCTTTCTTTTTTTACCGTCAGCAGACAAACAATACAGCACTCAGGGCCCGCTATCACGCGTATCCTGCACCGCGCAAACTTTCTTATTTATAAGCTACAAAATTATAAATCAGCTGTATTCAATTTACAAGACTTTATTTTGATCTCTCTATAATACCAAGCCAATTGAAACATATTGGCTCACGACTCACTTGAGATAATAAACAACTGCTGCCACATTTCCTTTAACGTCAAATCTCAATACACTCTTTAAATCTTTAGAGTTCTCCAACAAGCAAATCTATTAAATTCGACTTAAGTGGCATTATCTAAAAATCTTTTTCAAAAGCCAATTTCTGCGTTACAAACAGATTAAAAAACGCGATACTTTAAGTTTGAGGGTGATCTTAAAACCCGGCTAAGAATAACTGACATTTAAATTTAGGTCAAGCCGGGTCAGTTCTTAAGGTGATTTTACTCAAACTCGCCAAAAGGTCAACAAGGTTAAAGGATTCTTAACACATTTCTCAAAACATAATCAGGAGTTTCGTCACTTAAATCTTTTTCATGGTCGATGCTACGACGTTGAAAATACCTCTCTTTTAACAAAAGGAACTTGTAACTGAGAATGGTCCTTTTGGAATGAGGGGCTTCGTTTCGGTGTGATATGGAGACATTTGTAAACAACAATTTTTTTTTGAATAACGTTGTGTCATTGATAATGTTGGTGTGGATAGAAGATTACAGCTTATAAAACTGGAAACTATACAGGGTGTAAACCACCTCATCGTGAATCTGTTAACCAAGCATTCTGTACATCAAACTAAGTAAGTTTACGTAAAAATTATTGCTGTGAATAACTTTTTTTGTTTGGGTGAAAAATCTTGATTTGTGGCAAAACTCAATGCATCACACTTAAAACATTGTGCTGCTGGATGCATTGAACAGTACGGGGTCATAGAGGTGGTTAAAGTAAAAATCCTACAGTAAAAACTTGAATTTAAAAAAAAACTTGTTCAAAGAGAATTAAAACTCTAACACCGGGTTATGTACTAACCACTTGAAAAAGAGAGAAAGATATTACACTTACAACCTAAGGCCATTTCTAGAGGTCTAGAGAAAGCTGAGGTTCTATTAATACTTTTAAAGTAATCTATGGGAAAGGTCCCATGTGTTGACTACCCCGTACACTCTACGTTAACCCTCCAAAGGTTCGGGTTTCGATCAAGTTGCACGAAAAACATTTTTCAAATTAATTGGACTCACTTAGGCCAAGCTTGTTTACCAATGTTCCGCCGAAGTTCTGACGGGTTGACGTGTGGATGTTGTCGTAAGATTCGCGGTCGATATTTTAGGGTTGGGTTAAGATTTTGGAAAGAAGAGTGAGATGGTGACGATTTTGACAGTTTTAAATTGAGGATTTGTTATTTAAATATTAGAAAATATATCTGTAATTTTAATGTCTGAACCTAACCATTTATTTAGTAATTAAAGTCGACGAAATCTACGAAGTCCGTTTTGACAGCCGTCAAATCCATAGTAAACGTGACACTGCTATCGGAAATTAAACTTTATTACTATTACGCTAACAAATGTCAAAACGGGGCTTTATTTTTTGTATACTTTAGGTACTGCCAAACCGAACCAAAACAAATGAACCATTTATTGTTTTTTGTTTATCTTTAGAATTACAATAGATGACGATTCAAGACTTGAATAGGCTTATTTTGGATTTCAAAGTGGTTACCCATCCACAAATCAAACTGGGCAATTGTGGAGAAACTACCTTTACAGTTACCAAATCTAAATAAAAACAGCACAAATTCATGTTTGGTAACATTGATGTCGACAATATCAAACAAAAAGTCAATAAAGCTAGAAAAAACGCCCTGAAACAGAGATAATCTGCAGTCTATAAGTTGGCTTACCCGACCATTGGAACACGCAAAAGTGACATTTATGTGTCAGTGAACGTCCCACGCCGTGTTGGTAATAAACGAGCGAGCTGAAAATACACAGAAATAATATTAGAACGTAGTTCACGAACGATTCCGGGGTTTTCTTTTCACTTTATTTGGTTAGAGCAAAGTTATGGCAAGGGAAATTGTGAGCAAATATGCGTTGTGATATTTTTGTTACGTGCAATGGTATGACTGTTTTATTTTTAAATCATATGAAGACGGGTACTTATCGCGGGTGTTTATTGTTATTCCTTCCTTCTCTATCTTTTTTTTGGTTTTAGTATTGTTTGTAGGTAGTCATAGCTTCTGTGATGTTTTTGAGTTCTTGAAAAACAGTGTATAAAAGTATTTTGTTATAAATACTATGGACTCGCATATGAATGGTTCCATACCGTCGTAACAGGGAAGTCCCCTTTAATTTGTAACAGGTAAAATCAGTAACACAAATACTCATTCTATGAAAATTTCAGCTGTCTACCTTTTACGAATCATGAGATACAGTTCAAATTCAAATCAAAATAAATTCATTTATTGGTAATAAAAAGATAATAAATAAATAGTTCCTCAAAAATCTACCTTATAGATGTGCACTCTTTGCATGATACTTACAATAACACAAAAAATAGCTTAAGACAGAAAAAAAAACAAGCAAAACATTAACAAAGAAGCATACAATATATGAATTAATTAAACAAGAAATAAAATTTACAATGTCAATTAAAAATAAAATCAATGTCAAATAAGTAACCAAATTTTATTCTCAGTAAGGAAAGGAAGGATTCACTGACAATAAATAAAGATAGCGCTAATTCTCACACAGTCCGCTGATATACAGATGGTGGGACAGACTGGAGCCTTAGTAGTAAGAGCCCGTTAGTTACCCTTCGGATACGGAACTATTAAATACTTAGTTAAAAATTAACTTAAATCGGAGGTGACAGGTGTGTTCCTTGGAACTAAAGTATCCACTTTATCTTCAAATTATTTATCAATCATACTTAACAAACTTCCATCGAAACAACAATTAAGTAAACCTACTTCTTTCAAATCACCTCCAATATTAACTTACCCAATATTAAATGAAGCAAGGTGAAACAATTTTATTGACTCCAAAAATTACAAGAAACTCACGACAGTCAAATGAAATATCAAAGTTTTTGATTGATTTATTTGATTTGATCATTCTATTAAAATCAAAACGTTAGAATTCGTTTACATTTCGACGAACTTTCATTTCATTTGAAGTCTCAATTAATTTCTTTGATAAAGTTACAAAGAATGTTTGTATTTTCGTAAATTGTTACTGAAATATACAAATTGGTAGATTTTCGTTTGGTGTTATGATTTTTAGAACATTAATTGTAACCTAGTTAGCCGTAAATGTGTACTCGAACACGAACTTGTAATTAGGCAATATTAATTAGAGGCTATATTTTGGTATTTGTGGGAGCTTTCATCTATATATTGGAGGTTCATAATGATGTTGACTTTCAAGGCATCCACAGGACTTGCCCGGTTAAGCAGAAGCCAGTCTTCTCAGACTGAACTGCGAGACGCCCATACCAAAAAAAAAAAAAAAAAAAAAATTATGTTGACTTACTGAGCAACGCTAGGTACCAACGGAGATAACACTAGAGGACGTCACGCGGCTTTACTCGCATAGTTTCCGATCCCGTGAGAGTACGGAGATAAAATATAGCCCATACTACTCAATAAAAACGAGGCTTTCTAATGGTGATTGAATTTTTAAAATCGGTCGAGGAGTTTTACAGTTACGTCGTAACGAACACATTAACAAAAAATCTAATCTTTCGTCGTCATCATATTAATTCAGATGAAAATGACAACTTAAATAATTGTTATAAAATACCTACATACCAAACAATTATTTTATTTTTTTGTCGGAATACTCTTATCTCTATTCAACTTTTTATTAAAAATACTAAGTAACAAGACACTCAAATATTACTAAAAAACACAATGAACATTGCAAAAACCAACACGAAAAAGATGTTCCAGTCTTTTTAAATCATAATCCAAAACATTATCACATCTTAACAAAAGAGCTCGAATATTTTTTTTAATACCGCAACAGTGGCTCCCCCTGCCCCGGCAAAGTCAATCGTCAAAGTGGTAGAAATGGGGTCAGCAGCGGCCACGGAAATAGAGCACTCGTGGCGATGACAACTTGCTACTGGTATGATGATGTTTGCCAGAGAATATGGCCAAGACTTTTTTGGGAATAACAATTTTTTTTTGTTAACGTCTTTTAACAATAACAATGTTTAGTGTTTATAATATTATTATTTTAGACCGTATGTAATTAACAAATAGTGCTTATTTATCATTTTAGACGTTATTTATGTAATCGTTTTGGGGAATTATTTGTTGGTATCGTTTCATTTGGTTAGTTTTTGTTATATTGTTCTTTTCGTAAATACCTACTAGTTGTATTATAATTGATTTACAATAACATTCGTTTATTTAAATGTTTAGTATGTACATTTATGAATATTAATTTATGTAAATAAAATATTATTTTTCTTAATTGCTGTACCATATGACACAAAGGTTGAATGATAGAGAATGCCTTGTGGCATTAAATCCAGCTGCCTAAATTACTTATGAGCATTTCAAAATTGTTATTGTTAAATAATTTTGGTATTAAATGCACATTTAAAAGTCCAAGTCCTAATCTTTTAAAAGGATTAAAGAGCCTTAGTATATCACGAAAAGTGAAATAAAAGAATTATTTAGTCTACAGTTAATCCAATTTGTGGACACGAAAATATTATTCACAAACATTTGTTTTATAAAAACTAACCAACAGCTAAAATAACAATTTAGTCCATTTCCATTTACCACATCTTTGTTCCATTGTAAACTCGGGGCGGTAGTCGAATTTTATGGATGAAAAAACACAGAATGTATTTTTAAAACAGCCAAATCCTGTCCAGGGTCATAAATTTCAGACAAAATGCAACACTATTATGCAACCGCATAATACAGGATAAACCTCACATAGTATTGTTGCTCGAATATTTTAATAGATAAGGAAGTAAGCCATTAATAAGTTCTGTTTATTTTTGTAGTAGAATAAACTGACTAGATATTTCAGTATAGCGTTTTCTTAGGTTAAGATGCTCTATGTACATTGAAGCTAAGCAAAACTATCTGTAGATTGAAAAAACCGTTTAAAAAAAAATTAAGCTCAGTGTCGAATTCGAAGTTATTGTGTCTACGCAGTCGTAGCAAATTGCTACGCGTCGTAGCAAATTGCTACGTGTCGTAGCAAATGTTACACGCCGTAGCAGCGTTTGTAGCACTCCGTAGCATACAGCGATATACAGTGTGTAAACCACCTCATCACGAAGCCGTCAACTAAGCATCCTGTACATCAAACTAAGTTACTTCACGCAAAATTTATTGCTGGAAAACAACTTTTTTTGGGGTGAAAAATCACGTTTCGTGGTGTAACTCAATGTAACGCATTCAAAAATGTGTGCTGATGAATGGATTAAAAAGTGAGGGGGTCGTAGAGATATTTAAAGTAAAAATCTTGCGGTGCAAACTTGTATTAAAAAAAACTTCTCAAAAAGTTGATACTTTGACCCCCAATATCTCTGTAACTAGAAGGTTCCCAGGTAGGTATGGTATAGAACAAAAAAAATATCAGAATAACGAGGAGAACAAGTGCCTTTCGACTTCGTTAAGAGGTGTTTTACACCCTTTATATTACCGAAGTTATATATTTTTCTTTATTATATTTAATCTTGAGTATACAAGGCTCGTTAAACCTGTCTATATGAAAGGCTTTATCCATCTGAAAATTCACTCAGAAATGATATTTATATTCACTTCCCACCATCTTCCCACGCACGATTACTAATGTCTATTTGATTGATATCTAATTGAATACTTCGAGCATTAACTTCTCAATATAAGCTTTATTGAGACGTTACGATTGATGTTAACAATAATAACTGTTGAATTTATTTGTTGAATATAATAATAGGTAGTTATTTTGGACGACCCGAATGGCGGGTAGTCCCGGGTTCGAGTCCCGGTAGGAGCAAATGATTGTCTGATGAGCATGGACATTTGTTTCCGAGTCATGGATGTTGTTTGTAAATACATACTTGTTATACATATAACAAGTATGTATTTACAAACAAAAAAGTATCTATGTAGTATATCAACTATCTGGTGTCCACGACACAAGCCTCGTTGCTTAGTGTGGCACTAGATGGCGCTGTATGTAATGTCCAGTGATATTTATTTAGATTTATATTCATTTTAATTTATAAAATCAAAATGCCAGATGAAATTCTGCGGAATCTAAATGAAACACTCACATTTAAAAATTAAATGGTATTTAAGCTATGCACAAACATCACACCTACATCCCGAAGGGGTTTGGCAGAGGTGTATATAATAGTACACCTACGTTTTGGCAGTAACGTTTAAGTCCCTTGTTATAGGGGCGACCCCATTGCCGTAAACCGGTACTGAAATAATCTAGAACACATTTTTTATCTGCAACGTTGACCCTCAATATCTTCGTAATTAGAAACTTCTCAGGTCTATAGTCCCCGTCACGAGAAGCTATTATTATTATTATAAGCCTACATTGTCCCACTGTAGGGCAAAGGCCTCCCTTCCCTCCTTCCACATTTCGCGATCTTGTGCGATTGTAGGCCAATCCTTTGCGAAAGAGTCTAGCTCATCCCGCCATCTCCTATATATACGTGAAGCTGTAAATTTGTAAATACACATTCGGGTTAAAACCTTTGGATCAAATTCAAAAATCACAGCGTCATCGTCAGCGTGATCTTGCTTCAAAATGGCGGCCCAAACCTATACGTTCCATGATGTCATGCGTTCCAGTACCACAAAACATTAGACGACAGTACTTTATATCGCCAAAATATATCCCGATCAAGTGAAATTGTTCGTTAGTTTCGTATTACACGTATGATAATTTGAGTTGATTGAATTTGGGAGTATTTCTTGTTGATTGAATTGTTGCGTAGCGTAAGAATTTCTACTTAGACACGTAATCTGGTAGAATTTCTTTGTTTATAAAAAATATAGCTTCGAGATCTCGTGGCGCGGACTATAAGTACAAAAAATCTATGGTATAGTCTGGCAAATGAAAGTAGAGACTGAAAAAGGGCGGGAAATTAAAAAAATCTCAGCCTAGTAACCCCAAAATTTGTAGGGTGTACCGGAAATAACCTGACTTGATACTTTACAGTTATTTGTTTTTTGTGTAAATAATATTTGTACACAACTGCTTGACAGCATGTGGACAGGTCCAAAAATTGGAACCTACAGTACTTGTTGTATGTATAGTCCGATTTTTTTATCAGATAAAGCAAACTGAAGTTTCTAGATGTAAAATCATGTCTACCCATTATGATCCAAACCATAGAGGAGACATTTTGTGCGTAACAATTTGAAAATCAGCTAACTTCGTTGGAATAAAATACGACTGGTTATTGTATTGTATAACGAGCTGGTGTCCGCAGCTCTACGTCAAAGCGCGTATTTTTTGTGTGAGCTATAATTCACCATGTGGGCCCCTTGCGGATTGCCGGTTTCCTCAAGATGTTTTCCTTCACCGTTTTGAGAGCAGCGGTGATGAAATAAATTACACAAAGTAATGCGCCTGTCTGGGTTCGAACCAATGACTTACTGTTCATAATTCGGGGCCGCCACTACTGGGCCACCGCTGCTGTGACTAGGTAAAATGTGAAATTGACTGAATAAAAATGAAAACAACAATTTTCTTATAATATTTTTTTATAATTACGAATACAAACAAAGTATCAACATTAAAGCGTCATACTAACTTATGAAATCAAATACCACACGTAAACAATCTTGTTTCTGATTGAACTAGGCGTCTTTCTCCTGTTGTTTTACATCAAACTACGAAATCATGCGAAACAACATCATCCCACACTCCACTTTTAATCGTTTTATTCATCTTTAAGTTGGAAAAATCCTATTTCTAGGTCCCGATAAAACAACAATAACACGCCATCTTAATTTGACAAATTGAGATTGACATAAGTAAAACATTGCCATATGAAAAGTTTGCAAATAATTCGATTCTCTACTTTCATTTACCATATTTTTTTTCTAGAAGAACACGTCTTATCACTGTCGGAATGTTACTGTAGCTAGGTTTAGGTACTCAGCCTAAAAAAAACAAAGCAAGATTTTTAAAATTAGAACATCTAAATCAACCTACCGCCTGAAGCAGAACAAATTCCATCATAGGAGATAACAGCCGCGTTTATAATCGAAACAATTTGAATAATTACGTGAATTTCCATATCTGTAGCCTTCGTGAGATTTATAGGAGGTAAACTGACGACAGGGCGACGTAAAGTGTACTGGTATAGTTGGAAGATGAGCGAGGAATGAGCGAAGCTAAGATGTTTTGTTAGATAATAGGTAATATTATAAAAGCTAGGTATGCTTATGACGCCTGTTGTCGGGGCTACACTATCTCCCCATACTAAAGTATTAATGCAGTAACATATTAATATTGTAATACCAAATGGTGATGATGATTTTAAAAGAGTAACTAGGGAGTTTCTTGCCGGTTCTTCTCCATGGAAACGACCAACGCCAACCGTGCACTTTTTTTGACTTTGCATAAATACCCCATCAAGGCCTATGAGAAATAGCGAGATGAGTGTTGCGGGAGCCTCGGTGAGCTCCCGCTGCGAGAAGGCCGGGACCGCTGCGGAGAATACAAGCAAGTTCTTCCGTAAGCGGTCCAGGAAGGATGGCGACCAGTCGTCGTCCTCGGAGGACGAGCAGTTAGCCTCTGCTCGCAAGATCCCCACCAGCAAGCGCGGGGGGATCCGAGGCAAGAGAGCGGGGCTCTCTGCCTCCGAGAGGTCAGCACGACTGGCCGAAGAGGGGCGCCACCCGGGCTTGACAGCTCGCGGGTCTGGCGACGAGGCTGGTGCACTTGGCAGCTCCGAAGAGGAGCGTAAGGCCATTTTCACAAAAGAGGTGGAAGCCGCCTTAAAGAGTGTGGCCGTAAAGGTAAAAGTTTCCTCGAAACTCAAGGCCATACCTGCGGCTCTCACCTCAATTATGGCGGCAGTGGCCAACTTCAGGGGGCCTTCCTCTCCTCCATCACAGGGGGACGAGGTGGTCAAGTTGCGGGCGGACATGGCCACGCTGGCGGCGGATATGGAGCTTCTCCGGAAGGAGAACTCCAAGCTCCAGGCGGACTTGGCCAGTCTGAGGAAGCCTGGCCCCCGCGTGGCTCCTGAAAGTGGAGGGGCCCCAGCACAGAGGGGAAGCCAACCTGTGCCGGTGGAGAACCAGGTCCTGGACCTGGTCCGAAAGGAGCTTGCTTCCTTCCAGGCGCGGTTCTCCGTCCTGGAGGGAATTGTTCTGCGCCCTCCCCTGGGCGCGAACAAGGCGGCCGCGGGCACGAGCAGAGTCTCGTACGCGGCTGCTGCATCTGCTCCGGGGCCATCCACTCGGCCCCCCGGCGTGGCTGCGCTGCCTGCCCCGCCCCCTGTAAAGCCGACTCCGGCCAAACAGGTGGCGGCACCGGCTGGGCAGAAGAAGGCGGCCCAACGGAGAAAAAAGAAGGGCAAGGCAGCGGCACAGACGGCAACGGTGCCAGCGCCAGCGCCAGTGGCGGGTGAGCCCACACCCCCTGCACCTCCCACGGCTGAAGCCGGATGGCAAGTGGCCGGGGAGAAGCAGAAGGGGCGAAGGGCGGCCAAAAAGGCCCGTAAACAAGAGCGGCAGCGCCAAAACAAGGCGCGAAAGGTCGCGGCGAGGCTTCGCGCCCCGAAAACCGCCGCTGTAGTGATTACACTACAGCCAGAAGCGGAAAAGAAGGGCGTGACCTACCGCGACCTGCTGGCGAAGGCCAAAGAGACGGTGGATCTCGGGGAGCTCGGGATCACCGGGGGCCTCCGGCTCAGAGTCACCGCAACGGGGGCTCGGATGCTGGAGATCCCCGGAGAAACCAGCGGCTCGTCCGCGGATGCTCTCGCTGAAAAGCTGAGAGCGTCCCTAAACGCGGACGAGGCCCGAGTCTCCAGACCCGTCAGATGCGCTGACCTGCGCGTCATGGGTCTGGAGGACTGTGTCACCGAGGCGGAGTTGGTGGCCGCCGTCGCTAGGTCCGGGGGGTGCTCTGCCGACCAGGTCAAGGCAGGCACCTTTCGTCCGGACCCCGCGGGAATGCAAGCCGTTACGGTGAGCTGCCCCGTGGCAGCGGCGAAAGCCATTGTGGAGGGCCGAAGGCTTTTGGTGGGCTGGGTATCGGCGCAGGTAAAACTGCTCGAGCCCAGACCTCTGAGGTGCTTTCGCTGCCACGTGGGACACCACGTGTCAGTGAGGTGCGCCTCGGAGGTTGACCGCAGCGGTCTCTGTTTCCGCTGCGGTCAGCCTGGCCACGTGTCGGCTGGTTGCAGCGCTGCGCCGCACTGCCCTGCATGTGCGGCGGCCCGCAAGCCGGCCGATCATCGGGCCGGGAGCAAGGCCTGCGCCGCTCCCGCCAAGAGCGGAGCCAAAGGCAGGGGAAGGCTCTCCGCCACCTCCGCCAACGCCACCGTCGCCACTGCCGCTGCCGCGGCCGCCACAGCCGCTGTCGCTGTCGCCGCCGCCAATAATGCCGCTCTGAGCTCGCCTGCGGAGGGGCCCTCACAGGGGTCCCGGGGGGAGGAAGCGATAATGGACTGTCAATAACGGCGCCATTACGCTTCCTTCAGGCGAACATCAACCACTGCGCCTGTGCTCAGAACCTGTTGCTTCAGAGCATGGCGCAGTGGTTGATCAACATCGCTGTGGTCTCTGAGCCGTACTTTGTCCTGCCCAGGGAAGACTGGGTGGCGGACCTTGACGGCTCAGTGGCCATAGTGTCATCGGCCGCCGCCGGTACCCCGACCCTTGAAAATGTCAGGAGGGGTCGGGGGTGCGTAGCAGCACGGTTCGGGGAGATCGTCGTGGTGGGAGTCTACTTCTCCCCGAGCCGAACTCTCGCCGAGTTCCACAACTCTCTCGCAGAGTTGAGTGTCGTCGTCGGAAGCCATTCCCTCCCCGTGCTTGTCCTCGGGGACTTCAATGCCAAGAACTTGGCTTGGGGTTCTCGTTGCACAGATGTGCGGGGAAGGATGGTGGAGGACTGGGCCCTGGAGAGGGGCCTGGACGTCCTTAATCGGGGTTCTGTTCCCACGTGTGTGCGGATGCGGGGTGAGTCGGTGGTGGACATTTCGTTCGCTAGCCCCGCTCTGTCGCCGCGTGTAGTCGACTGGCGTGTCATGGAGGGGGTGGAGACACATTCCGACCACCGGTACATCCGGTTTGAAGTCTCCGCCCAGTCCTCGAGCGCGCCGGTCCAACAGGCCCCGAGTGGTCCGCGTTGGGCGCTGAAGCAGCTGGACCGGGAGCTCCTCCTGGAAGCCTCGATCGTGCAGGCCTGGGTGACATCACCGGACAGGCCTGCCGACGTTAACACTGAGGCAGAGTGGTTCCAGGGGGCCATATCCGACATATGTGACGTGGCAATGCCCCGAGTCCGGCCAGGAAGCGCCCGACGCCAGGTGTACTGGTGGTCGCGCGAAATTACGTCTCTGAGGGAGGCGTGTGTCGAAGCGCGGCGCCTGTACGCCAGGCATCGCAGGCTCCGCATCCGCCCGCCGGATGCGGAAGCCATTGAGGCGGAGCTGTACGAGGGATACAGAGCGGCGAAGACCGCCCTCCGGGAGGCTGTCCTGCGGGCCAGGGAACTGGCCCGCTCGGAGATGCTGGAGACTCTCGACAGAGATCCGTGGGGGCGCCCTTACAAGATGGTGCGGAATAAACTCCGCACCTGGGCCCCCCCGCTGACGCAGAGTCTCCGGCCCGACCTCGTGGAGGACGTGGTGAGCGCTCTGTTCCCCTCGCGGGGGGAACATCCGCCCCCGCCTATGGCTCCGCCACCTGCGGTGTCGGACCTAAGCGACGACGACGACACTCCGGAAGTGACTGGGGTAGACCTGAGAGTGGCGGTAGGTAGGCTCAAGGCCAAAAATATCGCCCCGGGACCCGATGGCTTGCCTGGCAAAGCCTGGGTCCTGGCCTCGGATGCGGAGGCTCTCGGGCCCCGACTGAAGGGGTTCTTAAGCGCATGTTTGGAGAGAGGCCGGTTCCCGCTTCGTTGGAAGACGGGGAAACTGGTCCTCATCCAAAAGCCGGGGCGCCCTGCGGACTCTCCGTCCGCATTTCGGCCCATCGTGCTGCTCGACGAGGCGGGCAAGCTCTTTGAGAGAGTAATTGCAAACCGCCTCGCCGAGCACCTAGAGGGGATGGGGCCGAATCTTGCGGAGAACCAGTTTGGTTTCCGCAAGGGGCGCTCTACAGTGGACGCCATCATGCGCGTGAGAGCCCTCACGACGGGGGAAGCGATATCCCGGGGCGGGGTTGTTTTGGCGGTGTCTCTCGACATCGCCAACGCTTTCAACTCCCTGCCCTGGAGCTGCATCAGGGAGGCACTCCGGTATCACCGGGTGCCGACCTACCTCCGTCGTGTGGTCGGGGACTATTTGACGGACAGGGCCGTCATCTACCCCAGTCGCTGCGGAGATTGGAACCGGCGAGAGATGTCGTGCGGTGTCCCACAGGGATCGGTTCTGGGACCGCCCCTGTGGAACATCGGTTACGACTGGGTGCTGCGCGCGGACCTCCCTAGTGGTGTCAGCGTCGTCTGCTATGCAGATGACACCCTGGTGCTGGCACAGGGGAGGTCGCACGAGGCGGCGGCCGAAATTATGACACGCGGGGTTGCGATAGTCGTTGAGAGGATCCGGCAACTGGGTCTCGAGGTGGCATTGCACAAGTCCAAGGCCATGTGCTTTCATGGGCCTCGGAATGCGCCACCGTCGGGATCCACACTGACGGTAGGAGGGGTATCCATCGGCGTCGAGTCGACGTTGAAGTACCTAGGACTCGTCCTCGACAGCCGGTGGAACTTCGTGGAGCATTTCCGACGTTTGGCCCCCAGGCTGTTACGGACAGGGGCTACCTTCAGGCGGCTCCTGCCCAACCTTGGGGGGCCGAACGCCTCCTGCCGCAGGCTCTACGCGGGAGTCGTGCGGTCCATGGCCCTCTACGGGGCCCCAGTGTGGGCGCGTTCGTTGAAGCGGCGAGCCGCTCACCATTTGAACGCGCCCCAAAAAGTGGTGGCCGTTAAGATGGTCCGTGGGTACCGCACGATCTCTCGCGAGGCGGCGGGCCTGCTTGCCGGATTGCCGCCGTGGGATCTGGAGGCGATAGTCCTCGCGCGCCTGCATGAGTGGCGCGCGGAGGTACTACGCCGGGGGGAAACTCCGCTGCCGCGGCAAATTGCCGCTCAGCGGACTGACCTCCGGCGCGATCTCATGGCGACATGGAGAGAGCGACTGTCGCAACCCCGTGCAGGGCACGCCACGATAGTGGCGGTAAGTCCCCTCTTTGAGGAGTGGCTAGAGAGGCGCCACGGCGTCCTCACCTTCCGCCTGACGCAGGTCCTCACCGGACACGGATGTTTCGGGAGGTACCTGCACCGAATCGGGCGGGAGGAATCGCCCGGGTGTCTCCACTGCGAGGATCGACCGGAGGACACGGTGGAGCACACGGTGGAAGTCTGCCCTGCGTGGGCGGAGCTCCGCCGTGTCCTCGTGGCGGCGATCGGCGGCGGCGACCTCTCGCGTCCGGCCCTGGTTCAATCCATGGTCCGGAGCGAGACGGAATGGGAAGCCGTCGCCTCCTTCTGCGAAGCAGTCATGCTAGCGAAGGAGGTGGCGGAACGAGAGAGGGAGAGATCCTCTCTTCCCGGCCGCCGCGGGAGACGCAACGGGCGTCGGGGGCCACGTGGTGGCTACCGGCCACCGTAGATGCGGGCCTGTGGACGGCTGGCTATGGGCAATAGCTGGCTGTCCGGCCGTCTAACGACGACGACAGGCCGTGTCGACGGCGCGTTCGTGTTCCACGCGCGCCTCAAAGAGTGTCAGCAAAAGGAGAGGGGCCCGCAAGGGCCGAAGCCTGCCGGGGTTGCGGGCCTGTTCGAAAGAGATACCGCGGCCCCGGAACGTAAAAGGCGAGGAAGGAACATGGATGGTTTTTAGTCAGTAAGAGTCTGACACTCCCTCCCGCTCCGCCCAGAGTGGGGGGGGTCATTTGGTGATTTCCCATCCTTAAAAAAAAAAAAAAAAAAAAGGCCTATGAGAAATAGGGCACGCCACGATAGTGGCGGTAAGTCCCCTCTTTGAGGAGTGGCTGGAGAGGCGCCACGGCGTCCTCACCTTCCGCCTGACGCAGGTCCTCACCGGACACGGATGATTCGGGAGGTACCTGCACCGAATCGGGCGGTAGGAAACGCCCGGGTGTCTCCACTGCGAGGATCGACCGGAGGACACGGTGGAGCACACGGTGGAAGTCTGCCCTGCGTGGGCGGAGCTCCGCCGTGTCCTCGTGGCGGCGATCGGCGGCGGCGACCTCTCGCGTCCGGCCCTGGTTCAATGTCCGGAGCGAGACGGAATGGGAAGCCGTTGCCTCCTTCTGCGAAGCAGTCATGCTAGCGAAGGAGGTGGCGGAACGAGAGAGGGAGAGATCCTCTCTTCCCGGCCGCCGCGGGAGACGCAACGGGCGTCGGGGGCCACGTGGTGACTACCGGCCACCGTAGATGCGGGCCTGTGGACGGCTGGCTATGGGCTAGCTAGCCGTCCGGCCGTCTAACGACGACGACAGGCCGTGTCGACGGCGCGTTCGTGTTCCACGCGCGCCTCAAAGAGATGTCAGCAAAAGGAGAGGGGCCCGCAAGGGCCGAAGCCTGCCGGGGTTGCGGGCCTGTTCGAAAGAGATACCGCGGCCCCGGAACGTAAAAGGCGAGGAAGGAACATGGATGGTTTTTAGTCAGTAAGAGTCTGACACTCCCTCCCGCTCCGCCCAGAGTGGGGGGGGGTCATTTGATGATTTCCCATCGTTAAAAAAAAAAAAAAAAAAAGGCCTATGAGAAATGAAATGTTTTGATTTTGATTTTCATACGGTGACGTAGAATTTACTAATGTGATCAACCGTGCGAGAAATTAAAGGTGGGGTGAACAAATGGCATCAAGGCCATGAGTAAAGTTAATCATGGTTGATAGTTTTTTTATTAATGAATAAACTCGTGTTGTTATTCGATCGAATTCGCCACGTAAAGAAGACGTACTTTTCATTTCGTCCTATATACCGATAAGCAAAAAAAGCCATTTCTGCAAGCCTGTAGACGGTGAGCAATGGGCTAGCTCGCCGTCACGCGCACCTTAATGACAGATGACAGCATAAAGCAAGAGGTCTGCAAGTGGCGATACCTGCCGGGGCTACGGGCCTGTTCAAAAGATATATCGTGGCCCTGGAACTTATAGGGCCAAGAAAGAACATGGATGGATTATGAACATGATAGTAAGTAAAAGTCTCACTCTCTTCCGCTCCGTTCAGAGCAGGAGGGGTCATTAAAATTTGATGATATCCCAGCAGAAAAAAAGAACTATTTCTATCAACAATAATTTTTGTGTAAAGTTACTTAGTCTGATGTACAGAACGCTTGGTTGACGGCTTCGTAACGAGATTGCTTACACCCTGTATAGGGTGTAAAACTCTTCACTCCCCATCATTGCGATATTTTTTTTGTTCTACACCATACCTGGGGGGGTCAAAGTTACAACTTTTTGACAAGATTTTTTTTAAATACAAGTTATTTTTGTAAGATTTTAAATTTTAACACCTCCACGACCCCCGTACTATTCAATCCATCCCTCAGCACAATGTGTTAACTGCGTTACATATTCTGTGGTAGAGTTCACCACAAAACATGATTTTTACCCCAAAAAGATGTCGTTTCCCAGCAATAATTTTTGTGTAAAGTTACTTAGTCTGATGTACAGAACGCTTGATTGACGGCTTCGTAATGAGATTGCTTACACCCTATATACTTCAAGACCGCCTGGTTAACCTAGTGACCGCAAGCACAATTTTTAATGCAGAACAAGGTTTGGGCCTCCAAGTCCGACATAGTGATATTAGGTTTTTCCAGCGTTTGGATGTTTGCCAGATTGCTGATAACAGGCTCACCACCTAATACAAGGGACTTTAGGGTAGAAGCTCGAAATTCAAATTTTCTTATTTTTATTAAATTTGCAGGCCAGTCCTAAGTTGTATGTATCAACATACATTTTGCGGGGTACCCTGTACCTTCAGCCGTAACATAGCGGGCGAAACAAAGGCGTAAATTTAACAGGTACAACTCTGCCAGCCCTTCAGGAATGAGAGAATTTATTTTAGAGAATTAAAAAAAAAAAATAGTTTCCATGAACTCGATAGATGGCGTTGATCCGACTACGTTACTAGGTGACAAAGCCCAAACGCTTGAAAAAACACACGTCACATACGCTCGTTGACTGACACCTTCGTTTGCCTATGCTTCCAAATACAACCATTAGGTCCAAGTGAGATTATGTGATATTCTGTTCCTTGTAGTAACGTAGTCAGACCAACGCCATCAATCCAGCGCCAAGGGAAGAGTTGAAAAAAAATATCCCTCATTACAGGCGTATTGTTGTATCACAAAGTATCACTACATATTATTAAACAAACTCTCCCGCCGCGTCTGTCTGTCCCTATAAATGCATAGATCTTTAAAACTTCGCAACGGATTTTGATGCGGGTTTTTTTAATAGAAGAGTGATTCAAAAGGAGGGTTTTAGTATATTATTTTACGTGGGCGAAGCCGCGGGCATCGGCTAGTAAGACTAATAAAATCAACAATGAATTAGTAAAGTTCCCCGCAACTTAATCAAGATAAAGAAATCTAACTCAACTTAGTCTAACTGCTCTCTTCAACTCGAAAAAGGAGCTAAACGAGTCTAAGTGGAACTCGCGATAAAACTTGGCCTGTTCGTCTTCACATATCGCGATCCGTGACGACGGGCTTATGTCGCGAACTTGTGAGTTATGGCCGCGGACTAGCGAGTTTAATTTGAAATGAGTAATAGAATGACGACAGTTATGGTTTCAGGCAAGTTTAGATTGTTTAGAATTGTTTCAAAAGCTTGGTCTGGCTTGAAATGGAAACAAAACATTCTTGGACTATAAAATGTAGCCAAACACAGGTAGCAAGATGATAAATAATAATAATATGTGTGTTTAATTTATGAGCCACATTCGTGTTTTAACCATGTAATCGAAATCGATCGATCATGACATGACGATCCGATCATATTCACAGGGCAAACGGCCAGAAATTGCACAGAACACTCTGTTCTGTGCAATTACTGGCCGTTTGCCTGCCTCTCTAGGTTTGAAGGGAGGAAGGGGAGGTCTTTATCCAGCAGTGGGACAAAATGTAGGCTATTAAAAAAAATGCAAATCGGGTCAGTAATATTTTTACTCATGAATGTATAGAAGTGCAAAATTGGAAAGTAGTGAAAGTGGTTTATCAATTAATGTCCTCGATTCTACCTAACTTAACGGCTACCAATCTTTCTATGTTCCATTTTTTTTTCTAGTCTGAATAAAAATTCTCAAAATTATAGAAACGCTGTTTTAGTGCAGGACCACTCCTCTCGCATTTTACCCTGTTGTTCGTGAAATCTTCATGGGTGCCCTAAATCGCACTTACGCGAACATAACAGAGATGTCCGGACTTACCCATGAAACACACCGGTGGGACTACTATACCATGCTTTTGGGTTTTCCCAAAGGAAAAGCATCCTCTCCCCGTATCAAGCTTGCTGTGATGCAGGTAAACGTATTTAGAGCTACAAGTACCTGGACTAATTTATGAGAATTACTTATTTAGACATACATTCCGTTGCAATAGACTCGTCCCTTGTTATATGGGACATAATACTTGCTGCAGGTAACGCATGATGAAACAAAAGATCGTCATTTCCCTGTTTGTTTTATACCTTGTCGTTTGGAGTCGGCGCAACACGCTTTTTTGAAGTAAAATTTCTTTCGGCTTTTTGCGACTTTTTGCGTGTAATCATGGAATTAGCGTGACCATCGCCTAACGCGTTCGTAGCACTCGTAGCCGATCCGCTACGGCGTAGCACCACTTAGGCGTGCGCGGGGCACAACCCGTAGATTATATAGATTACTTACTTTTATAGATTATTTAGTCACCAAAGACATTTTTTTATTCCATTCCCCACTATCAATCGTCACGATATAATTTACTCCTTTTCCTTCATATAAAGGATGTGAAACACCGCTTTTATCACACAATCCCGTGATGATTCAATCACATGGTGATACAACAGATGTTGGTCCACAATTCTTGCCGAGGGCGCTGACCTCGTCCTTCCCAAACCCCTTGAAACCAACAACCTTTAATCTCGAATAAGGAAAATTCAAAAAACGAATCACACACGAAACGCCGTAATATTTATTTACGCAGCATTCCGAAGGTAATCCAATATAGAAAGGTAGCGGTCAAGGCGACAGTCGACCCCCGGCCACATTTGTCGAAATCAAATTTATTA
Source organism: Xestia c-nigrum (assembly GCA_916618015.1). Classification (NCBI taxonomy): domain Eukaryota; kingdom Metazoa; phylum Arthropoda; class Insecta; order Lepidoptera; family Noctuidae; genus Xestia; species Xestia c-nigrum. The sequence continues at coordinate 7,025,392 of OU745258.1, read as the reverse complement.
CCGAAGTGTACCGAACCGAACGGTGTCAAAACGTAATCCGTACCAAGTTTCGGGTCATGCACGTACCGATGGAAATTGGGTAAAATTGTTTGTTAGTAACTGAAATGTAAAACGAGAATTCGATCTATTTTTAGTTTAGTTTTGGGTTATATTCTTTTTATTATAGTTTCAGTTTCATATTTGTATGGAAAGTGTTCTTCAAGTTTTGTTTACACGCGTGTTTAAATAGCTATTTGTGAGACTCATTTCTGTACATTGAGGTCATGGCTAAAACGCTTATTTAAGTTTGAAATAAGTCGGGGGGCAATTCCGGAATAAACGCCTGAGTAAAAACTGAATTTTCAGAAAAGTTTTTATGAAGTTTTAAAACAATATCTGACATTTCAATGCCCTTTTAATTGTAGTTATTAATACGTTTAAACACATGAGTCTCACTGTTAACCTCATATTAATGTGAATGGGCTTTCTCTTAAGACAAAGCCAAAGGTCGCAACAAAGAATACTATGTACTTTGAACTCAATCCCACAGTTAAACTCACAGAAGGCAGTGTCTTTGTAAATTACTGACTGGGTTACAATATTTTTCAGGCAAAAGATCCAGCAAAAATCGCTTATTGATATTATAGCAAATCATGTTCCTAAAGTTTTTTATTTTCAGTCGATTACAATTTAAATTCAATGTAAACAAAACTTAAAATTCATTTTCCAAGTTCACAAAGTATTTTAATATTAATGTGGAAACTTAATTAAACTTTAGTACAATAAAACATGAATTATAATATTCTGTATGGACTGAGATTAATTCTGGATTAAGTATTGTCAGACATGAAATAGGGACGAAAGTAAATTAGATACCAGAAATATTTATAGACATTAATGGATGTAACTTGTATCTGTAATTATGATGTTATTAAATTAATTACAAATGGAATAATTGCTATAAGTGTTCTCATAGAATTTACTTTTATTCTTATCGACAAAACTATATTGAAGTTGTTTTAAATGTCACTGAAATTAAATACACTGATACAAATGTAAGGCGATTTTATCCTCTGGTTTTAATAAGTAGGTGCGGAAATAATTTCTAAATGAACATGGAAACATTTGCGACGGTCATGGAAACATTTTAAAACAGAGTCAGTTGTGTCAATGGGCTCTGTCATTGATATGGAGATGTTTTGGTTTGTGGTTTCGGTCACCTTTGACAGAGCACCATAAAGTACTATGCGATTCCTATAATCTTACCCAACCAGTTTCTACCAATCAAAGTAATTCTGACACCACCCTTGGTGCCCCAAAACCATACCGGGGGGTCTTACTATTGAAATGCAAACTCAATTAAGTCGAACATGATATCTTCAAACCGAATACCGTCGAACATTCATATGACGCTAATCTCTTGTCCAAACTAATCCTTTGTAAGGCTGTGTTTCCATGAGCGGAGCGGAGAGGTAGCGATTTGGAAAAATATTGACCAATAATATTTCACAAAGTTCTATAGTTTGCAAGTCCTTTCGGAAGAAGGAGTTTGTCGAGTTGTTCCTGGTATATACAGGCTAGCAAATAATAATATTTCCTTTTAAAATGCGTGTCCACTTTTACGGCGGAGCGTGTTTAGTTTCCACATTTCAGCCTTTGGAAATAATATCACCGTGCATTTAGTCCTAGAACCAAAAATTCGAAGACAATGACATGAGACATCTGTCAATCCGCACTGGGCCGGCGTGGTGTAATAAAGCCCATTCCCTCTCATTGAGAAGAGGCCGTGTCCCAGCAGTGGGAACATTATAGGCTGATGATAATGATGATTTTGAAGAAACTATTTCAGCTATAATAACATGAATGTCTGTGTGATCTAACTATACCTTTATAAGCTACTCGTATATGACTAGTGGGGGTTTTCCGTTTGGCAGCGGAGGAGGTGAATCAATACTACACTACACTACACTACACACATATGCACAATTTTGTTACATCAGGTTAGGTTACTTTTCGAACATAGAAAAAGCTCTTATAAAATGACGTAGGTCTGGCGGTCCCCATGTCCGCCAACTTGATCCATAAACAAGAGACGCGTACTTTTGTTTCTTTACGTGGGTACTGTTGCAATGAGTCGTGGGGTTATTGTACATTCGCCACTAAGTTAATTTGCCAAGAAAAAAAGTATGTGTAAACTCGCCACAATTCTATTTTCATGAAGAAAAATCCGCCAGTTTGTTTCCGTACAGATAGCAGAAAAATCAAACAGTTATTAGAATATAACGTAATTTAATTCATAATCACAGAAATTCACATACAAATTACAGTTCTATTTACAGCTAAAATATACACTAATACTGTCTGGCTTTGTTAAGGTGTTCACAAAAACTTTAACTATAATTCCATAAACTATTTATCAGTGTTTACTGTGGGCCACGTTTATTGTAATAGGTGGACATAGACCTTTAATTTATGTTTTTTTTTTGTATGTTTAAACTCCAAATAAAATAATAATTTAAACTCTTTTTAAAAGCATGCTGTAAAAAACTTCTTTCATTTGTTTTTGCTGTCACAAGACGCTTGTCGCTTGTCGCTTGCGCGTATACCTCGTGGGCCGGTTCTTCTCCGCTCACGCGCTCCGCTGCAATGTACACGTAGCCTTATACAAGTAGAAATGTTATTCCCCACATCGGTTCGGACCATATGGATTCTAAATGAAAAGATTAAGGAGTCCAACATGGTTGTTTGAATTCTAAAATGATTAAAACACGTTTTGCTTAGAGGGTAGTTAAAAGGAGGGATTAGGTAAGGTCTGTGTAATATGATATGGGCAGTATGAATAAATACCTCTTGTATTGAGCAAACAGTTTCAAATTGGAATTGTAGAGACTTGGAAGAAGATAATTTATTCAATAATCAAGTATGTTTTATTTTCTTTTAAATGATCTGATCTATACCGACAAATAAAATTGAAGTGTCTGTTTCTAATCTCACCATAACAGCTTTTTATTGAATGCCTAAGAAAGTTCTATGCGGTACCTATAACAACAAGACTTATTTTTTTTATTTTTTTGTCTATTTGTTCCATCTAATTTCCGAAACGGCTCGAACGATTTTCTACGTGACTTCTACTGATAGATGATTGATATTATAAAGAGTAATTTAGGTACTTTAATTTTAGAAAAAAGTTTTTAAGTGCAATAAAAATAGAAAACCCATATAAAATTGTTAACAGTATTTATTGATTCAAATAGGAGAGTCCTATTTTTCGAAAAATTATGGAAACTCTAAAATAGAAAAAAAATATGTACAATGTAAATATCAAAAAGTTCATCGGGCATCGAAAAATATTTTTCTAATAATTTCAAGCGGGCGAAACCAAAGGGTTTTGCTAGTTTCTAGTAAGTTCAAGGTACTTGTATTATTTGTGCACATGTGCTATGAGTAGGTATGTGGCCAATATGTATATTTCGCTATCTAACATTCCAATTCGAAATTTTCGTTACTTGCAACTGTTAAATATATTGTAGTTATAATTTTACTTACAAGCACTAATTATTCGATTGTTTAAGAAATAACACTACTGCACCTAAATGTACATACACTTTTGTAATATCTACTTTTAAATAAATTGTTCTTATTCTTATTTCTGTGTAAGAATAAAACTATTTTGTTTCAAACATTAACTACCACTCATAAATCGTGTGTCGTAAACACGCAAAGGTATAAAATTAATGAAGTATACAATTAAACATTGAAGATAACTCACCACATTAAACCAACTGCATCTACTTATCAACCTTCTGCCCTTGTCCCATTTTATTTGGGGTCGACGCAATACGTTTTCTCTTCCTTTCTCCCCTGTCAGACGTCAAGGCATCATTTACTCATTTCTCTTTCATATCACCTCACGCAATAAAACCAAACGTACCTCATTATTATTATTTCAGATGAAGTAGATACTCGTATATGTATTTTACTGCAACCTGATGCAGTTCACAGGAGTTGCACTGAACATAAAGGGCGAGGAAGGAACTTGGATGGGTTTTAGTCAGTAAAAGCCTGACACTCCCTCCCGCTCCGCCCAGGGTGAGAAAAGTCGGGAAAAGTCACTTGATGATTTCCCATCCTAAAAAAAAAAATGGAGTTGCATTGAAGTGCATTGATAATGTATAAAGATGATTGTTTAATTTTAGTAATTTTTTATTTGTTAATGTAAATCTGTTAGTTGATTTTTTTATTATTTATTTTATTTGTAAGTGAGTTAGAGGTATGTGTATCTTGGTAGTAACATCGCATTGGCGTTATAGCTGTTAAGTTGTTATTTTCATAATTTTAAATAAAAAATAAATAAATCATCATCTGCCTCATCTGCCACATCATCATCAGCATCTTTTCCCAACTACGTTGGGGTCGGCTTCCAGTCTAACCGAATGCAGCTGAATACCAATATTTTACATGGAGCAACTGCCTATCTGATCTCCACAACCCAGTCAGTACTGGGTAGTACGATACCACTTGGTATGACTGATTCTCAGACCTATAACGGCTGTCCAAGATCTAACGTGATTTCCGAGGCACGGAGGAAACTCGGTATGTAAGAGTTGTCACCCATCCACAGACCAACCTAAGCAAGCACGGCTTAACCTAACGATCGACCCTGAGCGGCTGTTATTATTTAGCCACGAGATTCTCAAAAAACCAACCGTACCTACCTCAGATAAATTCAAACACTTTAAAAATCAATAAAATGATAAAGGCCACTTAATGCAAGGTTAGGCTAGATTGCTTTAATAGAAGCTCCACCCATTTGCTCCCAAGAAAATGAGAATCGGAGCAACGAGATACAGTAAGACAGTGATTGTCGAATAAATTGCCCCTGAGGGAGTACCCAGACGCCAATTATCTGAGATTAAACCTTACGAAAGCCTTCGAAAATGGCCCCGAAATGAAAATGTGTGAAAATATTTTAATCAAACGCATTGTAGCATAATTGGGCAAATTGTTCTGCATTACTGAACTTTTATGGGAAAAAAATACAGCGTAGAAATAAAAAAAGGTCTCGTGTAAAAAATATTCGACGAAAAACGTTGTCAAACGCAATTTCGCTTGTGAAACTTGCATCCAATGAGATTTAAAAATGATGATAATCCATAATACGGCAAACCCCTATTTTTTTTTAAACAAAAACTTGCGTCGACACCCTTGCGCCATCTCATCTTCCTAGCACGGTGTGCTGCGCTGGGGCGGCTGCTGCAGATGCTGAAAACCTCAAACGGCGCAAATACAATAATTTAATTGGTAATTATGTGTTTGAGCCGTTTGGGGTCGAAACACTAGGGCCATGGGGTCCGCGCGAGTGCCCACCTAGTATTTCGGGAAATCGCCAAACGGTTGTTCGACTCTTCACGTGACCAGAGGGCGGGACTATTTTTTGGCCAAAGAATCAGCATTGCCATCCAACGTGGCAATACTGCCAGCCTTCTGGGCACTTTTCCTGTTGGCAGCGATGTGGACGAATTTTTCGATGCCATGTAACCCCTTCTTGATATTTGTACATATTTTTTCTTTCTATTAAAACAAGTTTTTTTTTTTTAATATTACCATCAAACTGTAAACACTTTGATGGCGAACTATCATCATTGCCTTACCCTGAGGGCCTACTCCCTAACGTTTCGTCCGTATATTCGGATCTACCCGCCTCTCTCACTCGCACTCGTCTGCAGACGTGCGCGACAGAGACGGATAGATCTTAATTAGGGCCTCTGATCTTAATTCATTTGGGGTCAGCGCAACATGTCATCTTCTTCCATACTTCTGTCATCTCATCAAACTCTACTGATCGTACCATTTCTTCCTTCACACAATCAATTCAGATTTTCTTTTCAAACATTCCTGACGACGTTTTCTTCATTCCGCCGCATCACACGCCATACCACGACAACCGATTATCACACAAGTTTTCAGTCACCGGGCGGTGCCACCATCGGTAGTACATTTTCACAAATCTAACCTTAGTCACTCATCTCACCCTTGTCATGAAGTAAACGGTTACCCGAAATACTAACCCGGTCTCGGGTTAGGTTAGGAACATAGAAAAAAAAAATATTTTTATTCCGAACATAACCCCCTTCGTTACTTGACCAGAAGTATCGTTTCCTAACCTAACTCTTTCTTAGAATAAAAAGAACCTAACGCGGTGCGAATTTTGACAGTGAATTTCAAACTTTTTGTCAGTAAAAGATTCTACAAAAATAGGTAGAAATTAATTTTGAATAAACATATTATCAAGTAGAGAGTGAAAATGTAAATTTTATAAACATACATTGCAAATAGGTACCTACGTAGACGTATTTAGATAGTTAGTATAAAAGTCAGTAACATTCAATCAGCAATATTATTCACCCTATAGCTCAAAGCTCCATCCTGTCACGCGGTTGCTATTCCACGAACAAATAACACAATTATGCAATATTCCATCTCAGTACAAAGTAAATATCAGTAGGCCGTATACAAATATTAATATCAATGTAGGATTTATGTGGCTAGTAATATTACGGGGAATAGGAGAGAAATAGTTAAATTAGGAAACCCACGGTAACTACTGCAAACCTCTTCACACTAATTTTCCTTTGAAAAAAATTCAATACAGGATGTAAACAAACCTCCAAACGGGTCGCGACTCGAGTCGCACCGGGCCGGTCAATGTGGCGACACTTGGGTGAGGCCTATGCCAGCAGTGGCCGTCTTTCGGCTAAAATGATGATGATGAACCAACCATGCATTACACTCATAGTAAATGAAACCAAGTAACTTTACGCAAAAATGAATTGCTCGAAAACGTCTATTTTTTGGGAGTGAAATATCGGTAGAACTCAATGTAACGCACTCAAACCATTTCGATGATGGATGGATTGTACAGGGCAGAAGTATTTAAAGTAAAAACGTTACATTAAAAACATGTATTTTTTAAAAGCTGTGAAAAAATAGTAAGTACAGTAGTTGAATAATAGCCCCATCATCATCATCATCATCAGCCTATATAATGTTCCCACTGCTGGGATACGGCCTCCTCTCAATGAGAGGGAATGGGCTATAATCTACCACGCGCGCCCAGTGTGGATTGGTAGATGTCACATGTCTTCGAATTTTTGGTTCTAGGACATGCCGGTTTCCTCACGATGTTTTCCTTCACCGTTTTGAGAGCAGCGGTGATGAAATAAATTACAGAAAGTAATTCGCCTGTCTGGGTTCGAACACTGGGCCACAGCTGCTCAGCCCCAATATCTCCGTAACTAGAAGGTTCCCAGGAACTTTCTGCAAATATTTTTTTTGTTCTGGACCATTGTCCAATGAAAAATTTCAACAAGCCCGGTAACGAAGCCGACCACGCATCTTTTTCCTTTTTGATAACTGTACATATTTTAAAATTATTTGTAATTTATTTGTTTGTGCTTTGTAAATCATGTACATATTCAATTCAAATACATCACACCAAAAAAAACAAACAAGTACAAAACTATTTCCTTTTTCCTTTTAATTATTGACCTGATTTCTTTATTTCCAAAACAGACTGTTTTCTCATCCAAGGTTGTCACTTTAAGGGCTTCACTACAATCACGACACAACCGCCACTACACCGAAAACCCACGAACAAAGAGAAGCATGATACTAAAGGTTACTAGCATGATACTTGGTATTCAGAATGGCACAATTTAAACGTTCAATTTATGCCCTTAGCTTCTAGTGGCAAGTACCAGGAATACAGAAACACTTGAGAGTATGGCTAGCAATATTCTGTGCTATTAATACGTGCGACGAAACAGACACAGGTACAGACAATATCGTATGTGTAACTGGCGTGTTCAATGGGGTTATGCAGCCAGAAATTAATATCTGTTTGATACGTTTGTGTATCGTGTTATCTTCAGATTGAATAGTGTTGAAACATGGGGGTAACATCTATTAATAGTACAAAAACCAATTTTACTTGAAGTGCGGCCTTTTCCTTCCGATGGGAAATCATCAAATGTTCCTTCTTCCACTCTGGGCGGAGCGAAAGGGAGTGTCAGACTTTTACTGACTAAAACCAATCCATGTTCCTTCCTCGCTCTTTATGTTCCGGAGCCACGGTATGTCTTTCCAACAGTTCCGCAGCCCCGACAGGCTTCGACCCTTCCTTTATGCTGACATCTCTTTGAGGCGTGTGTGGAACACAAACGCGCCGTGGACACGGCCTGTCGTCATAAGACCGACGGACGGCTAGCTAGCCCATAGCTCACCGTTCACAGGCCCGCATCTACAGTGGCCGGTAACCACCACGTGGTCCCCGACGCCCGGTGCATCTCCCGCGGCGGCTGGGGCAAGAGGTTCTCGCGTTCCGCCACCTCCATTGCTAGCATGACTGCTTCGCAGAAGGAGGTGACGGCTTCCCATTCCGTCTCGCTCCGGACCATGGATTGAACCAGGGCTGGACGCGAGAGATCGCCGCTGCCAATCACCGCTACGAGAACACGGCGGTGCTCCGCTCACGCAGGGCGAACCTCCACCGTATGCTCCACCGTGTCCTCCGGTCAATCCTTGCAGTGGAAACACCCAGGCGTTTCCTCCAGCCCGATTTGATACAGGAACCTCCCGAAACATCCGTGTTCGGTGAGGACCTGCGTCAGGCGGAAGGTGGCACCTCTCAAGCCACTCCTCAACGAGGGGACTTATCGCCACTATCGTGGCGTGCCTTGCACGGGGTTGCGACAGTCGCTTTCTCCATGTCGCCATGACATAGCACCGTCCGCTGAACGGCGATTTCCCGCGGCAGCGTAGTTTGCCCCGGCGCGCGGCGTAGTGCCTCCGCGCGCTATTCGTGCATGTGCGCGAGGACTGTCGCCTCCAGGTACCATGGCGGCAATCCGGCAAGTACGCCCGCCGCCTCGCGGGAAGTACGGCCTGGGAGATAGGTGGCGTTTGCTTTCAAACTAATTCGTATGTCTACATTGTAACAAAAAAAACAGAACAGGGGTGGTTAAATAATAGCTGTTCGAGACCGCTTACATAGACTGGTCCGTGGATGGGTGACCACCCATTACATATCGAGTTTCTTCAGTGCCGCGATAAGAAGTTGGACCCGACTGTCAATTAGATCTTTGACGGCTGTTCTTTTTTATGTAGTCAGTATGGCCCGAAAGTCTGACGACTAGTCTTACCAATGGGTATCGTATTACTCGGTACTAACTGCATCGGTACGGCTACAGAATATCACTTTGTATCAAAAATGTGACTACAAAGCATCTACAATAGCAGACACGCAGTGGGACCCGACTGGCAATTAGATTTTTGACGACTTTTCTTTTTATGTGGTCAATGTGGCCAGAAAGTTTGAGAACCAGTCTTACCAACGGGTATCGCATTACCCAATACTAACTGCATAGGTACGGCTTCAGAATATCACTTTTAACTATTCACGAGTTCCTTTGTATCTGAGCTAGCAGTAAAATAAAATATTTCTACACACAAGTAAAATATTATTGTGACCCAAATCTGGCTGATACATACGAAGACTAGTGATGACAGATGTCTCGATATCGCGTGATTTCACATCGATTTCGGAATTCCCGTACGTTGGAAGCACTTTCCCAAAACCTTAATCTGATTTGTTGAATTTATATAAAACTATTTTCTTTGCCTAGATAAAGAGTTGAGTACTTTTTGGGCATGATCCAAAAAGCATCTTGAAACTTATCAGAAACAATTATTCTAAAAGTAGCTTGCTTAGTGTGCGATGACAAGTTAATTTTACTATTTACCTCTACAAAAACTAGGTTTCTGTAAGTAACATTTACCAGCTGAAAATTAACTAGACAGCCCATTTTTCATTACTAACACGGCTGTAAATCCGGGCTTAGAACCATAAAGCCTCTTTTCCCACAAGTCCAAAAATTAGCGATATTGTAACTGGCAGCACTACTAAGCACCTAAAACGTTAGGTTCGCCGATCTTGGCCGATCGCCAACCCACGAAACCTCGTAGGCTTTTTCAAACATCGAATGTGTTCCAAATTCGAAATTGACTATCGTAGGAACGAGTTCGATATCTAAACTCGTAAAAACAAAAAAAATGTTAACCGTTTAGTTCTCTGCGGCCATATTGGAAAATTGGCTTACCTACGCAATAAAAGTTATTTTGTGGATTACTACGGGTTTCCGTAAAACTGGAAGTAAGTGTAATAAGCCATAAAACGAGCTTTTTATTTGGCGTATTATTGCTGGATACTTACTTAGTTCGTAGGATATGGGTACATGGGGAATTAATGATGTTTGAAAGCGAAGAATTTTCTTTTCTTAATAATATAATATAAAAACCATTAACGATGTCAAAACTCACATTGATCGTTCTTTTGTTTTAGACTATACCTTCTAATTACGGAGATAGTGGGGGTCAAAGTTACAATTTTATCACAAGATTTTTTATTTATTTTTAAATGTAAGATTTATTCTTTTTTTTAAGCACCTCCACGACCCTCGTACTATTCAATCCATCCATTAAGAGGCCTCCTACAGTCCACTAGCGCCGCCAATCGAAAAAATGTCATAACTCGTAAATAGAATCAAAATTACAAAATATGTTCTATTATTACTGTGGAAAAGGCAATGACGTAATTGTATAACACCTTATCAACACTTGAAATATAGCTGTTTAGCTAAATCGTGCATTCAAAACATAAACGGCCGTTTTTGTTACAAATGCACGATTTAGCTAAACAGCTATATTTCAAGTGTTGACAATGTGTTATAAAATTACGTTATTGCCTTTTCTACAGTAATAATAGACCACATTTTGTATTTTTGATTCTATTTACGAGTTATGACATTTTTTCGATTGGCGGCGCTAGTGGACTGTAAAACGCCCCTTAACACAATTTTTTGAGTGCGTTACATTGAGTTATACAGTAAAACGTGATTTTTTACCCCAAAAAATAGTCGTTTCCCAGCTATAATTATTACATAAACTTACTTAGTTTGATGTACAGAATGCTTGGATGGCTTCGTGAAAGTTTTGTTTACAGCCTGTATAAATTTTGTCCATCATTTCATTCAGCAGAAAACCTCGTGTAATAAAACTGATGTATTTTATTTACTGCTTCCAAGTATTTTAAAAGCGATTCAATAAACAGCTTAATTTAACAAACAAGCCGAAAGCGTTATTTCATAACATTATTGGCTTCACCGTTCTTCCAAATTGCTTTAAAGCGTTCAAAGGAAAAACATCAAGACACTTAATATAGGGAAATATTTTTTTTTCTTTTTTGCCCTTTTTCCTTGATTCCGTATACTGAGCGGGATCAAGTTTATATTACTCCTCAAAGTTTCTCACAACTTTGCCTAGTTTACATTGTCTTGCGGACGCTTGTGAAGCCTTTGGAATGGTTTTTTAATTATGTTTATGAAAGTTCGTCGGAAATACGAAAAATTATTCTCATTTATAAAGTCACTAGGTATTAATTTTACAACACCAGTAATCAGTATTCTTAGAATAGCAAAATGAGGAATCTTCTTCCAAAGTTTTGTAGATTTGAAATAGAGTTATTAATAAACAAAAAAGAAAAAAAATACAAAAAAATAAAATCTCTGAATGTCAGTAATATTTTGGGAATGCAATAAAGGTCAAGTTTTTACATCAATGTTGAACTGAAAACTCGTGTCAAAGACAGACACGAGTTTTGATGTGGAGTCGGGTTGCTATGACATGCCGTTTTCTCACTGTAAGAGTCAGGGTATTCCCGTAAATCGTTAAGGAAATCAAACCTGTGTCACATCCGACTTAATACTTGAAAATCGTCTCCAGAAAAATGACAGTGTACTGTGACACTGACATTTTCTTCTTATAATAATAAATAATAATAATATATTTATTCAAACTTAGAATTCGCACGAAAAATACAAGTTAAATCTTAAAAGTAATGTTGGTATAACAGAGTTCGGTGCCTGTACTAGGTTAAACCTGTATCACAGGCGGCATGTTTCTAATAAATACTATTTGGACAATGAATTTCTTAACAATATAAAACATAATAGTGAAATTATTTAGTATGGTTTAGTATATTATGATATAACTAATGTACTTAAACGCTATTATAAGATACAAACAGTAAAAAATATTATAATTAAGGTCACACATGTATATAAATGGAAAACAGTTTGTAGCACTTATTTGCTAATACTAAAATTATTGTCGGCAGTATTAAACAAGTAAACATTGCAAAACACCGTAAGTTATTTTTGTTGCGGTCGACAATTTTGCCTAGACAGCGAAATATCAAAGAATGTCTGACTAGGAGCATTATGACGCACTAGGTGCCCTCATAATCGACGGAGTTTATGTATCGGTGTTCCGCTATTTTTCTAGCAGGGCATTCAGCGTCTCCCGTTTTGTGGTCACTGGGCTTTTTAAAGCGGGAGCAAGTTGCGCATCTCGGAATGTCAGTTTTCTTCGCACATTCGGACATCATATGACCTGCGTCACCGCAGTGACCACAAGTAGAAACTAGTTCTCTGCAAGATTTGGCTGCATGGCCATACTGCTGGCATTTATAGCACCTCGTAACTAACGTGAAGTCCCTTACAGGACATGATGTCCAGTTAATAAAAATCCTAGATTGAGGTATTAAAATTTTTCGTATGTTGGCTGCAACTTCTATAACGAAGTTACAGGTGGCAGCCTCTCTCTTCCCAGATTTGTGGCTTAATTTTACCAAGGTCAAAAAGGATTCTAGGGACATCGCTGGTAACTTGTCGGCTATATTTTGCTCGAAAATACACTTGAAGACCTCATTTTCAGCCAAGGAAGTCGGCACTCCTACAACCACGATCCGAGGTTTGCGCTTGCTGGGTTCGTCGGCGGTAAGTCCAGATGTAGAGAGTTGGACTGCGTTTTTAAGCTTATCAGCGTCATGTTTCGTCTCGGTACTTATTATTACGCCACCATTTTTTGTTTTTCGGACACCACGTACTTGCAACTTCATTAGCTCGGGCCGTATAATTTCTTGCACCAATTTTTTGGTTTCGTCACTTGTTTTAAACTTATCATTGGGATAGATGGCGACAGAGCTCAAGTTATTGGGTCGGACGAAATGGTTTGATCCCCTTTTCACCATATCAGCAAAAGAAGCATTTCCCGCAGAACTAGAATCCCGTATCGTCTGCTTGAGCTCCGAGATATGTTCAGTAAGGTCACGCTGTTGTTGAAGGGCTTCGATGGTGTAATTCGCCTGAATAGATTTTTGTTTTAGCGACTGGTATAGCACGGCCATTTGTGATGTACCACCTTCGACTTTACGGCAAAGCTTTTCTTGTTAAGAATATAAATACATTCTTAACAAGAAGATTTACTCACCGATGGAGTCATATTTATTCTCTTTTTTAAACTTTCACGATCAGAACACTTTATATAACATATGTAAACGTGTATTTATCGTGAATTTACCTTTAATTTAAGCCCGACGTTTCGAATAGATTGAACCAGCCGTGGTCCAGGAAGACTAAAGTATTGGAGGTACCGCGACAGCAAAGCGAAGGCGTTTATTCAACTACCCTCACTTGATCTTCACAAATGTTAATTAGGGCCAGTTCACACTAGCACAGCACACTACACTAACAGTGTCCGTATATTGAGAAGATTTCACTTCACGAGTACGAGCTATTTGGTTTACAGTTTAACCCACAAATTACATTGTAAAGTGTAAACCAAATAGCTTGTTTGACCGTACGTACACTTAGTGTTCACTGGATTCCAAGCGGAAAGAAACGGAGCGAAGCGGAGGTAAAGTTCGCGATAAAGACCCGTTTCCATATGTTTTATAATGTAGTCATAATTATGTCAACCAAACCATGTTATACGTCCTTTACTCTGACAAATGAATCATTAATTTATTTATTTCTTAACAGCGCAACTAGTTTTGTTTTGTGTTAAAGAATATTTCAATACCTATTATTTGCAAAATCATTAAAATTTATTCTGCATACAAAATAACAAAAGAGACAAAACATCAAACTAAATATCAATAGAAACCAACTCAGTCAATCCAATTAACAAAACCTTTTCAATTTTGCACTCACTGAGTCTTTAATCAAAACTAATTTGTATTTCAAATAAAACAAGACTTATTTGAAAGTGAACTTAATGACTTTCCAAGTCACGGAGCTTTAAGTTGAAATCATAGACCGAGTATACCACTAGACAAGACAAGAGGGCATAGACTAGTGATATTAGTTTTCACAGCATTTACTATACCTAAAACGACTTTCAACAGGACTAACATAAGGTTATAATAATATGAAAGCTTAAGAGTTGTGTATTAATAAATTGTTTTAAGTCAATTCATTAAGTACATTTTTTAAACGCTTTTAATTAAGTTTATCCCTGCATCTGTGGACCCCGACCGAATTGGTCTGACGCGATTGTTAAGCTATTGTGTCTACTTCGCTATCATCATCAGCCTAAAATGTTCCCACTGCTGGGACACGGCCTCCTCTCAATGAGAGGGAACTACTTCGGTAATAGTTAATGAATTAAGATAGGTATGTAAAAAAGTCTTAGAAGCTTTTGATCCACTTTCCGGTTTTCGGTTGTACTAATTTGCATATATGTTTAGTTTTCATGTCAATGCATGGTTAGTTAAGTGACGTCATTCTATATCCAATATGGCGGACTCCCAAAGATGATGGACTGGTTATTTTTTATGTGTTGCCATGGTTAAGGGTATGGATATCAAATGAAAGGGTTTGTTTTTTAATTGACGTCACTCTAAAGTGTTTTTTTTTTATAAAGGAGCGACAGCTTATCTGACCTCCACAGCCCAGTTAGTACTGGGTTATACATTACCCCTTGGTAAGACTGGTTGTCAGACTAATTGGGCCACTGACTACCACGACTGTCAAAGATCTAAAAATGACAGCCAGGGCTGCTTAACGTGCTTTTGCAGGCACGGAAGAAACTCGACATGTAATGGGTCAGCCATCCACAGACCAACCTAGGCAAACACGGCTTAACCTAAAGATTGACCCGAACGGCTGCTAATATTTAGTCACGAGCTCCTCTTTGTGCTGAAAGACCGTCGTTATCTTTTAAAACATACAGTGATCTCTAATCCATATGTCACTCTATCTTCGGCTTGAATATTATGAGTTATAATGTCAATAGCTATTTACATTTCAATCAGGTAATGGCACTTGAAAAAGAAGTAGGTCAGGAACGGTATAATGTGGTCGTTATTAAAAGGAATTCTAATCAACTGTAATTTACCTCAACAGCTCACATATTTATGTGGCAATTCATGTTTATGTTCTTGTAATCGAAATGTTACTTAATAAAGGTGACTTTGAATGGTTACGCTTTTCTATTATCTATAGTGTGTAAGTTGCCTAGTCACGATGCCTTCAACCAAGCATTCTGTACTTCAAACCAAGTGACACTGACCATAAAAATTATTCTGGAAAACAAATTTGTTGGTTTTTGGTGTCATCATTTATGGCAACACTCTAATCAAACTCAAACTCAAACTCTTTATTGCATTCATGTGTACATTCAGTTGTGACATACAATACATACATACTACGTAAGGAAGTTCCAACATGAAACCCGGTTAGGGCACGGCAACATAATATGTTGGACAAAACAAGCATCCAGTGAGTATCCAAATATAATATATAATTGTGCTGATGGATCCACAACTGTATGATCCTCTCTTAAATTAATTTCACCCACTATCTCTTCTCTGTCTCACTCTCAATTCATTCAATCGCCATACCATCCGTTAACAAACTGTCACTTTTCATTTCAACTACAATATCAACTCTTCTCCTTCTAAATTGGTCCAAGTGGTGCAACACGCCTAATTCGCGACATGTCCCGACCACCCCGAGAGCTCTCCAAGCGACCTGACTTGGCCTGACTTCGCTTAGCTTGGCCTTGGCACAATGCATATAGCACAATGACAATGGAACCTTGACATGACCTTGTCTTTGTTTTATTTGAATAAATAGAAACGAGATTGTTTTGTTTTGTTTGGAAGAAGTTTTTTGTCTGGGGTCAATTAAGAGAGGTTTCAGCAAATATCTTGATGAACTCATTGTGAATTCGCTTTTAGCTTTTAATCATAAGCTTCTTCCTGAAGAAGTACCATTTATTTTGACATCAACCAAATTGACGTAGTCGAGTAGACGAATTTCTTCAGCATTTTCGTATTAAAAGTCAATTTTCCACAGAACTAAATATATTCAACCGTCACTCTTTAACTATATGTGCATGACAATGTTTTATATAGCAATAAAAACCGCTAAGCAACTATATTACAAGTACTTTGAATTTTACAACCTATAAACCACTAAACTGATCATAAACTATGACGTTTTACATTATTGAACCAGCAATATAATCGCCTGAACGCAACTTTGATTGACTTAAAGACATATCCATTGTCGTATGAATATTTATCAGTGCGATCGATCAATAACTGAACTGCTTCGTCGCTTCGACCTTTTAAATATAAGCCAAGCATGTCGAACACAAATCGTATTTAATTTATCCAATTGTAAGGCAGTAATTATTAGAAGATCTGGCAATATTAATCAAGTAATCAAATCATAGCAATCTTATAAAAACCATGAATTAAAGGAAGGAAGTTTCAAAGGGTTCCTTAAAAATATTGTCTTTCAAAGGCTAGGAAGGCTTTCGGAGCCAGTATTACACGATGTTCGTGGACGCAACCCGTGCGAGCAAATTCCTAATACATCCCACCCGGAGTTTGGGTCAGTTGGACCAAACCATTAAGAGGTCATCTCTGCCTAACCTTCCGCGGAAAACCCACTGTAGATTGTCATATTGATCCTCATAGGTACACAAAATGTCGAAACAATAGGGAATCATCCATAAAACGGTGACAGAACAGAGTATCGACCTTTCCTTTACGGTTCAGGTTCATTATATTCAAAAACAGGAGCATAATAAAACCTGTTTGTGATAGAACAAGCCATGATCGATGTACAAAGTTCAGTTCGCGTTTGTGGACACGTTGACAGCTCCATCAATCACATTGTCGGTGCCTACGTAATTGAATGTCGGCAATTTTTCGCGAGCATTTGTTAAAGAATTATGGATGATGGCAAATAAGATCGGAAATCTTCGGAAACAATTTTCGGAGTATTCCAAACGGTTCATTTGTCCCCTAAAAAAACGACGAAACATTTAAAAAAACATTTGATACTGTCGAGATGGATTTCGTTTTTTAGAAAGTAAGAACGTCTTCGAGCGACACAAAATTGGGGTCAATTTCGGGAGGTAAAATTCAAGTTCGGATAACATAATTAACGATAAGAGATGAGACGGTGAGTTCAAATCAGATTTTTTACTTACTTCGAATAATTTCGCTGTGAAGCTTTTGATTTTGGCAAGCATTTCATTTAGGTACTAGAAATTGAGGCTATAATCTAAAAGCCTAATGAACTTTTGACTTACGGCTTTATCATCGCTTTATCACTTCGATCAAAAGATCTATGTAACAACAAGACAGTTTAGGAAATTAGGATCCTCGGTAATTAGTGCACTATGTCACTAATGTCACAGCTAACATCATTAGTGAGGTTTAAGTGCTCAACCATTAATAGGCGGTTACAGTGTTTAGTGTCCATTAGGTATCTAAAATAATGCCTCAAATCATTTTGTCCTAAAAAAATAAATTCAATTATATGCGACGAAAAATAAACAATTTTTAAATTGAAAAAAAACCTATATAATAACAATTAGGCAGGAAAAAATCCTGCCTAATTGTTATTATATAGGATTTTTATAATAGTCCAGTCATTATACCTAGTAAGTTCACCTCGGAATTCGACATACCCAGCTGAAAGTCTGTAAATACTTGTAAATTGACACCCTAAAAATTGTCTCAAAACCTACATATGATTGGGTGTACGCAACTATTAAATTTCAATCGGTTTTTTGCTCTTTTTTTGTAAAAATTTTTTTCTCGAAAACGGTTTACCGTATAACTTTTTTTTAAACAAAATTTGTAGATAATTTTGTATTTGACAATATTAATAATAAATACAAATAGCAAAAAAACCCCATAGGACGTCTTTCGGCTGACATGATTGTATTTTTATAAATGAAGTAATTAAAATAATAAACACAAAAAATAACCAAATGTAGATAACAATCCAAGTATCTACTCCTAAGCTGCTAAGCTTGCCACAAAAAGATTAAAACCAGATGCTTCCATTAGCTAAAGTCGGGCTACTGGCATAGGCCCAAAAAAATATTTTAGATGTGCCAAAGATAGGCTAATGATACGAGAGGCTCTTTGTGCTATTAATATAGACCTCAAATCCAGCTGTTTTTTCATCGATATCAATCTAAAAGAAGATTAGGTTAGCCACAAACTCGGAATGTTCCTCCTTGTCTTTAGCGAGATGGAACAGTTAAGAAACACTCGATATCTGAGTTACTTATTTATTTGCACAGTAGCTAGGTAGACTCGTTGTTAAATAAGTCCTTCATACAGGTCGTTCTGGAAATGCTTTCATTTAATTTTGATGACTTCGAAAGACGCCTAAACGGATTAAGATGACATTTGGTTAAAGAAAGTTAGACCTTGATTTGGATCCTACTCCTATTCATGGGCCAATTTACAAACAACTACAAGCAACGGTATTTACGACAAAAATTATCTTATTGTAAATCCATACCTAATCAATATCAAACATCTTACACCTGATACCAAAAGATCACAACATGGAACGCAGCTATAAGGCCCCCTTTTAATCCCCGTCGCAACTCATAATCCTTCTAATGATCAGGTAAACTAATTACTAGGCGTTAATGTACGCCTTTAGGAGGCAAAAGCAACCCGAGCATTACGGTAATTGTTATGATGTAGACAGGTTACATCAGCGTAGGGTCTGCATCCGACCGGGGATCCCGGATCTGTCCTACTTTTGTACACAATGGACCAAGATAGGCCATCTTTTTTCGGTGGAGATTTTGGACTGTATTTTTTTTGTCGATTTGAGTGAGGCGTTTGATACGGTAGGCTGTGAAAAATGTACTTATTAAATGAATTAATGTATTCATCATCGAGGTGAAGATGGTGGGACTCCTTATTTATTCATTCATTGGACAAAAAAAACTCGACAGTACTAGAAATACTAGAATACAAATCTAGAGGCTCCAACTAAAACATATACTCAATACAGTAACTTAAAGTGCCTTAGCATTATCAATTCAATTGGATTACTTCAAGCCATAGGGTCGCAAGCATTGTACAATAAATTCTCCCCAAACAATGCCAAAGATACGTTCGGGGTTAAACTCAAATATCCAGGGTTCTTACTCATTATCCGGTATTACCGACCCCATAGGATGCGAAACCTACACCGGGACCCGGGAGAAATTCTAATGTTTGTTTTCAATTACACCTAGTTTTGAAACGAGCAGTGTTCAAGACAAAGAAGACGTATAAAGAAACAGATTTAAAATAATCTTTGCTACAGAGAGGTGCAAATTGTATGGGTTGGTAATGAAAACGCTATCTTAGTGAGAAATTCAATTAGTGCTATCTTGAAAATGTTTTTATATGGATTTGAAACAAAGGGAGATAATTAAAACAGCAGACAATTCTGTATTCACGGAGTTTAACGTTTTGTGTTTTGATATAGGTAAATGATAGCGTTGGTTGCAAGGGTAGAATGGGAAGAAAAAACATGTTGCGCGAACCACCCCCAGTAACATAGGACAGGGGTGGGAAAATACTGATCTTTGCAGGAGTGCTCAACTTTCAAATAGTTTGTATTATTGTTTTATAATCTTCTAAAGTATCACAGGGTGTTACTAGCCAGAACGATTGTTATAATTTTTCTCCCTGTCATTCCGATATTTTTTTGGTTCTGGACTCTCATACTTAAGAGATATTAAGGGTCAATGATACCGCGGCCCCGAAACAAAGGACGAGGAAGAAACATGGATGGGTTTTAGTCAGTAAAAGCCTAACACTCCCTCCCGCTCAGCCCAAAGTGGGAGAAGTGATTTTATGATTTCCCATCCTTTTAAAAAAGACGGTCAATGTCACAACTTTTTCACAAGCTTTTAGACACCAGTTTTTTAAGGTACTTTACTTGAAAAACCACCATGAGCAATAACTATTCAATGCATCAATCAGCACAGTGCTTTGAGTGCGTTACATTGAGTCTTACTGTAAAACGTGATTTATGACCCTAAAAAAACTAGTTTCCCAGCAATGATTTTTGCACAGAATTATTTAGTTTTATGTGCAAAATATTTAGTCGTCGGCTGCATGAAAAGTACGTTTACACCTTGTACTTACAAAAAAAAAATCTCATAAAAATGCGTATTTCAGAAATTCCCTATAGTCCCCACCACGAGAAGCTATACATTTTATAAACACACATTCGGGTTCGCTACCTTTGGATCAAATTAAAAAATTACAGCTTCAGCGTGATTTTACTTCAAAATGGCGGCCCAAATGATTACGTTCCAAGATGTCAGATGCGTTCCAATACCACAAAACATTAGACGACAGCTCTTCGTATCGCCAAAATATAACTCGGCCCTATGAAATTACTCGTTACTTTCGTATTACACGTATGATAATAGGCTTGTTAACTGAAAAAATCTAATTATTCCGTCACTTTTCGATTATCAAAAAACATTTGACCCGTATTTTTTCTTTTGACACATGAACCAAAATTGACGAAGATACGACGCTTTTAAAATTCCTAAAACGTCACTGTTTGGTACCATTCTTAGTAAGTTCTGACGTCACGAGCCCACTCCCGAGTTTTGATGCGTTTTTTCTTTGTCAATATTCGTTGATTTACAAAAACAAAAAATACGTATCCATTATTTTCCAATACTCTAACTGACGGACTAAATAGATTTGCAATTAGTTGATGGTGGAAACTAGCCTATTGAAGTTAATTGAATTTGGGAGTATTTCTTTTTGATTGAATTGTCGCTACATATCTAGGTAGAAATTCTTTGTTTACAAAAATATTATAGCCTCTCGTGGCGCGTACTAATGATACGTCGGCTATTGAACATTTTTAATGTACATGTTTCACTCAGATTTTGCAATCCCAATAAAACAGAAATTGCATGGCAATATGAGTACGAGTCTCTGCATTCACGAGGTTTGTTTCATTGAATGTTGATCTCCGAATGAAAGAGGAATTCTGAAGCGGATCGGCAACATGTCTACCCATACAAATCGTGGAATTTGACTCAGCTAAATGGGCTGTTCTATTGATTTGGGCAACGTTCTTGCGAATAGTGATTTGTTAGCACTCCCAACAGTTCTTTTATTTCAATACCAGATTTAAAAGGTCTTTTTGTATTTGGAATCTATGAATTCGGTATCTATATGTTACCGTAAAATTGTAAAACCCGTTAGATTATAATCTATCTAGCCAGATTGTAAATTGTCGAAATTGTCAACTGAACATTTTGTTTACAATATGACACATTACTTTTCGATAGAATATAATCCATCGAGGTAAAACTGTACAATTGTGAAATGCATGCGTAAATTGTAAGCGGTATGTTCGGTTGACAATCTTTCGAGAGGTTACAATCTCGCTAGATCACTGGTTCCCAACCTGTGGTCCGCGGACCACTGGTGGTCCGCAGGAGCCTCGACTACGGTCCGCGAAAGATTAAAATGTTATTCGTACTTTTTAACACAGAAGATGCAAGGTCAACCCAACCTAATTGAACCTATCAGAGGCAAAATTACTAAATGATTGCTAAATTTTTCGAGCTCAATTGATCGCTTTTGTCCAATTTTTGTATAGTGTGAGTTAAAGATTCACTCCCCTAGTTATAATCCTGTCGGTGTCCATGTTTATCCAGGACCAATTATGGTCCCTGTTAACAATGAACATACCAAAGTGGTCCCTGGCCTAAGAAAGGCTGGAAACCACTGCGCTAGATAGATTACAAACTAACGGGTTTTAAAATTTTACGGTAACATAATTATACAAGTCAGACACAACATTGTATACAAATCTGAAACAAAGGGGTTTGAACTTTTAGGCGAATTTTTTTCCGCGATTTCGTTTTTTTTTTAAAGTAGATGGCCACGCATAAAACTTACACTCATCGATAGCTGGTATCAATACAAACAAGTTTTGTATTGAGCAAAATGTTCTGAAGTGACACTTTTCCGAGATATGAGCTATCAAAGTTAAAATCCAATCACTGATAATAACTTGAGCACAACTTTGATTTGATCAGACACGCATACAACGTGTATCAATCGATAGTTGCCAACATCATCAAACCAAAGTTATGCTGATGATGCTCAATGAATTTACTTAAATTTTGAGACCTAATTATCTCGGAAACGTGACACTGTAGAACACTTTGGTTCGAATAAATCGTATTGCCAGCTATGGATTGAAACATGTTTTATGTTTGACTGATTAAATCAAAGTTGTGCTGAAGATTTCATCAGTGAATAAACTTTAATAGGTCATATCTCGGAAACGTGACACTTAAGAACCTTTTCTCTCTTACAAAACTTGTTTATGTTGATACCAGCTATCGATTTATAAAGGGTGTAAAACACCTCTTCACGAAGCCGAAAGGCACTTGTTTTCCTCATCATTGCGATCATTTTTTTGTTCTACACCATACCTGGGAACCTCCTAGTTACCGAGATATGGGGGGTCAAAGTTACAACTTTTTGACAAGTTTTTATGCAAGATTTTGACACCTTTAACACCTCCACGACCCCCGCACTATTCAATCCATCCACCAGCACAATGTTTTAAGTGCATTACATTGAGTTCTACCACAAAACGTGATTTATAACCTCACAAAAAAAAAAAAATCTCAGCAAAAATTTTTGCGTAAAGTTACTTAGTTTGATGTACAAAATGCTTGGTTAACGGCTTTGTGATGAGGTGGTTTACACCCTGTATAGGTCTTATGCGTGGCCGCGACTGTGAAAAACCAAAATGGCGGAAAAAAATCCGGCTACGCTTTATGCAAAAATGTTCCAAGCCCTATCATTGTGTTAAATGTTCACTACAAATATGTTCGTTTACAATAATATATAATTATGAAGTTAAGCTAGTACAAGTAGTTAGCTAGTAGCAAGTTTGGCTAGTTTAACTTATGTTCAATTTTAAAGTTTTAGGGCTGAAGACTTCATCACTGGAAAAGATTCCTTTGCTCATTCAACGACTGTGTAATAAGAGATTGTGTTTTAATGACATTTACACAAAGCTAAGGTCTCGTTCAGACACGTGAGACCACGCGATTGCAAATCATAAGGTTCGGAACTGTAAAAAGTTTATTTCACGATATTTCTTCTTGAGAGGTCGACATTAAAGGTCAAATAAAGGTAAACCACATATCTTCAAGATAATAATGAATAGAGAGTGTTTTTTTTTCATTTTAACGAGAAATAATAATTAGAGACCTCATTTCTCGAAATGGTTTTGTAATTAGCACATTTTTTTAAACGGACAATCGCTATTGTTCCCTTCGCTTTCAGACGCTGTTAAAACCGCCTGCGTCCATCCTCAAGTTTCTAGGAATTTAATATGAACAATCTCACAATAGGCATGACCGTTTCAAAAAAATACAAATCTATTTAGTCCGTCAGTTAGAGTATTGGAAAATAATGGACATGTATTTTTTGTTTTTGTAAATCAATTAATATTGAGAACGATAAAACGCATCAAAACTCAGGAGTGGGGGCTCATGACGTCAGCACGCTCTTTGAGAAATTTAAAAGCGTCGTATCTCCGTCAATTTTGATTAACGTAACAAAAGAAAAAGTAGGTGTCAATTATTTTTTGATAATCTTTTATTTTATTTTTGCCAATTGTTTCCAACTAAAATCCAACAAAAAAGAGGAACATTTCCCTCAAGAAGTTCTAACAAACAATTACGCCTATACATATACCTCTACTTGACCGATAGATTCGACTCGAGCACTGACTGATGAGGCGTGATTTCTGCATGAGTGACACCATCGTTAGGGAACTCATTACTACTGCTTACCCGACGATTCGTTTATGCGTGATAATGGTGCTGTCACTTGTTGATGAGTTTGGTTTTTCTCTGCCTTAAAGGAGATTGGGGGATTCTCTTTTCTTTTCTGATACGGTGTGAGTGTTAAGGAAGAAATAATTAGATTTATATACCTTATATTATATTGTTTTAATGACACAGAACACTTCATCAATATAGAGTGACACTTGGTTAAGTGAGACCTGGATAAGTGAGAAACCTTCAAAGATGGAACTCATGCTGAGGTTCCGACATTTATGCCTGGATATCTGTGACACTGAGTAAGTAGAATAACCTCTTTAAGTGAAACCAATTTGCAGGTCCCTTGAACGTCCCAGTTATCCAGGTTTCACTGTAGTAGATCACAAAGGTGTTGTGCTATTTACTTATTTTGTGAGAAATTGATGTCTTGTGTATTTTTTTTAACTCTTTAGGTAAAATCTTTTTGTAAAAGAAAGAAAGAAAAAGTATAAATTTGACTCGCATAAAAAAAAACTAAAGAAAACAACCAAATAAGACGTACATACATTAAACTAAATTAGCACTGTACGAAGCCAAAAGGCCCGTACCTCAGCATGGTGTTGTAACATTTAAAACAAACTGTCAGAGTACTAGAAATGCGGCAACATACTTATGATATAATTTTAACATAATACAGACTGTTCTTAGATAAACATTTTTTATTTTACTTTCTTAGTAAATAGTGTAGTTTTTCTCTAAATAGGGTTGTTTCAGATTACTAGCTAACGATTACCTGTTATTACTAAAATATTTTTTAGCTTTTCTGCCATTACAATGTTCACTATTCTCTCTCCCATTAAAATCACACCAACGAACTCGAGTTACAAACACAAATAAACCAAAACCGAAATACCGACACGTTTCAGTCATTAATCTTCGATTCTATCAATTCTAGAGCAGCTTCGTACCACATTCAGTCACTTCCAGTTACGCCCAAGGCTTACATACAATAGACATATTAGTGTTGGGAAACAGTATTTCAACTAGGAACAACTTAACGGAATTGTACCTATCACTCATAAAGGCGCGCGTAGCGGGCATCTCAATATTTAGAAGTGCTACCGGGGCGATAGTTTTTCGGAGAGCAGAAATAAAAAGTCTAAAACGTACTGTAAACTATTAACACGAAACTGTATGTACAATTTATAAACTTAAACCAAAATATAATACGACATGAAAAAAATTTAGTCCAAAAGTGACAGACAATGTCAAGTCAAAATGAATAGAGTGTCGCACAAAGGAACTCCGTCTCCTTGGTCGCGGCCTCACGGCGTTCATAGTGATGAGTAGTTGTAGGCACTACACACACATATAAAGCGTTTACATTAAATCTAAATGTCACCGTAAAATTGTCAAATACGTTATATTGTAATATCTCTAGCGATATTGTAATGTCTCGAATTATTGTCAAGTGAACATACTGCTTACAAGAAAACGCATTATTTTTCGTGAAATGAATGCGATGGTAGTCAACTTACGCGGTGTGGAGGGAAGGAGGGGTCCCCCTTGCCCAGTGGCACAACTCTCATGAAAAGATAATGCACCATTCCTGAGAAATACCGATTAATATAACATAACCTTAAAACACTTTATATTCCCCCTAAAAAGCGTAGTCGACGGAGCCCCGCTTCGCGAGGCCCCTATTTCCGAGTGCAGGGTTTAAAGGAACCTAACGAACCTAACGGGGGGGTGCCCCAAGTCCCGATTATGGGGGCAGAGATACTTCCGTATGTTCAGTTGACAATAATTCGAGACATTACAATATCGCGAGAAAAAACACGTTATATTGTAATATAACGTGTTTGACAATTTTACGGTGACATAAACATGGTATAGGTTTCTCACCTGCCTTTTTACAACTAGTTTGAGGTCGGTTTTCAATCTAACCATTTTACATGGTGTGACTTCTACAGCTATCTGACTTCCACAACTCAGTTAGCACGGGGTAATAAGATACGCTTTGGCAAGACAGGTCTTCAGATTTTCGGGCCAACTGTAACGACTGACAAAGATTTACAAATCACAGCTGCGAGCAACGGCTTAACCTGCGTAACGAGGTATGGAGAAAACTCGGTAAACAATAAGCCTGCCGGTGTTTCGATACTGTTCGAAAGAGATACCGTGGCCCCGGAACGTAAAGGGCGAGGAAGGAACATGGATGGGTTTAAGTCAGTAAAAGTCTGACACTCCCTCCAACTCCGCCCAGAGTGGGAGAAATCATAATTATGATGATTTCCCATCCGAAAAAAAAGAAAAAGAGAAAGTGGTTGACCTTGGCAAGTGCGGCTTAACCTTGTAGATCAACCCGTGCAGCTGCCATTATTCATCCATAAGCTCCTTATAATACTGTTAAGTTCTAAAATAAAGTTTTTGTTACCTTTACAGACGCGTTGGATTCCACATCAAGGGCCTATTTGGTTTACTGGTTATATTTGTACTGTGCCTGACGTGTCGTACATACCAAACATGTGTACACAAGCCCGTTCATGTTGAGCATAGAAACAGTCGTCGCGCTCACACATTACCGCCAAAACTTAAGTGGTGTGGTGTACGTAATCCGTCGTCATCCGTGATGAATGGTGGATGCCGCCTAAACCCGCCGAGGATTAGTCAATTGCGGCCTCAAATCCACCAAGTCATAGTCGCTTGTAATGGTGCAAGTTATGAACTTGTGGCGATATGAACTTAAAATGTCACTTATGGCATATCTTCTATGACTATCAAACTTATATTGTCACTTAGGGGATACCTTCCGTGATTATTCATTATTTTGAGCTCCCGATAAGTTTAATTATAACAGTGAAAGCTAAAAAAATCCATGATTATTGTTTGTATACGTAATGTTATGTATATTATATTTGTTGTTTGGTTACTTAAAATGTCACTTACATTTTAAGTTTAGTTATTAACCGTGATAACTTGAATTGTTGAAGCGTTATGTACTACATAACGAATAACATCACAGTTATATTAACGTAAAAGTGTCAAAAATCAAGCGTCAATAAGTATCGATTTAAAGTCGTCGATTTAAGTTAACTATCAACTCTGCACAAAGTAGGTGCTTAGGCACGTAACTAACTGGCATATAAGACTTCTAAGATTGATAATTTCTACTTGATTTGATATATCAACTCACATGAGACTCGGACAAGATATCCGTCAATTTGTGGCGGCGGCCATCTTGGACTGATTTTTATCAAACGCAGCTAAGAACACTCACAACTAATTCATCTTTCAAACAAAAAAAAAAAACAAAATTAAAATCGGTTTATCCGTTAGGGAGCTACGATGCCACAGACAGACACAGACGTACACAGACACGTCACACTTGTAACACCCTGTCGTTTTTGCGTCGGGGGTTAATGAAAGTTCGTATAAGGAACAGCAAGAGAAACCTTGAACCGCTTCAGTGTATGCTTTAACACCAAACACCGTGACGGAAATTGTCTGGTTAGGTTGGGTAAACAACTGTCTGCTCCCACAATTCTGGATGTTCCCACTCGTTATTAGGTGGAGTAATTATATCTGAATTATAGTAGGTACCCAACGTTATTGATTGATGAATTATTCAAGACTTAAATACCTAGGTTTTGAAGGAAAAGTGAGGAGAAATTATAGAATTACAGCTATGAAAACAGTCTTTATTTTAAAAAGTATTTATAGCAAAGATAGAACCACCTGTAATTTTTCACAGAAGCAATTACACGAGGTCAATAACTTAAAAACTCCGAAACTTAATTTTAGATGCTCTATATCAGAATAAGATAATTACAGCAGATCATGTTACGGTTGTAAGCCTATGATTATATTTATTATCTATTTATTTATTTAGCACTTAAAGCACAAAAGTGCAGAGGCGGTCTTAATGCTCTAAATCAACCTTTAGGTGATACAGAGACAAGCAGTGGTAGGTGTCATTTCTGAAAATTTGAGAATAATTTTATTTAATAACACTACAAAGATATATAAAATACTATATCAACTATCTGGTGTCCACGACACAAGCCTTGCTTAGTATGGCACTAGATGGCGCTGTGCGTTATTGTCCAGCGATGTTTATATTTATTTTATTTACTATACATAATTATCAAATACTGTAAACATATATAAAAAAAAATTGACATTTACACGGATATACTAAAATAAAAATTATATGCCCACGTAATCATTCATATCGATTTTTTTTTAGTTTTTCCAATAGGGTTTTTTTTCAGTAGGAGCCTCGGAGCCTGGATTTTCGCCCGATTGATGGCAATAGGCTCGCCTCGTATTACATGGGGCTTACAAGTAACTGGCGATATGTGGCTATTAGGTAAGTAGTGAATGCTAGCTTATAAGGCTCTGCCCCGTGGAGTTGTTCTCGTGTGATGTACCACGAAATCATTCTACAGGGAGGATATGAGGACTGTTCGAAAGAGATACTGTTGCCCCGAACATAAAGGGCGAGGAAGGAACATGGATGGGTTTTAGTCAGTAAAAGTCTGACTCTCCCTTCCGCTCCGCCCAAAGCTGCAGACTGGGAGAAGTCTTTTGACGGTTTCCCATCCGAAAAAAAACAAAAGGTTATTTATATGTCTGCCAAATTTTATCCAAATCCGAAAACCTTTTTTGCGCGAAAGAGAAAAAAAAGACATTCATCCATCCATCCTCAAAAAAGTTTCACATTTATAATAATAGTTGGATAATATCAATTTATTACAATAATATCCTCACATAAAACTCAGTCACAGCTGCCAAACTCCAATATTAATCCAGCTTTCCAATACAAATCTTGCCCCAGGACATTCAAGTCGAAATTTCAATAATTTAGTGCTACATCGTGACGTTTAGCTGATGCAGCGTGTGTGAACGGCTTGAATGGTAATGACCAGCGTGACGTCATCGTATGGCTTAGTTAGCTGATCTTAGCTAATGTATGGGTGGCTTGTGATCAGGAATTATGGGTTGGTTTAGGTTAGTAATTAGAATTAATAACATAAAGAGGACCGGTTAATGTTGAGGAATCAGACAAGAAGATTTTCATCTCATCTTTATTGCGTGTATTAAAGAAGTTTTTATTTTATAATTTCTTGTCGGTTTCTTTTTACCTAATTTAGTTATATTGTTGTGTTCTACTTAGTAGTTTTCTTTCTTTCTTCTTTGTATTCATCAGACGTCCTTAAATAGTGTCCTTAATAGTTAGTAGTAGTGATATCTACCCATCAACCACAGAATCTGGGCTTCAACGGTTTGAAAAATCCTTTTGTTGAGTTTCATCCTCGTAAAATTTGCTTAGACTGAAGGCAAACAAACAGAATTACAAACACAACGAGAAAACTCCATTGTTAACAAAAACTTTTTCTTCAACACAACCCGTAGGGCGCATAACTGCATACGTAACGTTATTGTAGAACTTTTCCCTTCAACATCCACAGTTATTTACATGAACTAGTTAAGGCGACTAGAGGAGCTAAACGCGAGTTTTATAATGCCTGAAAGTATTTGATTCACTGCAATAAGCAAAACCAGAAAAATATATGATATTCTTCAGGATATATGCTTGCATGATAGTGTTTTGAAAACATAATCTCGATTTTATCTCTAAAAATGTTTTCAACCAAAAAAAACGTACTAAAATACATGCGATCATTCTGACTTTTTGGCAAGTAATTGTCTTTTTTAAACATTCACGATCAGAACACATTATAAAACATATCAATACGGGTATTTGCGGGTTTTTGTAACGTCGCGCGTCGGGATTAAATTAAAGGTTAATTCGCGATAAATACCCGTATTGATAATGATTTATAATGTTTTTATAAGCAATTCTTCAAACAACATACTCGTATTAGTATCATTGCGTTTTTTTTATTTAGTCCAATCAACAGAATTTTTTGGAAATCGATCGAAACCACTAATTTCGCACTATTTGGCCCGCAGTGACTGACGTAACAATCACTTTGTAGTGCAAGTTGATTAGAACTTTATTCTAACAGTATTACAAACGAAGTTTGACCCACCACAAATAGAGTTGCTAATTTAGCTCATGTAGTCCCCTTAACTAGGTTGTAGAACGCACAGCGTAATGTAGTCACACTATTCATATCGTATTTCAAAAGTGCAACCAAGTATGCTGTTTATATTAGCTGACAGTTTTGCTTGTGATATGAACTCCGTGTTGCTTTACGTGTTTGTGTACTACGGATTAGAAGGATTTATTTTCATCGCTGTAACTTAAGCTATTAAAAGTGTGTGGAAAGTCTTAAAATGCTAAGTAGTGCAGTAAATTCAAGTCTGATTCCTGTTTTTATGTGACACCTTTAACAAAGCTACTATAAAATCTTGAGGTTGTGAGACTGGTTTGAGCTATACTAAATTGGTATTTGCATGCAAGTGTGTATGTAGGGTGTAATCTGTACATAATATAATATAATATCTTTATTTACGTGAAATATGGTACATTGAGGTGTTCAAGATAAATAGATTCCACATATTCCGCTCACGCTCACTATAAATTCAGCATGTAAATATTGTTAAATAAAAACTGAACTAACAGCGCATATCATCAAATCATCAATACAACCCTCCAAGCTCATGAAGGTCGAGGAATGTCTTTGACCTTGAAAAAGTGGTTCCTCGACCTCGAACTTAAATAAGCAATAGCTTGGATTTAACGGCTAGTACGTGTTTCCTCAAATAAATAAATAAATAAATCAATGCGGCAATCACTAATATCAGACATACAAAAACATTGCCAACTTTCTTGACAGTTTTTACACCTGCCTAAAAGATAATATGATGTATTGCATTTATAATCAGAACGTCATCATAAATCCATAACTCCTAAAAGCGTACAGTCGTGAGCATAAACCTTACATTTACGCAAGATTTAAAAACACTTCTCGTCTTGAATATTAAAATTTTATGTTTTCTGCAATTAAATGCTTAGGAATTTTCTCAACATCATTATTTCAGGAGTTAGCTTTTCAATTTCGGTCAGACAGTAGTTTTACCGAAATTTAGAAGCTGTTTCCTCGATACATAACATGTTAATATTAGGTATGGTCGATACTTATCATCTTTACACGTTGTATATGTTGTAAATGTGTTTTGTAATCACAAAACACATTACTTAATACTTGTAAACTTAATAACTTATAATTTATTTTATAAGTTCCAGTTGTACAGTCACGTCTAATATTATGTAAATACTTAAAAAAAAACTGTTGCTCTCCTAATGTACTACTGATTAAAATTTAATGTTAATACGTACTTACATAGTATTCTGGAACTCATATTTTTATGAAAAAGATCCAATCTCCTAGTTACAATCGTTATTTCTAGCGAAAATAGCTATAATATTAAGGAAAGTGTATTCATATTATTAGACGTGACTGTAATAACTATTTATATGATGGATCATTTGTAATCTGACATTAAATTATCAAAACACAAACCGCGAAATCGCCAATGGAGGACTTTGGCAGGTTACGTGATGAAGTATTTGTTAGTATCCAGTGTCCGCAGCCAATCCATGAACATAATATAACACAACATATCAAAACCTTTACCGTCTTATTACAAAACGTGGTCTTAAAAATAGTACTGGGTTTAGTACTAGGTTTAAACCATGAACTTGAAAAAACGTTATTACAAAACAAAGTTTATCGCTAGTCTTAGAACTATCTATGGTACCAAAGTTAGACCATCGTGACCCCTAGTTTAACTATGATACTAAATTGTCAAACGTCAACGTATGAAATATTTTTTCTTTAATTTACTGTACAACATTTTGTAAAAAGGAACGGCGCATAGAACTCTGAACGAATGAACGAATAGTTTAAATATTTTGTTGCTTATAATCTGTGGAAAATGTTAAGACCAGAGACTTTCTTTGGTACTAGTTAGTCCTTTGTTGGTCTTCGATTTGTAATACGAATGAACGAACTAACGTTAGTACCGTACTAAACCTAGACCTTTTAGTTCTGGTTTAATCCTGGTACTTATGGAAGTTTTTATAATAAGGCGGTTAGGAGTTTACGCTCGTGACTGTACAAGGCGGAAGTTTTATCCCCCTTAATAATTTACGTTGAAGCGCGCCGTTAACAAAGTTGTCATCTTGAACGCGAGATTACATTTGATTTGAGTGATATAAGACTTTGAGATGCTCGTGTTTGCTTAACTCAAGTGTTGACTTAAAGTTGAGCGTTGAAGATTGAATAGATTTGGTGCGGGGATAGAGGAAATGGAAAGGACAGATCTTCTAAATTGAACTTAACATTGACTTTAAGGGAATGTATATTACTCAATGAAATATCCTTCACAACATAGGTTATTGGTAGTGGCAATGTTAAATATTGTTAAGAGCCCTCTTACAGTCCACTAGCGCCGCCAATCGAAAAAATGTCATAACTCGTAAATAGAATCAAAAATACAAAATGTGGTCTATTATTACTGTAGAAAAGGCAATAACGTAATTTTATAACACATTGTCACCACTTGAAATATAGCTGTTTAGCTAAATCGTGCATTTGTAACAAAAACGGCCGTTTATGTTTGTGAGGATCGGTTTTTGTTATTCTTTGACGCAGAAACTACTGAACGGATTTGGATGAAATTGCAAACAGATTGATTAAAACCATTTCACATTTAAGAAGATTGCCAGCCTGCATACCTAACTCTTTTTTGGACTATACGTATATCTATTATTTTTTGACCTCCAAAAGGTGGATTCGGTGGTTCTCGTTTCGCTGGAATCTTGTTTTTTAATGTATATTTCCCGATTACTCGAATATGGCTGGACCGATTTAGATTATTTTTATTTTGTTTCAAAGGGTATGCTTCACAGGTGGTCCCATAGTCATCAAGTCAGGATCTGATGATGGAATCTTGGAGAAATAGAGAGACTTCAATCTTTATAGGCAAACATGAAGCGATTTGGATAGTTTTCGGAAGAATGCTTTCTCGGTGTGGTCCCCCTTCAATTTGGTGAAGATTTGATGAAGAACTTCGGAGATAGGCAACGGAACTCTAGGATTGCTGAAATCTCATGTCTGTCTATTGTTTACACCAGTTCATGACATAACATCACGCCAGTACGCTGTAAAGGGGTAAGCGCATGTGTAACACTAAAAAGGGAAAAATAAAAACGTTTTTGCAAAAAATAAAACCGGCTTCTAAAAACACAAAAAAATTATGAAAAATAACTTTAGCTACAGAAGTCGGTGGCAAAAAAACTAAACCAATCAAACAAAGGTCAAAGGTCGGTTATTTTTTTGCAAAAAAGTTTTTATCAGTCACCAAATATCAAAACATTATGCCCCATCATAAGGAAAAGCCTCCAAAAAATCAGTATGTTACCCTTTTTATCATCGATCTCTTAGATTGATGTCCTTCGATCTGTTGCTGTTCACGGCAATTAGCGACGTGACGAAGGTCGACGAGGGGTAGGCAGCGGTAAAATATTAAACTCGATAGATTACTAACTTACTAGATAGAGGAAACTGGGATTGCCTATTCAAAGACGTTGTTTCCAAATGATGTTGTTGCAGCTCAAAGAAGTACCAACTGTTTAGGACTGTTATCATGTTGATGCCCTTTGTGAAGAACTTCTACTATAATAATAATAATAATAACCTCGACCAACATCTTAGGAGGCTCTCGCTCGGCAGCTGGATCAAGGGCTTGATTCAGAAAGCAGTACTTCTCGACACGGCACGTATTGTTAGGAGGTTCCTCTCTCAAGAGCCCTGACCACCGTCAGCTCGGGCCCTGTCCCCAGCGCTAGTGGGCTACTGTTTTTTTTTTATATTTTTAAATGTTTTTAATTTTTTAATTTAGTTTTACTGATGAATAAAGGATAATAATAATAACGTTTATTTCGGGCTACGCCCATAGGGGTCTTAAAAACTAGTGTTAGTAGACATACATACACACACAAAACGGTTTAATTATATACAGTGGAGTTTCATCCAACGTCGCAGCATTGAAGACTCCCATCTATCTGCAAAAATACTCAAAATACTGTTGGACGCTGGTATTGCCACGGAGACGAGCGAGCAGGGAAGCGCTTCTCTTACGCGTTATGGCCGCAAAACCAGCAAATGCCGTTCCGCAAACATTGTTGACGCGCTACATCGCCATGGCAGCCTCAACAGTATCCTGAGTGCGTTATTGTACTGGACCCGTAGATCGCTATATGCACGCAAACTATAACTAGTAACAACCACAGGCTGCACGTGTAAAATGACGAACAAAAAGCCAACAATACTAACAAGTATATGGCTTTTTAGGGCGTTTTCACTCACGTCCTCCATCAAATGGGTGGGTTTTAAAGCTATAATTTCTAAAAATTATGTTTGTTTACATTCGATTTAATAAAAAAAAATAATTATTTCGTCAGAAAACAAAACCTGTAAACGGATAACACTTTACAAAAATGTTTTGTGTCTGACAGTTTGCAAAACAGCCGCTGATTCGGTTAAAACATAAGTAATTATGGTAATGACATCTCTGGGTAAGCTAAAAAAATAACGTTTCGGAACCGAGTTACAAGGGGATAAAAAGAGAATAAATATGCTTTCAGGAAAACGTGGTCCGAAACATCGTTAACTTTGTACACATAAGAATGACTAGGATCCGATTTACCGTCAGTTCTATCGAAAAATTTCACGTTTTGTCGCTAAAAAGTATGCTTTGAAGTTATTGTAGCTAGTGTTATATAGTCTCTAATCGTGTAGATAGTAGTGTGCTTAAAATATGACAGTAGGCTAGTTTACACCATCAATAAATTGCAAATCTATTTAGACCGTCACTTAGAGTATTGGAAAATAATAGACACGTATTTTTGTTTTTGTAAATCAATGAATATTGACTAAGATAAAACGCATCAATACCCGGGAGTGGCTCGTGACGTCAGAACGCACCAAAAACTGTACCACGGCGTGACGTATCGAGAATTTCAAAAGCGTCGTATCTTCGTCAATTTTGGTTTAAGTAACAAAAGAAAAAATACGAATCAAATATTTTTAATAATCTAACTGACGGACTAATTCGATTTTTTCAGTTGAAAAGCCTATAAAAGGTGTAATAAAGGGTGAAAAACACCTCTTCACGGAGCCGAAAGGTACTTGTTCTCCTCATCATTGCGATAATTTTTTGTTCTACGCCATACCTGGGAACCTCCTAGTTACAGAGATATGGGGGGTCAAAGTTACAACTTTTTGATAAGTTTTTTTTTTTAATTAAAGTTTTTAACTTTTAACACCTCCACGACCCCCGTACTATTCAAACCATCCATCAGCATAATGTTTAAGTGCGTTACATTGAGTTCTACCACAAAAAAATGATTAAATAATCTCAAAAAATGCTTGGTTAACGGCTTTGTGATGAGGTGGTTTACACCCTGTATTTGTCAATTTCATAATCAATGCACTACATGTACCATTAACAACATTTCATTTACTACATTTCATTTCAAACATTATCAAAGTTAGAAACGTTGATAAACAAAACAAACACACTTCCAACAAACAAACAAAGCAAAAAAATAACTGGAAATAGTTCCCCTACTGCGTTTTACGGAGTAGAAGGGCCTTGGCCAGCAAGCGGAAATAGCTTGAAGAGCCACTCTTGCGCTGACAATCCATCCGTTAGTTGAAGGTTGATTTTATACTTACGAAGCTTATGATTCTAACTCTGAAATAGATAAAACTGTTGACTTTTTAAAGAAGTCAAAATTAGTCGATGAAAGAGACAGTTGAAATTGATTTTGAGTGGAATCTTTTGCTACCAATTTGTGGGATTTTGGTTCTTACTCTATGGAAGTTACAAAAACTCAGTAAAACTTGTGTATAATTTGTTGAAAACCACGTATTTGTTAACATAATAGGTATAAAAACAGAACCCTTGTTGACAGTTTCGTCAAGTGGCCGTCTACCTACACCTATATGTTCCAGTACTGAATAATAGGCTAGTTTCCACCATCAATAAATTGCAAATCTATTTAGTCCGTCAGTTAGAGTATTAGAAACTAATGGACACGTATTTTTGGTTTTTGTAAATCAACGAATATTGACAAAAACGCATGAAAACTCGGGAGTGGGGGTTCGTGACGTCAGTACTCACTACGAATGATACCAAACAGTGACGTATTGGGAATTTTAAAAGCGTCGTATCTTCGTCAATTTTGGTTTATGTGACAAAAGAAAAAATACGCGTCAAATATTTTTTGATAATCTAAGTGAAGGACTAATTAGATTTTTTCAGTTAATAAGCCTATTAATTGCATGAGATGAAAAACTGCGTAAACAAGGTATACGTGTTCCATGTAGTCTTCAAATCCACAGAGAAATGAGCCCTTCACGCACCGTCTTTCTCAGACAATTCACAAATCTTTTCACTTTCACTGCCAATAAGTCTACTAAACTCATAATAAACTCCCCATTTCCAATCCGAAGGGGACTAACGACCTCAAATTGAAACACATCTGACTCCAAATCGGGCTCATTGTTCCAGTTTCCTTTAACGAATACCCTCCTTAAAATAAAGCTAATCAAATACTGAAAAACCCGAGGTCGTTTAATAGGAGGAGAACCTTAAACGAACCTCCTTTTTAGCCATTCAGAATGGATGTCAAGTACAGGCGAGGCCGCGGAAACAAAAATCTCTTGACAACGGTATCATGTTGGGCCTGAGTGTTTTTACCGCGTCTTCCGTCGAGTACGGTGGACGAGATTTTGAGGCCTTAAACGACGCAAGATTATTATGTTTGTGAAGTTATTGGGGTGTAAACGTCTTCAGTTTAATGTTCCGAGATTTAAATATCAAAGGCAGATTTTTGTTGGCGTTTAGCTTTGATGGTTGTTATTTCTTTTATTACTATTTGGCGGTCGGCTTTTGTTATTGAAGTAATATCGAGCCAATTAGGGGTGTTACTCGCTCCAATTCTATTTTACCTTTTTTAAAAAAAAATAAAGCCTCTCGGCTAACGATATACGTACATATTGTACGTTTGACGTACTTCATTTTACGATATAATTGATCGATTTCCAAGATAGTGGCTCCGCGGCTGAGCATGACACCGTAGATCGCCACCTTCTACGGGGAAGCGCTGAATAAGACCAATAATCAGTGGTCCACATTCTGGACAGAAACAACTGGAAATCATAGGAAAAGGCATTGGCCCAATAGTAAGATGACGCAGGTTATCAGTATCAATTTTAAGGCTTAAAAATTTTAAAATACTGATTAAGGCAATAATGTACTTTAAGAATGTCCGCAATACGGAGAATATTGTGGAACTATGTAGGACAGGTGACCTGACACAGCGTGAGTAGGTGTGATAGTAGGCCCCACAACGACCCGACCCGAATATAATTCAGCGACAGAGCAGAGTTTCAATCGGTACAACCTGAAACCTAATATGTGTGGTAATTATTTCAGGTGTGTATTGTTTTTAAAAGAATACTGGCAAATGATTAATCAAATATAATATATCGACCTAAAACATTATATGTAGCACCCTTTTTTTTTTTTTTTTTTTTTTTTTTTTTAGGATGGGAAATCATCAAATGACTTCTCCCACTCTGGGCGGAGCGGGAGGGAGTGTCAGACTCTTACTGACTAAAACCCATCCATGTTCCTTCCTCGCCCTTTATGTTCCGGGGCCGCGGTATCTCTTTCGAACAGGCCCGCAACCCCGGCAGGCTTCGGCCCTTGCGGGCCCCTCTCCTTTTGCTGACATCTCTTTGAGGCGCGCGTGGAACACGAACGCGCCGTCGACACGGCCTGTCGTCGTCGTTAGACGGCCGGACGGCCAGCTATTGCCCATAGCCAGCCGTCCACAGGCCCGCATCTACGGTGGCCGGTAGCCACCACGTGGCCCCCGACGCCCGTTGCGTCTCCCGCGGCGGCCGGGAAGAGAGGATCTCTCCCTCTCTCGTTCCGCCACCTCCTTCGCTAGCATGACTGCTTCGCAGAAGGAGGCGACGGCTTCCCATTCCGTCTCGCTCCGGACCATGGATTGAACCAGGGCCGGACGCGAGAGGTCGCCGCCGCCGATCGCCGCCACGAGGACACGGCGGAGCTCCGCCCACGCAGGGCAGACTTCCACCGTGTGCTCCACCGTGTCCTCCGGTCGATCCTCGCAGTGGAGACACCCGGGCGATTCCTCCCGCCCGATTCGGTGCAGGTACCTCCCGAAACATCCGTGTCCGGTGAGGACCTGCGTCAGGCGGAAGGTGAGGACGCCGTGGCGCCTCTCCAGCCACTCCTCAAAGAGGGGACTTACCGCCACTATCGTGGCGTGCCCTGCACGGGGTTGCGACAGTCGCTCTCTCCATGTCGCCATGAGATCGCGCCGGAGGTCAGTCCGCTGAGCGGCAATTTGCCGCGGCAGCGGAGTTTCCCCCCGGCGTAGTACCTCCGCGCGCCACTCATGCAGGCGCGCGAGGACTATCGCCTCCAGATCCCACGGCGGCAATCCGGCAAGCAGGCCCGCCGCCTCGCGAGAGATCGTGCGGTACCCACGGACCATCTTTACGGCCACCACTTTTTGGG
The DNA here is from genome assembly GCA_916618015.1 of Xestia c-nigrum. Taxonomy (NCBI): domain Eukaryota; kingdom Metazoa; phylum Arthropoda; class Insecta; order Lepidoptera; family Noctuidae; genus Xestia; species Xestia c-nigrum. Next base: position 6,986,770 of record OU745258.1, on the reverse strand, counting down.
GCGCGTTCAAATGGTGAGCGGCTCGCCGCTTCAACGAACGCGCCCACACTGGGGCCCCGTAGAGGGCCATGGACCGCACGACTCCCGCGTAGAGCCTGCGGCAGGAGGCGTTCGGCCCCCCAAGGTTGGGCAGGAGCCGCCTGAAGGCAGCCCCTGTCCGTTCCAGACTGGGGGCCAAACGTCGGAAATGCTCCACGAAGTTCCACCGGCTGTCGAGGACGAGTCCTAGGTACTTCAACGTCGACTCGACGCCGATGGATACCCCTCCTACCGTCAGTGTGGATCCCGACGGTGGCGCATTCCGAGGCCCATGAAAGCACATGGCCTCGGACTTGTGCAATGCCACCTCGAGACCCAGTTGCCGGATCCTCTCAACGACTATCGCAACCCCGCGTGTCATGTTGTCGGCCGCCGCCTCGTGCGACCTCCCCTGTGCCAGCACCAGGGTGTCATCTGCGTAGCAGACGACGCTGACACCACTAGGGAGGTCCGCGCGCAGCACCCAGTCGTAACCGATGTTCCACAGGGGCGGTCCCAGAACCGATCCCTGTGGGACACCGCACGACATCTCTCGCCGGTTCCAATCTCCGCAGCGACTGGGGTAGATGACGGCCCTGTCCGTCAAGTAGTCCCCGACCACACGACGGAGGTAGGTCGGCACCCGGTGATACCGGAGTGCCTCCATGATGCAGCTCCAGGGCAGGGAGTTGAAAGCGTTGGCGATGTCGAGAGACACCGCCAAAACAACCCCGCCCCGGGATATCGCATCCCCCGTCGTGAGGGCTCTCACGCGCATGATCGCGTCCACTGTAGAGCGCCCCTTGCGGAAACCAAACTGGTTCTCCGCAAGATTCGGCCCCATCCCCTCAAGGTGCTCGGCGAGGCGGTTTGCAATGACTCTCTCAAAGAGCTTGCCCACCTCGTCGAGCAACACAATGGGCCGAAATGCGGACGGAGAGTCCGCAGGGCGCCCCGGCTTCTGGATGAGGACCAGTTTCCCCGTCTTCCAACGAAGCGGGAACTGGCCTCTCTCCAAACATGCGCTTAAGAACCCCTTCAGTCGGGGCCCGAGAGCCTCCGCATCCGAGGCCAGGACCCAGGCTTTGCCAGGCAAGCCATCGGGTCCCGGGGCGGTATTTTTGGCCTTGAGCCTACCTACCGCCACTCTCAGGTCTACCCCAGTCACTTCCGGAGTGTCGTCGTCGTCGCTTGGGTCCGACACCGCAGATGGCGGAGCCATAGGCGGGGGCGGATGTTCCCCCCGCGAGGGGAACAGAGCGCTCACCACGTCCTCCACGAGGTCGGGCCGGAGACTCTGCGCCAGCGGGGGGGCCCAGGTGCGGAGTTTATTCCGCACCATCTTGTAAGGGCGCCCCCACGGATCTCTGTCGAGAGTCTCCAGCATCTCCGAGCGGGCCAGTTCCCTGGCCCGCAGGACAGCCTCCCGGAGGGCGGTCTTCGCCGCTCTGTATCCCTCGTACAGCTCCGCCTCAATGGCTTCCGCATCCGCCGGGCGGATGCGGAGCCTGCGATGCCTGGCGTACAGGCGCCGCGCTTCGACACACGCCTCCCTCAGGGACGTTATTTCGCGCGACCACCAGTACACCTGACGTCGGGCGCTTCCTGGCCGGACTCGGGGCATTGCCACGTCACATATGTCGGACATGGCCCCCTGGAACCACTCTGCCTCAGTGTTAACGTCGGCAGGCCTGTCCGGTGATGTCACCCAGGCCTGCACGATCGAGGCTTCCAGGAGGAGCTCCCGGTCCAGCTGCTTCAGCGCCCAACGCGGACCACTCGGGGCCTGTTGGACCGGCGCGCTCGAGGACTGGGTGGAGACTTCAAACCGGATGTACCGGTGGTCGGAATGTGTCTCCACCCCCTCCATGACACGCCAGTCGACGACACGCGGCGACAGAGCGGGGCTAGCGAACGAAATGTCCACCACCGACTCGCCCCGCATCCGCACACACGTGGGAACAGAACCCCGATTAAGGACGTCCAGGCCCCTCTCCAGGGCCCAGTCCTCCACCATCCTTCCCCGCACATCTGTGCAACGAGAACCCCAAGCCAAGTTCTTGGCATTGAAGTCCCCGAGGACAAGCACGGGGAGGGAATGGCTTCCGACGACGACACTCAACTCTGCGAGAGAGTTGTGGAACTCGGCGAGAGTTCGGCTCGGGGAGAAGTAGACTCCCACCACGACGATCTCCCCGAACCGTGCTGCTACGCACCCCCGACCCCTCCTGACATTTTCAAGGGTCGGGGTACCGGCGGCGGCCGATGACACTATGGTCACTGAGCCGTCAAGGTCCGCCACCCAGTCTTCCCTGGGCAGGACAAAGTACGGCTCAGAGACCACAGCGATGTTGATCAACCACTGCGCCATGCTCTGAAGCAACAGGTTCTGAGCACAGGCGCAGTGGTTGATGTTCGCCTGGAGGAAGCGTAATGGCGCCGTTATTGACAGTCCATTATCGCTTCCTCCCCCCGGGACCCCTGTGAGGGCCCCTCCGCAGGCGAGCTCAGAGCGGCAGCGGCGGCGGCGACAGCGACAGCGGCTGTGGCGGCCGCGGCAGCGGCAGTGGCGACGGTGGCGTTGGCGGAGGTGGCGGAGGGCCTTCCCCTGCCCTTGGCTCCGCTCTTGGCGGGAGCGGCGCAGGCCTTGCTCCCAGCCCGATGATCGGCCGGCTTGCGGGCCGCCGCACATGCAGGGCAGTGCGGCGCAGCGCTGCAACCAGCCGACACGTGGCCGGGCTGACCGCAGCGGAAACAGAGACCGCTGCGGTCAACCTCCGAGGCACACTTCACTGACACGTGGTGTCCCACGTGGCAGCGGAAGCACCTCAGAGGTCTGGGCTCGAGCAGTTTTACCTGCGCCGATATCCAGCCCACCAAAAGCCTTCGGCCCTCCACAATGGATATGTAGCACCCCTTAGTTAGGACAAACGTTTTTAAAGGAAAAGTCCTCGAATTGAAATTCAATTACGAATTGTTGCCAGTGTAATAAATACACCAGTCTAATGTACGTTTTAATATTAATACGAACTTAATATCTCATGATGAGAATTCAAATGAATGACATTATAATTTCACGAATATTATCCTGGAACGGATCTAAAGGACGGGGAGAACAATGAAATTAATGTGGTTCTGTTTGAAGCATCACCACCATCCACAATTATGTTGGAAATGTACGAGAGAGCTTTTGAGTTGTGACGTTTCTTTTTAATTTTTTAAATGTCGGCAAGCGACCTTTACTTTTTACCTACTGTGTTGCAAGGATCTTTTGGTGAGGAGCTCGTGGCTATGCTCTAAAGTAGTTCGCGATATTCAAATTTTCTTACGTTTTTTCAATTTGCAGGGCAGAGCTAAGTTGTATGTTGATAAACATATAGGGAGGGTTGTATTGATGATTATAATTCTGTAACTTGATACGTTTTACAGTCGCGACCGATATGTTTGTCAACATAAAACTTAGCATTGCCCTGGAAATTGTAAAAAAACGTAAGAAAGTTTGAATTTCGCGGGCCACCCTGACGCTTTCACCTTAATAACACACGCATGGGTTGACGATCAAGTTTAAGGCGATTACATGAGCTAAACGCGAGTTTTATAATTACTAAAAGTATATGATTCACTGCTGTAAACAAAACCAGAAAAATATATGATATTCTTCAGGATATATGCTAGCATGATACTGTTTTGAAAACATAATACAATTAATTTGGCTCGATAAAAACAAATCACGAACTTATCTCTAAAAATATCTTTCAAACAATATAAAACATACTAATATGCATGCGATCATTCAGATTTTTTGGCAAATAATTCTACAAGCAATATATTAGCATGATACTGTTTCAGTTTTTTTAATCCAAACAATAGCTTTTTTGTCACTCAAATCACTCATTTCGCGCTATTTGGCCCGCAGTGACTGACATAACCACCACTTTGTAGTGCAAGCTGATTAGAACTTTATTCTAACAGCATTTCAAACGAAGTTTGAACCACCTCAAATAGAGTTGCTAATTTAGCTCGTCTAAGCGCCTTAAGCCACACTTGCCTTGGTCGATTCGTAGATGGGTAACATACAGAGTTTCTTCCATGCCACAAAACACACATTAAAGCTTTGGTTTCAGGGGTCATTTGAAGATCTTTGACAGTTGTAACAGGTAGTCACTGTCCCGAAAGATTGACAACCAGTCTTAGCTACGAGTATCGTATTACCTAGTACTAACTGGGCTGTGGAGGGCAGATAGGTAGACGCTCCATGGAAAATACTGGTATTTAGCTGCATCAGCAGTGCAAGTACGTAGGATTCTATGAGACTCGATTAGATAAATGAGTTTTTATGGAGTCAAAAACTCAATTTATCGAGCATAACTGTCAAATTTATCTAATCGAATCCTATCGAAGCCTACGTACTTGCACTGTCGGTTAGACTGGAAGCTAATCCCAACGTAGTTAGAAAAAGGCTAGGCAGATGTGGAAAGTGAAAAGCTAGGCAAGTGCCTTTCGGCTTCGTTACGAGGTTTTTTACACCCTTTATACTAAAAGCTCACACTTCTATATTTCCCCTGTTTTATTTTTGGTTATTTTCTTGTTAGATTCGTGGTACTTGAAATGGGTCTTTGCGTGGCTCCTCGAGTGTGATAGGTACTTAAGTATTTCCGATACACCCTGGCCAATCAGCCTCACTTCAAACCTTGCTGACGTGTTTAATTCTTTTCCACTGAATAAGGTAGTATTATCTTTCTCATGCTGCGTGGATTTTTTAAACAATACTTGTAAGATTTTGTCTGCCAAATCAAAATCGAAGCATTTGTTGAGACAAAGATGGACATTAAATGTATGTATAGCTACTGTCCCACTCACAAGACATACACATCTGTGAAAGTACTGTAGTTACCCATTCTCTAGCGTAAATCTCAATGAAGAAGAACGGGCAAAAAACTCCATGGACACTCTTTTATATCAAAACCATGGTTACGTCATGAATGAATACATTTCCTGTAATCATTCTTACTCAAGGAAAAACCACGGCGAATGACCTCAAATTAAAGCCATCTTTTATCTTTCCTTCTCAATAATCAAGTTACTTTTTCAACCTTTACAAAAGTGATTGCGGGTGACATCTTCCTTTTAAAAAAATATTCCGTAACTGCTATGAAATGGATGTGTCGCCGTTAAATTGTAAAACACGTTATATTACAATATAACGTGTTTCTCTCTAGCGATATTGTCAAATCTCGAATTATTGTCAACTGAACATACGGAAGTATCTCAGGCCCCATAATCGGGACTTGGGGCACCCCCTCGTTAGGTTAGTTAGGTTCCTTTAAACCCTGCACTCGTAAATAGCTCCGTCAACTACGCTGTTTAGGGGAATATAAAGTGTTTTAAGGTTAGATTATATTAATCGTTATTTCTCAGGAATGGTACAGTATTTTTTCACGAGAGTGGTACCACTGGGCAAGGGGGACCCCTCCTTCCCTCCACACCGCGTGAGTTGACTACCATCGCATGCATTTCACGAAAAATAATACGTTTTATTGTAAGCAGCATGTTCGTTTGACAATAATTCGAGAGTTTACAGTATCGCCAGAGAGATTACAATATAACGTGTTTGTCAATTTAACGGTGACAGATACAATTTACTTATTGGTTGCGCCAACATTCAAATATCAATTGACATCCGCTATTTCCTATTCCCATCCCTTTCCCGCACATACCTCGCGAGTGAAATGCATTGATTCGCGATTATTTCCGCCGCTCACGCACTTCCGAAACGCACCGCGACAAGTGTGCATTGGCGTCGGCCCGCTCCGCTAGAAATTGCAAAACTGAACTGAATCTCCGCATTTTCCATATATTCGTAATAAGACTCTCGTAATAAACTTGTTGTGTGTGAGTGAGGACAGTGGCTTGAAGCCCAACAGCCCCCTGGACCAGGAACGTGAACCGGTGCACCGGCGACGACGCGGCGACGCGAGCACGTGGCTCCTGTAAAGGTTTGTGCTTCCCTCCCTTACTATTTCGGGTTGTACTCCATGATCCTACACCCACCGCAACTCGAATTTCCTATCGCCAAAGCGTTTGTCAATCGTTTTTGTTTCGCAACACAGTATAATTACAGTCCACTAAATTCGCCTTTCGCGCCACCATTTTATTTGGTCCCTCTCACCGGATAGTTAAGTATTTGAATTAGGTACATATTTCTTGTAGTTATCGTATTAGTATTTATTCCATAGGGAATAAACGCACCGCACCGCAGTCTTATACCTAACGCAATTCGTTGTTTGTTTCGCGCGCATTGTTCATCTATTAACTACGTACATACGTAATAGGTACCTACATAGTCGTAGCTATAGATCGCTCATATTACATACATTCGGAAGTCTACAAGTATTATAACAGAGATACATCCTAGTGGGTAAATTAGGATCGAGTTAAAATTACCTACAGCTCGTTTTATCAGCCTACCCACTTTAGGTATTTAGAAATTGTCCGCGTCACTGTTTTTCTTCACATAATCGTAAAAATAACTTGATTTGTTTGTTTACCGCATTGATTGTGTGTAGTAAGTTGTTCACAATGCCTCCAAAGGACAGCAAAGTTCAATTGAAACTTTTATATGCCAAAAGAGACATGCTATTTTCTCGCGTGCAATCTATTTGTGATAATGCACTTAAAACAAATGATCTAGCCATAAGGGATTCGTTCTTATGTTCTATAGAAAACTTAGATAGTTTGCGCACGGAATTTGAATCCGTAATTAATGATATTAACGTTTTCGAGTTAGAATTAAATCCAGAATACGCTGTGAGTTACCAAGCTTTGGCGTCATTTGATGATTTATTTTGTCGCATCAAACGCGTCGCGAGAAGCTTGGAGAAGTTGTCTGTACCTCAGAGCCAGGCAATTCACACTCGCGATCGACCTAAATTACCGCCTATTCAGATACCTGAATTTAATGGTGATATTCGCAACTGGAATCAGTTTATAGATAGTTTTGAAAACACTATAGATAATAACGTCTCTTTGACAGATCATGAAAAATTACACTATCTGGTTGAAAAGTTAACTGGTAAAGCTAAAACTGTTTGTGCCGGCATCACTTTTAGTGCCGACAATTATCCATTAATCTTACAAACTTTAAAGTCGAAATACGAAGACAAAAGATTAGTAGCTACCGCATATTTAGATCAGTTATTCGACTTGAAAAATATCACAGTTTGTAATGAAAATAATTTAGAGAAGTTTTTAGATACTTTTGCATCATCTGTTCGCGCAGTAAAGAACCTGAAGGTCGATGACCTCTGCGACTTTTTGTTTTTATATTTAGGTTTAAAGAAGTTAGACAGTGAAACTGTTCGTTTATTTGAAATGAACCATCGTAGTAGTAAACTGCCAAAATTCAATGATTTAGAATGTTTTGTTCGCGATCATATTAAAATATTGCAACGCACTTCGTCAAACCATGAAGTTACGAAGAAAGTAGTCACTAAGTCCGACCGTCGAATGGATGCGCCTTCGAAGTCACAAAGGTCGACACATACGTATGTGAATACCGCACCTACACCTGTACAATCTAATTGCTCTTTGTGTAATAGTCAACATCCGCAATTGTACAAGTGTTCTGGTTTCTTAAAATTAATGCCTTATGATCGTTATAAGTTTGTTCGCGAAAACAATTTATGTTTTAACTGCATATGTGACAAGCATCGGGTTACGTCTTGTAATAGCAGTCAAAGTTGTCGTAAGTGCACTTCAAAAAGCACCACACTTTACTTCACTTAGAGAAAAATAATAATAATGCCGCATCCAATGTGAGCACAGTTAGTTTTTCAAGCGGTGACACGTCGTCGCAGACAGTCAGTGCGAACTCTGCGGTCGCTTCGCAGCCGCAGCCAGCGCGCGACGTTGCCCGCTCGCAGACCGCCGTGAGCGACGTCACGTTGTGTTCGATGTCCGCAAGCAGTGCGTGTACTACCGTGGTGCTCGCGACCGCTCACGTTGTTGTTGATGATGCTTTAGGTAATCCGTGTCTTGTTCGTGCATTGTTAGATAGCGCTTCGCAGAGTAATTTTTTGACTCAAAATTGTTGTCAACGCCTTGGGTTTAGTATTAATAATCGACAAGCCCGATCAGTTGTTAAGGGGTTCGGTAGTTTAAAATCAACCATTCATGGTTCGATTAAAATTAAATTTACATCGCGTTTTAATTCCGATATTTGTTTCGATATGGATTCGCTTGTTGTAGATAAAATTACGGAACAATTGCCTACTGTCCCGGTTGACACGCCTTTATTGACTAAATTTAAAGATCTACCGTTGGCAGATGAATCTTATGGTGTCCCTGGAGACGTCGATATGTTGATCGGCGCTTCGATTCTCCCGCACCTTCAGTTATCGCGTAAGGTTCAAGGTCATTCGTCGTACCCCGCACCGCACGCCCTAGAAACAGTTCTAGGTTTTGTTATTGTTGGTTCCGCACCCGCACATTTAGATAATTACTCGACTGTGTCACACTGCTGCACTGTTGAGCCGCCGCTGGAGTCTACCATCCGCAGGTTTTGGGAAATTGAAGAGGTCAATGTCCCGCCTATCCTAAGCCCTGATGATAAGGTGGCCGAGGAGATTTATTGTCGCACGACTACTCGAGATAATGATGGTCGTTATGTTGTCGCGCTTCCATTCAAGGGAGATATTTTTTCGCTCGGTGACTCCTACGCTTCCGCTCAAAAACGCTTTTCTTGTTTAGAACGTAAGATGCAAGCATCTCCGAAGTTGAAGCAAGCCTATGATGAGGTAGTTATCGAATACCTAGATAAAGGATACATCTCACCTGCGCCCATCGCCGAAACTGACGAGACTCGAGATCATCCATCTTACATCATCCCGCACCACGGAGTGGTTAGAGAAGACAAGCTTACTACTAAGCTTCGCGTGGTTTTGGACGGCAGTGCTAAGACTAGCACTTCTGTATCGCTTAATGACATTTTGTATTGTGGTCAAAACCTTCAAGGTAACTTATTTGACATAATTGTAAATTTCCGCTTGTTTGCTGTCGCGCTTTCCGCCGACATAAGGCAAATGTTTCTTTCCATTGGTATTCGCGACTGCGACCGCAAATTTCAACGTTTTTTGTATAGATTTTCGCCTCAAGAACCTTTAAAGGTTTACGAGTTTAATCGTGTGTGTTTTGGGCTTAAGTCGAGTCCTTTCCATGCACTTCGCACTATCAAGCAATTAGCCGCTGATGAGGGTGAAAGATTCCCGAAAGCGAAAGACACTATTGAGACTGGGCTATACATGGATGACTTTGTTTATAGTGTAGCCAGCGAAGCAGAGGCCGTTGAGACCGCCGCTCAAGTAATAAATCTTATGAAAGCCGGTCAGTTTGATCTGGTGAAGTGGACAAGTAACTCGCAAACCGCTCTTGATTCGATTCCACTATCTCATCAATTATCTTCAGTGAAGGAATTCGATGGTGATGATACGCACAAGGTTCTAGGCTTAAGTTGGTCACCCGCGTCTGACATGTTCAGTCTTAAAGTTAGTTCGACTCCGCAAATTTGTACTAAGCGCATTATCCTTTCGTGTGTAGCACGTATATGGGATGTTATGGGATTTGTAGCTCCTGTCGTTTTATATGCCAAGTTGCTTATAAAGGAACTTTGGCTTTCCAATAGTGATTGGGACGACCCCGCGCCCGACAATATTGTTAAATTGTGGGCTCGCTTTCGGAACGAGCTTCCATTGCTCGATCAAATAAAAATTCCTCGCCATGTTGGTATATGGTTGGACAGTATAGTTACTGTTGTAGGCTTCGCAGACGCCAGTGAAAAGGCTTACGGGGGAGTAGTTTACTTCCACGTTTTGAATGCTGACAAGGTCTCGGTTAGTCTTATAAGCGCTAAATCCAAGGTCTCCCCTCGCAAGGTCGTTTCTCTGGCACGCCTGGAGCTGTGCGCTATACTTTTGTTAGTGCAACTAATTAGCTCTATTGTTAATGCTTGTAGGCACCGCATTGTTATTAATAGAATTATGGCTTTTTCTGACTCTACTGTTGCTTTGTGTTGGGCACATTCTTCGCCCCATCGCTGGGACACATTCGTCGCTAATAGAGTGGCTAAAATTCAGTCCGAATTGCCACCAGAAAATCTCTTTCACGTTGCTGGCACAGATAACCCCGCCGATTGTCTCTCCCGTGGATTGCTCCCTTCGCAAATCTTAGATCATCCATTGTGGTTCTGCGCTCCTCCTTGGATTCATAGCGTGCCTGAGGAATGGCCGGTTAAGCCTTTTAACCCTGCTGCTATTTCAGAACCCCCCGAAGAGAAGAAGCATTCGCTTGTAATTTCGGTCCCACGTGAAGAGTCGATTATTTTATTGTTGTCTGATCGCGTCTCGTCTTGGTCGAGACTTTTGCGTTGTGTGGTGTATGTCTGTCGTTTTCTAAAACTGTTACCCACGCACGGTAATATAACCGCCGCTGATCTGGATAAAGCTGAGTCAGTCGTGATTCGTGAATTGCAAAGATTTTATTTCGCATCAGAATTTAGTAGTCTAGAGTCCAATAAAACTTGTAGCCGCGCTTTTCAACATTTGAAACCCTTTTTGCAGAATGGTCTCATTCGAGTAGGTGGTCGGTTGAGAAATTCCGAATTAGGATTTGAACAAAAGCATCCAGTAGTTTTACCCCGCAAGGACCATATTTTAGATTTGATTGTAGATTATCATCATAAGGTGAATTGTCACGCAGGTCCGGACTTGTTGATGTCTATCCTTAGACAGAAGTATTGGATACTTTCCGCTCGCAATTTGATTCGCGCTAGAGTGCACAAATGTGTACCCTGTTTTAAGCTTCGCCCGCGTTTTATCACGCCTGAAATGGCTGATCATCGCTCATGTCGTGTTGTTCAATCTACTAAACCTTTCGTACACACCGGTACAGACTTCGCCGGCCCGTTTCGGGTAACTATTGCCCGTGGTCGTGGTATACGCTCCACAAAAGCTTACGTTTGTCTATTTATTTGTATGACCACTCGTGCGGTTCACATAGAACTGACCGGTGATTTAAGTACGCAAAGTTTTATGTCCGCGTTTAAACGTTTTTTGTCACGCCGTGGTCCGGTGAAACGTTTATATTCGGACAACGGTACTAATTATGTTGGAGCTCGTCGTAGTATCTCGGAATTACACGCATTCTTGCGGTCAAAGTATTATCAGAGTGAATTCGCTCATGTTTTGGCTGAAAATCGTATTCAATGGCATTTTAATACGCCCGCTGCTAGTCATTTTGGTGGTAATTGGGAGACTAATATTAAGAGCTTCAAGTCGCATCTGTTCCGCGTTATAGGCGTACAGATTCTCTCTTATGAGGAGCTGAGTACTGTACTCGCTCAGGTAGAGGCAGTAATGAATACTCGTCCACTGTGTCGAACTCTATCCAGTGACCCGTCGGAGTCTTTAGCTTTAACGCCGGCTCACTTCTTAACCACGACTCCTCTTAAGTATTTGCCCGCTATGGATGTTGATGAAGACAGACTGCATCTCCTAAAGCGTCACGCTCTTTTAGATAAATTGGTTCAATCCTTTTGGAGGCGTTGGAGAACAGATTATTTGCACACGCTGCAGTCGCGTCAAAAATGGAATACTCCATCGAATCCAGTCACCGCTGGTACTGTGGTAGTTTTAATGACCGAGAGTGCGCCCCCTCTACACTGGCCTCTAGGTGTAGTGGAGGAAGTTTTCCCTGATCAAAGGGGAGTAACGCGTATAGTACGAGTTAAAACCGCAACCGGTTCGTATTTACGTCCGGTTATTCGCCTCTGTCCTCTGCCTAATCAGCAGCAGGTTTCATCTTAGTTTGTAGTTTTAGTTACGCTTTATATATAGTTTAGGAATAAGTTAGCAGTTAGAGGTTACAACAGATTTTAGTTATTTGATTAGTTTCGCTTATTGTTTTGAAGGTGACCCTTCAAACCCGGGGGGAATGGTTGCGCCAACATTCAAATATCAATTGACATCCGCTATTTCCTATTCCCATCCCTTTCCCGCACATACCTCGCGAGTGAAATGCATTGATTCGCGATTATTTCCGCCGCTCACGCACTTCCGAAACGCACCGCGACAAGTGTGCATTGGCGTCGGCCCGCTCCGCTAGAAATTGCAAAACTGAACTGAATCTCCGCATTTTCCATATATTCGTAATAAGACTCTCGTAATAAACTTGTTGTGTGTGAGTGAGGACAGTGGCTTGAAGCCCAACAGCCCCCTGGACCAGGAACGTGAACCGGTGCACCGGCGACGACGCGGCGACGCGAGCACGTGGCTCCTGTAAAGGTTTGTGCTTCCCTCCCTTACTATTTCGGGTTGTACTCCATGATCCTACACCCACCGCAACTCGAATTTCCTATCGCCAAAGCGTTTGTCAATCGTTTTTGTTTCGCAACACAGTATAATTACAGTCCACTAAATTCGCCTTTCGCGCCACCACTTATAAAGAAAGATGTACTTTAAGCAGAGGAATCTAATGGTACACCCACATTACGCCAGTTATGTTTAAGTCCTACGTAATAGGGGGCGAGCTCATTGCCATCAACTAAGCACATCCAGACTCCTTGGTTGCTAAATTCCATGATGGAAATACTCAAAAACACTTTGTTTGAACTGGAAACCGAGCCCAGGCCCTCATTCTCAGCAGACGTGCTGGTGACTACTTGCCCTACGAGGCAGTCACAGTCCAGTCGAGGTACTATGTAAGAAACACCTGTTTGACGATAAAATCTTACTTAAATAAAGGCAAGTTTAAACATATTAGAGCTTATGATTGTACTAGCTGGGTAAGTAATAGTCAAAGTGCCCGAAATTCGTTGGAGAGCAAAATTCACATTGGCGTCTCCAAATGCATCTCGCTTCTAAGTTCAAAGCATACAGAAGTGATGTGTCTTCTATATAATTAGGGATGGTAAGGTTTGAATGCATACAGGGTGAAATTGAATAGATGCGACAAATTTAAATATACAATAATACGTGTTGTCAAGAAAATGTATAAAATATAAAATTATAAAATAATTGATCAGTGTTACGAAAACCGTTAAAATAATAAAAGTATCAAAAATCTTGCCGACTCATCGCAGTGCTCAATATAGCGGTCATTTACCTAATTTTGCCTTAATTTTTCTTATTTATTGTTACGAGCTGGGTATGAGATAAATTAATTACTACCGATTTAACAACACAATAACTTTATTAAGCACAAAACAACTTAAACTTAATCACAAATACACTACTGATCACTATTCGCTTAGATATCGCACTTCAAGTTCACCTCGATTCGCTTCGTTGTGTAGCTAAAACAAGACTGCCGGTCGCGGCCCTGAACGCTCTATTTATACTCGCCAACAGATACACCAGAATAACCACGAACATTCGAGAGGGTCATAAAAAAACACTAACAAAAAATAGCAGGTACCTACTTACAAGGTAGGTATTACCTATAAAAGTTGTAGGTATAAGCTACTTGTACAAAACAAACAAATATGAACCGTATGCCCTAGGCGTACGGTCGAAATTCTAATGTCTTTGTTTAAATAGGTCGCGAGTTTGTACCTACCTAACTTTAAAACTAATAATAATGGAATATTCTCGAACTTCTAAAGTACACACACTGTAATCACTGGCTTTCTCGAATGTTCTAGTAGGTCCGATGTAACACTGCCCCCTCCTTAGACATGCTCGTCCCGAGCATCATTAGTCCCGTAGTATCGCGCCAACCGGTCTACATGCACAATTTTAGGCGCACCTCGTGGACCCTTCTGTATTCGGTAGGTGACATCGTTGATCCTAGTCACGACTCGGTATGGTCCATCCCATTTTGCTTGTAACTTCGGAGACTTCCCCTTGCTCCGCACTGGGTTATGCAACCACACCAGTGAACCCTCGTCGAAACCCCTACCGTTTGCTTTCCGGTCATAACGGGTCTTCATCTTCTCAGACATCTGTTGGCCGGACTGTCGGATATGCTCATAAACATCGTTCAACTTATTACGCAAGTCATTCGCGTAATCTGTTACGCTACATGGAGCATCAGGGGGAGTTCCAGTGATTAAATCAGCAGGTAACCGTAATTCCCTTCCAAAGTTCGCGAAGGCTGGTGTCACAGTCGTACTTTCGTGGACTGCACTTCGGTAAGACAGAAGAAACGGCTGTATGTGCTTGTCCCAATCCCTTTGCCGGCTTTCCACAACTTTCGCCAGATATCTCTCCAACGTTTGGTTGAATCGTTCCACCATTCCATCGGATTGTGGGTGGTAAGAGGTGGTTCTGGTTTTATGGGTACCCATCAATCGACAAGTCTCTTGAAATACTTGCGATTCAAAATTTCTTCCTTGATCGCTGTGTATTTCTAAGGGTACTCCAAAACGACAGAATACTTCTTGAACTAATTTATCTGCGACAGTTGTTGCTTCTTGGTTAGGAATGGCGAAGACTTCTGGCCACTTTGTGAAGTAATCCATGACCACCAGGAAGTACTTGTTTCCGCTCTCACTTACTGGAAATGGTCCCGCAACGTCTAGTGCTATCCGTTCCCAAGGGGCTCCAACGTTGTACACTTTTAATGCACCTCTGCTGCGTGTACGGGGTCCTTTCACGGCCGCACAACTGGTACATTTACGACACCAGTCCTCCACATCATCTCGACAGTGGATCCAGTAGAAGCGTTCTCGAATTTTTAGGAGAGTCCTTTTTACCCCCATATGTCCTCCAGAACATCCATCATGGTAGAGCCGTAGAACATCCGGTACCTTAGCTTTAGGAACAACCATTTGTAGATGACAGCTGTCCCCTCTAGCGTTTTCCCATTTACGGCACAAGACTCCATCCTGGATCACCAAGCTGTTCCATTGCGCCCAATAACTCTTTGTGATGGAACTCATCGCAGCCACATCACTCCACTTGGGTTTAGGAACACCAGCTTTGATCCATTCGAAGACCGGTTTGATGTCCGGATCCTTTTGCTGAGCCTGCTGTAGGGTATCCTTCCATTCATCGCTGAGATCCGTTCTAAGCATCCTCACGGGCACTACTTCCTTAGTCTCTTGCCTGGCACAATGCTTACAGTCTTCAGGACAAGGTCTTCTCGACAAGGCGTCTGCGTTACCGTGAGTTCTCCCACTGCGATGTTCAGTTACGAAGTCAAACTCTTGTAGTAGTTCAATCCATCTCGCCACTTGCCCTTCTGGATTCTTGAACTGTAATAGCCACTTCAGTGCAGCATGGTCAGTTCGTAGTTGGAATTTACGTCCCAGCAAATATTTACTGAAGTGCTGCAATGTCTTTACTACAGCGAGTAGCTCCCGTCTTGTAACGCAGTAATTTCTTTCTGGTTTAGATAAAGACTTGCTGAAGTAAGCTATTACAACCTCCCGGTCTCCTTTCCGTTGAGACAGCACGCCCCCAATTCCAGTATTACTGGCATCTGTGTCAACTATGAAGTCATTTTCAGTGTCGGGATATCCCAAAATAGGTGTGTTGCACAGACGTTTCTTTAATTCCTGAAATGCGACGTCGCAGTCATCGTCCCAACAGAATTGCCTCTTTTCCTCAGTGAGTTTGTGCAGAGGTTTTGCAATGTCGGCAAAATTCTTGACAAACCTTCGATAGTAAGAGCACAAACCCAGGAATGCTCTGACCTGTGTCTTGTCTTTCGGAACTGGCCAATCTTTGACGGCGACTACTTTTTCTGGGTCTGTTTGAACACCTTCCCCCGAAACTATGTGCCCTAAAAAGTTCACTTGCTGTCTGAAAAACGAGCACTTTTTCGGACTTAACTTGAGATTTGCTGTTTGGATTTTCGACAGCACTCGGTTGAGGTTTTTAAGGTGATCTTCAAATGTACGGCCCACGATGATTATGTCGTCTAAATAGACAAGACATGCGTCTCCAATCAATCCGGCGAGTACTTGCTCCATCAGCCTTTCAAACGTCGCAGGAGCGTTGCACAAACCGAATGGCATAACTTTAAACTGCCATAGCCCTTTTCCTGTTGAGAATGCAGTTTTCTCCTTGTCCTTGGGGTCTATTTCTACTTGCCAGTAGCCACTCTTCAGATCAAGTGTGGTAAACCACTTCATACCAGTCAGCGTGTCCAGTGTGTCATCGATCCTAGGCAGCGGGTAGCTGTCCTTTTTTGTGACGTCGTTCAGTCGTCGATAGTCCACACAGAAGCGCATACTGCCGTCCTTTTTCTTTACCAGGACCACAGGAGCACACCATGGACTCGATGAAGGCTCTATAACACCGTCCTTCACCATTCCCTCAATCATGGTTTCTACCTCTTTTTCTCGTGCAACTGGCAGTCTTCTTGGTCGCTGACGGATAGGTAACTCGTTACCTGTATTAATCTGGTGCTGAACAAGTCCAGTTCTCCCTATGTCAGCATCATTCGAAGAGAAAATGTTGGCGTACTGAAGTAACATCTTCTTAGCCTTGTCCATTTCTCCTTTAGTTAAATCGCAGTTTTCCAAAAGCGTTGACACGTCAAATTTTGAACTGCGAATTTCATTTCCGGTAGGGACATCTTGCAATTGACGCATCCAAGCTACTTCCTCGCAAGTGCCGATCAAGGTGCCCTTCTTAATCACTTGCTCCTGGTCACTTGGATTCAGTATACGTACTGCTGAGACGTTGGTGGCCTTGACCAGAGTTCGTGCCATCTTCCATGGGAAGTCATTGTTCACCCTTTCTATCAGTACACTTCGATCTCTTTGTCCAGAGTTCCGTGGCAAACAAATTGGCACAATCGTTTCTGATCTGCGAGGAAGAACAATCTTCTTCAAGCAGTACACTTTCCCTGACGGTGCACCTTCCATGAATACTTCCTCTGAACCACATTTCAGTACTCCTTGATCAACGTCGATCTCACAACGATATTTCCGCATGAAGTCCAAGCCCAAGATGCAATCGTCCACTATGTCAGCCACGATGACATTCTGCTTGTAAAATCTGTCACCCAATTTTAACTCCACCTCCTTCTTGCCTCGGACGGTAATGTGCTGACCGGTAGCTGTTAGTAAATGTATACGGTCGTGCTTATTGAAGTAGTCCCCAAGAAACCGACTTGCTAGTTTAGAATTGACGACCGTGTGAGAAGCTCCAGTATCCAACGTCAGTTTGCATGGTGTTCCATTGACTTCGCCTTTGATGGTCAGGCTGTTTCCGTCATGTGCTTGCGAGATCAAGATTCTCGGGGCTCTTTCAATACCAGCCAGCACCCGCCCCCCAGTCCTGGCATTTACTCGTTTCCCTGCTGTGGCTGGGCAGTCACTTCAGCCACTCTTCCCTGCTGATCTTCTCTCGGGGTGCTGCGCTTAGGACAGCTGGACCGAAGATGACCCCTTTCTCCACATGTGTAGCACCTAGGACTATACCCCTGTGGGCGGTCGCGTACAGGTGATGCAACAACCTCCCTGACACGGTGCGTTCGGTGGTCTTGCCTCACTGCCTCTACTTCTAAGGCATGGGCCAAGGCGTCCTTCAAGGTCTCATGATGCCCAAGTCTCACAGCAGCTCTAACTTCCAAGTCACGTATTCCATCAACGAACGCCTGTACCAGATTTCCATCAATCAGTGCAGGGGCAGACTGGTAGGCTTTCCGAACGAGTTTTTCAACTTCCAGAGCCCACTGCTGTAGGTTCTCGGCACTTCGTTGAAAACGGTCCTTCAACTTGGCACGGAATACGTGCTCCAGGTGCGCGTCGCCGTATCTGGACTCCAACGCCTCCAGTAGCTGCTCGTAGGTAACGTCCTTGCCGAGCGCCTCCAGAATAGTTAGGGCCTGGTCTCGGAGGCCCAAGGTGAGCGCGGTCATGGCTTGTGGTTTTGTCCATCCATTCGCCTTCATGACGGCCTCAAACTGTATTTTGTAAGCCGACCACGAAGATGTGCCGTCGAACGGAGGCACCTTAAAACCACGCGAAGAAGGTGCAGCAACCACCGAAGCTACAGTTCCACCTTCAGTCTTCAGTTCGCTCAAAGCCTTCTGCACCCCAGCAATCTTAACTTCGGCCTCCGAGATGCGATTCTCGTGCTGGTGGACCTGATCTTTCATCACTTTCAGGTCCTTGCCGAAAGTTGCATGAAGATCCTTTATGAGGATCATCTGCTCGTCTTGGCGGCGGACTTGTTCCTCTTTGTCTTGCTGCAACTGCTCTTCCAACCGGCGAGCCTGCTCCTCTTGACGGCGAGCCTGCTCCTCTTGACGGCGAGCCTGCTCCTCTTGACGGCGAGTCTGCTCCTCCTTGTCTCGCTGCAGTTGGTCCCGTAACTGGCGTCCCTGTTCCTGCAGCAGCGCCATTAAAGTAGACAAGTCTGGCGCCACTGATGCTGAAGAAACTCCAGATGGGCCAGCGACTGGCTCTGACGTAGGCTGGACACCACCCGGTGTCTGTGTCGGAGAATCTCCAAACCGCCTTTGGTCCATATCCTGCTGTCGCTGGCTTCTGGTACGGATACCCTCCGTGTCGTCCTTTGGTAGAATTGGCATAATTTATATCCCACTTCTGACACCAATTTGTTACGAGCTGGGTATGAGATAAATTAATTACTACCGATTTAACAACACAATAACTTTATTAAGCACAAAACAACTTAAACTTAATCACAAATACACTACTGATCACTATTCGCTTAGATATCGCACTTCAAGTTCACCTCGATTCGCTTCGTTGTGTAGCTAAAACAAGACTGCCGGTCGCGGCCCTGAACGCTCTATTTATACTCGCCAACAGATACACCAGAATAACCACGAACATTCGAGAGGGTCATAAAAAAACACTAACAAAAAATAGCAGGTACCTACTTACAAGGTAGGTATTACCTATAAAAGTTGTAGGTATAAGCTACTTGTACAAAACAAACAAATATGAACCGTATGCCCTAGGCGTACGGTCGAAATTCTAATGTCTTTGTTTAAATAGGTCGCGAGTTTGTACCTACCTAACTTTAAAACTAATAATAATGGAATATTCTCGAACTTCTAAAGTACACACACTGTAATCACTGGCTTTCTCGAATGTTCTAGTAGGTCCGATGTAACATTATTTTGCATATTACTGGAATACCGTTAATTCGTACTTAAATAAAGATAATAACATCAATGGACCTTTTGAAAACGATAATCGCGTAATTTTTTTTAATGATTTAGATTGTAGAAAAAACAGTTTATAATTACTATGTTACTGTAACTGAAGCTCCAATTTCATTTTGTCGCATTAATTAAAATTCACCCTGTATAATTTCGTTTTTGACTCGATCACGTTAAAGAGTTGTGTCAGTGGGAAACTATAGTCCTTATTCATCAACTGCCTAGCCTATGTTGAGGTCGGCTTCCAGTCTAACCGAATGCAGCTGAATACCAGTATTTTACATTAGAGCGACTGCCATCTGACCTCCACAACCCGGTTAGTACTGGGTATTTCGATACCCCTTGGCAAGACTTGCGGTCAGCCCTCGTACCACTGATTACTTGTAATGAGTGCGAAAGATCAACAGATAACAGTAGAAACTAACAGTAGAAAACATAAACTAGGTATGTAATGACATACCGTCATTACATACCTAGTTTCTGTTTTCTGTCTTTATAGATCTGAAGATCCCTACGGCAGCAAATGATGGATATAATAATATCGAAGCACATTTTGAGTGATACTGGTGACAACTTATATAACTCTTTCATAAAATCATCCTGGTTGATTTTCAACTCTAGATATTACACTGCAATATCTGCTATGTAGGCATTAATTTAGTTGTTACATAGTTTTACTGAAAACGATCATACTCGGTGCAAAAGCCAAGCCGTCGACAGCTCATCTTTACGGGTTTAAAAGCTACTTAAAATCTCGTAAACTTCGATCAAAACTGCACATAATATTATCCTAGATACAGCTTCTCGCTTCGCCATGTCTCATCTCCGATGGAACGTAAAACTTGTATCCCTCACTGTTCGTGACACTACTAACGTACATACTTACTTTAAAATTTTCAATGTAGATGCCAACAATTATTTAAATCGATAGAGTTGCCCTTCGACGCCATAATTAATAACCACGTTATTTTTCTTTGAAAATGACATTTGAATAATTGTCTCGCTCGCTCATACTAAAAATCGTATCTATCGTTCCGTGAGAAGCAAAATTCTGTCGGTGTTTTGCACGCCCTACGTACGATGAATAGACTGGGCGATGGATTCTCTTGACACGAGAGGATGTCTGAGTTTCGGGCGACTAACTACCTGTAACGAATGTCAAATATACAAATGACAGCCATGAACAACGGCTTAATGTGGTTTCCGAGGCACGAAGGAAATTCGGTATGTAATGGGTGCTCACCCATCCACAGACGAACCTAGCCAAATGCGGCTAAGCCTGAAGATCTAGCTGAGCAGTTTTTATTATTTAGCCACGAGTTCCTACTACAAGGCATATCTAACGATTTAAATTTCTAAAAGCAAATAAAATTGACGCTCATAAAAGTTGATGATGAAATAAAATATTAAAATGTCTTTTTAAATATTTCCTTTTACCTGAGAACCTTAGTTCCGTGCAAAGTATCTGAGTACCTATTCAAATACCGCTTTACGACATTTTTAGCTGTAATGATAAGGGATCTAAACATAAAAATACAAAATGTTTAAAATGAAAATTTATTTAGAAGGTTTTTTGACGACTTTCGGGCTAAATTGACCTGGTTTTGTGGCGTAGTGACCCAGAAATGTTTTGCTTTTATAATCAGATAAACTCATATGTATGTTTAAGTAGTAAATAAACGAGGTAGAAGAAATGAATTTCTGTTATTAAATTATAATCATGAAAGACAGAAATAGGCAATTTTAATTAGAAAACTGGACAGAGTCAAAACTTTTAGAAACATCTGCAAACTCGAACGGATTACGAATTAAAGCGATTTTGTTGAAACCTAATTAGGAAAATTCAAATTGGACTTTGAGTTATTACGATGAAAGCCAAATTATTTATTGTACAGGAACATTCATTACTTCCATACCAGTTCGGCCTATAGATTACTTTTACTTTTATTCAGAAGAAGTTTATTCAATTTGATGTTTATTTATTTAGTCCTAAGGTTCAAAGTTTGTTATTCAATGTAACTGTATCCTATAAAAATTAATCTTAGAACCTTCACGCCAAGTCAAAGTTATATTCTATCACCAATACCTAGAAAAGACTGACATGGACTACTGTAAATCTTATATCCTATTCACAACAACAAAGTACAAAACGTACTAAAAAGGTGTCTACGCTACAAATTAAGACCAATCATCAAATTCCTAAATGGCGATATTAAAGTTATCCGCGACTTAAGAAACCGACAGCAAACTGTCGGGGAGTGGCTCATCAGACACAAGAACGAAGTATCTTCCCTTTTCTATGGGGGATGCAGAACTTTACACCCTGTACTAAATCCCCCATTAAACTATACAAAAACAAACGGCTTCGAAACTAATTACCACTTCCCTAAGCCTTTCTTTACATACTTAAAATTAAATTGACACGGCGACAGTTGACAATTAACGAGTTTAGAAGGTCCAAAAGTAAAGAAGAGAAGAAAGAATAAATAAACAAAACAAATTTATTTGGTACACGCAACAAGAGCACACAGTGTAAAAATAAAACAAAGAAAGTTATGTTAAAACGTTTAGATTTTAAGTCTTCATCATCTGCCAAGTTTTATCTCAACCATGTTTGATTCGACCTTTCAGTCAAATGCAGCTGAATACCAGTATTTTACATGAAGCGACTGCCTATCTGATCTCAAAAACTAATTACTGGGTATTAACGATACACCTCGGTAGGAATATTGTAGTAGTTTAAAATTTTAAAGTGAAAAATGTTGATATCCAGTCAAATGACCCAACGTTATCAATAATTATGATGTCGGTACTTCAAGTTTATAACGTATTTTACGAAAATAATTACAAACCATAAACCTAATTTCCTACAAACTTATTAAAACCAGGCGTCTGCCTATAATAAAAGGTACAACAAGGTAATAAACAGTTAAAATTAAGCCATTTACTTTAAATATAATCGTAAACTTTATCAGATTCCACTAAAGTAGCTTTACCCTTGATAGAAGGATTTTTTTAATGTTATAGTGTGACATGAGGGTAGGTAGCTTTTGAAGTGAAACTTCTAACGCGACTTCCAACAAGGTTGCGTTAAACGTTTAACGCTATCATGGTGAGGGTATGAAAGCACTGTTGCGTTAAACGTTCAACGCTCCTGAGGAGGGGGAATAGACAGAGACAGAGCGAGAGTGAATCCGTGGAACTAGAATGGATGCGCGTTACCCCTTCCTATTTTAATTTCAACATTACAAAGCACTGTACGCACAATTTTTTTTCTTTTTTATTGACACAAGATCAGCACTGCATCGGATCGGAGAGTCACCTAACCTTTCAATCCAAGGCGACCGTTACTTGTGTGTATAAGATACTAGCGGACGTCACGCGGTTTCACACGCGTAATTCCCGTTCCCGTGGGAGTACGGGGATAAAATATATCCTATGTTACTCGTGGATAATGTAGCTTTCGAATGGTGGAAGAATTTTTAAAAACGGTCCAGAAGTTTTTAAGCCTATTCATTACAACCAAACAAACAAACAAACAAAGTTTTCCTCTTTATAATATTAGTGTAGATGTAGATTGTTCCCACTTGTCGGGTGTGGGATCCGTATATTAATCCGAGATTTCAGTAGCAGAGCATTTTATATGAAGCTATTCAAAATTGTCGGAAACCTATTTTGTGTCGGCGCCGACAAGAAATGTCTGGTGTTTTGACAGCCCTCAACGCCCGGAAAATATGGGTTGGATCTCGGTCGCCAAGAGTATGAGCGATTCCGCACTACGTCCGATCTGAGTCCGATCCGTACCCGTGAAAATACACCACAATATAAAATTGGATGACAGACTTTTACTGACTAAAACCCATCTATTTTCCTTCCTCGCCTTTTATATTCCGGGGCCGCGGTATCTCTTTCGAACCGGCCCGCAACCCCGGCAGGCTTCGGCCCTTGCGACCCTCCCTTTATGCTGACATCTCTTTGAGGCGCGCGTGGAACACGAACGCGCCGTAGACACGGCCTGTCGTCATTAGAGGGACGAACGGCTGGCTAGCCCATAGCTAACCGTCCACAGGCCCGCGACGCTTGTTGCATCTCCCGCGGCGGCTGGGGCGAGAGGCTCTCTCCCTCTCGCGTCCCGCCACCTCCTACGCTAGCATGACTGCTTCGCAGAAGGAGGTGACGGCTTCCCATTCCGTCTCGCTCCGGACCATCCGAGACCCGTCAAGTGGCAACGAGCTGTTAGTTTGCAGTGCACCATGGAGTTTCATAGAAATAATGGCTCGATCCCGAATTTACAAAGCATTGAACAGAATAATATTTTGAAAATTGTATTTGAGATTATCTACTGCCCAGCCTATTCCGAACTAAGTTAGGGCCGGCTTCCAGTGAAACCGGATGCAGCTGGATCCCAGTATTTTACATGAAGCGACTGCCTACATGCAATGCCTAGAAAATGAAAATTATGTTTGAGACATAAGGTAAATATTTTCTTGCTTTTTCAAACACAATTTTTGTGTTAAAAATACAACAACGTTAACGAACTCTACTATTATTATTAAACATTATAATAAAGAAATCTAGTTACAAAATAACCTACTAAAACCTAAAAGCGTAATTTTCAAGCAAAAGTAGCCTTCCCAACATTATGATATTACCGTAGTAGTAGAACTTTATCGCCTTATTAAAATCTCTAAAAAGATCCGATTACGGCTGCTAATAGTGCCGCTATAATTCTATGCAATAACAGGAGGTAATCACGGGGGTCAGCTCTAGTTACGTGACAAACGGGCATGTTCGAACAACCTTAGCAATATTGGTAACCGTCACGCATTTACAAGAGACTGCACGTGTTTGTTTGTTTAGGTTTTTGGGAAGACTGAAACAAATAACAAATTGAATTATTAGTTATTTCGTGAAGGAAAACATCGTGAGGAAACCAGTATGCCTGAGAGATATTTTTCGACGGTGTTAGAAAAGCTAGTCAGAGGCACGGCATAAAAACTGTGGCAACAGGTATGGCACTAACCACACTATAAAGAAAAGAAACAATATCTTTATTACTCAAAGAAGTGGTTATTAAAAAGTCATTAAAGTTAAAAGTGGTTATTAAAGTCCCTGACTCCTGTGCTAGGTGATAGACATTTATGTTACAAGAGCTAGTCCCTCTCCTGTACATTTCAAGTGGTCATATACTGTTTGACAAACAATCATGTTCGAACACGCTGTCAGCGGTAAACCCGCCCTACTACGAGTGGTCACGCTCAGATTTGCAAGGGATTGCAAGTGTGTGTAAATATTTGTATGAGTTGATAGGAATATTATGACGATTACAGATTTCAATCAACGATCTCCGGCAACGTCTTCCGAACTTTTCAGCCCAAGCGGCCTTCTGTTCTGCGAGTAATGTGTCTTTCTTTTCAATTCTTCAGGTTACGTCGCTCGGTAACCTTGGTTTTCTTGCGGATGCCTTCATTTCTGATTCGATCACGCAAGGAAACTCCGAGCATAGCCCTAATAAATACAATTAGAGAATAACTAATTAAAAACAAATGATGTTGTGTCAATTTCTCCGAGTATAAACTATTTTAGTCAGATTATTAGGTAAGCAAATATATTTAGCTCTTAATCCTACAGACACTGCTTAATGTTGGCCTAATAAATTAAACTTTAGGCTTATCTAAGCCCCTGATAGCGAAGTTTGGATGCGGAAACATCAAGTCTGACACGATAATTTATCAGATTGATCTTATGGGAGCGTGGCCTTACTAATCTTATGTTAGTTACATGTACCTACTTTGTGATGGTCTTTACTATAAAGGGTGTAAAACAGCTCTTCACGAAGCCGAAAGGCAATTTATTGTTCTCCCCGTCATTGCGATCATTTTTTTGTTCTACACCTTACCAGTTACAACTTTTTGACAAGTTTTTTTTAATACAATTTTTTTTTGTAAGATTTTAACTATTAACACCTCCACGACCCCTGTACTATTTAATCCACCCATCAGCACATTTTTTTAAGTGTGTTACATTGAGTTCTACCACAAAACATGATTTATAACCTCAAAAAAAAAGTTGTTTCCCAGCAATATTTTTTGCGTAAAGTTACTTAGTTTGATGTACATAATGCTTGGTTAACGGCTTTGTGGTTTACACCCTGTATAATAAATTTAAGTATCGTGGCTTGTGTATTTAAATGGACGTGTCCACATATAGGACTACTCGATAACTGTCATCCATGACTTTTGCCATCTAAAGACCAACGATATAAATTAATCGTCACGACTTAGTGATAACGGGGCCTAACATGATACTAAACAGGATTTTGATAAGATTTTTAGCCCAATGATATCACTTTCAACTTGAGCTAGACAAGTATATTACAGAGTTTTTTAGAATACAAAAACTTTAACTAAAACAAAGTCATATGAGACCAGCGTGTGATTTTT
The DNA here is from genome assembly GCA_916618015.1 of Xestia c-nigrum. Taxonomy (NCBI): domain Eukaryota; kingdom Metazoa; phylum Arthropoda; class Insecta; order Lepidoptera; family Noctuidae; genus Xestia; species Xestia c-nigrum. The sequence goes on along the minus strand of OU745258.1, from coordinate 6,961,169 downwards.
CTCCACCAAATTAAAAAAAAAATACTTGAATTGGACCAGTAATCATTCATGAAAGAAATAAGATACCAAGATCTCTAAAATCACTTCCAAACTAGCATACAATGCTACAGAAAAAGAGCTTTCAAAATCATATTCCTTTGGAAAATAACGTAAACAGAAATAAAACGACACATTGCCCGTTGCAGCGCAAATTATTTCCCGTACTATTCTGTCCTAGATTCCTAATTGCGCACTCCAGGAGCACCTTAATGACTTCCCCCCAATTTTCGACAGGATTTTGTTTCAAAATGACTGTTCCAGGCACTGGCGTTCGCCCATTGTGCCAAGTCACCATTGTATTAAAAAAGAACAATTTAATAAAATCTTTGTTTGCTGGTAAATAATTTTTTATTTCAGTTTTATTTTAATGAGTTTAAAAATGAATTGTGCTAAGTATAAAAAAAGAAAACAAAAGATTTTCACTTGGATTACTTACGTCAAAAGATTACGTATATTTTATTGGGCTCTTCAACAGTGAGTATATACTAAACTATTTTAATTACTACTTAATAACTTTTTTTTTTCCTTTGTTTTTTTTTTCAAAGAAATACATATTATTTAATGTGAAGAAAGTGAATAAACATCTTACATACCGAGTTTCCTCCGTGCTTCGGAAACCACGTTAAGAAGCTTGCCCCGGACTCCCGGCTGTCATTTGTAGATCTTTGACAGTCGTTACAGGCAGTCAGAGGCCCAAAAAATCTGACAACCAGTCTTACCAAAGGGTACCATATTACGCAGAAGTAACTGGGTTGTGGAGCAGTCGCTCCATGTAAAATATATTCAGTATTCAGCTGCACCTGCAGTACAAGTTCGTAGGAATCGATAGGACTCGATAAGATAAATTTGACAGTCAGTCTCGATAAAATGAGTTTTTATGGAGTCAAAAACTCATTTTATCGAGACTGACTGTCAAATTTATCTTATCGAGTCCTATCGATTCCTACGTACTTGTACTGCCGGTTAGACTGGACACCGACCCCAACTTAGTTGGAAAAAGGCTAGACATCGTACTTCGTTATCTAACTTAAACAGAGCCAATTATCTATATACGCTCAACGACCAATCAAACTGTATAAATATCCCAGTTTATGGAGATCTGTCATTGTACAGAAAATCTTCTCAAAGTGAGGCCATGTTATTCTAGAAGAGTAAAGCTTGATGTGTCATCAAGTGTACTTCTAGCAGATATGACAAGACTTGGCGGAACTAACTTAATCATAAGATGCAGGCATTAACCAAAGAGGATTAGAGGGAACATAAAGTTTAAGGAAACGCGCTCACATGACGATATGCGGGTCGTTGCAGAAGTTTTATTAAACTGGGTCAAAAGAAAACTAACGGGAGTGAGTTCTGTGATTATTTTAATTGTGTTTATTATACTTAATTAGAGGAGAGGAGAAGTAATAAAAGCCGCTCGGGTCAATCTTTAGGTTAAGCCGTGCTTGCCTAGGTTGGTAGATTCCCGGATGCTGTTTAGCTTTTGTTAAATATTCCTTTTGTTTTACATTTCTTGTATAGCAAGCAACGACCTATTGTCGGGCCTACGCTGTCCCCCCATACTTTAGTACTAATGCTGTAATGAAACATAATAATATTGTAATACCAAATGATTTGAAAAGAGTAACCGTGGAGTTTCTTGCCGGTTCTTCTCCATGGAATCGACCAACGCGAACCGTGCACCTTTTTCGACGTTTTATAAGTATCCAGGCCTATGTGAAATAAAATATTTTGATTTTGATTTTGATTTTGGTCTGTGGATGTGTGTCCATTACATACGAAGTTTCCTCCGTGGCTCAGAAAGCCGTTGGTCCCGGCTGTCATTTGTAGATTTTTGGCTGTTTTCTATACATAGTGCCGCTATCGTTTCAATATCAAATCGCGAAACCACATCTGAGGTCGTGGAACCGCTACAAAGGGATGAAATAATTAATTTAAATAGTGATTGTCACTTTGGCTAGCCAAATTCTCCTCCATACACGTAAGTCCTAATTTCTGTGTTAATACATCCACTAGAACATCATCTCTATCAGTTAGGCTGATAGTGATCCATTAGGCGAAAGGTTTGGCTTACAAGCGTCTGTACTAGGTCAATATTTATGTATCAATCACCTCTCACGCTACGGGGGTCGGCAGAGATTGAACTGACGCGGGTTCATTGGGGATGTGTGTGATTTTTTCATATTCGCCCTTTTCTGGGAAAATCCGGACCCTCTTATGAGGGAAAAATAATCTGACTGTATGTACTTATGTTATATACATGCTTACACGGAGAATTATATGAGAAAAAGGGTTATTTATATTATTTTAGAGTAGCTGTTGCTTGCGACCAACATTCGCGTTTTTTTGCACGGACGTGATATTATCTAAAATAAAAGTAGCCTAAGTTACTGCTTATAATATCCGCTATCTATGTTCAATGTCCTGTCAAAATTGGTCCAGCCGTTTTGGAGATTAGCTGGAACAAACATTTATACAGAATTTTTTTTTTTTTGTTTTACGTACCCTAAATGATACTCCCTTGATTGTCCTAAATTTTTTTGTCCGAAAATCATTATCCATAACACGTTTGCCATAAACTTCAGTAACCATAATGTTCAAAACACCAAAATTATGTTTTACATAACTGACTTTACTTCTAATACTATTTTGTCATAATATCGAATACTATAATAGGTAATTGAATCTCCTAATTTTACATGACATAAAGTCGTATGTCCTAAGTATTGTATCACATAATGTATATGATTCGGAGTGGTCATTTATATATTGTTAGTCGCTAAAAAAAATCCTAAAAGTTAGGTTTTAGTGACAGAAACGAATTGCTGTAAATCCGACTCCACGCAGTCTTGTCTGCCCTACCCCAAGAGTGTTATTTAAAATCGCGTAGGCGCGAAGGGGCGAGGCGGGCCGCGAGCTGAGGAGCAGGTGGCTGTAACACTCGCCGCCGCGGCTGAGGCTGGCCGGCGGAGCCGGCCAGCAAGCCGAAGCTGCGGTGCCATCTGCGACGATAAGCTCGCGTGAGGCCGCCGGAGCCCCGCAACGCCGGAGCCGTGACAGAAACCATGCCTGCTGCATGATGCTTGCTCGTTTGCATGCTACATGCTTGCTTGCATACTGTATGCTTGCTTGCATACTGTATGCTTGCTTGCATGCTGCACGCTTGCTTGCATGCTAGCTTGTTGCATGCTTGCTTGCTTGCTGTATGCTTGCCGCATGCTTGCTACATTCGTACTGCATTCTTGCTGCATGCTTGCTTGCATTGCATGCTTGCTTGATGTATGCTTGCCGCATGCTTGCTACATGCGTGCCGCATGCTTGCTGGATGCTTGCTTGCATTGCAGGTCAACGCCTACATACGATTAAACATTTACTTAGAATAGGACTTATGACTTTTATTGAAAACAATTTTATGTCATTTGTATATTATTGATTGTAATACTTATGACAAACGGATTAAGGGCTTATTATATTTAGGGATTTCAACTTTATGGCATATGATATTATGTGATTTAAAGTTCGATTAAATTATCATTCGGACAAATGATGATTATGACAGAAAAAATTATGTCATTTTAGATTATGGATTAAAAAGTTAGGTAATACGATAGAGAACCACCCTAAATACTTTTAATTGCATTCAGTAAACTGCTGTTATTTTTTTAAATACAGACAGACACTTACATTTTCATTTATTTATATCGATAACTCTTATTTTATACTGTACTTGGTAGGTATACCAAGTGTAAAAGTGTATCTAGTATTTGTTTTCAAGTTTGGCATAAACTAAGAGCTTTTCATGTCTTTAACTTCATTAATTTTATTTTGTTTAACCCATAAAACCGTTGGCTAGTCATATTTAATTTTATTACGTAGCGTTTTGTGGACTTGTAAATACGCTCCAGTCATGCAATGAGGTTGCATATATTAATGGCTTCATTATCATAATTTCACAAAAAATAAATGGGCCCTACTAGTGATTTCCCAACACTAATATTATTTAAAAACCGTTGGCTTAGTGATGCGATCACAGCACTCTTTTCTGCTCGGCAAGACGATTCGATATTCGATTGTGTTCGAATCCGATTCTCGAACATTCGAATAACGGACGGAGCTCAATAGCGTCCCAATATGAAGTCAGTTCTGGAATCTTTTAAAATGAAAGCTTTTAAGTTTAGCGAGAGCCAATTTTGAAGATCCTTTGAAATCTAAGTTGAGAACGAGTATACAGGGCCAATTTTATAAGCACGAACAATATTAAATAGATAGTAATAATAAAAAGTTGATAAAATTACTTAATGTTTGCATAGAGATAAGAAAAGGTTTGTGTAATATAATAATTTATGTATCTTTTAATATTGGTTGGCCTAGATTGATAATATTAACTAATAAAACATTTTAATTAAGCTCGCCTAAACTTTAATTAACTTTCAACTTCGTAACAAAACCACATCATAATCGATTAAGATTTCAAAAGTTAATCGAATAATTATCGAAAAGCGGTAAATTGTGGGAAAAATGTCATTAAATTCCGTTCTCTGTGGTAACAGGTAACAAGTGGATTTATTGTTTATTTATTAACTGTCATGTAATAACTGCAGTTATGAAACACCAAATCCATTATGAAAATACCGAATTCAAAAGCAATAGAGTATCGGAATACAATTATATTAATTTTACCTTAAATGGTTTTAAAAAATGCTCATGTGCTGGTTTTACCTGAAACAAAAACAAACAATACATTTATTGAAAACAATATTATTTTAATCTATGTGGTAACAGTTTCAGTCAAAAATCCAACAATATTTAAAACGAACCACTATGTGTGGTTCGTTTTAAATATTAATAATACGAAACAAACGTATCGTCGTACTATGTTCGTGTGGAAAATATATTACATTTTAATACAAGTGGAGAAAGTTTGTTATTGTAGTTCAAGGCGGTACTAACACACGAGCCATAGGCGAGGGTGTTTTTGAGCCGAGTACTGCAATAATAAATGTGCACGTGTATTAAACGACGTTTTACAATACACTTTTGAAGAAATAAAATAAAATAATGCAAAATATTTGTATCATGAATTATTACGAGACTATGATTTAAATTTTATTTTTTCCTCGCTTTGCTTTCGCTAGGTTGAAGGAGAGGCATTATGTATGAAGCCGTTATGCAGCCTAATACATAAATAGTTCTTTTTAATATATTTTTTTGCATTTGAGTTTAGAACACAAATAAATGTTAAATGATCATGTTTGTCTATGATATTGAATTTATAAACACAGTTTGAATTTTCAAAAAATGTTTACAAAGAAAGGCGTAGATCGCTTTTCCGGAATTAAAAAAAAACAACATCATTCTCTTGCCCTTATCCCAATTTATTTGTGGTCGGCGCAGCATGTCTTCTTCTTCCATACTCCTCTATTTTTCGTCATCTTATCAGACACTTCTTTTCTTACCATATCCTTCTTAACACAATACATCGATCGTTTCTTTGGTCTTCCTCTACTCAATTAACTATCCTCATTCTTACTCAAAACTTTTTTCACGACATTTTCCTCATTCCTCCCCATCACATACATAACTTAATTTTTTTTTTTTTTTTTTTTATTTTGCATTGAACCAATTTGGACTAAGTATAGTTATGTGTGGCATTTTTTCTTTCCGCACACGTGTAAAAAAAATAGCAAAAACGCACGTGCAAAAACTACTCGACCAACTAGGCGTTTAAATAAAGTTTACTCGAACAACCTACTCCTGGCGTTCGTACTAAAGTTTACTAAACCCACCAGTACTCCTAAACTTCTTGACTTATTGTCATTCACGGCGGACTAGTATCGATTTTGGAAAAGCTTCAAGTTCTCTGCCACAAGAATTTTGTCAGGGTCATCATATTCGACGAATAATAGGCACAAACAGTGGCAGAGGCCCAAACTTGGCATTGGTAGTTCAGGTTGACTGGTTAAATAATCTAAGCAGGCACTTTGTATATTTTATGTCACCGTAAAATAAATAAATACATTGTACTTAAACAAAATGTGGATGCAGGTACCTACTAATGGGTACGCCTCTGCATACCTCTTTGGGTATCACAGGCGTGATGTTATATTATAAAGTGCGAAAACAGACTCTTAACAATGCCGAAAGGCACTTGTTCTCGCAGTCTTTGCGTTTTTTTTACCAGACCTTATAACTTTCTAGTTACGGAAATATTGGGGGTCTAAGTTCCATCTTTTTCACAAGTTTTTTTTTACTTTAAACACCTCCAAGACCCCTTACTATTTAATCCATCCATCAGCACAATGTTTTGAGTGCAAACAGAAAAAAACGCTTCTCAGCAATATTTTTTGCGTTAAGTTAGGTAATCAGTAATATGATTTACAGAATGCTTGGTTGACGGCCGTCAGGTATGAGGTAAGTCGACACCACCTTGCTCTGTTTCTGCCTACGTCATCACTCCCCACTCTGGGCGGAGCGGGAGGGAGTGTCAGACTCTTACTGACTAAAACCCATCCATGTTCCTTCCTCGCCCTTTATGTTCCGGGGCTGCGGTATCTCTTTCAAACAGGCCCGCAACCCCGGCAGGCTTCGGCCCTTGCGGGCCCCTCCCCAAAACATAATCGAGCGAAAACTGGCATGTCCTGAAGCAAAATTTTCAAAAGCATGCGCCGTCTACCAAAGTAAGTCTGGGCGCTTGTATTAGGTTGTGGCCCCTGTGTCCCAGTAGTGGGAACAACATACGCTGATTATATTAATCTCATAAGAAACGCAACTTGAGAGTAAATGAACAGTTCTAAGAGGTGCGATCTCAATCTAAATTGTGTCAACCCATTATGAACAAAGAAGATACCTTTATGGCGTATAGTGGGGCATTAGAGGTAAGATAAATACATAGATAACAGTACCTACCATAGCTTGCTTAAACCCCTCCTTTAAAAGTAGGACCTCGACTTATGTGCCGTAGGTCGCTGGTTCGCACTCAGCCAAGCAGTTAATTTTGGGTAATTTGTAGCATCACCACTGTCAAAGTGATTAGGCTCATAGCAAATCTATGTCAAGTTCACACATGGCTAGTTCAGGCTCAAAACATATGTGCAAAACTTGACATAGATTTAAGAAAAACTATAAACGTTTACCTTATATTTTTGAATAATAATAATAATAATTATTATAGCTAAATAATATAACAGTCATTCGGGACAACCTTTAGATTAAGAGCCTTCATCGATAACCTAGTGTCAGAGTTTTTATACCGCCCATGGACCTCTGACTTGGCTTTACATGCCGCCAAGCAAAGAAAGAAGATGGCCAAGGTAGAGTGGGGGAGGTTACACCTTGTCTAGAAATAATATCACCATTCCCCTACTCTTATACCAACTTATTTTTATACAGCCCATGGACCTCTGACTTGGCTTTACATGCCGCCACGCAAATAAAGAAGATGGCCAAGGTAGGGTGGGGGAGGTAACACCTTGTCTAGAAAAAATATCACCATTCCCCTACTCTTATACCAACTTATTTTTATACCGCCCATGAACCTCTGACTTGGCTTTACATGCCGCCACGCAAATAAAGAAGATGGCCAAGGTAGGGTGGGGGGAGGTTACACCTTGTCTAGAAAAAACATCACCATTCCCCTGCCCTTATACCAACTTATTTTTATGCCGCCCATGGATCTCTGACTTGGCTTTACATGCCGCCACGCAAAGAAAGAAGATGGCCTAGGTAGGGAGTGTCAGACTCTTACTGACTAAAACCCATCCATGTAAGGAACATGGATGGGTTTTAGTCCTCGCCCTTTATGTTCCGGGCCGCGGTATCTCTTTCGAACAGGCCCGCAACCCCGGATCACCGTACCCCTGCCCTTATGCCAACTTATTTGGGGTTGGTGCAGTATGGCTTCTTCTTCTATACTGCTTTAATGAAAGACAGGAAATGCATATACTCGTATTAGCCCCCACAGGAAAAACACTTTTCTCTATCACTCAGTCATGTCCTTTCCTTTACAGCCATAACATTTTTCAAACAGTCCATCCATCTTTTCATTGGTACTCTTCTCTTACAGCCATTTACAATGATACTCGACGTTTACTTCATTACATTTTCCTCATTCCTCCGCATCGCATGATTGTCCACTTCATTTCTAGTCCAGAAAAAACAAACCAAGTAATTACCAGCGTGGTGTACATGACACTTACACCAAGGAGTTACGCTTGGATAAACAAGTAGTAGCTAAGATAATATTATGCTGTAAGCGGAACCGACCGAGTTATCCTCAGTTGGGACTTTAAACCTTTGCAGATAGACGTAGAGAGGTTCTCGAAGACTTAATTAATAATTTCCTTTTATTTTTGAACTTCAACATGTATCAAACACTATTTTAAGTTTTCACGGTTTTCTTTTGAAGTCACGAGTGTCGAGTTCCAATATTAGTGCGCGTAGCAAAAGATAAAGAAAGAAGGTAGACAGATTTGTCTGCTCCTAATAATTTTATTTTTCATCCACCCGCATTCTCCAGTCAACCCGCGATCATGGCGCTTGCAACAGCGTCGAAATATCGGGAGCTCAACATAATAAATAAATAAATAATAATAAAACCATAATGTTTCTTGGAAAAGCTTTGTTAATAGGGTAGTCGGCAAAAAAAAAATAATTAGCCCGTCAAGAAGATTATTAAAAATATTTGAACCGTATTTTTTCTTTTGTTACATAAATCAAAATTGACGAAGATACGACGCTTTTAAAATTCCCAAAACGTCACGCCTATTTATAATTTTAGCTAGTTCTGACGTCACGAGCCTCCACTCCCGAGTTTTGATGCGTTTTATCTTTGTCAAAAAATACGTGTTCATTAATTATTTTCCAATACTGACGGACTAAATAGATTTGTAATTTTTTTGATACTGTCTTCTTATTGGGTGCAATACTTTACAGATCATTTAGAAGAAAACTCTGTAAACAGCCCCAAAAAGGAATGATGAAATTAAAAAGAATATCTCATACCGGCCTATAAAAGAGGGATGTAGAAAATGGAGAAGACTTCATATGAGAAATCGTAATATTCAGGTTGGTTATATTGAACGAAAGCTCTCCTGTTATTTTTCTTCTTATGAATTGTAATTACTACAATATCACGTATTACTGGAAAACTAGCATAATTAATTGTACAATTTATTTGTACTTTGATAACATCACTGGAAAATATCTACAAAATGACATCGGTAAGAAATTTCCTGATGGAGCTTCGTGTCAATTTCTATTTCCATGCATTCTGTATGCGCTTAAAAATACCACAACAATTTTTGTTTTATTATTTCTTATTAGCATTACGCGGTGAACGATCATTAATTTCAAAACAAAAATATATTCACACAACAATAAAAGCAAAACCAACGCGTATGTACATATTAGTGCTGAAAGACGCGTCTGAATTTCAAAATCTACAAAGCAATTTCAACTTTTAAATGAAAACTTTAGGGTTTCATTTCGTATGTGTGTTTGTCTTTTGTTTGAAACAGGTCGTTACGTAGTGACTTCACGCGTTCTCATTACTGTCTGGTTTGAGAGCGTTGCGTTGTACTTCTTACTGTTACTCGTCTCCTGGTACCACGGAAGTGTGGCCGACATCCTTTCATTGTATTTTCGTCTATTTTCTTCACTAATGTATGGTGGAAATGTAATGCCTTATCTGTCTGAGAAAGATTGGATTGGATGTCAGATTACGTGTCGCAATCAGGGATGAGTGCTGTTCGCTTTTTATCCTCTTTTCGTTCATGACTTCCTGGTACTTAGATTATTATTTCGGCAGTGAAAATGTTTAAATATGCACGGAATGGGAATGTGAAAAATCTGTATGAATTAAAACCGCGGAAATTTGAATTAACAGTTTTTTGGATTACGGATTAACCAACGTAGTATAGCACAAATTCGGGCACTTGACCAGCAAAAAGTAAAACCAACCCAATTTACACGTCTGCGCGAAATGTTAACACAAATTCACACCCAATAACTTTTTAAACTCTCAAATAAGTCCCGTACGTAATCCCGTAATGTTGGTAACCATTATATTTTTATGAAAATCAACACAGACAGTCTATGCCGATTGATTTGGCGGCAAAAAATCGCATCATACGAATACAGTCGTTTCACAGTTTTGTAATTTCGTGAAATTTCATGGGATTTTTTTCACGGACTTAACAAAAGCTCTCGAAAGGATACATTTGGAATGGGTGGAATTCAACAATAGGATTTACAGTAAAAAGAGTAACTTACTACTATATGCTTACTTCTATTTTATTTAGAACTGATGTTTGAAAGGGGATCACCCAGGCTCCGTACATTTCTGGGCTATTTTTATTTTGCTATTTGCAAATAAAATAAACTTATTATTTGGATAGAGGTAACATAGTAAACTTATTTGTGTCCCGACAATCCATCACGAAGTTTTTCAATCACAAAATATCTGAGATCTCGGGTATTTTTTTTTTGTCAGCCAACTAACCTAAACGCAATAATTAAATAGAGTTTATGCATACAAACGCCGCCGGCTTTTGAAAATCACCCAAGGGAGATCTCCCTTAATGTATATGTATACCTAATTATAAATGCAAAAGTTTCCAAAACAGCTCAACTGATCAGAATAAAATTTGGCAAATAGATAGATAATAGTCTGGAACAGCACAAAGGATACTTTTTTTTCTTAAACTTACAAATCAAAATTTCCACACGAACATTGTTGCGGACAACAGCCTGCTAGTAATTCATCTTAATTCCTGTTACCTTTGACCACTTCATGTAATACATATTTCGTTGCTTATACACAACTAGCTGACCCACGCAACTTCGTCTACGTCACTTAAAAGAGAAAGAGCTCACAAAGGGAATCAATTTTCCCCCGTTTTTACAACATTTCTTATTGCTGCTCCGCTCCTATTGGTCATAGCGTGATGTTATATAGCCTATAGCCTTCCTTGATAAATGGACTATCCAACACAAAAATAATTTATCAATTCGAGCCGGTAGTTCCTGAGATTAGCGCGTTCAAACAAACAAACAAACTCTTCTGCTTTATAATATTAGTATAGATTACCAAACAAACCAGCATCTCATTGAAACTTCAGCCGTAAATCTCTCCTCCATGTATTTCGTTAATTTAAAACATTAAACTCAATGCATAATATCAGTTGGCAGACGGTTTTAAATTTAAAATAATTATTCAAATCACATCCCAACTTTTGCAATAAACATAAAAGGTTTTTTGAACTTCCCTTACCTTACGCACTTTGTCAGTTTTAATTTATTCTACTCAAATAGGGATTAAAGTTGACGTCCGTAGTTGGCAACTCGAAGAATTCGGGACAATATTAATCGTTCCGTTTGTACGCAGATGTAATGGAAACATCGCTATTCTGTCACAAGTTTCCAGAAACATTTACAAGTATATTTACGTATTTTCTGGTTTGTTGACCAAATTTAAGAAATATTTGTTTACCTTTAGGTAAGACAAATATTAGGGATATACACTCTTGAGACATTGGAATGGATTGGTAAAAATATCTGTCTAATTAGAATAGTTAAAAAAAATATTTTTAAAGTCAGAAGATGCATGGTTTGAATTGGTCGTGTCGTTTCTATGTAAAGACCCGATAAGAAACTCCTCAATACTTTACGTACATACCCGCAAAGATCAATGATTGGGCCAGAAGTTAGTTACTGAAACGATAACTGATGCAACCAGGATACTCGTACGAGTTAGTTATTTTCAAGAATTGTTAATCGCACACACAGATGAATTAAAAGGAGACATTTTTTTTTGTTCGGGGATTAGGCCACCCATATAAATTGTATCATAACATAGCTTATTTTTTATGATTTTAAAATTCCGCTTTCATTTTTACGTAATATTTCGTTTAATACCATAGTAAAATGGTTACTTTTTTTTTTTGTTATTACTAATAATATATGCAACGACCAGGTGGGCCCAAAAAAAATCATCTCCTTTAAAAATAAAAGCGTAAAAGTGCAGTCTTAAAAAAAGTGTCTTCTCTGCTTCTTAAAAAAACTAACGCGAATGGCAAAACGTAGGTTCACCCCACAATAGAGGCTTCAAATCCGGATAATACCGCACAAAGTCTAAAAAAATAATGCGGCACGGACTTTTCGACTCCGTGAATTATGTAAAATCCCCGCTTATTTTTTAGGAGCGGAAATAATTTTCGCGGTCTGCCCTTAGTCAGTTTCCTTTTGTTTTCATGCAAATTCACTACGAAATAATAATCAGAAAGTATTAATGGCGCGTTTACAGCGTTTTATTTGTGTTTTGTTACCCGATTTTTGGCGAGCTGTATAATTTCTTGAGTGTGTTACCACCCTTAATCATTATGTTGTGGGATTTAAATTTGATTAGCTCAATAATGTCATATCACACGTGAAGAATTTGAATGAAATAAAAGGGCAAGGAACATTTTTGTATGAAGCGTGGCCAGATTTTTTTCCGCCATTTTAATTTTTTTTTCAACGTAGCGGAAGAAAATCCGGCCAAAAAGTTCAAACCCCTTTCTCCATGAATATTTTTATTTATAACTAGTTATTGCCTCTGGTTTTGCCCGCGCAAATTTCGGTAATTGTGCCACGAGTCATACTATCGCTATAAAAAGTATCATATAAATTAATCCAGGTTATAATCTACCTAAGGGCTAAACTTCATGCCGGGGTTGCGGGCCTGTTCGAAAGAGATACCACGGCTCCGGAACATAAAGGGCGGGGAAGGAACATGGATGGGTTTTAGTCAGTAAGAGTCTGACACTCCCTCCCGCTCCGCCCAGTGGGAGAAGTCATTTGATGATTTCCCATCCCAAAAAAAAAAAAAAACAAAAAAAAGGGCTAAACTTCATCCAAATCTATTGAGTAGTTTTCGCCAAAAAGAGTAACAAATATCCACCATTCACCCGTCCTCAACTTAACTTCAACAACTTCAACTCAACAGTTCAACTTTAACAACATCTTCTTCTTCTTTTTCTTCGTCATCTTTTGCATTTAAAGTAATAGTAAGACACGAAACAGTCTCACTATCGGAAAAGCTTCGATTACTTTTCATGTCATGTAATTGTAAGCAATCATTTTTTTATTCAATCGTAAACGTACTACTAAGTAATTAAATGAATTACTCAGCCATCTAACAAACATGAACGTGATACTCCGTAAAACTGTTTAATGTTACTAATAATAAAAACTAGTAGAACCCAGTTCGCTCATAAAACTTAGCACTTACTTTTGAACTTTATGATCCTATAAAGAATACTTTTTAATCACATGATTAAAAGCTACAGCTACTAAAAATCTCCTACAAAGAAAAAAAATGTTCTAGAATGGTACCTAATACTACCTACCCACTACAACAAACAAAGTCCAAAGTTCTATTGTCACCCTATCACAAAAAAAGTCTAGCTTTATTTTACTGATGGGAAATCATCAAATAACTTCTCCTACTCTGAGCGGAGCGGGAGGGAGTGTTAGACTTTTACTGACTAAAACCCATCCATGTTCATTTCTCGCCCTTTATGTTCCGAAACCATGGTATCTCTTTCGAACAGTCCCGCAGCCCCGGGCAAAAGTCAACCTTACCTACTGAACGAAAACACCCTAATAACTTTTAACAATAGTGTAGGTAAAACTCAAATGTAATAAAGTCTAACTTCGGATGGTCAATGGAGGTCCACTACGTGCTTTCCGTTCACATGTAAATTCACAGTTTCCCTCCCAATTCTTGTAAAAATAGAAAACCGTATTTCCCACGAATCCAATGTTTCTTCCTGATTAAATTTGTTGCGGTTTCTCCAAGATGTCCTGACTTTCCATGGGACAATCAATGTGTTTCAAGTAACGAATAACTCGTTTTCAAAAGAGATCGGCCAGAAATTGGACGTCCATGTCCTTTACACGTATTTCTTGGAAAGATCTCCCGAGAATTTTCTCAATTGAATTCGATTTAAAATGGCGTCTTTTTTAAATTGTATTTCTGAATTGTACCTTTTTACGTTGGAAGGATGTCTAGCTGGTTTCGTTTTGAAATAATAAAACAATATCCTGTACCAGGAAATTAAGCGGAGACGTATTTCCGGCCGCTTACTTACTGTTATTAATTCTATCTCTTTTTTTTTCAGATTCGTTTTACAGATTCATCAACTTCATCCAAAAGGAATGTTTTCTTCGATAACTATAGTCAATGAAAGGGACTACATTAAAACCCTCTTCTTGAATCAACTTTTATTGTTATTCTTGCATTTACAAGTATTAAGTTTTAATATAAGTTTTCACAAGGCGGACGCTTGCGCCGATTCTTGCGGATATTGTCTATATGACGGGCGGCGCGCAGTGTTGCCAGGTGACTCGTAGCGCAGTGTTGCCAGGTGAGTCGCCCCGTAGATAGAGATGCGCCGCGTCGTCTATTATTATATTCGGCGGGTGCACACTATGGCGTGCACAGTCAAGTTTCATACCATCTGCACTTACTCCATGCTACTTGGGTGGGCGCAACACGTTTTTATCCATTCTGCTCTGTCAAGTAAGTTTGACAAGTAAGTTTTACTCCTTTTTCTTTCATATTCATTCCTCACAAAATCCATCTACTTTTATATTCATCATACTTTTAGTCAAATACAATTCGTTCTTCCTAATCACATGCATGATTCCCTTTCAACCGTAAGTAGTCAAGTTTCATAATAAAATATCCATTGGATATTGAGATCATATCTTCGTATTATCCACTCCTTTGTAAGTAGAATTAAACCTTTTTTCTTAAAAAACACTTGAAACAAGTCGCATTACAGCGAACATCTTACAGCTAAAGTCCCTTTCTAAATCGCGAAAGAATTATCCTGCTAACTATTTAAAGGACAATAGGCTCTATTGTTTAGAATCAAGTATCAATTTCGTTTGATTGTGCAACCATTTGAACCCGTTAACAAGTTTTGAACAACTGTTACGCGTTTTACGCCAACAGGAGTTTCTGTGACGGGTATGAAATATGTGGTGTACCTAATATTTGGACGAAGTTAAGGACGAGTATAATGGAAGGCATACAGGGGCCTAATTCTGTTATTTTAATAAATTCGTCACTCCAACACGATCCCATTCTCATCCCATTGTCATTTTGCTTAAAGTTCGTAATCTGCTAAATTCACAATGATCGATCATTGGTCGGTCAATGGTCTCGTAATATTTTTTTTAATGGCACTGTCGTATTGTCATTATTATAAAACCCAAAAAATGGTTTTCGAAATCTACTACTAAATGCGAACATTTATTTCATGTACGATATTATCATTCTATGACATTTCTTTCAATGGAGTGTCAGTGGTTGACCATTGAAAACTCATAATGGTGCCATTATGTTAGTAGAATTAACAAACTTGTCAAAATTTGACAAAACTTGACCATTATGAAATCAATGATCGACTACTTTAACACTATTGTAATAGCAGAATCGAGGTCCAGGCTAGGCTAGATAAAGGAATTATCCTTCCTTGAAAGATATGTACGAAAATGTAGGTATACTAACATTAATGTTCAACTGAAAAATCTCAATTACTTACTAAGTATTTGATAAATCGTCGACGTCACTCTAACGGAAAGAAGCGAAAAAATATTTAATTTGAAAAATCACCAGTTTTCTAATGAATTCAAATCGATTTGCGATTTATCTATACTACTCGTAATATTATACAGCTGAAGAGTTTGTTTGTTTGTTTGAACGCGCTAATTTCAGGAACTACTTACTGATTGAAATTGAAAAAAAAAAATTGTGATGGATAGTCCATTTATCGAGGAAGGATATAGGCTATATAACATCACGCTACAACCAACAGGAGAACGCTGCAAAAACAGGGAATATTTATTCCTTTTGTGGGCTTTTTCTCTTTATTGTGACGCAGACCAAGTTGCGTGGGTCAGCTAGTAAAATATAAAATTGTAGCATCCCCCATGGTAAAAAGCATGAGTTTATGTGTGTATATAAAATAAAAAATCGAGTGTCACTATGAGTGTCACTTTGTACGCGCTAATCTGTAAAACAACCAAACCGATTTTAATGACGATTTGACGACGATTTTGTGGTTGGATCCAGCTTGAAAGATAGGATAGTTTTGTATCCGTTATATCTACGGCGCCATGCAAAGCAGAGGGGCCGGTAATAGTGATTTATTCATAGTGTTTACCTTACAATATTATCAAGGCGAAAACTGTTGGCGATTTTAGTTAATGATATTGCAACACCAACATTAAAATGGAAATGATTGTGTAAACTGAGGCAGCGCTCTTCCCTTCCATCTATGACACCACTGGTCCAACATAAACTTGGAAATATTTACTTGCCCGCCATCTTATTTTTATACTAGCTTCTGCCCGCGACGATTTCCTTGCAACATTTATTTTTGCTGCTCCGCTCCTGTTGGTCCTATAGCCTTCCTCGATAAATGGACTATCCAACACAAAAATATTTTTTCAATTCGAGCCAGTAGTCCCTGATATTAGCGCGTTCAACCAAACGAACAAACAATCAAACAAACTCTTCTGCTCTATTAGTATTAGTTATTAGTTATATAGATTCCTCGGCACCGACGTACCAGCGCCTCATCAGCACCAACCACCTCATCATTGCAAAGCTACACAACCACACATCTTGCAATATAAACTGACAAGAAGTGCCCGATACGCTTGAAGAAAATAACCAGTCTATCTCTACCTTAGTTCTACCTCCATAGATACGTATAATATTTGATCAAACATACGAAAATAAGTCTAAGACATGTACGTCGTATACGTAATCGTGTTGTGTCCCGGAGACATCAAATAACATGTTTCTGTCCAATTTGCTTTGGCACAAAGCGAAGCCACCATTTTTCGTATTCATATATTTTGTCTGGTACAGAAAGAACAACATTATTACTAGGCTTAGTTCACCAGAATATAGGTAGATACATATCAAAACTCAGTTCCTTTAAATATCGCTCCTGTTATTACAGGAGGGGGTAAAAGCTGTACCTAAAACACACATTTAATTAAATGTGTAATTAAAGCCAATTTGAACCGCTTATAAATAAATGTATAATTTTAAGGAAGAGCGCTGTTGTCTGAGATACAGATATTCATTTATCTAGTTCAGACACAGATGTTACATCGAATCTCTGTTAATATAAGCTCCAATTATATTGTTTTTCACGAAATGTATGCACTTATATTGAATAAAATAAATTATTTATTTATTTATTTATTTATATATTTATTTATTTATTTATTTATTTATTTATTTATTTATTTATTTATTTATTTATTTATTTATTTATTTATTTATTTATTTATTTATTTATTTATTTATTTATTTATTTATTTATTTATTTATTTATTTATTTATTTATTTATTTATTTATTTATTTATTTCACCAGATATGTTTAAGTCCCAAGTAGTAGGGGCGAGCCATGTAATACCGTCGTCAAATGGGTACAAATCCAGACATAGTGACTGCCACTGAGAAACTCCTGATGAAGAAACCCTAAAAAACTTAAACAAATGCAGCGAAATAGCAGTATTTTCATGGAGCCCGTCTGACCTCCACAACCCATTTTAGGGGTAAATAAGAAACAGAACAAGAAAAGAATCTTCAAACACCGCGATTTATCAATATCAGTTCAAACCAACTTCCCTACAATATCCGAAATTGATGAATATACAATGTTCGAACTACCGTTCACATCGAAACACTTGAATATCGGAGACAGTCGCAGTTGGTCTAGTAAACTCTAGTACAAAGTCGGGCAACTTTGAATGTCCTTCACGGACAACGTCGAGTGCTTGCGGGTGTACCTACTCGACGTTGCATATTGTGTTTGGAATTTTGGCTATGGTCTAGGAGAAACTGAAAGTGGCAACAGGTCGGTAAAAACCTTTAACGGTTTTGACAAGAGAGAGATCGAAAATAAAGAAGAAAGGGAAGTTCTGTGAGGCATTTAACACTGGCTCTCACGTGCTGGGTACTGATCTGCCCTTGTTATTTACTCTCGTTTAAACAAAACAGTAAGTTTATGTCATCATTCTCTTGCCCTTATCCCAATTTATTTGGGGTCGGCGCAGCATGTTTTCTTCTTCCATACTCCTCTATTTTTCGTCCTCTCTTCAGACACTTCCTTCTTAACACAGTCCATCCATCGTTTCTTTGGTCATCCTCTACTCAAATACCCATCCACATTCATACTCATTCCTCCTCATCACATGCCCATACCACGATAACCGATTGCCACACAACTTTTCAGTCACCGGCGCCACTTTCAGACTTCCTCTAATATACTCATTCCTTACTTTATCCATTCGCGTAACACCACACATCCCCTTTAGCATTCTCATCTCCGCGACATGCAGCTGCCTTTCATTCATCCCTTTGCTGCCTTTGACGACTCGAATGGCGTAGTGGTAGTGACGCTGCCTTACGTTCTTAGGGTCCTGGGTTCGAATCCCGGTAGGAGCAAATGTTTCTGTGATGAGCATGGACATTTGTTTCCGAGTCATGGATGTTTATATGTATATTAAGTATGTATTTACAAACAAAAAAGTGAAAAATAACTTCAGAAAAAACGCTTCAGAAGTCGGTGACAAGAAAACTAAATCAATCAAACAAAAGTCACCGACTTCTGAAGCGTTTTTTCTGAAGTTATTTTTTTTGTTTTCTCTGAAGTCGGTTTTATTTTTTGGAAAAAAGTTTTTATTTTTCACTTTTTAGTGGTTCACATGTGCTTACCCCTTCACAACGTAGCGGCGTGATTTTAGGTTATGAACTGGTGTAAACAATAGACAGATATGAGATTTCAGCAATCCCAGTACATTTGCTATCATTTATTGAGGAGTTCCGTTGCATATGAGTTCCGTTGCATATCTCCGAAGTTCTTCATTAGATCTTCATCAAATTGAAATGGGACTACTTTGAGAAAGTACACTTCCTAAAACTACTCAAATCGCTTCCTGTGTGCCTATAAAATGTGAAGAGTTATCTCTATTTCTGCAGAATCCCATCATCAGATCCTGATTTGATGATTATGAGACCACACGAAAAGCACCAGCTTTCAAATAAAAAAAGAACCATCATAATCGGTTCACTCAGTCGAAAGTTCTGAGGTAACAAATACTTTCGAAATCTGGGTGTATTTTACACATCTGGGTACCCCTACAGAGCATACAGGCGTGGTGTTACGTCATGATATAGTATGAACAATGAACCTACAAGCAATTGCAGCAATCACTGCAGGTTTGCAGTGTATTTTTGAAGAGTTCCGTTGTATATCTCCGAAGATCAGCATCAGGTCTTCAGCAAATTAAAATGGGACCAAACGAGAAGCACCAGCATTCAAACAAAAAAAGAACCATCTAAATCGCTTCACCCAGTCCAAAGTTCTGAGGTAACAAACACAAAAAAAAAAAAAATACAGGCGAATTGAGAACCTCCTCTTTTTGGAAGTCGGTTGAAAAAGTATATATATGTAGTATATCAACTATCTAGTGTCCACGACACAAGCTTTGCTTAGTGTGGTACTAGGTGGCGCTGTGTGTTAATGTCCAGCGATATTTATTTATTTATTTATTATTTATCCCTTTTGTGGCCCAACATTCTGATCCATACAACACAGCAGGTCTAACCATTGTTTTATAAATCTTCCCCTTAAGTTTAAGGGGAATGCGGGGGTCGCAGATCGTTCCCGAGACCTACCGCCATTTCATCCATCCCGTGTTAATTCTGTGCTTTACACTACGATCTATTTGGCCTCAAAACATTGTGCTAGGGTGCACTGAATAGTGCACACGTCATAGAAATACAAAAAAAACAGTTGTAACATAAAAAATGTCCTATTTAAAACCAAAAAAAAACTGAAGTTGGAACTTTCACCTCCAAAATTTCCGTAACAAGAAGGTTTTCAATAATGAGCCAGAACAAAAAAAAACACAATGACGGTAAAGAACAAGTGTTTTTCTGCTTCGTTACAACCTTTATAAATAGGTACTGCTTCAATATGTATGAAGCACTTGAATATCCGAGACACAGTTTACTCTTCAAAGTTGACCAACTTTGAATGTCCTTCATGTTGGACATTGAGTGCATGTGGCCTGTGTACTCGACGTAGTACATTGTGTCGGGAATTTTGGCTGCATTCTGAGAGAAACTGAAAGTGGCAGCCTGGTGGACAGCTTTATTGGTGTTGACAATTTGAGAGGTCAAATATAAAGAAGAAAGGCAGAATTCGTGAAACTTTCAATGAAACTGTTTAATCGAATTCTTGAGGATATTAAATCGTATAGTTTTTTTTTCGATTCTCAACTTGTAAAATTAAATAACCTGTAGCTAATACGATTCAGTAGTAACAAAAAGATAAACATATCTTAGATTAAAATACAAACCGACTACTAATAGCAATAAATTATCTCAACACTGGTAATTAAATTACTGTATGGAGCTTACATCATTAATTTTTGAAATATGTAATGAAGTATTTTTTAAACTGCTTATTAAAATACAACAATGTTTTAGTAACAAAATTAAAAACCTAAGAAAAATATGTTTTCAAAAGTCGTACACAACATTCATACAAAATCTGGATGAGATTTAAAAAATATGAAGACGTTGAAGTCGCATATACTTACATTCGCTTCACGTAATACTGGTATTCAGTAATTGTACCCGGTAAGATTAGATGTGTCGGCTTCCAGTCTTACCAATATAGATAGCTAGGCAGATGATGATGAATTACGAACAAGAACGTACCATTGCGTGACGGTCCCTCAGACGAGAACCCTGTGAAAGCCGTGAAAGGTTTGCAAATCAAGTATATTTTATATTCAATTAACTAGCTGACCAACGGAACTTCGTCTGCGTCACATAAGAGAGAAAAACGAAAAATCCCCGTTTTGCAACATTTTTCATTCGTACTCCGCTCCTAATGGTCGTAGCGTGATCTTATATAGCCTTAAACCTTCCTCGAGAAATGACTATACAACACAAAAAGATTTTCACGCGTTCAACCAAACAAACAAACAAACTCTTCTGCTTTATTATATTGGTATAAATATGGAGAATGTTAAAGTGAGGAAAACAATGAATAAACGAACTCACTTCAACAATCAGGTAAGGTTATACACTTCGTTAACTGAAATTAACAAGAGTTCGTAACTAGGCACCTCAACTAGTCTAAAATCGCTAAAAGGCAAATACTGAGAATACCTTTTTAACGTTTTAAACGATTTCATTGAGTTAACTTTGCTAACTTTCACTGAATAAATTCCATGAAAACTGTAGTTTCTGAAAGAACTTGTTCATTGAATTTTCACGTAGGTACCTACTGAGTTAGAAACGCAAATAATGATTAGTTTTGTTTAGATCAATTACTTTGATTTGATTAATTGTCTGTCTGAGGTCGTGTCCTAACCAATGAGAACATGATATGAACACGAGACTGCCACGTTATTTTTTACAATTAACCGGAACAAGTTGTTGGGACGGCAAAAAGAACAATGGCGCGACCGATCGCTTCGGCTAGGACGTGGGCACACATTATGGGAAGGTAGATATGAATCAAAGAATGCATGCCCGAATACAAAATAACATACCCCAATTCTTTTAATAAATTCAAATAAACACGCACATGTAAGTTCAGCAAACCAGTAAACATCACAATAAAAATGTACGGAATTCCGTAGAAACGCTTTTTAAAATTTCAAAGGTTTTAATACACGAACAGGCGACGACGCGTATGTAAACGAAAGGTCTTACCCATTTACATTTTGACTACGCATGTTGTATTTGTGTTATTTACATTTTTTAACGGGTGTTACCCTTTTTTTTGGTTTTCTGCTTGGTTAGCAGAAAGAAATAGCTGCGGGCTTTTAGATACAAGATAGGTACTGTCATACTTATAGCTCCTTATAAGCAGTGATACTCTAATGGTGTGACCGGAGGAGCCCGTAGCTAAATAACAGCCGCTCGGGTCAATCTTTAGGTTAGGCCGTGGTTGCCTAGGTTGGTACCCATTACATACCGGGTTTCCTCCATGCCTCAGAAAGCACGTTAAGCTGTTGCTCCCAGCTCTCATTTGTAGATCTTTGACAGTCGTAACGTTACAGGTATGAGTCAATGGCCAATACTAACTGGGTTGTGGAGGTCAGATAGGCAGTCGCTCCATGTAAAATACTGGTATTCAGCTACATCCAGTTAGACTGGAAGCCGACCCCAACATAGTTGGGAAAAGGCTAGGCAGATGATGATGATTTTATTTATTTATTTATTTATTTACACCAATTATAACATCCTTACAGACTATTCCAATATGATGCTATAAGACAAACATTATAGAATACATTTTGAACACATACAATAGAAAAACACACAATATAAAATAAGTAAAATTACCTGGTAAAAATAAAAACACCAAAATTAATACTTACAACATGACAATGTTCACAGTTGCACACCTTTTTCAATTATGAATTGAGCCCTCTGGATAAATCTCGGCAGGTGTTGCCCAAATATATCTTCCGATACCGTTATAATATTAATAATGCGTGCAGCTCGCGACATAGGGGCAAACTTGAGTAGGTTAGTCCTAGCGGCTGGCACGTCTAACAGCGCGGGGCGGCGGCGCGCTCCCACGCACCCATCCGGCGCTCGCAACCACAGCGCAGCCAGCACCTCGGGATGGTGCAGCAGCCCTAGCAGTACGCTCGCCACGTACTTGACCAGCGCCACGTCCCTTCTTACCGCGAGCCTGGTGTACCCAACCATGCCCAGTACGAACAAACTGGGGTACATAAGGGGATAAAAGGGATAAACTGATGAGATGATGATGATGATGAGTCTAGTCGTGTGACTGACGGACTGCCAAGAGACCGCTGATTTTTCGGATTCATGTGCCTATAGTTCTGGAGTGGCGACCGCGAACCGGAAGACGTTGCGTTGGAAGAGCTCCCACTAGATGGTCCGATGACCTGGTTAAGGTTGTCGAAATCCGCTGATTGCGAGTCGCACGGGACCGGTCAATGTGGCTACACTTGGGGAAGGCCCATGTCCAGCATTGGACGTCTTTCAGCTGAAATGGTATGCCTATTGTATAATTATCACTCGTTTCGGGTAATTTCCTATATCTAAAACCGGTTTTAACCAGACTAAAATCTGTCCATCCCGGTATGAATAAACCAATAAAAAAATCCCGTGTGAATGACATTTTCAGTAACTTACTAACAGGTATCTGTAGGTTTAGAGAGAGCAGCGGTGGCCCAGTGGTGGTGGCCCCGACTTCGAACAGTAAGTCGTGAGTTCGAACCCAGGCAGGCGCATGATTTTATGTCATTTATTTCATCACCACTGCTCTCAAAACGGTGAAAGAAAACATCGTGAGGAAACCGACATGTCCTAGAACCAAAAAATTCGAAGACATGTGACATCTACCAATCCGCACTGGGCCCGCATGGCGGATTATTAAAGCCCTGCAGTGGGAATAGAGTGATGATGATGATCGGAAGGTTGCCATCTCTGTCTTTGTTTGACATTTTGCTTACGGACCGTAACACACTCCGTCTCCGTCGGACATTTTGTTTCTAAAACCGGAAACACACATACGTGTCGTGGCGTGGCGTGGCGCTTGCTGCCGTGATGATGACTGTGCACACTAATGTGTCGTGTCATGGCGCGCTCTGGCGTTATTTCTGAACAGCACATATTAAACCTTTGCACGTTTGACGTGCATAATGTTTTCTTCGGCAAGCTTGCGCCACGAGCCACGTGGTGTAGGAACAGATTTGTCTGTTGTATTTGTCGCGCCATAACCCCCACCACCGCTCTGGCGCAATCGGTGGTGAGCAGTCAGCGCCACGCCAGAACGCTCCACGATACGACACGACCTACAAATATGTGTCTAATCATACTAAATGTATGGAACCGAAAAGCTCTCCACGCCCCGCCACGCCATGTAAGGGTGTTTCCGGCTTTAGAAACAAAATATCACAGAAAATCTTTCATTGATTTTTTATTTATCAAGTGACAGATAGGTGACATATAGGATATTTTAAGCTAACTTTGTTTACTTTGTTTATAAAAACACAGATAGCTACGAGACGTAGGCTTATTAACTGACAGTTATACGTAGGTAAGTTGTAGAAAGCGACCTTAAAACAACAGCGAAAGACATCCCGTTTCAAATAAGAATGGTATCGGTTTACATTATAACAAGGTCGCATTTATTCCGCGGGACCTTTTGTTGTTTTACAATTTATGGTATTGATTGGCACTGACTGTGAAAGTTGGTGTAAATGGCATTTTTTATACAGGGTGTAAACCACCTCATCACAAAGCCGTTAACCAAGCATTCTGTACATCAAATTAAGTAACTTTACGCAAAAAATATTGCTGGTGTACAACTTTTTTTATTGAGGTTAATAAATCATGTTTTGTGGTAGAACTCAATGTAACGCACTTATAACAACATTGTGCTGATGGATGGATTGAATAGTACGGGGGTCGTAGAGGTGAAACACAAGCATCCTACTTCCTACTAATATTATAAATGCGAAAGTTTGTGAGTACGGATGGATGTGTGAATGTTTGTTACTCTTTCACGCAAAAACTACTGAACGGATTTGGATCAAATTTAGTACACATATAGTTTATAACGTGGATTAACACAAAGGATAGATCCCATGGGTCAATTTCAAACTTCACGCGGGCGTTGCCGCTGGCAGAAGCTAGTCCTTAATAAATTGAGATAAGTGTAAGCTCACCACAAATAATCATAAGTAACAAAAGAAATACTAATAATTTCTAAACTCTATACCGGAGCCCTTAACAAAAAATAAACTTAATTTCAACAATGACATCATCACCGAATAAAACAAACAAAACATTCCCCCACGTAAATAACTCTACTTCAAATTGATAAATGTATAAGCTCAACGCCATTTTCCCATTGTGTATTGCGAATAAAAACTTTTTTGCACCTACGGCGGCCATTTGTCTTCCAGTCTGCGTATGGAATTATAAATAGCGGGCCTTTTTGTCACGCGATTTTAATATGAGTGTTAAATACTGATATAAACGTACTTTTAGAGTTGGTGGTTGTAATTTTGTTTTATAAATATTTCGTAAATGTGTTGGATGCAGTTATTGATGATAAAATGCCTGAGGATATAGACGTGGCTGCGGGGCTGTTCGAAGGAGATACCGTGGCCTTGGAACATAAAGGGCGAGGAAGGAACATGGATGGGTTTAAGTCAGTAAAAGTCTGACACTCCCCTTCCTAATCCGCCCAGAGTGGGAGAAGTTATTTGGTGATTTCCCATACGAAAAAAAAATAAAAAAATATATATTATACAAGCCTCAATCGCATTAAAATCATTTTGAATTTCTACACAGACATCCATTAACACTAAAAACGGGATATTTACCATGTTTATTGTTTGTTTTTAACATTTAGTATGAATTTTGTGACCATGTCAGTTTAAAAACTTATACATCAACGTTTTCGCTGATTTATTTTCAGACTAACAGATGTGAAATGTCACTTTTTCTAGACTATCTCGATTCTGGGCATATCACTATTTGAGCCATTTGAGCCTTACTTCCATGGGGAAATATGTATTTATAAATGGCATTTTGCTTCTCATTAGAAGAAAAAGTTTATAATATCTGAAAACTGGAAACAAAAGAAAGGAATCAGCAGGTAGGTAAATGAAACTTGATGCAAGTTGCATCATCGTCACAGTACTCTATATGTTAATCCAGATTATAAGGTATCTGTTGGGTAAATTTTACTCGGATCTGTTCAGTAGCTTTTGCGTAAAAGAGTAACAAACATATCCCATCCATTCATTCATCTTCACAAAACTTTCGCATTTATAATATTTGTATGATTTTCAGAATCATCATCTGCCTAGCCTTTTCCCAACTATTCTGGGGTCGACTTCCAGTCTAACCCGATGCAACTTAATACCAGTAGTTTACGTGGAGCGACTGCCTATCTGACCTTCACAACCCAGTTAGTACTGGGTAATACGATACCCCCTGGTAAGACTGGTTGTCAAACTTTTTGGTCCACTGGCTACTAACGACTGTCTAAGATCTACAAATGACAGCCGGGACCAGCAGCATAACGTGCTTTCCGAGGCACGGAGGAAACTCGGTATGTAAGGGTGGCCACCCACGCGGGAGACGCACCGGGCGTCAGGGGCCACGTGGTGGCTACCGACCACTGTAGATGCGGGCCAGTGGACGGTTGGCTATGGGCTAGCTAGCCGTCCGTCCGTCTAACGACGACAGGCCGTGTCGACGGCGCGTTCGTGTTCCACGCGCGCCTTAAAGAGATGTCAGATAAGGGGAGGGGTCCGCCAGGGCCGAAGCCTACCGGGGTTGCGGGCCTCGAAAGAGATACCGCGGCCCCGGAACATAAAGGGAGAGAAAGGAACATGGATGGGTTTTAGTCAGTAAGAGTCTGACACTCCCTCCCGCTCCGCCCAGAGAATGAAGTCATTTGATGATTTCCCATCCCAAAAAAAAAAAAGGGTGGCCACCCATCCACAGACCAACCCAAGCAAGCAAGGCTTAACCTAAAGATCGACCCGAGCGGCTGTTATTATTGAGCCACGAGCTCCTCAGTAGAATTTTCAGAATAATAACAATAAATCAAAAACAGACATTACCAGCTTTAAAACATAAATATTGAATGACAGTTATTGCTATGCGGAAGTCTTCAGTACAAACAATGTCGGTATGGTTGTTAAATTTTGAAGTTTCGGTTAGAAATCGATAGGTAGGGGGAACTGTGGGTGGTTAAATGCTTGATTGATTGAAAACATTCCAAATACGACCACGGCTTTGATAGAGCAGTGGATACGATAGGTACTGAGAATTGATTTATTTCAAGCAAGTACACTCAGTGAGCGGTACGATTAATTAATTTATCTACTTTCCGGTTGAAAAATTCTAATTATAAAATTTTGAACGATTTTATATTGACATACTTTATAAACACAATACCGAAATAGAAAAAAAAATCATTGTAACACTATTTCTCGAACAAAATAATGCTACAAAGTATTTATTTTTCATTACCATACAGGTTAACCAAGAAGTTAAATCACGAAGGAGAATGCATAACTTTTTTTAATCAAACTCGTTACATAGCCAGAGGCGTGAAGTTTTGTTGTGTATATTTTACTTTTACAATTAATATATAATTATAATTTTACATTTCTGATTCGATCACGCAAGGAAACTTCGAGCATAGCCTGGATTCTAGGCGTGATGTCATGAAAAATGGCCCTTAAGGAGCTTACACGGTAACATAAATTATGTATACCTTAGTATCTAAATATAAAAACGAACCGGTATCGGAAAGGCTTAAAGATAGTTCAAACTTAACCCGTTTCCCTAGTGATGTGACCTCTCTCGTATTACTAAGAACTCGGGTTACCAGGAAAAACTAACAAGAAGTATTTTCTATCCAATAAAACAAGACGGGTAAGTCTTCCCTCGTATCTACACAAACCCTATGTAAATACAATCACCTCGTAATGAATAGATTTATCAACAAACAATGTTGGCATCTGAGCTGGTTTCCGAAGCGTAACGTTATAGGGACCGAAAAGTTAAACTTAATTTTCAATTTGTTACTTCAATTCATCTACGATATTCCGGTGCATGTGTAAGTTAGAGAGGGGCATATGTTAACATTTTCACTGTCATAGCCAGATATGTGTGATAAGCGTGATGGTGGACCCGACTTACGTACAGGAACGTAAAGGGCGAGGAAGGAACATGGATGGGTTTTAGTCAGTAAGAGTCTGACACTCCCTCCCGCTCCGCCCAGAGTGGGAGAAGTCATTTGATGATTTCCCATCCTAAAAAATAAAAATAAAAACAAAAAAAAAGGCAAGCGCATTACTTTGTGTAATTTATTTCCACTGCTCTCAAAACGGTGAGGAAACCGGCATGTCCTAGAACCAAATATTCAAAGATATGTGACATCTACCAAACCGAATCGGGCCCGCGTGGTGGATTAAAGCCCATTCCCTCTCATAGAGAGAAAGCCTGTGTCCCAGCAGTGGGAACATTAATAGGCTGGCTGGCTGTGGCTGATGATGATGATGAAGCCCGTGTCCGGTACGCCATATAACACAAAGGAGACAATTTTTTTTTGTTCGAGGATTAGTTTCCCATATAAATTCTAGCATATAATAATGAAACTTACATTGATTTCTTCCTTATAACCTCTAGATTCCAGTGGTTTAATTAGCTTAGCATTGTCTAACCGGAATAAATGCGAAAAATCTGCAAAAACACTTACGAAAACCAAAATAAACAGAAAAAGTAAATGTCAAAATAATGAAGTTGTCTGTCAATCACAAAAAAAGTGGGTTTATAACGTTTCATGCCACGTTGATTGTTTAAACCACCTATGCGATTTTAGTGTAAACCTATAAAAATGGCATTAAAAATGCTCATAGTTTAATAATATTTATTTTTATATTCTTTCTGATTCTATAATAATTATATAGCACATATGATTTCCAACGGATAGGTACCGTACTTTTTTTAGTAAACAGAAAAACGCCCCTATTCACGTAAGTATTTGCTGTCAAATGACATTGACCACAACAGGAATGATTTGACTCGCAAAAAAATATCATAACATAGCTTATTTATTATGATTTTAAGATTCCGTTTTCATTTCTACGTAATATTTCCTTTAAAACCATAGTAAAATGGTTACTTTTTTTTGGTGTTATTATGAATAATAAATGCAACGACCAGGTGGGCCCAAAAATCTATCTCCTTTATGACAAAAATCTAGGTGTTGTAGTGGTGGTTAAGCGTGCTTAAGAACGTTTGTAAATATGTTAGCCTACGAACCAGTTGTTTGATTGCAATCATCAAAAATAGCTACTAAAATGACAGACGGGTACGGTTAGTTTAAAACAATCTGCCTATAATTAAAACCGTTACCAAGGAAATACCATATTAGAAACAATTGAAATTTAACACGGTGTTGTGGCAAAACTTCGGACAGACAAATATCCTGCCGGGGACGACTTGATTGATTGACATTGGCCCGGGTTAAGAGTATAAGCTGTCCGCAAAATATTTGAAGAGGATGTGGATCAAGGTTTAGTCGACTTTCAAAGAGACAGTCAAGGACATTGAGAACGTGATTTCTGAACGTAGTTCGATGTTTTGTTTGGACAAAGTGCTATTGGGTGTAGTGATTGTTGATTCTTCCTGTTTGATGATCACAGATTACACGGACTTGTAAATTGGGGATAGACCGTACAGTAAATACATGTATTCCTTGAAAGCTCGTGATTTTATTGTCAGATGCATGTTGTAGCCAAAGTCTTTATTATTGAATTAGCTTCTGTAGACGCTTTCACCAGTGATGGACCCGGATAAAAAGAAGCCTATGTTCATCCAAAATACGGTATCTTTATTATTAATTGTGATATTTTTTTCAACTAGAGCCTGGTTGAGATGGTTCTGGAGATTACCCTCCGCTTTCACACAAACTTCGTATCATAATAGGAATCGCCATAGGAAATCAGTTCTCTCTCTTTTTAACATAAAGTATAGATTTCCTAACCAGGTACAACACGCAAAATTATCACGCCAATTATCGTGTTAATACCTTCCTTTTTAGTAACTTTTACGATTCTCCAAAACATTTGCATACCGTAAATTTATTACAACTAGTATACATGAAAAAATTACAGAATATTAACGAAAATAAAAATGGCGCGACTTTGCGAATATTGTACTTAAAATTCTTTATAAAATAATGAAGTTGTTAATATACTTATATTTTTCATATGACGTGTCGAGTAGCACGATATGTTCGTATAGTAATTACATTAAAATATTATGTTAACTTAGTTAATGTATGCTTGACATTGCTGCTTGTGTTTGTAAGCTTTTGTAACGAAATAAGATTGATGCAGCAACGTATAAGCTGGTTAGTTGAGCTTGAGTAATTGTTGCGAATATTTTACTTCCCTATGATTATTTCAGAACCAACAATTTTATTGTTGCGAATATTTACTTAATTATCGTTATTTCCGAACCAACAATTCTTGCGAATTTTATTGGTTTTCTCTACCAAAACTGGCTTTTTGAGTCGTAGCAATAATTATGTCATAAGATTTCTCGTATTTCGGACTATTAGTATGTATTTTAATATTATATTAGTTTATTTTATATGGTTATCTAAGTATTAGTATGTAGGTACCTATTTATGTGTTTTATTTTAGGCTTACAAGCAAATGTTTCTTTTTATTTTTATTGTACTCTATCACAATGCTGTCTATTTGACCCAATGGTTGACTGGTAGAGAATGCCTTGTGGCATTAAGTCCACCTCATCATCTGCCTAGCCTTTTCCAACTATGTTTGGGTCGGCTTCCAGTCTAACCGGATGCAGCTGAATACCAGTATTTTACATAGAGCGACTGCCTATCTGACCT
Source organism: Xestia c-nigrum (assembly GCA_916618015.1). Lineage (NCBI taxonomy): Eukaryota > Metazoa > Arthropoda > Insecta > Lepidoptera > Noctuidae > Xestia > Xestia c-nigrum. Next base: position 6,930,602 of record OU745258.1, on the reverse strand, counting down.
CGACGGGTGTCAGATTTTGGGGCCACTGACTACCTGTAACGACTGTCAAAGATGGACAAATGACAGCCGGGACCAACGGCTTAACGTGCTTTCTAAGGCATGGAGGAAACTCGGTATGTAAGGGTGGTCACCCATTCACCGACCAACCTAGGCCAGCATGGCTTAACCTAAAGATCGACCCTAGCGTCTGATATTATTTAGCCACGAGCTCCTCTATTAAGTCCGGCTATGTACATACCACTATTGTACATGAAGTTTAAATAAATAAAAGCTTGAACTGAGTGGACAAAGCGACTCAAATATGTACCACACATATTTGAGTCCCTCTGTCTACTCAGTTCTTTCCTAAGAGGACCGTCTCAGACGCTAATCTTCAGACTTTCCATATAAATCGGGTAATCCGATACCACTTGGTAAGACTGGTTGTCTGGTTGGTTGCTGTTTCTAAATCGTGTTTGTGAATGAAATAAAAATGATTTATAAATCATATTTTTATTATGTACAATATTTACATACTACATCTAAAACTATATATAATTATAAAAAATAAAACTAAACCTAAAACTACAATATATATACAACAATGTCAACAGGACACTTAGGCGTCAAAGTACTCCTCCCCATCGCTGTCATCGGGAAACGTGCCCAGAAGACTGGCAGCATTGCCACGTTGAATGGAAATGCTAATTCTTTGGCCAAAGAAAGAGCCATAATCATATTATTCTAAACTCTCTAAACGATGAATACCGTATCCAATCCCATTTTGAAGTTAAGAAGAAGTAATCCCACGCACAAACAGACATGAAAACCAACCATACCTCACTCTAATTATAGATATAGACAAATGAGTTAGAAGTTATTTACGTTGCATAGTTTTCTTCCACGTGAACTAGTGCTAGATGTTCCCAGTTTCCAAAGTTTCCAGTTCTATTAGAGCTAAAGATCTTCAAGAACTTCAATCGGAACAAACAACTTCTCACAACTTGTGTAGATTTCTTCTGTAACTTTAAATAAAAGATTCTCTAGAACTGCTGTCATTTTACGCCACCCTCTGAAATTAGTTTAAAAAAGTCCTACCTTTGTGAAAAAGGTTGTTCCTTCTTTTTAAAACAAATTATCTTCTAAAATTATAGGATGGAATAATTATATTATGTGAATATGTTTATTACGTGAAGCAGTGACAATAATATTAATAGAAATAAGTATTTTGTATGAATTGTCTTTCAATTTTTGACGACCCGATTGGCGTAGTGGTAGTGACGCTGCCTTACGTTCTTAGGGTCCTGAGTTCGATTCCCGGTAGAAGTAAATGATTGTGTGATGAGCACGGACATTTGTTTCCGAGTCATTAATGTTTAAATATATAATAAGTGTGTATTTACAAGCAAAAAAGTATATATGTAGTCTATCAACTATCTAGTGTCCACGACACAAGCTTTGCTTACTAGGTGGCGCTGTGTTTTAATGTCCAGTGATATTTATTTTATTTATTTTCTCATTCATGCTGTAAACAACCCAAAAGTAGTCTCGAAAGAAATCAAACCAGCTTATATGGCAAGATTGACCAACATTTTTGAGGAAATGTTTTATCATTCAACTAGGTACACAAATTTACTAACACTAAAATACAACTAAAAGAATGCCTTTGTACTCTTGAAATTTCAACTCTTAGTGTTAAGCTCAACGTTCAAAATCTAACAATTGCAACAATGCAGTTTTATCTACTTAAGTAAATATCGACATCTATCGGCTTATATTAGTAGATACGTGTATAAACAGCAATCAGAAAACCAACAAACTAACCAAAACCAAAAACAAAGCCTATAGATTCCGAGTCATGGATGTTTATATGTATAATAAGTATGTATTTACAAACAAAAAAGTATATATGTAGTATATCAACTATCTAGTGACCACGACACAAGCTTTGCTTAGTGTGGCGCTAGGTGGCGCTGTGTGTTAATGTCCAGCGATATATATATATATATATAAATGCAATCAGTTAAAGCTCATGACAGACTCACTACACCAGTACTAGTTTAGCGCCGAAACCACAGACGAGTAAGCACTCCCCCGGCGAATGTGTGACCAGCCAATTAAACAGACTCTGACGCCGCTTTAGTAGTAATCTATTTCAGCTGTACCTCAAGTCTATTTATCACGGAGCAATTCAAATTCAAACGTGGTACATGCAGCTAACAATAAAGATCATCATCATCATCATCAGCCTATAATGTTCCCACTGCTGGGACACGGCCTCCTCTCAATGAGAGGGAATGGGCTATAATCTACCACGCGGGCCCAGTGCGGATTGGTAGATGTCACATGTTTTCGATTTTTTTATTTTAGGACATGCCGGTTTCCTCACGACGTTTTCGTTCACCGTTTTGAGAGCAGCGATGATGAAATAAATTACACAAAGTAATGCGCCTGTCTGGGTTTGAACCCACGACTTACTGTTCGTAAGTCGGGGCCGCCACCACTGCTCTACAATAAAGATAATATGTTTTAATCGTCTTATGTTTGAAATATCAGAGAGTCTATTTAAAGTGACATTTTATCAGCAAATACTTTAATCAAAATATGTTAAGAATGACATAACCTGCCAAAAAGCTCTGCTGTTCTTGAGCTAAGAATAAACTAATACAAACCCAACAATCTAATGAAAACCAAAAACACAAATAAATGCAATCTGTTAAAGCTCATGACAGACTCACTACGCCAGTACGAAACCACAGACCAATAACCACTCCCCAGGTGATTGTGTGACTAGCCAATTAAACAGACTCTGATGCCAGTAATTTGCTTCAGTTGAACCTCAAATCTACTTATTTGAAGCTGTTGAATTCTTGCTAAAACTGTGGCAGAGTGATCTAGACAAAATTATATTTTATTACTGACTAGCCTATGTACCACAGGATGACGCTACCGGAATAAAAAGTATCATATACAGGGTGTAAACCACCTCATCACGAAGCCGTCCACCAAGCATTCGGCACATCAAACTAAGTAGCTTTACGGAAAAATGATTGCTGGGAAACAACTTTTTTTAGGTGAAATCTCACGTTTTGAGGTATAACTCAATGTAGGGCACTCAAAACATCGCGCTGGTGGATCACGGTTCGTGAAGGTATTTAAAGTGAAAATCTTACAATAAAAAATTGTATTTAAAAAAAAACGAGACAAAAAGTTGTAACTTTGACCCCCAATATCTCTGTACCTAGAAGGTTCCTAGGTAGGGTGTAGAACAAAAAAGTGATTATTTATTTATTTATTATATGGCTTCTCAACAATGAGTACACTGTTACAATATCATTTGTACATCACAAACTTAAGTCTAAGCGCCTCATCACTTATAGAAAAGCACAGCATGCACTACATTATGCGGAGATAAATATACAATTAAATCATGACAGAATGAATAAATCATGATCGGAATGACGAGGAGAAAAAGTGCCTTCGGCTTCGTTAAGAGGTGTTGTTTTTTTTAGTTTTTACACCCTTGATGTTAATCCATGTTTAAACTATCTATGTGCCAAATTCATCCAAATCCGTTCTGTAGTTTTCACATGAAAAAGTAACAAACATCCGTCCATCCATCTATCCATCCATACTCAGTAACTTTTGCATTTATAATATTAGTAACGACGATCGTCGATTTCGACGATGTAAAGGTCAAAAATTGTCTAAGAGTGACATGAGTACAGTTAAAGGAGACTGCCCATTACACCGGTTTTGCCCACAACTTATTATAATACGAGTATAAAATTGACATACACAAGTTAGGCAACTATAGTAACATAAAAATAGAAAATACAATGAGCAACGATAAAAGAATACAAAAATATAAATAGCCGTGGGCCCCAAATCAGGCACAGCCTGTATCTCGCTGGCTCAATTTAAGTACAGTCAGGCAGACAGTTTTTGCTAAAACGCTAAACCAATAATTTACGAACACTTCCACAAATCGCACATTCAACCAGCAATAATTCACGCGAATGACAATGTAATGGACATATTTTCAATTATAAACTCTTTTTGTACCATACTGGATAACGGGGTGATTAAAATGATAAATTGAACTTTATTTGAAGCGTGAATAGTCTTCATGGCGATGACAATGAGAAAAAATGAATAGGAATATTTTTACCATCAAGGTTTTATGTGTTTTTGTTTTTATGTTCGATTTTTGGAATGAATGTATTGATAAGCTCGCTAAGGAGGTTAGGAACTATCCCATTGTAGATATTATGGTTATCTCAGTTTATTTTAAAAGAGTTTTCTTTCAAATCTTGGCTGCTTGACAAATAGCTTAGCTTGAAAAATATTAAAAAGCCCAGTATTTTCCGTCCAAGATTTTACAAGTCATAGTACGCAACTGGTGTCCAATATTTCTTACTTATCTCCAGCTCTCAACACTTTAAAACTTTTACTTTGATCATTTTTAAAGACTCCAACGTTTTTGTATTCCGCTCTGCGTAAATCTAGTACCGCTACGAGCGTGGTACGATAGCGCTACGAGTTTGCTACGAATGTGCTACGGCGTAGCACTTACTACGCTACATAACATCTCGCATTCCGAATTTTTTATTTCTATTTATTGCAGTTTCAAGCACGACAAATTGATTTCACTTCAATTTTGGTACTTATCAAACGAATCCGAACCCCAATCAATCAAATACCTCTCTACACTCCCTACTGAAGAAAGGTGGCCACTGTAGAATTCTACTTTTTAACTCTTGGCTCCATCATCGGATCAACTTAAAGGTACCAAATAAAACTATTGTCATCCTAACTACATATACTCGTACATACAAAGTTTCATTTCGATACGACACTTAGAAGTAGATTTAAATTGACTTCAAAGATTTGCTTACATTGTTTGCCACAAGAGAAGTTAACGTGAACGTGGTTTAAATGCATTTATACAAACCACACACTAATGAAAATAATTGCAATTGAATAATTTATATTACTGAATGGTGTGGTGAGCGTTAATCAGACAAATCGCGCTGTATTTAAATTGTATTAAATTCAGTATGAATAGTTAATCTTGTGGATTATCGCTGATGGAATTGAGTTGTGCGGCGTGCAACTCGATGCTCGTGAAATGGTTTAGGCGTGACGTTAAGTATCAACTTTGTATTTGAATAGACGACTCGAAAAGCGTAGTGATAGTGCCTTACGTTCATAGGATCCTGGGTTCGAATCCCGGTAGGAGCAAATGTTTATGTGTTGAGCATGAACATTAGTTTCCGAGTCATGGATGTTTATATGTATAATAAGTATGTATTTACAAACAAAAAAGTATCTATGTAGTATATCAACTATCTGGTGTCCACGACACAAGCCTTGCTTAGTGTGGCACTAGATGGCGCTATGTGTTAACGTCCAGCGATATTTATTATTATAGAGACAAAACCAAAACATTGTTCGTAGTTTAGAATAGCAACTCTCATTAACACTTGAAATAATTATGTTTTTGAGTTGTAGTGTGTAATTATTTTTATTGTACTTTTAAATCTAAGTGTCAGTAAGTTATTTTTAATTGTTATTTTTCATTTGATTTTTTTTTCCCACTTTTTCATATTGTTTCTTTTTTGGTGTGTACGCAAAAATATAGTGCATGTGGTGCTCTTCTTTAAGTGATGGGGCACTTAGACTTAAGGCTGTACTGTATGCAAAAATGTAATAGTGTACTCATTGTTGAAGAGCCAAATAAAATAAATAAATAAATAAATAATAAGTCATTTCTTTTGTATTGAAAAAAAAAGGTTTGCCTTGAAAAAATTGTTGATGTCTAATACTTCCATACATACTTACATCCACCATTTAACTTCTTCAGAGGATTTTTTTCAATCTTTCCATAATTGTGGGCTAATTTTAACGTTTCTAGTTCTAATAGTTTAAATGTGCAGTGTAGCTCAGTTAGTCAGCGAATGAATGACTTTTAGGTTTGATAAGTCAAAAAGTTTTTATTGCAAAATTGACGAAAGTGCAATATGTAGTCATTGCACTTTGGTCATAATGTGTAGAACATTGTTTTTTTTTTAAATTACTAAGGAAATGCTTCTGTGTTTGTGGTAACCGTTTTCACTTCGATGTCCACCCTAAAAGTTAAGTTATGGTACCCCCTTTTTTTTTGGATGGGAAAACATCAAATGACTTCTCTCTCCCGCTCCGCCCAGAGCGGGAGAGAGTGTCAGACTTTTACTGACTCAAACCCATCCATGTTCCTTCCTCGCCCTTTATGCTCCGGGGCCGCGGTATCTCTTTCGAACCGGCCCGCAACCCCGGCAGGATTCGGCCCTTGCGGGCCCCTCCCCTTATGCTGACATCTCTTTGAGGCGCGCGTGGAACACGAACGCGCCGTCGACACGGCCTGTCGTCGCCCTGTATAACTAAAAGTTAAGTTATGGTACCTCTGATTCGTAAAATAGTCCGTTGGCCACTTAATTCGTGAGCCTGTCCATCACTCGACCCATCCAACAGTAAAACTAAACACAAAACCTTCAAATCATAAAGAGGAAACTATTGTACTCACAGGAGTTTACAAGTGACATGTTTTGCCATCCATTTTCCATGAATATTTGACAAAACAACGTATTCTACACTAACTTTAGTTCGTGTTTCCTTTCATATAAGTTTTCTACCGTCTCTTGAGAGTGCCGTACTTACTTGAGCATGCCATAGTCTTGGAGAATCAATATAAAATATTTGACGGAACCCAGAAAGTTGAAGATCCTTGACGAAAAGTGGGAAGTTATAAAATGGTATTTTTGGCAGTTTTTTTATCGCATTTATTTTTCGACTGAGCGTACTGTGTGTATCAGCCTACACAGAGTTTAATCAGACTCTTCATCAAGCCGTCATCCAAGCATTCTGTACATGAAACTAAGTAACTTTACGCAAAAATTATTGCTGGGAAATTCCTTTTTTTAGGGTGAAAAATCACGTTTTACGGTACACTCATAACATTGCGCTGGCGGATGAATTAATTTGAAGGTCGTGGAGGTGTTCAAAGTAAAGTTCTTTCATGAAAAAAAAAACCGACTGAAATCCACAAAACACGTTCACTGTTAGACATGAGCATTTACGAGTATAAAGACCAAAAAAGGGCACAGCAAAGCTACAACTCGAAAACAACTAAACATAAAACAAAATTTGATAGCTGACAGATGTTTAAAAATAGTTTTTTTTTTTTCTAATAACAGCCAATCAACTTTTGTGGCCAGTGTCAAAAATATCAAAGCACATTTTGTAACCATCATGGAAAATGGGCATAGATGTAAATTGTATAACCTTGTATTATTCCTATTAACAAAATATTTAGTCTAACAAACTCAACACTACAATGGATATGAAAAATTGCACGTCAAGCCATGTAATTTATTACCTAGCCCTAGATTATGGCTGCATACATTATATTTTGAATGGTTGGCAAAAACCTACATGACCTAGCACAAACTGGTTAAGTATATTAACTTATTTTATTTATAAAGTTAACCTGTAGACCTACGGCATCGATTCGTAAAAGGGAAAATACAGATTTTTTTTTTGTAAAAACCTGTGGCGATGCAGTTTTTACAACTATTTAGAGAAAATATTCCAGAAGGTTTTCATGTATTCTTTATTAAATGAGATAAAATCTTGATGTTGATTTGTCGTAATAAATATGCGAGGCAACGGCGGGTCGCTAGTATTGTATAAACTTTGCCTACACGTCAGAAAAAGGTAGAAAATATTATCTAAAAGGATAATAATTTTGTACAGCGGTTGTTGAAGGTCGGGTTGGGTCTAGCCAAATCACTAGGGACGTGTTAGGTAAATTATATTTAGTTGCTCGGTTAGGAAAATTGTTTGCTACTTTTGGTAATACAATGTTTTAAAACTGACAGCGGGAATACATTCCTATTGTTATTTTTGGTCAGTTCGGCTTTTTAGAGATCTAAAACATTTGAACTTAGAAACCGGAGAAGACAGCTTCGCGTAACAAAAAGCGTATATGCTGGATGGTCCGTCAATCCTAAGATCGTGGCTGGGAAGGACTTGGTACTGAAGGTGGAAGGCAGGATGTTGTGGCGGAACCTGGGAAAGTCCCGAATTCAGCAGTACTGCTGCTTATCTATGATTGAACAAATACTCAAATAATAGCCAAAGAATTATAGACTGAACAAATTGATTCAGAAAAAAAAACTTTCGGGCAGTCTTTGGGGACTATCGATAGAAGTGAAAACTCGTAGCCGGCTACGAGTGCGTCAGGTGACGATCACGCGAATTCAATGATTTTTCTTCAGTCTTAAGTGCTCAACGTGCCTTAAGAAGTTTTCATTTTAAAAATGCTTGAAGATAAACAGTACATTTTCACCAAAAACTAGGTAAAATTCCGATCACAAATCAATGATCACGAAAAAATATAACGAAATTGAATCACAGAAACATTTGGAACGTTACCCAATCATTAAAACTCTGGCCCAAATTCGGGTCTCTAATTAAAAGTTCCCAAACCAATTTTATTGAATTACCGTAATATCTAAATGGGGCAATTAACAAAAATCGAAGCTCGGAGCCTCGCATACGGCCGATAAATCATGGATAAAAGCTTTCGTTCTTTTAAACTTAGGTATATGAGCAACTTTTTCGGGAATTGCCCGAGATGGTGGAGCAATTTTAGATAGAAATACAAGACTTGTCTATAGTTAGGGCAATGCGGTTCACTATTTGTATAAAAGTACGTGTATATACTAGTAATGGTCTATTTATTTTGACAAAATTTATCAGTACCATACAGAAAAATTGCAAAAAGAGGCCGAGACAAGCCAAGCAATAGAGTAGACGACAAACAATATCTAATTACTCCGTCAGATGGATCATCAAAAAATACTATGTAAACCAAAATTGACAAAAATACGATGCTTTTAAAATTCTCAACACGTTATGCCTAGGTATAATGTTTAGAGCGTATTATTGGCAATCAAATAAAATTGCTCTTAATTCTTTTCCAAACCTGGTTTGCCAGAAAATTGTCCAGGTAAACACAGCCTTAGGGTCGAACACAAGCCGTGGGATCTGGAGGCGATAGTCCTCGCGCGCCTGCATGAGTGGCGCGCGGAGGTACTACGCCGGGGGGAAACTCCGCTGCCGCGGCAAATTGCCGCTCAGCGGACTGACCTCCGGCGCGATCTCATGGCGACATGGAGAGAGCGACTGTCGCAACCCCGTGCAGGGCACGCCACGATAGTGGCGGTAAGTCCCCTCTTTGAGGAGTGGCGGGAGAGGCGCCACGGCGTCCTCACCTTCCGCCTGACGCAGGTCCTCACCGGACACGGATGTTTCGGGAGGTACCTGCACCGACGACGACAGGCCGTGTCGACGGCGCGTTCGTGTTCCACGCGCGCCTCAAAGAGATGTCAGCAAAAAGAGAGGGGCCCGCAAGGGCCGAAGCCTGCCGGGGTTGCGGGCCTGTTCGAAAGAGATACCGCGGCCCCGGAACGTAAAAGGAGAGGAAGGAACATGGATGGTTTTTAGTCAGTAAGAGTCTGACACTCCCTCCCGCTCCGCCCAGAGTGGGGGGGGTCATTTGATGATTTCCCATCCTTAAAAAAAAAAAAAAAAAAAAAAAGGGTCGAACACAACACATCGTTCGTCGTCCTCCGTCGATATTTCAAGTATGGTTTAATAAGATCCGAGAATTCTTGGGGGCGAAATTAAGGGCAATATTTTAATCTGTACATTACATTTTATCGTTTCACTCAACAGTTACATGGCAAAATGGATGAATTTATTTGAAATGTTGTTTTTAGGCCGGGGCTGTGTTTTGATCCCATATTTGGGGGAAGATATTTCTGTTATTGAGTGATTTTTTTATTGATCTATTTTGCAAATAACACTGATCCTGCATGGTGAATAATTCGAATCTCAACTATCACAACGTATTTTTCCATCCCTCTATCCTTTTCTCGTCGGTCAGAACTATAATTTGCTAGAGCGAGAAACAGAGTGGGACTGATTTAGCACGCGACAGCATCGACAATGGGCTCAGCAGCACGCCGCATGGTGTATTAATGTGATTCTGTGCTAACAGATGAGGTTCAACTCTAAAAGCCCATTTTTAGTCACAGAAAGGATGCGTGTGTCTAGGGCCTCGATTCTGGTATTACAATAGTGTTAGAGTAGTCGATCATTGATTTCATAATGGTCAAGTTCTGTCAAATTTGGACAAGTTTGTTAATTCTACTAATATAATGGCGCCATTGTGACTTTTCAATTGTCAACCACTGACACTCCTTTGAAATAAATGTCATAGAATGATAATCTCGTACATGAAATCTGGCATGAATAAATGTTCGCATTTAGTAGTAGATTCCGAAAACCATTTGGACTAAGGGTTTTATAATAATGAAAATACGACAATGCCATTAAAACACAATATTATTACGAGACCATTGACCGACCAATGATCGACCATTGTGAATTTAGCAGATTACGAACTTTAAGCAAAATGACAATGGGATGAGAATGGAATGGTGTTGGAGTGACGAATTTATTAAAATAGCAGATTTAGGCCCCTGGTAGTAAGTACATACATTGAGAAATTCCAGCAGGAATTTCTCAGTAGCGGCCACGGAACCTGGAGTTTTGCCCGGTTGACAGGCACGCCTCATTATACATGTGAGTTGAACATAAACTGGCATTTAGATAGTTATACTTAGCTACACCTCTGACTTACCCTATTTCAGGCGTGTGTCTGTAAATACGTTTCTTTACAGTTCAACTTTCCCCTGACCTATTGAAAACAAATGAAGCAATACGAATCAAAACAAAACACGACACAATCATGAGAAATATTCCATCTGTCTCTCTGTGACAAGTTACAACAATGATACAACCAATAAAATCGAGTCTGAATACTGAAAAATTTCAATAGGTAACACACCCATTGGATGGAGTATTTTTTTATTAAAATAACATCACGTTGGGGGTCGTCGGGGGGGTGGTCGTGGAGTTTAAAAGCAATTTTCCAGGCTGTAATTGGGATTTTTAATATTCAAGTGATACGTATGAGGTCAAACGATAATAGTGCGGGATAGTAGGGCGATTGGTAAATTGTTGCGGTTAGATTAATTACTATTAACAACTAAAATTAAATTTAAAATTTAAAATACCCCATAGACATATAAAATGTACTAAATAATGTACTAAAAGTTAAAAGTAAAATATATTATTATTATTATGTTTATAACATTTTTTTTTTAATTTGTGTTTTTTTTTTGAAGTCATCACACCACTTTCCTCATATCACTTCGTTAGATAGTATTCTCATTCACTTTCAATATGCTTAGTGTTAATTCATCTAATATTCAAGTCCTATCATTTGATACCCATATTGAAGGAGTTGGGAAAAAAATGTAATTCGCCATTTTGTAGTGGCGGCCATCTTATATTTGAAATCTAGACTAAGCAGAAGAGTTTGTTTGTTTGTTTGGTTGAACGCGCTAATCTCAGGAACTACCGGCTCGAATTGAAAAAATATTTTTGTATTGGATAGTCCATTTATCGAGGAAGGATTTAGGCTATATAACATTACGCTACGATTATTAGGAGCGGAGCAGGAATGAAAAAAGTTACAAAGCCGGAGATTTTTTTTTTCTTTCATTTTTCCCTCTTATGTGATGCAGACGAAGTTGCGTGAGTCAGCTAGTTTATCATAAAGCCCCCCGACCCAGTATTGTCTACTACACATTTTCTACACTAGCTAACTACACATTTTCAAATATTCATTTATTTATTGAAAAGTACTTCTTTTGTCTCAGGTCTAGATTTAAACCTCTTACAGTTCGATCAAAATCGATGCCTACAGACAAATTGCAGGCTGGCTATTGACACCAAGTTCTGGCAGAGTATGTACTAAAGTTTAAATTAGTGTTCGATTTCAGCATCTAGTCTGCAATGGGTCTACCTACTGATATGACTAAACCTTAACCTACATGGATAGTTAATCAAGACTCAGTGTTGTTTTTTTCAATTGCTTGCTAGAGAGTTAGTTTGTGTTTGGCCACTTCTTCTTTCCAGTTTAAACTCTATAAAGTGACGAACAGCGGGCGTTCTGGGAAAAATTCTCTGCTAATTTTCAGTCTATTTTAAATAAACAACTTCGGCATTGATTTTCAAACTTGCTGTACTTAAAATTCTGATTATATTATCGATTTTTTGTTATCTATCAACCAACTTGCGATTTATCATGGACAGTCAGTAAGGCATTTTGTGGCGCAATTACAAAGAAAATCAAGGAAATAACGAAGTATTATACCTAACTAGCTGACCCGCGCAACTTCGTCTGCGTCACATAAGAGAGAAAAACGAAAGGAAAACAAAACCCCGTTTTAGCAACATTTTTCATTCCTGCTCCGCTTCTAATAATTGTAGCGTGATGTTTTATAGCCTATATCCTTCCTCGATAAATAGACTATCTAACACAAAAAGAAATTTTCAATTCGAACCAGTAGTTCCTGAGATTAGCGCGTTCAACCAAACAAACAAACAAACTCTTCTGCTTTATAATATTATAGTATAGATAATATGAACCTCAACAGTCTCTCATCACATTCCAACATTCCAATTTCATTCAAAAGCTTCACAGACAACACAGCACCTCTCAATACATCCATGCTAACTTATGAACTGCATAATTTACAACAGAACACAATGGGACGGCGTACAAAACTGTCCTTTTGTCTTCCAAGAGCTTTCTCACAAAGAAACTCGGGCGCCATACTTCGTATGAAAGGGAACATTTTTCTCTTTATACGGAGTGCTTATAATTTGTCGGAATTCGTTAGGAGAGTTACACACTTACACATGTTTTCGGGTCGGCATGGATTGGCACAGCCGAGAGGGTAAATCCATACTGTAAATGAATACGAAGGTATTTACTGAAGGGATTTGGATAAAATTTGGTACCTACAAGGATAGACCAAGCTATTGTCGTATAACTTGTATTGTGCCGACCCGACCCGAATATGATTCAGTGACGGTAGATGCCGAATGGAAAGGAGAAAAAACATGAAAGCCAAAACATAGGTAGAACGAACGGATTTTGATAAAAAAAACGCCATTTAGCTTAGCTCGAACTGATGTTGCGTCAGATACGATGATATATAACGAGGTTTGTCGGAGTCTAATCGAAATCGAAGACTTGAATAGAAATGGCTTCGGGTCGGCTTTGTTCTTCAACAAATTAATACAGCCGAATAAAAAGTGCCGACCCAAATATGTCTGTACTCCCCCTTATTAGAATACGTCTATTGAAGCATGTTAAACATATTTTACTTGTGAAGGCATTACTCGTTTTAAAATACCTTTAAAAGCATGAGTCGAAGAATGTCGGCAGGTTGAATTTGAGTCAAAGAATTCCGGAGTTCCTCTAATCTTATAGGTTATTTGGTTTTGAGTGCTACTTAGAAAGGCTTTTTGGTAGTATTTGAGTGCTTTACCATTGAGTAATGGATTAGTCGACAAGGTTGGTAGTACGTCCACCTGTGAATTAATAATGATTCTACTTCCGCTAATCCGCTGGCTGGGATTATCTACGATGCAAGCGTTACTGAAAATTGTGTTTATTGGATAGAGCACATAACAGCACGCCTGTATGCAACGAAAGGATATACATTGGTGTTATACAGTTTAAATTACATGTACTTTCAAAGCTGAGCCTATGCAATCAAACGGGCATAAATCTAGGCTTTAGGCTCCTACTAAGAAATATTTAATGGAAAACACCAAAAAACACAATGCTCCTTTCCTTCCTTATTCAGCCTTTGGACCTCGACGTTTTCATATTTTTAAACAAAATAATAAGAGCACATCAACAAAATAAACAAAAACTGTGATAAGTGACATCTGTTGATCATTAATTAAAACTGGCCAATGCCAATTACTCACTGAGTTGACCTGTCATGGCAATTGTCAATCGGCGATGATACGGTTTGTATTGTTACTGAACTGAATTATTAAAATGGCTGGTAGTAAAATTATTGGCTAAGATTGGTGTGACGGGTCATTTTAGTTTTTTTTTTTCTTCTTTGTACGTGGCTCTCGGGTATATGTAAACAAAATCCAAATTACGTAGTATCACACGTTCAATCTCAGTACAAAAAGTTTCTAAAGAATTTCAAATCTATTACTCCTTAAATATATTTGCAGTATTCGTCTGCTCGACTACGTAAACATGCAATGTATGTTTTTGAATTGACAAAAAAGAAGACAACGAATAGTTACTTCCAAAAACCGAGCATAGGAAATTCAAACCAAAAACCTTTTTAAAGTCTTCTAGCATTTATCAAAAAATTCAATTTCAAAAGCAGCTTCCACAATGAGTCACGTTACGTGAGAACCTCTTACATCTTTAGAATATCACGGAGGCATCCGCTGGCATTGATCAAAGACGTTAAGCAATAATAGGCACTTATAAGTGAAGATCGCTTTTACTTATGAGCGAAGATCGCTTGTAATGTCGCCAATGCAGGAAGCGGGCCCCGATAATGAACGTAAAAGGTTTAAATACGTGAAGGTATTATATTGTATAGGGTGAGTTTTATAATGAAAGGGAAACGCGTTAAAATTTCTGAATTGGAGTACCGGAATCTGCTGGTTTGCGCTCGAGTTTTGCATTGAAACGAAATTGACTCAATCAGACCTCGTAGAATGAAAACTACCGAAGGACGGAATTTTCTGGTCGTCTTTTAATTTAAATGGGACGTGTTTCCGAAATAAACATACTGCATTTAAAGAAATCCTAGGTAATGCAATACCCAATGGAAATAGCTGCAAAGTCCAACAAATAATGGATGGTACATGTATGCTATGATAGTCTTTTTCCAATTATTGAAAAGGAACTAGCTATGGACGCCACTGTTAGTGCCCAATTCGTCGCCAAATTTTGGGCTGACTCAATTTGAATTGTCATCGATATTCTAAGAAGGAGGAGTAGTATAGCCCTTAGTTATCTCTTAGAGAACGCCTAAGGCATTACTTCCGCTTTTTAATATTTTCAGTGCGTGAAGTGTAAATAAATATACTGGGTATAAACCACCTCATCACGAAGCCGTCAATCAAGCATTCTGTACATCAAACGTTTTTGCGGTGAAAAATCATGTTTTCTGGTAGAACTCAATGAAACGCACTAAAAACATTGTGTCTATGGATGGATTGAACAGTACGGGGGTCGTAGAGGTGTATAAAGTGAAAGTCTTACAATAAAATCTTGTATAAAAAAAAAACTTGTCGAAAAAATGGAACTTTGACCCCCAATATCTCCGTAACTTCAAGGTAATAATTGCAATAACGGGGAGAATTTCGGCGACGTTTAGAGGTGTTTTACACCCTTATAAAATTCTGTAGGTATTTTAACCAAATAAACACAATTTTCTATCTTTTCTTTCTTTTTATAAACGCTTAACCTTTCCATCGAACTAAACTGTCCAATAACCTAATACCCTAGAAATAATATCCAATAATACGATTTTCATTTCGTCCATGACGTATTTTCTATGTCGTATCAGTGTTACACAGGGGAAATCACATGTGAACGGCTCAGCATCACCTCTAAGTCAGATTGTCAAAGGAAAGGAGATGAAGCTTTTATTTGCTTCGATAGATTTCGAATTGAATCGGTCGTTGAACAGAGTTTTTTTTTTGGTCAATGAACATTTGAGCGGTAAGCAATTTGACAATAAAACGTCAGTTTATGAACAATGAAATACCATTATAATTATTATGCTTAGACAAAGCTGAAAGTTACTTGTTCTCCCCGTTTTTATTCTAGCTAGCTTCGGGAACCCTCTAAGTTACGGAGATATTAGGGGTCAAAGTTCAAAATTTTTCAAATTTCAAAGATTTTAACTTATTACAATTTTTAAATACACGGTAAAAATGTCATAACTTGACTTCAAATATCCCCACAACCCAGTAGGTACTATTCAATACATCCATCAGCGCGGTGTTTTGAGTGCATTATTATCGTAAAACGTGATTTTTCATCCTAAAAAAAAGTCGTTTCCCAGCAAACATTTTTGCTTAGTTTCTTAGCTCGACCTCGACGTACAGAATGCTTGGTTGACGGCTTTATACTACCTACAATACTGTTGTGTACGGCACGTACTACACTATAAAATAAGAATTCTTATAAGATATGAGATCTAGGTATATTGAATAACTTTCAATACATTTTTCAATACATTTTTTTTTCATAAGCTATGCCAAGTCTGGTCTTCTGAAAATAAATCATCCAATTGTCTTATCTATTTTCTTTATTTCAATTTAAATATTTGAATTTACCAAGCTGCCAGTATTAATTGGTGGCCAGTATGATGTTGAACCATTGAACCTCTACAGTACCGTACCTCCTCCATCTTACCCAATAGTTATTCCCGATTCGAGGCGATACTATTACAGTAAGTATGGAGTTTCATAGGAAAGATGGTGAGCAGCTCGAGTTGAAATTAGCTTTAGAGTGTCTGGGCTTTTTAAATAATAAATTTAAATTAACGTCATGCTCAATTCTGGTGATATTTTAATAATGTACTTACAGAGAAATACAGTGTAAGGCACTTTCTGGAATTCATAATTACTCTGTTCACAAAGGTATGAAGATTAAATTAAATATTGTGACTGCCGAAATATCACAGAATAATTTATTACCACTGTGAATAGATATGAAATTCGTAAGCAAAATTGAGTACGTAAAAGCACGTAGGTACTAAATTTTACTTATTAATTTTGGCATTAGACAACTGAATTCTTACCTGTGATAGCCCAAAGTTCTTTCAAGCACTCCTCTCTCGATCTCTGTATGGCGGACCGCTTCTGCACCTCAGGCCCCGACTCCAAATACTCGAAAAGCACTGCACCAAATAGTACATAAATCACCACTAAGATCACCAGACCGATTTGCGAGAAAGCTGCCCTTGCGCAACCAGCGGCCAAGCGACGCACGAATCCTGGCCGCTCGCGACCCTCCAATGACACTTCAGACGACATTATTATTCGTTTTTCGAATTTCAAACTCAAGAACTTGACGTTTCACTTTTGTTTTTTATTCCCATTGCTTTTTTCACGTTCATTGTTCTTTTTTTATTTTAAAAATTGAATTGATATTCGAACTCGTTTTTTTTTTAATTACAAACCTACTTGCTATGAACATCCATTATAATCTGAAACAAAAAAAAAGAATACGTTAAGAAAAACGATCCATATTTACTTATACAGACCCATAAAAATACACATTGGTTTTCCTGAACCAAAATCATTTTAGTGTTAAAATAACTAGAACCGTGAATAACATGTGAATGTGAAAGTATAAGAGCGTTTAAAGTTCCCGCCCTTACCTACTTAATAAAACTTTGCTATTTATGGTATATGATCCCCTTCAGTCATTTAAGCATGGATAAAATCGTTCAACTTTTAATAAGATGAGAATTAAACTTCGGAAAATAGGTAGGTGGTATAATATGCTGAAAATATAATGTTTTTTGTGAAAAATAGAGTGAGGTTCGTGAATCCGAGATTACCTAATCTCAATGCTTTTAGTAAGGTGAAGCTAGTGAAGAAACCCTTTTTTGGCTCTATCGAAGAGGTAGATATTTTTCAGTAAGTGGGGTGCGACCTGAAAATATTCGAAGACTGTCGAACGTCAAAAAATGTTACCTTCTTTGAATTCTGAAGCGAGCATGAAGTAGGAGTAAGTAAGTATTCGTAACATACCTACTCATGTATGAAGTTTTATTTGTAAGTACACAGTATGATGGCTTCAGGACTGCTGTTCAGCAGTATCTAAACCATTGGGGCTTCATCTTTATCGTGTTCATATATGCCTAGCCTTTTCCCAAATATGTTTAATACAGCTTCCAGACTAACTGCTCTATCCGTACTCATCATCTGCCTAGCCTTTTCCCAACTATGTTGAGGTCGGCTTCCAGTCTAACCCGATGCAGCTGAATACCAGTATTTTACATTGAGCGACTGCCTATCTGACCTCCACAACCCAGTTAATAATGGGAAATACGATACCACTTGGTAAGACTGGTGTCAGTCTTTTTGGGCCACTGACTACCTGTAACGACTGTCAAAGATGGACAAATGACAGCCGGGACCAACAGCTTAACGTGCTTTCCGAGGCGCGGAGAAACTCGGTATGTAAGGGTGGTCACCCATCCACAGACCAACCTAGGCAAGCCCGAGCGGCTGGATATTATTTAGCCACGAGCGAGACGAACTGCTGTTTCCGTACCAATCCTACTTTAATCCTATCCTACTAATCCTACTTATATTGTATACGTGAAAGTATGTGAGTACGGATGTAGGATGGTTTTTTTTACTCTGTTACGCAAGAACTACTGAACGGATTTGTATGAAAATTTGCAAAAAGATAGTTTATAAATATCGCTGGACATTAACACACAGCGCCATCTAGTGCCACACTAAGCAAGGCTTGTGTCGTTTCATTCAGTTTATAACCTGGATTAACACATAGGATACTTTTCGTCGGCGGCGAAACCGCTGACAGAAGCTAGTACCTATTTTAACCGACTTCAAAAAGGAGGAGGTTCTCAATTCATCGGAACCTTTTTTTTCTATGTGTGTTCCCCGATTACTCGAAGATGGCTGGAGCTATTTGAATTATTCTTTTTTTGTTTGTAAGGGTATACTTCCGAGGTGGTCTCATAATCATCAAGTCGGGATCTGATGATGGGATCCTGGAGAAATTGAGAGAACTCTTCAAATTTTATAGGCACACTTGATGTGATTTGGGTAGTTTTCGGAAGAATACTTTCTTATATGTAGACCGACCGCCTAGATCCGTTTCGAACAAGGTAGTTGCTGTACCTATATTAAAACTATTGACAAATCTTAAATGTGTAGTGGATTAGTGTTTCTTACTCTGACGTTTTCTCACTATCTAACTTGTGACGTCTAGAGACATCAATTCCAAAATACCAGGAACACATATTAGACAGCGGCATGTACCAAAAAACTCTAATCCCTTTTACTTCCCGATTTGATGTCAAAACAAAAATACCTGCACCCCGAAGGGAAAACCCTTAGCTCCGTACGTACTGAAGCTATATATCAAAGAGGCATTTGGACCAAAACTATTTGTGACATGCGAGGCACGCTGAAGTATCAAATTTAATGATTTCTTTCTTACTTGTACTGTACAGTCGGTAGTGCAAAGTTTTAGGAGACAACGTAATATTACCTGCCTTGTGACTGTGTGCCTTGGTTTTTTTGACATTCAAAAGTGCCCTAATGGTGTAATTGAAATAAATGCTTTGAGTTTGAGTTTTGAGTTTGAGTTTGAGTTTGAGTTTGAGATTGAGATTTGAGTTTTAGGTTTGAGTTTACACTTGTAATCCCCGAAAGGTTAGGCAGAGGTGTACCTAATAGTACACCGGGCACAAATCTAGACTCCGTTGCTGCTACTACGAAATTCCTGATAAAAAACCATAGGATATAATTTCCACTACCCGGGAATAGGCATGAAGACAGTATAGAAAATTAAAAATCTATTAAATCCAGTCAGTTAAAGTATCCCGTGGTTAGCCCTTTCCCTCTCATTGAGAGGAGGCCGTGTCCCAGCAGTGGGAACATTATAGGCTGATGATGATGATGATGATGATGAGTTAGAGTATTGAAAAATAATGAACACGTATTTTTTGTTTTTGTACGGGTTTGTCAATATACATTGATTTATCAATACGGGGCAAATATTGTTTAATAATGTACCTGACGGATTAATTAGTTTTTTATCTACCCAAATATCATAAACCCTCTCTAATGCGTTCAAAAACCATAGGCAATGACCAGCATTACCAACCAGCAGAAATAAACAGAACTCATAACCTACTGAAAACAGTAGGTTATGAGTTTAAATTTGGAACAGGTGTCAAATTCAAGTGAGTGTGCTATTCTAGTATCTACATTAAATCAGATATCGATACGAAACCCCAATTCAGTGTGATTTTAATTATAAATCGCACGACATTTTGATCTCGAGTGACACAAGAATAGTGACTTTGTTCGTTTGCCTATGATTAAAAAAAAAATGACAGATATCCGAAACGCCGCCATTTCGAGCATGTCATTTGTTCGTTAGCTTTTTTTTCCATTACACTGGTAACAATGCTGGTCATTTCCCTATGGTTCCTGAACCCATCATAAAGCCCTTATGATATTTGGGTAGATAAAGTAGTGTATGCAACTATACGTAATTAGGCATTACAACACTCGTGTGATGCTATTACGAAACGAGCCGAAGGCGAGTCACACTTGTGCTGTAAAGCCCTTCATTATGCACAGTCGCATATACTACTATTTTGTCGTCTACCCTATTGAACCCTGGATCAGGGGTCCCGGGGCCTGTCGGGGTTGCGGGACTGTACGAAAGAGATACCGTGGGCCCGGAACATAAAGGGCGAGGAAGGAGCATTGATGGGTTTTAGTAAGTAAAGGCCTAACACTCCTTCCCGCTCCACCCAGAGTGGGAGGAGTCATTTAATGATTTCTTATAAAAAAAGGCTGGTAACAATGACTATCCACAATGTTCATCATCATTCCCCTGCCCATAGCAATACTTCTCTATTACTCGTCTCAGCAATCTAAGATCTACAATTTCAAATAATAAGAGTTCCAAAATGATGACAACCTTTGTCGGTGACGCCGTGATAATTGAATGATGAAATGAATCAAAAATGAATCCATGTAATTGAATGATGTGGCCTAAGGGAATCAATACCTATGGAATTTGCTTGAGATTATGGCATTTAAGTTTGTGCTTCGAGGAAATATTATGACTAATATAATAATATAGGTATATGTTTCGGTAATACATCATTACTATTTGACATTCGACGTTTAATCAGTGACAAAGTTTTATTGTAGGTAGATACAGCCAAAGCTCGCGTCTGACCATGGTCACTGTTCCTGTAATTGTCCTATGAACTATGTTATCCCACTACTGGGATAAATGAGAAATAATAAATGATACATGATAAATTACAAATGACAAATGACAAATGACAAATGACAAATGACAAATGACAAATGACAAATGACAAATGACAAATGACAAATGACAAATGACAAATGACAAATGACAAATGACAAATGACAAATGACAAATGACAAATGACAAATGACAAATGACAAATGACAAATGACAAATGACAAATGACAAATTACAAATGACAAGTGACAAATGACAAATGATAAATAATAAATTAAAAATGATTAATGATATTATTTTGCAAATTGGTTTTTACAAACACTTTTACACGTCCTTATTTTTTTAAACTAGACATGACATGATTTCAATATTCTTCGATCCAGGGCCAATGTGGACCACTGTTCGTTGATTTTGTCCACCTCGTCTCGCCATGGGTAGAACTATTAATTCCTGCCTGCGGTGCCAGGCCATGTCTCATTCCTATTGATCGGAAAAGGGTGGCCGTAGATCTGTGAGCCTTGGAGCCAGAGAACGTTTTTTTAAAAGAAAAGCTCGGATATTTTTGGTCTACTACTATTGGTCCATACGTAAACAGATTTGTTTTGTTTCAAAATGAGTATTCGCAGGTTTTAATCGACTGTTCATAAATATACCTAGTTAGCAACAAATCAGCAGGAAAGTTAGGCCTTTTAACGATTTAGAGGCGTAACTCTATGCGTGTTAACAGCTACGCGACCACCTATTTAATTATTCTTTGAGTTTGTTTCATTGGTCCGTTCTGTGATTGACTACAATCAATCTACTACAATAGGAAACATCTGCGCACAAACGGCTGTCATGAAATCCATGAATTTGACTCGTAATTCTGGCCACATTAAAAAAACCTATTTAAGTAAGGTTAATACCTACACTGTCAAAATGTGTATGGAACAGATTTTTTTAAAGTACCTCCACCAATTTTATTTTCACACTGGGGTAGCCTTTTGTCCGTAAAAGTCTGTGACACGTAATATAAAATGAAATAATCGAATTCATTCTCTCGTATTACACTCTAATAACTTTTATTATTTTAAAAGGCAGATGATAGTGAGATGCATTAAAATTAAATGATCATAAAAACCCCACGGCACAATGTCCTATAAGTTAAATAGAAAATAATTCGTTAATTCGGCATTTTGTGGTGGCGGCCATCTTGGATTTTTAATTAATCATAGTGTGTAGATTCTACTAGTCAAGCCCTTTCATTCGATACCGAAATTGAGGGAGTTGTTGAATAAATATTTTATCTGCCATTTTGTGGCGACGGCCATCTTGGACTGATTTTTATCAAACACAGCTAAGAACACTCCCGACTAATTTACCCTTTAAACAAAATAATCAAAATCCAAATCGGTTCACCCGTTCGGGCGCTACGATGCCACAGACAGACACACGCAGACACGTCAAACTTATAACACCGTCGGGGGTTAAAAATAGGAGACGGTAGGTAGTCCGTAGCGTTAAAAATACACTAACAGAACTACTTACTACTTTTAATTTCTTTCTATTCATATTGCAAAAATTAAGGTCAAGATCTAAAAATCCATCGAAAGTAGGTAATATTATATCTGTTGCTGTCCTGATAGGTACATTTCCCAAGCATTAAATTAAAAAAACTGAATGAAATGATTGATTGATTAATGATTTTAGAGTTTTATTAGCAGTAGGTGAAAAGCCCACTTAAAATAAGTATGTAGATACAAAGACGTGACAAACCTTATTTGAAAAAACTTTTTTACAAAAAATAAAACCGACTTCAGAGAAAAAAAAAAGTGAAAAATAACTTCAGAAAAAACGCTTCAGAAGTCGGTGACCTTTTTTTGATTGATTTAGTTTTTTTGTCACCGACTTCTGAAGCGTTTTTTCTGAAGTTATTTTTCACTTTTTTGTTTTCTCTGAAGTCGGTTTTATTTTTTGTAAAAAAGTTTTTATTTTTCACTTTTTAGTGGTTCACATGTGCTTACCCCTTCTCAGCGTACCGGCGTGATTTTAGGTTATGAACTGGTGTAAACAATAGACAGATATGAGATTTCGGTAATCCCAATACATTTGCTATAATTTATTGAGCAGTTCCGTTGCATATCTCCGAAGTTCTTCATCAGATCTTCATCAAATTGAATTGTAATCCCAATTCAATTTGATGAAGATCTGATGAGAAAGTACAATTCCTAAAACTACCCAAACCGCTTCTAGTGTGCCTATAAAATGTGAAGAATTCTCTCTATTTCTCCAGAATCCCATCATCAGCTACTGATTTCATGATTATAAGACCACACAGGAAGCACCAGCTTTCAAATAAAATAAAAACGATCCAAATCGGTTCACCCAGTAGAAAGTACTGAGGAAACAAATGTTTTCGAAATCGGGTGTATTTTACACATGTGCGTACCCCCTCAGAGCATACAGGCGTGATATTACGTCATAATATAGTATAAACAATGAACCTACAAGCGATGGCAGCAATCACTGCAGATTTGCTGTGTACTTTTGAAGAGTTCCGTTGTATATCTCCGAAGATCAGCATCAGGTCTTCAGCAAACTAAAATGGGACCAAACGGGAAGCACCAGCTTTCAAACAAAAAAAAAACCATCAAAATCGGTTCACCCAGTCGAGAGTACTGAGGTAACAAACACCGGTTGATAACCTCCTCTTTTTGGAAGTCGGTTGAAAATGGAACGTCTTGGTGCAACTGGCCGAATAGCAATAAAAAACGAAATACTCTACCTTACTAAAAATCTATCTTTCTATATTGTAGAGACATAACTCACTATTAAATTGTTGAATAAATTCAATATGAACTCACCACTAGAAGTGAGAGTGCAAAGATTAGGGATCTTACAGGCTTATAACTTGTCAGTACCTAATACCCAAGGAATCGTTCGGTCAAGGGCGAGATATTTCCGTCTGTAGGGTTGTGCGCAGATTCCGATTGCTTATAAGTTAATTAAGACTTGATTTGGGGTTCATGTAGGTTGAATGTCCCTTCTAATCGCGTACCGTTTTATCTATCTATCTATTTATACTTATAAAGTCGTATGTTCTGCCTGACTTTCAATGCGCAACTCAAATCACTGGACGGTTTTGGATTGAGCGAACAGATATACTATCTATTATCATGACGTTAAAGGCACTAAGAAAGGATTTTGGAAAATTCATGTCGTCAAATGCATTTCACAATATTACGGTTTCACTTCGATAGATTTTAATCTACCGAAAAATAATGCGTTATATTGTAAGCAGTATGTTCGTTAAACAATCTTTAGAGAGTTTACAATCTCGCTAGATAGATTACAATCTAACACGTTTTACAATTTTACGGTGACATACATCCTTGGGAACATTCTAGTTACGGAGTTATTGGAGGTGAAAGTTCAAACTTGAATAGGCTTAATTGGTACCTATCATAAGTACCTATAAGTACTCTATTTTCAGACTAAGGGCAATGACTGACCACGGGCTAGCTAGCCGTCCGTCCGTCTAACGACGACAGGCCGTGTCGACGGCGCGTTCGTGTTCCACGCGCGCCTCAAAGAGATGTCAGCATAAGGGCCCGTATAACCCAAAATCGTGATTTTTGAACCCGTCTCGTGTTAATATTACTAAAGCAATCACCTTGGGATTAATATATGGCAAAGTTGAGGACTGCTTCTAAGGTTCATACGCTTCGGAAACACGATTCCATAAAATTTTCTCGATAGAAAACTACCTCAAAGTTACCTCTAAAATAAATTTCAAAACCAAGTATTCAATTAAAAACGTTAAATTAGGTCATTAAACTTTTCAGGATAGTCGAAAACTATATAACGCAGTGTTCATACGTTTTCTTTTTTTTTTTAAACGCTTTATTTATATCGTAATAGCCTCTTTTCTAAAATTTCAAGCTTTCTAACCAGTCACAGCTAGGACCGCCCTACCCCCCGGCCCTCGCTAGGACCCCGATGCACAAATTGTCAGTGCGGCCTCGGCCTTCAGACGTGGGGGTTGTATTTCTTTGTTTTCGCGCAGAAAACCCGATAGACACCGATTTATGTTCTAAAGAAATTACTTATATAAGAAACATGAAACTTATTAAAAAATAAAGCACCCGTGTTTTTATTTTTCCAAAATATTGTAGTTTTCATTGATAAAATAATTTTTGAAATGGTTTGAAATCGAAATCGACGTTGACATAACAACGTCAAAAATTTCAGTAGGTAAACGTGCCTGTTATCGAGAGAGAAATTTGAATCAACAAATTTATTTTTCGCAAGAAAAACATTTTACTTAAAATTATAATAAAGTAGCACGTGACTTAATCCGTGCAAAGGGATTTGAACTATTTAGCGGGATTTTCATTCGCCATTTTGATTTTTTTTAAAGTAGCGACTACGCATAAAACCTATATAAATCGATATCTGTTATCAATACAAATAAGTTATGTACCAGACAAAAACTTCTAAAGCGTCACGTTTCCGAGATTTAAGCTGTCAAAGGTGTGCTGGTAGCGATCACAATGCCATATATTTCGGAAACTTGACGTTTTAGAAAATTTTGTCTCGACAAAACTTGTTTGTATTGAAGCCAGCTATCGATTTATACGTGTTTTATGCGTGCTTAATCAAACCAAAGTTGTGCTGAAGATTCCATCAGTGAATTGACTTTAACTCTGATAGCTCATATCTCGGAAACATAACACAGGACATTCTGTCTCATGCAAAACTTGTTTGTATTGATACCAGCTGTCGATTAATATAGGTCGTATGACGTGTGCCCGCTACTTTGAAAAAAAAAACAAAATGGCGGAAAAATGTTCCAAGCCTTTTTCGCACTTTTGCCTGAGAACTTAAACTTTTGAAAAATTTACCATTATGATATTTACCATTAACCCGAATTGTTTTAGTCAAGTTTATAAATCGAAGGAATTAAATTTTTCGTCCAAATTGTACTCACACTCACGCCCCTCCATCCCGCGTGGTGCACCACGGTCCTCACTTGGTGTAATGAATTTTTTGAACCCTTATGTATCCAATGGTGTAATTGAATTTAAGATGAAGATGATAGATATGAAACTAAAATACCAAACTGTATACACAGATTAATTTTTATTTTTTGGGCCCGATTTTTTAATAGTAGCAGCCACGCATAGGATTTTTATGAATCGATAGCTCAAAGTGTCACGTTTCCAACATAATGAGCTATCAAAGTTTAAGTGCATTCATCGATGGAATCTTCAGCGTAACTTTAATTTGATCAGACACGCGTAAAACGTCTATTAATCGACAGGTAGCATCAATGCAAACAAATTTTGCACAAATTAAAACGTTCTTATCTGTCACATTTCCGAGATGAGAGCTATCGAAGTTAAATACAATCACTGAAAACATCTTCTGATCAACTTTGATTTGATCAGAAACCCATAAAGCATTTATGAATCGATAGTTGGCATCACAACAAACAAGTTTTTTCTGAGATAAAATCTTCTACAGCATTACGTTTCCGTGATTTAAGCTATCAAAGTTCTGCTAGTATCGACCACAACGCCAAATAGTGTCTTCCGCCTGACGCAGGTCTTCAACGACACGGTGGTTTTGGGAAGTTTCTGCACCGAACCGGGCGCGAGGAAACGCTCCGAAGCAGTCATGCTAGCGAAGGAGGTAGTGGAACGTGAGTGGGAGAGAACCTCACGTCTCAGCCGCCGCAAGAAACACCGGGCGGGGTGGGCCACGTGGTGGCCCCCGGCCACCGTAGGCGAGGGCCTGTGGACGGTGAGCTATGGGCTAGCTTACCGTCCGTCTGTCATATGGCAACATGAGGTGTCGCGCGTTCAGATGTCAGCATAAGGATGTGTTGTTAGAATTTCAATCCTTAAGGGGGTGAACAGGTGTAAGAAATTGTGTTCTTAAAGTTAAATTATTTTTTTATTTTATATTTTTATCCAAAGCTGCTTTAAATACAAACAAGTTTTGTATGAGGCAAAATGTTCTAGAGTGACACGTTTTCGAAAGCACAAGCTTTGATAGCTTAAATCTCGAAAAAGTGACGCTGTAGAAGATTTTGTCTCAGAAAAAACTTCACCGACTTCAGAAGCTAAAGTTATTTTTCACTTTTTTGTTTTTTTTTTTAAGTCGGTTTTATTTTTGCATAAAAGTTTCTATTTTTCACTTTTTAGTGGTTTACATGTGCTTGATATACATGGAAAGTGCATACCGTTACAATTACAAAAAGCCCAAATACGACTAGGGTGCATTGTCTCATTATAGAGTCCCGTGACTCTTGGCTTCATCATCAGATCTGATAGAATGGTTCTTACCAAACGCAAATGCTTCACTTGTTGTAGAAAATACCAAAATCGCAACACGTTTTCATATAAAATTTGAAGAGTTCCCTCGATTTCGCCAAGATTCCATCATCAGATCCCGACTTGCGATATGCGGCTATGGGACCATTTGGAAAGAATACCCTTTCCAACAAAAAAAAGAATTTTCCAAATTGGTTGGTGAGCGTCGGAGTTATGCCCGAACAAAAAAAAAAAAAAAAAATAGAAACATCCGAATTGAGAACCTCCTCCTTTTTTAGAAGTCGGTTAAAAATACTTTTATTCAGTTGCCTCCACATATTTGGAAAAGGCCAGGCAGGTGATGAATATTTGCCATCGTTCCATCAATAGTGTAGTTCACCCTAAAAAAAATTAGCTTGATAGTGTGAGCGAGATAGAACTATCTAGCCTGGGGAAGCGGGGGCAAAATTTGAATTTTAGCTGTCATTCTGTGCGCCCATAAGGGGAAGGGCCCGCAAGGGCCGAAGCCTCGGCCCCGGAACATATAGGGCGAGGAAAGAACATGGATGGGTTTTAGTCGGTAAAAGTCTGACACTCCCTCCCGCTCCGCCCAGAGTGGGAGAAGTCATTGGACGATTTCCCATCCTAAAAAAAAAAACGGCGATGACCACCTTCACTAGCCATGGTGTAAGTAAATCAAACAAGTGCCTTGTTTGATATCCATCAACAACAATAATATCGTGAGTGATAATGCCTATAAGGCACTACAGTCTGTGACTCGTTACAACTGATGTTCGTTGAATTACAGCCCTTTATCTGAAGACAGATGTCGGAATAAACTCAAAGCATTAATTTCAAGTACACTGGTTTGATTAAAAGCATTTTTAACTGTCAAAAAGGGTCCCGAAAAGCAGCAGACGGCAACGCGGCAGGCCCAGAATGAGATGGTGGGATGAACTCGAATCCTTCCACAAGGAATGGTGTATAACAGCACTGATAGGGATTCGTAAAGGGAAGGAGGGAAGGGAGGCCTTCGTCCTGCAGAGGCACACAAATGGTTGATAATAAAAAAGGCTAGGGCTTGATTCAGAAAACGGTACACTCCTGGACACTGTGCGTATTGTTAGGAGGTTCCTCTCTCTGGAGCCCTGACCGCCGGTAGCTTGTACCTTGTTCCTGATACCGGTGGGCTACATTTTTTTTAATATTTTTTTTTAAATTAATATTTCAAATATAAAAAAAGAGAATAATAAAAAAGAAACATTCAGTAAATGAAGTTATGAAGCCAGTTGCTCATTCCATAGCATATATATCATCATAAAGAATATCAGCAAGGAACTTCACATTCCAAAGAAACCCCATGGGCACTGTCTGTCATTCTTTTAAATCAAAATATTGGTCACAGTCACTATTCTTTTTCCAAATCATAGGATGGATGTAAGCAAATTTTTAAGGCTGTTTCCACAATTGATTTGATAGTTTTTTTTTTATCTCTAAGCCTCAACTCGGAATATTCTAACGTTCTTCATTTCTGTCGCATCAAAACCTTTACAGTGATAGCATGAACATTTACGGCGAATTTATATTGGGCTGTTGAAGCTATCTACTTCCGGACATACAACCTCCTTGCCTCGTTAAACACGCTACTATAAATCATCAAACATGGCTACGTCATGAGGCAGACAGAGACACTATAATTCCGTGACATAGCCGAAATGGCCGTTAAATCCGTCACTCGTAACATGGGTTTTCTTTGAATTACAACCGTAACATGAAGATATTTTTTAAAGACTAAATAGATCAGAAGCAGGGCCTAGATTATTTTTCAAATAAAATAGATTCTTAAGAATAATTTTGAATTATTTTTTCCATCAACTAGCCACAAATATTAAGACCACCTCGGAGTCTGATACTGAGATATTCCTGATGGAGTAGTACATTGTTACCCTAGGGGTGAAAGTAACTTTTATAGTCCGGAGACGCAAGCGTAGCGCGGGCGCCAATAGTTCGAGGGAGTAAATAAGTTTTTAACCCGAGGTAAACACTGTGCGTTTTTGATTACGAATACAAGGAAAATTAAAATAAAAACACGACACAACTCGAAAAAAATAAAGATCGCATTGCCGCTTTCCAGCCTCTTATGTTTTTTTGTCTGTGGCCAGCTATTCAGCCTTTTATTTTTCACTTTCGTTACTTAAAAAAATAGTAAAGATTATTTTAAAGAAATATTTGTAACCAAATTATAACTAAGTTATTTAAAAAGAATATATTCTTTAATGAATACTGAATTTTATGTTATTTCAATTGTACATCGCGCTGTAATTTAGAGGCTGTATAGAAGTTGAAACATGGTTCAATAGAAATGTGAAAATAGAACTAGTTTTTAAGCTATTGCATAGCTCCTTTCGCGGGCCTTGAGCGTGGAGACCGAATCCAGAAATTCCGTAACAAAAATAACCTAACGAAAAAAAAAATAACACCCCATGTCAGATAATGACAATGACAAGCTAGTTTTCTTTTTAATATATTACCGTAATTAGGAGTTGTAGGTTACAACATTTGATGTTAGACCTTCTTTGTAACCATTTTTATCAACTTTTGCAATTATAATTATTTATGTATTTTATTTTTCCGCTGTTTGCCGGCTTGAAGACCAAACGCAGATTGAATGTTCAGGCTCGGCTTCCCATCACGAAGAAATTATAAATTTTATAATGAATGTTTCACATAATTTTATCGTGATGGGAAGCCGAGCCTGAACATTCAATCTGCGTTTTTTTTTTAATAATTTGACAGCTGTTAGTTGAAAGCGATTCTCCCTAGGGCTGAAAAATGATACTTTCAACCCGCTCCTCAGGCGACTTCGGACCTACATTCCGACTATGAGTAATGAAAAAACTCAATAACACTCTGCCCGACTGGATAATAGAACCCAAGACCACGAGGTCGCACTTGCGACCCCTCGACCAACGAGGTAGTCTAAAGTATTTAAAACCTCAAAAACCCTAACACTAACCGAAGAAAACCTTCAAAAGTTATCTGCGTCCGGTTATTCTACCTTGCCCCGTAAAATCATCGATCATCCCTTCGCCCATGCTAAGGTATATCACAGGATTAAACACTTAAACAGACTTATATCATTAGCGTCTTTCCCAACTATGTTGGGCTCGGCTTCCAGTCTAATCGGATGCAGCTGAATTCCAGTATTTTACATGGAGCGACTGACAATCTGACGTTCACAACCCAGTTAGTAGTAGGTAATACCAACCTAGGTAGCAGACCTTAAGGATCGAACCTTCGAGCAATAAAGATATGGGCCCAGTCCAACAACCACAGAATCGAGACTGTACAGTCACGTCTAATAATATATAAACACTTAAGAATTTTTTAAATTGTGTTTCTCCTGATGTACTGATTAAAATTAAATCTTATTACGTACATAGTATTCTGGAACTCATATTTTTATGAAAAAGATCCAATCTCCTAGTTACAATCGTTATTTCTCGCGAAAATAGCTATAATATTAGGGAAAGTGTATACATATTTTGGGACGTGACTGTACTCGTTAAACCAACATGGTCCACAAATCCGTGAATCATAATATCGATGTCTTTAGATGAATCCCAAAGATGAATGTCTGATTTACTTGTGGAAGCTTAATCAATCCGTTTTGAACGTAGCCTTTAAAGTTGTAGCATTTTCAACGAAGGAATTTGATTTTCCGTAATATTTTGGTAACTATCTCAATAACGCAAGGTTTTTGTTTGATCAGCCTCTATGAGGAATTGAAGACAGTCCTGCCTGTCTTCTTTTGCAATATCTACGCGAAAGAGGCGGTCAGCCACGTCGAAGAAAATAAGAGTCAACAGACAAAAAATATGATGAAAATGTTTATCGATAAGTCGGAAATGACCTACTTATTAATTGATATAAACCTAGCTAAAAATAGGTACTATCAGCACGTGCGTAAATTACATTAGGTACTCAAAATATTATTTTTATTTTTTTACAGTACCTAACTGAACTGTAGGTAATAATTTTCAAAATAAATAAAAATATCCATAGTTAAAAAGGAATACGTACTCACCAAAAACTTAATTCGATATTGTTACACTAATTTATATTATACGAGTAAACCTTGAAATATTTTAAGTATCTAAGTATTACTTTTACATCACATGAAAATCCGGAAAAATCTAACATTTATTTATTTACAAGCTATTATTTACACAAAACTTTTACGAAACAAGTACCTAAATAGGTCTAAACACCACACAGAAAATTTTAAGCGCCACAACTATTAGCTACGCGAAAACATTTTCAAACTAGATTACGTTCGTAACTTAGGTCAGTTAGCCAGGGAAGCAAAGAGCCGTCTCCATCTCCCGGCGCCTAAGGTGGTACTGAGGCATGCCTGTTTCCAACATACTCAGCAAACAGTTTTCCACTGTTCCTTCCCTTCATAGTTACGATGCGCAAACCTGCGGGAAAAGCTTTTCCACGTGATAAAGTTTGTTTATTTTAGCTTATTTTAACGCCATCTCCCGGCTGACGTAAAAAGTAACAAAGATTAGATTTTGACGTTTTCTCAAATAAAGTATAGTGCAAAACATAGATGACGCTATTAGCGAATTTGCCGACTTGACTCTGATAATAGTTGTATTATTTTAATTTATTTCATTAATTTATCTTTAAATTGCTGTAACTATTTTTTTGTATAATTAGGTAAAATGTTGAAAAAATTAACATTTTGCAAGTGGTAATATTTTTATCGCGCTCAAATGTCATGGCAAAGTTGGAGTAGAACTGTCAATTTCGTGTTCTGGAAAATTGTACACGAATAGAGATTGACACGCTTCTTCTATTTTTATAATAATATCTGTAGAAACAATTAACTAATATTATAACTTATTTGTTGTTCCCGGTGTTATTAGTAAGCTAGAAAAAGAAAAACCGCGAAAATGAGTACAATATTGGAGAAAATTGCGGGTATAGAAGCCGAGGTTTGTAGAAGAGGTTATATTATAAATGCAATGAGTTGTCTACTTAAATAGACGAGATGTTTTGCTTGATTAGTAATTCCCATAGAATAGTACACAAAATTCAGTTATGAACCACATTTTTCATCTGTGTATATTTTATGTACTGTAACAATTTATTCATATCATTACAGATGGCTCGAACGCAAAAAAATAAGGCTACTGCACTCCATTTAGGTATACTAAAGGCCCGGTTAGCTAAATTGAGACGTGAATTGATCACTCCCAAAGGTGGCGGCGGTGCGACCGGCGAAGGTAAATAAACAATTGTAAATAAAACCTATTTTTTTATCAGTTTATAGTTCAAAAAGACGGAAACAGGGGATTCCCAGTAATTTAAAATCCTTATACCATTAGCAGCTTCCGAAACATGACATGAGATCAAGTACATTTCAATGTGACGGGGTGTGCAATAACTGCAGTCATTTTCAAAAATATTAAGCATTTGTCTTGAGAAATATTAAAAACCCAAGTTGCTAACAAATTTTTCATTTATACTTAATACATTGTTGGAATTGTGTTATAAAATGCTGTGTGAATTGGACAAGAGCCAATTGAAATTTCATCTTTAATAAACTGCAAACATTCCCTTTACAGGTTTCGATGTTGCCAAAACTGGTGATGCCCGAATCGGTTTTGTAGGATTTCCTTCTGTGGGGAAATCCACGCTGCTCTCTAATTTAGCTGGAGTGTACTCTGAGGTAGCTGCGTATGAGTTCACAACCCTTACAACGGTGCCGGGATGTATCAAATACAAGGGCGCCAAGATTCAGGTAATTTCATATGGCCTTCATGTCATAATTAATGTTATCTGTTAGGAGATAACACAATAAATACTTAACACCTTTGTTGTGAATTTTAAATCAAACAAAAAACAGAAATTAGTTTACACAAATTTTGCTAATTGTTATTAAACAAAGACTGGCTGTTCATGCAGACTGCCAATTGAGTAGATATTTTGCTAATTCACTATCAGTATGTGATATACAATTACGATATTTGAGACCTGATTTATAACAACTGGAATCTGTTGATTTGACTCCCTTTTTTTATTTATGTACACACTAAATAGAGGAACAGAAGGTGATGCTTATTTCTAAAGAGATCTCTTCCAGCATATCTGTGAAAGGAGATACTAAAAAAGAGATGTAGACAGTGTGTACAAGAAGGACAGAAAATGGAATAAGTACATACAACATGAAACAGATTAAATATACACAATATAAGAATACATACTCATAAATACTAGAAATATACTATAAATACAATAAAATAATAAATACTTATGCATTTAGGACAACCTGAATAGGTAATGTTCTTTCACTCTACTCTTGAAAACTGCAACAGTGCAGTCTTTTGTCTCCTAAGCATAACTTTGTGAAATACTTACAAGAAAGTATAATATTTATTTATTTTTACTTTTTCCCTCACTTGGAACTTCTGAAAGAAAGAAAAAAACATTTATTAACCCGCACAGGACAAAACACATACAAATTAACAGTATTTACAACAAATGAAAATTAAACCAAAGTAAAAAAAAAAATTAAATAAAAAGAAGCAAAACTGGTCCTGTATGAAGCCAAAAGGTTTGTGGACACTGGAATTAGAATATCAGCCTTTAGTAACCAGTTATTGCTTTGCCTATCTCAGCATGGTGCTGAAACATTTAAAAAAATCACAGTGCTGGTATTTTTCTGTATCATACCCATGATACAGAAAAATACCAGAACTGTGAAAATACAAACATTTAAACTCAAATACACAAACAGCCAGTCTGGAAACCACCACCTGTAGACCATTCAAATGTTTGTTCTGTTTAGGAAATGAACCCGTAGCAGGCTGATCAGTAGTCAAGTGCTATCTGCGCCAACTGTGCCATCAATATTTTTCTGAAATGATATTAGTATCCATAACAAGGTATGTTTTCCGTTTTTATTATATGTGACCGAATATATTTTTCCAGCTCCTCGATCTGCCTGGTATTATCGAAGGAGCCAAGGACGGCAAAGGTAGAGGTCGTCAGGTCATTGCTGTGGCCAGAACATGCAGTCTCATATTCATAGTACTGGACGTGTTGAAACCGCTGCAGCATAAGAAACTAATCGAGCATGAGTTGGAAGGGTTCGGGCTCCGGTTAAACAAGCAACCACCTAACATACACTTTAGGAAAAAAGACAAGGGTGGCATCAATTTGAATACTACTGTAAGTTACTTTTTATGTTTTGGCTTACTTCATTTAGAAACTAAGACACAGTTGAGACAGTCTGCTTTGTAGTTAGCGATCTAAGTAGAGCCAGTCATATTGCAACTTCCCCAGCATTTTCGTTAAAAAAACCTAGTCTGTTTATGAGGATGGGATCAAGTTCCGATCCTCGCTCAGACTAGAATTTTTACTGATAGTCTAATCTAAGCGGAAATGTCTAAGATCTTTTTTCTGATTGATCATAATGTGGAAGCAGAAGAATAGAAGAATTTTCATAGCTGCATTCATTTCAAAAGGAATTGTTGTGAGTTGAAAAAAACTGTTTTACCAATGTATCCTAAAACATATGTTTCCTTGAATATGCCTTGGTGGCTGAGAGAATGTCATGCTTGCTTAAATGTCTTGCTGATGGTGGCGGGTGGGTCGGGTCATTTAGTTCCCTTCAATATGGTTGAATTGAATGGCGCTGATCCATTCGTCATGTTCGTGAACGGGCGCTGTCAGTCGGGACTGGTCATCTCTTAGCTGCCATGGATCATTTGAATTGCTTTATTTTATAAAATGTTGATTTATTTATTTTTTTACATCGTTTTACATCATTCTCACATATATGTATAATCTCAACATGAAAGATGTAACCAAGATTTTGTAACAACATTTTTGATTGAAAAGAGTATCCATGGAGTTTCTTGCCCGTTCTTCTCCATAGAGATCTATGCTAGGGAATGGGCAACTACAGTACTTTCTCAAGTTATTATGCCTTGTGTCTGTGACTGTAGCCTTTTTTTTTCGTTTTATCGACATTTAAAGTGCCGTAATGGTCTAGTTGAAATAAATGATTTGAGTTTGAGTTTATTTTTTAATTTTAATTTTTGTAGTTTTTATGCACTCAATGACTAAAAGAGCGTTTTGTTCACTGATAGCGACAGTGAGTAAATAAGAGTTTTTATTCACTGTAATCAATTATAAAATGCCCTTTTTCGAGTGGCGATGGTAAAAAATATATGAAAATACGATTTGGTTGCTTGGAGCCGGGTAGGACCGGGTGACCCGGTTCCAACTACGCCTAGAACCGGGTACTTATGCAAAATCTAGATCCGGACCCAGTTCTGACGTGACATTTTATCTCAGCCATCATCTCATATGATTTGGGCAATAACTGGTTACTAAAGACTAATATTCTAATTCCAGTGTCCACAAACCGAGCTGGACATAGAAACAGTGAAGACAATTTTATCGGAATACAAAATCCACAATGCTGACATTACTCTTCGGTATGATGCCAATAGTGACGACCTGATCGATGTCATTGAAGGAAACAGGGTGTACATGCCTTGTATTTATTTGCTTAATAAGATTGGTAAGTAATTTCTATCCTATTGGAGTCATTCCTTCACCTGCAAATATCCAGACTTTGTACATAACCATCAACAATTTCTGTGTAGAGCGTCTATACTTACCTCTGATTTCTTATACATATATCAATAATTGTTTATTTATAATATTATTATGTTGTTCCCGTAGGACTATGGGTAGAAAATATAGCCTATGTTACTCGCTGATAATGTAGCTATCCATTGCTGAAAGAAGTTTTCAAACTGGACTAGCAGTTTTTAAGTTTATTTGTTACTGTAGACAAAAATTCAAATCTTTCCTTTTTATAATTTTAGTATAGACATTTCAAGCCAGAAATCGATATAGGCTGGTACCGCGAGAAATGGTTCGAGGTGGCGGTCGGTAAACGGACTCTTGAAAGGAATTGGGGGAGGCCTTTGCCATACATAGGCGGACTTAATGCCACAAGGCATTCTCTACCACCACCCTTTGGTTTGAACAGGACAAAATTGTGATAGGGTACAAAATAATATTAAAAAAATAAGACCATTGTTGGCTAAACACAGGTTGAAAAAGTAGTAATGTCACACAAACTATTTTATTTATTCCTCAGATCAAATCAGCATAGAAGAATTGGACGTAATTTACAAGATACCCCACTGTGTGCCTATCTCGGCCCACCACAAATGGAACTTTGACGACTTACTGGAGAAAATGTGGGAATACTTGAAGCTCATCAGAATATACACGAAGCCTAAGGGACAGTTACCTGATTATAATGCGCCTGTAGTACTGCATGCTGACCGAACGAGTGTTGAAGATTTTTGTAATAAGCTGCATAGGTCCATCATCAAGGAATTTAAAATGTAAGTGGTTTTTTTTACTTATTAAGTATTATTATTTTTCCTTTAAGGTAATTTTTGCTTGCACTCGCAACAGAAATGCTATCTAGCCCCGCTCCGTTGATAGAAATAATGAATCAAAGACAATACCGTTCGGCCGAGCGCACTGACGACACACTCCAAACAAGAGTTATTGCTATTTTGCGTGCCAAATTGACGCTTTCATAATAGGTCTAAACATAAAGGGGGCGCGGCTCGGCACCTCTGCATGATTTAAACAAAAAAAAACTTAACTGACCAGGCAAAAAAGACCACCACTGTAAATGCTAAAAGCAGGCAAAATGTTGACAGTTTATTTTTTCTAATTGGTATCTAAAGTTGGCGACACCTTTCTTTCAAAGAAAAAAAACAATGAAATTCACAATTGCATTTATTCTGGATATAATATGTAACACATTTTTCTACCAAAAATATCACACATTTGGTAGCTATAAATACAATGAATTGAAAGCACCTAAAAAACTACTCCAACTGAGCAAGAACTTTTGGATACAAAACTTCAGCAGCATCCTTACCCCATATAAAGTCTGCATGGTTATACTGCTCCAGAACATAGTACAATCCTAAATTCCGAATTTGGTCTCTCACTCTTTCTGCATCTTCTATTCCCAAAGTGTTATCATTTCCTCCCGCAAACAGTACTACTTTACAAGTCACTTCGCTGAAATCATACTCATGAGGGGTTTCTAAACCATGTTTATCCATATTGCCGTCACCATAATCATATTGAGCGAAATTACCAGTTTCGCCAATTTGCAAATAATGAATTAAGTTCTTTCTGCTGGATCCTGCTGGGTAATGACCCAATACTGACCGAAAGACATCTGGCTCCAGATTTTCTGGGTGGTACCCAGACAAGGCACCTAGGCCTAGATTAGCGCACAAGTTATAACCCAGTGCACCTTGTGAACAGACACGTTGGATTAAGTTTCTGGTAAATGATTCATACCCGAGAATTTCTTCCACACCTGTAGCTTGTAGCCCCTCGTCTAATATTGGTCCCAAGCTTACAAGAGCATGAAGCGCAAAACCAGGGTTTGATAAATAGCAAACAGGTGATAAAGCTACAAATACCTTGATTTTGGCATTATATTCAGGCCTCGTCGAAGTTAACACAAAAACAGCTGCGTTTCCTTCTGAGTGTCCAATCACACTCAATTGCTTCTTCTCAGTTTCTTCCAATACTGTATCTATAACGGCTTTTAAATCGTAATATCCGAATTCATGCAAGCTGTAATCCCAGAATTCTTCATCGGAGTCAGGATTAAATTCTTTATGGCTTCTTGAGTAACGGTTTCCTCTGAAATTCATCACCCAAACATCGTAACCTTCTTGTACTAGCATGTGGACCAATGAAGTATTTCCTAGGATGATAAAATCATCTGATGAGCCAAACAAGGCGTGGCTTAGTAGTACTACGTCACCATCACCTGGCATACGGAATAGCGTTAGGATATATCCGTCTTCAGTAGTCACATGATATTCTTCTGCAGTTTTAGCGTACTTCTCCGCAAGACCCTTAAAGTCGAGTTTTCCATCTTCTGTAGTTTTTACAGGTAATAAAGCACTCAAATACTCTATGATGTTAAATTCTCTTATAATATTCATTACGAGATTGAAAAAATCTTGAACAACATCAGTTAAGTTCACATCCAGCAAACTTAGAATATCATGGAAGTCCAAATTTTCCGTAATAATTTCCTCTATTGCGCTTTCCAAATTATGTAGCAGTCCATCTTCTGGTAGAATACCGCTTACAACACTCAAAATGCTTGCTATTCCTTCACTGTGCTGAATTCCTTCAATAACATCTCGGGTTCCTTGATGTAAAGAGTTTTGAAAATCACTTACTTTGTTACTTGCTTCATCTACCAAAGATGACACCTTTGATGGAAGTTCTTCAGCTTTTTCAACAATTTTATGCTTAATGGAGGATATTGGGTTTAAAATGCCGGCAGAAGTACTACTAATTATTAAAATAATAACAAGTCCTTTTTTAAGCAAATTCATTGTGGTGAATTCTTATTTCCGACTTCCAAACTTTTGTTATAATAAATTGTTTCGCGAGTATTTATACATCTGTTGAAATTTATTGTAAAAATTAGCCAAGTTCTTGAAGTAGTTTTGAAACGATCGTTTCTGTGAGTCTGGGCGCGCGTGGCGGAATCGGCCTTCTATCTCGCTCATATACCCGAGCGGCAATATTACAGGGCCATTAAAATAATAATAAATATGATAGGCTGCCCTGGGGGCCTGAAATGGCCGCTTTAGCAGAATCAGAATAGAGTAAAAATATGAATTACTTTACAAATTTGTAAAATGGCAATCGAGTACAATTCATATTATTAACCGACCTGTAATTCTTAATAATGATTACTAAACTAACTGCGTCTGTGACTATTTTAACGTGATTCATATTGTTTCCTTATTATGATTCAACTACAGCGGCCATTTAGGTCCCTATTCTAGATACGATTATCGAGCATGGCTGAGCACTACCGTACATCATAGGTTACTGAAAATTCAGGTTTCTGGTTTTATCCACAACGAAGTTATGGCATGCATGGGGGTCGAAAATGACCTGAATTGCTTCGAGAAAGGATGGTACGGCCGTGCTGCTTTTCTGCACGACTTGGCGGGGGCACTGCCGTGTCCCCAGATATTCAATAGTTTGAACAGCTTATTTTTCAATTAAAGTTATTTGTTTAAGCATACGTGTTCGGTCAATAAACAGAAGTAATTGTAATATCATCTGACAAACATCAATTCAAATAACACACCTGTATTAATATCATGTTGAAGATAACTCGTAAAGTCAAACAACAGTTGCTCTCGTTTCTTGCTTGTCTCGTTCATGCCCATACAACTATTCAAAATTAAGTAATAACAACTTACCTTGTCTATATCGTAACCTGGGGCGATTTCTGCACCACACAAGTCATCTATCTGATTGGATCTTCCATCAATAAAATGAAGTCCAAACTTTCATCACCTATTTAACTAAACCCTATAATTAGGTTATAGGGCTTAGGTGTTTTGAAAATATAACCCACATTTTTTAAAACCTGCTGCGATCATAACAAATTCTTATGCATAATTTCTTGCTTCCAGGCTATGGTTTAGGCTTGTGTATTATTTGACAGTGATTAATTTCTGAAAGATTCTAATTGTGAAGGGAGGGAGCACAAATGTAGGTATAATATTTCATTAGGCAAGTCTTGCAAGTATGACGTCATATTTACGTACAAGTTGCTTGCATTGGAAACATGTTTTCTAAAGTTTGCAAATTGAGTACAGGTTTTTTCACCACAGAATAAATAGTAGTTTCACTTGCATAGAAATGGAGGTGTTCAACAATTGAGTCGGAGACGTTACTCGTTCGCAATTCGAAACGTGCAACTAGCATTTCCGCATTCAATTTGCACGTCACTTGAATAAAAATTGTACAACTGCGTCATACAAGTGGTAGTTTAGTTTTTTTGCAAGTTTCTTCAAATTTTATGCTATTTGCAACTTGCACACAAGTAATTTAAAGTACATCTTGTAAATAATGTCCCTTGAAGAATTTCTGAAGAGACTCTAAAATACGAAAAAATAATTACGAGGCAGACAACTTGCAAATTCAATGTTAGTTATATTTGATAAGAATATAAATGAAGCTAATTTTCAATTCAATTAAAATTTTAGCTAATGTTTGGGCAACTGATGGCCTTTACATTTCCGAGTTAAATTTGAATGGATTTATTGCCCACCATTTGGTGACTTAATTATTCGAACTTATCAGGGAATGATAAGACGAGTCCATAAAAAAAAATACTTGCTACGCTTGTACGAGTATGATGAAAGCGCGTTCATAGATGTCACATGTCTTGGAATTGAATGAGGGATTTTCTTTTTCAACTCTTCCCTAGTGGCTGGATAGATGGCGCTAGTCTGACTACGTTACTGCAAGGAACAGAACGTCACATAATATCACTTGGACCTAATGGTTATATTCGGAAGCTGATGCAAACGAAAGTGTTAGTCAACGAGCATATGTAACGTGTGTTTTTTCAAGCTCAGGATCAACGCCATCTGTCGAGTTCATGGAAACTTTATATTTTTTTAAATTGTCAAAATGAAAACCTCTCATTAAAAGTTGTCGCTTCCTCCCTAATTTCCTTATGCATATTCATCATCATTTCATCCGAAAGACGTCCACTGCTGGACATAGACCTCACCCAAGTGTCACATTGATCGGTCCCGTGCGTCTCGCATTCAGCGAATCCCCGCGGATCATCAGTTTTACCTATTGGGAGACCTTTCAACGCAACGTCTTCCGATTCATCTCTCAATATTAAATTAATATTTTTCTTTTCCAGTGCTCTCGTTTGGGGTTCCTCCGTGAAGCATCAGCCGCAGAAAGTGGGTATAGACCATGTGTTATGCGACGAAGACGTAGTCCAAATCGTCAAGAAAGTGTAAAGCGTACCATTGTATACTGAAGAATATATTATATTATATATTTTTGCGAAAAGAGAGTGAAAATAATGGTTATAGTTAAGTACCTATTTTGAGTATCTGAAGAGTTGTAAAAGTGATATTTGTTCAGCTTGTAATTAATATGGATATTTTAAGTTCAAGTAAATATTCGATGCCTTGTTTTCCATACCTCAAATGTAAGAAATATTATACTTTTTGTTTCTCGTACATTTTAAGGGCATAATCAGGGTAAAAGGGACGACGCACGATCTGTTTACTAGCACGTTAAAGAAACTGCTGTTTTCTACAAAAGTGCTATACCTACATGGTCAAAATGTAGGAAAAGCTGTTTTTTTTTAATGGGTAACAATGAACGGTTTTGATGAATTTGTAGTGAATACGTGGTAATTCTTTTTTTCCGGATGGGAAATCATCAAATGACTCCTTCCGCTCTGCGCGGATCGGAAGGGAGTGTCAGACTTTTACTGACTAAAACCCATACTTACCATGTTCCTTCTTAGCCCTTTGTGGTCCAGGGCCACGGTATTTCGAACAGTACCGCAGCCCCGGATGTGCATGCCATCCTATATTATGCAAGTAAAAGCGTCAGAGTCAAAATACTTCTAAAATCCAAGAACGATTTTGATCTTGAAAAAGCAGTTCCTCGACTGTGTTTGTTGCAAACAATTTAGCTAAAATACTATAGAATAATTGTATTTTCAATTATTTTTTTTACGTGCGCTCTTACTAGGGCCTCTGTATTGGCCCTTTGGTTCACGGAATACTAAGGTACATGAATATAGTAACATCACTACATATTATAAAACAAAGTCTCCTGCCGCGTCTGTCTGTCCCTATGTATGCTTAGATCTTTAACCATTTGGACGCCATTGTCACATATACGTGACAAGCAAGCGCGTGCCCTGTACGCCAAACGACACAAATATGTGACAAAATAGTAGAGAAAATTGTGGCTTGGCGTGGTGGCACGCGCGTGCGTTTTTGCTGTGGCGGTCAAAAGGTTAAGACTACGCAACGGATTTTAATGCGGGTTTTTTTTAATAGATAGAGTGATGCAAGAGGAAGGTTTTTTGTATATAATTTTAAGCGGGCGAAGCTGCGGCCATCGGCTTTCAATATATTTTCATTCGTAATGTCTACTTGTCTATTCTTCAGATACTCCAAATAAATTTGTTATTGTTGGAAAAGAAGATTCTATGTAAGGAATACGTTTGTATTGAGTTTTATAACTTTTTTTCTCAATTATTTCGCATTTACGTATGTATAATAAGCCAACAGTTACACACAGGTTGCCTGAACTTGATATAACTATCATAATAAATCAGATTTCAATAATTTATGAACTAAAATGTTTTTTTCTCTTTTGTATGACTAATTTGATGGAAAAGCGTCCCACGTTACCTAAGTCTTAGATTGAGCATCGGTTGAGCCTATACGAACGTTTAGCGGAGCATGCGAATTTCATACGAA
Organism: Xestia c-nigrum; assembly: GCA_916618015.1. Lineage (NCBI taxonomy): Eukaryota > Metazoa > Arthropoda > Insecta > Lepidoptera > Noctuidae > Xestia > Xestia c-nigrum. The sequence continues at coordinate 6,887,874 of OU745258.1, read as the reverse complement.
CGTAATTGTTCATACAACTCTGCACCGATTTAAACAAGAGTTATGAGAAATATAAATGTTCTATAGGAATTTTAAATTCCTCGGGAACATAGATATTCTATAATACAGTCGAATTATATATGTCACCGTAAAATTGCAAACACGTTATATTGTAATCTCTCTAGCGATATAGTAAACTCTCGAAATATTGTCAAACGAACATACGGCTTACAATAAAACGCATTATTTTTCGTGAAATGCATGCGATGGTAGTCAACTCACGCGGTGTGGAGGGAAGGAGGGGTCCCCCTTGCCCAGTGGTACCACTCTCATGAAAAGCTTCGCGGGGCTCTATTTCCGAGTGCAGGGTTTAAAGCAACCTAACTAACCTAACGGGGAGGTGCCCCATGTTCCGATTATGGGGGCAGAGCTACTTCCGTATGTTCAGTTGACAATAATTCGAGAGTTTACAATGTATAGAGTGTTTAATCACGTTATATTGTAATATAACGTGTTTGACAATTTTACGGTGACATAAACACGCTACCTTAAGAATATGTTTGATGTTCATATTATTTTGGTATTACGTTTGTATGAAAAACGCTAGCTCCGCCGGCGCCTTAGGGTGAAAGGTAGCCGCCTAAGGGTAGCCCGCAAAATTTAAATTTTCTTACGTTTTTTTTGCAATTTGCAGGCCAGTGGTAAGTTGTATGAAGTAAAAAAAAATATCGGTCGTGTGAGTGCGTGCCCTGTAAGCCAAACGACTCAACTATGTGACAAGTTGGTGGTTTGTTGTGGAGGGTACGTTTCTGCTCTGGCGTTCAAATGTTAATTAAATCCAAGATTTAAATTGTTATGACATTCCCTAATTGGAGCATTCGCCTGTACTGTAACAATCAAAGATTCGATTTTTTGATTGTAAAGAAGTGATTGTTACAAATGTATTGTTACAGGTTGTGCTCGAATTTGAACTGTTACGTTTCAGACGAATGTTCTGTCCCCCTGGTTGAGGTAGCGCCTATGATTCGGCCTCCTACGTCAAACATTGATAAAACTTCTATTACACTGACCATGATATTTGAAGTTTGTATTAAAAATCGTGTCTATCGTTCCATGCGGGATGTGTGAGGTGATCCTTCTCAGTGTCTACACATTTTAGTGCGATCTAAGGATGGCGGTTGATGATCCACATCTATCAATTAATCTGAACGCCAGTGTCATATGTATGTGACAAGCGAGCGCGTGCCCTGTTCGCCAAGCGACACGAATATATGACAAGTCATTCAAAAGGTTAAATCTTCATTGTTTAGGAACAAGTAAGAAAATTAGCAAGCAAACAGTGCTATGCTAAATTGTCTTACGCATAATTTGAAGAAAATATCGAGTATCATAAGCAATAAAAGTAATAGTTAAAATAAAATAGACTCAGTCTCAATTGTTCCTAAGGAATTAATAATAATATGGCAAATCCGACCAGTCTAGATGTATGGTATTTTTCATTAACCAGGGATGTTACACTTGTGTTGTACAGAATGCTCATTAAATATATTAAAAAAATCAAAATGTTGTTTTATTATTGCCTAGGGTGTCACCGTTCAAGTGTTCTAACTAGATGCAGTTTGTTACATGGAACAACTACCTATCTGATCTGCCTATATGAAAACGGGCATAGGCACTCACTAAAGTGACACCTAGTGTTGGTAAAAACGGGCAGTAGACATTGGTTGTACAGAATGCTCATTAAATATATTAAAAAAATCAAAATGTTGTTTTATTAATGCCTAGGGTGTCACCGTTCAAGTGTTCTAACTAGATGCAGTTTGTTACATGGAACGACTACCTATCTGATCTGCCTATATGAAAACGGGCATAGGCACTCACTAAAGTGACACCTAGTGTTGGTAAAAACGGGCAGTAGACATTGTTTTCACACAGCACACTCGTATACAGCATTCCTTTCAGAGTTGATTTCATTCTTATCGGCTTAAAAACAGGAGACGGCGATCGAAGGACCCCGACATGTTTTTAAAATCAATATGCTTAGGTCGAACTCAAAAAGTTATTTAGAATCTTGTCCGTCCGACATGATACATAAATATACTATTTGTCAAAGAGAAAACATGTTTCCACCCCAAGTGGAGAATTAGTCATCAAGATCATGCTTTACGTTGTAGACTTGTTTGTTCTTTCAAAGTCAAAATAACTTATTTGCAGTAAATGTGGTAAGTACAAAAAGATGGTAAAAAAACTTTTAGTGCGATGACACATTTCGCCATAAAATAGCATGCAAATATTAATAAACACAAACTAAAATACCTGTTCCTAATTTTATATAAGGCGCGAATTTCATAACTCCTAGCTATACCGCTTATGGTTTGAAAGACCGAAAGTACAGCAACATCGTTCTAGTCATCGAAATTCTGCCACACTGGAAGATGTGAAAATAATTTGCTATACCTAATTATTATTTTTACTATAATTATATCTGACTTTAATTTGATTGCTGACTTCATTTTACTTAGTATTTAAATGACAGTCATTCAGAAACGTTAAAAAAAATTAAAATAGAGTTGGCTGTATATTGTTGCTGTAGTGTTTTATACCTTTGCTAAACCAGTGCTAAACGTACTTGCTAACGTCAACTTGACACAAAATTAAAATAATGACACTGACATTTGAGTGAGTGACAGTAAAATGGTTTACCAAAAAGGTTATGTTTTTGTTGATAAACCTACAAATATGTGATAAAGAAGTTAGTGCCTTTTTCGAAAAGTTCTTAATGTAAAAAACCTCCTCTGTAGGAACTAGATATAAGCTACATAATACATACATATTATGCGTTAAAAATACAAACCCGAACAGAAACCGTTTGTTTGTTTAGGTAGTAACTGGAAGAAATATGACGTCTTTTGAAAATCTATCTACTGCTCAAGTAAGTCTTTGTCCGTACAATACCGTTATTCAAAGCAATATTGAGTTGTTGATTAAAAAAAGTCTGATTGCGGTTTTATACAAATATAGCAAGTAAACACCTGGTAATGTGAACAACGCCACCTATGTATGAAGTTCCGCATTCTTTTCAAAATGACTACGCGCCACAATCCACCATTTTTTCGTTTGTAGTTTTCGAACGCGATCATAGATGGCGCTGTATTTTTTTTTTAGAAAATTCGCGCTTCTCTGCACCGGGATGTTCGAACTATTGGGACAGAAACTTGCCATTTCCTTGGCCTGGAGATAACAAAGCCTGCTATGGAAATCGTAGCAGAGCTTGTTTATAAGAAACTATCAGTCTATGGAACCGATTTGGAGGCTTTTGCAAAGTTAGTGTTTTGAATTTTTCTTTTTTTAGTAGGTACCTATGTAACAAAGTTGGTTGGTCGCGACAGCCGGGAAATGAATGAGGTCCTTGCTTCTATTCCCAAGTCGGTAAAAGTGTTATAGGATATTTCCATCAGGAATTGCTCAGTAGCAACCACAGAGTCCAGATTTGTGTCCAGTTGCGTACTGTTCTGTAATATCCTTGATCAGGTCAATACGTGAATGCCTAGTTGGATTGAATGTCAACACTTTGCAGATGAATTATCCTAAAAGTTAGTGCATGACGACAGTATAAAAAAATTGCAAATCTATTTAGTCAGTCAGTACGTTTAAAAAATAATGGCCACACATATTTTTTGTTTTTCTAAGTCAATGAATATTGACAAAGATAAAACGCATCAAAACTAGGGAGTGGGGGCTCGTGACGTCAGAACTAGTTAAAAATTATACCAAGGCGTGAGCTATTGAGAATTTTAAAAGCGTCCTAACTTCGTCAATTTTGGTTTATGTAACAAAATAAAAATACGGGTCAAATATTTGTTGACAATCTACGAGTAACTGACGGACTACTTAAGTATCATTTTTTTGTCGTCTGTCCTATTATGTACTTGAGTAATAATAGTTATAGTCCTGACCGTTTTTCGGTCACGGCGGACAAACTCAGCAGAGATTACCATCGGCGCAGGAGGTAATTATTATAGCGCAGAAGTGTGTGCGCAGGCGCAGGTGCACTATCTGTACCTTTTCTCTCATAGTCCCATCCCATAGGATTCAAGGCAATCCGACACTAACTACTACAATTTGTTTGCTTGATTTTTACGTCCGGGATCAAATTATTTCGATAGACATACACGAATGAATTGTTATTGCCGAAAATTTTGTATCCAAGTCCTTCCTCGTGCGCACCGAGGATATCATACCGCCAACTTCTAAACTCCGGGTTTCCACTGTGAAATTCCAATGACAAAATCCAATATAATTTTTAACCCTACCCGGGAATCGATCCCAGGACCCCACGCTCAGCAGTCGCGGTCGCGCTTACGACCACCAGATCAACGGAATAGTAAGTAAGGTAAGATAGGCAAGTAACTAATGATGTCTCCTTTAATTTTAGGCATGCAAAACGATCGACAATAAATGCAGACGATGTGAAACTCCTAGTGAGACGTTGCCCTTCTCTGGTGAGTCGAAATAACTAGGTATTAATAAGTAGCAATAGGTCCTCTTTTTTTTCGGGTGCTAAATCATCAAATGACTCCTACCTCTCTGAGCGGAGCGCGAGTGTCAGACTTTTACTGACTACCATGTTCCTACTTAGCCCTTTGTGTACCAGGGTTCCGCTGCCCCGGCAGACATCGGCCCTTGCGGACCCATTCCTTATGCTGACATCTCTTTGAGGCGCGCGTGGAACACGAACGCGTCGTCGACACGGCCTGTCGTCATTAGACGGACAGACGGCGAGCTAGCCCATAGCTCACCGTCCACAGGCCGAAGTTATAACTTGAGATTGAGATTTGCAGGTCCTTGATATACTTTTCCGGCTCTGAACTCCAAAACTAATGAGGGCCGATGTAACTCAAAAATCAGACCATTTCAACTACTCACTTCTGTTAAACACAATTTTATTGCATGCATACAAATGAAGCCAAAAAACAAGAGTGCTTATGTTAATATTATAATCGAAATCCGCCACCTCATTATTTAAAGGTTCCACCTTATAAATCACTTTTAAAAAGTCACCAACCGGTGCGAACTCAAAACCCATGAATCGGATCCCAGTTATATTAACAACGATTTTAAATTTAAATCCGATGCTGAATCTTTAAATAGCTGTGTGATGGAGCTGTTTATTTATGCAATTGCTGTTTTCACGTTGAAATGATATGCCTAATTGACTTATTACAATGTTCTGTTTGATGAACTAATCGGTTCGGTGCACGATCTGTGGACCTGCACGCAGCTTTGGATAGCATACTTAGCACGCTCGGTAGTGCTAATGGTCATTTTGCGCTGACATAACTAGTGCTAGAATGTGATCAGTGCAATAATGATCCTTCCTTCATGTCACATTCAATACATAAAGGGTGAACAAAGACTCATAACCCTTCGTAGATCTACACAAGATCACACTGGCTTTTTAATTGGGTCTATAATTACGGCATACAAGAGGTTAATGAACCCGAAAGGCACTTGGTCTCCCCGTCTTTGGGATATTTTTTTTTGTTCTGGACCGTACCTGGGAACCTTCTATAGTTTCGGAGATATTGGGAGTCTCATAAGTTTTTTTTTTAACTTTAAAAACCACCACGACCCCCACTATTACTATTTACTATTAAATCCATCCACCAGCACAAAACCCCTAAAAAATATTCAGTAGTGCAATCGTCCCACTACCTAAACTTACGTGGGCCCAGTTGCCTACTATCAAATTAGAAAAGATGGAACTGGTCCCTGGTCCCAGTTTCGGAGTGGGACGAGTTGCCCTCTAACGCTTTTATAAGATTTACTGGTAAGTAAAGAGGGCAACAGAAACACAACAGAAAACTTTATGATGTGTATGTGTGCGTTGCTTTGTTGGTACCAAAAAATATTTAAAAAAACCTGCTCATAATATTTCAGAAAGGCCACTTAAATATAGTTGCACCAAGTCCTAAGCAAACACGGAGGAAGACTGCAAGCAAAGCTTCAGAAACACCAGCTTCGAAACAAAAAGAACCAGAGGTTTCGACTTCTAAAGTAAAGGAGCCTGAAGTTCCGACTTCGAAAGAGAAAGAACCAGAAGTTCCGACTTCTAAACAGAATGAGACAGAAGATGGTAATCAGAAAGAGACTGACAAACAGGATGGGAAAGCTGAGATGGAGAGTATGGACATTGATGATATGATTGATTTAACATTTGATTAAAACCCATTCTGTACTACTTGAGCGTTTTATTTGCATGTACTCGTAAGTATAACCGACAAGTAACGTTAGTGCACCCAGTTATCAAAAGATGGCCACAATATAATATTTTTAAGAAAATTAGGAACAGAACACTTGAAAATGAAAATGAAAAACAAAAAAAAAACACAAAAACACTTGAACTGTTTCTACTGGAGAAACAATTGTTGGTAAATCAACCACTTATATTATAACCAGTGGGCGAACGAACGAACGTAAAAGATCAAAAAAGGACATAAATGGTTTGTGTAAAAGGTAGTACGGTTAGAAAGCAAGTTAATATATGATAGATGAATACAAAAGAAAAATATGTAGGCACAGTACCTCTGTCATTTCCCGTTGAGAGACATTGAGATGAAGAAACAATAGAGCTGAATGGAAGAAAAGACCAGAGTACATCATAATACTATGTCTTCATCATCATCAACATCATCATCATCATCATTCTATTGTCCTTATCCCATTTCATTTCAGGGTCGGCGCAGCATGTCTTCTTCTTCCATACTTACATCTTTATTCCTCGTCATCTCAGCAATACAATCTTCTACTTAAAAAAAAATCCTCTACATTATGGCTGTTTACTGTGTACATGTTTTTCATGCCTAACTGCAAGTCTGCATCCTACTTTATCAGATCAGGGACATTCGCAGTCATATCCGTACGAACAGCTATCTTATGGGGAGTGAAATGAGCAAAGCAAAACACAGGTTTGCCGCGGGTCGAGTCACCGCGCTCGCCAAAAAACTCGTTATAACGAAACACAATTACCACGGCACAGGGAAATGTGTGGAGTAGATAGATAAACGGTTATAATTAATGATGCTTATTACTTATGATAACAATTTTATTGTGCTCGTTGTTACGTTGGGTAGAATAGTACGTTGCTGCGCTAGGTCTTTCTTTCAAAGGTTAGGAGTTAGATGGTAGCTGAGCAGCTGTGGTCGCTCACAATGGGCCTCATCAGAAGGCTTAAAGTCACACAAAGGGCAATGGAGAGGGCTTATAGGTTCGGACAGAACTCGATAGCCGTTTCTTCTACTGAAAGTACGCTGATGGGATGGGAAATCATCAAATGACTTCGCACACTCTGGGCGGAGCGGGACGGAGTGTCAGACTTATACTGACTAAAACCCATCCATGTTCCTTCCTCGCCCTTTATGTTCCGGGGCCGCGGTATCTCTTTCGAACAGGCCCGCAACCCCGGCAGGATTCGGCCCTTGCGGGCCCCTATCGGGTCATACCTTACCCGCGCTTTTTATGAGCCTAAAAGAAATTGAAGTAGGTACCTTTTTTTTCGGATGGGAAATAACTTCTCCCACTCTGGGCGGAGCGGGAGGGAGTGTCAGACTTTTACTGACTAAAACCCATCTATGTTCCTTCCTCGCCCTATACGTTCCGGGGCCGCGGTATCTCTTTCGAACAGTCCTGCAGCCCCGGCAGGGACGTAGGTACCTAAAACTACGATTTTTTCCGTGAAAACTTAAGGAATTCAAAAAAAATCTAGAACTCCAATAAAAAAGTAAAACATTCAACTTTTAGTATTTTTAACTTTTACAAGAATTGAATGTAACAATGTGAATTTGAGCGTCAACTTCCATCGCCAATGGTTTTTCTTGCGAACTGAGTTCGTGAAATAATTATAGTAAATTACTCGAAAAGAGAAATGAAAATGTGTAACACCAACTTACATGAAAGAGAATGGCACTATTGTCATTTATAAACAAATAATTAAAATATCTTACTGTTGCTGAAAATGACAGCGTCAAAAATCATGAATTTGCGTAAAAAGTGTACCTACTTAATAAGACTCTTAAATAAAAGTTACCCAAATTCGATCTGATGTACTGCAGTGCCGTGTAATTTGTTCATATAAAATAAAAAATTCGATCTTTAACCATAAAAACTAACACACAACACAACTCCATAGCACCACCTGTCCACGGTAGTTAATTACTCCTATAACGACAGTTAGAGCATAATGAGATTTTTGCAATTCAACAGTAGCACATTACAGGGTGCTGTTTGTCAACTCCCCCCCTCACCCCCTTACTGACCACCCCTTGGCCGTAGGGGGAAGTTATTAGGCGGCTTTGTTAATGAATTTCATGTAGGGTAAACACATATATCAGGTATGTACCTACAGGTATAAATGAGTTATGCTGCTGAGGTCACAATGTCTGATTGTCGGTATCCCTGAGTTTTTATTTTTTCTGAAATGTTTAGGGTAGGTAGGGACGTACGGGTTACTGTAGCTGTTATACCAGATTGCCAATGAATACAGCAAATGAAAGTGTGAGTCATTATTTCTGAAACCGATCAGTTATGTCCAGAAAGAAGAAATCAGATTCTTCTTCGTCGTCGCGTCGATAGTGTTGAATAAGATTCGCCAAAAGTCTGCAACTTCAATAGCGTTAGTAGTGGCCACGGAAAGGTCCCTCATGATAGCCTCAGAAGAAAGAGAATCATCATCTTACCTTTTACCAAGTAACGAGAATGTTGGGGTCGGCTTCCATTCAAACCAGATGCAACCTGCTTATGCAATCAAATTCAGGACACTTTACAATCGCCTTTACCACAAAAACTACGCAATCGAACGCCCACACTACTAGCTCACCTATAACAGACAAAAAAGTAGCTTCCATAGATTTTACCATCAATTAGGCTTCTCTAATTATCGGCGGTGTCCCCCAGACGGCCGATGAATATGCAGGAGACATCTGACAGTCCCCCCAAAGCACACTTAGGCTAATGTTAACAGCTACTTTCTGAATATATTTGATATCGGTCCAAATGTTGCCTTGGTTCTTGGAGTCAGTGGTTTTAATGGGTTTGTCTCGTTTTCAGTTAAGTACGACATTTTGTATTTATATCTAGGGAAAAAAGTTTTTATTGAATGTATGTATGTATGTGTACCAAACGTTTGCTATCATTCAAATATTTGCTCCTATTAAACACCAAAAACCTACACCATACACCCAAGAACTGCAAAAAAACTTCAAGCGTCTGTTCTCATTAACACGCGTCCTTAAATAAAAATATGTATGGAACACGTCCTAAGTTCCTTGTCAAGTGTTCTGGTAGTTACCTATCGCATTCCACTCTGACTTTCACGAAATCTTCACCTATCGCTCCCAAAACCAACTTATATCTGCCAAACCGTATTCAATATTTCACCATTCCATTTGAGACTGGTACACCATTATTCTCCGATCGAAGAACCCTCACATTACAACAAAAAAGGCAAGTCTAATTAAATGCCAATAATCTCAAACGCTAGCACTGAACAAGCAAAAAGCAAATCGGGCACATCCATCACACAAAGCGGGTGAGAGTATTGAGCAGGCTACCACGCTACAGGGTACCTGTGGCCGCCTACCTAGTAGCTAGCTAGGAGATAGGCCTCCGGTGCTCATTAAAATATGTAAATGCCTGCCGAGACATTACGCAGATAGGTGCTTCTGACTTATTGACTGGACCGCGTTATGTGAGCTTTTGGGATTGAAGAAATAGTTGACAATCGTGGGGACTTTTTTTTTAAACTGATATGACGTTCGTCTTCGGCAAGCCCTGAACCAGCTGAAGTTCATTATAATTTGTTTGTTTTAGAAGGCCAAAAAATTTTAATTGGCAGCGGACGCAGATATGCTTAGCTGCGCGAAAATGAAAATCATAGCATTTATTTCAAGTACAGTTACAGGCACTTTTGAATTGTCGAAACAAAAATGAACATTAAATGTAGCTACAATGTAGGTAGTTACGGGAGCATGATCATTTGATCAACCACAATATACGAGTAGGTAAGAGCTATGCTTACTAAACATATAAGGTCAAAGGCGTTACAAGTGAACCCATACTCGTAGACGACCGGATTAATCACGCCAGACAAGACCGGAATCCTTCAATTGTTTTTAAAATTGGTCAAGCTATCCATCATCAGCTTACCTAGATAAGAATGGGACGACATTATCGAATCTTAGGAAGGATCTTGTTTGCAAAACTTTATTTTCTGTCCTATCAATACATTAAGCCATTTTTTAGGTCGTATCATATCTTATAGACTTGTCAAAGTAAAGGTACACCCGCATCCAAAAATACTGGATGCAAGACTTTGTCATTGAGAAATACCAACCGCAAAAACATAAAAGGAGTCCTTAAAATCTCTTAGTTGTCAATTTCTACTCGCGGATTTGCCCCAGAGCAAAGGCTCGAATCGTTCGTGGTCCTTTAACAAAACCGAAAACAACGACGTATTGTGATCACTCCTCCAAAATCTTCCCTAATATAATCATCTTCACTCCTTTTCGCATATACCGATCCTCTTCGAGTAGAGAACGCATTACTCGCTAGCAGGGCACCTACCGCGCGCAACTATTTAGTATCATTACAAATGTCGTTCGCCGCGTCCGTGTGTCCGTCTGTCTGTCTGTGTGCGCTTGAGAGCTACCGTTCCTTATTAATAAGGAGTATTGGATGGTTTGGCTCTATGGAGGAGGCTTCGGGATGTTGGTTTGATGGATGGGACTTGGTTTGAAGTGGTGTGTGATAAGATTGTTGTTGGGATCCGACTGAATTCGTTTTAGCCACCTTATGGGTTTGGTAGAATAAAGATGCTGTCTTTAAAGATTGAAAGACAATACATTGCGAATATACATCCACCGTAGCTCCATGAAAATCCAAAGCAAGACTGTACTAAGCTAGTTGTGAAGGCTTACCAAATTGTTATAAGAGCGCTGCCTGGTAATTTTTTTTTGTGTGTTGGGCTCGAATGGTTTGGGCTGACCGGGCTGTAATTGGCTTCAAAGCTTTACCTTATGAGGCTAAAGAAAAAGAGGCTCTTAATAATTTGGAGATTCTTCATTTTTTCCGAAATTTCCCGTATGTTTATCATTTGAAGCTCTAGCTAAGCATATCCTACAGAATAGTATGGAGCTACTTATTTCTTCCAAATAGTGAAAGCAGTCTCCGTACAACGAGTTATCCGTTCGTTACCGAGTCGCTGAGGTAAGCAAGAGTGTTGTTTTGTTCCGTCCTCCGTCCTCGTCATTACGTACCTTTCAGCTCATTACGAGAACAGATCACTCGCTTAATTTGTGCATTTCCGATCTACAGATATTCAAATTTCAACCCTAATGACGCACGGGAAATGTTAATAAAATGTTAATGCCACGAAAGCGGTTGTCTCTCTCGCAATAAGTGACAGATTTGCTTGACAGCACCCAGGCTCGTTTGTTGCTATGTATGAATAAGTCACGATTTTGCTTTTTTGTTGGAACTAGATAGGTACCTATATTTTAAATGATTGCTTTTAGAACCGGAGTTGTGGCATTTGGAGTATTATAATGAGTTATTATATCGGCAGCTGATATTGATTTTGTTTTATGAATATTTTCGCCGTTATTGTTGATATCGTTTTGTACTTTGTGCTTTGTTTGGCCATTTGAATTTCTTAATTATTGATTTAACTAACCTAATAATTATCATCATAATTATTTTAAGACATCATCTTCCTGGCCTTATCCCATTCTATTTAGGGTTGCCGCAACACTTTTTTAACTCCATCATAATTCTTTGAAATAAAATTAAGATCCATTGGCCAGATACATGATGGATCTAGTGAGAATTGTTTTTCTCATTGGATCCTACACAAATCAGATCAGAGTTCGGCAACGGTCTCAAACTTAAACAGCTCTTTCTAGTACTGATAACTAGTTTTTCGCCACCATTCGTGGATGTTAGATGTCTAGGACACTTTAGGCACCCCCAGAAATTACCCCACTACGATAAAAATAAGTCGTGCTTGCCATCTACGATACCAACCTTCGTCACAGTCAATATTATATATCTGCACCATATTTCAATGGAACATCCTTAATTTCCTCTGACACTATGTCTAGAACATGGCTGTCCTTCTGGCTTCTACTATAGATAGACAAGACCTAGACAGCTACAACTAAACTCTATTACACAAATTCCTAGAATTGATTAACCATGTCCAGGAGTAGATATCTCACAGAGACCCAACTTTATAGCATTGTTGGGCAAGGGTATGGGCGATATAAGATTCAGCTAGGTCATCATCATCATTTGCCTGGCTTTTCGTAACTTTTTTGTTGTTGCTGTCGGCTTGAGTTTTATCGGGATACAGTTGAATACCAATATTTTGCACGAAGCGGCTGCCTATCGACGTCCAAAACCCAGTTGTTAGGTAACACAATACCACTTAGCATGACTGGTGGCTATCTGCTGGTTTAGTTAGGAATGTTACCTGAAATATCAATACGGCTATACCTACCTCTGGTATTACAAATTCCGCCATGGCGATCACCTAAGTACTATTCATAAAGTCATTTCCCTGCTGGTTTGCCGTATAAAATTAAATAAAAACATGACTATATGCGCATGTCTGTTACGTTGACGAGATAGTCCAACACGCCCGATCGTAAACACCATGCTACACTTCATATCGTGCGGTTGTAATCTGGGTCTCTGTTGAACTATCTACTCCAGTACGTATTTACAGAGTGTCTTGCGTAAGTTATAAAGCTGCTTGGAGAAATGGTCTTTGAAGGTGATTGTCTAACCGTGTACCAACTTCAACTGCGCCATTGCAATCTTTTAACCCATTGCTCTATATTCGATAGACATCAAAGTATAGATATTTATGAATATTATGGCTTGAGGTCGATTAGAGCTTTTTGTTTGTTAACTACGACATGATAGACATACGCTTGACCAATGCTTCAACGGGGAGAAGGCTTCTGCAACCAGTGTAGTTTATAGTCAGATAAACAGCGTATTTTGCGACCAAAACTTAAGTACCTACTTAAACAAGGCATAACTTAATAAACGCAAGCTCAAACTCAAATCATTTATTTCAATTGGACCTTTACGGCACTTTTGAATGTCGATAAAACGAAAAAAAAGTAGCTGCAGTCACAGACACAAGACATAATAACTTGAGAAAGTACTGAAGTTGCCCATTCCCTAACGTAAAAGACCTCTCTTAGTGATGGATGACTCAGACCATTATACTCAATATTTTTTGTAAATATTTAACTGTTTTTGCACTTTTACCATGCATTAATACATCTTGATTTGCAAACCTCCTTTCGCTTCTCCTTCTGAAACAACTTACACTTTCAAGACTTTGGCGGCAATATTATGTGGTTCAATAGACTTGTGTAGGTACTGAAAAAAACGATTTAGTCCGTTAGTTAGATTATCAAAAAATATTTGACCCGTATTTCTTCTTTTGTTACGTAAACCAAAATTGACAAAGATACGACGATTTTTAAATTCGTCACACCGTGGTATAATTTTTTGTGCGTTCTGACGTCACGAGCCTCCACTTTCGAGTTTTTATCTTTGTAAATATTAATTGATTTACAAAAGCAAAAAATACGTGTCCACTATTTTCCACAATTCTATCTGAAGATTAGATAGATTTGCAAATTATTAATGGTGGAAACTAGCCTATTCAATCATGTCGTTTTTTTAGAATAATCCTTTGAATCTCGAAGAGGGCTTTAACAGAGACAGAGCGTCGAACCTTTGCTATGTCCTTCATACAAACAGATTGTAACTGTATAGATATTCTTCGCGTGTTTGGCCTCAGGACAAATGGCGAATGAGACATAATAATTATATTATAAAATATTAAGACACGCTTCTGTATTGTAATTTATTGTTATGAACTATTTATTAGAGCGAGAGTAACCTATCACGATCAGGGGACAGATTAAAGAAAGCCGGTAAGTATCAATAAAGAGTACATATCTTTATGTAAATGTGAAAATTGATTGTAAAAGTTAGAGGTAAGTAGATGGAAAAACAGAAAGAAAGAAAATTTAGTTTAATTGAAATGTAAAACACGTTATTAATAATACAAAATGAATAAACAAACAACACTAATAATGCCTAAAGCCACACACAAACAGAAACCAACCTACTGTCACAATTTCACAAACCTACTGTTAGAGAAGTAGCGACGATAGTTAAACAATAGCGTCATGCGACCGATTCGGTCGGCGTTCACAGACGAGGGCAGGGTTTATTTATTTGATTGTCTTTTGTTGATTGGTTCCGCAGTTAAAGTTACAAATGAAATGTCATCGAATTTCAAAGATGTCATTCACATAAGAGACATTTTATATCCGACCCGGAACAAAATCTGTTTGACTGTAAACAGTAAGTTATTTTAGTACACCACTTCACAAGAAGTAAACACGGACTGAGTCTGCACGCAACTAAAACAACAACAATGTAACAACACTTCCGAATCGCAAAACAACCAAAAACCAACGAAATTCCTATATATTTCTGTTACGAATTAATTAGCTGATAGTTAGCTTAATGGATTCAAAAGTAAAGATAACTTTAATAAGCCTGAATTTGAATAAAGCGTCCCACGCGTAAGTTATACTGGCCGGTTGCTAACAGATATTCGCCGTTTGAATTATTCATTATAATCAGTGCACTTATACAGGTCCCGTTTTATACAGAATTACTTGTAATTGTGTCTGTTTGTGTAGGGAAAGCTTTCGAAATCATGAATAGACGATTTTACTTGTAGGACATTTGAATGCGAACATATACCTACAGGGTGTAAACAGACTCGCTACGAAACCGTCAACCAAGCATTCTGTACATCAAACTAAGTAACACTACGCAAAAATTATTGCTGAGGAACGGCTTTTTTTTAGGTGAAAATCGCATTTACTGTATTTAATATAATGCACTCTAAACATTTTGCTCATTGAATAAAAGTAAGGGGTGCCTAATCGTGTTTGTCATTTTCGTCAACGGATGGCACAGCTCAAGGCCCCGATTCTCTTATTGCAATAGTGTCACGATAGTCTTTCATTGATCTCATAATTGTTCATTTTGACAAGTTTAGTGATCTATTAACATCATGGCGTCATTATGACTATCCAATGAACAATCACGGACATTGCATTGAAAGAAATAGCTTATAATAGTATTCTCATACATAATGACAAATTAATGACTGACTTAGGCGATAATCTGCCAAGATTTGGACAGTTCCTTTGAGAATTAGAGCGGAATTTGCTCAATTAGCACTATTTTATATTGCAATTTATATAGGCTTCTTTAATAAAGATAATTTAAAAAACTTGTACGAAAATAAATCAGAATACCGGCCACTAGAAATAAAACAAATAAACATAAAGTAGAAATGTCACATTTGACTTTGACAGATAAACAGATACAATGAGTTGGATAGTTGCACATTTATCCACGTTCCACATTACTTTTTATGTTTTTTGTTATTAACGAACTTCTTACTACTTCAAATTACGTTTATCACAAATAAATAATATGTAAAAATATATATTAATGAAATCTGGCACGAATAACAGTTTAAATTTAATAGTACCTATATTTTCGAAAATAATTTCTATTAACAGGTTTTTTAATAATGACAATACAACAATGTCATTTAAACACAATTACGAGACCATTGATCGAACCACTATGATGAATTTAGCAGAATATGAACTTTAAGCAAAATGGCAATAGCGTTCCCATTGTCATTCACCAACAATTATGAGATCAATTAAAGACTATGGTGACACTATTGCAATAACAGAATCGGGGCCCAGTTTGATTGTTCGGTGGCAACTATGTCGTCTACGAGCATCTCGCCGCCGGAAGGTAAGTACGCTTCTTTTTTCAGTTCTTGGACGACATTCGGTGAAACCCATAATCCACCGGTCATCACTTCGCCTTGCCAGGTCTCCTTCCTGCTCAACTCTATTTGAGTTCCGTAACTCGAATTCCAATAAGAAAGAAAGATTGAAAAAGCATTTATTAGCCCAATAGGACAAAACACACGAAACAATTAATGGAAATATCGAATATCGTTAACTTTTGTGCGTTTTCGGATCCACTTCAGTTACTATTCCTTTATTTTAATGTAAAATTACATTCTCTGCCCGCAGCACTCGATTTATGATAACACGGCTAAAATAAAAAATAAATCAACAATGGATCTTGAAATATTCAAACGAACGACGCGTAAAATCAGCTGTTCACTTCCTGCCTAGCTAAAGATTTGTCCCTTACACGCTTATTGTACATCATCCAAACTATATACCTATAAATTCTAGTTCCTACGTGATGGAAAACGAGCCTAACGTCCTTTATTGAGGACAATTCCATTCCCAAGCCAATCAAACTCCGTGAAAGTCAAAGGATTTTTGTTTTATCTGTTTCTTTTTACAAATTTTCAACGGCTAACCACAATATTGCTTTCCGTTCATGCCAGGATGAAATTATTTTGGTTGGATGAACAATGTTTTGAATACCTGTACCAAAAAAGCCGGGTAAGTGCGAGTCGTACACGCACACAAAGGGTTCCGTAACACGAATCAATAATATGTAGGTAATAACAATACTTTTAACATTTACTGATAGATCAATAATTTACACTCACAGCAAAACACATGTTTTCATAGTATATTAAACTGCACCAGCTGCTGTAGTTTCACGAAAAAGTTCCGTCTCTTAAAAGACAAAAATCAAATGTTATTCAAATCAATTTCCTTTATCTAAAAACTATTTTACACACATCTCTCTTTTTATTTATTTTTTCAGAATTTCCCGCCTCTTAAAGACACCTGATCTGCTTCAGCTGTGAGGTTCCAAAAATCTCTGAGTTTAATGGCTGTGACATTGCACAGACAGACAGATAGGACGAATCTATAAGGGATCCGTTTTTGCCATTTGGCAACGGAACTCTTAAAGGCATGGGTAGGATGGATGGTTTCATAGGCCTCGGAATGCGCCACCGTAGGGATCCTCACTGACGGTAGGAGGGGTATCCATCGGACCCCTCGCGTCCGGTCCTGATTCAATCCATGGTCCGGAGTACGGAGCGAGACGGAATGGGAAGCCATCATCTCCTTCTGCGAAGCAGTCATGCTAGCGAAGGAGGTGGCGGAACGAGAGAGGGAGAGAGCCTCTCGCTCCAGCCGCCGCGGGACACCGAGCGTTGGGGGCCACGTGGTGGCTACCGGCCACCGCAGACGCGAGCCTGTGGACGGTTAGCTATGGGCTAGCTCGCCGTCCGTCCGTCTTATGATGACAGGTCGTGTCGACGGCGCGTTCGTGTTCCACGCGCACCTCAAAGAGATGTCAGCAAAGTGTAGGGGCCCGCTAGGTTCGGAGCCTGCCGGGGCTGCGGGACTGTTCTAAAGAGATACCGCGACCCGTAAAGGGCGAGGAAGGAATATGGATGTTTTTTAGTAAGTAAAAGTCTGACACTCCCTCCCGCTCCGCTAAGAGTGGGATTTGATGATTTCCCATCCGAAAAAAAGGCTCTCGCATTTATCGAAGCAGAGGCAGTTTTTAAAACAACGACAGACAATTTACTGATCATTTCCTCTCAAAAGAGTTGGT
Source organism: Xestia c-nigrum (assembly GCA_916618015.1). NCBI lineage: Eukaryota > Metazoa > Arthropoda > Insecta > Lepidoptera > Noctuidae > Xestia > Xestia c-nigrum. The sequence goes on along the minus strand of OU745258.1, from coordinate 6,870,213 downwards.
AATCATGGTGCAGACAACTTTAATATAAATACTGTGTGAATAATCAATCTGATCCCACTCAGCAATGGACGCCAACTGGCATTGACATTTTTTGGTTTAAGCTTAATTATTTACAAAATAGTGAAAAAGTGCGGGTGGGTGATGGTGTAGTGGATAAGGACGGCGGAAAGTATGGGTTTGATTCCTGGTTGAAATTGTTTGATGCACTTAGTTGAAATGCTGCTTATTATTTAAAAATAAATTAATGTATCGAAAGGTTACGTGGTTAGTAGATTATTATATCAATAGGCGGTAATATGCCAATTGTACCTAAATTTACAGTCACGCAGTTTTATTCATAACACTGAAGTACGGTTACAAAGGAAGGCATTGTAGAAAAAATGAACTAAAAAGAAAATCTATTTGCGAATTAAATTGCTCCTTACAAAGTTATATCAGACATATTTTTTACAAACAATTATAGTTTCTGTAAAAAATCCATATTTCTTTAGTGTGCTATTTTTGTACGAAGCCATCTTATTCAACCTGCAAGAAAACCTACAAACGAAAACTGACTTCATGAACGACTGAAACACAAAACATTGAACTAAAAAGAAACTCTATTTGCGAATTAAATGGCTCCTTACAAAGTTATATCAGACATATTTTTAGAAACAATAGTTTCTGTAAAAAATCCATATTTCTTTAGTGTGCTATTTTTCTACGAAGCCATCTTATTCAACCTGCAAGAAAACCTACAAACGAAAACTGACTTCACGAACGACTGAAACACAAACACACGAAAAAAAACACAACTACCCTCAATATTGAAACAATCGCAAGTAAAGCTACCTCTGTAAACATGATCTGTGCACAAATGAATAATAGTTATTTTATTTTTCGATTGTCCACTGCGGTTCGTCGAAGCTGGCTGTCCAAGAATTAATAACGAACGGTACTGGGTTCGTAACCACGACAATCTGCTGCCTTTTTGAGTGTGCACAATTTTTTTCGGTGCATTTTTTTTCGTTTTTTTTCTATTCAGTGCCCGATAGTTTTTTGCGGTCGATGACCGTCCCCGCTTTTATAAATGCAATGGACTTTTTTTAATGGACGCCTATGAGTTTTTGGTTAGCGATAATTATGTTGTTTAAATTGGATGTGTGTTTTTTGTTTGTTTTTTAAATGTGAGTTGTGTGTAACGTGAAAATTGGATTGATTGTTCAATGTAGCGACAGTGTTTCATTGTAGAACAATATTTAATGACTAAGTTTACGAAGACCTGAGTTTTTTCATTTTGTAAATGGGCACCTTGTTTTTTATAAGTGAACTGTACCATTTAATTGTACTTCTGTGTGTTGAGCTTGAGCTATGTCTTTCGTGTGCACTTAATAAATAATTTATGTATCTATCTATCTCTGATTTTGATTTCAATGGTTTTAGAAATCAATGAGTAGGATAAATGACTTGGAACAAAAATACTGCACCAAATCTGTTGTTTACGTGATTTAAAGCATTTCCTGCATTATCAGTGAAATAATTGCAGCGCTGATTGTATCGTTGACCTAGTGGTCGCAAGCGGTCCTACTGAGCATGAGATCCCGGGTTCGATTCCCAAGATTGATTTGTCAGTAGCAACACGAAGTACGAAATTATGCCCGGTTAATGTCAATAGGCTTATTACAGGAGCCCTAATTCTTTTATCTGGCGAAATATTGTTGAAGGTTCTAAGTACAGATAAGTCACCGTCAAGTTATAAAATTAGATTGTAAGTAGGGTTTCTATCATAATCTATCTAGCGAGATTGTAAACTCTGATTGAGATTGTCAAAGAACATACTGCTTACAATATAATTCGGTAGATTATGATCTATCGAAGTGAAACCGTAATATTGGGAAATGCACGCGACGTAAGCATCTCTGCCCCTAGAATCGGGACTTGGGGCACCCCGGCGTTAGGTTAGTTAGGTTCCTTTAAACCCTGAAGACAGAAATAGTAGCCCCGCGTGGCAGGGCTCCATCGACTTCGCTTTTTAAGGGAATATAAAGTGTTTAGAGGTTAGGTTATAATAATTCTCAATCTACCGACAAATAATGCGTCATAACGTAAGCAGTATGTTCGTTTGACTACCTTTCGAGAGTTTACAATCTCGCTATTTATATTACAATCTAACGTTTTAACAATGTGACACGCTGAATAAACATTTCTGTGTAATCCTCTGGGAAAAACAGACAGGGTGTAATGTTATGTAACTTTTCATAGTATTCGTTGGTAAAAAATAATTTGAAACTTTTAGACATCCAGTTTTCCATCATCGTTTTATTTAGGGTAATATGCTCATTCATTTCTTTTTTGTACTTAGGTATATATTATTTAACATTTAATAATTTAATAAAATATAGTTGCCCATCGGCATCAGTACCAAGGTCCTTGCTGCCGCGCGCTGGTATTCAGGGTTTCAGAGAGATAATAGTAGCCAGAAGTAACTACTGCTTTCTAACTGTTTTCAACGCTTTCAACGTAATTATTATTTTGTTGACATCGATCAGCTCGGCCAACAGTCCAGTGCTAAAATAATATCAGTCGCTCGGGTTAATCTTTAGGTTAATAATAATAATAATAATAACAACAAACAAATATCAACATTGAGAACATACTTTGACAATAAAAGCTCCACTTCAACCCTACACAAAGCAATAGTTTATAATGACAAGAAACTTACCCCTTTGAACATGTATGACAGGACAACACAAAGTAATGAACAACAGACTGACCGACAGACAAAAATCGCTGAATGGACCCAAAAGTCACTGCATGGGAGACACCGACACGACCTTAATCTACCTAACGTCGACAAGTTAGCGTTGAACGAATGGTTGAGGCGTGGAGAACTGTTCCCTGAGACAGAAGGGTTTATGATAGCAATTCAGGACCAAGTCATAGAAACCCGGAATTACCAGAAACACATTATGAGAGTTCCTCACACAGTAGACATATGTAGGCGATGCAATAGTTCTTCGGAAACCATTCAGCACGTCACAGGTGCGTGTAAAGCAATAGTCCAGACCGATTATAAGCACAGGCATGATCAAATTGCGAACATAATTCATCAAAAATTAGCAATAAAATATAAATTCATCTCCACACCTCCAGTACCCTACTATAAATACCAGCCTGAAACAGTTCTTGAAAACGCCACTCACAAGTTATACTTCGACCGAGGTATCTTCACCGACAAAACAATACACTACAATAGACCAGACATCACTTTATTAGACAAATGTAACAAAACCGCGTTAATCATAGACATCGCCGTACCAAACACGCACAACCTACAAAACACAATAGCGGAAAAACTCGCAAAATATATTGACCTTAAACTAGAAATCACCCGAATGTGGAGTCTCAAAAATGTCGCCATAGTCCCAATAGTTTTATCAACAACAGGTGTTATACCTAAACAGCTCCATCAATCTTTAAAATCACTTGATTTACCACCATACACATATCAAAGCCTTCAGAAGGCTGCAATTCTTAATACTTGCAGGATTGTCCGATTTTTTTTACAAAATGATAATGAGGCTATTATCACCACCTCACACACTCAACCCTCACAGACACAGTTGAATGGACACTCATCATCACACAATCTGACTAGATCATCATCTCATTATATCACCACTCTCTTGGGGTAGTACTTGGCTTCGGCCCGTACTATTCTATTAATCCGGCATAACGCTGAGCTGCGTAAAAGTATGAAAAGAATAATAATAATAATATCATTTAATTCGGGTAACAAAAGACCCATATCACATATACCTTACAGACTAACATACATATTTATTAAAACTACAAAAACATAAATAAAACTATTGAACACGAAGAGACGGCGTCATGTTGCGCTGCGTGGTGTCGCGTAGCCTTCCGCGGAATCGCCGATACACGACACCTTTCGGCCAAAACTCTTCCTTGAGGAAGGTCTCAATGTCATGAGTCGGCACTCGCACCACGAACGATTTAAAATTCGTGTTGTGGCGCGACTCCAACTTCTCGACCCTCACTGTCCAGTTGGTCTTCGCTCGGACGTACTCCACGATCTCCTCTACCTTCGTGGTGTGAAGTAGTCGTGAAACATAGAGCTGCGTCGTTGGTATCGCCGGACGCAACACACTGGGTCCTTCCTGCGCGGTACCGCACTGGTTCCGACTAGGTGGCTTCTTCCTTAAAGAAGGTTAAGCCGTGCTTGCCTAGGTTGGTCTGTGGATGGGTGACCACCCACATACCGAGTTTCCTCCATGCCTCGAAAAGGACGCTAAGCAGTTGGTCCCGGCTGTCATTTGTAGATCTTTGACAGTCGGTACAGGTAGTCAGTCGCCCAAAAAGTCTGACAACCAGTCTTACCACAAGAGGTATCGTAGTATCCCAGTACTAACTGGGTTGTTTAGGTCAGATAGGCAGTGGCTCCATGTAAAATACTGGTATTCAGCTGCATCCGGTTAGACTGGAAGCCGACCCAAACATAGTTGGGAAAAGGCTAGGCCGATGATGCAGACCATAGACCTCTCAAGCTGCGCTAAAACACCCCGTTCTCCGCCAATTTATTTCACCATTTCAGCCGAAAGACGTCCACTACTGGACATAGGCCTCCCTCAAGTGTGCCCACATTGACCAGTCCCGTGCGACTCGCATCCAACGGATTCCCGCAACGTTCACCAAGTCATCGGTCCACCTAGTGGGAGGCCTTCCAACGCATCGTCTTCCGGTTCACGGTCGCCACTCCAGAACTTTTCGGCCCCATCGGCCATCCGTTCTCGAGCAATGTGCCCTGCCCACTGCCACTTAAGTTTGGCAACTCTTCGGTCTACGTCGGTGACCTTGGTTCTCTTGCGGATGTCTTGTCTTCATTTCTGATTCGATCAAGCAAGGAAATTCCTAGCATAGCCCTATCCTTGGGTGACTTTCCTTTGCCTTTTGATAAGGCCTATTGTGAGCGACCACGTTTCGGTCCCGTATGTAATCACTGGCACACACCAATTTATTTACCCCAATCATATATTCCACTACATCATTTCCAGCTAAACTTAACTTATCCATTATGTACACTTCTTTTCAGGTAGAACCACGTCGGTCGGTTAAACAATGTTTGTCATATAGCGGCAGTCAGTGATAATTAATTTATACAATACCGCGACGCGTTTACAAGCACCGCGCTAGTAACACACAGGATACGGTTAGTGAACTTTATTATGGTAAGTATTTAGGCTTCAGATTTTGTTTGTTCTCAAGTTAAGATAGTGTGCCTGCTGCTAAAAGTTTTACAGTTTGACCTGAGTGATTGTGTTGGTGACTAACAACCATGGACCACGGGTGATGCCACGGGTGAACACTGAAAGCCAGCGCTGTGCTGTGGGCAGGGTAGGGGTACCATAGGACATCATCATGTGGAGTGAAAACCTGCTGGTCGCAGTCACAACAGTCAAACTGGTGACTTTTTGTGCCGTCCAGTTAAATTGATAAATATTTCTTGTGCATTGTATGTTTAATGTGTTTTTTTTTAATTTTGTGTGAAACAGCGATAAATTCTTGGAACGAAATGGCCAAACATTCAAATCCCTTGAAAAAAAATAAATCAAAATGATTTAATCAAATTCTACGTAAAATATCTACTCATAATAATTAACGTTTCCGGACATACAGAATATTAGACAGTTCACTAAAACGTACAATAATACCAATATCCACTTATTCCTCACCGAATACAAAACACAGCATACCATGTTCTACCCCAAGCCAGCCGGTTTCGATGTTCAATTTATTTTTGGCCCTCAGTGATCGTTGCTTTGAGGTGCATTAATATGTTTCCAGCTAATTTTTAATGGATACCGAATAGTTTTATAACAGCTTTTCCTACGGACAATTTGTGGTGACAGTATCGAAGGGAAATAAGTGACTTTACACTTTCAGACTGTCAATTAGTCGATTTCGGTAACAATATTGTATTATGACATGGAATCAGAATGTGAGGATCAGTGTGTGTGTAAGTGTGTGAGTAAGTTCTAGAGCGATTGTGTTTTGTTTTTGTTTGTGTGAGATGTTGAGTCGTTAAGTGACAGTGGAATGAATGTGTGATATTTTTCTTTATCGTAGTTGGGGTTAAAGTTTTCAGGAGGAAGGAGGTTTTTAGTCCGTCAGTTAGATTGTCCAAATATATTTGATCCGTATTTTTTTTTTTGTTATGTAAACCAAAATTGACGATTGTAAATGCTCAATGCGTCACGCCTTAGTATAATTCGACGTACGAGCCCCCACTCCTGAGTTTTAAAGCGTTCTATCTTTGTCAATATTCATTGATTTACAAAAACAAAACAAACGTGTCCATTATTTTCAATACTCTAACTGACGGGCTAAATAGATTTTGATGACGACAGTCGTCATGCCTATTATTTACATTACGTAGAATAAGAACAAACAAACCTGTCACGTTGGCACTTATGGAGCAAGCAGAAACCCACCACGCGTTCCCAATGCAGGGTGGACGGTGTCTTGCCGGAGTTGCGGGCCTGTTGGAAAGAGATACCGCGGCCCCGGAACATAAAGGGCGAGGAAGGAACATGGATGGGTTTTAGTCAGTAAAAGTCTGACACTCCCTCCCGCTCTGCCCAGAGAGAGAAGTTATTTGATGATTTCCCATCCTAAAAAAAAAGAAAATAGGGTGGACGAACGTGTCACAAGTTCTAAAAGTGTCTTTTTTTTTTCGTATGTGAAATCATCAAATGACTCGTCCCGCTCTGGGCGGAGCGGGAGGGAGTGTCAGATTTTTACTGACTAAAACCCACCCATGTTCCTTCCTCGCCCTTCATGTTCCGGGGCCGCGGTATCTCTTTCGAACAGTCCTACAGCAGGGTGTCCTCACCCTAACATATACTTCATGTAATCAAACAGTGAGTTACTTTGTTACGTGTTCCTTTATAGTGTGGTTAGCGCCTAATCTGATGTCAAAGTTTTATTCCGCTTAAGATGAACGGCAAGGACGGGACTGCGTCAGGTTTTGCGACAATCATGTGATTTTGGAGATTTGGCGCTAAATTGTAAGTATTTCTTATTTGTTTTCAACCATACGTATCTTTAAAATTAAGAAAATTATAAGGACATAACAAAAATATATACAGGATGTAAATCAGACTCTTCGCGAAGCCGCTAGCCAACCATTCTGTACATCAAACTAAGTAACGATAAGCAAAAATGATTGCTGGGAAATTACTTTTTTTTTGGGATGAAAAATCACGTTTGCGGTAAAACTTATTTTTTCAATACACTTCGTCGACAACTGCTTCTTTTCGTACTACGATTAAGTTCAATTGCAGTATATTTCACACACGTGCGTTTTTCGTGTTTTTCCACACATGTGCAGAAAGCAAAATTGCCACAGATAACTATACCGATACTTAGTCCAAACAGGTCAATGCATAATTAAAGAAAAAAACATTCACATCTAACTATAGAGTCTGAGGTGAATGAAACATGTGTTTCCAAAATAAACTTATTTTGGAAACACGTTTTAATGTAAGAATTTTAACGACTCCCACGCTCTTATACATCCACCAGCATAATGTATTGAGTGCATTATAGTACATTTTGATACAAGTGGAGAAAGTTTTGTTATTGTAGTTCAAGGCGGTATTAACACACGAGCCGTAGGGCGAGGGTGGTTTTGAGCCGAGAACTGCAATAACAAAGGTCCACGTGTATCTAACGTCGTTTTTCAATACACTTTTGGAGCAATAAAATAAAAGAATGTACTTACAATATCAATTGTGTTATGAATTATTATGAGACTATGATTTTTTTTTCTCCGCGCTTTGCTTTCGCCAGGTTGAAGGAGAAGCAAAAGTATGAAGGTATTATTCAGCCTAATTTTTTTTTTTGATATACTAATATTTCAGGTTTTTTTGAATTTAGAACATAAATAAATGTTAATTTGTTTAATATTAGTTTTAAAGAATCATGTTTATCTATGATATTGAATTTATGAACACAATTAGAATACGTCATATTAAAAAAAAAAAACAGTTTTTAGTGGTTTACTTGCGCTTACCCCTTCACGGTGTACGGGTGTGATGTTATGTTATGAACTAGTGTAAACAATAGCCAGCAATTAGATTTCAGCATTCCCAGTCCATTAGCTATCATTTCTTGAGGAGTTCCGTTATCTATCAGATCTTCACCAAATTGAAATAGGACCACTTTAAGAAAGTACTCTTCCAAAAACTACCCAAATTGCATCAAGTATGAAATTTGAAGAGTTCTCTCAATTACTCCAGGATCCCATCGTCAGACCCTGATTTGATGATTTTGATGATTATGGGACCACTTGGGTAGTATACACTTTCAAACAAAAAAATAACATTTCAAATCGGTTCAGCCATCGGCTCGTGTGTTAATACCGCCTTGAACTACAATAACAAAACTTTCTCCACTTGTATCAAAATGTACTATAATGCACTCAATACATTATGCTGGTGGATGTATAAGAGCGTGGGAGTCGTTAAAATTTTTACATGAAAACGTGTTTCCAAAATAAGTTTATTTTGGAAACACATGTTTCAGATCATAATCTAGAACAAAAAATGATCACAATGATTCCCATCATTGCGATCATTTGTCCAAGAACATGTGCCTTTCGCCTTCGTTATGAGATTGTTTACACCCTGTATACACTATACAATTTGCAGACGGGTTTTTTGATTCTTTTAATTAAATGCTACTTGTTATTTCTCGCTTCTGTCACGTTTGACCGTTCCGTTAATAAATGATTTTCTGCCTTCTTAGGATGTTATTATGTTTCTCTAAAAAGGAATCCTTAGAAAATATCTGACTTTCCGCCAGTCTGTAGTAGGCACGTGAACTTAATGAAAAACGTGATGGAAAACACAAAAAGGCGAAAATTATTGTGTGAATTATTACGTGTGTTCATTTAAGGCATTGCTGTTTAACTGGTTATGTCATAGGAATAAGCATGCATGCTTCCCCGGCCCTCTAAGGTCCATGTTCACCAAAAAGATGACAGTCTGATTATCTAAAAACAGCTGTTTAAGACACATTTTTGTATGGGAACATTGACAGCTGTTTTTGGATAATCAGACTGTTATCTTTTTGGTGAACATGGACTTAAGAAGGCCGGCGAAGCATGCGTTTTTCGTACAAACGTAATACCAACATAATATGAAAATTAAACATGTTTTAAGGTAAATAAATAAAATAAAATTTATTGTGTCAAATACTTGACTGAGGTAGTGTGTATTTATTTCGATTGGATTACAGAAATCTTTGTTCCCAAATAAATATTTTAAAAGGACAATGATATAAAGATGAGATGATGAGGAATTTAAAAATTATATAGAAAAGTCGATTTTTTCTAATAACTCTTGTGTAAATCAGCGTCCATTCAAAATATGTGTTTGGCAACCTATATATTCGCCAGATTCGAAACCTATCATAATTCTCAACTTTAACAATGAGTAGCACTCACTCGGTTTTTGTAAAATTATGGTGTTCAGCTGCATCCGGTTAGACTAGAAGCCAAGGCAAGACAAGGCGAGGCAGATGATGAGCTTGCGGAGCATAACTTATTTTCTCCAAGGTGTCGCTTTGGTTTCTTACAGACCATCAAACTGAACAACTTTCTCCACGAGACCACCTTCGTAATCGCGGAAAAATAACCAACGGCTTTATATAAAACTAGCTTTTGCCCGCGACTTCGTTCGCGTGGAATAGTGACTTCCGGCAGATTTTTGGTTTTACCCACATAGTTCCCGATCTCGCGGGATCTCTTCAAAAATGAAATGTGGAAGATATTCTATTATATTTTTCATACCTTTTTACTATTTATTTACATTTTTCCGATTTCCGATGAATTTTCAGTACTGAATTGATGCCGACTCTTGACCAATAGATGGCGCTGTATGTCCGGAATAAATTTTATTTTTTGTAATAAAAACTATCCTATGTCCTTTCTCAAGTTCCAAACTATGTCTGTACCAAATTTCGCACAAATCGGTTCAGTAGTTTAGGCGTGAAGCAAAGACAGACAGACAGACAGACAGACAGAAAGACAGACAGACAGAGTTATTTTACTAGCTGACCCGCGCAACTTCGTCTGCGTAAGACGAACCAATAGTTCCTAAAATTAGCGCGTTCAACCAACCTAACAAACAAACTCTGCAGCTTTATAATATTAGTGCAGATTGAAGTCAGTAACAATTTATTTTTTCTCGAATAGGTTTACATTAAACGCCAAAATATTCTTAACTTAACTTTTTAACTTATGTTTTTCCAAATAAGGACTCTTCCCTCGACAGCCTTACGTTTCTATCCTTGGACACTCGACAATATCATACTCCAGCTAGGTCGAAAGTTCTCATCAAGTGGCATGAAATGAGCCGATACACGTTCATGCTGCTTCAAACTGTTGGGGACCTCTCGCATCTGCCTTCCTTCTCCAAAGTCAGACCTTCAATGGTAGTCATACTCCAGGTAGGTCAACAAAATACGATGTAAATGCTGTAAACTCTTGAAAACCTATTGCAATTTCTTTTCGTCTCCAAGCCTCCATCATGAGACCTTCGATGACAGTCATATTCTAGCTATTTCTAAAGTTCTCATCAAGGTGCATTAAGTGAGCCCAATGACGATTTAGCTGCTGTTAACTGTTGAGGATCTCTTACTACTACTACCTTCAGTCTCCTTTGTTAGACCATCGATGACAGTCATGCTCCAGCTAGGTTTACAGTTCTTATCAAGATGCACGAAATGAGCTGTCATGGGCCTCGGAATGCGCCACCGTCGGGATCCACACTGACGGTAGGAGGGGTATCCATCGGCGTCGAGTCGACGTTGAAGTACCTAGGACTCGTCCTCGACAGCCGGTGGAACTTCGTTGAGCATTTCCGACGTTTGGCCCCCAGGCTGGAACGGACAGGGGCTGCCTTCAGGCGGCTCCTGCCCAACCTTGGGGGGCCGAACGCCTCCTGCCGCAGGCTCTACGCGGGAGTCGTGCGGTCCATGGCCCTCTACGGGGCCCCAGTGTGGGCGCGTTCGTTGAAGCGGCGAGCCGCTCACCATTTGAACGCGCCCCAAAAAGTGGTGGCCGTGAAGATGGTCCGTGGGTACCGCACGATCTCTCGCGAGGCGGCGGGCCTGCTTGCCGGATTGCCGCCGTGGGATCTGGAGGCGATAGTCCTCGCGCGCCTGCATGAGTGGCGCGCGGAGGTACTACGCCGGGGGGAAACTCCGCTGCCGCGGCAAATTGCCGCTCAGCGGACTGACCTCCGGCGCGATCTCATGGCGACATGGAGAGAGCGACTGTCGCAACCCCGTGCAGGGCACGCCACGATAGTGGCGGTAAGTCCCCTCTTTGAGGAGTGGCTGGAGAGGCGCCACGGCGTCCTCACCTTCCGCCTGACGCAGGTCCTCACCGGACACGGATGTTTCGGGAGGTACCTGCACCGAATCGGGCGGGAGGAATCGCTCGGGTGTCTCCACTGCGAGGATCGACCGGAGGACACGGTGGAGCACACGGTGGAAGTCTGCCCTGCGTGGGCGGAGCTCCGCCGTGTCCTCGTGGCGGCGATCGGCGGCGGCGACCTCTCGCGTCCGGCCCTGGTTCAATCCATGGTCCGGAGCGAGACGGAATGGGAAGCCGTCGCCTCCTTCTGCGAAGCAGTGATGCTAGCGAAGGAGGTGGCGGAACGAGAGAGGGAGAGATCCTCTCTTCCCGGCCGCCGCGGGAGACGCAACGGGCGTCGGGGGCCACGTGGTGGCTACCGGCCATCGTAGATGCGGGCCTGTGGACGGTTGGCTATGGGCTAGCTAGCCGTCCGGCCGTCTAACGACGACGACAGGCCGTGTCGACGGCGCGTTCGTGTTCCACGCGCGCCTCAAAGAGTGTCAGCAAAAAGAGAGGGGCCCGCAAGGGCCGAAGCCTGCCGGGGTTGCGGGCCTGTTCGAAAGAGATACCGCGGCCCCGGAACGTAAAAGGCGAGGAAGGAACATGGATGGTTTTTAGTCAGTAAGAGTCTGACACTCCCTCCCGCTCCGCCCAGAGTGGGGGGGGTCATTTGATGATTTCCCGTCCTTAAAAAAAAAAAAAAAAAGGTGCATTAAGTGAGCCCAATCACGATATAGCTGCTGTTAACTGTTGAGGATCTCTTGCTTTTTTTTACTACCTTTAATCTCCATTGTTAGTCCATCGATGACAGTCATGCTCCAGCTAGGTTTAAAGTTCTTATCAAGATGCACGAAATGAGCCGACACATGATATAGCTGCTGTAACTGATCACAGTCAAACTTCAGACAGGTCTAAAGTTGTCAAAAAGGTTTATGAAATAAGCCCCAAAACGATCTTCTTCTTTATCGTGTGGTTAGTGCCTAACCTGTTGTCAGAGTTTTTATGCCGCCCAAGGTCCTCTGTCTTCCTGCCCGGGGTTGCGGGCCTGTTCGAAAGAGATACCGCGGCCCCGGAACATAAACGGCGAGGAAGGAACATGGATGGGTTTTAGTCAGTAAGAGTCTGACACTCCCTCCCGCTCCGCCCAGAGTGGGAGAAGTCATTTGATGATTTCCCATCCTAAGAAAACAAAAAAAAAAGGTCCTCTGCCTTGGTTTTACATGCCGTCGAAAAATAACTCTCAGGCATGCTGTGGTTTTCTCACGATGTCTTTCTTCACCGAAGCAAGCGATCTTTCCTTCCTTATCGTGTTGTTGCCTAACCTGGTGTAAGAGTTTTTATGCTGCCCATGGGTCTCTGACTTGGCTTAACATGCCAAATGTCTCTCAGGCATGTTGGTTTCCTCACGATGTTTCAGTAAGCGATGATATACAATACGCACATGAATTCGAACACAACTATTTTCAATAAAAATGGGACAAATTTTGCTAAACACGCCTTTTAATAAAAATATTCATGAAAATCGGACTTCTCTGGAAAAAGTTACGCGTCATCATCATCATCATCATCCATAGTCCGACTTCACCGACTGCTGGGTACAGGCCTCTCTTTGTTTGTGCCAAGCTCCACGCTCTTGTGCCAGTCTCATCCAGGATATTCCTGCAATGGCAACAATATCGTCTGCTTATCTCACCGCTGGACGACCAAAACTTCAGTTTGGATTTCTAGAATGAATGCCACTTGGTCACAGCTTTACTCCACCTGACATCAACGCGCCTTGCTAGGTGTCCTGCCCTACTCCATTTGAATTATCATCATTCATCATTATTTCAGCCGAAAGACGTCCACTGCTGGACATAGGCCTATCAAGTGTCGCCACATTGACCGGTCTCGTGCAACTTCATCATTCGGTCATTTGATATTGCTCAGGCATAATATAGGTATCTACATAAAGAAAAACAGGCGTTGAATTGAGAACTTCTTCCAAAAAACCAAACTTGAGACATCTGACACGGGAGAAGTCATTCCCAGAGTGGGAGAAGTAATTTGATGATTACACATCCTAAAAAAAAAAACAAAAAAAAGACATCTGACACGGGCGAATGCCAGTATCATTCTTTCACGGAAAATCATAACACCGTGATTCAGAAAATGGAGTCAAATGAACAACGCCATTTATAGAGCACGAAGTTAAACTGCTAAAACATATGCATGGAAATCGGTCGAAAGGACACTCTACTGGCTTTGTAGATTTTTAAAGCAGGGTCATGTTGACTATTCTCTTCTCTATCTTGTGATTTTTATTCATTAGTACCATTTTGGTTTTATAGATGTCATTGCATGTATCCTTACATCATGATGATAAGTTCTCCTTAAAAACTTTTAAGTCTTTTGATGGAGAGCACCGATTGCAAAGAAACAAAAATCAAAACTTTCTCTAACTTATGCACAAAACCACATTGGTTTTATAATTTACACGTAAAAGGGCTACGTAGAGACACACAGACACAGACGAAAATTTAAGAAATTGTAGAAAAAGGGTTCTGTGTGTGATCCTTTAACAGTTTAAGCGCCATGTTTACAGATTTATTATTTGAAATAAATGATTCCCAAACTGTCGTTTAAGTGTTTAAAAAAATGTATAAAACAATGTTTTGGAAGTATGTAAGCTTTAAAAAAAACAAAATACTTTGTTACAAAAAGTGAAAACCGGGGGGTTTTTGAACGTGCGAACCAAAGTTATTATCGGAAATCTTACAGCATTACACAAAATCAAAAAATATTTTATGTCTGTACTGAGGCTTGATGTTGCGACTCCCTGTTCGAAAGGCGGTTGCCGTCACCGACGGGCTATTTGATCTCGTGAGAATTTGTCTAAATTAGTTATTCTATTACAATGCATGTTATGACAGTTGTCAGTTGCCAAACAGTTGAAAACTATAGACAAAATGCAATATTGCTCACCCCCGTAAGTAATTAGCGTGATAATATATAGCCTATGTCCTTCCCCAGGTGGAAATACATCTCCTTGCCAAATTTCATTACGATCCGATCAGCCGTTTTGTCGTGAAAAGGTAGCAGACAGACAGACAAACAGAGTTACTTTCGCATTTATATAATGGTATGGATATAGTTTGGATTGCAATACCTACTCGACCAAATGTATGAAACTGAAAAATGGTGGTCCCATAGAGAACGTTTTTCAGTTTGATGGTCTGTAGCCCACCCTTGAATTTGACCAAGATGCAAAGCGACATCTTGGATAGAATAGCGGCATCTTGGAGAGCAGATCCAGTGCGGATCAGAGAATGTCACAACCAATGTCTCCAGCTCTTTTGTTCTAGGACTTTTTTTTTTTCACCGCATTAGGGCATTGATGATGCAAAACATACATAAATGGTTACACAAGTTAGCTTGCTTGCCAGTTTCAACCTCTGCTGAAGACAAATAGCTTAATAAAATTTAAATATAGAAAGGATTTAACGATTTCATAATCAAGACCCTAAAAGACTAAATATATTCCTAGTTAGGGACCACACACCAAGGCTAAGCATGTACATGCATTTAAATAATAACATTAAATATTTAAATTGCACATAAACAAAAGGCAAAGTATGTAGGCACTCGGAATTATACATAATGACTGAATAGGTAATAAATTAGTTTTGTAATTAACGGGTGTACCTAGGAGTAGATAATAAAACTCCGCTTAAGTACTTGAATAATAATAATATATAATGGTGCTGTTATAGCCTTATCGAGGTATGTAATAGATTTAATTATTTTGTACTATGAGGGGCCACGAGTTTGCTTCTGTGTAACTTAATAAAGCAAATAATTAACTTCCTCGAAAATTGGCTCTAATCGCACTACGATTAGGTTCAACATACAGTTGCATGGTTACAGCAGTTCTCGGCTCCATAAGCACCTTGCCTGCGGCTCGGGTGTGAATTTATCCTCGACTACAATATCAAGATTTCCCCACTTATATCAAAATGCGTTGTTCCTTTTAACCTGTCTGGTTGCTTTTGTTTCTTTAATCCTTATTCAATAAGCACTGTGGTTGCAATCGCGAATGCTGAGCATAATTGATTCTGAGTTCGCTTCCCGGGTCGGGTAATTTTTTTATTGGATTTTGCGATCAGGAATTTCTGAGTAGTAATCACGGAATCTGGATTTATGACCGGTTGATGACAAAAGGCTCGCTCCTTATTACGTGGAACTGGGGCTTAACATTCGAAGATATGTGACATCTACCAATCCGCACTGGGCCCGCGTGGTGGATTATAGCCCAATCCCTCTCATAGAGAGGAAGCCTGTCCCAGCAGTGGGAACAATAATAGGCTGGTGATGATGATGATGATGATGGGGCTTAACATAACATCCCAGCAGTAATCCCCGAATGGTAAGGCAGAGGTGTATCTAATAGCACCCCCACATTTCACCGGTTCAGTCAATTCAATCGGAACGTAATAGGCTTTTATTTGGGACAAGCCCGCCACACACGCCCAAACCACTGTAACTCCTGAAAGTCTCAATCAACAGTGACGACCACCAGAAAAGCGCCGAGACAATGAAGCTCGACGAAGTCCCAGAGAATGAATTTAACTGTCTTGGATCCCGCAACGAAATTAATCAGAAAGTATAGCAGAGGAGTAGGAAAAACGCTGTAATTTCCACTTCCCTCCATATCAGCAGGAGACAGAACGAAACAAGGCCAATAGGCACAAAGGGACGTTTACAACTGGGATAGGCCCAGTTGCCTAGCACCACGGATAAATATTAACGTTAATGGATCCTAAGTTGAGAGCTGTTATATTTGAGTCCAATAATAGGTATGGCAAAAACGCTTGAACGCACGGAAAGCTCTTGATTCTACAAGGTCCGTATTGTAAATAACTCCGGATGTAACCTGTACACTATCCAACATAATATTGCGATCATGTTGCCAAAGACTACACTCCCACAAAATGTGATGTGCAGATTGTTCATATTCGCAGTCAGGTATGGAACATTGACAAAAAGGCGAGTCAACAAGCTTGAAGGAAAATAATTTACTCAAGTTGCCATGACCCGTGAGAAATTGGGCAACACAGTGGTCAACCTCCAGCCATATCCTGTCCAGCCGCTCACGAACGGATGGAAAGAACTGGTGGAGGTGCCTGCCCTTGATGGAATTGTCGCACCTACATTGCCATTCAGATAAAAGTTCCTCCCAGACGTCGGTCTGTGGTTTGAATAATCTAGAAATCCTAGCACGATCACGTATGGTTAAAAGCTTAATAGGCTGCCAAAAGACGTCTACTGCTGTACATAGGCCTCCCTCAAGTGTCGCCTCATTGACCGGTCCCGTGCGACTCAAATCCAAGGGATTCCCGCAATCTTCACCAGGTCATCGGTCCACATCGGTCTTCCGGTTCGCGGTCGTCACTCCCGAACTTTTCCGCGCCATCGGCCTTCCGTTCTGCGAACAATGTGCCCTGCCCACAGCCACTTAAGTTTGACAATTATTCGGGCTACTTCTTTATTACTTGCATTTAATTACCTGTACTATATTCATTGGATAAGGTCCGATTTGCATGGAAGCATATGATAAGAAGCGTTATATGTGCGAACAATGTAGGTTAATGTGTGAAAAGTGTACCACATTTTGATAAGCTTCGTGTTTTCATAACACCATAAACTTATGTGTGTAGAAAAATAGCTCTTACTGAAACTTTGGGAAAGACTGAAATCTTCAAAGAAAAGTTTCGACTTTCATAAGTCACAATCTTCCTGCCCCTGGGTATCTAATTAATCTAATGTAATCTAATCTATTTGGCGATTATTTTTGGCAACTTACTTACGTACTCATCATTTACTACTTTACCATTCAAAATTTTCAGTAAAATATGAGACCTACTGAAAAATCGGGCAATATACAAAAAAAAATAATATAAGATCAAAAGAGTTCATGAATGAAGCGATTTCATAAAGATCTTTATCTTTTTTTTTGTATAGGACACCACTTGACATACTTATAATTATTATTTTACTTTCCGATTTACTTATGATGCGATTTTTTGAAATTGTAATAATACGTTTTTTTGTTAGCTTTTACGCGTTTCGGTAAGAAACTTTAAGCTTTGAATGTATTTTCAACCGACTTCCAAAAAGAGGAGGTTATCAATTCGTCTGTATTTTTTTTTTTTGTGTTTGTTACCTCAGAACTTTCGACTGGGTTAACAGATTTTGATGATTCTTTTTTTATTTGAAAGCTGGTGCTTTCCGTGTGGTTAAATTTTAATTTGGTTAAGATCTGACGCTGATCTTCGGAGATATTAATGGAACTCTTCAAAAATACACGGCAAAGCTGCAGTAATTGCTGCAATCGCTTGGTTGTTTATTGTTTATGTAACATAGTGACGTAACATTACGCCTGTTTGCTCTGAGGGAGTGCGCAGAAGTGTACAATACACCCAGATTTCGACAGTTAGATATGTTAAGTTCTATTTAATGGGATTCTGGAGAAATAGGCACACCAGAAGCGATTTGGGTAGTTTTAGGAAGAGTACGTTCTTGGAGTGATCTTATTTCAATTTGGTAAAGATCTGATGAAGAACTTCGGAAGATAGGCGACGGGAACTCCTCAATAAATGATAGCAAATATACTGGGATCGCTGAAATCTCATATCTGTCTATTGTTTACACCAGTTCATAAAAGAGAATCACGCCGGTACGCTGTGAAGGGGTAAGTACATGTGAACCACAAAAAAATGAAAAATAAAAACTTTTTTACTCGGTGACCTTTGTTTGATTGATTTAGTTTTTTTTGTCACCGACTTCTGAAGCTAAAGTTATTTTTCACTTTTTTGTTTTCTCTGAAGTCGGTTTTATTTTTTGTAAAAAAGTTTTTTTGAATAAATAAATAACATCTAAATAGGTACAGAAACAAACAATGTAATTTTTGTATTTGTTTTGGCGAATTACGAGGTGTCGTTCACAATCATCGTCGACTTTTAGAAATCAGCGCAGATAAAGTTGCTTGCAAAAGCGTCCTACACAGAGTTTCACATACAAACTACATAAACTTTTAATTTAATTATAATATATTGGTAATATCCAGTAATGCAAACAAGGACTTGCTCGGCGAGCTACCAGATTGGGGTGTCCATACATCGAGAATAAAAACGGCAAGGCTTTTTCTTAGCATAGAATTTTTGGTGACCAATTTTCAAATAAGTTATAATTATTTAATGTACCTGGATAAGTCTGCTTCTAAGCCCTTTAAGCAAATATTCCATCTTTATTAAAATAATTACACAAAGAAGGAACAAGCTGTTTTCAATACTCATTGAGGATGGTATAATCATTTAAGTAAATACAAATGAACGATACATCTTTATTTTTATACCAAGCTATTATCATCCGTTTGAGGGCGTCCAACGCAAATTCAGGTTTTTTGAATGTCAACCTAAAAGCCTGGCTTCTGCTTAACTGGACTACCCTGTGGATGTCAATAAAGGACGAGCATTTTTCTATGTTCATAATTATTTAGGTATATCTAAATGAAACGATAAGTATATTATTATGTTTTAATGTGATGTAAATCACTCTGCTATTAAAGCACTTCCTTTTTTTTGCGGATGAGAAATCATCAAATGACTTCTCCCACTCTGGGAGGGAGTGTCAGACTTTTACTGACTAAAACTCATCCATGTTCCTTCCTCGCCCTTTACGTTCCGGGGCCGCGGTATCTCTTTCGAACAGTCCCGCCAACCCCGGATAGAGCACTACCTGACTATCGCATCACCACCATTCAAAATATCACGCAAGGACTTATCCCCAAACATCTTAAAACTATAGGCACCATCGACGGCGTCCGCAGTATCTTAGTACAAGTGCATCGAATTAAATTCACGATTAGCATACGTAATTACTACGCTTATCGGCGGCTTAATTGCGCTGTAATGAATCAACTGACGTTCTTATACTTTGCTGTGTGTACTCGCTTACTTTCAGATACCTTTATATAGGTGCTGGGTAGTTTAAACGGTATATTTTCCTAGATTATCAACTTTGAAAAAGTCATACTTTAGATGCTTACAGCTTGGTTTAGGTTAGGGTTCTTAAACTGTTTTTATAGCTATAGTTCCTTCACAGTTCATTAACCTTTTGTGATTAAGTTGGGTAACCTGAAATTCGAATGATTCCGTAAAACATTTTTTTTAACACATATCTCAGGTTCATCGACGGCCCAGCTTCTTTCCAACTACGTTTGGGTCGAGTTCCTGTCTAACCAGATTCAGCTGAACCAGTATTTTACACGGAGCGACTGATCCTTAGCTGACCTCCACAACCCAATTAGAACTGGGTATTACGATACTTCTTGGTAATACTATTGCCAGAGTTCCGGGAGACTTTCGGGCTACTGACCATCTGCAACAACTGTCGAAGATCTACATACGACAGCCGAGACCACTGGCTTAACGTGCTTTCCGAGGCACGGTGGAAAGTCGGTATGTAAGTAAGGGTTGGTCACCCATCTACGGACCAACATCAAGCTCAAGCTTAGCAGAACCCGACCGGCTGTGTTATTTAGCCACGAGCTCCTAAACAAACCTCAGGTCAGTTAATCATCAGTCAGTCATCGTCGTCCGGCCCTGGTTCAATCCATGGTCCGGTGCGAGACGGAATGAGAAGCCGTCACCTCCTTCTGCGAAGCAGTTATGCTAGCGAAGGAGGTGGCGGAACGAGAGAGGGAGAGAGCCTCTCTTCCCAGCCGCCGCGAGAGACGCACCGGACGTCGGGGGCCACGTGGTGGCTACCGGCCACCGTAAATGCGGGCCTGTGGACGGTTGGCTATGGGCTAGCTAACCGTCCATCCATCTAACGACGACAGGCCGTGTCGACGGCGCGTTCGTGTTCCACGCGCGCCTCAAAGAGATGGCAGCATAAGGGGAGGGGCCCGCAAGGGCCAAAGCCTGCCGGGGTTGCGGGCCTATTCGAAAGAGGTACCGCGGCCCCGGAACAAGGAAGGGAAGGAACATGGATGGGTTTTTGATTTCCCATCCCAAAAACAAAAAAAAAATTAACAGAAGGTCAGTTAATCGTAGGTAAATAAACCATGAATGGACTTTAGTTGATGTTTTAAAAATTTTTCATAACGACTTTGACACATGCTCAAGCGCTACACGAAAACTAATGAGTTAAATTGCTTGGAGCATGCCGCGAGTCTGGGTCCGTGGTTGAGGCCCCCAGTGGTCGAGGTGAGTGGGGTCTGTGTGACGCGACGATACTCGCGAAGGAAACAAGTGACACTCGCGCGTCACGCTTGTCTTATGTTGGCTGAGGTCGTGAATGGGGCGTTAGGGTTTTGTTGGCAGTTAACGTAAGTCGATCGTGCTAGTCGATAGGTACGTTTTGGCGAAGTCTTTGGAAATTGTGCTAGGAAACTACGTATTCCTTGGGACCTTCCGAAAATTCATGGCAAAGTTCAAGCCAATGATTCTAAAGAATTTACTGTGACGGCAAGAATATTGATTTTTCATCTTCCTTATGCAAAGTTTCTTTTCACTAGTTTATTAAGTTATGATCTCAACGGTGAACGTAACATTAGAAGCGTATGAATGAATCATGACATAGGGACACTAAACCCAGCTTTAAAAAACAAATTCCATCGGCATACTGTTGAATCAACTGATGACTGGTCACCATCTGCCTAGCCTTTTCCCAATTATGTTGGGATCGGCTTCCAGTCTAACCGGATGTAGCTGAATACCAGTATTTTACATGGAGCGAGTACCTGTCTGACCTCCACAACTCAGTTAATACTGGGAAATTGACGACTGGTTGACGACTCGAATGGCGTAGTGGTAGTGACGCTGCCTTACGTTCTTAGGGTCCTGGGTTCGAATCCCGGTAGGAGCAAATGTTTGTGTGATGAGCATGGACATTTGTTTCCGAGTCATGGATGTTTATATGGGTGTTTCGTTGTTTCGCACCACGATGTATAATAAGTATGTATTTACAAACAAAAAAGTATATATGTAGTATATCAACTATCTAGTGTCCACGACACAAGCTTTGCTTAGTGTGGTACTAGGTGGCGCTGTGTGTTAATGTCCAACGATATTTATTTATTTTATTTATTTATTTAAATACGATACCACTTGGTAAGACTGGTGTCAGACTTTTGGGGCCACTGACTATCTGTAACGACTGTCAAAGATGGAAAAATGACAGCCAGGACCGACAGCTTAACGTGCTTTCCGATACACGGAGGAAACTCGGTATGTAAGGGTGGTTACCCATCCACAGACCAACCTAGGCAAGCCTGGCTTAACCTAAAGATCGACTCCAGCGGCTGTTATTATTTAGCCACGAGCTCCTTGAATCAACTGATGACTGATCCAATAATAATTAAGCTTGTGATAAATGTTCATACTTTCAAACCAGTTCGATCATAATAACATTGCAAGTTATTGAGATATTTCCTGCTAAGCACCTAATAGTAATTTAACAAAATATCACGTTTAATTACGAAATCACAATATTGCAGCCACTGGAGAAACGCGTTACGCCAAACCGACTACAGTAACTTTGTTGCGTGGTGCTTTTATTTTTTATTGTTTTGTTTTTTTTTTCCTTGTCGATTCATTCAGTTGTTGTTCATTCATAGAGTTGACTTGAAGTATTTATTTGCTTGTTTGCTTTAGACGTACTTGAAGTCGGGTAGGGTACTTGTTATTTATGTGGGTACTTCGTATTTTGTTTTCTCGGGTTTATTTTTTATTGCGATGCTGAATGCCATTGCTATTATTATCTTCGAATTAAACCATCTGTCTTGAAAATATTGACCAATCCTAATGACAATTAAGTTAATGATTCAAAATAGTCAAAATACCATCACATTTAATTACGCAATCATAACTCTGTTTCGGTCAAATCGCGGCACGCTGCACGCCACAAGGCCGAACGCAGTAACTTTGTCTCGTCGTCTGTTCGTTAATTTATTTAATTTGCAGCTCTGTATATGCGGTGTTCTAATTGCTCGGGTGCCGTTCGCCCACTTATCATAATGTCTCGCAAATCACGACGCTGCGGGAATAAATCTAGCGTCGATAGGACTTGGCCACTGGTCTGCTAGGGCTGAGCTGTGCCCAGTAGTTTACGAGATGCTGAAAATTGAATAATGTTTTATGTAATATCATTGTTTTGTTCAAATACGTAAAATTATTACTATAGGTAAACTTGGCTCTGTCTGGCAAAATAAGATTAATGCGGGAGACGATGCTTTAAGTAAGTATGATTTTCTACGCCAAAGACTACAAATGGACAACATAACTAATCAATTCTGTCCTTCTAAACATTATTTTAACAGAAAAAAAATTGTAAAGTCGTAAGAGTTTTATCTGAAAAACTACATATACCGTTATATATTTTTGGTATCGACGCTGGACGGCTGAGTATATCTTAAGAATGCTATATATAAGAAATAATTAATTCGTTTTAAAAATCTTGATAACCCTACAAAATCCAGTTACGCACAAAAATGGAGCTGGGCGCACGCGAATTTCTAACATAAATCGCGAACGACTCCCCATCGGCGCGCACGCAGCGTTCCCCGGCCACCGCACTACTTTATTATGTATCAACACGAAATTATTATACAATCAACGCTATTACCGATAACATTCAATTTGCATCTCATCTTAGAAACTAATCTTTATTAATTTTTATTAAAAATATTGAAGTTTTTTTGTATAATTAAGCTGAGTTTTGATAAGCGTGGGCATTATGCAAGACAATTTAATTAAAACAGCTTTTGAGGCGGTTATTAGAAGATATTTTTGCGGATATTTTTTATTTAGAAGGTTAGTTGCTTATTATCCCGGATGCATTCGTGAGTCAAAAGTGAAGGTAGAACACGCAAATGATTCCTAAGCAAATCTTTCACAAAGAAAAAGGAAACATCATCATCATCTTTCCTGTCTCCATTTTTGTTCCAACAAAAAGATATATGTAGGTGGTATATCAACGGTCTGGTGCCCACGACACAAGCCTTGCTTAGTGTGGCACTAGATTGCCCTGTGTGTAATGTCCAGCGATATTTATTTACTCTACTTGGTGTCTGCGCAACATGTTTTCTTCTTCCATTCTCACCTGTGTGACGTCACGGCATTATTTTCCCAACCTTCTATTCTTTGGTCTTCTCTTCCTCTCCATCTATCAATATTCATGTCCATCACTATGCTCTTTTAGTGCACAGTTTCTTAATTTCTTTTGGAACAGCAAACATCGAAGAGGTTATTAAATTTCGAGTTTGCTTCAGAAACCGATGTTCATCTAACAACCTTCTACCCCCTTACATAGTTTATCGATCTCCTCCGGGTACATGCTATAAATGATCAAATATACACTGAATATCCTTCCTCTGTATTTACGTACTACATAGCCAACACAAAACACCCACCTTGTACGTTGAGACTAGAAATCTATGCCTACAGAGGGGCTAGGCCGAAAATTATTGGGGGTGTGGGAGGGGGTGCAGGGTAGAAGGGTTGGGGCCAGCCGTCGCCGGGCTGATATGTGACCGGAGAGTCTTGTTCAACAAACGATGACGATGATTTAAGCTCAGGCGTTTTAAGTGTATTACTGGGAGAAATCCGGCTTTTAGGCTTAGGCTTAGATTTGAGTGAGCCAGCTATTATTGGGGGAGCCTTCTCGATTTATGTGTGCCTGTCCATTTGACGGCGGGGCCGCCGGAGTCGGGAGTTGCGACGTCATTTAGTTACTGGCCGCTTGGACGAAAAAGGTTTCATTTTGGCCAAGACTGTATTTTTTTTGTAACTCCCAATATTTCAATCATTTCTTGAAACATTTATTTTATTTTCTATCTCCATATATTATTATAAAAAAAACGACTACACGCCTTGAGATACAACATGAGTTTCCGAGTTTCCGTTTTTAAAACGACACCTAGGTAAAACTTATAAAAACACACCTATGAAAATAATACGGGTAAAACAATTTCTTATTACTGCTCTATGGTGCAGAAACCTAATTAAAAATTCTTTAAATAACTCAACGTACCACAATCGCATTAAAATAATGACTTTGTACGTAATCACGTGTTAATGTGCAAGATTAATACGTTTCCAGTGCATTCAAATGGTTAATTACACTAATTAACGGTGTAAAAACTCACTGTTTTTAATTAATATCTACAACTGCGAATCAGCTACTTATAATTTGAAACAAGAAAATCGTGGCATCAAAGTTGCCAAAAAAAAAACCA
This sequence comes from Xestia c-nigrum, assembly GCA_916618015.1. Lineage (NCBI taxonomy): Eukaryota > Metazoa > Arthropoda > Insecta > Lepidoptera > Noctuidae > Xestia > Xestia c-nigrum. Next base: position 6,845,509 of record OU745258.1, on the reverse strand, counting down.
ATTGGAAATCATGTTTTTCACTCTTAGTATTTATTGCATTCTTATTAGCTGCTCAAAAAAGATATATTTTACGTCATAAAATTAAATTAAATCATGCATCACGATGACCTTTTAACCCCCACGTGACTGCTACACAGTTACATACCCCACTACTTGCGCCTATAGCACTGATCGCGGCTAATGTGTTTGCGTGGAAGCTGGGAGGTCATCTGCTTTCCTGGAAAGGATTGGACTTTAGGTACGTATTTCGAGAATCTTCAATTAGGATTTAGGTGTGTTATGATGATGTTTGGAAATTGGTTATTGCGGGGTGGATGGTACAAATTAATATGGTCATATCACGTCACAAGAGCAAAAAAGATTCAAAAGTTTTTCGGAAATGAATTGGAAATTAGGCTGTCATTGGTTTAACGCTTATGGGCAATCTAGGTGACATTTGTGGTTATTGAGGACTTTTTTTGACTCTGGTACGTTGTAAAGATAAACGAAAAAACAGTAAGATTGAGGTTGGAACAAAATAAAGTTTTGACAGCGTAGGCATCAAAAGATTGACTCATAAAATAATATTGTTTCATTTTGATATGTAAGTAAGTAAAGTATTTTGTTCCAAAGGCATTTAATTAATTTATTAAATAAAACTTTACGCACAGTTAAAACTGTACAATGGCGGACTTAATGCCTTATGAATTTTCTACCAGTCTGCCTTAGGGTGATGCAGATATAATACCCAGTAGGTGTATTAACCGAAAAAAAGACTAGAAATTATTAATAACTAAAATACATTCGATCCATTCACATCACATTCACATGTATTGCATCTCACAAGTTTTTCAAACTGAGACACTATTTCAGTTCTACTGAGTAGCATGAATCCTTCTTATAAATGCGAAAGTGCGAAAAAGCAGAAGCTAGTTTAGCAGCCTTTAATGTCTTCACTGCTTAGACCTACTCTTCGTGTCTGTACTGCACGAGGGTCCTGTGCGACTCGTTGGTTTTTACAAATGTCCAGGGATGGATTCCCTATAGGCTGAGTAGGCCTGGGCCAAGGGCGGAAAAATATTGGGGGCGGCAAAATTTGGACGTTTTTTATTGTTTTTTTTTAGTAGTTGTCCACACGCCTAAGTGTAAAAAATCAAAAATGTGTCCATATGCAATTCCGCAAAAAAATTACATGTATGGCGAATACGGTTATTAGAAGTGTTGTCTAGTAGTTTGTTCCAAGGTTAATTTAATTTGCATGCATTTTACAGCACATATGGGGGCGGCAATCTTTCGTAGGCCTAGGGGCAGCCAACGAATCAAATCCGCCCCTGCAAATGTCTTGTATTTTTGGTTCTATGACAAGCCGGTTTCCTCATGATTTCACTTTTCTTCAACATTTTTCATTTACTTTCTGGCGAGAGCTAGGACCTTAATCTAAACCGAAACAAACTTCCAGCCATTTCCTAGAAACAAAATTCAGAGACATGTGGCATCTAACAACAGACACTAGGACCGCGTGGTGTATTAAAGACCGTTCTTTCTCATAGAGAGGAGGCCTAGTAGGTTTGTCTCGGCAGTGGGAACATTATAGGCTGATCACGCTTATGCTGAAAACTAGCTAATGCTAATTAACTTAAACACATCACATTTCTAAATGTCAATATAAAAAAGCACACCACGGTAAAACTCAATCCTTTTACCGAATAATCCAGAACGCGTAAATTCGATATTGAATTTTTCTCGAGTTAATCTTGTATTCAAATTTTAATTATATCATTCTGGCGTTTGAATAAAAACGAATTCATTTCGTTTCGTCGGTGAATAATAATGTACGGGCGAGTCGACGCTTGAATTACAGAGGCCGTCTGTCACACCGTAGTGTAATGATTAGCGTGTTCAAAATTTTGGTGGCTTTGTTAATTGTTACTTATCAAGAAAGATTTTTTGATGATGTCGGCTTTGTATGCCTAGCTAGGTTTGTTTCGATGTTTTTAATTTGATTTTTTGTAATCGATCGCAGCCTTTCCACAATCTTCCTATCCCATTTTCTAATCAAGGGTTACACGAACACACGATTGTTGCGTTCGAAATGTCGAAATCCAAAATGCACCCTGTGAAGGGGCGACAAGGTTTACGTTTAGAAAGACGCTTTTGTCTTAACCCTATTTATTACCCGTCCCGCGTATCGTTCGTCCTAACCTAATATAGAGAGAAATACCTTCTTTAATGTATGTTAGCCTAGTACTTTTTCTATGGTTACTAAATCAATTTGAATGAATAATTTTAACAAGAATGCTCCATAAATGCGGAAAATAACGGGAATACACGCAAAACCTACCAGTATCGTAATTCTGGTTAGGATACGAACAATACGGTTTGGAATAGGGTTACGTTTGGAACAGTTTTATTTTTTCTTTCAAGTTCCTAAACTAACCCGTGACCACTGTAAGGGGTATTTTGGGTCTGCGGACTGTTCGAAAGAGATACCGTGGCCCCGGAACAGGGCGAAGAAAGAACATGTATGGGTTTTAGTTAGTAAACGACTGACATGACCTCCCGCTCCGCCCAGAGGCATTTGATGATTGCCCATCCAAAAAAAAGAGGGGGTTTTCGGGTCATGTTCGCAACGAAGCAAAATACAGGGTGATATTACTTTGGCAACTGACCCCCCCCCCACTGATATACAGACAATCCAGTTTTCTCAAATGTAAGTCACAAAAATATATTTATTTATATTTGTGACTTACATTTGCTATTCAAAATGTGCCAAAACAGGCAATCGACGGACCACTGAACTGAAGAGTGATTTTTAATAAAAAAATAAATAATTTTGTCTGTCTAATATTGTCTGCTTTTGGCCACAACACACCTGATGTGAAGTGAAAAATCAGTTAAAATCGATCGCAGCCTTTTCCACAATCTTCCTATCCCATTTTCTAATCAAGGATTACACGAATACACGTTACGTTCGAAATGTCGAAATCCAAAATGCACCCTGTGAAGAGGCGACAAGGTTTACGTTTAGAAAGAGGCTTTTGTCTTAACCCTATTTATTACCTGTCCCGCGTATCGTTCATCCTAACCTAATATAGAGAGAAATACCTTCTTTAATGTATGTTAGCCTAGTACTTTTTCTATGGTTACTAAATCAATTTGAATTAATAACTTTAACAAGAACGCTCCATACCTGCGGAAAATAACGGGAATACACGGAAAACCTACCAGTATCGTAATTCTGGTTAGGATACGAACAATACGGTTTGGAATAGGGTTACGTTCGGAAGAGTTTTATTTTTTCTTTCAAGTTCCTAAACTAACCCGCGACCACTGTAAGGGGTTATTTTGGGTCTGCGGGGGACTGTTCGAAAGAGATACCGTGGCCCCGGAACAGGGCGAAGAAAGAACATGTATGGGTTTTAGTTAGTAAACGACTGACATGACCTCCCGCTCCGCCCAGAAGCATTTGATGATTGCCCATCCAAAAAAAGAGGGGGTGTTTCGGGTCATGTTCGGAACGAAGCAAAATACAGGCTGATATTATTTTGGCAACTGACCCCCTCCCACTGATATACAGTCAATCCAGTTTTCTCAAATGTAAGTACACAGTAATGTAATACATTTGCTATTCAAAATGTGCCAAAACAGGCAATCGACGGACCAATGAACTGAAGTAGTGATATTTAATAAAAAAAAAAAATTGTGTGTCTGTATAATATTGTCTGCTTTTGGCCACAACACACCTGATGTGAAGTGATGATGCGGACTAGGGTGATGCAAGCTTTTTAGAAGAAACCAATTCATCACCATCATCATGATTTCACCTGGAAGACGTCCACTGCTGGACATAGGCCTTCCCCAAGTGTCGTCACATTGATCGGTCCCGTGCGACTCGCATGCAACAGTTTCCCGCAACCTTTACCAGGTAACCAAACCAATTCACTCCCAACTTAATACTTAGATCCAGATTATAATGATCAGGGAACAGAAAATCCGCCAGTTTGTTGACGCTCGACAAAATAAACTTTAAACAGCTCATTTAATTATTTTTATCTACTTCATTCATTTTAACATCATCATCATCTGCTAGCCTTGTCCCAACTATGTTGGGGTCGGCTTCCAGCCTAACCGGTGCAGCTCAATACCAGAATTTTACATGAAGCGACTGCCTATTTGATCTCCACAATCCAGTGAGTACTGGGTAATACGATACCCCTCGGTAAGACTGGTTGTCAGACTTTGGGCCACTGCGCCTGTAACGACTGTCAAAGATCTTCAAATGACAGCCGGAACCAACGATTTAACGTGCTTTCCGAGGCACGGAGGAAACTCTGTATGTAATGGTTGTACATAAAGCGAAGGTTAATCGCGAAAAAAAATCACTACATTTGAACTGATCAGCTGTTTTTTTTTTGCGATTTCGTGTTTGGTCCCTTAGTAAAAGTTGTTTGTTATTATGAGCTCAATCACGTGTTAAAGTATCGTACACTAATTACCGTTCAACACACTTAAACAAAGCACACACTTAGAACACCGAGCTTGCCATGCCATGGCATAACAAAGCACACACTTAGAACACCGAGCTTGCCATGCCATGGCATAACAAAGCACACACTTAGAACACCGAGCTTGCCATGCCATGGCATAACAAAGCACACACTTAGAACACCGAGCTTGCCATGCCATGGCATAACAAAGCACACACTTAGAACACCGAGCTTGCCATGCCATGGCATAACAAAGCACACACTTAGAACACCGAGCTTGCCATGCCATGGCATAACAAAGCACACACTTAGAACACCGAGCTTGCCATGCCATGGCATAACAAAGCACACACTTAGAACACCGAGCTTGCCATGCCATGGCATAACAAAGCACACACTTAGAACACCGAGCTTGCCATGCCATGGCATAACAAAGCACACACTTAGAACACCGAGCTTGCCATGCCATGACATAACAACGAGTACACCACGGTGTAACACACACAAAGTTATGGAGATCAACAATTAATTCCTATGTCTGTATCCGGAAAAGCACTTTTCATGACCTGATATGCATTTTGAAATGATGCCGTATGATTACGTTTAGAATATTATTATATCCTGGACATGTCAGGCCTAGCCAGACAGCTAAGTCCTGGCTATAACTGTCATGGTACTCATTAGGGCTATTTTCATTTGGATTTAGATTTGAGTTAATGAATACAGACGGTGTTTATTTGAGATCTTGCATTAAGCGATTTTGGTTTCTAAATTAAGCTGGGTTTAGTTTTGAAAGATCTTTTTAATTGTTGTAAATACTTAGACAAAAGTACTATGTCGCGAACAAACCATATTAATTTGGAAAATTGGAACCTTTTTGGTTGTTTTAGCCCAATCTTCATATTATAAATTTAAAGTTAACCCATAATAAGCTACTTATGTAGAAGAGTAATCACACAAAACCTTATTGAGTCGTCGTAACAATAGAACATCGCACAGATTACAATGCTTTCGTAATTAAGGGGGCATAAACCTGTCATAATCTCAGCGAAAGAAGTGTCAAGAGGCTGTCAGCACACCGCGTCGTCATAAGAACACATCTAAAAGGAAATCACCATAACGAATTCAAACATTAATTCAAAAGCATAACTGTACATCTAAAGTACAAGTAGGTACGTTACTAACACAATCTGTACAAAGGGCACAGAGCACTCCATTTATATAATACTCGTCAATAATAATTTCATTAAAATGTAGATCTAGTTAAAAGCATTTTTTCTGATTAATTTTCAGTCGCGGGCCCCGCTCTTCTTTTTTTAATTGAATATCAGGCCACTTTGATGGCCCGACGCGAAAGGGTTGAAAAAAAAGTTCGCCCTCATTTGAATAAAATAACAGCACTCACACTTTGCATTTACGGAGATATTTCAAATTATATCTGGACTCTTTTTTGTTTTAATTTTTTTTTGTTCCTCGTATTTATTTTATTTTTCCATCACCGCTCCCGTCTAATTGAGTTAGGCCTCCAAATCGAAAATGTCGATCGAGTTGTAATTCAATTTATTTTTGTTTCTAATGGAGTTCGGAGCTTTTTATACTCTTTTTTTAACTGTAATTTTGAATCATTTGCCTATTGAAGGGTTGGTTCTGTTTACCGATGCGAGGACTTTTCCATGGAATGTTTTGTTTCTTGGATCGGTTTGTGTGCTTCGATTTTACAACGAGTAGGTAGTATAACTGGCGTGTATCCTGAAAGTGATTTTAGTCAAACTCTCTTCTTCTTTTGCAAAAAAAAAACACAAATAATTGGAAAAATTACTTTATTTTGTCGGTGACTTTTGTTAGTTATTGATTGATTCTTTCTTCTTTCATTTTAGCCCCCGATTCTGCCACCGCGCAAGCTTTTTCAACTAAATGAAATAAATAATCTCTTAAATCGGACTAATAATCATGGAGAAATCGCTGTACATATATTTAAAAAAAGTACTGGTCGAAAACATAGGTACACGTCTCCTTTTTTAGAAGTCGGTTATTAAAAGTTTTCATTCTACACGTATATAAAGGAATTTAGGAAAATTCAATTTAAAACGTCAAAAATACTACATTAAACAAACTACAGTACCATTAACAACGTTTTCTTTTCAGATATCTTACACAAACACTTCAAGCTTCTTATTTTGCCCCGCGGCCCGTGAGATTGTATCAACTCCGAGTAAAAAGGTAACTGGATAAATCGCGGTTTAGTAACACTACCACTGCCGAGATTTGTACCCTTTTTTCTTTTTCTTACCGAGATTCTTTTCCACAGAATATTTTCATCTCAGTGCCAGCTTTAGGTCACAGCTTTTCAGCGACAGTTGTGTACCAAAGTTTCCACGTAGTATTACCATTCGGTTTTCTTTTCAACCGACTTCCAAAAAGAGGAGTTCAGTTTTTTTTTTTGTGTTTGTTACCTCAGAACTTTAGACTGGGTGAACCGATTTTGATGATTCTTCTTTTATTTGAAAGCTGGCGCTTCTCGTTTGGTCCCATTTAAATTTACTGAAGATCTGATGCTGATCTTCCGAGATATACAATGGAACTCTTCAAAAATAGATGGCAAATCTGTAGTAAATGCTGCAATCGCTTGGTTGTTTATTGTTTATGTAGCATAGTGACGTAACATCACGCCTGTATGTTCTGAGGGAGTACGCAGAAATGTACAATACACCCAGATTTCGACAGTTAGATGTGTTAAGTTCCATTTAATGGGATCCTGGAGAAATAGAGGGAATTCCTTAAATTTTATAGGCACACCAGAAGCGATTTGGGTAGTTTTAGGAAGAGTACGTTCTTGGAGTGATCCCATTTCAAATCTTTAAAGATCTGATGCAGAACTTTGGAAGATAGGCGACGGGAACTCCTCAATAAATGATAGCATATGTACTGAGATCGCTGAAATCTCATGTCTCTCTATTGTTTACACCAGTTCATAACATAAAATCACGCCGTTACGCTGTGAAAGGGTAAGCACATATGAACCACTGTGAAAAATAAAAACTTTTTTGCAAAAAATATAACCGACTTCACACGAAAAAGTGAAAAATAACTTTAGCTACAGAAGTCGGTAACCTTTGTTTGATTGATTTAGCTTTTTTGTCACCGACTTCTGAAGCTAAAGTTTTTTCACTTTGTGTGGTTAATACCTAACCGTTAGAGTCTTTGTGCCGCCCATGGGCCTCTGACATGGCTTGTCATGCCGTCGAGAAATATAAATAAATAAATATCGCTAGACATTAACACACAGCGCCATCTAGTGCCACACTAAGCAAACAGGCAGGCTTGTGTCGTGGACACCAGATAGTTGATATACTACATATATACTTTTTTGTTTTTAAAAACATACTTATTATACATATAAACATCCATGACTCGGAAACAAATGCCCATGCTCATCCCACAAACATTTGCTCCTACCGGGATTCGCGCCCAGGACCCTATGAACGTAACGCAGCTTCACTACCACTACGCTATTTGGGTCGTCAAACAATAAATAATACTAAATATCGCTGTACATTACACACATCGCCATCTAGTGCCACACTAAGCAAGGCTTGTGTCATGGACACCAGATAGTTGATATACTGCTAATTTATTTTTAGTTTGTGACATACTCATTATTCATATAAACATCCATGATTCCGAAATAATTGTCTATGCTCATCACAGAAATATTTGGTCCTACCGGGATTCGAAATCAGGACCTATGTACGTAAGGCAACCTCACTACCGCTACGCCATTTGGGTCGTCTGAGATGTTGTTCTTGGTGTGACGATGATGAAGAAGTCCCACCGGTAGAAAAGAGAAAGAAAACTAAACGGTTCACTATAATGCTGAAACAAAAATCTGGAGGCATCATCATCATCATCCCAGCCCAGCCTTTCCCAACTATGTTGGAGTTGGTTTCCAGCTAACCTGATGCAGCTGAATACCAGACCTCCACAACCAAATTAGTACCGCCTTGGTAAAATTGGTTGACAGACTTTCGGGCCATTAAACGACCTCTAACGACTGTCTAAGATCTACAATTGACAGCTAGGAACGGCATGACATGCTCGGTATGTAATGAGTTGGGGTCTCCCTTGTTTGACCGAAAGGAAGGTTTGAGGTTTGACAAATTTTCACTTCCCAAAAAAATTTTCGCTTAATTTAATTTGCCAAATTATTACTTAGCAAAAACTCTATTCACAATAAATTGTAACGCAAACCTAATGTTTGGGAAATGAACGTTTAAACTATAACTTGTTTACAAACTAGTACTATCAACATTTTTTATTTAGTCAAATATTTCAGTTAGAATAACAGTTTTTACGCAAAATCAAGTGAGCCAAGTAGGTCACATATTAACCTAATCATTTTTTTTAAATAAGTTATTATCCTAATCTAAATAGATCAGTTCCGGGTAACCTACTAAAAAAAAAACTCTTTTTCTGTTAATGCAAGTCGTTTTCCCAATTTATTTTTGTCTTAACAAATCATTTCACCAAACGTTTATTGTCTGAAGATAGTTTGCTGTAATAAATCATTTGATTAAAGACCAAATGGCATAATGACATTTTACTTGGTAATATAATTAATATAGGTTTATACAAAGTAAGTTGCGCTTAGAAATAGGTGCGCTCTGAGGAATACCCCAAAAATTTGACCAAATAAAAATATGCGTAATCATGCGAAATATTGCAACGGCATAAAAAAGGTTGCTAAAATTTGTTTGGGTAATGAAATTTTGGCAAAATATTTTCAGCAAAACGGCAGGATCCCAATAAGTTGTCTTATCCCCGGACCAACCCAGGCAAGCATAGCTTAACGTGTAGATCGACCCGAGCGGCTGTTATTATTTAGCCTGCATGAGCTTCTCAAACAAAAATCTGTAGACGTGAAACACAAAATAGCTTTCGAAATAAGGTCAATTTTCTACCTCAGCCTCATGCTACGTAACATAATGAAGATTATACACGTATAAGCATTATTATATTAGCTGTATACATGCTGCAACAATGTCGCACGGACGGCGCCTACTCAAAAGACACTTGTCGCTTCTACGTTGACGGAGCGTGATTGATACTTTTTGCTTAAATTAGTTTGGTTGGACAAAAATTAGGAAATAAGTTTGGTGACGAATAGTGAGGTGTGAAATGTTTGCTTATGCTTAGATAGTGTTATAGCGATGAAATTATTTTACACAAAAATACACGCAACCAAAACACGCTGCGCTGACTTTTATTTTGCTTTAGATACCTCTATATACAAAAAGAAATACAGTACAGTGAAGTTCAGGTAAATATAGGTAAGTACCATTCATAGTATATCAGTGTTACATGGGTTCTAGACCCAAAGTCAATACTGATCCGATTCCGAAACTTCTATAACTAACGGAAAAATACATTGTCCGCGAGTGTCATAAGCTACATTTAAAACGTTCCCCGTGTGTTTATCTCCATACATAACAGGAGCGAAGCCGCGAGCAAATGCTAGTAACAAATGAAGCATTACCTGTCTACGCCAGAAATAAGCGTAGAACAGACATAATAGCATGAACTCACGACATTTTTTCCAACACCACCTTAAAAACTTCGAACCACCAAGAAAAACTATGTTTACCACATCCAGGTTCATAGTCATACATCTGATCATACCCATAAGCTCGCTTTTCTATATCAGTTCAACATTAAAGAAAACCAAGTCGAAGCAAGGTTTTCCCAAGTATCAACTACGCTAACTCACAGTATAGTCACGGAGAGCGTTTAAGAGAGTGAGAAAAGCTCGCCGCCCCGGCCTATTCGTTTCATGAGGGCGGCCCTACTTTTGTCTTGGCTGTCGGCTGTCGGCGACCCAAACCGGGTAAGTCGGGAATGTCAGGATTTAACAACATTTTTACTGACTTTTACGAGTTTTTCTTTTAACTTTGTTTGAGTGAGGTGATGTAAGGAGGGTTTTGAGATTTATAAACTGTTTTTAAATTTGTATACTGTATGTCTCGGTACTTTTTTTTTTGCTTTGTCGTGATTTCTTTGAAATATGGAAGAAGAAGACAAATATCTAGAATAATTAGGATCGGGATAATGATATCGTCGTAAACTCTTGACTTAATCTATTATTATTCCGCTGTTGTCCCTAAGCAAGTACTGAAGTTAATAATCTCATCTACCCACACAATTTTACCATGAACTTTAGAGTAAATGAGAAAGGTATATTTGACTAGCATTTTGAAAAAGTATTATGAAAAAGTTACTGGCCCTATTTGAATATGATTATGTAATAAATAAATATTTTTGAAATGATAACTTTTGTTGGCGCGTTGAGCACTTTTTGGTCGTACAAACACCATAGACCTCGCGTGAACTAGTCCTTCGTAGCACTCGTAGCCGATCCGCTACGGTGTAACACCACTTAGGCGTGCGCGTCCGTCACAACCCGTTACAGATATATTACTTAGTTTTCACTTCCATCGCTAGTCCCCACAGTTTTTTGAACGGAACCCTTATCGTTTTTTCCAAAATCTTTTACCAAATTTACTCGTCATTACATCAGCTATCTGTCAGTAAAAGTTCTGTAAAAAGCGGTAAAAAAAATAGCTACGAAAAAAAACACCTAGACATTGTTAACAGAAACCTATTGAAATTGTAAAGTAATATTTTTAAAAACATTTCACAAGGTCACCGGCACAGCTAGTATCTAGAAATAGAACAAAACACAACCAGAGTTACCCCCATTTCTTTGTTTCGTCGCCAATCTGAGAAGAATCTCGGAGCGAGGTTGAAGTGACTCACGGGTTGGGGTCGCCTGCACCCCACCGGACTTGACACTCATTTAAGTAGCATATAATTCAGTTTATTTAGCCGAATTCAATCTTCAAGAAGTGGAGAAGGGTTCGCTAAGAAAAAATATTAGTTTTGAGTGTTAACGTCGTTTTTGTTGATGAAAAAGATTCATTTAAAAAATTTATTTATTGTATAAGTAAACGGTTACTGCTTTGTTACTCTGAATTTTCCTTTCTGCTCAATAATTATTTTCTATTACAAAATAAGCCTTACCCTAATACTTTTCCGGTCATCAACTACATAATATGTTGGGGTTAGCTTCCAATCTAACCAGATGCAGCTGAATACCAGTATTTTACACGGAGCGACTGCATATCTGACCTCCACAACCCAGATAAGTACAGGGTAATACAAGACTCCTTGGTAAAACTAGTTCTCAGACTTTCAAGTTACCTGTAACGATTGTCAAATATCTACAAATGACAGCCGCAACCTCGGAGGAAGGTCGGTATGTTGATGTCACCCAACCACGGGACACCCTAAGCTCAACCTCTGCCAGATAATAAAGTAAAATAACTGTGACACTTATGCCCTGTAGGAGGGTGTCAGCAGGTAGGTTGGGGTCGGTTAATAATTAGAGCTTGAAGATCAGGTTAACTTATTATTTACTAGCTGACCCACGCAACTTCGCCTGCGTCACTTAAAAGAGAAAAAGCTCACAAAGGGAATAAAATTTCCCTCGTTTTTGCTACATTTTTCATTTATCCTCCGCTCCTATTGGTCATAGCGTGGTGTTATATAGCCTATAGCCTTCCTCGATAAATGGACTATCTAACGCATAAGATTTTTTCAATTCGAGCCTGTAGTTCCTGAGATTAGCGCGTTCAACCAAACAAACAAACAAACTCTTCTGCTTTATAATATTAAGTATAGATTGCCTAACTTCCGTGGCCATCACACGACTCGATTACAAAGGGTAGAAGATGTGGTAGGGATCACTGGCCTGAACCGACTCCAGCGATGATGGTTCCGTCTTGGACCTTGCCAACGGCACCAGTCCCAGGTTCTGTCTTCGGTAGATGACGTCAGCGTAGGGTAGGTGTCACTCTATAGCGACTGCAGCAAAGGATCTTCTCCAAGCGTCCTTCACGACGCAGGAACCACGACGTTGCGAAAGGTTGAAGGGTAGGGTAGGTACTGCCGGGGTTGCGGGCTGGTTCGAAAGAGATACCGCGGAACATAAAGGGCGAGGAAGGAACATGGATGGGTTTTAGTCAGTAAAAGTCTAACACCCGCCCGCTCCGCCCAGAGTGGGAGAAGGTATTTGATGATATCGCATCATAAAAAAAGGGTAGGTAGGTAGACAAAATATGTTCTAAAATACGTATTCCAAATTTGACTAAGTTCAGTAACGTAAATAAAATGTGCTGATTAGATTCCACGAAGTCATACAATCAATATCTGAACTCCATTAAAATGCGTTATAAATTAATAAGTACCTATACGATTTAACTGTGTAAGTACCTAAGTACGTGCTAGGAACTGAAAGGTTAGCAAAAGGAAGATCTGATCAACTCGTCGCGACGATAAGTGGATATGTTTTATTCGTACTAACGATCAAATCCTTCCGATCCTTCTGAGCAAAAATGTACGTGAAATAATAACTCGTTTAACGATAGCACAAAAATGGAATGATGTTGTAGATAATGAGATGTACCTAACGGGTGTAAGAAACCTCTAAACGTAGCCGAAAAACACTTGTTCTCACAGTCACTGCAATTCTACAGTCTGCACCATACCTGGGAACCTTCTGGTTGTAGAGATATTGTTATTTTTAATAAAAGTTTTTAATTTATTTTACTTTAAGCACCTCCACAACCCCCGTACTATTCAATATGACCATCAGCGCAATGTTTTGAGTGCGATACATTGAGTTCTACCACAAAACATGATTTTTCACCCAAAAACAAAAGACGTTTCCTAGCAATATTTTTTTCGTAAAGTTACTGAGTTTGATGTACAGTATGCTTGGTTGACGGCTTTGTGATGAGGTAGTTTACACCCTGTATATGTCATGGTGTCATCATAGCTGAGCATAGCAATGGAGCCTCATCATTCATTCCTCTTCTAAATTAATCAATTTACTAATTCCAATAAAGACGAAGATTTAAAAAGAAGGTAGATTTCAGAGAAGGTGCTGGAGCGTCCGACTATTGAAAATTATATTTATACAAAAAAAAAAAAAAAATTCAAAATCGTCCTGTAATAGAAAGTTTACTCCCTTTAAATCCTCTCATAAGAGTTTAGCATGGAAACGCCCTCAATTTTTAGTTAAAAATTTTTATTTCGAAAAATATAGGATTTATCGCTAAACTTTAAAGGTACTCGTAACAATTGCTAAATAATTAAAAAAAATACTTGCGAAGTTCAAAATGTTTACTATTTCGGAGATATGATTTTCATTCGCAAACATTTTAGAAATTTCAACCCCCTCCCCAATTTAGGGGTTGCATCAAGTTTTAATTTAAAGTTGTCCGTATTCTTACTAAGAATGATAAAAATTTAAAACGGTTCTCAAATTGTCTATAGGGAAAAAGTAATGGCCATGTTATGGATTTTAGACAAACAGCCCCCCTCGGACGAATTCCGCCCATTCACGAACTTAGCCTAAGTTTAGCCTTTTCGATTTTTTGGCCAAGTTTAAAAGCAATCGGTTCATAATTGTGACCTGTAGAGTGTGGCTAAAGTATGCTTGTCACCCATATACATATACGTTTAAATCCCCGCCCCGCAGGTGAGAGACCAATAGGTAGATTTTTGACGTGATAACGTCTTATAAATTGATAATACCAGCAACACTCATGAAAAATAGTAACGTTCCATGTTCCATAGTAACGTTCCACCGTTCCACGTGTTTTATTACATAAAATAATGATTATGACGTTTTTTGCGGAGTTTTAAAACAGGCCGACTCAAAAGTGTCCTTGTTACGTAACATCTCAAACGGTAAATGATAAATGATAAATGATAAACGATAAATGATAAATGATAAATGATAAATGATAAATGATAAATGATAAATGATAAATGATAAATGATAAATGATAAATGATAAATGATAATTGATAAATGATAAATGATAAATGATAAATGATAAATGATAAATGATAAATGATAAATGATAAATGATATATGATAAATGATATTTATTCAGCAAGTAGGTTTTCTCAAACACTTTTACACGTCATTTTGACGTGATAACGTCTTATAAATTGATAATACCAGCAACACTCATGAAAAATAGTAACGTTCCATAGTAACGTTCCATAGTAACGTTCCACCGTTCCACGTGTTTTATTACATAAAATAATGATTATGACGTTATCACGTAAATCTATCGTCCGTAAACCGACTTTACAGACAACCAATTTTTTTTTTTAAAGGAAATCTACCTAAAACAAAATGGTAGTTTAAAACTGGCCAGTGTTTGCTTAGATTTGAATTTTATTGGGTTATTTTTTTTTAGAGTTTCTAATACATACCTATACTTAAAATACCTTCACAAACTTTTTTTAAAAGATGTAGTTCTGTCATCTCATCAGCCCTTTAAATAAAAAGGGGTGATTTGGAAGGGCTGTCAAACCTTTTTCTTTAAATAAATTAGCGGAATTGTGTTCTTTCTCGTGCTAATGAATGTCTTGTGGACTCGACGTCAGTCCTGAATTAATTCCGTTTTTAATTAATTGATTTTAATGAGAATTCGACGAACTTATCACTTTATACCTATAGGTACTAATTAAGTATAGTTAATTTTATTCAGCCTGCTTTGTTTTTGTATAATTACGTGGAATTGAAATGTAGATAACAAACACATTTAATTGAACATATATATTAACTGATATAGGTACTGGATTTAGTAGAAAGAACCAGAATTTTTCATTGACGTACCGAAATAGATCCACTTAAGTCTATACTACAAAGTCTACTTACAAGGTTATTGGCGAAACCAATTCTATGCTAATCCGTTTCTTTAGATAAAACAATGTTTTAATTCGGTGTAGGTTTATTATTTATTTAACACTTCAAGCACAAAGTACAGAGGCGGACTTATTGCCATAGGCATAATATCATACATTTAAATTCATAATATAATAATAACATGCATGCAATAATATCATGTCATATGTATGCTGTTAAAAGTCATCTTTATCAACTATTAAGGTGAAACACTTGACGTACAAACGTTAGGCAACTTGACGTACAAAGGTTTGCGAATAAACCCCTCAATTATCGTGCTGCAAAACAAACAAATAAAAATGTCGAAAATCCCGATATAACACACCTATTGTGCGTATTATAAGTATTAGAAGCGTGTGTTTTATCACTGCGACAATCAAAACGTACGTTCCCGACCGCAAGTTTAATTATGCAAACATCAAGCCGTCGCCAGATTTCTCATTAGAGCCAAGATAATGACGGTACACACTGTCGCAAAATTAGATAGCAAGCACGCACCCAAACAGATATACGCGCCACATTAACATAAACCGAATTTGCATGTAAATTACATTTTACAGCATCTTAATTAAAACATTTTGGCATTATAAATGATCAAGCGGGGGAGGGTGGTGTACCCCTGACCTTAGCGCCTCCTCCCTCCGGTTAATTCGATAGTTTGAAATTTGGAACATTTGAATTTGACGTTCGATTTTATGTTTTTTTTTTGTGTTTAGCGGGAAATCTGTTGACAATGTGAAAATTAAAAGATGATAGTTTAGCAATAATAAAAGTGGTTCAAGTGTTCCGATTTTGAAAAAAAGAATGGAATAATGATTGAAGCTTGGTTTTTATAAAACATCAGGTCAATTAAACTAGTTTTTTTTAAATTTAATTTACGATACGCTACCCCATTTTTAAAGCATTGAAGATAAAATATAGGTACCATATAGTTCAACAAAGTCTTACAACATCACCGAAGATTTGATATAGGTATTTTAATACACAGCAAACTCCGATAAAAAGACACATGTTTTACGCCTGTGTCATATTTAGCAGCCATTGTTTAACAGCACTTACCCAGCATTACAGTCAACCCCCACGCTGCATTCACCGCGATACATCGTCATGATGTACGGTTGACCCTTGTCGTATCTACGTTGCACAGTCAAGTGCAATGCAAGGGTTGAACTTCACACGTGTTTAGAACTAACTACGAGGTGAAAATTTCGCTAGAGACTTTTTGCACTATTTTTTCTTTTATGCAAATGTTAATTTAGCTGCTCTGCTCAACTTTATGTGTTACTAGCAGTCGCTAACGACCTTTGTCCACGTGAAATTATTATGAAAATATGACTTCCCTATTTGAATTGGATTTTGTTAACAATTTCAGAGGTTTTAATTTTTTTGCAAGAACCCCTAATCTTTTTGCTGAAATAAAATCACCTTAAGTAACTCCTTATAATATCAGCTATCTTTAAAAGTCTTGTCAAAATATTGTCCTCGCCGTTTCGGAGGTAAGCCGGAACAAACAGGCCGACAGATAGAGAACAATTTTTAAAAGCACTGTTTAATTATACTTTCATATTATGCATTAATTTTGAAATTACAAATAGATACTTCAATATTAGTTGTTTGTATAGATGATGACAAATGAGTATTTCTTCAAATATTCAGCATTATCCACAGCCTGATTTCGGTTATTCCAGGGCATGCATTCTTTTTCCCCGATCATGACTGTCTCTGCTTCAGTCGACTTACCATCGCCGCGCCTTGAAAAAATGTTAAGGCTCCCCAAAATCATGCTCAGAGTCTTTTGATACTCGTAGTCTTCCGATATCCTTCATATTTCGGAAACATCGATACATGCTGGGTGCATTTCACCTCATCACAAAGCCGTTAACCAAGCATTCTGTATATCAAACTAAGTAACTTTACGCAAAAAATATTGCTGGGAAACAACTTTTTTTGTTGAGGTTATAAATCATGTTTTGTGGTATAACTCAAAGTAACACACTCAAAACATTGTGCCGATGGATGGATTGAATAGTACGGGGGTCGTAAAAATATTTAAAGTAAAAATCACGCGATAAAAAGTGGTATTTAAAAAAAAACTTGTCAAAATCTTGCAACTTTGACCCCCAATATCTCCGTAACTAGAGGGTTCCCAGGTATAGTGTAGAACAAAAAAAATATCAGAGTGACGAGGAGAACAAGTGCCTTTCGTATTCGTTAAGAGGTGTTTTACACCCTTTATAATACTGGTAGATGCACGAAACGTCTAAAACCTACTCTAAAGAATCTAAGTTAATTAAAATTGTTATTGCTTGACCAACCCCATCGGATTTCTTAACAACATTTACATGCGATTAAAGGAAGAATATTTTTTAGAACAACCCTCCTTTGAGGGTATTAACCGAAAGTTCTTTAAATAAGTTAGCAATTAGGGGTAACATAAAATTAACATAATTGTATAAGTTCGTGCTGTTTATGTTTCGACAATAACGATTTTGTCTGTTGCAGTCTCCGTGGGTATGTATAATGAGAGTTGATAGAATTAAATAACTTTGGTGATAGTTATTTATTTACCTACAAAGTGGTGGTGCAGCAGTAAAGACACCGACTTTCGTGATATTAGCCGTAGGTTCAATGCCAGACAGGCATTTGACTTACCTCGAGATGTTTATTTCATCACTACTATTTAATCATATAACCACTCAAATCTGTATGGTTCTTTCTTCAAAAGACCATCTCAGACACTAATCTGCATAGTTCTCATGTAAGTTGAACAAGATTGTCTGGACTTTAAAAGAGACTATGACCTCTGAGTTTGTTTCGGCTGTTTCTTCTCAGAGTAGTCAGGTACGAAACACCGGCCCCATCTAGTTTAAAAAATAAGGACGTGTAAAAGTGTTTGTGAAAACCAATTTGCAAAATAAATATCAGTTATCATTTATCATTTAAAAGAAAGTCGTGTTAGTTACACTATTTATAACTCAAGAACGGCTTAACCAATTTAGCTGCAAATTTGTGGAGAGGTAGCTTAGAACCGGGAGACAGACATAGGATACTTTTTTTTATTTTTTTTCGTCGGGTGGCAGTGGGTAGGTATTGAGTAGATAGGGGTAAGTGGTAGGTAGGTAGTGGGTAGTTGGTAGGTAGGTTTTAGGTAGGTAGTGGGTAGATGGTAGGTAGGTATTGGGTAGGTAATGGATAGGTGGTAGGTAGGTAGTGGGTAGTTAGTATGTAGGTAGTGGATAGGTGGTAGGTAGGTAGTGGGTAGTTAGTGTGTAGGTAGTGGGTAGGTGGTAGGTAGGTAGTGAGTAGTTAGTATGTAGGTAATGGATAGGTGGTAGGTAGGTAGTGGATAGGTAGGTTAGGTTAGGTGGTAGGTAGGTAGTTAGTAGGTAGGTTAGGTTAGGTGGTAGGTAGGTAGTTGGTAGGTAGGTAGTGGGATGGTGGTAGATAGTAGATCAATTCAAATTAAATATTGACATATTGATTATTTATTGAATTAAAGTTGACAGGACAACGTCTGTCGGGTCGGCTAGTAAATAAATAAATATTGCTGGATATTACACACAGCACCATCTAGTGCCACACTAAGCAAGGCTTGTGTCGTGGTCACCAGACAGTTGATATGCTACATGTATACTTTTTGTTTGTAAATACATAATTATTATACATTTAAACATCCATGACTCGGAAACAAATGTTCATGCTCATCACATAAACATTTGCTCCTACCGAGATTCGAACACAGGACCCTAAGCACGTAGAGCAGGCTCACTACCACTACGCCATTCGAGTTGTATTAATATGGTGAAGGAAAATATCGTGAGGAAACTGGTATGACAAAGCCTTTTCTATCAGGAATATCCTCATGGATATACCCTCCGTCTACGGCAAGCGGAGGGTTATGTCAGACTGTAACCGACTAAGGTCCATGTTCACCGAAAAGATGACGGTCTGATTATCTAAAACAGCTGTTTAAAACACATTTTGTATGGGAACATGTCACAGTGACAGCTGTTTTTAGATAATCAGGCTGTTATCTTTTCGGTGAACAAGGACCTAAAAACCCACTGTTCCTATGGGGGGCCCGAGAGATACAAGTATTATATTCGCGCGTCTGGTATCAGGCCACCTTACACGACGTGCCCCATCACCAACTGACAAAGAATCTAAAATTCGAAGACATTTGTGAAATCCACGAAGTCCCCGAGCCCGTGTCTTGGATTACGGCCTGAGCCTTTCCTCCACAAAGAGGAAGGACCTTGCTACTCGTAGGCCTTGCTGGCTGGTGCTCCAGCCATTTTAAAAGCTGATTATGCGGTCTGCCAGTTCTCACCCTTACGCCCTATGTTATAAGGTTGATAAATGGGCAACCGTTAGTGCACTCGATTACTTCGGTAATAGCTATGGAGTACAAAACTTGAATAGGGAACACCTAGATGCATCATATGTGTTATCTTGATGGTAAGGCTACGAAAAAGATCTGGGATAATTGAAGACGGAACCAAAACTCAAAAACAAAAGCACCTCTAATCCATCCATCCTAAAAGACTTGACAGAACTTGACACAAATGTTTTGTCGCACTAGTGACGTACCATTGTCCCGGAACAGGAATAAATAATGAACAGTGACGACTGCTACTTCTGTTGCTAAAGGAAGTAAAAAGTAACTAGTATAGCCGACGGCGATCTTTCGTGAGCTTTGTTGCGCTACGCTAATTTTAGCAGAATAGAGATGTGAGTTACACGGACGGAGGTCCGTCAAAAAGCAATGTTCTTTTTTTGAATGTCTGTTTTTTTTTCGGTAATGGCTAATGGCTTGTGGTTGAAACTGTGTGGAGTATTGGAAAGTTTATTGATTGAACTAGCATTAAGGATTGCTAAAATCAAGATAGTAATTCTCTCTGTCTAAGTAAAAAATCGTTTTAAACCCATATGCTTAAAGAAAGGTACGAGGTAAGTTACTTTAAACAGTTGCATATTACTGCACTGTTAAACTAACACTAACCTATTGGATCATCAGTGAAAGTTTAGTTTCTTTCGTTGATAAAAATCAGTCCTTTCGTTATGTGACGATTTTACTAAATGGCGGCTTCGTTCCTAAAAAAAATACCTTAAAATTATGCCTCTGTGTGTAGGGGTTTTTAATTTTGTTTTATTGAATGTAGTTTGTTTAAGTATCTCCTTTCGATCGTGTAGGTACCTACTGGAGGAGATTTCTTTAGAAATAAACATCACATTATTTGTAGATATTATTTTCAGTTCCTTTCTGGCTTTCTGTATTTAGTGTGTACATAAATTGTTAAACAAATAAATATATCATTCAAAGAAAGTGTTTTATTCCGTATACCGTAGTGTAGACCCTCCTTATAAAGTAGCTACAAAGCAAATTTTGAACCACTTTTTTGACCCAATAAGAAAGAATGGCACATGCACCTGCCTCTATTAATTTCAATTACAACAAAACTATTTAACATACTATAAATATATCAAGTGAGAGTATCTCGATATTGTTTAACTGCTTGGCCACGAGCTACGCGACACATGTGTTGTGACTGTGACTGTGGAGAAGATAAATGAAAAGAAAAAAGGATCGGACACACATGCTGCAGGTTCCTCACGATGTTTTCCTTGCAAATGAGAATTATACAATACGTATAAATCGGGGAAAACAAATGAAAGCAGTAGCTTCAAGTATGCTACTTATTACTGCGACACGACTTGCGACGGCATGTTACACAAGGGGACACATCTTGCAGGCAATACTTTTCCAGTATAACATGGGCTCGCTTTGTATAGATTTCCGCGCGGACAGTGAGATACGTAAACTGGTTTTTGCCACCGTGTGTACGTCAATCGAAACAAGTGTCGGTTGATATACATCGCATTACCTATGTCGGTTTAGCCACGAGCAACAGACTCGCGACAGCGATCACGGAGAAAACAAAATTAACGAAATCACGAGTCGAAGCAGCGGGACTCACGCGATGGAAACTAGAGACAAAAGCAAGTCGTATCTTCTGACGGTTTCACCGCGATCTTCTCACTCTCAAGTCCCATGCATGTTGTGACAGCAACTGCGGACAAACAAATGAAAGAAGTTATTCAGAGCATGCCGTGAGTCACCGCGACAATATGGTAGGTAACTACGTCGCTTGACGTAAGTCGTGAGGTCGTGCACGGTGCATAAGTATTGCGTGTGTTGACGTGATCAATTACTATCTGTGGACTTGTTCGAAGTGTGAATCCATCTCATTTGCGATTATGTTAGGCCGTGGCTCGATTGTATTAAAGTTATGCCCCTTTCGCCCCATAATTAAAATGGCGTTATAGTGTGCCTTCTCTAATTTAATTTACATTCAAATGCGAATGACATGTACCTACGTAAAATGTATAATGTGTTTTTAAATGTCATGTTTTATATTCGATTGCAAATCTATCTATATATATAAATAAAAATGAATTGTTGTTCGTTAGTCTGATTAAAACTCGAGAACGGCTGGGCCGATTGAGCTGATTTTGGTTTTAAAATGTTTGTCGTAGTCCAGGGAAGGTTTAAACGGTGAGAAGTAGACAGGTAGGTAGGTAGGTAGGAAAAAATGCATTGCAACGCATGCCGGGTACAGCTAGTGTGTAATAATTGTAGTTACACTTACCGCGTTGATCACTATTACAGTCAGATCAGAACGATACCAGTTTTTAATTTAAGTTATTTTTCATATTGTTAGCTTAAAATATGTCTCCAAAATGGGAATATCCTGAAAGAGTGATAGCTAAATTGTATGTAATTAATTAAATACCAACTATCACGATTCTCTACTAAAAATATTTATAAAACAAATACCGCGTCGTTGAAGTACTAAAAATAATAACTCCACCAACAATACGCTCAACAACTCTTAGCGCAAAAAGAAAACGCAGGAAAATAATGATACAAAGCTCTTTATTTCACACAATTACAGCGATATGTGGAGGAGACGAGCCGTTGAACATACACAATTAGTCGCTTTTTCACACAGCGAGACACAGCATAGCAAAGTAGTGGCGCGAAAAAGTTTTCTCAACCAGTATGACACTTTATTCAGCCGTACATCTGTTAGTATGTACAGATTTTAAAAATAGGTTGTCAAAGTGTAGACGCTCAGCGACTGCAGCGCCGTGAAAAGTAATGAAAAACAGGCGCCTAGTGTCAAGTGTAAATCGCCTTGTTAATTTCACTAGCCCTGCGGCGAATTTCGCCGAGGACGCATTGTGTGTGCCGGCTTTACGTCGCGTCTTCCCGTTGTCTGTACACGGCTTTAATTGCGCGCGTCATTGGCGCGCTTTTTGAAAAAAGAATGACGTGTAATTAACGCGCGAATATGGAACGTGACAACGCGCGTTCTGAGGGAGCGATTTTTTTTAATTTTTTTAATTAGGCACACGAAGGGTTGAGTTCGGTGTTTTGTTTTTGTTCCTTTTTTATTTTGTTGTTATGAGTCCAGTTATAGCAAGCGAATTTAAATTATAATGAATAAATTAAAATGCTTTTAGTAATCATTCGTATTGATTATAATTATTATAACTTGCTGTATTCGACACCTTGTGTTCTGTCTTAATATAGCATTAGGGCTTACAGCATTCATTTCATAAATATAATCTTTAAACACTCTTTTTTTGCAGTAGTGTTAGAAGAAAAGGCATTGAACTAAAACTAGAGAACAAAAAATGCCTGAACAATATTATTTTACAAAAAACCACAAACTACTCCTCATTGACCTAAAACAGTTCCATAAACATAATTTACTGAGTAATTAATTTGATGTATACTTTCGCCGTTTCCCGTGTCTGTGGATTGTAAATAAATAAAAAATAAATATAATTTTTTTTTTGAGGACAATGACTGTCCGAAAAAAGCGATGATACATGATCCTCGTTTGGCTGGCTCGCGTACATTTTTTTTATTAAAAAAAATCACATTAACGGCCTTCATTGGGGCGGCGATAAATAATGCCCTCCTTATTCAAATTTTTGTTTTGTTCATCCCCCACACGTTATAAATGAGACTTATTTGGAAACGAATGATAGGGAGCGATAAAATTCTCGATTATGTTAGAATGTGTGAGTGCAGAACGAGTTGGTAATCGGGCCATTTATTATAAATTTAAATTTTATTTTTACGCGCATTACCTGTGCCTGTATTTTAACTGTTCTTTTTTTAATTAATCAAGGCAGCAAAACGTTTTTTTTTGTGCTACATATGTAGTCATTGCCAGGAACGGTTGCGTTACGAATAAGTACATATTATGTTGAATAGCTTTTGGAATCCTTACATAATAACCTCTTCAATACTAGTTAGGTACTCCAATTGGTATGACTAAAATTATGGCAAAAACTTTAAAGCTGGTCTTCAGTGTCGTGGCAAAGCCGAAACCATAATCAGGTTCCTATACTACTGCTATCAATACTGCTATTGGATAGGCAGACAACGCTCAATTTGGTGATCGAAGTCATTCATCAAAAGATAAAACAACAGTTACAAACTCTTTAAATATCACAGTAAAAGTCCTCTGTTACCCGAATAGAACCCTTTTCTTCAGGTTCAATAACCTCCTTATTATAAAAAAAAACAGAAATCTTCAGGTACTATAACCTCTTTACTACCCAAAAATATACAAAATGAGTTTTAGTCGTTTTTTATTCTCTCCATTACAACCTCTTTTCAAACATACTCGCAGAATAGTCATCAATTCACTAAGTGTAAGTACATACATGCCATTATATTATATGCTACGATCCTTAAGGACCCTCGACGTTCCTCAATCACGACTGATGGGTAAGGTCGGTGCAATTTTCCTCCTGACCTTCAACCGTTGCCAACTGATGCAGATAAGTAGGATGCTCTGTCTCTCTCTTGCAGAGGACTACCGGCAAATCTTGATGTTGTGTTCCTGGCCCCTTATTCACAACCATTCGACTCGCTTCCGATTCGGAAAGTCGTATGTCGATCTCGGTCGTTTTCGTAATGCCAGAAGAAGACAGATATACGACTTTGCGAATCGGAACGAGTCGAATGGTTGTGAATAAGGGGCCTGGTTTAGGAAGTGGGAACTTTTCATAAATACATGTATTACATTTTTTTATTTTTTACGTTTTTGGAAAGCTTGCAGACTAATAACAAAATATAGACGAACAAATAAGAGACATACGTCGATGAAATGTTGTTTTAGACTTCTACTAGATCAACTATTGAAAGTAATGAATAAATGGATAATAATAATGGACCCGAATGGCGTAGTGGTAGTGACGCTGCCTTACGTTCTTAGGGTCCTGGGTTCGAATCCCGGTAGGAGCAAATGTTTGTGTGATGAGCATGGACATTAGTTTCCGAGTCATGGATGTTTATATGTATAATAAGTATGTATTTACAAACAAAAAAGTATATATGTAGTATATCAACTATCTAGTGTCTACGACACAAGCTTTGCTTAGTGTGGCACTAGGTGGCGCTGTGTGTTAATGTCCAGCGATATTCATTTATTTATTTATTTATTTAAATAGATGTCTAAGATGGCAGTAATAACTAAAAATATTCTTATTTCAGTTAAACAGCTCATAAGTTTATTTTGTGCTTCTCATTTTACCTAAAATCATACTCTTCAGATTCTCCGAAACCTAACTGCAACTGAAACATTTCAATATCTGTTCCAGATGGAAAAGTATGTGTACCTAGTTGTAGTGGTATAGTATTTTTAACCGACAATAAAAGGAGGAGGTTTGCAAACCGACGCGTATTTTTTATTTTGTATCACCTGTATACTTAAATCTTTTACTTACAGAGAAGTCCGATGCTTTCAACACGTATTTTTCCAACCAGCCAACCAAGTATAAGTATTCCTAAGACCCAGTAAGTGTAGAATCAAAACTCAAACAGAACCACACCGCTCCCCATACATAATGTATGAAACTTAAAGAAATGCAATGAAATGATCAAATGATCGCCCCATTGTAGATAAACGGGCCATTTCCACTGGCACAATTGAATGATGACCAGCCATTGTGACTATGTTTAGAGATCCTGCATATAATGCCTGGATAGGTGCTTCAGACTCTATTTCATCCACTTATTGCGACGTATTACCCAGTGTTGCTAGATTGAGCATTTAGTCCTGTTTTTGGGGAAAAAAATACGTTCCAAGGCAAAGTTTGGGGACTAGAAAAATAATACTTTTTATTATGTAAATCTTAACAGAAACATTCATTAAGCAAAACATTAAAGATATTTAAAATTCCGAATATAAAATTATTTTATTTTATTCTTAAACACATAACCGTTGTTTGTTTTACAAGGTAAGTTAACAAAAGTAGTCATGAATTTGCTAAACCTGCTTGCCATTCATTAATTTGGATAATTAGGGAGAAAATATAATACAACACTGTGAAATTTACGAAAACTAAAGACATTTTACAGAAAAAAATGTAATCTCTAATAATAACTTGCGTAAAATACGATGCCATGATCCGGAGCGAGACGGAATGGGAAGCTGTCACCTCCTTCTGCGAAGCAGTCATGCTAGCGAAGGAGGTGGCGGAACGAGAGAGGGAGAGATCCTCTCTTCCCGGCCGCCGCGGGAGACGCACCGGGCGTCGGTGGCCACGTGGTGGCTACCGGCCACCGTAGATGCGGGCCTGTGGACGGTTCGCTACGGGCTATAGCTAGCCGTCCGTCCGTCTAACGACGACGACAGGCCGTGTCGACGGCGCGTTTGTGTTCCACGCGCGCCTCAAAGAGAAGTCAGCATAAGGGGAGGGGCCCGCAAGGGCCGAAGCCTGCCGGGGTTGCGGGCCTGTTCGAAAGAGATACCGCGGCCCCGGAACGTAAAAGGCGAGGAAGGAACATGGATGGGTTTTAGTCAGTAAGAGTCTGACACTCCCTCCCGCTCCGCCCAGAGTGATGATTTCCAATCCCAAAAAAAAAAAAAAAAAAGCATCGTCATGTCCTGCGTGAACGGGAACGAGGAACGTCTATGTGAACTTAATACATAGATTTATATCTCTTCGTTTAATCCTTTTCTGTTTGAAAAAAAGAATGGAGAAAACTATTACCAAACATATTATAGAGTATGGTGTCCACGACACAAGCCTAACGAGGCTTGTGTACCGATCTATTGCCACTGCCACTACGCGCTGTTTAGTGCGGCACTAGATGGCGGTGTGAGTAACTTCCAGCGATATCTATCCTAATATTATAAGGCAGAAGAGTTTGTTTGTTTGGTTGAACGCGCTAATCTCAGGAACCACCGGCTCGAATTGAAAATATTTTTGCTTTGGATAGTCCATTTATTGAGGAAGGCTATATAACATCACGCTATGACCAATAGGAGCGGAGCAGCAATAAGAAATGTTGCAAGCGGGAAAAAAGCTTCCGTTGAGCAGGCGATGCGTTGCGTTCTTAGGGTCCCGGGTTCGAATCCTGGTAGGAGCAACTGTTTGAGTCATGGATGTGATATGTATAATAAGTATGTATTTACAAACAAAAAAATGTATCTATGTAGTATATTAACTATCTGGTGTCCACGACACAAGCCTCGTTGAATAGTGTGGCACTAGATGGCGCTGTGTGTAATGTCAAGTGATATTTATTTATTTATTTTTATATCAAAACTTCACGCGAACGAAATAAAATACTAGATGTGGCAACCCTGGTATTACTTCGCTTATTGGGTCAGTATGATCATGTTCAGTTGGTAATTGAGCAGAGATTTGGCGTGGAAGATTTTGCACATTGCGTCTAGGATGTTTTTCTTTGGAGCATTATTAGATAAGTATTGCTTTTGTGTGCTTATTGGGAGGATAAAGAGGCGGAAATTAGTCATTGGTAACTACATGTAGATTAGATTAGTGCAGTAGGTACCTACTTACGTATTCAAGAAAATCATAGATCTAGACTGCGTCCAGTGTAAACCATGACAGCAGTTCTAGCCTCGTAGTGTGACTGATGTTGGACTGACAAGACACATGTTGGTCTCGAGTTCGAACACAAGACATGCACCTCTGATTTTTCGAATTTATGTGCGTATTGTATGAGTATAATTATCACGGTGAAGGAAATAGGCTAGTTTCCACCATCAATAAATTGCAAATCCATTTAGTCCGTCAGTTAGTATTGGAAAATAATGGACAGGTTTTTTTTGTTTTTGTAAATCAATTAATACTGACAAAGTTAGAACGCATCAAAATTCGGGAGTTGGGGCTCGTGACGTCACAACGCACTAAAAATTATAGCACGGCGTGACGTATTGAGAATTTTAAAAGCGTCGTATCTTCGTCAATTTTGGTTTATGTGACAAAAGAAAAAATACGGGTCAAATATTTTGATAATCTAAGTGACTAATTAGAATTTTTCAGTAAACAAGCCTATTAAACATTGTGAAGAAACAAGCATGTCTGAGAGATATTTTCTCGACGGCATGTTAAGCCAAGTCAGAGGCCAATGGGCGGCATACAAACTCTGACACCAGGTTAGACACATAAACAACCTGATAGAGAAGAAAGAAGTGTCTTGTGATCTTGTACAAGAGAAATATACGAGTAGGTGTCATCCTCAGAAAAAAAGTTACTTTTAGGTATGTACCAATCTATATAAGCCAGAAAAACATTTCAAAGATTACCCAGACTCCAGATTGACTGCGACGTTGTTTAGTGGTTGCCAATAAGCGCGACTGCTGACGATGAGGTCCTGGGATCAATTTCCGGGTCGGGCAAAGTGTTATTTTACATCAAGACTCCCCAAGAATCTCCATAATATCCCCTATAACATGGGACTAAGATATAACTGGCAAAATGTAAGTATACTATTAGGTACCTCTGCCTAACCCTTACAGGATAACAGGAGTGATGTTATGTAGATGTCAGGTTGCTACGCCACACGATCGACCCGTCATTATGTCGCATCAAGTATTTGCAGTCATTTTTAAAGGACAATACTATAAAATTCTACTTATAATAATACTACTACAGGGTTCTCCCTTCTGAAATCCTCAGGAGCATACAATCGCGTAATATCAATATTTAAAAACTGACCAAATATCAACTGTGTCTAGCGTCAGTTGCGAAGTGACTGTGCTATAAATTATTATGGCGCGAATGTCGGCAATGTTGCCAACCTTTTTGCGTTATGATAAGTAGATGCGTTCGCTTTTGTTTTTGAATTTTGTTTGAAAATAGAATTCGTGTTTGTTCTTTTGTTTTTTTAGAGTCTGAGTTCTAAATATTTGTTGAGAATCTGATTTTTTATGTAGCCAAATAAGTTTTATCGTAATTAATGATTTGAAGACGTTGTTTGTCAAAATAAGCAGCTATAGCAATGATTTTGATTACATATATCTGAAATATTCCTCTCATAGAGAGGAGGCCTGTGTCTTAGTAGTGGGAAAATTAATTGGCTGATGATGATGATGATATGAAAATTCAAATACTACCGGTATGCTTGAACATTCCATCTCGAAAATATTCAATCAAACGTAAAAATACTGGCGCGTCAAATTATGAAATTTAGTGGAACTAGAAGTCAAAGGGGGAACCTTTCATTTCGCATAGTGCCTGAAGGATCAAACGAGATTTAAACAAACAAAGGCTTTAGTAATAACACGGTTTCGTGAAAGTAGAAATTGGAATGGATTTTTAGAAAAATACTGGCACTACTACCTACTATGGTTACAGCGCGCATTTTCAGGTTAAAAATGTAAACCTTTTCTGTGAAAAGAACTCAGTAAAACTAGGTACCTACAGTGTTCCACACACGTATTTAGGTACTCTACCAATTGTGCATGAAGTGACTCAAAGGGGAGAGGATGGTGCTTATGCTTTCTGTTACAATTTTCGCCAAAAACTTTGAAACTGCCAATACTAATGATAGCATTGATGATGAAGTGGAAGAGGAATAAAGAAAAGAATTTGACATTGAGAATCATGTTTAGGGTAAAAACGCGATTACTGGTCAATATAAATCATTCAGTTACTGAAAACAACACTTGATGCTTACTTTTGACAGGCATGATGAATTTTATTCTATCAAAATGCGAAAGTTCGTGAGCATGGATATTTGTTACTCTGTCAAGCATATCTTACTGAACGAATGTGGACGAAAAACACACACAGATGGCGTATAATCTGAAATAACACATAGGACACTTACTTCTATCCCAATAGTAAGATACCGTGGGGCAATAACCGAAATCACACGCGCAAAGCCATAATTATAAACTGGTAAAAAAGTATAGGATAACGAAAGAATATCAAACAAAAGAAACACAGGATAAACGTTACCAAACCCATCTAAATAGGATAGGATAAACATTAATAGCATAAAGTATCCAATGCTTAGATACAAACCTCTTTCCTATGAATAAGAAATTAAAATAACTGGCCACTTACAAAAAAAAACAGCTTACAAAACTGCAATGATTATGAGAACGTCGAAATATTTTTTCAAAATTTCCTACCCGAGGTTATCGACAACTGGTAGGACGCTTAAATTACGGGGCAGGCACATTTTTATCTGCTTTTTTTGCCCGAGCCTAGGGGTGGTAGTGCTTTTTTGGACTTATTTTTTATCGAACGCTCCGAATGGACCACTTCAGTGTAGGGTTAAACTGTCTGTGCTACGAAAACTACGCTTTGTAACGTACTACGCGTACGTAGTTATATGTTTGATGATGTTATACCGTTATTAAAACGGTTAATTGCTAATCTGAATGTGTGATTGGCTGTATAAATTTTCGATGATGTTGTTTGTGAAAATTTTGTTTTAGTTTTGAGTAGGTTGGTGATCAGTGTGATTAATTTCATTAACGATGAACAAAATTAAATGATCTTTCTATTCTTCCTTTTTGTGTGGTTATAACTGCCTTATTTGGTGTCGGTTTTTATGGGCTTTAGCTTTTTACATGTCGTCGAAAAATATCTCTCAGGCCGTCACGATGTTTTCCGTCACCAAAGCAAGTGATAATTATGTAAAATTGTCAAATACGTTATATTGTAATATCTCTAGCGATATTGTAAAACGCGAAATATTGTCAAATGAACATACTGCTTACAACAAAACGCATTATTTTTCGTGAAATGCATGCGATGGTAGTCAACTCACGCGGTGTGGAGGGAAGGAGGGGTCCCCCTTGCCCAGTGGTACAACTCTCATGAAAAGATATTGTACCATTCCTGAGAAATACCGATTATTATAACCTAACCTTAAAACACTTTATATTCCCCTAAAAAGCGTAGTCGACGGGCCCCTATTTTCGAGTGCAGGGTTTAAAGGAACCTAACTAACCTAACGGGGTAGTGCCCCAAGTCCCGATTATGGGGGCAGATATACTTCCGTATGTTCAGTTGACAATAATTCGAGATTTTACAATATCGCTAGAGAGAAACACGCGTGTTTTACAATTTTACGGTGACATATACAATACGTGTGTGTCGCTCCGGTTCGACCTATGTACTTTTCAGTCTAACAGTCACACTATTCTAGTACGGACAATTTAGATCCATGTTCACCAATAAGATGACGGTCTGATTATCTAAAAACAACTGTTTAAAACACATTTTTGTATGGGAACAAGTCACAGTGACAGCTGTTTTTAGATAAACAGACCGTTATCTTTTCGGTGAACATGGACCTAAATAGATCACATTTAACATCTGTCAGTTGTAAGTAAAGGTTATCTTTTTTGCCAATAATACAATAAATGTGTACCTAATCGTAATTGCAAAAAGGTTAAACAATTGTGCAGTTCTAACTGAATTAATCAATAATAAATCCTTTAATCCAGACGTTATAAGGTTACGTTGTTGTATTTTGATGGAGTGTCAAATATGATCTATTAATTGGCCCTACTTGGCTAATATTCTAGGCTATCACCGCAACCGTATTAAAAGACACGGCTGGGCAGCGTTCGGGAAGCTGTATCTTCTCGTCCAAATTTACCGCAGTGTCTCAAGACGAAAGTCTATGACCAGTGTGTGTTGCCAGTGATTGCATACGGGACCGAAACGGTGGTCGCTCAGTAATGGGCCTTATCAAAAGGCTTAAAGTCACCCAAAGGGTAATGGAGAGGGTTATGCTCGGAGTTCCAAGGTCACCGACGTAGCCCGAAGAATTGCCAAACTTAAGTGGCACATTGCTCGCAGAACGGATGGCCTATGGGTCCGAAAAGTTCTGGAGTGGCGACCGCGAACCGGAAGACGTTGCGTTGGAAGACCTCCCACTTGGTGAACCGATGACCTGGTGAAGGTTGCTGAAATCTGTTGGGATGCGAGCCGCACGGGACCGGTCAGTATTGCGACACTTGGGGGAGGCCTATGTCCAGCAGTGGACGTCTTCCGGCTGAGATGATGATGATGATGATTAAAAGACTTGATGAGATATTATTCATTATTAATTAACTAGGCATTGAATTGAGTGACTCTTGTAGCAAGTCTTGATTTTATAATAATCGTGTTCCTCCTATTCTCTCATTATAAATACCTAGTTAAAGCATTTTACTTCACTACTTATATAGATAATCTGCCTCTTTGGTCTGGTGGTCGGTAGTACGACTGCTGTGCATAAAGTCCTGAGTTCAATTCCCTGGTCAGGCATAGCGTTACTGGGTTTTTCCATCAGGAATTTCTCAAAAAAAAAAAAAAAAAAATTGGAGTGTCACAGACTCCTATAGAAATCACACAAATTCATACCGTCACATTACATCATCACTACATATTATAAAACAATGTCTCCCGCCGCGTCTGTCTGTCCCTAAGTATGCTTAGATCTTAAAAACTACGCAACGGATTTTGATGCGGGGTTTTAGTATATATAATGATTCAAGAGGAAGGTTTTAGTATTTAAATTTACGCGGGAGAAGCAAGGCATCGGTTAGTACACAATATTTTCAATTTATTATAATTTCATCTCATCATCATCATCATCATCATCATCAGCCTATAATGTTCCCAGGTTCCCACTGCTGGGACATGGCCTCCTCTCAATGAGAGGAAATGGGCTATAATCTACCACGCGGGCCTAGTGCGGATTGGTAGATGTCACATGTCTTCGAAATTTTGGTTCTAGGACATGCCGGTTTCCTCACGATGTTTTCCTTCACCGTTTTGAGAGCAGCGGTGATGAAATAAATTACACAAAGTAATGCGCCTGTCTGGACTTACTGTTCGTAAGTCGGGGCCGCCACCACTGGGCCACCGCTGCTCCCAATTTCATCTCATCATTACTAAATTCAACCAATTTAAATACACACAAGGATACAGCCTGTTTCAATTTACCCTGCAGTTTTAAAACTAAGTTCTCTAATCCACCATCATCTAGAACCTTCTATGGCTTCTGTAACCAAACCATTGCTGTAAAATCAAGCTAGTATCACGTCGAGCTGCAGTCAAAACACGCATTGTACAACATTTTGTTGGCGGCTCAAAGCGGCATGCAATCTGAGTAGCACAATCTAACCCAACGGCTTTGTACTTACTTTCATATTCGCTGCATTGACAGCTAAAGGACGGTGTAGGGCTGGTAGGAGATTAAAATATTATAATATTTTTTCAATTCTGTAAATCAGCTAATTAAGAAAAAATACTGTTTTAAGATTTCACGGTTTAAAACTTAACTTATATTGCCACTTGCTTTTTTTCTGTTTTTTTTTTTTATATAACTATGGAATATATTTCTAATTAAGTTTAAAAATGACTAAATGATGTCTATGTTCAACGAAAAGATAACGGTCTGATTATCTAAAAAAATAACTTTAGCTTCTGAAGTCGGTGACCTTTGTTTGATTGATTTAATTTTTTTGTCACCGACTTCAGAAGCTAAAGTTATTTTTCACTTTTTTGTTTTTTTTTTTTGAAGTCGGTTTTATTTTTTGCAAAAAAGTTTTTTATTTTCCACTTTTTAGTGGTTAACATGTGCTTGGTACACATGGAAACTGCATACCCTTACAATTAGAACAAGCCCAAACAGGACTTGGATACATTGTCTCATTATTGAGTTCCGTGACTCTTGGCTTCATCATCAGATGTGATGGTAAAATGGTTCTTATCAAACGCAAATGCTTCACTTGTTGTAGAAAATACCAAACTCGCTGTACGTTATTCTATAAAATTTGAAGAGTTCCCTCGATTTCGCCAAGATTCCATCATCAGATCCCGACTTGGTGACTATGGGACCATTTGGAAAGGTTACTCTTTCCAACAAAAGAAGAATTATTCAAATCGGTTGGCAAGCGACGGAGATATACGCTACCAAACATTTAAAAAAAATAGAAACATCCGAATTGAGAACCGCCTCCTTTTTTAGAAGTCGGTTAAAAACAGCTGACACTGTGACATGTTCCCATGTTAGATAATAAGACCGTCACCTTTTTGGTGAACGTGGTAAGTATTTTTTCTATTTTTTTTTTCTATTGTGAATTTGTCAAACTATTTCAGTGCTATTTAGGGTTTAAAAAAAAAATTGCCTCTACCTGCTTACTTTAAAAGTGAAGTAGACTTCAAAGATCGGGAGAAATACAAGGTGTGAACCACCTCATCACGAAGCCCAAACTAATTAACTTTATGCTACCAGCGCTTTGTCTGACCAGCGTTAGACAGCATCACCTGTCTGGCATGAATGCTGAAATGGACCTTTTTGGCGCAGCCGTGAAGCACACGGTAACATACTATGTATTTTTGTAACTTTTTTATTATTATTGTGTGTGCTTAATACTGACGTCAAATAAACATTTTTTCTTTCTTTCTTCTTTCAAAAATTATTGCTGGGAAACAACTTTTTGTTGGGGTGACAAATGA
Organism: Xestia c-nigrum; assembly: GCA_916618015.1. Lineage (NCBI taxonomy): Eukaryota > Metazoa > Arthropoda > Insecta > Lepidoptera > Noctuidae > Xestia > Xestia c-nigrum. The sequence continues at coordinate 6,811,415 of OU745258.1, read as the reverse complement.
CTTTTTGTGGTGTAACTCAATGTAACGCACTCAAAACATTGTATTGATGGATAGATTGAATAGTACGGGGTTCATTGAGGTACTTAAAGTACTTGAAAATCGAACAATAAAAACTTGTATTAAAAAAAAAAACCTGTCAAAAAGTTGTAACTTTGACCCCCAATATCTTACTAAAAGGTTCCTAGGTATGGTGTAGAGCATAAAAATTATCGGAATGATAGGGAGAACAAGTGCCTTTTGGCTTCTTTAAGAGGTGTTTTACACCCTTTATAGTTGCAGCAAGTAATGCTGCTGGAATGTAAGATAGTATAACATAACATTACGCCCGTAATACCTGAAGGGGCGTTTACATTATAGTACACGTATTTCGCCAGTTATGTTTAAGTCCCATGTAATTGGGGGCGAGCCTATTGCTATCAACTGGGCCCAAATCCGTCCTCGTGGCTGCTACTGAGAATTCCTGATGGAAAAACCCAATAATTCAGGGTGTTGTTGAGTCTACCTCGCTTCTGCAGTGCTTTGCGGATGTTCGCGCTAACTCGTACCGACGGGTTTCACGCGATAGTTCGCAAAAAAACGTGCCTCGATACTCATGAGAGTGAGAGTTAGTCGCAACAGCATCCTGAGAACAGTAGCGGAGAGTTACAGCTCTCCAATTCTTGTGCAGAGAGTAATTGGTACTAACACTAGATAATAAGTTATCTATCTATACTAATAATATTATAAAGCAGAAGAGTTTGTTTGTCTGTTGGTTTGTTTGGTTGAACGCGCTAATCTCAGGAACTACAGTCTTGATTTGAAAAAACATTTTTACGTTGGATAGTCCATTTATCGAGGAAGGCTATAAACTATATAACATCACGCTATGACCAATAGAACCGGACCAGCAATGAAAAATGTTACAAAATCGGGGGAAATTTTATTTCCTTTGTAAGCTTTTTCTCTCCTTTGTGACGCAGACGAAGTTGCGTGGGCCAGCTAGTTTAATAATATGTTACTAACACTCTATGGATCTTTAAGTTTCCCCGACCAGGGAATTGAACCTAGGAGCTCATGCTCAGGACTCGCCATTGCGACAACAAGGTCAACGAGGCAGTCAATATAAGATAGATAAGACAAGTGTTTGATTGACCCTTTCATCAAAAACAAGACATGGACGAACAATTTCTTCCTAGGCACCTTGATGATTCTGCCGGGGTTGCGGGCCTGTTGGAAAGAGATACCGCGGCCCCGGAACATAAAGGGCGAGGAAGGAACATGAATGGGTTTTAGTCAGTAAGAGTCTGACACTCCCTCCCGCTCCGCTCAGAGTGAATCATTTGACGATTTCCCATCCAAAAAAAAAAAAATAATGCACCTTGATGATGGTGATCATGTCAACTAGCCGACTTCGGGCACAGCGACTGCATTCGATGGCTTCCGAATATGATTGTAGAGAGCTTTGGTGTACTGCTCTTTCACGTACTCTCAAGTGGCTAGCATATCCAACTTTGGCCGAAAAACTCCGACCACAAAGCCGACATGTCAGAACACCATTAACAAAATTGTAGGGTGCACCTGTACCCGGGCTGCGGGACTGGTCGAAAGAGATACCGTGGCCCCGGAACATAAAGGGCGAGGAAGGAACACGGATGGGTTTAATTCAGTAAAAGTCTGACACTCCCTCCCGGTCCGCGCAGAGTGAGCAGAGCGGGAGTGTCAGACTTTTGACTTTTGTTTTTTTTTTAAGAAAAAAAAAGGTGCACCTGTAGGTGGTCTAGCTTTAAGGGTATCACGCTTTAAGTCCATTCGCGACCTTCTTTCTTCGACCTTAAAGTATATTTTGAACTGTGTGGGCTTCACTAAACAGAGTAAAAATCCTAACCATCAATAATCACAACACAAAACAACCAACTAAACAAGTCCTTTAAGGAAGAAATCGATCACAATCTCAATCAAATCCCACAACCCTACGGCAACCAACACATGCACAGTAGTCGAACCAACCGCCTTATTAATAAACATACGCTAACAATAAATAATTGTTTATAATGAACTTTATAATATATTAGTGCAGATAGTTCATTATCTTTAGCACGCACACTACGACAGCGGTCCACGCGAGACGCATCGGGTTAACGTAGTGTTGGGAAACATCGATAGTATCGATTGGTGCTATCTTTTTTTTGCTACGACCAACATACACTGTAGACCTATTGCGGTTTTGTAGGAAAGTTGTTTTTAAGGTTTCGTATCCAAAGTGTAAAAACGGGACACTATTACTAAGATTCCTCTGTCCGTCTATCTGTCTGTCACAGGGGTGCATCTCATGAACCGTGATAAATAGACCTTTAGGAGGGAGGGGAAATTCTAAATGATGTTCTGAATACGTGGTAACAGTTTTATCGTCGGTGTTCCTTCCGTCCTGTATACAGAGTTATTTGTAAAACACTCAATAGTCCTGAGAGGTTGGAAATGTTATACAAATAATCCAGTATAATCACTTCACAACCGATCATTTCATATACTTAATTTCGTTTCATCGATGATTTCGAGTCGATTTATGAGTATGATTCATCGGGTGGTTGCGTGGTTTTGAATCATTTATGGTAGGAATTTGTATCGTTGTTGCTCAATGTGTTTGGGTATTATCATGATAGCTGTAGTAGAGTTGTAAAGAAAGGATGCGGCAATTGAAAACAATACGATGTGGTAATTAATCATTAAAAGCCATACGATTTCCTTTACAGTAAAACTATGGATACGATGTATGTTTTGAAAGATAGATTCAGAAACAGAATAAAATATATTTCTAGAAATGACATAAAAACTACTGCTTATGTAATTATTCAATAAAAAATAATAAGATATCATGCAATCTAATTAATTAATCTAATTTTTAATTTAGTCAACTACATAGATAAATTAAAACCACTTCAGAAATGGGTCATCTTTTATGACTTAGACCTGCCTACTTTGTAATGAAAAATACACTAGTATCATTCCAAATGCTAACAAATAATTAAGACACTAAGTAAATCTATCGATAACCAAAAGATCGACAACATCCCCGCCATCCGTTGCGCAGGAGCATCGCGGCTCGCATTTTCTTTTATCAACGCATTGATTAATGCTGGTTGATTTGAATAATAATTTTCTGATACAAACGTTATTGTATGATAAATTTAGTGCAAATTGTAATGTGAGAGCGAACCTGAGTTATTGCTAGATGTTGCTATCTGTTGCTTGCGTACTCCTTGATTTAATGGCTCAGCCAGGAAGTGAGCTTTTATTGTTTTATTGTTGTATCTGAGACGTAATTTGAGTGTGGATTATTGTTCGTACGTTTATAAAGGGTGTAAAACACCTATTCACGAAGCCGAAAGGCACTTGTTCTACCCATCATTGCGATCGTTTTTTTCTTCTACATCATACCTGGGAACCTTCTAGTTACAAAGATATGGGGGGTCAAAGTAACTTTTTGACAAGTTTTTTACTTTTTTTTTTAAATACGTGTTTTTTTTTGTAAGATTTTGACATCTTCATGACCCCCGTACTACTCAATCCATCCATCAGCATATTGTTTTAAGTGTGTCACATTGAGTTTTACCACAAAACATGATTTAAATAACCTAAAAAAAAAGTTGTTTCCCAGCAATATTTTGCGTAAAGTTACTTAGATTGATGTACAGAATGCTTGGTTAACGGCTTTGTAATGAGGTGGTTTACACCCTGTATGAATGGTTTACTTTGATATTTTTCATAAGGCTTTTGATCTTTCTGTATCCTGTGTTTAGTGTCTAAACTAGTGTCAGTGAGTTTTACAGCCCTTTGACGTGGCTTTACATGCCGTCGAGAAATATCTCTCAAGCATGCTGGTTTCCTCATGATGTTTTCCTTCAACGAAACGAGTGACGAATATGAAATACGCACAAGAATGTGTGTGGTGTTCTAGGTTTGAATTTGAAACCGACGATCAAACCACTAGGCGATCCTCTTCATCATCTGCCTAGCATTTTCCCAACTATGTTGGGGTCGACTTTCAGTCTAACCAGATGCAGCTGAATACCAGTATTTTACGTGGAGCGACTGCTTTTCTGACCCGCACAACCCAGTTAACACTGGGAAGTACGATAACACTTGGTAAGACTGGTGTCAGACTTTTTGGGACCCTGACTTCCTGTAGGCTACTATCACTGCCTAAGGCTTCTTGTAATTTTAGATATATATTTTTTAATTAAAAAAAAGGGTATGTACCTAACTAATGTGTTATCGTATTCCCCAGTTACTGGGTTATGGAAGTCAGATACACAGTTGATCCGTGTAAAATGCATGAGCATGGGCAATACAAAATTCAGCTTCACCCTGTAAGACTGTAGAAGCAGAACCCATCATAATTAGAAAAAGGCTATGCTGATGATGACAACTGTCATCGAACGTAATACCTAATTAATCAAACGAAAATAGAAGAATGTTTATCAACACTTAAACACAGACACACTCACACACCCACACACCCAAACCCACACACACACACCCACACACACACCCACACCCACACACACACCCACCCACACACACACCCACACACACACCCACACACACACCCACACACACATCCACACACACTTCTCAAGTTGACTGAAAATATCCAACTTTATTGATTGAGTAGGTAACTACTTTCTAGCAATACTTTTGTTTTAAAAGCGTTAAAGAGCAAAACTCTTTACCTGATCATCCCCTTAGCAAGAATAACAAAAACCTTACAAACATACACACCGACCCAACACAAGTTCCCATTCACTCATTCACTATACAAGTAACAAAAATCCCATTCACGGCTCCCAAAAGGTCAACAAATCGTTCGTAAAACAAGGAGAACAACATAAGAACGAGCAAAACAACGTCCTGAGGTGAAGGTCGCACCACAAAGACGGTTGTATGGGTGTATGCAACATACATGAACATACAAACGTCCATACACGACATACATACATGCACATACATACTCAGATGGACAGTACAACGCTACTCACTTACCCGGACCAAATAAAAACATGTTCGGGAGAAATTGAGGATTGTATAGAGTTGTGAACTTTGTGGCACTTATCGGTAATAAGTAGAAAATAATATTAATCTGTATTAATAATATAAAAAAGGTAAGATTTGTATTTTTGAATATTACGAATCAACTTATAAACTTTTTTTAACGTTATCAGCGAGTAACATAGGCTTTATTTTATCCCCGTTTTCCAACCCGCGACCCGCGTCCCGTGAAAGCGCGTGACGTTCTCTAGTAATTTAAATTAATTATAATGGTCATTTATTTTAATATGATGAACGTTTTATTTGTTGCAGATAAAGGGTAACGGTTAAAAATAGCGGGTAATATTTAAAAAAAAACGCTGTTCTACGTGTTGTTCTGTGTGTTCCTTACATGGCAATAACTCATTTGGGATTTTTTGCTAGTACAACAAAATCAAGGCATTAAAAAAAACACCAACATAAAAGTTCATAGACAGTGAAGTTAAAACAAGAGGAAATAGAAGCTTACAAAAAATGTTTTCTTTAATTTCTGTTTTTCGCAAGTCTCTAATAATTCTTCAGCTTTTCCCTATCTACATCTACACTATTATTATAGAGGAAAGATTTGATTATTTGTTTGTTTGTTACGATTTAACTCAATAACTACTCAACCGGATTAAAAAAATCTAACACCATTAGAACGCTACATCTTTACCGAGTACTTACGATGCTAAAAATTATATTGATATCATGTAAATTGGCAGAGCTATAACAATTTTAGTGCTATCTTAGATGCGAAATACACAGATTCAGCACTATCTAATTTGTTTTCATATTAAAATTTACCAGGTGAAGTTATTGAACGATATTATTTTTAATTAGAACACACCCGTAACAACAAACAACCTACTCAAACAACTCTATAGAGATACTTTTAGTAGGGTGGATGGCGTAAGTCCGGTGGTCCCACATATCAGGCGCCACCTTCAGTCTTTTATAGTTAACGCGACGATGATGGCTTAGTAGCCATACTCCTTGTTGCTTGACTCCTGGTTATTTCGCCGCTTGTTCAACTAGCTAAGTTTTTAATCATTATTTTTATAGGGTTTTTTTTGTAGCTGGCAGCTGATAGCTTAGTAGTTAGTAGCCGGACTCCTTGTTGCTTAATGTTGGTTATTAATATTTTATTTATTTAACAATTTATTTACACATTTATTATAGAAAAGAAGGAACAGAAAATAGTACAAAGGTGATGTTATTTCTAATGAAATCTCTTCCAGCATACCTGCGATCGGAGATACTAAATAAAGAGATGTAGAGATGTAGTAGTTATTTTATTTTATTCTACACATGAGTATTTTTAATTCTAAAATAATACTGTTGTCAAAGATAAATTGACATTCTAATGCTTTTTAGATGTTTTGTTATATTTAGAACTACATTAAGAGTAAAATGTGTTAGATACTTTAATTTTTAAGTTTGCATGCTGATGAAGTCAGCGAAATATGTGAAACCTTTTTAATTTATAAGACCATCATGTAACGCACCATATTTCATGCAAATAAAGGATCTTGAATCTTAGACATAGTTGGTAAAAGAAGGAGAGAAAATGGAATACATAAAACAGATTAAATGTCTTAAGTATAAATACAAAATAAGAATACATACATACTAAAAATATGCTATAAAACAATTAAAAAAAACGAATAATAAATACACACATCAAAAGTGTCTAGGGATCAAGCATTTTTATGCGGATTTCTTGAGATTGAGATGTGGCTTTGTAATAAATTTATGATTTTATAAATTTATATGGATCCTTTTTGGTGCATTTCATAATTTGAATCAGGAACTGTGAATCAAATTCGAGTAAAAGATGAAAATCAGCTGTCAATATTTTCCCTATAAAAACATACAACGCATTGAAGACATTATTAGTGCTACTGTTTCCCTACTACTGATTAAAACCAACGTTATTATGGAGCGGCGACGTCATTTAAGCAGGGAAGAAATCCTCAGAGCCGTGGGAATGATAGAAGCTGGTTCCCGGCAACGTACTGTGGCTTTAGCTCTGAATACAAGTCAGAGTGTTATCAGTCGACTTTGGACACGTTACCGAAGCACTGGTACCGTGGCTGAGCGCCATGGAGGACGGTATCGCTGCACCACACGGAGACAAGACCGATACATTCAAATCTTAACTCGAAGAGCTCCAACAATAACCGCCATGATGTTAGCCGTGAGGCTTCATCACTCTTCAGGGAACTTAATTAGCGACCAAACAGTCAGAAACCGCTTGCATGAAGTGAACCTTCATTCCCGAAGACCGCTACGGGTACCACCTATAGTAATGCACAATCGTAGGATTCGATATCAATGGGCTCTTGAACACAGAAATTGGGCAGAAGAACAATGGCGTTTCGTGTGCTTTTCTGATGAGTCTCGTTTTGGTATGAGACCGGATACAAGACGTATACGACACTGGAGAACCCCTGGACGCCAACAGCGATTAAAATCCTGCCAGGAAGTCCATCCTTATAGTGGTGGAACCATCATGGTATGGGCGGGTATTTGGATCGGCGGAAGAACTGAGTTGATTTGGATCAGAGGCAACCTCAACGCTCAAATTTATGCTGAGACGATTGTATCAGACGTCATCGTTCCTCTACAAGTGCAAATCGGTCCCTTATTTCAGTTAATGCATGATAATGCACGACCGCACACCGCAAGAGTTGTAAGACAGACTCTCGCCGCAGCTAACATCGATGTCCTGCCCTGGCCTGCTCAGTCGCCAGACTTGAATCCGATTGAGCATGCATGGGATATGCTACAGAGAAGAGCTCTGCCGAATATGGAGGGTATCCAGTCGCAAGAAGACCTTTTTTTGTTGTTGCAACGAACATGGGCGGCCATTCCACAGCGTGATTTGGATGAACTCATTTTGAGTATGCCAAACCGATGTTCTTGTGTTGTTAGTGTTCGCGGTAGAAACACGGATTATTAATTGTTTAAGTTACCCAATAAAATTTTAAAGAAAACTGTTATTTCAGTCTTTTTTTCGAACTTTTGTGTTAGTGGTTCAAATGTCAAAAATCCCTTTATTAGGAAAATGGCAAATTTCTTTATTAATGCAAAGGTGACTTGGTTTATCGTTACTGTGACAAACGAAAACACTTTATTTGATGAATCCTTAAAGAAAATTTTAATTAATATCAATCAGGAGAAAAGTTATTGCAAAAATATATGTTGATCCCTAGACACTTTTGATGTGTGTACTTAAGTATGCAATTTTGTAGAAGTTTGAGGGTACTTTTACCAGATTAAAGGAAAGTTTGATAGTTATGGCTTATACTCGTAGCTAAAAAGTTAACACTTAACTTTTTTCCTGAAAAAAACGTGTTTTTTTTTTGTTATTGGTTAATTTAGTTTTAGGGTTCTGTGATCGAAGGGTAACGAAACCCTATTATTAAGTCTCTGCTGTCCGTCCGTTCGTCTGTCTGTCAGTCTGTCAGCGAGCTGTATCTCCTGATCAGTAATGGATAGACTGTTGCCGCTAAAACAACAAACAATAATAACAAATTGATCAAATATTTATCTTGCTCGCGAGTTTGTCGACATATGGGACGTGAGTACAGCAGTCATTGTGCCGATAGTCGTGTCAGCCAATGACTTAATAGCCAAGAGCCTTTTTTTTTCTTTTTTCGGATGGGAAACCATCAAATGACCCCTCCCACTCTGGGCAAAGTGGAGGGGAGTGTCAGACATTTACTGACTAAAAACCATCCATGTTCCTTCCTCGCCCTTTACGTTCCGGGGCCGCGGTATCTCTTTCGAACAGTCCCGCAGCCCCGGCATAGCCAAGAGCCTCGACCAATATTTTAGGAGGCTCTCGCTTGGCAGCTGGATCAAGGGCTTGATTCAGAAAGCAGTACTTCTGGACACGGCGCGTATTGTTAGGAGGTTTCTCTCTCAAGAGTTCTGACCAAAGGCAGCTCTTAGGGCGCTTTCAATTTATGCGTTTCATGTCGCAACGCTGCGGTGCCAAAGCGGTGCGTTTGTCGTTTTGCGTACGGACGTTCGTTTGTTTTCATACAAAGCGCGCGGGGCGGCAACCGTGCGGAGTCGATATCGCTGCGGTACGGACGGCGTACGTTTGCCGCACGTAACGCGCCTGTCTGGGATCGAACCCACGACTTACTGTTCGTAAGTCGGGGCCGCTACCACTGGACCACTGGCTATTAAGATAAATTATAAATAAAGTTTTAAAGTAAAACAACAGCGGTCTTTCCAGCTAGCTCCCTACATCAACTTTTAAACAAGAAGATATAGTTACAAAGTAAAATTAGAAATGCTGTCCTTTTTTTCTCGGATGTGTGACAAGTCATTTGATGATAGATGTGTAGATTAGGAGAAGTCATTTGATTATTTCCAATCATCAAATAACTTCTCCCACTCTGGGAGGAGCGGGAGGGAGTGTCAGACTTTTACTGACTAAAACCCATCCATGTTCCTTCATCGCCCTTTATGTTCAGGGGCCACGATATCTCTTAAAAAATGCTGTCCTGGACTGGAAAAGCGCAGTTGATGCCTCAAGTGATAATAAGCAATACTTTTGTCCATTACAATGGAAACTTCTTCTATTTTTTTATTTTTTTTGGAATGGGCATCTCGCACTTCAGTCTGAGAAGACTGGCTTCTGCTTAACCGGGCAAGTCCTGTGGATGCCTTGAATTTAAGGCCTCCAGCCAGGGCGAAAATAACTAAAAACTAAGCGACAGCGCTCTAAGGGCACCCCCTGTGGGGTACGAACCTCGGCTTAGGGCGTCGCTGGGGGCAGCAAAGGGACAGGCTGGATCTGATTGTCATTATTTAGGGACTGATTTATCACTACAGGCTCAGCATCGCGGGCTGGCTCGAGCAAGGGTCGGGGAGGGATTGAACGGGGATTTCGCGCCGGACCTCTGCGGCGAGGTCGGTAGGTTTTCGGTTTGTATTTGTATACTCTACGAACTGTACTGGTATCTTTCCTACTCTCTTGCAAGATAGTGATCGGATCGTCGGGGGCGACTAGGGTGTGACGCGGACGTTGGACGGAGCTAATACGCGATGGGTCGTACCGGGTGGCCGATGCGATTAGGGGATTCCTATGCTTAAACTTCTTCTAACAAAACAATTACTATTTATACGTCCTCACGTGTCAGTCCAAGTTATTATAACAATAAAACAAGGGCTCATTACATGCGTTCGTAATAAAGCGGCACATTACTCGCTAGTCGGTACAGACACAATGTAGCTCCAGCTGTAAATTACTTACTGTCGCCAAATAGCGCATCACTGAATAGTTCGTGGTTTTCCATTGGGGACGATGAAGATTCACATTTTGTAGAATAAAAATCAGGGAAGAGTATGGAAAATATGATATTGAATCTTCTTTTATAAACCTAGTCTTCTTCTTTTTGTCGTATCGACACGTTTTGAAATGTTTTGATAATTCGTATTTTTTTATGATGAAGATGGGCTTACCATAAGTTTTTAAATGGGTTAAAAAAAAGCAAACACTTTATCAAACTATAGAAAGGCTTACGATGGTATCATTTGAATTTAGATTTTGATTTATAAATTGTTTAGAAAAAATGTTCAACCTGAATTTCCATTATATAAATTTGGTTATAAACAGGAAATGCAGTTTTCCGCAATCTTTGTCTTAATTTCGTCAACTGAAACCCCACTTCAAATTGGCTGACAATGGTGACCAGCTTCTGTACCTCAAAAATTAAAAAAAAACGAGCTTTCATCAATTGATACACGACACTGTCGCTGTCATCTTAGCAAGATGAATTCAATTGCGCTCTATGCACACACGGCGGGAATTTGTGTCGACACCATTGGAACTCACGTAGACAGGGCGCGAACTTGTGTCCCATTCTATTGTGTGGACTTGAAACAATAATCTGGAACCATAGTAATGAGTCGACGAGCCAAGGGTTGTTTTATAATGGTCGCATAGTTAATTCTAGAAGCCTGCGTCAACTTTAGCGAAACAATTACAACATTGCTTCGTCTCAAACAATCCGAAAGTGAAAGAGAGGATGAGACATTTTTGAGACTCATGCTCTCTTTCTCTTTGTTTGGAGTAATATTTTTAAACCCTTAAGTCTTTGGCAGCATGGTGTTTATTTTTTCTTACGTTGCTTTTGCAAAATATTGCAAGACGAACCTTTTAGTTGTTTAATTATAAAAGAACTAGCTAATGTCCGCGGCTTTGTCCGCGTAAAAATTATACTAAAACCTTCCTCTTGAATCACTCTATCTATTAAAAAAACCGCATCAAAATCCATTGCGTAGTTTTAAAGATTTAAGCATACATAGGGACAGACAAACGCAGCGGGAGACTGTTTTATAATATGTAGTGATAGTGATGTAGTGACAGTGAAGAGTCTCATCTTCTTTTATTTATTGTAGTCACAATCGAATCGGATTTGATTATTAGAACGGATATAAAATGATTGGCAAGCACGCCATATTTCTACCCACGCCTACAGCGTGCTTCTACAGAGTCGTGATGTTTACCAGGGTAGCCCTTACGTTTTTTGCAAATTCCATACCAGTGTCGAGTTTTAAGTAGTTGTATAATTTGCTGGTGATGCCAGAATTCGATCCCGACAAAGATTTAAGTAGAAAATAATTTTATGATCATTAATTTGAAGAAATTTAAATCTGTAGCCACGAACATATCACAATACCAGCCGAAAGGCATTTACTACAGGACATAAGCCCCTTAAGCATCGCCTCATTGACTGGTCCTGTGTGTTACAGTTCCAGTGGAATCGTCTATGCAGGAACAAACAAATTCCACAGATTTATTTAGAACTAACAAAACTGCGCCCACTGTGGAGATCGGACCGCAAGCCGTCCGCCTTAAGGCTGGCTTCTTATGCAGATTTTACGAGAGGTTACAGCAGTAAGCAGCGCTCGAATCGCTTAATTGTTCGAATCAGACGTCTTGCAAACAAAAACTTAACAACATTCGATGTTTTTGGCAACAAAGCTATATGACACGCTAACTCCGCTTCATTTGTTAGTTATTCGTCTAGCCGCTTTAAGGACCCTTGTGGTTTGTCTGAAATGTCTGAATGCAATAAAGGCTAGCTCTATGAAGTGAAGAATTTACTAGTCATGAATTTATTTTCAGGTTCCAATTTAAATAACAGCTGTATAGTTCCTTAATCAAACAACTAAGGTTACATGGACGGGCAGTCCGCTACTGGGCATAGGGGCTGTTTTAGCTTCGTCAAAACACCCCGTAGTTCACTTTTCTCATCCAGCCTGGACTGGTCCACTTAAATCTGTGTGGTTCTTTTGTCAAAAAACACGTAGTTACATAGTCCTCATGAGGGTTGACCAAAATTATGAAGAGACTATGGCTTCTGAGTTTGTTACGGCTATTTCTTCTCAAGAATAGTCAGGTACGGTTACCGGTTATATCATCATCAAGTTTTTGTAAAAACAGATACAGGAAAATCATCATCATCTGCCTAGCCTTTTCCCAACTATGTTGGGGTCGGCTTCCAGTCTAACCGGATGCAGCTGAATAACAGTATTTTACATGGAGCGACCTCCACAACCCTGTTAATAAACTGGGAAATACGATACCACTTGGTAAGACTGGTGTCAGACTTTTTGACTGACCTGTAACGACTGTCAAAGATGGACAAATGCCAGCCGGGACAAACAGCTTAACGTGCTTTCTGAGGCACGGAGAAAAATCGGTATGTAATGGGTGGTCACCCATCCATAGACCAACCTAGGCAAGCATGGCTTAACCTAAAGATCGAGCCGAGCGGCTGATATTATTTAGCCACGCGTTCCACAGAAGAAAATATTAGAGAAAAAAAATGCCTACCTTCGATGATCGATTTCTTTAGGCATCCAAAATTGATTCAAAGGGATCCTACTTGGGTTGCGGGCCTGTTCGAAAGAGATACCGCGGCCCCGGAACATAAAGGGCGAGGAAGGAACATGGATGGGTTTTAGTCAGTAAGAGTCTGACCTACTTCGAAACTAACTTCTATCTTTAAGTTGAAGGAATCGGGCACTATCCAGTTTTTAGTATCCTCGAATAAGTTGATCAAGGTTAGGTTTCTATTTCAGGAGGCGCGCTCTAGTTTATATCTTTATCTATCTTCCGGAACTTTGCACCGATAATCTTTTTAGTCAGTGTTCGGAAGGCTCAGTCTTCTTCGTTTTATTTTATTCAGTTCGATGCAACGTGTTGATTTCAAAAGTGAAATAAAAAGAAAATATTACCTACTTTTTGTCTTGTTTGACTTGGAACCGACCTAGACATGAAATATGAAAACTAAACAATGACCGTTGGAATCAGTAAATTCCTAAACTTGAGCCGTGGATTAACTTCCCTTGCCATTTCCCAAAACTCATAAGGTCAGAGCCAGCTTGTTTTCTATGGCTTATAAAGATGATACTGTTATCAAATCCGTCAATTTGTTGTATTAAACATTTTTCTTTAAATAATCATGTCACACATATTGTGCTTGTGCGGCAGGATATCCGAAAGCACGTTTTCTTTTTTCAAAATCTGTCGTGGTTCTACGAAAATCATTTTTAGTTTTCAACGATCACACCATGCCCCTTCGCCGCGGTCTACTTCGACGGCGATTTCCTCCTATTATCCTCAGCAAATATAAAACTTCAGGAATCCCTTAACAAAGATACTCATGAGTCACAGTACACCTCTGAATCAGACCACTTACTCCTATCGTCAGTCCTTAAACAGCTAGCTACAAATGCTACAATACAGCCCGTAATACTCTGCATCACAGCCACATTTAGGCGCCACCATAAAAGTATTAATTGCTCGCGCTATTGTTCCACTAGTACAGTATAATGCTGGATCTAGAAGTGTCAAGAAAAATTAAGCATTTTTTTTTAATAATCTCCTTTGTGATTTAATAATAGTGGCATGTGTTGGTTTTATTTCTTACTAAAGTGTGTTTATTTTGGGGGTTTTTAGAAGCCTTCATCACGCAAGCAGGATTCGCAAAGCGAGCTATTCGTTTTAATTTTTAGTATTCAGGTTTTTTTGTTGTATTCAGGTTGACTTTATTTAAGCTAACTATATTGTAACTATAATGCTCTTGTGATTGATGTTCTAAAAATTGATGGAAAGGAGCAAATTGCCGTGCTAAACTTTAGTTAAGTAAGAATGCAAAAATTACTTTGGTTAGTGCATGTCCTGAGAGCTTAGACCGGTGGCCATCGTTTTCAAAACATTTCATAGATCCCTTCAACAAGATTTCATAGCATTTGTAAATTAAATTCATTTTTTTCCATCATCGTTATATATTGTGTATTAAAAATTGGCAAATAAATATACCTCTTCGTTTCCATATTCTACGTCTATCTATTGTCTTAGCCGGTTCACAAATAAGTCGTAACAATTAATTGGTGTAAGTACCAGGCTTGGCCCGATAATTGTACTGTGAACCAGCGGGTGACTCATTTCATGCGTCTCGCTGGCATAACACTATCATATTAATTAATGATGTCATAGCAATTATTATAAGTGCGATTATATTTAGTCAGATTCTAGATTATGTGCGGTGAATTAGTTTCAGGTTACAGAGCTATGAATTGCGTTTTGAACTTCTTATTTGCGGAGTTTTACTACGGAATTTGATGTTTTTAGTATGTATGTTAATGGTGGCTATAAGAGTAGAAAAATACCAAAGGAACTTTGGCTTGTCCGTGTAAAAGACGACCTAGCTAGAAAGTGGTGGACTACTAGACATCGACTAATACAGAGAGAAGACAAGCAACACCAACGTCAAATAAATTGAGGTTAGAACCAGATAATGTTTTTTTGCAAATTTCAAAGAAATGTTGCAAGCAGGAGAAAGTTTACGGACCTATTAAAAGGAAACTGACTGGAGATATAGTTATTTTCTTCGATCAATTAATTCTTTAAATGTCTTATAAATCACCAATGAATTCCCATAATTAGGTGTGACAGGACTTCCTCATGGATATTCGTCATGATTTTTCTTAACACCATCATATTAATTAATGATGTCATAGCAATTATTATAAGTGCAAATATAATTTAGTCAGATTCTAGATGGTCTGGTGAATGAGTTTCATAGTAGGTATGTAATAGAGTTTATTAGGAAAAGCGGATTGAGTGGTTGTTGGTTGCGTTTTCGTTTATTTCAAACTACGTATCGGGTTGATTGTAGTATAATGGAAGAGATTTAGGAGACTTGAGTAAGAATGTAGATAGGAAAGGAGGTTAATACTGAGATGACGACAAATAAGGGGTGTATTGAAGTAGAAGACAAACGGTGCCAACCCTAAATACCTTAGGATGTTACTATGGAAAAAGTGCAAGTCAGCAAAAGAGGAAGTTATCTATTATGATAATGTTCTTGAATCAAGTAACTAAAAGTAGTTTAATACTGGTATTTCAAAGGTTGGTCTCATTGTTCCCACAGGACTTCCTCAGAGATGATGAGATGATTTTCTAACAAGGTTTTATTGTTTCTTAATCTTCGGACATATTTAAAGTCGATCTAACTTTCTCACTGGCAGCAGATGACTCCACGCAATTATCTCTTATATCAACAGTTACGTACAATGATTGCTTGCATAAATTAACTACTACACGCTTTTTACAATTCTGAGGTACTAATGATAGAGACCACTTAAATTCTCGTCGACACCTGTACATAGCAGTTATCCACGTGTGCGTATTGTTCAAAGTTTTCTCGATTCCCACGGATTTGAACGGATTGAGGTATTAGACAATTCGATACGATGCCTCCACGACATCGACCTTTTACACGCAGCCATTTCTTTTTATGTACCAACTAATTGATTAAGCAAACGATTGATAGATTTCGGCCAAGAGCTTGAGTAGACACATGAGTGGGACTTTGAATAGAGGTGCAAAGGTGATGGTGCAATTCACTGTATGAATGTTTAATGAAACTGGTCATTTATAGTATTGCAGAAAGCGGACTGAGACTTTTTGGTGATTAGTGCCAAATATGTGGAGTAAAAATATGCTGTCAATATGAGGGAAACATAGTGACGTAACTGACTTGTTCTAAAGTCTGTATAATTGGAACTGCATGTGTCATCTATCAACTTGCAGCCGCATGGAGACCTTCTACTAGCCCTCTTAGCATGACCACTGGAGAAACGAGAAAGACTCGACAAATCTTTTGTTCATCTGTCATTGAATCGACAAAATGACGGATGAACAAAAGATTTGTCGTGTCTACGGTGATCATGCTACGCGGGTTGGTGTGCCAGAATAACTAGAAACTATTTTCATAAATTGACTCCTTCGTTGGTCTATTTGTCACAAGCGCGACTGCTGAGCATGGGGTTCTAAGTTCGATTCCCGGGTCAGGCAAAAAGTGTTAAAGGGTTTTGCCATCAGGAATTTCTCATTGAATCCGGGCCACACAGACGTTGTCTTTTTGCGAGATTTAATTTCCTACTTATTTACTTTGTACATTTATTACTAAAAGTGCTAACAGAGGGCGCTTCAGTAACATAGATACGACTCATAACCGCGCATAAACATGGATGTAGATAATGTCACACTGTAGCAGCCATAGAGTTTCAATTTGGTCCCGGTTGACAGCAATAAGCTTGCCCCCTATTACATGAGACTTAGCCTAACTGGCGAAATGTTGGTGTACTATTGAGTACACTTCTGCCAAACCATTCAGGGATTACAAGATTGATGTTATGAATGTATTTACATAAATAAAAGTTTCCATTAGATCTTCATCACGACGTCGTGATTCTTTTTCTTTCAAGCCAAACCCTATTGAATACATCAAACAACAGCGGTTAATAAAATTCACTACCTACGTTTAAAGTTACCCCAGACATGCGGTCAAGCAAATCAGTTGTTCCGCAATTTGTCCCATTTATTAGCAGGGTGTAACTGATACCCGAACGGTACCCGTCAAGACAAAAGCGTGGTCCGGAATAATTGTTGTAGCTACTGCACAAATACTTATAATGCAAATATCATTCGGAACTAGGATGGTGTAATCGGTAGCAGGATAGCTTTTTTTTTTAAAAAGAGAGCATTCTTTTTTCAAAAAATTTTTTTTTTCAACTATTTTCAAAATAAGAGAACGTCTACGTTCTTTTTTCAACTATCTTTTTGAAGTCAAAACTATTAAAAGCATGTTGAGCACTTATAGGGTGAACAAAAATCATGGCTCTTCCGATATCGTCACCGAACACTTTTATAGAACGGTTAGTCAAAATCAACCTTATACAATTAAAACAAAGTTTAAACTACTAAAAAGTTAAAGTTAAAGTTAAAGTTTATTACTTAGTTTACACTTCTATCGGCATTCCTCAAATACTGCCCCGTTGTTTTTTTTAACGTTATAGTAACTATTGTTCAATTGTGTTTTTGCATCGTCACTTGATTAAAGACCATGTCCCGGGCTATTAGATGAAGTTGTCAAATCGGTTAGCCAGTCTGCTAGTGGAAGTTGGTAATTAGACTGACTGCGTAAGATGTCCTTAGATCTTTTTTAGGGTGTCGTTGCCAATTAAGTAAATTGAGACTAAACTTTGCATGACGATAGTATCAAAAAATTACAAATCTATTCAGTCCGTCAGTTAGTTTATTGAAAAATAATAGACACCATTTTTTTGTTTTTGTAAATCAATGAATATTGACAACGAAAATAAAAACTAGGGAGTGGGGGCTCGTGACGTCAGAACTAGTTAAAAAATATACCTAGGCGTGACGTATTGGGAATTTTAAAAGCGTCTAATCTTCTTCAATTTTGATTTGCGTAACAAAAGAAAAAATGCGGTTCTAAAATTTTTAAATAATCTTTTTTTTTTTTTTAACTTACTTATTACTGTTTTTTGTCGTCTGCCCTATCTGGCGACGAGATTAGCACTTTCAGTACCGTCCATCAGCTCCTCTGACGTGCAAGTAACAGGACAGGCAGGTCATTTTATCCTGTGTCCTAATAAGATGTCCTAGAAAAAAATTAGTGAATGAATGTTCTAATCTAAGTCCTAACTGTTTAATCAAATATAGTTGTAATAGCCTCCGTACGTTTTGACAGGTGACCACTGAAAACCACGCTGTTCTGTGGGTTCCCCATAGCACAGCGTCATACTGAGTGGTAACCTATTTGTCGCACTCACGACGTGCAATTTTTTTTTTGTCCGCTTTGTCTTGCAATTATTATAATGTTAATGTTGTTGTGTTAATTTTCGGTTTTAGTCTAAATGTTTGTGTTTGTATTATTGCGTTCTGTTTATTAATATTGTATGCACGTCATGGCTTTGCGACGAATATTTTTTTTTTCTTTCTTTCTTTAGATGGTCAACACTTAGAACCAATCTTCTTGACTAAGAGGTTGGCTAATCAAACTTGACTACGATAAACAGTGGTAGAAGAAGGCTCTTTTACAAAAAAAGTCAACTATCACGTCTACTTAAGGTCCAGCGTTAAACCAAGAGAATCGCCACAAAGCTCAAACTCCCAAATTATTCCAACAGTTGTAACATCAAAAACAAACTAGTCCGTACTTCAGGATATGCTAATTAATAATATAACAAAACAATCTGCGAATAAGCTTTAAGCGTAAGCGGTTGCAGTAAAGCGAACCGTACATAGCCGACTATCGCAGACTGACCCACCCTTATAAATAATAGTGGCAAGGCGCCCATCCGTGCCTCCTACCCCCTTAAAGGGTACCCTCCGGATCTCATTTCCAAATTGCATTTCGGAACCGAATCTCGACCTTACAACTGGACGCAACCAGACAAAAACCCACCCTATCTTGCCCTCCTAAAGTCTTATCTCCATCAGTTTTGAGGATAGAATTGAGTGTTTAGTCGTCAGGTTATAACCCAAGGAGGCAACATCTCCTTGCACAAGCACTAACTTGTATAATGAGATATGATAATAAACGCTTCAGTTGAATATTGATGTCGACGAGTTAGGAATGCACTCGCCATGTTTACGGCTGCTTGGAACTTCTAATTAATTATAAATAATTTTAGAGGATTGTTTTGAGCTGACGTATCTACCTATCTAGCTAAGTTGATGGAAAGGTTCATCCGAATAAATTAAGTGGGTTTTCAGCTTTTGAAGTTTGAATTATTGAAGATGTAGAATTTTAATGTCGTTGATGTTAAATGCTGACATAATGATATCACTATATGAATCGTCTCCTTTATATTAAGATTGTGCAATCAGAAGTGTTCATTATTTCCGAAAAAAAATGATGTTTTGAATTTGAAATTGTTTGTACAGTCCATGATATCGCTTACAGCTTTAAGACCGCGATTGCTAGCATTTTAACGGATAAAGATAGCAATATCGTATTGTAAACAGTCGTGTTTCAACTTTGGTGTACTTTCGGAACAGTGACAAATCGAGCATAAATCCAATAAAGTATATTCTGTTCTGTTCTATTCTAATAGCCTTCACACATTTTGGGATTCTTTTTAAACATTTTCTTGTGGTTTAATTTTGTGAGACTGGTCAGTTAGAGACTGAGCTATCGGGCAGATACACTGAAGGTCAGTTTCGATTTCTGCATTATCTCAACAGGAATGAGGCCTGTGTCCAGCAGTGCACGTCTTTCTGCTGAAATGATAATAATGATAAGAAAAAGAAAGAAAGAAAATTGTGTTTATTTGGCATAAACAACAAATCAACAAATATTAGCATGATGTGTCCTACACATTATAATAATATAGTAGTCCCTAGATTTAGGTTCAAGTGTAATTTAATAAAGGATATGGGTATATCTGTGATCTGTACAACTATGAGGAATGAAGGGTAACGAATTCCAGGTAACCCACTCCTAACTAGTGATTTTAATGCTTCCTGTTAAACGATCCGGTGGAGATATTGTATAGGATATAGTTAAGTAAGTTATAGCATAGTTATTCGTAGAAATTCCGAAGGAAACTATACGATTTTAGACAAATTTTAACACTGCTGTATAATTGTCATTTTTAAACTTTCACAATTAGAACACGTAAAGGAAAGGAAAGGAAAGGAAGGGAAGGAATTAAAGGTAAATTCGCGATAAATACCCGTATTTCATATGTTTTATACTGTTGTATAAATTGCTCTAAGTCTGATAGTTTATTTAAGATTGAGATGCGGAGGAATAAGGAAAATGACGGTCGTGAAAGTGTTGAGTATGATTGTGGATGGGTATAAAAGCAGAGAAACGATGGATGCACTGTGTGAAGGATGATAAGGCAAGAAAGGACGGTGTCTTATAAGATGACGAGTTAGAAGTAGGTATAGAAGAAAAAGACGTGCTTCGTCGATCCCAAATTAGTTGAGATAAGGTTATGTGAATGATTATGAAATCATTTAGTTTCAGTGTTATTATAACAGAAAAAAAACTGACTATGAAAATATTTGTAACTAGCTGACCCACGCAACTTCGTCTGCGTCACATAAAACCGAAAAACGAAAGGAAAAAATATCACCGTTTTTGCAACATTTTTCATTCCTGCTCCTAATGGTCGTAGCGTGATGTTATATAGCCTAGCCTTCCTCGATAAATGTACTGTCCAACACAAAAAGATTTTTTCAATTTGAACCAGTAGTTCCTGAGATTAGGGCGTTCAACCAAACTAACAAACTCTTCCGCTTTATTACATTAGTATAGATTTGTGTAGAATCAGAGAATTTGTTTGTTAAGGTACACTATTTTCATTCCCCATAATATACAAAACTGTGATGACGAAAAATAGAGAATTATGGAAAAAAAAGACATGCTGATGCCCTGAACCCAAATGAATTGGGATAAGGTGATGATGATGATATACGAAACTTCATGGAACTTGTACTTATTGTTATTTCGTCTAAATACAACATTATTTTTTGTTTATACTAAACCCGAAAAGGGGTCATTGTACTCATCATTTTGAACAACTTTTTCTATGGGACGAACCTTGAAATCGCGAAAAAAAAATCAGCTGTTCCCTACATTTTGACGAGTTATGCGAATATAAATGTAGGGAACAGCTGATTTTTTTTTCGCGATTTCACAATGGGCAGGGCACATTGCTCGCAGAACGGATGGCCGATGGGGTCGAAAAGTTCTGGAGTGGCGACCGCGAACCGGAACAAAATGGAAGTAATCCAGTGAAAGTCTAAATATTCCCGTGCGAAATGTAATCGTTCTTCTTTATGTCTTTCTGTCAAGAAGGGCATTTTAGCTGATCTTCTGTGATGCAAGCCTTCAGCGTGGAGGGCACGGCGAACAGTTTGCGGTGACTCCGAGTGTGTCGTAGGTGTGAAACCATTGGTTTCATACTCGCCCACGATATGTTGTCGCTGCGCTTCGCTAATAAGCGACGACCTTCCACTTCGCTGTCTACTTGCAAGGCTCCCTTCTTCCTCATACCTTTTGATCCAGAGACTTACTGCATTTCTCTAAACAAAAAAAATGATGTTAGGCAGCTGTAATAAATACTAAAGTGACTTCATTCACTCTGCATTTATAAATCCAATAATAAACACTAATTATTTATCTTGCATGATAGTTTGAAAAAAAAAATAACGAATTAAGTAAACCACAGGTCACCAAATAAATGAACAATTTATAATACCCATTCGTTTTTAAATTTTTAATGTTTAAGTTACAATTCATAAATAATTATAATACTCACATTTAGTCCTATTAAGGCCACTTTTATGAAGCGCGGATAATTCGCGATTATAGTCGCCCTCGCCTTAATATTAATATTTGCCCGCATTTTAAGAATCACACCAACAACAATACCGCTATCTATTAAACCACACGTCACTGACCATCAAATACCACATTATATAGTGTATTCTGTATGACTACAACCAAACGACAAAGTTCATTCCGATCAAGTTAAAATATTCATAAAACTCATGTCTACCTCACAGAAATCTAACAAAATTCTTGACTTATTTTTCTATCTACCTCCTTAACTTTACGAAATGTGTGAACAAAGCAATCAAGTTAAATAATATAATATTTCTGTAGAGTAAAAACTTACAAAAAGACTAAAAGTAACTGTGCGGGATTTGAACTCACGGCTTACTGATTCGCTCTTAATTCTGGACGGGCCCAACCGCTAGGCCATCATGTCTTAGATATTGGCATTGAAATTATGAACTACAACTAGTTGCTGACAATATCTATTTTGTTGAAAGTAGAAGGTCGTAAGTCAAACTAAACGTCAAGCTATTGCTTTGTGAGATTGCTTATCGACTTTTGGTCGGCACTGTACCTACATTTGTCTGTATCTGAGTGGTTTCATGAATATTATCATTATCAACGTTTTTTGTCCAGACAAGCGTATTAGCAGCCATCAAATTAAAACAAGTACACGATCATGCTTAATTTATGATAATTATTCTAACATTGCCGGTTAAGTAGATTTACCGGGGACGTTGAATTTTTTGGGAGCGTATCCATTGTGTGATTGCGCTTTGTAAACAATATCCCTTTCCTTGTAGTCTCTGAATAGAAGACTGCCAGGTAAAAGATTGGTCAGTAGCCACATCGAAAGAATTTTCAAGAAGGTATAAGAGGGTGTCTTTTGCAAACAATCCCCACTAAGCACGCGTGGGGGATTAGCCCATTTCCTCTCATTAAGGCGCTTAGACGAGCTAAATTAGCAACTCTAATTTTGTGATGGTCCAAACTTCGTTTGAAATGCTGTAAGAATAAAGTTCTAATCAGCTTGCACTACAAAGTGGTTGTTACGTCAGCCACTGCGGGCCAAATAGCGCGAAATGAGTGGTTTCGATCGATTTACAAAAAAACTATTGATTGGATAAAAAAACTGAAACAGTATCATGCTAATATATTGCTTGTGGAATTATTTGCCAAGAAATCAGAATGATCGCATGCACATTAGTATGTTTTTTATTGTTTGAAAGATATTTTAGAGATAAGTTCGTGATTTCTTTTTATCGAGCCAGATTAATTGTATTATGTTTTCAAAACAGTATCATGCGAGCATATATCCTGAAGAATACCATATATTTTTCTGGCCTTGTTTGTAGCAGTGAATACTTTTAGTAATTATAAAACTCGCGTTTAGCTCATGTAATCGCCTTAAGAGGAGGCCGTGTCCCAGCAGTGGTAACATTATAAGCTGATGATGATGAAGAGGATTTTTTGCAACCTGGAGCCAGCCCAAAATAGAACTAGCATTATTATTTTGACTTACGCGAGTTGGTATTGCAGAGAGGATGAGCTATTCTCTCAATTCTATACAGCAGTGGTTCCCAATTAGTTTTTGCTGCGTACCACTTCAAAAAATACCTCAAACCTGCGTACCCCTTATTTTAGCAATCACACTAATATTATAAATGCGAAAGTTTTTGAGTGTGTATATTTGTTACTTCTTCACGCTCAAACACCTGAACCAATTTTGATGAAATTTGGTATACAGGTAGTTGAAACCCTGGATGAACAGATAGGCTACTTAAACCGCTGGTAACACCGCGAAGCACAGCTAGTGGTAAAAAAAAAAAACAGTTTAATAATACATTGTTACCCTATGGGTCAAAGTAACTTATTTAGTCCCGAGACGGGGTCTGGGCTCAGAAAAAAATCCTGGGCCTATATTTTAGGAGCTGCAAGACTAATACGCCATGGCTGCGGCATTGAAACGGTGAAAACACATTTTCGCCGATATCTCGCTAAAAAAGCAACGCAGACATCTGAAGTATTTTGTAAAACCCAGACGTGGTCGCGGCCATGACGTTTTTTACAAATTCAATCTGTTACTTAGCAAAATTTCTGGTCTCTGCAATGCTTAGTTTTAAAGATCTCCGTGGCCGCGTGGTTCGGAGCGTTTCAATGGCGCGGTCACGTTCAAACCCTTATAACTTTTTAACCATAGCTTTGACACATTTATGGTTTTGGAAGTCTACTTTTACAAATTTTTACAAAATCAGGGCATAATTTAAAAAAAAAAGTCATGGCCGCGCCATCATAATGGACACAAAAAATTGAATATGTTTTGCCCAAATCTATGTTATTTTAAAGAAATATTTGTAACTAAATTATAACTAAGTCATTTAAAAAAAAATATTCTTGAATTAATACTGAATTTTATGTTATTTCAATTTTTCATCGTGGTGTAATTTGGAGGCTGCATAGAAGTCGGAAAATGGTTCATTAAATATGTATTCATTATAAATGTGAATCGTAATAAAATAATATTTTGGAAATTGTTCTTGTTTTTACTGATAGCCGCACGTACCTTTTAATGCAACTTCACGTACCCCTGGGGGTACGCGTACCACTAATTGGGAAACACTGCTATACAGGGATGACAAAAAAACTCGGTCATGTGCGAGATGGATTAGCGCACCAAAGGTCCCGTATTAACTTCATAATGCAACGGTCACATCTTTTGATTGCGTTCTTCGCAACTGAAAGAAACTATAAACCCAAGTTATCATCTGCCTAGCCTTTTCCCATCTATGTTGGGGTCGGTTTCCAGTCTAACCGTATGCTGCTGAATACCTGTATTTCACTTGGGGCGGTAATACGATACCCCTTGGCTTACCGGGGTCTGACAACTAGTACTAACTGGTTGTCAGACTTTTTGGGCCACTGACTACCTGACTATAGACCCAAGTATTTGAAATTTCCAACTTGATACAGGGTCTTGACAGACAATAGGCAGATAGATAGACGGACAACAGTGACACAATAATTTCATAAGGGTTAATTTTTCCGTTTGAGTTGCGGAACCCTAAAAATCAGACAATCCATCCCAAATCACTTTCAAAGACGTCCTCTATTTTTACACGGGAATGGCTTTACAAAAATAATATCGCATGTGTCGGATAAATCGGCGTCAACACGATAGCGCCTTGCAGGCTGATTGATTGGTGCTCCAGATGATTTACACTGCCGGCATGGCGACAAATCGCCGGCTGTAGCGGGTGATCTGATGACGGTGTACTGCAACTTCGTGTTAGAGGGGGTTAGGAGTTTTGATGATGGTTAAAACTTGCAATTTCATGAGAATGTTCTAGAAAAATAATTATTTCCGAGGTGTATCGGAAGTTATCTTGTAACTGTACTCATGATCATAAAGCATCGGTACTTTCGAAAAGCGGGGCTTAATACAGGCTTAATTGAATACTGCGCAAACCTAAAATTAAATAGAAATCAGTGCACTTAATTTGTTAATCACTCTTAATTTTCAGTGTAGTAAGGTTCTGTTTTAGAGATCTTTTTTATCGGGAATAGTAGCAAAAAAATCACGTCATCTTCGTGGTGGGTCGCTATCATCCCTTACGGTATACACATAGACAAACCATGATGCCTTATTATCCCCGAACGGGAGAGGTATACTTATTAGGTACACTCGATATGTTTATGTCACAGTATATGTATGATATTTGTAAAACGAGGCAGGTATCTGTGATGGTGTTTGTAAAACGAGGCAGGTATCTGTATGATATTTGTAAAACGAGGCAAATATCTGTATGATATTTGTAAAACGAAGCAGGTATCTATGATGGTGTTTGTAAAATGAGGCAGGTATCTGTATGATATTTGTAAAACGAGGCAGGTATGTATGATGGTGTTTGTAAAACGAGGCAGGTATGTATGATGGTGTTTGTAAAACGAGGCAGGTACCTGTATGATATTTGTAAAACGAGGCAGGTATCTATGATGATGTTTGTAAAACGAGACAGGTATCTATGAGAATGTTTGTAAAAAGAATACGCCTTACCTTTCTTCCACAAAATAAAGACGTAACCCAATGGAAACATTCATAATGAGACATTAACATCCGTAATTAGATAGCCGTGAAATTATTATTCTACAACAACATGTGAACTCGTAAAACTGGCTTCATAATTATTTTTCGACTAACATAAATTGTTCATGTATTGAGTCTTGAGTCGGCGTCGTCAAAGGAAACATTATATGGATATTGTTAATAGAATTTTTATAGCCCACATTATAAAATTATGAGGAATTAACACGGTGTTATATTTATATGATAATTGGATAGGTAACGCACGTGACGTCTTTAGAAAATACCGTAACGATGTACCAGTGTTGATGAACTAAGGATTGGTGGTTTCTATTCAGTTTTTCAAGGTTAGTTACTATAAGAAAGAACTCTCTAATAAATGCAGGTGCAGTTGAAGTGTGTCAAATTTTGAAAACTGAAACTCAAAGAATCATTTCAAATAGGCCATTACAGGCACTTTTGAATTTTAGAAAAACAAAGAAAGCAAAGCTACAGTCACAGTTACAAGGCTTAATAACTAGTGAAAGTACTGTAGTTGATTCCAAAGCGCAAATCACTATGGAGAAGAATGGGCAAGAAATTCCATAGACTCTACAAGAGGTTTTCTTATTTATAGCTCCAGTAGGTGTTTGCTGAAGAACAACCATGAAGTATCTAGCTTCAATATTGTTTTAAAAAATATAGTTCCTAAAAAGAAAATGATTTTACACTATCAACTTCACTAAGTCAAGGAGAACTACCCACGAAACTGCAAACTAAAATTTTTACAAGCTCAAACTTAAAAGTTGACATGAGGGGTTGGGGGTGTAGGGTCGATAGTTAATTCTGTCGGTACTTCGAAAGGGGGTTAATTAATAATAACGGCGTATGGGTGATTAATGAAACTGTACCCTACCTAATTTATAGTTGGACTTAAGCACCCCGCCCCGCGCGCCCCGCCGGCCCAAAGCAAACTAAATATCCAATACCTCGATGTTGACTGCTGAGTGAAAGGTTTTGATACTTGCATTACTTTTTATTAAAGTGACATTATGTAGAAAATTACTATATTTTGAAAAAGTAAACATCATTAATATTGTTTGCTTTTAAATGTAATTTAGTTTTTAAACTTTTGTAGTTTATTTCATGTTATGACAAGTTTATAAAATACGGTTTCAAGAGTTAAGATAGACAAAGTAACAACATTTTGAAGATAGTATATAAGGATCACTGCAACTCAGCTGCTAAAAATAAGGAGCCTTTTCGCCCACATTTCGATGTGGCACACAAGTGCAGCTCAAAAGTTGCCAACAGAACTTGAATACTAATTTAAACTTTCTTTTAAAAAATAATAATTAAGCATGCAGTGACTTTCTCGAGGCATTCTTGAAGACTTAGGCAGAGATATACTTATATTTGTATAGTTAGATCAAACACCATGCCAGTACCAGTAACAATACAATTACACACACAATTCAAACTATGCATAGTAATTATACATAGGTATTGAAGCGAGGTTATTGCTACAAAACGCGCTTTCTACCTTTAAACCAACTAGGATCTCTATACTTTCTACATTAATAACAAAGTATCAACTTCGTTCAATCCGCTCACATTATTATGAAGACAAGTACGAGCAGTGTATTCGGACTTTGAAAATCTAATTACGTAGCCGGTACCCTTACCTCGATCGCTCCTTCGCGCCGCCCAGCCGCCGCCCACGGCGCGCGCTCCAATGTTGCCGACACAGAGGGTATGTGATCGACACGTCGACACAGATAATGATGGATTTTGTATAGGGCATGTTTTCCAATGGTATTTAATATATGTGCAGTTGGGGTGACCACCGGGTGAATATGGACGAAGCAAGAGGAGTATGTAAGGATCGTAGCAGATGGCGTTCTGAAGTTTCTGCTTACACCAATGAGAAAAAAACGAGAAAAAAGTTTGTATGGATCTTAATGTCTAAAATGATTAAGCTATTCATTTCAAGATTTTTACGAGTTTTTGTCCTTGGAAAACCATTTTAAATGCCATAACAAATATTCAAAGTTTAGTATGTAAAAAAATACTATAAATATGTGCTGTTACCAATTATTTCATCAAATCATATGGAACTGTGAAGATCTTCTAGATCTTCTAGATTAAGTTTTGTTAAGAATACCCCAGACACTGGACGTAAGAAGTCGAAACAGTAAATTAAAAAAAAAAAAGTTATAAAAACTTTTTTGCAAAAAATAAAACCGACTTCAAAAAAAACAAAAAAGTGAAAAATAACTTTAGCTTCTGAAGTCGGTGACTTTTTTCGATTGCTTTAGTTTTTTTGTCACCGACTCAGAAGCTAAAGTTATTTTTCACTTTTTTGTTTTTTTTGAAGTCGGTTTTATTTTTTGCAAAAAAGTTTTTATTTTCAACTTTTTAGTGGTTCACATGTACTTGATACATGGAAAGTGCATACCGTTACAATTACAACAAGCCCAAACACGACTATGGTACATTGTCTCATTATGGAGTTCCGAGACTCTTGGCTTCATCATCAGATCTGGTGGTGGAATGGTTCTTATCAAACGCAAATGCTTCACTTGTTGTAGAAAATACCAAAATCGCAACCCGTTTTCATATAAAATTTGAAGAGTTCCCTCGATTTCGCCAGGATTCCATCATCAGATCCTGATTTGGTGGCTATGGGACCAACTTGAAAGTATACCCTTTCAAACAAAAAAATAATTTTTCAAATCGGTTCAGGCGTCTTCGAGTAATCGGTGAACATACATAAAAAAAAAAATACATACAGTCGAATAGAGAACCTCCTCCTTTTTTAGAAGTCGGTTAAAAAGTAACCTTAAATTGAAAAATAAGTAGTGTCGACACCAATGGAAAACTCTTAAGTTTGTCCAGGGCGCACGAATTATACATGGTGTATTAATACGCTGTTCAACTCAACTATTGCTAGTGAAGTTTTAATTCGATAACCCACCGGCTGGCCGCGGCCTTACCCCCTTTGCCCCGTCTGCCTCGTCTGCCCGCGATAATGTATTTATGGACGATACCACGGGCCTAATGAGCGAACCTATGCCTCTTTACGCGACCCCTGTACTTAGATTTGGTTAGGATACGTTAGATAATGTACCGTTTGCGTTTTAGGGTTAAGGGGTGAATTTGTTGTGTTGGGTGGAAGCTAAAACGAAACATTTCTTCATTTGGTAATCGATTTCCTGTTTCATTTCTGATACATGTATTTGGAATGTTTTCAACGGTACAAAAGCCTGTTGAATAAGTTCAGCATTAAATGGGACTGAGATAGTGCCGTCTCGTTGGTCGAGTCCTGGGTTTGGTTCCCGGGTTCGGCAAATTGCTAACGTAATAATTATGTTTAATCCATAATACAAATATCCTACAGAATTTCAGTTAATTGAGTATCACCAACGTCAACATGTATCCAAGATTTTGTAACAACATTATGATTTAAAAGAGTGTCCATGGAGTTTCTTGCCCGTTCTTCTCCACAGAGATCTACGCTAGGGAATGGCAACTACAGTACATACACAGTTTTTATGTCTTGTGACTGTGATTGTAGCTACATTTTATGGTTATCTTAGTTTCGACAATTCAAAAGTGCTTGTAACTTGATTTTGATTTGAACAATCTCCTCTCAATTCTTGAAATGATGAAAATATGAAACGAGTATTTCTAATAAAAAAAATAGATGTAATCATGTTACATTCTCATCGTTCGCTCGTCCTAGGACCTCTCAACACGTGGCCAACTCAAAACATACCACAGTATCGTAGATAAACTGCAATTATCACACATTATTGAGCTCATAAAGAAGACACCGCCGTACAACACCTCTCCCACTCGCACGCACTGTCCCTGCGGACTGTATCTGGTTATTCTGTTACCTACATTACGATTTCTAATTGAAATGCGTTACCCTTGATAGGGTTTATCGCTGTGGACTAACGAGATTTCTCTGATACCGTATGTACTAGTATTTGTAGAAACTTTGTTATGTATCATAAGTCTTAGATTAGTCTTTCTTTATCGTGTGATTAGTGACTTACTTAGGTCCATGTTCACCAAGAAGATGACAGACTGATTATCTAAAACAGCTGTTTAAGACGCAATTTATATGGGAACATGTCACAGTGACAGCTGTTTTTAGATAATCAGACGGTTATCTTTTCGATGGACCTTAGAGTCAGAGTTTTTATGTCATCCATGGGCCTCTGACTTAGCATAAATTAGATTAGAGTAATAGGTGCCGTGCCATTTTTAACCGACTTCTAAAAAAGGAGGAGGTTCTCAATTCGGATGTTTCTATTTTTTTTTTATGTTTGTTCGCGCATAACTCCGTCGTTTGCCATCCGATTTGAAAAAATATTTTTTTGTTGGATAGGGTACCTATACTTTCCAAATGGTCCCACCGCCACCAAGTCGCGATCTGATGATGGAATCTTGGCGAAATCGAGGGAACTCTTCAAATTTTATAGGATAACGTACAGTGATTTTGGTATTTTCTACAACAAGTGAAGCATTTGCGTTTGATAAGAACCATTCTACCATCAGATCTGATGATGAAGCCAAGACTGACGAAACTCCATAATGAGACAGTGCATCCTAGTCGTTTTCGGGCTTGTTGTAACTGTAACGGTTTGCACTTTCCATGTGTACCAAGCACAATCATGTGAACCACTAAAAAGTAAAAAATAAAAACTTTTTTGCAAAAAATAAAACCGACTTCAAAAAAAAAAACAAAAAATTGAAAAATAACTAGCTTTTGAAGTGGGTGACAAAAAAAATAACTCAATAAAACAAAGGTTTAGTAAATAGAACGGTGAGTGGGATGCTGAAAACTTAAAGCATTGGTGATTTACATACCTATACGGTGGCGATGACAATACGACAATACATTAAATTGCTGATTATGTAGATTAATGGACTACGGTCTATGTTCAGCAAAACCTGTCTGATTATCTTAAACAGCTGTTTAAAACACATTTTTGTATGGGAACATGTCACAGTGACAGCTGTTTTTAGATAATCAGACCGTTATCTTTTTGGTGAACCTAACAAAGATAGTTTAACCAAGCATTGAAATTTTAAGTACAAGTTTTGCTCACCTGTTAGTCTGAGGCTACATTAGGCCGCGACGCGACCTGCTACACATGAGCGATTAAAACAAATAAATGAATGCACACGTATATAGCTACACTGTACATCAAATATTACTAGCGATCTTTGATTTCTTTATGCGATCGGAAAAACATTACTGTAACCACGGCATTGGCTACACCAACATACGCCGGAATCTCACTTGTAATGTAGTCATACCATGTTTTTCTCGTTTCGCTCTTCCAGTCGCATCGCAAATCGCTGGCTAGTTTAGCCTCAGCCTTAGGGTAGGATATGATTTTGAGCTCTTTATCTGTATGTTTCATCCTTATCTAGCAAAATAAATGTTTTTATTTAGGTAGATTTGGTAATTAACACTAAACACATTATGTAGAGGATATGATGATAGTTTGTTGTGATGTTGTGTTTCGGAGGTCTGATCAGCAGTCGCTCCATGTAAAATACTGGTATTCAGCTGCATCCGGTTAGACTAGAAGCCGAACCCAACATAGTTGGGAAAAGGCTAGAGTTACTAAGATGACATTATGAAGAAAATGCTGAAAAGGGAAAAAAATAAATAATGTCGTATGACTGTAAACTGATGGACATATTCGATTGAATTTTTGTATTCGGGCTAGAAACGTCTTGAGGTACTCGTATATACGCAATTTAAGCCGGAAAGATACTTACGTGCTGTGGCGTGTCGCGCCATAACCGTGGGGTTACGACACGACACGACCTACAAATAGCCACGCCACGTCACGTAAGTATGTTTCCAGCATAATGCCAGAAACACACTTACGTGGCGTGGCGTGGTGCGCCAGAAGCATATCGGTTTCCTACATTTAGTATGGTTACAGACATATTTGTAGATAGTGTCGTGTCGTGGCGCGTTCTGGCGTGGCGCTAACTGCTCACCATCGATTGGCCGGAGCGGTTGTGAGGTTATGGTGCGACACTTTATTTTACTGACGTGTTGTCGTCGCCATCCTGTATAACTTCACTAATGTATTCCTTTTGGCAAAATTATGTACACACACCAGCATATCAAGCTACTACAATCTGTCAAATCTCTTTAACAGATTTTCAACTTAATCGTAAAAGAATTTGGTTCAAGTTTGATTTAGAATATTTGACAGTTTCGGATAGTTTGATATGCTGGCGTCTGTACAACATCATCATCAGCTTATTAATGTTCCCACTGCTGGGACACAGGCCTCCTCTCTGTGAGAGAGAATGGGTTTTAATTCACAACGCGAGCTCAGTGTGTTGGTAGATGTCACATATCTTAGAATTTTTCGGATCTAGGACATGCCGATTTTCTCACGATGTTTTCTTTCACCGTTTTGAGAACAGTGGTGATAAAATAAATTACACAGAATCGTCTGTCTGGTTTCAAACCCACGACTAATAAAATTCGTAAGTCGGAGCCGCCACCACAGGGCCAACGCTGCTTTGTCATCATACCGCGTTTATACATCGGTTCAAGACTTTCACAAAACATTATGAACTGAACATCGCCACCATTGAACCACACTCGAACTAAAACAAAGAGCGTCTATGAAGGACAATAGATACTTCCATCCAAATTTTAATTATAAGTAATAATGATTAGAGCCATCAGCGCGACAACGGGTTGACCTACCGTCTCCCACACCCTCTGAGGTCGTCGAGGTATGGAAAATGTTGATGCGGCATTTTAGTTTGTGAATGTAGATGTTTACTGTTGGCGGGTGATAAATATCAAGTGGATCGTGTTTCATTAATATTGTGTTGTCTATCAATGGATTAGTATTGAGATTAAGTTAAATTAGGTATATCTAGTAGCTTCGTGGTTTATCAGTTTAATTGATAAACGATGGGTTTAAGTCGATGTTAAAAGGACAGAGTGGGTTATAAACATGTTATCTGGGGCCTAATTCTGCTATTTTAATAAATTCGTCACTCCAACACGATTCCATACTCATCCTATTGTCATTTTGCTTCAAGTTCGTAATCTGCTAAATTCACAATTGTCGGTCGATGGTCTCGTAATAAAATTGTGTTTTAATGGCATTTTCGTATTGCCATTATTATAAAACTATTCGTACAAATGGTTTTCGAAATCTACTACTAAATGCGAACATTTATTCATGCCAGATTTCATGTACGAGATTAATATTCTATGACATGTCTTTCAATGGAGTGTCAGTGGTTGTTCATTGAGAAGTCATAATGACGCCATTATATTAGTAGATTACCAAACTTGACAAAACTTGACAGAACTTGATAATTATGACTTCAATGATCGCCTATTCTGACACTATCGTTATAGCAGAATCGAGGCCCAGTTTGAATGTATTTACTTGCACACGTTATTGTATTATTTGCTTTATACTCAAACGTTGCTTTCTGTTACTGTTACTGGTAGCCTGAATCATCCTACTGCTTGACAAATGTCTCTCCCTATGACTTCCAGTTGTTTCGATCTAGGACTAATGTTGGACACTGGGCATTGGTTTTGTCCAGCTCGTACCGCCATCTTCCTCAAACGTTGCTTAATTAATTTTATTGGAAGACTTGATCTACTACTTTTTTTTGTACATTTTTATCCATACTTTAATGTTAGTGGAAATTGGTGGGTTATGTCAGTGTCTACTCATACACATTTTCGTTTATTTTTAAACGTAAACATTACCTCACACTAAGATTTTATCGTATTGTGGATGCGTTTACAAACATTTGTTTATGTATGCGTGCCTACATTAGGTGAAGGCCATACAGATATCTGTTCATTGCGGGAATCATACCGCGACACGCAACATATCAGTAAATCGCTCAGCCACTGCTCCAACTTTGGCAGACGCAAACCCTGGCAGTAGTTTAACCAACGTCTTTTAATAGATATATCCGTAACATAACAAATTCCTCAACAGAATAAGTACCTCCTCCAACCTCAGCCGCAACGTTCATCCGCCATCACCCACCAACCCCTCAGTAGGTACGTACGTCTTGAACCAACTTTCCATAATTAATTATACTCATTATCATTATTGTTTGGAAGGCAGTTTTGCTTCGATAATGAATTGTTCGCTTCCATCATTAATTAGTTTATTATAATAAGAACGTAAACTTTCTTGGTAGATTAATCAAGTTTATCTGATGCCCGTTGCGTATAAAAGTAGGTATTATTTTGCTTAACTGAAGATTTGCCAATTTATTTATTTTGATGGATGTTTAAAATTTTTGGTGTGAGGTTCGCTGTTTTTTGTTTTGGATTTTGTTGTTTTGTTTAATAAATCGAGCATATAGGTTATATTATATACTCGATGGTTTAATACCTACATGAAAAGTCGGTTCGAAAGACTTATAGTATAAGTACCATGACGTCTATATACAGGGTGTCTCATTCAAATCGGTCAGTATGGGAAAGTCTGAAACCTGCATGCATACATTTTAAAAAACATCTGTACTCCGTTCGGGAATCGAACCTGGTTATTTTGAAAAAAAAAACCTACACTATTTCTATTTAGATATCGATTGTGTAGGTCTTAAGCAGTAAATGTCTGTATGAAACATGATGTCTAAAATGAATAAAATGCATTGTTTCCACATACTTTAATTTATTTTAGTAGATGCTCGAAGTGACCACCGCCTTTTTCAATACAATATTCAACACGATATTAGATAATATTATCGCAGATAACAAAACTTCCGGAATGGTTTAATGCAATGCCAATGGGTGTGTGGGTATGTAAAGAGGTGTATGTATCAAGTTGCTACATCAGCAAAGAGGGACAAACAACCATAGAGACAATTTTAAATACCTGAACTTGTTTAATATTGTAAACGTGGTCAGTACAAGCACCTACTAAAATTAATTAAAGTATGTGGAAACAATGCATTTTATTCATTTCTGACATCATGTTTCATACAGACATTTACTGCTTAAGACCTACACAATCGATATCTAAATAGAAATAGTGTAGGTTTTTTTTTCAAAATAACTGGGTTCGATTCCCGAGCGGAGTACAGATATTTTTTTAAAATGTATGAATGCAGTTTTTCTTGTTATTAAAATCGATGACATGGTTCCTCGGAACAGATCTTCGTATGTCTTATAGTTTCAGACTTTCCCATACTGACCGATTTGAATGAGACACCCTGTATATACAGAAAGGGGTAAGCAGTGGTGTAATAAACCCACACTGTACATTTCAACCTTAAGACGTCTTCACATCGTGCATCGGCGATGGACCCTATACTGCACCTATTACGCAACTTTTTTTACCTGAAAGACACACGACAGCTACGCGTCGTCTACAAAGTAACTGTTAGGCAGCGCCTGCAACGTAACTGCTACGCAACTTTTACGACGCGTCCGCTACCCAACGTCCACGACGCGCCTGCTACGCAACGACTACGACGCGCCTGCTACGCAACGTCTACGACGCGCCAGCTACGCAACCTCTACGACGCGCCTTCTAAGCAACGACTACGACGCAGCTGCTACGGCGCGTCTACTACGCAAAGGCTGCTACACAACGTCTACGACGGTACCGCTACGCAGTGTGTACGTCTACGCTAGACGTGCAACATAAAATTAGTGCAGAGACACTTCTAGTAACGGCACAAACCGTACCTACTTTAGATTCCTATACTGTATGTCTATGAACCCCAGTCACTACGTTGACCCCTTGGGAGTTAAACGGAGATGTTTAACTGAATGTCTGTCAGTGATCGCTTGTATGTTTACACATCAAGTTTACTGCGAGTTTCAGAGCATGGGGAGAAGCGTCTTCCTATCTGCTTTACCTATGTACAGGAGATCAATGTACTGCTTTACCTAACTACCCTACGAACCCGACCTTGACCTAGGGACGTGTATGTTTTGCTTGTTAAGAGAGGTGATATCCATAAAGTTCAACCGGTCAATGTACTCATCATTTTGAACAACTTCTTCTATAGGACCGAGGTAGTTGAACATCTTTTTCTATGGGACCGAGGTATTCCTCAGAGCGCACCTATTTCTAAAAGCGCAACCATCTAAGCGCAACTAAACCATTCCTCGGAGGGCAACCATTAGTTGCGCTCAAAAATTTAAATTAAAAGTATTATAATATGTTTATTCCTCAGAGCGCAACCATCGCGAAACAAAAATCATCTGTTCCATACATTTTGACGAGTTATGCGAACATAAATTGTAGGGGACAGTAATTTTTTTCTGTTGCTTTGTAATTTTATAAAATGGTAAGAAGTGACCGATGAGGATAAGAGTAAGTCAATCCGAACTGATATAAATATGGTAATGGACGGCACAGTTGGCACAGTGACAGAGCGATTGACTGCTGCGCTATGTGACGCGGGTTCGATCCCCGCTCTGAATTTGTATTTGTATGGTCTTCAGATAGTTGTTCCGGGTCCACATTTGGCTTTTTTAACCTGAAAATTGATAATTTCTAAGTACATTATATAAAACACCATTGTTATACAGATTCCAAATCCACAAATAACATTACCAGAATGCTCAACAACTGAAATGGTTCAGAAAACTTTTTCATTTAATAAAACTTCATTTAGTTTTGCTATCTGTGCTCGTATTTCAAAACTTTTAACTGGCTAGCGGGTTTGCAATGGAAAAGCCTAGTTCGATTTGTCTTTCCGATTTGGCCAAATCCTTTTAGTCTATGGTGCTTAGTTTGTCGGTGTGTGTATACGATACATTGCCTTTTTGATTAGCTTTCACTGTATATGTCACCGTAAAATTGTCAAATACGTTTAAA
Organism: Xestia c-nigrum; assembly: GCA_916618015.1. Lineage (NCBI taxonomy): Eukaryota > Metazoa > Arthropoda > Insecta > Lepidoptera > Noctuidae > Xestia > Xestia c-nigrum. The sequence continues at coordinate 6,774,735 of OU745258.1, read as the reverse complement.
TGATAAATGATAAATGAATGATAAATGATCTTTATTTTGTAAGTAGGTTTTCACAAACACTTTTACACGTCAATTTTTTTTTAAACTAGATGGGGCCGGTGTTTCGTACCTGACTACTCTGAGAAGAAACAGCCGAAACAAACTCAGAGGTCATAGTCTCTTTTGAAGTCCAGACATAATCTTGCTCAATTCACATGAGGATCATGTAGATATTAGTGTCTGAGATGGTCTTTTGAAGAAAGAACCATACAGATTTGAGTAAACCTGTCCAGTCAGTGCAAGCATTTGTCAGTTATCGTGTAGCTCGACTTATAACACAAGGAGCTCAACGAAACGACGAACAATACCAAAGAAAGGACATTTGGGTAGGTCGCTTATAGAACTCAAACTGCCAGACGGTTGAGGGTAAAAAAATAAAAAAATAAAATAAAATGTAACGCACATGGTCCTCACATTCACAAAAACGCAAAAAAAAAAAATAAAATTAATAATAATTTACAAAATGAATGTCAATAAAAATACGATATGTCAAATACACACACATAAAACAATAAAGATTAACTAAAAATGTAAAAAATAATAAAATACTGAACTAAGTATTCATGTCAAGTCATTAAATGTCAAAAACCACAAGTAAATATTCATGTCAAATACACACACACACACACACACAAAATAATAAACAATAAAGTAAAATAATAATAATAATAATATGCATTCATGTCAAAGTGTATAAAAGAAAGGAATCAATAATAAACAAGCGAAGTCCGAAATTTCTATATTCGCAGAGCAAATTTCGTTGGAGCAGCTTAATCCCAAGCCTTTTTATCATCGAGATAGTGATTAACATGATAGTAGGCTTTCAGGAATAGCTTCCGTTTTATAAACGATTTGAATTTATTTAGACTAAGTGCTTGAATATGGCTCGGAAGTTTATTGTAAAAGCGTATACATTGGCATCTGAACGTTCCCCCTATTTTCTTGAGCCTCGTAGCAGGAATAACAAATTTGTGTTTGTTTCTCGTATTTATGTTGTGGATATCACTGTATTTTTTAAACAAATTAATATTTTTGTGTGCGTACAAAAGATTTTCATAAATATATTGAGAGGGCACAGTAAGAATATTAATCTCTTTAAATTTTTCTCTGAGGGAGTATCGGGGACTTAACTTATAAATTGAACGAATTGCCCTTTTTTGCAATACAAATATAGTCTGAATATCGGCGGCATTGCCCCACAAGAGGATACCGTACGACATCACGCTGTGGAAATAACTAAAATAAACTAAACGGGCTGTTTCCAAATCAGTTAAATCACGAATTTTTCTAACGGCGTATGCTGCAGAGCTAAGTTTTTTTGACAATTTGTGTATATGCGGGCCCCACTGAAGCTTGGCATCCAAAGTTATGCCTAAGAACACTGTGCTGTCTTCCGGTTTCAACTCTTCATCCTTGATTACTACACTAGTTTCCACTTGTCTTACATGGGGTATCGTAAACTTAATACATTTGTTTTTTTTCTAATTTTGTTTTGTTTGATTCTAATCTCTCTAGAGAGATTATAGACTCTCGAAGTATTGTCAACTGAAATTACTGCTTACAATACAATGCTTTATTTTTCGGTAGATTGTAATATATCGAAGTGAAACCGTAATATCTACCGAAAAATAAAGCGTTATGTTGTAAACAGAATGTTCGTTTGACAATCTTTTGAGAGTTTACAACCTCTCTAGTTATATTACAATCTAACGAGTTTGTCAATTTTACGGTGACATAAATATAAATGAATCGTTTTTGTTTATAATTAAAGACTTTTCAATGTGAGAGCGTGTGTCCTAGTTATATTTTATTGGTTGGTTCAAGACCAAAGCTCGAGGCTAAAAATAATAACTGCCGCTCCGGTTGATCTTCGGGTTAAGCCACACTTGCCTAGGCTAGTCCATGGATGGGTGTCTCGGAAAACCCGGCCGCCATTTAGACTTTTGATCTATGCACTACCTGTAACGTCTGACAGTCCTACCAAGGGGCATTGAATTAATCCGTTCTTCCCCCCCCCCTAAGGGGGATTATCAGGGGGAATCGTAGACTTTTCTTTTTAGATTCCACTTTTCCCCCTTAAGGGAACTTTTTGGGGGGATTTCAGGAATAAGCCAGTTCTAATTCGGTTCTAGTTCTAGTTCGGTTGTGGTATTCAGCTGCGTCTGGTAAGACTGGAAGCCGATCCCAACAGCAGATGATGAGGTTGTGGCTTTGTGTATATTAGTGATAAGCTAATATCTCGAAGGAACAGTAGATTAGTGCATCACATCTTACTAGGTAGCCATACGCCGCCGCGCCGTCGTACTCGCATAGTTCTGGTAGAAACTTATTTGAGTCTAATAAAGGGAATCATCGACACAACGACGAAGATAAAGTGCGTTAGAAACATTCATTTAGTCTGTATGACTCTTGACCCTCTTTAATTTGATTATTTTAAAGATCCTGATGATATCGTTGGATATATTTGTAAGATATGTAATAGAAAAATCTCAAACAGAAAAAGACCACTGACTAAAGAAAGAAAAACCCAAGACAAACTCCTTTCTCCATTTACGCAAATCCATGGACGATTTTTATTAAGTTACAAATTTTAAAATAATAATTACGCATTGTAAACACTAGGATCGAATAAAAAAGTTTTTGTTCGCAAGTTGTTTAAAAGATTTTTCTCTTTGGGCCGTCTCTCATAATTTATTCATGTCTTGTTACCCCATTCTACAAGTTTTTGGGTTCGCGGTTGCCATTTTCTTTTTTGCGTTCCCGCGTTTTTCTTTATGGTTATGCTGACTTAAAATAAAATATTGCTTGTAGCGGTCCTATAATTCGTTATTTATTCGTTATTAAATGAGCCTGTAAGAACCGTATTTTTGACACTACTGAAATCAAAAACATTTTTCGCATTTGTACTTTACATTTATAATATATGCATAGCAACCATTAATATTATTGTTTTCTGAGATTTAATTAAAGGCGTTACTTTCATTATAAATGCGAAAGTTTGTGAGTATGGATGTTAGTTACTCTTTCACGCAAAAACTGGTTTCAGAATCTTTAATGGAGGATTCATATCATGGATGTAGGTCAAGTCTTTTAAGGAACTGTACATAATTAGGTATTTAATACCACTCATGTGATACTATCATCGCTATCAGCATCACCTCATGTGATATTATCATCACTATCAGCTTCACCTCATGTGATACTATCATCACTATCAGCTTCACCTCATGTGATACTATCATCACTATCAGCTTCACCTCATGTGATACTATCATCACTATTAGCTTCACCTCATGTGATTAACTCATTACTCATTGTATTATTATCATAGATCGGAATAGGTAGAGCTGTTTTATGTACTTGCCATAGCTTAGAATAGTATGGATATTCCGCGAGTCCCGGGATTTGGTTTTTAAGTAGGTAGTAAAATCATAAAAAAAAACTATTCTCACCTTCGGGACTAATGAAAAATTTCACTTCCTTTCTGACGGGTAAATATAAGAAGGACGGGATTAAGGATAGTATAATAAATAGATAAACTTCATTAATTGAACCACAAAAATGTTTTTTACGTAACAATTTCTTGTTCAAGAATCAACAATCTTTAAAACATTTTTATTCAGAAGTTGTAGGTACTTAAACATATCACTATACAAATTCTTTCTTCCTCAGAAAATCAAAACATTATCAAATAGAACAATTTGTATTTACAATAAAATCTTAATTAAAATAATAAATACACTTCAACAATAATTCACATGTTTAAACAAATAATATAATAATAAAATCAAATCAAATGAAATCAAAAGTGTTTATTTGTTAGAATATGGTACAAAATAGATGTTACAATATTGGTTCCAGCATATCCTACTATAATATGGCGTACAAATATTTTTTTTATACAAAATCAAAGCTTTTATTTACTAACTCAGAATCAGAATGTTTATTTTCCCGTTAAATACCGTAGTATCAGTTGAAATCCCGTGGAATATCCATTTTAAGATCAATGTTCGCGTTCAATGAACCTAAATAGCTTTACCTATTCCGATCACTGCTCATTATACAAAAGTTGCATACACAACTATTAATTCACTTCCGTTACTAAAAATATTTAATATTAAGACTAAGTCAATCGTTTATACTTACACGATCAATCAGCTGATTGTCATTGTCTGCAAATCGTAGAGGTCAGGTCAGAAAATAGGTCATTGTGGCATACTGACAATTGACGGACTATCAACACTTATGTATGCACAATCTCAATCACAGTCATTGCTGTGTACTATACTTTGTGTTGTATGTCGGTGAGGTATGACTCATTGTTGCTTGGTGTAGGTATTCGAGAAGTGTTATTGGAGCAGCCCACCCATGTTTCACACCATTAAAAGGTAAGTGTTGAAAATTGCATTTCAATGACTTCAGCAACTGAACTAGCGATCATTGGAAATACACAAATATGATATCTTAAGAGGCCGGCGGAGCATGCGTTTTTCATACAAACGTAATATGAAAATCAAACATATTCTTGAGGTTGTGTGTATATATTTCGATTGAACTTATTATAGAATATCTATGTTTCCAAATAAATATTTTGAAAGGACAATGATCTAAAGACGAGATATGAGGATTTGAAAATGTATATACATTTATTTTTCTCATAAGTCTTGTTTAAATTGGTACACATTCAAAATATGTATTTGGGAACCTTTATATTCTGTCATCCAATCAAAATAAATACACACTACCTTAAGAACATGTTTGATTTACAAATTATTTTGGTATAACGTTTGTATGAAATTCGAATGCTCCGCAGGCCTCTTAAAGCGCCAGAATAGGCTTGTTTCGACCATTAATAAATTGCGAATCTGTTTAGTCTGTCTGTTAGAGGATTGGAAAATAATGTAGGTACGCGTATTTTTAGTTTTTAAAAATCAATTCATGGGAGTGGGGGGCTCGTGACGTCAGAACGCACTAAAAATTATGTCACAGCGTGACGTATTGAGAATTTTAAAAGTGTCATATCTTCGTCAATTATAATAATAATAATAATAATGATTTATTTTCTCACCACAATATAGGCACATTAGACAGGTATCAGTTCAAATTACGTAACAGCTATTTTAATCTTAATTATTTTGTTTTACGGGGTTAACATAAAATCCCGTAGTTCAAAATCCCGACATTGTCACCGTTTCCGTGAAAATCGATTTTTTGGTTAACCTCACTCAAAACACTTAAAAGTTGCCAAGCCAGCAGTACGCATGCAGCAGGCATTCAGCAAGCATGCAGCAAGCATGCAGCAAGCATGCAGCAAGCATGCAGCAGGTATGCAGCAAACATGGAGCTAGCATGCAACCAGCACCGGCGCTGCGGGGCTCCGGCGGTCACTAACGCGAGCTTCTCGTCGCAGAGGGTTTTAACACTCACAAGCCGAAGCTGTCGAAGCTGGCGAGTGTTAAAGCCACCTGCTCCTCAGCTCGCGGCTCGCCTCTCCCCTCCGCGCCTACGCGGGCTTAAATTACACTCTAGGGGTAGGGTAGAAAAGACTACGTGGAGTCGGTTCTTCAGCGATTCATTTCTGTCACAAAATTGGTGCTTATAGGAAACCAAAATCATTTATTTATCAATTTTTTGGAATGGCACAATAAATATGTGTAACGTCTTTGTTTCAAACGTTGTTTTATGACATAACTAGCTTCTGCCAGCGGCTTCGCCCGCGTGAAGTTTGAAATTATCCCACGGGAACTTATTACCGGCATAAAAAGTATCCTATGTGTTAATCCAGGTAATAAACTATCTGTGTGCTAAATTTGATCCAAATCCGTTCAGTAGTTTTTGCGTGAAAGAGTAACAAACATCCATACATACATCCATACAAACAAACTTTCGCATTTATAATATTAGTAGGAAGGATACGATACGTTATGAAATAAAAGTTTTCGTCCATTCGGGATTTCGTCCATTCGGGATTTCATCCATCGGTATTTCAACCATCGGTATTTCGTTCATTCGGGATTTCGTCGATTCGGGTTTTCATCCATTGGTATTTCATCCATCGATATTTCGTCCATTCGGGATTTAGTCCGTTCGGTATTTCGTCCATTAGGGATTTCGTCCTTTCGGTCATTTAAACATCGGTATTTTGTGTTTCGATATAACGACTAGCGGCATTTAAAACTTTCGATATTTTGAATTTCGATGTTTCGGACGTCGGTATTTTAATCATATGTATTATGAACTTTCGGGATTATGATACGTACCCTCCACAACTCCACGTCAAAGCACATATTTTGTGTACGTATCTTAAGTTACTTAATCTTCTTTCTGAAGTCCTGAGTACGATTCCCGGACCGAAAAGTGTTACTGGGTATTTCCACTATGAAATCAGGGAAGAATACAGGCGTGATAATTATGTAGCTTGCAGGATCTAAAATGCTCTGCCGGGGCTGCGGGACTGGAGATACCGTGGCCCCGGAACACAAAGGGCGATGAAGAAACATCGAGTGGAAGGGACTGTCACACTTTTACTGACTAAACCGTCAGTAAAAGTCTGACACTCCCTTCCGCTCCGCCCAGAGCGAGAGGAGCCATTTGACTATTTCCGATCCGAAAAAAAAATAAGTATCTAAAATGCTTGTTCCCATAAAAGTACTGTTTTGGAGATTTTACCTCTAGTTCCTTAAACCTTCTAAAGCATACAACAAATAATGTCCTATTAAAACTATCCTTTGATAAATGATAAGGATACAGCAGAGTAACAAAATAAGTTAAACCATTAATGAATCTGTCTTGTCAAACAAGAGTCAACGTCACAGTAACATTTGTTCCGGATTAGTTAATTTTTAGCTCGGCCCCGTTGCCAGAATACAATTCTTGTGGATCTAGCACTTGGACTCACCTATTACGTGTTGGGGGTAAAGGCTATTGCTATTAAGGTTTTGGGTTTTTATCAGGGTGAACGCACACATGCTAGGACACCGATTACATAAGACCTTCTCAAGTTGAAAATCTCAACAGACTTACAATACTGGCCGGAAGCGACGATGTAGTGTCACTCGCATAGCACTTATTTCAAACTAGCTGATCCGCGCAACTTCGTCTGCGTCACATAAGAGAGAAAAACGAAAGGAAAAACATCCCCGTTTTCGCAACATTTTTCATTCCTGCTAATGATCGTAGCGTGATGTTATATAACCTAAAGCCTTCCTCGATAAATGGACTATCAAATACAAAAATATTTTTTTCTATTTGAACCAGTAGTTCCTGAGATTAGCGCGTTCAACCAAACAAAGAAACTCTTCTGCTTTATAATATAGAAGAAGATACTGTCTCTCGTTGACAGATCGTTGTATCCGCATCGTTGACACGTACTGATAGACTTGTATTTTTTTCTTATTTTAAACCAATTTCTAGAAGCTATCAAGTTCATCTCATTTTTCCACCCCGCCTCTCATTTATCCACGTGAAGCTCAGTATGTCTCGTCGTACATTTTGGTCCTTCGTCAATAGAAGCCAAGAAGTCAGGACTAGCCTAAGTACTAAAATATGATTGATGGACAGTCACGAGTGTTTTAAAAGTGTTTTTCTCCTTCTGTACTGAGTAAAATTGTATGGTGTAACGAACATAGTATTTTGGAACTCATATTTTAATGAAAAGGATCCTATCCAAGTAACAATCGTTACTTATATCTCGTTAAAATTTCTCTTGCGATCTTTGGTCAGTTGGTATTTCAATGGTTTGAATTAAATTTGCATTCATCATTATTGTGTGAAGTTCTTTCTTTTAAAGAAGAATTTGTTTCTCTTTCATTATAGGAAAACAGAACGGACAGTGGAGGTTTAGTAATCGGGTCCTACTGGTTACCCTTCGGCTACGGAACCCTAAAAAGCAAAAATAAACAAGTAAATTTAAATAAAATATTAAAAAACTTCCAACACAAAACTAAAAGTTAAATAGAAAATAATTTGTTAATTCACCATTTTTAGTGGTGGTGGCCATCTTGGATTTTTAATTTATCAAAATGTTATAGTATTCTACTAGTCGAGCCCTTTCATTTGATAACCATATTGAGGGAGTTGTTAAATAAATATGTAATCCGCCATTTTGTGGCGGCGGCCATCTTGTACCCACTGATTTTTATCAAAAAATGCTAACAACATACCTGACTAATTCACCTTTCAAACGTTCGGGCACTACGATGCCACAGACAGACACACACACAGACACGTCAAACTAACACCCCGTCGTTTTTGCGTCGGGGGTTAAAAACCATTTCGATAGAAATTTTATACAGTTTTTCCTTCGGCGTTTCTATCGTCCATAGTACACAGCCTATAGTCCTATTTGCATATTATACACCTAGACACACACGTACCGCCCAGCATATAAAGCGCAGTGCTGAAGGGTCGGTTTTAAACTTGCACGTGCATATAACCTGTTGAATTAAAGATTATGCGTGCAGTGACGCTGATGACCTAGATCGAGTTTGTACTTTGTGAAAGTAAGTAGGCGTTTGATTTTAGTGTTTGAGAGGATTTTGAAAAAAGTGCTAGCTTTCGCTGGGACTGTTTTAAATACAGGGTTCAGTTTAATTAGGAAGCGAAACTTCACAGACGTGATGAATATTTAAAATAAAAGTTTTAGTTATTTTTTGGTAAAATTTATTTCAGCCTTTCAAGTGGTGGTAGGTATGAGCAGCAGTGGCCCAGAGGTGGTGGCCCTGACTTACTTAACAGTAAGTCATGTGTTCCAACCCAGACAAGCGCATTACTTAGTTTAATTTATTTCTTCGCCACTGCTCTCAAAACGGTGAAGGAAAACATCGTGAGGACACCGGCATGTCCTAGAACCAACAAAATTCGAAGACATGTGACATCTACCAATCCGCACTGGGCCCTCGTGGTGGATTATAGTTTTACTGTAGATTTCCATTCATGGAGATGAGGCTTGTGTCCCAGCAGTGGGAACATTAATTGGCTGATGATGATGATGATGCTGTATCACACAAATTCTTGTCGAGTATTCATTTTCCATCTATCGCGGTCGTTCCACAATAAAATACTTGTAATCAGTTGCATCCGGTAATACTGGAAGTCAACCCTAACACACTCGGGATCAAATAGCTAAACAGACTGAATTCAATTTAGTATTATTACAAGATGACAAATAACAACTCAATAATTATGCATAAATTAAATTCCTCGTTTTTCATTAGATTTTGGGGATGTTATTTAATTATTATTATTTTCTTTTCATGTTTTGTCGAATTGGTGTACTTACTAGTTTATGGACATTTTTATGACTGTAACAAGTATCTACATTTTCTCCAAACTTAAAAATACATAACAAAAAAGTCTTACACCTGATAGCAATTACTCCCCTAAAAAAAACATCATACGTAATATCGACCCCCTATCAATAACTAATAGAATCGCCAACTTTCGTCTGCTGCAAGTTGTTCGGATTTGAACGTGACGTCATTCAGCTATTTATACGTCTAAAAGACGTGTTACCTGAGCTTGAGATAGAAAGATTGTTTGGACAATTTGTAGCGATTTATTTTTGATTCGATTGGATATTGTTCTGTTTTCGGTTTGATTCTGTGGGACTGTTTGGCTTATAGGTTGGTATACTTTGGGAAAGATAAATGTTGGGCAAGAAATTGACATGGATGAGATGTCAATTTCTTGAGTCCGGAACTAAGGGCTCAGAAGCTCAAACTCAAATACTTTGGAAGGGTCTCTCGCTCAAACTATTCAGTTTAGTAAACAATGATTTTAGAAACCTCAATATCATTTTTGAAGACCTATCCATAAATACCTCACACGTATGGGTCTGATAAAAAAAAATGAGTTTCAGTTCTAAGTATGGGGACCCCCAAAATTTATTGTTTTTTTTTCTGTTAGTGTAAAAATATTAATGCGGTTCACATAATACATCTGCTTACCAAATTTCAGGAGCATGGTTCTTATAGTTTGGGGAAAAAGTGGCTGTGACATACGAACGGACAGACAGACAGACAGGCATGACCGAATCTACAAGGGTTCCGTTTTTGCCATTTGGCTACGGAACCCTAAAAACTAAGTGTTAGAAAACAACACGATACGGTGACACATGTAACTGACAGCAGTGCAACACATAAGGACAGTCCAATCTGCCAGCAATCATTTTCAGAACCCTGTTAGGGCTTGCCATGACGCGAGCCAGCATTGATGCTGCGCGTTTCCGCTTCCTAATGAAACGTCGTCTTGTTGCATGTTTCAATATTCCAAATAGTCCAAGGACACTCCTTGGATGAGTGTAGTCGATGCTTGTGTTTTAAGTTCCATATAATAGGGGGCCAGCCCCTTTGCCATCAACCGGGAACAAATTCAGACTCCGTGGCTGCTATTTACTGAGAAATTTCTGGTGGAAAAACGCACTAACAATCTGCTCGTCCCAAGACCTTCCTACAATACCTCGTCACCATCCACTTAGCCTTTTCCTAAATGCTGGGGTCGGCTTCCAGTCTTACCGAATGCAGCTAAATACCAGTATTCTACATGGAGCGACTGCCTATCTGACCTCCACAACCCAGTTAGTACTGGGTAATACGATACCCCTTGGTAAGACTGGTTGTCAGACATTTAGGGCCACTGACTACCAGTTACGACTGCCAAAGATGGACAAATGACAGCCGGGACCAACAGCTTAACGTGCTTTCCGAGGCACGGAGGAAACTCGGTATTTAAGGGTGGTCACCCATCCACAGATCAACCTAGGCAAGTACGGCTTAAACTTAAGATCGACCTGAGCGGCTGTTATTATGTAGCCATTTCCTACGATAACTTTTCAGTCTCCATTATATTGTTCTTAAAATAAAGGGTACATTGAGGATCTAAATATCAAGTTGATATGCTTAGGAGCGCAGGCGATGTTCGCAGGTCGATGGTAATTCTGTTGCCGCGATAATGTGTGTAGAATTTACTAACTAGTTTAAGGGTGTAGACAGATGGGACGGTTTTTGTCAAGTGAATTAGACTTATTTGTAGTTTTTTTTTACTTTATCACAAACAAATTAAATTACTATTTATAAATAATTGTATGGAGAACTTGATAGAATTGTTTTGTGAATGGAGAGGGTTTGGACAGATGACAAAGGTTACAAATTACATCCTTTATTCATCTTTCATACACTTTTTTAAATAATTCTTAAAACAACATTTAAAACCATAAAAATCTGGTCCGACAGTGTCAGGTCCAATCTAAGTTACCGATGGTTACAGCTCCAGAGACAGGAACCTCCTCACAATGCGATATATTTCGAGGAGTACTACCTTCTCAAGCAGGCTCTTGATCTAACTGCTTAAGGACAACTTCGAAAGATGTTCGTGGAGGCTCTCTCTTGGCCATAAGACCACTGGCCGTTACGACAATCGGCACAATGACAGCAGAGTTCACATTTCATATGTCAACAACCTTATCGATCTGAGTAATCTTTTGAAACGCAGAGTTCTTTTTCCAGCAGAATACAAATACCGTTTACAAAATATTGAAGAACCAGGTGTGTTATTGATTGGTAGAATTGATTAATAATGGTGAATCACCTCTAAATGTGTATAGTTTTTATCTAATTCAAAATAATTGGAAGGAATGGAGAGATTCCTTTGGCCCGGAATAGGACAGAGCAGGATATATATAAGGCAAAAATTATATTTTTCTCACAGGAAAAACATAAGAATGGTAAACATAGGTGTCATCATTTCAAAATAATAGCTATATATCAAGAAAGCCCCCAACATAATACGAAGTCTACCAGAAACAAAAGAAAACTCAATGTTACTCCTTTAATGTTCACAGCTACAGGTATGAGATCCAAAAAAAACAACCAAAACCATTTTTTTCTCCCTGGAAAAACATTAAGAACGGTAGACATAGGCATCATCATTTCAAAATAACAGTTTTATGTTTAGAAAACCTCCTTAATGTATTGACCACAATGAGCTATCAACATAATACGAAGTCTGCCAGAAACAAAAGCGAAGTCAATGTTATTCCTCTTATGAATACCGATACCGATACCAATGTTCACAACCAGACAAAGAAGAGACAGAACCAAACTTTTTATCACTGTAAAAAACATTAAAAACGGTGAACATAGGTGTCCCCTTAAGTTCGACCATAATTAGATACGAGTATTTCGATGACTCGAAGTCTATAACTACTATACGAAGTCTACCTGAAACAAAAGCAAAGTCAATGTTACTCCTATGAATACCGATACCGATACCAATGTTCACAACTAGACAAAGAAGAGACAGAACCAAACTTTTTATCACTGTAAAAAACACTAAAAACGTTGAACATAGGTGTCCCCTTAAGATCGACCATAATTAGACACGAGTATTTCGATGACCCGAAGTCTATAACTACTATACGAAGTCTACCTGCAACAAAAGCAAAGTCAATGTTACTCCTATGAATACCGATACCGATACCAATGTTCACAGCTAGACAAAGAAGAGACACAACCAAACTTATTATCACTGTAAAAAACACTAAAAACGGTGAACATAGGTGTCCCCTTAAGATCGACCATAATTAGATAATATATTTCGATGACTCGAAGTCTATAACTACCATACGAAGTCTACCTCAAAACAATAGCAAAGTCTATGTTACTCCTATGAATACCGATACCGATACCAATGTTCACAGCTACAGGTATCAGTTCGGTGGCAAAAATAGAAGAAGACGCAAACCAAAATTGTTTCTCACTGAGAAAACACTAAGAACGGTAAACATAGGTGTCATATCCCCTTAAGATCGACTGTATTTAGTAATTTCCATGACTCGAAGTCTATACCTACCATACGAAAACTACCAGTAACAAAAGTAAAGTCAATGTTACTCCTCCTATGAATACCGATACCGATACCAATGTTCACAGCTACAGGTATCAGTTCGGTGGTTAAAAAAAGAAGAAGACGCAAAACCAAACTGTTTCTCACTGAAAAAACACTAAGAACGGTAAACATAGGTGTCATATCCCCTTAAGTGATCGACCATAATTAGCTTCCATGATTCGAAGTCTATAACTACCATACGAAGTCTACCAGTAACAAAAGCTATGTCAATGTTGCTCCTCCTAATAATACCGATACCGACACCAATGTTCAAAGCTACAGGTGTTCGGTGGTGCGTTAGGTGTCGCCATCACAATTATGCTTGAGCGATGACAGGTTGCCGGTTGACTAACCCACAAATTGTGTACCATGTGATGTTAGTGATGGGAGGGTTAAAGATTTAAATATTTGTTCGCATTTGAGGGTTAAGTTTTTCGAAAGTAGTTGGACCAATTCGAGGACGTTTAGTAATGGTTATTCAGATTACTCTCAAAACATGATTCGTCTCAATCTAGGTTTTTGTCGTTTTTCTAATCTCTCTTAACTTTATATATTTTGTTATATGTATGTATGTATGTATTTATTTCATTCTTATATATTTAAGTTATAAATAATTTTCTGTCTTTTTTTTCGATTATTGCACCTACTGTGTATTATCTCTGCATCACCTTAAGGGCGCACAGAATGACAGCTAAAATTAAAATTTTGCCCCCGCTTCCTCAGGCTATATAGTTCTATCTCGCTCACACTATCAAGAAGATTTTTTTTAGGGTGAACTACAATATTGATGGAACGATGGCAAATATTCATCACCTGCCTGGCCTTTTCCAAATATGTGGAGGCAACTGAATAAAAGTATTTTATATGGAGCAATTGCCTATCTGCCCTCCACAATCCAGTTAATACTGGGTAATACGATACCTCTTAATAAGACTGGCTGACAGACTTTCGAGCCACTGACTACCTGTAACGACTGTCAAAGATCTACATATGACAGACAGCAGATTTCCGAGGCACGTAGGAAACTCGGTATGTAATAGGTGGTCACCCACTTAAGGACAAACCTAGACAAGCACGGCTTAACCTTAAGATTGACCCAAGCCGCTGTTATTATTTAGCCAAAAGCTCCTAACCTCCCCTCGCTTAATCATAATAAAACCTAAATTCAATTCGGTTTTTAAACATTTAGACAGACGTACTGCAATATAACCAGGGGGGGCACACTTAGCACTGTCATCAATTTACATAGACGACAGAGACATCTGGAGTTTGGTGGGATAACCAAACTTGACAGCCGTCTTGTCTGTCAAACTGAGTTCATAGTCATAGTCGCCATTGGGCCATGATGTAAGACTTCCCGAGTTTATCTCAGCTAATTCTGTTAAAATTGTTACTTGATATTGTTATTGTTTTGAACAGCTACTCGTATATTACCGAAGTATGCATGCATACTAGCTCGAACACACATACGTAAAAGTATAAATACACAGTACACACACATACGTGAGTAAGTGTGTGTAAATCAGAACTTTAGTTCACACACCAAACTTAAGGGAGCAGCACTTTCCATACATGCAAATTTTACCACAGAGTTGTCACTCTTTCTCTCTATAGTTACTGTACTCTTTGAATATAACTGACAATAATTCAACACGAGGAAACTAATATTTTGGTAACTTTATAAAAACGACACAACTCCTTTGCGATTCCGAGCATTTTAAACTAATATAGAAAAGCGTGGTGTACGGTGAATTAATATGCGAGGCGTTTTTCACTCTACATTTCTTGATACTAGCCCAAAAAGAGATTTCTATCGACAATTTTTCAACAGCAAGATTTTGTTCTGGTTTAACATAAAACATAATTATGCGACACTCGAATGAATTATGATTTTTTTTTGCCGGATTTTTGTGTTTTATTAATTTAAATTACGGCGACGCATAATACCTATATTCATCGATAGCTGGTGTCAATACAAACAAGTTTTTTTCTGAGACAAAATCTTCAACAGCGTCACTTTTTCGAGATTTAAGCTATCAAAGCTGGTGCTTTCGAAAACGTGTCACTTTAGAACATTTTGCCTCATACAAAACTTGTTTGTATTTATACCAGCTTTGGATAAAAACCTATATTATAGGTTTTATATTATGCGTGGCCGCTACT
Source organism: Xestia c-nigrum (assembly GCA_916618015.1). Lineage (NCBI taxonomy): Eukaryota > Metazoa > Arthropoda > Insecta > Lepidoptera > Noctuidae > Xestia > Xestia c-nigrum. The sequence continues at coordinate 6,759,648 of OU745258.1, read as the reverse complement.
TTAAAAAAGAGGATTGTCTGTAAAGTCGGTTTAACGGACGATAATTTTACGTAATATCGTCATATTTCATGATATTAGTGAATTTAACTTTAAGAAAAAAATTTCTTACACCTGTTCACCCCCTTTTTTTTGGGATGGGAAATCATCAAATTACTTCTCCCACTCTGGGCGGGAGGGAGTGTCAGACTCTTACTGACTAAAACCCATCCATGTTCCTTCCTCGCCCTTTATGTTCCGGGGCCGCGGTATCTCTTTCGAACAGGCCCGCAACCCCGGCAGGCTTCAGCCCTTGCGGGCCCCTCCCCTTATGCTGACATCTCTTTGAGGCGCGCATGGAACACGAACGCACCGTCGACATGGCCTGGAGTCGTTAGACGGACGGACGGCTAGCTAACCCATAGCCAACCGTCCACGGGCCCGCATCTACGGTGGCCGGTGGCCCCCGACGCCCGGTGCGTCTCCCGCGGCGGCCGGGAAGAGAGGCTCTCTCCCTCTCTCGTTCCGCCACCTCCTTCGCTAGCATGACTGCTTCGCTTCCCATTCCGGCTCGCTCTAGACCATGGATTGGACCTGGGCTGGACGCGAGAGGTCGCCACCGCCGATTGCCGCTACGAGGACACGGTGGTGCTCCGTATAAGCGGGGCAAACTTCCACTGTATGCTCCACTGTGTCCGCCGGTCACTCCTCGCAGTGGTGACTCCGGAGCGTTTCCTCCCGCCCGGTTCGGTGCAGAAACTTCCCGAAACCAACGTGTTCGTTGAAGACCTGCGTCAGGCGGAAGGCACTATTTGGCGTTGTGGTTGCTACTAGCAGAACTTTGATAGCTTAAATCACGGAAACGTGACGCTGCAGAAGATTTTATCTCAGAAAAAACTTGTTTGTTGTGATGCCAACTATCGATTGATAAATGCTTTATGGGTGTTTGATCAAATCAAAGTTGATCAGAAGATGTTTTCAGCGATTGTATTTTAACTTCAATAGCTCTCATCTCGGACTGGTGACAGTTAAGAACGTTTTGATTTGTGCAAAATTTGTTTGCATTGATGCTAGCTGTCGATTGATAGACGTTTCTAAAATTGACGTGTGTAAAATCTAAATTAATGCGTGCATACAGTTTGGTATTTCAGTTTCATATCTATCATCTTCATCTTAAATTCAATTACACCATTGGATACAATATAAGGGTTCAAAACACCAAGTGAGAATTGTGGTGCACAACGCGCGATGGAGGGGTGTGAGTGTGACTACAATTTGGACGAAGATTGTAATTCCTTCGATTTATAAACTTGACTAAAACAATTCGGGTTAGTGATAAAGATCATAATGGTAAATTTTTCAAAAGTTTAAGTTCTCAAGCAAAAGTGCGAAAGGGCTTGGAACATTTTTCCGCCATTTTGTTTTTTTTTTTTCAAAGTAGCGGGCACACACAAGACCTATATTAATCGATAGCTGGTATCAATACAAACAAGCTTTGCATGACACAGAATTTATTTATTTATTTAGTTATTGAATGTCCTTAAGTGTCATGTTTCCAAGATATGAGCTATCAGAGTAAAAGTCAATTCACTGATGGAATCTTCAGCACAACTTTGGTTTGATTAGGCACGCATAAAACACAAATAAATCGATAGCTGGCTTCAATACAAACAAGTTTTGCCGAGACAAAATGTTCTAAAACGTCAAGTTTCCGAAATATATGGCATTATGATCGCTACCAGAACACCTTTGATAGCTTAAATCTTGGAAACGTGACGCTTTAGAAGTTTTTGTCTCGTACATAACTTATTTGTATTGATAACAGCTATCGATTTATATAAGCTTTGTGCGTAGCCGCTACTTTAAAAAAAAAACAAAATGGCAAACAAATACCCCGCCCAATAGTTCAAACCCTTTTGCACGGATAAGTCACGTGCTACTTTATTATAATTTTTAATAAAATGATTTTCTTGTGAAAAATTTATTTGTTGATACAAATATCTCTCTCGATAACAGGCACGTTTACCTAGCGACATTTTTGACGTTGACATAAGATATCGATTTCAAACCATTTCAAAAATTATTTTATCAATGAAAACTACAATATTTTGGAAAAATAAAAACACGGGTGCTTTATTTTTTTATCTAAATTTCATAAATAAGTAATTTCTTTAGAACATAAATCGGTGTCCATCGGGTTTTCTGCGCGAAAACAAAGAAATGCAGCCCCCACGTCTGAAGGTCGAAGCCGCACTGACAATTGGTGCATCGGGGTCCTAGCGAGGGCCGGGGGGCAGGGCGGTCCCAGCTGTGACTGGTTATAAAGCTTGAAATTTTAGAAAAGAGGCTATTACGATGGAAATGAATCGTTTAAAAAAAAAAAAGAAAACGTATGAACACTGCGTTATATAGTTTTCGACTATCATGTAAAGTTTCACGACCTAATTTAACGTTTTTAATTGAATACTTGGTTTTGAAATTTATTCTAGAGGTAACTTTGAGGTAGTTTTCTATCGAGAAAATTTTATGGAATCGTGTTTTCGAAACGTATGAACCTTAGAAGCAGTCCTCAACTTTGCCATATATTAATCCCAAGGTGAATGCTTTAGTTATATTAACACGAGACGGGTTTAAAAATCACGATTTTGGGTTATACGGGCCCGCCTTTGTACAGTTTTAATTGTGCATAAAGTTTTAATAAATAAATAAATAAATTACTAAAAAATATGTCAGTACCATGATGAGCTATTTGCGAATATTCCAATGGATTGTGCCATAACTGTCATCGATGTAATTATCAATAGCGGACACAGAATAAAATGTGCAGGCACTACTAACACTAACTAACTACTAATGACTTCGACGACTAGCCGAGACTTTTACCCCACAGGGGGTGTCCTTAGCGAGTAGTAGCTTAGTTTGTAACTTTTTTTGCCCCAGCTTACACTCAAAGCAAAAATGTATGTAATCACACTGCAATTATCAATGTGACTTGTAACTGGAACCTTGTGGAAATCTGTTGTTCTAGGGTTGAGGAATACTATCCGCTCGTGATACAGTTTTACACTAGTACGAGGGGATAGGGCGAATCAGTCTAAAGATAGCCAAACCATCTCTACACTGTACCATTTCATATAACACGATCTGTCTACTTTGTTTTCATTATTAAGTTACTCTGTATGGTTGTCCTAAATTTGTCAATAAATATATTATTATTATCTCCTTTATTCACTTAGCATCTTACTTCATACATTTTTAAATATTTCTTAAAAAATGCAAAGAGCAAAGTTATATGCACATTGAGAGAAGATTATATAATGAAAGGAATAAATAAATAAAAACATAATTATGAAAACATTTAAAAATATTATTATTATTACATTATAGTCCGGTTAAGCAGACGACAACCTCCTAAGTTGACCTGCGAGATATAATTCACAAAATTACTATTTTAACATCCTCAAAACCAATTTGAATTATCGAAAAAACTGTAAAGTCGAATGAAGTTACAAACATTATTAAAAAAACGAATTCAAAATAACTTTTATAATAAAAATTCCACCTATTTATGCGAGTCTCAGATGACCAAATCTCCAAAGGTGAACAACGAAAAACGGAGCAGGGCAGCTTAGAAAGTCCTTGGGAGTCCATTAAACTGAACTCAAACTTTTAACTGAATTAACCACACGGAGTTAAGACACATGGCTGCAAAATATGACCGATACTTAGTTATATCAGATGAAAATTACTGATGGATTTTGGTGAAGTAACATTTTTTTTTAAATATAATTTAATTTTAACATTTAGTTTTACAGGCTGGAAAAAACATCAACGGTAATGCTGTTACCGAGTATTAAAAGTAAGCACATAGACATTTTTTTTTTAGCAAAAAACGTGGTAAACATTTTAGCGTCCCTTTCATCTTAGCTTTTGCTCGCAGCTTTTACAGGTGGAAGTTGCAAATCAAGACTACTCCTATAAAATTCATAGATCTCCTTTTCCGCCTGAAAAAGTAACGAACACAGTTTCATTTAAAATAGCCAAACCGGGTAAAAGTGAACATTTAATAGCAAAATATTTTCTTATTTGCCTACCAAAATACTTAACTTATCAAAAGTAGTGAGTGTACAAAAATTACCTAATAAGTGAATAACTAAGCCATTCAAGAAAATCGTGATTCAACGACGATCATCGCTAACCTTGACTTTTTCTATGCATTAAACCATAGCTGTGTCGAAGTTGTTTCTACATGAATGAAACGAAACAGGACAGTGATCTTCTATCGTATAGAATCGATATTTTGTCTACTAACTTAGTTTAAAAGGTTTCGATCAATACATAGATAATTTGCGACACATACGAAGTATATTTTTGGTCTTTTGTAACATTTACTCTCGTCCAAACAAATAGCGTGCTATGTGAGTATATGAGGGTCTATTTGTGGTATCGCGGCACCTGAATGGATGAACCAATTTTTAATAAGTTTGATAGGTGTTTTTTTTAGTTAGGGTTGACACTAGCAGAAGGTAGACTGGAAGCCGACCCCAAAATAGTTGAGAAAAGGCTAGGCAGATGATGATGATGTAGCAGAAGGTAACATTGTTTGGAAAATGAAAAGGAAGGCTTTTGTTCTGCAGTGGGACAGTGCAAACTAGTAATTTAGCTTTATCTAGAAAAACTCATCAGACCTTTCATACTATCATAATCAAACTTCCATCATAGATTTTCTCAACGTACTTTAATCTTGGAGTGGCGACCGCGAACTGGAAGACGATGCGTTGGAAGACCTCCCACTAGGTGGACCGATGACCTGGTGAAGGTGGCGGGAATCCGGTGGATGCGAGTAGCAAGGGACCGGTCAAGCTACGTCCAGCAGTGGGCGTCTTTCGGCTGAGATCATGATGATGATGATGATGATGACTTTAATCTAAGGGCAAAAAGTCAAGTAAAAAGGCGCCTATCTAAACACAACCTTAGTATCTAGTTGATGTATTGGCAAACATCGACTAATACAATTACTTAGGGCTTTTACAGTAGAAACCTCTTTGATATGGGAGGTCAAGCAGATTATTGATTAACTAGCGATCGCCCGCGGCGGGGCCCGTTTACGGTAAACTAACGTACTACCACGGAATATAATGTCTTGACATTTAGTTTGAATTTATTGAGACGGAATTTTAGGGTTAATAACGGACCGGACAAGGCAATTTAAGTTTTAGCTGTTTGAAAGCATGTCCTTCAAAGCATTTATGATTCCTATGGTCGTATAAAATTATTTTTTTGTTTTATTTTTTTATGTTCTCACAAACTTTCGTTTTCAGTATCAGTTTGATTTAAGTTGTTCACTAACTATTCCGGGAATCTTAATCAAAGTTCAAAATATCAAACTGATTGAAGAGATAAATTCGATTTTTGGCTTATTTTCATTGGTACTGATTTGTGTGTTAACACATTTTCATAAACATAGGCAAATATATATAAATCCAATGTATTTTTGAGTGAGGTTGCCTTACGTCCTCAGGGTCCTGGGTTCGAATCCCGGTAGGAGCAAATGTTTGTGTGATGAGTACGTACATTTGTTTCCGAGTCATGGATGTTTATATGTATTAACAAACAAAAAAGTATATATGTAGTACATCAACTATCTGGTGTTCACGACACAAGCCTTGCTTAGTGTGGCACTAGATGGCGCTGTGTGTTACTGTCCAGCGATATTTATTTATTTATTTTAGAAAGTACAAAAGAAGATCTTTCGTGGTTCTTATTATACAAGGTCATCATTTCTTCTTCTGTGGTTTACCCATGCAAGGTTTTGCTTCTACTCCATTTTGTTTGAATTCAGTATGATTTAGTATGCACACAAGTAGTTACATCATTTCTCATAAACTACTAATAGATATCGAGTAACAAAAATATGTACAAGTATCAAAATGGGAAATTGTCGTCGTTGTCAATAGGAAAATTTCCCAGAAGGCTGCTGTTGATGATTTTGTTTCATTTAAGTGAATTATATAAACATATAAACCATATGTATCATTTTTTTTTTCACATTACATAACCAAACTACTAAATCCTTACTTATCTGAAAAAAAAAACAGCACGCCAATTTAAAAAAAAATAATAAAAAACATAAAACGCAGAAATCGAGGTTTACAAATTCTATCCCTCAGACACATGTCTAATGTCATGGCGGAATCACATAGCGGAGGTGGATGAGACAAGCTCAGAATCGACACACGTGCCGTAATGAAGAGAGACCCAAGTCCAGACATGTCCACAGGTAGACTTACAAATAGACATATCAAATAGGAAAGACGGTGCAGATGCAACTACTCGCTCTACAAGCTATAGATTTAAAAAAAGAATACTGTTGTTTAAACGTCTTCAATTTGACAGCTTGAAAAGATTCTTGGTAATCAAACAGAGATATTTACCTAATGGGTGTCAAAATATCCTTAACGGAACCGAAAGGCACTTGTTTGTTCTTTATAAAACATATGAATACGGGTATTCATCGCGAATTTACCTTTAATTTAATCCCGACGTTTCGACCGGATTGCACCAGCCGTGGTCGCGGGGAGACTGAAGTATTGGATGTTTATAATGTGTGGTATGTTTTATAATGTGTTCTGATCGTGAAAGTTTAAAAAAGGCACTTGTTCTTGTTCTCCATTGCGATCATTTTTGGTGCCTGCTGGGAACCTTCTAGTTACGGAGATACTGGAGGTCAAACTTCCAACTTTTTTTTATTACTGCAAGTTTTTGTTACCAATAACTTTACTGATACTGTTATTTAACGAATCTATCAGCATAATGTTTTGAGTGCGCTACGTTGACTTTTATTGTTAGACGTGATTTTTTAACCCAAAAAAAAAATAAAATGTTTCGCAGCAATATTTTTTGCGTAGAGTTACTTAGTTTGATTTAGGTACAGAATGCATAGTTGAAGGCTTTGTGAAATGTCCGTTTACTCTTTTTATAGAAATATCGAATAGAAAGGCGGTAGAAATATTGAATGGAAAGGCGGTAGAAATATCGAATAGAAAGGCGGTAGAAATATCGAATAGAAAGGCGGTAGAAATATCGAATAGAAAGACGGTAGAAATTAATCTACTACTAGAGTGGTTCTAGAACAAAGCATTCTGTGCATTCTGTTCACGATGCCGTCAACCAAGCATTCTGTACATCAAACTAAGAACGCTACGCAAACATTTTTGCTGGGAAATTACTTATTTTTGGGTGCAAAATCACTTTTTTCGGTATGATTCAATGTAACGCACTGGATTGAATAGTACGGGGGTCGTGAAGATGTTAAAAGTAAAAGTCTTACATTAAAACTTACGTATTTGAAAAAAAACTAGTGAAAAAGTTAAAACTTTAACCCTGAATATCTCCGTATAGAAGGTTCCCAAATAGGTGTGGTCTAGCTAGACTCTAAAACAAAAAAAAAACGAAATGACGGGGACAACGAATGCCTTTCAGTTTCAAAAAGTGGCTTTTTCACCCCCTTTATAAGTAGCTGTTCTGAAATCCTAGTTTTCACCTAACCTAACCTAACCTAACCTAACCTAACACTTTCATTGAGGAAGAGTTTAAAGTTACACTGGCCAAGAGATCGGAAGTTTAATGTAAGAAGTTTTCGATGTGCTAAATTGTACAGCCATCGAGAATCTCAACTTCTAGTGAAGTTCAGGTGAAGGTATTCTTGATCGATTCTTGAAGTAGAGTTAGTGCTCTATGATTATTTAAAAAAAAAAAAGTATAATGTTAAAGTTGGAATCTTCCATTTAGACAACAGACGATGAGTCTATAGAAATTTATGATCGCAATAAACAAAACTTTTCCACCGTTGAAAAATGATCATGCAAACTAGATGACGTAAGGATTGAAGAATTTGATGGAAGTATTAATTTTACTTCTGAATAATGGATACAATAAGTTAGAAAAAGTTGAGATAATAGATATTAGACCATCTAGAAACTCAGTTGATATGTTACAACTAACTTTTAAGGTACATTGCACCTGTGATTTTTCTAATCCAATTAATCATCCGTTTTTTAAATACCAAGAAATCAATTCAATGATACACTCAAATCATTTTATGGCGTATTTATTGATTGTAACTCATTTGGGGTACTTAAAATTGAAATCCGTGAAATTTTTAATTGCGTTTAATGCTTTTTGTTACTTTTTACTACATTGTATGTATGTACGTTATGTTTATCCAGATTCATTTTGGGATTCTATTCAAAATGCGGTAAAGCCATTATATCACTGGACTGGCTGTATCCCATTCAAATCCAGTTGTTTTCGGGTTCAAATGGCCCACTAAGGTGATGCGTCCGATTCGCCGGGCACTGCTCGATAATGCATTGTCCAGTTACGCGAACACCCCCGAAAATACAGCATGCGAAAAAAGCCATCCTCACCACCTCCCGCCAGCATTAATGTCCCCCCCACCTCGCACTAAGCTTCTTTTTTTAATACATAACTTTTTTTCAAGATGCATTTTTACATGTTTCGGCCTAAAACTTTACACACCCAGAAGTGAGAGCCGATGGAAACGGTAACGCCTATCGGTGCTCGGACGTCTCGCTCGCGCGCGCGGCCCGAGCCCGCCGGACGATAGTGGCGCGAGCGAAACGGCCGCATCCGTGCCCACTGCTGCGTCTTCAACTAAGATTAAGGCTCTATTCCGCTTTTCCGAACGCAGATTCTTAGTTCAAACGCATGTAACGTCAACGTTTCGACACCAAGACTTGATTCTCGGTGTACTACTTTGCACTACTATTTGCCCAAACAATTAAATTGTATTTAATGAAAGGCAGCCACTGAAATAAGGCGAAAGCTATACGTCTCACTCTAGCGTCCAGTGCAAAGGCATTCGCGCCACGACAATTGAGTTGAGTTGAATTGAATTGAGTCGGTTAAACCGTAAAAATGGTCGGGCGGGTATAGCCGCGCGAGAGAGAGACGAACGAAAGGCGTGTTGGCCGAGACCGCTGCCTTCTTCTCCTCGACTTACGCCGAGTCGCGACTAGTGAACGTCAGCGTACTGACGTGGACGGCCGTATCTACGTTTGTTCGTGTCACGTTTGACAGTTGAAAAAAAAAACGTTTCGCGCGTCTTCTGTCATTTTGATTTGAAACTTTCGAGTGCGTTCGAATTTGGAACTGAGTGTTGTTGTAGGTTCAACAGGATTTTATTTGAAGGAAACTGGTAAAGTGTTTGTAGTGTAATAATTAACTATTGGCTTGAACTAGCCGCTGAGACGCTATAAAGTGATGAATCAGCGAGCGCCGGCTAATTAACAACGTCACTGCTACGAAAACAAATCTAAAGCTCTAACTACTATCATTTAGCTTCTGGGATATTGTAAGTGTTAAGTTTTATATTGTTATATCATGTATTTTTCTTGCTTTTGTCTTTTCTTGTGCAAATAAGTTTTGTTTTGATAGTTTTATATTTTATTTTGGTCTTAAAAATTAAAACGTTTTAAGATTGTTATTTGTAGTTATTATTTAAAATATTTAACAAAACCATTTCTGATGAACGAATTTAATTTTAAACATAATCGTAGTTGATAGAAAATAATATTTTGTAAGCCGCGTGTAGTAGCTTGTATGTCCATCATGAAGTTTAAGAAAGAAATAGTATGAATGTGTGACAGAGAGCGAGATAAAAAAAGAAATTGAATACCTTGAAAAAAAGTTTTATCATACGTATCGGGAAAATGATGGAATGGTTATATTTCTGACGTGCCGAAGAGGAAAAGTTACGCGGGGCGGGGCGAACGAAGCCAACAAACAGCTGATTGGTTCGAATACATGTGTCGCGTTTTTCTGTAGGTATTTTTTTACTTTTTTTCTTTTCTTTGCCCAACTTTTTTTGTAGGCTGTATTGATTTTTCGTTTAAACTGCATCATCATGCGTGTATCTGGACGAATACTGAATATCTTTTTGTAGTTGAAGTAAAAGTTTGTATTTTTTTTCTGAAGGTGAAACTATTTGAATATTCATTTTGTACAGCTCGACACCTAATTTGAAAAGTAATTTGATTATAACGATAAAAACAGGTGCATTATCATTAGACCATAAATTTATTGCTACATCATTAATTTTCCCATTATTATGATATTAAGTGGATCGTTATTCATTACATCATTTTGTTATCACCCACTTAATTTTTGATAAAATCACTATTATACTCTAAATGTAACACCTAATTTGTGTTTTAGAATATTTTAAATTAATTAATGTTCCTACCATAAAGCATTCTTGTCTAATAGAAAACATGTTATCTATTTAGTAAAAATGTTAATTTAATGCTAATTAAATTACTTTTTTCCTTCATGAATAAAGTACACATAAAATACTTCATTGTTAAAATAATTAGGTATGTCACTCATAAAATCATATTTTTATCAACCGCCTAAAGTTCACTTGAAAGTTCAAACTCTAAATCTTAAAGTTCGTAATTTACATTTTGGAAAAAAACATGTGATTTTTTTTTTAAAGTATCCCGGTATATCTCAAAAAATACAACAAGTCGGGCCAAGTCATAAAAAGTTAGGGTTAATCGAAATGCCAAAAAAATATATAAATACACAATATTGAAACTGATCAAGAGTAATTAAAATGATCATTAATAAAGATCTTATTACCTTCGCCATTCATAATGATGATAAAAAACTAGAGAAAATACACAAATAATAGACTAACGCAATACACGATACAATAAAAATATGATTATTAAGATTGATTGCACGATAACTTTTTCTAGACCACGTAAAACATGCTCCTATGCAGACAATGTTAGTTTTTTCTGTTACCTACCTACAGTTATTTTTTTCTGCCTCTTTTTCCAGAAAATGATGCGTGTGTTAACTATTTAAAATTATAGCTTTTCTTTTTCACTTGTTATCTTTTAATATCAATGAATTGTTATGTACGATAAACTATATCAATTTACATTCCGAGTAAAATTAATTTAAGTTACAGGTAACTTTTTTCTGAAGTTTTTTAACATGATTTTAAATATTTTTTTTTTTAATAATTTGTTTTACTTCATTATCTCTATTCATTTATTAAATTTACTATATCATTTTTTGTCAAAATGAAAAGACACTGAAATATTAAGAGAGCACAAAAAATATTCAAATGGATTCATACCCACACTGAGCAAATCAGAAACGTGTTCTGGTAAATAATTTAAAAAAAAATGTGAAAATACAAAACCGTTACAAAATTGTATTTTCTCAGAACTAAATGTGACCATTTAAAATATTGTACCATCAAAAAGTTACCACAAAGTTTCGCTGTATACCAAATGTGAAGTCATCTTACTAAATCAAACCAAAATGCTAAAGTAAAAAACAAATATGTATTAAACACATTTTTCTTTTCTTTTCAAAAGCTACCTTTCCTATTCTAATGAAGAAAAAAATAAATTCAAAAAAGAAAAATATAAGAATCAAAGGTTTATAAATGTACCTAAGTCACAGAAACACGTGCTTATCGCTTATCTTAAATATTTTTAATATTTTCGATTGCAAAAATATATTTAAAACAATACTAGCGACCATTTTTAAGACTCAAAATCGTTGACGTTTCGACGTCAACCGTACAAAAGTCAATCAGGCGCCCCTCAACGATGTCACAGACTAATCTATTCGTCAGTTGTATTTAGACGTGATCGCATCATTTTATTCCTTTGAATTCTTAGTCCATTGTACCTAATTAGAGTATATCACGTGACTCATTTGTATCCCAACTACATTGCTATGAATCAGTCATTTTAATTGTACACGCGGTCATTAAAATTCTGAGGCTTTGATTAATATTCAGATTGTTTTATTGTGTCAGCTACTTTAATCGACCACGATTTATATACAAAGGTCTTACTAGGTCTACGTAAATATATTTTTTAAGCATTAAAAACGTTGGAAATGGAAACATCTCGCCGTTTTACGACAAACAGAACACCATCTCTGACATCAACTTTTATAACCGTTCAAACAATTACATCTGATCGCGGTGTCCTCCTCGCGAGATACCTACCAAGACGAGTGCGACAGAGACAACCATAAACTAGTCAGCTACGCCCATCAATGTCTAATTGCTTTTATTATTTTAAGGCATCGTAATCATTATGGCCGCAATAAAAATTGTAATTACTTCTCATTAGTTCAATTAAGAATTTTCTAGACACGGTTTAGTTGATATGTTGATTGCAAAATGGTTTACTCTAGTGATGCATTGTGTTGAGAAAGCGGCTCTTTTATTACTATTACGTTATTATTAATTCCCTTGTCTGTGGGTGAAATCTGATGTCGATAATCAATAAATTTTATGAGTGTTAGACATGGCTCGTATCAATCAATATTAATGATCATTTCGAAATTTGGAACTAATCGACGTATTTTAATTTTTAATATCCATAAGTTCTAATCTTTCCGAATAGGTACTTTAACGGCTACAATTCGAATTCGAAAATGGTTTTGTTTAAACCGACAAAACGGTTTCGAACAAATTCTAAAATTACGCGCGTTTAATTTTTCAAATTATCCGTCAATAAAAGATATCGTAACTACAAGATAATAGAGTCTATAAAACAGTCGATGTGCTCAAAAGAGAACACGTTAAGAAATAAAACAGCGAAGTGAAGGTGAAGTCGAGCTTCCAACAAAAAAGGACCGCGTATCGCATGCACGCGGGGAAAAACTTCGCGAAAAAGTTTTCATGCACGTGGCTAACACGTGGTCTTGGGTGAAAAATCGCGCAACTCCGCGCGTTCCTTGCACCCCCTCCTCACCCCACCCCCTCGCCGCCACGGGAGGGCCTGAGGAGTCCTTTCTAAACGATCTAGGCGGGAAGATGCGGCCTGGCGGGACCCACGTTTATAACACCGACTTGACTTTTTCCGTTCTTTTCTTTAGTGTATCTAACATGGTATTTCTATAGAATTTCTTATTGTACAGTTGCGGCGGCAGTCCCCAGGACGGCGGCAAGCTGTTTTACCCCTACTTGAAGACGTCCTCCCTACAAAGGGACTTCCTATTTGCCAGTGGCTCCGGTACGTAGCTTGTAGTTAGGCACAGTTTATTTGTAGATCACGATAGACTTGATGAAGACTAAGTGGACTTTGTCGAAGCCATTAAGATTGAACTACTCTTTGAAATAACAAGCATTTAGAAGTTAGTATTAGAAGAATTTTATTTAACTTGAAATAGTGACTATTTATTTTATTTCGCATTTCACAATTTCTGCAAGAATAGTAAGTTTCGATCAAATTTTATTCATCATGCACCATTTTAATGACTCATTTTCTTAATTTAAATTTCGAAAATTCGAACGGACAAAAAAAGAAAAGAACGCAGTACCTCACACTGGCCAGTAAAGCAACATTTCACAGACTCCGAACAAAACGAAAACTTATTTTAAACACAATAATTAAGGTGAAAGTTAAATTCATTCGGCTTAATTATAAAAACCAACTTGCATACGGTTGAAGTAATTAAAATTGTCAATGCATAAATTATGTGAAGCGAGTAATAACAGCTTTGTACGCATCTGTAAACTATTTTATCTTAAGTAAGATCTACGGAACGATGTGTGTAGCATAAAGGGCCAGTAAAAACTATTAAGAATCCACTACAAATGTTTGTTTATATAAAGTTAATTCTTTTGAAGTATTATCCATCTTATTTATTGTCGATTGCGGGGATTAACTGAAGTAGTTGATACTTAGAGTGATGGCTTCTTTGACATATGGAATCGATTAAATTTTATCGATTTTACGATGCGAGCTGTTTGTCAAAATCAATTATGGGATTAGTGGAGACCACACAGCTTTTTAATGGGTGTTTTGAAAAAGCAAAATGTTTTCGACCTATTTTTAAAACTTAATTAGATATACAGAGAAAAAAAACTGAAGTAAAAGATCGATTTCATATGATTTTGCTAAAAAGGAACTTTCCTTTTGATGTGACTTTCATAAATCTAACTTCCAAATTGACATAAGAAAAATATCACTTAAAGACTGATCATCTTGTTTATTCTTATAAACTAGAATACTTATCCACTCTTGAAGAAACTCAATAATTCCACCCATAACATTTACTCATAGCAAAACATTATCTTCACAACATAACAATATCTTCCATTGATAACTCAAGCTTTACTCACCAATACGTCGTAAGTTACTCTCAAAAACCGCCATAAATATTCTTAACCGAAACTAGAGCAATACAATAACACATTCACATCAAAATTGAGTTATCATTACTCCGGTTTTGCTTCGGCTGAGCTCTCCAACACACTCATCGACATAGTTTTATAGCAACCGAAGCGCCCGCGCCCGAATTACATCGCAAACAACCTCGATTAGATCGACTCCGAGAACTGCCCATAAATTCAACCCTAAAACAACCGCTCTGTTTAGTTTGGAAGCACCCATCCCAGTAATTATACAATAATTCATACTTTAATAAATACTAATAAATCGTTCCCTCACTCCGCCGACTCGCAGCATTATCGACCATTATTACGCGATGTAATTACAACCAATAAATTACCAAATAATACATCAATCAGATGTGTTATAATTTTCTTATTATTACTTTATTTTTTTAACTTTTTTATTGGACAACGGGCAATTTTATTAAAATTATAATGCAGCGGCCGACTCCAAATTGGGGTTGCTGGAGGCTAAGATTCGGTTTAATTATATATGTAATGTTTAATGATATATTCTTATAATAAGCTACCTGAAGCTTGGTGGGCATAAATCAAATATTTCATTAAAATTCGGAGAGCTTACAACCCTTCATTTGGTAGTTATTAGTCAGGGGATACGATTGTTCGCGAAATCCTCTAAGTGTAGGTGAGTGCCTAATTTTGTGTGGAAATAGCATTTTTGTAGTGACGTTGATGAATGGGATCCATTTAATCCGTTCGTTAATGTATATTAATTTGAAGTATCGAGTTAATGTTAGTGTCGACTTTAGAGCTTTGTATAGTACACTTGCCGTCGTTTAGGTTTTTGTAGATTTTTAACTTAAAATAGAAATGAGTGCTGACAAAAAAAAAATATAAGGTTTAGTCCGTCAGCTAGATTATCGAAAAACATTGGATACGTGTTTTTCGTTTTATCAAATTAATAAAAAAATTACGAAGATAAATCACATCTAAGATATTTTCCGGTAAAAAATGTACTTACTCAAATGTCACACGAATTATTAACGCACTGAATCGTCCTTATTTTTTTACGTGAAAAAAAAAATAATCTCCTGTTTTTTTTTAATCTATCTGACGCACCTATTGTTTTTTTTTGGCAGCTAACTTTTTGGTCTTGAGAACTAAATGGGCGCCTAAGTTTTGCTAAGTCTAGTTTTACCTAATAATATGACACTTTTTTAGAAATCTATGACACACTTTATTCGATTTTCCTTGAACTATAAAACCATATTATAACAAAAATAATATCGGTAAGTAGTAGTAACATTAACATTAAAATAGTTACATATTTCCTCATAAATAGACGAGTTCCTGTAAAAATTACATGAATTGTATCAGCTGCTTATCACCGTGTAAATTAACAGGAAAATGAGTAATAATTATAATTGTTTACCTTGTTGGACAAAAATCCAATGAGTTCTATACCTAAAGGAAAACTTACGGGGGCTATCAAGGGATTCCGTTGAGGGGAATGGCGGGAACCAGAACGGAATAGAGTATACGTACCTACGTCGCGTCGTACAAAAAGATTAGTGTGAATCCAAGCTAAAACAGCTTAAATTAATATCTGCCTAGCCTTATCCCAACTATGTTGGGGTCGGCTTCCAATCTAACCGGATGCAGCTGAATACCAGTATTTTACATGGAGCGACTGCCTATCTGACCTCCACAACCCAGTTAATACTGGGAAATACGATACCACTAATTGGTAAGACTGGTTGTCAGACTTTTGGGGCCACTGACTACCTGTAACGACTGTCAAAGATGGATTAATGACAGCCGGGACCAACAGCTTAACGTGCTTTCCGAGGCACGGAGGAAACTCGGTATGTAAGTGTGGTCACCCATCCACAGACCAACCTAGGCAAGCATGGCTTAACCTAAAGATTGACCCGAGCGGCTGATATTATATAGCCACGAGATTCTCCTGTTTTAAAAATTAACAAATTTGGGTTTAATCGATTATGTACTGGTATTTGTAATTTATAATTTTTTGGCAGATAAAGTTTTGTAATTTTAAATAGACATGACATAACATAACATAATGGGCGTAAAATACCCTTGGCGAAGCTGAAAGGTATTTTAATATCGTTGGACATTGCACACAGCGGTATCTAGTGCCACACCAAGCAAGGCTTGTCTCGTGGACATCAGATAGTTGATATACTACATATATAATTTTTGTTTGTAAATACATACTTATCAATATAACGGGTGTAAACCACCTTATCGCGAAGCCTTCAAGCAAGCATTCTGTACATAAAACTAAGTAACATTACAATTATAAATGCAATTTTAAATTTTGAACTTTACGTTAAACACCTTCATGGGGTCCATACTATTCAATACAATCATCAGCACAATGTTTTGGGATCGTTACCCTAAAAAAAGTCGTTTCCCAACAATGTTTTTACGCAGAGTTACTTATAAGTTTAATGCATTCTTGGTTGACGCCGTGGTCCGTTTACACGATGTATTAATATAGTTTTTTCTATAATTATTTAATTTCACAACATTATCCCTAAATACCGATAAGTTCTGGAGTGGCGACCACGAACTGGAAGACGTTGCGTTGAAAGACCTCCCACTAGGTGGACCGATGACCTGGTGAAGGTTGCGGGAATCCGCTGAATGCGATTCGCACGGGACCGGTCAATGTGGCGACACTTGGGGGAGGCATATGTCTAGCAGTGGACGTCTTTCGGCTGAAATAGATGATGATGATCCTGAAATACCTGGATAAATAAAGACCACACACGCAATCAGAAATTACGATTTTTCCTACTCCTCCGCTATACTTTCTGATTAATTTCGATGCGGGATCCAAAACAGTTAAATTCATTCTCTGGGACTTCGTCGAGCTTCATTGTCTCGGCGCTTTTCTGGTGGTCGCCACTGTTGATTGAGGCTTTCAGGAGTTACAATGGTTTGGGTATAGTGTGGCGGGCTTGTCCCAAAAAAAAACATTCAATCGTACCAACATCAAGAAAAGAATACTCCACCCACATTGACACAAGTGTAACCCAATTTCGTGCTAAAAACTAAACTGGTTTAATTTGTTCTATTTATAGAAATTTATATCACTTAGTACTTGCCAACTAAACAATACTGGATGTACAATAATACAACTGGGTGATTCATTTTATTGTTCTAAAATTAGGACAAAACCAATTGTCACTTGTTTTATGAGTTTCAAAATCCGTTGATTAGTTAAGTAAGGCTATTTGGCTGGCTGGAGTAGACTTGTTGAGTAGAATTTGTGAATGGACTGTGTAAGATTCGATATTACTGTAAAAAAGCGGCCAAGGGCGAGTCGGACCCACCCATGAAGGGTTCCGTAGCAACAAGCAACAATATAAAAGTTATGATTTTTGACGTACCTATTAAAAAAAAACTACTCAATAGATCTCGTTCAAACCAATTTTCGGTGGAAGTTTACATAGTAATGTACATCATATATTTTTTTTTGTTTTATTCTCTTATTTTGGAAGTGTCTCTCGCGTAAACTATTCAGTTTAGAAAAAAAATTATAACATTGTAAACCTCAATAACATTTTTGAAGACCATACCTTACATATCGAACTCAAAAAATATTTTGAGTTTCAGTTCAAAGTATGGGGAATCCCAAAAACTATTGTTTTTTTTTTTATTTTTGTTTCAAAATCTTAATGCGGTCCACAGAACAAATCTACTTACCAAGTTTCAACAGCATGGTTCTTGTAGTTTCGGAAAAAAGTGACTGTGACATACGGACGGACAGACAGACAGATAGACAGACAGACATGACGAATCTTTAAGAATCTAAATTATCGTAAACATCTAGGTTGGCCCATAGATGGGTTTGACCCATTTCATAGCGAGTTTCCTCCACGCCACGGAAAGCACATTACGGTCCATGTTCACCGAAAAGATAACACTCTGATTATCTAAAACCAGCTGTCACTGTGACATGTTCCCATACAAAAATGTGTTTTAAACAGCTGTTTTAGATACTTAGACTGTCATCTTTTTGGTGAACATGGACCTAAACCGTTGGTCTCGGCTGTCATTTGTAGATTTGACAGTTTTTACATTACAACTAGTCAGTGGCCCGAAACATTCATGCCAGACAGGTGATGCTGTCTGACGCTGGTCTTTCAATTAACCTTGAGGGGTTCAGTGACATACAGAAAACAGTTTACACAATAAATAGATAGCAAGTAAGTTAATGAAATGTGTACCTATGTATGAGTAAAATCTACCTAGTACCTGTAAACAGAATGTGAGCAATACGTATTGCATTAGAAAATACTACTGATAACAATAAATAAATAAATACACACATAATCATTTTCTGCCCTTACTAGACATTTCCAGGAGTTTCCTTTAAAAAAATAAGATATGTATGTTCGCTCTTTACACCAGAATTAATCCAAAATGCAAAAACACTAAATTCAGTTTCATTCTAAACCTCTGGAAAGTTTGGAAAAAAAAACAAGAGCGGTCTTTTTTCATTCCTGTACAAGAACATCGATCTAAAGAAGGTGGTATATGATATGAAAGGCGTGTTTAACCCTGTAAAAACACTCAAAAATTAAAAAAGAAAAAACCTTGAAAGATCCTAAATATTTATCAGTCAAGGTGTTAACCCTCCCACAAGAAAGACTACTGTGTTATCATCAGTTATTAAAACTATAGCAATCATTGAAATAAAAAGGGGAGCGAGAATTAAAACATGGCATTTATCACCTGCAACATCTGGACAAATAATAATTGTAAAAAATGCGTGTGCATCATTGTATTCATTATTAATAATAAGCGTAGAAAAGGGTTGGCGGTTGCAATTACAAGTAGTGACCGAAATTTTTATCTCATTTTATTGTTCATGCAAAAAAAAAATATTGCTTATTTTGTGGCCAATGATAGATTTCTATGAGTTATTGATAGACTACAGGAGCTAAATTAGCAACTCTATTTGTGGTGGATCAAACTTCGTTTGAAATATTGTTAGAATAAAGTTCTAATCAGCTTGCACTACAAAGTGGTTGTACGTCAGTCACTGCAGGCCGAATTGTGCGAAAAGAGTGGTTTCGATCGATTTACAAAAAATCTATTAATTGAACTAAAAAAATAAAACACTATGATGACTTTAAGATGTTGCTTGTAGAATTATTTGTCTGCCGAAAAATCTGAATGATCGGATGTATTTTAGTTTTGTAGAGATAAGTTCGTGATTTTTTATCGACTAAAATTAATTGTATTATGTCTTCAAAACACTATCATACTAGTATATATCCTGAAGAATATCATATATTTTTCTAGTTTTGTTTATTGCATTGTGATACGTTCAGGCATTATAAAACTCGCGTTTAGCTCCTGTAGTTGCCTTAATAGTACTTTTTCATCATTTAAGCGATATTTTACCAGCTTTTTGAAAGTCCACATGTAAGGCTTTTTTCTAGATAAAAATCAAAAACTCCAAAACCCATCTTCATCATCTGCCTAGAGTCTTCTCAACTATGTTGGAGTCGGCTTCCAATCTAACCGGATACAGCTCAATACCAGTATTTTACACGGAGCGACAGCCAATCTGACCCCCTCAATCCAGTCAGATACGAGACCTCTTGATAAGACAGACTTCCAAAAAAAAAACATTTGAATAAAACAAAAGGATTAAAAAGAAAAGAAATTGTCATTTGTAATTCGTTTCAAGATTATTTGCTCTCACAAATAAACTTGCATTTTAATTAGCTCAGAGATTGAAACTACAAATCAACAGCTGCACTAGGTACGAGTAGGTAGGGAGGTACATTATATTCTAAATGCTGGCTCTGCAGTGAACCGACACAGTTTGCGCTGTAATTGACACAAATGTCTTTAGAAGACAGTCCAGAAATAGAATCAGACTTGTGCTCGACTAGCCGATATACTCAAAATGTTACAACTGTAACATCTAATTTACCAAGTTCCTATTTTAACAAACGCATTGTTCCTCTTTCCGAATATAACTTTGAGGTTTTCCTAAGACTCATTCATTAGGTTTTGCACCCATGAAGTTCCGTAAAAATCTTGCACTACTTTTCTTTGGTGTTTATATTAGTTGCTTGTTCGTTAATTGTTAAATATTTCCTAAACTTCTGAAACCTGTCACCAATCTCTTGCACTTATCCATTTGGGGACGGCACAGCTAGCCTTTCTATTACTCGTCTTCTGATCAGCAATGCAATTCACAAACGCTTAGATTCGGTTTCGATTCGGAAAGTCGTATGTCTCGCTCACTCTCTTCCGTAATGCCAAAAAAGATACGACTTATCGAATCGAAACCGAATGGAAGCGTCTGTGAATATACACGCAGATTCCTCCTTTAATGCAATACCATCCTTCACGTACTCCATCCATCGTTTCTTTGGTCTTCCTCTATCTTATAAACATATCACCATTCAAACTCTGAAAACCAATTTCGAATAAAATAATCTATTATCCAAAATTACGTGGTCAAAGCTTTACTATTTGTAAATGTGGAGAAGGGTTCAACTCAATAAGCAACTGTTGGTTTAAAATCCCAATTTCTCACTTTCCAATGCTGTAATATCACACCTCACTTCGAAACATCAAACAAAGAAGGTTCCGATTTCAACTAGCCAACACCACATCCAAAGATTGGCTCCATTTCCAGGAATAAACGCATCGTTTGTTTGCTTCGAACCTCCGCGACCGTTCCTCTTCCATCCTTTTTCGCTTTGTCCTCATTCACTCTTCCCTCCGGTATTCTTTCAACACGTCCCAGCCATTGAGATTTGCTCTTTCTTATTTTCACAAATATTTTCATGGCTTTTAAATTTTTCGACGGTTCTGGATGAGAGTTTGTTTTTAGAGTATTTGCAGCTTTTTGAAAACAGTCGTTTTAGTATGCTTTTGTAAATGCAAAAGGCTAGTTAAAATGGTACCTAGTTGTATTGACCAATAATGTCTTTGATGACGTCCATTGTGCTTATTCGACTTCGATCAAACTATTGTGCTTAATTAGGCCATAAAATAAGCCATTTTTGACCTACCTTCATCCGAAAACTTTTACCTTATATATCCAAACTGTAGTTTTGGTTTTTTTCTTTCTAATAAACGTGGTCTAGCAATTAAATTACCGGCACTGAGTGGTGGGAGTTCCCCAGTAACGTTTAATAGTATTAGACAGAAGAGAGAAATAAGCAACAGGGAAAACCCCACCAGAAGTCCTAATTCCATCAAAAATTAAATTAAACAAAACCCAAATCAGTAATTAAATTAGTTCGTTACTTCCTAACCACGTAGTCCCTGATAAGCTCATAGAGGCAATTGAAAACATTTTCGAGTGTATGTTAAATTCGCGGCAAGCACACAGGGATGTGGCTACTTATAATGATTGTTTAAACCGTCTCCCGTCGAATCGTTAGTATAATAACCTTGTTTAAATCAAGTATCTTCTTCCGAGGAGGGGAATAGAAGCGGAAGTGTTTTGCATGGAAACTAAGAGGGATATTTGCTTTACAATTGTTTTGTGACCTATTTAGGACTTGGTGGACCAAGGGACCTCTTGTCTTCTTTCTTCACATTGTCTCTGTTGGTGTCTACATCAAGCAAAGGTTGACTGGTAGTAATTCCACCTCTACTCTCTTCTTTCATTTGTCGAGTAACTACAGAAAAGTTTGGGTATTTGGGTCCTTGCTTAAGACTGTCGTCGTGAACAGTCATGATCAACGGTCAAACAACGGCGGTCCGAAACTATTCAGTCACAAGTTAGTAGAAGTGATTTGAGGCTTCCTTTTCATCATCTGATTAACCTTTTCACAGCTATGTTGTGTTCGGCTTCCAGTGTAATCGAATGCAGCTGAATGCAAGTATTTTACAAGGAGCGCCTACCTATCTGACCTTCCAACCCACTTAGCACTGGGTAATATGTCACTCTTTGGTAAGAGTGGTAGTCAGACTTTCGGACCACTGACTACCTATAACGACTGCCAAAGATCTACAAATGTCAGCCGGTAATTTCCTTTTATTAAGTCTTTATGTAGATTTAATAGTTTTTTATCCTTTTTACCTACCCAGTGGCTCCTACGTTCATTGACGTGGTCTATCCAAGAAACCAGCCCATGGATGAGACGGGCTCTTTTTAAACGTGAAGAGAGCAGCGATGGCCCAGTGGTGGCGGCCCCGACTTACGAACAGTAAGTCGTGGGTTCGAACCCGCGCATTACTTTGTGTTATTTATTTCATCACCGCTGCTCTCAAAACGGTGAAGGAAAACATCGTGAGGAAAACGGAATGTCCTAGAACCAAAAATTCGAAGACATGTGACATCTACGGAACCGCACTGGGCCCGCGTGGTGGATTATTGCCCATACGCAAAATACGCAAGTCCTCGCGCTTTGACGAGGACTTGCGGACACCAGCCCGTTGTACAATACAATACAATACAACTGTGAAGAAAGAACGGTCTTAATTATTAAGATATTGTATAATGTAACAAAATAGTTCACTGCAATTATGCAAATCATACTTCCACGACTTTCCATTGTAAGATAATTTTGCTGATCTACAGCAAAAAATAAACTTAACATTCTGCATAAAGCCAATACCTTCAAGTACCTAACTGAAATAAAATATCTCGCACACCAAATAAAGTTAAAACATTCAATACTTCAACGAAACAAGTTTTTCAGTATCTCCATTTGTAATAATATTGTTCGAGTCTAATTAAGTATTAATGAGCGCTCATTAGCAGTACAAGGAAACTGCTAATCAATCGCTTATCTATCCTAATGTACGACCGCAAAGTTACACAATGTTTTATAACGCTGTTTTCCCAGTGCGTAACTTAATTACGAAAATATTACGCCTCATTAATGAACGGTGGCTTTTGAAGACAGAGGTGGCATAGAGCCGAGTAGGTTGTAAAAGATTTTAAACTTCTTTTCCTTGTATGATCGTTTTTGTCTAATATTTACAAGTCTTGTGAGTTATTCATAATACAGCTATATTAACATTGTTCTCAACACCTCGTAAAGTAATTTGATTAGAATCTGAAATGTTTTGGCTTGGAATAAAGTTGTAAAAACGTCACAATGTGTACTGTAACTATTTTACTTTTACGAATTCAATGAGTTTATCACACTTTTTTGCATGGAAATTGAAATTATAACTATTTTTTTTACCAATATTTAAGGGGAAAGAAATGACAGGGCGTCATTCTTTCCCCCTTATTGATATTTTTATATATTTTTATTCTGTTTACAGTTTATAAACATCTCATTTAGTGCTAACCTGTTTTCGATACCGACTCCTTAAAGTCCTGTTTCGATCTAACAGAAAAACACATTTAAATTCCACAGAATCCTACGCACAATAGCACCAGGTACTCAGTACTATAAATAAGTACAAATTTCCTAGAAATATTTGACAAATAGCCAATACTATGCAGTAGACAATTGACAGCTTCGTTATAAATTCCGTCATTCAAAAGGTCACGGTGTGAAAAAACTTCAACAAACAAAATAATTAGTATGGCGCGTTGTAATTACTTCTCGATCTTTGATGTACCTTTTAATTAGCAGTTGTTTACACCACGATAACACAGGGCTAGCTACACTGTCCGAATAATAATTAATACCTCATTTCGTGACGTCATAGTATATTATAAAATAATAATAGAGGCCGCCATGTTGTGCGGTTTATTTGAAGTGATAATTTTAAAATCATTAACATAATTACTAACGTTCGTTTTACTTTTTGTTACAATATAAGTTTTATGTCTTTGCCGAAATAAGAAAGAATGCTGTAATGGGTTCAATGGTAGCGCTAAAACTTCTTTAATTTATGGGCGTGTCGCGTCTGAGTTTATGAATTAATCTATGATTAGATAAAGCCTGAATATACGAAGGCGTTTGCGCATTTAAAATAATAATTAGAGCTTATTCTGAGCTCATTTTGAATTAATATTTTTTAAGAGTTACGTCTCAATTCGGTCTAGATCTGTATCTGTTAATTTTATTGTGGTTAGATTTAATCGTAATTGTAAATTATGGCTACGAGAGCAGAAAATTAAAAATGAAATACCTGTGTATAACGACTTGAAGTGTTAAAATATTCACAACAAGTTAATTCGCTGCCTTTCTAGTCAACGAGCTATACACACGATGTCTTCTTTATAGAAAGGCAAACCTAAAAGCGACACTCCACCGACAGACGGCACCTTCCAATTTTTATAAAAAGAATGTCATATTCATGAATAAGCGACGATCGCGCATTCCCGCTACCATTAGCTTCGGTTAGGACGTGGGTCATTCACTAGAAAAGTCTGTGCTCTGTACCAAACGCAAAAATACAAAACCGGCCAAGTGCGAGTGGGACTTGTGCATGAGCCTACGATGATACGGAACCCCTTTATGTATTTTTTTTTATTTGCTATTATAGCAGCCACAGAAATAAACATTCTGTGAAATTTTTAACTGCCGTTTTTTTATTTTTTTCTTTTATGTCTGTCATGAGATACAGCCCGCTCAGACGAACGGACAGCGGAGGCTACTAAATAGGGTCCCGTAGTTTACCGTTCGGGTACGAAACCCCAAAAAGTACTTGCTGTAACTTCCACCAGATAAAGACGAGTATAGTGCCATAAAAATATACCTAGTATAATAGCTAAAACTTACCATTGCAAATGATACAGTACAATCTGCATCATCTATATCACTATCACTTCACTATCACTATCACTACATATTATAAAACAAAGTCTCCCGCCGCGTCTGTCTTTCCCTATGTATGCTTAGATCTTTAAAACTACGCTACGGATTTTGATGCGGGTTTTTTAATAGATAGAGTGATTCAAGAGGAAGGTTTTAGTATATAATTTTACGCGGGCGAAGCCGCGGGCATCGGCTATTTAATATTATAAAGAGGAATCTGTGTGTTTGTATTTTTGTATGTAACGAATAAACTTAAAAACTACTGGATCGATTTGAAAAATTCTTTCAGCAATGTATAGCTACATTATCAGTAAGAAACATAGGCTATATTTTATCCCCGTTCTCCCACGGATACGGGAACTACACGGGTGAAACCGCGTGACGTCAGCTAGTTCTTTAGTAAAAAACAAGTGGGAAGAGTTCATCTCGCGAGCGTACCCTTGACCGAAAGTTATGCTTTGTTGCGTCTACATCGGTTAAGCTTCTGTGGGGGAGCGAATGGAGCGAGCTTCGAGTAAGGGTGGCGCAAACGATAGCTTCCAATGAGACTGGTAAAAACGACTGTTTAAATGTCACAAGTATTTATCACAAGTAGTGTATCGTGAAAGAAAAGCTTAATATTTGGGGAAGGCCGGGAAAATAGACGCATGTCAATGTTTTGCATTTTTTTTTCTTTTTGCTTGCTATATGGCTGTCTATGCTAAGCTTGCTTGTTTTAATGACTGAATAAAGCTGTGTTTGACAATATTAAGTAAAGACAAAAAAATAGACCATCAAGTGACGGTTCATTCACGATATCTGAAATTTTTGATTCTGTGTCTGTTAAAAACAATATGGCCGTAATATTATAAAAATAACAACAAAAGCACAACGTCTAACACAGCCAATTATATTGTTCTTCGACTAAACAAACAAATACAAACTACAATGGCGATATTACGATTGCTCGTAAATGTTTAAAATCGCGATGGCAATCGTAAAATGGTAGTCCAGCTTGTAATTTCAACGGAAAGAAAAAAATAGACGATTCAGAATTAAAATCACTAATGACTAAGACCATTAAGTTAATCATTTTAATTAGACGTTTGTGTACGCTTGCGTTTCTATATTTTTTCGCGTGAAGGGGAGAGCGGGGTAATATTGTAGCAGTGGCTAACGCGACCGTTTTGCTCGACGCTTATACAATACCACTTCACTTCATTATTCCCTAGTTAAGCTTCTGTTCAAAGCGGCAATGTATTACAAATTGATTGGAGCTTAATTTAATTAGCGCAGTGTACGGTAGCCACACTTAAATCTATCAAATGTCATAAATAAAGATACAAACGAGTCTGAAGCGGGCCTGTCATTTATTGAGGTGATAAAATTAGATGTTTTTTTTTGTAACCAATTGAATGAGCTATACTTAATTGAATTTATTAACTTTATTGTACCTTGTAAAAAGAATTTTATGAACTAAATACATTAAAGATAAAAAAAATGTAAGTACGCAGGTAGGTACTTACATTTCTTTTTTATCTTAAATGTGTTTTATTTTTATCTTAAATGTATTTTTTTTTATCTTTAATGTATTTTTTTATCTTAAATGTTTTTTTTAAATCTTTTATGTATTTTCTTCTATTGTCGAAATAAATAAAAAAATTGCAGCTGAATACACTGATTAACGAGAGGCTTCTAGATTTGTAAGTATTACCATTTCACTGAATTAAAAACCCCTTCATTTAGTCCCTGTCTTCGTCAGTCGTGATTTCGTGAAGGATGTGTTCCGGAGCTACGAAAGATTATTTCTTTGCTCCGCTGGCCAACGTTTATATTGTGAAACTCGTTAAAATTTTGTATGAGGTACTCAAACTTAAATTGGAAAAACTTGATTAGCTTATTATAAAAAATAACAAAACGTTGTGAAAACCAAAAACCGCTTGTTTATTTTTTTCTTCTTTTGGTGAACTAAAATGTCAATTACTTATAGTTTTAATTCAGTACGAAAAATAAAATCTGTGTTTTTTTTTTCACCTTTACCTCTAAAAATCCACAAAATATGCCACATCCAACGTTTCTCAACTGAACACGTCGAAAAGATCCAGACGGACATCTGAATAGCGTCTCATTATCTTTAATTATATACTGATTCTTCGGCAGAAGGGTGCCCGCTTTACTTATTGCTGCGTTCCCAATTATAAACTGCTATATATTTAGTTTTATACTTAAATTTATTAAGGACTCGTAATCAAGCCCTTTAATTTCTGTTTCTGAGTGCATCTTTCTTTATAGCCATTTCTGTGATGTTTAAATAATTAAAAGAGGTTCGCTATGAAGTCGTCAGTGTCTGATTTAAGTGCGAAAATAAAAACTCACTAAATTAAAGATTTTCTTAAATTGTTTGAAATACTCTGCAAAAAAGACAAACGCAACCATTCAATGCATATTTAATAGTTGTCCATAGTTAGAAGTGAAAATACCATTAACTACAGTTAAATTAATGGTTAAGAAACCCGGATGCTATCATATTGAGACCTGCCCTTCCATAATAGCTCGACCTGCCCTCGACAACCAACCAGTAGCTTAATGATAAGGCACTTTTATCAACCCTTTTTAACTGTCTGCTTTAAAGGATTATTGTCTTACGAATCAAAGAACGTAAGTTAATTCATAATTTAGCCGCGAGTTTTGAGTCATAAGCAATTCTCAACTGTCACTCTTGAAGTGTTCACCCTTAAAAATAATAACAAAATACTAAAAACTGTCACCATAAACATGAAACAGCGCATCAACTATCATTTTCATTAAAAAAACGCCTCGATATAAATAGAGAATCTTTTCAACGGCACTTATTAGAGGGTGAAAAGGGGATGCCGAGGTAAAAAGTGTAATTATGTTGATTATTTAGGCCTTAATGCGCCGACTATCCCGCACCTCCCCAAGCCGTCATTAATCGCCCCCCCTCCCCCCTTTCCTTACAGCCTTTATTATTTCGTTTCAATTATTTTTGTGATTATCTTTTTATGGCGGGCGCGCATTAAAACTCGAAAAAATAACAGTGGACATTAAATGTAATTAGAATCGAAATTACGAGATGTCACCCAGTGGTGTTTGTGTTTTTAATATTATTAGGGTTCTGCACGTTTAAAGCTGCGTTCATCGTTTTACGGCGTGTCTTATGTTTTGTTATTTTGTTCAGAGTGAGACGATCGCGATCGTGCGAATTTACTTGTCTTTTGTGTCTCAGACATCCAGTGGTGAGACAGCATTTTGTGAATTTTACACGTCGGAACGTATTTTTTGTGGAGATGAGGGATTTTATGCGCCTATAAAAGACACAGTGGCGTTAGTGCTTTTAAACTGAAATGATTTCTCAATCGCCACCGTATGAAGACTGTGATCAGAGGCTTTAGTTATTTAAACTAAATCCTGTATTTAAGAACCTTCCAATTCTAGTCGCAGTGAATAATCGATGTCCAAAATATTAGTTGTTTAGAGGTAATTTTTGACCGATTAGGACTGATTGCAAACGTTCTTAAAAACATGAGAATTGTTCCTCTGATATCCGTATGTCATAAATCACATACAGGGTGTATTTCACCTCATCACAAAGCCGTTAACCAAGCATTCTGTATATCAAACTAAGTAACTTCACGCAAAAAATATTGCTGGGAAACAACTTTTTGTGCCTTTCGTATTCGTGAAGAGGTGTTTTACACCCTTTGTAAATTTTTGTAAGCTGCTCTTGTTTTTTGATAGAAGTAAAGAACTATTTTAATTGACGTTATGATATAAATTGGATATGAACTGCCTTGTTTATTTAAGGAAATATTAATAATTAAAGCTAAGTAAACCTTAATTTAAAACACATAAGTCAGTGTGTAAAATAAAACGTTATCAATATTATTTACAAAACAGAAACAAACAATCAAAACCTTAAACACTTTTTTTTTACTACCGATAAATAAGCCTTTTAAAACTTATTATAATCAAACATCTATAATTATTCTATACAAATGTAAAGCATTAATTTCTATGGTAACGGAAATATAAAAACACGTATACTTAATAGTAACTTAGACGCGTGACTATACACAATAGAACTTGGATTTGCCAACCCTTTGATTCAAATCACTAATGAATAGAAGAGGGGGACAACTTAGAACGAACTTTAACACTCAAAACGTAGAGTTTAGATTTAAGTGTGCGTTGGTAATGCATATTATTATTAAGTACATTTTATGGATGAACAATTTTTATGATTGGTACCTCTTTTGTGCACTAGGTGCGTAATGTACAGATGTTGAGTTATTGTTTGGTTAATCGTTAAATTCTTTGGTTGCTACTATTAGCACGACTCTCAGTTATCTCAGTTCATGGTAGTATTATTATTTGATATTTTGTTGGTGTAGAGCAACTGCTTAGCATGGATGTG
Organism: Xestia c-nigrum; assembly: GCA_916618015.1. Taxonomy (NCBI): domain Eukaryota; kingdom Metazoa; phylum Arthropoda; class Insecta; order Lepidoptera; family Noctuidae; genus Xestia; species Xestia c-nigrum. Next base: position 6,730,322 of record OU745258.1, on the reverse strand, counting down.
GAAATTACGGTTATTTCCTTCTTTCCTTACTTCACTTTTTCTTACTTTACTTTAGTATATCAACTATCTAGTGACCACGACACAAGCTTTGCTTAGTGTGGTACTAAGTGGCGCTGTGTGTTAATGTCCAGTGATATTTATTTATTTTTACTTTCTGATTAATTTCGTTGCGGGATCCAAGACAGTTAAATTCATTCTCTGGGACTTCGTCGAGCTTCATTGTCTCGGCGCTTTTCTGGTGGTCGCCACTGTTGATTCTGGCTTTCAGGAGTTACAGTGGTTTGGGAATAGTGTGGCGGACTTGTCCAAAATCATAACTGCTTAGCAACAGATCAAAAGTTCCATTCCTAGTTCGAGCAGAAATTGTTATTGAGTTTTTTTACAAAGAATCTCTCAGTAGCAGCACGGAGTCTATACCTGAGCCCAGTTGGTGGCAAAAGGCTCAGCCTTTTTGCCAAGGAACTTAAAAATAACTGGCAAAATGTGGGTGTAATATTAGTTACACCTCTGCCTAACCCTTCAAGGATAACAGGCGTGATGATATGTCATGTAAAGTCATGACCCTTTTTATACTTTTATTTTTACGGATGTTTTTTCTCCTACTGAAGGATCATGTTATTCAGCAGCTTCTACAAACTAATACACTCATGAGTCTTTTAACCGCTTTAATATTTATAGACCTTTAATTTAAACATTACATGCCATTATCTGTCAATCCAACAGCACAGTCGAAAACAAACAATAAAAATTGAACATTTAATGTAAAACTGACATTTAATATAAAACTGAAATAATTATCCACATTTTACAAACGTGTGGTCAGCGGCGATCACGCGGGATTGGCGGGGAACGCCGACGATAGGGTGACGATGCATCGAGGTCGCTAACTACGGGACGCGGCTGTTGATTTATTTTGTGAAAACAATTGAATATCGCGGGCGTAAGTGTATAGGGTTTACGGACACAATCAATGGTAATTTTGAGAAAATACTAAAGTGTTAAAGTTCCATTTGTAGGAAAGTGTTTTAACAGAAAGTCGAAACAAAATTCGTATTTCACTAGTAGTATTTAACATCTTGCATATTTTATTTTGGTCTGAGACAAACGCTTCCAAATTACTTTATCAAGTAACACACTATCAATAAATACATAAATACATTCTTGTGTGCATAATAAAACACGTTTAACTTCTAACCTAATAAAATAACGTTAAAAAAAAAACTATCCAATTGGCAAAAACCAGAAAAAAAAACAAATATGCAAACAAAAATACGTTAGATAAACACCAAATTGCAATTTCCAGTAACCCAAAATCATGGCCGCCAACGCAACGAAATTGAAAGTGCCCGCCCGAAAACGCAGTGGACATTCATTGATGTATCTCTTCATCTATTATTATATTTACGAATGCGTTTATGCCTGGCCTGAGTGAAAGCGAAACCGTTTTCAATTGTTATCCCTCTCACCGCTTAATTGACCGATATTTGTAAAAGCCAGCGGTTAATTTGCGTTTCAGCGATACGCGATGAGCTTGCGCGTTGGTATGTTTTTGCGCGATGGGATGGTGGGAATCCGTGTATGCTATCTCTGGGTCTACTGCGGAAGTAAGAATATGATACTATACACGCTCTTTAAGTTGTAAAAGCCAATGGTTAGGTTACGTTTTTAGCGATATAGGGATTATTTGCGCTGTGGCCCTATTAATTATGGGGTGTGTTGTGTCAGCTCATGTCTGTAGTAGGTAAAAGATAGCTACTGAGAATCGACTTGATTGGCGTTCAAAGACTATTTCCAGCAATACACTGCTATAGGCCTGGACCTGGCCTGATGATGCCTGGACACAGCAGTTGGTGTAAGCGAGAATAAGTAGTTAAGCTCTAGCTGCAGAAGCCAGATAGTTGGTGTTTTTTGGGATACGCAATGGCCTCGGGATGTTTTGCGCTGTGGGGTAGTTATGCAGCATGGCGTAAATGTCGTGTAGCAGCTGAATGAGAGTCAAGTTGATCGTGTGATTGGAGAGGCTTTTGTCCACCAGTGGACTGGTATAGGCTGATGCAGACAGTAGTCCTTGAGAGAGAGGATATGGTTCATCTGGTTGTAAAAAACCAGCGGTTAATTTGTTTCCGCGAAACATTTCTAGGAGTCAACGGGCAAGTATTTAGGTCCATGTTCACCAAAAAGATGACAGTCTGATTATCTAAAAATAGCTGTTTAAAACATATTTTTGTATGGGAACATGTCACAGTGACAGTTTTTTTAAATAATCAGACCGTTATCTTTTTGGTGAACATGTAGGTACCTAAATTCATATTGCGCAACACTACATACGTTTCTATTTACAAAAATAAATAAGAGTACCTAACCAACCTAGAGTACCTAATAATGACGTCACTTCCAGTATCTACACTGTTAACTCAATTTCCGTATACAGTATCCGTTTGATTTTGTTTCTATTTGAGTAAAAAGGGTCGTCAAAGTAGTTTGTAATTGGTCAATCAAAGTCTATAATATGTTGCTTAAATTCTTTTTTGCATTGACTGTTTTTCATATATGAATATACTTTCGTAAATTCGTTTTTTTAATTTAAGGCAACATTTGAAATCTCAACATTGACATGGCGGTAATGAATAACTTTTTAAAGTATTATATAAATATCCTCAGCATCATTCTTCTGCCCAATTTATTCGTCGGCGCAGCATGTCTTCTAGCTTCTAGCTTTCGATTTTTTCCAGCGTTTTCTGTCTCACTTCTGGACGAAGACCTCCCTCCATTCCGTCTACTCTCGTGAACCCAGTTCTGTCGGAACTTATCCAGTTCATCCATCGTTTTGTGGCCAAATAAATATATATAAACTTAAACAAAACCAACTAATCAATTAAACCAACCCACATCTAAACCAACTCCCCCATTAAAACAACTAAAATCCGTCTACGAAACAGCTAACATCATTGTCACCGCAGCTCAAACTTTTTACAGCTCATCCCTAATCTCGTTTGCATTCTAAACAGGAAGCTTTATTGTAGCAAAACACATAATCTGACAGAGTGTAATAAACAGGCCATTTCAACGGAGTATGGAAGATTATTTCATTGTGTTTTGTGTTCAAATACTTTGATTGTCCATGACGGGAGTGCATATACACTTATTTTTCTTAGAATTTTGGTCAATCAAACTGTGGGTTTTGTTTTAGTATGGTCTTGGGAAAAACCACCCGTGTGTGAGAGAGTCTGGGCATACAACGTTATTTTTTTGGTCGTTTTAATCACTTTAAGGGCGGATAGTACTCATGAAAATGAACAACTTTTACTATGGAACCGACTATGAAATCTCGAAAAAAATATCAGCTGCTGCCTATATTTTTTCAAGTTACGCGACCAATAATGTATAAAGCAGCAGATTTTTTTATAATACCTGTATTTTACATGGAGCGACTGCTTATCACACCTTCACAACCCAGTTAGTACCGCGTAATCGATACACATTGGTAAAACTGGTTGTCAGACTTTTTGGGCCACTGACTACCTGTAACGACTATCAAAGATCTACAATTGACAATGACACCCGGGACCAACAGCTTAACGTGCTTTCCGAGGCACGGAGGAGACTCGGTATGTAAGGGTGGTCACCCATCCACAAACCACCCTAGGCAAGCGCGGCTTAACCTAAAGATCGACCCGAGCGGCTCTTATTATTTTGTCACAAGCTTCCTTGCAAACAAAACTATATGCTCAACTTTAATACTCTTTAGCTGCCACCGTGCTTAATAACAACTTCAACAAGAATTTACGCGTTTTGCCGTCTCTAAATAACACATTAGAGGGAATTTTATGCGTTCACTGCATTTCCTTGACCATTACGATTGTTCCTCTGATGTGTTCGCAATAAAACCTCTGTTTCTATGCAGCTATTAATATTTAGTTCAAAGGAAATGTCGACGCTTCATTTTATACTATTATTTGCTACTCGAAGGCGATTAAGTTAGGATTTTTGTCTGTTTTTCTTTAGGTCGTTGAGCTGGATTCTGCTTGGGAGATTTTTTGTTTAAGCTTACTTTATTTTTCTTACCAAGCATAAGTTTATTCGAATTATTGGTAAGACTCATGACTTGCGTGAATAACACACAACTGGGACATTCTAAATTTTATATCGCAAACTTAACTGTTGATTTAGTATGATCTCTAGTTACAAATCCATTTATTCTGTAATTAAATTAAAACGATTATATTCAACAACACTTAAGACCTCTTATTACAGACCTTATTGGTGATTTTTACCAAAAGCACTTGTAACAAAGTATAACTGGCACGAAAGAAAAAATAAATGAATGTGGAGAAAGCAAAAAGAAGAATGAAAGTATTCCAGATTTGTAATTTCTTCCCATTCCCTGGGAAAAATGTATTGTGTATATTGTATTTTATATTTTTATAATTTTCTAAATTACCTGGGCTAACAGAAGCTGCTACATTCCATGTTTTTGTTTGATTCCCAGATCGACATGGACATAACGGGGTCTTAGAGTCGAAATATAACATGTACAATTGTGCATATCCTTCAAAAGATACCTGGATGCTTACAGCTCTGTTTACCCACTTCAACCAAAACCGTGAGTATACTTCTATAGTATCATGATAATGTCCATGTTGATCTGAAAACAGTCAGAATTAGAATGCACTGTTTTTCGCATAGTTGTTTAAGTTTTTTTAAATTAATATGTGGATGCCTAAGTCCACTTTGAAACTTCCTATAAATGAAGAGACATATTAACAGTGAAATTTGTGTGTAAAAATGATTTCAATTCTTTTTTTTTTGTGAATTTATGCCTGTTTGCACTACAGATTACTAAATCAGGTTACCGCTAAACGAATTTAAAACATCGTTCTATTTTGATAAATCCTTTCAATAAAAACAGTGACACAAATATGTTTTTTATATGTTTAGAATTAAACGCTATAAGTACTCGTAATTAGTGCTGCAAACTGGTGGGTCAGAAAATATTCAAGTTGAAACGGTTCAAACCCCGAAATCACATAATTAAATCCCGTAAAAGTCTCCTGCAAGTAAAAACATAAATAAAAAAAACATTCAGTTCATCTTCCCGCGTAAAATGTAATATGCAACTGTCAACTGTGGCCCGCTCCCCACAAGCCATGGACGGCGAAATGATCGGTATGTCGGTGTGAAAAGTTAAATGAACCGACAAATAAACGATTAAACTGATTCCGTGTCATTGAAAGAGGTTCATCATAAAGAGGATTTCGTGATGACGTTTCGTGTCAATTTTGACAGATGTCATTTCATTTGGTGCTGTATGATAGTAGTGTGATTGTTTGTTAATTCATTACTTGTGTTTTTCTATGAACGTTCATTGTTCCAGTAGTCATTTTGTACGAAAATATTCAAGAAAGACATGTTTATTAGACGTTTTAATTAGCACAATGTTCTTATTGAACATCGTTTTTTCACAAAAAGTTTTTATTTTACCCTTTTTAATCGGCGCCATCATCGTTTTCATCGTTTTCTTGTCCTTGTCTAAATTCATTTGGGGTCGACGCATCATGTCTTATTCTTCCAAACTTCTCTACAACTCGTCCAATCATCAGACAGTTTCTTTCGTGCCATACCCCTTGACTCAGACCATCCATCTTTTTTTGGCTTTTTTAATGGTGGTATCTCACACAAATCGTTGTCAAGTAACTAATTTTACATTGTAATTATAAAATATAAGCACATCGTCGATATAGAATAAGAAGAAAATATGCGAATTATAGAGGCCTCATAAAGTACCTACATAACTAAGCAAAATTAGAAAAAAATATATGGGAACCGAACCAGTAATCTCGGAAAAATTGGGGCACATACCTTGTGGAATACCAACATAACCTCGTCCTTTTTTTAGAAGTCGTTTAAAAACAGAGAAGAAACCTAACATAACACCCAAAAACAACAAGGACCAAACAACTTTAAGTATTTTTTCCCAATTTTGAAAATTAACCCTCAATTCTTCCATCAATTCCTTACTTCAAAAATCCAAACCACTCTAGTATAATAAGATGCAATACAAAATTACACAAAACCATACCCGGAGGTGTGTACTCACGGAGGGCCCTTGTCCCTCTCGACGTGACAATGGCACTCCAGCATCATTCCTCCCGCGTGAGCACCGATCACTTATTATTTCCTTATATTATTATTGTTGGCTTGGCTTCACGCTATTGTTTGACATTTTCCATTTTGTCTTGTTAGAATTTTGTTGACTTTTAAAATTGTGTTGGTTTCCAAAGTTTCTCATAAGATCATTATTCCTTGTAAACTTTATCATCACGAAAAATATGGAAACGGGTATTTATCGCGAATTTTACCTTCAGTAAAAGCCCGACGTTCGTCGTTCTATATTTTCATAATGTGTACTGTTCTTGAAAGTTGCAAAAGCCAACTTTATCATCGTTTCCTAGTCCGGATATCCCAATTTAATGGTGTTTCCACAGCATATGGTTTTCTTCCACTTCTCCATTAGACGATATCTGATAAATGGAAGACGATAATGTTAGAAAGTTTGTGGTTCTGTGAGAAGACAGAGTCAAACGATTACATAACTCAATTGGCTTCTCTCTTTCTCTTCAACCTTTGAACACCCTATGCTGAGAGTAGCCCTCTTCCAAAACTCTCCACTTTTAGCAGTTTTGTGACATGGCTCTGCTTCCTTCCTGGCTAAATCATATTTTACACAATGCATCTATCATTTCTTTTGTCTTCCCATAATCTCATAGTCGTTTACATTTATAATCAAAACTTTTTAACGACATCTAAAGCATTCGGCTTTTACGTCGAAGAGGGATCCAAATATCTCAATCAATCTGTTTCTCTTATAATAAAAACTAGCAAAAGAAATAAAATTTATCTAACACAAATCCAAAAAAAGATCAATCTACAATGTACAGTCGACGAAAATAAGAAAATTAGTGCAACCAACGAACTATCACCATTAAGCACTAATCACAATGTCAAAATCAATTGACAACTAACAACGGATAGCAATAATTGACATTTTGTATTAGTATGGCGTGTATTGAAGCTGGCAGCTTTGATCAACTGATTGGACTCCCAACAGATTTATACGTTAATGATTTTAAACCTATGAGAGTGTTTTGATAACAAGTTTTGACTTAGATTTCACGATGTGTCGGAAACTGATAAGAAGATAAATATCGCGTTTCCACGTCATCTTAAGTCACCATTATTAACAACAGTTATCAAAATTGTAAAAGACGCCAGTCGCATCGTTTCAGAGGCTCTACTCTCTAACGCTCTGGCCATATATTCGGATCCATCCGTCTCTCTCACTCGCACTCATCGACGAAGCGTTAGGGAGTAGGGCCTCCGATTTTAACACACCGCTCGTCACCGGTTTTTTTTTGTTGTGAATTGCATCTCGCTGTTCAACCTAGAGAGGTTGTCGTCTGCTTAACCGGACTATCCTGCTTTGCTACCTTGAGTGTAAGATCTCCAACCAGGGGCAAGACTCGTCACTCAATTCAATGTAATTTTTTTTCTTTTAGCAAAAAATTCCACGTGGTAACGAGTGGTCTTTTTGCCCAGCGAGAGATCTTTTTGCCCAGCTCATGGTGATTCCACGTCGATTAGCGTGGTAACTCCAATCAATGGACATTTTACTTTCTAAAGAATCTCAACCTAATAAAAAATGTCAAATCGATAATTAATTTGATATAATCGTTCTATTTGTTAATGGCTTTAAGGGTGATATCGCTTGAGTATATTAAACCACTTCGCCTGACCAGTAGAAAATACTGAGTAATATTATAGTGTACAGATGGCAAATAGAAGTCTCTTCTAGTTATTTTTGCACGTAAATCCTGGGTCCATTTATTTCCAGTTTCGATCTCCAGTGTGTCATTGTTTGATACCCTGACATTATGAATGACTATTTTGGCCTGCACTTGTTGAAGACGACAGAGACGTATTTTGCAATTAGTGAATAAAAGATACGCTCAAAAAATTGTAACTAATTAAACTATATAAACCATAAACACATCTAAACTGAGTAGATCAGATGTGTGATTATGAATAAGGTTTGCATATGGCCACAAAAATTAAAAAAAATGCCCGAGAAAGTTTGATTATTTCTATAAACACTCAAATATAAAAAAAATGTGATATTTATTTAAAACACAGGTTTAGTTTAGGTTCTAAATAATTCAATTTTTCTTGTATTTGAGTGTTTGACTCTTCAAACACTCAAATACAAGAAAATTGTGATAAGATATAAGGCATTTGCAGAAATTTTATTTCGCTGACATGTAAGACGAGAATACTACACAGGTTCTTTTACACTAATATTATAAAGAGGATAAAATTATATTTTTGTGTGCGTGATGTTTGTATTGAGTAAACTCAAAAACTACTGTACCGATCTCAAAAATTCTTTGACCATTGGAAAGCTACATTCACCCTGAGTAACATAGGCTAAATTTTATCCCCATACTCCCACGGGAACGGGAACTACGCGTGTGAAACCGTGTGACGTCCGCTTGTTTATTATATTTTCTGTGCTGTTCCATTGGTCCGATTCTCGGTAACATGTCATCACAGGCGATTCTAGATTCGATTGTGCCAATGCTGAACAAAAGGTCTGGAATTTAGAATTTTGCCAGTCGTATTTATATATCAGAATAGTTTTTATTTCTCTAAAAATTGGTTACGGGGGAAATGCTTTATATGGCTTGGATTTAAAAAAAAATGGCATCAAAACAAAATTTTTTTGAAGAAAAAAAATTTTTTTTTTCGATTCACATAAAACTAGGTACGGTCGAGCAAGCTATTTGGTTTACAGTTCAACTTACAAATTACATTGTAAAATGTAAACCTAATAGCTTGTTCTACCGTACATCTCAGAACTAAATAAAATCTTTTAGTTTGATATTAGTTAGGTTAGTCAATAGAAAAGTAGTAGTATAGTTATCACGAGTAGACTCACCCAGCCTACTTTGTTATTCCGATTGCTTTGTGTTAGTCCATCTTCGTAGAAAATCAGAGTTTACAACATTACGCCCGTATATGAACATACAATTTGGGTCATTTTATAGTCAAGAATGATTAACTCTCAACTTGAATCCGTTATTGCTTATTGAGAAACGGTCCTTTCCAAATATACCATGAAATACGTCTGCAAAAAATAGAATTCATAATATCTAGTATCTACCTACAGGAATAACCAGTTACCTGTTCCTATGTTTGAATATTTCAGAGTGGGTAAAACAAAATCCAATTTCGGATATTCATACCGAAACAAAAAAATCATAAGTGACTTTCCGAATAAACCCTCGTTAGAATTAGAAATCAACCGTCACTGGCCTAAAAAAAAAACAATAATTATAAAGCGCGCGTAATTCTAATTCCGAATTCAAATTAAAGCCGCTTAATGCGCGGGAGCGACCCCGTTAAAAAAAAGAGTTGACGAGTGCTCGGAGGGTGGTAATTTTTCATTAATTTAAGTTCACCATTCCCTGTTTTGTTTGCTTTTAATCGCATTTCTAATTAATCCCGTCGAGAATAACGTGACAACTGTCGACTATGGCCGCCATTTTTTCGAGCCGAGTATAGCAGATGTCGGCCGATTTCCATTTGTTTCTGAGATTAATGATTCGGTACGATTGTGAATTTTTCCGGTCGGCTTTTGTTGTTTTAGAAGCAATTTGTCCGCTTACTTTTGTAGAGAGGCAGTCGTTAAAGCCTCCACAAATGATATTGGAACGGAATAAAAAATGCCGCGACAAAAAGCGTTTCATGTATTCGATTTCAGTTGCATGTCAACGGAATTATTATTTTCAAAGTTCTGAAACTAATCGAATCCTGTCGCATTGGAAAATGCCTTAACACTGTAACAAGTCTAAAATGATTTAATCCCAGTAATGCCTTAAATACAACATCTATTTCGAAAGAACTTCAATTCTTTGCAGATTAAATTAATGTACAAGAATCTTTGTTGTAAATTGATATTGTTTATTGAAATAATTGGTTCACTAAAATAATTACAACATTACAAACATAACAAATTCTTAAACGAACTGTAAGAGGACGGTCAAAAGTTATTTTTACGAGTTTTATTGTAAAATTTTAATCATTCCTCCTTTGTAAATACATTTTTTACATTGAAACTTAAACGTGCAATTACTTGTATTTACGTCTGTTAAGTGGCGCATGTTTCCACTAAAAAGTAAAATAAATGGTGGCCCAGTGGTGGCGCGCGGCCCCGATTTACGTCGTGGGTTCGAACCCAGACAGGCGCTTTATTTTATGTAATTTATTTCATCACCACTGCTCTCAAAACGGTGAAGGAAAACATCGTGAGGAAACGGGCATGTCTTAGAACCAGAAATTCGATGACATGTGCCATCTACCAACCCGCATTGGGCCCGCGTGGTGGATTATATAGGCCAAATACGCAAAATACGCGCTTTGACGTGGAGTTGCAAATACATTCTGTCTTCATTCGTCAAAAAAAAACAATACCCAAAAATACCTTAACTTGAGAACATTTTATATCCTCCAAAATAACATTTATTCGAATCGAAATCACCGTAAAACTGTCAAATACGTTATATTGTAATATTTCTAGCGATATTGTAAAATCTCGAAACATTGTCAAATGAACGTACTGCTTACAAAAAAACGCATTATTTTTCGATGGTAGTCAACTCACGCGGTGTGGAGGGAAGGAGGGGTCCCCTTGCCCAGTGGTACAACTCTTATGAAAAGATATTGTACCATTCCTGAAAAATACCGATTAATATAACCTAACCTTAAAACACTTTATATTCCCCTAAAAAGCGTAGTCGACGGAGCCCCGCTTCGTGGGGCTTCTATTTCCGAGTGCAGGATTTAAAAGAACCTAACTAACCTAACGGGAGCTGCCCCTGTTCAGTTGACAATAATTCGAGAGTTTACAATATCGCTAGAGAGAAACACGTTATATTGTAATATAACGTGTTTGACATATATACCACATCACAATCACATAAAAATAAACCGTAACAATACTGAACAATGTCCTTCAAATTTCGCAAAAATAGTTTCATGTCCACGAGTTCCACTGTCCCCTACGGAACAAGCGATACTCAATAATTCAAGAACGATCACACCAGCTCATAACACGTATAAATGACACCTCGATTTAAAAATCTACCATCCGTAGCGTAGCGTAACTAGTGGTAGGTTGGGTAAAGTCGTATCTACTTACATGTGTGGCAAAGAGTGACTTGATACGATTTGAAGTATTAATGTTTCTAAGTGTGTATTACTCAGCCCATAGATGTGACTTGTATTAGATACAAGTATTTGAAGTACAGATACAAAATATGTATTTTCATCAAGATGTAAATACGTGTTTGGTATCTTGAATTAAGAAATAGTATTTTGGTACCTTTAAACATCTTAAAAGTTTTGCTAAAATACTTTTATTATTAACCTTTGCATTTTACAATACAACATATTAATTTGTCAACTCATTAAGTTTCCGAAAAGGATTCATTACAAAAGTATTTAAAATACCATATCCGAAAGTATTTTGTATCTGATATTTGAAATACTCAACTTAAAACTATCTTGTAACTTGTGTTCCAGATTGTTATGCAGTATCTTATGTATTTCTAGTATTTAACATGTACCTACCTAACCATGCGGTTCGATTCGAAGACATGTGACATCTACCAATCCGCACTGGGCCCGCGTGGTAGATTATATCCCATTCCCTCTCATTGAGAGGAGGCCATGTCCCAGCAGTGGGAACATTATAGGCTGATGATGATGATGATGATGAAACATGCGGTTATAAATCTTATAGTACAAGAGTGTAGGTTGTTATTGTGATTAGCTACCTTTCATGGTGTACGGAACTTCTTGCCTTGTCTTGCAATTGAAAGTTGTAGATTTTAGTTCCCTAGTTAGACAATCTAAGTTTAGATTGATAACTTAACAAACGACTGCGCGATGATTTAATCAAAATACTAGGTACCAGAACAATTCAAATAAGAAAAAATATTATAAAACGAATATGCCTAAAAGCTGAAAAAATTCTCATTAAAAAATCAAGCACTTGTTTGACCTACCACAGATAGCATCCTCAACAAAATCAAGCTATCAATGCTCAAATAAGTGAAGAAACAAACACAGAGATCACAAGAAGGTAGGAGCCCGATATTTGTAGCTAATGATTGAAAACCGGTGTACATAAAGCAATACGGCTCAAAGGAAAAGCAACTTAATAGACTTCAAAATACCATTTGTACCGACTGTGACTGATAAGGTGCACCTTTTGATTCATGAGTCATGCTTAAAATTTTGCATTACTAAATCTTTGAGCCATATGTACTCATACTTGGTCATCCAAATAAAATGGTTGTTGAACATGCGAATGATATGGCAAGAAAAGAAAATTGGGACAAACACGAAGTTCACAAACAGCGTTGACATCAGGCATATCAGTACAGTTAGTAAAACTAGCCTTTATAGTGTAGCTCGTAAGTGTCTGCTACCTGTAAACTTTTGCAGATTCCACCTGTGGTCGGTCTTTGCAGCCAATGAATGAAAACAGGTGGAAACAGATCTGTAATATAACAGTAAAAGCATGGGAAAAATAGCAGTCTATAGAGTACTATTCAAACCTGCTGTGGATCACAATTGAACTTTTCTAAACTAAAAGTCCGCATAGAGAATTCTTCGATCCATAAATACACATACCAGTTAATTGCGTCTGTCTCAACTTAAACTGCAAAGGAATGCCTGCGGATGCTAGGGAAATAGAAGATGGTTAAATTTATTAAGAATAAACACAAGGATCACAAATCGTCTCAATAGGAAGCATATCAGTACCGTTAGAAAAGCTAACCGTTATAGTGCAGCTTCATACTTCGAACCATAATTATGCGAACTTAGGCCATTGCGTCTATCTCCGCAATAAACGACAAAGATAACTTGAACAAGCAAATGACACGAAAATAGCACAAGCTAAGATTAAAGAAGGACAAACACGAAGATTACTCGCAGTGATAGAAGAATTCTCATATCCCATGTAAAATTATAAACAGCATGGAAGAGACACGAAAGAAGTTGATCTGCCTCCTGAACAAAAGCAAGCTATCAATGCATAAATAAAAGAAGAAATTGCACAAGGATCACAAATCGCCTCAATAGCAAGCATATCAGTACAGTTAGTAAAGCTAGCCTTTATAGTGTAGCTCGTAAGTGTCTGGAGCCTGTAAATTTTCGCAGAGGCGATCTGTGGCCGGTCTTTGTGCTATTAATTTGTAATGTCCCCCTCTGCCTGCTAGATGCATAGCTCGGCTATACGTGAGAGCGTACGGGGGGATAAGTCGACAGCTACGGGCTAAGGTTTTGAGTGCGTGCGCTCTTGATGGTTGCGAAGTTAAGTTTCGGTGTGGGTGCCCGGATTTTGGTAGGATCTGTGTTTTTTTGTCAATGGTTGAATTGATTTAAGGTGTGTTTAAAAATTTTATCCAAGAGTTGTATAACTAAATTATTGGGCTTAGTTATTTCAACTAATTTGTTCAAAAGTTAAAAAAACTTAGCTGAAGTTTCATAGGGCTAAGCTGCAGTTTTTTTTATAAATGAAGTGGTTTTTTTCTTATTTCTGCTCCTAAAAATATTGTTTGTTTCAACGGCACAGATCAAGTGTAGACGACCAAAATCTAATTTTGAACACCCCATTTCAAAATTGTCAAATAACATACATCACACTCATATTAAAGATCGACACACCGTTCCCCAAACGCTTACCGGTGACACGCAACATATTCGAAATCTTCAGACATGTCGTCGTTTTAGTACCTCGTGCTGAGCCTTTGCCGATCTTCAATGGGGGCCCGCGTTTCCGATAGGATTAAGCCAGACTTACTGCTCGGTCAGAAACACGGCGCGACGCAGTAACCCACCCCTCCCGTACACCCGCGCCACACACCCTACAGCCTAACCTCACCCCCTCCCTCGCCCGCCGCATTAGGAGCAATCATATTCGACGGCTGCTAGGTTTTGGCATCGGTCTGTGTTGCTTAGCCTCGGCCAGCTATTTGTGGAACAATGATTGGTCTTGTCTTAGTTTGTAACGTCGTTTAGGCCTATTTTCGTTTGTATCGACAAAAATTGTTGCAACTTCTAATTTGGTAGTATTAGTAATTTCATTAAATAAGCTAGCAGTATCAATTGATGTTTAATTACTTGGCACGGGGAAATGATATTATAAGCTCGCTCCAAATTCTTCGAAGCGTTCAACTGTATGAAAATCCTGGAGTTCCGTTAGGTCCTGTTTAAATCGCTTCTTAATCAAGTAGTGGAGTTTGTGGTGGCAAGCCTAGGCGAGACTTGTCAACCTTAGACTAGTGCCGAAAGCCTGGCTTTGTGCGTAAGTTTATTACTTACGTTCAAAGGTTTCTTGTGTGCCGTGTGGCCGGACGTAAAGACCAGCCTTTCACTTCCCGCGTGAGACTAAGGGAATAGCTACGGCGAAAGGATAGGCTGCCGCATCGTGATTATGTGGACGTCGCCTAGACGTCGTCCCTCGGTGCACAGCCTATACGGCTTGAATAAATTTCCCTGCGTCTCCAAATAATACACCTTCGTAATACCGAAATTGCCTCTTCTGCAAAATGTGTCCCAGTTCCTTCCATATTTTGTACTTGTGACTGATGACCTTTCTCATTTCACATCTTAATACACTAATATGTCTTAAGTCTTTCCGTACTCGAAAACTAGAAACTTTATCGCAGCAGTTTTAGAAAATACAACAGTCATCTTTTAGGCGTGAAATCACAGTCGGAACCTACCGTCGCAATATTGATGTTTAATACAATTTCACATCTTTACCTACAGCATCCTTCTGATAGTGTCATTCTAGCTCCAAAATGATAATAACATTATACATTCTTGGTGTCAATAATTCACATAACAAACCCTCCACCAAAGTACGACTTGTCAAAAAATACGTCGTAGTAGAATCTACAGTGGTCTTGGTACCAGTGAGTTCTATAACACACCACTACTTGATATTTTCCATAGTTTTAGAACTAAGTAATTACACCATCACAGTTTAAAATTCGAACTTCAGTAATTCCTACCTACCGCAGCCTTTTAGGAAATCTAAATTCAAAACGCAACTGCAAAAATTTTTCACTTCTGTCAGCTTCCTAATTCAAAATAAATCACAGAGTGGCCTCCCCTCACATACGTCATCTTCGACAGACTACCAACAATATATGTATAAGTAGTCTCGGTACACCTGCACCAGTGACCGACAAGTTAACTAAATACTGGTCGTGCGTTCGACAGGCGAGGGCTGTAAACATTTTTGTATCTAAATTCTATTCCTGGTTGTGAATGGATAAAGGGTTACCCGACTGATGTGATAGAATACCGTAAACTGATTGTGTCCATGGGTTAGATAAGATATGCTTGTATGAATAAAATTGTACATTTATCTTCCAAGGTCGGTAATAAACAAATGTGTAACAACAATAACTAAATGCATAAGATTTTCATTACCGAATGTTAAAAGTAGTGATTGTGAGATAATATTGAATAAAGAGAAACTCGAATTCGTAGATAAAACGGTTTTCCTGGGGCTTACGCTTGATTCAAGGCTACAATGGGGGTCTCATTTAACATCGCTTGCGGGGCGCTTAAGTTCAGCAGCATATGCCATCAGAAAAATCCGTCAATTCACTGATGTAGATACCGCTAGACTGGTCTATTTTAGTTACTTCCATAGTATAATGTCTTACGGTATTTTGCTATGGGGACGGGCTGCTGATATTGAGTCTATATTTATTCTGCAGAAAAGAGCCATCAGAGCCATATACAATCTTCGTAGGCGCGATTCTCTAAGGGAACTATTTAAGGATATTGGCATCATGACGGTTCATTGCCAATACATCTACGAAAACATAATGTACGTCAGAAAAAATCTGCATCTTTTCGGTAAAAGAGGGGACAGACACAATTACAGTACTAGAAATAGGGACCAACTAGTTCAGCCAGGCTTTAGACTCGCTAAAGTAGACTCATCTTTCATGGGGTACTGTTTGAGATGCTATAATAAAATTCCACAAAGTATTCTTGAACTGAATGAGACGAAATTTAAAACATGTATTAAACGCACATTATGTAAGCAAGCATATTACAAGTTGAGCGATTATATCGCTGATAAAAATGCTTGGCTCAATGCTGGTCCTGCTCCACAAGGACAGGGGCGCAAAACTTGATAGCATTAAATGGTATTGTTGGAGCTGCTGAAGATTGTACAACTATCTTTGCATTGTATAGATTCAATGTTAGTATTATATAATAGCATAGCCCATATTGTGTGAGTACTATGTACTAGAAAGCTATCATTCACTGGAAACCTACTTTAGTTTTTGACTTGAATGTGCCCTGGCGGTTGAGAGTATGTCATGCTCACTCAAATTTCTCGCTGATGGTGGCGCGTGTGTCGGATCATTTGGCTCCCTTCAAAGTGGTTGAGCTGAATGGTGCTGATCCATGCGTCATGTTCGTGAACGGGTGCTGTCGGTTGTGACTGGTCATCTCTTAGTTGCCATGGCTTATTTGAATGAATTATTTTGTTTTTACTATGGACACTTTTAACATGCACGTCTTGCTACATTGTTCTCACATAATCTACCATCTCAAAATGAATGATGTAACCAAGATTTTGTTATAATATTTTGATTTAAAAGAGTGTCCATGGAGTTTCTTGCCCGTTCTTCTCCATAGAGATCTACGCTAGGGAATGGGCAACTACAGTACTTTCACAGTTTTTATGTCTTGTGACTGGGACTGTAGCTACTTTAAATGTTCATCTTTGTTTCGACAATTCAAAAGTGCCTGTTATTGGCCTACTTGAAATAAATGCTTTGATTTTGATTTTGATTTTTGATTTTGTGCTTTTAAAAATCTGTTTTTTCGTTCTGTTCTAAACTTAAAGTACTTCATGGCCCTGTGTGTGTTCTAGTGCTTCTAATTCTTGTATCTTTAATTTGAAGTCTGTCATTGAAAGCTCCAAGTCACGTTAATTTGTGTTAGTAACTATTTTGTGCATTTTCTCATGACAATAATATATATGTCAATTTATTAGGGAACGTTTCAATATGCAAAATATTTGATCTTAATAGTATCAAACTGCAAGACTTGAAAACATTTTATAAGTTCACATTAAACTATCACGTCTTTTTTCCCTGATATGTTCCCAGTTATGTTTAATTTCCATGAAATAGGGGGCGATTCAATTACCATTCACCAGAAATCAAACAACTTCAGACGGCGCGGGCTGTAGCTGAAAAAAAACGACTAGTTGACTCACAAAATAAGAAATGAACAACAAAAACGTCTTATAAATTATCTACTTAGATGCTTAGCCATCGTGGTAACCCATCTTTAAATTAACAAGAATCAATAACATAATTATCAGTCAGATAAACCCGAGCTTCAGCAGTATCACCACATTCGATTCTATTATTTGTTACGCAGAATCTATAGTTTACTGCGCCAATGATATTTGTTCATCGTTCTCTAATGCGTTTCCAAGTATTGGAGCTTCTGTTAACTAAAATACGGCGTGAATAGGATACTTCCATAAACATTTACTTGTATCATTCCAGGTATTTTAGTCGGTTCTAGTAATTTAATCATTTTAGGACTACACTTAATTTTGTTTCATGTGAAAGTATGACTAGTAATTGAAGATTGTTCAAATGTTGATGCAAAGATCATCGAAATTAAGGACTCTAATTTAATCCACCTGAATATAAAGACAGTTATCAATATGTTAGTTTTTTGGTAACAGAAAGTTAAGCTTCATTTTCCATACTCTCCAAGATCTTAATTTTTTGTTGACTATTTTAGCCGAGTAAAGCTAAGTTAATCTTAATCTTTAGGTATCTATTAAGCTTTTGCTGTAAAACCTACAAATTTGAAATGCTTAAATTCTATATTTATCACTATTATGCGTTATCTTCCCACACAGGCTTCCTCTTTTTGAAAGGAATTCAGCACGCCTGGGCCCACGAGGCCCAGTCTGTTTGGAACCTGAAACTTTAGGAATCTACTAACTAGGGACCACCTACATTTGATTGGTACTAATTAATGGAATAATCAAGATATTTTCAAGATTTATTTACTTACAAGACCCATTGAAAATAATTTATGCACCGGTATTGGAGCATTATTACCAACCCAGCTAAGTCCAAAGCCGCTTGAACATAATCGGTACTACGTTACCTCTCTCTACACACGGTATTATACCCATAAGATACAGGATCAACATATCTTGTGTTAGGAATGTAGTACTGTTTAGTCCTACTTGCAGTAAGAAGGAAACTATCGGTAAATACACTGTTCGTATAATTATATCAGTACGTAATTTAAGGTTTTTCAGGTCATTTTACACAAATAAAACAACTCATCATGAAATAAAATCACTCAAAAGTGACAGTTGACCAAGTTGACCGATGGAAACATCACCATTTTAAAAATAGAACAGAATCATCAACTTTTTAAAATGAAGATACTGAAAATAAGTCCCGATCAAACAAGATTTAAATCGAGATTCATATTCAAACTTAATTCTAGAATACTGGCCTAAATATCAACATTTTATCCTCCGAAACCAGCAAACAATTCAAAAAAAAAAACGTGATAACCCTAAAGCAACACAAACCGTTCTTCCCCAACGCCATAATAATCCGTCCTTCAATTGACTCGCGATACCAAACAGCTGATACACTTTTTCTTCCTCCTAGCCAACACCACATTGAAAACACCACCTTGTTGCTTCAATTCTAAAGCTGATATTCGTGCAAACACATAGAACTCGAGCGAAAGAGGGAACAAAGGAGACGGGACCACGTGTCTTGACCTATTTGTGTCGTGCGATTGGTGTAGGTCGTGTTTACTATGTCTGGAGAGAGTTTTTAGAAGGTTAGGAGCTTTTTAGGGTTAGAAAAGATGGTAGATTTTCTTTTTTTTCTTTTTGTGATTTTTATAGTGTGAAGTAGCATTGCAAATATTATTTAATTACTTACAATTGTTAGAGATTGACAGTTATTTGTAAAAGTGATTAGCCATTTATTGAGTCGACAGGAAAATATATTTTTTTCAACTAGCAATCTTTCCTATATTTGTTTGCTTTTTTTCTTAATTTTCGTGTTATTTTGTCCACAGACGAGTCGGGATGCGAGGCTGATATGCTGGAGGGCGCGGAGGTGGGACGGCACTCGCCGCCCCGGCCGCAGCAAGAGCCCATCAACCTCAAGAATGAGGTGAGACCTCTTTTAGCACATGTAGGACATAAGATACTTAGTGAGGTAAACTTAGAGTGTAGTACTTCATTTAAGACAAGGTTTAGGGTATACTAATAAGAAAATGAAGTAAATTGACCGGTGACTTTTATCCGTACCAGATTCTTCATCATCATCATCAGCCTTTAATGTTCCCACTGCTGGGACACGGCCTCCTCTCAATGAGAGGAAACCACCAAATTAATAGACTTAATTGACGTATTGTTGTAGCAAAAATTAAGTGAGCCCAATTCGGACGTGCTTTATGAAGGACACACGATTTTGATGACATGACGAGATTTCATTCGTTACTCTGTACCACCTTTAGGATAGGAATTTAATAACTACTTCATTGATACTTTACTCACATCTTTGTATTGCGACGTGGAAATATATTCTTAGGTCACTGAAATTACTTGGAATTGATATGAAATCATCAAAAACGGTAATGGGGTGAGTTCTTGTAAACCTAGTTCGTCAAGGGTATTTTTTAGAACACAGCTTTGTACTTGACCATTTCGTTAACTGTGTTTCACGTAGGCTTTCATCTCTTCTTTAGTGGAGAACCTAAATACACACAAAATACGGTCACTTTGGAAAAAAATAATGAAAACAAAAATGGACTTAGTAGCAGCCCTAGCAGTAGCCCTAGACTAGGTTAGTAGTGGCCGTTGGTGGGGTGAGCTGGCAGCACGGTACAAATAATATTTTCGCTCTTTTCAAGTGATGCGATAGAGATTTTGTTGTTCAACGTTGTGCGAGTTCTTTTAATAAAGTTAATGCTGAAGCAAACTGTTGCTTTAGCTTAAAACCCTGGTCCAAATCCAAAACGTCCCGCTAATTTATTTTCATTCCGAAAGCTCCAAGTTCCACTCTGGACTCCAAAAAACAAAGCTGTCAAGCTCACCACTGCTACTTAACTAACACGTGGCCTTTAAATTGAAAACGCGGACAAAGTTGAGTGCGAATAAACGCGCTCGATCCTCAAGTGGGCGCTCTCGGCTCACGGCTCAGCAAAAAGACGACGACTTCCCCAGGCTCAAAAGGTCCTCGCAAAGACTAAACATTCGTCGCTTCGTTAGTGCCCCCGCGAAAAAATCGCCATGCGATTCGACGCCGACCAATCTGCTCCGCACTGCCGCAACCTACTTGCCTCAGAATCTATAGTATCGATTAGTGAGCGCTTTTTTACCCACACGCACTCACACACCGCCGCGGCGGGGCCAGCCTTTTTAACAATCTTTTTTTCGTCCACCCCTCTCTCCCCCAAAACCGCCATGTCCATTGCGCGGATGCAAAGACCACCCCTCTCGCCCCACCCCTCATATAGCAGCATTGAAAATGGAATTTCCATGAGTGATGGAGTGTCAAACGGGAAGTGAAAAAACGGAGAAAAAGTACATTATGTTAATTATTGAACGCGTGCTCCGTCCGAGTTTAAATTGAATGTCATGTCGTACGCGTCCGTCGCGTCGCGCGTCGTCGTGTCGTGGAAACGCACGCTTTTACTCTTCTATTCCGTTTCGTGTACGGTATAATTTTTAATTTTTACTCTCTGTTCGTGCTAAATTAATAATCGCACATGTCGAAATTCGGACAGACCGTATATTTTTGTATGTAGCGAATTTCAACAAAACTCGATTGGTAACTTTTGGCCCGTACACGTGGACTTAGTGGAACCACATTATTGGCTTTTGATCAAAATTGAGCTCTAATGACATAGTTGTAAAGCTGTTAATGCTAGTTCGGTGGCCGAGCTAAACGCCGGTAGCTAGAATGACTTTTATTTTCATTCACTAAGTGCGGGAAGACAGTGTGTACGCTAGTAATCTTTTCCACTAACTTAGTCGATTCTTTGGTTCTTGTTTACTTCGCATGACTTCTCGGAACTTTGGGAAGATGAATGTATCATAGTACTACTATCTTAGGAGTAAAATTTGTTTTCTTCGTTCTTATGACCCTCCATAATGTATTTGCTTAGTTAAACATAGATGACTGACGTCATATCCCAACATTACTTTGTAGGTAGGTACAAGTTTAATTACTGTCCTCGTCTCGTCACAATGACCGAGAATTGCATTAAAACTAATGTGTGTTATGAAACAATAATACACAGACCGCTTGCCCTGTTTAACTTTTAATGAAATCTACTATCTAAGCGAGCATTGCACAAAAAGACCGTACACAGCACTTATTCACCGGACAACACGAACTATTCGGACAGTCGCATTGCTAATGGAAAATCCCGAAAAAATATTGGCGGTGAAAAAAATAGTTTAAAAAAATCGTCGAGCACATTTGAATGAAAATTGGGTGGTGGAGGGGGTGGCGCGCGCGGCCGCCGATCGCCTATTATTATTATTATTACTTGCATTATATCTGCATTTTTTTCACGCACACAGACGCAGCCGCGCACGCCATTTTTATTTTTTTCTTCCTTTTTTCTTTTTTCGGGAAATCGACGGGGGCGCGGTGCCCCCACACATGGGCCGCGCTCGGAGCCCGCTCACCAGAATCGAACTATGCGTTGTCTACAAGTGGACGAACATTTAAATTGGCTCTCATCAAATATTGACTGCGTGTAGTTTTTTCATTAAGCATTCGGCTTTTTGTGAGGTACGCCAGCGGCCAACGGCTACCGTTCAATTTGTATCTACTTCCTTTGAGCAGGTATAGGAGTGCACCATTAGTTGTTTTTTAGCTTCAATTAATATTTTTTCAAGTGCATGAACCCACCACAACCAATTTACTGAAATGAAGCTTGCATGAAAATTTTCATAAAATAAAACCGTCGTAAATCTAAACATATTTTATAATTTTCGTAAAAAGTATTTCATTAATATAACAACTTATCTCATCAAACATTGTCAAAAGAATGTCATAAATAACAAAACAAACTATCGCCAATAGAAAAAATAAAACTGCATATTTAACACTACTAACACTGGGTGGACGTAATTAATCATTCGTGTGATTTGATGGCACACACGAATATTCCATGTCGCCTTTATCGAAATGTTTTAACAAAATTCGCAACAGGTTAGGGTTGAGCTGGTTAAGAAACCACCAAGTATTTCAATTTGGTCCTTAGGTTAGCTTTTTAGTCGACCGTTTTAGTTATTTTCAATGGGAACTTCTTTCGGTCAAAGGACCTCTTCCTTACCGTCTTGACACACTGGCCTAAGCATAATAATTGTAGATAGAAGACAAAAAAGTATTCTAATTTTGAATACTTCAACAATTTCAAAATCAAAGTCTTAAAACTATCTAACCTCTACATCAGCTTCTAAAGATTCATTTTCTTCTTTCTTAAGTTTTCTCGGCCCATTGCCAAGGGCCGCACAAAAAATAGTCTTTCATTCTTCGGACGCTTGGTCGTTCATTTATCAACCATTTTACGTTGACCCCTCGCCATCGCCGCCGTCTGACCGTACTATTTGAGCCGGAAACTTGTCTACTTATACAGTATTTTCTATTGAACATAAATGTGATATTAGTTGAGTTTATCTACTTATCGATGTAGCATCTTTAGTCTTTCTTGGATTGTTTTAAGAGAGGCGCGAAGAAACTTACGTCGTTAATGTGGAATGAGTCGAAAACAAAATCTGAATCATCTTAGGACCACAGACAAAGATCTTAAGAAAATTCATCAATACTTTACAAAAATTATAATAAGAAAGCAGAATAATGCATGACCCACGTAAAACAACGGACGGCACTGCAGTCAAGCGAATTTATTATCATTAAAAAATGCAAAAAATCATAATTAAAGGGGTGGCTGTGGGGTGCATCCCATTTTTTATTTTAATTGGCTTGTAAATTACAAAAGTTATAGTGAAAACGTTGAGACCGTTTTTTCGGTATCATTATGCGGTTTTAAATTTTGTCGCTTACCCAAGGTAAAATGTATTACTATGGAAATAAGTTGGGCCTGATTAAATAAGTTATGGGGCTGTTCCTGGTTGGCGAACTCGTTTCGTTTGTGTTACTTCTTATTTTTTGGGGTATAAAATGGTTACATCTTTGACAGTCGTTGCATATAGTAACTGGCCCAAATGTCTAACAACTAGTCAGTCTTACCAAGGCAACGTAATACCCAGTACTAACTGGGTTGAGGAGGTCAGATAGGCAGTCGCTCCATATAAATAACAGTCATTCAGCTGCATCTGGTTTGACTGGACGCCGACCCCAGCGTAGTTAGGAAAAGGCTAGGCAGATAACGATTGGTTCTACTGTAATGCCGTTTTGTTTGGCAAATCGTTGTATACTCATCTATAAAATGAACAAAATGTAAATCGTTTTTGAGTGACAATGTGTAGGGTTACTTAAATGTGGGCCATGTTTTTTATTCGCCTGGCTTAGAATAAAGTTAAAAGTGAAATACTTAAGTAACCAAAAAAATCCTCTCATGAAAAATGAAGTGTAAGTGAAATTAATTCATTTAATACCCTGTGATATTCCAAAAAAATGAGGAAACGCGCTGAAAACAAAATTGACAATCGGACAATCATATTAAGTATCCAAAACTCGTGTGCAACTCTGCTTTCTAATCATAGTCGTTATTGACACAAGTGCACGTGTACAAAAGTCTGAAAAAATATGAGCACTTTTCAACTCTTCAATGATTAACACATCTTGTATGCAAGTGAAATGTTTCTTCTCCGGACCATAAGCTCAACCAACAACATTAGATTATGCAGCACTTCTCACGTCATAAAATAATATCCTACGCATAAACCCACCGGATTCTCACCGAACGGTTATCCAGAAACTTCGCAAAACACCTCAACAAACAACAAAAAACGTTATATTAAGAGTACTAAAGTTCAAAATTGCAGTAAAATTAATATTGACAGCGGTAAATACGGCGCCTCCGAAGCTAGGGTTGCTAGCTACAAATATAAATCTCGGCGTCGCAGCGGCCAGGGCTGCCTACCACGAAGGACGGTCGTGATTGATCAAAGTCGTTTGTCAGGCTCGCGTCGCGACTGTTGGTAGCCCTGCGCAATTAGCACATGATTCTGGCCGTCTAATGCACGAATTTGGTTTTAATTATGGAATGCTGTTGCCATGCAAGCTGTTCGTTCTTATTTTGAATGTTTAAAATAGATTTTTTTTTTATTATGATTCTAGTGTTTATTAAATTGGTTAAGTAGCTGAATGGGGTTTTTAAGAAATTGCTCACTGAGTCTGACAAATCTCATATACTTATAATGTTCTTTGTTTCAAGATTACGAGTAATTTGTATGCCTTTTGTATAGGTACCTCATATGTTCAAAAATTCAAGAAGATTTCCACACCTCAAACTAAACACCAAGAAACCATATTTAATCACAAAGCCGTTTACCAAGCATTCTGTACATCAAACTAAGTAACTTTTCGCAAAAATTATTGCTGGGAAACAACTTTTTTTTTGATGTTATAAATCGTGTTTTGTGGTAGAACTCAATGTCACTCACTTAAAACATTGTGCTAATGGATGGATCGAATAGTGCGGGGGTGTTAAAAGTCTAAATCTTACAAAAAAAAACTTGTCAAAAAGTTGTAACTTTGACCCCCCATATCTCCGTAACTAGAAGGTTCCCAGGTATGGTGTAGAACAAAAAACTGATCGCGATGGGGAGAACAAGTGCCTTTCGGCTTCGTGAAGAGGTGTTTTATACCCTTTATAAAAGTGTGTACCGTCACTATTTTGAACACTGAATTTGCATTCTTCGCAATATCTCTTTGATTGAAAATTTCTTCTGAATTTTGATTAGACTGCGAGAAAAGTTTGTTCAACTGTTTCATTACACAGACTGGTCCTTGATAAACCTTCATCTATTAGTAAAGTAAAGTTAAACAATGACGTCAGACCGAATCGGTCGGGCTTCACAGACGAGTCCTACTACGTAGTCTTACCACAAAAACAAATGTGTCTCCTACGAATGTAGAAGTGCCGATACATGACAAATTGCCTAACATCCAAGAAAAACACAGCTTAACCTGGCATACCTACGGATTAGACAGTACGACTTTTGCCAAGAGAACGTGTGCGACTTGGGTGCTAAAACACGATGAACACATTATATAAACATTACAAAAATACCAGAAGATAATTCACACAACTTTTACGATCTTAATAACAGAAATCCAATTAACTAACAATGAATATTCAAAACAGTTTACGACAGCCACGCATCGATCAAATAATAGCACAATGGTATTAAGTTTATGTTGCATCTTACGCCTATGAGATCTGATGCAAAGTGCTCGTAGATATGCAAGCGTACGTGCGCCTTCGCACTTATAATACGCAAAGAAAAAAAAATACGCAATAAACATTTAAAAAGGGAGATGTCCCAACATTACGAACGAATTAAAATGCGAAATCACGTACATTACAACCAGTTTCGATACTTTTTTTTTTTCAATACACTTATAAATTCGAACAGCGGAACGAGTGGAGTGTCTCGATTGTGTATTTTTTTTTTTACTTTTATTTGTAATTGTTTTTTGATCATGTTTGCTGGAGTAACAGTTCAGGATATCGCGTTTTGTATCATCAGATTTTTAATTAAATTTGCTATAACGGTCTGTTGGTAAGTTTAATAAAATTATGAAGGAACATTTGGGAATCGTTTATTTGAAATCGCTTGCGATGAGTTTTATTATTGAACATGTTTTAATGTTTAGGAGTCTCTATTGCCTTTTGTCCCGTAATGTCGGCGGTCCGCATTAAAATTAATGGAAACACTGCTTAATGGTCGGTTCTAATCCAGTATTTATTTACAATTTTCATTTTTATTGAATGTTTTTGATAAAAAGATATAGCTGGGTTTTTAATTCGTCCTGCATTTATCATATTTTAGATACTTTTGGAAAGTTCCCAAATATAAAGATAACTTACATAGTAACAATATAGAGCATCATATAATATGCATTGAAATAAAACTAAAACCTCTCAACACTAAGATAACTAACATCTAACTCGTTAAACATCAAACAAATCTGTCAAAACAACATCCGAACGCCACAGAACCAACCTATTACACACACAAAAGAGATAAATTACAAAGTCTATTAAAAATAAAAGTGTTGCAATCATCAATTGATTCAGCAATAGGACATCTCCCATCGCAATCCGGAGACTGGCCAGAAACAATACACTTCACCTATCCCACACAACAAAGAACCTATTAACAATATGAGTAATGCACAACTTAGATCGAGTGGCTATCTGATATATGCAAATGAAAGAGCAGACGGGCGGTTAACATTAATGACAAAAACGCTTGAAATAAATCTGAAAAAAAAATCTTGCCATTAGTAATTAGACTTTATATTCAGTTAATAGGGTTAAAAGTCAAGGGAAGTAGAGAATGTAGAATTGCACACTAATAAAAAAAATAAAGCAAAATAAAATAATCTCCGATTTACTTAATTGAAACCGTGAATCATAAACGTTCGTTAACAAAAATCTTTGACAGCCGATTACTAATTAATAATTGTGTTTGAGTATTTAATTCGATTATTATTCCAATAAAACGACTGTTAAATTGTTTTAGAACCAGAAATTGTGTGAAATATTTTAATTTGATATCCGTTTTTGATTGATAAAAAGTTAACCTCGAATTCCACGTTATGGTGAAAATTTTTAAATATGTGTAATAAGATCGTTAGTAAAAACATAAAACTTAATCACTTCCTCGCTCAATTAATAATTCGGATATACCACCACTTTTGATTGATCTATGTTGATTAACTTTTATATTTTTATTATCAGCGTTAAAAACGCAGCGTTTTGTACGCTCGTCTGCTACATCCCGCTCTCCACCCATCCTCTGAAAATGGAGCGACCGATAAAAAAGGTAACGAATTATAAAAAAGCGGAGGCGCACAATCGCGAGCGCGGACGTGTGGGCGGTGGGCGAAATGAAATGAAATAATGAAAAAAATGGGCAAAAAGCAGTACAAACATGCATTGTCCTCGCCACCACCCCCCCTTAATGAGTGGGTGCGGGGAAGCGGCCGCCCCTGTACGCGCTACGTGTGTCTGAAGTGGCTGATTATCACCTGATTCCATCTGCGTCAATTGTTGGGCCGCTAAATAGGTCGCAGCGTTTGTGGTACAGATTACAGACAAGGACTTGTACATCTCAATCGTGCTGGTCAGGCTTGCTTAGCCAAAGAAGATTTTATGATTTCATTGTTCTTCGGTGATTACATTTAATAGTGCTTTCTTTTATTCTTTCTCTTAAGATTTGCGGCGAGGTAGTAAAAATTAAATTTAAAAGTTTAAAAGAGTTTCCAATTTTGCCCGTAATCCTTTAAAAACTGCTTATTTCGTCTAGTAACAAGGACAAAGCCGAGTATAATCACATTACCAGCGCCTGTAACTTAATAATCTCCCCTCCCAAAGTTTTCTTTTGACCCGATTGGTCTCACACGAAAAAAATCCCAATTTTCGAACATATTAACCATCAAAAACAGCGTCCGAAATTAATTTGTTTATGCGAAACAAAGGTGGGTGCCGGGCGCATGCACCCGCGTCACCCACTCCCCGAAAAAAAAGGAAAAAATAGGAAAAAAGGGGGGAAACGGGGTTCCCACACCCCTCCCACGGCGCGATCGGCATCAGACTTCTTTTTTTAATCGCGTCGCATTCAGCATGGTCGTTTTTGGTAAGCACACACTGCGCATTGCCTATTTTCCAATTTAGATTGCTTTGTATTACCGGTTGAGCGATGCGCAATAGTTTTTGAGGCTCGTGACACGTCAGTGCAGGAAATTAAATTTCTGTGTAAAATAAAAACAAAAGGGTACGGGTTTGAGGGTACGTGAGCTTTACTCGCTAGCGACAGATGGTAAGAAAAACTTTTGCCTTTTCTTTCAATCCATTTTCGCCCTATTTCTTTACCATCGTCGTCCTATTTTCACCTGCTATCATATCTACGCCTTCTCACGAAATTTTTACAGTGATTTTCAGTCGTCTCATACCATATTCTTCTTTTACTTATTCCCACAAAAAAAACTTTAACTAAGGAGTCTCCAAGTACGGCCCCGTTCTAATGTCTATAAGAATACTAACTTTTGAATAAATCCTACTTCCTGCGCTTGATATTTGTGCGTTTTATCTTTGAGTATAAATTATGTATAACATGTTTTTTTTAAAGGATATTATTAATTTAGCTCTACATGTTTATGATGATAATTCTACACACTAGGTATTTAATTATCAAGAAATGCCTTATTTATGAGACAAAACATAGAATATATTTAGACATTACATTTTCATATCATTTCAAATCAAAACTTTAGATAAATTCTATCTTGCAAAATTCAAGAATAAGTATAAGTACTTCTTTCTAAACGCTAACTAGTGTTTCTTTAGTATTTCCAAACTAAGAATAAATAATGGACTTTTTGTGTCATCTTCCTTGAAACTTAATTTCTGAAATAAAAACAGATGCTTAATCTATGGACTACCATATATTAATCATGTTTTAGTAAACACTTTAGGTAGAAATACTGTTTAAAGAAAAAATAACTGAAACAGTAACTTCTTGATAACAACTTTTAAGAGACAGTTATCAATTTTACTGCCCTAATTAAACAAACAATTTAATTGCAAAAAGGTCTTTTATTGATCAACCTTTTCCAACTTCTAGTTAAACTCCGCCACAAGATAACCAAACTATCATTCACTGATCAATTATTACAGTATTAAAATTAAATATAATTAACGACTTACCAGCCTGTAGACCAATAACTCAGTATCAAAATTCCTTGATAATTAGCGCAGTACGGCAATAAATATTGCCAAGACGATTATTAAGCGGCCAGTACTAATCACAAGAAGTTTATAGTGACACCCTATAGACTAGAGACGCTGATGAAATTATAGAGGGGGTTTTAATTGTGGTGGAAAAATGTGTTAAGGGGTGATGGTTGGTTGCTAATTATTCTTGCTTGTTCCTCTCTTCTTCACCGAAATGTACGTTGCATCAAATCGAAGCATTGTGATTACGGGGTCTGGTATAATTTATTGGCAAAGTCTTTGCCGATGACTTCAGCCAAGACATGTAGGTATATTTAAGGTGCTCTTTTTCCTACAAATCAAGAAACAGACTATATAAAAACTAACTCAAAAATCGTTTAGAATAATTCATCAGACACCTTAATATTTCAAAAGTTTTGCATTTAAATAAACTGTAGCAATAGAATTAAAATAATAACCTAACCAATGACTCACTAATAAAAGACTAAGTGACTTAAAAATGAACTTTTTAGACAAAGTTCAATGTATACAGGGTGTAAACCACCTCATCACAAAACCGTTAACCAAGCATTCTGTACACCAAACTAAGTAACTTTACGCAAAAAATATTGCTGGGAAACAACTTTTTTTTTTGAGGTTGTAAATCAGATTTTGTGGTAAAACTCAATGTAACGCACTTAAAACATTGTGCTGATGGATGGATTGAATTGATTGTACGGGGGTCGTGGAGAAAAGTCAAAAACTCACCAAAAAAACTTGTATTTAAAAAAAAAACTTGTAACTTTGACCCCCCATATATCTCCGTAACTAAAAGGTTCCCAGGTATGTAGAACAAAAAAAAAATTGCAATGATGAGGAAAACAAGTGCCTTTCGGCTTCGTGAAGAGGTGTTTTACACCCTTTATCGTTCAACGTTTAATAAAGGCAAAAGGGCATAATAGACCCTTATAAAACATTCTCAAGTGCATGTGATTCTTTATTGATAAATCAATGTGGTAGCATGCCTGAGAGATATTTCTCGACGGCATGTAAAACCAAGTCAGACGCATGAGCCTCTGACTTGGCTTAAAAAACTCTGACACTAAGGGGCTGTCTCCACGAGCGAGAGAATCGCGGCGATTTGACGTATTTCTATAGGAAAATATCGCTGCGATTCTCTCGCTCGTGGAGACGCCCCAAAAGAGTGTATAGAAAAACGTGGCAAGGACGATACTATCGCTGCGATTCTCTCGCTCGTGGTGACGGCCCCTAAGGCAGCATAAAAACTCTGACACTAAGTTAGGTAATAACCACACGATAAAGAAAGAAGAAAGTGGTAATGACCAGAAAAAAACAACTTATAATAAAAGCAGCTAACGCAATACCACAGAAAGTTCTAAGTCCAAAGTTATCCCGGTCGCACTTACATCGCCTCAAGCAACACCAGTTTTCTGCACCCTTCCATATAATTAAAATACACTACTTTGTGTAATTAGAGAGTACAAAGAAATCGTTTCTGTAGATAGTATCACTAAGAACAAAGTAGCATGAAGTTATTAATGATACGAAAGTGCCCTATAAGTGTGGCTATTGAAATTATTAGGACGTATAAGATTGGAGATAGGACAGTTCGGAATTGAGATATTTGGACTTAATTACTTACGTAAAAAAACTTTTTTACAAAAAATAAAACCGACTTCAGAGAAAACAAAAAAGTGAAAAATAACTTCAGAAAAAACGCTTCAGAAGTCGGTGACCTTTGTTTGATTGATTTAGTTTTTTTGTCACCGACTTCTGAAGCGTTTTTTCTGAAGTTATTTTTCACTTTTTTGTTTTCTCTGAAGTCGGTTTTATTTTTTGTAAAAAAGTTTTTATTTTTCACTTTTTAGTGGTTCACATGTGCTTACCCCTTCACAGCGTACCAGCGTGATTTTAGGTTATGAACTAGTGTAAACAATAGACAGATATGAGATTTCGGCAATCCCAGTACATTTGCTATAATTTATTGAGGAGTTCCGTTGCGATATAAATAAATAAATATATATCGCTGGACACTAACACACAGCGCCATCTAGTGCCACACTAAGCAAGGCTTGTGTCGTGGACACCAGATAGTTGATATACTACATATATACTTTTTGTTTGTAAATACATACTTATTATACATATAAACATCCATGACTCGGAAACAAATGTCCATGCTCATCACACAAACACCGGGATTCGAACCCAGGACTCTATGAACGCAAGGCAGCTTCACTACCACTACGCCATTCGAGTCGTCAATATGATATGTCCGACGTTCTTCATCAGATCTTCATCAAATTGAATTGGGATCACTTCGAGAAAACTACCCAAACCGCTTCTAGTGTGCCTATAAAATGTGAAGAATTCTCTCTATTTCTCCAGAATCCCATCACCAGCTACTGATTTGATGATTATGAGACCACACAGGAAGCACCAGCTTTCAAATAAAATAAGAACGATCAAAATCGGTTCACCCAGTAGAAAGTACTGAGGTAACAAATATTTTCGAAATCGGGTTTATTTTACACATGTGCGTACCCCCTCAGAGCATACAGGCGTGATGTTATGTCATGATATAGTATAAACAATGAACCTACAAGCAATGGCAGCAATCACTGCAGATTTGCTGTGTATTTTTGAAGAGTTCCGTTGTATATCTCCGAAGATCAGCATCAGATCTTCAGCAAACTAAAATGGGACCAAACGGGAAGCACCAGCTTTCAAACAAAAAAAGAACCATCAAAATCGGTTCACCCAGTCGAGAGTACTGAGGTAAAAAACCCAAAAAAAATAAAAAATAAATAAAAAACGTTATTGCACGGCAATAGAAAAGATTATACTTATATTATTGTAAGCATTATGTTCATTTGACAATAATTCGAGAGTTTACAATATCGCTAGAGATATTACAATATTAGATACGTGTTTGACAATATATAGTTTTAAAAATCATTAAGTAAGTTTGCTAAGAATACATTATTAGGTCTCTAAGCTATTGGTAATACAAAGTCAGTATTTCCTTTTACTTGCCAATTCAGTTTCAGTTTCTTCAAATAAAAACCTACCATATCCTCATCCAGTAAGCTTCATATTCCAATTGAGTAGTCAAGCAACTAAGATACGCTTACCAGCTAATTCCCTACTGATAGGTTGACTCTAAAGCATTCAGTTCTCTTTGTACCAACCTACAGGCAATCCTTTTGAAAAGCGTCTAAATCGTCGCACCAATGTGACTTAGGCCTACTTACCTGACGATGCAGGGAGAATATAGAAACAACTTGGAAATGTCTGGCCTAAATGTGTGCAAACAGTGCACCGAAAAGTATGCCTTAAGGACTAATGCTGCCGTCATAACAAAGAAGGCCGTTACTAACAATTTTGACAAAAATGAGTTATAACCATATTTGGAATCAGCAAAGAAAATGCTATCTAGTGGTCTTACTCACAAAGCTGTATCTCGTATGAGATCAAAGATAGCATAAGCATTTTAGCCTTAACTACGACATAAATTATGGTTTTTGAATCTGAAAAGCCTTAATTACACAATAACGGCTTTTTTTGTTAGTTCGTAATTCTAATCTGGAAGGCCGCAATTACCAATTAAACATAGTTGGGCTTTAAATATTAAATAAATTTACTACTAGAAAAAGCCCTAACTACGCAATAAGGGCTTTTTACATAAGTATTTTGAAGGAACGCTTCCTCATTCAGAAGCCATGCCAAGCCAAGCTAAGCCGTAATTACATTCTACGCAATTACGCCCTTTCAGATAAGTATTTCACAAATTATAATTATTTTTTTGCTAAGACAAAAGGGCAGCGTCGCCGAGGGAGGCCTAGAAAACGCTGGCGTGACGACTTAGAAGCGTTTTTGATGGATTGGCCTGAGAGAGCCGCACGTAGGGAGGAGTGGAAGACTATGGGGGAGGCCTTTGCCCAGCAGTGGGACAATACAGGCTAATAAAAAAAAAATAAAAAAAAAAGACAAAAGGGCAAAAATAAAATAAAATGAATACGCATGTCTGATTCTAAATAAATTATGGTTCAACATATAGCCTATATTTTTTGACGTTTTATAAAATCAGCATCACTAACTAAAACCATTCAGTAAACCGCGGGCCTCCGTTTTAGATAAAACTTCAATTATCTCGGAATCAACGTTGACGTAGTTACGGCCTTCTTTCTTATAACGGCAGAATGGTTATGATACTATTAAGCTTGCATCTGTTCATCTTACAAAAGCTAGTTTAGTAAGTAACTAAGGTTTACATGTACAACAACTGTTTATATCAGTGGGACTTTCAATAGATCTAGAAGGAAGAAGTAGAGAAGCAACTGAGAGTGTCGATGTGAATGACGGACAAGAATAAACTGATTAGATGCTAACACTTTTTAAAGCAAAAACAGATGCATAAATACCTACACATGATCAAGACAAAATTTACAAAACCATATGCGAGTAATCTCAATGTATAGAAATTTTGACTAGGGGATCTGTACGAAAGTGTGCTCATAGATGAAACGATTTTAAAAATCACTGCGCGAATTCCCTATCGGCTGCTATGAAACATTCTTAAAGGGCCGGATGGGTAAGTGTACGTTTACGAGGGATATAAATGCGTATCATTAATCAACGTAATTAGATCATTGCCGGGATCGTGTTGCCTCCCGACCGTCCCCGACCAGCCCCGAAGCCGCCCAACAAACTATCTTATGGAGTTCTTTTTTCAATTAAATCGAGTTCGGGTGCTTATCTTTTGATTATGAGGATAATGAAGTTGAATTTTAAATTTGGAATAAGATAATAACTCATGACTTTGACATATTTTGTGATGACTTCTAATTTTAAAAGTTGCCAATTTATTTATGTTAAACATTCCACCAGATTGAAACTTTAGGACACCAAATCGTCTGTTTTCAATTCTTTGTCACCTACAAATAAGTGCGTTCATTACTTATTAAAAAGAAAAATCTGTATCTGTGTATATGCTGAAAAATAAACACAAAAAAATCTTCTGTCAACATTCTCAAATCACTTCATAATTTTCTTGCTAGTGTTTAATGAAGCAATTACAAGACAGAAGCTACAGAAAAACCTTGAACAAGTTTTTACGACAGACAACAAGACAGTCTGTGTGAAAACGATATTGTATTGTTCATCCAATCAGTTGCAGACGTTTCTATATAGAAAAAATACTTAACACTTACTTGTAAATCGATCGAAACCACTCATTTCGCACTATTTGGCGCGCAGTGACTGATGTCTTGCTTACTCAAGCTTGCAGTACAAAGTTGTTGTTACGTTTTTATTTTTGTTACGATTAGAACTTTACTCTAACAGCATTTCAAACGAAGTTTGAACCACCACAAATAGAGTTGCTAATTTAGCTCATCTAGTCGCCTTAAAGAAAAAAGTTTATAAGTGTCTAGTGTTTGTCTCTCACCGCGCACATGTGCTCAAGTAAAGGGCGTGAAAAGATCCTCAACCTATCCGAAATGCACTTGTTCTCCTCGTAATTGCGATTTGTTTTTGTTCTGGACCATCTTGGAACATTGAGACATATCTATTAATAGTCAACGTTTGAACTTTTTCACAGGTTTTTGTGTGTGTTTTTTTTTTAAACTTTACTTTTATAATATAACCCCTGTACTATTCAACGTACCAGCACAATGATTTGACTGTTACATTGAGGCCTATCATCCGTGACTCTTCACCCCAAAATAGCACTTTCCCAGTAATAGTTTTTACACATAGTTACTTAGTTGTATGAACAGAATGCTTGGTTGACGGGTTAGTGAACGGTCCGTTTACATCCTGTATATCTGATGCTCTGCTGAAAAGATTAGCTGTTCATCTATAAGCGATAATAATTATGAAAGAGTCTAAAAAAATCGATTCACATTGGCTCGCTAACTGTAGAAAAACGAAACCCTTTGACAGCGATTACCAGATTTACCTATCAGTATTACACCTCATCGAAAAATTGCCAAACACAAGTGGCACAGAAAGGATGGCCGATGGGGCCGAAAAGTTCTGGATTTCGACCGCGAACAAGAAGACGATGCGTTGGTAGACCTCCCACTAGGTGTACTGATGACCTGTAGAAAGTTGCGGGAATCCGCTGGATGCGAGTCGCACGGGACCGGTCAATGTGGCGACACGCGCGGGGAGGCCAATGTCTAGCAGTGGACGTCTTTCGGCTGAAATGATGATGAATATACCTCAGTATACTCATTCGTAGGATACCATTAATGCTGGTCCATAACACATTTTTATTTTGATTGTGTTCAGTATGACTAATCCACAATTATAGTACGGCCAAGCTTTCTCAAAACTTATACAGTCAATGAATGAATTATTGTTCAATACGAGCAAGTAAAAGTCAGTTCGGTAGATACATAATTACAATGAGAACTGTATTGCAACTGCTTTACGTTCCATTCGTTACGTAATGTTGTCTGTTTCTAATACAACAACTTCACACTACATTTATTTACTGTTTGTTGGTTTAGTCCAACTACTGACAAAGCGTAGTAAGAGAAACCTGCTTTAAAAACGGTGAAGAAAACATCGCGGAAAACTGGCAAGTCCTAGCACCAAACCTTTTTTTTTTTTACGATGGGACATCAAATGACTTCTCCCGCTCTGGGCGGAGCGGGAGGGAGTGTCAGACTTTTACTGACTAAAACCCATCCATGTTCCTTCCTCGCCCTTTATATTCCGGAGCCGCGGTATCTCTTTCGAATAGGCCCGCAACCCCGGGTCCTAGAACCAAACCTTAGACACGGACATTCATCTGCTCGCACTGAACTCTATCATACATAGGTTCGCATCCCAGCATTCGGAACAATATAGTTTGATTATTATGTTCTAGCTCAAGTGAAAAAAATGTCGATAAAAAACCATACTACCGTCACATTCGGAACTATTAATCAACTAGATCACATCACTAAAACACCAACCAGCCTGTATAAGAAAATTTTCAATCAAATAATTGACTCGAAAACGCTTTTTCCGCGTTCCTAAGTAATTTTATCCGTTCTAAAACCACCACATAATTGGAACACCTATGATTTATTATCAGTTAATTTTATGATAATCAGACTATGAATAATCTGCGCGGGAGCCGTATTCTGTTACCGTTTTATTCACGTTTATCGATGATTAAATGTTGCTTGTCTTTCATGTTTTTTTTAAAAGTAGATCGGTCAATTGTTTGTCGACAAGATCCAATTAAAAAATGTCCTTGGATACTTATTTTCTTGTGGCGACAATGTTATTATGATGTTGATATTGTTTAATGATGGGACACTGTCTGATGAGATAACGAAAAATAGAGAACTATGGAAGAAGATGACACCAAATGGTTTGGGATAAAGACGAGAAAATTATGATGTTGGGACAGTGTTATTTAAAGGGACTACAGGATATAAATTGGCAACTTCGTCTGAAACACTGTTATTCTAATCAGCTTGCACTACAAAGTGGTTGTTACGTCAGTCACTGCGGGCCGAATAATGCGAAATGAGTGGTTTCGATCGATTTACATAAAATCTATAACTACATAAAAAAAATAAAACAATGTGATGCTAATATGTTGCTTGTAGAATTATTTGCCAAAAAAACAGAATGATCGCATGTATTTTAGCATGGTTTTCACTCATAAAAGAAATTTTTACAGAAAAGTTCGTGATTCCTTTTAACGAGCTTGCTTATTGTATATGTTTTCAAAACACTATCGTACTAGCATATATCCTGTTGAATATAATATATTTTTCTGGTTTTGTTTATAGCAGTGAATCATATACTTTCAGGCATTATAAAACTCGCGTTTAGCTCCTGTAGTTGATTGCCATCCCATCATCATTGGCTGCATTGTAACCACCGAATAAATGCCTGCTCTATGTTCTATGCTTCCCAAATCATACAAGTCTCATGAAGGTCTTACCCGCGATCTTCTGTAGATTGTCCACTCATCTTCTTATTGTTGGTTGGTCAGTACACTTCCGTGATTATTTATTATTTTGAGCTCCCGATGTTTCGACGCTGCCGCGCTGTTGCAAGCGCCATGATTGCGGGTTGAACAATCACGGAAGATATCCCGTAAGTGACAATATAAGTTTAGTTTTAAACCGTGGAAGCTTAAAACGGTGTTAGTACTCCTGCCAGCTAGTGTAACCACGCAACTTCGTCTGCGTCACATAAGAGAGAAAAAGGAATGGAAAAAAAATCCCCGTTTTTGCAACATTTTTCATTGCTGCTCCGCTCCTATTGGTCATAGCGTGATGTTATATAGCCTATAGCCTTTCTCGATAAATGGACTATCAAACGCAAAAATAATTTTTCAATTCGAACCAGTAGATCCTGAGATTAGCGCGTTCAATCAAACAAACAAACAAACAAACTCTTCTGCTTTATAATATTAGTATAGATACTTACTTACTCATTTATTACAAGAAGACATTTTCAACATATTGGATACTAGCTCATGTCCGCAGCTTTGCCCGCTTGTTGTCCGGTAATTGCTTCACGGGATTGTACTACCGGGATTAAAAGTATCCCATGTGTTAATCCAGGTTAAAAACTATCTGCGTGGCACATTTAATTCAAATCCGGTTATTAGTTTTTGCATAAAAGAGTAACAATCATCTAGACACCTATACAGGGTTATTTTTAAAACACCGGCAACCTCGCAGGAGTGGATTGCTGACATCTCAAACAACAACATTTGTTCTACGACTTTTCCAAAAACGGACAAAAAAAATCAACTCTCCATATATTTGTCCGAACAGCTGATGGAGTTTTGCTTGAGAAGTCGAATTTTTTTTGCCTGTTTTCCCAAAAGTCGTAGAACAAATTTTGTTGTTTAAGATAAGCAATCCACTCCTGCGAGGTTGCCGGTGTTTTACAAATAACCCTGTATATCCATAGATCCTCAATTTACGCATTGTTAATATTAGTAGGATACAAAATATTTTTGGATTTCTCTCCCAACACACGCTTGTCATTTGCATTACTGCCGATTATTATTACAGCATTGTTTTCCACAATAGCTAATTCCGTCAATGAATGCACAAAAGCACCTTAGGGCTAAGAGAAATTCTAGCTTTTAATGACTTATCTTTATCTTTCATAGAGAAAGGTACTATTAACATCATTTTGTCGGTTTAAGACCGGAACTCTCATTATGTACGATCATGCACAAACGAAGAGAATAAGAGGAGGATTTCAAAAGGTTTCATTATTATTGTTTACTACTGACATCATAATATAATGAACAGATCGATTTTCAATTATTGTCCCTTCACTTTTTGTCTCGTTACTACCACACATCAATTTATTACTGGCTGTTGCTCGTGGCTTTGCTGGCATTTGTCCCTATGAAATTCTGAGATAATGTAGCTTCCCGTTACTGAATGAAAGGAGAATGACCAAAGTGGACCAAAATTTGAAAAAAAAAAAGAAAAGTTCTGCCCCCAGATTTACTACATAGCTCATTTGAAAGACTGGTTAAAATGCTTAATTTTCTTCTATGGAACTGAAAAAATCTGTCCCATGGAATCATAGATATTAGCTGAAACGTGAACTTGAAAAAAAGTAGCACATTCACTTGCACATTCAAAATTGTTGAATTAGTATGTAACTGTGGGTTAGGATTTGATGCACATTGGCACACATAGTAAGTCCAACATTATAAGTTAACCCACAATGGAGTCAACCCTGGGGGCAGCAGTTTTTTTTTTGGACCAGAGCCCATACATTTTTGGTCATTCTCCTTTCGGAATCGGATCACTATATTCGAAGTTTAACTCATACACTCATACTTTCCTGTTTATAATATCGCATCAAGTTTGATAATAATCCTACCAGGATAAAAAGTATACTATGTTTCAGTCTAGGTTTTTAACTATCTGTGTGCTAAATTTGTTCAGTCGTTTTTGCGTGAAAGAGTAACAAACACACATCCATACTCACAAACTTTCGCATTTATATTACTCAGTGGGATAAAACGTAGTTTAAACTTACTAAAAATACCAGTGAAGTTCCATTTGATCCAGAATTCGTACAATACAAACCGGATTTATAGTATCTTTACCTGATTATCGGCTGTATCTGGTCCATTGCACCCATTTATATTAGAATAATCTCATCACAATCAAGAGCAAATCATTGCCATTGACTGACTACTCTAATTGGCTACTTATTACTGTAAGTTGTCGGTCACTTCACCTACTTATGACGTCATAAATATTTGAGGAAGTGAAGCATAAAACTAATTAATATTAAGACCGTAATAAGCTTTCAGTGGTCATCAAAATATGCTACACTAGCTTTTTCCCGCGTTTTGTTCGGAAATGATGCTACCAGAACGTTTTATATATAGCCTATGAAACACACAACACACTATGTTTTATATTGGTATTTTTTATCGGTTTATTGGATCCAGAGATTACCCACTAAAACCTAAACAAACACACATTTCACAAACTTCACCTCGATTTAGATTTTTTAAATGATGTTGGCAGACAGTGGCAGACGACATTTACGAAGTCTTTCAATTGAGATTTTTGACATTAGTTTGGTTCTTTCTGTTCATTAAAAATAGATTAATTGATTATGATTATGGTACAAAATACCACGAGGTTTACCTAGGTATAACTGGCTTAATTTATGACCTTCATATGAAAACGTATGATGACATTTCAGACCAATGCTTTTCTATGGTTTGGTCAAACACCTTTCCGATGAAGCTAAGTTTCTCTCCCACTCCTTCAAACTATTATTTCACACAATTGAATAACAAGACCAAATAAATTAATTCAAGCAATAAAACATACCTTTTATCAAAATCTACTATCTACAGTAATATTGTTTAGGATACGATCTGAGAGCAGTGGAGCGGAAGCTATACGTTATTAAATTCACAAAGCTGCTCACACGGTGTTTATCTTAATTATATACTGATCATACTTTTATATATTGCATGCAGTGACATCATAATTAGAGAGCTGCGATGAGAATAGGCTCGTATAAATTATTTATTTCTGTAGTTGGAATTTTTAAGTCAGTCTTGAGTAAAAGGATGTTACCCGAACCACGTACCTATATCTTTTAATAGCAAAGGACCACGTGTAGAATTTTAGGGGGCAAAAGAAACAGGAGGATAAAAGAAAATGTAACGTTGGTTTCACTATTAAATAAGAAAGACACAAATTTACGTTTCTATGACAAGCCTACCCACATAGGAAAAAAGGCATTTTTGGGCATTTTTGCTGCAAGTAACTTGTATGTATTTATTTATTGTATATGTCACCGTAAATTTGTTAAACACGTTAAATTACAATATAACGTGTTTCTCTCTAGCGATATTGTAAACTCTCGAATTATTGTCAACTGAACATACGGAAGTATCTCTGCCCCCATAATCGGGACTTGGGGCACCCCCCCGTTAGGTTAGTCAGGTTCCTTTAAACCCTGTACTCGGAAATAGGGGGCCCCGCGTAGCGGGGCTCCGTCAACTACACTTTTTAGGGGTACATAAAGTTTTTTTAAGGTTGGGTTATATTAATCGGTATTTCTCAGAAATGGTACAGTATCTTTTCATAAGAGTGGTACCACTGGGCGAGGGGGACCCCTCCTTCCCTCCACACCGCATGAGTTGACTACCATTGCATGGATTTCACGAAAAATAATGCGTTTTATTGTACGTAATAATTAATCACGCAAGAAATCCCGTAAGTGACAATATAAGTTTGGCTATTACTTGTTGTAGAAAAGCAGGGTAAATACTTTGTTTTCTTTACTCTACAGCTGGTTTTTAATCTCTAATCCACGTCGAACACTAAAATATCAGCTGGTAACACGTCAAGTACATAATACTACCTCGGGGCAGCGTGTATCGGGAGCGGATTGTAATAAGTCCCCATAATTTATGTTACATGCAATTAAAGTAAGATTGTTGCCCAGACCGGCGGCGGTAGCCCAGGAGTCTTGCTCTTGTTTTTGATTGCTATTATTTAGTTTAATGTAGTAATGTATCGATGGTTTAATGATAGATTGAGGTGTGTGTTTGGGTTCTTGAAAAAGGTGAGATTAGATTTTTAATACTAGTTTAAATAACTTACATTTCTAGAAATTTGTTTTGTATTCCATACGCAAAATACGCGCTTTGACGTGGAGTTGCGGACACCAGCCCGTTGTACAATACAATTGTTATTTATTAAATAGTACATTAATGAAAAGTTTTATTATATTTAAAAAACATTAAAAAATAAACGATCGATGTTAAGAATCATGACAGCAGCGCGGCGTCAGAAGAAACATATCTATGTAGCAATTTCTGCCACAGCTTTATTTTGTGTTGTCACTTTTTTTTGTGAATCGCCAACTTACTTAACGGCTATCTTTTTTTATCAGATTTCATTATCAAAAATAGTAGACAATATTTCTGCAAAAATATAAAAAACTATGTAAGTATATCGAAAAGAGAAATGGCACCACAAAAATAATTCAGTCTTTCTAAATACTCTCTCACTATAAATCCACGTATCTACGCTCCTCGCTCCCGGCCTATAATTGCGGTTCTATACTAGGTTTCCTGTCACTAAATGAGATTAAATGCACCACAGAATGTTTCTCAATAGCATAAGAACATTTAATGAAGCTAGCTCGTTTTACGACCGCAGGTTAAGGGCTAAATACATTTATACTGAATCGCCACCAATGCATCGAAATGATGAGCTAGAGTTTATTGCTAGACTAATATTAACGCGTCTGTTTATCATCGTGGTATAAATAAATAAATACCGCTGGAAAATACACACAGCGCCATCTAGTGCCACACTAAGCAACGAGGCTTGTGTCGTGGACACTAGATAGTTGATATACTACATGGATAGTTTTTGTTTGTAAATACATACTTATTATACACTAGCTTTTGCCAGCGGCTTCGCCCGCGTGAAGTTTGATAATTGTCCCATGGGATTTTACTACCGGGATAAAAAGTATCCTATGTGTTAATCCAGGTTATAAACTGTCTGTGTGCAAAATTTCATCCAAATCCGTTCAGTAGTTTTTTGCGTGAAAGAGTAACAAACATACATCCATCCTCACAAACTTTCGCATTTATAATATTAGTAGGATATGAACATCCATGACTCGGAAACAAATGTCCATGCTCATCACACAAACATTTGCTTCTACCAGGAATCGAACCCAGGGCCCTAAGAACGTAAGGCAGCGTCACTACCACTACGCCATTCGGGTCACTACCCAAACAGCTGTTATCATAAAGCCATATCTGGCTAAATATGGATGTGCTACAGGTATATATTTTATAGAAAGTTTGTGTGGATTTTTGTTACTCTTGCACGCAAAAACTACTAAATGGATTTGGATAAAATTTGGCACACAGATAGTTTACAATTTGGGTTAACTCAAAAGATACTTTTAATCCCGGTAGCACTTCTTGTAAGGAAAACAATTGAACTTCAAGTTATTTGTATAGGAGCTCCAAACTGCATTGGCCCATTATACTTAACGGTTCTATAATGGATTGCAGGCAACGGAAGCCTACAGCAAATGCAGGCGGAAGCACTACCAAGTTTGTCGTAGGCCACAACTCGACTACTAGTTTTCGAGTCTGTACTGGCCAGTATTCAGTATCAAAAATGCTGTCTTGTCTCGCCAGTGTCAGTAGCCAGTATCAAAAATACTGTCTTGTCTTGCCAGTGTCAGTAGCCAGTATCAAAAATACTGTCTTGTTTTGAGTAGGATTCAAATAGTGTAATTTACTTATGATTAAATATCAGTATTGACACATGACACCAAAAATATTCCGGTCACTTCGCAATAAACCTGTAACACAGGCTTCTTCGAAAGCCTACTTCAGGCACCAGTCTCTTCCAATGGTGGAATATAACCTTATAAAAAAAACATTGTTAATCTTTAAGAACCAGTATTGTGAAGAGAGAATAAATGAATTGAATTGAATTGAAATGAATAAAGCAGCTAAATCTTCCTCCTGATCAGAAGGTCTACGAAGCTAAATGTTCTAATAGCGCGAAACGTCTAACGAGCTATAAGTCTAATTAGCAAAAAGTTGCCTATACCGTTCCTATTACTAATAATAAAGGGTCTAAAACGACAAAGATATTTAACATCCAAAAAGAAAAAAAAAGCACAATGTTTTCAGTGCGTTACAATTGACCACAAAACATAATTTTCACCCCAAAAATAAAGTCATTTCCCAGCAACAATTTTTACGTAAAGGTACTTAGTTTGATGTACTGATTGCTTGGTTGACGGCTTCGTGATGAGGTTGTTTACACCCTGTATACTATCTCGTACGAGGTACGAAGAAATCTACACAGTCCTTAATACATACCAATATGATTATTACATTTAATGATTTTATTTATCGTACCAATTGCTTCCTCGTTATGCAAATGTACATAAATGTCGGGTAGTTACATAAAATAATAAAGGTATAACAAATATGGTTAAATGACTAGTTTAGCAGGCTATGTTAACGTATTATTTTCAACGGTTTGTTAGGTAATGGATACTGGATTGTTAATTATTAAAATGTGATAGTAATAAATTACAAGTAGCCCATTCCTGCGGCTTCGCTCGCGTAGGGATCAATAATAGGTTAGACTACGAAAATAAAAAAAATGTCCATTAGTTAGGTTTTCAAAAAATATTTGACCCGTATTTTTTCTTTTATTACGTAAACCAAAATTGACGAAGATTAGACGCTTTTAAAATTCTCAATACGTCACGCCTTGGTATAATTTTTAGTGACTACTGACGTCACGAGGCCCCCACTCCCGAGTTTTGATGCGTTTTATGTTTGTCAATATACCTACATCGATTTACAAAAACAAAAAATACGTATCCATTATTTTCCAATACTCTAACTGACGGACTAAATAGATTTGTGATTTTTTGATAC
Organism: Xestia c-nigrum; assembly: GCA_916618015.1. NCBI lineage: Eukaryota > Metazoa > Arthropoda > Insecta > Lepidoptera > Noctuidae > Xestia > Xestia c-nigrum. The sequence goes on along the minus strand of OU745258.1, from coordinate 6,686,242 downwards.
AGTCGTCATGCATATTGTCCCATGGGATCTTACTACTGGGATAAAAAGTATCCTATGTGTTAATCCAAGTTATAAACTACTTGTGTGCTAAATTTCATCCAAATCCGTTAAGTAGGTTTTGCGTGAAAAAGTAAGAAACATCTATACCGCATCACAAACCTTTGCATTAATAATATTAATAGGATTACTTGTGTGAAATGTTTGTAACACAAGTCGTGAAAAGTTCATGAGTACGATGACAAAATGCTTTGTTTCATTTTTTTGAGCATTTTTTCATAGAAGTTTAGCTCCTAATATTGAAATTGGAGCTATTTGACCTCCAACAAGTATTATTTGTAAGGTAAATGCCGGACGCCATTTAAAAAATCAGTAAAGGCTGTCAAAGTCGGCAGTCAAGATAAAGTCAAAACAAAATCTTTACCACAAAAATTGCTCCTATTCAAACCTCTACTCTTATTTAAGAGATGCCTTCAAACAATTATTAAAACTAGAAATCTTATTAATTTAGTTTTAATTAGAAAGTGGAGTTGGTAAACTCCACTTTCTAATTAAAACTAAATTCGAACTAAATAAATAAAATAAACTAGTTCGTCAATGTATCGTTAAATAACATAAATGCACAATAAAACCACGTCAATACACTATCCTTAATGACATGCAAATATACCCAAACAAAATGATCACACAACACTATTGCACGATATTAGCACTTTAATCTAATTATGCCAAAACTAGAATGTAATGAATGTAATCTCAAGAAACAGCAATCAGGTTTTGTTTCTATCCTGCTCACTCTATCGCAGAGATAGTGAGTGCCAAAGAGAAGGGAGATGTGGAGTTGGATGTGTGCTTGCGCAGAAAACTGCGTACCCTTACATAAATTGTTTAAGGCGTATAACACAGCTACTGTATCTCGCGACACAAGATACGACGCGCAATTTTTCACGCGTATTTATTTATTTCGACGAATGCATTTTTTCTGTTAACTTATGTGGACAAAAACTTTATTACTGCGCAGTAAAAGTTTTATGAGATCATTCATTTACATGAAAACTGTGGTTTTGAAAAACTCCACGTAGGCTTATCTAACCCATAGAAATGAAAATACTTACGTTGGGTTTTTCTATCTAGTTTTTATGACCCATTTACGCATGTACGCATTTACGTTTTGAGTTCTTGATATTTCGGCGCTGTTGCAACCACCATGATCAGAGATAGACTGAAGACTAACTCTCTGTGAGTCTCGCCTATCTGATAGTGTCAGTTTAAAAAATTACAGTCAGCTAAATAACTCAAACATTTAGCAAAGGTAGATAGTTAAAAAATAAACCAATGCCATAGTGTAAAGGCGTAAAGTATAGTCATTTCAATACACAACTTAGCTGCGTCACGCACACCAAACTATCAAATACCTCACGAAAGTCATCCGATACAACTTTCAACAGCGATCCTCCACACTTTCATAGCCATAAGTAATCGCTACACGATTAGCGTCTTGTCGCGCGTATATCGTACCGCGACAACCGGTAGCGGTCGCCGCGCCTACGCCACCGCCGCGCGTCTGCGCCCGCGCCGATCGCCGATTCTAATCAATATGCTAAGTGGCGATACGAGATCGCGTGCGACCGCGAAATACTTAACTCTTTGTTTAATTAACCACTCGATTAATGTTGCATTACACGGATATCTCATTGCTACAGTTATAAACTAGTCCCTTTTTCTGCAAGGATATCGTAAAAATGTAGATAGTGATTATTTATAAGATTTCTTGGCAGTGTGAACTTGTTTGTTGACTTTTGAAATTGATTTACTTGATGTGGATGTCGATTTTGTTGTGATGAGTTAAGATAGTGTCGCCATACGTGACTGCACATGCAAATTGAAATAAATAAATACTGTAAAGTTTTTATGGCTGTCTTTTGAGCTAGAATCTCTTAAACTAGTTCAGGAACAGTGATAGCCTAGTTAGAGATGTGACCGTTGGACGGCAAGTCATGGGTCTCAAGTTCGACCCAAAGACACGCAGCTCTGAGTTTTGGATTTACGTGCGTATTGTATAATTATCACTTTCTTCGGTGAAGGAAAACTTTGTGAAGAAATCCATATGTCTGAGAAATATTTCTCGAAGGCAAGTAAAGCCAAGACAGAGACCCATGGGCGGCATAGAAACTCTGACATCAGGTTAGGCATTAACCACACGATAATTCATATACATAAATAAGTTTGTCCCCAAGATTCGCGGCTACTTAAACATAAAACTCGTATTAACTCACACAATCACACACAGAAGGCGCAAACACAATTCTTAAACACAAACAACAAATATAAATCACAATTAAAAGCAAAAACAGATGAATATTTTACTTCATTAGCCATTCAAGATTAATGCTTTAAGAAAATAAAAATGGCGCTCCAATCAAGGATCCGAAAAATTCAGTTTATTCTTTTTGACTGGTCCATATCAGAGAAGAACACTTATGGATGCAATTTTATTAATTAATTTTGAGATGCATTTATCTTCCTCGCATGATGCAAGCGTTTAATAAGGCTGAGCCACCATTATGGGGATTGCGTTTGAGGGAAGTTGGGGTGATTCGGACATCGGGCTGAGTGGGCGATAATTCATCGCACGGGAAATTAGGACCGCTCTGTTTTTTGCAACACCTTTTCAGTGGCGCTACGTTTGCCTCCGTGAGGTTTTTAATTTAGATTTTATGCGAATTAGATTATGTTTGTGTTTGTTTTGTGTGGTATTAGATTTATCGGTTTATTTATAAATTGATTTGTTGACTTATATTTATCATGACTATTTCTAATTCATTATTAAGGCAGCTCTGCTTATTCAAAAACTATTTCACAAACTTAGGTATTAGATTGAACTCTTAATGATTTTACCTCTATTTTATATGTCGAATTTTTGCAGGTTTAAGATATTTTGTCTGTTCACAATAGGATTAGTTTTTGTTTTACTGATAAAAAAGTGAAAGTACATTCCTGATAATAAAATGCATAACAATTATGGCTCTCATAATTTCAGTATAAATTAATAAAACATCAAAACATCCCTGAAGAAACTAATTAACACAAACAGATTGAGTTCTAAATATGATATTGCCATAACAATAAACAGGCTCATCGATTTACACAATATTAGTATTTTAAAGCCGGTCCACACGGCCCGAGCCTCCCCTAATTTGAATAATAATCTCGCCATCAATCTGTTTGGTTTGCCTTGCTCCTTGATTATTAAAACAAGACCTCATTTAGATTATGCGTTCAACATTAAGTTAATTTTAGATCTTGTTTATTTCTGATACATATTGGCTACTCGGTATTAAGATCTCGTATTCGTGAGTATTTTTTTTTTGTAAAACTGAAAAAATAATTCATTTATTTTTTCTTGCTTTTAAAGACATCAACGCCTACAAATTGATATTTTATACGGAATTGGGTCTTTCCATTTGACTGTATTTATATACAGATTGTATACACCGTCAGTTTTTAGTCGTTTAAATCACTTTAAGGGCGGATAGTACTCATGAGTAATATCTCTCAAGCATGCTGTTTTCCTCACGATTCAGCGATGTTTCCTTTACTAAAGTATAAGTGATATTTATACAATACACAGATGAATCAGAGATGCGTGTCTTGGGTTCAAAATAACCTTACCTATGACTTGATGCCTTTTAGAGTACAACTAGCAGTGGCGTGCCTAGGGCCCAACAGCTGACAACAGCTGACAACAGCTGACTGTTCAGATACCCTTACGTCATGAAGAGTAGTAGGTTATAAGGGCAAGCCAAGCTTTTAGGCTTGTATGAAAGTAACGCCACTAACAACTAGTAGGTCATCGTGTTTAGTTTTCATACCGTTTTACTTTTTGGTTATACTTCAAATCCATTTTTCCAGATTAAAAGATCCTCTCAAAGGTTTAAATTATTCTTGCATGTCTTTTTGTATCGGTTACAATTTACAAGATAATATCTGAAATAGCTTGTGGAATTTAACCAAATCTTGTTACAATTTCCAACACATGCATAATTCAATAAAATTTTACCGAAACAGTTGAGGAAAAAAGCCAATTCCATTAAAATACAAAGTAATTTTCCATTTTTATTATAAACTCAATTTGTTAAAATAAACGCCTAGGTACTAACTAACCCGAAAGTTGACCAAAGTATATAAAAACGTTAAAAAGGGTTGAAAGATAAAGTCAGCTACAACTCGGACAATAGACGCAATCACAAAAAAATTAAAAGCGATTCAGACTTAAGAAAACTTCGTAATTTTGTATTGCAGATTAGAATTTTTGAACACTGTGCAATTATTTTAATTTAACATTTTAAAACTACTTTTAGCCAGGGATCTTTTAAATTCATTCATTCGAACAACTTATTAAAGTAAAGTTTATAATTAAATTATCTAGGAACATTAAATGCTTAAAAGTAGTGTTAATGACTGTTAAAAACTTCTCAATTCCTGTAAAATAATTTCAGCGTTTCTTTAAATAAAATTGAATACTAGTAGATCTATTATTGAATGAAACTATTCTATCTATTATTCTTGATCTATTATTGGTAGTTCCAGTGTTTCAGTGATTTCCTGTTTTCCTTCGCTACGTTACCTTTTCAATAATTTTCAATCTATACTATCTATACTATAATATTGTAAAGCAGAAGAGTTTGTTTGTTTGTTTGTTTGGTTGAACGCGCTAATCTCAGGAACTACCGGGTCGAATTCAAAAATTCTTTTTGCATTGGATAGTCCATTTATCGAGGAAGGCTATAGGCTATATAACATCACGGTATGATCATGAGGAGCGGAGCAGGAATGAAAAATGTTGCAAAAACGGGGGCTTTTTTTTCCTTTCGTTTTTCTCTTATGTGTCGCAGACGAAGTTGCGTGGGTCAGCTAGTTTTATAAAATAAACGAAAAGCTTTTTTTCTCTATTCGTCATCATCATCATCATCAGTTCAGCCGACAGACGTCCACTGCTGGACATAGTCCTCCCCCAAATGTCACCACATTGTCATACGTAGATTTGGAAAATATAGTACCACCCGTAGATGACTTTTATGCAATCACTACTTCAATTTTCTTCAACATAGTCAGTTGTAGAAATAGAAGTTAGTGTCGGTTTTAATTGAATTTGCTGTCACTACCTATAACTTTCTAGAGATTAATTAAATGTATGTCATGTACGGGATGCAGCAGATCCTACTTATATTCCTATCCCTATCCCTATCCTTACTATTATATAATCCTTATACTATTATATAAATGTGAATGTAAGTTTGTTTGTTACGCTTTCACGCAAAAACTACTCAACCGATCATCATGAAACTTTGTACACATATTCTTGGAGGTATTAGAAGTAACATAGGATACATTTTATTTAAAAAAAACTAACCCTCACTCGCAGACAAAGTTGCGCAAGTCAGCTAGTCCTACTTCCTACTAATATTATAAATGCGAAAGTTTGTGAGGATGGATGTATGTTTGTTACTCTTTCACGCAAAAACTACTGAACGGATTTGGATGAAATTTTGCACACAGATGGTTTACAACCTGGATTAACACATAGGATACTTTTTATCCCGGTAGTAAGATCCCATGGGTCAATAATCAAACTTCACACGGGCGAAGCCGCTAGCAAAAGCTAGTTACCAATATTTTACATGGAGCCACTGCCTATCTGACCTCCACAGCTAAGGGGAATAAGATATCCATTGGTACTAACGGGTCACTGACTTCCCTGGACGACAGTCAAAGTTCTACCACCGATACCCGAACCAACGGTTTAACGGAGGAAACTCGCTAATGTGATGGTTGCTCACCCATCCAGGAAGCAGCCTAGGCAAGCTCGGCTTAATAATAATAATCGACCCGAACGGCTGTTACCACGAGCTACTCTGATTACGCAATGAAACATGGAGTCTTTATTATAATTCGGGTCCATGGTTACCTGCGCAAGCTAAGTAACCGACCATGAAGGTAGACAGTTATCTGTTGACTAGAAAATGATTGTCATCGCGAATTTCTGTTTGGGATAACCTTAATTAAACATAGAATAAAATGTTAATACCTCGTTGGTCTAGTCCTGGGTTCGTTTCCCGGGTCGGGGAAAGTGTTATTGGGTTTTTCCTTGAAACATTTCTAGGTAGCCATAGAGTTTGAGCCAACAAATCAAAAAACAACCTTTTACACCTATCAAGATCTAATCGTAGTAAATGATAGAGCTGTGCAGGCTACATACTGGTCTAACATAATTTGAGTTCATGGACGTAAAAAGAAGAATACATGGCACTCTCAAAACAAGTCGTGTTAGATAACGATGGTAGTGACATCAAAATTCATGTGTCAATAAAACTTTTTTTTTTTTAATGTAGTTAAAGTTTCACAAAGATTTTATTAAAATATCGTTATCGCATTTTTTGTTTGAATAAAGCACATATATTTAGTAAAAATACTTTATTAAAGCTAAACAAGGTAGATTGTGATAAATGACATCACATTATGACCGCGACAATCACGGACGTTTGAACTGTCATAGAAAACTGCAGGAGTTTAATATTATTTTTGAGCGACAAGCAGTAGCTGTAATTAACTTTAGTACGTTTTTTTGGGTTGATAATAGTGTATTTTTATTGATTTAAGTGAAGAAAAAATTACATGCATAATATTCCCTACTGTAGCTTGGGTCTGACAAAAAGAATACCACTTATCTTAAGCTGTTGCAAATATATTTTAGAGTTCGCTCACGTAAATCTTTTGGGTGTCAATCGACAAAGTAAGTTTTATTTCTGTCGGAAGCCTCAAAAGAAAGCCTAACCCAGCCAGACGGGTTGCTTTAAAACGAAATAACAGAAAACATTTACTAAGCCTAAGTATAGCGGTCCACATAATATATCAAGCTATCAGAATTTCCCAATCAACTATGAACCTAATATGCTTTACCGATAAAACACAATGTCTTGTACAAAAACGAGGAGGCTTAATTTTGGTCTGCCCCCTTATATTTGCGGTTTAACACTGCGGTTTTTCAACTGTTTCCTTAAACAATGTTGAGGAAGTTGTAAAAACTGTTCAATGGATGAAATAACATGAAATTTAAATAATAAGTACAGCTGTCTTTTGAACTTAGCCATATTAATAGCTTCTTGAATCAAGTACTCGTAGTACTTGATTCAAGAACAGTTTTGGCATGTTTTGACCGAACGACACTATGCATTTAGTATAGTTGCTGTATTACTCACAAGAAACAATCTAAAGGTCCGAAGTTATTTTTCGTTCCTAAATAAACACAGATATATTTTTGTCTCTATTTTTTGTTTAACGTTTGGTTAGTGACTAAGCTGTTGTCAGAGTTTTATTCCACCCATGGGCCTCAGACTTAGCTTTATACAGGGTGTATTTCACCTCATCACAAAGCCGTTAACCAAGCATTCTGTATATCAAACTAAGTAACTTTCCGCAAAAAATATTGCTGGGAAACAACTTTTTTTTGAGGTTATAAATCATGTTTTGTGGTATAACTCAATGTAACGCACTCAAAACATTGTGCGGATGGATGGATTGAATAGTACGGAGGTCGTAGAGATATTTAAAGTAAAAATCATGAAATAAAAAGTGATATTTAAAAAAAAAACTTGTAAAAATCTTGCAACTTTGACCCCCTATATCTCCGTAACTAGGAGGTTCCCAGGTATAGTGTAGAACAAAAAAATGATCAGAATGACGAGGAGAACAAGTGCCTTTCGTATTCGTTAAGAGGTGTTTTACACCCTTTATGCAACATGTGCACATTATCCAAAATATCAGAGGTGTGTTCTAGGGTCGTTCGAACTTCAAACCTATGACTTGGCAGTCAGACCACTAGGCTCACTGCTTGCTTCGACTACTAATTTTATTTAATCTTCCTCAAGTAGCCGTAAAAAATCTCTCAATGTTTCTTCTCGATTAAGCCAAGTTCACACTTGCGAACCGTACACCGTCGTATAATATCGAGTATATAAATACTGCTTTCTTCATTCCCGACGGTATTAACATACTTATTAATTGCTGCCTCCGGGGTACACTGGTAGCGTTATAATATTTCTCCAATGCTTTACGAGTCCGCGACTCCGCCCTACGCGTTGGTCTTGCAGACATTAATGCGTTGGCATCGTCGTCGGACAAATGAGTGTGCTGATTAAACTCGTGTGCACTATTCTTTATTTTCTTATTCCTTTTTGCTTATGTATTGGCTACTTATTTTAGTTTCAAGATGGTTGGTGTAATGTTTATGGGTTCTGCAGATATATCGGACTTCGATTGTTTTTTTTCCTGGCTTTATTTAGCTTGCAGTAGCTGCTGAAGTTTGAGTTATCTGTGACGTGTATGATTATATTTTAGTGCTATGATAGATCACGCTGGTTAAGATTAAATTAAGTAGAAGCTTTTGCCTTATAGGTATGAAATTTTAACAAGCTGAAATTATATTATTAGGTAAATCCTGAAAAGCTTTATATGGGTATCCTCCATTTGTAACTCAAACATTCTCAGCATTAAACCAACAAAATCTAATGTACCCCTCTTTTGTTCGCAGGTAAAGTCGCATTCCACATCACCAGTAAGTTTTAGCACATCAAACATTTTCGTACATTACAATAACACAAACAAACTATTTAACGAACGTTAGCACGCACACAAATGCGTCTTCAATCAAGGCAAGTCGCATTTCGAAAGCAAATTATCAACCTAGAAGGGGGAGAAGGGGGGGAGGTATAATTAAAATCCGTTGATTAATATGTAAATGTAATAAGATTACCCTCCCCTGAATAATTTAAATGGAAGCCCGGGAGATGAGTTATATACGGCGGACTCTCATTATGTTGTAGTTGTATCGGCCACTATAATGTATGCTGCGTCCCGTTTGATAAATGCTGTCTGTAGATGCGGTGCGGGTTTCGCTTGTGTGTCTGCAGCATAACTTCTGAGTGTATTGTTTGAGGTCCATTCGGTTGGTAAATGAAGAAAAGTGGAAGGGTGCTTTTGGAAGGCTCTGTATCTACAAATGTAGGGTGGATATGATGTCTGATGCTTACGCTCAGTCATCGAATAAAAAAAAAGATGAGTCAAGTGTGTAATATTTTATGTAAAAACAATGCTTTGACTACACTTTTTGAAGAACACGTATTCATGATTATTGAAAGTAATTCGATGGTCTACAAAGTTTAGGCTGTAAAACACTTAAACAGTCAAAATCGTTAATGATTTCCTTGATATGTATACCTAATTTAGATACTTCTCTTATGCCAATACATCAAACCGATACATATGCCAATACCAATAATCTAATACAACCTGCAGTACATAATCAGTTTACCACCGAGCTCGCACCGCCAAAACGGCCATGTTTCGCCATCTTTATTAAGAACGCATGGCCACCCGCCTCCTGGCGTTGGTCAACAGCCAGCAAGGCGTTAAAGGCATCAGCTACACCACCCACCAGTAGCAATAGACCTCCCCACCCTCTCTCAAACCCGACTGTTTCTAGTTACTGCGGGGCGGTGAGACGGCGTAGACCAGTCAGGTTATGGTGGTCGTAGGTGCTTGGCTCACTTGTCTAATGGCTTTGATTAAACTGCCAGTTTATTTGACGGTACGATGCGTGCGTGCGACCACGTATGAATTTATGTTTAGACGACGAGCGAATATGGAATTATGATCGAAGATTTAGGTTCGGGAGGACGTATCGTGGGCGAATGCCATTCGCCATTTTGGGTAGATTTCTTAGATTTTTGAGAATAACTATTTTAAACTTACTTAATTACAAGCAAAAAAAACTATCCTTTTAAGAAATTACCGCAATCACAAAGGAGAAATTGTGTCCTTGTAAAAGATATTTCTTGTAACCCTATAGCGTTTTCTTAAGTCCAACTTAGTATTTATATCACTGATATTTCATGAATGAGCTTTTAATCAACACCAAAGTTAAGCTATCCACTTTAAAAATGTTACGTGTGTCCATTTCCCATACAATGGAAAAAAAGGAACATTTTTATTATTCTATTTTATATTCAACGTACGTAGTAACTTAATAAAATTATCGTCTATAACGGACTATACAGTTTTCATCATTAGGGGTTCTACAAGGTTATATCGTATTGCCTGTAATAGTCAGCACACTTTAATCAATAAGTTTTATCCCATTTCATATTGGAAACTTAAACACAATTTTATTCTGAAGCCGTATGATCTGCCCCTAATTTCCACAACTAGCCTAAGCTATAATTGTTGCCAATTCAGGTTCATAGACCTACAACAACAAATTATATCAATAATCCTAGCTACGGCCGTCTCAACGGAGTGGCTTTAGGCATTTAGGCTACAAAGCTAAGCACTAAGTTCAAAGGTTCGCACGGTATTGATTGGAGATTGTGAAAAGTTACTGGTAATTTAATGCTTAGTCGAATTCTTCTCATTCATTAATTCAACAATTTTTTTTCTTACATTCGTCTCTGTCAATCGTCACGCTACCATTAAATCCTTTTTAGGGTTCGTAAGGTTAAAAAAAGGAACCCTTATAAGATCACTTTCTTGTCCGTCTGTTCGTCTGTCCTTATGTCCATCTGTTTCTTTCATATCATCCCTCACCCAATCCACCCATCGTTTCCTGGTCTTACTTTTTTCTTATTCATCATCATTCATCATTCTCTTGCCCTTATCCCAATTTATTTGGGGTCGGCGCAGCATGTCTTCTTCTTCCATACTCCTCTATTTTTCGTCATATCATCCGACACTTCTTTTCTTACCATATCCTTCTTAACACAGTCCATCGTTTCTTTGGTCTTCCTCTACTCAAATACCCATCCACATTTATACTCATAACTTTTTTTTCACGACATTTTCCTCATTCCTCCGCATCACATGCCCATACCACGACAACCGATTACCACACAACTCTTCAGTCACCGGCGCCACTTTCAGATTTCTTCTAACTTTTTCTTCATCATCATCATCATCATCAGCCTATAAAGACCTTTTTCTTATTTGTCACTAATAAACAGCTGGCTGGCTGACTGACTTTTTTTCCTAGAGTTTTCGCAGTACAGGAGTCATTGAACCATTTTTTGTGCGTTTTGTCCTGTGCGGGCTAATAAATACATTTTCTTCAATTTCTTTCACTAATTTCCACAAGTCGCTGAAAGTATTTAGCAGTGAATTCTTTAATTTCTACTTTTTGCCTTTCTTAGTACATTTTCTAAGAAAGACTCTAAGAAGAATAGTTTATATTTAGTAGTATTTTTATGTCTTAACGACTCGAAACCATGCGAAACATGCTCCAATCACACCCAAAATGAATTTTACTTACTATGAAAACATTCTATCCAACAGGATAACCTCCCAATCTTACAAGAAACAATTCAATAAAACACAAAACAATTATTATTGGTAGCGGACACCCGTCAACAATAGTGTTCAGGCGAGCTAGCCTGCCCTCTCAATAATTAGGATAGTGCATCTCCGCTTACCGAATGAGAATAAAGCCTACCTACCCTTTGTGCTTGTATGAAGACCCCCTGTGTGTTTGTGTGTGTGCATGCATCTTGATTCTCCGTATTTATGTGTGCCTGTGGGGGCAGGTCGTCCTCCGCATGCCACTCTACGATAGTAATGTCGTATATTTCGGCCGTGCGTACACTGGCCGTCTTATTATGTTTTAGCTGGACTACCAGACTTAAACTGACACTATCTTGCGAGTTACTAAACTAATGTAGACTGTTTAGCTTCTAGTGTTTTCGAATACATTCTTCGTTCGCTAGTCTGAAGTTTTGAGCGACGGTTCTCTCAGTCAATCAGAAAATTACCAATAACAAATGCCAATATTAAAAAACCGAATTCTAAATTCGTTTTAATTTTTGCCGGTCGAACATTCTGTAATCAGAAATCCTTTAGAGACTTCAATTTTTTTTATTGAAATTGGCGTCTCGTTAATTAAAACCAAATCGAATTAATTAAAGAGTGAAAATTATTCCACCCCTTTCCGAACGACCTTAAAAACGTAAGACATAGTAGGGTGAATGTACACATAATCGGTACATACATATTGTTGGAAACACCGCATGCCATAAACTAATATTCGCTCGGACACTACTTGGAGTTATTGGACAATGTAAATGAACGCTATCTCCTATAATGCCTGCCTTATTTCCCCCTCAACCAGGCCAGTGCCCGCAGCGACCCCTCCCGGGGGTGGCCCCCCACCCCGACCGATGTCTCATCAGTAAGGATTGAACCCTTTAATGTATTCACCGTAACTTCGGGATGAGTCTTGTATTAGTGTTATAATGAGACGTGGCCCTAAGGAATTATGGCTATACTTGTGGATCTCTGGGGTCGGGATTAACCCCAACCTAGTTTCAATTTCTATATATGAGAGGTTTCGAGGAAAGGGGTCGATAATATCATATCTCAATGTTTTAAATCTGATAGCCGCTATTGTTTTGATTTTAGTGCAGACGGTCATGGTTTACTGCCTGGCCTTTCATGCTTGTTGAACTGATCTTAGAACGTGAAGCTAAGAAAAATGCGAGAACTGAATATAGTACTGTTGCCATAGCCAACAACTATAGGGTACTAAGATTACTTCTCAAACAGTTCAAATTATATTAAGAAACAAATCTTGAAGCACTTTAAAGAGTGCTCTCGATTAAAAACTTCTTTGATTAGAGTCCATTAAAGGAGTTAGAGTTCAAAATTGTGCTTTAATCATTCGCCAATAACCGAAACGGTTACGTTAAAAATGTTATTTACTGAAGCTCCTTGAGTCGCCAACAGATCGATAATGCTGCCAATTAGCCGGTACCAATTTTCCAATAAAACTTCAAACTGTTTTCCATTCCATTATCTCTCACCACCCTTTATTGCTGGCGAAGTTAAGCTACGACTCCTCTTTCCACTCCGCTCCGAAATTATTACAATAATAATATTATTATATTAATAATTGTATTGATAAGGAGACTCTCGTAATAAGGGTAAACCGTCCCCTTTCTGCCAGCCATCCTCAATAGGAGAATTTATGTAACTAATGAAATAAGCGAAGTGGCGGGCCCGCGCCCCGCGCCCCGCGACCCGCCCCAACCCGCTCCTATCCACCCTTCATTATCGGAAAGTTTGAAATATAATTTGAAATTATGCTCAATGTTATATTGAAGATAAGAGAAACACAAATTCCTTTAATTGGACTTGTTAAAGTGAGTCAAATTAAGTTAACACTGAGTTGATGGTATTACTTTTGAAGTTGGAAATTATGACGGACTGTCCGTAGGTTTGTGCGGAATTCATGGGGTGATTAGCGGTTGAAAGAACAGTTATCGGTTCTTCGAGCCGCATACTTTATTTTACGACCCGACGTTTATGGGAACGTATTGCATTGTATTATTAACTTCTAACGTTAAGTAGACCGGGTCGTGTGTACTGGATCTTTACAATAGATTTGGGTGTAATCAATTATAGGTAATGAATTGCAATTCGAATCTTTGATTATTCAAAAAGACTTTTAATGAAAGTAATCGATTTCTTTTGAAGTCACAACCCAACCAAAAAATTAAAAAAAAAGAAACATATTAATTAAAATAATATTATCCAAATATGTATAGTTCCTCCTTAAGGGGCGAATGTTAGGTCAACTATTGATTTTGGCGTTCGCCCCGCAGACTAGCAACTTGAGACCATCACAATTAGTCCCGGTCTCAATCTAATTATATTTCTGATTGGGATGGTGGCGACACGCAGCTCCATGTGGTGATTTACACCATCTGCCTTACTGTAACTACCTCAGTTGAGGCGTTGAGATGTAACAAGACACCGTTGCCTTGGAGATTATTGTTGTAATTTGTGATTTTGATTTATGCTGTCCGAATTAGAGTAATTGTCGTGCTTCTAATTGGATGATTTAGTTTTGACATAAAAATTAGAATTGTATTACAAGATTTATTCTTTTTAATGAAATTGTGCTGTGGCCTAGACGTTTTTAAAGGAAAAACTAACTTCTTTAACTTCTTAACGTTTTTTTTTACTTACTATTTTGCCTCAACCAAACACAACTCTCAACTTATTTCCAAAATCGATTTCTTATTTCGCCATTCCCATACATACCTAATCAATCAGACTATACAATATAGAGACTTCCAGTCATACCAATTAGATGCAGATCGAGATCTAATTATTCGGATTCGGCTCGAGCTAGCACAGCACTATTCTGATTGTCGACAAGCGATTTCGGAAATTACTAAGGCGTCGACGCCGCCCCGCTCATTCCGACCGCCCTGTTCCTTGCGTTTCGGTTAGACGGTCAGTCACTGGTACAGTCACCCTATAAATTTTCATGGAGTTCGTAGTAATGTTTTATGGTGTATGTATCATTGTAACTATGACATGTTTTGACGTGTTTTGTTAATGTTGATTTATATTTATAGTGTGTGACTGAAATTGCGAGAAATATTTTTCTTGGTCTCTGTATTGATTTTTCTACGTAATCAATTTCATTTTAAAACATATGAAGGCGGGTATTTATCGCGAATTTCCTTTTAATTTAATCCCGACGTTTCGACCGGATTGCACTAGCCGTGGTCGCGGGGTGACTGAAGTATTGGAGGTACCGCGACAGCTAAGTGAAGGCGTTTATTCAACGTAGTTTTTAACAATTCTAAGCTTAAAATCATTTGTATATTAGACAACTAGCTGATGCTCGAGCACATCATTGTATTCTTTCTTCAAGAACCACTCTTTTCATTGGTGAAAACAGCATGAAAATTGGTACAGTAGTTTTCGAGTTTGTCGCGAACAGACAGACCGACAGGCGCGGCGGAGGACTTTGTTTTATAATACCTATGTGATAATTAAAACTGCTAGATGTATCTTTGTCATCGTCATCTTCTTGTCCTTGTGATTGGGGTCAGCGCAACCGTCAAAGTATCATTTAGTCCTTATTCTTTCATATCGCTAAAAATAACAATAACTAGTTGCCGAAATCATATAAAAAAACGTAGGTCAGTCTTTGAAAATAGGCTAGTTTCCACCATCAATAAATTTCAAATCTATTTAGTCCGTCAGTTAGAGTATTGGAAAATAATGGACATGTATTTTTTTTATTTTTAAATCAACAAATATTGACAAAGGTAAAACGCATCAAAACTCGGGAGTGGGGGCTCGTGACGTCAGAACTCACTAAGAATGATATCAAACAGTGACGTATTGGGAATTTTAAAAGCGTCGTATCTTCGTCAATTTTGGTTCATGTGACAAAAGAAAAAATACGGGTCAAATATTTTTTGATAATCTAAGAGACGGACTAATTAGATTTTTTTCAGTTAACCTATTGTCGATAGAAGTGAAAACTCCTTGCCGATCGGCTACGAGTGCTACGAATCGTTAGATGACGGTTCCATGATCTTTGTTCATTCAAAAAGTGCTCAACGCGCCTAAAGAAGTTTCCACTTCAAAAACTACATAAATCCATCTTCAACTGACATCACTAAGTAAGGTAACTTACCCAATAGTCGGCAACGACTCCACGACTCGTTCACGTTTCTAGAACATAGTCATATCGACCAAAAATCCCCGCTTGGCATTAGCATAACAATTAAATTAATCAACCCACTCCACAAAGATACGGAGCTAGCATTGTACTTGACAGAGTGTATTCTTGTAGAACTATCTTTGTGTGAGAAAAGTCGGTATGAGTAATAATACAAATACAAATAAGCAAAATAGTAGAAGTAGTAGTAGTAGTAGGAGTAGTAATAATGCAAATACAAATAGAAGCCTGTTTAACAAAACATTAGAACATTTCATCAAGATCTCTTTAGTCGTTATAGAATAGTTGAGTGACAAACATACATACATTAAAAAAAACAACAAGGCGTGAAATTAGTTTTTCGTGATTAAAAAATAACAAAAAAAAAGTACTAAACAAATTAGTATTTAGACTGAACTGGAAATACAAATACCGCATTATTCCTGTTCTCTTAGAATCGTGTGATTCTTATAGTAGATTCAATAAAGCATGTTTGTAATCTAAGATCCATGCATGAATAGATTAAATTAATGTTTGCAGACCAAGGATGTATGCGTATGCGTCCTAGATTTATTTCATGGGCGAATGATATTGTATGATAATGATAAATACAGCCGTAGTCTGGTACAATTGATTAAATTACCTCTAAAACTAAAATTAGAGTTTCTGGGTTAAATCAATTTTGTGTTTTGTTTTAATTGTGTACGTTCTATGTTTATTCTATTCTCGATATTCAGACTGTTATATTTTTTTGATCATGTACATTTTACTAAAACGAAGAAAACGTTCAATAAGTTCTCCTCCTCTTCAAAAAGTTACAAAGTGAGCATTAAGAGGCCGGCGGAGTATGCGTTTTTCATACAAACGTAATACCAAAATAATTATGAAAATCAAACATTTTCATAAGGTAGTGTGTATTTATTTCGATTGGATTACAGAATTTCTAGGTTCGCAAATACTTATTTTGAATGGACACTGATTTAAACAAGACTTATGAGGAAAATAAATTTTCTATAGAAATTTTTAATTCCCCATATCTCGTCTTTATGTCATTGTCCTTTCAAAAAAAATTCTATAATCCAATCGAAATAAATACACACGGCCTTAAGAATATGTTTGATTTTTATATTATTTTGGTATTACGTTTGTATGAAAAACGCATGCTCCGCCGGCCTCTTAACGCAAGAATTTGCATTTCTCACTTCTTAAATAGTTATCATCAATAGTCTACGAAATGAATTCGTTCGCTTCGCATACATTCGGTACAAAGTAAAGGCGGCCAATAAACGCGGCGTCCCACCCGCCGCCCGCCGCGTTTCCTCGCGTCTCGCACGGCTCCCCGAAGACCGGCCCACCCCCACCCTAGCTGTACATCATCTCATTTGAATTTCTAACTAGGAAACCTCCATGCAATTATTGGATTAATGTAAATTACGCAGTCTACAGCTCTACGGTGCACTATCAGGGACAGGGTTTAATTAGAATCCGGTTAAGTCTAATAATTCTATAGTGTTTCGCAAAGTCGCTCTTATGTTCACTAAAGAATGGTTGAATTTAGAAAAGTTCGGCCACGACGGCAATTAGAATAATTATTTTCGCAAGTAGACGACATTTGGGTCTGTCACCCTACATTACGGGGAAACTAGTCAATTTCAATGTGGAAATAATGTTAATTTATTTCTGTTTACTTGTTACGAAAGGAAGGATACGGGAAACTTTATGTTAACGGAGGCTTATGATTATTCAGTATTTCTGTAGTTAAGTCATACTTACGGAAGGTGACATAACTTTGATTTCGTGAAACATTGAGCGACAGCAAAGCTAAATACAAAACGCTACACATATTTCTCATAAAAATCCAAAGTCCAAAGCACCAAAAGACGGGTTCACCCAATTCCTAAACCCTCGCGAACACTCGGAAACATAACCTCAAAACATTCCCGCCGTGACCTCGAAAATGCACGTAGGTGAAAGCCCTCGGGAGTTTCACGTAGGGGAACAAAAAAACCCCTAACCCCCGCGTAAGGAGCGAGGGGGGCGACCCGCCCGTGAATGAACGAAGGAGGATTGCGTCCTTGGAGCAAAAAAGTCACGTGACCCCGTTCAACAGGTGGCGCCGTGAGTGTGTCCTTGCGCGGGGATTAGAAAAAAAAGTTGCGTTCGAAAGTTCGAATTCTTTGACGTTTCTTTTTTTTAAGGAGCCGGCCTTTTTTGGCTGTGGTTTTAGTGTGTCAGTATTGATTATGAAAGGAGTTTCGTGCTTCTTGTTTACAGTGGCGAAAATGGGCACGTGGCTGATTAGGATCTAATAAAATTCAAGATGGACTGTGTATTTGTGTGAAATTGGTTGAGAATTAGACACTTCGTACCCAACTTCGTTGTATTTCGAAAAGCAACAAAGTTGCATGCTTGGGGTCAAACTCGCCGGACATATTGCCTCATCGAGACCAATATGTGTATGCCCTACAGATATTTACTTTGAGTCTGTCCCGATTGTGATTTGTATAAGACAAGTGATGACATAGACATGACATGTGTAGAGAGGCGCCTAACTGAGTGTAGAGAGGGGCCTAACTATAGATATAAACATCTCGCCACTATTTCACGACGAAAAGCTTTAAAATCTTCACTAACCAAAAAAACTGAAATCTTAGTCATGCACAATTTTCCACAATCAAAAGACTGAATGAGTGGCGGATCCTATTATTCGAAAAAACTAAAAACCCAGAAAACTTGAACGCGACCCGCCAGCTGTTAAATCATTCTTTTACTAATCTGTACACAAAGCTATCTCCCAAAAAATATCCCCATCGACAATGCAAAGTGGCCTGCTCAAACAAAATTCCCGTCCACTCGGCTATATTTACCTCCGTAAATAACGCACAAAATAACTGAACAATGAGTATAGACTATAGAGAACACTTTCAAACAGGCCAGTAACAAAGCAAAGTTCTCTCTCCAGCCAAAAAGCGTATATCCAAAAAGTTTACTTCGAAACAAGTAGTAGGTTGGTTCGACTCCTTTATGAATGGTGGGCTCCCTCGGCCCCGCTTAACACAAATGTCACGGCGCCCCGACGAGCCGGAAAACTCTCTTTTCTTCCTGAATTACCGCACAAACGATACAAGCTAAAACAAACCTTAAAACCACTAAGAATAAAACACAAATCTGTCTACAGCTCCCGGGAAAATTTAAGGAATTTTCTACTTAACACAGTCGTTGGATTATGAGACGTGTTGCAGTTAACCAGGGTTCGCTTTTCATTGGTGTAGTCGGCGTCGAAGGCATGAAATCTTGCGTCTCCCGCGGCAAATTGTTTCCTCGCTCCGCGTGTTTGTATTTTATTATACATTTTTATTTCTCGATAACATTAGCTTAACCGACTTTTCATTGCCTCGCCTAGGGCTGCCGCTCGCGTTTTGTGTTGATGTCTTTTTATGGTTGCCTCTGAATGTTTCAACTGAACTTTTTCTTGTTGCGTGTTTGGTTTGCAGCTTACATTTTAAATGAGCTGTTGTAAGTAAATTAAAGTTGCTTGGAACATGATATGGCTTGATAATGTTGTGTTTTTGTAATTTTTACTGGTAATTACTGGTATATAGCTGTTATGGTTGTTTCATAGTGTTTCATAGGTTTTTGTGCATCGTTTCTTACATTAAAATTAGGGACTTCAGGGGACTTTTTTTTAGCTCCAAACTTTAAAAAATCAATGTCATTAAGTATGGTTTTTTCTTTTTTCTTACAAAGCTCAACTAAAATTACTTCAACATCTACGCTTTTTCAGTTTGATAAGCGACAAAATTGTCAATATTTTAAGAAAACTTGTGGCAAATAGTTAGAAAATTAGTGACTATCATCCATCAGAAATCACTTCGACACACCACCAAGGTCCAACCAAATCCTTTTCATGACCCCTAATCAAGTGCAAAGAGCGCGTTACAGCCCTAAGAAAAGTTGAGGCGAGGTAGGAATGTCAAAAACGTCGGGGCGCGAACAAATATGTGCTTTGCCGACGGGCCGGCTGCCTGCACCGCGGTTTAAACAGAGCTTAACCGACGTTTACAAAGCCTCGTAGATTTTCTGTTAGTTTTACTTTTTGTGAAATATTCTATGCGTTTTGAGAGTGTTTTAGATGAATGGTTTGAGTTGAGTCTTGGTTTTGATCGTGTTTTTGACAGTTATTGGTTAAGTTCACAGTTATTAGAAAAGTTTGTTTCGTGATTATAATTTGACCTGCCCACTACTGCTCAAATTAACCTTGACCACATACAGCTTACAGTTCATTAACGTCTCACCATGACACATCATCTTCAAAAATCATCAATCATCAATTATCGATCAAAACAAAAAAAAAAGACGTGTGGCACTCGGGGACTGCCGCGGTAAAGCTATTGCATTTGTTTTTTACGGGGGCTGTTAGGTTATTTTCGTTACGGAATTTCTGGATTCGGTCTCCACGCTCAAGGCCCGCGATAGAAGCTATGCAATAGCTTAAAACAACCCTGCTCACATTACAGTATAGACCTCCAATCTCCGATACACGAACGCTAAGCCACTAACCGTTTGTTAACCGATCATGGCACCGGGCCGCCTGGCGAGACCCCTCAACGGCATCCTTTGCATTTCCCTCCGCACTTTACCGGATTTTTTTCCGTTTTATTTACTTGGGCGCGAACGTTAGACGCCTCGGGCACCACTTACTACACTCGCCTTTATCCGGACGCTGTTGGTTGTGGCTTGATGTTTCGGATGCTCTGAAGTTTTCGACAAATTATGTGATTTGTTGTCCTGACTGAAACTTTGTGGATTCTTTGCTCATGTGTGTTTTGTTTTCATTCTTTCGATGGGTTACGTTTGGTTGGTTCGATTGATTGTTTCTTATTATGTTGTGGACCTTTGTTTGTAGGCAAAGATTAAGTATATGCTCCGTACCTACTCTTGGACAGTCTTTTTTTTTGGAGCACTCGCTCACTAGATTCTGCGGTTGATCTTTGTCAACGGTTCTCTCAGGTCACTGTCCATAAGTATATCTTGACAACTTATAATTGCTTTTGTAGTGTTTCGATTGCGGAGTCTTGGGTAAGTTTGATGAAAAGACATAATTGGCTCAAGTGGTTTCTTTTTAATCTTGCTAAAATTATATTGCATTATTTTGCATAACGTACTTAGATACCTACCTGTTATTGTAGCTTATCTTTAACAACAAATCATAGCATAAAATGTTTAATTTTCATTTTTTTTTTGTTGTCTAGCTCATTTGGGTCTCTTTATCATTCGTTCGGTATGTTAATTTCTTAAATCTGGTTTCTTTGTCATTAAAACTAAACAATTTATCATTTAAGTCACTAAACTAGGTTTAATTCTTATTTTTCTTTAATTGATGTTTAATTTTTTACAAGGTTTTCTCTGTTATATAGGTGCGATACTAATTATTATTGTATTTTTAAACATATAATGTCCAATTACGGTATTAAGCAGTAGGCAGTTCCAATCAACATGATCCTGGAATCGTACACAGATGGCAGTTCCGCACCTTTGGACGCGATAATGACGTATTAGTAATTAACGGAATTCTTACACTATCAGCTGGAGATAGATATAAGGTTGATAATAGGTTGTTTTTTAGTAAAATTTACTAACGCAACATAATTGTAGCAATTTTTGTCGATCTTCAGCAGCTTCAAGCTTCAATAGAATGAAAGCAATTCCTAGAAAAAGGACCGTTTTATTTATTCATTACTTCTAGAATTTAGCGATTTGAACGAAAATAGGTAGGTACAAACCAAACAAATAAATGCCTCTTTATCTTTATCTATAACCAAGCCGGTATAAACAACAAACACAAAGGTGTCTAATATAGCTACTCCAAGCTCAACTGAACTAAGCATTGCTTTTAAATTTTTCAACGGTATTAATACCAAAATTGAAAGAATTTTCTCAACAACCCAAGCACACACTGTCGCTCCAAACAAGTCTTACAAGAAAAACAAACAAAAAAAGCCTCAAAACAAACAACAAAACACTAGAGAAATCACAAATAAAACAATAGTTCAATCACAAGAGGCTGCAACGTAGGTTATCGGCCATTGTTATTAAGCCTTGCATGTCTCTGGTCCAGTTTCTCATCCAAAATCGATAGCAACCCCCCAGGGGTGCACCCCCGGTTGTTATATCTAGAGACGGCCACTCCTAATTCGTACTACGTACGTCGATCTTTCTCGTGTGTACTGTGTCAGGTGGAGATGTGGAGTTTTGTTCCTACGTCCCATGCTTGCCTGGTAGCTTGCGGTTTTGTTAAGAGTTTGATATTTATATGTTGGGTCGAAATTAACTTCTGTTAGTAACTTATTTATTGTCTTAGGTCTATGTTCACCAAAAATATGACAGCCTGGTTATCTTAAACGCATTTTTGTATGAGAACATGTCACAGTGACAGCTGGTTTCAGATAATCAGACGGTTATCTTTTCGGTGAACATGGACCTAAGTTAAATATTTGTATTGTTTAAAGTGTGTCTATAGTTATGTGAAAAAATTATATCAATGAGTGGTCAAACAAACTTACATGTCAACTTTTCGGAGTTTCCAATTTGGGTACTGTAAGAAATGACACTGAAACAAACTTGAATTTACTGTTTTTTGAAGTTCAGATAGTTTTTGTCGGATCATGTGATGACCATGCATTTGTAGAATTGATTCCGCGTGAGTTTTATGTACAAAAATATTTAAATGTATGACTTGTTCTCTGACAATTTAAACAGCTTGGTTAGGTAAAACATTTTGTCTTGTTATCTAAAATTTAGTTTAAAGTGCTTAGTAACCAACAGTTTTTTTGCATTCCTTTAAATTAATTTAAATTAACTAAGTATTTTAAGTGCTTATCATGAAAACTTAGTTAGTTTTAATTTGTTTGAACCTACAAATTGTATGCAATATCTACAAATTCTAGTTACTTAGTTATCTAGAATAAAAAAACCTTGTTTTGTCATGGTTAACCTGTTAAAGTTATATGCCACCGGTTAAAGATTGCGGAAATTCAGAAAATTACCTCTATTTTGGGGACACTTTTTGAAAACTGTAATTGCTATAGGTATGCGTCAAAGGTATGATTACCTAGTATCTATGTAGTTGTTTTGGGGGGGAGGGGGGGTAATACAAGAATTTCAATCAAAATATCAGTTGTTTAGCGGGAAAGCAGCAAACACGGGTTTCAAAAACATTTCTAGGGTTAACTTTCGTAATTTGGTACAGTTTAATGAACTTTAAGTATAGGTATCTGGGTTTTTTTTTTAAGAAACTTAAATTAAATTAGCAGTAGGTAGAGTTTTTCTTTCTTACTATGAAAGATTCACGATTTTGAATAAAAAAACTTTTGTAGACAACTTTAGGATAAAACTATTATAAAAATAATTCATGCTATTTATTTTCCTTTGCTTCGTGTAAAAAATAAAACATTACTTATCAAATTCAACCCTTTCAACATTAATTTAGAGTTAGACATTTTTTATTACTCCAATGTATCATAATAATTATTACAAAGGCATGTTCTCCACAGCTTTATTATACTAAGCCGATTATTATAAGCTTTATAATTAACGATTATTAATCAATCAAAATTAATTATACTGTCGTAACAAACTGCTTATAATGATATGAAACAGAGTTGTGTCTAAAAAATCGATAATCCGATGAGATTTAAAATCTCTTGTTCTATAGGATCGGTTTGGCAAACGGCCGCCGTCATTATCTAGCCGGGTAGCATTCTGAACTACATCGACCTCAAAAACTTATTACGATCCGCCCTACCCAGCTCATTATCTCTGGCCCATAGTCTCAATCGATACTACCTAACTACAAACACATACAAACTATTAACACACACAAACACAAAGTAAATGAAAGTCTACGCGTACCCGTAACCGGCGCGTCAACTTAAAACTTAATTATAATTAATTAATTCCAATTGGACGTTATCTCTTTCTAACACACTATATCTTGAATACATCCATCTCTGTCTGTCGCAAAGGCGAGGGTAGACGCGGTATTGTGTTTTCGAAGACCTTTTATCACGAGGCATTTTACGAAGTAGAGTAGTCGTTAGTTCGATTCCAATACGATTTTATTAGTCCTCCGATTTTAATTGGCAGCCTATTTTTTTAATTTTCATTTTTAAGTCTGCTACTTATTGGCGGTTTATTTTCATTAATATTTCGATGGGATGATTGAGAGAGGCCACTTAACAAAAGGTGGATGAGTTAGTGGAAATACTCTCATTAAAATTATGAAGTGATATAATTACAGACGCGGTTTGTGCATGAAAAAGTAGCGCTACAAAAGAACTGTTTTAATGTTTATGGAAAGTTGTTACAGAGGATAGGGTTCGATCTTTGTGGTTTCAGTAGTTAACGCCATTAAGGGGCCGGTGGAGCATGCGTTTTTCTTACAAACGTAATACCAAAATAATATGAAAATTAAAAATATTCTTAAGGTAGTGTGTATTTATTTCGATTGGATTATAGAATATCTATGTTCCCAAATATATATTTTGAAACGACAATGATATAAAGACGAGATATCGGGAATTTAAAATTTCAAAAAAAAATAGAAGAAATATTTATCTCATAACTCTTGTTTAAATTAGTGTTCATTCAAAATAAGGTTTCGGAAACCTAGATATTCTGTAATCCAATCTAAATAAATACACAGTACCTTAAGAATATGTTTGATTTACAAATTATTTTGGTACCTATTAAGTTTTTATGAACTTCGTATAGCTTACGTAACTTGGTAACAAAGTTAAAAGATGCATACCTACTTAATCAACTTAAACAAATATAACGAAACTTGCATCTTTTTGATGAGAGATCCTGTAAACTTTAGTATCATTTTAATAATCTTTCAATGATTAAAATAAGATTTTTTGCAGTGCATTTCTTTCTGTCTCGGAATTTTAAACTATTCATACTCTCATGAAATAATCAGTTTTGTTGAACGATTTTCCGCATGTAATAATATCAAGCCATTTCTATTTAATATCCTTGACACTAAAATGTAGGTCAAAAAACTACTTGGAACGAAGCAAAACAACAACATAGATCGCACAAAAGGGGGTATAAAAGCATTAAATCAGAACAAAATGGCCGTAGCGTCCTGAATGGCGTATAATTTAATTGTAATCATCACTACATCGGCCTGTGACGAGTATCAAGGAGATGCGACTAGAAGGGACCACCCTCAACCCCTTCACGACGACTTCAACCCCCCCAAGAAGGGGTTTTAACACCCCCCTCATTACCATATTTCATTTACTCAACGAAATTATGCTAATTACTTATATTGCTTTGTGTAAAAAGGAAATTTATAAGGATTAAACTTATACCCCCCTCCGCCCTGAACCGGTTGTACCCAGACATAACTAGTTTGGGCGAGTTCGGCGGATGAATTATTTAGAAGATGATTCTTTGAATTAAAAAATCGGGCGGTTCGAAGGGCTCCCGAATTCGCGTTCGCTTGATTATAATCGTACGCAATTAAAATTCAAATTGGAGAATTTTTTAATTTTGTTATTGATGACCCTCTTTCGCGGATGGATTGAACTGTGCGTTGTTGGGAACTTTTTTGAGAGAAGTTGAAAGCTATGCTTATCGGGAGAAAATTGCTTGTTTATTTTATTTTCGTATTTAGTATATGCATAGTGATAGAGTTTTCGTTGTTTTCAGTTGACTCAATTCAGATTACTAAAACTCGGCTAAGTGATCATCAGAAGCATAAAAATAATTGTTAACCTACCCTACAATACTACCTTATAGTTCTAATCTATTGCAATGTCATTCAGTTTAGCTGTAAGAATATTACCTAACCTTCTCAGACAGCTTCAAGGCCCTCGGAATCACATAGTTCTAAGAAACTCTCCGTCTTCAAAATACAGGGTGACAAGAAACAAACGGAATTTTAATCCACTCATTCATCAATATGTGCCATTATCGCATCAAACGCGCAAAATGTATGTGCAACTTACGAATTGAATTATAGTAATGAAATAGTCCGTTGCTTTGGGCTAGCGAGCGCCTCTGGCCGGTAGTTTCACAACTTATCCCAGCTAAGGCGAGTCCTTATTTAAATGTAAATTAGGTTCATTTCACGAAATTAATGTCGTGAACACCCCACCCCCGGCGAGCGGTGACCATCCTTCGTACACTTCTCAGTACAAGTCCTGTTAAACTTATTAAGTTTTATCATTGTGTCATGTTTAATGACTGTTTATGATCGCCGTTTTAATTTCTTCGTGTTTCTGTTCGTGATACTTTGTATTTAATATTTTTCATGGTGATTTGTATGTCGAAGTTTGATTAAGGTGCTCTCGAAAGGGTTTTAATTTATTTTAATGTGTCTCGTGGAGTGAATTGGATCGATTAATATTCGCGTATAACAGTACTACTAAGAATTAGTAAATTGCAGTTTTAATAAAGCGAATTGATACTAAATATTTCCAGAACCTTTTTGCTAAAAATTAACATGACAGGTTTTCCACTAGTCCTTCCTGATGTTTTTGTTTGTCCATACGAAATTGTACCAATAAGCACCG
Source organism: Xestia c-nigrum (assembly GCA_916618015.1). Classification (NCBI taxonomy): domain Eukaryota; kingdom Metazoa; phylum Arthropoda; class Insecta; order Lepidoptera; family Noctuidae; genus Xestia; species Xestia c-nigrum. The sequence continues at coordinate 6,660,097 of OU745258.1, read as the reverse complement.
ACGTTTTTGACTTTCCATATCGTTAGTCCACGCAAATAGTCACCAAGGTGGGCCTATCATTAAATAAACACCAGGCCTGCTCTGCTGATGTATGGGTATTTAAACTTTTCACCATCAGACATACATACGTTTTCTTCGATGCGTTGCTTCTAATGCAGACACGAGAAAAGGGTTTAATCAAACACCTATGCTCTGAACGAAACTCAATTTAGATGGCCACTCTAAGAAGAAAGTTATTTGCTTTTACCTTTTGAGTTTCGCACAATTAACTCACTCACTCACTCACTCACCTTCATACTTTCACACTACTTCTAACTCAGATCCTCTAAAAACTACACTCATAGTCACACTACTCCGAGGGAGTAATAGCTGCTCTATGATTATATGGACAGACGAGTCATTACTCCTGTGTAAGTGTTGTTGCGAATTGCTAATGTTGTGCCTTCACAGTTTTACACACACAAATTAATCGTTACTTTAACTTCAATTACTGTTTTGGGGCGCTCACCTAATGGCTACATTATGTACGTGTGTGTTGCGAAGTTGTAGGAGCTCTATTGAATGTTTTTCGTGTGGTTCTGTAGATGTGATAAAAATAATATAAGTAGTTGGTTAGCACTGTTATTGAATTTCTTGAATTAGGGTGATGGCTGAAAAATGTGGATGAAAGATGCTGTTTTGACCCACGATAGTATGGTGTAAGTATGACCGTGAACTGGTTCAAAGCGATATAGCCATGATGATACATACTGTTTGTAAGCTCTTATTAAACGAAATACTTCTAGAGGAGTAGCTGGTGTATGTTAGGTATCTATTAAAGGGGACTGCAGGAGCTTAATTAGCAACTCTATTTGTGGTGGTTCAAACTTCGTTTGAAATGCTCTTAGAATAAAGTTCTAATCAGCTTGAACTACAAAGTGGTTGTTACGTCAGTCACTGCGGGCTGAATAGTGCGAAATGAGTGGTTTCGATCGATTTACAAAAAGTTATTGATTGAACTAAAAAGATTGAACATTGCTAAAATGTCGCTTGTAGAATTATTTGGCAAAAATATCAGAATGATCGCATGTATTTTAGTATGGTTTTTACTCGTTAAATATTTTTTTATAGATAAGTTTAAGTTTGTGATTTAGGTATATCGAGTAAAATTAATTGTATTATATTTTCAAAAAACTATCATAATACTAGCATAATGAAGAATATCATATTTTATAAATGGTTTTATTTCTTGCAGTGAATACTATACTGTCAGGCATTATAAAACTCGCGTTTAGCTCTTGTGGAATTGTCAGATAACACGTTATTAAACGACTACTTAGCAGGACGTTTTAAGCAGTGGCGTGCCTAGGGATAAACAATACGGCGAGCTCATTAGGCAAGCAGACTGTTCAGAAACCCTTACATCATGAAGAATGATGTTCTATGGGCAAGCCAAGCTTTTAGCCTTGTATAAAGGGTACCGAAGCCATTATCATTATAAGCCTAAATTGTCCCACTGTAGGCCTACGTTCCCACCATCCACTTTTCGCGATCGTGTGCAATTGTAGATAAACCCTTTGACAAAGAGTGCAGCTCATCCTGCCGTCTCTTTCTGGGCATGCCGCGTTGTTGTTTCCTGCTATTTGGTGAGATGTGACTAGCCTAAATAAATTTCAATCTATTATGCTGTAAGACCCGCATCAGCTATTTGGGTTTTAAGCCATACAGGTTAAATAATCTGCTAGTACCTAACACTCGAAAAACAAAAAAAGTGAAAAATAACTTCAGAAAAAACGCTTCAGAAGTCGGTGACCTTTTTTTGGTTGATTTAGTTTTTTTGTCACGGACTTCTGAAGCGTTTTTTCTGAAGTTATTTTTCACTTTTTTAGTTTTCTCTGAAGTCGGTTTTATTTTTTGTAAAAAAGTTTTTATTTTTCACTTTTTAGTGGTTCACATGTGCTTACCCCTTCACAGCGTACCGGCGTGATTTTAGGTTATGAACTGGTGTAAACAATAGACAGATATGAGATTTCGGCAATCCCAGTACATTTGCTATCATTTATTGAGGAGTTCCGTTGCATGTCCGAAGTTCTTCATCAGATCTTCATCAAATTGAATTGGGATCACTTCGAGAAAGTACAATTCCTAAAACTACCCAAACCGCTTCTAGTGTGCCTATAAAATGTGAAGAATTCTCTCTATTTCTCCAGAATCCCATCATCAGCTACTGATTTGATGATTATAAGACCACACAGGAAACACCAGCTTTCAAATAAAATAAGAACGATCAAAATCGGTTCACCCAGTAGAAAGTACTGAGGTAACAAATATTTTCGAAATCGGGTGTATTTTACACATGTGCGTACCCCCTCAGAGCATACAGGCGTGATGTTACGTCATAATATAGTATAAACAGTGAACCTACAAGCGATGGCAGCAATCACTGCAGATTTGCTGTGTATTTTTGAAGAGTTCCGTTGTATATCTCCGAAGATCAGCATCAGGTCTTCAGCAAACTAAAATGGGACCAAACGGGAAGCACCAGGTTTCAAACAAAAAAAGAACCATCAAAATCGGTTCACCCAGTCGAGAGTACTGAGGTAACAAACACAAAAAAAAAAAAAAAAAAAAAATACAGACGAATTGATAACCTCCTCTTTTTGGAAGTCGGTTGAAAAGAAGTAAGGGTTGATGAATAAAAACAGTATTTTCGCAGCGTTGCAGGCTCAAACAAAATTCTCTAAAGCAAAGCAGATTTATTTAGCGTCTCATTTAACGTTTTTGCGTATAGAAGAGAGGTGTTTACGCTGAGAAACCGCGACCCTCAATGGAAGCCGACACAAATAGAAGAGGTCTAACTTTTTGCATTGCCGACATTCCGAACGAAGTCGGTGTCACTAAACAAATGGGTACAGAAGGTTCAGGTCCATGCTAGGGAGAAAAACACGCACACCTACACCCACTTCATAGCCAATTGGTTAAGTAAAAACACGTGGTTGAATTTGGACTGATTTAGTGACTGTTTTTCTTTGTATTCAAGTTAGTTGAATGTTCATGACCACCCACCAAATTCCCTTTTTGTTTTTTTTTTTTTAGGATGGGAAATCATCAAATGACTTCTCCCACTCTGGACGGAGCGGGAGGGAGTGTCTGACTCTTACTGACTAAAACCCAACCATGTTCCTTCCTCGCCCTTTATGGTCCGGGGCCGCGGTATCTCTTTCGAACAGGCCCGCAACCCCGGCAGGACCCACCATATTCCCTGGAGTTAACTTAAATCATCTGGCTTAATTCACTCAGGTGCATTAAGTATACTAAACAAGATGGCTAACTTGATTAGTGCAAATATATTTAGGCAAAGACAACTTGTGGCGGAAAATGAATTATGACCGTTTGACATGGAAAATATATTATTTTATGTACTCGTATGTCACACTTTAATCTTCATAAGAAATCTGCCAAATTAAATAGTATATGTATTCAGCCGATCCACATCATTGATGGCAATTTGGTTCTCTCCTACCGTAGTATAGTACAGTTTCAAGAGAACTCAAGGCTAAAATCTATTCGTATTACGTTACCACTAACGTGCGGTTTCTACTATACGTGCCTGCTTTCACTTGTTGGTTGGAGCTGGCCTTCTGTTTTATTCACTTACTGACTTTCTGTCGGTGTTTTGAGCACTTTCGCACTCAGTGCACAGTGCTCCGTATACCGTAGTCCGTACTCACAACTCACAAGGGGATGGAGTGTTGAGTTCACTGTCACATCTGAACGCTCATTTTCATTATTGAGGAGTAAGTAGAGAGTTAAGCAGTGATTTGATTTCGTTTTATAGGGTTTCCTAGTGTTGGTGTGTTGTACCTAAAAGGGAAGACCCTTTTAGGTACTGCCTTGTTGGTCTAGTGAGCATGAGGTCCTGGGTTTTATTCCTGGGTTGAGCAAAATGTTATTGGGTTTTTCAACAGGAATTTCCGAGCAGCAGCAAATTCATCGGCATCATCATTCTTGTGCCCTAATACCAATTTATTTGGGGTCATCGCAGCGTCTTCTTCTTTCATAGTTCTCTAATTAAATTGCCAGACTTAACTGGCAATGGGCAGGTCACATTGCTCGCAGAACGGATGGCCAACGGGGCCGAAAAGTTCTGGAGTGGCGACCGCGAATCGGAAGACCGTGCGTTGGAAGACCGGACTAGGTGTACCGATGACCTGGTGAAGGTTGCGGGAATCCGTTTAATGCGAGTCGTTATTCATCATCTCAGCAGTCACCTTCTTTAAAGCCATATCATCCTCCTCCACACAATCCATTCTTCATCATCCATTTCTTTGGTCTTCCTCTACTCTTCTAGCTATCCTTTATTAAAATTATGAAACAACTAGCGTACGTCACGCGGTTTCACCCGCGTTTTCCCGTTCCTGTGGGAGTACGGAGATGAAATATAGTCTATATTACTTGATGATAATTAATGTAACTATCCATGGCTGAAAGATTTAAATTTCCATTTTCTTTTTTTCTTTCCATTTTCTTGCTTGACCAAAAAAATGATCGCAATGTCGGGAAAAACAAGTGCAGTTCGGAGGTGTTTACAACCTTTATGTGGAGTGTTTATGTGTGAGTGTAGTTCTAATAATCAAAAACAATATGTTTTTAACATAAGAACAAAGTATTATTACTAGATAAAATATTAATCGCTTCATTAAAAGCTTATTATCCAATAAATTGAGGTTGAACCCTCACGAGCTAATTAACAAACACTTGAGAGAATTTATTAAAACACCTGTTTTCTCTTAGAAATAATTATCGCATAGGTGATTATTTGAATGAAAATAAGGGCAAATGAGGTGTTACGATATACAGGGTGTAAACCACCTCATCACAAAGCCGTTAACCAAGCATTCTGTACATCAAACTAAGTAACTTTACTCAAAAAATATGGCTGAGAAACAACTTTTTTTGAGGTTATAAATCATGTTTTGTGGTAGAACTCTATGTAACACACTTAAAACATTGTGCTGATGGATGGATTGAATAGTACGGGGGTCGTGGAAGTGTTTAAGAAAATCAAAAACTTACAAAAAAAACTTGTAAGTATTTAAAAAAAACTTGTCAAAAAGTTTGACCCCCCATATCTCCGTAACTAGAAGATTCCCAGGTATGGTGTAGAACAAAAAAAATATCGCAATGATGGGGAGAACAAGTGCCTTTCGGCTTCGTGAAGAGGTGTTTTACACCCTTTATGTTTGTCCCTCTCATAGAGAGAAGGCCTATGTCCCAGCAGTGGGAATATTAATAGGCTTGATGATGATATATGATAAAAGATTTCTTTGCATTTTAATGTTGTAGGACCTAATCCTACTTCCTACTAATATTATAAATGCGAAAGTTTGTGAGGATGTATGTTTGTTACTCTTTCACGCAAAAACTGCTGAACGGATTTGGATCAAATTTAGCACACAGATAGTTTATTACCTGGATTAACACATAGGATACTTTTTATCCCGTTAATAAGATCCCGTGGGATAATTTCAAACTTCACGCGGGCGAAGCCGCTGGCAGAAGCTAGTAATATATAACATGTAGTATCATCTAATCATTTTGAGGAGCTCGTGGCTAAATAACAACACCCTTTAGGTTAAGCCGTGCTTGCTTAGGTTTCTCTGTGGATGGGTAACCAACCAGCACATATACCGAGTTTTCTCCATGCCTCGGAATGCACGTTAAACCGTTGGTCCCGGCTGTCATTTGTAGATCTTTCACAGTCGTTACAGGTAGTCAATAACCAGTCTTACCAAAGGGTATCGTATTACTCAGTACTAACTGGGTTGTGGAGGTCAAATAGGCAGTCGTTTCATATAAAATACTGGTATTCAGCTGCCCCACCAGGGTACGCAGATTATGATCATCTGGTAATTTAGTGCGACCTTGACTCGGTTATTCCGGTGCAGCACGACTTTTACTTTCATACTTTTCTAACATATCACAACATCACGACAGTACTCCCTGATAGTTTTTTTTGGACGCTGGACATTACCACACAGCGCCACCTAGTGCCACACTAAACAAAGCTTGTTAATATATACTTTTTGTGTGTGAATACGTACTTATTATACATATAAACATCCATGACTCGGAAACAAATGTCCATGCTCATCACACAAACATTAGCTCCTACCGGGATTAGAACTCAGGACCGTAAGAAGTCACTACCACTACGCCATTCGGGTCGTCAAAGTAAAGTCAACTTAAGTAGTACAGTGCCTTCTAGTACTCCTACACCCACATTTCACATGTTTGTTTAAGTCCCATGTGATAGGGGGCAACCCTATTGCCATAAACGGGGCACAAATCTAGACTCAGAAATTCCTGACCCGGAAATTGAATCCAGCAATACATACTTTTCTATTAACCATCAAAATACAATCTACCCGAGGTGGGTAGATTATCTTTCAGAAATTTGGTCCAAATAAAAGAGCAAATGTTCTATTACCGAAGCGGCGAAGAAAAACAGTAGACAATCAAAAACACCGACATTACTAGGTGAAATAAAACAAAACACAAACTAACACATTAATCGCGATATTACGATCGCGATCAGTTCTCGACGCGATATGAAAGGGTTAGCTTACCCCTACGGCACATAATTACACACTCACACACTCACACACCTACAACACTACGATAAAACAACGCAACTACTTAGCATTTTCAAATTAAATACACTAATCACTTGTATAAACGCACTGTGTACGAATAGGCGGGAAGGATCGATATTTTCTATGTGTGAGTTAGTGATTATAATGAAGGGTAGAAGGGTGATATTAAGTGGCTCTATTCGTGTACCCCTTGCCGCTACTCGCTGTGTAGTCATGCTTTCGCCACTTCATACTTTGAAAGTGATAATTTTGAATTTTTAATGCTGTTTCTAGCTTTGATTTGTCTTTAATGGCTCTTATTGCACCGATATTAGGTTCATGTTTGTTTTTTTTATTATTATTTTACTGCTGTCTACTATCTAGCTCATAATTAATATTGTCTATCTTCGTAATTATATTATGTTTTATTAAATAAAGTACATTATTTACATACTATAAGGTCTCTTTAGTTGTAATTAATTTTAGAGTATGTCGAAGTGACCCTGAACTTAGGCTCTTCCAAGAATGTAAGTAATATGGAATCCCCTTCTACCGCAGCTACTCAACTGTATGACAAACAAAACTATACTTAATCGTACCATATTAGGAATTTTGAAGCACCAGTGTTCAATCCTCTTTTGTGTATTTAAAACTGGGGCAAACTGAAGCGATGATTCATCAAAGCTTTTGGAAACTCAACGGTAATATTTAGAAAACGTAAAATTATTTTTCCGAAAAGTTTAACCTACATTTCACTCCTACACTCAAAAAACCAACCGTACCACACTCATACTGGTTTAACATAATCAACATCGATAATTTCGTGCCGTCGAGCCCACTCGAAAATTCAGAAAAAAAGTCCTCCAATCCACCGATCGATTAATTAGCGATATTACATGTAGAACCATCCATCTGTCGTAATTAGCCGATCCCTTTCCCAGCGCAAAAATAATGACGCACCCCTAAAACACTTTCTTTTTTTTTCATCATTTTTAATCCAATTTGCCGAGGATTATGTACGTAATTATATTTTTCCAATTGCCCCGTTCGCTGGCTGAAATTCGTTCGCTTGATTGCGAAACGAAAAATCCGATGTTGATTAGGCTTTTTAAGCTCTGATTGTGTGGGTGTTAATGTGTGTGTTTGTGTGTGTGTCGTATGTGGAGTTACGTCACTATTTTATTCGTAAGCTTCAGGTAAATCCTTTGGGTTGAGGTACTTCCCTCTTCATTCTTAAGAAATGAGTTCATAATAAGGAAAGTCACGGTCATTGAAATTCAACGGCATAGAAAAGGTTAGTCATTGACCTATTGACATTTAATAAACCTAGCTTGTCCTTAGCCGAATTCAGTTGGGGTCGGCGCAGGACGCCTTTTTCATCCATACTTACATCTCTATTACTCGTCATCATCAGACACCTCCATTCTTGCCATAAATATTATCCATTATATTGTTCATCCATCCTTGTGTCTGCTACTCCACTTCAAAGCGCGTATTTTGCGTAAGTATGGGCTTAATCCACCACGCGGTCCCAGTGTGGGTTGGTAGATCATGTCACATGTCTTCAAAGTTTTGTTCTAGATTCCTCACGATGTTTTCCTTCACCGTTCTTAATTACTTTAATAGACCTCTTATCTTCGCAAGAAAGGAGTTCATGCCATATCATTTACCAAAGACTACTAAAGAGTATAAAACACTTTTCCATAGTAGAGAGAGATATCAATAGATGGCCTTATATAGAGTGACTTCTTGTTTGACCTCCTTTACGAGTACATTTTGAAGGAAAAGTGCATCCATCGCTTACCTAAAAGCTAAACAATTTCAACACCACGTGTGATAAAAATAGGTAATTATCCAACAATACTAAGAAATTGTGAGTGACGCCGACATCTTGGCGACACAAGTCGTCATGTAACCGCAACATTTTATTTTTATACCTTATTAATTGTTTTTAGAATCGATCATTAGAAGTTTTACTTTGTACTTATAATGCAAGACATAATAATTGCATTCTAATATTTAAACCTTTAAAAACATGTTTTTTTATAAAACATCTGCAGTGCAAGTACGTATTAGGGTTCGATAGGACTCAATTAGATTTTGACGGTAATCTCGATAAAATGAGTTTTTATGGAGTAAAAAAACTCTTCATCGAGAATAACTGTCAAATTTATCTAATAAATATCGAGATTTATCTAACAAATATAATAATATCGAGACTTCTCGAATCCTACGTACTTGCACTGCTGGTACGCATGGCGACTGATTAAGCTATACAAACCAGTTAATAGGGATCCATCATTGTACGGGAAATCTATACAAAGCGAGGTCATGTTATACTGGAAATGCTTAGCTCGATGTGTGGCTATGTGTACTCTGGTGGAATTAATTATTTACAGACGCCACACCAGCACATCAAGCTACTACAATCTGTCAAAAGAATTTCAACTTCATCGCTGGAACATTAGGCTCAAGCTTGGTTGGGAACATATTTAATCTAATGGGATCTTTATGTATGGTCACATTTTTTTAAAGACCTTCTAAATAAACAGTTATTAAGCATACCTAATTATTATGCTGCAAAAAACTACAATAAAAAATGTAAACGCTCATAGGTCCCCCTTCTAAACATTTAACCTAAGTATAGTAAAAAATAAAAGCTGTTTTCCACGAGCTCACACCCACCCTCACCGCAACTCGGTCTAGTCTAAGCTTCACCCCATAGACGCCAATTTGCGGTCATTTTATTTGCACAATAACAAACCCGCTCAATTTTCTTCGCTCCAACTTAAACAGAAAATAGTTATTTTAAAGAACTTAATCGGTTTACCCTGAGGGCAAACATTTATGCACTAGTTTATTATTATTTTCATTACTTCTTTGCAACTTAGTAGCTTGCCGATACAATTTCATTTGTCCATCCATACATCAAACTAAACTTAGGGCCAGTTCCACCGGTTCCGGATAAAGTGTCGGTTAGTTATCTGATAGTTAATACTATCTACCACTTAAAGGCTGGTTATAACTAATACTTTATCTACCAGATATCGCTATCCGACACCTGTGAAACCAAAAGTGTTAGTTTATCTGGCAGATAAGTTCTTAATAGGCTAACCGACACTTTATCCGCAACCGGTGAAACTGGCCCTTAATATAATAAAAGAGGAAGGATTCGATTTTTGTTTGTGTGTTTGTTACGATTTAACTCAAAAACTCCTCAACCGATTTTAAAAATTCTTTCACCACTACAAAGCTACATCTTTACCGAGTAACACAGGCTATAAATTGTATTGATATCATGCAAATTAACCGAGCTATCAAAAGTTTTGCGAACGAAGTCGCGGGCGTAGTGCAAGTTTATAAAACTAGAAGTTTGTTTGTTTGTTACCTTTCTACGCCCAAAACCACTGAACCGGTCACCCTGAAATTTTGCATATACGTTGTCAGGTATACAGAAACATACATGGGGTACCATTCATCCCGAAAAACAATACTGTTCCCGAGGAAAACAATAATAACGTTGTTATCTATACTAATATTATAAAGCAGAAGAGTTTGTTTGTTTGGTTGAACGCGCTAATCTCAGAAACTGCTGGTTCAAACTGCAACATTCTTTTTGTGTTCGATAGTCCATTTATCGAGGAAGGCTTAAGGCTATATAACATTACGCTACAGCCATAAGGAGCGGAGCAGGAATGAAAAATGTTGCAAAAACGGGGATTTATTTTCCTTTCGTTTTTCTCTCTTATGTGACGCAGACGAAGTTGCGTGGGTCAGCTACTGATATTATATGGCGCCACGTGTCTTTCGAATTCATCATCTGCCTAGCCTTTTCCCAACTATGTTGGGGTCGGCTTCCAGTCTAACTGGATGCAGCTGTATATCAGTATTTTATATGATGCGACTGCCCATCTGACCTCCACAACCCAGTTAATACTAAGAAATACGATACCACTTGGTGAGACTGGTGTCAGACTTTTGGGGCCACTGACGACTACCTGTAACGACTGTCAAAGATGGACAAATGACACGTATCTTTCGAATTGTGATTGAATTATATTATAACAAACAGAGTTCAACCCGAATTGGTTGTCAAATTCTAAATTAACGCGAGCGAAGACGCGGTCGAAAGCTAGTTATTTATATAATTTATTTGCAACTTAGTATTAGCTTGCCGATACAAATTCTTAATAAGCAAATATTCTTAGTATAACCTGGCTAAATGAAGTCGTATTGATTGGGACGGTAGTTGTATGGTGGCAGGGGCATCTTAAACGGGTCGCGTTGGCCAGTTAATAGCAAGTTATTGTCATTAACGCCCCGGCTAGGAGCTATGGCTGGCACCTCCGAATTAATGGTAGTTTCCACTGTCCGAGCCGTGGAATAAATAATTAAGTTTTCTACCGATACTGGAGATATTACTACTGTTTTAATTTTGAGTATGGGTTTTGTTTAGTTTCTATTTGATTAATGCTTTTCCTACAAATACATTTTTTTTGCGGGCGTAAGGGCGGTGTTGCTTCCTGCATCCAAGTCTTCAAAAAAGCTTTCATTTTGCATAACATTTATTTAGTGTAACAGTTTGTTGGTTTGATTCCTGTACTCTACAGTTTCACGAAAGTTATTTGGGACTAACTGTTTTTTAGAAACCTTTAGGCTGTCGTGTTGATCAATGAATGTGACTGTCGTTGGTACAGAACCTTCGTTTGTTTTAAAAGTCTTAACTTTTTTTGAATGCTCCAACACATTTTGAATTTATCACTAGTTGTCCATTTGTAAGTCTTGTAGTCTGACATCCAGTCTTACCGAAGGATATAAAACAGTGCCGGGGCTGTGGGACTGTTCGAAAGAGACACCGCGGCCCCGGAACGTAAAGGGCGAAGAAGGAACATGCAATGGATGGGTTTTAGTCAGTAAAAGTCTGACACTCCCTCCCGCTTCGCCCAGAGTGGGAGAAGTTATTTGATGACTTCCCATCCAAAAAAAAATAAAAAGGGATTTATAACAGTGCTGTAGTGTGTAGCTCAGAAAAGCAATCGCTCCATCTAAAATACTGGTATTCAGCTGCATACGGTTAGACTGAAAGCCGACCCCAAGATAGTTGGGAAAAGGGTTGGCTAGGCTAGATGATGACGTCATCCCTTTATTCAAAACTTTCGTCCCGGCCATTCCCGTGCGACATTGGACCCGCACTACTATAGGACCCGCTCTGACGTGGCGATCTCGCCCGCATACTTAGGACCATTAAGCATCCGCCTAATGAGAGCCACTGCCGTCTACACTCACACTTAATATGGTGTGTCTGTATTGTTTGATGTCCCGATAGTCGTGTAAGTACTGTATAGTTTTGCGAAAGTGTGAAATTTTGCGCTAAAGTGATGGTACAGTATCGATATTTTTTTTGGAAAGTTTATCGATACTATTAACAGTCGATAGGGCAGTAGTGGAACAGGTGTCTTGAGTTTGAACACAGGCAGGCCCTTGGCTGAGTGGAGTTTTTATCACATTAGATATTTTAGTTTTTTTTTTTCATCTTAAAGTGTTGAAAGAAAATATCATCAGAAAAAAGGTGGAACATGGCCCAGTTTACAGAAGATAGAGAGGGAGTAGGCCTGTCCCCAACAGTAGAAATTTACAAGCTGATTATGTGTAAACAGTCGATTATTTTTAACGGAATCAGCCTTTTACAGCCTTTATCTACCCCAATAAGTCAAGTTTCAATCTTACTTAACCCCTCTTAACCCTGACTTTAAAAGTAATGCCCTCATTTGGAAATCGTCAGAATACTTTCTCGAAAAGATATCGATATCGGTTTCGACTAAGAATCGGGCTTTAATGTTAAATCGAAGATAAAAGGTATACTTTGGTCAGTAATATGAAATACACTGGGAATAGTGGAACTAGTAGAAGTAGAAGGGCAAAGAAACTATGAATGGACTTTGTACAGGGTGATATGGCGAGAAAAGAGGAATCTGATGAGATAACGAGTATTAAAAAAGTAAATACCATCCGAATAGCGCAGACGGTGATGCTGCCTTACGTTCTTTGAGTCGCGAGTTTGAATCCTGCTAGGAGCAAATATTTGTGTGATGAGCATGGACATTTGTTTCCGACTCATGGATGTTTATATGTATAATAAGTATGTATTTACAAACAAAAATTATCTATGTAGTGTATCAACTATCTGGTGTCCACGACACAAGCCTTGTTGCTTAGTGTGGCACTAGATATTAGCGCTATGTACAATGTCCAGCGATATATATTGTTTTATAGAAGAAGAAAACATGCTGCGTTGACCCCAAATAACTAATCCAATTGTGTATTTTATACTAGCCGATGCAAGCGGCTTCGCCTGCGTAAAAATATATACAAAAACCTTCCTCTTGAATCACTCTATCTATTAAAAAATTCGCATCAAAATCTGTTGCGTAGACTTAAAGATCTAAGCATACATAGGGACAGACAGACGCGGCGAGAGACTTTGTTTTATAATATGCAAAGATAAGTAATAGTGATATTACGTTAATATACAATTATTTCAATTACTATGATGTGGCTTGATACATTTTGGCAGAACGAAACTCAAATTAAGGTGTAATCTTTATCATTTGCCATTCAAGTTCGCGTGACCCATCACACTCACACGCCTGCCGCCTGAAGGCAATTACTCATATATCCATTGCGCTATCACTACTGCTTTGACAGTAACTCTTTAATACAATTGCAGCATTGGTAATGTTACAATTTAGTTTGTCGTGTTTTTTAATTGAATTTGTTATGAAAATGACGTAAGGATAACGAAACTGTCAGCTTACTGGCATTTGAATGTCTCGATAATATGTTTTAAACAATAAATAATCCCAATAAAAGGTAGGTTTCCTATAATGTCTAAGGTTTATTTTCCTACAAATTTGAAATAAGCATCACATTTAATTACTACAGTATCCAGTTCCTATCGATAAACTCAAATCATGTACTTCGATTTCCTCACGATGTTTCCCATCACTATGCGATAGTGATCACTGGACTAGAAAGACTAATTCTTTGAGTTAGTTAAACAATGAAATGCTATTTTCCAAATCTAACTAGCAAAGCTTATTAAAACGCAATTACCGATCACAATCACACAAAACGTACAAACGAAAAAATATCACGAAAATAATACACTGCATTTTTACACTGACACACACACACACACAAACAAACAGTCTCCTTGAAATATTGCGTTAGTGTGGTACCCTAATTGCTTTTGTCATTAATAGTCGCGAATACTTCTTACTTGTGTATCGTACAATTAGTTATAATGATGTATAATTAGCTGGTTGTGTCGGTCTTTGTGTATGAATGTGTATGTGGGGTGTGTGTGTGTGTGTGTGTGTTTAAATGCTCGCTCGGGAATGTTGCCTACTTACGTTTGCGGGTTCGTTTGTAAGCTTTAATATAGTTAGGTAATGTTGTGTAATATGTGGAATTAATGTATTTGAGGAAGTGTTAGTATCTATCGATTTTATTAATTTGGAAATGGACGCATTAGTTTTTGTTAGATCAAGCAATACTGTTAAGTGATTAAGTATTGCTTGATCTTTGCAAAATTACTCGTTGTCTCAATAACTAGAATTATTATAAATCTTTCCCGCGTTAAACTCTGACATTCACTTTCCTCGAGTTTTCCTTACGTAGAAAAAGATTATGCTCATTTTCAGTAACAGTACTATTTATATAAAAATGTGCTGTTTTATTTTTAAATTTTGACACCAATCTAGGCGGCTCCTGCTGTAAGTAAAAACGTGCATCAGATATGAATAGAGCCATAATACAAAATTAAATAAATAAATGTAATAGACACATTTACCAAACTACTTACACACATCACATCATACTAAACCATTACTTCATTAAAAAACACACACCGCGAAACTACACAAGTATTGGTAACAAAACAAACCTGGTACACGCTAGTGATGCACAATCAGATCCAATATTTACAGTATCGATACAACAGGATGCAATATTTCGATATTTTTGATCGATACAAAAGTACAGGTATCTGAATGAATAGATTGTGTTGTGCTATATTGTCTTAAATTGTATGATAAGTAAAGTCAAAAGAAGAAAAAGGAGTTACAAAGAAAAACTGTTTTTTTTTACTCTAAGAAGGATTACTAATAGGACGTGACGATTGCTGCAATTATGTACATTGAATCAATACAATACGACCTAGACATGAAGATACGATACTATTCAACATTTGTACATTCGGATCAAAGCCAGTCGATACGAACCTCGAATCGAATCACAAAGTTGCGAGTTCATTTCAAATCAAAGTATCGATACAAATCCCAAGTTTTGTGCATCCCTAGTAAACGCCATTAATGCTTAAAGGCTAAAGGCCATTGCACACTGAACGCGTCGCGAACAATACCGCGATAAAATATGCAACGCCTCCGCGCGATCATAATCGAAACGTAATTAGCTGATAATGCATGCGACGCGATCGAACTCAAAACTTAGATATAGTGTCCTATAGCGTACAATGGAAGGTCATGGTTTATTTAATGGTGGCAACTACTGGAATATTTATCTTCTAAGATCTAGTCTATAACGGACGCGTAGCGACTAGTACTACCATACCTAAGCAGTATATACTTATTTGAAATTAAAACTTCTTTAGGCGCGATGAGCACTTTCTGGGTGAACAAAAGTCATGGAACTCGCACTATCGTCACCGAACGCTTTCATAAAACGGTTAATCAGAATCGGGTCCATATTGGCTCACCTAAAGTTCTTTACCCGAAATTGTTCTTCCTAATGATTTGTAATCCGAATGATCACTCTTCCTAAAAATTTTCATCCTAAAGTTTCCATTCATACTATTCGTAGTGCTACCGCCGATGTTCATAACATTCATGTTTCCGAAAATTCTAATGAATTATATCAATAATGTAAACATATTTAAACTCCTACTGTTTTTTGTAATAATAACGCTTTTATCCCTAAACATTGTCTTGGGGGCACTATGAAAAAAATACTTTTCGCGACCAA
This sequence comes from Xestia c-nigrum, assembly GCA_916618015.1. Lineage (NCBI taxonomy): Eukaryota > Metazoa > Arthropoda > Insecta > Lepidoptera > Noctuidae > Xestia > Xestia c-nigrum. The sequence continues at coordinate 6,644,441 of OU745258.1, read as the reverse complement.
TTTCGACGTAGTTGGTGACAGTTCTAACCTAACCTTACCTATGGATCCCTTCCACATCGTTTTACAACAAACGGTTAGTAGGAGACAAAAAACACCTAAACACTTTTAGCCTTATATTTAAGTGTTTTATACGATAGAACCGAGAAAAAAAGAAAACTAAACAACAAATATATGACTTTGAATAATAGTGTATAAGATGGTTATGTTGAGAAAATATAGGAAAACAGATAAAAAGTATAATAGCTTGTTTATTGCTACTGACATTATGAAGTTGAATGCTTCCACGAAAAGACGTCCTGCTGGACATAGGCCTCCCCTGAGTGTCGCCACATTGACCGGTCCCGTGCGACTCGCATCCAACGGAATCCAGCAACCTTCACCAGGTCATCGGTCCACCTAGTGGGAGGTCTTCCAACGCATCAGCTTCCGGTTCGCCACTCCAGAACTTTTCGGCCCCATCGGCCATCCATTCTGCGTGTAATGTCTGCCCTGCCAACTGCTACTTAAGTTTGGCTATTCATGGCTACGTCGGCTATTAGGTATACCTAATTGAGTAGAGCTCTACTCAACCTTTAGAAGATTACAGGCGTTATGTTATGGTATGTAAAAGGAAAAAGACTTCAGATATAAATACACGTTTAAGTGTAATAATATAATAATTAAGTACAGTTATACTCGTGCTTCGTTCTCGAGATTAGTAACCTGAAATAATAAACCTATTACTTATTTACACATGTAGTATCACTAAGGATTCACCACATAGCACTGTATTTTGAGAGATAAGAGGGTATTCTTTTTTTTTTTTTTTTGTCTTTGCGAGGTAGTCGTGCCCTAAAACTCCGCTTGCCATTCACGTTACAGTGCTTCACCACAACACATTTCTTTATAATCAGTACGGACTAAAAGTGTTTTTATAGTGTTTTGCTAGTGTATTATGACAAAACCAAAATGCCGAAGAGGAAGCGTGACATTGACATCGACATATGAACCAAGAAGTTGCGTGAACTGGAAATAAAATTGAAACGTGTGAAGCGACAACGTTCAACGTTCATCCCGTGAGGACTCCGAGCTATCTGCGCATAGCTATGAAGGTATCTTATCTGTTATTGCTACTTAACAAATGTCGGGGCCGTCCAGTACATAAACAAAGGTTCGTCTAATTCACGGGAATTTGACTCATACCTACCTACTTTTTATTCGAACTCGAACAGTACAAAGGGCTGTTTATATCGTTATCTATGGTGCGTTCAATTCAATGGAATTGCAACATCTACCATTCAGTTAAGGAAAGACGTTCAATTCAGTGGAATTGCAACCTTTTCTCTTTGACTTGCAGCAGCGGAAAATTCAATGGATACCTTCTCGGACAATATAGCAAGACCTAGACTGGCATCAGTTATACAGGCCGTCTCGTCAGACGAGACAACGGAGTCGCACGCGCATTCCCGCCGACCCCTGCGCCGTCCCCCCGACCCCTGCGCCGTCCCCCGCGCCGCAACCACGGGCGCTATCGTTGCCACCGCCGCCGCTGGTGCTACATCCAAGCCCGCTGTTAGATGTGCGGCCCTCGCCGCCTCCACCGCAGGCCGCTGAGCCTCGCCCGGTCGCTGAGCCTTGCGCAATCGCTGTTGCAGCCAACGAGGTAACAATTACACCCGATGATGACTTTATCAATATACTAGGTGATGATCCCACACAAACCACCGAATTTGGCAAAGATATTCACGGTGGCCTAGCTAACCGCCTAGAGCATTTAATTGTCAATGGACTGGACAACGGCGTACCGAAGGAATTAGAGAAAAAGCACTTGACACCAGCCAACTGCCCTAGAATAATTCCACCGATACTCAATCCCGAAATAAGGGCAGCCTTGCCCGAAGCAAGCGTGAAACGCGCTAAGGGAATAGAAAAAAGGCAAAAACGTCATTACTAGCAAAATGCAAGAAAAGGACAAACGGGTCTCTGGCCTTTTTTGAAACAACTTATGGATGCGGCAAAGTTAATGAGCGACACTTTACACTCAGACTCAAAAGGCTCTATTTTGCCTTGTCGTCTTTAAAGAAAGACATTAACGACCATTTGATGCAAAAAAAAATATATATTTAAATTTCATGTACAATAGTGACTGTCAAAGCTATGACGATATAAAAGTCGCTTACGATAGAAATAGGAAAACCACTCAACCTCAGCCGTCCACATCGCGTGGTTTAAACTGGAAGGCTCCCCCTTCGACTCACAGGCAGTTGGGACTGCAGAGGAGCCGCCAGCCTTTCCCGCCTGTTGGAGCGAGGGCGCCACCGCCGCCCGCGCAGCCGGCGAGCCGGCCACGCGCCGCCACCGCACGCCAGCTGGTCGAGGACATCGAGCTATCAGCCGCGGCCGACCCGCCGCCAGTAAATGAGGTACAATTTCTGCTGGTCGTTTAGCGTCATTTGCAAGACAATGGTCTCGCCTAACACGAGACAAAACTGTTCTATCCTGGATTGAAGGATATAAGATACAATTTTCTAAACAAGTCTCCTCACAGGAAAATGTACCTTCTGTTCCTGTTTTGGCACAAAAACTGAGATTAATGATTTTCACAAAATTATTGATAGTCTTATGACAATTGGAGCTCTATCCGAATGCGCTCCGTGCGCCAATCAATTTATATCTAGTATTTTTCTTGAACCTAAACCAAACGGCAAGAAAACGTTTATACTTAATCTAAAAATCGAAATAAACACATACAAACAACAACAAACATCCTCTAACTTGAAATGGTCATCATTTCAAGTTAGAGGATTTACGCACAGCAGTAAAATTAATGACTAAAAATTGTTATATGGCAACCTGTGACCTCAAAGATGCATATTTTTTATTAAAAATCCATGCAGACTCCAAGAAATATCTTCGTTTTTTCAATTTGACAACACGTTATTTGAATTTAATGTCTTATCATTCCGTTTAAACACAGCTCCATATGTTTACACGAAATTGATGAAACCCGTCGTTGGATTGCTCAGATTGGCTGGCTTTATGTCTACCATACATATATCTAGATGACCTATATTTAATTGGATATTCAAACAACGATTGCTTAAGAAATATTCACGTTTTAATTAAATTACTACAGCATTAATTAGGATTTATCATCAACTATGAAAAGAGCTGCTTACAACCTTCCATGAGATATAAATTTTTGGGTTTTATTCTTGATTCCCAAAATGTCTTTATTATTTTACCCGACGATAAGAAGCAATGCCTTATTAACGAGATTCACATGTTTATAAGATTGAAGCGTATCAAAATTGTTTGTAAATTTCTGTTACCCAAGCCGTAGAATACGGCTCTGTGGAAATATTCTCTGACGCCTCAACTACGGGGTGGGGTGCAGCGTGTGGCTCAGAGACGGCGTGTGGCCGGTGGTCACTGGCAGAGCAAAAACAACATTTAAATCACCTGGAACTTTTGGCCGCCTGTTTTTCACTTAAAGTTTTTGCAAAGGACTTTCACGATTGTCAAATACTTCTACGCGTAGATTACTCAACCGCTATTAGTTACATCAATCGAACGGGTGGAATTCAATATCCACACCTAACCAAGGTAGCCAAGGATATTTGGTAATGGTGCAGTACCTACATTAAATCAGACAATGCCATAGCAGACCAAGAATCAAGACGCAACCACCCAGAAAAAGAATGGTCCTTGACGGAAAATATATTTTCCTTGATACTTGAAAAGTTTGGCACACCATGCATAGATTTATTTGCGAATCATTTTAACAGAAAATTTATAAAATACGTTGCTTGGCATAGAGAACCAGACGCTTACGTAATGAACGCCTTCACAATTAGATGGTCTAAGATATATTTCTATACATTTCCGCCATTGCTGGTTATTTTGAAAACCTTAAAAAAAATGAATGATCAAGCAAAAGGCATCGTAATAGTACCTTTATGGCCTACGCAGCCTTGGTTCCCCTTGTTTAAAAACTTATTAATATCGGAATTAATAACTTTTTAATCAGACAGTTACAATATAGGTAGTTTTTGATCATTCCAGCAACGGCAACATTCAAAACCATCTTACCTTGGCTGCAGGAATTTTATCAGGGGAACCTTATCGCGAAAAAGCGTCCCAGAGTCGTCGGAACATAGGTATAATGCTTGCCTCTTTAGCCGACAGTTCTATCAAACAGTACGATTTTTGTTATAAAAAACGGTTCGATTTCTGTGTTCAGAATTCCCTTGATTGTTAGGCCACATCGATTACCGTATGTATTGAAAATTTTAACCATGTTTTTTGATGCTGGTATGTAAATATAGTAGTTTAACCTCTTGCATGCCGTAATTAGAGACACAATTAAAAATCCATTGTGTCTTGTGTAGATCTACGTTCCGACAAACGAAGGGTTAAATAGTTTTAAATTGGCTCTATCCTTGATATTGGGTCCTAGTGTCTCCAAAGATGACAGAATAATAAGGCTTTTTCAAAGGCGTGTTCCGTTTACGTCCACCCATGCCTAGATACAATGTAATGTGGGATAACTCATGCGTTCTAACTCACTTAGCTGCTTGTTATCCTAATGACACATTATTGCTAGATCAATTGATAAAAAATGTATAACCTTATTAGCTCTTGTTACGGCCCATAGGGTCGAGACCTTTTCGAAAATTAATATAAAGAACATTGAAATCAAACCTAACGAAATCATAATAAAAATATCGGACTTAATAAGAACATCAAAACAAGGAACCAATCAACCTCTCTTGGTATTGCCTTACTTTTCACAGAAAAATGAAATATGTCCCGCACAGACATTGGTTGATTACATTATTAAAACTTCATCGTTACGTAAGATGATACTTTATTTATCGGATGCAAAAAGGATAAAGCAGGTACCACACAGACGCTGTGTCGCTGGATAAAGAGTACGCTCCATGCGAGCGGGACTGACGTATACAAATTCATCATTACACAATTACATCAAAATATTAACCTGATCAAAAAAAAAAAAAAAAAAACATCACTGCGCGCTGGTTGGTCTAATAATTCAGACACTTTTTTCAAATTTTATCACAGAAATATAACTAAATATGACCCGTCAGTCTTAGCAAGAGCTATTATTAATAATACAGATGATGATTAAACTTTGATGAAACCATGTAATTGATTTAAAACATAACTATTTTGTAACTTGCACTATTATCTTATAATAAGAACATTAAATACCAACTTTGTTGTTATGACGTGTTATTATAGATACAACATAATTTTGGTAATGTGATTAAAATTTAATATTGATTCTGATATTGGCGTCGATATTTTCAGAATTAAACCTCTCAAAGTCTACATGTGTAAATAAGTAATAGGTTTATTATTTCAGGTTACTAATCTCGAGAACGAAGCACGAGTATAATTGATGATTAAACGAACTTACTTGTACGTGAAGTTCGATCATAATTATACGAAGTGCTTCGTTCGAAGAGATTAGTAACTCCCTCCCGCCCAACCCAAATCATTCCAAAAATATCAACGACATACATTGGTTACAGATACTCTAAACTAAATGACAAGCGGAGTTTTAGGGCACGACTACCTCGCAAAGACAAAAAAAAAAAAAAAAGAATACCCTCTTATCTCTCAAAATACAGTGCTATGTGGTGAATCCTTAGTGATACTACATGTGTAAATAAGTAATAGGTTTATTATTTCAGGTTACTAATCTCTTCGAACGAAGCACTTCGTATAATTATGATCGAACTTCACGTACAAGTAAGTTCGTTTAATCATCAATTCTACTAATAAATCTTGACACACTATTACTAAATTCCCAATAGTAACAAATTCAGCTTTCCAAATGCTTTAGTTTCCTCGCGATATTTCCTAATAGCTAATTACCTAGCTATTGCGGCCAATATTAGTTTCAAATACCTAAGTATGTCCAGACAGAACGTGGGTAGGATAAATTATAACTCAATTTAGATTTGAAAAACTTTCTCAGACTAGTTTTAAATTGGTTATTTTTCATCGGAATACATAGATCATACCTACCTAATAAGATTAAATATTATGTTATTCATTGTAAAATTAAATTAAAATACTGGTATTCAGCTGCATTCGGTTAGACTGGAAGCCGACCCCAAGATAGTTGGGAAAAGGCTAGCTAAGCAGATGATGATCAAGATATTGATTTTCAATTAGTTACTGTTTTATGTGTCTGTGTGTTCTATAATAGTAAAGTGTCACTATGTCTCCCTCTAGTTTAACCTCGTGTACTAACCAAAGCAATCGCACGTGCGAGTAGTTCGCGCGTTGCACCTGCACGCGTTGTTGTCACTTTCATAATCATTATGACACCCATTTGTTTAGAAAACCGGAAGACGTCATCGGCTGTCGGCGCGCTAATCGAAGTCTCGTGTTGGCGCAACGGTCATTTGGTTAGGACGTTGTCTTTTGAGATACTTTTTAAAACTTATTACTTTTTTTTTAAGTACCTATATGAACATAACATGTAATCTACCAAGGGTTTGACAGAGCTGTACCTACCTAATATATCCACATTTTGCCAGTTATGTTTAAGTTCCATGTAATGGGGGGAGGTGGTGGGGATAATTTTTATCTATAAATACCTTAAATCTCCCTGTATTTGACACCTTTGTTGGCAATTTCTCGTACCTACTTCAAAACGGACATGTACTGGGCCGAAGCCTGACGGGGTTCCGGGACTGTTCGAAAGAGATACCGTGGCCCCGGAAAATAAAAGGCGAGGAAGGAACATGGATGGGTTTTAGTCAGTAAGAGTCTGACACTCCTCTCGCTCCGCCCAGAGTGGGAGAAGTCATTTGATGATTTCCCATCCCAAAAAAAAAAAAAAAGGTGGTGGGTATTCTTTTTTTTCTATAAATACCTTAAATCTCCCTGTATTATGACACCTTTGTTGGCACTTCAAAACGGACATGTGTACGGTCGAAAAAGCTATTTGGTTTACATTTTAGAATGTAATTTGAGGGTTAAACTGTAAACCAAATATCTGTTTCGACCGTACTTAATCGTCACCACATTAATCCCCATAAAACATTAGCATACGCATAAGTCAAGCTCCCGAGACAAGCATCTCATTACTACATATAATATTATTGATCGGTTTCTTAGTAAATCATTATAACACATGTCTTTACTGGAAATAACCTCGACACTTTAATCACATCTTAACCGCATATAAATGTTGGGACCAGTTTACTTTGTTGCGAAAAAATATTGCGACAATGAATTTTATTTTTCTAAAATATCTTGTTCTTCTTTTTTCTTGTGGACATCTTAATCTCTGTCTGGATAGTACGTAGACATAGTTTGTTGAAGCTATTTTTGTATTCCTTGACAAGTTTCCAAAAAAAATATTACACAGCATGTATACGAAAAAGTAAAAGAACATCAGCCTGTATACAAATAGGTAACCGGTTCTACTTTCATTCAACTCAATTACTCTTAAATGATTGGATGAAAGAGTATTTTATTACGACTACTCTTCAACTTGACAGATTGTGTAAAACATAATTGAAGGATGACAACACAATTGTTTCAAAACATGTCTTGTTTAAACTCTTGCGCGGATATTTTTTTTTAATAAGAAATAAGCGATAATACCTCGATAGTTATTATTCGTTTTTATACTTGCTCATAAAATAGTTCCGTTTGTTTTATTTTCACATCTTATAGGAAAACAGATTTCGATGAAATTAACCTGGGATATTATCCCAACGCTAGGGCCACTTGGGACAATCTCCGACTTCCACAATTTTCATTTTTGATTCAGTTGTAAGCTTGCAAGGGATCACTGATTGAGCCATATTTGTAAAAACAAATATGCATAATATTATGTACCTCTTAACTACCCTGCCTACTTATCGTAAGTCATAAATGTCAACAGTTGAAAAGGGTTTCTGGCTCTATTTAATGCCGTGGCTGCTGCACTTTTAATGCGTTACCGCCTTAGGAAGTATTCTATGAAGGAAAACTACCTATAAAGTCTGGAGTTGTTTATTAAACATAATTTAGTGGAGACATTAACTCAAATAAACATATTATAATATTTCCAGTATGTTTCTTTGGAATATTTTTTGTGGATTTTTGTTAGTCTTGAGGCCGAAAGCTGCATCCAGTTAGACTGAAAATTAACTCCAACATAGATAAGAAGAACTAGGTAAATGATGATGTTTGCCCAATCCGGCTCGCAGGACCAAAATTATTATGGATGAGCGATGAGGTAGTTTTAAGACCCTAACTGCTATAACTATTGCTATGTATCATCACAAAAGCTTCCCAAACCTGGTTACTGAAACCCAACCCTTCCAAAACACCAGACAACGCAGACATAATCCAGTAATTGAAACCTTTAAACAAATTATACAGGTAACAAGTATAAGTTACTGTGTATAAACGCATTATACAATCAGGTACACATTCAAGCGATTATCATAACTTAACCCAGATTAGTATTCAAACACCTACCGCGTGTTCGCAAGGAAAACATAATTATCGATAATTATTGAAATTATACAACGTTGTAATCTATATTTAATTATATGAAATACATAGTTTCGTCTGTATAAAATGTTAGGAGTGGAAGGCTTTGCAAGATTCCTATGTTTCCTGACATAAGAGTGTTTAATCATAAGTGAATAGGAGAAAATAATAAAGTAAAATCGATGATGAAGTGATCAATCAGTTTTGAGAACGACTGGATGACTCACACGCAATCCTCAACCTAATCTACCGAAAAAAGAAACATGAATTAAGTAAATAAGTTTCATAACGGCAAGTGACATCTGGTCCCGCACAAACAGAGATGGTGTAATGAACTGGACTCTTACCAAAATGTGTCCTTGGCAGCTGAAGACAAAGAGGTGGAAGGAGTGTATGAATGACGTTGTAAAATATAGGGATGTTACTAGCTATCAAAATATTTCATTAAGTACGGGAGTAATGCACTGAGAAGTTTATTCGGAACTCAACCCCAGACCGGCTCAAACGGGGTTAAAAACATCATTGAAGTTAGTTCGCGAAGTCGTTAGCAACTACTAGGTAATCAATAATTATTGAAATTAAACAACATTGTAATTTGTAATGTATAATAAATTATAATCAGCATTCTGATATTTGAAATCAATATGTAATTTATTTAATACCCGACCTTGGGTCGACTATTAATTATATTTAACAATTCACGATTATGGCATTCAAATTGCAAATTATGTGTTTTTTTTAATCGTTCTGCAATTATATGTCTAATTATGGAAGTGTGCTAATTAGATATATAATTAGTATGTGGGAAGTTGTTTGTAATTAAACGTTTTAAATCTCGACACGTAGATGTTTATGTGATGCAATTATCGTTTAATGATTGGTAAAAAAGAGAAAAATAATTTCTGTCTTCATTTGTTAATTAGTAATGAAATTGTTCGCGCTTCGGATCCTTTGAGGAGATTTTGGAGTCAAACGATTCATAAAGTTGTTACGTCATGGAGCCAGGAAGAGTACCTATTTACAAGTTAATCCTCCGTTTGCTTCGGTGTAACTGTCACTTCTAAAAATGATCTGTGATGGTGACACTGGTCGTAGAATTTTTCCTTGATTTAAATGCCAAAATTCTTTTAACGTTGTGTATAAATTCATTGAAGAAAACCAAAATCCCGTATGGATTACTGCTAGTAATATCTATTCTGTGGTATCACGTCTGTATAAAATTTGTTGACTTAATTCTGCGCTTATAACAAGTTCGTATACGTCATTCATCAACTCGTCTTTTATTATGACATTTTAAGTCGATTAATCCATCCAATATTTCAACTTTAACATAATTTAATAAGTTCTGATGATTTCATTAATCCCAATCTGTATAAGTAATGATATAAATCCCATGATTTTTGTATTTAAAGTAGAAAAAGGATCTCTTTGTAAATAAAATAACGAACACGGTTGAAAGCTCTTATATTTTTTTATCAATTATATATAAACATAACCTACTAAAGCGGAGGTGGTGGTAGAAAGGTGATCAGCTTATATCGTTCCCACTGCTGGGACATCGACCCACTCCCTGTGAGAAGGGATGACCCGTAAACTATCACACAGGTCCAGTGCGGGTCACCTGTCTTCGATTTTACAACGAAGACATACCGATTATCTAACGCTTTTGCCTCCCGCATGAAGCCACTCTCTAAACATCTTTCTCTCAAATAAGATCATTCACAATTCGCAAATCACATGACATAAAGGGTATCAGTGTATGTCAAATAGTCTCCGGCCACAATTATACCATATCCAGCAAGCATTTAAAACTCCGCGATCACATTCTATAACGCCAGCGTGTTTGTGCGTATAATGTTTAACACGCATTTTAATTATGCTTATTAACAATTAAAGGCAATACACGAATGTAGGTCAAGTCGGTTAAAAGGAATAAATCAAGCACCCGGTATGATCTCATGAATCACCATGGAGATTTTATGTGGATCTTAAACTGTTGTGCTAGAGTCGTTTTTCGTTTATCCATGGGTCTAGTTAGGTTAGAAAACGAGTTAAGGCCACTAGTATCATTACGTTTTATATTTGAGATCATTAAATCGGTACATTGTGAGAATACGTGATTGATATAAGTAGGTGTTATTGATATCCTTATGGGGATTTGCCTAGTTAATAGACTATTAGTGCGATGGACGTTCGTAAGTGGAGATGTGAGCTAGATTTTAATGAGAGGTTGTGTGTGTCTGTCTACGAACTTTACTTACAGAGAAACGGATCAAAATGGACCATAGAGATTGTGCCGTAACACTATTATTGCAAGTGAACTAGAGACCTCGTCGATTCGACGAACTAAATTTGAAATGTGACATTATACAGAGTGGTGCCGAAAGAATATGGCATTATACAAGGTGTAAGAAAAATATCAATTCATGTTTATTCTATTTAAGGAGTTCTAGTATCTCAAATGTAACAATTCTCTGTAACAAAGCATTATTTTGAAAAATGGTAAAGTACAAACAGGTCTCGTGAATACTGTGAATAGACCGTGTAGCAACTTATCTTGTAGCTATAGTTTAGCCCTGTAAAGTATTTTATACTCAAACGCGATAACGACATTTTGGCCGCGAAACTTTGCTTGTTGTGTGTTGTATTTAATTGTATAGCTTTGTTAATGATGATCCCATGAGCTGATTTCCGCCACAGCGGCTTGCATTCGATGGCTTTCTACAGTAGGTACCTAGTTGTTTAGAGCTTTGGTGTGGTGCTCTTCTATATACTCCGCAATGACTAGCATATTAAACTTTGGCCGAAAAACTAGGGGCGCACAGAATTTTAGAACACATTTTTAAGACTCGGCGCGGTCTAGAATTATAATCTGTCACTATAATTAAGTTGTAACATTATAATTAATTTGCGATATCTTCTTAAACTATGTAATGAACATAAAACTTCATAAATATATCTTTAAATAGAAACAAATACTCAAACTTAACATATTGCAACACATAATACAAGAAAATGATTTATAATAGGTTACATTACTAAGCTTATTAAAATTTATGGAAATATTTTACACCTGGTAAAAACCCTTGACGTGTTAACAATTAAATTGTATGGAAACGTGACTAATTATAAAAATGTATAATGTTCTTACCGGAACAAAAAGGTTTAAGTAGGTATAAGTTCACATCGAATAATACCGGTTAATTGAAAGTTAAATGACAGCGGGTTTGACAATACTGCTCTGGTTTATGGTTCTGTTCGTTAATCGGAAAACGAAACCTTTATAGGGTCAATTTCTTTCACTTTACCAATAAGAAGCTTCATAATTTAAGTTTCTTTGAAAATGTTTTTGCCGGTTGTACAGTTAACAAAAACCATAATAATTTCAACATAACCTCTATCTGTCAAGCCTTTTCCCGGGTTCGGCTTCCTATCTAACTGGATGCAGCCGAATACCAATATTTTACCTGACCTCCACAACCCAGTTAGTACTAGATAATACGATACCCCTTGGGAAGACTGGTTGTCAAACTTTCAGACCACCTGGCTACCTGTAATAAAAAAAAATATCGCTGGACATTGACACACAGCGCCACCTAGTGCCACACTTAGCAAAGCTTGTGTCATGGACACTAGATAGTTGATATACTACTTTTTTTTTTATTTTTTTTTTTTTACTGTCATTGATCTAGAAAAATACTCGGTATGTAATGATGCGATAGCCCCCATGAACTAAATTAGCCCAGCTCTTATTATTTAGCCATGAGTTTCTCAATAAACAATTAATAAGACTCTGGTTTTATAAATTGTTTATTAGGTGATGTTGAGACCCTAAATAAATCATACACATTACAGAAGAAAGTTCTTAGTAACAAATTACACCATGGCAGCATAACTCACTGAATAAACTAAGATCTAACATTATTATTAGTTCCGATCAATAAATTTTCCATTCCTAATGAATCTATAATCAGGGCCCGGACATATGCAATTTATGCTATGTTAATACTAGGTAGAGTACCGATAACTAGTCTGAATTATTTATAAAGTACGGCCAAAGGACCTGACGGTTTTCGAGACGAAATAATTGATAGCCTAGTCTATTGTCTACAATCTTCATGGTATATCTGTTGGATGGATAACTATATTATACTAATTCTATACACATTTTGTAAAAGTTCAAAACGGTGAAGGAAAACATCGTGAGGAAACCGGCATGTCCAAGAACTAAAAATTCGGAGAAATGTGACATCTCCCTACCCGCGTTGGTCCCGCGTGGTGGATTATTGCCCATTCCCTCTTATAGAGAGGAGGCAAGTTTCCCCAGAAGTGGGAACGTTATAGGCTGGATTATGCACTGCCTATAAATTAGCTCCAGGTTCCCAAAATTTAAGACAACGTGTTTCTTCATCAGCCAGTTCAGTGGAAAAAACTTTTGTAGAGTAGAGAAGTACTTTAAGGAAAAACTTTCATATTTAGGGCTCTTACATAAGAGCCCTAAATATCCTAGGTGTGCACTCCGAAGGATTAACCTCTTAAATACATAACTAACTACGCAATAAATGTCACGTGAATTAAACTGACGTATACAACAAAGAACTACTTTTTGAAAACGTTACTACCTACTTATAATAATGGTGTCAGTCTAACTTGACACATTGTAGAACTTTAAAACAGCTATTGTGTTAGGAAATAATACCGTGGACATGTTTTATTGTTCAATCCGCATTGATTAATGTAGCTCTGTCAAAAATTAAATATATTAACTGGATTATGTGAGATACAGCTTTTGGCCAAAACATGATTACAAAAATGGAGAAACGAGTAATTAGCCCGTTTCGTACTCCAGTTATGTTTAATCACAATCACTTTGCTAAAGGTCAAAATATGCAAATCGCACTTAATTTCTTAAGTTGTTAATTTAATGGCACTTAAGTGTGTATTTTGAATATTTTCTAAACAATTATTTCGTCTACATGGACGCTAATTAAAGTGATACTCAATAAAAATAAAAACTGTTCCATAATTATAGCATGTAGAACTATGTGACGAAAAAATGTAAACAAACAAAATAATATGACACCCACACAAAATATTATGCGGTGATTATATGGCGCTAAACTACAATCATCGTTACAATAGAAAAATACAAAATAAAGTACCTAACTACTGCCTAACTAACCTACTTTTCATAACAATTCGTAATTATAAAGCACACGATAAGTTTTTTAATAAACGTTTTGAAAAAAATAACTTTAATTGGTGAAATCGACAAAAATAACATGTTAACAATCAATTTTAACTAACTATTATGTTGAAAACTAATCGGACGGCTATAAAGAACTCGATAAAATTACAAAAGAAATCTATAAAATGATTAAAATTTCTAATCGCGCCAATTAGGTGAATTTATGGTTTCACTTATAACAACCGCGTTATACGGGTTACAAGTTTATAAAAGCAGTCTCGGAGTGCGTGAGGAAATACTCTTTTTATACTTATTTTTACAACGTAACGCCATTGAGCTATTATTCTCTCGATAATCGTGGAAGAAGCTGCTTCGCTGACAAGACGCGGCCCGATAACTGCTCAATGAACGTTTAAAAACAATAACGATTGAATCTAATAACGCGTTAATTTCCACGTGAGAGATTCTATTTCTGCCATTTTCTCATGCGCGTTGCCGCAGTTTGCAATGTTGTTAGTGCAAAAACTGTGCAGGATTATAGTTGTGGTCGGCTTTTTTTTTCAAGGCTTCAATTTACATGGGTTAATGATTGAGAAGCTTAGCATTTGATACGCCTACACCTGGATTAATTATCTGAAATATTTTTGGCTCACAGTTACGAAAGAAAGATTCTAATGAAAAATCCCAAATTAGAGCGGATTATTTTATAATTAATAATTATTAGAAAGCCGTTCAAGAAGGCGTTTAAGAAAAATAAAAATTCAAATCTGGACTGGTAATTCTATGGGATTCGAATTTAGAATTAAGCGCGCGCGACGCGACGGCGCGCACATAAGTGCCCCTACACACGTACCCACACAAAGCACCGCACACACCCCAATGCTCATAATTTGCTGACAAGAAAACAAAAAAGGAAAAACCTCGGCACCCGTTCTAATTAGGTCGTCGAGTGAGAACAGGGCGTTCGTCAGCACAATAATAATTAACACTGGCTGTAATGAAGCGTACCATAAAAACTAATTGGAGACCCTACGATCGCTGTGTCGCGAGGGTGAGAGAGAACTTCTCTACGATTTCGATAGGTTCGACTTTTGTTGTTTCCGCTCTATTCATTCGTGGCATGAAAATTAAATCATAATCAAAACCCTGCGTTTATTATCTACATCGTACCTACATAGTACTTTTAATCAAATCAATTAATCAACGTGGTTGGCGACGCAGTCATTTTAATTAGAATCTTCTTAATGTATTTATTATGCACAAATTATTCTCCGCTAATGGTAACATGGCTCAATTATTCAAAAATGCAGTAAGTAATAAAAGTGTAGATGTCAACAAAGAATGATGGAAGCACAATAATTACCGGCAATAACAATTCCATTTTTAAAAGCGCGCTGTATTCAAAAACATTACATTAGCTTAGTCACGATAAAAAAAACAAAACATCAAAATGTAATCGATCAAAGCAAGCTAATGCAGTAAACATTCAGCCAGTATTTTAAATCGAAAAGCTGACGCGAACTGCCGTCTATCAGCTAGTTGAAAAGGGAAATCAGTCAATAATGCACTAATTTCCCCTCCTTAATGGCGCAGTCCGGCCCTCTACTCAGACACTATTACGACACAGCAAGTTAGTGTTTAATGTAATAACTTGCTACACACTAGGAACATTTTCATGTAAAGACTTTAAACTTTTACGAGTTTCAAGGCTCGTTACGGATTCTTATTTGATGGTACTTTTGTAATTATTTTAAGTGATAATTGCTGTAAAATTGGCACTTAGTTTTAGTTTTTTAGTTTATAAAATGAGAGCTTGTTGAATGTGACTTTTAATTTCGTTTCGCAATTATAAGTCAAAAAATAATTATTATTATTACAAATAAGTAAGTTAGGCTCAAATCCCATTAGAAATGACTTGACTTTAATTGTAGTTATAAAAAAGATTATCTATTTACCTATACGGCTAACTAGTTTTCTACAACTACAACTACTGAATGTTTTTCCTTATCATTCTATTTTTTTATCGAAATATCACAAAATTAAATAGTGATATCACAAATTAAACAACACAGAAGCGTTTTTCCATTTAACTGTACATCACTAATTGGACTTAAAACATTACAGGTCTTCAAAGTCGAGCCCAACAATTAAGACTATAACAGAAGACAATTAAATGACCAACGATTGTTAGCTAACTTCAAGTAGTGATGTGCAATAGCTACCTTGGCTGGCTAGTCAAACACACATGCCATTTTCCATTTGACATGTCCGTACAAACAGCACATTATTGAACGAGCTGTCAAAATGTCTTACGTTATGCGATAGGCTATAATTACAGCTTTATGATAAAATACTTAGTTAATAGCAGGAATAGGGTAGAAAGTTGAATAGGAAAATTGCTAAATGGTACTGCTGTATTGAATCGAGTGCCGTGCTTGTCTTTTGCATAAGTAATTTGTATTAATTGAGGTTTTGTGTGGTGGTATTGTAATTAAAATTGTATTTATGGCAGAATTGTGTATATATTTTTTGCTTTTACATTTCTGGTGAAAAATAATGTCTTTTCAATAACATGCACATCCTTTTAACACGTTTTTGGAGTCGCCCTTTAGTTTGAGTTTTTATATAATCGGATTTCCGTTACCTTAAATGTTTTACTTTTTAAACAGTATTGCGGCCATTATAATTAACCTTACTTTAAAATTTGACTTATCACACAGTAATCGCAGTGTATTAGGCGCCTTACACACTGCCGACTAATATCCACGTAAGTGGAAGGCCCAATTATTTCCCCATCAGAACTTTTACTGGAAAGAAATTGGCTATTTGGATTATTAAAAAGTAGGGTTTGGGTAACGATATTTGAGTTTTGTAGCGGTTTAATTAGTTCCAATATTTTAGTCATCTTTTATTTTTTTAAACATACAATGGATATGAAGGAATGGGAATGAATGAATAGACACAAACTCTCAAATTTCTCCACATGATTTTAAACCATAAAGTATTGTTGGTGAAGTTCAAAATCGAATGAAAACTATTTATAGCAACTCGATGCGCTGGCGACTTTACATCGTATCATGCGTATAATTAAAACATTGCCTAACGAAAGACTGATTTTAGAGAGTTGTAATTGATAAGGTGAGACAAAATGACGAACGTGTCACATCTGCATCATTAATTCTTTATCAAAGACGATGCAAAAAGTGTTGCTACAAGCTTATCATTTCTATACCACTGCTATCAAAATATGAAAGGAGATGGCCAAAAATTATATGAGCGTGTGCCCCACAATGTACATACATAAAATCTATGTAATTTAATAGTAAAGATAAAAGTAGAAAAGGTGCATATTGCTCTGTGGTCATAGACAAGCGTTAGACAGGCTTAAATGAGCTCCCTTCACGATGAAACTTCCCATTTCAATTCCCGACAAAACGCGTCACAAACAAAACACATATAGAAAGAAAACATAAGCATCAATTAAAGCCACAGTTCACAATTAAAATAATGGCAGTCACACCTAGAAGACAATTAGTTCGTCGGAAATAAATTCCATGTTTTGGTCGCAGTCCACCCATGCTTAATTAGGGCTAATCAAAAAAACTTAATATACCGTAATGGCAGGTAATAGCTGTTTTAACGTGGTCTCCTGATACGTTGATAATTATAATGTATGCTAATTATACGAGGTTTGTTGTGTCATGGTAGCTGTAGTTTCTTTTGCGGGCATTGTTACGAAAATTTTAAGTAATTACTTGAAACTTTTTTTGTTTACGCTTGTGACTATTATACAAACTAATTTTCGTTTGGGTTTTTTTGTGAAAAAATAGGTGAAAATGTGACGTGATGGTATCATTTTATTTGTTAGGAAAATCTAAAGTGTGGTCGTGGTTGCGTAGACGAGGTACATGAGAGATGTTCGGTGGGTCGTTCACTTCACCGTGGATTGCCCTTTCAGTGATGTGCTTCCATCTGCCAATTGTAAATGTTGCGACTACACTGAACCATGGTGGACTCAGTAGCTTTATAAAGCCAAGTTGGCATTTGGTTACTTGTAAAGATACCTATAAAGGGTGTAAAACACCTCTTAACGAAGCCGAAACTTATTTTCCCCATCATTGCGATCATTTTTTGTTCTACATCATACCTGGGAACCTTCTAGTTAGATACGATTGGTCAAAATTACAACTTTTTGTTTTTTTTTTTTTTATAAGTATAAGTTTTTTGCAACATTTTTTACTTTAAATACCTCCACCAACCCCGTACTGGTAAATCCATCCATAAGCACAATGTTTTGAGTGCGTTACATGAAGTTATACCACAAAACATGATTTTTCACCCTAAAAAAATTTTGTTTCCCAGCAAAGTAGTGCGTAAAGTTACTTAGTTCGATGAACAGAATGCGTGGTTCACGGCTTCGTGTAAGGTGGTTTACACCCTGTATAATTAAAAAAAAAAAACAGAGAATTGAGCATCGCGCTTAGAAAAAATTTGACTAAAATATTTTTTACAACAAAATGGACAAATTACATTGACATTTACATTAACATTTCTTTAACTACGTTTATACTAATAGTAAAAAAGTACAAAACAATTATATCTTAGTACTAATTTTCTCCCATATTAAAGTTACCCTCAAAAAAATAAATAAGAAAACACTGTATGTATGTATAATTTACCGTAAATTTAAGTAAACTGCGATAATTCCGTGACGTAGTATCGTGTAAACACCGATGGCGTTTACGACGTTTTGCCTCGACGAACTTTAACTGAGTGAAGTAAAAGAATTGTTGTTGTTGCCAAGTTTCCTCGTGTTTAAGTAGGGATTCTATTCTCGACACCTTTGCTTTGGAACTTTATTTTCCCTGTTACGATTTGAGGGTTTTTTCTTTTTGTGTTTTTTTTTCTTGGAATTTGTTGAAACTTTGTCATTAATTAGGATAAGCATCCTAATTAATGTCAAAGTAATTATCATTTAATTCAATATACTCCGTAGCCGTAGGAAGAGAAAAACTGTCAATGAAGACTCGATGATGATAATCTTGTCAGTCAAATAAGTCATTCTAAACTAAAGTACCTATACATTATGAATTCACAGAATGAACTTATTTAAAACAGTCGGTAAGTATGAATTCGAAATAAAGCAATAAAATAAACATAATTACCTAACTACACTAACCCTAATGAGTTTACACTGCAATTGACGCGATCGGCAAACAACAATCGATTTAAGTCGACTAAAAAGAGATGCACTTAATTATATCGCTGTCCCTTTCTCCCACTGTACATCAAAGTTCATTGCACACCCTCTGAACTTAAAAAAAGAGTTTAATTTGCTTACCAACGACTTGCTATATCGTATAACTAGACTGGCAATTACGGCTAATGATAATGGCGTTTATTACTTATGTAGTTATGTCCATTATGTTATGTTGGCGTATTGTGAACATTAACTGACTACTTGCGACTATAGACTTGTGTTGATAAGTCATGTCGGTTATCTTTTGTTTTTCGTGTGGTGCCAGTGCAAATAAGTTGTAAATACAGTGGTAGAGGGATCTTTTGGGTCTTGGTTCGCTTGCACGTCAAGTACAGTCAAATGAACATTTGAGCTGAGCACGACATTGACTGGTTGGCGATTTTGTGAAATGAATAATTTCACAAAATCGTTAACCAGTCAGTGTAAAATAAAGATGGCAAAGTTAGTTCTGATTTCCGCTGCGCGGCAGTACATCCATGTAAAGTTACCTATAAAAAGCAATGACGCAGGCCGACTAATTGGGATTTTTTATTCTGTTTTATTTGACACACTTATTCATTTCAATTTTAACAATAAAGAGAAAACACTTATTTCGATACCATTCACAAGTAAATATTTGTTTTTGGTTATAAGCTTTAACTATTCATGTAACTGAATTTAAACTAGGTACCTACATATCAAAGTACATCGAGGCTAGAAAATAAATAGCCTAAAATTGAGTGCGAACTTAAAGTATTTTTCTTAAAGTTAACAATACCTACCGATTCACAGCATTCAATATTTCTATTATTTACTTACTCATTAAGATCTTACGCATACAAAATACGCACCTTGGAAGTAGATTTTCGGACACCAACCCTATAAATAAAACAAAGCTCTAACCTTCAACAAAATAAAAACGTAACAAATCATTAAGACAGATGCACTTACGTCCTTTTCCCTGTCAGCTCGTCCGCAGTATGAGACATTAAAGTCAATACGCGAACATACCCAGAGTAACAAATTAGCGCGGGTGGCAAAGGGGGTTCAACATTCGGCGGCTATTTACCATACGTGGGCCTACTATTTTCATGGTTTTTTTCGTCGCGTTTTTACGCCATTTTCCGAGCCCCACCAGGCGACCGGCCCGCAAGCAAAGCTTTCTTTTTTTAAATCAGTAAATTGCATATTTGAAAAACTACTGCACAGTCGCGCAGTCGTATTCGGTGGGATGTCGAATGAACAGGTGTACTTAGCGATTTCGACTGTTGACTCTTTACTTCGATGTGAATGTCGATTCGTTTTAATCGGTACGTATGTGTGGATAATCGAATTGGTTCCTTGGCTTTGCGATTGCGAAGGAAATTCGAATAAACTCAAAATCAATTTATGAAAATAATCATCATCATCTCAGCCGAAAGACGTCCACTGCTGGACATAGGCCTCCCCCAAGTGTCGCCACATTGACCGGTCCCTTGCTACTCGCATCCACCGGATTCCCGCAACCTTCACCAGGTCAAGTATGAAAATAATACGAAATCATAATTAAGTAAGTACCTACGTATATTCTAATCACAACTGTCTTTCTTGGACAGTTGTATCAAAATGTTAAAACACGGTAATTTGTACAATTTGCTAAGCAAATAATTTACCTGACGGTACTCCCATCACGAAAGCAAATAATACAAAACGCATTCAACGATTTCTAAAACGCACTATAATTTCTTTTGTCTTTACATTACAAAAGCATCATAATTATGAACGCACTAATTGCGTCGTCGATCAAAAATTTTAAATAGAACATAACAATGGTAGATTGAAAAATTTAAATTTAGACGATTATGTCTGAACAATCGAGTGTGAGTTGAATCGAGAGTGAAGCGAGTCGAGTGCCCACGCGCCGCTCAGTGGGGGTTGGTCTGATTCAATATCAGTGTCCCTGTGACGTCATTGAAGTGTTGTAAGCCTGAGGGTTACGAGTATTGTGTGAAAAAAATAAACAGTCAACTTAAGTCATTTAATAATTACGTAACCAGCACTTCGCTCGCGATGTTATCCGCGAAAATTTTATAATTTATAACCTACTAGCTTCTGCCCGCGACTTCGTTCACGTGAAGTTTTGATATCACAAAGCATCGCCTGCTCAACGGAAGCTTTTATCCCGCTTGCAACATTTCGTATTGCTGCTCCGCTCCTTTTTGTCATAGCGTAATGATATATAGCCTATAGGCTTCCTCGATAAATGGACTATCCAACGCAAAAATAATTTTACAATTTGAGCCAGTAGTTCCTGAGATTACCGCGTTCAATCAACCAAACAAACAAACTCTTCTGCTTTATAATATTAGTATAGATTAGTGTGATGATGATTTAATGTCTACGGCATTTTTCTTGCGCTTTCATCATCATCTTCCTGCCTTTAACCCATGTTATTTGGGATCAGCGCAACATTTTTCCCCCCTTTTTACCTTGTGTCGACGCAACACGTTTTCTCCTTCCATTGTCCCCGGGTATTAATCGTCACGCTATGATTTACTCCTTTTTTCTTTCATATCATTCCTTACACAATCCATCCATTTTTTCTTTGATTTTCTTCTCCCTCTCGATACATCATCATGTATATTCATTACTCCTTTAGTACGCAAAATACCCGCCTTGACGTGGTGTTGTGGACACCAGCCGGTTAAACAATACAATACAATACAATACTCCTTGAGTCACGTGCAATTCATCCCTCCGCATACCATGTCCGCCCATACCAAGACAGTTCTTGTTCTTGTTTTCTTACGTTTTTGTCATCCTGTAAAAATGGCTCAACATAATAAAATTCCACTTTAATTAATTCATGGTCTGTACAAGTTCTATCCAGATTGCTAATCTGTCCAGCTGAGAATCTGTCCATTTGCGAATCTGTCCAGTTGCTACGAAGTCATAAAATCACTTAGCTCAATCTTTGTGTGAGAAATGACGCATGTTGCTTTAAAACCATAGATTATTTTTTTAATACGGCCTATAAGTATTACAATAGCCAGCCATTCTAACAAAAATGTAAATTACAACGTCCAAACCACGCCCAAAAAATATAAATATTAATTGAAATCCATCAAATAAACTTCATTACACACACAATTATACCGGATACGGTGATAGCTACAAATATATCAATCTAGATAACATCGACGAAACTAATCGACTTTGTTATTAACAGCGCTAAACTCCATTTTCCAAGTCACATTCGAAAAAACCTAAGTACAATCGAAAATTCAAAAGTTACTTAGTCATTATCATCATCTTTACCTTTCTCTGAACTATTTGGGGTCGGCGTTCAGTCAAGATGGATGCAGCTGAATACCAATATTCGACATGGAGCGACTGTATATCTGACCTCCACAACCCTACAATAGAATAGAATAGAATCCTATAATAGAATAGAATAGAACCCTACAAACCTTTTTGTAGGGTTGAATTTTTGGTTATACCGTCAGTATAACCAAAAATTCAAAAAGTAGCTAAAGCCTAGACATAAACATTTCAATCATTGATCACATCTGTAATCCAGTTACAGAGCGATAAATGAAAGGTAATTGAAAGGAAATTACGCAATAAATGGGAGGTTATTATTGAATTTAATGTTAAATTAATCGTGAGCCCCCTTCTAACCATCTGTCGGGTGTACCCCCCCTGAACAACCGTTTTATATTTTTGAGATGTACTCTCGATGTTACAATGAATTCGATTATTTTGTTATTGAGTGCTTTTATGTATTAATTGAACTGTTTCGAGTGTTCCGCTAGTTTTTGTTTGGTTTAACTTTTTTTCTTGGACTTAGTGTGATTGGCCCCAAATGGCTAAGTATATTTTAAAGCCTATCATGATTTGATTCCAAAACATGGTTTAGTGACCATATAGTGAACTACGGCTCAAGAAACAATCTCTAGCTAGATAGCGGATGCACAATAATATGATACGACGATATTAGCGTTGGTCTTATAAGTTCACTAGCTTCTGCCAGCGGCTTCGCCCGCGTGAAGTTTTAAAATTGTCCCATGGGATCTTACTACCGGGATAAAAAGTATCCTATGTGTTAATCCAGGTTGTAAGCCAAGTGTGCAAAATTTCATCCAAATCCGTTCAGTAGTTTTTGCGTGAAAGAGTAACAAACATACATCCATCCTCACAAACTTTCGCATTTATAATATTAGTAGGATAGGATAGGATATTATGAGACTTGACAAACTAAAATTTCAAAACTTACATGAATCAGGAAAGAATCTAGGAATCTTATTCTGAAAGAAGACCTCTAACGTTAAAAACTTAATTTAAACAAACGTCTAAAAATCAACAGAGATGTCGCAAAGCATTTGACGGAACAATCACAGAAACAATGTCGTCGCGTCGCGGCGTCGAGTCGAGCGCTGTGTTCGACACCGGTCAGCGTGTATTGGGCAGTCCGCGACACCCGAGAACGTGTCTGCATAATACATCGCTGTACGCTGTAGCTGTACGTTGGACTTTAATTATATATCTGCTACAATTTCGCCTTTTTTCGAGTATTTTTCACATTTCGCCCCCCCATACACCCCTGTTCACCCACTGCCGAACGGCCGCGGAAAAAACGCCTCGCGTATGTGTGTGTAACGTGACAGTGTGTATTGTTGCACTACAAACGACGCCCCGCGCCGCACGACACAAGAAAGTACAGACCCGACTCAATAAACAAGACAATTAACATCTTCCAAGTAATGAATAGGAAAATTGTCGTAATAAAAATACACTTTTAATGCAATTAAGCTTGTAGAACACGGACAGGAGAGGCCGATAAGCCGCGCTCAACTTTTCCTGTAACAGGCTGTTATTTCACGATTTAAAATCGGTTCTCAACCCGTTAATGACGCGAGGTACAAGTGCAGATCGGCGGCTCCGTTCGGCCGCGGACCAATCTATTTAATAACCCCCGTCGGTGACACCCCACCCGGCGGCCATCGCCAATTTTCGCCCCCCTCGGTCCCCTCTGGCCCCCTAGCACCCGCCCTGAAAAAAATCCGGAGCGTTTTAAAATTAATGAGTAAAAATCTACACACACACCCGAGCGGACAATACGACGCGTGTGTGCGCGAACGCCCGATAATGACCCGCGCTTTGCCGCCCAAATGAGGACGCCATACAATCAAATGTTTCTTCCGTCGATCAGAGGGCCACGGATCACATTTCCATGCTTGCACACATCCACTACCCCAGAGGCGACTAGAAAACCGTTAGCGCGACCGGTGCCCGTTTCAGACGGAATCCGTGATCGCCTAGCCTTTTCCATTAGGACCAACTATCCGAGAAAAAAATGGAGTACAAATTGAAATTTCGCCGGTTCGGGCGCTAATTCAGAGCGAAACGGCGCCGCGACGCGAAACGAACGCAGTTAGATAACATTTGTAGAGGCGAGGGGGGACGGGTGTCACCCCTACGCAACGCCGTTTTTATTTTGGCCGGCCCTTGCCCCCTTACCCCCTTCGTTCGTCCAACTTCATCTGAATAATTACTGATTTTTTCCGTGTACCGCTGATTATTCCGAATGTTACTTGTTGATGATAATTTTTTTTTTTCAACTTTTTTCATTAGTCAGCGCCCGGTGGAGTTTTGATTGTGCTTTTAAGCTTTTTGTATTCAATTTGTTCCCAATGTTTATATGTTCCAATATAGAATGTATGAAATAAATTGTATTTGTTTATGCTGTTTCAATTTAAAATAACTGCGGTGTTTAGAGCTTTCAGCTGAAAGCCCTAAATTATATTGGTTTTTCTTATTGCACACGTAAATAAAAGTCAACTTCAAAGTAACTACTATAGAATAGATTCTGCTCCTATAACATAGGCATGCCAATCAGCTTCGATTCAAAATAAACAACAACAACTGTATCAAACTATTCATATCTACCTCTAGTATTCTCTACAAAGCCCCTATGGTACACGCGACTGCACTCGTAGATAGTTAGTGAAACAAAAAGGTTATCCGCCAACATTTACTTAAATACTATAGTTCCCAAAAGATATCACTGATCAATATCAAAAGTAATAAAATCTTTTAAAGATACTGTAGAAAATCATACAGAGCTAATTAAGTATAGGGACCAACCTAAAGTCTTCTTAATAATATTCAATTGGTCCAAATATCCAATAAATCAAATCAAAATGTCTCAAGATGAAAAGTTAGATCACAAATCAAACGCTAACGAATAAAATTGAGATCGAGTTAACTGAAAGCGAATTTGCACGAGACACGTGCTGAAAGCTTTAAAGAAATACGAATAAAAAAAACTAATCGAAAACTTTAATTATCATGCTTATTCGACAAGTGACAAGTCGGACCGTGCCGATCGCTTTGGCAAGGATTTCGGTGGGACCACCCAACGCCCCGCGGGGCCGCATTTTTTCCACCCACCACCGAAGGGGTTGATTTTTTAAACTGATGACGCGCTTTCATTCCGCGCTGTGCAACTTGGCCGCGCGGCTGTATGTGTTACCGGCCGTTGATAAATAAATTAAAAAAAAAGAAAAACGTGAACGCTTTGTCGATAGTGCGCGGTGTTTCTTTTTCGCGGGCGTTATCTATGGTCTATTTTTCCGTTCTAAATACAAGTTTTATATAGTAAAGAAAAAGTTTTTCGCGCGTTCGGATACCGTGTGTGGATAGTTTTTTTTTAAATAGAACGGTCGCCACATAATATTTTGATCGGGCGTTTGAAGTTTATTAAAGTTTTCTAAGTATCGGAAAAGTTTACGTACGGGCTGTTTTAGAGAATTTTCGTGGATTTTGTTTAAGTTCTGATCAAGGAATGCTAGTTTTGTAGAGAAAGTGATTGTGAAATTATCAGGCCTGGAGAGAATGACATTATCCTTCGTGAGTAATAGAAAATAGTAATATTTATTTAATATTATCAAGAATATTTATTTTTTAATTTTGTGAAAATGTGCTATGCACTTTAAATTGCGGAAAAAAATATCGATTTAATAATAAAACGTCGTTAAAATCATTAACGATGTAAAGCATAATCTAAACTGTTATTTAATTGGCTTTACCCGTTTTTATAACGGTCTTTTAATAAAACTATGTTGCAATTTTAAAACATTTCACTTACTTAATTTGCAAGCGGTCGAAGGACTGTATAATTACTTTTACTAACATATTTTTTAGCTGAAAACTTGTGAATATTTATGACTAACTAAGTCTCCGTTACAGTAACACTACAGACCGCCTATAATTATTACAAATTAAAGAATTATTATTAATTATTATTCAAGGCGTTTCCTTACAGTTATATTTTAATAGTAGTTAATAATTAAAAGTCAAGTAGCCTGACCTTATTCTGTACTTATAATAATTGCAATATAAATAGTTTATGACTTTACAAGCTGCACAATGGTTTATATGAGAATGGAATAAAAGATGGTTTCCTTAATTAAAATATTAATAGCAGTCAGTGTATGAACGTATTTGTTTTAAAGTAATAAAATTTTATTAATGATCTGGTTTTTCGAGTAATTTTGTAGTCTCTTTTCGTACATTTCGTACTACTTTTAGTTCTTATACGGTTAAATGTGGTTTAATGATTTAAAAAATCACCGGAACCCGATATTTAAAATCTTATAAATACTGGAAGCTTATTTAAATAACTTATGAATTATTCGTAAAAAAATAATAAGTTAACATTTTCAATAGATACGTTTTGAAAAAATATCGCCGTAAAAAGTATCGACGAGAAATTAAAACATAACTATTGCAGAATGCATCTTTTAACACACAATTCAATATTTAGTGGGTTTTTTTATTTATTACGCTATCTAAGCTTTAGTTCTTACCTAAGATTGTGTTAGAAAAACGTTAATCCAAAAGTTCACCTAATGTTACTAACTTAACAAGATGAATGAAAAGATCTAACTAGAGGAAACCGAATGGACTTCACGACTTTTGATGCAAACCGTGATTATAACTGAAAACTTATATCTTCTATATAACGTCTAACGTCTTAAAAAACGGTGGAAAAGCAAGCGGTCTGGCTAAAAATGTTAAGTCCTTCTAATTTTATCAATTTTAACAAAAAAAAAATACTCAAATCCTCAATGTCTTACCATTTCCGATTATAATTGGAAATAAGCTTGATGAACCATAAATGGCGACCCGCTCACCCTAAATTACGTTCAGACCTAACACTCTCATTCGGTCATAGACAAAAGGAGGGAGCGTAATAACCCTCCGTCCTAGGACCCTGCCTACCCTATGTGCGGTGCATTGTGATATAGCGTGTTGCACTAAACAAAAACGCGGGATAAATACGCGTCTACGCGTCACTGTGCTCACGCGCTTCGGTTGTTTAGTTTAGCTAAACATTAAATAGTTTATTTTTCAATAATAAAATTGAATAGTTCAAAAAAAAGGCTTTAACATCACATTTGACCCATTGATACAGGTACCTTGCAGACTAACATACTACTTGTGTTCGTAAATAGAACCCTTACTTTTATTTAACGTTAGTTTAGAAAGAAAGAAAGAAAGAAAAAATGTTTATTTGACGTCAGTACATTAAGCACACACACAATTAAAAAAATACAAAAAAGGACAAAAGATTTCGAGTGGAGTCACTTTTTATCTAGTATATTTCTCAATTTTCGCAATCCCTTTCATTTGATACCCATAATATAGGTTACATAAAAACTAACTAGTCCGCCATCATTGGGAGTTCGCCATATTTTATTTAATAGTATGACGTCACTTAGCTTGCCATGCATTGTCAATCAAACTAAATTATGTAAAACGGGATTGAATTGAAATTGAAATTCTAATATTTTGTACATAGTCAGTTAGAGGTGAAGCTAATAAAAGCGTATACGTAGCGGCACTTCAAACGTACTACACTACAAAAACACAATACAAAAAATTACTACAGCAACATATTACAAAACAAGTACTACAACGCCATCTATGCCACAAATGAAGAACTAAAATCAAATTCCTATATAACGCCGTTTACCAAAGAATCATTTTGACCTTAAAAAAACAGTTTATCGACCTTTATGAACTTGGAGGGTTGCATTTATGATTATAATTCTGTAACTACAAACGTCTTACAGTCTTGAACAATATTTTAATCAACATACAACCTATCACTGGCCTGAAAATTGTAAAAACGTTAGAATATTTGAATTTCGCGGGTTATCCTGACGTTTTCACCTTAAGGCGCTTAGACGAGCTAAATTAGCAACTCTATTTGTGGTGGTTCAAACTTCGTTTGAAATGCTGTTAGAATAAAGTTCTAATTAGCTTGCACTACAATGTGGTTGTTACGTCAGCCACTGCGGGCCAAATAGCGCGAAATGAGTGGTTTCGATCGATTTACTAAAAAACTATTGATTGGATTCAAAAACTAAAACAGTATCATGCTAATATATTATAATCAGAAAGATCGCATGTTTGTTTTTTATTGTTTGAAAGATATTTTTAGAGATAAGTTCGTGATTTCTTTTTATCGAGCCAAATTAATTGTATTATGTTTTCAAAACAGTATCATGCTAGCATATTATATCCTGAGGAATATCGTATATTTTTCTGGTCTTGTTTATAGCAGTAATTATAAAACTCGCGTTTAGCTCATGTAATCGCCTTAAGGTTATCCAGGACTATGTAGGAAAACCCGACTACAATTACTGCAGTCGAGCAGTAGCCCACTAGACACAACACCCGTCTAGTTGGAGGATCCTCCCATTTCTAGGGGGGATTAAGAATATTATACAGTACTTTCTCAAGTTATTATGCCTTGTGACTGTGACTGTAGCTTTGATTTTATTTGTAATATGACATTCAAAAGTGCCATAATGGTCTAGTTGAAATAAATGCTTTGAGTTTGAGTTTGAGTTTATACCTGCATGTTCTTGAAAACCACCAAAACACAAAACATGCTTACCTACTAGACAAGTTCATTATTAGTCGTATTACTTATAAGCGAATACTGCAGATTATTACACACTATTTCTAAAGTCAGGATAATGGAAACGAAACATAATCGGTGCCTTAAAGGGCTGATAGATATTCTGGCAGCATTTACCAAATTCGCTACACGTGTGGACTTAGTTACTATTTGGCCGTACTGCCCGTACCTAATACATCACATCATGGTCGAGACATTTGGATCTGATCTATGTTAAATCAGCGTCTTTAAATTGCTACCAAGTTCAATACATTTTTTAAATAATTTTCTTATAAGTACTTGATCTACTTAGTTCTTGATTTCTTAACAAAAAGAGATCTTGCTAGCGATTATGTTTAGCGATAAATGCATTTAGTGATTTGTGATGAGCAGCGGGTCCAATTGAAAAAAAAAATACGTGTTAAAGTGTTTGTAAGAAACTATTTTAGCTTTCACGGTTTAAATTAAACTTATTGTCACTTACGGGAATATCTTATCGGGAGCTCAAAAAACAAATAAACACGGAAGATATCCCGTAAGTGACAATATCAATTTTGTAATAACCTACTTGCTGAAAAACATCATTTATCAATCAACTAAAGAAAATGACATAATAATAATTCATGAGTTTGAGAGAGAGCTAAACATATAATTTCTTTTATATACCTATTTACTAAAAACTTTTTAAAGCTTTCTTGTCGTTCAGACTCTAACTAAGCGAATGTGTTTTTTTCCAAAGTTCACCATCTAACCTTCCTCTTCTTCCCCAGGCGGAGTCAGATCGGGAGAGCGGCGCGAGCTCGCCGGAGGGGGGGGCGACGCGGGCGCAGCTAGCCGAGCCGCGCACCCCCTCGCCACGTGCGCGTACCCCACACCAGCAGCCACATCTGAATGGCTCCAGTGAGTTCGTACTACATCTTTTTTTATTTACTTACTTATTGGTATGTAGTTTGGTGTTTTTTGATGGCGCATTTTCGGCCCGTTTCAGTGGCGTACAAAAATAAATTTAGAAGCTTCAAATGAGCCTCTTCAGTATTTCTTTCTCCTTTGCAAAAAAGCCCAAAATAAACTAATGCGCTTCAAGTTCTAGACTGACGTATATAAATCTTCTTTCATGACAGGATCTTAACTTAGTTATACGTTTTCTAAATATATCTTATAATACATTATAAATTATAATAGATTTTGGTTTTGTGCCCGGTTGATGGCAATAGGCGCGGCCCCTGGGATTACATGGGATTTAAACATAATTGGCGAAATGTGAGTGTACTATTAGATACACCTCTGCCTAACCTTCGGGGATTATAGGCGTGATGTTATGTATTTAGTATCTCAATAAAGAAGCTGTATAGGGAAAAGCTTGTTATTTTAATGAAATTTGATTTTTTTTATTTTAAATATACTAAATGTCTGGTCAAAAGTTAATGTGAATTTAACAAATTCAACCTTAAACTTATATTGTCAGTTACGGGATATCTTCCGTGATTATTTGTTATGAACCGCGGGTTGACTTGACGCAATCATGGCGCTTGCAACAGCGTCGAAATATCGGGAGCTCAAAATAACAAATAATCACGGAAGATATCCCGCAAGTGACAAAAAAAGTTTAGTTTTAAACCATGAAAGCTTAAAACAGTGTTTAAATTCAACCTTATCTAAATCGTTTAATTCGAATTCAAAATAATCATCACTTTAAATATTTATTTCCCAATTTCTATCTTAATAATGTATTCTTGTTATTGTAGTCATCAATACCTTTGACCACACGTTGTAATCTCAATGTGGAAGAGCCTAAACTCAATTAAACTAAAAACAGCTACAGCATCTTTACGAAATTCATTGAGATAGCATCGAGCAATATAAAGTAATGGTGTCATAATATTTTATGTTTAAACTTTATTGTTATGTGTATGATGTATTTGTTCTGTGATACAAGATTCTGTTTCAATCAAAAGATTTAATTAAATACTTAGTTTAACAATTAATCCTAGCCTAATAATGTTCTATGCTCACTAATCATACAACATTATTATTCTAGTTTTAGTAAAACTGCGCGAAGAGCTCGTGGCAAATTAATAACAGTCGCTCGGGTCGATCTTTAGGTTAAGCCGTGCTTGCCTAGGATGGTCTGTGGATGAGTGACCACCCTTACAAACCGAGATTTCTCCGTGTCTCGTAAAGCAAGTTAAGCTGTTGGTCCCGGCTGTCATTTGTCCATCTTTGACAGTCGTTGCAGGTAGTCAGTGGCCCAAAAAGTCAGACAACCAGTGTTAAAGTGGTAAAATGTGATACGTGTTTCCCAGTATTAACTGGGTTGTGGAGGTTACATAAGCAGTCCCTCCATGTAAAATACAGCTGGTATTCTGCTTCATCCGGTTAGACTGGGAGCCGACCCTAACATAGTTGGGAATAGGCTAGGCAGATGATGAGTAAAATTACCCGAAAAACAGAATCGTATCATCTTGAAACTACATTTCCACCATTTATACTCGTATTTCAGTTTTATAAAAACTTAGTGGATTAGAGAGCTTACTTAGTAAAAATACATTAGTGTAGAACAATTAAGGTAATTTTTAAACAAAAGCCCTATAGACCAACTAAAATGCTTCTTCACATATTCAATGATCTTTCTTTGTCCACAGTGGCGTCGATGTTCCAAAACCTGCAAAATCTGGCGAACATGCAACAGAACATGCCGCCGATGTCGCAACAGCTACAGCAACAGATGTCGCAACAAATGTCGCAACTTGCCGCCAATCTTCAAGGCTTGTCCTCTATGCCCTCCAATCCTGTCATCAATTCGCCTTTGAACTTGAGCGTTAGCGCACCTGGTAAGTGAAAAAAATTAAATAGGCTTGTTAAGAGCCTATACTACCTCAAATGGCTTAGCAGAATCCTCTGATACGCCGAAAATACTGCAGCATAAATTTTGAAATAAATATATGGTAAAGTTCAGGATTATTGTTAAGTCCTATATTTGGCGAAAACACGATTCCATAAAATTTTCTCGATAGAAATAATATCCAAAGTTACCTCTAAACTGAACAATAAACCGCTGTCAATCGTATAATACTTAAAATAAGATCATGAAACTTTTTATACTAACTGAACTATCTATAGAGCAGGTCTTATATTATTTATTTTTTTGAATTTCCTTTTTTTTCGCCGTAAAATAAATACCCTATAATATCGGTCATATCAAAGTTGGTTCCCTGCCGCGCGCCACCCGCGCTCAGTCCTGGTCCGGCTTCCGTACGGGAGGGCTGTGTCAGTTTGCGCTCAGGGCACATTACGCAATTCAACAAATAAAAATATTGAAATACATGAGTTTATAGTGTTTGCGTGATGGGAAATAACCGAAATAAAAATTAGAAGCGACAGGGTTGGCGTAAAGAATTTCTCAAAAATATGATTGAAATGAAGTATCTACTGACCTGTATTTAGGTACAATATTAGTGATTACAAACATGTAGGTGAATATGTAGTAGGTACACACGTTTGGAGCAATTTCTGCATGTGTGAGTAGACCAGGTACATAATTATCGTACATAGAATTATATTTTATTTACTTACAAAGCGCTTGGCGGCTGCAGTACGGGTCGCAGGTTCGATTCCCGCACGGATCATGTGTTAGGTATATTATGTGACGGTGTACAAATAGTTGTGAAGATTTGTGTTTGTAATAGTAGATAGATAGACGATAGAATTCTCTTTATTATGTACTTACACCATAAAAAATCCAGATACAAAAATAAGAAGAAATACCTAAATTAGTTTGTTTTTTTTTACACATACAACAAAGTGTAGGTTTTATACTTTTATTACTCCAATACTTATCTATTTCTCCAATTGCTCCTGAAAAAGACGGTGCAGTTACAAACTCAAGTCTTCACAACTATTTGTAGACCATCACATAATAACACATGTTCCGTGCGGGAATCGAACCTGCGACTCGTACTGCAGCCGCTAAGCGCTTAGAAAGTAAAAAAAATATAATTGTAGGTAGCTGCAAGAAACCAAACTATTGCTTGTTTCACACACAATCGGATGTGCCGATCACACGGTGCGCGGCGCGGTGCTTATACTTGCCTATACTGACTTATCCGACTGTAGTGCTAGGTACCATGCATGTTGTAAAATACATAAGAAATATGAACCTACTGGACGTAACGTATCACATTTTTCACATACATGTATAGCTACATAACCAACTATCCTACTTATCTACATACTTACCTACCTATCAAATATTCATAGTCATACAAACCATGCCTTGAGAATCATGAACACAACAAAAAAAATATCCAATATGCTGCAGTCCTTCGGAAGTTATTCGCAGTCATACATTTCGGTTTTTTTTTTATATTGGCAATGCGTTTTATGACCACGTCAATGTATCCACAGAACTAGTAATGCAAATCCGCTCTGTTTCAAAATCCATTTTTTGGATCGGTTGTTTGATCTAATCCGGATTATCCGGATTTTACGGATTTTTCACGAAAATAAACAACCCATATTCTGTTTCTTATTTTTGTGTGAATGGAAATTTAACTTTTGTTATTTGAAATTATTAAAATTCAATACCTTGCCTTGGTTGGTTTGGTTTTAAAGCCTTTTCCCAACTATGTTGAGGTCGGGTTTCAGTCTAACCGGATGCAGCTGAATACCAGTATTTTACATGGAGCGACTGCTTATTCTTTGTAAATATATATTTTAATGTTTTTTTAATATTTCAAAAACAAAAAACATTATTGTGGTACGCCGGGAGCGGGGTCCAAGCTACCAGTGGTTATCTGGGACCCAGACACAAGAACCTCCTCACAATACGGGCCATATCAAAGAGTACTGCCTCCCGAAAAAATGTCCTTGATCCAACGGCCTAAAGAAAGCCTCGACAGACATTCGTCGTCTGGGCTTATCTCACTTGTAAACGTCTCTTTGTGCCTATTGACCTTGTCTCTCTGACTCTCCTGTCTAGAACATCGAGTTCCGTCCGAGTCCTTTTGAGTATGCCAAAAAAGTACATTAAAACCAGCATGACCCAACCGTTGATAGCACGCACCTTGTTCCCGCCTGGAAGAAAGCTATTTAATACTTTCTTCAGACGTCTAAGGTAGCGCTCCTTCAACTTCATGTCAGTTACGTTAATGCTTTCGACATACCCAAATACTTGTACTTAGTTTTCGGATGAGGAGAGGTATCTCAGGTGTACGGAATCCGAGAGCTGAATTCCCTCGGATACTATAATCACCCTTCGCTTTACATGCATGACTGCACTTTTGTCCACACCAAATTCCATCCCAATGGCGCTACTAAAAGTTTCAGTTACTATTAGTTAGGTATTTCCATCAGTCGCAATTTGTTGCGGGAAAAGAATTTTGGATCATCCACGTGAAGAAGGTTAAGTGGTACCTGACCACTTCTCCTCGTCCGGCAGCCTAGCCTTGAATCCTCCAGCAATGTGCTAAGGGGATTCAGGGCTAGACAGAACTAAACTAACTAAGTTTTTTGTAGAGTTAGACTGTCGCCCTGGAATAAACAAAAAAGCTACTTATGTAATTTTTGGAGACAAAATATGACCCAATAATAATAAGGCATCTAAAGTATCGTCGTTTAACCTACTACGATTTTGGTTACACTCAATTCCTGCTGCGGAAAAAGCTCGCTCTGAATCGACGTCGAATGCACTGAATATGTTTATAAGCGGCCTCCAAGAGAAATATCAGTTTCAGGCTTTCGGCTGATGAGCTCATTTTCGAATATTCTAGCGGAAATGTAGCCCACGAATAACAATTTCTTATTGTTCAGAAAATCCGAATTCGATTTTCAAACCCGGATTTAGAAGTCGTGTAAAAATGTACCGAAATCCGGATTTTTCGAATTACGGATAGTCCGGATTACATTCCCTACTGACAGAACCCTGAATGCAATGGTGACTCGCACTCGATTAGTTTTTTGTAACAATAGAATGTATGCAGTGGCTCAGCATCCGTAAAAACTTAGTAGGTTAATTATTACTCATAGTATACTTGCATTTAGGCCTACTTACTATACAAAAACGGGAGTCACAAATAAATACAAGGATAAAACTATAAAACTCAAACGTACTACAAACTCAATGCGCGGAACCCGCACCGGTTACGTTGGTTCGTCTATTATTTTGTAGCAAATTTCCAGTATAAGTTGATCTCGCATTGTATAAGCTTATTAATATTGATAATTTTAATACCTACTTAGAACTCTAATGAATAAAGTAGTTTAATCTAACAAAATTGCATCGACTTCGTGGTGTGACCGCGAGCCCCATTGTGCGAGCGAGATAAAGAGTTAGGCGGAGCGGTGAAGTGGGGGCGAAATTAGAATTCGAGCTGAGGTTGTATAGGCTCTTAACTGAAAAAGTCTAATCAGTCCGTCACTTAGATTATCAAAAAATATTTGACCCTTATTTTTTCTTTTGTCATATAAAGCAAAATTGACTAAGATACGACGCTTTTAAAATACTCAATACGGCACTGTTTGGTATCATTCTTAGTGAGTTCTGACGTCACGAACCCCCACTCCCGAGTTTGATGCGTTTTATCTTTGTCAATATTCGTTGATTTACAAAAACAAAAATTACGTGTTTATAATTTTCCAATACTCTAACTGACGGACTTAATAGATTTGCAATTTATTGATGGTGGAAACTAGCCTATTATATATTAGTTTTCCACAACTAATATTATTTTAAATTGGTAAAACACTTTCCTTTTAAAAAGTATATCCTAACCTACACCAGGGAAACCATCACAAGAGATACCCGATGGATGATATCTTCACCTGTAACATAGAACTTCTCTATCAGTCATTGATATTATCTAAAATAATGAAAGAAGTAGCAGTTTTTTGTTGATATTAACGAGATTGGAGACATTCAAAATTATATTTAAATTAATTTAGCAGAGGCCCTAATATTCTACCCTGGAGGATACCTCAAGTCAGGACTACTAATTGATTTAGTTAGTAATTTTATTTTTTAAATAAAATAATGACGATGGGTTTAAAAAGGTGGTCTTAATTCCTTAAAAAATCCTGACAAAGATTTATTGTTCTTTTACATCTTTATATTAGATATGTTGTGCATACAAATGCAAAAGTAGTCTATTCCCTAAGGCCATCTCGTAATAACCAGTTTCTTATCCTTTGAAACGTAACCTGAAGCATTTAAACTTTTCTTTCCTCTTCCTGTGAATTAGACCTGACCTTACTTACACACAAGATGACTATAATTATATCTGTTCCGTTCCTTACCTATCAATTGTTGAAACTTGGTCAGTATTGGCCCCTATTTGCAACACAGACGTCAATTTATTTCACATGTCTCTTAAAATACACTCACATTATAATTACCATCTGTCCGTTCCAACACTTACTTATTCCAACAAAAAGCTCCAAAACCATAAAAGTAACCATTCAAGTGGTTTTATTATTTGGTCACTTTTCGCCACTTTATGCAAAGTAAATTTTGTTTTAGCATATCCTCATCGCATCAAGATAAAACAAATATTTAAAACGCGAATAAACTCCGTTGACAGCCCCATATGCCGCGTTAATGCAAAAATAGGAAAATATTGTTATATTTAAGCTAATGTTGAGCAATTGAAAACGTCACCTCCGAGTCTTGATTAACATTTTTTAGAACATTAGCATTTCATAACGTCTGCTATTCTTCAACCAAGGGTAAGCCACTAATTAGACTGAATTAGACAGATTGGGATAATCAGAAATACACGGTTCGCGCATTAAAACTCTTAACTTCGAAATCACGTGAGCCGTAATTAGGTGATTACCGAATCCAATCGATTTAATGAATTCAAGATAGCGGCTTCACTCGCCCGCCCATTAAAGCTATGCCGTAATGGACGAAAAAACCTATTTAAATAATGAGTATAATTACATATTTTTTTCACGAACGCACGGATATTACGACTGTTGCGGTATCATTAAGAGTTTTATTGTCTTAATAGAGCTAATTATACATTTTTTTCGGTTCTTAATTGATGCGCCGTAGGAAAGAACATTTATTACAAAATGTGAAATGTCATGGTTTAAATGAATACGTTATGTTAATGTCGAGTTTAACGGGCTTGTAAGGCATGCAGATAATATTTTAAGATTTTCTTTGGAGCCGTTTTGTTCGCAGTGAATTAGTTTTGGTCGGTCGCTTATGGGTTTGTGTAATTTTCTATCGTTAGGTTTTGTTCGGTAAGGTGCATTATGGGGCAGATATGGCGGGTTATAATTACAATATAATTTTATTGTTTAATGACTTAAGTAGAAAGTTGCAGCGATCTGCGTTGCACGTTCGTTTCGTCACTCGCTGCCACCACGACCAATGTGTTAACGTAACATTTAGTAATCGATAATCACATGTTTTATTTGCCAAGTCTAATTTTTATTATGAGTTCGAAAAAACATATTTTTACGAGTCTTACATGTTTATCGATTTAGTATGAATTGGCGTACGTATTAAGTTGCTTATAAAAAACATCGTGTCAAATTATCAACGCGGATTAAGTTGGACTTTTTTCTAGGATTATGTAGAAAAATATGCATTAATATTAATATTCCACGATCATGATACGTGACTAAAGCTTGCTAAATGATACGGACATAACATTATTAAAAACGTGTAGGTAACCACATTAGACAAGAAAAATAACTCGCAATCGTTTAAAGAATTAATGCATTGTATATTTTTTACCTAAATCAGACAAACAAAATTTGTTTCTCGACAGCATAACTATTTACAGCAAAATAAAGTTAAAAAAAAACGGAAGATATCCCGCAAGTGACATTTTAGGTTTAGTTGTGAGCCGAGATAGTTTAAAACTGAGCATTTATGAAACCCAACAGCCCAAGTGAAGTACATTTATCAGATAAATCGTGTAAACATAAACTCAATGAAAAGGTACGAATATGCAACTGCGGCGCCATCTATACCGCTACGTACGAACTAAACTATCTTATTCTACATCCCATCAGATTCCGATAACACCGGTCTGGCTGGGAGGCCCTTCCTTTATATGGAGGATGATGACCTTTCCTAAAACTTCTAAACGACTATCCCTTGAAATCATAAAATTAATATTTGTATGCACAAACAAAGCTAAATATAACTTACTCATGAAATGCAACAATAAAATAAAATAAATAAATATCGCTGGACATTAACACACAGCGCCACCTAGTGCCACACTAAGCAAAGCTTGTGTCGTGGACACTAGATAGTTGATATACTACATGTATACCTTTTTGTTTGTAAATACATACTTATTATACATATAAACATCCATGACTCGGAAACAAATGACCGTGCTCATCACACAAACATTTGCTCCTACCGGGATTCAAGAGAAAAAGATTTATTTGACTCAAAATTAAGCTTACTCTTGAAATCGATCAAAAATATCCGCGGTTCTACTTCGTTGACACGTCTTTTGAATAGAAGAACATCGTGTCAGTCTGCTATTTCATGTAAGATGCGCGGGCTCGCACTTCCAATAAATACTTTATAGTGCAACCTAAACACGATTACATATTTGACTCACTTACCTCGTTATTCTGATGGCCCTTTTCTTTCTAATCTCGCAGTCATTTCCAACTCCTGCTCATATGATTCTTTAATCCTCAAAGGTATGGGATCACCAAACCCCGTGGCCAACAACAATATGCTGCCGCCCGCGATGCCGTCCCCCATGCCACAACTTATTCTTGCCTCTGGTCAGCTGGTGCAAGGCATCCAAGGTGCCCAGCTGCTGATACCGACATCACAAGGTAAGAAACAAAAAATATGCAAAGAGTAAGCACTCTTAATTAAATAACAGAGCTATAGGTAAAAAATGTGGACTGCTGATAGAGGTAAAAACTAAGTAATCTGTATCTGCTACGGGTTGCGCCGTGTGTCAAATGGTGCTACGCCGTAGCGGATCGGCTACGAGTGCTACGAAGCGTTAGGTGACGGGCACGCGAGTTTCATCCATGATTTTTGTTCACCCAAAAAGTGCTCAACGCGCTTAAACAAGTTTTTACTTCAATTACCAATTATGTGCTGTGATTGTCCAGCTTATTAGAAACAAGGTTTATCTTCAGACTCCAGGTGTGAGTAAATCATTATAGAATTTCGAAATTTATAGATACCTACCACAAAACTGTCTTGGTTCACACCTGAAGTCTGAAGATACCCCCAATTTATGAAATAATAATGGCGAATACTAAGACAGCACTACTGTATAAAAGCGTTGTATGCAGAGCACCGATAACATAAATAACAATATCCCTATCTGTGTAAAAAAACTAAAGACAGACCAGTTTAAGAAAACATTGAAAAAAATACTGACAGGAAAAGCCTACTATGATGTCAATGAATTTTTAAATGACAAATCGCTCTGACATACTGAATGAATATATTATATTTTATTTTGAATGGCACGAATATGTACAAACTGTTTAATTTTTTTCATATTCAATATTAATAATGTTTTTTTTTTGAGTATTTGCTTTGTATCTTTTTTTCTGAATTCTTATGGTCTTCTGACCTAATTTGTACACCAGCCATGGTCAAACATGCTGTGCCAAAGAATATCCTGCAACACCTATAATAAGCATCATTCCATGAATATTATCTACACATGTTTTTGCAAATAAATGAATCTTTATCTTTAAAAATGGTATGCGACATTGCGTTCCTTATAGTGACGACTTTAATGGCGGTGTAACTCAGTCTAGTTGCACCTTGTTAGATTGAATTAGTAAAAGGATCAGAACGACAAAATAACTACAGTTTTAATGCTTGTTTTGTTAAACAGTGTATAAAGTCTTGCAAACCAGTTGAGACCCTATCTAATCTCATTAGCCACACGCTTCACTTAAACCATGTCTAATGATATGTTCAGATACATTTATATAAACTTAAAAGTTTCCTTAAGTCAGGTTTATTTTTGTAGTAGACATAAACAGTCAATGGCTTCGTTTAGATTTATCACTCCTTCACAGTTATTATTTTGCATAGATAGGTAGTCATGCCAAAACTTTTGTAAGTACAAAATATGTTTTTTCTCTACACAGGCATAGCAACGCAGACGATCCTCACAATACCAGTCAACCACGTGAACTCCAACGATCAGATGGTGAACCTGGCCCTTAACAACGGCCAGGTTGTCTCGACGTCTCTCGCCAATCTCCAAGCCATGGCCCAACCGCACCAGCTGCTAAATTCCAACCCTCAGCAGAACGCCAACATTCGGCCAAACATGCTGAACCCAACATTGTCGAATGCGTTACTAAACCCAGGGCTGCCAAACTTTTTGTCGAACGGTGCAGCTAACGCGCAGGAACTGCTCCAAGCATTGCAACAGCAGCAGCCTCAAGGGAATCACAACCTTCTGCAGACGGTGCAACAGAACAATATGCCACAGCAGATGCCAGGCAGGCGATCCTCATCTCCTCGTCCTGACAGGCATTACAAGGAGAGAGAAAACTTCGCTGATAGATTCGGGGGTGGATCTAGAGAACGGAATGAAAGGGAAAATTCTGGGGCTTCTGCTATGAATTCTATGAATAGCATCAACAGGTGAGTTTTGCTCTAGTTACCTATTTAGTTTTTAGCTGTTTGTGATGCGATATGCGTTCGTTCACAAGTGTGTAATTAGGCCGCGAACACGTGTTTTTTTCAGTAATGCCTGACCAGTTTTTAACACCAATATAGCTACTTTTTCACGAGTCCACATAGGTACTGCTATGACTTCTGATTTCCCAGTTCTTAGATTCCATTTTTATCGATCCACATGGAGTAAATTACAGAAAATTATACCAAGCTTATATCAAACGACTTAACGAGCAATTCAACGAATTATTGACAATTACAACAATAATTGATTTTTTAAATCAATTACATCATAATTGTCCAAGTCTAACGTTGTTTGATGTGTATCACCAAGTTAGGTTTGTGACTGCGTTGTTGTATAGCCACCCTTATGTTGTGGGGGGTGAAGGTTATGTGGAGTGCAGATAATGTGTTTGAGCGTGGGTGCAGCGACAAGTGTTGCCGTAATTATGTGACAATGAATGTAATTACAAATGACGCCAGTACGCAGATCTTGTGCGTGTGAGTGAATTACTAATCAACGGTTTGTTGTGTTGGTTAGGGGAGTTTTTTTCGTTCCTAATTAGTAATGAACTGATGAGTTTTCATTATTTTGATGGGTTTTCGAACATAATTGGTTGTAAAGTTGGGAATGTGAGGTTATGAGTAGAGTGCATCAGGGGTGAGTATTCCAAAATTTTTGATATTTAAGGGTGAACCAAACTAGAAGTCGAATTCCTATCTTACCTATAGAGTTCGTGGCCATATTTATTTTTCCTACTTCTTCGGTTTTCGTTTCTGATTAAATTTCGTTGCGGAACCCCAGACAGTTAAATTTTTCTCTTCGGGACTTCGTCGGGCTTCATGGTCTCAGCGCTTTTCTGGAGGTCACCGTTGTTGATTCTGGCTTTCAAGAGCTACAGTGGTTTGGGAATAGTGTGGCAGACTTATCCCAAAAAAAAACGTAATATTGTATTTGTTTATTTAAATAAGGTAATCTCAGATCTTTCCAATGTGATACCTATTGTAAGTTGTTTCCTTACATATGGAATTCCCCGCGTCCACAACCTATATAGAACTACTTTCCTTAACCACATGTAAAGAGGTGACGAATCGTCATCTATCTATCTATACTTATAATAAATCTGTAGAGAGGTCAATTCTGTACATGAAATATATTTACAAAATAACTATCGGGGGGTGATTAGTGATCGATACTGATGCCAAAAATGCAATCAGTAAAATTTTTGTCTGTCTGTCTGTCTTTCTGTCTGTCTGTCTGTCTGTCTGTCTGTCCGTATGTTATTTATAGAAAAAAAAACTACTCGACGGATTTTAACGAAACTTGGTACAATTATTCTACATACTCCTGAGCAGGTAATAGTATACTTTTCATCACGCTACCATTAATAGGAGCAGAGCAGTGAAAGGAAATGTTGGGAAAACGGGAGAAGTTACTTGGTTTTTTTAGCTTCCGTCGCGTGTGCAGCCTTAATGGTTAAAGCTACATAGAAATCATGTATAACGGAAATATTCCACATAAAATTATATAAAAAATATCCCAAGACAGCATATGTCTATCTTTTATAGTTGACTCACAATAACACGTGTAACTCCCGATAGCTTAGCAGTTCGGAGATTTGTTATTATTATATTTGTTTATTACTCTTACGTTTATAATATTCTCACTCAACCCCAATTAAAAAAAATAACATCATTTATTCTTCGAACTCCTGGGCAGGTTATAGTATACTTTTCATCACACTACAATGAATAGGAGCAGAGCAGTGTAAGGAAATGTTGGGAAAACGGGAGAAATTACTTGATTTTTTAAGCTTCCGTCGCGTGGATGTATGTTTGTTACTCTTTCACGAAAAAACTACTGAACGGATTTGGATGAAATTTTGCACACAGATGGTTTATAACCTGGATTAACACATAGGATATTTTTTATCCCGGTAGTAAGATCCCATGGGACAATTTTGAAACTTCACGCGGGCGAAGCCGCTGGCAGAAGCTAGTTAAAAATAATACCAATTAATTAGTAATAAGTAATAAGAGACCAATTATTATTAATATAATTTACCTGGTATTAAAGAAAACCGTATTAAAGGAAATAAGGGTAAACTAAACAGAATTAAAATTAATCATACTTAGGCAGCTTGTTGTTAAGACAAGCTTGGCTAGGTTGGTCTATGGATGGGTGACATCCATGACATACCGCGTTTCTTTGAAAAGCACATTGAGCCGTTAGTCCTGGCTGTCATTTGTAGATAAATAAAATAAAATTCGCTGGACTACACACAGCACTATCTAGTACCACACTAAGCAAGGCTTGTGTCGTGGTTACCAGACAGTTGATATACTACATATATACTTTTTTGTTTGTAATTACATACTTATTATACATATAAACATCCATGGCTCGTAAACAAATGTCCATGCTCATCACACAAACATTTGCTCCTACCGGGATTCGAACCCAGAAGCCTAAGATCGTATGGCTGCTTCACTACCACTACGCCATTCGGGTCGTCATCGTCGTGATCTTTGTTGGTTGGGGTGTGGAGGTCAGATAGGCAGTCGTACCTTGTAAAGTACTGGTATTAAACTGTATTCGGTTAGGCTGGATGCCGACACCAACATAGTTAGGAAAAGGCTATGCAGATGATGATAATGATATATCTGTCAGTGAATAGATGATGACATTTTAAAGTACCAAGGTGAATTGGATCTACAGGAATGTGGGAAATGCTTTTCAATTATTAAGAGCTTATTGCTTTTACCCGTGGCTTCACCTGCGTAGCTTCAGAAATTGTCCACAATAATTGTTAAAGTGTAAAATGCTTACAGACAAAATAGTCAGATATCGCATTAATATGTAAGTATTTCGAGCACTAACACCAAAATACTTGATCTGGTTAAATCCTAAAGTACCTTCATTGACTATAAGCGTTTTAATTAAGTACTTTTAATTTTTTTACATTAACTGCCAAAATGTTGTGAGTTAACCTAATAAAAAACATCAAGATAGTTTTAAAAAACAAATCTCTACATCTCGAGGATATCCTAAAATAAACATTAATTCACAAATGACGTACATTAGCAGCTAATAATCTTAGTAGCGGATCTACTAGATATTAATCTAGATTGCGCCGTCTATATTAAGGTCGCATACTTATTGCAGTCTTTAGCTCTAACTTGGAGATAATAAGGTAAAATTGGAATGTTTAGCTTGGATAATGTATTGATGTATATGTTATCTAATATCATAGAGTATTTAGTCTGAATGGACCAAAATGAATGGACCTCAGTTCCATCAGACGTAGACAAAAAATGTTTACGTCCGAACGGACCGGAAAAAAAACAAATAAGCCAACTTTTTCAAGTACATTCGAATATCATAAACATGAAAGTGAGTTCGTTTGTTTGTGACGTCTGCACGCCTGAGATTAGATGAAATTAAGCATAAAAGGTGTAAAACACCTCTTCACTCTTCACGAAGCCGAAAGGCACTTGTTCTCCCTATCATTGCGATCATTTTTTTGTTCTACACCATACCTTTTTTTTTTTTTTTTTTTTTTTAAGGATGGGAAATCATCAAATGACCCCCCCCACTCTGGGCGGAGCGGGAGGGAGTGTCAGATTCTTACTGACTAAAAACCATCCATGTTCCTTCCTCGCCTTTTACGTTCCGGGGCCGCGGTATCTCTTTCGAACAGGCCCGCAACCCCGGCAGGCTTCGGCCCTTGCGGGCCCCTCTCCTTTTGCTGACATCTCTTTGAGGCGCGCGTGGAACACGAACGCGCCGTCGACACGGCCTGTCGTCGTCGTTAGACGGCCGGACGGCCAGCCATTGCCCATAGCCAGCCGTCCACAGGCCCGCATCTACGGTGGCCGGTAGCCACCACGTGGCCCCCGACGCCCGTTGCGTCTCCCGCAG
Organism: Xestia c-nigrum; assembly: GCA_916618015.1. Taxonomy (NCBI): domain Eukaryota; kingdom Metazoa; phylum Arthropoda; class Insecta; order Lepidoptera; family Noctuidae; genus Xestia; species Xestia c-nigrum. The sequence goes on along the minus strand of OU745258.1, from coordinate 6,599,988 downwards.
CGGCCGGGAAGAGAGGATCTCTCCCTCTCTCGTTCCGCCACCTCCTTCGCTAGCATGACTGCTTCGCAGAAGGAGGCGACGGCTTCCCATTCCGTCTCGCTCCGGACCATGGATTGAACCAGGGCCGGACGCGAGAGGTCGCCGCCGCCGATCGCCGCCACGAGGACACGGCGGAGCTCCGCCCACGCAGGGCAGACTTCCACCGTGTGCTCCACCGTGTCCTCCGGTCGATCCTCGCAGTGGAGACACCCGGTTCTACACCATACCTGGGAACCTTTTAGTTACGGAGATATGGGGGGTCAAAGTTACAACTTTTTTGACAAGTTTTTTTTAAACACAAGATTTTTTTTAAGATTTAACACTTCCACGACCCCCGTACTTTGAGTTCTACCACAATACATGATTTATAACCTCAAAAAAATATTTTTTGCGTAAAGTTAGTTTGATGTACATAATGCTTGGTTGACGGCTTTGTGATGAGGTGGTTTACACCCTGTATAGATAATTCTTGATGTTTTTGTTTTTTAGGACAATTTTAACCCTGATCGTACTATCCCGTGGGATAATTTCCGACCGCCACACGGGCGAAGAAAGAGACACAAGCTAGCTCTGTTATTCGTATACAAGTTGTATGGCACACTAGCTTAGCATACAAAGCTTACACACTTTTATAAGTCTTCTTTTATTAGGATTACCTGAAGGGGTAACCAACTGGACCCTATTCCTAATCCTCCGCTGTCATCATCTCATGATCCGCAATAGGTGCACAGTCGAAATTTCCCCGGAATGTGTATTTCTGTTACCCTATTAAAACAAATCTATATTCTATATATTATGTTCATAAAAATCCATTGCTGTTCGTTAGTCTCGCTAAAACTCAAGATCCGCTGGACCGATTTGGCTCAGAACGGGAGGGGGTGTCAGAATTGTACGGACTAAAACCTATCCATGTTCCTTCCTCGCCCTTTACGTTCCGTTGCCACGGTATATCTTTCGAATAGTACCGCAGCCCCGGCTTGATTACAATACCAGGAAAAACTAATTAACTGTAAAGGTACTCATGCATAATGTCACGTCAAAAAAAATGACAATATGCAATTACTCGTACTTACATATCTATTCGATTCATATTAAATCACCGAATAGTGTCATACGTAAACACATATTCTAAATAAAACAACGAACACTTTTCTTGGAACCTTATTATTATAATTCCACCGTAATTAAAACTCGATTCACGTTTAATTAGCAAGTACAAATATTAATTAATTTGATGACTAATGCCCCACGTGAACCCATCACGCGAAAATTATTGTTTTTAACACAAAAAGTTGTTAAAACAGATGCTATCTACCCGGGGTAATGTCCTTTATTACACGTAATTATGCACCAAGTGCACAATTGATGATATGGTTGGGGAAATACGTTTGATAACAGACAATGGTGTATTGTAAGTTTTATTGAATGAATTCAAGAAATAGCTTTATAACTGTCGTATGTAATGATCGGAAGCAATTCGCCAACGGCTGAGGCGTTGATGAACAAATTGTAGGCTGTGGTACAATTTGTGGTGACGTTTTCGAGAAAAAGCTATACCAGACTGTCATTGTCAAAGAAACTTCCGTTTTATTATCATTTTAATTGAGTTAAAAGTACTCATAACTACACTAACTTGGCAAAGAGTTAGTCAATTGAAAATTAATTCAATCAATAAATTGATCTACACATTTTAAATTAACATTTTATCAGAACTAGCTCGCATTATACAATGTTTGACAGTTTTGGTAATCATCTCTTGTGTTGTTAAGACATGTTGCTTTCAAACAGCCCAACTTTAAAGCACTGTACTTACTAAATAAATTTAGCATAGCAACGTCAGTAGAATCATTCCAAAACGTTAGCACATCTAAGACATACCTACACCTCCTCTTTGAAAGAGCATATCAAAGATAATTCTTAAGAAAAACTAATTTAAACGTTATCATTTTTTTTTTTATGTTTATTATTATATAACTTTCTAAATACCTAATCATTAAGAGAAAGTAACTCTTCATACAATAACTGAATTATTCGCGGTATCTGTCCGATATCCAGCTGTCACAATTTAATTAACTGAATACAAACTGCTATGAAATACTACGATACATTCTAGAGTTGGTAATCTGGGTTACATTCGTATTTAATTATTTTGTATTAGATTCCAATTCTAAGAAATTTACAGGGCACACTGTTTACTGCTGTAGAGGTTTGAAAAAACCGGCACGGACAATTTGAGGACATGACTCTGTACGCGGACACTTTCATATCAGTACATAAATACTGAAGCATCTGTCTCTCAAGTGTCCGGTACCGGTTCTCAATTTGTCCGTACTATTTTGTCAGTTCTTTTACTGCTTTCTAAGAAATATAAAAAAAGAAAGTTAAAATTCCAGATTTTTTGCTCTAATGACAGTTTCTTAAAATATTGGAACTAGATCTTGAACTGCATTTTCGCAGTAATTATATCAAACAGTCTCATTTGAAAAAAAATATTTCGTCTATCTATTTATTTCAATCAAATGTAAAAAAAGAAGAAACCTGCTGGTTCCTTCGAAATTATCCAAATTTTAATACATAATTTGAATAAATAATTTCAGTCCATTAGGTCCCTCTGTTTCTGTCATTAGCTAGGTAAGAACCCACAGAGGCGTAATAAGGAAAACGTAGGAACATCGGACTATTATCTACTTTAATTAGGTATTTAATGTTAATTATATACAGGATGTAATGCAACTCGTTGTTACTGATATAATTACATAAATAATGGCATGTTCACGCACTTTATAAACAATTTTCTGGTGTTGGTAGTGCGGAAAAATAATAAAAAAATGGTGGTGCATGAGCGCGACATTGCCCTGCTTAGATTTAATTGTAAATTAGTACTTGTGGCTGTGACTGTACTTGGATTTACATGTCAGTGTGAGCGTTGATTAGTTATATGTAAAACTTTGTAATTATTTTATCTTAAGGGACTTAATTGTGCTTCGAAAGTGGATAACTTCAGGGAGACGTATGGATCCGAATATTCGGACGAAGCGTTAGAGAGTAGGGCCTCTGTGTCGGGTCTGGTTGAGTAAGTAAGTTTAAAAAGCTTCCAAGCAATCTCCCACACGATACAGGAGTAATTCCTAGTGTGGGGCAGCGTTTTATAAAAAAACAAATGATGTCGTTGATCATTAAAAAAATAATTATTTTGCCAAAATTTTAAAAATAAAACCTGTAATTTAACCGACGGCAACACGGCACGATTGGTGCAGTGGCTGATCGATTGGCTGCTGCGCTGCGTGTCGCGGGTTTGATGCCCGCTCCGAACAAATACTTGTGTGGTCTACAGATAGCTTAGGCCCTACTCCCTAACGCTACGTCTGTTTATTCGGATCTATCCGTCTCTACCGCGCATGTCTGCAGATGAGTGCGAGTGAGAGAGACGTATGGATCCGAATATTCGGACGAAGCGTTAGAGAGTAGGGCCTCTGTGTCGGGTCTGGTTGTTAGATTAAGTAAGTTTAAAAAGCTTCCAAGCAAGCTCCCACACGATACAGGAGAAATTCCTAGTGTAGGGCAGCGTTTTATAAAAAAACAAATTATTGCTAAAAATATTAACTCTATACTTATGACTTATAGCTAAATATAAACTCAAAAACTTAAGACAATACAAAAAAAACGTTACGACAGCCGGGCGTTGTCGCATAATTCGATAAGATTTATTACAAAAGAAACGGGAAAATCAACAGTTAATAAATGTCTTGATTAAAAACAAGTAGAGCATTCTGGTCTGGCCCGGTCGCACACAAGATCACAAACACACACACACACACAGATAATGTACCTACCAGTAGTTAATATATAATTGCTTTTGCATTGCCGCGCGACGGAACAACCGCTTTGGGTATTTGTCGGGTAATGTTAGATTTTCTTGTGGTTCTTGCAATGTATCTTTATGTTTGGCTACAATGTGGAAAAATAAAAATGTTGCGTGTGCGTTTTTATTCATAAGTACTATAGTTGCTGCCAGCTCAGATCGCAAAAACGGTCATTGACCCTCCTATCCTACTAATATTATAAATGCGAAAGTTTGTGAGTATGGATGTATGGATGGATGTTTGTTACTCTTTCACGCAAAAACTACTGAACGGATTTGTATGAAATTTTACAACCTGGATTAACACAGGATACTTTTTAATCCCGGTTGTATGATCCCATGAGACAATTTTGAAACTTCACGCGAGCGAAGCCGCTGGCAGAAGCTAGTATATAAAGGGTGTAAAACACCTCTTAACGAATACCGAAAGGCATTTGTTCCCCTCGTCATTCTGATCATTTTTTTGTTCTACACCATACCTGGGAACCTTCTAGTTACGGAGATATAGGGGGTCAAAGTTGCAAGAATTTTAGAAGTTTTTTTTTAAATACCACTTTTTGTCGCATGATTTTTACTTTAAATATCTCTACGACCCCCGTAATATTCAATCCATCCATTCGCACAATGTTTTGAGTGCGTTACATTGAGTTATGCCACAAAACATGATTTATAACCTAAAAAAAAAAAGTTGTTTCCTAGCAATATTTTTTGCGGAAAGTTACTTAGTTTGATATACAGAATGCATGGTTAAGGGCTTTGTGATGAGGTGAAGTACACCCTGTATTAAATTTCTCCGAGATTAAGCCTGTTCAAGTCTTGAATCGTCATCTATTTCGTGATCTTCAATTTTTTTTCTAATGTAGAACGATACACGGTTTATTTGTTTTGCTTCGTTCGAAGAAACATTAGGGAAAGGGTAATGACCGCTATTGCAATTTTATCTGGCAGCAAACTATAGGGCAGCAGTCGTATAAAACAGCGTGGCTGCATTTTAAAAAGTGCAACTTCGGTTTATTTTTGTAAAAGAACCTAAATATAGGTATAAAAAAGTATATATAGTATAACAACTGTCTGGTGACCACGAAACAAGCCTTGCGTGTGCCAAGTGTGGCACTAGATGGCGCTGTGTGTAATGTCCAGCTATATTTATTTATAGGTATAGCCACGAACACATCAGGCTGCTACAATCTGTCAAACTTTATTAGATTTTCAACTTTATCGCAAAGCTTAATTAAGGTTACAGGTTGGTTGGGAAATTTTGACTATTTCGGGCAGCCTTGATGTACTTGTCTGTACATATATTAAGTAACAATTATTTCACATGGGAGCAGATAGAAATCCGCGTGCTAAGTTCCCATAAATTCAGAAAAAAAAACATGCTAAAAATAACTTAACTTCCTTGTCATCGCTTAACTATGTAGTATCTTCTCCAATCCCTAGACTTGCAACTATTCACAGCAGACATTTCGAAAGTCAACTCCAAGCAAGTAAGCGGAGACATCCAGCTAATGCGATATATAATTAGGTTGCCCATTAAGTATTCTGCCTATATAATTACCGTAGCGCCCGTGACGCGTCTAATCCAGCAAGTAATGGTGATAAATAGATCTATGCGGGGATATCGCGCGGAATATATTAGCGTACTGTAGTTTGCTATCCTGTGGTGTAAGAAGGGAAGACCTGAAAAATGATGGATGGAGTTTTTGTTCTCTTTTATAGAAGTATGGATGGTGAAGAGAGTGATTAAATGAGTTCAGTATACTGTGATCTGTGAAAAGTAACTTTATTAATTTTGTTTTATTCTGTTTTTTCTTCCGAGTGTGTCACTAGCTGGTTGAATGCATTATCGTATTCAAGTGATGTCAAAATTAAATATTGTTTCTCTCAGTACTTCATGATTGATTCTCTTAAGACTCTCGGAGTTTAGATTTGTGCCCATATAATGGCAATAGGTTAGCCCCCTATTGAGGAGCTCGTGGCTAAATAATAACTGCCACTCGGGCCGATCTTTAGGTTAAGCCGTGCTTGCCTAGGTTGGTCTGTGGATGGGTGACCCATACATACCGAGTTTCCTCCGTGCCTCAGAAAGCACGTTAAGCTGTTGGTCCCGACTGTCATTTGTGCATCTTTGGCAGTTGTTACAGGTAGTCAGTGGCCCAAAAAGTGTGACAACCAGTCTAACCAAGTGGTATCGTATTACCGAGTATTAACTGGGTTGTGGAGGTCAGATAGGCAGTCGCTTCATGTAAAATACTGGTATTCAGCTGCATCCGGTTAGACTGGAAGCCGACCCCAACATAGTTGGGATAAGGCTAGGCAGATGATGAGGTTCGCTCCCTATTACATAGAACTTAAACGTAACTAGCGGAATGTGGCTGTGGGTGTACTATTCTGTACACCCACATACTAGGATTACAGTCGTGATGTTAGAACATGTGAATTCTTTATACTATCCCATATCAGAACTAAAAGGTAGGTACCTACTTCGTGAAATAAGACGAACAGATTTCCTTGCAAAACGACCTATATTTCGATTTGCATTTAAACTTAAATGGCATTATAAACGTTTGTGTATTAAAATCCCAGAAGTAATGTACCTATTCTTAATAATTACCAACTAATAGTGTTACAGCTTAACCAATAGTTGACTGAGACATAATTAAGTCACTTCGTATTCGATAATTATTTTGTATAATTATGAAATAATGCCACGTAACCCGTTCTGCACTAAAATACAAACCCAGCTCACTATTAATGCATTCTGTTATTACAATGTACGTTCATAAAAGTATCATTTTAGTATGTAGCATTATGTTAACCCGTAAAACGCTGCGATTCGACATCACTACAATAATTATAATTATTGTCGTATCTACGTCTATTATTCGTTTGTATGTAGTATGTATGTGTGTGTGTGTGTGTAGTCAAAGACATTAAGTTAATGCCACCTCATAATTACTGGTTGGAAGCATTAATTCTCGCATCCATAATTAAGTTTAATACCTCATTTCTGTTGGCCTACAATCTAGATAAATATTGTCTGTCGTTTGACGTCTATTAAAGTTACATTAAAATTTATTGTAAATCATTGTGAATATAGATAGTAGATTTTATATGGAGTTTTATAATGTATCTAGTTCTCAAGGCTGTACCATTTTACATTCATATTAAGTAGGTACTTAGGTTATTAGCGTATTTATCCTTATGAATAAATGTTTTACGACTTAAGCTGGTTATATACACGTAAGCCTATTATTTGCAAGTACATTGACCAACCAGAAGTTGTTGTGGCGAGCTACTAGGATGTGTGTTAAAGACCCTTACATTTGGACTTATAAGTCTAGTAAAAACTAAGGCCTTACCTTAGTTACTAACTTATAAATTGTCATGGATCAATGTAATACAAGCCACTTGCCTTCTTTCGTGCGAGTTACTAGCTTGTGTATTATAAAGGCTTTTGGCGATTTTAACTTATTAGTCTAGTACTATGGTGTTAATTTTCAAGTGATACCTGCATTTATATGGTTTAATAGCATGCAATGCAACCTACTTGCTTCTATTCTATTGTGCAAGTTACCTACTGGCACGTGAATTTCGGGCCATATAGGATGGTTTTAACCTTATACGCGAACGCTAAATGGCCGTCAGTAAGTTTAAGCGCGTGTAATGAATATGCCAAAACGTTCCGCGAAAACTGTTTAAGTGGGCGTGAAAACTGGATGAAAATCCGCTCGGCAGTGATGATAAACTCGAATATAAGGACGGAAGTGCTCGGGAAACATTGTTTTATATTTTGTAGGACTGAAACAAAAGCGGATTTGTTCAAATATAAACTTCGCTTTCGGTTCTAGGAATCCGAGTTTAGTTTACAGTTGTTACAAAAACATTAAGCAGAAAAAACCTTAAATATTATTTTTCCAGTTTTTTTTCTGACCACAATAAAAAACGTTATTTATTTGCAATGAGCAGTAGCTCCAAATTTCTAGTAAATAATTGACACACATTTATTTGCGGCTTATTTATTAATCATTATGACCGCAATAAGTAGTTTCGTTGCATGAAGGATTAACATTATTGTTAAAAAAAACGTTCACGTTGGTACTTCATGAAATGTCCCAAAAAATAATGATTTTTATATGTTTTTCAGTTAAGAACACGATTGTTGTTTAATTAAACAATATTTGCAACTAAATCAAGTATTCTCAAGTCTACTAAGCGATGTGGTTAGCCGTCTTAATGTGATATACTACGCGCAGTAAAAGACAGAAGAAGATGTGGAGTCGTTACAATACTTGTTAATTTTTCTGTGTCAATAAAATGCAGTCCTATGCTTTCTGACAAATAAAGCTTATTCAATCGTGAATATACTAATACTTCAACGAAATACAAAGTACGTATTTTAAAATCAAGTCCATCTTATTTTTTTTAAATATTGAGATATCTGTATTAAATACTTAGTCAAGTTGTTGTAACTTCATTCATAAACTGTTGTGTATAACAGCAGATTCATACATACCTTTGCTGCGCGCGTCAATCGAAGAGGGAATAGAAAAGATAACACATTGTGAAATCAGTAACCAATTTGTTCCTCAGACGTGTTTACCTCTTGCATAAAAATCTCTATTGTATTAACGTTTAATATCTGTTTTTTTAATATATTTAGACATTTATTTGTGACAATGTAAAAGAAAATGTCAGATTAAATGTTAGGAGAAAGTTTCTTACTTAATAATAACAGAGTTTTTAAATGTTTTAATATGTTTTTATATAATACCGTGAAAGGTCTGGTTTGTACAGCAATGTGTCGATCATTCTTTAGACAAAATATAACGTCAAGCGAGGAAAAATTGTTGCAGTCGTCGACTCCACTTATTTTTGTGCTCCTTTTTCTTTTAGAATTGAGTGCTAACTTTTTACTCGCGTTTTTCTCTTTAAGTTAACACTACCGATTCACGGCATTAAATATTTATAGAATTGACTTATTTTAAAACGATTAACGTGTTTTAGTTTGAATTCTTTTAGTGCAATCGATCTAGGTTTCTATTACTTACTTAGTGTTAACTATGATGACTTTTGGAACTTATTCAAAGACAAACAGTTACTTACTTTTAACGTAAAATAACAAAACACCTGTAGTCCCCGAAGGATGAGAGGTGTACCTCACATTTCACCAGTAATGTTTAAGTCCCATGAAATGGGGACGAGCCTATTGCGATCAATCGGGCACAAATCTAGACTCCGTTTATGCTACTGAAAAATTCCTAATGGAAAACCCTAATAACAATTGGCCCGACCCGGTGATCGAACCCAGGGCCTCGTGCTCACAGAACTAGACAAACGAGGCAGTTACTTTTATTGATTTACATTATCATCTAAGTAAAATAAAGAAAGAAAGAAAAAGCATTTATGAGCCCCCTCAGGACAAAACACATCATAATTATCAGTATAAATTAAACAGATAAAAAAAAAATGAAAAGAAACGAAACTCGTCCTGTGCAAGGCCAAAAGGCTCCTATCTCAGCATGATGCTGTAACATTTAAAAAACGTCACAGCGCTGGTATTCTGTTATGGCCCAAAGTGAAGGTGATGACGAATAAACAATACAAAATATGTGTGAAGTATAAATAAATATGAAGAAAATAATAATAACACCTACATCCCACGTAATGAATACTGTTCGCCAAGTAATCAAATCATTGACACATTATTTACTGTATGAGATAGAAGTTAAAAATACCAACAAATGTAACAGTCTACCTTAACGAGGTCTTTCAGACCATTCTCTCAATTTAATCCCAATAGGCCGGTAACATTGACCGTTTGTATTCTGACATTACTTCGGTTTTGGCGCTCCTACTGCCGTTTTCGTCCCTAAATCTTTGACGTACACTAACGAAATGTCATTTGTGACATCAGGAACGACTGACAGTTTAGCACGCACTTCGGAGTTTTAGCGATGATTTTCTATGCTATTGTCTATTGAGCTATACGACTTTCGTTGTGAACAAAAATAATGACAGATGATGTTTTTTAACGTTTCTGATTGATTAATCGTTAAAAATCCATAATAGTAGCATCATTACAACATTTAAGACGAAGTATTATTTATTACAAGACCGAAAAAAGACGCAACTCCAACGCAAATGAGTTAAAACTTACGGATGACGTCACCATCATAATTCCTTGTAACCGCATATATTTATACAATAATTATCGCCATAAACATGATCGAATCTCGCCAACTACGCAATATAATTATGTCTGACAATACACTGACAAGAGTGTTCCATTTTTTTCCTTAAAGACGATTTAAGTGTATTAAAAAGCAATTATTGACCTTAATAAAACATTTCGTATTTTTATAATCGTTCCTTTAGGCGGCCGTTATATTACTGGCCATATTCGTTTTTTAAACAATTCCATTTTTAAATTATTAACGGGTGTGTTTCGTTGGTAAGTAGGAAGAAGACACTGAAAGTGTATAATTAATTTTGATTAATGAAAGGTGTTGAGCAAGCAATATCTACATAATGATAAAAATGCAGTAGTAATTAATTGTCATTATAGAAATAAGGAAAATTCATAGGATAATTATACTTGATAAGAACTAGCCACACTACAGTACAGACGTTTTGCATATTTTATGAAACTGTACATTAAACAGATTTCTTCCAATATTTTTCACAAAGGGGACGTTTTTTTTTTAAATGTGGCCAAACTCTTAAATTCTCCCTTATCGTGGGTGCGTTTACAATCATTTAAACTGATACAATGTACACACTAAAATACACAAACAGCCAGATATTGTTGGTCTATTAGTTGCCCTACATTGACTACATCGTTAACTGGCCAAATACCAATGTAAAAGAAAAATATTTCAATACAGTATAATAATGGTCAAATAATTTGAACCATTTATTAAAACCGACCCTTTAAAACGATAAAGGTCACATGCGAATGACAAGAAAATAAGTTTGTAATTAAATTTGCAACCGGACGATTATTATTTTTTTATTTTTAATAATTATCTTGCCAAGGCAAGTCATGTCTTAAGTGTTTCAATTTGTATATTGGTGCTATAGAGGATAATCTAAGCAAAAACATAAAACACTTCTGGACCTATGTTTCCAATCGTAAGGACAAGCCTGGTATTCCATCTAAGCTTCAATACAATAATGCTGAAACAAATGATCCAAACATGGTGTGTAATATGTTTTCTGACTTTTTCTACTCGGTTTATGAACCGACATCTCCTTCGTTACCTCAATGGAAGCCTCCGCAGGACAATAACGCACTACATGATGTCTCTATTTGCGATCTTTCTTTCAGTGAAGAGAACATATTGAAGGAGCTTAATTCCTTAGATCCAGTGAAGGGCCCAGGTCCTGATGGACTGTCGCCTTATTTTCTTAGGAAAACTGCGACTTCCATCTGTAAACCTCTTTTTATTATTTATAATAAGTGTATAACTGAGGGAGTTGTACCTGATCTGTGGAAGCATGCGTACATTGTGCCTGTTCACAAAAGTGGATCCAAACGCAACGTTGAACACTATCGTCCTGTTTCCATTCTGTCTGCATTGTCGAAACTCTTTGAAAGGTTAGTTCATAACGAAATCTATCCTGTACTCCACAACATACTGATTCCACAACAGCACGGTTTCGTTAAGCGTCGGTCGACAAATACCAATTTATTATTGTTTTCTAGCTTTTTGTTTGACTGTGTTGATAACCGTGTACAAGTAGATGCAGTGTATACGGACTTCTGTAAGGCGTTCGATAAGATAGACCATGAAATACTGCTTAATAAAATAGCGTCCAACGGTATTCGTGGGAATCTTCTGAGGTGGTTCACTTCTTATATTACCAACCGAAGTCAGAGGGTTGTAATCAATGGTCACCAATCAAACATCGCGCAAGTGACCTCTGGTGTGCCTCAAGGCTCCATACTTGGTCCGCTTTTGTTTATCTTATATATTAATGACATTAGCCAATGTTTTCTTAATACTAAGTTTTTATTATATGCCGACGACCTCAAGGTATATAGAGCCATACGACAACAAAATGATTGCCTTCTGCTACAGCAAGATTTGGACAGACTATCCTGTTATTGTCAGGAAAATAAGTTGCAACTAAGTGTACCCAAATGCAACTTCTTAAACTTCACAAAAAATAAAACCAAAATAAACCATACATACACGTTATGCAATGCCCCCCTACTTAAAGTTGATTCTATTCGAGACCTCGGTGTTACCCTCGATTCTAAGCTTTGCTTAGACCTACACATCGGAAAAATTGTTAATAAAGCGTATCAACTATATGGATTTGTCATGCGATCAACAGTCGATTTTAAAAAGCCTGCTTCCTATTTATGCTTATATAAGGCTCTTGTACGGTCCCAGCTGGAGTATGCCGTGTCCGTTTGGAGTCCTTACTACAAAAAGTATATTGAAATGATTGAGTGTGTTCAATACAAGTTCTTACGTGCTATGCATTACAGATGTTATGGATATTATTTGCCCTACCATGATTTACTCGCTAAATATAAGCTCGCAACACTTGAAAATAGACGTAGGTACTTAGAAGCTATAAATTTATATAATATTGCTCGAAATAAATTTGACTGTATTGAACTGTCCAATATGTTATGTTATGCGGTTCCTAGGACGGTCCACATGCGAAAAGTGCGCGCTGGCAGATTATTTTCAGTTGGCACTTGCAAGTCCAACTCTGGCCTGCGTTCGCCTGTGCGCAGAATGGTCGATTCCTACAATAGAACTTTCGAGCATATTGACATTTTTGCATGTTCTCACCTTAAATATTTATACACCATTTACTGTTTTCTTTTTTTTACAAGTTTTAGTATTTTTATTTAATCTTTTTTTTGTATTTGTAACCCTAGCGATTATTTTTAATATTATGTATCCTAGAGTTAATCTGTGAACAGCGTTGTGGGCTGCAATGTTATTTTTAAGTTATGTATATATTTCTTATTTCTATGTTTTATATTGCAGCTGTTTGTTGTTCCATTTGAATAAAAATAAAAAATAAAAAAGGCGTAGTTTCGTTGTCGGGTACCTCTGATAAATTTGAAGGAACAATTAATGACTTGTATTAATGTGTGCGTGAGTTTCATTCACACAAATTATGAGTGTGTGTGTGTGTGTGTGTGAATGAGCTCATGTTCGTGAATGTGTGTGCGTTATTATCGCTTCACGACATTTACGTGCAGTATTTATTTACAAGGGTGCTAGTTTAATTTACATATTAATTGATTACTAAGAAAAGACAAATAAATTAACGCAAGCCATAACCTATGTTTACGCGTCGCCAAAATAGAACGTTAAGTACAGCTTTGCGGTATTTTTAAACGAGAATATCATGATCTTGTTTTTTATGAAATAATTGGTTATTGTCATAATTACTTTGTTTCTAAAGTTTTATGAGCGAAGCATCAAATTGAATTCATGAAAGAGGTTTGAATGTTATGATGCACGTTTTATGCGTTTCTATCCAAAGTTGTGCTGAAGATAACATCAGTGAATGTGGACTTAAGGTGAAAGCGTCAGGGTGGCCCGCGACATTCAAATTTTCTTACGTTTCTTGCAATTTCAGGGCAGTGCTAAGCTTTATGTTGATAAACATATTGGTCGCGAATGTAAGACGTATTAAGTTACAGAATTAGAATCATTAAAATCATCAATACAACCCTCCCAGTTCGTAAAACTCGAAGAAGGACTTTGACCGTGAAAAAATCATTCATCAACTCTTATGAACTTGGAGGGTTGTATTGATGATTTTGATGATTATAATTCTGTAACTTAGTACGTCTTACAGTCGCGACCGATACGTTTATCAACATACAACTTAGCACTGCCCTGCAAATTGCAAAAATTGTAAGAAATTTTGAATTTCGCGGGCTACCTCATATCTCGCAAACGTGACACTTTAGAACATTTTGTCTCATACAAAACTTGTTTGTCAATACAAACAAGTTTTGTATGAGACACCCACCACCACCTAATTAACCACCACCTATATTATTTATAACTGGTATCAGTATACCAGCTATCAATGAATATAGGTGTTTTTGCGTAGACGCTACACTGAAAAAAAAATCTAAATCGCAGAAAAAAATTCTGCCACGCTTCAAACAAAAATCTTTCAAGCCCTTTATTAACTCGGGTGGTAAGTCACCAGTTACAAAGCTGAACGACAGATAAATTAAATGGCGTCGGCATAACGTCGTACGAACTGCACGTTTACAATAATAAAAATGCATGCATGTGTCTGTGTGTGTGTGTTCGTTGCAACGGATGAGGCCCTAATTAGCCAGCAATTACCGCTAATGCAGGCGCACTTAATGAAGCGCGCACCTCATTTGTTGCCGCCGCGCTTGGGTGAGACACTCAAACTTCATTGTTACACGATACACGGTCGTTTTTATAACAGAAAAAATAGAAGGAAAACTTGGATTTTTAGTGGTGTAGCTGGCTGTTTTGTTTGTTTACGGCTTTATTGAAATATGGAAGTTTTTAAGAGAAATGTGCGTAGTGTAGATACGTAAACATAATATTTTCTAACTGGGGAATCATTTAAGACACTCATTCGTCTGAGCCAGAGCGGGTCGAAGGTTACTTTATTTTTCTGTAAAAAAAATTTGCGGTAAAAAGTTAGTTGTGAATGGTAGATATAGTATTTCGATACTATTAAAGAGATTTACTATGTAGGTATGTTATTCTTTTTTTTAACTAGGTATTGCATTGTAATTTGTATCAGATACACCAAAATACCTCAAGGTCGCCATGACATGTGGCCCTCCTTACATCTCATGGCGACCTTGCCAGGTTCCGAAGACGTCAAATAATATAAGTGTGTTCAGCGCAACGTTCCTTTTATTACTAACTGTCTAATAAAACAAACATCAGCTTTTTGTTATAATATAAATAGTATATATACATATAATAACATTATTCTGGTAAACATAACGCGTTTACAGTCTTTCTTAAAATTAAGGGTCAACAAATAAATTATAAAGCAAAACAAAAGAACGAAATTAAGGCTTTTTACACTTATTTTTCAAAGGCTTCCCTTACGCAAAATGTTACTCTTTACAAAACAATATAGAACTTTTCCGAGACAAATAAAAATAAGGAAAATTGGTGGTTAATATTTCCCATTTTCACACATAATTGCTGAATTGCTATTCAACTTTGTTATACTTTTAATAAACATATTTTACAGAAGTTTACTATGTTTCACCAAAATTATGTAACACAATTTAAAGGACTTAGAAAGAATATTCTAATCCTATAGGGGCACTACAAAAGTACCATATCAACATGGAACAAAAGTACTATATCAACATGGAACAAAAGTACTATATCAACATGGAACAAAAGGACTACAACACCATCTATGACATAAATGAAAAACTAACATCAAATTCTTAAAATGCATCATTAAAGTTATCCGCACCTTAAGAAGTTAAGACTATTTAAATAAACCCGATACTAACCAGGCAGTTGCCCACCAGACAAAACATCCGTCTAATCTGAGGAAACTCCGTTTTCTATGATGGATGAAGAACTTAAACACCCTGATCTCCATATCTCAAATCCATTGCTACATCAGACGTCAGAATTTGTCTGCTCAACACCGCAAATAACTCAATTAATATTTTTGAACTTGACATCATTAGCTGCTGGGTGAGAATTATAGCCACATCGACCGGTCCCGTGAGGTTCATCAAACGGATTCCCGTAACCTTCATCAGGTCATCGGTCCACCTAGTGGCAATTCTTCCAACGCATCGTCTGTCAGTTCGCAGTTGCCACTCCAGAACTTTTCGACCCCATCGGCCATCTGTTTTGCGAGCAATGTGCCCTACCCACTGCAATTCTTCGGGCTAACCTTGGTTGGCCTTGGCGTTGGGTGACCTTGGTTTCTCTTGCGGATGTCTCCATTTCTGATTCGATCACGCAAGGAAACTCCGAGTATAGCCCTCTCCATTGCCCTTTGGGTGACTTTAAGCTTTTTGATAAGGCCCATTATGAGCGACCACGTTTCGGTCCCGTATGTAATCACTGGCAAAAGGAATAAGGAACTCTTATAGGATCACTTTATTCTCTGTCTGTCTGTCATAATTCTTATATCACATCGCAGGAAACAATTCGATATGACTCAGACCATGAACAGAATTGTATTCTTGTACACACTAACCCAATTACATAATACCTCTTATTATGACTCATAAAAGGAAAAAACTTAAAGCGTCTAGATGTTTGATCTGAACGCTGATTGAGAAAAATTGGCCTTCATTGTTTAAAGACAATGAGCAAGTGGCGTGTCACTATTTAGTGATAGTCCCTATCTTCCCTTTAAGCTGTTTAGTGACAGCCCTATCTTCCCCTTTTAAAGTTACGGGTCAGTTCGTTTAGTATACACCAGTATACTAAACGAACCAACGAATGAGCCTTTTCCCAACTACGTTGGGGTCATCTTTCAGTCTCATCTGCACCTGAATATCAGTGTTTTACTTGGAACGACTGTCTATCTTACCTCCACAAACCATTTAGTACCAAGCACGATTTAACCGAAAGATCGACTGGAGCGGCTGTTATAGTTCAGCCAGGAGCACCTTAACGGTAAAGAAAAACGACGGGAATCACACAGCAATGGTTGAACCATACAAAGACATTGTAATATTCACCAACCCGCGGTTAGGCCCACGCGGTAGTCCAGGACTCGGTCCCTTTAGCCCATGATGGCTATTCGTCCGGTCTATTTAGACATTTAGTACTACATAAATTTACAACAAGCTGATAATTGATGCAATTGATCAAAATATAATTATAAATAAAATGTTAAAGTTCCTCATCATTCCTGTGTATGGTTTTTTTTAAATCAAGATCAATGGTAAAAAAAATAGTTTTATCTGTACTACCTTCTCATGAATAATCGTTGTTTTCTGGTCCTTCACTTATTAAATAGGTATTGTAGTACCATTTGGGAAAGCTAATGAAACAAAAAAGTTGGTTCTGTAATCTGCACAACAAGTATCATACATTTATTTTGAGAAACCGCCCTCGAAAAACAAGAAAACGTTCAAGAAATTTTCAGAAGATGACCTTTATGGCGCCTATTAACCAAAGGCAGATGCACTGTTTTGGTAAATTGGTTTTCGGAGGATACATTCGTTCATGAGCTATGAGAAAAGTATCAGTTTAATATCCTGAATGGCGTAGATTTCTCACAATCGGCGTTTTTTAATCGGTGTTAATTTTATGATAAAACTTACCGTTTTGCTGAAAATCGCGAAAAACCCATTTTACCCCGCGTATTTTTTTTTGCACGTATCGATGAGGACTTTTCACGTTTCTTTTATAGTAGTGGATTGAACAATCCTATCAATTTTCAGCCTAGTTGGAATTTATGTAACCTCACCCCTATTTTTTATTCTAATTTGACCGGACTATAATTATGTACAATCATTGGGAACTTATTTCCCAAACCTCTGGAATCCGGTGGATGCGAGTCGCAAGGGACCGGTCAATGTGGCCAAGTGTCGCCACATTGACCGGTAGGCCTATGTCCAGCTTTCGACGTCTTTCGGCGGAAATGATGATATATGAATGGTGATGAAAGTCGCAACAGCGCATTTCGTAGAATATTTTTATGAATCGATTACTTCTTTTAAAACAGTACGAACCCCGAGTTCTTGAAATATTTAAATTAAGTTCATTTTTTACATTATACACCGTTTCATCATCATTATAGGTGTTGAAATTGAGTAATAATTCCGTGTATTTTATAATATTAAAATAAATGAAAAATTCTACTTTAAACTGTGCTGCATGTGATTTTCAAACTACGTACAATAGTCGTTTGAATTGACGCTCTGCAATAAAACATGAATTATTTATTACCAACGTAGTCCTAAAGGCTTGTTGTAGTTAATAGGTCAGATGTTCTACTAAAGTCTTCTAGAGTATAATAATAGACTTGACAACTAATTCTATATACTTATCTATAAAAACAATAATTGGTTTTCTATATTTAGAACAATCACTTCATGTCTTCTTAAATATGTCATAAGCTTGTATCAATGATCAATGCAATGAGTTTACTTACTTGGGTACAGTAGGTACAAGCAAAAATAAACTACAACAAATCTCTTCACAGTTTGAACACGACAAGATTTCTTTTACATTTAAATGTATCTGAGATAAAAATACCAACATCTAATTGACTTTATCCGACATTTGTCTAAGATTACCTTTATAAGTTACGGTAAAGTACGACTTTGCTACGTCGAATGTTCAAAATCACAGTGATTACATTACAGCGAGCACTGTGTGGCTGGTTCGATGTTATTTTTTATTAGGTAGCACTACCCCTATGAAACGTTTAATGGCAACATTTTGAAAATTAATAAAATTTTCGTTCTTAAGAGCGTAGCCCGTCGGCTGCATTTTTCCATACAAATGTATTCCCCTATTCTCTTCCTGGATAATGCCTCTAGAGTAATCGTTTTTATTTATAAAAATCTAGGTCTTTTGAAGGCATGCCCTTGTCATTCTTTTTTTTTCAAAAAAAATATTTAAAAAATAAATATGAGTTACCAAAAACCTAAAAAAATACCCCGTTTTTACCTACGTAATCAGACGACTACCAAAGAAAATTGAAAAGTTTTTAAAATAAAAACAAGTAATAGGGGCATAGATCTATTCTTCCTTTAAATTTTGATACCAAATATAATTTAATTGGCTTAGGTTTCGAGGAGAAAACAGGAGAATACGAAACGTCGATCAGTCAAGGATTTTTGTAGGTAAAATCGTTCTTAGCTGCAGTTGTCTCTATCGCACTCTACGGGGGGAGACGAGAGGCGAGGGAGACGGCAATAGTTTCTTCAAATACCTATTTTTCAATTCCCGCGCAGCCCGTCTACGCTCTTAAAGTTTTCTAATAAAAAAACTGTCGGATGCTATTTTAACTTTATTGAAATTACAATTACAAGAATCTTAGGCGTAACATTGTAGCTGAAAGAATCTGGTTATAATCTTAAACAAATTTACCTCTAATGTAACCTCTCTCGTCAGTAGCTGTATTCAACCCATTAAAACTTATAACCAAAACAATTTACCCAATATAAACACATGCTTGACTACATTATCCCAATGTCGAACATCAAATTTCAAGCATCGAAACTTCAATCACCCAATTAACATGCATTTACGAAATAATGACGTGATAATACTAATGTTACGCAGGCTGGCGGCGTCGAACGGTGAGATAACGATCACTACGTCACACAACGCGAACGCCGGACCGGCCAGCAGTGCCGGCAGCGCCGGATCCGGGCCGATTCCATCGCCGCATGCGCCCGTGAAGATGTCACCGGGATCTGTGAAGTCACCATCGCATGACGACAGTGATCTGCTTGCTGATTCGCCAAGTAAGTGCTTATATGTTTTGTTTTTTTTTTTATTATTGAGAATTACTTGATATTTAATTACACGCTTTCAAAGTGATTTTAATTATATTACGTCATAAATTGAACTGTTACGTAACAACAAAAAAATGTCTTACGTTATGCTAGCAAAATAGCCAACATTGGCTCTGTTGCCAAAAACTTAAATCTGTTTCACACTATTTCATGCCAAGACTTTTACAATGTCTAAATTTCTAGGTGTACCTACCTACCGTTACTCATATCCTAATATGAAATAAACCATATAACAAATAAACGGCAACTAATTACACAACACCCGATCCATTATAAAACCAACTTACCATTGTAACTTCAATAAAGCATTTTGACAAACTCTCATTCGCTATTTCAACACAACAAAAGCAGAACTAAGAGCAACTTAAACGCTATTTTCGACACAACTACTAACTCAATTCTACTTATCCATAAAAGTTCTACGTTCTAAGCGCAGAGGAGCGATCCATTAGCTAGGCGAAGTCTAACAGTGTCCTAGGAGTTATTTTACCTAATACTATAAAGAGTTGTTGTAGACTGTCCGTGCACTGTTTAGAAGTTTCGAGTTTCCGAGTGCGTTCGGTGACAGTCGAGTTAAGTTGATTAGCTGAAAGTAGCCGCGTCCATTCGACGTAGGCGAGCCGGCACTCCGCGATCTTATCACGACATTGTAAAGTTAATTTGGTTGCGTTTCAAAAAAAGGTTTGTTTAATTTGATTTTTAACTTGAACAAATCTAATTATACGTTCAAGGGAGCGCTTAAACATGTTCTCAATAGTGTTCACTCGAACATTTTGATGTAGATTTAAGAAAAAGTATTGAATTTCCGGGCAATAAAAACTATTAGTAACTTAACTTAAACCCTTTTAGTACAAGACAATATCACTTATACATTTAATTCGTACAGCCTCTTATCTCTAAAAGATATGTTAAGTAGTAATGTATCGGAATTAAGTGCACGACAAGTGGCAGTTGTCGGCCCTACTTAGTACTTACTTAGTCCAAAAGGAATAACTTTGGCTTACTTACAATTTTATTGAAGTTATTTAAAATCAGCCGATACGGAGAGACTGGGTGGCCTATTTGAGTACCAGATGGTTAATTAATTAATTGGTATTGAAACCAATTACATGCCGATTGCCGATAAAAAAGTTATTCACTTGTAAACATGCTTAATTTAACCCAAAACTTCTCAAGAGTCGTTAAACATGAAGTGGGCATATCGTATTATTTAGTTGAATCTTAGTCTCTCAAAACAAAATCACCATTGTCTTGGTTTTATCCCAATTTATTTAGGGTCGGCGCAGCAAGTATTCGTCTTCCATACATCTCTGTTGGTTGTCATCTCAGCAGTCAGCTTTCTCAGCACGTTTGTACTTTACTAGTCATATCATCTTTCAAAAAGTCCACCCAACGTTTAATTGATCTTGCCTCTCTTAAAAATCCACATTCATCCTCAACACTTCACGATATTGTCATCTTCAATGCCTCAAAAGAATCATTGCTTCATTCCTCCGCATTAACAACCCGAAAAGCGAGAAAATGGCCCACTACAAGGCGAAACCTTTCTCAAACGGAAAAAAGGCGCAACCATTAAAATAAGCCATTTCCTGGTGATCACACAGATAGTTTTCCCGAGAAACAATTTCTCACAAAGGTGGAATACAGCTGATACATTTTTTTTGTACACACTAAATAAATAAATATCGCTGGAAATTATACACAGCGCCATCTAGTGCCTAACCAAGCAAAGGATTGTGTTGTGGACACCAGATAGTTGATATACTATGTAGATACTTTTTTGTTTGTAAATACGTACTTATTATAGTACATATAAACATACACACAAAGAAACAAATGTCCATGCTCATCACATAAACATTTGCTCTTACTGGGATCCGAGCTTTGTGAACAGAGAATAACTGATAAATACTAATAATTTCCTGATCGACGTATTAAACTAAAACTTGTACCAAGCAATAGACACTTTTAATCCAATAGCATTCCTACTAACTTGCAGAGCACACACAACCTAATTGAAACTAATTCAGCTATCCGCCCAAGCAGACGATACCAATTTATTTAAGACGAAGTTATTTTTATTGGCCCATTTCGTTCACTTTTAGAACGAAACTGCACGATTTTTATTTGTTAAAGTCTCGAGATCTAGGTATGGGTCTATATTTGACCCATTCCAAGATAGACCTTACCCGGGCTAGAGTTATTTTGAGCTGCATTTAAACGCTATACTTAGTTAAATTCACGGCCTATTTTAGAGTAATGTTAGTGGTCCTCCATTGGCTGGAGGCCTTCCACTCAAGGCACCTACAGAATACTACTTATGCAGACGACAATCTCATAGGCTGACCTTCAAGGCATCCACAGGACTTGCCCGGTTAAGCAGAAGCCAGTCTTCTCAGACTGAACTGCGAGATGCCCATTCCAAAAAAAAAAAAAAAAAAAACATAGGCTGACCTGCAAGACGCCATTAAAAAAAAGAATATGTTTTGAAGTTAGTGTTGTTAATCACGCACCTACAGTTAATTTAGAAGTTTTGAATTTAGAGGAAATTATAGCAGTATGGAATTTTCATTTAGTCATATATCAATGACTCAAGGAATTGATAGAATCGAAAAGTTGCCTGAACCAAATTAATACTATTGTTAACAGTGCAATAAACTAAAGTAATATGTCCAAAGAAAGTCTGCGACTTCATATTACTACTATAGAGTCAAATGAAACTTTGGGAGCACATACTCGTAATTATGTATACTCAATCACTTTCCAATGTACTTACCCAAATTAATAGATAACAACTCTTAACTTAATATTACAATAGGTATGTAAGTAGATAGCATAACATCACGCCTTTAATACCTGAAGAGATAAGCAGATGTGTATCGAATAGCACGTCCGCGTTCCATCAGTTATGTTTAAATCTCATGTAATAGGGGCTAGCCTATTGCCATCAACCGGGCGCAAATCCACACTCCGTGGCTGCTACTGAGAAATTCCTGATGGAAAACCCTAATAACAATTGGCCCGACCCGGAGATCGAACCCAGGACTTCATGCTTCTCGCGACGAGGCAGAAGATAGATTAATATTGAAATCCCAAAAGTATCTTACTAAGTGGTAATTCCTGAACCTGCTAAAAAGTCCAACAACTTTAATTTTGTTTCAATAAAAAAACTTTTCTATTTAGATATCGATGCAACAGATGGGCAGTGTTTTACTCGCCAGACTAAAACCAAATAAAGCTAATTCACTACAGCGGCAAACATTCGTTTTAGGCAGTCACTGTCCGTAGGGAACTAACATGTTTAAACTTTGTTATCGATAGTACCTACTAAGCTTTTTCACTTTCAATCTTGTTTAATGATTTAGCAGAAGGTTTTAGTAATCGATACATAGGTGTTGAAATAAATAGCAACTTTTGGTTTAAACTTATACATATAAATACTTGGCTCAAAATCAGATGCAAAAAAAACACTTTTTAACCATCTCATTATTTTTTTAATAAAGCCTCTCCTTCCTCCTTTTAAACATCTCAATTTTGTGCGATATCTGACCATTATTAATTAAGGAGTACTACTAATAAAAAATAATTACAGCAAACATCATCTGTGCCCACGTACCGCGACCTACTCAGTTAATTGTTTCATAATGAGTCCATCGATTCCTTGCTATTTCTGAACGAAACGATCCATTGCTAACTGCTAATTGTTTGTTTGACTCCACGATAACTGAAACTGATATTCTCATAAAGGATAATTTCGAAGTAAAATAAAACACCTGGCTGGATAGACCACACTTTTTTCTACCAATAATTGCTTATTACGTCAAACAATCTTGATATCGCTTTTTTTTTCTTTTTATTTGATGATTTACGTTGACCATGACGGTTCCAGCAAATAGGTGTAATTGAGAACTTTTTTTGTGAGAAAAATGGCCAGTACTATAGGTTTGATTTTAGAACGGCTAATAAATGACGGTTGTAGACCTATGTCGTTGGAATCAATGTCATTGTCACGTTGTGAACGTACGACAGAATGGTTCTGTCTATCCCCATGGGGATTCCCTTTTAGTTGGCACAAGCGTCCTGTGCGTGTTCATACAAACCATCATTGGAAAAACGTTACTAAATGAAACCATAGTACCACATTTTCGTTTTTTTTAGAATGATAGCTTTTAT
The DNA here is from genome assembly GCA_916618015.1 of Xestia c-nigrum. Lineage (NCBI taxonomy): Eukaryota > Metazoa > Arthropoda > Insecta > Lepidoptera > Noctuidae > Xestia > Xestia c-nigrum. The sequence goes on along the minus strand of OU745258.1, from coordinate 6,576,406 downwards.
TGATAAAAGTTCAATCAAATATCTAAACATCAAAATTAATAATAAAAAAACACTAAGCAAAATCAAAATAGAAAAATAGTGGATCAAAAGCAAAATCAAAGTCATAGCAAAATATCTATTGCCAAACAAATTTTTCCATGTTATTTTTTCAATTTTCATCATAAAATAACCAAATCCAATCAGTGGCGTTTTAAGTCACAACACAAAAACTTATAAAAAAAGATGTGTGGCACTCGGGGACTGCCGCGGTAAAGCATTTGTTTTTTACTAGGGGTGTTAGGTTATTTTCGTTACAGAATTTCTGGATTCGGTCTCCACGCTCAAGGCCCGCGATCGAAGCTATGCAATAGCTTAAAAAACAACTGGAAAGCAGTTTAAGTACATGAAATAGGCTGTAAAGTCAAACACCAATTGCCAAACGATAACCACCTATGTATCCTAATTTTATAGATAGAAAAAGCAATAAAGCGTATCTAAGTCAATCCTACCGCATTATTGCGTAAGTCTCAAGGTATGACAATACATTTATAGAGGCCAACATAAACCTAAACACGCGAAATTAGGCCCCAAACTTTAAGCGTAAGTACCCATTTAAAACAATAGCCTAGCAAATCCATCTGTAGTTTTTAGACTATCAGATTTTTGTCTATTTCGATATTTGCTGCATACTATAATAGACATAACAATACATCACAGTTATTATCTTCTAAATAACTTATCTATACTAATATTATAAAGCGGAAGAGTTTGTTTGTTTGGTTGAACGCGCTAATCTCAGGAACTTCTGGTTCAAATTGAGAAATTCTTTTTGTGTTGGATAGTCCATTTATCGAGGAAGGCTTTAGGCTATATAACATCACGCTGCGACCATTAGGAGCAGAGCAGGAATGAAAAATGTTGTAAAAATTGAGATTTTTTTCCTTTCGGTTTTCTATCTTATGTGACGCAGACGAAGTTGCGTGGGTCAGCTAGTGTATATTCCCATAATAATTACAAATAATATTCTATTTTAGCACTCATCATCTGCCTAGCCTTTTACCAACTATGTCCGGGTCGGGTTCCAGTGTAACCGGATACAGCCGAATAACAGTATTTTACGTAGAACAACTGCCTATCTGACTTCCACAACCCAGTAACCTGGTAATACGATACCTCTTGGTAAGACTGGTTGTCAGACTTTTTGGGCTGCTGGCGATGTAACGACTGCTATGGGTCTCCCACATTATCGACACCTGCAATTTAAAACATCGTAACTCATTTTTCCCTACTTTTCAGTAGAGCGAATCAAAGATTTAAAAAATTCTTACTCTGTTCCTATAAGTCCTAGGGACCTCCAACTTTGTAAATACAAGTAAAAAGGTATAATCTACATTCCAGTATGACTAACACGTTGTTTACTTATGTATTTCATATATTTTTGTGACTTACAATGATATTTCACGAAAAACGGTTTTCCAAATTACAATAATAATTGTAACTCAGACATACAATGCAATTTAGTATGATTATAACTATATTCACCGAAAAAATAATTGTAAGTTAAAAAAATTGTATATTAAGTTACAATTATTGTTTTGTAAAATTATTAAAACTTACCAGGGGTAAGTGTATCTAACTAAAGATACCTTTTTATCACTGTCAGTGGATGACTAGTTACAATTTTTTTACGCTGGCTAAAATCATAACGGGAGTGAATTGGGCTACGAGGGTGAGCGCAAACGATAGAGCATTTTTTTATTAGTTAGGCTGTGTTTATAACTCAATTTCGCTAAAAAGTGAGTTACGATGTTTTAAATTGCAGGTGTCGATTTATCGACGCGAAATCGGCTAACACCGGTCAACAAAAGCCTTTATGTCTACGTAATAAGGGTGTTACTAATACCATTCGCATCGGCTCGACTCGGACGACGCGTCGCGACGCCGGCCGATGGCGATACGAGCCATTTGCCTATTATAAGTCGAATAGTGTGGTGATACGCACTCGGCTTTAGCCGATTCCGCATCGATAAATGTGGGGAGAACCTAAAGATCCACGAATTATATTTCCATAATTGTTTGGTCGTTAACATAAGAGGACATTAGAAGACAGATTAAAGCAAATACGCCAGTTTGTTATTTCACCTTCTTCGTATGCACAAATTATACGTCAGGCAGGAAATATTTTGACTATAATAAAAAGAAATATGACAACTTTAAAAATGTACCACACTAGAACATCAATATTTAATCAATTGATTCAAAATCGTATCGTACCCGCACCGTACGTACTAAAAGCACCAGGAGGCTCGTGCCGGGGCCCCAGTTCTATTGATTACTATTTAATTCGTTGTTAGTGGATACAATTACTAAATTACTCAGTTCCTCTCTACTGTGTTGTACGCCAAACAGTCTAGGTATATAAATTTACTAGCGCCCGCCACGCGGTTTCACCCGCGTAATTCCCGTTCCCGTGGGAGTACGGGGATAAAATATATCCTATGTTACTCGTGGATAATGTAGCTTTCGAATGGTGAAAGAATTTTTAAAAACGGTCCAGTAGTTTTTAAGCCTATTCATTACAAACAAACAAACAAAGTTTTCCTCTTTATAATATTATATAGTATAGATTTGTGAGGTTAACACGCATTCTGTAATCGCCTATACGATGATTTAGCTAGGATTAAAATTGGACAATGAAAATGCTCTAGTTTTTGCCATAATTTTTTTTTCTTTCCTTATCAATGGCATATGTGTGTCGTCATAATAAGTTAAACTCGGTAAATGGCTGTTAATCGCAGCACCAGTGGCGTTCTTTTATTATACTTACATACTCGTACTTTTATACCATCCTGTAGTATAAAACGTGTAACGAAACCTGAAAATAGTAATTTGATCATAATCACGAGCAGAATCAATTGAAATACAGGTCACATTTTTCAAAAAATCTTCATTAAAAATTTTGCCCTGGCTATTTATTAATAGGTCAAGCCATCACGTGCGCAAACCCGCCAAAATAGGTAAACAAACAAACAAATGTTTGTCGTCCAAGTTAAATTTTCTCAAACGTGGGATAATAATAGTTCTTACCAGTAAATCTAATTGCCCGTTAAACTGAAACAGCACATAAAACCTTAATTTTTTTTAATGTTTTTTTTTTCGCTTAGTATTTGGTCAATTGAATTAAAAATCATTTGGGGTGTCTAAAGTTTTGCACACTTAATGTTACACGTTGCATAAAAATAGTTTTTTGTTTTGCGTTGTATGTTGTATTTTGTTATATAATATGCACGTCGTGTGTTCCTGCGACAAATAAATAATATGTTTTATTTCTTACTTTCTTTATTCATTAACTCACGCTTGTTCACCCACGTCGGTAGACAGGAACAATATAAAATCTAGTGCTTCTTAAGATAATGTCCTCTAAAAGGTGAACGGACACTTAGCAAGTGTACTATAGTCCGGTCTGAAGCACCGAGTTTTTGAATCACTTAGAGCGCAAAGCTAAAATGATTAGAAATAGTTGCATAACTTTGCGCCTATCTGATGATCTGGTAACTTAAGTTAGGAATGGTTAGGATATACACTGGAAGGGACACCAACGCACTAAAGCTTACCACGTATTCAGCAGTTCATTCTGAACCAACCAAAATATAATGTTTTTATCGACAATTTAAAACAAAACTTAACTTGAAATGTCCGCCTTGCATACGTAAAAGATGTAAAAAGAATCTTTAAACGTCTAGTTACGGAGATATTGGTGGTCAAAGTTATGACATTTTCACAATTTTTTTTTTAAATAAATCTGTTTAATTTAAGATTGTTACTATGAACACCTTCACGACCCCCATAATATTCAATCTATCCATCAGCACAATGTTTTAAGTGCGTTACATTACATTACGAAAAACAGCATAAAAAGAGTCTGTTTACACCCAGTTTACCATTACAATCTAGCTTTCGTGGAACGTTAATTTTGTTGAATATGGGGACACGTGTCATGTCAGGCCACTGCAAAAGGCTTCCTGGTATTCGTATACGGTTTGAGAACAATCGTGATGAAGTTACGTCGTGATGAAGTTCGGACGCAGATCTACTTCTATGTATTTTTAGGGGTCCAATCAACCTTGATTCTAATGCTTTAACGATAAAATTGAAAATTGATTAAAGTTTAACTTAAAGTAGTACCTTTATGTTCTGTCGTCCGTAAATTTGACACTGAAAGTACCGACTAGCGGGTATATTGACTTTAGTTGACTGATATGTCAACAATTGCAGCAAAAAAGTTCCAGTTCACGGTTGCGATGATTTTAAATAAAGATGAGAATGGAGGAAATACGCAAGACGTGGTTACCGGTTATGGAAACCAGCAACTTGATACAAATTCATCGGTTGTAAGTGGCAGCGATTTTGTCGCCAACTGCAACGAGCGAAAAAGTTTTCAACCGAAATTCCATCATCATCATTCTCTTGCCCTTATCCCAATTTATTTGGGGTCGGCGCAGCATGTCTTCTTCTTCCATACTCCTCTATTTTTCGTCATCTCATCAGACACTTCCTTTCTTACCATATCCTTCTTAACACAGTCCATCCATCGTTTCTTTGGTCTTCCTCTACTCAAATACCCATCCACATTCATGCTCAAAACTTTTTCATGCTCAAACGTTTTCAACCGAAACTTATAACAAGAATTGCCTCATCTGCGCCCGTTCTCAAAATTATGTATAAAATGGTCTTAAACATCAGTAGTATTGGATAGTCAGTCGCTGAAACGATATAATATATATAAGTATATATATATAATGTGATATATGTAAGCGATTCACCTCATTTATCAGAATCGGCTCAGTTGTTTAAGAGCTACGGTGGTACAGAACAATGTTACAGATAAACATGGCCAGCTAAAAGCATTATAACCTTCCTTTTGGCGTCACCGTGGTCTGGTAAAACTAGCTCAGTACAAAATCAATTCAATCAACAACCCCTATAATAATTCTACATGATTGCATAACAATATGACATCAGAACTTTCCTATAATTCAATGAACATAGCTTCCGATCGGGGGATGCATCGATGGCTAGATGTGATGACCGCGGTAAATGACGTCACTGCCTCCCCTACTTTCAATTATGCCGTAATCTATACACAAATAGCAATAGACTTTTAATCTTTTAAGTAATAATATAGGAACTAGATAGTAATTAGGTTATTCTGATGTAAAAAGATAAAAAATGCATGTTATTATCAGTTTCTTTTGCTGGGTCAAAATTAAAAGTTATCTCTTAGTTGCAGACTGTACCTAAAAGAAAGCTAGGAAAGTTTACCGTACTATTAGTGTTTTTAGACAAAAAAATGTAAACAAAGTCGTAGCTGAAAATAAAACGAAATTATTTGAGGAAAATGTTGAAATTAGCCTACTCAGAAAACTTCTTCTGATAACCTATTTACCAGAAAAAAACTACAACCCACACTTCCGGCCTCAAGCGTACGAGTAAATCAAGTCCCTCAAGGCAAGCCGCACTTAAAATAATAAAGAGACCATTCCAAAAAGTACAACGGGTTATTAATTCATAATTAAACATAATTCCCCGTAAATATACTACGTACTATTGACACTAAAATGTACAATACAAAGAGCCTAAACCAAAATAAAGGAAGTTCTCGTCGGCATCAAAGAAACCGACTAACGACCATACCAGCCGGCGTACCGAACTAAATTAATTAATTAACTAATTAAAATCCATTACAAATAATTAACGTCGTCGATAAAATTGAACGCAATCGATAACGTAAGCGAAAACAAAGAGTTGGACCGACTCCGGTAGACTCGATAAATAAGTGAACTTTAAATTAATTGGCATTAGTAGAAAATGTGAGAAAAGGAGGTTTTATTACTGCCGATTCGAATATTGTTTTCGTTCGGTAGCAAAGAAATTTGAAGATTTGATTCTGGCGTCAATTCGGAAATTCCTTTTAGCTGCTACCTGCGATTTTAAATTTTCGTACGATTCCCTTTATAGGAACTAAATGCAATGTTTATTATAAAATATTTATTAACTAAATACAATTTACTTGTTATCAAGGAAAAGCGTTTACAATTATAATGTCTGGATTGACGTGGTGATATTTTATGAATGAATTCTTCGAGATCGTGTCACCATGCAGCCATGGGGTCTAAACGCTAGGCCATAGTTCATTCCTTATGGGTTCTTGTTGAAGTTAAATCAATATGTTTCTGAACTAAGTTATTAATCAGCTAAACTAATTTCGAAGCTGACTAAAAAAAAACAAGCGTTTCCCTTCCGTGACCGCATCAGATTTATTTTTCTATATTCATTACGCCATTCGGGGACCTTACCTGTTGATTCAGCTAGGAACGTGGCGTCATTACGTGATCTGTATGAAAGGCCACTGGGGAGCAAATGTGTTGGAATTAACATAAGTAATCGTGGTTTAATGACCTTAACTTTTACAAGATATTATTTTAAAACAATATACGTATACGGTAGCTTTCATGTAGATACGAATGACGGACGAAAATCAAACAAAAAAACATTACCATTTACTTTTTTAAGAAGAGCGTACATTGTTTTTGTTTCATTATCGTTTCCAATAATTCCACCATTTTTATTTAACAAAACATTCGTTACGTAACACACAGGGGAGCTATTTTTAAAACCATTCGCTTCTCATTAGCGATCAATGCTAAAACACTCGACATTCACTTAGTACTGTAATTAATTATTGTTTTGTACATTATCATATAAAAGGTAACGCCCAGGCCTTGTTCATGTCAATCGAATTACAATAAAATAAGTAAGTAATAAATAAACCAGCTATTAATAAGGAAACCTTAAAAAAGACAAAGTCATTTAATTTAATTAAGGCGTTTTAATGCTTACGTAGTCTACAAAAGAATGCGTTTGTAATCACTATACCTAACTTCACATTGTAGCATAGGGTCAGAAACTTCAAAAATTATACCAAATTTCGGTTCCTCAATATCTATTTAAGTACTTAATATCAGCCTACACTTAATATCGGATCATTCACGAAATGGGTTTTTAATAATAGTACAACCAAATGAAAAGCCCTCGATAATATTGAAGAAAAGCTTAAAGTTTTACCGAACAACGCTTAAATTCTTCACGAAACTTGTTCAAAAGTGCTTACAACCGTTACTTTAATAATACGCGTTAATTGTAATTGATAACGTACTCGATTCTAAGTCGTAATCGTAACGTGAATCGAGACGATTCGGCGCCCGTAATTTCACCCATTACATGAGCTCACAAATTTATAATTTGCGTGTCACGATATGGTATATAAACGATTCTATTTCTTATGTCATTGACACAAAGAGTGGTTATTGGAAATTTTATGAATGTAATTACTGTATACATGATACACCTAATCACTCGAAATCTTTAATAAAGAATAATGTAGCGTTGAATGTGAAATGTTCAGAATAGGGGCCCGATTTGATTACTAGCTATGACGAATTTTTCATTGTGGGGCTATATTGGGTATCTAAACTGCAATCGCTGAAATGAAACACTTACAGTTTTGCTGATATGTGTAGGCAACGTCTTATAAAAAAAAGTTAAACCTTTTCATAGTTATCCATTCACAAACACTTGAAAATGGGTTATAGCAAAAGACTATACAGGGTCATTTGTAAAACACCAACAACCTCACAGGAGTAGATTACTAACATCTTAAACAACAATATTTGTTCTACGACTTTTCCGAAAACAGAAAAAAAAAAATCGACTTCTCATGCAAAACTCCATCAGCTGTTCGGACATATTATGTATGGAGAGTTGATTTTTTTTTGTCTGTTTTCGGAAAAGTCGTAGAACAAATGTTGTTGCTTAAGATGTTAGTAATCTACTCCTGCGAGGTTGTTGGTGTTTTACAAATAACCCTGTATATACCAGCCTACTCAAATCTATTCCATGTTACTTATCTTCCAATATACACTAATAAAAATTAGCTAGGAAGGTAGGTTCTAATATCTCGGAAACTCAAGCCAATAATCTCCCTAATTTTCAGTGTTCTTTTCAATTTACATACAGTTGGCATGAGAGCTCAACATTAACAGTCTGAGCAAACGCAAATCTGATATTAAAGGATCATTTTCAGTAGGAAACGATTACCTCAAGGTACTTCGATAAGCGAAATTTGGTAAGCAATGAAATAAATAGCAGTTGAATAAATCAAGACGTGAATAAGTTTGGATAAAATTAGGTTGTGTTTCCGTCTTAATCTTTGTCGAATCTAGCTTTAAATAGGGCTGAATTAATTTAAATGGTGCACGTTATAAATCTGAATGTAGGAGAGAATTATTGTTATTTTATGCTTTATTCGTATTTTTTTGTGTTATGTCATTAGCGCACGGACTAGATCCACCTGTGTTTGTGACGTATAGAAGACACAATGATTGAAAAATAAGAATAACATGAATTAAAGAAAAGAGCCTTGACCAACACCTTAGGAAGGCTCTCATTTGGGAGGGGCCCGCAAGGGCCGAAGCCTGCCGGGGTTGCGGGCCTATTCGAAAGAGATACCGCGGCCCCGGAACATAAAGGGCGAGGAAGGAACATGGATGGGTTTTAGTCAGTAAAAGTCTGACACCCCCTCCCGCTCCGCCCAGAGTGGGAGAAGTCATTTGATGATTTCCCATCCTAAAAAAAAGGGAGGCTCTCATTTAGCTGCTGCGTCAAGGGCTTTATTAAAACAGTACTCTTGGATACGGCATGCATAGTAAGAAGGTTCCTCTATGTGAAGCCCTGACCACCATCTTAGGATTTGTTCCTGATGTCGATGGGTTATCATTCTGTTCAAATACTTAAACAAAAATGTTTTACTAAAATAAAATCCTAAAATACTTTAATATTATAAATGTTTTATTGAATACTTTAATATTATAAATGTTTTATTAAATTAAATACTTTAACATTATAAATGCGAGGTGAGTATGAATGTTTATTACTCTTTCACGCAAAACTACTGAACGGATTTGAATTTGCACACAGATAGTCCATAATCTGGATTAACACATACTCGTAGATAACTTTTAATACTGGCAGTAAGATCCCATAGAACAAGTATTATATAGAACTTCACGCGGACGCAATGTTTCGAAGTAACTCAAGTCATACGGTAGAATCAAAAGGTACAGCTAACAATAACGTTACAAATGAAGACTACCTACACAAAGAGCTTCAACATTTTTCTAATCAACATCAGAAGCCAATTATTCCAAAATAGCTTAAACAAACACTTGTTCTACAGTTCGATCTCAGTGTTAAAGCATCAATGTATTTCTGTAGATGTCAATCTAACTTAGCTTTCTCTCGGCTACCGATCCCTGTCTAACTAAATACAGCGTGTTCAGGATGTCAATCGAAGCCTCCAGACAGACATAACAGCGATTCATTAGGGTTTGGGTATTTTTAGGATATCCGTATATTTAAGGAATGAAAATGTCTCAAATTATGAGTTCTTTACTCCGTGACACGATTATGATTTAGAAAACTCTCGGAAAGAGATCAAATGTAGATACTCGTTTAGTTAAAGAAACCGTACGATTGATTACTGAAAAAAAAAACTGCATATACAGGGTGGAAACAACCTCACCACGAAGCCGTCAACAAAGCATTTTGTACTTACATCAAACTAAGTAACTTTACGCAAAAAAATATTTTTTGGATTGAAAAATCATGTTTTTTGTCAGAACCCAGTTTAACGCATTTGTGCTGATGGATGGATTGAATAGTACGGAGGTCGTAGTCGTAGTACGAGGGTCGTAGTAGAGATAGTTAAACTAAAACCTTGTATTTAATAAAAAAAAACTTGTCAAACAGTTAGGACTTTCACCCCCCATCATCATTATCATCATCTCAGCCGAAAGACGTCCACTGCTGGACATAGGCCTCTCCCAAGTGTCGCCACATTGACCGGTCCCTTGCTACTCGCATCCACCGGAATCCCCGCAACCTTCACCAGGTCATCGGTACACCTAGTGGGAGGTCTTCCAACGCATCGCCTTCCGGTTCGCGGTCGCCACCCCCCAATATGTCCGTAACTAGAAGGTTCCCAGGTATGGTGTAGAACAAAAAAAGATCGCAATCGCAAAAAAATACCTTTCGGATTCGTTAAGAGGTTTTTTACTCCCTTTATACTCGTATTATAACAAATATATGCAAGAAACATCTTCATACCCTTGTCCATGGTACTTGGGGTCGGTGCAACTCGTTTTTCTTCCATTCTCCTCCGTAAACCACGTGTAAACTTCAGTCACTCTATGAATTACTGCTTTTTTTTCATATTTGTTTAATTCCTCACACAAACCATCTATCGTTTCCTTGGTACTCTCCCAATAAAGATAACAAAACAACCAGGCTTATATATCTTATGAAAATGTTCAACTATCTGAAATAATTCAATTTTTTCCAACACTACTCAACCGCGCCAATACGTTTCCACGTCAATATTTTGCTAAAGAACTTTTCAATTAAAATTAATTGCATCGATATGAGAGTGGCATCTGAAAGTGCTCTCATTGTTTCTTGCGAAAGAGTGATTCATCTTATCTTAAAATGAGTATTCAGTAAATACGCATCTGTAGGTAATTATTTATAATGTTTAAACCCGAAGTTCCGTTAACTCTTCAAGGGCTAACACGCATGTAACACGTAAGTAAGTAAGTAACTGGCGGATCGCCAGATAATAAGTTAATAACATAGAAAATTACCGTGTCGTGTGACGAAGAATAAAGCATATTACATTTAGGAAAAGGCCACTGTCAACCATAAAACTAAGAGTAATAACGACCCTACATAAAAGGTCTATTACTTTGTAGAAAGCAGCAAGTAAAACACTTAATCGCCATAACAAATTTTGTTAAAAGAAAAAGCAGACATACATACACGTAACTCAGGTCATACGAACATACGAGAGACACGCAAACTTTAATTGCTTCTAATTAATTTATTACATGTATTAAACAATTAAGCGTGTGGTATCTTGATGTATTGTTATCGAATTCAGGACGCCATAGTTACGAATGACTCTTTGCCCAATTGACTTATCTTTGTAAGCTAATTAATGGGTGCTGCTCATCACGCGATGTGCTCTAATTGGACGTCGAAAACAGACGTCATTTCGTTATTACTTTTCCATTTTATAAAAGGATATGTGTGATGGCTGATAGGGCATTTTGATTGGCGAGATCAATATGATGATTTGGACAATCCGCAATTGGTAGAGTAACTGAAATAAAAGCATGTCGTATATATTATGTATGCATATCATATTCGTTTGGCAACTATACGTGAGAGTTGCCACCAGTGAGTTAATCAGAGGCTACTGCTTTTTGCAACTGGGTCCAGAAGACTCGAGCCAAGTTAAATCACGAGCTTATTCGTTATTTAACGTTGCACTGGAATATACTAGAAGGAAAATCTATCACTGAATCTTTAATAGATAAAAAGAGACGGCCGTTCTAACTTTTAAGAAATAGATACTAACATATCTTACCAGTAATTTTTTCGACTGTTCAAAAGTGCCTGTAATTGGCGTACTTGCTTTGATTTTGTAATACTCACTATACTATTAACTTCCATAGGCATAGAGATGTACACAAAGGAAAACAATCACAACATCGGATATGAATTATATTACATTAACTAGCTCCCCTAAAAATCACCCCATAACCTTATTTCGTGCGGTAATAAGATTGCCGGAACAACACTATGCTCACGTACATAACAAAACGAAATTAGAAATCGTCTGAGTTACGAACACCGGTAAATGGTGAAACGATTGCCAATTTACCAACCCTACCCTGTCTTAATTGACGCAGACTACTCCTTAAACTAACGGGGGTAGATAGCGAAAGTAATTTGTCATCGGTTAGCTAAGCATGGTGGGGGGGAGGGCGCACTCGCGGGCCAACCTCCGCGGAGGTAGCACGTCTCCACACTAATGACATCCCGCATAATTAGGAACCGCCACCATCTACTAATTACATAAATTGCCCACTAAACTTGGCTATAATTTTGCTTCGCGTTTAAACGGGGTAACTGCTTGAGAGTTGGTACGGACTGGTTTAAATTATTACAATGTGATATACAGATTTGTATACATATGTATGTACAATCCAGTTTTATTAGATATCGAACTGGTTGCACGCAAGTAGTTCTCTGAATATAGTAAATTCTAAAGTGTATTATGTGGTAGCGACAATGGATAGCACTACCTGAATCGCTGGAAGTACACTACGGGCACAACTTAGATACCCGGTTCTCGACTTGCGAGAATTCGCCGCAACGATTACACTCGATTGACTCTGATTGCCTTGCGGGGTTGTGGAGTAGACAAGGCATTATAAAGTAGTGCTTTTCGACAATTTCACGCAAACGACACGAAATAGATCCGACAGTTTTCAGTACACATTGTTTTTTTTATAAACTTATCAATAAAATTGATTGATGCTAGTCTCTTTATAGATAGAAATATGTTTCTGGTGGACATTATATGTATATGTTTTCATCAGAGTACAAGGAATGATTTCATCCCCTAGTCATCCCTAAATATTTCTACAAAAAGCAGAAAGTGCTGGTAAATCCATATACCCCAGACAATCAATCATTAACTCAAAACTAGTAGTTAGTAGTAAGTTTTAGTGTAAATGTGATACATAAGGCCTAACACAATCACGTTAACTTCATTCATTACAAAATCGTTTTGCAAAACAGATCAACCGACAATCAGTCAGTCATCCAGCAACGTGGTGGACGGTATCAACTTGGAAGACATCAAGGAATTCGCCAAGGCTTTCAAACTTCGACGGCTTGGCCTAGGCCTCACTCAGACTCAGGTTGGCCAGGCCTTGTCTGTCACGGAAGGCCCCGCTTATAGTCAAAGCGCGATTTGCAGGTAAGGTCTAGTATAATTTCCATTTTAATTGTTGTTTGGTATATAGAATTTATAGGTTTTGCCTTGAATATACATATTTTTTTGCTGGACACGATGGTGCACCCAAGGGACCGTAAATAGATTGTCAGTACAAGCAGCAGTTACAAGTCCCGTAACATTTCCAACGTGTAATAAACTGCCAGTAACGGTATCTTGCAAAATGTATACGATCCTATTCCATTTTGCTGTCTTCCTTGAATATGAACACAGAAGTGGAAGGTCCAGCAATGAATATAAAGAAAAAATCACTACCACCCTGTTGTTAATTGAATTCATTATTTTATTTTTAACTAACAAGAACATGCAAATAAAAAAATAAAAAATTAAACCGTTATGGCATATGAAAAATGATATAGAACACACGACCACAGCTTAAAAATTAATGTTGCCACTTAATTGTTGTTGTTAATACAGTACCTAATTTGTCAAACAAGAAGAAAAAATGTAATAAAAACGATCTGATGATATCTTACTTGTAACCGAAGGAGATAAAGTCGCACGCTTGTCAAAATAATGTAACCGTTTGCTGGCAACATCGTGGAGCTGACAAAAAAAGGTTCAAGAATCGTTTTTTATAAATGTCGTCACGCAGGCCGGCGCTCGGTTATCATTCCAACTTTTTAATATCGTTAATTGAAGTGATTTGTAAAACAGCATGACTCCTTTCATTGCTTACAATTCGTTTAATTAATTACCGTTCGGGTGGCTTCCGTTCCGCTCACTGTGTCGTGGCTTACACCATTTTTTACTCAGCTAGGCGCGGGCGCGTGTTTCCTAATTATTTTTGTTCTATTATTACGAATTGATTCGTGTCTAACCTACCAAGTCTTTTAACAGTAACTTAGGCTATTAGAACTTGCAAAACAACTTGGTGTTCAACATAACTCATTCATGCAAATTCTTATTATGCCTCTCCAGCTTTTAATAAAAAAGTACACGAAGCACCAAACGGAATTTCACACTCCATTATTTTGTTTTTACCCATCAATGTTTTTAAATAATTTGAACCCATTCACACGTCAAACTAAACCCGAAATGTAGGATTTGAGACTTTCTTAATTGTTCTTCCTAAGTCTTGCAATTATTTTACATCATAACATAAATTGTAAGATTTTTATTTTAAAATTGCTACAACTATATGTACCTACAATTAAACAGGTTTGACGGCCGATCGGAGTTGGAAATCATATTTTTTTTCTTACGTTACCTTATTCTACATAAATCGACAAATTAATCACGCTTCAGCACAGCTTTACGCTCGTAATGTTTAATTGAATCAAATCACTCGAAACAACGTTGCCCGTGAACAAATCGAATTTCGATGCAAAACGGAATGCGACCGGCACAAGCCGAAGGAAATTTCAATTCCAAGCCACCCCCGACGACCTCCTTCGTATAATAAAATCATTAATCGTTACTTCTGTTCCAGTTAATTAATTATCTTGCCGTAATTACTTTTTTCGTGTAATTAAAAAGAGTAGAATTCCCCTGTCTTTGTTCTGTCGTGATTTCATTTCCCATTAATTTTTCTTTCGTCTCCCTCCAATTTGGTGTCGTGACGTCGCTACATGGTAGTTACCCCTTTCATTATACTGGACTTAATTAATTTGCATTTTAATTAAAACATATTATTGTTTTTAAGAAAGAATTCCATTTAGTTGTTCCTCGTTCCATCTCACTGAAGGTTTTTGTTACAGTTCACAATGGACAAAAGTCAACAAAATTCTTTTTAATCATTTTCACAAACTCGAGGCGTTTAGCTACCAAAATCTAATTTAACCAAAGAATCCTATGAAAACATTTCAGAATTGTAAAAGCAATACTTTTTAACTCTCCAAAGAGTTAACATCGAGATTCACGTTAAAGAACTTTTATTGAAGCGACAAAATGTTAAAATGGTTGGAAATGTCTACCTTATTGATCTGTTTTGAAAACAATCAGGCGCATGGTCATTGCCACTTGGAACGATGTCAATAACAAAATATTGAATTAACCATTAACCCCGGTCCGAGTGCATTACAATTTCATATGAAGCACAATGCGTCAGGGCATCTCGAACCAGCATAACATTAAAGTTAAATAACCAACACGTTGAACGTCCACCTCCTAATCTGGGTAAACCCGAATAATTTCATTATGAAAATCGAATTTCCTTTTCAAACTACATCGATAAACGGAGCGCGTTGAAATACTTACCTCATTGTCTAGCGTAAGATCATGTAACGATTGTTTAGTGACATCATAGCGTGCGACTTTGTTCCTAATCTTTCTAGATTTGTTGAGATGTAGTGATGTTGCTCCCGTTCACTTCGCCGGAGTACCGTCACCGCCACTGGCTACGACATAATCTAACATAATATTTGTTACCGTCCCCAGTGCCCTGGCTTCGCAGATGCTAGCAGCTCAGCTGTCTTCACAACAACAAAACATGTATGTGTTTTGTTTTTTATCCCTACACACAATATCTCCAAATTTATCTTCATCAGTCCTGCATCCATCTGCATGCAACTTGAATTTACTTTGTAGAAATATTTCAAAATGGAGTTAAGATAATGGAGATAAATTCGTAGATACTTAACATACATTAAGTACACGCTTTGGCTCACTTATATCGGCCGAGTCCACACGCAGAATGTCTTTAAATCAAAATGTTTCAACGCTGTTTAATGTAATCTTATCTTGATCGGCGATCCGTGCATATACCTTTTGAATGTATGCCGTATATAATTATTTGTAATTACCGGTTTTGACGTTCTTTCTTTTCCTTTTCACACGTGTACGGTATTTGCATTCGGGTAATTACAGCGAAGGCGCCATACATCATACGGCCGACTTACATTTTGATGTTAAGACAAACGTGCTACACTAATGTGCCGGCTACCAAACCATGTCGATTCGACACTATGAGTAATCGCTGTGAGAACTTTATCACTTTTATTATTTGTAACATCTCGATGAGTAATATCTAACTTTCCATCTAATATAGCATGATGTATTATTTTCATTACTCTTATTTTTATTAATATTCATTTTGCGCAATTCAAAGCCAGGGCATTGGCATACGTTACCTTTCGTTTCTAACTGAATTGGTTGTTTTATTGTTACCTTGTTCGGTATTAATCAAACTGATTACCTCGGCAGACTAAATTGCCTATTGTTTTTTTTCTCTCTCTAAAATCGTTAACGCAATGTCAATGTCCTGTGTTTATGCCTCTGTTAATTTGGATCGGGTAAAGAGTTACATCGCGTTCTAAAGGTGCTTCGTTAGATTTTCATTTGACCGGTGCTCGCATAGCAAAGTCTAACATTACATTTATGTTCGATACAGATTTGAGAAATTGGATATAACACCAAAAAGTGCGCAGAAAATCAAACCGGTGCTCGAACGTTGGATGAAGGAAGCTGAAGAGAGGTAAATATTTGTTTGAGTGAGTTATGTTCGTGGTTATGTGCTACACCGTGTTCGTGAAACATTTGGCCTATAATGCTTAGCAACGTTGTGAAAGACATTTCTCAAATCTGGACTAACTAATGCTTTTACGGGCTAGGCTTTATGTTTATTTGGATCCGCTGTACGTCTAACATCTAACGCTCACCGATACACGAACTTAGGAATAACTAATTTCTTCTCGCCTATTCCGGAAATCAGTTGTTCCTAATTAAGTGCTCATCTAAGACGGATTTGACACACAGCTACCTCATGCATGTTTTAGTTTTTATGGTACGGTTGTTTAGTTTGAGCGTGTTTTGTTATTTTCTGCATTTCTGTTCTCTTTCTAGACGTTTTGACTGTCATTAGGAAATCATCATCGTTATTCTCGTGTTCGTTTTAGGCGTATCTCATGTGTGATCACAACTCTTAACACATTGTTCTTAATTTCGTTTCGACTTTCTAAAGCACATTTCTGAATCATCAACATTAGTGTTACTCACCTAGATGTTCCTACCAAATCGGTATTGTTGATTATGATAACATAAGATTCTTTAAAACGAGAAACTTCTTAAGTAGAGGTATTCCCAAATGACCCGATGGATAAATTTTGAAAAGAATCAAATCTATACTTAGTCCGTCAAATTTTTTGGACGGTCAGAACTTACGCGTCAACTTATTTTTTCATTGCAATATCCACTGGCAATTTCACAAATATTTACCAACAGCGCACTCCTGACAATTTCTTTGAAGCTTGAACTAAAAGAACTATGACATATTTCCCATAAGGCCTTGTAACGTGAATATAATCGAAACAAGCAAATGAAGAAAAAAAAAAGATCAGAATATTACTTTACTTCATTCTATATTTAGGTTCACTAAACTAAAAGTTGAAATAAAATTTCAAACTGAAACTTCACCGATCCAAGCCGTTTATAATACTTGAATTTTGTTTGAATTAATCTAACAGGTTCTAAGCTAGGATCGATTGAAAATCTAAAAATATAGTAGGTAAGCAGAACAACTAATTTGTTAACAAACGCTTTCGATTAAATTGCGGACTCTATAAAGTTTGTAGGTACATTAGTAGATACCTTCAGAAGATCAATACGCGGTGTTCCAAATACTAAGAGTCAAAATTATACTCCCCATAAAAGTAAGGCTAAAGTCGCTCCATGTAAAATACTGGTATTCAGCTGTATTCGACCAATTTCGACATACTATATGTATGAAAGATGATAATGATGACGCCACATCAACTAAAACATCTTAACCAATCAACGAACCCCTTTTTTCCATAACATTTAAAACTAAACCAGGTGTCACTTAAATCTTCAACAAAGACATAATGTCGTCGTAAGATGTCCCAACAGGATCCATCGATCGACATTTTGCATCATTAAAATGCATTATCTGAACGCAACGCTTCGGTTTAACATTGCAAATGGGTGCATTGAATTTGCAATCGGTCCCTCTTGGTGGTAATTTTTAACGACCGCCTCTGTTGGCGATAGCACTTGAATTAATTCCGTTGTAACTTCGGGGATCTCGTTAATTTATTATTAAGAACTAGGTACATCTATTATGGTGTACTCAGTTGATATAAATGGAGCTACAATTAAAAGTCGGAAGCAAACTACTGAACTGTCGAATGAAGTAGATAGACAGCCTTCGTCTATTTTTGTAAAGAGGCCAGAAGATAAAAAGGAGCATTAAAAGATTGGAATAGTTGAGGAAAGCTTAATTGAAAGTTTATGTTACTTTCCGAAGTAAACGAAGAGGCACGTAATAATTCAGAAGGACCTAGTTAAACTGGAAGGCTTACATGATAATGATAACCTGGATAATGATTAACCTAATGACGATAACACTGCTAATAGACCACATAAACCGACTGCATTTAACTCAACTATTTCTCTAATGCACCCGAGTCCAGGGAAATAAGAAAATTCATTTATGTAAGATAATTCAAATGACATTGGCATTATGAAACCAGAGCAAGGCTTATTATTATCATCAGTCGTTTAATATTAAAGTTAACGTGAACATGAATAAGTTGAATTTATCAGACTTGTTTCTATCTATCTAATCGGGACATGAAGAGGAGTTTCAAGTTTATTCTTAGTTAATCGAAAATCTTCCAAAGAATTGTTGACTGTATGCATGACTTCAATTCTTTCTAAGCTGCCCTATTAGTGATCGTAGACGTAAAACTGTTGCACTCAATATGAGCTTATAGAACTTAAGGTTCAAACAGATTGAGGCAAATCCCGAGCGGGATTCGTTTCTGTCCGTTGATATTCTTACTCGCATTTTGCATTTTCGGTGAGTCTTTTACAAACTACGTTCGTCGAATTCATCGCACTAAAAATTCGATTGGCGTAGTTTACGTAAGGCACATGCAGAAATATATATTAAAGGGCTTTGGTGTCCTAAGATTGTGTTTTGAAAATTGACTCTCTAATTTATTTAATTAGTCTTGTCGTTTTCATAACATGATCTTAGGAAATTGTCGTAAATCACAATACTAACACTACTAACACCTGCTTTATCACCTTTCCCAAGCACTTATCGTATAAACAGGGACACTACACAAAGGACCGGTCGAATTATAAGTTCTTACTGCAGCTCACTCAAAATTCTGCCTTAATTAATTGAAATTAACGTTTGAAATTCCAATTATTACAGGTATGCGTCGGGGC
Organism: Xestia c-nigrum; assembly: GCA_916618015.1. NCBI lineage: Eukaryota > Metazoa > Arthropoda > Insecta > Lepidoptera > Noctuidae > Xestia > Xestia c-nigrum. Next base: position 6,557,313 of record OU745258.1, on the reverse strand, counting down.
AAAACCATCTGACAGATTTTATAGGGATGGAGCCAAGCAAGAAGAGGAAACGGCGAACTTCGTTCACACCGCAAGCACTGGAGCTACTCAACGCGCATTTTGAAAGGAACACCCACCCCTCTGGTAGGTTTGACGATATTTAGTAATTAGTAAACTTTTATTGGGTCTTATTTTTGGGGAAATTTGAGGGCCTTTTGGCTTTGAATAGGCCATCAGCTCCTAAAGACAAACGTCTGGAAGCGTAGAGCACGATAACGACAGGAATATTCGTAATTAAATGAATACTCTTATAGTAAAACCTTTGCACATCACAGAGTTGTGTTGTTGGACATATAGCGCGAGTTTAATAGCTATGTTATCTCTGAAGGGATGATGAAGTAAGCACTTTACCCTTACAATAGACATCACAGGTAAACCAAGGCAGGTATTACTAACTAGAAGACAAATAACATGTGAAAAATTGTCTACGCAACGGCGGTAGTGATTGGGGTCGCCAGTTCGATTCCCTGTGGAACAAATATTTGTTTTGTATAGCCTTCCGTCATGACCATACCTGCCTAGTTTTTTTGGGGTCCGAGTGAGTGTTTGTTCATGTGAATGAGATCTGAGTGTGTAAACGCATCCACAATAACAGCAATAAAAATACCTATCACAATGAAAATACGAACCTTTTTAGATTTTTTATTTTGAAGCAGTTTCGCGTAATATAGGTATAATGCTAATCAAAAGCCTGAAAATGGCTTAGGAACTTCACAACCGACGCCACCATTTGTGAATCGAAGACGCTTTACAGATTTGTCTAGCCAAGCATGCCTTTCTTAGTCAAGGGAAACTACACAAACGCCTACTCATACATTTAGAAGTATTTACCGCATTTTCCGCAAACATAATGATGAAGCATTCTTAATAGCCAGCCACATGTCACCTTGCACACAAACAAAGGAAAAACTCAAATTATAATGATCTAATATGACACTCAATACCACCTTGTACCGTAAAAATCTGACGCTATTGTTCTATTTTTTTTCAGGCACTGAAATCACTGGACTGGCACATCAGCTTGGCTACGAACGCGAGGTCATCAGAATATGGTTCTGCAACAAACGACAGGCACTCAAGAACACTGTCAGAATGATGTCCAAAGGCATGGTTTAAATACAAGAAAAACACAAGTTCAATAAATCCCGTACACAACTGCAAATATTGGACACATTTCCAAGTCCATATGTCCATTAAAAAGGTCCATCATATTAGTTTGTAATCCATCAATGGACGCTGAATTTTATCCAATCTTTTTCATTTGTGTACAGGAACTCAAACGCAAAAAGACGACAAAAAGGTAGAGTTTAGTAAAGGGGAGCGACCGTGTGACAATTTTATCGATATCGATGGTTTCGCTTTAAGATCTGCACGTAGAATCGTGATCTCGTCTCGATATTCAAATTAATTATAATTTGCATCGATAGTGTCTTATTTATGAAGGCGAATGTTTCTTTTTGTTTTTTATTGATGAAAAGTCTGGCCTTAACCGCAAATCTTTATGCGATTCCAGCCAATATGAAACATGGAAAGTAGATAAATAGTATTAAGTGTAACGTAAATGTATTATAAAACAAATTTCGACTGAAATATTCGTCTCGATGTAGTTTACAATGATATGAATGGAATGTCGTAGCGATTAATGTAGGTGTTTACTAGTACAAAGTAATAAAATTGAATTGTCAAAATCACTTTACCATTTCAATGTTTCCATTCCCATTACTTGTATTTTAAAATAAACTGAGTATTCAAGAAAAATCACACAAACAATGATAGTGAAATAGAAACTTTTACTCTTTTCATAAAAGCATCGGTCTAGCAAAACTCACAAAGATGGCAACTTATGTTTCATACATGAAAAAATAGTGTAGCTTCCAGGTTTTCTTTTGTAAAAAGATTGCATTTTGTAAATAAGTACAATATGTTTAATTTTCGTCAATAACAATGTAATGTAGCTGATACATTAATTTATTAAAAATACTCTGAGTTGTTTCGTTCTCTTTAGCGAATGTTGCACTTTTTAGATTTAAGATTAATATCGATATTATGAAAGTAGTTAAAATGTGTCGTCAATCTTAGTATAACCTACTAAGATTTTTTTATTAATCTATAGTAGGTTTTTGTTGATAGATAGGTATAAAACGATATGCATAGATTAATTAAATATAATTATCTAATATTGCCGTAAATTGTAAATATTGTTTCCGTAATTTGATTTTAATGAAATGTATTATTAGTTTTATGTATTAAGTATAATTTCATAGCTTTTTAAAAAAGTTTTATTGTAATTAGGCAGTATTCAAGTTGGATTTTGTGGCGATATTAACAATATGATTTTCATCCAGCAGTTTCTTTAATTAATTGGAGTAATTAATATTCACATTTTCATAGAAATACATGTAACAGGGGGTCTTAAAATTAAAGTTAGATGATTTTAATGTGCATATTTCTCGCACGGTGACTGTTAAACTAATAAAATTGCCTCGCATTTGGAAATGTAGATTTTGAAGAGTATACTTATAATATGTAGATTTTCCAAAAATACTAAAATTTGACGTTATATATAATTATGTTTTAAGAAATAAACTTGTGCGAGAAATAAGCCCAAATAAAATTGATATGATAAATCTCTCGATGAAACTCACATTTTAGAATACTCGATGTTACTATTCGGTGCACGCACAGTGATATTTAAAAATATATGAGATCATCGACAACCAAAATTCTATTATTTGCAATTGTGTCATTGCATTATATCACCACGTCTATGGAGACAGGTGCCTTATCGATATTTCGGAATACAAAATTAAAAACCGTGATATTTGCTGATTTCGTTTAAATTTTGATGGTTGACTAGGTATATATTTAAATCCTTTTGAAAGGTATACTTTGTATAACATTATTATACTATACTTCCAAAATCATACCTCTTGCAAAATATCACATACCTATGTAAATAATTTAGTTAGATAGTTTTCAAATAAAGACCTGCTGTTAACTGTATTACCAATAGTAATAAGGCTGTAATTGTAATATTGTATGTTAATGACCAATGAAAACCAACTTGTGATCATTAATATTTGTACTGTTACCTACTACTTAACAAGAGTCGTTAAAAAAATAATATTATAAAAATTGAACATATTTTTCGGCTGTTGAAAAATTGTAAATACAATATTAAGGATAATAAAAAAAAAACTATTTGGATTAATATTTAGGAACAAAGGGAAAAAATATTATCAAAATTTATATTTTCAAAAATATTACAAATGCAAAAAAGCGTATTTAAAAAAGGGATGTTTGGCCATAAACTAAAAAATCATATTCACGGAAAGGGTTTTTTATCGACTTAAACACACCACAACACTACACAAGCCACGAGCAGTAAGGTAAACAGTGACTTAAAAATTGTGCGATGCGATGTTGCACGTAATCTCTGTACTTATAATAAAAGGAATCAGATTTCTCATTTATAAATCATATTTAGATTACCCTTGTTATTGCAAGTCATTTCTTTAATTAGACCTTCTTTACACTTTTCTAGAAGATAAACGCCAGGTAATGTCGTTTCACGTTTTTAAATGTATAGTAATAAATCTCCATTCAATTTATAGTGCATGAAAAATCTGATTCCCATCAAACATTAGCGTAATAATAAGAGCATAGAATGCTAAGTACAAATGATATAATTTAACGATAAAACTGCTAGTCCCGTTAAAGGTATAATTAAAATAAAAAAATATTACAATGCAAAATCGCGTTGCACCCTGGTTTTCATGATCCACATGTATCTAATAATAATAATAGTAATACAATTATAAAATCTACACATAACTTCAGCTGTAACACATATTCAAACCAAACTGTAACAGTATGTAATAGTGTATTAATTTTTTCTTCCTATAATGGTACCGAACGAATGATTATGGCTGCTGGTTTATGAAGAGAAGCAGAATAAAGGCAGATAACTGTTTGATTGCTTGTTTTATTCATTTTATCGTAGCTTAGTACCTATGACCCCTTCCCTATCCCAAAGTACTGCGAAACCAAAAGTGTGGTAGCTTTTTTTGCGGCTGGGAATAGAATTCATAAAGGCAGCTGCACTAAGCGACTGACGCGATCAGGGAACCACAAAATGATATGAAAAAGTATTCATCATCTATGATGGTAAGGCGTTTTCAAACTATGGTAGGGTGAGATGCAGCTGAGTACCAGTATACTACGTGTAACGACTGCCTACCTGACTTTATAATGGTAGGTACTGTCAGATGGTCGAACCACGTACTGGGTAGTAATTGTACGTGGTAACGTCTGTCAAAGATCTACAAATGACAGTTGTGACAAACAGATGGCCACTTGATTAGATTGTCGTTTTGCAATCGTCTCATCCCACATACAACGTGTAAACAACGGCCTAGCATTCTGTACATCAAACTAAGTAGGCAACTCAGCGCAAAAAAATATTGACGGTTTTTTTTTTTATAGGACTCACTAAGGACTCAATGTAAAATACTGACATTGTGATGATGGATGCATTGAATAGTAGATAAAGACAGGGGTCATGCACGGAGGTATTTAAAAACTTGTAAAAAGTTGGAACTGTGACCCCCACAATATCTCCGTAATTACTTTATGTTTTCATTTTTACCTTAGTTTTTACCAAAGCTGTCATAGTACCTAAGTGTCCTATTCTATTCTATTTGATGGCAAGCAAAACCGATGTCGACTATTTTGGCAATGTCTAAAGTGAATTGGAACGGCAAGTGTGTTTTTAAAAAAAAGAAGAAAAGAAAATAAAAAGTTAGGTAAAAGAATTAATAAAATCTTCGATAATACATTGCATAGTAAGTGTTGTTCTATATAAAAAGACCTATCCAATGACAATGCCATAGAAGGTTCTAAGACTAGAGAACATAAACAATATCGCAATGACGACGTGGAGAACAAATAACTTTGGGCTTCTTTATGTTAAGTTTTGCTCCTTATGATTAAAGTATAGGTAGGTAGTTCTTTTTTGGGTCCCATGTCAAATATTGTAAAATTAAATACCTGCGGAACTTGCGCTTTTAGTATAAATGTCTAGTTTCACCAACAGGGATAGTTTTTTTTATTGAAAATCCAATTATGTTACTGCAATTTCACACGATTCACATACCTGCTTACTTTTAATAACAACATCAGTTTATACTCGTGACGACACGACTTCATTTACTTCGTGAAAATAGGTGTAAGTAGTTGTTTTGTATACGCGACCAAATATAAATAAAAAATGAGTAGGTATGTAGGAAAAACAAAACAAATTGAATGAAAAAACTCTAAATTCAATAAAATTAGGTAGGTAGGTACTGTAATCTTTGCTGCAAATAATATCCTATAACAACTCTTCATATTTGTAACAATTATTCGTTTTTATCAATAATACAAAGTACCTATCATAAAGATGAACTGTGATTTCGATCTTCACTCACCAGAACCAATATTTCCCAGCCTTTGCCATGAAAAAACGTTTATCCACGAAAAAAAAAATAACAAAAAATATGTTTAGTACCTACCGAGACGTTTAAAAAGCCCGCCATTCATTGCCGCCATAACAATGGCGCTAACTTTAACGTTTCGTGACTACTACTATGCTAGTTTTTACTTTTTGAAACTAAATTAATAAACCATTTATAATGAAGTGGGATAAGTAAGTAAATTCTTGTTGATTTAATAGGATCCATTTTCATTAATTAATGCTAAAGCTTGAGAAATGTTCTAAAATACAATAACTAAACGCCAAACATTCGATCATGGTGATGCGAAGTATTCGAATTTAGTCGAATAAAGCCAACAGGAATAACGAGTTCATGAAGGAATCAGACTTTTTGATTTATTTAATTGATGGTAATACTAATAAAATAATTTATATTTTTGACTAAGGGGTATCGTATAACTCAGTACTAACTGAATTATGGAGGTCAGATAAGCAGTCGCTGCATGTAAAATTCTGGTATGCATTCGGTTAGACTAGAAACCGACGTGAACATCCTTGGGAAAAGGCTAGGCAGATGATAGTCTAACTAATTGAATTGTTTGATTATTATGTTGATAAAAAATATGAACTAACGACAATATATAAAGCTACTTTATTCTGTCAAACACATTAGGCAATAGATGTTTTATTTATTCACAGCCTCGGCGTTTTAAATTTAAATGGCTCAACACTTAACTACTTTATCAAGTTATTTATTTGCGCAGTTTATGGTTTTCAGCAGCTGCAGTACCCGCCCCAGCACAGACTTATTATGCTAGAAAGATAGGATGGCGCAAACATCGACCTGCAATCTTACTGTACCATGGTGTCCGAGTGAATCGACTGCTTCGTCACATTAATAGTATCTGCATGAACGAGTTAGGCACCTATTTCAGGTTTGTCATTTTTATGGAGGGGAACCGGCATGAAACTCTATGGTAAACTCCCAAGACTAGGTATCAATTTTCTGTCATGTTTAATTTTTACAGTTCATATCACATAACATTTGGATTTTATTTCCATAAATGTATTAAACGACGTTGTTTTTTTCTGAAGATCACAACGCACTCACTGGAATTATTATAACACCAGTATCGACTAAGTAAGAAAATTGATTTATACAAATGTCATATTTCGATTTGTTTGCTTTGTGCATCACTATTACTTCTGATACCAATATGGCGGAATTTCTTATCAGCGACCTAGTGAATTTGTAAAATATCTGACGAAAATAGTAGTTTTATAAATAGAAACTAAAACAAGGACATACTAAATTAAGAATAAAGGACCTATTTAGCACAAAGTCGTGTCTTTAAACTGTATACATTGGTTATAAAAATAACCGCGTACCGAAATACATGAACGAACATCTGACAATAATAATAAACATGATTGTAATGTTTGCAAAGCTTTCGGGACGAAAAATTGCGTAGAACATTACGTCACGGCGGCCTTATGTGTTGGGAATACGGTGCATTACAAAGATACATGCCGTCGCGAAGGTCCACAATGATTCACGAGGTTAATTAAAGTCATTGAAGTTTTACTTCGATATACGTAATTGACTGGTCGTAAGTGTTGTTACGCGATAAGTGTAGTTTCGCCTTCGTCGGGCGTTGACTCGTCTCGTTGGAATCCGGTAGAAACGCGGTCCGCGGGTGACTAATCGATGAAATGATCGAGAGTGTATCAAGACGAGCTTTCAGCAGTTCTAGTGGGACGTATAACGTGCGTGCTTCAGAGCTGGCGCGCGAACGCAAACTCAACATCTTCAATGTCACTGTGCAGTTTCTGGATGATACACAGCAGTCCTTTCAAATCGAGGTATTTGTTTGTTTTTAGTTGTGTTAATATTAAACTTTGTTGTCATAAATGCAGAGGTCAACTCAACTACCTGGCATTTGATGTAGGTTACTTCTCATCTGACATCCTGAGTCCCGATAGTTAAGTGGTCACAAACCAATTGGAGCTTACAATATCTGTAATAGAGATTAACCACAAACAGATAATGTGCCCAACTATTACATTTTATCTAATATTCATTTGCAAATTTTTTGTATATCATTACCGAAAATGTCTATCAGTTTGTTAAGAAAGTAATAATAGCACTAAAAATATATTTAAATGATAAAGGTTAAAATTGTGTCATTAAATAATGCAATAATTCAACTATTGATGAATTAAACATAAAGTAGTACAATTCTTCTATTTTTAGTGTAACCTGATCTAACTAATCCAGGACTTGTAAGCCTAACAAGGATTTAAAGTATGAATTAATACCTTTGCATTATGAATACAATATGTCTGTCAAAATTGTCACAATATTATTAGATCCTGATAATTTTTTATTTGTTGAAAAGATAGTCTTTTTCTTGTAATTTAATATAAAAATTGCATTAATGCTCATGTGCGTTTATAACCAAGCGCGCATGTAAGTAAATTTAGGATATATGTAAATATGTCCAAAATTCAATTAGCATGTGTCATGTGTTTGTTGAAAAGCCATTTCGGTTATAAACAGTGTAAATAGACATCAAGGAAGCCGAAAAGCACTTGTATTTAGTGTTGTTTAATCTCTTGAGGCCACACAAGCAACTCCCCTCCCACCCCACAAGAATAATATAATCCAAATATTTATTTATTTATTTATTACCACCAATTATAACATTACTACAGACTATTTCAATACGATGTTATAAGACATACATTATAGAATACATTTTTGAACACATATAATAGAAAAACACCCAACATAAAATAATATTTATTTATTTATTTAATATGAGCCTTATGTATTGCTTTTTCGATGTACTTAACATTGGCACCATAAATTAGCAGACAGCTCGCTGTCCGTGGGCTTACCACTGTCAATGCCAATGTAAAGTATATCTAAAGAGAAATGTTTAAAGCCCATATTTGAATTAAGTATATTATTTTTGCCATGTAGAAGCAGAGTCGTGTAACTAGGCTAAGACCTTTAGCACGTCAATGGCAATCTAAATTGTTGACCCATAACTGAACTACTAGTTTGGCCCTTCTGGTATTGTCCATTAGTTTCTGTAGTGAACAAACAACAGGACACGCAGGACACAATGTTAAGTGCTCTATTGCTTGTGGAAGAGTACCACATTTTAACAAATGAAGTCAAATCTCCACCCGCACGGGTTCTGTGTAATGGTGTTGTAATGTAATGAAAATTTATCCTAACACCCTAGTATAAATTTTATTGTTCACATGTAAAATCCATTATGTTGTAGAAGTAAGTGTAAAATCATTGTGTCTTTGTTGTTTTCAGAAAAAAGCTAAAGGAAACATACTCCTGGAACAAGTGTATCAACATTTAGAATTAGTTGAGAAGGACTATTTCGGGCTACAGTTTACAGAGAATGGGACACCACCTAGCGCAACAAATACGGAAATAACGGTATGATTTGTTGTTGTTATATGTTTTACAAATTAAAGAGAAAAACTTATACTGACATGAATGGGATATCTTGAAATCTTGGTAGATATCCCGTAAGTGACGTTAGTTATAAACTGTGACAGCGGTTTTTTTTTTTAATTTATTTATTACAACAAAAAGCTACTTAAGAATATTTTACATATCTTCTGCCAAACAGCAGGACAGTTTGTCAGCCTTATAACAGTGTTTAAAGAGAAGAAGTCATGTTGTAATGAACTTAATATTGGTACAATTATTATAGAATAGTGATGATGATATTATCATGGTTTACTCTGTAAGGGCACATTAATTAACATTTTCCCACACCACAACCCGTTCAATGGTCTTTGTTTGTTTAAGAAAAATATCCATAATTACTACAAAAATGAAACTGGCAAATGTATTTTAATTGTCAAATTAAAGTATGTTCAATACAAATATTGCTTTTTTAATAAGGTAAAACTTGGATGAATATAATAAGGTAAACCACCCACAGATGGTGACGTAAATCCCACAAAACCAAAAAGTGGTAATGTGATGAAACCCAGAACCATGAATTTCCCTAACATCATCATTAAGGAAGTGGCATGTTCGGGAACTAAATGTTAAAAAGCACACTGTATCTTCTATTAATCCACACCGAAAAAGAAAGAGGCAGAAACAAAGAAATAGTATTTATTTAATACACACAGGACATAACAGATAAAAAAGATGAAATAGATATTTAGACAAAATTATAAAAATAAACAGAAATTAAAGATACAATATAAATTATAAAAAAAAGTATGAAGAATGATGCATTGAAAAGATGTAATTGGATGGTTCAAAATGTTCCTATTGGTTACTAATACACGCTAGTATTATATTATCTGTGCTAATACTAAAGTTGTGTTTACATTCTGATTGCATAATTGCTTGAGATTTATGGGTCCACTAGCAAATTAGGTTAGTTGTTGATGCAACAAATTCTTATTTTGTTTACTAATATTAGGAGGATGACATAAATTGTTTGTGATTATGCTTGAAGCAACAACTCTACATCTTTCTCACATATATGTATAATCTCAAGATGAAAGATGTAACCAACATTTTGTAACAACATTTTTGATTGAAAAGAGTGTCCATGGAGTTTCTTGCCCGTTCTTCTCCATAGAGATCTACGCTAGGGAATGGGCAACTACAGTACATTCTCAAGTTATTATGCCTTGTGTCTGTGACTGTAGCCTTTTTTTTTTTCGTTGTATCGACATTCAAAAGTGCCGTAATGGTCTAGTTGAAATAAATGATTTGAGTTTGAGTTTGAGACAATAAGTACCAATGTTAGGGTTTGTGTTTTGTAGCACTTATTTGGTATTTTTTAGTAAGTTTAATATTGGTGGTACCTAATACAAGGAGTTTGTGGCTAAATAATAATAGCCTCTCGGGTCGATCGGCCTATCGATCGGTTTGGGGCGATAGGTTAAGCCGTGCTTGCCTAGGTTGGTCTGTGGATTGGTGTCCGACCATTACGTACCGAGTTTCCTCCGTGCCTCGGCAAGCAGGTTAAGCCGTTGATCCCGGCTGTCATTTGTAGATCTTTGACAGTCGTTACAGGTAGTCAGTGGCCCAAAAAATCTAACAACCAGTCTTACCAAGGGGTATCGTATTACCCAGTTTTAACTGGGTTGTGTGGGTCAGATAGGTAGTCGTTCCATGTAAAACACTGGTATTCAGTTGCTTCCGGTTAGACTGGAAGCCGACCCCAACATAGTTGGGAAAAGGCTAGGCAGATGATGATTGGTGGTAAGTGGTAATAAAATGCCTACTTGTAATGTGTTTAATAATATTGCCAACTAGCTTTTGCTCGCATCTCCGCTCCCGTTATGTACCTACGGAAATTCCATCGGAAAGTTTTTCACTGAGTGTCATAGCCTACATTTAAAACTTTCCGGGATAATGTAGTTTAAAAAAAAATCCGAAACGGATCAATAGTGCCGAAGATTACCCCCTGCATACAATAGTAGTTTATGCGACTGTGCATAATGCCTAATTATGTATAGTTGCCTACACTACTTTATCTACCCAAATATCATAAGGGCTCTATGATGGGTTCAGGAACCATAGGGAAATGCAGCATTGTTACCAGTGTAATGCAATAAAAAATAAATTGAACATATTATACAGAAGCAAATAGTTGCATTCGTCGCTGCATTTACGATATCTGCCGGAGTGTTCATGTCAATTTTTGAGTCACTATCGCTCATTTTCGACAGAAATAAAGAACTTATCAGAAAATTTGTCTACTCGTAACAGGAAATAAAAAGCTTACGAACAAATGACAACTCGAAATGGCGGCGTTTCGGATATCTTTAACTTTTTTTTTAAATCATGGGCAAACGAACAAAGTCACTATTCTTGTGTCACTCGAGATCAAAATGTCGTGCGATTTATAATTAAAATCATACTGAGTTGGGGTTTCGTATCGATATCTGATTTAATGTAGATAGGTACTAGAATAGCACACTCACTTGAATTTGACACCTGTTCCAAATTTAAACTCATAACCTACTGTTTTCAGTAGGTTATGAGCTCATAACAGTTCCGTTTATTTCTGCTGGTTTGTAATGCTGGTCATTGCCTATGGTTTTTGAACGCATTAGAGAGGGTTTATGATATTTGGGTAGAGAACACTACGCCATTCGGGTCGTCGTCTTGAACTTAATTAAAATACGAGTACCTATTAGAGCTTATTGTGTCAAAAATATTTTGTCAGACAGGCAAGTGCAAATAATTTAATTTAAGTTAGTTAAACTCTTAATACTAAGGTAAACCTTGAGTTTTTTTAACGCAGTTTTAATGTTATAGAATTAATAACAATTCAATGTTATAAATTATTATTTATTTAATGCTTTTCCTGTGTAATACCAGGTATTCCTCAAACTTTAAGTTATATTGTGTACTTTATCATGCACCTTAATAATTAACTCAAAAGTAATACCTATTTCAATGCTTTGAATTGAAATATTTCGTTTTAATGTTTTCTTAAAACAATTTTATCTTCTTATCATCACACACACAGCGCTTGCCTAGGTTAGTTCGAAGATGGGTGACCAGAACCACCCATTATGTACCGAGTTTCCTCCGTGTCTCACAAAGCACTTTAACCTTTTGACGGCCACAGCATAAACGCACCCGCGTGCCCTCCACGCCAAGCCACAATTTCATCTACTATTTTGTCACATATTTGTGTCGTTTGGCGTACAAGGCACGCGCTAGCTTGACACGTATATGTGACAATGACGTCCAAAAGGTTAAGCTGCTGGTCCCTGCTGTCATTAAAAAAAAATAGAAAAAAAGATTTTTTGACTGACTGACTAGTCAGTGGGCCAAAAATCTGACGACCCAGTACTAACTGGGTTGTGGAGGTCAGATAGCCAGTCGCTTCATGTAAATTATTGGTATTTAGTTGCATTCAGTTAGACTAGGCTGACTGACTGTTAGGCTAGGCAGATGATGACGCCGTGACGTTTGGTCACTCCCTGCAGATAAAAGATATTGTATATTCTTTTTAAAATAAAAAGTAATAGGGCCAATTGCCATTTTCCACCATTATAGTCAGTAAAACTATTGTTTAAGGAAATGCAATAATATATATATATATATTTAATTGTACTCTTACAACTCTTACATCAATTAACAATAACAATTATTCATAATCTGCACTCGAGATTGCATTGTGATTGTACCATTGTTCTTCATAGATTCCATCGTATTATGCATTTCTTGGGGTTTAATAATCGTATATTGTTTCTTATTAAACTAGAATAGATAACGAATCATACATACTAGGAAATCGTGTCTAATAAACAGACGCTGAGACTAAATTTGTGATAGCAGATGGACTAAATAGTACCAAAATAGAATTATAACTGGGTGATTCCATCGAAGTAGAGACTACAAATAGGCATAACGACAGTATCGACAAATTGCAAATCTATTTTGTTAGTCAGTTGGAAAATAATCGACACGTATTTTTTGTTTTTGTAGATCATTGAATATGGACAAAGCTAAAACGCACCAAAAATTTGGGAGTGGGGGCTCGTGACGTCAGAACTCGCTAAAAATTATACAATTATACCAAGGCGTGAAGTACTGAGAATTTTAAAAGCGTCATATCTTCGCCAATTTTGGTTTATGTAACAAAAGAAAAAATACGGGTCAAATATTCTTTTGATCGAACTTCACGTCTTGAAATTAGCTATTAAGATCGTTGCCCATTCCCAACCAAATTGGGGTCGACTTCCACACGCAGTTGAGTATCAGTATTCTTATACATGGTGGAGTGACTTCCTATTTGACCTCTTCAACCTAATAATTGGGAACCCTTTGGTCAGACTGATTGTCTGTTCCATCTTTTAAAATTGTATAATAAAAAATGGTTTTGTACATTCTTGAATCCCTTGTTGATTATCATCATCTACCTAGCCTTTTCCCAACGTTTGGAGTCGGCTTCCAGTCTAACCAGATGCAGCTGAATACCAGTATCTTACATAGAGCGACTGCCTATCTGACCTGCACAACCATTGTTTTAGTTGGGTTAAAGCTGTGATTGTACTAATTGATAAAATGTTTAAAACACCGTGCTGTGTATGCGAAAGATTTGTACAGCAGCAAAACTTTTTCTAACAATAGACTGTCTTATGACTGTCCTATTAGAACAACTTCTCATTCAGAAACTAGAAGAATTGCCAATGAGGAGTAAGTGATAACATCGTTATATCTATACTAATATTATAAAGCAGAAGAGTTTGTTTGTTTGTTTGGATGAACGCGCTAATCTCTGGAACTACTGGCTCGAATCGAAAAATTTATGTTGGATAGTCCATTTATCGAGGAAGGATTTAGGCTACATAACATCACGCTACGACCATTAGGACCGTGGCAGGAATGAGAAATGTTGCAAAATCGGGGAAGTTTTTTTCATTAGTTTTTCTCTCTTATGTGACGCAGACGAAGTTGCGTGGGTCAGCTAGTCATAACATAACGCCTGAAGCTACCCGAAAGATTAGGTAGAGGTGTACTTACCTAATATTACACCCACATTTGAAAACACTGCCCGACTCGGGAAAATAACCCAGGACCCAGTAGCGAAGAGTCAATTTTTGTACGAGATAAGCCATAGTACATATCTTTAAAGTGATTATATTGTTTGTCTATAGAATATTGGCTGTGCCATTTTTCAAATAGAATCCGGTAGGAATCGGGTTGTATGGAACCATCGCCACTGCAGGACCTTATAAAAAAAAATGTTCAGTAGTCGCGGAGCCGATTCCCCGCTCAAATAATAAATCACTAGCTGGCCCATGCAACCTCGTCTGCGTCACATAAGAGAGAAAAAGATCACAAAGGGAATAAAGTTTCCCCCGATGTTAACACTTTTCATTGCTGCTCGGCTCCTAGTGGTCATAGCGTGATGTAATATAGCCTTTAGCCTTCCTCGATAAATGGACTATCCAACGAAAAAATAATTTTTCGATTCGAGCCGGTAGTTCTAGACATTAGCGCGTTCAACCAAACAAACAAACCCTTCTGCTTTATAATATTAGTATAGATAACCCTCTTTTTTGCTTCGCCTTTGTCGAGTAATTACGATTCACTCTCCAATATTGTCCAAATAAAAAAAAAAGCACTACTTAATTAAATACAATTGCTTAATCTTATTAGAACTAAAAGCATAATATCTGTCGTCGTCCATTGAAAAGAATGAGTCACAATAATATCAGTGCAATTCACACTTAATCCTTGGAAGTTGCAAGATTATGGATTTTTTTAAATTGTATGGTGTCACGCTGTGAGTCATCTGTCTGAGGTTCCTAGTATTTTTATGATGTCTTGAACAGCTGTCTTTAATGCCTGTTTTCATTTCTACACATGAATGGCAAACTTTTATTTTGCTGTTGGAATTTCGACTCTAGGTATGTAGCTGAGGGTTGAAAAAACAAGTGTGAGTTTAGTCTCTGTTCGTTGTATTGCCTTTTATGGCGTTATGCTCTTTACTCTGGGTCACAGGATATCCTCATTTACATACGCGAATGCGTGTTCCTGATTCTTTATTGGTTACTCTCCCACATTCATTAAAATCCATCACCGACATTGTGAACAGCTCAATTTTTTCAGCAACTTTCCCTGACATCTGGAAAATTGCTATTGTTAGGCCATTGCAAAAAAAACCAAATCCAACAGATTTAAAAGACCTGAGGCCTGTCAGTGTTCTGCCTTGCCTGTCTAAAATCGCTGAAAAGGCGGTTTGTCAACAGGTGTCAAAGTATCTAGAAGATAAACACATTCTGCCTGAGCTACAGTCAGGTTTTCGCAAACAACGTGGTTCTTCTACAGCACTTTTGGACGTGACAGATAACATTCTCTCAGCACAGGATAAGGGCCTATGCACACTCCTTGTCTTACTCGATTTTTCGCGAGCCTTTGACTGCATAAATATAGACTTGTTTCTATCAAAGCTTCACTACTATGGATTTGACGAAAATGCAATAGACTGGTTCCAAAGCTACCTTACCAACCGTCGGCAGCGTGTAGAAATACGACTGAGCAATGGTTCATCTCTCGTTTCATCACTCACTTCTGTTTACAGGGGAGTCCCGCAGGGCACAATACTGGGCCCCATCATCTTCATTTTGTATTGTGCTGATATCATAAGTTCCCTGAAGAAATGTAGGTATCATATTTATGCGGATGACGTACAAGTCTATATCTCTTTTAAACCAAGCGACTATGACACTGCGATAAGGGATTTAAACGAAGATCTTGACAGAATAGCATGCTGGGCTGAAAATAACGGTTTAGTACTTAACCCCACAAAAACCAAATACATGCTGTTTGGAACCAAGAACCAAATCAGCGCAGTGCCGGCATCACTCAACGTTACCCTGCTGGGTGAGACGGTCAGTCGAGTCAGCGAGGCACGTAATCTTGGTCTGAACATGGATGTTGGGTTAAGATACGAAGCGCACGTGGCAGAGTCAGTGCGCACTTGTTTCTATCGGCTAAAAGTCCTTTATAAAATAAGGCCGTATCTGTCCGAGGAGTTGCGTATTAAACTGGTGGAGTCACTCGTGCTTTCTAACCTAAACTACGCAGATACAGTAATTGGCCCTCGGCTGCTCGCAAGAACTGAGCGACTGATTCAGAGGGTCCAAAATGCCTGCGCTCGATTCTGCTTTTCAATCCCACCAAGAACTCACGTAACGCCATTCTTAAATAAGCACTCCATCCTCAAGATGAAGTCGCGGCGTAAGTTGCACCTGGCATGTATACTTTTTGGAGTAATAAAGTACAGGCAGCCGACCTACCTATACAATAAACTGAGCTGGATCGCTAGCAGAAGAGAATGCGAAAGGAGGCAGTGCTCGCAACAACTCTCCACTCAATCGCACAAGACAGCTGCTTTTAGGGGAAGTTTCAGATACGCCGCATCCAAATGCTGGAACAATATTCCCCCGCCGGTAAGAAATCTTAAATGTCTTGGTACCTTCAGAGTTCGACTGCGGCAGTTTCTTATCGAAGAGCAGAAAAAACTGGGTATCACTGTTTCGAATACGTCCATTATATAGGTAACTGATTGTGGTACCTATTCTTCCCGAGACAATCTGTCTATCTGTAGCGTGTGGTCGCAAACCTGTGAACAAGAGATTGCTTTGTTTATATATTGCATTGTTTATTTATAGATTGCATTGTTTATTGATATTTAGTTGGCCAATAATTATAATATTATATACTACCTTCTCATGACAATCAAATCAAATCGTTTATTCTTATTCACACCTACACAACTACAATATTATTTTAATAAGATTATTCATCTGAGCACCTACAAATATGATATAACCAAACATTTCCAACACAGTAAACTTTTGGTAAAATATTTTATTTAAGTTGACATACTTACGTAATTTCACTCCGCGCATGAAACACTTTATCACAACACGAATTTATCTCGTCTGCTCGACGTCCGTACGTCACTACAGGGATCCAGCAGAATATCAGCGTCAGGTGCATGCCTGACACATGCTGAGCTGGACTCCCATTTGGTGTAACCTTGAGACGCACACCGCACCTTGCATACCCTCTTTGTTATTTTTTTTTATTATTTGAAGTTTGTCATAATGCTACTATACTTATTTTGTAAATATGTTTTTATTTGTTTTAAGTGAACTGCTTTATTTAATTGTATTTCTGGGTGCTGTGCTTTGTCTTTTGTGTGCACTAAATAAATGATTTATCTATCTATCTATCTATCTCATGATGATTTATTCAGTCAATCAAAATATTTTATTTCACACTAGCTGATGCCCGCGGCTTGGCCGGCTTGGAAATTTTATACCAAAACCTTTCTCGAAAACCACTCTATCCATTGGTGAAAACAGCATGAAAATCGGTCCAGTAGTTTTTGAGTTTATCGCGTACAGACCGACAGACGCGGCGTAGGGCTTTGTTTTATAATATGTAGGCACTTATAAAACGTTGAGAAAACAGTTCGGGTTGGTCGTTTTCTATGGAAAACAACTGGCAAGAAACTCCATGGTGATTCCAAATTTCCAACACACTCGAATTTTCGGGAGCCGTCCTAACTTTGTTTGATTTTTTCTTGACAGGACTTGTCGCCGCAAGAATTATTAAAAAATCTAAGTAAATATACTTTTGCTTCGTCCACGACCTTCGGTACTAGTGTTGGTTCACATTGCTTGCGCAAAAATTAATCAACATCTTCTAACGTTGCGTTGTGTATTTCATTATTTTCGGTTATCGAATTATGAACGCGTTAAAATAAATAAAGACCTCACACACGAAATCTCGAATTCCTTCGGCACTCGTCTCGCGGTTTCTAGTTAATCCGTCAATGACACACGACGGACAACGAAATGAGAATTCATGCTTATGTAATTTTATACATTACCAGTCACAGTCAACAAAGTCGTCTCCTGTGGGGTACGAGCCTTGGCTTAGGGCGTCGCTGGACAACTTAAGGACTGGGTGGATCTAAATAATATATGTACTAGGAAGAAGGGTTTTATTTGCCTCATTATGAACTAAAACCCAAATCGTATGTTGTAAATCCGAACTATCGGAAGGCACCAATAGGAAAGTTTCAATCATTTTGACCCATCTTCCCGTCTACCGTTTTTATTTGCATCAATTCACGGTGCGCGAAACGGATGTAAGCCGTGTTTTAAAACTTGTAGAACTCGCACTTGGTTACCAGTACTAAAGAAAAAACATTACAAGTGTTACTGATTAGCAATTGCGTGATGCCATATTTAACACTTTGTTCGCTAACAGAGTCGGTTTTGTTTTATGTACTGGCTGTATATAACCGTCACGTGATGTATGAATGGATTTAATTTTCTGGTATAGAAAGTCTATGCCCTTCGGGACTTTTCGTAGCAGCAGTACAAGTACGTCGGAATCGATAGGACTCGATAAGATAAATTTGACAGTAATTTTCGATAATATGAGTTTTTGAATCCATAAAAACTCATTTTATCGAGAATAACTGTCAAATTTATCTTATCGAGTCCTATCGATTCCTACGTACTTGGACTGCAGATAAACATAGAAATCACAGTTAATAGGCCAGGGAAGTTAAGGTGGGACCTTACACTAATTCATAACTGTTTTCTTTTTATATATTTTGTAGAGCTGTTTATTTAATTACGTAATAAATTAAAATTAAGCAAATCATGAAAGAGCATTGCGCGAAAACGGACATTAAACCTAATAATGCCATTTTTCGCAGCGAAAATTATAACTTGATAAAGAAACTGAAAATAGCTTATAATGAAGGGTCTGTGAGAGCATGTACACAAATTAATCAAAAAAAGTGCAGGCAACGTACTTATATTAAAAAAACACGGTTTCCCATGTTTTCATTCATGACTTACAGGTAATTATATATAACCGTCTGCTGATGAACAAAAATCATTGTTAGCGTGTTTTTAGTCAAATAGGTCATAAATTTAAAGTTATATTTTAAATGCATTGTGACATAACAGTAATTGCTGCGTTATCCATTCAGTCAAAAAAAATAACTAAATGAAAAGTGTTTAATTACGGAACAATATTATCACATAAACATTTATTGTTAAAATTAAACAAATTTAATAACAGCATCTTAATTTTTTTAAGATTTTTTATGGAATGCTATAAGTGGTCGACCTTATCACTAAGAACGTTAAGTTCATATTTGAGTGCGCGTGATCCGCTCTGCACGTCGCCTGTGCGAAAGAGAGAGACAGAGCGTGGGCACAGGTACCTACCTGTGCCCACGCTCTGTCTCTCTCTTTCCACCTACTTCCACCTACCACTGACGAAGGAGTGATTCATGTAAAAGTTTTATTAGGTGTTTAATCCATTAAGGTTTAGTATAAATGGTCTGAAATATAGTACCTAAATATTTATTTGTTTGTGTATACCTACCTACTGTGTGTTTATAAATAGGGATCTCTGGTCAAAAATAAAACATTTTTATTTTATTTTATTTATAGGTAAAAAAATACCTATAAGTATTTCAAATTATTTGCTGAACCAATTTCGATTAGTTTTAGAATATAATTCGTGCAACGAGTTATGAGCGCTGACCTTGAATGCGCAGAAGCATTTTTTGTGAGAATGAAATAAAGGGTAGGTAGGTAGGTATACCCGAATTTGAATGATTCTACGGGTCATACTGAACAACCTTTTTCCAGGAACATGAGTCGAAGTATGAGAAAAAAAAATAAAGTAACTCCCATAAGTATCAAAGTAGCTACCTATCAGATGACCGCACAATTTGTATGGGTGGTTGTTTTTTCCCTCAATATTTCGACCCATGTTGCTTGCGTTTGGTTTGACGCAATATGTTTTTTAAAATCTTGCTACCGACCATAAATTTGATAAAAATATATTTTTGCTCAAATAGGGTAGAGTGGGGTAGGGTGTTGACACCAATTATCGGCCATGTCAACTTTTTTGGACTTTGACTGCTTGTAATTTTTACATTAATAGCTTTTGCTTTCTTGAAGTGTCTTTTTGGGTAAAGGGATACTGAAACTCCATTACTATATTCGCAAAATTATGAATTCTTTGTTATTTTTGATAATATAGATGTTTTTTTCCGAATATGGCGATTTCCCTTAATATCGGCCTATAACACCCTAATATCCGCCGTCTGTGACCCTAATATCGGCCTACCTTTTCTAAAGTGAAGTAATATGAATAAACTACAAAAAAATTATAAGGTTTTATATTTCAACTGAGCTCAGGTACAAATCACTTTTATTAATTATCATCACATTCATTTTTTTTTAAATGCACTATTTAAATTTCTATTCACTTTATTTGGTAATTATTTTTATGTATAATAATTTTTTTTGGAGTTCCTTTCATTATTTGTTTTTTAGGAATGTTGAATCATTGCGATCTTTAGTTTATAATAACAGAATTTATTTTAATTTTAAGACTCTGATGTCATTTCCTTTTTTTTTTTTTTTTTTTTTTGAGATAATAATATCTTTATTTGTATAGAATGCAGGTGTTACAATAATGGTGTTAGTTTCAGATACATTCCCAGTACATTCTGCCTGTTGGCATACAAAAAATATAGTGGTTAACTTACAGATAATTTAAAAACTAGGCAAGTACTTAAATTCAAAATGAAATCATAGATCGACTAAGTCTAAAATTATTTACATAATATTATGAGATAAAGTGAAGCAAAAATTACAATTCATCATTTAAAAAATCGTTAACAGAGTAATAACATTTCTCTATCAGCAAAGTCGATAGTATTTTCTTGAATTTTATTAAGGGCTGGTCCTTAATACAATTTGGCAATTTGTTAAAGATAATAGGTGCCATACCCATCATGCTTTTTTTAAGCAGAGCTGTGTTATATCTACCAGTACACAAAAGACTCTGATATTTTGATCTCATGGCAGTAGTTCGCATCCTCGTATCTTTTATTGTAGGAAATAGATGCTGGTTAGTTCTAACGAATATGCATACTTCGAGAATGTAGAGACAAGGAAAAGTTAATATTTTGTGTTTCTTGAAAAAAGGAGTGCAACTATCTGTAATCTTGAGATTGAAAATGGATCTTATGCATCGCTTTTGGGCTTTAAATATAGACTCCCTTTCGGAACAATTACCCCAGAATACTACACCAAACCTTAGAACAGAGACCACCAAACCGTGATATGCAACCATTAATGTATCAATGTTAACTTTCTTGGACAGATTGAAGAGAACATACGCAGACGTGCTTAATCTTTTGCAGATTTCTTCAGCCTGCGGTTTCCAAGTTAATTGACTATCAATCAATATACCCAGGAATTTAGCCACATTAACGCTATTAACAGTTTGTCCTTTATAATTAATTTTTAAGTTTAAAGGAAGAATTTTTTGATAGTAATGCATTATATTTGTTTTATTGAGGTTTATTATAAGGTTATTATCATTGAGCCAGTTTATTTCTTAGGCCACATCAATTCACCCACGATGGACTGTATACTTTAAGTGGAACCATTGTAGCATATGTCGCATCCAATATTTTTGTTTTCATCTTCTTCAACATCACTAATTAGGTTTTCTTCAGAGCCAGCACAAAGAATTTTCTCCTTTTCCAAACTTGTCTTGCGAAGCTAAATCAATGAGGTCAGTTTCGCGATTTCTGTCCTATAATCAACTCTTCTTTACTATTTTTGTTTCTTTGGCGGGTTTATTTTTTATTCTCATTTCCAGTTTTTGTCTCTCTCTCCGTTTTATTC
The DNA here is from genome assembly GCA_916618015.1 of Xestia c-nigrum. Taxonomy (NCBI): domain Eukaryota; kingdom Metazoa; phylum Arthropoda; class Insecta; order Lepidoptera; family Noctuidae; genus Xestia; species Xestia c-nigrum. Next base: position 6,535,523 of record OU745258.1, on the reverse strand, counting down.
TCTTCAATTTTTTTTCTTATTTCCTCACGTTGTTTGTACCCATACTAAGGTGGCCGTTTTTACGCACCAATTCCCTTTATATCGGCCGTAATTGATAAAACTCGTTTTGAGGCGCCCGATGTTAGGATCTAGTTATCGAACTGAGCTGTTGTTTCATTTTTGACCTTATTAATGTTACTGCTAACGTATAAAATAGCTAAACATGTGGTTTAACATTTTCATCCATTACCCCAATATCGGCCACCCGGCCGATATAGAGATTTATCAATAATATACACTGGACAGCAAATAAACCGAGCCACCCGCTACCTAGGCACTCTAATTCGATTTTCTCAAAAACTAAAAAACCTTCAATTATCAAAGTTGTACCTACAGAAAGTGCGTTTCATGGTGATTAAAATGAAAGGAAACTCATTGGGTTTAAACAATAGTTCAGTGTTTATTAAGGATTTTACAAAGAAGAGTCGTTTTCCAGTCATGACAATCCTTAGTAATGATAAAGTGAAAAAATAAATAGAGACAAAAACAAAGATAAAATAAAAAAAAAGAATTTTTGATCAATATTCCGTATTCCCTCCCCTTGCTCGGATAACTGATAATAACTAATAAAATCTTAAGGAATTGTATTCCACTCCTCTTCAATTGCGATTCGCAGCTCTGGAAGCCTTGTTGGAGCAGGTACCCGGGCTCGAACCCAACGTTTCAGCTCATCCCATAAGTGTTCTATCGGATTCAAGTCCGGGCTTCGAGCTGGCCAGTCCATCGTACGAATGCTGACGTCGCGTAGATACTGAGTCACCACATGAGCAACATGAGGCCGTGCATTATCATGCATCAATTGCATATCCTGTCCGATATATCCTGCGTAAGGTACCACATGGTCTGCAAGGATTTCAGTAATGTAGCGATGAGAAGTCAGTCCGGTGTATGTGCTATTAACGAGATGCCGCCCCAGACCATTACAGATCCTCCTCCATAAGCAACAGTTTCCTCGATCCAACACTGAGAATAACGTTCTCCAGGGCGACGATATACTCTCTGACGTCGATCACTTCCATGTAGACTCACCCTGTTCTCATCAGTGAAGAGTACATTACTCCACTGCTCTAATGTCCAATCCCTATGCTCTCGAGCAAATTGAAGTCGTGCTCGACGGTGTGCGTTGCAGCTCTTTTTGGGGTCAGGTTCCGTTCAGCAAGTCTTCTTCTGACGGTATCTGAACTTATGACCACTTGGCGTTCGTCACGCAGACTTTGTTGGACTTGAACTGCGTTGAGGTGGCGATTTTGCAGAACAGTAAGGTGGATATAACGATCATCTGCTGCTGATGTAGCCCTAGGTCTGCCCGTACCTGGACGGCGATCGAATGCTCCAGTCTCAAGGTATCGTCTGTAAACTCGTTGCACCGAAGATCTGCTGATTCGAAGCCTTCGAGCGACTTCACGTTGCGCAATGCCTGCTTGAAGTAATGCTACAGCTTGAGCCGCTTCCTGAGGTGTTGTATCCATTATTAATCGAAAAAAGTAGCAAAAACACGAATTAATTTGCAGTCATTGTAATCACCATGAAACGCACTTTTTGTAGGTATAACTTTGATAGTTGTAAGCGTTATACTTTTTGAGAAAATCGAATCACAGTTCCTAGGTAGCGGGTGGCTCGGTTTATTTGCTGACCAGTGTAGATACCTAATCTCGGCCCCGCTATTATTTAATAAAATAGACAAATAAATGTAAAAACATGGTTATCTAAAAGATACTTTGACTGTTATTCTTCATGAAAAAATAAAAGATAACACCATAGGTATGCTTAATTCCCTCCAAATACTTATCCTCGCAATACGTCCACTCAGAGATTTGACTCGGCAAGTCGGCAATGACACCAAACGACGCACGTCCACACCTGCGCGTGCTCTTTTGCCAGCTGAACGTTCAAATATTGATGCACCCGCATCAAAATATTGGAGGTAATGCGGATGGATATAGAGTCACTTTTTGCATTAAAACTATTATGATTTAAGAGATATTTTTATAGTTATGTTCCATTTTCTAGAAACTGCCGATATTAGGAGGAGGCCGATAATAGGAGACTCCACCCTAGTCAAACGGACTATCATCGGCTTGTCTTTCCTGCCGCACTTTTTTTGCCGTACTTTGAATGCAATGTTCGTTTATGTATGAAGCTCTGCACTTTGAGTGCAACTTAATGTTCTCTTCAGATACTGTTGTAAATTTTCCGTCTTTACGTTTTTCAATTGACGATACAAGCTTTCTTTGTCCCTTCACGCCTATGTTCACAACATCAAAGTTCACAACCACAAATCCCACAACTCGGGAATTCCATTTTCTTACGCTGATCACCGCCGCTTCGAAAACGAATGAAATGAACGCAAGGCAAAAGACCCGCACGCCGCCGCGCGGTGGAGCGGGCGGGCGACGGACGGCGAGGTACGACCTGCGGCCGCGCCGCGCAAACTACCTACAGTTAGTTCGAGATCTTTGTAAAAAAAGAAAGATTTTGTAAGCAGTTGCAATTTATGCTTAATTCTGCCAGTTTTCTACTGAAACTATTTAAGAGACTAAAGTTAAACAGAAAAATGGCAGTTAAGTATTTTAATTCCATTTAAAAAATAATATAAAAAAAGCAAGTGAATTAATTGCTTAATTCCTTGATAATTATGAACAATCAACTGATTAAATGCTTAAACTCTTTAAAACATACGGTTATCGATTTTGCTAAAGTCACAATTAGCTCTTTTTTTAAAACCCCTAAAAATTAGTAGAAGCAACAAAAAAAAAAGCTTAATTAACGTAGTGTTAGATACTTATTAGGGCAAGGTAAAAGTTTACCTAAGTATATCTCGGTTATTAGATTTGCTTTTATTTCAGTTCAAATTAATCACTTAGAAACAAAATTTCCAGTAAAACTATAAGCCACCTTAATTTTGCAATATACGGTCACAAATAGATGTAATATTATCTAGCCAATCAGCATATAAAGAACCTCATAAGTCCGGTTATGATTTTGTGCGAACCTTCCCATACAGAACTCCGTAAAGTGATTGGCCTATAAATAGTAACGGCCGATTGAGTCAATCTTGAGGATAACCTAGTAACTGGGTATGTATACTGAGTTACCTGCCTCGGAAATCATTAAGTCTTCACGTTAAGTCTGGCGGTTATTTGCAGACCTTTGACAGTAGTAACAGGGAGGCATGGCCTGAAAGTACAACTAGTCTTTTTTTTAACACTAAATTTTATGCTTTAACAACTTTATTTCTCAAAAAAAAAAATCATTCACGTGAAAAAAGAAATGTTTCTAATTAAAATACATCCGGGACGCGACGGTTACACAACAAAAATCGGTTAGATTAGTACTCAATCCGAAGCTAGCTTAAGGTTTTAAATCCGCTAAAATGTGTTTCTTAAGGGGCCTGCGGACCATGCGATTTTTTTTTTTCTCTACTAGGGGTTGTATTTATATCCAATACTAGCTGACCCACGCAACTTCGTCTGCGTCACATATGAGAGAAAAACGAAAGGAAAAAAATACCCATTTTATGCAACATTTTTCATTCCTGCTCCGCTCCTAGTGGTCGTAGCGTGATGTTATATAGCATATAGCCTTCCTCAATAAAAGGACTATCCAACGCAAAAAGATTTTTTCAATTCGACCCGGTAGTTACTGAGATTAGCGCGTTCAACCAACCAAACAAACAAACAAACTCTTCTGCTTTATAATATTAGTATTATAGATTGACTGGGTTGTGGAGGTCAGATAGGCAGTCCCTGCATGTGAAATAGGTATTTGTATTCAGCTGCTTCCGGTTATACTGGACGCCAATCTCAAACTAATTGGGAACAGAACAGGCTAGGCTAAAAACCTTTTTTTTTCCCAAAAAATATAACCGACTTCTAAAAACACAAAAAGGGAAAAAATAACTTTAGCTTCAGAAGTCGGTGACCTTTGTTTGATTGGTTTAGTTTTTTTGTCACCGACTTCTGAAGCTAAAGTATTTTTTTCGAAGTCGGTATTATTTTTGAAAAAAAAAAAAGTTTTTATTTTTCGCTTTTTTGTGGTTCACATGCGCTTACCCCTTCACAGCGTACTGGCGTGATGTTCGTTATGAACTGGTGTAAACAATAGACAGACATGTGACTTCGTAAAATAAACCGGATCCATGCGAGCAACGTCACGGGACATCCACTAGTGTTATATACTAAAACATTCCCCAGAATGTAACAAACACTTTTTTGAAAACCGCATCAAAATCGGTTCAGCCAAACGCGAGATAATCGCGGACAAACATACCAGGCCCGAAGGCACCTTAGAAGCCCATTCCTACCGGCTTACCTTCGGGAACAAGACACGTAGTGTCAAAGTAATTACAAAATTGTAAAAATAAATGTTTACAAAGAAAGCAACGGAGCTCGGGTGTCAGAATTCAGAAGTAAAATCGTATGGACGTGCACACGTGACTTCGCGGCTAGCAGTAGCCGTAGGGACCTAGGTAAGCCGAAGATTATCGAGTTACGGCAGGGGCAGAAAAAGAAAGTATGTGTGGTAGAACGAGACAGAATGAGTATTTGGAAGTTACCAACCAGTTTTCTTTTTGTTTTGATAATTGATAAACAATTTTCATAGTGTTATAAAACCTCTGTATTTTATAAATTTTTGGGCGTCGCTGATAATGAAAATAAGGTAAAAATGAAAATCAAAAATGGTGCCGACGACATTTCTTAGACTTTTCATCATAGGTATCTTTTTCGTGGTTTTGGGGTAGCTGATGATGAAAATACGGTCAAAATATAAATCCAAAATGGCACGACGACATTTTTTGGATTTTTCATCACGGGTGTCGTTTTCGTGGTTTTTGGGGTCCCTGATAGTGAAAATGAGGTTAAAATTAAAATCCAAAATTGCGCCGACAATATTTTTTGGATTTTACATCATGGGTGTCGTGTTCGTGGTTTTTGGGGCGCTAATAATGAAAATGAGGTCAAAATTAACTAACTAATGAGAAATAAACATAAATAATTCTCATTTTTTTTCTTCGGCTTACCTTCATACTATTTTCACCCTTTTTTTTTTTTTTTTTTTTTAAGGATGGGAAATCATCAAGTGACCCCCCCCACTCTGGGCGGAGCGGGAGGGAGGGTCAGATACTATTTTCACCCTTCGCTACTGAAACATACATACATACATACGGGTCGAACTGAGAACCTACTTTTTTTTTAAGTCGGTTACAAACGTGAAAATCATAAAGAGTCAATTATAAAAGTGTAAAGTTCGGATGTAGGGGGTAATCGTCGGAACTACTGATCCAATTCTGAAAATATTTTCATTAATAAGGAGAGCTACATTATTCCTGAGTATCATTAAGCTATATTTAAAACTTTCCCGTAAGATAATTGGCGACCCTTATGGTAGAGAAGCCGGTGACAAAAGATAGTGCGCCATGCACCGCAAACTGGAATTACGTCAATCAGTATTTAATTGTGTATTGAATCAATTGTACTAAAGGCGACCTTCAATCTAAGATTACTTAACAGAAAAGTAATTAACTGTTCAACATAATAAGTCATTACGATGCAGAAATAACCTCGTTAAATGCAATAATGAGCATAACATAAGATCACGCTAGTAATCCTCGAAGGGTTACCCAGCTATGTATGAGTGCTTTGTTATAGGGGGCGAGCCAGTTGCCACCAAACAAATTGTAGATTCCGTAACTGCTATTGCGAAATTCAAGATGGAACAACTCAAAAACAATTTGCCCGACCTGGGATTCGAAACCGGGACCTGTGTAGTCGCGCTTGCGACCTCTTATCTACACTAATATTAATAAAAAGAGGAAAACGTTTGTTTGGTTGTAATGAATAAACTAAAAAACTACTGTGCCGATTTCAAAACTTCTTTCACCATTGGAAAGCTACATTCACCCTGAGTAACATCTATACTAAACTAATATTATAAAGCAGAAGAGTTTGTTTGTTTGGTTGAACGCGCTAATCTCAGGAACTACCGGCTCGAATTGAGAAATTATTTTTGAGTTGGATAGTCCATTTATCGACGAAGGCTTGAGGCTATATGACATCACGCTACGATTATGAGAAGCGGAGCAGGAATGAAAAATGTTGCAAAACGGGGATTTTTTTTTCCTTTAGTTTTTCTCTCTTATGTGACGCAGACTAAGTTGCGTGCGTCGGCTAGTAGGCTATATTTTATCCTCGTAGTCCTACGGGAACGGGAACTACTAAGATATTTCTATTAATATTCATGATATTAAAATAATAAAAAAAGAGATCGACATGACAAGGTCACCGATATAATAAGATGATGATTTTATTCATTCAAACGTTTCTTTAATTTTACTACACAGCTGTTGCATAAAGTCGTTGTAAAAATTTGATTAGACACTCCTTTATTGATTTCTAACTGATCTCTAATTTCGATCGTGTTTTTTTTTTAAAGTCTGACAACTAGTCTTACCAGGGGGTATCGTATAATAACCCAGTACTAGTTCTAGGTTGTGGAGGTCAGATAGGCAGTCGCTCCATGTAAAATACTGGTATTCTGCTGCATCCTTTTAGACTGGAAAGTGACCCCAACATAGTTGGGAAAAGGCTAACTAGGCAGATGATGATGAAATATATTTTTTTGCTTGTCTGTTTTTGTTATCATTTTGGCGGTATTTGTTTAATGTTGTTTTAGGTTTACTGTGTAATATTCTTGTATAGTTAAGTGATTGCGAGAGCGAAATAAACGTGGAATAAGACAGTTATTGCTCGGAAGTAAAATAACGTTTGTTTTCTATCGGAACTACTGTTTCACTTCGTTTGGATTACAATATATATTGTACTGGGTAGGTTTTTATGTATGCAGGCTACTCATATCTATTGGCTCCTTTTCCGGCATTATAGGAAATTCCTATCACAAAAGGTTAGATAAAAACTAAATAGTTTTCCGCAAGAGAACCAAGGTCACCGACGTAGCCCGAAAAATTGCTAAACTTAAGTGGCAGTGGGCAGGGCATTGGTCGCAGAACGGATGGCCGATGGGGCCGAAAAGTTCTGGAGTGGCGACCGCGAACCGGAAGACGATGCGTTGGAAGACCTCCCACTAGGTAGACCGATGACCTGGTGAAGGTTGCGGGAATCCGGTGGATGCGAGTAGCAAGGGACCGGTCAATGACACTTGGGGGAGGCCAATGTCCAGCAGTGGACGTCTTTCGGCTGAGATGATGATGATGATGAAATAGTTTTCCCCTACCTAGCTTCTATTAAGGCTGATAAAAACATACAACCTAGTACGGGACTGCAAATCGCAAAAACGTAAATTTGAATTTCGCTACCTTGGACTCCTGGAGCATCCACCAAGTCAACTCTTTGGATCATCATCATCATCATCATCATCAGCCTATAATGTTCCCACTGCTGGGACACGGCCTCCTCTCAATGAGAGGGAAACTCTTTGGATCAGCCAGAAAAAAAATTCAACCGATATAGGAACCGGAACCGTTTTATCATCTTTGCAAAAATTCTATTCATACTAAAAGTTTTTAATATTCATTCATGCCTTACTTTCACCAACATAATTTAATTCTCTCGCAAATATTTTTAGCTTTAAGAGAACCAGTTTTATTGCCAATCACATTCCGGATACTGTTGCTAAGGTCATCAACTGTCAGCTAAAGCGCGCCAAAAGTAAACATCTGTTGCCTGACATTTTTTTTTCTGCGCTCTGTGTGTATTTGGCACTCATTGTGATGGCCATCAATGTCAGCCAGTATCATAAGCTGTGTGACGCATTTGTTCTGTGTGTTTAGCAGTAGCGAAGGGTAGTATTTTTGTAACATGTAAGCCGGTCCGGTGCATATGTTAATAATGTTTGAAAACACCATACAACTTCGAACCATTTGTAGTTTTAGTCATGTTTGGGCAATCACATCCTAACTGAATTACCTACATTGTTTTGCTATTGGCAATAGTAGACTCCAGTACAGTGGTTGTTCCGAAGGGAAGCCGGTAGGTTTCGAGTTGTAGGAACCCCTCGCTACTGGTGTTTAGTCCATTTAGGTATTAGGTATATGAAAATTTAAATACATACCTACTTACGGAAAAGGGGTAATCCCTCGCAGTTGCCGCGCCCTATATTGATTTGATTTTCGATGAAATATCTGTTACTTTATCTATGGCAGTCAGGTTTATACAAATAATTATGTTGTAACCTACACAATTAGTATTATGCTCCTCCCTTGATTGATCATTATCACCATAATAATCCGGAAGCCATTAACGGCAACCAGGAGCAACACATATTGGCATACATGATTCCTCAAACGATTTGAAACCCTAATTTGAAGTGAATGAAGCTCAATTTACTAAATTATATTTAGCTTCTTCTACAGCGTTAGCTAAGTATTACATAACCAGTGAAGATGCAATTCTAAATCTATCAAACTAAAGCTCAATATCCTAAATCATTTCCAACTTCTTCCACAGCGCTGGCTAGACAGTACAAAATCAGTGAAGAAGCAAGTTGGCGCCAACGCACAATTCTGGTTGGCTGTTCGGTTCTACCCGCCCGAACCGTCGCGATTGGCTGAGGAGTATACGAGATACCTGCTGTGCCTTCAACTCCGGAAGTTGCTGCTTGATGGCAGAATGAACGCGCCGAAGAATACCGCCTTGTTACTGGCTTCGTTTACTGTGCAAGGTAGGTTGATCTAAACTAATATCATAAAGAGGAAAGATTTGATGTTTTGTTAAGATTTAACTCAAAAAAATCTCAACCGATTTTAAATATTCTTTCACCATTAGAAAGCTACATCTTTACCGAGTAACATGAGCTATAAATTATATTGATGTCATGCTAATTAGCCGAGCTAACACATTTTTTTTATAAATTGGTTGGTTTGCTGGTCTTTGAAGGTGGAGTTCAGTTCTCGAATCCGACTAAATGTTATTGGGTTGCCTCAATAGCAGCCCCATCACCAATAAGCTTACTACAATACAGGGTGTAAACCACCTCATCACGAAGCCGTTAACTAAGCATTCTGTACATCAAACTAAGTAACTTAACGCAAAAATTATTGCTGGGAAACAACTTTTTTTTTTGAGGTTATAAATCATGTTTTTTTGTAGAACTCAAAGTAACGCACTTAAAACATTGTGCTGATGGGTGGATTGAATAGTACGGGGGTCGTCGAGATGTTAAAAGTCAAAATCTTACAATAAAAACTTGTATTTAAAAAAAAAACTTGTCAAAACGTTGTTACTTTGACCCCCCATATCTCCGTAACTAAAAGGTTCCCAGGTATGGTGTAGAACAAAAAAATGATCGCAATGATGGGGAGAATAAGTGCATTTCGGCTTCGTGAAGACGTGTTTTACACCCTTTATTTGGAACTTTTACATAATCATCTTCTGTGCCATTTTATTTTCACAAATTCTTCTTCCATTGACTACTTCTTTCTCTTACATATCATTCCGCACACAAACCATCCCTTTGGGACTTTAACATAACTTGTGAGACATGGATGTACTTAGTAAACACCACCCTTTATCGACGTTGCAACTCTGATGCCCAGCGCGTTAAAATGTTTTCGCGGGCACCATATTTGGTTTACTCGATGGTGGGTTGCATAACACATGCTGTATAGGTTTCCTTTTTAATATATATCCGGGTTAAACCCTAAAAGGAAAACACATTATGACGTCTGGTAACCAAAAGGTAAAAATAAGAAAGTTAACTGCTCTTTCTCATAATTGTTACACCATACATATCATTATTATGTTCAAAAGACAATATTATAATACAAACAGTTTGTACGTTACCAGCTTTATTATTTTTTCCTATTTAAAGTAAATTAACAAAAAGTTTCATCAATGCTTTTCAATTTTGTGAGAGCACAATATAAATAATATACAACATTATTTTTTGTTTATACTAAACTCGAAAAGGGGTCATTGTACTCATCATTTTGAACAACTTTTTCTATGGGACGAACCTTGAAATCGCGAAAAAAAAATCAGCTGTTCCCTACATTTTGACGAGTTATGCGAACATAAATGTAGGGAACAGCTGATTTTTTTTTCGCGATTTCACGGTTCGTCCCATAGAAAAAGTTGTTCAAAATGATGAGTACAATGACCCCTTTTCGGGTTTAGTGTATACAAAAAATAACCCTGTAGAAAGAAATACTTAAAAAGTATTATATAGTATATCAAACACAGAACTCGTTGCTTAGTGTGGCACTAGATGGCGCTGTGTGTAATGTCCTGCGTTGTTATTTTTTTGCTTTTATGCATATTCGTTAGTACCCCCTTTTTGCGGTCGACAATAATTTAACATTGTTATATTGGATCTAAACTTAGTTACCAATTTTATGACTGCCTATTTTGTTATGTTAACTTATAATTAAGTACATGAAGATATTTTTAGGTATTGTCCTCAATTTTTTCCTGTAGGGAAAACATTCCATAAATTATTAATTCAAAACGAATAAATGGTTTCAAATAATTCACCTATTCACATGAGGCACTTAAACAACAAAACAGAATTACCTACCTGATATCTGCCTGTGGCCTTCACTTCGAAGGAACTTTTTAGGCATTTTATATATATATATATATATATATATATATATATATATATATATATATATATATATATATATATGTATATATGTATATATAAATATATATATATTTTTTTTACAGGGTGTCTCATTCAAATCGGTCAGTATGGGAAAGTCTGAAACTATAAGACATACAAAGAACCATGTCATCGATTTTAATAACAAGAAAAACTGCATTCATACATTTAATAAAAACATCTGTACTCCGTTCGGGAATCGAACCCGGTTATTTTGAAAAAAAAAACCTACACTATTTCTATTTAGATATCGATCGTGTAGGTCTTAATCAGTAAATGTCTGTATGAAACATGATGTCTAAAATTAATAAAATGCATTGTTTCCACATACTTTAATTTACTTTAGTAGGTGTTCGAAGTGACCACCGCCTTTTTCAATATAATATTCAACACAATATTAGATAATATTATCGCTGATCAAATCTCGTCTTCATATCATTGTCCTTTCAAAATATTTATTTGGGAACATAGATATTCTATAATACAGTCGAAATATATATACACACTACCTTAAGAATATGTTTGATTTACGAATTATTTCGGTATTACGTTCGTATGAAATTCGCATGGTCCGCAGGCCTCTTAAGTCCTAATTTCATATTCGACTTATTTTCCTTTGGAACATTGTCCAATTTGATGGTCTGTACCATATTCTAAGAAGTATAGCTCATTTAGAGTAATATAATGTGGTTCTTATCCTGGTTTAATGTACCCCACATTGATTGAAACGTGACCTAAACGTACTTAGATATGTCATGATGTCGTAAAGTTGTAATAAAATACACTGCCATCTGGCCGGGAGTTTGACGTTTGTGGGAATATGAATCCACAGTCAATAAAATGCAGGATTTATTTTTGTAGTAATTTTTGGTTTTCGGTTTGATTTTTGGTTTTCGTACTTACATTTTTCTTTACAGCAACAAACCTTGGTGGTTCAAACTTCGTTTGAAATGCTGTTAGAATAAAGTTCTAATCAGCTTGCACCACAAAGTGGTTGTTACGTCAGCCACTGCGGGGCAAATAGCGCGAAATGAGTAGTTTCGATCGATTTACAAAAAAACTATTGATTGGATTAAAAAACTGAAACACTATCATGCTAATGTATTGCTCGTAGAATTATTTGCCAAAAAATCAGAATGATCGCGTGCATATTAGTATGTTTTTTTTTGTTAGAAAGATATTTTTTGAGATAAGTTCGTGATTTTTTTTTATCGAGCCAAATTAATTGTATTATGTTTTCAAAACAGTATCATACTAGCATATATCCTGAAGATTATCATATATTTTTCTGGTCTTGCTTATAGCAGTGAATCATATACTTGTAATAATTATAAAACTCGCGTTTAGCTCTTGTAATCGCCTTAAAACTTCACACGGTTCATTCAATTGGCAAAGCTACGTTAGCTACCTAAATGCTATTTGCAATCAGATCTTTCGGCCAATACCGCACAGGATAAATATTTTGGAACAGAAGACTCTGTGGCCCTCAAATTACTTAGAACAAATCCTTCTGATTGCCTCCTTGAAAATTCAAAGATAGAAGCTTAGTAACGCTTTAACTTTAAACCTTTCAATTTCCAGCTGAACTAGGCGACTACAACGTATCAGAACATCCTCCGAACTACCTATCAGACCTCTGTCTGCTGCCCAAACAGAACGCGGAGGACGAGCGTCGGATCAGAGAGCTCCACAAATTACATAAGGGACAGTTGCCCGCGGATGCCGAGGCGAACTTTCTAGAACACGCGAAACGATTGGATTGCTACGGTGTTGAGTCGCATCCTGCTAAGGTAAGACTTATTCTGTTCTAGATGTTTCCTGTTTGCTTGCTTTTTTGGCTCACTTGCTGAAATGTAAAGTGTTACTCAACCTGCATTTTAGAGGTATTTAAACACTTCTGTATCATATACTAACATGGTCTGTTTTCGTTTTTTTTTCGACCACAACAAGACTGGCCTATCACCCCTGTGCTACGCCAGTCTCGTTGAATCAGTTCCTTCAGTGTGTTGTTCGCACCTTCGTTATTAAGAACCATCTATCTACTCGAAAGGTACTTACTGGTCATGTATAATTATGTTAATATTTTTTGCCAAATGTGCGCGAAATCGATAGGTTTAAAGGAAGACGGATCAAAGAACTAAATCATCTCAAAAAAGTGTGTAGACTACAAACTCTTTTTCAAACCTATATTTTCAAGAACGCGTTAGTGTACTAGTGTGGGTTTTTTAAAGTTACAGGTATTGTTATTAAACGCATGAAACCCATTTAATGATGACTAGGATTGCGGTTTTCCTTACAATCATAATTATTCCCAAAGTGTCTCGCTTTTAATTCCCGATCAGACCTACGTCAAAACATTTTTACTAGCTGTCTTTGCTTCGAATGGTTCTTACGACTTGTCTAAACACCGAAAAATGACGAATATGTGGACTGTGTGAAGGATGAATGGCAAGAAAGGAGGTGTCTAATGTGATGACGAATAATAAAGAAGAATGATGATGATTTAGAAAATAATTTCTAAAAACTGTTAAGGTTCATGTTCACCAAAAAGATGACGGCCTGATTATCTAGAAACAGCTGTTTAAAGCACATGCCCCGTAAACAGCTGTTTTTAGATAATCAGACCGAAGTTATCTTTTCGGTGAACCTGGACCTAAGAAAAATAACGCGGTTGCTAAGGCAGACAAGAAATGCGATTTCAATTTATGATGTTAATAAGTAACATTACGATCTCACGTCACTTATAAATATTATTCATATCCATATTCATTTTATTTTGCGTAGTACAGCTAAGAACAATTATAAATCCTGTTTAAAGGCACAGCAATAAACAAGATTACAAAAAAAAAGTAGGTAGTTAATTAAAGATATTATTTACAAACAGAGGGTATGTCACATATATTATTATTATAGTTATAGTATTCACATAAAATAACAACATTATATCCTTATAATTGAGATCAATATAATTGTAATTATTGTCGAAATTTTAAGAAACATAATGTAGTAGAGATATTTATTTATTTATTAAGGACGCTGTTACTTTTTTCCACGAATATTAGTGTTTTTCAGGTACCATTTTAATGTACAAGCTGTCACAAATGTGAAAATTTCATGGTCTTAATTTAAAGATAATATATTAATCTCCAGATAATTATCAGAAAAAATCTATGACGTCATACAAAATTTTCGCACAAATACGTTTTTCCCATCACAAGAATCGCAGAAAATTTAAAAAAAGGGGTCAGAATAGGTACCAATTTAGGTCATTTCAAAGCATATTTTATCTTAATAATTAATAAGAAATTGCGGTAAATGTAGTCCTTTACTGGAAATCCATTTTTTTTTGTATTCAAATCGCAACATTTTCCAATTACTAGCCAAAGTATAAACATTTGGCGAATTCTTCATACATTTTTCACTCGCGGTTCGTCAATCTGCGCTGAGACGCGTTCCTCAACGGACGGGTGTATCGCTCTGTCGCAAAAAATAAATACGATTTTATTACTAAAAAATATTGTAGTGTGCATGCGTGTGAGTAGGTACCCCCGGTTGTATAGCGTATTCGGAATGAGTTGAAACTTTTTCCAACGACATTAAAGTAAGTACTTACGAGTTCCTACTTTTATTATTAAAGTGTGGTTTAGAAAATATGTTGGGTAAGATCGGGATTTGTGAAATGGATGGGTGGTGTTAAGCAACTCTTAGTAAGGTTAGGATTTGGATGGGTAAGGCCAAGCTGTTCACGATGAGGTTCGGAAGTGGATGGGGAGGAGAGTTATGATTTTAACTTTTTTTTTTTAGGTGTGTATGTACGAATATGGGGACAAAATCAAAAATGGTGCCCATAGAAAACTGGAACGAGCAGACTTCTATAGACTCTGGTCCAAGAAGCGTTGTTGGTACTAGGATACTCATATCATTTGTCGTGTTTGATGCTTTGCAATTACCGAAGCTCATGGAAATCGCGAAAAAAAAGAGAAAAAAAAATAGTACCTACTTTTTGTAAATCAAATTCTTCATTTCTGATTATTATATCATCAGTATAAGAAGTATAAAGCCCTCAACACTTAATTACTGATAAATATAAGCGTAACCTTCACGACTATAATCCTTAGAGGGGTAAGCACGCATGTTCTTCGCACGCCAGATTACACAATTGCTCGCAATAGTTATTACGAGTTGAAAACGATCTGTTTGCTAAATCTTGGAGACGAAATCTTCACGACTGTAATCCTCAGAGGTGTATGCAGCCATGTTCATCGTACGCCGGATTTCACAATTGGTCGCATTAGTTATAATGAGCTGAAAACGATCTATTATCTAGGATTATATTATATAGGATAGGATTGGATAGGATTTAATTAAATGTTCCATATAATTAATAACAAAATGTTCAATCGGAACCCTTACAGATACTTACGTCATGTCTGACTGTCTGTCTGTCCGTATGTCACAGCCACTTTTTTCCGAAACTATAAGAACTATGCTGTTGAAACTTGGTACGTAGATATATTCTGTGAACCGCATTAAGATTTATACACAAAAATATAAAAAAAAAGAATTTTTTTTTTTTTTTTCTCAACTCAGAGACACTTCCAAAGTGGTAAAATGTGCCCCCCCCCCCCCCTTTTTAATTCTTGTGACCGGGCGTGTGTTCCGTGCGATACTGAGATGATGATTTTCTTTACGGTAGTCGGTGTCGGTACTGTTGTTTTTAGTTTTTGAACATGGGGCAGGTTTTTTTATGTTGGTACCATATTAGGTGTACATATTCTGTTACCCTTAACAGGCGTGATTTTATGTTATGAAAATCGCGAAGAAAAATATACTAGTGATAGGGTCAAGCACCTTCTTTTTTTGCAGTTGGTTGAAAATACTAACCTATTATCACGACAACGGTACTAAGTAATAGTAACCAAACGCATTTTCAAAGGTCCAAGTAGGTATTCTTCCGGAGTTAATTTCAATAACATTACAAAATAAAACCAAGGAGCTAAATTATTTAGGTGAAGTATAAAATCGAGCGCTCGGAGTTGTTGAATGTGTGCGTAGTGCGTACGCGTGATGTTGCTGTGTGCGGCATTGAATACCTAAATTTGAGTTCAACGAAAACGGTGCAGCGTCCTTAAAACTTTATGCACAATTAAAACTGTACAAAGGCGGACTTAATGCCTAAGGAATTTTCTACCAGTCAACCTTAGGGCGATGCAGAGATAATACACAGTAGGTGCAATAACCGAAAAAAAAAGAATAGAAATTATTTATTTATTATTGAGATAAATTTATCTATACTAATATAATAAAGCAGAAGAGTTTGTTTGTTTGGTTGAACGCGCTAATCTCAGGAACTACCGGCTCGAATTGAAAAAACCTTCATTTTTGTGTTGGATAGTCCATTTATCGAGGAAGGCTTTAAGCTATATAACATCACGCTACGATAATTAGGAGCGGAGCAGGAATGAAAAATGTTGCAAAAACGGGGATTTTTTTCCTTTAGTTTTTCTCTCTTATGTGATGTAGACGAAGTTGCGTGGGTCAGCTAGTCTTAAATAATTACGTTAGTTTAAGCACAGCAGTAGGCAGGGAACATAATTAATTATAGTATTACTACGGTAAACGGTGGCCGATGATGATGAAACACAGTCGAATACGAATTAAAGACGAGACTTCACGTCTCGTCTTTAATTCGTATTCGACTGTTTTATACATTTTGACTGATATATATCATGAGTCAAGAACAAAATCAAAGCGTAATTATACAGTACTTAGATAAAATTACTCAAAAGTATTACCAAGTGATCCCTACCAACAATCGACAATCAAACTGCAATTTTTCAAATGACTCATAAAATACCCAAATTAACCTAATTTAATTTACAGATAAGTATTTATCGAATGAATCAATAGTTGGCCAATATTTGCGCAAACATTAAACATTTCTTCTATGGAGAAGTATTGGATGATTGTATCAGAATAATTGACGAACATTGGAGCCAACGTTGGTGCTTTATGATAACGCAGTATATTATCCTCTGACCCAAATATGTAATGGATATTATTAAACAACTTGTATTACGTAATTGTGGTCCTGTTTGTTGAATTAAATATAGTACAGGCGATTTTATAATAGGCATGACGACAAAATCAAACAATCACAAATATATTTAGTCAGTCAGTCTTGGAAAATAATGGTCACGTATTTTTTGTTTTTGTAAATCAATGAATATTGACAAAGATAAAACGCATCAAAATCGGGAGTGGGGGCTCGTGACGTCTTAACGCTCTCGTTTTGAGATTTTAAAAGCGTCGTATCTTTGTTAATTTTGGTTTACGTAAAAAATAAATAAATACGGGTCAAGTTTTTTTTGATAATCTCTTTATTGACAAATTCGATTTCTTTTTGTCGTCTAACACAAACAATCATTTTTATGCCAGCGTTTTACCTGACTTTAAACCAATTGACAGAACACTCAGATTATGTATACCTTTATAACACCACACCACATCAGATATCATCACGCCTGTAATCCTGGATGGGTTAGGCAAAGTTGTTCATTAAACTTTAGGTGTGTAATTTATACAATGAATGTGCCCTGGCGGGTAAGAGTATGTCATGCTCACTCAAATGTCCCGCTGATGGTGGTGCGGGTGTCGGGTCATTTAGTTCCCTTCAAAATGGTTGAGTTGAATGGTGCTGATACATGCGCCATGTTCGTGAACGGGCGCTGTCGGTTGGGACTGGTCAGCTCTTGGTTGCCACGGCTTGTTTTTTTTTTAATTAACTTTTCTTTTTTTGAATTGCTTTTGTTTGTTTTTACTATGGACACTTTTATCGTGCACATCTTGCTACATTGTTCTCACGTAATGCTCCATCTCAACATGAATTATGTAACCAAGATTTTGTAACCACATTATGATTTAAAAGAGTGTCTGTGTAATTTCTTGCCCGTTCTTCTCCATAGAGATCTACGCTAGGGAATGGGCAACTACAGTACTTTCATAGTTTTTATGTCTTGTGACTGGGACTGTAGCTACATTTAATTTTATCTTTGTTTCGACAATTCAAAAGCGCCTGTAACTGGCCTACTTGAAATAAATGCCTGAATTTTGATTTTGATAACACTAACTTTTATGCTTTAAGAATTTTATTGCTCACAAAGAGTTTCATTCACTTATATGAGAAAAAAACTTATTTCTACTCCGGGACGCGACGGTAACACAACAAAAATCGGTTAGATTAGTACTTACACTACCCGAAGCTAGCTTAAAGTTTTAAACCGGCTGAAATGTATTTCTTAAAATATTTTAAAAACAAAAGTACACTTGGATTTTTAATCTTTTACATTCCCAGGCAATTTGTTGCCCGCGACCTGATCGGGTCGAGCTCGGTAATGGCCCCACGGGAAAAGTACCCTAATGTGGAAGTCCAGGTTATAAACAGACCTTATTATGTGTGTCAGTAATTTTATCGGGAAAGATTAACATTCATCCTCACAAAATTGTAGAAATTACGTGTTTTTTCAGTAGGAAAAACACGTTCGTTGCGGATTCCAAAACAGTTAAATTCATACTCTGGAACTTCGCCGAGCTTCATTGTCTCGGCGCTTTTGTGATGGTCGCTACTATTGATTCTGGCTTTCAGAAGTTGCAGTGGTTGTGGGTACACTATTGTGAGGCGGCCTAGTCCCATGAAAACACAAACTTTCGCATTTAAAGGAAATAAAATATTACACAACACTGCAGTGCACTAGGTACACCCATATCTATCTATACCTGTACTGTAAGGAAAAAGTAAGCATATTTTATTTCTCATTTTCAGGATTACAACGGCAAAGACATATTTATTGGCGTGACGTCAATAGGTATCGTCGTGTTTCAGAACAGCATCAGAGTGAACACCTTCTCTTGGAGTAAAATCGTCAAGATTTCCTTCAAGAAGAAACAGTTCTTCATACAGCTTAAGAGGGAACCTGTAAGTATATTATATGAAATGGCAGGGGAACCAGTAGGAGTAACACTATCTCCAAATATCGCCGCCATATTGTCTTTCAGTTTCTTACCGTGTGACACAAAGTTAGCAATGATACACTTCTTGGAATCATATTTTGGGGTAACTGTAGTGAGAGGGAGGAGATTTTTAAGGCCCAGAAACAGTGTATTAGATGTATGTCAAACCCTACAAGCACAGACATAATCACGTTATGGTTTTGAGTAATTCTCGACAGTCAATATTTTGTTTCCTTCCACAGTCAGAATCATACGACACAGTCCTCGGCTTCAACATGCGTTCCGGCCGCGCAGCGAAAGCGTTATGGCGCTGCAGTGTAGAGCGACACGGCTTCTTCAGACTGCGGGCCCCTAGGAGACGGGCCTTGTTAGCCGCGCTAGGGGCCCTCGCTGGACTGGCGGCTCCTACTGTGCCCAGGACTGAAACTATGGCGCTGGAAGATGCGAGGAGATCCAGGTCTACGAATAGGAGTTTTGTTAGGTAAGAATTTGATGTCATCAGCTACCTCTGTTGGGGTCGGTTTGCAGTCTATGCAGTTGAAAACCGGTATGTAACATGGAGCGACAGCCAATTTGACCTGAATGCACAATTTACGAAGCGAATAAAACATTTTGAATTTGGAACAATAAAACGTGCCGACAAGAATACGGAAGAAGGATATGGTAAGAAAAGAAGTGTCTGATGAGATGACGAAAAATAGAGGAGTATGGAAGAAGAAGACATGCTGCGCCGACCACAAATGAATTGGGGTAAGGGCAAGAGAATGATGATGATGATGATGATGATGATGATGATGATGAAGAATACAATACTGAATTTCGAAAATTGCTTTGATAGATTGACGTAAGGGCTTTACGTATTTTTCGACGCACGGAGGAAACTCGTTATGGAATGAATGCGTGGTCAGCCATTCACAGACTATGGTAAGGGGTGGCTTAACCTTGAAGATCGACGCAATTGACTGTTATCATTTACCTACAAGAAATATAAATACCATACTTCTAAGTATTTATTTTTCGATTACACAACTCTATCATCTTGGTTCTTATTGTATCCCTTACTCCGCTCAGGATTCTACTCTAGAATCGTTCGCTGCCTTCGGGATCTTGTTGTATTATCTACTATTTCACTCATCCACGAGTTGCGCGCGACAATTGTAGCACTCAACGAGCTAACGAGCTTGAATTAAGTAAAGAGCATGAAATACGACACGAACTTAAAGTTGCACGGAGAATGGTTTCTTACGAGACATCAGAATCAGTTGGGCGAAGCACAGGATCGGTCTATGAAACGATGTTAGTAGTCCAGTCTTGCACAAATGATGATAATGTCTTTACAACTATTTTGTCTATTAAACAATCTATTGTAATAATCAACTAATAAATTGTGTTTTTCTATCAGACGCAGCAGTTCCCGCACACGTGAGCGGTCGCTGGGCTGCGCGTCTCCGGGCGGTATGCGCGGGTCGCGCGTCACGGCACACACGGAGCCCGCGCCGCGACCCGCTTGGACCGACGTCAACAGCAGACCTGTGTCTGAGATACAGTCAGTACGAACTACTCTACACAAAGGGTGTAAAACACCTCTTAACGAATACGAAAAGCACTTATTCTACTTGTCATTCTGATCATTGTTTTGTTCTACACTATACCTGGGAACCTTCTAGTTACGGAGATATTGGGGGTCAAAGTTACAAGATTTTGACAAGCTTTTTTTTAAATACCACTTTTTCTCGCATGATTTTTACTTTAAATATCTCTACGACCCCCGTACTATTCAATGCATCCATCCGCACAATGTTTTGAGTGTGTTACATTGAGTTATACCACAAAACATGATTTATAACCTCCAAAAAAAAAGTTATTTCCCAGCAATATTTTTTGCGTAAAGTTACTTAGTTTGATATACAGGATGCTTGGTTAACGGCTTTGTGATGAGGTGAAATACACCCTGTATTTGTTATGGGACAAGTCCGCCACACTATTGCACAACCACTATTACTCCTAAAAGCCTGAACAGTGGTGACGCGAATGAAACTCGGCTAAGTCCCACAGAAAGAATTTTACTTTGTCTTGAATCTCGAAATGTAATCAGAAAAAATAGCGGAGGAGTAGGAAAGAACCATAATTTCCACATCCCTCCATGTCAGCAGGAGACAACGGTACAATCATAATACGCTTTAAGGGTCATTTACATTATTTTTTATTTTTGAATAAATAAATAAAATAAATGAAGTGAAACTTCTAATGCGACGTCCAACAAGGTTGCGTTAAACGTTTAACGCTACCGTGAAGGCCCCACCCATGCCCTTTTTATTTTCATTTCCTCATCACGAAGTTTCACTTCTTCCGCGCGGAGAAACTCCACGCTCTATGTTTTTGTGGTAGAACTATTAAAATTGTGCTAATAGATGGATTGATTAGTATGGGCGTCGTGGAGGTGTTTGCAGTAAAAAGCTTCCATTAAAAACTTGTATCAAAACATTTCATAATGACCCCCGATATCTCCGTAACCAGTAGGCTCCCAGATATAGTCTGGAACAAAAAAAAAATGTTCGCAATGACGGGTAGAACAAGTGCCTTTCGTCTTTGCTAAACGTCTATTTATACTCTCATAACTTACAATGTACAAATCACAATCTTGTCTTTATATTACAGCGAAGGAGACTTCTTAGAACGCGTCCTCCGCATCCCACTCTCTTACGTTGACGAATCAGAATCCGGCTCCGAAGGAAACGACACCAACGAGTGTAATGGTGGAGTGAGGATACGCTTGGAGCCGGGAGCTGATGGACTGTTCGGGTTCAATGTGCGGGGAGGGGGAGGGGCACCAGTCCTGGTCTCTAGAGTCGCGAGTAGGACGAGGTTGCAGTTACAAGAAGGAGATCAGGTACAAAACATCACACTTGTATTTCACAACACCACATTTCGCATTTTTGAGAGCAGCGGTGGCCCAGTGGTGGCGGCCCCGACTTACGAACAGTAAGTCGTGGGTTCGAACCCAGACAGGCGCATTACTTTGTGTAATTTATTTCATCACCGCTGCTCTCAAAAACGGTGAAGGAAAACATCGTGAGGAAACCGGCATGTCCTAGAACCAAAAATTCGAAGACATGTGACATCTACCAACCCGCACTGAGCCCACGTGGTAGATTATAGCCCTTTCCCTCTCATTGAGAGGAGACCGTGTCCCATTAGTGGGAACATTATAGGCTGATGATGATGATGATGATGACATTTCGCGAGATATGTTTAATAGGCAGTATCAAACAGTCGACAGTATCAAATTATTGCAAATCTATTAGTCCGTCAGAGTTTTGGAAAATAATGGACACGAATTTTTTGTTTTTGTATAAACTAATAAATATTGACAAAGATAAAAAAACGCATCAAAACTCGGAAGTGGGTGCTCGTGACGTCAGAATTTGCTGAAAATTATACCTAGACGTGACGTATTGGGAGTTTTAAAAGCGTCATATCTTCGTCAATTTTGGTTTCGTAACAAAAGAAAAAATACGGGTCGAATATTTTTTGATAATCTACCATTTTACC
Organism: Xestia c-nigrum; assembly: GCA_916618015.1. Classification (NCBI taxonomy): domain Eukaryota; kingdom Metazoa; phylum Arthropoda; class Insecta; order Lepidoptera; family Noctuidae; genus Xestia; species Xestia c-nigrum. The sequence continues at coordinate 6,513,305 of OU745258.1, read as the reverse complement.
TGACGGACTAATTAGGTTTTTTTTGGTCGTCTACCCTGTTGAAGGAATACTCCTTTACCTAGGAGTGGGACAGAGTAGGCTAAGATTTGTTTTTTTTTAAAGGATGTCCTAATTTTTAGGCCGATAAATATATGCTTAGCCAGTGATGTATAAAAGAAAATGTAAGCATAACCCATAAAGCATTCTACACATTATATTTCCCGTCTAACACCATCACCTGCCTAGCCTTTTCCCAACTTCGTTGGGGCCGGCTTCCAGTCTAACCGGATGTAGCTGAATACCAGTATTTGACATGAAGAGACCAATCCTGTCAGACCTCCACAACCCAGTTGATACTTTGTAATACGATACCCCTTGGTAAGACTGGTTGTCTATTGACTATTAGACTATTTGGGCCACTGACTACCTGTAACGGCTGTCAAAGATGGACAAATGACAGCCGGGACCAACAGCTTAACGTGCTTTCCGAGGCACGGAGGAAACTCGGTATGTAAGGGTGGTCACCCATCCACACACCAACCTAGGCAAGCACGGCTGACAGGAACAACTACAGTAGTTTTAATCCTGTTCTAAAAAGAAGGCGTTTTCATCAAGCCTGCCATAGCTAGGCCGGCTAGGACGTGTTTTAGCCAATATTTCTCCTTCTTCCAAGGGCTACGTCTGTATAACATTGCAAATAAACTGCTCACAATTTATATTGTAACGACAATTGAATGCAGGCGCGGCCCCGGAATATCAAGGGCGAGGAAGGAACATGGATGGGTTTTAGCCAGTAAAAGTCTGACACTCCCTCCCGCTCCGCCCAGAGTGGGAGAAGTCATTTGATGATTTCCCATTTTTCAACATAAAAAAAAAGTCTCAAAATGGCTCCTAACACTTACTTATGACGACACTGACAAAATGACGAAAAAAAACCACCAATTTATCAAAACATCACTTCCTATTCTTAGTTCTTAATTGTTAATTCTAATTAATTTTAATTTAATTTGTATTTCATTTAATATTATTACATTTAATTTATTGTTAATTGGCTGTAGCACTCCCTGTTACTGTTATTTATATCTTTAGATTGGCTCTCAATAATGTTAATCCGAGATAAGGAGACCAGGAGACCCGTAGCACAGGTTTTTACTTAGTATGGGCTCCTGTCTCCCATATTCAAAATGATTATGTATATTATACTGTGTACATCTAAATATTTGTAGGAGAAAATAAATAAAATTGAATTGAATTGCTGAACCTAAAGATCGGCCCGAGCGGCTGTTATAACCCGTCTAACAAAAACTTTTTTATAATTCCAGGTTATATCAATAAACGGACAGGACGTGGATGAGATGACTCACGAACAAGTGGTACAACTGATTAGAAACACGAGAGGAACCCTTACTTTAGTTGTCAAACCTAATGGTGAGTTATATTGGTTTTATTGTATAAAGAGCTAGACAAAAATGTAATAGACTAACAGCTTGCCAAATGCCAAATAATACCCACAATAAGCCAATAATCTATTCCTCATTCCAGCTGTCTACGCCCCCGAAGACCCAGGACATGAAGAGCCAGAAGTCTGCTTCGTTCCCCTCTGCTCCGAAGAATCCCGACACGAGGGCGACGCTCTAGAACAATCGATACTGTTGCTAGGCGACGGACTCGCTAGCGGGAATGCGCTCAAACAGTACGAGACTCTGCTTAGGAGATTGCCTGATGAACCTACCAATGTTTCTAAGCTGCCTTGCAACTTGAATAAGAACCGGTATCGAGATATTGCGCCTTGTAAGTACCACTATCCCCGTAAGTTTAGGTAGAAGCATGTTTAATAGTACACCTCCATTTTTATTTATTTATTATAATTATGGCTTCTCAACAATGAGTACACTGTTACAATATCATTTGTACATCACAAACTTAAGTCTAAGCGCCTCAACACTTATAGAAAAGCACAGCTTGCACTACATTATGCGGAGATAAATATACAATTAAATCATTACTTAATTAAAACAATAAATACATAGTTTGGTAAAATATACAGGTTACACTTAAATATTTAAATTAAAATAAATAACATGGATTAAATTAAATTAGAATTGATAAAATTAGAGTAAATTAAATTTGAATGAAATTATTTTATTATAGACTTTATATTTCACCAGTTATGTTTAAGTATCATGTGGCCTATTGGCGGCGGCCCCGACTTATGAACCGTAAGGTTCGAACCCAGGCAGGCGCATTACTTTTTGTAATTTATTTCATCACTACCACAGAGTACAGTACAGAGTATAAGCTTACAACCGCGCGAATCGGTTGCACCACGTGCATGAACAATGGCCGCTTGTCGCGTACGCGGCAAAAGGAAAAACCGGTTTACGCTGTCACAGCCAGTTGAAAATTTAGGGTTGTTTAAGCAACCAACACACGTTGTTTCTTTTGTGACAAGTTGAATATTTTAATGTAAAAACCAGGTATTTATTTAAAATGGTTGTTTATTGTACCGTGTGTATGAATAATACTAGAAAAAAAAAAAAGGAGTACCATAGGTAAGTAAATATTTGATTAATTTGTCTTCATCTATAGTGACAACCCTACCAAAATAGGTAACAATTTTGCACGTTGTTAAAAAGCTTACACTCTGTTCGGTTAACTTACTCATGTGTCATTACTCCTCTCAAAACGGTAAAGGAAAACATCGTGAGGTAACCGGCATGTCCTAGAACCAAAAAATACGAAGACATGTGTCATCTAACAATCCGCACTGGGCCCGCGTGGTTGATTATAGCTTATTCCCTCTCATAGAGAGGAGGCCTGTGTCCCAGCAGTGGCACATTAATAGGCTGATGATGATGTAATAGGGGCGAGCCTATTGCCATCAACCGGGCCCAATGCCAGACTACGTCTACTACTGATAAATTATTGATGGAAAAACTCTATAACTATTTGCTCGACCCAGGAATCAGATTCAAGATCCCATCACCACACCAACAAGGCAAAGAGAGAAATATGATTTACTTTTTATCCCGGAAGTAACGATCCCGTGAGGAATCTCCGAACACGCGAATGAAGCCGCGGGCATAAACCTATCATCATTTCATCTTGAAGACGTCCACTGCTGGACATAGGCCTCCCCCAAGTGTCGTCACATAGACCGGTCCCGTGCGACTATCATCCAACGGATTCCCGCAACCTTCACCAGGTCATCGGTCCACCTAGTGGAATGTCTTCCAACGCAACGGTTTCAGGCTCGCGGTCGCCACTCAAGAACTTTTAGGCCCTATCGGCCATCCGTTCTCCGAGCAATGTGCCCTGCCCACTGCCAGTTAAGTTCTAAATATTCTAGATAATACTTGAAACATTTTTTCTCTTTTCAGATGATTCAACGCGAGTGATATTGAAAAATGGACCAACAGGCGATTATATCAACGCATCTTACATCAATATGGACATACCAAACTCTGATTTAGTGCTCACTTACATTGCAACGCAAGGTTTGTGTGGTTTAATCTTTTAAAAATACATTAGTATTAGTACTTAATAGGCAGTAAGGAAAATATTCTGTTTTGTTCGTCATTCATTTCCTCAAAATGCTGGGGAACTACACCACGTAAAAATATTACAAAGGTAGATTTGATTCCGAAGAATGCGAGAAGAACTGAACGCAATCTAGGACGATTTGAACATGAATTGAAGTAGAACGTTCTCATACGGCCGATCCTTTGTGCATATTCACATTAATTTTAAAGTACGTATTTTCCCGGCGTACATAAGGCGATTACATGAGCTAAACGCGAGTTTTATAATTACTAAAGGATATGATGCACTGCTATAAGCAAGACCAGAAAATATATGATATTCTTCAGGAAATATGATAGTGATAGCGTTTTGAAAACATAATACAATTAATTTGGCTCGATAAAAAAAAATCACGAACTTATCTCAAAAAATATCATTCAAACAAAAAAAAACATACTAATATGCATGCGATCATTCTGATTTTTTGGCAAATAATTCTACAAGCAATAAAGGGTGTAAAACACCTCTTAACGAATACGAAAGGGACTTGTTCAACTCGTCATTCTGATAATTTTTTTGTTCTACACTATACCTGGGAACCTTCTAGTAACGGAGATGTTGGGGATCAAAGTTGCAAGATTTTGACAAGCTTTTTTTTAAATACCACTCTTAATCGCATGACTTTTACTTTAAATATATCTACGACCTCTGTACTATTCAATCCATCCATCCGCACAATGTTTTGAGTGTGTTACATTGAGTTATAATACCACAAAACATGATTTATAACCTCAAAAAAAACAAAATTTGTTTCCCAGCAATGTTTTTTGCGTAAATTTACTTAGTTTAATATACAGAATTCTTGGTTAACGGCTTTGTGATGAGGTCATCATCATCATCATCATTAGGTGAATTACAGCCTGTATATTAGCATGATAGTTTTTAGTTTTTTAATCCAATCAATAGTTTTTTTTTGTAAATCGACCGAAACCATTCATTTCGCGCTATTTGGCCCGCAGTGACTGACGTAGCAACCACTTTGTAGTGCAAGCTGATTAGAACTTTATTCTAACAGCATTTCAAACGAAGTTTGAACCACCACAAATTGAGTTTCTAATTTAGCTCGTCTAATCGCCATAAACCTCAAAAATAAAGAAGCCAATTAAAATGCCAACTTTATCCCTGAGAAATTTAGTTCTCACAAGCATAATGACACGAAAACATACTATTACTCGTTAATTATCTTAACTTCTTATAAACTGTCACATTCCCTTCCTCAGGTCCTCTATCGACAACAGTAGGCGACTTCTGGCAAATGGTGTGGGAATCAGAAAGCAGTCTCGTAGTAATGCTAACAGTTTTAACCGAGCGAGGCAGGGCCAAGTGCCACCAGTACTGGCCGAAGGTTGGCAACACTCCGCTGAAGGCGACCAATACTCTCACGATATTGACGACCAGCGAACAGAATCATGGACATTATGTTAGGAGAGAGATGACTATAAAGGTTGGTTGACATTTTTTTTTTGTTGTTAGCAGGAGAGGGGCGTCCATTAATTACGTGAGGTGTTTAGGAAGGGGGAGGGGTCGAGCTGAATCTCACACAATCTCACGTGGAGAGAGTCTCGGCAAATGTCACGATTTTTTTCCGCAAGAAACTGATACCAGGTAACTAATTAAGTGTACATGTTTCTCCACTAAGCGAAGGCTAAATTTTACTTAACAATCTTTTAAATAATAAATACTCAAAGAAAATAATTAAGCAAATTTTAGCACAGATTATTGTAGATTTACAGTACACTACGCATTTTGATAAATCTCAGATTCGGAGGGGGAGGGGGGGCGGTAAGCAGGTCAAGTCAAATCGCATGATATCTCAACAAGGGGGAAGGGGTCCCTCCCGCTCCGCCCAAAGCCCGGCCGCCGAAGTCATTTCATGATTTCCCATCCAAAAAAAAAAAAATTGTCAAAATGTCCAAAATTGTCTCACGTAATTAATGGACGCCCCCAGCGGAGGATATACCATTTATGCAAAATGAAGGATACCACGGCGTCGAATCGTAGGTCAATATAATAATATCAGATGCAGTTAGCCGGCTGATTCGTTGTGTCGTCACACCGATATGATTTAAGCCGGAAACACACTTACGTGGTGTCGTGTCGCGCCTAATAATATAATATCACCACCGCTCTGGCTTATCGGTGATGAGCAGTCAGCGCCACGACACGACACGATCTACAAATATGTCTCTAAACATACTAAATGTATGAAACCGATAATTATGATTTTCTGACTTCTAACGCGCCGCGCCACGCCACGTAAGTGTGTTTCCGGCATTAGTCGTAATGACTACGGATAGACAACGCGGTGTCGCAGCACAACGCCGCGTACTGCGACGTTGCGTCCCGGCGCACAGTATAAACAACAAAGCGTAGCGGGGCCGCTTATCGCATCGCATGTATCGCATCGTCCCTCCTCGCTTCGTCTCTGTCCTCCCCTTATACGTAGAATATAGTTTGCGTCGCAATGCACCGTGGGTGCATTCCGAGATATGATAATATCAATACAATATTTTGCGTTCCGATTTAGTTTTCACGATTATGACAGCCAAGATCTGTCATTAGGTCATTTGACGACAGCGCTCACGGTGATTTTTCTTTGGGGCATGGTCGGTGTAATCGCAAGATGGCGCGTGTCATGACGTCATCTATGACGACTCAAGGAACAACGATATCGCGCTTGTGATCGCGATCACGGTAACTCGGAACGGGTTTATGGACGCTCATATCGTTTACAGCCTATCTCGGAACGCGGCCCGTGTGCCATGTCATGAGGGCTTTTGTTTTTGAGTTCACCAGATGGCGCCACTGGCGAGTAAGGTCCTGTCATTCATTCTATTTGATAGTTCAAAGTACCAAAGATAAAATAGAAAAATGTACAGTTAGCAAGAAAATTGCCATTTTACACAAAACACATTTTTTTTGTATGCCAATTGATCCTGTTCCTAATACTCATCAAAAAGTTCTTCCAGACCAACCCAGGTTGGACTACTCAAAAAGTCGAAAATTCATTATAGAATTAATAGAATATTATGTAGGGACTACTCACACTTGATCAGCTCTATTCAGCTTATGCCCATAGAAAACAACGATTTTGTATGAGACGCGTACGCGCGTAGATGTGAATAATCCCTTATTGTGTGAACCACACAAATTACAGCATCAAAACCGATATTTTCATTAATACAAATGTCATTTATCTACCCAAATATCATAAACCCTCTCTAATGCGTTCAAAAACCATAGGCAATGACCAGCATTACCAACCAGTAGAAATAAACGGAACTGTAATGAACTCATAACCTACTGAAAACCGTAGGTTATGAGTTTAAATTTGGAACAGGTGTCAAATTCAAGTGAGTGTGCTATTCTAGTATCTACATTAAATCAGATATCGATACGAAACCCCAATTCATTATGATTTTAATTATAAATCGCACGACATTTTGATCTCGAGTGACACAAGAATAGTGGCTTTGTTCGTATACCTATGATTTAAAAAAAAAATTACATATATCCGAAACGCCGCCATTTCGAGTTGTCATCTGTTCGTTAGCTTTTTATTTCCAGGTACGAGTAGACAAATTTTCTGATAAGTTCTTTATTTCTGTCGAAAATGAGTGAGAGTGGCTCAAAAATTGACATGAACACTCCGGCAGATATCGTAAATGCGGTGACGAATGCAACTATTTGCTTCTGTATTTATGTTCAATTTATTTTTTATTGCATTACACTGGTAACAATGCTGGTCATTTCCCTATGGTTCCTGAACCCATCATAGAGCCCTTATGATATTTGGGTAGATAAAGTAGTGTATGCAACTATACATAATTAGGCATTACAACACTCGTGTGATGCTATTAAGACACAAGCCACACTCGTGTTGTAATGCCCTTCATTATGCACAGTCGCATAAACTACTATTTAGTATTCCTGATCTATGTTTAATACATTTTGAATAATATCATCCAGGAGAACACGGGAGCGTGTCGCAATGTGACCCAGTTACAGTACACCGCGTGGCCTGACCACGGCGTGCCTGAGGACGCCGCCGCCTTCATCAGCTTCACGCAACTGTGCGGACAGCTCAGGAAACGGGATGCAGCCTGTGAGTATCCTAACTTCCTAGTAAAGGCGATCAGCCAGAATGGGCTATTTTCAAAAGTGCATAAAAAGCGTTTATAGTAAAGTACTCATTATTATTTAGTTAAAACTTGGGTATAGAACTTGGGTGGCATAGCAAAAAATGTTTAGATCTTAGCTCTTTTTAATTATTGCGTTTATATTGGTTGGTTGTAAAAAAAATTACCCCAATCTCAGATATTTTGTGGTTGAATAACTTCTCGGTGAATTGACTTACGAGTACGACTTAGGTGTAATATCAAAAAAAAATTATATTGTTTTAGTTTTATCCCAAAAATTGCCCAAAAATGTAGTGAGGCTGGGTGATCTCCTTTTTTTCTTACTTTTTCACGCCTAAACCAATGAATTGATCACACTGAAATTTTGCATATACATTGTCAGGTGTACAGAAACGGACAGGGTACCATTCATCCCGAAAAAATATTCTATTGTCGAGGAAAACAACAAAAACCTTCTTATTATAATAGATGGCGCCACGTGTCGAATCATGAATGAATGACACAGTTAAAAGCTGATTGTAGATGGCGCCACCATAGCTGGTCTCAATCTGACCAATGAGGTCAAGGTATTTTAAAATATGGAATGACATTCTTGGATTTTCAACCAATGACGATGCTTGGAACCAGCTATGCTAGCGCCATTAATTCCACAGTGTGTATCCCCATAACAAGCAGAGTAGGTGCAACCAGAATTTATTTTTAAATTAAAAATAAACGCGAGTGAAACCGCGGACCGGTACAAAATAACTGAAATATTTTGTCGGCATCATCTTCAGTTTACACCACATTTTCGTTTACAGTGACTTTGAAAACCATATGAATTCAGCCCATTATCTACGAAAAAAACGGAAATTTTCTTCGGTGCCATTTTGAATTTTCATTGGTACCTCATTTCGTTTTCAACAATCTCTAAAACTTTCGTCAACGCCATCTTGTATTTTATTTTAACTACGTCTTACCTTTCAGCGACCCGCAACTTTTTATCCCAGTAGTGATGACGATGAGTATCATTCCACTTATTCCAATTTATTGGGGGGTCGGTGGGATAACTTCTGACTATAACGCGGCAAATGTATAACATAACTGATGGTACACACAAAAGCAATTAGTTTATCGCTTTACGCTACTCGTTATATACCTCCCTATGTACGGTTTCATCAACCGTACATTTACTTTACGAACGCAGCAACTGACTTGGATGTCGTGCGTCACAAATATTACGCTGTAATTGTAACTTTTCTCACAAGGCACATCGAGTCAGACAACAAATGTGCCACTTGTCAAGAGAAAGAATCGCTACCACTGTAACTTTACATTTTAATATAACTTAATACACAACTTGTGACTCTTTTTGTATACTCCACAACTAAACAAACATCAACTTAGTGATAGTGTTCCTACAACACTAATGGCTCCTCCATTAAAGGTGGTCCTTCGAGCCGGATGATTATTGTGAGTAGTACTCTATTTACACGTACGATAGCGAATCGGTTCAGTTGGTCTCGATTGGCTGGATCGAGAAGGCCGAAGAATGTCGTACGTAGAGTGCGATAGCAATACATAGAAACAAAAGAAAATATCAAGATGCTAAGGATAACGCAACTGTACTACAACTACGAATAATACACGATACAACACTCTAGCCTAGAGCCTAGAGGCTCCTACACCCTAACTGTGCCAGGCTTTTCCTTGCCGTATCAAGTCTATGCAACTGTCCAAGACACATTTTTGAAATAATTTTACTATAATTAGACAAAATGATAATAGAAAAATGTATTTCAATTTATATTTCCATTTACAGTAATACCAACAGTAGTAGACCCCGATGAGATCGAAGAAGAGCGCGAGCTGGACCCGCCCATCATCGTGCACTGCTCGGCCGGCGTCGGACGTACCGGCGCGCTCATACTGTGCGAGGTCGCGCTAGCACTAGCGGCCAGGCGCCAGCCGCTGTACCCGCTGGACCTCGTGCGGGCCATGCGCGCGCAGCGGCCCATGTGTATACAGAACGCTGTGAGTATATGTTACTGCTAGACCCGCCCATGTGGTGGCGCTAGCACTAGCGGCCAGGCGCCAGCCGCTGTACCCGCTGGACCTCGTGCGGGCCATGCGCGCGCAGCGGCCCATGTGTATACAGAACGCTGTGAGTATATGTTACTGCTAGACCCGCCCATGTGGTGGCGCTAGCACTAGCGGCCAGGCGCCAGCCGCTGTACCCGCTGGACCTCGTGCGGGCCATGCGCGCGCAGCGGCCCATGTGTATACAGAACGCTGTGAGTATATGTTACTGCTAGACCCGCCCATGTGGTGGCGCTAGCACTAGCGGCCAGGCGCCAGCCGCTGTACCCGCTGGACCTCGTGCGGGCCATGCGCGCGCAGCGGCCCATGTGTATACAGAACGCTGTGAGTATATGTTACTGCTAGACCCGCCCATGTGGTGGCGCTAGCACTAGCGGCCAGGCGCCAGCCGCTGTACCCGCTGGACCTCGTGCGGGCCATGCGCGCGCAGCGGCCCATGTGTATACAGAACGCTGTGAGTATATGTTACTGCTAGACCCGCCCATGTGGTGGCGCTAGCACTAGCGGCCAGGCGCCAGCCGCTGTACCCGCTGGACCTCGTGCGGGCCATGCGCGCGCAGCGGCCCATGTGTATACAGAACGCTGTGAGTATATGTTACTGCTAGACCCGCCCATGTGGTGGCGCTAGCACTAGCGGCCAGGCGCCAGCCGCTGTACCCGCTGGACCTCGTGCGGGCCATGCGCGCGCAGCGGCCCATGTGTATACAGAACGCTGTGAGTATATGTTACTGCTAGACCCGCCCATGTGGTGGCGCTAGCACTAGCGGCCAGGCGCCAGCCGCTGTACCCGCTGGACCTCGTGCGGGCCATGCGCGCGCAGCGGCCCATGTGTATACAGAACGCTGTGAGTATATGTTACTGCTAGACCCGCCCATGTGGTGGCGCTAGCACTAGCGGCCAGGCGCCAGCCGCTGTACCCGCTGGACCTCGTGCGGGCCATGCGCGCGCAGCGGCCCATGTGTATACAGAACGCTATGAGTATATGTTACTGCTAGACCCGCCCATGTGGTGGCGCTAGCACTAGCGGCCAGGCGCCAGCCGCTGTACCCGCTGGACCTCGTGCGGGCCATGCGCGCGCAGCGGCCCATGTGTATACAGAACGCTGTGAGTATATGTTACTGCTAGACCCGCCCATGTGGTGGCGCTAGCACTAGCGGCCAGGCGCCAGCCGCTGTACCCGCTGGACCTCGTGCGGGCCATGCGCGCGCAGCGGCCCATGTGTATACAGAACGCTGTGAGTATATGTTACTGCTAGACCCGCCCATGTGGTGGCGCTAGCACTAGCGGCCAGGCGCCAGCCGCTGTACCCGCTGGACCTCGTGCGGGCCATGCGCGCGCAGCGGCCCATGTGTATACAGAACGCTGTGAGTATATGTTACTGCTAGACCCGCCCATGTGGTGGCGCTAGCACTAGCGGCCAGGCGCCAGCCGCTGTACCCGCTGGACCTCGTGCGGGCCATGCGCGCGCAGCGGCCCATGTGTATACAGAACGCTGTGAGTATATGTTACTGCTAGACCCGCCCATGTGGTGGCGCTAGCACTAGCGGCCAGGCGCCAGCCGCTGTACCCGCTGGACCTCGTGCGGGCCATGCGCGCGCAGCGGCCCATGTGTATACAGAACGCTGTGAGTATATGTTACTGCTAGACCCGCCCATGTGGTGGCGCTAGCACTAGCGGCCAGGCGCCAGCCGCTGTACCCGCTGGACCTCGTGCGGGCCATGCGCGCGCAGCGGCCCATGTGTATACAGAACGCTGTGAGTATATGTTACTGCTAGACCCGCCCATGTGGTGGCGCTAGCACTAGCGGCCAGGCGCCAGCCGCTGTACCCGCTGGACCTCGTGCGGGCCATGCGCGCGCAGCGGCCCATGTGTATACAGAACGCTGTGAGTATATGTTACTGCTAGACCCGCCCATGTGGTGGCGCTAGCACTAGCGGCCAGGCGCCAGCCGCTGTACCCGCTGGACCTCGTGCGGGCCATGCGCGCGCAGCGGCCCATGTGTATACAGAACGCTGTGAGTATATGTTACTGCTAGACCCGCCCATGTGGTGGCGCTAGCACTAGCGGCCAGGCGCCAGCCGCTGTACCCGCTGGACCTCGTGCGGGCCATGCGCGCGCAGCGGCCCATGTGTATACAGAACGCTGTGAGTATATGTTACTGCTAGACCCGCCCATGTGGTGGCGCTAGCACTAGCGGCCAGGCGCCAGCCGCTGTACCCGCTGGACCTCGTGCGGGCCATGCGCGCGCAGCGGCCCATGTGTATACAGAACGCTGTGAGTATATGTTACTGCTAGACCCGCCCATGTGGTGGCGCTAGCACTAGCGGCCAGGCGCCAGCCGCTGTACCCGCTGGACCTCGTGCGGGCCATGCGCGCGCAGCGGCCCATGTGTATACAGAACGCTGTGAGTATATGTTACTGCTAGACCCGCCCATGTGGTGGCGCTAGCACTAGCGGCCAGGCGCCAGCCGCTGTACCCGCTGGACCTCGTGCGGGCCATGCGCGCGCAGCGGCCCATGTGTATACAGAACGCTGTGAGTATATGTTACTGCTAGACCCGCCCATGTGGTGGCGCTAGCACTAGCGGCCAGGCGCCAGCCGCTGTACCCGCTGGACCTCGTGCGGGCCATGCGCGCGCAGCGGCCCATGTGTATACAGAACGCTGTGAGTATATGTTACTGCTAGACCCGCCCATGTGGTGGCGCTAGCACTAGCGGCCAGGCGCCAGCCGCTGTACCCGCTGGACCTCGTGCGGGCCATGCGCGCGCAGCGGCCCATGTGTATACAGAACGCTGTGAGTATATGTTACTGCTAGACCCGCCCATGTGGTGGCGCTAGCACTAGCGGCCAGGCGCCAGCCGCTGTACCCGCTGGACCTCGTGCGGGCCATGCGCGCGCAGCGGCCCATGTGTATACAGAACGCTGTGAGTATATGTTACTGCTAGACCCGCCCATGTGGTGGCGCTAGCACTAGCGGCCAGGCGCCAGCCGCTGTACCCGCTGGACGCTGTCACCTCAGGCTATGACGGCCAACTGCTGGATATAGGCCTTTCCCAAGCTTTGCCATTTCTACAGTGTCGTTATCCCCAATTTCCAGTACAAGAAAAATAATACGTTGTCATTTTAAATTGGTTCCTAAAAATCCCATCCCATCTCAATAGGGTGTAGACGACAAGAAAATCTAATTAGTCCGTCAGTTATCAAAAAATATATGACTCGTATTTTTTCTTTCGTTACGTAAACCAAAATTGACGACGATACGACGCTTTTAAAATTTTCAATACGTCACGCCTTGATATAATTTTAAGTGAGTTCTGACGACTCCCGAGTTTTGATGCGTTTTATCAATATTCATTGATTTACAAAAAAGAAAAAATACGTGTCCATTATTTTCCAATACTCTAACTGACGGAATAAATAGATTTGCTATTTATTGATGGTTGAAACTAGCCCATTGTATCATAACTTAAATATTCCCTTCTCTCCACAGAGCCAGTACAAGTTCGTATGTGAGAGCATACAGACTGCCTACACCCAGGGTCTGACGCAGCCTTGCTCCGAGAGCGGCTCCAACTGATAGTGAGCACTCCCTTGCCAATTATTTAGTGTACAGTCGATGTAAGAACAGACTGATCGTATTAGGAATGTTTGTTTGTTGTATACGCCGAATTTGGGACCTATTGAGCTTATATAGTGGAGGACTTGTTCAAAATTGGGGCAAAAACACTTAGTTATTGACACTTGAGTTTATAGGAGTATGTCAAAGTGTCGCGCCTAAAATAGGGGATTTTTAAATTTAAATTATCCGATCAATAAACTACAGTACAATCAACCCAAGTTCCAATAAATTCGCGTCCTCTTTTGGACAACCACGATGTTGAAACATGAAAGAAGTTGACTATGACTTCTATTTTGTCACCAATATATTTTTCGAAGTGTACATGAACAAGTCCTAGGTATTAAATCTACTCATTCGGTGTATATGATGAATGTAGAACGAAATAACAGTGTGTTCATGGTTTCAAGTAGTATAACAACTTTTTACATGTTACAGAATGCTGTATAGTCAGTATAATTAAGTTTTAATTAAGTTAAAAATAAACAAGGTGAAAAATGCGAAATTGTCTGAGAATTTGACTCTTAAAGTATGGAGTTAGTCGTTAATCTATAAACGTTGCTCGGGACATGCTTTGACAATGTCAGGAGAACTCTTAATCAAAATTCGTCCTAAGCAACGTTTATAGGTTTGGTCTATGTAAACAAAGTATACTTCAATCGAACCTTTCCTTGTATCTTTTAACAACACAGTGATAAAATGATTTTCTATGAACTTTATTCACTTATATTTATTTGTAGTGTACCTTCTACCAGTGATTTGTATATTATTAATTTATAAAGTTTTATAAAACTGTTTCACGATGTTATTCAATTATCGATTAACTAACTCGAATAATTATTAATCGATCCCACATATCACTGTTTAACATAAGATAACTTTATTTTGATGTTTATTATTTATTTTTTAGGTTTAATTTTTCTAACGCTTGCTGTGATTTTTCACTACACATAAATAATTAATATATGAATCTAAGTAATCTGTAGTCTTGCCTTTCCAACGAATTTAGTAATTTATTTGATACGAGTTGTATAATTTTAAATTTGTTTATAATATTTGGTGACAGACTAAATGTTTCATCAGCTCGAGATAGGGAAACTAATTCATATTTAATTTGACTTCCAACTCTATTGCTGATAGGTATAATCAAATCATAACCGTATTTTGTTTGGCAATGAGACGTTTATCCGTTGAGAATTTAAAAAAAATAGTTTCCATGAACTCGATAGATGGCGTTGATCCGACTACGTTACTGCGTGCCAAAGCCAAAACGCTTGAAAAACCACACGTCATATACGCTCGTTGACTGACACTTTCGTTTGCATAAGCTTCCGAATATAATCATTAGGTCCAAGTGAAATTATGTGACGTTCTGTTCCTTGCAGTAACGTAGTCGGACCAACGCCATCTATGCAGCGACTAGGGAAGATTTGAAAAAGAAAATAAAAGATGGGAAAAGGCATATTAACATGTTTCGTCAATTAGCTTTTAAATTAATTTCCCTGATGATAATTATATATATTGATAGTAATGCTCGCAGCCTCGGAAACCACGTTAAGCCGTTGGTACCGGCTGTCATTTGTATCTCTTTGACAGTCGTTACAGGTCTAACAACCAGTCTTACCAAGGGGTATCGTATTACTCAGTACTAACTGGGTTGTGGAGATATCAGATAGGCAGTCGCTTCATGGAAAATACTGGTATTCAGCTGCATCCTGTGGGAAAAGGCTAGGCAGAATAGTATCGATATGATATTTTGTGCTTTTGTGATGCAATCAAAAGACGAACCTGGGGGGTAGATAGACATTTTAGAAGTGAACTACTAGGCGCGTTGAGCACTTTATGGGTGAACATAAATCACGGGACTGGCGTCATCGTCACCGAAGACTTTCATAGAATGGTTAATCAAAATCAACTATATACAATTACGATAAAGTTTATTTTGGATTACTTACTTTTCACTTCTATCGCCAGTCCCCAAAGACTGCCCTGCACGTTTTTGTGACCTGTCTACGGGTTCTTTTCAAAACGTATTCGGTAATATTCGGAATAACAAGAGCGTTCGGGTCACAAAAAATAGCTGTTGACAAAATAGCCTGTCACCAAAAACAACAGATATTTTATTGCTTCTTTTTCTGTGCCATTTGTAATTATATTCTTAAGAAAATTTGTACATTTTAACTTTAATATATTTCACAGAAACAACTTTCACAGATACAGTAATTTGGAAACTGTCTTCGTATTCGATCTAAACACGTTATAGGGACCCAAAATTATGATAATATTGTATTATGTACTAATATTTAATAACTAAGTATTACGAAGTCGATAATACGTAATTTTATTGGAAAATATATATGGTATTTTTGCACCTTTAAATTATAGCATCGTATTTGAATGTCTGTGTTCTAGAATCATATTTGAATGATATTATAACAATTCACTCGTAACCGATATTCTAAAATGATTGAGAATAAAATTACCATTAAAAAAAAATATTCAACGAATATGCATGCATACAACGATACCGGCCGGAGCTGCGGGTCTGTTCGAAAGAGAGACAGGCAGCTCTGAAAAGCAAAGGGTTAAGAGGCCTGCGGAGCATGCGAATTTCATACAAACGTAATACCAAAATCATTTGTAAATCAAACATATTCTTAAGGCAGTATTTATTTTGATTAGATTACAGAATATGTAGGTTCCGAAACTCATATTTTGAATGTATACTGATTTAATAAAGAGTTTAAAAAAAAAATCTATAGAAATACACACACAATACTGTCTTATTTGACCCAAAGGTTGACTGGTAGAGAATGCCTTGTGGCATTAAGTCCGCCTATGTACCACTCTTGTACATGAAATTTTAAATTCCTCATATATGGTCTTTATATCATTGTCCTCTCAAAATATTTATTTGGGAACATAGATATTCTATAATACAATCGAAATATTATATACACACTACTCTAAGAATATGTTTGATTTTTATATTATTTCGGTACTTATTACGTTTTTATGAAAAAACACATGCTCCGCCGGCACCTTAAGAAAGAACATGGATGGGTTTGAGTCAGTTACAGTCTGACACTCCCTTCGGCTCCATTCAGAGCGGGACCACTTTTAATGATGCCATGCAAAAAAAAACATAAAGATAATGCTGATCTTTATGCGTGTAAATGTCATTGTTCAACGAGTCGAATACGTAATGGTCGTAGAAACGTATGCAATAACTCAACAATTAGTTCTGCTGACCCTTTTGATACCCTGGGGCCTTAAGATCTATCTACTTTTCTCGTTTTTACATCTTACTTGTCATCTTTACATCGAACCTTTTAAAATTAACTTACATAAAGCAATAAATCCATATTCATCGATTTACCCAAACATATCAAGTACGTATAGATATTTTACAGTAGAAATTTAAAATGCCGTAAGGTAAATTGACTGAGCTATTCGATTTTAAGCTTCCAGTGCTGTGCTGAAAGTAGAAAATCCAATAGCACATGATCTCTTACAGCATTTGAATTTCCACTGTCTTATTATACTTATATTACTCACTAGAGTACAGTTTACTAACGATTGCAGATAAGTCGTTTAAAATAACTTCTAGGTCGCACATTTTTTGTTATAAATACTTACCGTATTTATTTACTTTCATATCCATTCAATAAAAAAAACGGGGTTCCATAACGTCTATAAGCAGTATTGCTTTAGCGTCAATCCAGTGTGGGAAAGAGACGGAGCTATAGAGAACGTCTAGCGCCATCACCTTTCAACTCTGGAATAAGATTATAATAGTACTACTTTACGACGTCATGGTAAACCCCCTGGCTGTTATTTTGAAACTAAAAACAGACATTTCATAATTTAATTAATTTAATTTTGCCTCATAAGCCAATGGTGTCGATTCTGTTGTGCACAAACTAAACTTAATTTAGGCTATTGTTATCTTTTTCTCTCTAATAAAACGAGAAAGAGACGGACGTAATTTAGAGCTGTCTTATTTGTTTTGTACAACGGGCTGGTGTCCCCAAGTCCACGTCGAAGCGTATTTTGCGTATGGGCTATAATCAACCACGCGGGCCTTGTGCGGGTTGGTGGATGTCACAATATGTCTTAGATTCTTGGTTCTAGGACATGCCGGTTTCCTCACGATGTTTTCCTTCGCCGTTTTTGAGAGCAGTGGTGATGAAATAAATTACACAAAGTAATGCGCCTGCCTGGGTTCGAACCCACAACTTACTGTTCGTAAGTCGGGGCCGCCACCACTGGGCCACCGCTGCTCTCTAGCTGTCTAATTTAATTGGAACTAATATTTCCATACATAAAAAGGGTGCACGTAAAAACATGTCGACTAAAAACACGGTGAAGCGCAATACATAAACTAGTTTGACATCTCTAACTTAGTTCATAGCTATAGCCGTCCTTTTCTCGCACTGCCTTTTAGTAAAAGATAGCAATAGCTTAAATTAAGTTTAGTTTGTGCACAACAGAATCGACTCCAATGTCCATTACTTGATATCTCTATGAAACCTACTTTTTCTAAATGTGTGACCCATCTATACTGTGCCTAAAACAATTTAAGTAATGATTGCCATAATATATAAGTACATAATTAGTAGTGTGGTTAGGTATGTAACAGTAGATTTTTTAATGTTAAGAATTTATCATAATTCATAATATTCTATTAATACACACAACACTTTGCAATATCCAATTATATATGGTTTCTATTAACAATAATGGAGGTATAAATATAAATCTACTATTTTCTGTAAGTAAATAAAACTCGTATTTTTTCGACTAGGATAGCTAACGCAATCTTGCATTTTAATTCAACAGTTTGACCCAATATAGCATTTGATACACACTATTTTCTCATATGCATTAAATCGCATTCTATTTTTTTTTTGTCAACAATTTATAATTAATTAAGTTTAACATTTAATTACTGAATTATAATTTTTAATTTATTGCTGTGTATAGGCTTTTCTTACTAACAAACAGATATCTGAAAATATATTTCGTTAAAATGTTTTGTGTATTCATTGTATCTCATGTTCGTCCTGTCTTGTGTGCCTGACTGTCCTTTTTAAAGTTCTTTTTTTTTAAACAAAGATTATTTGAAGAGGCAAAAGTGTGTTGAAATGAGGCTGGTACCTACATGTTACACTAGACCAGTGATTTCCAAAGTGGTACACGCGGTGGTGTAGTGGTAGTGGTGTCTTGGGGAGTGGATCCCCAAGGGTATACGGGAGACACGTCGGGGGTCTACGTTGGCGTGAAAAAAATGAGTGTTCACAAGTAATTGTAAGTGGGACAATTTTGAGAGTGGTCTACCAGAAAAAAAAGTTTGGGAACCTCTGCGCTAGATTGTCAAACGAGCAGAAAAAGTAGGAGATGATAGATTTTTTAAATTCTTTCATCCATTTTTTTCCTTGTCTTGGTTTGGTGGTTCATTGCATAATGCATGTACCAACACATGCATGTACCAACACATGTATGTACCAACACTTGTATGTCCAACACATGCATGTACGAACACATGTATGTCCAACACATGCATGTACCAACACATGTATGTCCAACACATGCATGTACCAACACATGTATGTCCAACACATGCATGTACCAACACATGCATGTACCAACACACTGTTTTATTCATTATGGCTATGATATTATGAAAAATAGAATTTTAATAACGAGGGAAAAACCTGCAATAAATTAAGTTTTTATTAAATTAAAATGTAGTGTTAGTTTTTGTGTGAATGACTGATGTAGTTTTAAGTGTTTTTAAATGTTCAATTGTTTTGTAGGAAGAGTGCGGATCAAATATTGTACCCCATTGTGTTTTCTATCTTATGATGTAAGTATATGAAGTGCTGTGCGTTTTATTTTATGTCAAATAAAAGTTTATTGATTTATTGAGTGGTTTTATTTATCGGATGGTGTTGCCGGATCGCAATTGTTATATACAGAGCGTCCACTTTATTTAAGCCCCATTTACATGATGCAAGTGTTGCTACTGGCAAACAATACGTATATTGAAGCAAAAAAACAAAAAAGTGAAAAATAACTTTAGCTTCTGAAGTCGGTGACCTTTGTTTGATTGCTTTAGTTTTTTTGTCACCGACTTCAGAAGCTAAAGTTATTTTTCACTTTTTTTTGGTTTTTTTGAAGACGGTTTTATTTTTTGCAAAAAAGTTTTTATTTTTCACTTTTTAGTGGTTCACATGTGCTTGATATACATGGAAAGTGCATACCGTTACAATTACAACAAGCCCAAACACGACTAGGGTACATTGTCTCATTATGGAGTTCCGTGACTCTTGGCTTCATCATCAGATCTGATGGTAGAATGGTTCTTATCAAACGCAAATGCTTCACTTGTTGTAGAAAATACCAAAATCGCAACACGTTTTCATATAAAATTTGAAGAGTTCCCTAGATTTCGCCAAGATTCCATCATCAGATCCCGACTTGGTGGCTATGGGACCATTTGGAAAGAATACCCTTTCCAACAAAAAAAGAATTTTCCAAATCGGTTGGCAAGCGACGGAGTAATGCCCGAACAAACATAAAAAAAAAAAAAATAGAAACATCCGAATTGAGAACCTGCTCCTTTTTTAGAAGTCGGTTAACAAATGACTTTTTTGTACCTATCATAAATATCATACCGACTTGAGAAACAGTGCCGTATAAATGCGAGCTGCTATTAATATTTTATCAGGCACAAAACACATAGTCGTTTTGGGAAATAGAGTTGTTTAATAGTTAAGAGGCCTGCGGAGTAAGCGTGGTTCATACAAACGTAGTACTAATTTACAAATTATTTTGGTATTACGTTTGTATGTAAGACGCATGCTCCGCCGGCCCCTTAAGGCACTGAACTAATGTTATAAGATTTCATACAAATAATTCTAAAATTCGATTCTTTAGGTCTGTGTGCGTTCACCTTAAGTGTACCAAAAGACCATAGAAATTAGAACCTTTTGAAATCTAACGCATTCGAGGGTAGTTAGACATTCGCACATAATGTCTTGCTTTGGAATTGAAAAATTGTTTATTTGCAGTACTTACTAAGTAGGTATTTAATGCCATGACACGTTTTATCATGAAATTGGCATGCAAACATTAAAGAATTAGATGCTAAGTTCAAAACGCAATACCTAGGTGTGAAATAAACATAAAATTAGATTACTAAGTGTGTTTCCAAGTTTAATAAAACAGCTAACATTCTGGGAAAAAACAATACCAATTAAATCGTAAAATCCATTATGTAAAATTTATTTGCTCTTAAAACGTCGCGCACGTTATCATTTTGTATATTCAAAATTATTACTGAACGGCACAGGCCGTCGAATTAGTGGATGCAGCGGAGCGGAAACGCGATCGGGGCGGCAAGCCTTTAGCACTCGCTTGAGGACTAGCACGAAGACTGCACCCATAGCAAAGGCGCCGATTACAACTCCTAGGATTTCCTGATGAAAGAAATAAATCGGTATAGGTATGAAGGGCAGTATTAGATGCGGATTTGATCGAGAGCTCAGTGTCACCCGTGTCCGGAGCCGCGCTCGCTTTTTTTCCGCACCGGTTAGGACCAAATCTAAAGGGTGTAAAAAACCTCAACGAACCACTTGTTCTACCCGTGATTGCGATATTTTTTTGTTCTACACCACTCCTGCGAACCTTAACGAAAGTTGCAACATTTTGACAAGTTTTTTTTTTTTAATATCTACACGGTTTTTACTTTAAAACACCTCCGACGCCCGTTCTATTCAATCCATCCATCAGCACAATGTTTTGAGTGCGTTACATTGACATCCAAAAAAAAAGTCGTTTCACGGCAATATTTTTTGCATAAAGTTACTTATTCTGAAATACAGAACGCTTGGTTAACGGCTTCGTGATGAGGTTGTTTACACCCTGTATAAAGGACAACTCTAGGAACCATCGACGAATCCTTGTTAGGATAGTAGCTCTTCACTTACTTGGACATTTAAAGGTAGGTAAGCGGAGTCCCTATACTTAGATCTTTTGTCCATTTGTTCACTAAGCATTCCTTTTCTCTCTTACCTGATTTCTATTTTCCTATTTTTTTTTGTACTAAGCTGTGTGTCAAATGGGTCAGATTAGTTACAGAAACAAATACAAAGTAACTTTAAGTTTCGCCTTCCTTTTTTAGCTCTTGTTACTAAATATTACTCATATTACAAGATGAGTAATATTTAGTGTTGTGCTTAGTGAACAAATGGACAAAAGATCTAAGTATAGGGACTCCGCTTACCTACCTTTAAATGTCCAAGTAAGTGAAGAGCTACTATCCTAACAAGGATTCGTCGATGGTTCCTAGAGTTGTCCTTTATACAGGGTGTAAACAACCTCATCACGAAGCCGTTAACCAAGCGTTCTGTATATCAGAATAATAGTAACTTTATGTAAAAAATATTGCCGGAAAACGACTTTTTTTTTGGATGTCAATGTAACGCACTCAAAACATTGTGCTGATGGATGGATTGAATAGAACGGGCGTTGGAGGTGTTTGATTATATCGCTGTTAAAAATGCTTGGCTTAATGCTGGTCCTGCTCCACATGGACAGGGGCGCAAAAATTGGTAGCATTAAATTGTATTGTTGGAGCTGCTGAAGATTGTACATTAACTATCTTTGCATTGTTTATATTCAATGTGAGTATTATATGTATAATCGCATAGCCCATATTGTGTGAGTACCTATACTATGTACTAGTACTCGTAAGCTATCATTCACAGGAAACCTCCACAGTTCTTGACTTGAATGTGCCCTGGCGGTTGAGAGTATGTAATGCTCACTCAAATGTCTCGCTGATGGTGGCGCGTGTGTCGGACCATCTAGTTCCCTTCAAAATGGTTGAGCTGAATGGTGCTGATCCATGCGTCATGTACGTGAACGGGCGCTGTTAGTTGTGACTGGTCATCTCTCAGTAGCCATGGCTTGTTTGAATGAATTATTTTTGTTTTTTCTATGGACACTTTTAACTTGCACATCTTGCTACATTGTTCTCACATAATATACCATCTCAACATGAATGATGTGACCAAGATTTTGTAACAAAATTTTGATTTAAAAGAGTGTCCATGGAGTTTCTTGCCCGTTCCCATAGAGATCTACGCTAGGGAATGGCCAACCACAGTACTTTCACAGTTTTTATGTCTTGTGACTGGGACTGTAGGTACATTTAATTTTCATCTTTGTTTCGACACTTCAAAAGTGCCTGTGTGGCCTATTTGAAATAAATGCTTTGAAATTGTTTTTTTTTATTTTAAAAATTCAAAACAGGTGACATCTACCAACCCGCACTGGATCTGCGTGGTGGGTTACACAGTGGGAACATCAACATACTGAATGTGCTCATTCAATAGGTACCTATGTTAATTATTTACTTACGTAAACTCCGAATGATAATTTGCTTTTAGAAGTTACCAGGTACCATGCAGGTTTCGCGTCCTCCACAGGAACTGAATCTGAAAAAAACAAAACAGCGAATAAGTAAATATTGACTACAACACATCGCCGATCACAACTGAAAGTAAGACGGACTGTATTGGCGGCCTTATAAGCTACGATCTATATGTGCAAATGTGATTGTGCAGGTATACACAATTTCTTTATTTTATTGTTAGTTTTACTTTTTATTTTTTATACCTTCAATCATTAGCTAAGTAGGTAATGTAACATTCGCTTTTTATATAATATTCCTGCCGTTATTTTACTACGAGTAACTTATGTACACTTTTTACTGTTTTGTCTTTCTTGTATTTGTGTTAACGTTATTGTTATTTAAAAAACTGTGTCACTCTCTACACTGTATCTCCTATCGAAGTAATACGTGGAAACGTCGTGGATTGTACATTAATCTAATCCCAGGTAGGAAGGAGACGTCAGTGACCTTAAAGTGGACTATCATATTTACGTCAATTGTACGTCACATACGTCACAGGCCAATATGACACGTCTAAATGACGTTAGTTTTACGACGTTATAAAAACGTCATAGAAAGCCCCCTTAAATAGACGTTACTTTTAACTTCACAGACGTAGCGGCCCAATAAAAAACGTGATAAGGACGTCTTCGTTTAAAGATTAAAAGACGTCATTATTGTTCACAATAAATACGTTTGAATGGCGTCTGTTTTACGTCACTAACTTAGATACCATGTAATTTCGTGATGGCTGCTGTAACCTACTCATGTGGACCTACTGGGTAGGTACTAAACTGTGCAATAGGAAACGGGACTCTATAAAAACAAGAAAAAATTGACGTTAAACAGAAAAAAAAATAGTTTCGCATTCCTTTCTGTTTGGGTGTAGCGCGGAGGTCACTATCGGGTTAGAAACCTTATGTTTACATCGTCTATGGGGTTAAGGTGAATGTTTATTCGAGACGACGCGACGCGACGGTCCATAGTACGGTGGCCAGCGCATCAAGTTATATCAAACTGTTAAGTTTCTCCAAATGATTTTAACCCTTAAACTGTTATGCATTAAGTTCAAAATCGATTGCGAAAATTTTACAGTTTGTGGAGCTTTGAATGTGCTGGCGACTGTATTGTTGATTTCGATGATCATAATTCGGTCAGTGGGTAGCCTTAGGGGCGGATTTTTAGGAGTTGGAGTATATCCTTAGGGGCGCTATGAGAAGCAAAGAAAACGAAAAAAAAATTTTTTTGGTTAAAAAAATTTTTGCGACTTAGAAAATTTTTGGGACTTAGAAAATTTTTCGAAAAAATTTTTTTTTTCGATTTGGTACCATACGCTTATAGGTACCATGAGCCGTGCAGAAAACAAAAAAAAAATTTGGGTTAAAAAAAAATTTGGGACTTCTAACAAAATTTCTCCTTACTTTTCACCTTGAGTAGGGTTAGGGGCAAACACTTAGAAAATTTTTCGAAAAAAATTTTTTTGGAAGTTGATGCCATACGCTTATAGGCACCATGAGCCGTGCAGAAACCAAAAAAAAAATGATTGGATCGCATCGCTGATCGATTACTCTATAAGTTAGCTTTTCTGTTTACCTTCATACTTGATCGAAATCTACATGTGATTGAAAATAACTTCATACAGTAGAAATCAACAAACTTGTTTCATCTTGTGTTTGTTTAGCTTTTGCCATATTTTTCATATAGCCAAATTAAAACGAGATTTTTTAAGGCGTTCAAACTTAGTTACGACTAAAGGACATGTATCATGGTCATGAATAAATTAAAAAAAAAAAACTTAGTTTGAACTAGTTTGATTGAAGTTTCTAACGCATTGCACTGTTTTGTTGTTGTGCACAGAGTACTTTTTTAAATGTGTTGTGGTAGGTACTTGTGGTGTTGTGTGAACTTGTGTGACATTTGCCGCCGCCCGCCAGGCGCCAGTCGTTACCCGCGCTTTTTACTGAATCGATGTAGGTACTCTGTGGTGATTGTGGTGAATCGTTTCGCGCCAACACCTTACCAGTCTGACCGTTACGACGTGATCACATGAGTGTACTAAAATAAAACGATCTCTGACCGTGCCCTGTGATTCGCGGCTTCAGCATTAGTTTAATTAACAGTTTGGGTATATAGTGAAAGTTCAGTGATATCCAATGTTTTCGGTAATTCAATTCGACGATTCTGACGGTGGTAGTGTATCTATTGTACATACCAAATGGCTTACGCCACGGCGTCGCGAAGTACATTGGCCGCCGATTAAAGATGGAAGAGCATATAATCGGCTGCTTACACAAAATGTCGACAATTCCCCAGACGAAAACTGGAAATTATATGGTGTAAAGCGCATCTTTGCGGAAACTGGTAAGTGATAAAGATGAACATACCTAAATATGAGGTCCTAAATAATCTCATCATCAAAAACCCACAGAAGTCCACTGCTGAACATAGGTCTCTCAATAAAACTAAGACAACTCACTGACCAAAGGGGGGATTTGGATCGTAATGCGGCACGCTGGTCGAAGGAGTGTTGGCAGATGGTTCACTAGAGCCTTGTTCGGCGATATGCTGGTTGTAAGTACCTACCGCTTGCAGGTGACTGTGTGGTTATCTTGAGTTGATTATTCCTATACCCCACGGTATGTTCAGTTTGGCCTGCAATTTTGCGTTTGCTACATCTACTTACACATTACCTACAATGCATTATGTGGTTAGTTTGTTGTGTGTAACGGGGCTTTTGGTTTAAAATCTTTAGGTTCTACAGTATCTATGTGTGGGTTATGGTCTGCATCTTCTGCATGTTTATTACTTCAATTGCGTTACCTACAATAATGGCCATCTGTGGTTTTTTTGTCCTCATGTGGCATGGTGGGGCTTTTGTTTCAAATCTTTGGTTGGCAACTTGGCATTGGCAGTTTATTAAAGTACCTAGTTTATCAGTATCTATGTGTCAGTATCAAGTTTCCATAGGAGGAGTTTACTTTCAATTTGTGCTTATTAACTGCATGACAATGGTTTAACGCTGACTGGTGTGTTCTGTTTTTTTAGATGATTTAGAAAAGGCTAAGAAAAAGTTAAAATTATCAGAGGTAACATCAGATGTACAAACTGATACTGAGAACGAAGCAGTAAGGCCTAAACGCAGAGCTGTGAGGACGAGTCGATACATTTCCAGTGATGATGATGATAATCCACCACCCTTAAAAAAGCATTTTGCAAAACGTAAGTGTAATGCTAACTATATACATTTGAATCTTTATACTGTCTGCTTATGACCTTACTCACACAATATCTTCTGCCAGTATTAAGTTTTTTTGTTACATTACAGGTATTGAGAATGAACAAACAGTTACTGTACAGTCACCATCTATATTACA
Source organism: Xestia c-nigrum (assembly GCA_916618015.1). Taxonomy (NCBI): domain Eukaryota; kingdom Metazoa; phylum Arthropoda; class Insecta; order Lepidoptera; family Noctuidae; genus Xestia; species Xestia c-nigrum. The sequence goes on along the minus strand of OU745258.1, from coordinate 6,487,073 downwards.
CCAAAGCGTTGAAACAAGAAGCGATGATTTAAATCTAAGTGACTCAGATTCAGTTATCCATAATACCTGTGCATTTGGAACTTTTGGAAGTCTTACAAACAAAAACACAGGTAAAAAGCTGACACCAACATCACAGCTTAGATTCTGTTGCTTTTCAGCTTGCTGATTGTCCAATACAGCCATTATCTACAGCATGGGCGGACAATCAGCAAGCAGAAAAGGTACCTAGCTAAGAACAGGATCAAAACTGTAACATAATATTATTGCCAGCCTAACCACCCTGTAAGAAAGTTGTTTGTAATAGATAGAGTTAACTAGCTTCTACCAGAGGCTTTGTCCACATAGTATAAGTAGCCTTTATCCTTATTATATAAACTAAATCCATGCCATCAAGATCCGTTCAACCGTTTAGTCATGATGAAGTAACAAAGAGATAGGTAGTTACTTTCACTTTTGAACTCTCAACTAAAAAGAGTATTGTTATAAGTTTGAGGCTATAGTTTGTCTATCAGTTTGTCTATAGCATCATAAGTAATGCCAAATTAATTTGTCTATTCTGCTCTCTTTAAGGTTTTGAAGAAAAAGTGCTTGGAGTACTAGCAAGCATTAAAGCACAAAATGAGCAAATAATTTTGCTTCTAAAGAAAGACCCCACTCAAGATGCCGCACCACCACTGAAACCTAATATCAAGTTACCTATAGAAACCTCTGAAGACATATCAGAAATTGAAACTTTTCTTCAAGATGAAGACAATTCAAAACTTCTAGTACTTAAAACATTTTTTTACATATTCATTCAAGCCAGACTTACCAACATAAATGTTCAAGAGTTCCATTCCAGTTTCTTACCATCTTAATCCCGACATTTGGCATTTGCTCCAACAGTGGACACATACAATAGGCTACTTATTAATTAATTATGAGATGAATTTCATAAGATTTTTTTTTTTCAGATTCGATACCTAAGCTCCCTAGGAGGACGAGATGTTGCAACAAAAGTGTACAGAGTGTTAAAGCATATAATGATCGACAGGCTTGCTTCACAATTTAACTTCTATGGCAAGCGATCAACAAAAAAACCGTTTTGCAATATGAAGCTCAAATCTGTGATAATAGGTATAGTAACTTCATATTATAATATAGGTACACTAATATTATTGTAATGAAATGTGTGAAATCTTTTAGAATTGAAACAAAAATAATTTTATTTTCAGAGAGCATCAAATGGTCATCACCGGGATCAAATGATAAAGACATAGAAGACTGCATTAAAGTTTGGTTAAAACATGCACCAGAACGGCTGAAAAGGCACAGCAATAAGTGAAAAATTAGGTATACATAATTATTAATTACCTATATTGTTTTCTTTGTGGTAATATTGACCTTGTTCAATAATACAACAAACAATGTAACATCTGTGTAATTTCATTGCAAAAAAGCAAGCTCAAGATACTAAGTTGCCACTTTCATTAATTACATTAATATATTAGACAGTAAAATTTAAATTAGCATTTGAATTAATATCAAAATAATTTTTCATCCCCCCATCTCAGAAAGAGTATTTTTGCTCTTCGATATCTGAGTGCAAAAGCCGATTTTATCGTCTTGAGGGTAAAGTAAATTTGAATTTAGAACATCGTGTGCACTAAGCATATGAATTCAAAACATCATTAAACCTATTTACTTCTACCTGTATGGTGCCGAATTTATCATACATTTTTTTTTAATTTGTAGAACTCAGACTCAGAACCTTCTTGGTGTACTTTTTTAAAATGTTTTGCGCGCGCCATTTTCTTTTCACGTCATATTGTTAACACCTGTTAAAAAAACAAGGAATCCAACTTGAAAACCTAAAATGACCACTCATTAGGTAGCGACAAGGAAGTTTATTTGATGCCAACAGAATTAACTGAATTTGTTAATAAAGCGCAATTTTTTTTTGCGTTTATTCATTTCCTCGCTGAGGTGGGATGAAAAGTTACGTGTTGCACTCGAGTGCAAAGATTTTTCACCTCGTGTTCTCTTGATTTTAATTGAGAAAATTGAGCATGTGGTTAAAAAACCACTTTGCACTCTTATATAACAAATAACTGTTAATTTCAGAAGTAAAACTGCATGCACGAAGGCGGCTAAGGGGCAATGAGTGAAAAAAATACAAAAATTCCTTACAAACATAAGGTAGATGTTGGTCATCGGCAGATGCAAAGACGGACAAGGGCCATAAAACTTGAGATTTTAAAGGAAATACAGGTGACTGCGGGCGCTAGGAACAATCAGAGTAATAATGATTTAGAAATAGTTCCTCATAATTATTATTGTAACAATCATAACATATGTTCAAACAACAATGTTAATTTATTTTCTAATTGCACTAATGTCAATCACGACTTACAGGAGCAAACTAGTGCTGTGCAATCAGATCTATGCTCAGATACATCAGCTAGAAACATTAGAATTAATCTCAGTAATGCTCAGAGACCTGTTACACAATGTTATGATGTACAAAGTGTTCAGCTATTTGTGCCACTTGAAGAGAGTGATGTACAGCAGTGTTCTGAAAGTCCATCTTCCACTGATCTTAAGAATTTAGAAAACAAAGATTTACCTTTCCGACTACGACAATGGGGTGTTCATCATAGTATTTCACAAACAGCAACAGATAGCCTTTTAAAGATCCTTGCACCAATATGCCCTGAATTACCAAGCAGTAGTCGTACATTGTTTAAAACTCCTTTACAAATAGAGATAAAAAGCTTAGACTCAGGAGAAATAGTTTATTTCGGTTTACAAAATCAATTAGAAAATATTTTAACACATTGTGATCTATCGTTTATAGACCATAATAATGAAATTGTAATGTCATTTAATGTGGATGGTCTTCCTCTCTTTAAAAGTAAAAATTCACAATTATGGCCCATTTTAGGGCTAGTTAAAAATTATTGCAATGCTAAGCCTTTTGTTATTGCCCTGTATTATGGAAACACGAAACCTTCGCCTTTAGACATGTATCTTAAAGACTTTGTGGATGAACTTTCGCAATTACTTCAAGCAGGATTTTTCTTCAAAAGTAAACATTATACAATTAAAGTACACAGTTTTATTTGTGATGCACCTGCAAGGGCAATGGTCAAATGTACCAAATCCCATGGTGGGTATTCCGCTTGCGACAAATGTTTTGAAGTAGGTGAATATGTTCAAGGGCGCGTAGTATACAAAAGTGTCACAGCTACCCGCAGAACTGATTTACAATTTCGTGAACAAACAGATGAAGATCATCACATTGGTGAATCTCCCTTATTAAGGCTTCAAATTGATTTAGTTTCAGTATTTCCAATTGACTATATGCATGCTGTTTGCTTAGGAGTTATGAGAAAGCTGTTGAATGCTTGGGTAGGCGGTGATTTGAAAGTTCGTTTACAAAGTCGATTAGTGAATAGCATATCTGATAGGCTTGTATGTCAAAAGTATATGCCAATGGAATTTAATCGTCGACCTCGTGCTTTAATCGACTTGGCTCGTTGGAAAGCAACCGAGTTCACTATGTTTTTGTTATACCTTGGTCCCATTGTCTTAAAAGACATTTTATGTACTTACTCCACTGTACAAAAATTTCCTTTTACTTCATTGCGGTATAAATATATTACTTATGTTCACAAAAACATACTACAAAGTTGGGTTATGATTTTGCTAGTGAAATTTTGGTAATGTTTATCAAACATTCCGAGAAGGTTTATGGATCAACTTTTCTCATTTACAATGTTCATGTTTTATGTCATTTAAGTGATGATGCTAAAATGCATGGGGTTCTAGATAACTTTTCAGCATTCCCTTTTGAGAATTATCTAAAGTCACTCAAAGGCTTAGTTAGGTCACCTAACAAGCCTTTACAACAAATATACAGGCGTTTAAAAGAAATTGATTCCGCACCTGAACACAGTAATAAATATTGTAAAAAAGAAAATTTGCTTTATTATGAAAATAGTTCAGGGCCTGTCCCAACTAACAACGACTATAATTATAATACTTTTATGAAACTTCTCTGTAAAGATTTTGCTATTTATGTACACTCACGACGTGTAGCAGATTGTTACTGTTACAGTAATAAAAACAAAGTAATCCAAGTTCACAATGTGCTAGAACGTTGTCATGACAAAAAAGTATACCTATATGGAAAAGAATTTAATACTTACTCTTGTTATTATGATTATCCTTTTGAGTCTTCAATACTAAATATTTTTGAGGTAAATGACATTTCTGAAGACTACAAAATGATTGCTGTAAGCGATATAATAGCCAAATGTGTTTTAATTCAAGACTCAAATAATAAAAGTATATGTTTTCCGTTGCTCCATTCAGAGGCGACATAGAATAATAATTTTATTAGAAATGTATATAACATAGATGTACCTCTACTATGCACACTCATTTGAAAATTCTAATAAATTGTTAATTGTCAAAAAAAATGGTATCATTTACATAATTAATGAACATGATAGTGTTATGTTTTCTCTACTCATTGTGCCAACCGTACCTAGAACAAGCGCTCATTTCTGAAGCAGTATTTGTTGGTTCAATTTCTGGAGTTAGCATAACACTGTCACTTTTAAGACCCCCGGTACGCACACGGCATGTACCGTCTTTTATAGGTTTTTATAAAGTCGTAAACAGGTCATACTTTAGTTTAGAAGACGTCATCTGGACGTCGCATCTAGGTAAGTTTTTGGTCCCTCCTTGGTACCAAATTGGTCGTCCATACGTCCTGAAGAAGTCATCTGGACGTCGCATCTAGGTAATTTTTTGGTCCCTCCTTGGTACCAAATTGGTCGTCCATACGTCCTGAAGAAGTCATCAGGACGTCGCATCTAGGTAATTTTTTGGTCCCTCTGGTACCAAATTGGTCGTCCATACGTCCTGAAGACGTCATCTGGACGTCGCATGACGGTTATTTTTTGGTCCCTCCTTGGTACCAAATTGGTCGTCCATACGTCATATCATTAGTCCCACCGACGTAAGTGGGAGACGACCACACGACGTCAAAATATGACGTCGTGTGCCCGTGACATTTTAACGTCACTACGAGGGCTCTCAGACGCCATCCTAGGACGTCTGTTACGTCAGTGACCGACCTTGATGTTACGTTTTAATGACGGAAAATTCCTACCTGGGATACGTTGTAATAGTTACTGTAAGATATACTGTACAATTGTTTGTTTTCCCTAAATAAATAAATAAATCGTGTATTGACTGGCACCAAGATATATCTCTAAGGAAAACCGTAGCGGCTATGACGTCACACAAGAGATTCTTCTTTAAAAGTGAGAGACCTGAAAAATCTAGATCTACACTAATATTATATAAAGAGGAAAAAAATGTAATATTCTGCGTATATTTGTAATGAATAAACTCAAAAACTGCTGTACCGATTTCAAAAAACTTTTACCAATGGAAAGCTGCATTCCCCCTGAGTAAAATAGTGAAACGGGTGTGCCTGTGCAATAATACTTTCTTCTTGTATATTTATAATGGTTATTTATTTTAAAGTAATAAAAAATAAAAAAATAAATAAATATCGCCGGACATTAACACACAGCGCCACCTAGTGCCACACTAAGCAAAGCTTGTGTCGTGGACACTAGATAGTTGGTATACTACATATATACTTTTTGTTTGTTAATACATACTTATTATACATATAAATATCCATGACTCGGAAACAAATGCCCGTGCTCATCACACAAACATACACACAAAACTAATTAATAAAGTAGTACTAAGTTATAAAATCATCGACAGAGTTTGTCACTTTAACAGCTCAATCTTTGTCAAAAATGTATGGTTTCCCGCCATTCACTGTCATTCGCTCGCTTTGACAACTTTGGCTCCAAATGGCGATGGCTTGGCAAAAATGTAACAGGTCAATAGTGAGGTAGAGGTGTACCCTACGCCCAGTACCAACACCCACATGTCGCCATATCTTTAACCTTTTGACCGCCACAGTCGTGTATAGACGACCAACCAAAATGTGCCTTGCACGCCACGGTCGTGCCTGCGTGACCGTAATTTAAACGTTAATAAATGCCATGAAACAGCATTGTTTTGTTTATTTCCCGTATTAATTATGTACCTTGACTCTTCTTAATTTATTTGCAGTGAATTGCTTTCGTTAAATTTTATCTTCAGTAACGTAAAATGACAAAAAAGAAAACCAGTCATAAAGTTCGAAAAACACACTGTCCTCAACGCCCAGTCACCATAACAGGACACGTAGTGAAGTAGGTAGCAGTCAATATAACAAGAATATCGACCTCAACGGCAACCTACGTTATATTTAATTTACTCTGATTCTGCACTACTAAATAAATAAAACATTTGCTATTGAAATTGTATGTTTCCGAAATCATTTGTTTTTATAAACTATGCGCTCTATAAAAGTCGAGTGTTAGTTGATTATCGATTAATTGTAATGACTGTAATGCCCATAATATCTCTATCACACTGTTGCATTGTCTGTGCCGGGGACGCCACAGTCGTCTATAATTGACAGTACCATGACGTCAAACGCGGTTTTTTTTTAAATAGAGTAGTTTCTTTACTGTTAATACATTTTAATATTAATGTATGCGGTAATCCATTATTAACCTTTTATTTAATCGCTTAGGCTGACAAACATTTTCGGGTCCATAACGATTTCGTCAGGGTCGTATATTTACGACCAAAATGCCACAGTTCGTTTAATATACCTACCTACTTTTTTATTTCATTACCTACATAATGATGTCTTACAGCATTTCCCTCTTATAACACTAACCGGAAAATTTCAGCGATGCAAAATATGAGCAGCACAAAATATAAAAGGTCTGACATAAGACGTGTCAGACCTTTTATATTTTGTGGCAAAAATGCAAACCTTGTCTGTGCTTAGATCCATATTTTTGCGTTTAGTCTATTATGTCTATGGTCTGTTAGACGTTGTCTTGTCGACATCCGACAAAATACTTGCATACATAAGAACGACGACAGTAATGAGCACAGAGTACTTTATATATTGACGAGTATTAGTGGTAGTTGGTGGCACGACGAATGTAAAATAAGGTAAACATTTTATAATTTTTAAGATCAAATGTGGTCCAAAATTACGAGGTCTCTGAAACGTATTGCATCTAATGTATTATGTAAGTGGTGATATTATTATAATCACAAAAACTCGTGTTTGATTTATCGTTTAGGGAAGTTTAAAGAAAGCCGGTTAAAACAAAATAATAATTATTATTTCGATATTATTGATCAGTATCGGCTGCGCACCTCTAGTGCAGAGGCGAGAAAATTAAAAAAAAGTCGTGCCAGCTACGCCACTGTCATCTTCGGGTGACAAGAAAGTATGTCATGATAGAACATAGTGCTGTAATGGTATTGAGTTGGTTTTATCGATTGTTGTTCTGAATGGTGGATTTAACGCCGAAACTGTGACACATATCTATCATTATTATATCTGTCTTAAAGGACAAAGCGGGATCAAATAAAACTCCTGTATTATATTGTTCCGGTATAGACCTTTTATTAAAAACATTCAAAAAAAAATAGTAAAATAAATAGTTAGTGCTCTATCGATATAATTTCGGAATCACTACTATTTTGTAGGTATTAAAGGATGAATTCATAGCTTGGCGCGGAGGGCATGCTTTTTCGTTTTTGACGTGGCGTTCAAAGGTTAAGTCCCATTTAATAGGGGCCGTACCTATTGCTATCAATCAGGCACAAACTCCGTGTTGCTTCTGAGAAACCTGGCCTGATTTCAAAACCTAACAACTCTTTGCCAAGTCTAGGAAACGAATCCAGGACTCATCAAGGTAGTTATAAAATAATAGAAAACTGATGAATTCTTACCAAAAACAGTAGCCTTTCCTGCAGGTCCTACACACCCTCTTTCATCTACCAATTGCACTATAGCTGATAGGGGCTGTTCTAGCCGTATCGGTAGGAGGTGCCATTGGAGGATGTCCCCCTCGAAGACCAGACCACTGACCTGGACTGGAAATTGCAGCTTGCTGAATATTAGGGTCGGTGTCCCCAGTTGCTTGTAGAGGCTATGGAAGAAAAGACGGCAATGGAGAGTTTTCAAGATGGTTCCGAAAAGATTTTTAGACCTTCCTGCTTATCAAATTTCAACAGTGTAGTGCCGACAGTCTCGGACTACAATGGCTGTGACACACGGACGGGCAAACAGACGGACAGGAAGAATCTATAAAAGTTCCGTTTTCGTCCATAAAAGCAGGAAATAACTTATTTTTTAGTGACCAGTGGGGTTGACTGGAAAAAAGACGGAGCTAGACGTACCTACTGTTTAGCTCCATTTCATTCGCACTCTGAAATTAGCACTAGTAAATGTGTAAAATAACTACTTTCGGTGTCGGTAGCAAAAAAATTAATGAAACAAACTTAGTCACCGACTTCAGATAGTTTAGTTACTTATGATTTTTGTAGTGTTTTTTAGAAATCGGTTTTATTTTTGCAAAATGTTTTTGTTTTCGTCACAAGTTGCTTTACTTTAGGCTGAGGAAGCGCATGATTTTTAGCGTTTGACGGCTGTTATAATACAAAATACTAATTTTATTTGAAAACTAGCCTTGCCCGCTTATTATTACTATATCCTGTATTCATTTTTACACATTTTGTTTTCCATTTTTAAATATTAAGTTTAAAAATATAAAAAAAAAACATTTAAAAAAAATATCGGTATCGAGAACAGGGTCCAAGCTACCAGCGGCAGGGCTCCAAAGAGAGGAACCTCCTGACAATACGAGCCGTGTCCAGGAGTACCGCTCTCTGAATCAAGCCTATATTGTCCCACTACAGGGCGAAGGCCTCCCTTCCCTCCCTCCACATTTCGCGATCTTGTGCGATTGTAGGCCAATCCTTTGCGAAAGAGTCTAGCTCATCCCGCCATCTCCTTCTGGGCCTGCCGCGTTGTCGTTTCCTGTTATTTGGTATCCACTGAGTGGTAATTTTTGCCCACTGCTCCTCCGACATGTGGCAGATGTGACCAGCCCAGTTCCACTTCAGCCTAGCAGCTGTCATGCCAAAATCAGCTATTTGGGCTTTGGAGCGAAGTATAGAGTTTCTGACGCGGTCTGTTAGTTTGAGACCTAGTATGCTTCGCTCCATAGCTCGTTGGCAGACCCAAGTGCGGACTTTTGACGGTTTGTAAGTGACCACGTCTGCGCTCCATAGGTGAGGGTGGGGAGAATGCACATGTCCAAGAGCGTTCGCTTAAGTGCGAGAAGGACAGATCCCTTCATAAGATGTTTCATCGACTCTTCCAGGCGTTCTCGGTGCGTCGAGCAACTTCTTTATCTTGTCTTGCCTGGATAGAGACTATCTGGCCGAGGTATATGTACTCATGGACATATTCAATCACCACACCCCCAACCTCTGTTGTACGCCTATGTGTTACGCTCTGTGCTATTCGTCATGAGTTTTGTTTTAATATTCATTGAAAGTCCGACTTGGAGACTAGCGTGGCTCAGTTGATCGAGCATTAGCCCTAGCTCTAGATTAGTAAACCTCTTTCCGACGACGACAATACCCTTGTCCTGCCAGTGTGGGTTTATCTCTTGAAAAACCTCTTCCAGCGTAGCTGTGAAGAGTTTGGGAGATAGTGGATCGCCTTGCTTGACTCCTCTCTGAATGGGAAAAGTTGGCCCGGCGGTGGTAGAGAGGCGTACGGCTGCTGTGCTGTTCTGATATATTTTTTTCAACAGCTGTGTGTATGTAGGTTCTATGTTTTGTTTGCCGAGTGCAGAAAATATTGCGGCATGTGTTAAGCTGTGAAAAGCTTTTGAGTAATCTACGAATGCAAGGTATAACAGTAGATTGAATTCCTGGTGTATTTCAATTATCTGGTTTAAAGACTAGGTGGTCAGCAGTCGAAAGGCCGCTTGGAGTTCGGTAATTGTCCTACGAGATTGTTCTACCGGATTGTTCTACCGGGATAAAGAAATCCAATCCAGGCTATAATCTTTATGTATGCCGATCAGTTGTTTTTGTGCGAATGAGTGACAAACATACATCCCTCTCGCATTTCTACTAAGTATTAGTTTTAATTATTATACGACAAGTACTAACGAAACGATATAGTTTTGCTTGCGCAGCTTAGGAGGTAGCCTCTGTGGATGGCTCGGTGTGGGCAGAGTCCAGCTTACGTTGGAATACAATGTGTTATTAAAGGTGAATTTTTTCGCGGATACCACCGGTACGGGAAGGCGGGGGGAGTGTGCGCAGGAGCATACCCCTGCCTCACATTCTGGAACAAAAACGCTTGTTAGAAAGAAAGAATACAACAATCCAGTCTCTTCTTCATCGATTTTTAATGCTAAGGATCGCGACCGCGACATATGTAAGTGCCTATATGGATTACTAGCGGACATCACGCGGTTTCAACCGCATAGTTCCTATTCTCGTGGGAATACGAGGATATAATATAACCTATTATAAAACTAAAGAAGACGGGTATTTATCGCGAATTTACCTTTAATTTAATCCCGACGTTTCGACCGGATTGCACCAGCCTATGTTACACGCTAATAATGTAGCTATCCATTGCTGAAAGAATTTTTCAAATCGGTCCTGAAGTTTTTAAGTTTATTCGTTACATACATAAATATAAATCTTTCCTCTTTATATTATATTAGTATAGACGACACGTCTCCAAGCCGTGCGGTCTCCTGCTATTTGGAACGCTTGGTTAAGGCTGCCTTCAACAGCTTTCTTGATCAGTGAACGTAGCATCATCAGCCTATAACATTCCCACTTGTCGGACACAGGCCTCATCCTTGTCAGAGGACCGTATTTCACCAAGCGGGTTGAGAAGTTCTCGCATGTATGAATTTACTGAAGTGAAACTGCTAATGCGGCTTCCAACAAGGTATGAAGGCCCCACCCATGCCCCCCTTTCCTATTTTCATTTCCTCATTACGAAGTTTCACTTTTTCCGCGTGGAGGAACTCCACGCACTAATTTTATTTTTTAGGTTCTAAGACATCCGTGTCCTGTGATATTTTCCTTTACCGTTCTGGGAGAAGTACGGTAGTGATGATGTACATTATACAGAAGTTATGTTCCTGCTCAGGTTTACAAGAACTGTAAAACTTCGTCACGCATAATGCACAACATCATGCGGGGCGGTGACCGTTTTTCGTGAATATGACGTTTTTGCCCCCAACTAGTTCTACTTGTATGTTATTTCTATGGCAGCGTGTACCAGAATGATGTGGTTATATACATATTTATGTGCGTAATTCGAACGGAACTGTTGATTCACAATTTCCATGGAACCAGCATCGATAACGCGAAAATATTATTAATTTTACATTTTGGTCGAGCAGTTATGGAAGTTTTGAATATGACTTCTGATTACTTTTTCGGGATTACGATAACAAAGATAAATAATGAAATAAATAAACGCCTTTCTAGTCAAAACATGTTGTTTTTTTTTGTTTTTAATCGTTCTAACTGATTGTAAACTCATGTAAGCTTAACTTATCTTATGAAGAAAGTTCTGAGACACACCATAAAATAAGTCTCAATTATCTGGAACACGGTGTTCTTGCAGTAACAATACAAACTTACCACCAAGCTCCTTGGTTAGATTAACAGAGGTTATTCCGTCCCAGGGATCAGCTGTTAGTGTGACCAAGTACGCGCATCCAGGACGAATACTGCACGACCCATGTACGGTGTTCCAGGTCGGAGGAAGTAAAACCCACGTCGCATTCTGTGGGTTATAGAACAGTTTTGGAAGGATAGACCGAACGGCATATACGGCAGAGATCTAGTCAACCTACCGATTACGCACATTCAGAAAGTTGCAACCTCGTAAATATCTGTAAAATATTTACATGTTAAATGATAAATGATATTTATTTTGCAAATTGGTTTTCACAAACACTTTTACACGTCCTTATTTTTTAAACTAGATGGGGCCGGTGTTTCGTACCTGACTACTCTGAGAAGAAACAGCCGAAACAAAGTCAGAGGTCATAGTCTCTTTTAAAGTCCAGACAATCTTGTTCAACTTACATGAGAACTATGCAGATTAGTGTCTGAGATGGTCTTTTGAAGAAAGAACCATACAGATTTGAGTGGACCTGTCCAGTCAGTGCAAGCATTTGTCAGTTATCGTGTAGCTCGACTTTTAACTCAAGGAGCTCAACGAAACGACGAACAATACGAAAGAAAGGACATTTGGGTAGGTCGCTTAAATAGTACTCAAACTGCCAGACAGTCGTGGGAAAAAAACAACAAAAAGTGACTCACAAGGTCCTCACATTCACAATTATTAAATAAAATAAATAATAATTTACAAAAACGAATGTCAATAAAAATACGAAATGTCAAATACAACACATAAAATAAACAAAAATAAAGTAAAAAATAATAAAATACTGAACTAAGTACTCATGTCAAATCATTAAATGTCATGACAGTCACAAGTAAATATTCATGTCAAATAAACACACACATAAAAAATAAAAAATAAGTAAAGACAAAAAAAAAATGTTACAATTAATTGTTATAATTAATTTCCCAATACTACTGTATGGAAATAAAAAATATGTCTAAATCATCATCATCTGCTTAGCCATTACCCAACTATGTTGGGGTCGGCTTCCAGTCTAACTGGATGCAGCTGAATACCAGTATTTTACATGGAGCGACTGCCTATCTGACCTCCACAACCCAGTTAATACTGGGAAATACGATACCACTTGGTAAGACTGGTGTCAGACTTTTGGGGCCACTGACTACTTGTAACGACAGTCATAGATTTACAAGTGACAGCTGGTTGTTCAATGTTTTAGAAGTCACGCGATAATTTGCGCCAATTTGAATACCTGGAAGTGTTTCACAAATAAATTGACACAAACGGCGCGAGGGTCGAAGATTCGCTTTCGTTTATTTAATCGCTGATTTTGATGAACCTTACCTCTATCTACAAAGAAAAAATCCGACGAAATGATAAATAACGGACCTTACGCCGTTGGGGTTGAAACTCTAGGACCGTGGGGTCCGAGTGCTCACAGCCTTTTTAAAGAAATTTCTAAACGCTTAATTGACACTTCCCGTGACCCTAGGGCTGGCTTGGCCAAAGGCTTAACATTGCCATACAGCGCGGTAACGCCGCCTTTACCAGTTGACAGCGTTGAGGAGGAGTTTTTTGACGCCTTTTTTTAAGTTTCAAGTTTAAGTTAGTTTAGTTTATTTTAATTTATAATTGTATGTAGCATTACCCTAAAAAAGGTTTTTCCTTACGCCTTTATAATTTCTATTCTCGAGATAATTAATCAAACGGTATGCTGCTGACTCACCTTTGGAATGTCGGGTTGATAGCATACTAGTGACTCGCAGTCGCTAGTCTCAGTCACACTCTTCACCTCTACAGAATATCCTGTCGCATAGTTTCCTGTAACAGAGAAAAACTACATGTAGGTACGGTCGAAAAAGCTATTTGGTTTACAATTTACAATGTAATTTGTGGGTTCCGTTAAACTGTATACCAAATAACTTGATCGACCGTACATGTACAATGGTGTCCCCGCCATTTACGAAAAACGTAAGTATCAAAGGGGCCTAGACAACTGGATAGCCTCTCGGTAACATATTTAAGAGTCTACCTACGACCTTGAGCGAGTGGGAGGAGTTTAGCAATAGCGTCTACCCGTGCGTGAGAGAAGTGAGGAGTTAAAAGTAAAAGTACGGAAGAAACAACACAATGAAACTTTAAAAACACTAACCAAACTTCGACAATGAAAATTTAAAAAAAAAATCTTTTCAAAATGTTGTAACTTTGACGCTCAATATCTGTATGTACGAGTAGGTTAGGTATGGTGTGGATTAAAAAAATCGATCGGAATGAAGAAGAAAACAAGTGCTTTTCGGCTTCGTTATGAGGTGTTTTACACCCTTTATTTTTCAAACGAAATTAAAATTAGATTTAATTGGATCGCATATCGGACTTCAATATCGTATTCGTATATCGGACGGCCAAAAATATTTTTTTTTTCAGAATTTATCCGTGCCAAAAACGACTAAGGTCAATGTTATTGGCGTGAAGTGATTGGACCACAAAAAGACATTACCTTTATTTTAGATATTTCCTTAAATGACATGTAACTGCAAATGGTCTAGCAATCGCTAGAGGAAATGACATTGAAAAAGAAAAAAAAATCCTTGAAAAAGAAATCAGTATTTGAAGATGATGTCGTCTGCGTTTAACCAAAGGACATCTAGACTTTAAATGGGACTAAAACAAAAACAGAACTAAACTTTTAAATTGCACGTGGATTTCGACGTCATATCAAATCAGCTATCGACTGACCGTAATTGCCCGACCGAAACGTGGTCGCTCATAATGGGCCTTATCAAAAGACCTTAAGTCACCCAAAGGGCACTGGAGAGGGCTATGCTCGGAGTTTGCTTGCGTGATCGAATCAGAAATGAAGACATCCGCAACAGAACTAAGGTCACCAACGTAGCCCGAAGAATTGCCAAATTTAACTGGCAGTGAGTAGGGCACATTGCTCGCAGAACACGAAATGGCCGATGGGGCCGAAAAGTTCTGGAATGGCGACCGCGAACCGGAAGACGTTACGTTGGAAAACCTCCCACTTGGTGGACCGATGACCTGGTAGAGGTTGCCGGAATCCGCTGGATGCTAGTCGCATGGGACCGGTCAATGTGGCAACGATATGGGAAGGCCTATGTTCAGCAGTAGAAGTCTTTAGACTGAAATGATGATGATGATATACAGGGTGAATTTTAATTAATGCGACAAAATGAAATTGGAGCTTCAGTTACAGTACCTAACATAGTAATTATAAACTGTTTTTTCTACAATCTTAATCGTTAAAAAAAATTACGCGTTTATTTTTTTCAGAAGGTCCATTGATGTTATTATCTTTATTTAAGTGCGAATTATCGGTATTCCAGTAATATGCAAAATAAATAAGAAAAATTAAGACAAAAGTAGGTAAATGACCGCTATACTGAGCACTGCGATGAGTCGGACGAGATTTTTTGATACTTTTATTATTTTAACGGTTTTCGTAACACTGATAAATTATTTTTTAATTTTACATTTGATATTTTATACATTTTCTTGACAACACGTATTATTGTATATTTAAATTTGTCGCATCTATTCAATTTCACCCTGTATTGCTTAAAAATGAATTTTTGGCATGCCATCACCACAGAACATTACACCCGTGTTTAAGGCCAGGTCGCTAGTTCTCCGTATAAAATTAAAAGCCTTACCCGAGGACGGGACCCATGACACGTTAAGCTGGAGTTTACGGTCGGAATGCTGTAGGGGAAGAGCGACGACAGTCAGATTACTCGGTAGATCTGCAGGCTTCACGTTGACACCTGCCTGTAACAAATGGGGCCATACTAGAAAAGGATAGTAGAGAAAGACATAAATAGTACGGTCGAACAGGTTTACAGTTTAAAACACAAATTACATTGTAAAATGTAAACCAAATAGCTTGTTCGTACATTACTGCAGCGGCCAGCAACAGAGGCATTGATTTCGTCTCGGCACACATACCTACGAGCTATGTAAGTAATTAATTTGTATTACATTAAATACAGCCGTCACAGAAGGCTCTGTATTCCGTAAAATCTACCACAGTCTGTTATTAGTTTGTAAAGACGTGGAAATTGGTGTGGGTTACATGCTTGTGTTCTTGAGTTTTTAAGGATTTTATGTATTTTTTGTAAAATAGATAGTTGGATAGATAGATCAAATTAGTGCACTCAAAAGACATAGCACAACACCCCGAAGTAAAATTAAATGAAACAGTTCAGTTAACAAAAAAAAAATGTCAAATTTACAAAATAGGCATAGTAACACCGTGGCATACTTCAAATAAAAAATCTTTGCTCTCGAGGGCGACACGAGGTAACTTTTCATCCCACCTCAGCGAGAAAATGACTAAACGCAAAAAAAAATCGTCAAATAAACTTCCTCGTTGCTAGATACCTAATGAGTGATAATTTTAGGTTTTTCACTTGTAGTTGTAATTTCCGAGATTTCGTAATGAGTAAAAAGTTGCTTTTTAACCGCGTCCTCATTTTGATGACCGAGCAAACGAAAGATTCTAAAATTGAGTCACGAGCGCAGCGAGTGATTCAAAACTTAGCATCTTGAGCGTTAGCGAGGGAATCAAAAGAGCACGAGGTGAAACATCTTTGCACTCGAGTGCAACACGTAACTTTTCATCCCACCTCAGCGAGGAAATGACTTAACGCAAAAAAAAAAAATCGCCAAATAAACTTCCTCGTCGCTAGATAATGAGTGGTAATTTTAGGTTTTTTACTTGTAGTTGTAGTTTCCGAGATTTCATGATGAGTGGTCAGTCACTGAGAGAACTTCTCCTTTATATGTATATATAGATTTCATATATGTATAGTGCTTATTCAACATTTAATAATCTTATTATACTAACATTGTAGTTGTGAGGGTGTGAATAAGAATATCTAAACGTTTGGCATTACTAAATTTTATTTACAGTACTTATATAAATATAGGTTAATATCATGAGAAGGTATTATAATAAATTATAGTTACTGGCCATCTAAATTAATTAATTACTTTAAATTATTTAATTAATTACACAATGCAATCATCAAGTACCCCCTTGTTCACAGGTTTGTGACCACACGCTATAGATTTACAAATTGTCTCGGAAAGAATTGGTACCACAGTCAGTTATATGCGACGTGTTCGAAACAGTGATACCCAGTTTTTTCTGCGATTCGATAAGAGACTGCCGCAGTCGAACTCTGAAGGTACCAAGACATTTAAGATTTCTTATCCGCGGGGGAATATTGCTCCAGCATTTAGAGGCGGCGTATCTAAAACTTCCTCTGGATCGCTAGCAGAAGTTCTCTTCTACTAATGATCCAGAGGAAGTTTTTGCCTAAAGAAAAACAGAAAATCGTATGTTATGTTGCTTGCAACATAATTTTTGTTGTAATCGTTATTTTTTCTTTGAAAACCATAAATGAATATTGTACAATGTATAAACATTCGAAACTTACTTTATCCCAGTCCATTCCCGAAGTCGGATCCCGTTGGGCCCACGATTGAACACAACACAACACTAACACAGACACAATTCGCACGCACATTTTCTCACTAAATCACACTCACACTGCACTTAAATGAGTTCACTCACATGTAGTCACACACGATACTTATTTTTGTTTAAAAAAACCAATTCAAAATCGAACTGTGTATTTCAAGCTATGTGTATGTTCGTGCACATGCATGTAACAAAATGGTGCGAATATTTTCATGATTGAGTTGTTTGTTACAGTCCAATCTGATGATAATGTCAAAACTAAACCAATCTATCATGGCTGAACTGATAAATATGGATAAGATATAAGTTGGTGTTACAACCTGTTTTTCCCCTAAGAGGTTTCTAATTTGATATAGGTTTTTTTGTAAGTACGACACTTACGTCACGTCCTGCCTGTGTGAGAACTGTGAGTACAATAGACACTTTTTCTTTCTTTCTTTTCCTAAAACAATAATGAAAGTCGGTCGCCCAGTAGTAATAAATAACGCGTTGTCAAGGTGACGCTGGGAAACAGAGTGAGCTTAATACTATTATCTAAAACCAATAACATTGGAAGCTCGTTGAGATGAGTAGGTGGGCAGGGGCACAGAATTCTTGAAAAAGTTCTAGTCTGGAGGTGGGATGACTTACCGACCAGTCAAATCTCCCCGATCGCTTGTAAACTGCTTATTGTCTGCACTTGGCCGTTGTAATTGAGTTAAAGATTCAAATCAAAATCAAAGCTTTTATTTCAAGTAGACCAATTACAGGCACTTTTGTATTGTCGGAACAAACATTTAAATTAAATGTAGCTGTACTGTGCCGTGTGCTGTGTGTATGTCGCAGTCGCGACTTTTTTTTTTTTTTGCGGCAACACTGGTTGAGTGACATGTCAAAATTTCGCTCCGTAATTTAAAATTAGATTTAATTAATTTTAAGTGTAAAAAACATGTATTATTGTAATTAAAATACTACTAAGTGCATAAATACCCAGGATTATTGTTTTCACGAAAAAATACGCTATAAAACATAGTGTTTGGTTGCCTACCTCAACCGGTAACCTACATCACGAACAGCTGATGTTCCAGTGGATCAATCTGGGGAGTATTATTGTTTCCTTTTAATATATAAATATCTCACATTAGTTAATTAATAGCTTTCAAATCATTATTCTGATAAATCTGGCACTCTTTTTGTAGTTGAACTTTGGTTCAGTGTCAGGTTAAATAAGTAGTTGTGTAGTTTGAAAGTAATATGTTAATTTTGTAAATATCTATCTATTTAATCAACTTAACACAAAACAATAGAGTACATTGCATATTTTTTATTAGTTTTTAGCATTTTTAGTCAGTAAGGTCCAATAATTTTTTGCCAACAGTTCTAGGTACCCACTTTATGAAAAAAGTAAAAGACATAAATCATTGTAACTTTAACTGAATTAAATCATGTTATTGAAGTATTTTGCATAAGACTCACAAGCCTACCTCAGTTACCAGTTTATTAATCACATATTCCACTCTTTTCTCATTTTCTCCTTTCATTTCTAGCTTTCCTAATTTTGTCCATTCAATTAGTTCTCACCATTCTTTGTACTTTTACTTTCAGTTCTATTCCCTGAAACCATGCCTGTGATGACCCGTAAGGCTACTACCCAGGAGTTGCAAACTAAGTTGAGAACGGCCCTTGATGAACTTAAGGATTCAAACAGCAAATGTCAGCAGCTGTTATTGGATAGAGAGGAACATGAGGTTGAAATCGAGAAAGTCGTTCACAAAAACACTAGCTTGAAACGGGAGCTAGTGAACCTGCACCAACAATACTTGGAGGTTGTTGATGAACGGGACAAACTGCGGGTGGTCACAGATGGTTTCAACAACTGCAGTAACTATTATGAGACGGCTTTATGTAAAGTTAGGGACTTAGAAGATGAACTGCTTCACGCTAACAATCAAATTGTTAAGTTTCAGAAAGAAAGAGAATGTTCTCAGGTTAGGGAAACAGATTACCTTTACAATCAATTGTTAAATTCAAATTGCAACCCACATTCTTTAACAACAATAGATCTTACTGAAGATTCTATTTTGAAATACACTAGTAGTACTTATAAAGTAAGCCAAAATAAAATAAAGAAATATGCAAAACTAAATAGAATTATTAAGAAATGTAATCAATTTAAAAAGCAACAAAAACATAGTTCCAAAAACATTAAACTAAGAAAAGAACGTGTTTTTCTTATAAACAAGTTAAGAAATTATCAAACCAAATTAGAGGACAGTAAGAAGTTTTATGAAATAGACACTCAAAACTTACAATCTGACATTCAACTACTAGAGCGTCAACTACAGTCATGTTATGCCAAGTATGTGAATTCTCAAAAACAAATTAAAGAACATATTCTCGCTGCAAATGAGTTAGTCAATAGTTGTAATAGTAATTCAGACTGTGTAGACATGATGACCTTCAACAACACTCAATGTACATCACAAAGGGAATCCAGCCCGGTCACTCTCTTGCCTGAGGTAACGGTGGACCCAGCTCGGTTGGGCAGTGTTCCGGACTGTATACCCATTCAAAATTCACTACACAATGTACAAGGGTCATCACCGGTAGGAAACACAGAAAGTAGTTCACCCCTGTGTTGTAGTACTCAATGTGGTTGCTCCATTATGTTTTCAGATAGTTTAGGAATAGGGTTAGGAAAATTAATTAGTAACAATCTGAGTAATTCTTTTCAAAATTATTGTACACCTCAGGCTTCCTACAACCAGATAATTTCATCCATTACTAGGAAGGAATTAGATCCTAATACTATTTTAACTATATTTGTTGGTAACAGTTTGAACATAAAAATTGATGATATCACTGACAATGTCACTCAACTGTTAAAGCTAAATTGTAAGAAAATAATTCTGTGTGCCTTTCCATACTTTCAGAAATTGTCAAGCAGGCAAAATCATTACATCCATAACCTGAACAATCGCATGTGTTTATTAGCTAGTCACTATAGTGACAGGTTGACATTTTTCGACACTAACAGTTTCGTTCAGAAACTGAAGTCAACTAGGAGTAATGCGTACTTGCCTATTAGTTTTAGACGTCGAATAGCTCGGCTATTAGCTTTTAGTATAAACTCAGACATATGTGGTATGTCGCAGTTTTCTGTAAATAGGTCTACTGAAATTAGTAATTATACTAATTGTAATTATACACATATTAATTTAGATTTAAACTAGTCAATAAGACAATAGAAGGTACGAGTGAAACTTTAGTTAAACTCGTCAACAACTTCGAGGTATCTTCTAGCTCTCGATCAATTAATTGTAAAAAAGGGGCTGAGCAGAATTCCTTAAAATTGTTTCACCAGAATATTCAGGGACTTTCTTCCAAACAATTAGAAATAGAACTATTTTTAGAAAAAACGAAGTTTGATATTATCTGTTTAACTGAACATTGGATGAAAGATTATGAAGTTATGCAATTAAATTATGAGAATTACAATGTGAGCAGTTGCTTTAACCGTAAACTTAAGATGCGTGGGGGTTCATTAATCTTAGTCAAAAATTGCATTAAATCTAAGTCTCGTAATGATATTGTCGATCTATCAGTTGAACATAGTATTGAATTATCTTGTGTTGAGCTAGATAAGCATGTAATAGTGTGCGTTTACAGACCCCCTAATTATCTAAACTACTCTATCTTTGAGTCCGTAATGGAAGATGCTTTAGCGAAACTTGTAAGTGGTAATAAAATAATAATAATCTGTGGGGACTTTAATGTTAATGTCTTAGAGAATAATGCAAACAGCTGTAGATTTTTAAGTCTCTTTAAATCTTTTAATTTGTCAAACGTTTTTTCAGAACCAACCCGAATTACTACAAATACTGCTACATGTATTGATAATGTTTTTTGTTGCTGCGACTACTTAGATAAATCTATCGTAAATTACCTTCCTTCAGATCACAGCGGGCAGACTGTTGCTTTCGCGTACAATAAACAATTACAAAGAATTCAGATTCAGACCAGACAAATAACACCCAGCAAGTTAGAAAAGTTTAATAATAATTTAATTAGCAAGCTAAATATACCAGCCCATATTAGAAACAATGTAAATGAATTGTATGAGGAATTCTTTTCGGTAGTGCACACTGAGTTCAATAACACTTTAAAAAAGAAAACCAAAACCATTGGCTCAAAGTTTATTTTTAGTGACTGGGCAACACAGGGTATTAGAAAAAGTAGGGAACGATTGTTTGAGCTGTACGGCCTTAAGCCTTACATCAACACAGAATCTTTTAATAAATATGTTGCTAATTACTCGAAAATTTTTAAAAACACCTGCAAGGTAGCCAAGTCCTTATTCATTAGCAATAAAATTAAATCAGCCGATAACAAAATAAAAACGGTTTGGAAAATTATCAACAGTGAAACAAACAGAAATATAAAACATAGTAATGACTTCACACTAGAGACTTCAGGTGGCCTTGTCAGCTCCAATAATGAAGTTGCTCAAGAATTTGTAAACTTCTTTACCAGTATCCCACTTAAAACTACTGAAACCTTAAATTCCTCTCCGGTGCTCTCTATTGATTTATTAAAAGCAAACGTTTCAGCCTGTCCAAATGAATTTAAATTTCAGCATATAAACCCCACGACAGTCATAAAAGCTTTTAAACAAATCAAGATCAAATTAACCGAAGACCTATGGGGTATGTCTATTAAAGCTTGTACCTCAATTATTGAAACTGTAGCACCGTATTTAGCCTCAATATTTAATTTGTGCGTGGATCAAGGAGTCTTCCCGGATCTAATGAAATTCAGTAAGGTAATACCGCTTTTTAAATCCGGGGACAGTAAAGACACCAATAACTATAGGCCAGTATCCGTGTTGCCTGTTTTCAGCAAGGTGTTTGAAAAGATAATGCTCAATCAAATGCTTTGCCATTTTAACACCAATAAAATATTACACGAACAACAGTATGGTTTCACCAAGGGACGTTGTACAACTGACGCCGGTGTTACTTTATTAAAACACATATTTACTGCGTGGGAAGAGGCACAAGATGCCATAGGAATCTTTTGTGACCTTTCGAAGGCATTTGATTGCGTAAATCACGAAACCCTGATCTTGAAACTTAAGCATTACGGTTTAGGTAAACTTGCGCTTAGTTTAGTAAAGTCGTATTTGAATGATAGACATCAGCAAGTACAAATAAATGGTGTCAATTCTACGGGTTTAAAAGTAAAAATGGGTGTACCACAAGGTTCGATTCTGGGTCCCTTCCTCTTTTTAGTTTATATTAATGACCTACCCCATTTATTTAACATCCACCCGCATATGGTGTTGTTTGCTGACGATACTTCGTTAATATTTAGGATAAACAGACGTGCCACTAATTTTGACGATGTAAATAATGCCCTACTGCAGGTCCATAAGTGGTTTACCGCTAACAATTTAGTACTCAATGGGAAAAAAACTAAGTGCATTCGATTTGCCCTACCAAATGTCAAAAGTAGTGATTGTGACATAATGTTGAATCAAGAGAAACTAGAATTCGTCGATAAAACAGTTTTCTTGGGAATCACGCTCGATTCAAAGCTACAATGGGGTCCTCATTTAACATCTCTTGCAGGACGGCTGAGCTCAGCTGCATATGCTGTTAGAAAGATCCGTCAATTTACTGATATTGATACCGCGAGGCTAGTCTATTTCAGTTATTTTCATAGTATTATGTCATACGGTATTTTACTGTGGGGACGTGCGGCAGACATCGAGTCTATATTCATTCTGCAGAAAAGAGCAATCAGAGCCATATACGAATTACGTAGACGCGACTCTCTGAGAGAACTGTTTAAGGAAATTAACATCTTGACAGTACCTTGCCAATACATCTATGAAAACATCATGTACGTTAGGAAAAATCTGCATTTATTCAGTAAAAGAGGTGACAGACACCACTATAATACTAGAAATAGGGACCAACTCGTTCAGCCAGGTTTCAGGCTTGCTAAAGTAGATTCATCTTTCATGGGGTACTGTTTAAAATGTTACAATAAAATACCTCCTCACATTCTACAACTGAATGAGACGAAATTTAAATCTTGTATAAAACGCACACTATGTAGGCAAGCATATTATAATTTGGGGGATTACATTAATGATAAAAATGCTTGGCTCAATGCTGGTCCTGCTCCACAACCATAGGCAAACTAACTGATTCCCAGGTTACGTTATTGTGGAAGCTGCAGAAGATTGTAAAATATCCTTGCATTGTATAGATTCCATCTCGTAGTATTATATAACTGCATAGCACATTTGTGTGAGTTCTATGTACTGTAAAGCCACCATTTACATTTAGTTATCTTTTTCTTTTTTTTGACTTGAATATGCCTTGGCGGCTGAGAGATTGTCATGCTCACTCAAATGTCTCGCTGATGGTGGCGGTTGTGTCGGGTCATTTAGCTCCCTTCAATATGGTCGAGTTGAATGGCGCCGATACATGCGTCATGTTCGTGAACGGGCGCTGTCAGTTGGGACTGGTCATCTCTTAGCTGCCATGGTTAATTTTAATTTCTTTTTTTTTTTTTTTACACTGTTGATTTAATCTTTTCTCTGGACGCTCTTAATGTGCACGTCTTTCTACATCGTTCTCACATATATGTATAATCACACATGAATGATGTAACCAAGATTTTGTAACAATATATTGATTTAAAAAGAGTGTCCATGGAGTTTCTTGCCCGTTCTTCTCCATAGAGATCTACGCTAGGGAATGGGCAACTACAGTACTTTCTCAAGTTATTATGCCTTGTGACTGTGACTGTAGCTTTGATTTAATTTGTAATTTGACATTCAAAAGTGCCGTAATGGTCTAGTTGAAATAAATGCTTTGAGTTTGAGTCGCAAGACATAAAAACTCTGAAAGTACTGTAGTTGCTCATTCCCTACCCTTTCCCCAGCGTAAATCTTTATGGAGAAGAACGGGCAAAAAACTCCATGGACACTCTTTTATATCAAATTATTGTTACAAAATCTTGGTTACATCATTCATGTTGAGATGGTATATTATGCGAGCACAATATACCAAGATGTGCACGTTAAAAGTGTCCATAGCAAAAACAAAATAATTCATTTAAATAAGCCATGGCAACTAAAAGATGACAACTCACAACTGACAGCGCCCGTTCATGAACATGATGCATGGATCAGCACCATTCAGCTCAACCATTTTGAAGAGAACTAAATGGTCCGACACACGCGCCACCATCAGCGAGACATTTGAGTGAGCATGACATACTCTCAACTGCCAGGGCACATTCAAGTCAAAAACTTAAATGGGTTAGTTAAATGATTTAAATGGGTTAGTTAATTGAGAAAGATGGTAGATTTATTGGTACAGTGCGAGACCAACTCTCACTTGATCGATTTTTACCCAACTACAGCAAAACCAAAAGTATGGGTTATGATTTTAATAGTCTATGTATGTTTGTATTTACGTATGTTCCACTGTAGCGCCGAAACTATTTATCCGATTTTGATGGGTCAATAAGGTATCAATCGATTTGTTATTATGGCTCCGGGTAACATAAGCTACACTATAACAGACTTTAAAAAAGAAGTTGTAGTTTTTAGTTTTAGTTGTACGTTAATGCTTGTACCTATCCAACCTACCTACATAAGGGATCTTGATGTCATTGATCTGAGATTGCATAATTATTATAATTTTGTTGAATATTCCCGTCTTGAGAACTTTGAAACAACATTTTTTCTAAAGCACTATGAACCTTTGAATATCTTGGCGTTTCTTGGAAGCACTCTTTTATTTTGTACTAGCTGCTGCCCGCGACGTCGTCTGTGTGAAGGCTCTACATCACCATAAATACCTAAGATGCCAGCGTCGCTATAGCATTATAAGTAAACAACTTTTAAAATAGCATTAAAATATGCAAGTGAAGAGAGTTACGAGTATATGGGAATCCTGCAGAGTTCAGTCATAAGATGTGAATAAGGGAAATATAGAAAATACTGCAGGAGTACATTCCAGGACACAAAATAGTAAAAATACGTACAAAGGTATCATACCTTACAACACTTCCCTATAAACTACGTTGTTAGTTATGCTGCCAGGAGCCAAAACGTAAAGAGAGTCAGGAGTGGTGACGCGGGAGCAAGCGACGTACAATTGCCCGTTTGAGAAGCAACTCGTCCTGAGGTCGACACCCGCTGCCCTCAATGTCTGCCCCTGCGACTTATTGACGGTCATCGCGAAGCAAACACTCACGGGGAACTGTACGCGGTTGAACTGGAACGGGAAGTTATGAGGTATGAGGGGAATGCGTAGTATAAATACTGCCTTGTCGACGCCACAACCCGTAAGAATTTCCGCCTCAATGGTATGTCTGTGGAGCGAGATGACTATAAGGCGGGTCCCGTTTCACAATTTCGGAGGAGACAGGTTTGAAGAAGCATAATCGGGACACCGACCTTTAGCTTGATGGTATGCGCTGGAAGTCCACTTGCTGACAATGAGTTCAGAAATTCCACGGGATTATGTGTGGTGACAACAGTGTTTATCGAGGTGTAGACCACTTCATTCCCCTCAATTTCCGAGAACCAAGAATGCATTCGTTAGTTGCTGCAGCCTGATTATTTTTGGGCGTCAAAATGGCCCGCTCACACACCCAAGAATTCTGCTGGTGCGGTATACGACTGATGTCCCCGTACACACAGCGAATGAGTTCTTCTAAGCTAGATACCACTCTACCGAGAGACTGGAAGCACCCCCTGTCCACCTGTCTCTACTGGTAGAGTGCCTTCGCCAAGACTTAGAAGGACATCGAAGAATTCTTGGCCATCGTGCACTCATCCCATACGATCAGAGAGCAATACCTGAGCACGTGTCCCTTATCGCTGTTACGTGACACAACACAAACAGGCGTTACGGCGCTCTCTAAATCGATGGGAATTTTAAACATGGCATGTGCTGTTTTGCCACCCGGAAGCAGTGTAGCAGCGATTCCCGACGACGCTACAGTAACTCATATTCGATCAGTGGATTGCCACCGATAGAAATGACCACATCTTGAAGTGATCTGAGACAGGTGTTCAGCACGCGTTCATCAGTTGTCGCCCATGTTGTTCTCCTCATCGCTGTCACTGTGATGAAGTTGTCAACAGCCTCGGACAGCACAGCTTACATTGCAGCCTCATTGCAGCGTCATTGCAGCCTCATTGCAGCTTCATTGCAGTTGAAGTGGGAGCCGTTTTGCACGGCACGCGAACTTAATGACATCATCCGTCGATCTCTTGTCACCTTCAGCGTTTCAGCATAAGTGTTCTACCCTTACAGGCTTGGCAGGCTACGATGGCAAGAGACTATGACATTGAGTTCCCAACTAGCACACAAGCTCTACAACAAGCTGTACAGCGGCCGGTTAGAGGTTTCTAATAACGGCATAGGCTCTATAGATAAGATCTATAGTAGATGTACAAGCGGCTATACCTCCAAAAGAGGCCCACGTAGTACCGCCTAAGGGTCTACAATGTGTCTACAGTGGTTGTACAGAGGTGTTAGTACGGCGTGCTCTACCGCTCGCACCCTTTGTAGCACCCTTGGATCTACAAAGGTGCTATGCGAGCGGTAGAGTGCGCCTCGGGATCTAAAATAAGTTCTTGTAGCGCGACTGTAGAGCTCGAACCGTATTTAAACGCGACTGTATCTCTGAAATGAACAAAACTAATTGAAATTTTAACTTATGAGTGATTAATGGATGAATTGGAAAATAAACAACAGTAGTGTTGATTTTTCCTTTTATGTATGCAAAATACCAGTGCGAGTGCCACTGTAATGTGAATGTAGACATATGCTTTAGCTAAAATTTTCACGCGCCTGCTGTTTATGCAGTTTTTTGGATGAAAAGTACATTTGATTAGAAGATTTTAATTTCAAAATTTAGTTTATTTAAGACAGTTTAGTTATCTAGGTAGTTTCTTTAGAATCCTGGGCGAGAAAGAGTGACGTGAATTCGGTTTTTATACATATACTCGTACAATATGATGAACGTTAAATTATAAAAAATCACAAGAATTGTTTTTATTAAAAACTCTAATGGCGTCTCGGTTACAACAGCCTTCAGAGTTTACTAGAACCATTCTATCGATTAAGCCCCTAGTATCGACCATTGTAGACCTTTCAGTTCTATGATGGTGGTATTGACGCTCTATTGTACTCTTCTAGGTCTCTCTCGGTAATTAATACATCTTTTTAAGAGTCTAAGGTGGTACAACGGATTATTGTAACTCCGATGTACAACCTGTTTCTCTGCTGTAGATATAGAGTTACAAATATGCTACATACCACCTAAAGCGCTTTAAAGGAAGCTTGTAACTCCATTTAAACACTTTTAACTGTTACAGCCCTGTTGTACGGCTATTGTACCACCTGCCTGTTCAAGAGCGATTGAATACGCTACTGTACCACTTAAGTACTAAACCCCTTTTTTTTTTTTTTTTTTTTTAAGATGTGAAATCATCAAATGACCCCCCCCACTCTGGGCGGAGCGGGAGGGAGTGTCAGACTCTTACTGACTAAAAACCATCCATGTTCCTTCCTCGCATTTTATGTTCCGGGGCCGCGGTATCTCTTTCGAACAGGCCCGCAACCCCGGCAGGCTTCGGCCCTTGCGGGCCCCTCTTTTTTTGCTGACATCTCTTTGAGGCGCGCGTGGAACACGAACGCGCCGTCGACACGGCCTGTCGTCGTCGTTAGACGGCCGGACGGCTAGCTAGCCCATAGCCAACCGTCCACAGGCCCGCATCTACGGTGGCCGGTAGCCACCACGTGGCCCCCGACGCCCGTTGCGTCTCCCGCGGCGGCCGGGAAGGGAGGATCTCTCCCTCTCTCGTTCCGCCACCTCCTTCGCTAGCATGACTGCTTCGCAGAAGGAGGCGACGGCTTCCCATTCCGTCTCGCTCCGGACCATGGATTGAACCAGGGCCGGACGCGAGAGGTCGCCGCCGCCGATCGCCGCCACGAGGACACGGCGGAGCTCCGCCCACGCAGGGCAGACTTCCACCGTGAAGTACTAAACCCCTTGAACGGCTATTGTAGAACCTTCAGGATGTACAGAAGTGATTAAAGCAGCTTGTGTGCTAGTTGGGTTAGGAGTGGCTTAGTGTTGGTGAAAACGGGTATTAGGCATTGGGGTAGGAGTGGCTTGATGTTTGTGAAATAATCTAAACAAGTTAGTTTATTGTAATTTATAACTGTCCTGTAAATAAGTAATATATGTCGCAGAATCAACACAGACGCACAAAATAATATTAGAATTGTTGATTATCATTTATTTGGAATAACGCCATCTATGATCGTTTGTCGGAAACGTGATCCTCCAAGCTCATAAGAGTCGACGAAGGACTTTGACGGTGAAAAATTCGTTCATCGACTCTTACGAACTTGGAGGGTTGTATTGATGATTTTGATGACTATAATTCTGTAACTTAATACGTCTTACAGTCGCGACCGCTATGTTTATCAACATACGTAGCACTGCCCTGCAAATTGCAAAAAACGTAAGAAAATTTGAATTTCGCGGGCTTTCTTAGAGCATCCCCCTTAATAAAAAATGCAGAAGCAACAAATTACTAGTACTTTATTCATCTGTCGTTCGATACATGGCGCTGTACAGTACTTATATTTCTGAATCGCGCTATGATTACGTTTTGATTTGATGTGTAGTCCACATAAAGCAATTTTGTTTTGCACGGATGAATTCTTTTTCAGGAATTTGACAGGTTTAGGTGCCTTGGTGTTCTTGGTCCTCCAAATAATCATATTAGGTTAACAGTGAGTGCAACTACTCATATGCATTTCTGAATTTATATTTGAATAATTTTCTAGTTTCGTCCTTTTAAGACAACTTTATTTCCGTATTCGGGTTATAGATAAATAAAAAATAAAAACATGGTATTTTTATTTTTATTGTACTCTATCACGCACAATACTGTCTTATTTGACCCAAAAGTTGACTGGTAGAGAATGCCTTGCGGCATTAAGTCCGCCTATGTACCACTCTTGTAAATCTATACTTATAATAAATCTGTAGAGAGGTCAATTCTGTACATGAAATATATTTACGAAATAACTATCGGGGGGTGATTAGTGATCGATACTGATGCCAAAAATGCAATCAGTAAAATTTTTGTCTGTCTGTCTGTCTGTCTGTCTGTCTGTCTGTCTGTATGTTATTTATAGAAAAAAAAACTACTCGACGGATTTTAACGAAACTTGGTACAATTATTCTACATACTCCTGAGCAGGTAATAGTATACTTTTCATCACGCTACCATTAATAGGAGCAGAGTAGTGAAAGGAAATGTTGGGAAAACGGGAGAAGTTACTTGGTTTTTTTAGCTTCCGTCGCGTGTGCAGCCTTAATGGTTAAAGCTACATAGAAATCATGTATAACGGAAATATTCCACATAAAATTATATAAAAAATATCCCAAGACAGCATATGTCTATCTTTTATAGTTGACTCACAATAACACGTGTAACTCCCGATAGCTTAGCAGTTCGGAGATTTGTTATTATTATATTTGTTTACTCTTACGTTTATAATATTATCACTCAACCCCAATTTTGAAACTTCACGCGGGCGAAGCCGCTGGCAGAAGCTAGTAAATAAATAAAATAGTTTTTTTTTAACTTTGTTTTTCTCACTCTAGTAGATACCGACTATCATCAAATTGTTTACATGGCTTCCTACTGTACTCTAGGCAAAGGCTCACCTAAAAGCCGATAAGTAAAAACAACTAATAATATGTATATGCCACCGTAAAATTGTCAAATACGTTATATTGTAATATCTCTAGCGATATTGTAAAATCTCAAAATATTGTCAAATGAACATACTGCTTACAACAAAACGCATTATTTTTCGTGATATGCATGCGATGGTAGTCAACTTACGCGGTGTGGAGGGAAGGAGGGGTACCCCTTGCCCAGTGGTACAACTCTCATGAAAAGATATTGTACCATTCTTGAGAAATGCCGATTATTATAACTTAACCTTAAAACACATTATATTCCCCTAAAAAGCGTAGTCGACGGAGCCCCGCTTCGCGGGGCCTTTATTCCGAGTGCAGGGTTTAAAGGAACCTAACTAAACTAATGGGGGGGTGCCCCAAGTCCCGATGATGGGGCCAGATATACTTCCGTATGTTCAGATGACAATAATTCGAGAGTTTACAATATCGCTAGAGAGAAACACGTTATATTGTAATATAACGTGTTTGACAATTTTACGGTGACATATACGTACAATAAGTAGGTTTTATTTTGCATGACTCATAACAGCTGAACTTCGCATTTGAGGAAAAACCAATAAAATAACTGTTACTTTGCAATTACGCTGAAATCGATAACGATCGCTTACAAAATCTTGTCATATAATGAGCACTTTAGATAAAAATCCTCTGTATTTAGATTAGGTTAGGTTAGATTTAGGTACTTTGACTTAACTTTTATTTCATGGAAACACATTCGAACATTTCGAACTTCCTAGATTATATCGAAATATACTGTTATCTGGTAAACATTTTCATAAGAAATTATGCATTGTTTGTTCGTCTATTTGGCCGTATACTGAGAAAATATTACATAAATATTGACACGTACAAATTGCCCGAAAGTGTGAATACTGCCTGGAAGTTTCCGTACAAAAGGTACATACCCACATACACACCCAAGAACTGGATACATAAACACACATAAATTAAATTCCAACTAACATTTATGATGCCCGAAGCTTCACCCACATGAAGTTCGTTAATTGTCCCACGAGACCTAGATAAAAAGTATATCCTATGTGCCAATCCACGTTATAAACTATCTGTGTCTCAATTTATATCGATTCATCCTCACAAAATTTCACATTTATAATTGTAGTAAGATGTAACAGGGGGCGATCACAATTGCCGTAATCCGAATTAAAAAACTAACCGGCACCCAAATAAAAAATATTCATTAATTACTAAAACCCTTTTTTTTCGGATGAGAAATCATCAAATGACTCCTTCCGCTCTGGGCGCGGAGCGGGAGGGAGTGTCAGATTGTTACTGACTAAAACCCATCCATGTTCCTTCTTCGCTCTTTATGTTCCGGGGCCACGGTATCTCTTTCGAACAGTCCCGCAGCCCCGGAAGGCTTCGGCTCTTGCGCTCTTGCGCGCGCCTCAAAGAGATGTCAGTATAATGGGCCCCCATTATGCTGACATCTCTTTGAGGCGCGTGTTGCTAAGCCGGTATCTGAGTTTTTATGCACGCCATGGACTTATAACTTGGGTCTACGTGCCGTCGATAAATGACATGTCTCGATGTTTTCTTTCACCGAAGCAAGCGATAATTATTTTACAATACTGACATGAATCTGAAAGAGCTTGTCTTTGTTTCAAAATCATGACTCACACCACTAGGCTATGGCTGCTATAATCGCGGCTTGGGTGTTGAAAAAGTCTAATTAGTCGATCAGTTTCAGATTCAGATTTTCAAAAAATATTTGACCCGTATTTTTTCTTTTGATACATAAACCAAAGTTGACGAAGATACGACGCTTTTAAAATTCTCAATACGTCACGCCGTGGTATAGTTTTAGTGCGTTCTGACGTCATAGCCATCCCGAGTTTTGATGCGTTTTATCTTTGTCAGTATTCATTGATTTATAAAAACAAAAAATACGAATTTTTGTTTTTGTAAATTAACGAATATTGACAAAGTTAAAACGCATCAAAACTCGGGAGTGGGAGCTCGTGACGTCAGAACTCACTAAGAATGATACCAAACAGTGACGTATTGGGAATTTTAAAAGTGTCGCATCTTCGTGAATTTTGGTTTATGTGACAAAAAAAAAATACGGGTCTAATATTTTTTGATAATCTAAGTGATGGACTAATTAGATTTTTTCAGTTAACAAGCCTATTGATAGACTAAACATAATTTGCAATTTTTGATGGTGTAAACTAGCCTATCCAATAATAATACAAACATAAGCATAGGTGAACGTCAATCGAGTTCTAAAGCGAAAACAAAATGACTTGCGCTCCAGTGGTTACTATTTATCAAGGTCGTGGAAACAACGCTCCGTCAGTGTAACCGCGACTACCGGTAGGGCGGCCCGCCCAAACTTAACCGCCCAAACGTTTCAAAGCAACGACTCGTTAAAACCGCTACGAGTCTGATAAGTCGCTAAAAGCAAAATAATATTATTGTGAAAAACGAAAGTGAAAAAGCGAAATTTAATGTTTTTCGTAAATGTTTCAAATTGTTAAAGTGTATGTGTTTCGTTATTTAAGTATTTCGTGAAAATAAAGACCGGGTTTTTAACGTTTTTTCCGCATTCGGCATCTTAAGCTCTACTTATAACACTCTTAAAAATTGAAAAGCTTTTTCGTCTTAAATTATTTACGCTGAAAGATTTTATTTTGAAGAGAGTTTGTGAAAATATTTCCCTTTCATCTTTTTTAATTAACAATAAATCTCATTTTTTATCTATTTCAATTTCTGTGGGGAATTAGTTTAGAAATGATAGATGGAACTGGGTTTTAGAATACTAAATTAAATTTAAAAATATATATCATTTTCATGCCTTTTCCTAACAATGTTGGGGTCGGCTTCTAGTCTAACCGAATGCAGCTGTATCTTACATGGAGCTACTACCTATCTGACCTCCACAACCCAGTTAGTTCAGGGTAATATTAAAATAATATTCCCCTTGGTAAGACTGCTTGTTAGACTTTTTTGGCCACTGACTACCTGAAACGACGATTAAATTTTAAAATGTATATTGTTTTGCTCTATAAAATTAAAAATACTGCCGAACATATTATAACCTCCTCCTTTTTTGATGTCGGTTAAAAATACAGGCTGGTTTCAACACGAGATTCTGAACTAAGTTTAAGTAAATAGGTTGATAGGTATGAGGAGATATCTCAGTATACATCCGCCCAGCCAGTATTACCTCAATCAAGGTCGTCTTTAAGTCCAACAAGATGCTTCCTATTTTCAAAACATTTGCGTATCTCTTGGTTGCCATGTGTTATTTGAATGAATAACGTGCACACCTTGATACATTGTTCTCACATAATTTACCATCTCAACATGAATGATGTAACCAAGATTTTGTAACAATAATTTGATTTAAAAGAGTGTCCATGGAGTTTCTTGCCCGTACTTCTCCATAGAGATCTACGCTAGGGAATGGGCAACTACAGTTCTTTCACAGTTTTTATGTCTTGTGACTGGGACTGTAGCTACATTTAATTTTCATCTATGTTTCGACAATTCAAAAGTGCCTGTTATTGGCCTACTTGAAATAAACGCTTTGATTTTGATTTTTGATTTTGTGAAATGATATTCTTATGCTAGTCAGGACCTAAGTTCCAGAAATGGAAAGGATAGTGACCTCAGAGAGAAGAGGCAGAGAGAGAGAGAGAGAGGGGGGGCTAGAGGGGCCTCTTTGGCAATCGTAGGTATGTTCGATTACCGCGACTGTTATAAAAATGGAAAAAATAATAATTATGAACCTGTGCTTGATTTGAAAGAGAGAGACAACAAATGTTTATAGCTCCTCTCTAAAGTTTTTTGTCTCTGCTTTTACAACGTGTAACAGAAAAGGTATAGTCATATGGAAGAGTGTGCTACAGACCATCAAACTGAACAACTATCTCTATGGGACCACCATCGTAATCGTAAAAAAATAATCTGCTGTCTCAAACATTGGTCGAGTTGGTATTGTAATTTTGTTTGGGGCCTTTGATTATTTCTTATACCTACTGGCTGTACACAAATATTTGGCTACACGTAAAAGGATGTCTAGATAAAAGCGCTCTGTTGGATTTTCAACCTTCTACTTAGCGCTGAGTGTTCAAATTAGAAAACCGTCGCGGAGAAAATGAGCAGCGGTGGCCCAGCGGTGGTGGCCCCAACTTACGATCATGGGACCGAACCTAGACAGGGTCATTACTTTGCCACCACTGCTCTCAAAACGTTTATGTCCTAGACCAAATAAATTTGACAACATGTGACATCTACCAATCCGCACTGGGCCCGCGTGGTGCCCATTCCTTCTCATAGAGAGAAGGCCTATGTAGTGGGAACATTAATAGGCTGAAGATGATGATGATATTCAAATTAGAAATACTGCAATAGTATACACAGTGCAAGGGACATCGATGCACATACGATTATCATGTATTCAGTACAGTCACGAACATATTATAACCTCCTCCTTTTTTGATATCGGTTAAAAATACAGGCTGATTTCAACACGAGATTCTGACCTAAGTTTAAGTAAATAGGTTGATACTCGTAGTATGAGGACATATCTCAGTATACATCCGCCCAGCCAGTATTACCTCAATCAAGGTCGTCTTTTAGTCCAACAAGATGAGAAGAGTGTGCTACAGACCATCAAACACATGCGATTATCATATATTCAGTACAGTCACGAACACTATTCGTAAACACTTTACAACTTTCAAAATTGTTTTCTCCCACTGTTCTGATTAAAATTTCGTGGTGTTACGGACAAATTATTTTGGAACGACTCATATTTTATGAAAAAGATTTTATCTCCAATTACTTTTAAATAAAGGTAAGTGGATACTGTTGCTCACGCACCCTCCATTTACGCAAAATTATGAAAAAAATACAACTTCAGTTTTTGATTCGGATTTTGTATCAATTTCAAGGGTTATTTTTTGGCATGAACCCTTAATCTATAATAAAAGTACTAAGTTACTTCTTAGAAAATCAGTTATCTAGCAGTAAAATTCTTGTCAAAATCGGTCTAGCCGTTACGGAGATCTGTAACAAACAGACACAGATGGGTTTTTGTTATAAGTGCCGTTTATATTTTCATTTGCATTCAACAAATATCTGTTATTTTGATGTTACTAACAGACATTTCAATTTTATTTCTTTGTATTGATGATTCCAGCACCTAATTATAATTGCCTACAAAGTGAAATAAGTAGCTATAAGATTGGCAGGGGACCAAGTACAGAAACGGAGGGAATTGGAGTTCTCTTACAAATTAGTAGAATATGGCTCGCGTAATGTAATTAATTTGTAATGACTACCTACTTGTACGCAATTTCGTCTGTTTATGTTCGTACTCGTAACGGGTCGATAATATTCGAGTTTGTTTTCCTTGAGAGTTGGCAAAAGTCTTGGTTTGTGGGTAGGTAGACATATTTATTGGTGTCTTATAAAGGGTGTAAAACACCTCTTCACGAAGCTGAGAGGCACTGTTTCTCCCCATCATTGCGATATTTTTTATGTAGATAAAAGTTACAAATTTTTGACAAGTTTTTTTTGCTTCCTCGACCCCCGTACTATTCAATCCATCCATCAGCACAATGTTTGAAGCGTGTTACGTTGAGTTCTACCACAAAACATAACCTCGAACATAAAAAAAAGTTGTCTCCTAGCAATATTTTTTGCGTAAAGTTACTTAGTTTGATGTACAGAATGCTTGGTCGACGGCTTTGTGATGAGGTGGTTTACACCCTGTATATTGGTGTCATTCTGAGAAGGAACTCGTGGTTATAATAACAGCATCGGATCAATCTAAAGGTAAAGTCATGCTTGCCTAGGTTGCTCCAAGGATGAGTCACCTCCCATTACATTCCAAGTTTCCTCCGTGCCTTAGTCCCGGCTGTCATTTGTAGATCTTTGACAGTTGTTTCAGGTAGTCAGTGACTTGCAAGTCTGCCCTTGACTCAGTACTGACTAACTGAGTCGTGGAGGTCAGATAGGCAGACTCCATGTAAGTCTTTTTTTTCAGTTTCTGAAAATCTGAATACAATACGAGTAGCTAAATAGTTATGGTTGGTTATGTTGAATAAGTAGGTCGTGGGAGACACTTTTTTCTTATTTTACAGGGAAAAGTAACTTATATAATAATACTAGCTGGCCCGCGCAACTTCGTCTGCGAGTGAGGCTTAGTTTTTTTTAAGGTAAAAAGTTTCTATGTTACTTCTAATACCTCCAAGAATATGTGTACAAAGTTTCATGATGATCGGTTGAGTAGTTTTCGCGTGAAAGCGTAACAAACAAACTTACATTCACATTTATAATATTAGTAGGGATAGGGATAATTAAGGTTAGTTTAGCGTAGGTTACCATAAAAAAAAAACAACTGAAAGTAGGCAGATACTTAACCTAAAATTGCATTATAAGAAATTTTGACGGAGATTTTTCCCTATTTTATAGATAAAAATAACTAATTTATAGGTTACTAGCTGACCCACGCAACTTCGTCTGCGTCACATAAGAGGGAAAAAGCTACCTACTACTACCTACCTTCTACTACTTTTTTTTCATAAGAACCTTCTCGTGACAATAACGAACACAACAAAAAAAGAATCAGCCAAATCGGTCAAGCCGTTTTCATGCTATGTCGTGACAACGAAAAACGGGTTTCATTTTTATATAATAGATAGTAGGTTATTGGTTAATTTAGCTTAAGTTACCAAAGAAAAACAAACAACTAAAAATAGGAATATAACCTAAAATTACGTAAAAGATTTATTGACGGAGATTTTCTTTTCCGCTAGAGAGGAGAAAAAACATCTTCAAGATTATGTAATAAGCACCTAAGTATGTATAACTTGCGTACATTCACGAAGATTACTTTGATTTTGTATGCCACACGGGAATATTCATAAGCTACGGCTTATCATTGGAGATGCGAGACGCAGTCATTCGGTATTATTAAAAAAAATATATTGTCGATACAGATTCCAAGATATCAAGCCGGATTATATGTATTTTATTCTAAAGGTATGTTTCTGACGTAGAGAAAACATACTGTCTATCATCGCGTGTTTCTTGTTTTTTCTTGTAAATCGGAAGAGGATCCTGAAGTCGGTCCTAGATCTTGGTCTTTTAATGGTTCTGTATCAACACAGGGTGGGGTAAAAAACCCTAAGACTTAGCCTCCGCTGTTGTCTGTCTAACTCAAACTCAAAATGTTTATTGCTATATCCACAATGTACTCGTAAATATACAGATGGTACATAAAAACTGAAAGAAACAATTATGAACCCTGTCAGGAGCAGTAAAAACTTAAATACGTGGAGAGAGGAACCATTTCTTTTTCTGGCTGATATGATTAATTATTTTAATTCCTTAGTGGTATTTATGTTTCCATTCATTTACTTCATCTATTAATGGTTTTTTATTGTATTACCCAACCTTTTAATCCATAATCTAAACTGACATTTTTTTTTTGTCATAATCATCATTCGTCCGAATGATAATTTACCCAAACTTTAAATCACATAATATCATATGCCATAAAATTGAAATCCCTAAATATAACAAACCCTAAATCCGTTTGTCATAAGTATTACAATCAATAATATACAAAAGACATAAAATCTTTTTCAATAAAAGTCATAAGTCCTATTCTAAGTAAAATTTTTAATCTTATGTAGGCGTTGACCTGCAATGCAAGCAAGCATGCAACAAGCAAGCATGCAGCAAGCAAGCATACAGTATGCAAGCAAGCATGTAGCATGCAAACGAGCGAGCATCATGCAGCAGGCATGGTTTCGGTCACGGCTCCGCGCTGCGGGGCTCCGGCGGCCTCACGCGATCTTATCGTCGCAGATGGGTTTAACGCTCACCACCACCTGCTCCTCAATT
Organism: Xestia c-nigrum; assembly: GCA_916618015.1. NCBI lineage: Eukaryota > Metazoa > Arthropoda > Insecta > Lepidoptera > Noctuidae > Xestia > Xestia c-nigrum. Next base: position 6,449,244 of record OU745258.1, on the reverse strand, counting down.
CGCGGCCCGCCTCGCCCCTCCGCGCTCACACGATTTTAATAACACTCTTGGGGTAGGGCAGACAAGACTGCGTGGAGTCGTATTTACAGCAATTCGATTCTGTCACTGAAACCTAACTTTTAGGATTTTTTCAGCGACTAACAATATTTATAAATGACCATTCGGAATCATCCACATTACATGATACAATACTTAGGACATACGACTTTATGTCATGTAAAATTAGGAGATTCAATTATTATAGTATTCGATATTATGACAAAATAGTATTAGAAGTAAAGTTAGTTTTGTAAAACATAATTTCGATGTTTTGAACATTATGGTTACTGAAGTTTATAGCAAACGTGTTATGGATAATGATTTTCGGACAAAAAATTTTAGGACAATCAAGGTAGTAGAGTATTCCCGCGATAATGATGCTTGCAACAGCGTCGAAATATCGGGTGCTCGAAAAACCTAAGGAAAATCACGGATATAATCCCGACAGTACTTTAAGTATTGGTGTGGTAGGTATAGTTATGTCAGCAAACTGTATCTCATGATCTATAATAGGTAGACAGTTAAAATTTCAATATAATGTGTATTTATTTCTGTTGCCGTTTACAAAAACAACTCCTTATGACGATGCGATGGTACGGCACTCGTCATGCGTGAATCGGATCGCACTTGGCCAGTTTTTTGATTATGTTGAGGACAGCTTCCAGACTAACTACATGCAGATAAATACCAATCATATACATGGAGTGATATCCTATCAGAGCTACGTTCTATTTATTTATTTATTTAAGGCACGTCAACAACACAAACACAAACATGGTTATTTTACATTTTAGAGGTCTTATTCTAGTGTTAGTGTCAATAATAGACGTGCACAACATTTACATAATAATAACTCACACATTAAAAAAAGTAATACCTATTCAAAATTAAAAATTGGAAGACAAATATCAGAAAGTAATAAAGTTATCAAATAAAGAGAAATTAAAGTAACATGAATAATACAATAATAATTGGAAATTAATTAAAAATTAATTAATTGGATATGGAGTGATGTCAAATAAAAGGTATTATCTAAATCACAAATTACAATTATAATTATGATTATGTTTCCCTTTCTTTTCCAACAACTTCTGTTTGAGCCGAGTGGGGCGGTCATGAAAAATGTCCAGGTCAAGAGTGTTACACCAAGCGTTATAAGTTTAGATTATAAACGTTCTAGATTAATTGAATAAAGGAACGAAGAAAAAGCCCTAAGATTAAGTCAATAGAGAAATAAAAATGCGGTAGCTTAGTGGTGGCGGTTCCGATTTACGAACAGAGTCGTGGGTTCGAACTCAGACAGGTACATTAGTTTGTGTAATCTATTTCATTAACCACTGCTCTCAAAACGGTGAACAGAAACATCGTGAGGAAACCGACATGTCCTAGAACCAAAAATTCGAAGACCGCGTGATAGATTATAGCCCATTCCCTCTCATTGAGGGGAGGCCGTTTCCCAGCAGTGGGAACAAGTTTGTCTGAAGTTAAAAAAGTTGTAAAAAAGTCCAGGAAAATTCGAGAAAAACAGAAAGTAGATACTTACTTATTTTCTTGGGATAGGACAGAGCAACGTTTAGTCCCCAGCTACTAAATAATGCAATAGATGTCCTTCCAGTTTAAGTGTCTTCTTTCGTACGCACGGCCACCAATTAAGCTTTTAATTCCTAATTAAGCTGATCTCGCATTGTACGGGAAGCTCATATAAAGTGAGGTCAGGCTATGTGTACCTTGATGTGTCTTATGTATTTGTCCGTCAAATCAATTCCTTTAGAAAGGTCTCGACCCATCCAAATGTCAGCCACTTAGAAGCGACGTTTCTGGATCATTTTCCTTGTCTACTCATATTATGTTTGTCCTTTCTTTTCAGTCCAAATATAAATCTCTCTCTCTGCGGACAAGACACTTTAAGGCTGAGGCTACATAAGGCCGCGACGCGACCTGCGACACATGAGCGATTATAACAAGTAAATGAATGCTCACGTATATGGCTACACTGTACATCAAATATTGCTAGCGATCTTTGATTTACATCGATCATTGACATTACTGTAATCACGGCATCGGCTACACCAACATAGCGAAATGAAGCGAATTTATTGGAAAATACGCCGGAATCTCGCTTGTAATGAAGCCATACCAAGTTTCTCTTGTTTCGCTCTTCCAGTCCCATCGCAAATCGCTGCCTAGTGTAGCCTCAGCCTAAAGAGTCAGGTTTCGATCGCGATTCTACCTACTTTGTAATATTGTATTATCTTTGTAGTATTAGTTTAGATTGAGGTTAAAGTTCATAACATCACAAACCTTATTGCTTAGTGTGGCACTAGATGGTGGTATGGGTAATATAAAACTATATTACCTACTAAAACAACAACTACTAAACTAATTTCTAACACTTTTTCTTTCTTTTTTATTTATCTATTTATTAATGTACACAAAAAAATGAAGACATCTGCAAGAAAGTCAAGGTTACCGACGTAGCCCGAAGAATTGCCAAACTCAAGTGGCAGTGGGCAGGGCACATTGCTCGCAAAACGGATGGCAAATGGGGCTGAAAAGTTCTGGAATGGCGACCGCGAACCGGAAGCCGTTGCGTTGGAAGACCTCCCACTAGGTGGACCGATGACGGGTTGCGGGAATCCGTTGGATGCGAGTCGCACGGGACCGGTCAATGTGGCGACACTTGAGGGAGGCCTATGTCCGGCAGTGGACGTCCTTCAACTGAAATGATGATGATGATGATGATGATTTATGTATCACACCTGTAATCTCCGACGGGTTCGGCTGAGGTGTAGCTAATAGTAGATAATAGGTTGAAGTTATTATTCTTCAAAACCAAATTATCCCTATAGTCATACTACCGTAGGTGTACTACCTATCAGAACTCCGGCGTTGTGACGTTTTTTTGATGTTACAGCACCATCCTGAGCCTTTTGGCGTCGTACAGGACGAATTCCACTTCTTTTTTTTTATCTGTTTAATTTTTATTAGTAAGTTTTAAATACTTACTGATAATTTTGATGTGTTATGTCCTGTGCGGGCTAATAATAGTAGATTATTGCATCGAGCACAAAGTAATTTATTATTGCACCGAGTGCCTGATTTAGAGCCCGAGCGTTAGCGAGGGCTCTTATCTAACAGGCACGAGGGCAATATAAATTACTTAAGGCGAGATGCATAATCTGCTTTTCTTTCAATTATTACCTATAGGAATAGTAGATAAACGTAACTCATATCAAACAGTTAAAATAGAAGTTTCTATAACACTGTCGGCTTCATTTAGAATGTTTTCCGGAGTTAATGTGTCGCTAGATGATTCCAATTTAATGCGAAGCCGAAGCACTCAAAATCAGATTGCATCACACGTTTTCGTTTCCAAAAATATTGACAAGCAAAATTAACAAAGTTCCCGCCAAATCACTTTTTTAAATTTCTTTCATTTTAAAATTAGAGTTAGCAGCAATCGTTTTTTAAATTTTGAACAAGTAGGATAGGAACGAATAATACGTACGTAAAAAAAAGTATTGATATCGGCTGGCTGAATAGAGCTAATCCATTGAGATTGACACCTTTTGTTGCGATAAAAAAATAAACTGTGCAATAATGAAATTTTATACATTTCTATTGCTCTAGTAGAGTCTAGAGCATTAAAGACTCGCTTTGTACTGAGTTTTTAGTGTGATTATGATGAAATTAAAGCTAATTGGGAAGAAAATGATTTTTCTTTCTTTCTTTCTAGTTGTATATTATTAAAACATTATCAGAGCCCGTAGGGCATGGTAGCGCGAATATTGGTTTTGTACATATAACATAACTTATGAATACCTGAATGTAATACATAATAATGTTCATCTTGAGACATTCGTGTCTCCAAAATGTGATTTGTCTTTGTCTCGCTCGGTAATCGAATCGAATACTAGATAAATTGGAGGTAGAGTAGGTACCTACATATTAATGAATAAGTAGATAATTATAATAAGGTAGGAACTAATTATTATTTCTGACTCTAGGTATATTATAAGATTATTATCATACTTATGTTCTGTATAAATTTAATATAAATAACAATGTTTAATTAGGATGACAATTTGATTATAAATAGGGTTAACTATGTTTAGGTAACAACAGGCTTAAAAATAATAATGATTTAATTGATAAAGTTTAAAATACTCGCACAAAACATTCTGTTTGTTTTATTAATTTAATAGGTATTTTTATGAAAACCTACATGGAAGGGACACCCTCGCACCACGCGTTTTGTTCATTACAACGAATATAAAAAATATATTATTTTTAATTTAAATTAAAATTTTATTAAAATAATAATATATAATTATTATTTTATTTTGATTTTTTGTTTCCCTGCGACCACGGCTGGTGCAATCCGGTCAAAACGTCGGGATTAAATTAAAGGTAAATTCGCGATAAATACCCTATGTTTTATAATGTTATTCTATACTTTTATAAAAATATAAATCCATCGGTAATTTTTAAAACAATCTGCTCACTGCTGCTCTTAAAAAATTAAATGCTTACAAAAAAATAAAGGTCTTTGCAATATTTTTTTGTGACCATCCCTTCTCGTAACAGACATATTGGGGGTTAAAGTTCCAACTTTTCCACAATTTTTTAAATACATGTTTTTAATGTAAGATTTTTACTTTAAACACCTCCACGTCTCCCGCACTATTTAATCCATCTATCAGCATAACATGTTTTGAGTGCGTTACATTGAGATCTATCACAAAACATGATTTTCACCCAAAACAAGCATGCAACCAGAAAGCAGCAAGCATGTAGTATGCAAGCATGCAGCATGCAACATGCAGCAGGGATGGTTTCTGTCACAGCTCCAGCGAGGCGGCGGCGGCGGTCTCACGCGAGCTTATCGTCGCAGAGGGTTTTAAGTTTAACGCTCACCACCGCAGCTTCGGCTTGCTGGCCGCCTCGCCCCTCCGCACCTATATGGGCTTAAATTACAATCTAGAGGTAGGGCATAACAGACTACGTGGAGTCGATGCTGCAGCGATTAATTTCCGTCACTTAAGTAAATGTTAGGATGACTTCCCGAGCACGTGTAAGGAAGTGTCTGGCCCATTTCCTGAGATTTCCCGAGTTGGTTTTACCGAGAATTATAATTAATAAATTACAATTAAAAACCAACGGGATTATAGGATTGCAAAGGAATTTCAAGAAAAAGAGATCGCTTTTAATTTTACTTGTTGCGCTGACAGCTTCCTTCTAATATTCTCAGAAATTAATGAAAATTAGGTAATGTTAACTGAAGACTACCTAAAATCAAATACAAAACAGTTATTACCAACAAGTTTTTAATTAATTTGCACTGTTCGTTTGTGAAATTCATTGAATTCGTTGAATTATATGAAAACATACTAATTACTAAATGTGTAGGTACTAATACAAATTACAAAGATGAAGACGGCTGATAATAAACAGCATTGTGAAATAAGATAAACACCTAATTAATTTAAGATAAAACCATTTAGCTCCCAAAACTGGCTACGATCACATACCTACCTCATGACCCCATCACAGACCTCCATAGACAAATAACACAAGAAATCAAAACATACTTATCATAATAATTATGGCTAACCTTTCTCCAACTACTTATGCTGGGATCGGCTTCCAGTCTAACTGGATCCAGCTGAATACCAGTATTTTACACGCCGTGACTGCCTATCTGACCTCCACAACCCAGTTAGTACTGGTTGATACGATACCCCTTGGGTAAGACTGGTTGTCAGACTTTCGGACCACTGACTACTTAAGGCGCTTAGACGAGCTAAATTTGCAACTCTATTTGTGGTGGTTCAAACTTCGTTTGAAATGCTGTTAGAATAAAGTTCTATTCAGCTTGCACTACAAAGTGGTTGTTACGTCAGCCACTGCGGGCCAAATAGCGCGAAATGAGTGGTTTCGATCGATTTACAAAAAAACTATTGATTGGATTAAAAAACTGAACAGTATCGTGCTAATATATTGCTTGTAAAATTATTTGCCAAAAAATCAGAATGATCGCATGCATATTACTATGTTTTTTTATTGTTTGAAAGATATTTTTAGAGATAAGTTCGTGATTTCTTTTTATCGAGCAAAATTTATTGTATTATGTTTTCAAAACAGTATTATGCTAGCAATCCTGAAGAATATCATATATTTTTCTGGTCTTGTTTATAGCAGTGAATCATATACTTTTATTAATTATAAAACTCGCGTTTAGCTCATGTAATCGCCTTAACGACTGTCAAAGATGTACAAATTACAGCCAGGACCAACTGCTTAGCGTGCTTTCCGAAGCACGGAAACGGCTTAGTGTGCAATCGGTCACCCATCTATGGACCAACCTAGACCAGCATGGCCTTACCTGAAACTCGATCTTAGCAGCCGTTATTGTTTAGCCATGAACTCATAAAGCAATCCACAATCGTTAAATTTTAATTAGCGACTTGTAAGAAAGATGTCAGGAAAGTTATTAATTCTTAATTATAATAACCTTGAGTGGTTGAACCGTGCGTAATTTGTGAAAACAATGGTCTTATGTTTGGGTCGGAAGCTTACTGATATAATGTTCATGAATAAACCCCGTGACTTGAACCAAGTGTACAATTCCGGAGGTTCCTTAGGCCACTTTACGCCAACGACCTTGAGTGAGTTGGTTTTTTGATTGTGTTTTATACGTAGATTAAAGCACGTATAAATTCTGAAAAAAAAAACTGGTTGTCTGTAAAGTCGGTTTACTGACGATAGTTGAACGTGACAATGTCTTAAGAAAATACTGATGGAATGGTAGCATTTTTTGACACCACATTCACTTTTCACTGCACTTGATACTCGATCAAAACATGTAAATGTACTATAGTATAGCAGCTGTCCACGCAGACGCATCGCTCACTCAAGTAGGAGAGAGACGGATGTCGAACGCTGCCGAACGCAAAGGCTGATTGTGCTTCTTTGTCACTCGTTCCGCGCTCTCGCTTGCACTTCAAGCCTTACATGGAACGCCTCAGAGCGATCAGCGAGGTAACGCCGCATGAGTCATGTTTTTTCGTGCGTGCAGCCGGCTCTATCGAATTATAAGACGTTGTCACGTCAAAAATGTTACATATTTCACACTTTGGTCTAAGTATTTCGGCTGTCCGATACAAGATTACTTGCACTTTTCTGATTGATGGTCTAATTACGATTTAATTTGAGTTAAATTAGACTGAGAACAATAAAGTTTATACAGTAATAAAGGCTATAAAAATGTGACGAGCAATGGCCAACATCATGTAAATATGTATCAAGTTGGGTTGTTTTTTCGAATAATCTTGGTGAACGTTGACGCGGGGGCTCTTGCGGGCGACGGGCGGCAGTGTTTCGCTGACCACTTCAGAACCGGGGTAGCGGGCCTATTCGAAAGAGCTACCGCGGCCCCGGAACATAAAGGGCGAGGAAGGAACACGGGTGGGTTTTAGTCAGTAAAAAAAACCACTTCAGAATGGTCTTCAGCGATACACTGGGGTCCGTCGCACCCGCACTAGTAGATACTATATATCGCTAAGCTCTTCCAATTCGCTCTAGGACGTTGGCGTGAGGTAGACTCTTAAATTACGTACTTAAGTATAATTGTTTGCTGTTACAAAGGTTTTGAATGAGACTTTCATTTTCTTTTGTGAGTTACAGGATATTATGCCGTGATATTTTAATTAACTCAGGTCAGGACATTTCGACGCTTCTGCAAGTGCTACGATCGTAGGGTGACTTACTATACAGGGAGGAAGGGACACTGACGCACAAACAGTTACCACGAGTACATAATTAAAAAAAAAAATACTCCATATAAAGGATGTTAACACACTGACTCATCTTGAAGCCGGCACCCAGCGGTGACCAGTCAGTTCACCAAACATTAATTCAAAAACTTTTACTTGACAAGCAACGATTAGCTTATTTAAAGACTGACATTATTTGACAAACTATGAATTATTTTTACATTTTATCTCATAAAACATTTTTTGGAATAAAGACATTACACATATTGATTGTGCCATTCTAAAAAAAGAAAACATATAAATTTTGTTTCTTAAAAGACAAAACAAAGCGACACCCATATATTGGTTTGTACGATCGACCGTACCTAACTCTCGGCGCTGAGTAAGGTTTAGAAATCCTACTGCTTTTATTTAGGTATTTGTTTAGATGATATCTAGTTTTTGTGAAATCGGGAATAACATAACATCATATCTAGGTAATCTCAGGTTTAGGCAAAGGTTACAAGTTACACTCAATTTAAAAAAAAATAAAAGTTATTTTTTACGGTTTAGTTTACTATTTAGTCAAGCCCTTTCATTTGATACCCATATTGAGGGAGTTTTGAAAAACAAAATGTAATTCACCATTTTGTGGTAGTGGCATCTTAGATTTGAAACGTATCATATCGTATAGTATTCTACTAGTCACGCCCTTCCTTTTGATACCCATATTGAGGGAGTCGTTGAATTTTGTAATCCGCCATTTTGTGGCGGTGGCCATCTTGAACGGATTATTATCAAACATAGCTAAGAACACTCTCGACTAATTCACCTTTCAAACAAAAAAACAAATTTAAAATCGATTCATCCGTCCGAGAGCTACGATGTCACGATACATACAGACACACACACACAGAAACGTCAAACTTCTAACACCCCGTCGTTTTTCCGGCAGGGGTTAAAAATATAATAATGGTGATAATTTTTAAAACACATTAGCAAAAAAACGTTTTTGTAAAAAATAAAACCGGCTTCTAAAAACACAAAAACGTGAAAAATAACTTTAGCTTCAGAAATCGACCTTCGTTTGATTGGATTAGATTTTTGTCACCGACTTCCGAAGATAATGTTATTTTTCACATTTTTGTATTTTAGAAGTTTTTATTTTTTGCAAAAAAAGCTTCTCTTATATTTTGAAAAAATACTATATTTTGCTGAAGAAATGTTGGCAACCCTAGCTATAATTGTAGGCGGGACCAATGTGGTACACGTCACAATGTCTTAGAAGTTTTGGTTCTATGACATGCCGGTTTCCTCACAATATTTTCCTTCACAGCTTTTGAGAGCAGTGGTGATGAAATAAACTACACAAAGTAATGAAATCAAAATCAAAATCAAAATCAAAGCATTTATTTCAAGTAGGCCAATAACAGGCACTTTTGAATAGTCCAAAACAAAGATGAAAATTAAATGTAGCTACAGTCCTAGTCACAAGACATAACAACTGTGAAAGTACTGTAGTTGCCCATTCCCTAACGTAGATCTCTATGGAGAAGAACGGGCAAGAAACTCCATGGACACTCTTTTAAATCAAATAATTGTAACAAAATCTTGGTTACATCATTCATGTTGAGATGGTAAATTATGTGAGAACAATGTAGCATGATGTGCACGTTAAAAGTGTCCATAGTAAAAACAAAATAATTCTTTCAAATAAGCCATGGCAACTAAGAAATGACCAGCCACAACTGACAGCGCCCGTTCACGAACATGACGCATGGATCAGCACCATTCAGCTCAACCATTTTGAAGGGAGCTAAATGGTCCGACACACGCGCCATCATCAGCAAGACATTTGAGTGAGCATGACATACTCTCAACCGCCAGGGCACATTCAAGTCAAAAACTAAAGTAGGTTTCCAGTGAATGATAGCTTTCTAGTACATAGTACTCACACAATATGGGCTATGCGATTATACAGAGTGGAGAAGACAATACGACAATAAATGAAAACACGCGTAATACTAGTTCATAGGAATAATTCTACATAATTAAAAAAACCCAAAACCGAAATTAAAAAAAAAAACAAAATCTAACTCTAAGGATACTCTTTATGACTCTTATGGGCCTGGTTTAAGGTCTAATTTGCAGTAAATCAAATTTAGCGAAAGTTTTTAAATAGCGAGTTGGCAAGGGGTCGTTAACCTGTTAGTGCTTCCTTAAAATCAGATACATCATGTAGCAAATGTTGAAGGTGAAAAATAATTTCCTGTTTTTGATTTTTTTTTTGTTTGTTAGGAACGTCTTGAGGTATGCGTAGTTTAATTTATCTTCGTATTGTCATCACCATCCTGTATAATACTAACATTGAATCTATACAATGCAAAGACTGCTCCATGTAATAGGGAGTAAACTTATTGCCATTAACTGTGCCCTAATCTCTGTGGCTGTTACTGCAAAACGCCATTTTTTTTTTTTTTTAAAGGATGGGAAATCATCAAATGACCCCCCCCCCACTCTGGGCGGAGCGGGAGGGAGTGTCAGACTCTTAATGACTAAAAACCATCCATGTTCCTTCCTCGCCTTTTACGTTCCGGGGCCGCGGTATCTCTTTCGAACAGGCCCGCAACCCCGGACTGCAAAACTCCTAAAGAAAAACTCCAATAATACTTTGCCTGGCCTGGTTTGCTTTCCTCATCTTCGCTGTTATGTTTAGATAACTGATTTATAGAACACACATAAAATTATGCGTTCAAATGCAAGTTCAAGTAAAAGAAAATATAGTTTCAAGCTCACATGATACTAGTTTTAAACCAAAAATGTTTACGTAAAGCGCAAAGTCGTAAAAAACATGTTTTATGCTGTCTATACGACAGAGGCAAGTAAACACGGGTGTAAGAACAAGTATTTATTCTTCTGCCAATATTATTTTGTGGAGTACAAAGTTGGTTTTATATTTCGACGGTTCAAAATTTAAAATGCTGTAAGGGACAAAGAGATGCTTCTGGATTTTCAGCTTTAGTTTCAGCGGGAAAAGTTGAAAATCCAATGCATGCTTTATGTCCCATAAGTAATTTCAAATTTCCACCATGGATGTGCAATAAATTCAGTTTCCCACAAAATGCGAATGTGATGTAAAACGAATTCTTTGCAATATCTACTTAAACGCTTTAAAACGTGATCGAATCGACAAAAGGGTGTTTCAAGATCAAACTTTGTTTATCACAATAAAACAAAGCAGATTAAATAAAATCAACAATACTTTAAAACATTCAGAAAAACTCAGTCCATGTCTAAGTTCAGTTTGGTCTGTAGATAGATAGAAGATAGAATACAATTGCTGATGACACTTCTCTGATTTTTAAGGTAAATAGACGGGCACAAAATTTAGATGACGTGAGTAATGCCCTACTGCAGGTCCAAAATTGGTTCACAGCAAACAATTTGGTATTAAATGAAAAGAAAACCAAATGCATAAGATTTGCTTTACCGAATGTTAAGGGTAGTGATTGTGATATATTATTCAATAATGAGAAACTTGAATTCGTAGATAAAACGGTTTTCCTGGGGATTACGCTTGATTCAAGGCTACAATGGGGTTCTCATTTAACATCTCTTGCGGGGCGGCTTAGTTCAGCAGCATATGCCATTAGAAAAATCCGTCAATTTACTGATGTAGATACCGCTAGACTGGTCTATTTTAGTTACTTCCACAGTATAATGTCTTACGGTATTTTGCTATGGGGACGAGCTGCAGATATTGAGTCTATATTTATTCTGCAGAAAAGAGCCATTAGAGCCATATATAATCTTCGTAGACGCGATTCTCTAAGAGAGCTGTTTAAGGATATTGGCATTATGACGGTACATTGTCAATACATCTACGAAAACATAATGTACGTCAGAAAAAATTTGCATCTTTTTGGTAAAAGAGGTGACAGACATAACTACAGTACTAGAAATAGGGACCAATTAGTTCAGCCAGGCTTTAGACTCGCTAAAGTAGACTCATCTTTCATGGGGTACTGTTTGAGATGCTATAATAAAATTCCACAAAGTATTCTTGAACTGAATGAGACAAAATTTAAAACATGCATTAAACGCACACTATGTAAGCAAGCATATTACAAGTTGAGCGATTATATCGCTGATAAAAATGCTTGGCTCAATGCTGGTCCTGCTCCACAAGGACAGGGGCGCAAAAATTGATAGCATTAAATGGTATTGTTGGAGCTGCTGAAGATTGTACAACTATCTTTGCATTGTATAGATTCAATGTTAGTATTATATAATCGCATAGCCCATATTGTGTGAGTACTTTGTACTAGAAAGCTATCATTCGCTGAAAGCCTACGGCAGTTCTTGACTAGAATGTGCCCTGGCGGTTGAGAGTATGTCATGCTCTCTCAAATGTCTCGCTGATGGTGGCGCGTGTGTCGGACCATTTAGCTCCCTTCAAAATGGTTGAGCTGAATGGTGCTGATCCATGCGTCATGTTCGTGAACGGGCGCTGTCAGTTGTGACTGGTCATCTCTTAGTCGCCATGGTTTATTTGAATTAATTATTTTGTTTTTGAGTTGTATTTTATTTTTGTTTTGCTATGGACACTTTTAACGTGCACATCTTGCTACATTGTTCTCACATAATATACCATCTCAACATGAATGATGTAACCAAGATTTTGTAACAATATTTTTATTTAAAAGAGTGTCCATGGAGTTTCTTGCCCGTTCTTCTCCATAGAGATCTACGCTAGGGAATGGGCAACTACAGTACTTTCACAGTTTTTATGTCTTGTGACTGGGACTGTAGCTACTTTAAATGTTCAATTTTGTTTCGACAATTCAAAAGTGCCTGTAACTGGCCTACTTGAAATAAATGCTTTGATTTTGATTTTGATTTTGAATACTCTTTATTATCTACACCATAAAAAATATAGATAAGTATTTTTTTTTACATTTTACTCTTTTTATTTTTTTGTTATTTGTCTGTAACTTGAGATTTCGCTTTTGCGACTAGATATTTTTTTTTTTTTTTTTTTTATTCTTTTTTTTTTTTTTTTTTTTTTTTTTTTAGTTAGTTTTCTACCGCAGACGTGGGGGTCCGCGCTCTTATTTACATTTTATGTATTGACTAGATATTCAAAAACAAGTAGGGAACCCATACGTACATGCATTACGCACACAAATAAACTACTAACACTTAATTCATCGGTCAATCAGTTATGAAACTGTTTCATACGTCATATATGTACAGTGTAAGATGACGTCATCAAGTCTTCAAACGTTCTGTTATTTTTAAACCACGAGTATACAGAAGAAAAAATCAAACAGCTATAATTAGAGATCCGGATTATTTTCGTATGTTTGTAATTGTTAAACATGGATGTAAGTAATTGAACTTTTGCCAGTAATTTCGATACGTAACGATCACGAGTAAACCCGAGTAAAATCTGTCAGAAAACCATTTATCACAAAAATATTGACAATATTAATTGCTTACAGGCGTAATTAATATTATGAAATTCCACGGAGTCTGGATTTGTGCCCGGTTGATGACAATAGGCTCACCCCATATTACATAGGGCTTGAACAGAAATGAATGACGATATGTGGGTGTAGTTGATAAATACACTTCTTCCTGACCCTTTGGCGGTTACAAGGCGTGAAGTTTTGTTATTTTATCATTTTCGTCTGTGGCAGAGCAAAAGCAGCCAACATAAATAAATAAATATCGCTGGGCATTACACACAGCGCCATCAAGGCCACACTAAGCAAGCCTTGTGTCGTGGTCACCAGACAGCTGATTTACTACATATATACTTTTTGTTTGTTAATACATACTTATTATGCATATAAACATCCATGACTCGGAAACAAATGTTCATGCTCATCACACTATCATTTGTTCCTACTGGGATTCGAATCCGGGAGCTACAGAACGTAAGGCAGCCTCACTATCGCTGCGCCATACGGGTCGTCCAACATATATTAAAGAAGCGTGTAGCATAAAATGAAAAGAGAACTTGAAATTTTTAAAAGTACCTCGCAATCCCAAAAGAGAATCGCGAAGAATTATGCCATTCATTCGATTCGTCCATTTTCCGATTTTCCACGAAACACATCATATTTTCATTTGAAAAGGTATTTCGGCTAATAATACTGTAATGATTTCAGTAAAGTAGCTATATTTCAGCTTTTGTTGCCATGATGTTAAGTTGATTACACGCAAATGTGGAAAAAGTGTCATACGGGACAATAACCTTAATGTGAGAAAAGATAAAAGGTCACACGTGGCTGGAAACAATGTTCCTTTTAAGCGGAATATATTTTTAGATGAGTGTGTTATGAGGAGGTCTTTTCAAAGAGAATAATCTCTGTAGGTCACTGAAGTTAATGGGTACTGAAGTATTCAGGGCTGTTATATAGAGTGTAAACCACCTCATCACAAAGCCGTTAACCAAGCATTCTGTACATCAAACTAAGTAACTTTACGCAAAAATTATTGCTGGGAAACAACTTTTTTTTTGAGGTTATAAATCATGTTTTGTGGTAGAACTCAATGTAACGCACTTAAACATTGTGCTGATGGATGGATAGAATAGTACGGGGGTCGTGGAGGTTTTAATAGTGAAAATCTTACAAAAAAAACTTGTATTTGAAAAAAATGTGTCAAAAAGTTGTAACTTTGACCCCCAATATCTCCGTAACTAGAAGGTTCCCAGGTATGGTGTGAAACAAAAAATGATCGCAATGATGGGGAGAACAAGTGCCTTTCGGCTTCGTGAAGAGGTGTTTTACACCCAATATTGTTTAAGGTTGTGCTTTTAAAGTCGCAAAGAAAGATGTTATAGAGATGCATTAAACAAGACATGATGATGGCCAGGTAGACAGATAATTGTTGTAGCCTAGTGGAGTAACCGTCAGTCAAATCATACGTCTCAAGTTCCAACCCAAGACACGTCCCTCATGTGCGTATTGAAACACTTGCTTCGGTGAAGGAAAACGTCGTAAGCAAACTAGCATCTCTGACAGATATTTCTAGACGCACGTAAAGGCAAGTCAGAGGCTGCTAAAAACTCTGACTCCAAGTTGCTACTAACCACAAGAAAAAGAAAGAAAGAATACTTAAAAGATAAGTATTTTTTTCTCTTTTGATTTACAGGTTCACAGCAGTACATTATCTTTCCCCTCATTAAATAATACGACTTAGGTATGAGTTACATGGAAAAAGAGATATGAGAATTAACAAAAAGATTCATGTGTGGGTGTATTATCTGCGTAAAAGAAGACGTTGACCTCTTTACTGAAATGAGCAGTATTATGTAAACATCATCATTTTTACGTTAAGTAATTAATTACCCATAATACATGGCACTATTCTAAAACAAAGATAGAAAAACACTCCTAATCATCTGGCCCCTTATTCACAACCATTCGACTCGCTTCCGATTCGGAAAGTCGTATATCTGTCTTCTTCTGGCATTACGAAAACGACCGAGATAGACATACGACTTTCCTAATCGGAAGCGAGTCGAATAGTTGTGAATAAGGGGCCTGATCTGCCTAGTCTTTTCCGTCAGTATAACCGGATGCAGCTGAATATTTTAGATGAAATGCCTGCTTATCTGACCTCCACAAATCCCAGTTAGTGCTTGGTAGTACGATAAACCTTAACAAGACTGGTTGTCAGAGTTTTTGGGCCACTGACTACCTGTAACGACTGCCAAAGATCTTCAATGACAGCTGGAACCAACGGCTTAACGTGCTTTCTGAGGAACGGAGAAAGCTCGGAATGCAAATAGTTACCCAGTGGTTACCCATCCACAAACCAAACTAGGCATGCGCACCTTTACCTAAACATCGAACCGAGCAGTTCTGTTATTATAACTAAACTACACTCCTAAAACATAAATAACTGGACATTTGGTGGGTATTTAGTAATTTGCAAAGAGATTTTGGCTGCTACTTTTATTAATTCTAAAACGACGTCATGTCTGACCATAATCATTTACCAAACATACGTGGGATTCGTAAATTCAATTCAAAATACAAGAAAAATAACACAAGATGACGTAACTATAGTAATCCAAAGCAAAGCATATCTAAACATCCTGGTCAAGTTGGTATACTCTACTACAAGAAGTTGCACGTACACGTATTCTAAATAAAATAAAATCTATCGGAAACACATGGATAATATCTGGAAGGCAATAGATACTTCCACTTTGAATAGCATAACATTTAGTCATTGATGAAAACATTCCAATTGGTGTTTTGATAAAGTAATCTTAAATTAATGCTGTATGAAAATTCATGTAGAAGGGAAAGGCAAGGCGGATGTCCATGAGAGTATAACACTTTTTAACTGTTTATAGCAAACAAATAGTTAACCGATGCTTCTGGTGCAGTGAAAGAAATCTCAATTGAATTCAAACTACACAAATATACACTAATATTATCAAGAGGAAATATAATTTGATTTTTTGTTTGTTGGATATGATTTAACTCAAACGATTTACCGTCCTAAATAAAAAATTCTTTCACCATTATATAGCTACACCTTGTTAAATACCTGCTGGTAAGGAGATTGACCTAAAGCCTGAAGGTACACTAGCGGAATCGGAAATAAAACCACTGAGTACTGATCTATGTTGATAGCTGTTTTTTTTTGTGTAGGTCATCTCGCAGTTCAGTCTATGAAGACTGGCTTCTGCTTAACCGGGCAAGTCCTGTGGATGCCTTGAATTTAAGGCCTCCAGCCAGTGCGCTCAAAAAAAAATTAAAACTGTTGGCTTATATACTAACTGATGTAACGGAACCATATCGACTTCAACGCCATCTATCGAGCACGCCGGAAGCTGTACAACTAAAAGCTATATATCGATATCATGCAAATTTGCCGAGCTATCACAATTTTCGCGGACGAAGTGTTAGAATAAATATGTTTGTTTATTTTAGTTAGGAATTCAAATTATGTTCTGACTAACACAGCAATGCTGCACATAACAGAAAGCCTGTAATGTGTCCCGTTGCTGGGCAAATGCTGCAGACAAAAATACCAAATAATTATTTTTTTTAATAATATCATTTACCCATAGCCTTTAATACATAGATAGACCTATCCTAACCAACCACATTTGTGCCTCCCCAACCAAACGTACCAATTTTAAAATGTTCCTCGCACCAAGTGTTAGTATATTACTGAAACTAGTTGTACAAGTGTTAAGTAGTGATTGTTAAAACTAAATGTGGAATAAAGAATGTGGTCACGATGAGGCAATGGCATGCGGCAGTGTGTTCCATCCTCATATGGATGATGCCAACGCCGACAACGAACTTACGGCACCAAGAAATGAACAGTATGATGCTCGAGCCAACGCCGAAAACAGTACAGGTCCCGAAAGAGGACCTTGTGAAAGTCAGTGCTGCAAAAGTGGGTGTGTCGAAAGTGATACACAATACGATCTCCGGTTTCTTGGGGCAGTTGCGGAAGAAGACAGAGGAACCGTCTCGTGTTACGACTGCTTCCACAACTACTACGGTGTCTATGAAGACTGTATACGATGTCCAAATAACGAAGAAGAAGAAGTTCAAAAAACTTAAAGTAAGTAGTTTCGTTTGTTTTTTTTAAGTTTTGCTCTTCATAACTTTTTGTACTGTACGGCAACAGATCATGTAAAGCTAAGTCATGTTTTTTTTGTCTTAATACTGCGAAAGTCAGCATCTAAACTATTTACAATCGAGAAGCATGAAATAGGTGAGCCTGCCCTTGTAATGGCGTTACTTGACCATAGACAGCTTTGTTTTCATGACTTTCTATTGCCTGAAACTGACTTCAACGATAATTGAGGTTTACGGTAGTTTTCCTTGTAAGCTCAAGAAAATAAACAACACTATGGTCAGTCGCTTTAATCGCATTTGGATCAGTAAGAAAATAATTCACAACGTTTCCTATATCAACGACGATCTACAATCCTTCCAGGACATAACCAGAAGTGATTCCAATATCAAGTATTTCCCGTATTACTTCAGAATCACCTCGATCGACTCGTTCAGAAATAGATTACAGATAAACGCTTTGTTTCTTTGTATTGGCATCGATTGTATTGCCCATAGTGATTTACGGATGCAGCAAGCGAGCCATTGCAATCGGAATACGGGTTATTTTAAACTCAGACTTTGTTTTTAGACTAAACATAACACATAACCAAGTACTCACTCTATTACTCGAAGGAATCATTTAAAAAGGTTTTTCTTTAAAGGGGACGTTGCATTTATTATTAATTTCACCAAAAATAGTAACTATTTTACAAAGTATTAAACGAAATATTACATAGAAATGAAACAGAAATCTTAAAATCATGATAAATAAGCTTTGTTATGATATTTTTTGCGAGTCAA
This sequence comes from Xestia c-nigrum, assembly GCA_916618015.1. Taxonomy (NCBI): domain Eukaryota; kingdom Metazoa; phylum Arthropoda; class Insecta; order Lepidoptera; family Noctuidae; genus Xestia; species Xestia c-nigrum. The sequence goes on along the minus strand of OU745258.1, from coordinate 6,431,048 downwards.
ATACCACCATACATTTATACTTTACCATATATTTATTTCTTCAGTATTTTCTGTCATATGACATTTCATATGACAGAAAATACTGACGTGAATACGGGCGTTTTTTCCGTTTACTAAAATAGTACGGTCCCTTCACATTGGTAATCATATCTGCTATAATTATAAAAGAATCAGAATAGAACATAAAAATAAACATATTAAAATTGTGAGGATTTTTTTAAAGGTTTACACTAAAATCGCATAGATCTAAACAACCAACGTGGCACGGAACGTTATAAATCCACTTTTTTAGTGGTTGACAGACAACTTCATTATTTTGACATTTTTCTGTTTATTTTGGTTTTCGTAAGTGTTTTTGCAGATTTTTCGCATTTATTCCTGTTAGATTATTTTATTACTGTAATCTAGAGGTAATAAGGAATACATCAATGTACGTTTCGTTAGATATTAAATGCTACAATTTATGTGGGTGGCCTAATCTCCGAACAAAAGAAAATATCTCCTTTGTATTCTAAAATAGCGGCCAGTCTGCAGTTGCATTTTTTTTCAGGGGATTTGAAACCGTAATATAATAGGTTTTTTTTTCTGAAAAGTTGTTTTTAAAAGTAAAGGCAGTAAAGAATATGAAGTATTGCTCAGAGCGCACCTATTTCTAAGCGCAACCAACTAAGCACAACTAAATCATTCCTCGAAGCACAACCATTAATTGCGCTCAATCATTGAAATTAAGAATATTATAATTATGTTTATTCCTCAAAGCGCAACTATGATAAAAAATGGAGAAGGGTAAGGCGCGGGACAAACACGAGTGGCGTATGGAGGTGGCGCGGATACGCGGGAGGGCGAGGAAGTGGCGCCATTTCCTCGCCCCCCGCACATCCGCACCTGCGCCAGCGCCGCGCCACCGCCATACGCCACTTGTATATGACCCGTGCCTAAAAATAAGAATATTTCTTTGTTTAGGTCGGCTTTCAGTCTAACTGATTCATAAACGTAACTTATATTTCTACTATCAATATTAATATTATTCGTAAAGTTTTTCTTACTTAATACTGTTTTTTTTTTTTAATTATTAATATATTTCATGTAGTGTTGTCAGCATTTTTATTTAATAACCCTACAGCTTGCAGCTGACTAAAATATATTTTAACATGTAGACAGACGTACTGCCTATCTGACCTCCATAACACAACTACTGGGTAAGCCACTTGTTAATATTATTAGGGTTATGAAGGGTGTGCAACACTTCTTCACGAAGCCGAAAGGCACTTGTTCTCCCCATCATTGCGATCATACTTTTGTTCTACACTACACCATACCTGAGAACCTTCTAGTTACGGAGATATGGGGGTCAAAGTTACAACTTTTTGACAAGTTTTTTTTAATACTTACAACTTTTTTTTGTTAGATTTTGACTTTTAACATCTCCACGACCCCCGTACTATTCAATCCATCCATCAGCACAATGGTTTAGGTGCCTCAAAAAAAAGTGGTTTCCCAGCAATAATTTTTGCGTAAAGTTACTTATTTTGATGTACAGAATGCTTGGTTAACGGCTTTGTGGTGAGGTGGTTTACATCCTGTATATAAAACAGTGAGATATAACAGTCAAAGTTTTGATGTACGCCAAGATCGTCTCACCACCTCTTTCTAGGCCGGCCTCGGCGGTGCCGTCCATCTTCAGGTTGAGACCTTTGCCCGGTGATACAAATTTCTAATCTTTGGTTTTCCGACTTGTCTGTTTCCTCACGATATGTAACTCCAAAAACTTCTCTGGGCCGAACACACAACCTGTAACACATTAATTCAGGACTTTAACTTCTGCGCCGCCACTGTATTTAACAAGCTTTTATTTAACTTGCACTGTTCGCGAACATGTATTTAAGTTCTCCGCTTCAATACTTCACGTAAAAAATATTGCTGAGAAACGACTTTTTTTTTGGGGTGAAATATCATGTTTTGCGATAAAACTCAATACAACGCACTTAAAACATTGTGCTGGTGGATGGATTAAATAGTATGGGGGTCATAGAGGTGGTTAAAGTCAAGTAAAACCTTACAGTTATAACTTGTATTTAAAAAAAAATCTTGTCAGAAAGTTGGAACTTTGACCCCCAATATTTCCGTAACTAGAAGGTTCCCAGGTATGGTGTAAAACAAGAAAATTATCGTAATGACAGGGAGAACAAGTGCCTTTCGGCTTCGTTAAGAGGTGTTTGTCACCCTTATAAAGGCTTATTATTTTTCAAGTTTTTATATTGTTTGCAGTAGGTATTATCGTCTCAGAATTTATCTTTATTCAACCCTTCGGTTCTCATTGTGTTATTACAATATTAATAATATTGACACTGTATTTGATTTATCTTAATAGCATGGCTGAAATGATGTGCGTAAAATAGTTTATCGATAAATAATAACCTTGGAACTACACTATCTATAGACCGATAGGATCTGTTTACTAACCATAACTGTCGATAATGTATGTTTGAAAATATTTATTGTGTCAGTTTGGATAGAGTAGGCGAAAATGATCGATGAAATCGATCTACTTTTGGCCATCATTTGAATTTGTTCAAAAAACAAAAACGGGTTTTGAACCAGCCGAATCAGTTTTGCTGGTTCTTTTGCCACGGCAAAGTCTTCCATCATCATTTTTATTTATGAAATAAATAAATAAATATCGCTGGACATTATCACATGACAGCGCCATCTAATGCCACACTGAGCAACGAGGCTTGTGTTGTGGACATCAGACAGGTTGATAAAGATACTTTTTGTTTATGGATCATACTTATGCCACATGCTCATCAGACAAACAGTTGATCCTACCGTGATTCAAACCTGGGACTAATTTTAATTTATTCGTGGTTGGCGCAGCATATCTTCGTACATACAATTTTCTCGTCATACAATATTTTACAAAAACCACCCCATCAGGACTCATCAATATGATATGATTTAATAAAATGTTTGTTGTAATTCCATCTTCATTTATACACTAACGAAGATAAATCCTTGAGTAGTTTTTTTTAAATCAAGTTCATTATCAAAATATATACAATTTCTCCAATATATCCAATTTTTTATTATTCATCGACAACCTCTTTTTTTCTCATTCAGGGTCATTCGCAAACTGGCGACAATGAAACCTGCGAGTGGTCGCGAGATGACAGCTTTCAGTTTTAATCATTTTTGTTGTCGTCGTCTCGCGCTGTACAGTCAAATGAAAACAGATTGAAACCAATATCTATAAATAACTAACTATTACCTGGGTCCGGTTCAATTATAAGGTTGTTTATTCATTTAAAGCGGCGCGGCGCAGCGGCGTAAGGAGAGAAAGGCTGGCGGCGGTGGACTGGAGGGTGGGGTTTTTTTTAACCGACTCGACTGTTTTATTTTAGTAATAATATTAATGTATTGCATTGTTATTTTCTTTTTACTCTTCTTTTCACTATACTAATACTATTTAAAAAAACGAAAAAAAGCCACTTATATTATTTAAAGAAAGGATAAGAAATCCAATCCATTTATACTACACTTAATGACAAAAAAACAAAAAACCTAATCCATTTATGATAAAATTGTAAAAGTAAAAAAACAATGCAATACATGTTACTTTTAAACCCAAAAAATACCCAATACATTTATACTGTAATTAATAAATAAAAAACAAGAAAACCTAATCTATTTACATTATAATTAAAAGAGGAAAAAAAAACAATGAAATAAGTACATTTATATTATTAAGAAAAGAAAAAAACATGTCATCTGAAAGCATTGCTCGTTTAAAGGTAATATTAGATTTTACATTATAAAAGAAGTTCACGTGGTAACTGTACATCTGACCTAATTTACATAAAATTTACAAGATGACGACGAAAAAATAATATTGAAAGTTGCCATCTCGCGCGAACTCGCGAGTTGCACTGTCGCCAGTTGACGATTGACCTCTCATTCATACCAACATTATTCTTAGTTCCTTCGAATTTATAAAGGGTGTAAAACACCTTTTAATGGAGCTAAAAAGTACTTGTTCCGTCATTGTGATCAGTTTTTTGTTCTGGACGGAGATATTGGCGGTCAAAGTTCCAACTTTTTGACAAGTTTTTTTTAAATTACAAGTTTCTATTGTAAGATTTTTACTTTAAACACCTCCGCGTCCCCTGTACTATTCAATCTATCCATCAGCACAATGTTTTCAGTGCGTTACATTGAGTTTTACCACAAAACATGATTTTACGCTCCAAAAATAAACTTGTTTCCCAGAAATTATTTTTGGGTAAAGTTACTTAGTTTGATGTACAGGATGCTTGATTAACGGCTTTGTCATGAAGTGGTTTACACCCTGTATAAGCTGCCACATTCTATCAGTTCAACTATTTAACATTTCTTTCTTCCATGAGATATAACTTTCCTACTTACACTGCATTCCTATGTATACCCCTAAAACATACCACAAAGCTACTTCACTTAACAGGAAATCGCTTACCCATCCTTTAATAGTATGATTCACATCCCAAAATGACAAAGCGACAAGCTATACCACGACTATTATTTACAATACACCAATTTATATCTTATCCATCTTTATCAGTCCGCGCGTCAGCCATACTCGAGTTTTGGCATTATCAACAGATTGGACCGAAATTGATATCTTAATCATGAAACAATTCGCCTATTTGTGTTACATACATGTGCACGGACATAGTTTAAAAGACATGTTCGGTTTTGAAACGTATTTGTTAAAAAAATAAGTATCGTGTGTGACTTCATGTGAGTGAACTCATTTAAGTGCAGTGTGAGTGTGATTTAGTGAGAAAATGTGCGTGCGAATTGTGTTTGTGTTAGTGTCGTGTTGTGTTCAATCGTGGGCTCACCGGGATCCGACTTTGTCACGCGGATTTCAGAATAGAGACGAAAATCCGGGCATGTATCCGCAAGGAAGGCCTCTTCCATTAGACCAGTTCCCCTCACTAACGGACGTTTCGGAACATCCGGATATGCTTGCGACACCCGGATATGAAGCATGGCCTCCGCCAATTATAGTTCAGTCCCCCGGATTTCCAAACATTCCGGAAGATACGGGCATGCCACCGGAAGGAAGGCTGCCTCCATTTGGTCAGTCCTCCGACATTCCGGGCATTCAGGAACATCCACATGGAAGGCCACCATTTGGCCAATCCTCCAACATTCCGAGCATACAGGAACATCCGCTAGGAAGGCCACCATTCGGACAGTCCTCAAACATTCCGGGCATGCAGGGACATCCGCAAGGAAGGCCACCTCCATTTGGCCAGTCCTCTGACATTCCGGGCATACAGGAAAATCCGCTAGGAAGGCCACCATTCGGACAGTCCTCAAACATTCCGGGCATGCATGGACATCCGCAAGGAAGGCCACCTCCATTTGGCCAGTCCTCCGACATTCCGGGCATTCAGGAACATCCGCAAGGAAGGCCACCATTTGGCCAGTCCTCCAACATTCCGAGCATACAGGAACATCCGCTAGGAAGGCCACCGTTCGGACAGTCCTCAAACATTCCGGGCATACAGGAACATCCGCAAGGAAGGCCACCATTGGGACAGTCCTCCAACATTCCGGGCATACAGGAACATCCGCTAGGAATGCCACCGGAGAAGCTTCCGGATAAAAAACAGTCTCCGCTTGCTACAGTGGACCCGGAAAACGTAAGTTTTGAATGTAAACATATTATCTATTAATTATCTATGTTTTTGAAGGAATTATAACACTTACAATTAACAATTGAAAACAACAACAATTATAAGCAACAAAACATTTTCTGTTTGCCCTTAGGCATACACGTATGAGAGGGGCCCGCAAGGGCCGAAGCCTGCCGGGGTTGCGGGCCTGTTCGAAAGAGATACCGCGGCCCCGGAACGTAAAAGGCGAGGAAGGAACATGGATGGTTTTTAGTCAGTAAGAGTCTGACACTCCCTCCCGCTCCGCCCAGAGTGGGGGGGGGTCATTTGATGATTTCCCATCCTTAAAAAAAAAAAAAAAGGCATACCTACACGTATATCCATGTACGTGAAATCAGATTGTTTTATTAGTGATGCATAACCTTGTAAATGCGTGGGGGTCAAAAAATGAAATGAGATACGAGATAGAGATGAGATTTAAATGTGATATGAGATTTTTTGAAACTCGCTGATACAATGTTCTGTAAAGGTATACCTAATTCGGAAGTTACTATTCAAAAGATAATTGCTTTTTTAAGTTTTAAACTGCCTGTACATACAATACGCTCGATTATTATTATTCATAAAATTGATCGTGTTTTTTACTTGAAATAGATAATGGAAATATGTTTTTGTGATAATGTCAAGTGGATAAATAAGAAATGTACACGGTTGTTTTGGTATGGGCAACAGTAGGAAGACAACACCAACGAAATGATCGATGCAACTGTAGTAGCTGGTGAGATGGCGAGTAATTAAGAAGATATGCTGCACAGACCCCGAATAAATTGGAACAAGGGCAGAAGAATGATGATATCAGAAAAACTGAAAGAAAAAAAGCGGCCAAGTGTGAGTCGGACTCGCCCATGAAAGGTTCCGTAGCAGCAAGTAACATAATATAAAAGTTACAATTTTTAGATTTATGTTATGACTTATTAAAAAACTTACACACACTATACACACTTTTTTATATTACTTTGTTTGATTTTCATATTATTTTGGTTTTACGTTTGTATGAAAAACGCAAGCTCCGCCGGCCCCTTAAGAGCCCTCTTACAGTCCACTAGCGCCGCCAATCGAAAAAATGACATAACTCGTAAATGGAATCAAAAATACAAAATGTGGTCTATTATTACTGTAGAAAAGGCAATAACGTAATTTTATAACACCTTATCAACACTTGAAATATAGCTGTTTAGCTAAATCGTGCATTCAAAACATAAACGGCCGTTTTTGTTACAAATGCACGATTTAGCTAAACAGCTATATTTCAAGTGGTGACAGTGTGTTATAAAATTACGTTATTGCCTTTTCTACAGTAATAATAGACCACATTTTGTATTTTTGATTCTATTTACGAGTTATGACATTTTTTCGATTGGCGGCGCTAGTGGACTGTAAGAGGGCTCTTAAGTTCAACTACTGCTTACTGTTTAAAAATAATATTCAACTCCTGCAATTTTCTATGACAGTTCAAACGTCCGTGACTATCGCGGCCATGACGTGATGTTATTTACCTCAATCGGTCTTGTTTACATCTATTTTGACTAATTGGATGACCTTTATCTAAGCAAAAATTGCGATAATCGATAATATAATAAAATCTTGTGAAACTTAAACCAACTTTTCAAATGAAAGTGGTTTTTGACACAAATTTCGACGCCGTCACTGACGACGCGTTTTGAGAGTGCGTTCCATTTCATCAACAAGTAAAATAAAATAAAAAAAATATAAAACCCCCGACACTGTACCTACCTACTAAAAGTTTAATCAAAATGGCAGATTACTTACATATTTATTCAACCACTCCCTCAATATGGGTACCAAATGAAAGGGCTTGACTACTAAAATACTACATCAAATATAAAATTTCAAATCCAATATGGCCGCCACCACAAAAAGGTAAATTACATTTTTTTTCACAACTCCCTCAATATGGGTTTCAATTGAAAGGGCTTGTAAAATTATGATCCTAAGTGTGTCGGGGGTTTTTAAATTTTTAAATTTAATACACCTTGTTTCAGAAACTTAATCAAGTGTTAGTACCATAATGTTTTAAAATTAAACAAGTGTTAGAACCCTGTTTTAGGCTTTCACGGTTTAAAACTAAACTTACTATTGTCACTTACGGGATATCTTCCGTGATTATATATAAGTTGAGCTCTACTTAATAAATAATCACGGAAGATATCCCGTAAATGACAATATAAGTTTAAGTGTTAGAACCATAATGTTTTAATGCGTCAATACATGGCATTTTTTAAATAAATAAAAAGAGTACCTATTTCTGGCATAATATAAGGCATTTTTTCTTCTTCTTGGCTTATGTTGATGGAAAAGTTGCTTTTTTTCAAATTCCGTTCAAACTGGAATTATCCAAGCCCTCCATTATTTTTTTAAGCTGTGTTTTTTTTCTGCTATTTACAGAAGCATACTAAGCACAGTCTAGCTAGTTTGTTTTTCTTTTGTTCCTACTATAAACACATTATACAGCCACAGTAATCTTACCCTTTGTGTAGGAATAATGTTTAATTTATGTATTATTTACTTACCCTTTTGATGAAATCGCTTGTAAGACAAATACGCCTATAGAAACAGCGCCCGATGTAAGCATAGTTTGAACACGCTGAGAAAATCTATACCAATATTCATCGTAAGACGTCAAAGTGACATAAATTAAAGCAAAGGATACTTTTTATCCCACAAGTATATGTTTTCCAGGTATAATTTCCGAGTTTCAACCGGGCGAAACCGTGGATAAAAGCTACTCGTTTTGCGTAACGTATTTTGGTATACATACTCGTATAAGTAGAGAAGACCAAAGAAACGATGGGTGGACTGGACAAGCCCGCCATACGGCGATCACCAGAAAACGCCGAGACAATGAAGCTCGACGAAGTCCCAGAGAATAAATTTAACTGTCTTGGATCCCGCAACGAAATTAACCAAAAAGTATAGCGGAGGAGTAGGAAAAAACCGTAATTTCCACTTCCCTCCAAATCAGCAGGAGACAGAACGAAACTAGGCCAATAGGCACAAAGGAACGTTTACAACTGGGATAGGCCCAGTTGCCTAGTGCTACGGATAAATATTAAAATATGAGATGGATACATTGTGTAAAGATGATATGGCAAGAAAAGAGGTGGCTGACAAGATGGCAAGTTATAGAGCAGTATGGAAGTAGAAAACGTTCTGTGCCGACCCCAAATGAATTGGGATAATGGCAGAAAACGATGACGTACTAAGGCTTGCAGGCACCACCAATAAAATTGACACTTTCGTACTATAATTATTTGATTATTTATTAAATAATTTGTGATGCAAGTAGGCTCATTTGCGCTTGTCGCAAAAAAAATATAAAAATGATAGAAGTATTTTTGATTCTGAAATCGTTTATTACATGGTATTTCTTTTGGATAAAGAGGAGTTGGCTCCAAAAAACTGCACAAGAAACGGCTTATGCTCGGGGACGCGCCTTAACCCTAGCAAGAGCGTGCGAGTGGTTCTCATTGCAAGCTCAACTTTAAGTTATGATTCATAAGATATGTGAATAATTTAAATCATCACGGTCCCGAGATTTTGGTTTAGATACTGGTAAACCGAGTTCAGTTGCTAATGCTAAAGTTTTGGGCTTATGAGTACCACTCCATTATTCAAGATAGGCCTTACAGCTGTCTTTATTTATTTAGTTAAGTACAACAAAAGCGAGCATTAAATTATAAAGGGTATAAATAGACCCTTAAGAGGCCTGCGGAGTAAGCGTAGTTCATACAAACGTAATATCAAAATAATTTGTATATCAAACATATTCTTTCGGTACGTAGTGTGTATTTATTTCGATTGGATTACAGAATATATAGGTTCCCAAATATATTGTTTTAATGAAACTGATTTAAACAAGAGTTATGAGAAAAATAAGTTTTCTATAGAAATTTTAAATTCCTCATATCTCGTCTTTATATCATTGTCCTTTCAAAATATATAATTAGGAAAATAGATTGTTTAATTTACAAATTATTTTGGTATTACGTTTATATGAACTTAGCCGTTAACTTAGCCAAAAAACCCTTGTTCTCCTCGTCATTGCAATTATTTCTTTATTCTGGAGCATACCAAAAACCTTCTAGAATTTTTTTGGAAAAAAAAGTTCCAATTTATAAAACCACTTTTTTAAAAATACTAGTTTTTAAGGTCACTAAAAACTAATTGCTCCATGCTTTTTTACTTTATTTTAAATAACCCTTTTACTTTTCAGTTCATCCCTCAGCACAATGTTTGGAGTGCGTTACATTGATGTTTACCGTTACATGTGAATTACACACCTACAAACTTGGATTCCCAGCAATGATTTTTCCGTATAAAGAGTTACATAATTTGATATACGGAATCCTTGGTTGACGGTATTGTGAACTTTACGTTTACACCCTCCCAACTAACAATTTAACGTCGTTCAAAAGTTTAGTAAACGTTATCTTAATTCCATTGATCGTAATGCCTAAGTCGCACTAACGTTATAATAACGTTTACTAAACGCGAAAATGGCCCCAGTTATACGACCAACATTGTCGTATAATGGACATATAAAAGTCACAAGCTGACTTAGTTAACGTCATTCAAAAGTCGTATCATAACTTTACAACGGCTCCTTTGTTGTATTGTCGTCATACAGGTGTTTTTGAATGACTAAAACGTTTTATTTGAGTCAAGGAACAACACCTGTAAGACTTATTATTTTTTCTTGTTAGTGACACGTGTTTGTGGTTTTGTTTCGAGATTTGAGTGCAATATAAATAATTACAAGCAAATAAAAGGCGAGTGTTATTTAACTTACATTTATATATCTCGCTAATAACTGTATCTGTCTCTCATGCCGTTTCGACTGGGTATTAAAGTTATATGATAATATACCTATGTGTATTTATTTCAGATTTTCATGCCCCTTCGCAATTTTGTATTTCAATGATTATATTTCTATTAATAAAAATATGTTTATTTCTAAATAAGTAGGACATGTTGCTTTTGTCACACACTTATCTCTTTACGACGTTGTAAAGACCTAAAGTCGTATTAAGGTTATTTCAAGACCATGCAATACGCCATGATAGCTAGTTATTAGGGTTCCTCATGAATTTAAAACCCTTTTCATATTGTCCACAGTAAAAGTGTAGTGCAGAAAAATTTCAAAACATTTTAACATTCAAGTAGATTTTATCTAAAAATATGTTCATTCAATATTTGGATATAGATAAATTTGTAACCTAGACGTCTAGACGTTCTAAAGTCAAAACCTGACTTAAATGCGACTACAAGTTTGATTAAAGTCAGGGCATGACATTAAACGGACATAAAGTAATATATAGGTTATATTTGAGTATTAAATAAACAACCAAGTCATTTAAGAGTCTCCAATTGACCGCTGTAAAACAGGATAGTGATCATTATATAAACGTCACTATGAAAACGTCTATACAACTGCTACATTACATAGATGTCATATAAAGGTTTTTCAAAGACCTAATTTGGTCAGTCCAAAACGTTTAATGGACTATAACGTTAGTATGACTATTGCGTTGTCGTAAAAACGTTTAAGCTAAGACTGTAATATAACGTCGTTTAGTTCAGTCTTACCAACGTTGCTAAGACCAGCTTCTTATGACATATTCGTCGCACGACTAATAAGTTAAATTAAAGACGTCTATAGGACCTAGAAGTCATCTCGCTATCATTATAAGACTGCTAGCCAACTTTATGTCGTATAAGTCAAGACTTATATGACGTTTTTGTTTGCTAAACTCCGACAGTTGTCGACAAATTTCTTCGAAGTTTCAGTTTTACTAATATTACTGTTAAGGCGCTTGGACGAGCTAAATTAGCAAGTCTATTTGTGGTGGTTCAAACTTCGTTTGAAATGCTGTTAGAATAAAGTTCTAATCAGCTTGCACTACAAAGTGATTATTACGTCAGCCACTGCGGGCCAAATAGCGTGAAATGACTGGTTTCGATCGATTTACAAAAAAACTATTGATTGGATTTAACTAAAACAGTATCATTCTAATATATTGCTTGAATTATTTGCCAAAAAATCAGAATGATCGCATGCATATTAGTATGTTTTTTTATTGTTTGAAAGATATTTTTAGAGATAAGTTCGTGATTTCTTTTTATCGAACCAAATTAATTGTATTATGTTTTCAAAACAGTATCATGCTAGCATATATCCTGAAGAATATCATATATTTTTCTGGTCTTGTTTATAGCAGTGAATCATTTACTTTTAGGAATTTTAAAACGCCTCAATACGGTATAAACTCTCGTCTTTTCTCATATGGGTAGGCTGGATAGGTATGACTAGGTATCGCTGGATCTCCCATCCAGCTTATTTTGCACCAGAACTTTCTGAAGTTCATCACTACTAGGGCCACTAGATGTCCATCTATGGCGCTCCCTCCTGGCGTTGGTTTACAATTCCATTTGGACATAAAACGTCACTTACTCCCGATATTTCGACGCTGTTGCAAGCGCCATGATTATTAATTGATTGTAAGTTTAATTGTGAACCGTGATGGCTTATACAGTGTTCATTTGGACATTTTCATGGCGACCAAAATGAAATACTCGTAATGTGTCAGCAACAAATGGCCTTTCGTTGAAATGCTACAGGTTGGCCTCATACGCTCTTCTCTGTTGCCTCTCTGCATTACGTGCTAGACCACCACACCACCACATATTATAAGATTGTATTACGTAGGTAATTTTTAACTATTATTCAACGTTTTTTTAGAAAAAAAAAATCTTTCATAGCATAAAACACATCATCATCATTCTCTTGCCCTTTTCCCAATTTATTTGGGGTCGCGCAGCATGTCTTCTTCCATACTCCTCTATTTTTCGTCATCTCATCAGACACTTTTTTTCTTGCCATATCCTTCTTAACATAAAACACAGTTAATAAAAATAAAAATAACAATGCAAATATATTAAAATCATAACGAATTACACTAAGATTAATCGCAATATTACTGTATGGAAATAAGAAATGTGTCCATCTTTTTGTGTGTCTATTCGGTGTCCGTGGCTCTATTCCGTAATTCTCTTCGGTGTCTTGATAGAATTACTCTCAATATCTAAATTTTATTTAAATTTCCTGTTGATTGAAGCGGAGTTTTCTTATAATTTCATTGTCTCTATTACTTTTCTCAAAGAGGCTGCGGTGAAAGTAATTTAGTTTAGTAGAAACGGACGTCGGACACAACAAAAAAAAAATGGAAGGGGCCAACTCGCGAGCACTCGCGAGTTTCAAAGTCGCCAGTTGACGAATAAGCCGAGAGTTTTTGCAGAAGTGAAAAGGTATTAGTGCTAGTATTATTGCGTTCACTGACGGATTGACCGTGCGCTTTTCAACCTTATAACTCAGGTCATAAGGGAGAAAATAGGGAGGGGGTCAAAGTTTAAACCGAAATAAATAGTCTTGTCTAACAGAGTAGGTATTTTGCTGAACATTGGTAACGTCCAATAGGGTAGACAACAAAAAAATCCCTCATGCAGTTACAATATCAAAAAATATTTGACCCGTATTTCTTTTTTTGTTACGTAAATCAAAAAAATCGACGAAGATACGACGCTTCTAAAATTTTCAATACGTCACGCCTAGGTATAATTTTTAGAGCGTAGGTACTGCTGACGTCATGAGCACCACTCCCGAATTTTGATGCTTATTCTATTTGTCAATATTATATGGCCCAAAAAGTCTGACAACCAGTCTTACCAAGTGGTATCGTATTACTCAGTATGAACTGGGTTGTGGTGGTCAGATAGGCAGTCGCTCCATGTAAAATACTGGTATTCAGCTGCATCCGGTTAGACTGGAAGCCGACCCCAACATCGTTGGGAAAAGGCTAGGCAGATGATGATATTGTCATTTACATCTATGGCCATCGGCCATCTAGATCTACACTTGAATAGAGAAAAGATTGTAGTTTTTTTTTGTTTTTTTTTTGTTACGATTTAACTTAAGAACTACTAAACCGATTTTAAAAATTCTTTCACCATTAGAAAGCTACATCTTTACCGAGTAACCTAAGCTATTAATTATATTGATGTCATGCAAATTAGCCGAGCTATCACAACTTTTACGGACGAAGTCGCGGACGTACTGCTAGTCAAAACTTAACATGTACGCATAATTTCATCTCAATCGGAAACTGGGAAGTGGGTCAATTTTAACATCATCATTTTACATATGTAACTATGTAAAAATAAATGATGATGTTAAAGTTGACCCACGGTGAAGTTACTAAAAGCGTGTTAAAAATTGATTATATATTTTTCATCATCATCAGCTTATTTATGTTCCAACTGCTGGCGCACGGCCGCCTCGTGAGAGGGATTGGACTTTAACCCTTCGTTTGCCGGAACGTAGATCTACACAAGACACAATGGCTTTTTAATTGTGTCTCTAATTACGGCATACAAGAGGTTAATCCACCACGCGGACCCAGTGCGGATTGGTAGAAGTCTTCGACTTTTTGGTTCTAGGACATGCCGGTTTCCTCACAATGTTTTCCTTCACGGTTTTGAAAGCAGCGGTGATGAAATATCTTACACCAAGTAATGCGCGTGTCTGGGTTCGAATCCACGACTTACTGTTCGTAGTTCGTTGCCGCCACCACTGCTCAAATTTATTTTTAAACTGCATTTTATAATTATTACTTATCAGTATATTACACCCACCATCCCCAGTATCGTCCGATAAGAGGAAATAACCGGAACATGATGGATTACCGTCAAATTACCCATCTGATGGCACTTGGCTATTGATTAGCAGCCGTGACTGATAACAGAGCATTATTAGTTAGATATAGGAGGGGATGACGTCATCCATAGTGAGGTGGTCTCAGGGGAAATTGAGGTGGGTATTAAAGCAAAAGTTTGAAAGGGAAACGCTGTTTTTCCGGCTTATGCCCATCTCGGCACCTAGTGCACCTACCCATCTCAGTAATTACCAAGTTCTTTAGTCTAAACTTAAACCCACCACCCAAGGGCAAACCAGTACCGGCCGGAGCCTGCCGGGGCTGCAGGACTTCGAAAGAGATACCGCGGCCCCGGAACATAAAGGGCGAGGAAGGAACATCGATGGGTTTTATTCAGTAAAAGTCTAGGACACTCCCTCCCGCTCCACCCAGATTGGGAGAAGTCATTTGATGATTTCGCATCCGACAACAAGGGGTTATCTTCCGTGATTATTCGTTATTTTGACCTCCTGATATTTTGACGCTGTTGAACCGGCAATCATGGCACTTGCAACACCGTCGAAATATCGGGTGTTCAAAATAACGATTACCTAATCACTGAAGATATCCCGTTTAGTTTTAAACCGTGAAAGCGTAAAACAGAGTTATTTCGTCTGTCTTTACTGGTTTTAAAATTGTTAAGGTTTTAGCACACTTCGCGTTCGAAGTTCCTTCGTTACGCAAAAAAATATTGCAGGGAAACTGCAGTTTTTTTTGGGGTGAAAAATCATATTTAGTGGTAGAACTAAATGTAATGCACTTAAAACATTGTGCTGATGGATGGATTGAATAGTACGGGCGTCGTAGAGGTGTTTAAAAATCTTGTATAAAAAAAAATACAACTTGTCGAAAGTTGTATTTTTGACCCTCAAATATCCGTAACTAAAAGGTTCCCAGGTATGACGGGGAGAACAAGTGCCTTTCAGCTTCATTAAGAAGTTTTACACTCTTTACAGGGTACACCCTGTAAAGAGTGTAAAACTTCTGATGAGGTGGTTTACAAACCACCTCATCACAAAGCCGTTAACCAAGCATTCTGTACATCAAACTAAATAACTGTACGCAAAAAATATTGCTGGATATAAATCATATTTTGTGGTAGAACTCAATGTAATCCAATTAAAACATTATGCTGATGGATAGATTGAATAGTACGGGTGCCGTGGAAGTGTTCAAAGTTAAAAGTTAAAGTTGAAAAAAACTTGTACATAAAAAAAACTTGTAAAAAGTTGTAACTTTGACCCCCCATATCTCCGTAACTAGAAGGTTCCCAGGTATGCTGTAGAACAAAAAAATGTTCGCAATGATAGGGAGAACAAGTGCCTTTCGGCTTCGTGAAGAGGTGTTTTACACCCTTTTGTTATTGATAGTTTTTAACCTCATACACATCGCTATTAGATTTAACCCTAGCTCAAAATAAATCAAATCCATTTGCTCATTTATCTCAATCATTCAGTAAATAGCTATTACATAAGACGTATTGTAACAATGTTTGCCAAATATTTTGGCGCCGACTCGCGTACATTTATTTTTATCAGAGCTATCAATCACGACATGATTGTAAACTGTAGGTATATCGTAGCACATACAGTATATAAATTAAATCTTTAGTAAATAATTCTTAAGTATCGATGGGCTTTTAATACAAAGTGGAAGGGATACCTACGCTAACGGTAAGCATTCACCTGTCCGCATCGTACACATTGGACGCATCGCATCAAACGCATCGTATTGAACAGGTTTGAGCGATCCGTACGGTGCGGATCAGCGACTTTTTAAACAAGGAATACCACGATCCGTTTGATGCGATGCGTCCGATGTGGACAGGTAAACGGTTCTCTATCGTATTACCTAACTTTTTAATCCATAATCTAAAATTACATAATTGTTTTTGTCATAATCATCATTCTTCCGAATGATAATTTACCCGAACTTTAAATCACATAAATGCCATAAAGTTGAAACGCCTAAATATAATAAGCCCTACATCTGTTTGTCATAAGTATTACAATCAATAATATACAAAAGACATAAAATCGTTTTCAATAAAAGTCATAAGTCCTATTCTAAGTAAAATTTTAATCGTATGTAGGCGTTGACCTGCAATGCAAACAAGCATGCGGTATACATGTAGCAAGCATGCGGCAAGCATACAACAAGCAAGCATGTAGCAAGCAAGCATGCAACACGCATGTAGCAAGCATGTAATGCAAGCAAGCATGCAGCACGCATGTAGCAAACGTGCGGCAAGCACACAGCAAGCAAGCAAGCAAGCATGCAGCAAGCAAGCAAGCAAGCATGCAGCAAGCAAGCATGAAACAGGCAAGCATGCAGCAAGCAAGCATGCAAGCAAGCAAGCTTGCAAGCAAGCACGTAGCATGCAAACCAGCAAGCATCATGCAGCAGGCATGGTTTCTGTCACGGCTCCGGTGCTGCGGGGCTCCGGCGGCCTCACGCGAGCTTATCGTCGCAGATGGGTTTAACGCTCACCACCGCAGCTTCGGGGGCCGCCGCAGCAGCGGCGGGGAGTGTTACAACCACCTGCTCCTCAACTCGCGGCCCGCCTCGCCCCTCCGCGCCTACGCGATTTTAAATAACACTCTTGGGGTAGGGCAGACAAGACTGCGTGGAGTCGGATTTACAGCAATTCGTTTCTGTCACTAAAACCTGACTCTTAGAGATTTTTTTCGCGACTAACAATTTATAAATGACCATTCGGAATCATACACATTATGTGATACAATACTTAGGACATACGACTTTATGTCATGTAAAATTAGGAGATTCAATTATTATAGTATTCGATATTATGACCAAATAGTATTAGAAGTAAAGTTAGTTATGTAAGACATCATTTCGGTGTTTTGAACATTATGGTTATTGAAGTTTATAGCAAATGTGTTATGAATAATGATTTTCGGACAAAAAATTTTAGGAAAATCAAGGGAGTACCCAGGTAAACGCTTACCATAAAACGGTTACCACGCATTCAATACATCAGGAAACAGCTGTTTTATTTCATAACCGACGAGAAATGTCTATGTTTTTTTTTCAAAATGATTTCTAAATAGGTACATGGTAGCCGTTGTAGTGCCAGTGTCCCTAAAACCTTTAAGTATACAGTCCTTACCTACATAGATTATTCTCTTTGAAAGGCCCCCCTCATACCACAATCATCTAAAAGTATGTTACGCCTAAAAGGAACATTGCTTCCAGTCACGTGTGACCTTTATCACGTGTGACACATTTTTACACACTTGTGTATTCGACTTAATATCATGGCAACAAAATCTGAAATAGCTACTTTACTGGGAACATCACTGTATTATTGTACATATAGCTGAAATTCCTTTTCAACTGAAAAGTGGTGTTTTCGTGGAAATCCGGATAATGGACGAATCGAATGAATGGCCTAATTCTTCGCGTTTCTTTTTTTCGATTTCAGCAAGCTCTCCTCTCTTTTACGTGGCCTTGACATAATATCGTTGTAATTACTTGATTATAATTTATTATCAAGTTTAATAGATGTTAATTAATAACCAAAACCCCAGTCCTAACTGGGTTGTAGAGGTCAGACAGGCAGTCGTTTAATGCAAAGTACTGGTAATTGGGAAAAGGCTTGGCAGATGATGAGTATAGATTTAGTTATTCATCGCGCCGGCTAAAAAAATTAAACGAATCATCATTTCAGCCGAAAGACGTCTACTGCTGGACACAGGCATCCCTGTGTCGCCACATTGACGGGTCCCGTTTCCGGCCCGATTCGCATTATTACATACAGTAGGTACATTTTATATATTCAATTAAATTTGTATATTTTTAATTTAAAGAAACAAATATTCAAAGCTGATATTCGTATTACATACAAAATCAGTCAGTCGGTCAGTCTATATGCGGATAATGTAGTGGGCTGCAATATTGTTAATGTTTTGTACTATCTTTACTCTGTTCCAACACATATTGTAGCTGTTTATTGTCCCTGAATAAATAAAATAAAATAAAATAAAATAACACTCAAAACCAAAATTAAGTTTCAAGCAATCAAATAGCTGGAACCTACGAAATCAGGTTTGACCTACTGGAATTCGGCTGAATTCTGCAGCCTGAAAATACAGACATGAACATATTTACCTGTTCAATGTAATCTTGAACTGTGTAGTTCAAGGTTGTTTCTGACCTAGTGGCTTTTCTTTTCTGATGCTCTCAAGTGCACCATAAATTACACCAAGGTAAAAAATACATTCTCACTTCAAAAGCCAGATTGAATAGTTCAGCTCATCTTGTACAAATAAACGTTTCATTAATCACGTTTTTCTTCTCCTCTCGACATTTCAAAACACTTCAACGTCAGTATAAACTATGTACAATATATTTTTATTGCAAATACCTACACGTTTGAACTAAATATAGGATCAAA
The DNA here is from genome assembly GCA_916618015.1 of Xestia c-nigrum. Classification (NCBI taxonomy): domain Eukaryota; kingdom Metazoa; phylum Arthropoda; class Insecta; order Lepidoptera; family Noctuidae; genus Xestia; species Xestia c-nigrum. The sequence continues at coordinate 6,412,143 of OU745258.1, read as the reverse complement.
CAATAGGCTAGTTTCTACCATTAATAAATTGCAAATCTATTTAGTCTGTCAGTTAGAGTATTGGAAAATAATGGACACGTATTTTTTGTTTTTGTAAATCAACGAATGTTGACAAAGATAAAACGCATCAGAACTCGGGAGTAAGGGTTCGTGACGTCAGAACTCACTAAGAATGATACCAAACAGTGACGTATAGGGAATTTTAAAAGCGTCGTATCTTCGTCAATTTTAATTTATGTGACAAAAGAAAAAATACGGGTCAAATGTTTTTTGATAATCTAAGTGACGGACTAATTAGATTTAGATTTAGATTATTTCCTATTTCTGCTAAATAAAAAAAATGGTAATTAGTAGGATCACTTCACTTATAAATGAACTAGCGGACGTTACGCAGTTTTACCCAATTGGTTCCCGTTCCCGTAGGAGTACGGGGATAAAATGTAGTCTATGTTACTCAGGGTGAATGTGGCTTTCAAATGGTGAAAGAATTTCTGAAATAGGCACAGTGGTTTTTGAGTTTATTCATTACAAACATACACACACAAACATATTTTTTCCCTCTTAATAATATTAGTGTAGAAGAACCTATATAGTATTCTCCTCTTACATGTCAGCGAAATAAAATGTCTGCAAATGCCTTATATCTTATCACAATTTTCTTGTATTTGAGTGTTTGAAGAGTACATCTTTCAATATGAAACCTTTCTTTACATTAAAAAAACGTTCGAACAATGAGTAAATTATACATACAGGGTGTAAACCACCTCATCACAAAGCCGTTAACCAAGCATTCTGTACATCAAACTGAGTAACTTTTCGCAAAAAATATGGCCGGGAACCAACGTTTTTTTTTTGAGGTTATAAATTATGTTTTGTGGTAGAACTCAATGTAATGTACTTAAAACATTGTGCTGATGGATGGATTGAATAGCACAGGGGTCGTAGAGGTGTTTAAAGTAAAAATATTACAGTAAAAACTTGTATTAAAAAAAGAAACTTGTCGAAATTAGTAACTTTGACCCCCATATCAAATATACAAATTTTGTGCTGCCGGTCAGATTTTCATATAATTGCTAGTGTTCTAAGTTTACCTACACTTCAACTTAAGAGGAAAGAGTTTGATAATACCTAATCATTAACATCCTCAGCATTTCAGCCAAATAACTTCCACTGCTGACATAGGCCTCACCCAAGTGTCGCCACATTGACTAGTCTCGTCCAACTCGTGTCCAGCGGATTCCCGCAACCTTCACCAGGTCATCGATCCACCTAGTGGGAGGCCTTCCAACGCAACGTAGGTATTTTTGGCGCCATCGGCCATCCGTGATAATACCTAGTAGTGACAGAACATCGACTCGAAAGAAGAGGAATGATGAATAGTTATTTATCCAACATGTGAGGAAAGTTCGTTTTTCCTATGAGTTTTTGAGTGTTGAGCGAACGAAGGATTGAAAACTAGAATTACGAGCGCAGCGAGTGATCATAAATTTCAATCCTGAGTAAGCGAAAGACTCAACAAAAGGAATAGCAAATGAACTTGCTCACATGTTTCATACAAAACTTTTCACTACTCCCAGCAAGAAAGTATTCAGTCATCATAGGTAAATAAATTAATGTTTCTGAAATTATACACTTACAATAATTTGATAATTGTATAAAAAACATTAATCCTAACTTATAAATATTTCTATTTTAAGCATAAAATTATTTATTTTTCAAAATATCTTTAAAACTTAACATATAAAAATCAGGCAAGGTTAGTTTCTGAACGGGATCATTGCTTTTCACACTGTTCAAACAGTGAAGAAAAAGCAACATTCCTCACTGTTTTAGTAGAGGAAAGACACTTCTTTCGTGCGGTAGTGGTGAAAGTACTTTTTCAACACACTTGCTCAAAAAGTGCATTTACGAAGCCTGTATACGTTGTTCGAAAGTTAAAAATTACGCACCATACAACGGAACGTGCGGTAAACTAGGTATTCTCACAAGTACCTATTTTACCCCCCTTGCATAGCACCGTGCGTATTCTTTTTTTAATTTTACCTATGTACCAATTTTACCGCACTCCGGTTTCTTTTTAATTCCAAAAAAAAAAAAAAAGTTTTCCACCAAGGAGTTTCACATTACAAGAACAAATAGGCTGACTGATCGAACCTCCTTGGCAGTGCTTTAGCTTAATACGTTTGTCTCACTTTAATACAAAAGAGTAAGTGAGACGAAAGATGTAGTTCTAATTTTCACAACGTGCATGTGGCGCCATTTGCAAGTTGCGCCATTTTCCTAGAAACGTCAAAAATTGTTGAGACTTTCCGACTCATAAACAATTTAATAATATGAGTTCAAGCGAGGAATCAGATGTTAATATGGAATCTACTCCAAATAATGTTTTCAATGGGGTGCAAATTGCAGAAAACAGTTTCTTGCCGCCAAAATCGCGAGAGCGGTATTTAATGATTTACAAAAATTTTATAACGTGATATATTGAATTATTTTCTCGCAAATGTGTTGAAAAACGTTGTATGACACACGTGCAGAAATTGGTATTCACAAACTCGTGACTATGGTAAGCCTTCACTCTTGAAATCTCGTAAAAGATATTTGTATTCACCTGATGGAATCCTTTTCCAATAAAATCACATGATTGTTGTCTTCAAAAATATATTAATCCAAATAAACATTTATATAAACATAGTTGACTTTCAACTCATTAACTTAATAAAGAAACCCCCTTTAAATTCTCAAAACATATCTCTTGGTTTTTTTTACTACAACTGTCTTTTCTTCAATAACAAAATCTACATCAAATATATTTTAAAACCAACGCTCGAAATCAACCATAAAGCCACACCATAGAGTTTATGGCTGCCAGTAACAAAGAACATGAAATTCTATAAAGCTATTTCTATAACATCCCCTCTGAATTTTATGTTTAAAACAATCAGAACAACATACAGAAAACAAACTTATAACTAACTCCCATGAACTCATTTAAAACCCAACTTAATTAAACCCACCCAACTTAACTAAAAACTACAAACAAACTTTTGAATTAATTAATCTAAAAACCTTACATAACTAACTTACAGCAAAATTTCAAATTAATTCCCAAACAACCTTATCTCCTAATAAAACTTCAACTACAACACATAACTCTTCACATTAAAGAATGTCCTTCACTTATCACTCACTAAGCATTGTTTTAATCTCAAGAACTTTGTTCTGTCCAGTGGTTTAGTTAAAATATCAGCCAAATTATTTTTAGTAGAACAATAATTAATTTCCAACAAATTTTTATCTATCTTCTCCTTAATAAAATGATATTTAACATCAATATGCTTGCTCCTTCTATTTAAAATTCCATTCTTAATCAATACAATAGCAGATTGATTGTCAACAAACAACTGTGTTCTCGGTAATTTATTAGTCAATTCGTAGATCAGAGACTGAATGTATAGTAGGTCTTTTATACATTCGGCTGCAGAAATGTATTCAGCCTCAGTACTCGAAAGAGCAGTGACTGACTGCTTGCGTGAACACCAATGTATAGGACCACCACCATAAAATATTACAAAGCCAGTCGTACTTTTCCTAGTATCAGGATCACCTGCGAAGTCTGCATCACAATATGCTTTTAAAATTAATTCATTTCCACGAACATACTGTATACCACTACTAATTGAGTTTTTAATGTACCTAAAAATATTCTTAATATTACTAAAATCATTCATATTCGGATTTTCCTGATGTCTACTGCAATAACCTACATGAAACGATAAATCCAATCTTGTTTTATTTACTAAATATAATAAAGAACCAATTAACTGACGATATTTATGTACATCATCAACTCCACCTTTCCCCTCTTGATGTACAATTGTACATCAACTAAAATATCAGGATGACAACTATCCTTTAAGTTTTCAAATTTAAACTTTTCCAAAATTTGTTTAATATAACTTTCTTGATAAATCTTAATATAATTTTGTTCAACTTTAACATCAAACCCTATAAACTTTTCAGTTTTATCAAATTTACGCATGTCAAATTCAGTTTCTAATTTATTAATAATTTTATTTAAATCAATTTCATTTTCACCAATTAAAATACCATCATCAACATAAATAGCCAAATAAATTCCTTTATCTTTATTCACAAACACACATGGATCAGATTTCAATTGAAACAAACCTAATTTCTTCAAAAATTCCGTCAATCTTTTATTCCACATAAGTGGTGCTTGTTTTAATCCATAAAGACTTTTCTTTAATTTACAAACTTTATTTTCTTTATCTTTAATGTCATATCCTAAAGGTATTTCCATAAAAATTTCTTCATCTAACTCTCCATATAAAAATGCTGTCTTCACATCAAATTGCTTTATTTTTAAACCTTTTTGTGCTGCAATAGCTAACAACAATCTAACACTAGTAGTATTAACCACGGGACTATATGTTTCTTTATAGTCAACATTATGCTTTTGAAGAAAACCTCTTGCCACTAATCTCGCCTTATATCTTCCACCGGGCTTTATTGTAAATATCCATTTATTTGAGATTATTTTTCTATTCTTTGCTTCACACCTGTTCACAATTTCCCAAGTTTTGTTTTTCTCTAACGAATCTTTCTCCTCCATCATTGCTTTACACCATAAATCTTTATCAAAACTGTTAAAAGCTTCTGTATACGTTAAAAATGATGTTTCTAAATCATAATCTTTCAGCCATGATGGCAATCTTCTCTCTCGATTTGGTAAAATTCTCCGTCCAACATTAATTGCTTCAACTGCATCCTCAAACTCATCACTAGTCTCAACTCCTGTATCATTTCTACCTTCCCCTCTCAAAACATTATTATCTTCAACATCAACTCCAACTCCAGTATCTTCAACACTAACACCAACATCTTCGACACTATCTTCAAAATTATCAAAATTATCTTCAACATCTTCACCATTAACTTCAACATTATCAAAACTATCTTCAAACACCTCATTATCTTCAATATCTCCTTCACCACCAACAGCTCTATCACCACTTTCACTACGAAACACATCACCAACAATTACATCATTATTAACTTCATTATTAATATCACTACGAACATCACCATTATCTCCACTACTAAAACCATTATCACCAATATCGACACTCACCTCTTTTAATAAATTATCTAACTCAAACTCAAACTCAAACTCAAATCATTTATTTCAATTAGACCATTACGGCACTTTTGAATGTCAAAAATACAAAACTAAATCAAAGCTACAGTCACAGTCACAAGGCATAATAACTTGAGAAAGTACTGTAGTTGCCCATTCCCTAGCGTAGATCTCTATGGAGAAGAACGGGCAAGAAACTCCATGGACACTCTTTTCAATCAAAATATTGTTACAAAATCTTGGTTACATCATTCATGTTGTGATTATACATATATGTGAGAACGATGTAGAAAGACGTGCACATTAAGAGCGTCCAGAGAAAAGATTAAATCAACTTAAAAAAAATAATAAATTAAAATTAACCGTGGCAGCTGAGAGTTGACCAGTCTCAATTGACAGCGCCCGTTCACGAACATGACGCATGTATCAGCATCATTCAACTCGACCATATTGAAGGGAATTAAATGACCCGACACACCCGCCACCATCACCGAGACATTTGAGTGAGCATGACATTCTCTCAGCCGCCAGGGCATATTCAAGTCAAAAAAAAGATAACTAAATGTAAAATGGTGGCTTTACAATACATAGAACTCACACATGTGGTATGCAATTATATAATATTAAGAGATGGAATCTATACAATGCAAGGATATTTTTACAATCTTCTGCAGCTTCCACAATAACTTGACTGGGAATCAATTAGTTTGCGCCTATGGTTGTGGAGCAGGACCGGCATTGAGCCAAGCATTTTTATTATCAATGTAATCCCCCAACTTATAATATGCTTGACTACATAGTGTGCGTTTTACACAAGATTTAAATTTCGTCTCATTCAGTTGTAGAATGTGGGGAGGTATTTTATTGTAACATTTTAAACAGTACCCCATGAAAGAGGAATCTACTTTAGCAAGCCTGAAACCTGGCTGAACTAGTTCGTCCCTATTTCTAGTATTATAGTGGTGTCTGTCACCTCTTTTACTGAATAAATGCAGATTTTTCCTAACGTACATGATGTTTTCATAGATGTATTGACAAGGTACTGTCATGATATTAATTTCTTTAAACAACTCTCTCAGAGAATCGCGTCTACGTAAATCATATATGGCTCTGATGGCTCTTTTCTGCAAAATAAATATAGACTCGATGTCTGCAGCCCGTCCCCATAGTAAAATACCGTATGACATAATACTATGAAAATAACTAAAATAAACTATCCTCGCGGTATCAACATCGGTAAATTGACGGATTTTTCTAACAGCATATGCTGCTGAGCTTAGGCGTCCTGCAAGAGATGTTAAATGAGGGCCCCATTGTAGCCTTGAATCGAGCGCAATTCCCAAGAAAATCGTTTTATCGACAAATTCTAGTTTCTCTTGATCTAATACTATGTCACAATCACTACTTTTGACATTTGGAAGAGCAAATCTGATGCATTTAGTTTTTTTCCCATTTAGAACTAAATTATTTACAGTAAACCAATTATGAACCTGCAGTAGGGCGTTATTTACGTCGTCAAAATTAGTGGCACGTCTGTTTATTCTAAATATTAAAGAAGTATCGTCTGCAAACAACACCATTTGCGGGTGATTGTTAAATAAATGGGGTAAGTCATTAATATAAACCAAAAAGAGGAAGGGACCCAATATCGAACCTTGTGGTACACCCATTTCTACTTTTAAACCCATTGAATTGACACCATTTATTTGTACCTGCTGCTGTCTATCACTCAAATACGATTTAACTAAACTGAGCGCAAGTTTACCTAAACCGTAATGCTCAAGTTTCAAGATTAAGGTTTCGTGATTTACGCAATCAAATGCCTTCGAAAGGTCACAGAATATTCCTATGGCATCATGTGCCTCTTCCCACGCAGTAAATATGTGTTTTAATAAAGTGACACCGGCGTCAGTTGTGCAACGTTTGGTGAAACCATACTGTTGATCGTGTAATATTTTATTGGTGTTAAAATGGTGAAGCATTTGATTGAGCATTATCTTTTCAAACACCTTGCTGAAAACTGGCAACACGGATACGGGCCTATAGTTATTCGTGTCTTTACTGTCCCCGGATTTAAAAAGCGGTATTACTTTACTAAACTTCATCAGATCCGGAAAGACCCCTTGATCCACGCACAAATTAAATATTAAGGCTAAATACGGAGCTACGGTCTCAATAATTGAGGTACAAGCTTTGATAGACAAACCCCATAGATCTTCAGTTAATTTGACTAACTCACTCTGTATCACTTTACGATTACAAAATTTTAAATAATATAAAATCTCGAATAAACAATTCTAAAATCAGAAGGATCCCATATCTTATAACCATTATTTGTAAACCCTACTAAAAGCCCTTTGCTACTCCTGGAGTCAAGTTTCTTTAATTGACAATTATTTTTATAATAAGCTAAAGATCCAAAAATATTTAAATGTTTTAAATTCGGTATTCTATTAAACCACATTTCAGCTGGTGTTTTATTATTAATTGTATTTGCACTCCTGTTAATTAAATAGGCAGATGTTAAAACAGCTTCACCCCATAAAACCCGTGGTAGCTGCATATCAAACAGTAATGCTCTAGTTCTTTCCATCAATGACCTATTTAATCGTTCAGCTTTACCATTTAGTTGTGGAGTGTAAGGAATTGTATAGTCAATATTAATTCCTTTACTATTGCAATACATTTTAAATTGTTTACTATTGTATTCACCACCATTATCGCATCTAAATGTTTTTACTTTTGTTTGTAAATGATTTTCTGCCAAATTTATGTAATTTATTATTTTTGAAAAAGCTTCGCTTTTATTTTTAATTAAAAATACTTTAATAAAATGTGTATAGTCGTCCAAAAAAGTAATAAAATATTTGTAACCATCCCATGTTTCAGTTTCAATAGGACCACAAATATCGCTATGTATAATTTCTAATGGTTTAAATACTTATTGTCTAATAGTTTTGAATGGTTTTCGGCATAATTTGGCTTTCGTGCAGACTTCGCAGATGTCGGTTTCCTTTACCAGGCCCCTCTCAATTCCTCTAACAAGATCCTTAGTTTTGGCTATAGGTACATGACCTAATGCACGATGCCAAAACATAGAGTCCAAATAAAAAGAGTTTACTGACCTTGATATTACAACTGGCTTTGCATGAATACTTAGGTAGTATAAACCGTCCCGCTTTAGCTCAGCAGTCACTGATTCAGCCTCCGATCCATAAATATCACATCTATTTCTGAAAAAATTTAAAATATAATTATCATCTGTTAGTCTAGATACAGATATTAAGTTTTTCTTTAATTCAGGAACAAAAAGGACATCTCTCAATATAATATTGTGGGAATAGATGTTGCCCATGATGTTTACATAATGAATATTTCCATCAGCTGTCATGATGTTATAATTTGTTTTTCTTTTATCCTTAAGATAACTCTCAGAATTAACAATATGACTGCTGGTACCTGAGTCAATAATGAACTCAATATTTGCTTCTTCAGTTTCTATATTATTAGTAAAATTGTTACTCACGTTCTTCATGTTTAGACAACGTTTTGTGTAGTGCGAGTTAGTATTACAATACATACAGTTGAATGTTTCCTTGCAATCCGCAAATCTGTGTCCACTCTTCAGACATTTGAAACAACTTTGTTGGATATTGTTCAGTCTGTTGTCACCACTCGATATTGGAGTTCTACAAAATCTCGCAATGTGTCCCTTCTTTCCGCATTTGTAACAAGTTTTAATATAAAAACTGGTTGCTTCTTGATTGTTTTCATTATTATCTCTTGATGTTGTTGCTGTTTTTTCATCAACTTTGTTGTTGTTCCTAATTCTCATTTCTAGACTTAATCTTGAAATTAAATTTATAAGTGTTTTATCAGTCAATGAGGTCGCCTCCCATGCTGTACGGAAATGACTCATGTTTTCCGGTATACTCGTCAAAATTTTAGTCATAATCTGCTTATCATCAAAACTGTAACCCAAACTTCTTATTTTTGTTGCTTTGTTTTCGATTTCGGTTATGTCAGACATCAGATCATCTTTTACAAATTTATAATTATAAAACTCCTCCAATTGATGAGAAATTTGTACGTCCTTGTGTCCCAAAAAAATGTTATCAAATTTTTCAATTATTTCTTTGGTGGTTTTGCAGTTTATTGCATATGACATATATTTTTCGCTTATGGAGCATAAAATTATTAATTTTGCCTTCGCATCTTTTTTCTCAAAATCTTTTATATTTTCTTCATCATCTAAAACTGAATTTAAATCTTTTGCTCTCAAAATTAGCATAAGCTTTACCTTCCAAAAAGAATATTCTGACAATGCTGGTTAATTTTGACAATTTTACGTATTCTTCTGCCATTTTAAATATTTCTCCTGATCACAATTTCTGGCTTTTAGTTTCGAACTCCACTCATAACTGCCATCCTGTCTAACTGCCTTCTGGTAGCAGAGCGCCCATACTCAACTGTGGAGGGCCCATAAACTCTTGAAATCTCGTAAAAGATATTTGTATTCACCTGATGGAATCCTTTTCCAATAAAATCACATGATTGTTGTCTTCAAAAATATATGAATCCAAATAAACATTTATATAAACATAGTTGACTTTCAACTCATTAACTTAATAAAGAAACCCCCTTTAAATTCTCAAAACATATCTCTTGGTTTTTTTTACTACAACTGTCTTTTCTTCAATAACAAAATCTACATCAAATATATTTTAAAACCAACGCTCGAAATCAACCATAAAGCCACACCATAGAGTTTATGGCTGCCAGTAACAAAGAACATGAAATTCTATAAAGCTATTTCTATAACATTCACTTCGTCTCAGGCTTAGTAGATTACTCGTTTGTAGAAACCAACTTACCGCACTAGTATCATAAATAACTATTACCAACCCATTCAAGAAGCCGTAGAATTTACAATATACTAAAGCAAATAATATAGGACCACTTACACCATAGCTCAGCACTACAAATAAAACGCAATCTTTCTTGCATCTAAATCGCCGCGGGCGCCGCGCCGGTTCGTGTGCAACTCTCCTATAAATTACTGAGAAGGTCAACTGTAATGTTTTGTCTACGTTTTAAGTGAGAAGCACCTGGATTGCTCTCTATTGGCAGAAATTGTGTTTCTATACCGAAGATTCGAGCTTCCTTCTGCGAATTTCGGTCGTTCCCGAGTTTCCAGTTTTCTTCTCGGAATTTTGAAATAAAACGAAAACAAGGATAGCCTTGAACCTAACCTATCTGTGTAGACTCGTCTGAACTTCGACGGTAGTAACACTGACCTGTCGTAGTACGAAGTTTTAATAGCATAAGAGCCCAGCTTATACTGGGTTTGTTACAGTTGACATACGGCCCAGGACCATAATATATGTATAGCCCGTGAAATTAAAATTTTCTTACGTTTTTGCACTTTGTAGGCCAGTGCCAAGTGATTAAAAAAAATATCCCTCCGGCAAGCCGCAGGATGAGATAGATTTCGGAGAAGGTGCTGGAGCGTTCCACTATTGAAAATTTGTATAAAGAATTGTACTATTGAGTACAATCTAAAAAAAAAAATATTATTTCATAATCCTGTCGTCCTGTAATGGATAGTTTACCCTTTTTAAATCCTCTCATAAGAGTGGAAACGCCGTCAAATTTTTAGTTATAATTTTTTATCTCGAAAACTATACAGAGGAGGCCTGCGTCCCAGCAGTGGGAACATTAATAGACTGGTGAAGAAGAAGTTTTATCGCTAAAGGTAACAATTGGAGAGTTAACAATGTGCTTTAAAAAAAAAAAAAAAATTGCGACGCTCAAAATGTTTACTGCTTCGGAGACATGATTTTTTTTCGCAAAAATTTTGAAAATATGAATCCAATCCCAATTTAGGGGTTGCATCAAAAACGTTTTAATTTAAAGTTGTAAGCATTTTTACTCAGAATGATAAAAATGAAAAACGGCTGAAAATTTTCCATAGGAAAAAAGTTATGCCCAAAAAACTGATTTCAGAAAAACCGAACGAATTCCGCCCATTCACGAACTTAGCCTAAGTTAGTGAAAGCAATCGGTTCATAATTGCAACCGGTAGAGTGTGGCTAAATTTTGCTTGTCACCCATATACATACGTATACATATAAATCTCCGTAGGTGAGAGACCAATAGGTAGATTTTTTTTTTAAAAAAAGGAGATATTCCTAATATGATTCGCGACTGTATTGAAATACAGTTACATGAACTTACATTGATGATTTAAATGATTATAATTCTGTAACTACATACGTGTTTGTAACTGTTACTAATACCTTATAACTACTTTTCATAGACCATCATTTTTGCTTTTCTCGTAGTCTTCTTAAATCTGTTCTTGATAAATAAAAAAGGCTTCTGCATAATAAGCATTAAGTATATAATTACGTAACTAGCTGACCCACGCAACTTCGTCTGCGTCACATAAGAGAGAAAAACGAAAGGAAAAAACATATCCCCGTTTTTGCAACATTTTTCATTCCTGCTCCGCTCCTAATAATTGTAGCGTAATGTGTTATAGCCTAATGCCTTCCTCGATAAATGGACTATCCACACATAAATATTTTTTCAATTCGAGCCTGTAGTTCCTGAGATTAGCGCGTTTAACCAAACAAACAAACAAACTCTTCTGCTTTATAATATTATATAAGTATAGATATAGTATAGATTAACAAAAGTAATTAATTCATCATAACTCTCAAAGAAAACATGTGTTTTTATTTGATGCCTCTAACGTAATAACGTACGCACGTACGAGAATAATAATTATGTACGAGATTATTATACAGGGTCAAACGAAATTAATTAGAGAAACCCCACAGATGTTTCAGGCACATTCGGCGCCACGAATTCTATTAGGTCTGCCGTCTCAGACAGACGCCATCTGTTACTCTGTGGGGAACATCTTTGCCCATGATTGACCACGTCATTACAATGTTTTTTTTTTAATTGTCTTTGAAACAGTAGCAGGGTATGCTTGTGGAGCTATCTCGCAAACTATACTCTTTCTTAGGAGGTCCTGCCCGCTTAGCCAAAAATATGCAGCTGTAGTGATCTGCCAGCGACCGACGCGCGTCGCATGTGGTGAAGTTCTGGGCTAACAAAATATAAAATTGTCGTGCCACCAAAAATAATTAATCTTTGACAGTCGTTATTTAGCTCTCTGGCTACCAGTCTTACCAGAGAATACCGTATAACCTAGCAACTGGACTTCGCTGTCAAATAGGCAGTCGGTCCATGTAACAACACATACATAATTATCTTTCTACATATATTTTTTGAAGCTGCATTTAATGTGCTGATTTTCAACTTCATTTCATCGGCCGAGACTTTTCCAATACCGTCGGGTATTGAAAAAGTCTCGGCCGATGAAATGAAGTTGAAAATCAGCACTTTTTGAACGTCAAAGTTACACTCATCAAGTATCACATTTACGTAAGACTTATTTTTATCTGACCGTGACCATGCATACCCTAATATTTCTTAGTTTCGATAAAAATACCAGTTAAATAAAGTATTTCTGAATTCTCAACACGAACGAATGAAATAATTATTGTTATGTTCTGTTTAGTCTAAATGTTTAGCGTCATGAAATAAATCTCTGTGTCTATAATTTGTTGCTCACAAATTATATTCGACTTGTTTCTAGTAAGTGCATTTCATCTACCTAGCCTTTTCCCAACTATGTTGGATTTGTCTCCCAGTCTTACCGGAGGCAGCTTACTACCAATATTTTACATGGAGCAACTGTGTATCTGACCTACAAAACCCGGTTAGTACTGGGTAATACGATACCTCTTAGTAAGACTGGTTGTCACACTTTTGGGACACTGACCACCTGTTACGACTGTCATAGATCTACAAATGACAGCTGCGACCGACTGTTTAACGTGCTTTCAAAGGTACGGAGGAATCTCGGTTTGAATGGGTGGTTACCCATCTGCTAACCTAACCAGAAGATCGACCGGAGCGGGTGTTTTGAGCCACGAGCTCCTCAAGAATTTGCATGTCTGGTTTGCACAAATGTGTACAGGCTGTTGCTAGCTACTTTTTCGAAGTTTCATGTCTCAGTTGAAGCCTTTTTAACTATGTGCTTCGTTCTGTATGACTATGTGTGGTTATCATCATCATTATCTCAGCCGAAAGACGTCCACTGCTGGACATAGGCCTCCCCCAAGTGTCGCCACATTGACCGGTCCCTTGCTACTCGCATCCACCGGATTCCCGCAACCTTCACCAGGTCATCGGTCCACCTAGTGAGAGGTCTTCCAACGCATCGTCTTCCGGTTCGCGGTCGCCACTCCAGAACTTTTCGGCCCCATCGGCCATCCGTTCTGCGAGCAATGTGCCCTGCCCACTGCCACTTAAGTTTAGAAATTCTTCAGGCTACGTCGGTGACCTTGGTTCTCTTGCGGATGTCTTCATTTCTGATTCGATCACGCAAGGAAACTCCGAGCATAGCCCTCTCCATTGCCCTTTGGGTGACTTTAAGCCCTTTGGGTGAAATGATAAATGATATATGATAAATGATATTTATTCAGCAAGTAGGTTTTCTCAAACACTTTTACACGTCATTTTGACGTGATAACGTCTTATAAATTGATAATACCAGCAACACTCATGAAAAATAGTAACGTTCCATAGTAACGTTCCATAGTAACGTTCCACCGTTCCACGTGTTTTATTACATAAAATAATGATTATGACGTTATCACGTAAATCTATCGTCCGTAAACCGACTTTACAGACAACCAATTTTTTTGTTTGTAAATACATACTTATTATACATATAAACATCCATGACTCGGAAACAAATATCCATGCTCATCACACAAACATTTGCTCCTACTGGGATTCGAACCCAGGACCCTAACATCGTAAGGCAGCGTCACTACCACTACGCCAATCGGGTCGTGTTGTATCTAAATGCGTTAACTTCCATATATAAGAAGAGGAAACAAACAGAATTCACATTTTCGGACTGCAAACTGCGAGATGATTATGAATGTCCTCTACAATTATTCCATGTCCTTTCGCAGTTATTCTAGTACCACCGAGTTCACTAAGGGTCTGCCACTTTTCACCCTTATAACATTAACAAGGTTGAAGAAAAGTGGTCGACCATCAGTGAAGTCGGTACTATCTCTGTGCCTCACTGTCAGGATGAAAAAAAAATCTCTCTTTCTCTACTATCCTTTTTAACATGACCCTATTTGTTACAGGCAGACAAGGTGACGGTAGCAGATCTACCGAGTAATCTGACTGTCGTCGCTCTTCCCCTAGAGAATTCCGACCATGAACTCCAGCTTAACGTGTCATGGGTCCCGTCCTCGGGTAAGGCTTTTACTTTTATAGGGAGAACTAGCGACCTGGCCTTATGGCTGATCCTCCAGAGTAGCCAATTTTCTTTTTTTTTTTTTTGCAAAATGCAGGCCTGCACATTTGAAAAAAGCGGCCAAGTGCGAGTCGGACTCGCCCGTGAAGGGTTCCGTAGCAGACTGAATGAAAGATAAATTGCTGTTAACGATTTATGACGTATTAAAAAAAACTACTAACTAGATCTCGTTCAAACCAATTTTCGGTGGGAGTTTACATGATAATTTACATCATATATATTTTTTAGTTTTATTATTCTCGTATTTTAGAAGTTACAGGGGGGGCACACATTTTTCCACTTTGGAAGGGTCTCTCGCGCAAACTATTCAGTTTAGAAATAAATGATATAAGAAATCTCTATCATTTTAAAAGACCTATTCATAGATACCCTACACGTATGGGTTTAGTGATAAAAAAGTTTTTGAGTTTCACTTCTAAGTATGGGGACCCCCAAAATGTAATGTTTTTTTTCTATTTTTGTGTATAAATCTTAATGCGGTTTACAGAATACATCTACATACCAAGTTTCAACTTCATAGATCTTATAGTTACGGAAAAAAAGTGGCTGTGACATACGGACGGACAGACAAACATGACAAATCTATAAGGGTTCCGTTTTTGCCATTTGGCTACGGAACCCTAAAAACGTAAGAAAAATTGAATTTCGAAGTCTACTCTGACGCTTTCACCTACACCAATGTTCTGTGGTAACGTGTCAAACATTCAAAAGATTTTTTTAAACAATATCTTAGCTACACTTAAAGTACTTACGGGATTATATCCGTGATTTCCGCGATCATGATGCTTGCAACAGCGTCGAAATATCGGGTGCTCAAAAAACCAAAGGAAAATCACGGATATAATCCCATAAGTACTTTAAGTGTAGTGAAAAACCGTTAAAGTCTAAAACAGTGAATATCTTAGCTGTTATGTGTGAATCTTTCGCAATAAGTGACGGTACTACGCGAAACGAAGAACGCAAACAGAAAGACCCCCCACTAAGTGAACCGATGACCTGGTGAAGGTTGCGAGGATCCGCTGAACTCGGATCGCAAGGGAATTATCAATGTGACGACACTGCGGGTAGTTCTATGTCAAGCAGTAGATGTCTTTCGGCTGAAATGATGGTAAAAGCGATTCGAACTTTTGCAGTTACGTAGAACTAACCGGTAACCAAGAGCTCTGCAATTTCCTTCATTTCTTTTTATTTTAGTCACATTTGTAGTCTAAATATCTTTTGTTTAAATCGCAGACATCATCTTCAAATACTAATTTCCTTTTCAAGATCTTTCATTAGATTTTCATTTCCTTTCGCGACCAACGGAGCAGACCGCTAAACAACTTGCAGGGACGGTCCATCTCTGTTGAACTTTAAATGTCATAATATTGTGGTCCAATCAGAGAGAATAAAGATTCTACAGCGAGGCTATCAGAAGTCATGTCATACGAGGTTACGTTTCCTGCACAGAGCCGTCAATCAAGTATTCTGTGCATCAAACTAAGTATCTCTACGGAAATTCTTTGGTGGGAAACGACTGTAATTGGGTGAAATTGTAAGGACATATTGTTATGCAATAAGAATAAGAATAAGAAATTTTATTAGCTCAAACATGTGTTTACATACAGAATTAAAATAAAATAATACATGCATGCAAGATCTTAAATAAGAGTGGCTCACGACATGTCTGCCATTTCTCATGGCGTGCAAATATTTACGGTACAATCAAATTCTATTGCTGACAAAACATGTATTACATTATCATAATCACGAATGTGTATGTACAAAGGACTATTGTACAGGGGTTATGGAAATATGGAAGTATTCTAAGTAAAGGAAGAACATTTCATCATCTGCCTAGCCTTTTCCCAACTACATTGGGGTATGCTTACAGTCTAACGGCATGCAGCTGAATACCAGTATTTTATATGGAGCGACTGCCTATCTGACTTCCACAACCCAGTTACTTCTGGGTAATACGATACCCCTTGGCAGGCTGGTTTTCACTGTCAAAGATCTACAAATTACAGCCGGGACTAACAGCTTAACGTGCTTTCCGAGGCACGAAGGAAACTTGGTATGTTAGTCACCCATCCATAGACGAGCACGGCTTCACGTAAAGATTGGCCCGAGCGGCTGTTATTTCTTATCAGAGTTTCCTCTCGCAGGTCTGCTGGAAGAAATTTATTTTGAAATAAGCAGTACCTTTGTGCTCTTCTATGTTAATATATTGCCCTTTTATGTATTTTGTGTGTACATGAAGAAATAATATGAATAAATAAATAAATAAAAAATAAATAAATAAATATATAAATAAATAAATAAATAAATAAATAAATAAATAAATAAATAAATAAATAAATAAATAAATAAATAAATAAATAAATAAATAAATAAATAAATAAATAAATAAATATCCACGAGCTTTTCGAACATTTAAAACATCTAAAATAATAAATCACGGTAACTAGATGGTTCCCAGGTATGAAGCAGAACAAAAAAATATTGCAAGACGGAGAGAACAAGTGCCTTGCGGCTTCGTTGAGGGTCTTTTTACACCCATTAACCTACTAATATCCTAACCTTTCCTAAAGTATTATTAATGCGAAAGTTTGAGAGTATGGATGTTTGGATGTATGGATGTTCTTACTCTTTCACGCAAAAACTACTGAACCGATTTGGATAAAATTTTGCACACAGATGGTTTACAACCTGGATTAACATATACGATACTTTTTATCCCGGTAGTAAGATCCCATGGGACAATTTTGAAACTTCACGCGGGCGAAGCCGCTGGCAGAAGCTAGTTTAATATAAATTTATGTCTAATCAAACATCAGAAACTGTATAATAATAATCTTTATTCTGCCATTGAAGTTCCCCAGAGGGTGTGAAAGACATCCGACGTTCGAAAGTGATTAGATCGCAACGTATGACGTATTGTCTTTGTACCCACGTAATCGGAATGTAGGTACTTGGACCGAGTGTGTTGCTTATCAGTATTTACGCGTTGTTACTTACATATTACGGTCCTCCTACGCGTATGAAGTACCACCTACCCCCTCCTGATATATTGTGTGAGGATATTTTTATATGTCCTTACACTCGATATCACGTAATGGCACGTATTACAGTACGTCTACCATGAGTTGTCGTAGTTAGATCGCGTGACGTAACTATAACAGTTATGTCAATACGCATATAGTATAGTTAGCTTCTTTATTGGTACCAAGAGCTTTATTGGTGGTTACTACTAACGTTATAGTTACAACTACACCGTGTAGGTTTGCGTTGTTATGTTGGCATCAGTTTAGAAAACGATGCTCACTTCACATTGCATATTTTCATCTCTTTTTAAATAATGCACGATGATAGAGACAAAAGACTGGTCATATCCCAAGTAGCAAAATTCTCCTATAGCCATTGACTTATAAGATTACACGTCTTATAGAAATCTAGTAGACGCATTAACTTAGGCCGCTGATCCTGCCAAAGCATCTTCTAAGATGATTTGCACTACAAGTACTTTCGACCCTACCATTTAGTTTTATAAATGTTAATAGGATTATTTTACACGACTCTTACTAGAGCGGTCAGTCAAGTTCAGTCTTATAAGTGCAAGTTATAAAAGTTATTAGCAAAGTGTGACTTTTGATCCGATAATCGCATTTAGTAAGATCGTTTTATCTTTTTAAAGTCTTGTTTCATTCTTCTATAAGACATGCACTTCCTATAAATGCCACAGATATAGCTGCTTGAGGTAAAGATATTATAGAACAAATTTATCTTAGTCGTGACCCTTAACGGATTTTTAGCACCAAGCTAGCATAGCCTCTGATTTTTATAAGTAAAATTCTACTTAAATGTGTTCTACATTTGCTATTATTAGAGTAATCGGCCATCTTGTGATTTGTTAGAGAAAGCTGAAACAATATAAATATGGATTTAAATAAGTGGAGACGATTTAAGCGTAGTGGCGGTTATCGAAGAAGAGTTTCGAAAAAGTACTGTGAAATGAAGTCGATATGTGAGTTTAAAAGAAAAGTTCTTAAATAAAAAAGAGCCTGGTGAAGTTTGTGATGGTTCCGTACACGGTAAAATGGAAATAGACTTAGCCAACTGTGAGGATAATTTTACAGAGAGTTGTAAGGTTAAAGAAGATACGGAAAATGATAGCGGAAGCATTAATAGTGAATTTAATGATGGTGATCATACTGAGTTTGATAAAAATTATGAATTACAGGTTAATGGACATCGTATTACACAAATCCAGAATGTATTTGATAAACCCTTGAAATCCTCGTTCTTAGATATTTACAAATGTGATTGTATGACCTAATAATATTAACAAAATTGAAGCAGTGTATGGAGTAAAAAATGT
Organism: Xestia c-nigrum; assembly: GCA_916618015.1. Classification (NCBI taxonomy): domain Eukaryota; kingdom Metazoa; phylum Arthropoda; class Insecta; order Lepidoptera; family Noctuidae; genus Xestia; species Xestia c-nigrum. Next base: position 6,393,207 of record OU745258.1, on the reverse strand, counting down.
AAAATGTAAGCTAGTGTGTAATGAGTTTAACTCTGAATTATTTTTCATACCTTTACTACATACTCTGTGATGCAGAATATAATATGTAGTATCTTAAAAAGCAGCAAAGAAAATAAACAACATTCGAAAATTTACTTCTTTTTATTTCTCATCATTCTTCCATAAAAAATATTTATATTAATAAATGTATTTAAACAATTTTTCATTAATTAAAAAAATAAACATAATACTTAAACTCGTAAATGACAAAACAATTAATAGGAACATGTTTAGGCTTTCTAGAAAATTAACGTACATTTCCATTAATCGTAGTAATTTTCTACGGCCATTTGGCATACTTCAGCTTATGGAAATCCTTTTTAGGTAAAAAAATATCGACATCCATTAATACAACCATTTTCAGTCCAGAACAAAATGCAGCTTGCTGAAAATGTTTAAGAACTTTATAATTACGTATTTAGGAAAAAAGGCAATGACATTGATTTTGTTTGGACCTAGTGTCGAAAGGGGTGCAACATTACGTAAGTAATAACAACATTACCTACACATCATAACATAGCGAAATTTTAAGGTAATTATCATCATAATTAGGTTAGTATCGGTGACCTGTGGCAATGTTTGATGTAAGTATAAATATTTACAACAACTTACAAGATTTGCACATTACCGTATGGTTTAATCCACATTACCCACAGAACCCTAAAACTTAAATATGGTGGCGTAGGTATGTCATGTAAGCGTCTTAACTTTGATCAAAAAGTCATTTAAAGGTTCTGATAAATGCAATGTAATGGCACGTGTTTCGACCCTATGTCGGATAGGTATTTATTAATTTATTACTGAATTAACAAATAATGAAAATGTTAAATTTTGAAGGCGTATGAAGATATGTTTATTGTCGTCTAACACTTCATCAATAAAATTATTTTCGCAAGTTGAGTAGGCACTCTTTACAAAACAGTTAGGTACCTACACGGCAAATGTTATGTAATGACAAACAATATTATAATGTGACTTTACTTAATTTTGGAAAATAAAAGAGGATTCAATGTCACGCACCAGCACAGTACAATGAATTAACGAAAAAAGAACGAATGATCGACTGAATGAATCTACTAATGGTAATAAGCTGATCACTGTAGGATCAATTACTCTAGTAGCGGCACGCGCCAGATCATAAGAGGACCAATTGCTCTTTTTAGATGCATTTACCGGATTTTTATAGGACAAATATATTTTGTTAAAGCACTTAATAAGGTAATTATAAAATCAAATAGCACTTTACCGGATTATAACAAAGCGACTATAGGGCGAAATAGCCCTATAAACTGCGCCCAAATGCGGCTCTATAAACGTTTACAGGATTTCTATAGGATTAAAAAATACGTGCTCCTAGGATAATTACAGGGCCACATTTTGCTACTTGGGATGTCTAAGCTTGCAACTCGCAGGTATGGACTTATCAAGTCCATGCGCGTAGTTCTCAATTCACAAGCATGGACTTAAGGCGATTACATGAGCTAAACGCGAGTTTTATAACTACTAAAAGTATATGATTCACTGCTATAAACAAGACCAGAAAAATATATGATATTCTTCAGGATATAATTATGCTGGCATGATACTGTTTTGAAAACATAATACAATTAACACATTCACTGTCCACAAAAAGAGACAATAGTTAAACAATCGCTCTGAACCATATGTGGCTCATGGGACAGGAAAAGGGTTTTTGGCTCGATAACAAGAAATCACGAACTTATCTCTAAAATATCTTTCAAACAATAAAAAACATACTAATATGCATGCGATCATTCTGTTTTTTTGGCAAATAATTCTACAAGCAATATATTAGCATGATACTGTTTCAGTTTTTTAATCCAATCAATAGTTTTTTTGTAAATCTATCGAAACCACTCATTTCGCGCTATTTGGACCGCAGTGGCTGACGTAACAACCACTTTGTAGTGCAAGCTGATTAGAACTTTATTCTAACAGCATTTCAAACGAAGTTTGAACCACTACAAATAGAGTTGCTAATTTAGCTCGTTTAAGCACCTTAAGAAGTCCAGGCTTACACCAACTTATAGTTTGAAGTGGATTTCCAACTAGAACACGCATCTCACTTTGAAATTTTCTTAGTTCGCGTCGTTCATCTTTTAATTCGGCAGCAGCTAACATTTCCCTCACAAGAAGTGTTCTATTGAACATTTTTAATTCAAAATTCACAAATTTATCGCAAACTAGTCTTTTCACGGAACAATATGTCGGTGAGTGCCGTAACTACAGTAGGAATAGTACGTTACTATGACATTGTCAAATTTGTAACTCATGGTACCAAATTCTAAGAAAATGAAGCCCAAACTACAGTCGTTGTAGTATAGTTTACTACACGCTGACGTAGGTTAGATAATTATGTGACTCATACTGAGCATTTTAGTACCCAACTATCCGCTAGAGGCGCTGTAAAAGTTTTCATACATTCTTTTACTGCAGTCGCTAGCGAGTATAGATTGATAAAACTCATGGTAGACGTACAGACCTATACTAAGAGAACATATGAAAATTCATAAGCTAAGCTATCGAAAAGTCACATTAGTGGGTCCTCGTCACCGAGGCAGGCTCACGAAACGCTGGCGTGATGATTTGGACTCGATCCAGACCGGCCGTATTCCATGAAAACTTTGACCTTTAGCCAGCCAGCAAGAGCCCAGCTTATACTGGTTTAGTTATCACAAAAAAGAGACTGACTCGTTAGTTTACTTTACGCAAGTGCTGCTGATGATGAGATTCTGGAGTCCGATTCTTGGGTCGAGATTATTCTCTAAGGAATAACTCTGTAGCTACCACGAAGTCTAGATTTGTACGATTGAAGGTAATTAATAGGCTAACCCCATTACATGGAACTTAAACGTTATACTGGCGAAATGTACTATATGTATGTGAGATACACATTTGCCTGACCCTTAAGAGCTTACGGGCGTGATGTTATGTCATGAAGATGTGCACCGTACCACGAGTACTGAAGACTTTTTTTTGCATAGCTCAATACGAGAAAAAAAGACTGACCTATATTCATTTCAGCACTATTTATTACTACGTCAATCAGCCTACAATCGGTTGCAGAACACGTGAATGAAACGTAACACAAACAAACAGAGAATATACCCAACTAGCAAAATTTTAACTTACAGTGTCCTAAGACCAATAATTTTTACTCTTTTAGCATACTTACAGACAACTGTAAGTGTCGATTTAGGCGCACTTTATAAGAGAATTCTCACTTACAGTCAACTAATAACGCTCTTATTGAAGATTACTTTACACTAACAATAATCTTGTTACTGCTGTTGTAAGACCAAAATAACTTATGATGGTCTTATAACAGCATGGTTTGAGGGAAAATAGACTTAGAGCACTCTTAGGACTGCACTTGCAAGTGTAATTCCCCTTATATTGCTCTCTGGAAGCTCAATAACGGAATATTTATCACAACAACCGGAAGTGTGTGCGCGAGTGCTGTTGAAATAAAAAAAAAAACAAGTTTAACTGTCAACTTGTGGAAGTATTATTTGTATTAGTAGTATTTTTATTTCTTGTAAACATTTAGTTCATTTGCTTGATAATTATGTGTCTATGAACTTAAATGACTTGCGGTGTACATTTCTTCGAATGTTTTGTGGAATAAAGTAGAATTTTTTCACAGGCCCACTTAATTATGTATTTAGAATATTAGTAAAAACATATTAACTTATTATAAAAATAAAAACTGACGCCATTAGAGATTTATAAGGCCAATTACTCTTCTCTAAGATAACTTTAATACTAAAATGACTTATTTCACACTACTTAAGTTAATTTTAAGCCTTTTGATCTTATTGAGCTCTTACATAAAAAAAATTCTTGCAGCCATTTAATAAATTTAGGGTTCCTTTTAAAACCATGGCTTACAAATTACCATTTTGTGGTAGGTGTAATATTAGATGAGACAAATATGCATCAGTATATTATATGTCCATTTTTATGTCCATGTTTCCATTTTTCAAACTCCATAGTTAACTGTTAGTGTTACAAACACTTAGCGTTGTTTACATGAATATAATGGCCGACATTCTTAGTAAAGTGTTCACAAGTCTTCCATAAGACCAAATAGTCTGATAGAGCTCTACTATTATTCGCTCTCTCTTTAATTTGACTCAGAGAAGACAATTTACACTTAGAACGAGTTGGTTTCATAGTAGTTTTATGCAAAAGTTTATTAAGATCATAAGTGTTATAAACCACTCAATGCAGACTCTACTAAGAAAGAATGTACTTTTAAGATGCTTTTTTAAGTGTAAATAATATTCAAGAGCAATTGCTCTGTAAAAATGCGCTTGTAAGACAACTGTACTGATAGATGTGTTACAACGATTCTTTATATACATCTATAAGAGCACGTACTAAGTGTTAGTACTCTTTAAGTACAAAACGTCTTGAATCATGCTTTTATAAGATGTTCTGTCATAGTCAAGACACATGTAAGTCAGTTGTAACACCTTAGTTCTTAAATCAGCACATCTACAAGAGAAAATTGCTAGTTGTAGCGGAAGTTCCAGCTATTACTGACGAATGTTGTAAGAGAGAACATACCAATCGTTCGCGAATTTCAATTGATTGTGAGTCGTTAATGCATTATGTTGATGCTTTTGTTGACGCAACAGACGCGCATGAAAATAGTGTTGTTCTGACGGTAATTACGTATTGCCTTGCAGAGATATCCGTGTGCCATTGAGAATCACGAAGAGTAGATCACGGAAGAATCGACAAAATGACTGAACAAAAGAAATCTGTCATTTCGTCGATTCTTCTGTTGTCAAAACCTGTCTCTATCTAGTTATGGTACGTGGGCTGGTCAGGTCGATGTTTCTTTAGTTAACTGTTTTTATATCTGGACGTCGGATTCCCATAAATAAGTACAATTAATAAGTGATTATCTGGGCAGATTTCTTTTTTGATCGTTGATTTGTTTATAATACTTATCGCAAACTATGCAGTTGTTTTGGGCATTTGTTGCATAATCACGTAAAAGCAATCCTTTTATTCCTTAAACTTGTAAAACGTTGAAAGAGGAAACATGCTTCAGGTGGTATTGTAATTGTGTCCGGTTTGCAGCGGGTTACATGCGTCAGTTATACGAAATAGCGGAACACAAAACCCATACGGTTTTGCATGTGTACACAAAATTTCCTATCACCCAACTAATCGATGGCGATGAAATATGAAATATATCTCTTATCTTTGTTTTGCAATTACAATATGTGTGTACAAAGAATGTTTATCTTTTCCAATTTGACATTATTCGGTAGATACTCGGTAGATAATCGAGCACTTCTACGTATCTACTTCTAATCTAAATATGAGTTTAGCTTCCACCCGATTGGTAAGCCTTTCCAATGTCATTGCTACAATCGATTGATAGTAGGTTTTTCCCGCCAAAACAAGATTACATAAGTTATGAGAAAGTAGTCTATTTTTGAATTCAAATTGACTCATGTTGTCATCACTCCATCAAAATAAAAAAAATGGCTACATCTATATATCTATACAACATTATTTTTTGTTTACACTAAACCCGAAAAGGGGTCATTGTACTCATCATTTTGAACAACTTTTTCTATGGGACGAACTTTGAAATCGCGAAAAAAAATCAGCTGTTCCCTAAAATATTCGCATAACTCGTCAAAATGTATAAATCAGCTGTTCCCTACATTTTGACGAGTTATGCGAATATTTTAGGGAACAGCTGATTTTTTTTCGCGATTTCAAAGTTCGTCCCATAGAAAAAGTTGTTCAAAATGATGAGTGCAATGACCCCTTTTCGGGTTTAGTGTAAACAAAAAATAATGTTGTATACATGTCACCGTAAAATTGTCAAATACGTTATATTGTAATATCTCTAGCGATATTGTAAACTCTCGAAGTATTGTCAAACGAACATACTGCTTACATTATAACGCATTCCTTTTCGTAAAATGCATGTGATGGTAGTCAACTCACGAGGTGTGGAGGGAAAGAGGGGGTCCCCTTTATCCAATGGTACCACTCTCATGAAAATAATAATGTACCATTTCTGAGAAATACTGATTAATATAACCTAACCTTAAAACACTTTATATTTCCCTTAAAAGCGTAGTCGACGGAATTTTAATTCTTCTGCATTTTATTACTTTTTGGGGTCTCTAAGAATGAAGATGAGATCAAAATGAAAATCCAAAATAGCACCGACGAAAGTTTTTGGATTTTTCAGCATAGGTGTCGTTTCCGTGGTTTTTGGTGTCACTGATAATGAAAATGAGGTCAAAATTAACATGGGAAAAAAGTTAACAGAAGCAATAAAAAAACAATTCTCAAGGCAGTGCTAAGTTCGCCCTGCGGACTCTCCGTCCGCATTTCGGCCCATTGTGTTGCTCGACGAGGTGGGCAAGCTCTTTGAGAGAGTCATTGCAAACCGCCTCGCCGAGCACCTTGAGGGGATGGGGCCGAATCTTGCGGAGAACCAGTTTGGTTTCCGCAAGGGGCGCTCTACAGTGGACGCCATCATGCGCGTGAGAGCCCTCACGACGGGGGATGCGATATCCCGGGGCGGGGTTGTTTTGGCGGTGTCTCTCGACATCGCCAACGCTTTCAACTCCCTGCCCTGGAGCTGCATCAGGGAGGCACTCCGGTATCACCGGGTGCCGACCTACCTCCGTCGTGTGGTCGGGGACTATTTGACGGACAGGGCCGTCATCTACCCCAGTCGCTGCGGAGATTGGAACCGGCGAGAGATGTCGTGCGGTGTCCCACAGGGATCGGTTCTGGGACCGCCCCTGTGGAACATCGGTTACGACTGGGTGCTGCGCGCGGACCTCCCAAGTGGTGTCAGCGTCGTCTGCTACGCAGACGACACCCTGGTGCTGGCACAGGGGAGGTCGCACGAGGCGGCGGCCGACAATGTGACACGCGGGGTTGCGATAGTCGTTGAGAGGATCCGGCAACTGGGTCTCGAGGTGGCATTGCACAAGTCCGAGGCCATGTGCTTTCATGGGCCTCGGAATGCGCCACCGTCGGGATCCACACTGACGGTAGGAGGGGTATCCATCGGCGTCGAGTCGACGTTGAAGTACCTAGGACTCGTCCTCGACAGCCGGTGGAACTTCGTGGAGCATTTCCGACGTTTGGCCCCCAGGCTGGAACGGACAGGGGCTGCCTTCAGGCGGCTCCTGGCCCCTTGGGGGGCCGAACGCCTCCTGCCGCAGGCTCTACGCGGGAGTCGTGCGGTCCATGGCCCTCTACGGGGCCCCAGTGTGGGCGCGTTCCCTGAAGCGGCGTGCCGCTCATCATCTGAACGCGCCCCAAAAAGTGGTGGCCGTAAAGATGATCCGTGGGTACCGCACGATCTCTCGCGAGGCGGCGGGCCTGCTTGCCGGATTGCCGCCGTGGGATCTGGAGGCGATAGTCCCCGCGCGCCTGCATGAGTGGCGCGCGGAGGTACTACGCCGGGGGGAAACTCCGCTGCCGCGGCAAATTGCCGCTCAGCGGACTGACCTCCGGCGCGATCTCATGGCGACATGGAGAGAGCGACTGTCGCAACCCCGTGCAGGGCACGCCACGATAGTGGCGGTAAGTCCCCTCTTTGAGGAGTGGCTGGAGAGGCGCCACGGCGTCCTCACCTTCCGCCTGACGCAGGTCCTCACCGGACACGGATGTTTCGGGAGGTACCTGCACCGAATCGGGCGGGAGGAATCGCCCGGGTGTCTCCACTGCGAGGATCGACCGGAGGACACGGTGGAGCACACGGTGGAAGTCTGCCCTGCGTGGGCGGAGCTCCGCCGTGTCCTCGTGGCGGCGATCGGCGGCGGCGACCTCTCGCGTCCGGCCCTGGTTCAATCCATGGTCCGGAGCGCGACGGAATGGGAAGCCGTCGCCTCCTTCTGCGAAGCAGTCATGCTAGCGAAGGAGGTGGCGGAACGAGAGAGGGAGAGATCCTCTCTTCCCGGCCGCCGCGGGAGACGCAACGGGCGTCGGGGGCCACGTGGTGGCTACCGGCCACCGTAGATGCGGGCCTGTGGACGGCTGGCTATGGGCTAGCTAGCCGTCCGGCCGTCTAACGACGACGACAGGCCGTGTCGACGGCGCGTTCGTGTTCCACGCGCGCCTCAAAGAGATGTCAGCAAAAGGAGAGGGGCCCGCAAGGGCCGAAGCCTGCCGGGGTTGCGGGCTTGTTCGAAAGAGATACCGCGGCCCCGGAACGTAAAAGGCGAGGAAGGAACATGGATGGTTTTTAGTCAGTAAGAGTCTGACACTCCCTCCCGCTCCGCCCAGAGTGGGGGGGAGTCATTTGATGATTCCCCATCCTTAAAAAAAAAAAAAAAAAAAAAGGCAGTGCTAAGTTGTAGGTATGTTGATGAAAATATCGGTCGCGACTATACAACGTATGTAGGTACAGAATTACAATCACCAGAATCATCAATACAACCCTCCAAGTTTAAAACAGTCGAGGAATTATTTTTTACGGTCAAAGTGCAAAAAAAAGAATTTCGCTGACGCTTTCACCTTAAGAATAATATGCACTGATTCGAATTTGGAATTATTTAAGAACTCTCTGACTCTCTCTGACTCTCTGATTCTCTGTCTCTGACTCTGTCTATGGCCAAGATAAAGTAAAAGTGGGTACTTAGGCCCCCTGTGGTAGTGGCACCTGCGGTCGACGCCCTCAATTGGATTAATTCAGCCTTTGGGTCGCGTTTTGAAATTTCCTTGATAAGGCTGTGAGCATCTACGGTGGCCGGTAGTCACGACGTGGCCCCCGACGCCCGGTGCTTTTCTCGCGGCAGCCGGAAAGAAAAGATCTCTTCCTCTCTCTCCTTCGCTAGACTGCTTCGCAGAAGGAGGTGACGGCTTCCCGTTCCGTCTCGCTCCGGAACATGGATTGAACCAGGGCCGGACGCGAGAGGTCGCCGCCGCCGATCGCCGCTACGAGGGCACGGCGGTGCTCCGCCCACGCAGGGCAGACCTCCACAGTGTGCTCCACCGTGTCTTCTGGTCGATCAAAAATTAAATTAGATCCTCGCAGTGGAGACACCCGGGCGTTTCCTCCCGCCCGATTCGGTGCAGGTACCTCCCGAAACATCCGTGTCCGGTGAGGACCTGCGTCAGGTGGAAGGCGAGGACGCCGCGTCGCCTCTCTAGCCACTCCTCAAAGAGGGGACTTACCGCCACTATCGTGGCGTGCCCTGTCCTCACGGTCCTAGAGTTTAAACCCTAAACAATAAAGCAACCTAAATAATAAATTCAAGTAGGTATACATGCTATAAACAACCTCATCACGAAGCTATCAACCAAGCATTCTGTTTATCAAACTAAGTAACTTTACGCAAAAATTATTGCATGTAAACAACTTTTTTTTTGGGATGAAACTTTATTTTTTCGGTACAACTCAATGTAACGCATTTAAAACATTGTGTTGGTGTATGTACTGATTACTACGGGGGTCGTAGAGGTGTTTAAAATCTCCGTAACTAGAAGGTTCCCAGGTAAGGTGTGATAAAAAAAATATCGCAATGACGGGGAGAATAAGTGCCTTTCGGCTTCGTTAAGAGGTGGTTTACACCCTTTATGATTAGGTAAGTTATAGCTACAGCATAATAAAACATCCTAGCCACTGCTGAGCTGGGGTCAAACTTGACCCAGCAATAGGACAAGCTTAAACAGCCATCTCCGAAACACATCAAAGAACACTTTAAACACTTGAAAAGCCACAAAAAGAAATCTTCAAAGACATTGCAAAACATCTGTTAACACGAAAATGAAAAAAGCCATTGATGATAATTTGAAATGTAATTCTGACATCATTCGCCATCTTTGTTACGAAGCTTTATATATCACGTTCTCCACATCTATTATAATAGTAGGTATGTATGTATACTCAAATCTATCGTCAAAACATATAAATTATGTGTTGCGTGCATCTTCTGTCCAGATTTCGACGTAAACTTCGTTCTTGTAAATCATTCGGTGGTTTACGTCATTCATCGTTCAGAAGCGATATAGGGCTGTCAAAGAAAAGTCGATCGTCAGTTTTTACCAGCCCTAATCTATACTTCTATACTAATATTATAAAGCAGAAGAGTTTGTTTGTTTGTTTGGTTGAACGCGCTAATCTCAGGAACTACTGGTATCGAATTCAAAAAATATTTTTGTGTTGGATAGTCCATTTATCGAGGAAGATTTTAGGCTATATAACATCACGCTATGACCATTAGGAGCGGAGCAGGAATGAAAAAAAAATATGTTTTTTTCCTTTCGTTTTTTTTCTCTTATGTGACCCAGACGAAATTGCGTGGGTCAGCTATTATATAGTATTTACATAATTATTCAGTGTCTATCTAAGAGTTTGGGTCGAGGAGCTCGTGGTAAGATAATAACAACCGCTCGTATCAACCTTTGCTTGCCTTGGTTGGTTTGTGGATGGGTGACCATCCATTACTTAGGTCCATGTTCACCGAGAAGATAACAATCTGATTATCTAAAACAGCTGTTTAAAACACATTTTTGTATGGGAACATGTCACAGTGACAGCTCTTTTTCGATAATCAGACTGTTATCTTCCTGGTGAACCTTAGTGAGTTTCCTCCTTGCTTCGGAAAGCACGTTAAGCCGCTAATTCTAGATCTTTGACAGTCGTAATAGGTAGTTAGTGGCCCGAAAGTTTGACAACCAGTCTTACCAAGGGGTATCGTATTACCCAGTGCTAACTGGGTTGTAGAAGTCAGATAGACATCACTCGCTCCTTGCATGCATAGTGGTATTCAGTTGCATTCGATTAGACTGGATTCCTATCCAACATAATTGGGAAATGGCTAGGCAGATTGCTTCTTAGTTTAAGGCGATTACATGAGCTAAACGCGAGTTTTATAATTACTATAAGTATATTCACTGCTATAAACAAGACCAGAAAAATATATAATACTAGCTGACTCGCGCAACTTCGTCTGCGTCTCATAATTTGAGATTTAAACTATCCTATCTCTCAAGTTGGATCGAACTGCACATGGTGTGCGAATTTTATTATAATCGGTTAAGTGGTTTAGGAGTCCATTGAGGACAAACATTGTGACACGAGATTTATATATACCTACTAGCTGACTCGCGCAACTTCGTCTGCGTCTCATAATTTGAGATTTAAACTATCCTATCTCTCAAGTTGGATGGAACTGCACATGGTGTGCGAATTTTATTATAATCGGTTAAGTGGTTTAGGAGTCCATTGAGGACAAACATTGTGACACGAGATTTATATATATTAAGATTAAGATTTTTCAGGATATATGCTAGCATGACACACTTCCCTCTCATTGAGAGGAGGACGTGTCCCAGCAGTGGGAACATTATAGGCTGATGATGATGATGATGATGCTAGCATGATACTGTTTTGAAAACATAATACAATTAATTTGGCTCGATAAAAAGAAATCACGAACTTACCTCTAAAAATATCTTTCAAACAATAAAAACTAATATGCATGCGATCATTTAGATTTTTTGGCAAATAATTCTACAAGCAATATATTTACATGATACTGATTTAGTTTTTTAATCCAATCAATAGTTTTGTTGTAAAGCGAACGAAATCACTCATTTCGCGCTATTTGGCCCGCAGTGGCTGACGTAACAACCACTTTGTAGTGCAAGCTGATTAGAACTTTATTCTAACAGCGCCTTAATCCTAATTCGCAGTGGCGAAGGGTCTCAATAACACGATTCCTATAACAGGATCCCTTTCCTAACACGATAGTAATGTTAGAGGATTACTTAGGCCGCGTTTATAGCAAACGACGTTATACAGTCCTTTCAGTCTGATTTTTGCAACACTGTTGAAATAACAGTGCATTTAATTTGCATTGCAATAAGGTTGATTTTGCTTTTAGGTTGCCGACTTGTTGCCACTGACAAGTCTGTCATAATTTAAGTGATCTTTATTTTCGGTATAATAGGTTTGCTATTGGATTGCAACTGCGCAGATGTAGAACAACTGTTAAAAGACTGTTGGGTAGGTGAGCGACAATCATCATTATCATCACCTGCTTAGCCTTTTCCGAACTATGTTGGGGACGGCTTCCAGTCTAACCAGGTGCAGCCGAATACCAGTATTTTGCGTGGAGCGACTGTCTATCTGACCTCCACAACTCAGTTAGTACGGGGTAATACTATCCGTATCCGCCTTGGTTGGACTGGTTGTCAGTCTTTTTGGGCTATTGACTACCTGCAACGACTGTCTAAGATCTACAAATGACAGCGAGGACCATTAACAGCTTAACGTGCTTTCCGAGGTACGGAGGAAACTTGGTATGAGTGAGAATCTATGACAAAAAACGAAGTTGAAAACTAAAACCGGAGTTCATGGAGTTCTAATTGAAATTGGCGCCACTTTGTCTAGGCCCCTTTGATACTTATGATTGTATTATACAACGGGCTGGTGCTCGCAACTCCACGTCAAAGCTCGTATTTTGCGTACGATACTTATTTTCTTTTCTTTGTTACAGGAGTTGCTGCGAATGGATATTCCTTAGTCGTAAAGAGTGTGACTAATACTAGCGACTGCGACTCACTAATTTGTTATACACCCGACATTCGAAAGGTGAGTCCGCTGCTAAGCTTTTGATTTTATTTTCTCGAGAATAGAAATATCGTTAGAAGATAGTGATGATTGAAGACACTGAGCTGCACAAGGTCGTCACTTATCATTCCGTCGGGATTTCCTTTATTTTTGAGCTTATCAAGAAGGTTTCTTTGTAGATTGAAAGGGTCCACTCAGAACGGGACCCTGGCATTGGATAATTTTCCATCCGAAAAAAACGGAGTAAATAGGTTTCTGCCTTCTTTTATGTTTGGTCAATCCTTCCAAAGATCGTTTCTACCATAGTTGTTCTGTTACCCACAGAATGCGACGTGGGTTTTAGTCCCTGAGTCCTGGAGCAGCGTACATGGCACGCTGTGCAGTATTCGTCCTGGATGCGCGTACTTGGTCACACTACAAGCTGATCCCTGGGACGGAATAACCACTGTTAATCTAACCAAGGAGCTTGGTGGTAAGTTTGCATTGTTACCGCAGTTTCAAATTAAGGATAAAAAATTGCGTTTTCCAGAAAATTGAGGTCATATTCTATGAAGTGATTTAGGCCCGTTTTACAGAACATCGCTCAAAACTCAAGCGTTGCTTAAAACTAGTTTCAACCAATCAAATGCCTTGAATCTAGTTTTAAGTAATGCTTGAGTATGATGTTCTGTAATACGGGCCTTAGACCATTACACTGAACAACTTTCTTCATGAAATCTTAATAGCAAAAAAAATATCAGGGCCTCGATTCTGCTATTACAATAGTGTCAGAGTATTCGATCATTGATTTCATAATGATCAAGTTCTGTAAAATTTTGACAAGTTTGTTAATTCTACTATCATAATGGCGCCATTATGACTTCTCAATGAACAACCACTGACACTCCATTGAAAGTAATGTCATAGAATATTAATCTCGCACATGAAATCTGGCATGAATAAATGTTCGCATTTAGTAGTAAATTGCGAAAACCATGTACTAAGGGTTTTTATAATAATGACAATACGACAATTCCATTAAAACACAATTTTACTACGAAACCATTAACCGACCATTGTGAATTTAGCACATTACGAACTTTAAGCAAAATGGCAATGGGATAAATGATATTTATTTTGCAAATTGGTTTTCACAAACACTTTTACACGTCCTTATTTTTTAAACTAGATGGGGCCGGTGTTTCGTACCTGACTACTCTGAGAAGAAACAGCCGAAACAAACTCAGAGGTCATAGTCTCTTTTAAAGTCCAGACAATCTTGTTCAACTTACATGAGAACTATGCAGATTAGTGTCTGAGATGGTCTTTTGAAGAAAGAACCATACAGATTTGAGTGGACCTGTCCGGATGAGAATGGAATCGTGTTGGAGTGACGAATTTATTAAACTTGCAGAATTAGGCCCCAGATGTCTTGTTCAAAACTTCCATAACTACTCGACTAGAATGTATGAACAACTGATAATGTATTCGCGAAAACTATGCTGGTTCCATAGAAACAGTGAACAACAGTTCCGTACAAATCACACCCTTAAATATGACCACGTCTTTCTGGTACACGCTGCTACAGAAACAACATTTTGATGTGAGGACACATGTATAGCTACAGTCCCAGTCACAAGACATAAAAACTGTGGAAATACTGTAGCTGCACATTCCCAAGCGTAGATCTTTATGGAGAAGAAAGGCCAAAAAACTTCGTGGACACTCTTTTAAATCAAAATATTGTTACAAAATACTGGTTTCATTATTCATGTAGAGATGGTATGTTATGTGAGAACAATGTAGCAAGATGTGTACGTTTCAAGTGTCCATAGTAAAATAATACAATTAAAAAACAAAATAATTCATTCAATTAAAACATGGCAACTAAGAGCTGACCACTCACAACTGACAGCGCCCGTTCACGAACGTGACGCATAGATCAGCACCATTCAACTCAAATATTTTAAAGGGAACTAAATGATCCGACACACGCGCCACCATGAGCGAGACATTTAAGTGAGCATGACATAATCTCAACCGCCAGGGCAAATTTGATGACTTCCCATCCAAAAAATAAAAATAAAAGGGGCACATTCAAGTCAAGAATAGACGTAGGTTTCCAGAGAATGATAGCTTTCTAGTACATAGGTCTCACACAATATAGGCTATACAATTATGTAAATTATAGGGATTGCAGATTGCTATACAATACAAAGATAGTTTTACAAACTTTTGCAGCTCTTGTCAATTTCTGGTGATACAGTCTCGACATAGATAACAACATTATCGTTAACTTTCGATCGCTATGAAAAAAATCTGCGAAAACGATGATTTCGGTAAACGCAAGCCTCTACCTCCAAGATGCAATTCTCGCAAACATTGTTACAGCAACCGAATTGTTAATTTTTAATTTCGCGGTCGAGAGTTATCGATAACGTCGTTATCTATGTCGAGACTGCAGGCCCTGGGCAGGAACTTCCTATTATGAAATTTATGTCTTCACCACTGCTCCCAGAACGGTAAAGGAAAACATCAGAGTCTAGTAGCATGTCTGACGAACAAAATATTAAAAAATATACTATATCCTCGGCCCGCATGGTGAATTACGGCCCTACGACAAGAACGACGCCTGTGTCCCAGCATTGAGAGTATAATTTGCTGATGATGCTACGTTTACTGAACTATTGGAGGCTGTTAGAGGCAGCCTATGTCCAAACAGCAGAAGACCGCAGGGCTTGGAGACGTGTCGTTATACAGGGTGTAAACCACCTCATCACAAAGCCGTTAACCAAGCATTCTGTACATCAAACTAAGTAACTTTACGCAAAAAATATTGCTGGGAAACAACTTTTTTTTTTGAGGTTATTAAATCATGTTTTGTGGTAGAACTCAATTTAACACACTTAAAACATTGTACTGATGGATGGATTGAATAGTATGGGGTTCGTGGAGGTGTTACAAGTCAAAATCGTACAAAAAAAACTCTTATTTAAAACAAAAGTTGTCAAAAAGTTGTAACTTTGACCCCCCATATCTCCGTAACTAGCAGGTTCCCAGGTATGGTGTAGAACAAGAAAATGATCGCAATAATGGGGAGAACAAGTGCCTTTCGGCTTCGTGAAGAGGTGTTTTACACCCTTTATACAATATGTGGTCGCGATCCTCAGTATTAAATATCGACGAGGAAGAAAGAAATTTTCTTTCTTTCTAACAAGTGTTTTTGTTCCAGAATGTGAGGCAGGGGTATGCTCCTGCGCCCACTTCCCCCGCCTCCCCGTACCGGTGGTATCCACGGAAAGAGTCAATAACACATGGGCCAACGTAAGCTGGACTCTCCCCACACCGAGCCAGCCACAGAGACTGCCTGCTAAGCTGCGCAAGCAAAGCTATATCGTTGCGTTAGTATTTCGTTTATTCATTTATATTCTTATGTAATTAGATTTTTTAAGTATTTCTTCAAATAAAAAATACAAAAAAAAATCTCTTAAAATATAAAAAATAGAGTTTCAAGGAAGGAACAGGAATCTCCTCACAATGCGAGCCATATCGAGGAATCAGGCCCTTGATCCAATCGCCTAATGAGAGCTTCGAGAGATGGTCGTCGAGGCTCTTGACCATCAAGCCATTGGCCGTCACGATAATCGGCACAATAAACCAAGTTCACATAGAAGTTACCATTATATTGGAAGTTACTCGTGTGCTGAGTCGAGTTTTATTTGTATCTCTTTCTCAGCTTTCACGAGATTCTCATCATGCGGAATGGTAACTTCGATTATCATTAAGCGGCGCACTGATCGGTATTTCACCACTATAGAATGGAATAGAATAGAATTTTATTTTGCAAATATGGGTAACACATAATAGTTTTTAAGGTTACATTTAGCTCAGCCACATTTTACCAATCGCCATGCAAATATTTGAAATTATTTATATCATTATTATTACACTGATTTAGATCCATTTTTAAATTACTTTTATAAAATTTTAAAACATCAACTATATTAAAAATGTTCATACTAAAAGGAAAATATAAAATACTATCATTAGATTACTCATGTCATTACTATTACAAATATCATACTATTAACATGATATTACTATTACCAATAGCAGTATTATTACAATTCCAATGTCAAAAACCAAAATATCATAATATCAAACTGTCAAAACTCAAAAATGTCAAAGTTAAAATGTCAAAAGTCAAAACGTCACACATCAAAATATCAAAAATCAGGATATTTTTCTCCGTTAGGGACTCAGTTACATTGTACTACTTTTTAAGTAACAAAAAAAATTGGTTGCCTGTAAAGTCGGTATACGGGCGAAAGTTTTACGTGACAACGACTTTGAGTGGTAAAATAATTTTAATATGAATATTCATTCGTATAGTAGGAAGAAGGATGAAATGAACCGGTGTGTATGCCTATCTCTCTCACTCTCTCTCTCGGACGCGTGCCTCTCACTCGCTCTCATTGTGAGCGCATAACGTGAGCGGAGCGTAACGCAGTTTCTTGAAGTGTCACCCGGCAAACCAATTTATAAGACGTTGTCACGTCAAAAATCCGTAATCTACTTTTAAATTGTGCTGTACCTCTACCATGAGTTTACACAGCCACAACTCGCTAGCGTCTCCGTAAATTATTTGTATGAAATAATTTACGGAGGATTTTTTGTACAGCGCCCCTAGCGGTTACATAAAGAATTAAAATTCGTACGACGAGCACTACAGATTACGATAGGTTAAAAACGTAACGTAATCTATTCGATAGTCACAACGTTTTTCAGCCGTCATCATACAAAACGGTACCATGAGTCACTAATTTCATTGTACCTTTCGAGTAATACTCTTGCGATAGTAGTTACGTAGCTCACTAGCAATTTGGCGGGTGACACTTATGTTTAAATTAAAATAAGATACTTTTTTTGAGTCTAATACAGTCAAAATAATGTCTGCAAGAGTTTATTTAGCATGGAATATGTTAGTTAGGTAGATCACCGTTCCTGAAAAATATGCATTTTGTTACCTACAATATGATAACATTATATGACATTAATTTTATTTTAAATTCTAGCAAACTGTGCCTTCAAATTAAGTTTAGCCAAATCATGTTCACCATAACCATGTTTTTAAATTATGTTTATTTGTTCCATTCCTCACGTCTTTGGTATTTTTAGACATTTGAAAGCCACTGATAAGCCGACCTATTACACTTTCAAAGTTTTAAGTGTCTTCGCATATTTACCAGCGTTGAGGGCAAACTATTTGGGAATTCTCCACCAACATTTGAAACTGTGAGACACTGGTCTTCATTGTATTAAATAATCCTGTTTGAATCTTATGGTAAACGTTTTTAATTTTGTTTGTTGACGTTCTCGTCAACAAACAAAATTACAAATTGAAGAGGCGACACTTACTTAGTATAAGGAATAAAAATTAAAAAACCACTAAATACCATAAGTAGTCCACTAGCCGTTAACTTTTCTATTTAGTTTTTTTGTGAGACTGTCTTAACATTTTTAGCATAACGATAACAGTATCTTTTGAGCCTAAGAGACGTTCTCTTTTCTTATTAGTGAGAAAGAAAGAAACAAAACATAAATAGTGCAGCATAGACGAAAGTATTCTAATGAGCAGAGTGAAGTTAGTTACACGACACGATCTATCGAGCTTACCTAAGCGCCTGCGTAAAACTCAGTAAATCTCATGGTATGAGTATTATCGAAATCTATTTGATCCACGTTAGCACGCTAGCTATCGATGAATACTCATGGTAAAACTTTCCAACTTCTCGGTAATTTATTGTAAATAATTGGGGCCATGCAAGAAACGCTCCTACGCATTAAAGTGGTTCGTTCAATGTCAGGCTTATTGGTGATATTGGTCCCGTCAGTAGGTAATGATAGACTGATTCCAGTACAGCGTGACATGCTCTTTCTCGAGAACTGGGTTGGGCACATACTTAAATATAGTACGGTACCTCAGATTTTAAAGTTATGCCCGCGATTTCGCTATGGGGACGGTAATTGTCTCACGGGAACATTCTACCCGCATAAAAAGTCCATGTGTCGATCCAGGTTATAAAAATCAAAGAAGGGTTTTCTGTGACGTTTTGTTTCTAACGTTCAGTAAGCCAAATGTCAAACAGACAGATATTCAACCTTCCGGTACCTGTTAGTAAGTTATTGAAAATGGTCGTTACAGCAGTCGGTATGTTTTAATCTTATTCCAGAGCGCGAGAGAGATGGAGTTATACAGAACATCTAGCTCTGTCTTTTCCCACTCTGAACGTCACAGTAACCCCACTGAGCCTCAAGGTTGCTATTACAATAGTGTCAGAATAGTCGATCATTGATTTCATAATGGTTAAGTTCTGTCAAGTTTTGACAAGTTTGGTAATCTACTAATAAAATGGCGTCATTATGACTTTCCAATGGTCAACCACTGACACTCCACTGAAAGAAATGTCTTAAAATGGTAATCTCGTACATATTAACAAATGTGTAGAACTACATATTATATTATTTACTTAAATGAAATCTGGCATGATTAAATGTTCAAATTTAGTAGTAGATTTCAAAAACCATTTGGACTAACAGGTTTATAATAAAGAAAATACGACAATGTCATAATAATAACACAATTCTATTACGAGACCTTTGACCGACCAATAACCAACCATTATGAATTCAGCAGATTGCGAACTTTTAGCAAAATGACAATGGGATGGGGATGGGATCGTGTTGGAGCGACGAATTTATAAAAATAGCAGGCTACCGGCCACCGTAGATGCGGGCCTGTGGACGGTTGGCTTATGGGCTAGGTAGCCGTCCGTCCGTCTAACGACGACGCCGGCGCGTTCGTGTTCCACGCGCGCCTCAAAGAGATAAGGGGAGGGGCCCGCAAGGGCCGAAGCCTGCCGGGGTTGCGGGCCTGTTCGAAAGGGATACCGCGGCCCCGGAACATAAAGAGCGAGGAAGGAACATGGATGGGTTTTAGTCAGTAAGAGTCTGACACTCCCTCCCGCTCCGCCCAGAGTGGGAGAAGTTATTTGATGATTTCCCATCCTAAAAAAAAAAACAGGCCCCTGGTTATACACGCGCGCTGGTTGCGAGTACTACGAGTAGGTACGCACCTGACCTCTCTGAAGGAGAAGCACTCTTTTAAATTATATTATAGTCTTGACAAGGAAAGGTTTGAAAGGAATACCTTTTTTTGTTATTAAAATATTTTTCCTTATAAAAATACAAAGATATTAGAAGACGAAAATACTTAGATGTTAGGTGACAGCTGTTGGTTTTCCCACATACTGACGTACTCTCCGATACGTCTTCTCAAGGAAAATGGATTGGTTTTGAGGTCACCTCTAATTTCTAAAGTAAGAGGAGGAAATCCTTGATGTGACATGTTTCAAAGTATTGTCTTGTTAAAAGAGTAAATACCGACAGATTTTTAAAGTTAAAGCACCCCCGTTTCATAGAGCACATGTGCCATCCCACCAAACATTAATTGGACCTTAGGTTGCAAACATCGGGAGAATCCTGCATCGAATCGTGCGGAAGGAAACGCCCATGTGTTTCCACTGCGAGGACACGGCGGAGGACACGGCGGAGCACACGGTGGAGGTCTGCCCCGCGTGGGTGGAGCAACGCCGTATCCTCGTAGCGGCGATCGGCGGCGGCGACTTCTCGCGTCCGGCCCTGGTTCAATCCATGGTCCGAAGCGAGACGGAATGGGCAGCCATCACCTCCTTCTGCGAAGCAGTCATGCTAGCGAAGGAGGTGGCGGAACGCGAGAGGGAGAGAGCCTCTCGCCCCAGCCGCCGTGGGACACGCACCGGGCGTCTGGGGCCACGTGGTGGCTACGGTTAGCTATGGGCTAGCGAGCCGTCCGTCCGTCTAATGACGACAGGCCGTGTCGACGGCGCATTCGTGTTCCACGCGCGCCTCAAAGAGATGTCAGCATAAAGGAGGGGCTCGCAGGGGCCAAAGCCTGCCGGGGTTGTGGGACTGTTCGAAAGAGATACCGTGGCCCCGGAACATAAAGGGCGAGGAAGGAACATGGATGGGTTTTTGTCAGTAAAAGTCTGACACTCCCTTCCGCTCCGCCTAGAAAAAAAAGGTTTGCCTTTGCAGAGCGCAAAAAACAGCTTGGTGTGGATGTTTTCGTGAAACTGCAGCAATAACTTTGTTTTTCATTAACATAATATAATTATGTACTATGAAATAAAATGTTTGCTATTGATTGTCAAATTATTGAGCATTCAAAAATTATTGTTTGGTGCTACGGAACCCTATACGTGGAAGAAAAAAATAAAGGGTTGTGATTTTTTTTGGATCTGTTACTTATTTTTGTTAAAGTTGACTTCATAACGACCGCTGGGCAAAGAACAACACAGTGGATTCCTGAAGATGACGGGCACCACTGAGGCCGGCCTAGGAATAACCTAGACGCGCATCACGAACTGGTTCAAGGTGACGCAGGAGACGAGTACGTAACTGGAAGGATATGAGGGAAGCCTTTGCCCAGCAATTGAACATTCAATGCTACTGAAAAAAAAAACGTTTTGTCCTTGACTTTTTATCTGATAACCTCTCTATAATTTAACAAAAACATTCAAGTATTACGACCTCCAATTTATCTGTGTCCTATATTCAATATCCATCTCTGATTGGCTCCCATCTCTTCGGAACCATTTTGAAAACCCTTTATCGCCATTTTTCCTTCCACAGCCTCTACAAGCAAATGCCGACTGCGGTGAATAAGACCCCAATATTTACCAGGCTGCCAATTCCAGTCCAGGTCAATACCAAAGGTCTCGTCTTCGCAGGCGACATCCCCCACTGGCACGTCCTACCGATACCGCTAGAACTGCCCCTATTAGCTAGAGTGCAATTGGTAGATGAAAGAGGGTGTGTAGGACCTGCAGGAAATGCTACGGTTTTTGGTAAGAATTCATCACTTTTCTATTATTTTAAAAGTACCTTGTTGGCGGTCGCCGGTGATGAGCATGAATACCTGGATTCGTTTCCTTGGCAATGAGTTGTTAGGTTTTGAAATCAGGGCAGGTTTCTTAGAAGCAGCACGGAGTTTGTGCCTGATTGAAAGCAACAGGTACGCCCCCTATTAAGGTCCAAGTTCACCGAAAAGATAACGGTCTGATTATCTAAAAACAGCTGTCACTGTGACATCTTCTAATACAAATATGTGATTTAAACAGCTGTTTTTAGATAACGATAACCAGAAGGTCATCATTTTGGTGAACATGGACCTAAATGGGACTTAAACAAATGGTGACTGGGCTTAGGGTACACCTCTACTAACTTTTTAGCGTTATATTACGTTTATGCCTACATTTTTCACATCACTCACTTCTGAAGTAGAATCTCTTGTGTGATATCATGGGGTAAAGGTCTACTTTGGTGCCTGTGCAATTATGTAAAAATACACTCTTTTGGAGACCTGCGCAATCACATCTGAACATAATATAGATCGTAGTGTATAAGGCCGCCATTATAGACCGTCTGACTTTCAGAGCAGTTTCTGATCGGCGATGTGTTGTAGTCAATACTACTATTCGCTGTTTTCTTTTCTTACAGATCCTGTGGAGGACGAAAAACTGCCTTCCAAAAGCAAATTATCATTGGGAGTTTACGTAAGTAAATAACTAATTTATTGAATGGGCATAATCAGTCTGTTGATGTTCCCACTGCTGGGACATAGGCCTCCTCTCTATGACAGGGAGTAGGCTGTAATCCACCACGTGAGTCCATTGCAGGTTGGTAGATGTCTCAAATTTTTGGTTATAAGGCATGCCGATTTCCATGGTCCAGAGCGAGAAGGCATGGGAAGCCGTCACCTCCTTATGTGAAGCAGTCACGTCAGTCAGAAGGTCGCCACGTTCTCCGCTAGTATAACCTCAGGTCCCAGCCGCAACGGGAGACGCCCAGGGTGACGGGGGCCACATGGTTGCTCCCGGCCACCGTAGGCGTGGGCCTGTGGACGGTGAGGAGTAACCACGTCGTCTACCCGTCTTATGACGACAAACCTCTTCACCTCAAAGAGCTGTCAGCACATCAGAACGGCAGTACAAGTACATAAGATTCGATAGGACTCTATAAGATAAATTTGACAATATTCTCGGTAAAATGAGTTTTTATGGAGTCAAAAACTCATTTTTTTTGGCCCTGGAACACAAAGGGCTAAAAAGGAACATGGATAAGTTTATTCAGTACAAGTCTGACAATCCCTTCCACTCCGCCCGGAACGGGAGGAGTCATTTGATGATTTCCTATCCGAAAAAAGGCATGCCGATTTCCTCACATTTTCTTTCAACGTTTTAAGAGCTAAAAAAGAGAAAGCAAAACTCAAACCTACCTTTTTTGCTCGTTTCTGTAATCCTAGGCACAGTATTACAATAAAAAAAGAAATGAAAAGAAATGGAGTGCGTAAGAACAAATGGACAAGAGATCTAAATGTAAGCACACCACTTTCCTTGAGTGTCTTACAGAATGATTGAAGGGTTATTATTAAGTCAAAGGTCGATTCGACGAAGAACCCTCGTGTTGATTGACTATTTATAGATTTGGTCAAGACTTACTACAGCCCGGAACAAAAAAAAACAAAGTATAGTTTTCATTTTTTTTTAGAGAATGGAAGAAAAAAACATAATGCATCCACCTCCAGTAACATAGGACAAGACCAGGAAGATGATGATGATGAAACCATCATCTAACTAAGCTTATCATAGTCCACTGCTGGACCTAGCGTTGCCAGGCGTCCGGATAAAGCCGGACATAGTTAGGCTTTTTGATCGCGTGCCCGGTCAAAATAAGCGGTTTCCGGCTTTTTAAATGTTTCAAAAGAGCGAGAGCCAAGCGTGGCCGAGCGCAGGCGAGTCGACTGATTAATAATAAATTTAAGTAAAATCAAATGCCAAATCAGTCTAGATTTGGCATTTGATTTTACTTAAATTTTATTAGAGTTCAACAAGATTTATGGTAATATTCAAAAAAGCTTGGTTTACTAAATTTTTTGCCGTTCCTATTAATACAGAGACACAAAACCTCAATAATCTAAGGTGTCCGGCCTTTTCACCCAAATGTCCGGCCAAGCTGGCTGGTCTGTCCGGCTATTAGGTTTGGGAACCTGGCAACCCTACCTATGGACCTTTCCGAGTCCCTTCATATTAAAAGCAATTTATTTCTACCAACAGGCTACCTTAGGGGCACTAATCGGTGCCTGGGCTATGGGTGCGGTCTTCGTGCTAAGCGCACGCGTCGTCAAGCGTGTGCTGAAGTCTTTCCGCCCCGCACCCGTTTCCGCTCCGCTAGAGCCACTAAGGCGACGGCCTGCGTGGTTCCCGCTGCAGTTGCGTACGTGAGTAATAGAATAGATGACCTTTTTCGTAAAAATCGTTTTTGAAAAGTTGTTCTCAAGGGTATACATATTTTTGAATCGCCTTCGGCTCGGAAGTTAAATCCGCCTCGGCTGCAATGACAAAGTTTCCCCACTTGTGTCGAATTGGAGTATTCTATTTTGGAAATCGGTAGTAATTACTTTTACTTATAATATGTACTTTTTCAGCCAGTTTTTCGCGATTTCTTTTTGAATAACGTGTGAAAAATTATGAGTACTTACCTGTTTTTTTGGAAATTAATATTATTATTATATCTGTGGTATACCAGTAACCAGAGAAGAGGTCCGGGCCTCTTCACTAAAATCACTTTTGAGTTTTATGGAGCAATTTATTGCTACATCATTTCTTCTATCTGTGCTGTGATTTTCAACGGCCAATTAAATCTCTGAAAATTTCTCGTGTAAAGTCCGAATTGACATTTTCCGTCCATCCATTATAAAATAAATTATGTACGTACCTATCTATTCGTTTTCGGAGTGATGTGACTGTAAACCCTTTTAGTGAAAGCTGTGAAGTAAATAAATCATGATTTTACTTAGCTACGGTTTATATTGGTAAATATCCAAACCTCTGACATCACTAACGAACTCTAACTGTCACCCGCTTTCTGAATAGAAAATTTGTCGAACTGTATTTCATGAAATCGGGAACCGGATAAAAGTTTTCTGAAAGCATTAGTATAAGGCCTGAATTCTTGTCGCGCTAACGGTCGGTCGTGACGTCAGCGAGAATAAAATACGGCAGTCAGTCGCCGCTGACATCAGCGTCGCAGTACGGTGCTTTATTGAAGACAGTGTAAACTCGTAAGCGACCGGCCGGTAGCGCTACAAGTCAGCAAAATTCAGGCCAAAAATGTAACTTAATTAATTTTGGTAATAAGCAACGACAATATTTATTGTTGGGCCTATGCTTTCCTCTATACTTAGAATGCTGTATAGTCCGGGAGGTATCGCAAATAAAAAGTCACAGTAAGCCAGCTGATATTGTCATCGAAGGTTGATCTTATATTACCAATAAGTGAACCAACCATCAGCTGCTCAAGTAGCGATGGGTGATCTAGTATTCCGAGGTTATGGAAATTGTGAAAATAAATAAATGAAACTCGTTTCGTAAATAGTTTGCATCATACTGAGCTCAAATAAAATCGTCAGCTGTTTAATGGACGGGGGTTTATGCGTCAGCCGCTCGTATGAACTTGTAAATGATACAGGTCTGATGAAAAACTAAAGGCAATTTACCACCAAGTTAAAGAATCTGTGATATATTGCTTTTAGTTTCGATCAGGCGTCTATCATTTAGGATTCGTAAAATCCTCAAACAATCATGAATTGTGAGTTATTGTTTTATGATTCCTTTGATATCGCCTCTGGCCTGTTTTATTAAATTCTAAACTGAGACTATATGGTGTACGAATGTCTAACCGTTGACAATATTGTTCATTTGTTCAAGCAGGTAGGTACGTAACCTACTGTAGGTACTACTACCTTCGCTTACATCAGTTTTTATGGCTTATAATAGGGTAGATGACAAATCAAAAAATCGTTTGTCAGTTAGATTATCAACAAATATTTGACCCGTATTTTTTATTTTGTTATGTAGGTATATAAACCAAAATTGACGAAGATACAATGCTTTTAAAATTCTCAATACGTCACGCCTTGGTATATTTTTTAGCAAGTTCTGACATCACAAGCCTCTAATCCCGAGTTTTGATGCGTTATATCTGTGTCAATATTTATTGATTTACATAAACAAAAAATACGTGTCCATTATTTTCCAATACTCTAACTGACGGACTAAATAGATTTGCAGTTCATTGATACTGTCTTCATGCCTATTTCAGTAGCCTTTTGGCACACTTAAATTACATTTTAACCTTACTCTCCAATGTAATAAACAAAATAAACTATTAAACAATCTTATGACCCAAAGCGACTACGTAATAAGTGCCTGATAAAATATTAATAGCAACTCGCATTGTTACGGCAATGTTTCACAAAACCTACAGGCGTTTGGCAAGAACGCTTTCTGTCCGTAATTTTCTCTATTGTAACAAGTTTTAAGGGTAACTTGATTTGAAAACGTAAAGGGTCGGAACAGTAATGGTTAAAGTTGTATAATTTAATAATGAACTGTGGGGTGTGCTTAGTAATGCTATAACTTGAGAAACTCTGTGACCTGCCAACCTTAAACACGTATAAGGATCTTTTCTATCTAACAAGGCGCTTTCAAATAAGACGGTTGGTACTGCGTACGTGAAGGTGTGATTTTTCATACAAAACAACCGTGCGGCACCAGTCCGACATCAACCTTCTAATTTGAATCACGTGAAATTAATAGTCCAATTTACAATAATTAGCCATCTTCTTTTTCCAAAATCCATCCCATTGGCCTTCCGCAGCATTTTGGGTTTACTTGCAGTAAATTATATATTTTCGAGGGGTAAATCGGTGTTTACGATCTACTACAAATAATTCATCTGAGCAAACAGAACTAATTTAACTTTACCGTAACAAGCAGCTGTCAAAACTCCGCAACAAAGTTATGCCTGATTTCACTACACCACAGATAACATAATACTAGCACACTAAGGTCCATGTTCACCGAGAAGATAACAGTCTGGTTATCTAAAAACAGCTGTCAATGTGACATGTTCCCATACAAAAATGTGTTTTAAACAGCTGTTTTTGGATAATCAGACCGCCATCTTTTGAACATGGACCTTAGGCCTGAATTCTTGTTGCGCTGACGGTCGGTCGTGACGTCAGGGAAAACAAAGTACGGCTGTCGGTCACCGCTGACGTCAGCGTCGTAGTATGGTGCTATTCACATGGTGTTAACAACCTTATCACGAAGCCGTCACCAAGCATTCTGTATATCAAACTAAGTAAAATAATTGCTGGGAAACTACTTTTTTTTGGGATGAAATTATGTTTTGTGCAAGAACTCAATATAACGCACTTATAAAATTGTGCTGATGGATTAAATAGTAAGAATAAAAAAATAGTAATTTTGACCCCCGCTATCTCCGTAACTAGAAGGTTCCCAGGTAAGGTGTTGAACAAAAAAATTATCACAATGACAGAAGCAACAAGTGCCTTTCAGCTTCGTTAAAAGGTTTTTACACACTTTCTAACAAAAATTATACTCGTACGTGACCGAATCGTCGTCTTTTGCTACTTAGACCTTCTGATCAGGAGGGAAATATTATTGCACTGTTGTAAATTCGACTCTGGGCATTTAGACGAACATCAAAAACCCAACAACATAATATTCGCGATAAATACCCGTCTTCATATGTTTTATAATGTGTTCTGATCGTGAAAATTTAAAAAAGACAACATATATTTATTAGGGCATTTGTGTAGGTGTTACCTAGTTTCGTGAAAATAGGTGAACGAAATAATAGACGGCGGTAAGTAAGGTTCTAAACAATCCCATCCGTACCTACCTTTTACTCGTAGTTGGGAAGTTGGTTTTACATGAATTTGTTACGCTTAAATCGGGTTCGAACGTGACTTTCTGATGTACAAGTTTTGGGGGTTTATATGTTCTGAAAAACAGTGAGAGCCTGGTGATGTGACCGTCAGATTGCTAAGATATAAAGAGTCTAAAACACCTCTTTACGAAGACGAAAGGCACTTGTTCTCCCCGTCGATCTTTCTAGTTACGGAGATATTGGGGGTCAAAGTTTTCAACTTTTTGACTAGTTTTTTTTTATAAGTACAAGTTTTTATTGTAAGATTTTTACTTTAAACACTTCTACTACTATCCATCAGCACAATGTTTGCGTAAAGTTACTTAGATTGATGTACAGAATGCTTGGTTGACGGCTTCGTGATGAGGTGGTTTACACTCTGCATAATAATTACCATGCCATGTACCCAAACCAATACTCAATCTCCGTTGATACGGCTCACCCCGTCCCTAATTATTATGGTTTTAAAACACGAACTACAAATTATGTATTATTAAATTACATCACTAGTCGTGCCAATTAAGTCGATAGTCATAAATTAATCGAGAGTATTCACTGTATTACGCATCTTTATAATATAAATCATCTAGATCGATATTTCGCTGTTAATTTATTGATTCTGTAATTAATATTTTTTTAAACAGGTTTTCAATATGATGTGTGACTTTGATGGTTTGCATTTTTATTAATAAAAAAACAAATGTAAAAAAAAAAATCTTAAGGAGAGCAGTGCGTTGGCCCAGTGGTGGCGGCCCCGATTGCGGTGCATGCGGATGACGGCGGTGCATAACTTTGTGTAATTTATTTCATCATCACTGCTCTCAAAAACGGTGAAGGAAAACATCATGAGAAAACCGGCATGTCCTAGAACCAAAAATTCGAAGACATGTGACAGCTACCAATACCTACGCACTGGGCCCGCGTGGTAGATTATAGCCCAGACGCCAAATACGCGCTTTGGCGTGAAGTTACGGACACCAGCCCGTTATACAATACAGTACAATAGATTCCTAATGTGTTAAGATTTAAGTATGTTTGAGACTGTTTGATGAATTCAAAAGTGTTACTTAACGTTTTCTAAAATTGACAAAACTCACGGAAAGGGAAGTTCGGGAATTGTGGCAGAAGAAAAGGGGAGGCTTAATTTCCAGCAGTGGGTGATTCCAAACTGATATGTTGATGACGAGAATAACTATTTACATATTTTATGCTTTTCAGTGTTTCGGAAATCACTTAAAGCAGTTGGTTTCGACTGTATTGTCATTTGTAAAGTTACTAGTTGCGTATTAGTCCTGAAAGCCTGTAAAGTTAGGAGAAACTAAGAAGTTACTCAGTTACACGATACTTCTTTGCTAGAAATCCATTTGGGTTATGGAGATCGGATAGGCAGTCGCCTCATGTAAACGTACGTGTAGTACGTTGGTCTGTAGATGGGTGACTTCCCCGACTTTCACCTGTCGATCTTTGACAGTGGTAAGCCCTTTCGTACACAAAGCTACTCAAATCTTAGATAATTTTTTAGTCGTCACGAATGAAAACGAAAACGATTTTTGTCTTCAAGCGACTGCCGCCAAACAAATACATTGAAGTTCGTATACGAGTCGCGTCGCCGAAATTCGTCCCGCACTACTTGCCGGACGAGATCATCGCTACATAAGTCGCAGCGATTTCCAAGATGTCATTTCGATTTTTGACGTTTTGGAAAAGTGTGATCTGCTTAGCGACTGAATAGGCAATTCGCGTCTTGCGATTCAATGTCGTGTGCACGGACCGTGTACTACTCGATACTCGCGACTTGATACTAATGTGGTATACAACATTAGTATCGAAGATTTGCGTAACCTTGTGTAAGAAGGGGCTAATAGGTAGTAACCCGAAAGTCTGACAACCAGTCTTACAAAGGGTTGACGTATGATCCAGTGCTAACTGGGTTGTGGGGGTCAGATAGGCAGTCGCTCCCTGTAAAATACTGGTATTCTGCTGTATTTAGTTAGACTGGAAGCCGACCCCCAACATTGTTGGGAAAAGGCGAGGAAGATGATGAAGAAGCTATCTCAGAAGTGATAAAAGCTTTATGGATCGGTAAAATGATTGCTGAAAGCCGTGTTACAATGAATCTGTAAGGCCTGAATTCTTGTCGCGCTGATATGACTTTCGTGTCGTTGGGTAGAACAAAATACGGTTGTCGGTCGCCGCTGACGTCAGCGTCGCAGTATGGTGCTATATAGAACACAATGCATACTCTGACGCGACCGACCGTGCGTGACTGACCGTGCGCGACAGGAATTCAGGCCTAAATCTATCATAATAATAATAACAGAAGCGAGCTTTGGAACTAAATAATCTTTCGACTAAAATAACACAAATCAATATAATATTATCAATTGTAAACATATTCAATCGAATAAGCCTTCAGAAACTAAAAGGTGTTTGAATAGGATTGTAAATCCCTTATTGGTTCTAAACATTAAGCCATAAATAGATATCTACAATGAACGGTCGGGAGAAAATGTTATAATCTACTAAAACCATTAGTCCCTTTACTTACAACACCCACTCAGGATGAGGGTAACCTAATCTTGGTCTAGACCTGTTTTAGAAGCACTATTAACTGATTTACTCATGTTGTAAACTAGCTGACCCACGCAATTTCGTCTGCGTCACATATTTCCCCGTTTTTGCAACATTTTTTTATGTGCTTAGCTCCTATTGGTCGTAGATTGGTGTTTTATTGCGTATAACCTTCCTCTATAAATGGACTAGAAGATTTTTTATATTACTACCAGTAGTTCCTAAGAGACGCGTTCAACCAAACAAACTTTTCAGCTTACAATATTAGTAAGTATAATACAGGTTGAAATTTTTCATTGCCACCTGGAGGAAAAGTGCTATAAATACTTACTAGAGATAAGATGCGTGATGCGTTGGATGACTTTCCATGTGGACCTATGACCTGGTGAAGGTTGCGGGAATCCGTTGGATGCGAGTCGCAAAGGACCGGTCAATGTGGCGACACTTGGGGGAGGCCTATGACAAGCAGTAGACATCTTTCGGCTGAAAATGGTGACTAGAGATAGCAAATCGATGTCGGAATCGAATCGATATCGATGTCTGGTTTCATGGTACAAAATTAACATAACCTGTATTGAGACTGTATAAATATAAATAAAATAAAAATTAAAAAAAAATCAAAGGAATGAGCACGAGGACGGGTACGATTCTCAGGTTAGGCAAAGTGTTTTTGGGTGTTTTCCATTGGAAATTTCTCAATAGCAGCCACAGAGGCTGAATTTGTGCCCAGTTGCTGCAAATGGGCTTGCCCCTATTAAACGTAACTGGCAAAATGTGAGTGTACTATATTATTAGGTACAACTCCGACTTACACTTCATTATATGCGTGATGTCACGAGTATGTTATCTGTCGGAACTTCTCCATTACCCAAAAAGTTCTCGAATGAATTGCGTTCTTCGTTCAAATTTCAAGAACGTAATCACAACACAAACGAAGATATCGCGGAATTAGAGTTACTATATAAAGCACAAACGAGATATTACAGCAATTTTACTACAGTCAGTAAAATTGCTGAAACAAAAAGTAAAGCTTTTGTCAAGTTTGGAGGCAAATCTCTATGACATTGCCGCCTGATGCTACTGTCATATGGCCATTTATACTTATACACACAGGGTTGCCATACGTTTCCGGACATGGCCGTAATTCTAGCTCAATGTCCGGTATATAGACATGACGAAAAATTACAAATCTATAGTCCGTCAGTTAGATTAAAATTATTGAAAAATAATGGACCCGTATTTTTTTGTTTTTGTAAATCAATGAATACTGACCAAGATAAAACGCATCAAAACCCGAGGAGGGGGGGGGGGGTGGCTCGTGACGTCAGAACTAGCTAAAAATTATACCTAGGCGTGACATTTTGAGAATTTTAAAAGCGTCGTATCTTCGTCAATTTTGATTAACGCAACAAAAGAAAAAAATCGGGTCAAATGTCTTTGACGATTTTTTAATTTAATTCGTTTTTTTTGTAGGCTATCCTATTCTGAAACATAAGGAATTTCCAAAAACGCGAAAATAAAAAGAGTCGATATGTGATTTTTCTATCCAATTGGGACAAAATAAAATGATTTTTAATGAAATCAACAATATCACTTGCGAATGGAACTTGGAAACTGAATCTTCGTACGACTTGGCTACGTTTGAATTTACGTTGGGTAAAGAAAATAAACCAGCACAGCCGTGCTCAGTTGGCGCTGGCCATACGCTCAGTCTTTGTAAATCCGGAAATCTTAATTTGTATTCAAAACCTGCACTCGACAGCTACTGGTGTTACATCCACTTATTAGTCAACTCTATATTCAAAAGCCACTTTTAAAAAGCCGAACTCATCTGCAACACTGTCTCAGTCGCAGCATTCATCATTATTTCATCCTAGCTACTGGCGCAAGTACTTTCCTTCCTGATTCAAGCTATTATTATTCTGAACGAAGCACGGTGAGTCATT
Organism: Xestia c-nigrum; assembly: GCA_916618015.1. Lineage (NCBI taxonomy): Eukaryota > Metazoa > Arthropoda > Insecta > Lepidoptera > Noctuidae > Xestia > Xestia c-nigrum. Next base: position 6,361,173 of record OU745258.1, on the reverse strand, counting down.
CTTACATAAAGTGGTGTAAGTGTTTTCTAGAAATCTTTACTATTTGATGCTTTTTGAATACAAATTGCGAACTATGGCGATTGTCGGCTAAGCTGATGGTTTAGTGGTATTGAAGTAGGTCTTGTTTAACATATAAAGGAGTACCTAGTATTAGTTGGCTGCGACTTCTTTCGCATACAAACTTTAACCTAAACCAAAGAGTGTGATATATATGCCCTATATATCCATCACTAGCTGACCCACGCAACTTCGTCTGCGTCACATAAGAGAGAAAAACGAAAGGAAAAAATATCCCCGTTTTTGCAACATTTTTCATTCCTGCTCCGCTTCTAATGGTCGTAGCGTGATGTTTTATAGCTTATAGCCTTCCTCGATAAATGGACTATCCAAAACAAAAAGATTTTTTCAATTCGAACCAGTAGTTCCTGAGATTAGCGCGTTCAACCAAACAAACAAACAAACTCTTCTGCTTTATAATATTAGAATAGATAATCTTCATTATTCACTAAGCCTTATCTCAATTCACTTGGATTCTTCTGCCACACTTCAATATTACTCGTCACCTCATCAGACACCTCCTTTTTTCCATTTTATATTTAACACAGTCCATCCATCGTTTTTTTGGTCTTCTTCTACTCTTATATCCATCCAAATTCATTCTCAAAACTTTCCTCATGACATTTTCCTCATTCTTCATATTGCTCATTGCATGCGCTATATAGAAAACACCTTTGGCAAAAGTTTTCGCTGATGTTCGTCTTGCGACGACCCATATATCTTTTTTAAAATAATATTTACTTAGTATAGGCGCTATTGAATATAAAGGGCTGTAATTAAACCCCTAAAATAACCCGCAAACGGCCGTAGAGAAACCTTTTAATAATAAACGTGGGTGTACTATTTCGTACCCCTCTGCTTAATTTTGCGGGATTACAGGCGTTATGTTATGTAATATTTAATATAAATCCATCGAAGGTCTAGGTGGAAAAAGTTTAGTAGAGTTTATGATAACGATTAAACGATCACACAATCTTTTTGGTAAGTGCAGCTGAAAAACACAACACCGGTTGCGGATAAAGTGTCGGTTAGCCTATTAGGAACTAATCTGCCAGATAAACTAACGCTTTTGGTTTCACAGGTGTCGGATAGCGATATCTGGTAGATAAAGTATTAGTTATAACCAGCCTTTAAGTGGTAGATAGTATTAACTATCAGATAACTAACCGACACTTTATCCGCAACCGGTGAAACTGGCCCTTATAGCTTCGTATTTTTCAGCACTATGCAACAGGATTCAACAATAAAATTGCCTCATTTTAGGAGAACCAAGCATTTTAACGACAAACCCGTGAATCCAACTGCCTAACAGAAGCCCCCTCAGATATCGGTCGAGATTCTCAGGTAATATAGGACATTATAGAATACTGACAAAGTCTTCAATTACAAGTAACTCTTCTCTTACCACTATAAAACCAACTTTGCCTCCCTGTAGCATAGTCTAAAATCACGCGGCATCATTAAGCTTCTCATTAAAATGGAAAAATCAGATAGAACGTTAATGATAGTGCTTATGTCCAGCAAGTGACGAAAATTGACCAAATAAGGTGCGGTCGTCTGATCATAAATAAAACTGCTGAACGAATCACACATTTTAATTTTTGTTTTGGAATATTTTTACAATCAAATGACATAGATTTTATATCTGTTCATGCTGGGGTACAGGCTCGTACAGTTTTAGGGCAAGTCCTTCAAATTGTCAAATTCAAAGCTATTCCTGTTCTATTGAGGTCCCTAATAAAGGTTATTTGCTCTTAGTTCACCCACCATAATCGAATTGGACTCGCACCCTGAAACTATCAAAATTCACAATTTGATACTTGGTAAAGTAGCCTCGGTAAGCCACAGATACCTATAGATATACTTATCTAGATAACACAAATAAAACGGTTCGCATGAAAACCAAAGGTGGCATTTTTGGACTACCTACAATGACGTCACAAATACTATTTAGTACTGTACAAACAAGATATGACACAAAATAAATTACGTTTTTAAATAACTAGAATTAGTTGTAACTTTGTTTTGAGCAAATTAGCTTGCTGCTACAGTATCTACGTCTAGTGTGACCTATTTCAATAGTAAATGTAAGTAATTACAACCTGATTTTCATTAACAACGAAATGAACTATTATTTTACTGACGAAAATTCAACTCTCGGTACTTATCCGAACGATGAAAATTCTACAAGGCAATAACATTATGAAAATGGGCATTACAGCTTGTTTATTTGGGCCGGAGTTGATAAGCTTTCGCGGTGAGACAGTTTCAGTTACCAAATTAAGTTTCTTACCAACACGTACCTATAATATAAGTTTGCAACGTTATCTGATCTTATTGCGTGGGTTTCCCAATGGATTTTCGAGGTAAAATGGAGGTAATTATAGGTGTGATAAATATCCTCGTCTAGGGTTTTCCTTAAATATTTTCATTAAACACAGACTAATTATTTACATTATTTCTACACACTAACTCTATTATAGAAATAAAAAATGTACAAGTTTTAAAATGGGTTACAAGACGTCGAAAAATTCGTCTAAATCAATGTCAACAGGAAAAGTGCCCAGGCTGGCAGCATTGCTATTTTCCTTAATGATTTTATTTGTATTTACTTTTATTATCGATATAATAGACGTGTTTTGAGCAACCACTGATGATTCTCGTTTTCAAATTGAAGAGTTTTTTACATACTAGCGGTTGTCAGGCGGTTTCACCCGCGTCTTTCCCGTTCCCGTGGGACTACGGAGCTAAAATATAGCCTATGTTACTCGCTGATAATGTAGCTATCCATTGCTGAAATAATTTTTCAAATCGGTCCAGTAGTTTTTAAGTTTATTTGTAACAGAAAAATACAAAAAATCGAATATTTCCATTTTTAAATATTAGTCAAGTTATTCAAAGTTCTATACTGAGTTGGTCAAAATGTTGTTGGATTTTTCTATCAGGAATTTATCAATCCTAGGACCCAGCCCAGGAGTCTGAATTTGTGCCATGTTAATGGCAATCATCATCATTTCAACCGAAAGATGTCCACTGCTGGACATAGGCCTCCCCTAAGTGTCGCCACATTGACCGGTCCCATGGGATGCGCATTTAACGAATTACCGCAAACATCACAAGGCCATTAGTCCACCTAGAGGGAGGTCTTCCAAAGCATTGTCTTCCGGTTCGTGGTCGCCACTCCAGAACTTTTCCGCCCACTGCCACTTATGTTTGGCAATTCTTCGGGCTACGTCGGTGACTCTGGCTCTTTTGCGAATGTTTTCATTTCAGATTCTATCATGTAAGGAAACTCCGAGATGTTGATGGCAATACGTGGGACTTCAATATAAGTAATGAAATGCCTGAAGTATATTTCTGCGTACCCCATCTAAGATTACAGGCGTGATGTTATGTTATGATTTGCTAATAACTTGATCTTCATCTGTTTGACATCTGTCGTGCTGTCACATAACAAGAGACGGGTAAATGAAACGTCAAACAATCATAAAATGATTGACATTCGATTGATGTCAAAGCTTCACAAGAAATTGTAAGCGTAATAACAGCTCCCTAGCTGTAATTCGTCGTTGAATCACGTGAGTTTAAAACACGGGGAGAATATAAAAAAAAACACGATTTGTCACAATGGGGGGAGGGGGGATAGGATGACAAAGTTTTCGCCTGAGAAAAAAAAAAGAAATGTGTGACGTAGGTATTTAATATTTTTACCAATATCGGATTGATTTTATTAATAATATGAATTAGTCACAAGAAAATATTTTAAAATATTTTTTTTTTCTTAACTAGGTTCATTCATTTTTTTCAATACATAATAAAAATACACGTATTGCTGGGAGCGGCAAGGAGAAGGTGTGGATCCCACGACGTATCTCCACGCGGGAGGGAGGAGCATAAAAGTTGCTTACAAAACTCATGTGATTAAAGGATGGCCCCCTAGCTCCTTTATATTCAGAATTCGGTAACAAATTACATATTTAGAAAAACATGAATGTACAATTAATGAATTTGGAATTCACTGGTTTGAAATGGGACGGAGTCTTAATAATACATCATTCATAAAATTAATAATTATTATATTTTTATTATTAATAATTATTTATGTATTTCATTCATATTCATTCCATAATTTTCTGCCCAGTAATATAGGCCTATATTACTTGGACTCGCCGCAATACGTTTCTTTCTTCCATTCTCCCCTGTCAGTTGTGACAGTTAAATTAACTTAAAGTACATCCCTATGACAGAATCAATGTATTTTAAGAATAAAGTAGGGTCAATAATACTTCCCTGTGGAACTCTTATCTGAATAGGAATTAGAGAAGGACACTGCTCGCTTCTATCGCCAGAACGTAATAAAAAGACATTGACTCATCTCATTTGAAGTACCTTATTCGCGTTATCTCAGAATTCAGTCAAACTTGCTACTAAGTATTTAAATACAACGGCCTTCGAAACGCTCTCCGGTTCGAAGGCCGTTGTCAAGACGACCGGAGTCGTGGAAGTTTCTTCAAACGGAATGAAAATAAATAAAAAATATGCATATCGACCGCGTCTTCAGACCATATCTAGTAAATGTGCTTGAACATTTCAATATACTCATCTCAATTAGATTCTCATCAAGTAACTAGTCTTATACTACTGCGAAACTCTCATTTATCCATAATACGGGTTTTCCTTCTTAAAATCGACCTAACAAAGAAAACAGTAAATAAAACTACCCACACAGGAATCACAAACAAACTATAGATTAAATTACGTCCCGGGCAAGGTCGAATTACGAACACATATATCACTCTCACTTTAACTAGCCAAGCGAAAATGACTTCTAAAACAAAAATTAGAAGGGTTACACGAACGTAGTATGTTTGGTGTATAAGGGCTCGTAATCTCGCATATCAAAAGGGTTCGTTTTGCTTTGAATAAAGTCCAATCTAAAGGACGACTCTGACAGGTACAGGGGCAGAGCTCTTATCTATAAGGGTAGAGAGATAAAACTAAGCACTATATAAAATAAGGTTTTTCTTTTTTATAAAAGACTAGCGTATGCCAGCGGCTTTGCTCGCCTTTTATTTTTAAGAAATTATACCACGGGATGTCTTGAATATGGATAATCGGGGATAATGAAGCTTCCTATTTGTGAAAGAATTTTTACACAAACTTAACCTCCATTAAGAGGTTAAGTTTGTGTAAAAATTCTTTAAAGATAAAGACCAGTATAAGGGGACGGGTTTATTTTCTTTATAAGAACTTCGTATTATGTATTTAGTACAAAAATAAAACATACCTTTGTTTTTCTTGAACTTGTTTCTGTTGAATTTTAGTAAATAAATATTATTTCAACATCTGAAAGGAATATCATCTTAATGTACAAAGTAAGCTTATTTCAGAATGACAAGTGCTATTGAATAAGTCATACCAAACGTTTAAGCTTAAACTGATCTTCGTGTCAGTTATAATTCCAAGTATACTCATTTGTCTACATAAAGGGTGTAAAACACCTCTTAACGAATACGAAAGGCACTTGTTCTCCTCGTCATTCTGATCACTTTTTTGTTCTACACTATACCTGGGAACCTTCTAGTTACGGAGATATTGGGGGTCAAAGTTGCAAGATTTTGACAAGTTTTTTTTTAAATACCACTTTTTATCGCATGATTTTTACTTTAAATATCTCTACGACCCCCGTACTATTCAATCCATCCATCCGCACAATGTTTTGAGTGTGTTACATTGAGTTATACCACAAAACATGATTTATAACCTCAAAAACAAAAGTTGTTTCCCAGCAATATTTTTTGCGTAAAGTTACTTAGTTTGATATACAGAATGCTTGGTTAACGGCTTTGTGATGAGGTAAAATACATCCTGTATTATTTCGAAGAAGCTAAAATTGTAAATATAGGATACAGCTCACAGGCACAAAGCAACCAATTCTGGTGATGGTAATGGTAATAAACCCACGTGTATCTAAATAAACCCAAAAACACTCTTTAGGTATCGTGACAAACCTAAATCGATTTATAAATTGGAAAGTTATTATTAAGGGCAAAATTCAATCGTAGTACAAAAACTACATTACCAAAAACATCCTTCATAAATCCTTTATATTTATCGTAATCACTTTACGTACACCAGACCTAACTCCAAAGTGACAAAACCATTATACAACCTTATTTTTTGTTTATACTAAACCCGAAAAGGGGTCATTGTACTCATCATTTTGAACAACTTTTTCTATGGGACGAACCCTGAAATCGCGAAAAAAAAATCAGCTGTTCCCTACATTTATGTTCGCATAACTCGTCAAAATGTAGGGAACAGCTGATTTTTTTTTCGCGATTTCAGGGTTCGTCCCATAGAAAAAGTTGTTCAAAATGATGAGTACAATGACCCCTTTTCGGGTTTAGTATAAACAAAAAATAACCCTGTATATACTGCCTTCTTATTCGGCAAAAACTCTGTTCGACCCGAGGCAGAACAAAGTCAAAGCTTTACTGCTGATGTTAGGTCTACTAAATACCTACAAAATAACTCAATTTTGTTGAACAGTGAACACCCCAACAAAATTGAGTACCCTTTTAGTTGCCTTCATATATAATCTGAGGGAGCGAGACCACAACGAATGTTTTTGACAGATTTGTAAATTGACCTTGGATGAAAATCTACGTTATTTTGCTGTATTTTATTTTGATCTGGAATTTGCTACAGCTTGATTGATTTTGGGTACGACCACAAGCTTATTATTTGTTTATTATAGAAGCTTGGAATCGGTTTTTGGAATTTTCGAACGTTATATGAGATTTTACAGCATACCTGAGAGATAGTCCTGGACGAGGCCCGTGTGCGGTATAAAAACTCAGGAACCAGATAAGGTACTAACTACAGGATAGAGAAGAAAGAAGAGATAACTCATCCATAGGTAATTATATAATCAGTTGATGTTTACTAGGTCCTATGTCTATTTGTGGCAGCAGAAATAAGTATATTAGAATACTTTTGCCAAGAAACTATTTAATAAAAACTCTCCCATTCAGGAACTAACTTCATTATTTATTCTTTAGTTAATTCTCTCCGTCAAATGACGGATGTTACACTTCTTTATCGAGAACCTGTCAACTCGTTTTTTTTTGTTGCTTTCATAAGCCAATTATTACCTACCAAAACTGCTGTTGTTTTATGCCAACCTGGTACCTTCTTCTCTTTCTTTTCTGGCCTTTCCAAGCATTTGTTATAACATTCCACCTGGCTCGATAATGAGACAGCAGTTGATAGGACCGGGCCTTCTGCCTTCTTTCTTATTGAAAACAAATATTGATTAAACATATAAAGTAAACACAACGACAAAAAGAATGTGTATAACAAATATTCTCTATCAATACGTTTTGTGAATATCTTGTGCTGCTATAAGCAGTTTGCTTATCGATAATTTTCTTCGAGAAACTTCTTAGTAACCGACTGGAACAAAATCGAATCTTGGAGCTACACATCTTAGTTATGAAGATCAATAGGTCTTTTTACTTTTAGAACATTGGAGGAGTCCAATGTAAGAACATAACTGACCTAGTTTTGGTGTCCAACGATATTCATTCTAATTTTCTCTTTTAAAAAAAGTTTTACTTGGCAAGCCAGATGTTGAAGAGGAAAAGTTGTTGTAGTAGTAATTTAAGTAAGTAACTAGTAATTTAAGTTTTAAAATCATAATTATTACTAAGAGCATTATGCATGTGGTGTTTGCCTGTAATTGGTTGTGCAGTTAGATTTAAGACACAATTACTTGTATGTTTCTAGCTGTAAGATATCTGTAACAACTGTTGGCGAACCTTAATTAAATAAATAAATAAATAAAACCTTGACATAACAAAAATCTCACACATAGTTGACAAGACCAATAACATTAATCCTATTAATACGTTTGCTCTCATGTTCTTCTCTGTAACACCTTACATAAAAGATAAAGATCGCATTGGCTCAGCGGAAACTATCGGTCCATTGTTCGATGTAACAGGTTCGCTTCCCCGCTCGATGTTATCGTTAGCTCTGTGTCAGGCTCATTTAAATTCACTTTCTACGAAAATATTCTCATACTATTTGATTATTTAATTTTTTTGTGGCTTGTTTTTCGCAATGTTCGTGCTTGTCTGTAATTAGAACATGTTTTGGTTTGCTGTATTCATGTAAATTCTTCTTCTACAAGTCTACGACAAATTCAATATGACGAAGATCCACACAAACTTTTGTTAGGCAGCGGTATCTGTAGGTACCTAATAGTACATCCACATAATGTCAGTTATGTTGAAGTCCTATGTAAAATGGGGCTTATTGCTATGTAATACGGGGCTTATTGCCATGAACCGGGCACGAACACAGACTCAGTGGCTGTTACTGATCCTGATGTAAAACCCAATAACGATTTGTCCGACCCGTACAAAAAACAAAACCGGTTGAAATGTATGGAACAGCTGTTTTTTTTTTATTATCTGTAGTTCAAAACGATATAATAATAATAATCATTTTATTTTCAGGCAACTTAGGCCCATATACAAAATACACAAAATAACATATAACAACAATATCTAAGTATACTAATACATAATTTAAACCTTATGAAACTATAACTATACACGTAACGTATCACCAAAAAGCACACTAAACGTAGACGGCGCGTCGTGTTTCGCGGCGTGGTGTCACGTAACCGTCCTCGGAAACGTCGATGAACGACACCCTTCGGCCAAAAGTCCTCCTTCATACAGGTCTGTAGATGTTCAGTCGGAACTCGTACCACGAATGACTTGAAGTTGATATTGTGGCGCGATTCCAATCTTTCAACCCTCAGAGTCCAGTTGGTCTTAACTTTCAAATACTGCACCACTTCCTCACCACCACCACCCCCTTCCCCCTTCCTCACCATATACCGAAAACCTGATAACAGTTTTAGCATGGTGGCGCTTTCAATTTAGACGTTTCGTGACGGCGCCGGTACTGCAGCTCATATCGACGCCGCACGCACAAATAATAAAAAGATAAATAAAAATAAAGATACTAAAAATATCATAATCAATTAATAAAATAAATCAAGTAATAGCATAAACAAGGGAAATTAATATAATAACATTTATAAATACTAAAAAGATTAAAATTGGATTGACTGCAAAGATTTCCGAGAAATTAAATTGTTACCTACTTGAACCTACACTAATATTATAAAGCTGTTTGTTTGTTTGGTTGAACGCGTTAATCTCAGGAACTACGGGTTGGAATTTAAAAAAGAAAATTGTGTTGGATAGTTCATTTATCGAGGAAAGTTATAGGTAATTAAAGGTAATGACATCACGCTACGACTAATAGACGCGGAGCATAACTAATAAATGTAGCTTAAACGGGTAAAATTATTTTATTTTAATTGTGAGTTTTTCTCTCAGTGACGCAGATGAAGTTGCGTGGTTAGCTAGTTTTAATCTTATGTTTCAAACAGCAAATGCCATCAGGAATAAAACTATTAATTCGTCAAGCCTTTGAGTGCAAAGGCTTGACGACTTGGCTTGAATAAATAGACTACTGCGTATTTATTCCAAATTAATAATTTAATTAATAATAATGAGATATGTATGTATTTTCTTAATTAAACGAAGCCACTAACCTACGCAATGTATAATTATTAATGAGCTGCTAATTAATAAATGTCAAGGATATTTACGTAGCCTTGTAAAATTCACGCCTGTATTTGCTAAAGGGTAAAGGCAGAGATGTCAATAACCTTACCCCACGAATCTTCAATGCTACACTAAGGCCTGAATTCGTGTCGTGCTGACGACGGACGGTCGCGTACGGTCGGTCGTGATGTCAGCGAGAACAAAATACGACTTTCGGTCGTCGCTAACGTCAACGTCGCAGTATGGTGCTATACAACCTGTTTTTTTTATATCCCATAACTCTAGGGTATGATTGGGTATGATTGAGACCATATCAAAGAATCAACTGGCAAATGAATTATGTTTCAATCATCATATTTTTTCTTCATTTTTTATATAAAATAATTCGGAAAAAACACGATTATTAACGTAAAACACCCGTGAAATATGACAAAGTCGCATTTTCTTAGCTTTAAATATAAATGATTGGTTTGAATAAAATGAATTAGAATAGAATAGCACGGAATAGAATACTAATCTTTATCATGTACACCATACAAATTATTGACACAATTTTTTTTAAACATTTGTGACACAATAGGCGGTCGTATTTATCAATGAAACTTAAATACCTAGACACATCGAGGGTCTATTTTGTACAGTTATACGGTAAGCAAATAACCTTGCAAAAGTAAAGATTCGTCATACTGGTCACAATTTTTGACCTAATTTAATTATGATTAAAGACATCTCCGAAACTATGCATTTATAGACCACCATACTCGGAGTTTTAGTATTATTTTTAACTACAAAATATAACCCTAGTTTAGGATATAAAAACAGGTTGTATAAAACACAATGTATACGTACGTGACCGACAGTGAGCGCAACTTCAGGCCTTAGAATTCAGGTTTAAAAGATCCAAATTCGTGTCCTAAATCCTTTTAAATCCATAGTTATTACTAGCGAAAATATAGTATTTTGTAATTTATAAAGTTATTAGGTAAAGTGTTATACGAGAAATGAGAATGGTCTATGAGTCCATAGAGCTCTGCCCCGCAATCATATGATGTAATGCACCGGTGTCGGTAAGTTGGGCTAGAGAACTAGCGGGGCGATGAACGGGAGCGATTTTATTTATACAATTTATTACTGGAAAAAAATATGTACGTCATGATGATTTTTAGATTAAATATTTTAAAAGAATAACCGCTCAAATGTATTTTTCGTTTAAATTCAGTACTAAATGAATGCCAATCAAATAAGATCTTTGAACTATGTCACGGTGTTACTATACTTATTTCGTAAATGTTTTTCTTTTTGTATATTCTTTTTTATAAGTGAATTATATCATTTAATTGTACTTCTGTGTGTTGTGCTGTCATTTGTGAGCACTAAATAATTAATAACAGTTTTATATTATTTACTTAGTAAATACCAGTATGTTCACTCTTCATGCATTTACATATTTTAACTCAATAAAACCAAGACTAAAGCGGGTAACAGCTTAAAAAGTACGTCTGACTTTTAAACTATTACATTGACACTTGCTGGGTTTACAATTCGTAATTTGGGGCGTAAGAAGTATGTACTTTTTTTTTCATTATGATTTACAACTATCATTACAGCAGTGCTTTAAACTAGATCAGATAAACAATGGGTCACCACACTATAGTAGAGCTAAAAAACAAAATGCTTTCTCAGATCGCTTGTTTCTTAGCTCCACACAATCACGCGGGCAATTTCCTCGCTAAACTAACTGCCAGACAGATTATAATGTCTGTAATAGTCTTTATAGCTGCCTTTATCATAACACGATTAACTCTAATCGACGTCTTCATAACACCAGAGTGAAATTATAATATATACCTAGTTTTTGTAGAGAGTCCTGACTATGAATTGATTGGATCGGAAACTGCTTTTTTCCTTTATAGTAGAAAATTTGTTTAGAAGGCGGAAAGTCTTTTTTGCACAATAAACTGTCAACCTTAATATAAAAGTCTTCAACACAGTCTTTACCTGTCCATACGGGGCCCAACGTTCAAGTCTAAGCCCTGAATTCCTGCTACGCTGATGTCAGTCGCGTAAGTCGATCGCTCGTACGAGTATACATTGTATTCCAAATAGCATCTTACTGTGACGCTGACGTCATCGGTGCATTTGTTGCTACCTATTTCTCGCTGACATACGCGACCGACCGACGACGACAGCGTAGCAGGAATTCAGGAATAACCATGCGGTACTGCCTCCAAAAAACCTGAGTTACCTAATGTTTCCGTCTCTATCTTACTCATGATAGACAGTTTTGCGACGTAGTCAAGAATAACGTTTTGCCAGCCTTTAGCTCCAGTTTGTGTTGAATACCATTTGTTTGTAGTAGCTTCAGACAGGGCCCTTAAAGTGCAGGTATAGTTTCAGATAGACAAAGTCAGGAGGTTGGGCATTGCTTATAATGTTGACTCAACATTTGCACTCGGTTTTATCAGTATACCCCACCGGACGAAGTTATACATGCAATGACTCACCTGGTTTCGAAGTCGGAGTCAAGATCCTTCCAGGTCAAATCAGATTGAACGTAATAACTATGCAAATTATCGACGCAAAAAAGAAAAACCTTCAATAATCTAGTACTTGGTAGAATCGATAGCTTTTGATGACAATGAAACACACAAAAGATAGTCACCAACTTAGGTAAGGTTCTGAGCTAAGAATCAATTAACATAATTATTAAAACTATTAATAATTGTCAAAGTGACATCATGAGACATTAAAAAACCTTGTAAATCTTGGCAACTTCGCCCTGTCCTATAGATAAGAATCAAGAATGCATATGACCACCATTACTAAACAGCGTGAATTATATTATGTTCAGCATTAAAATGGTGAAACGTCCAACTTTATTAATAACATTGTCACCGTAAAATTGTCAAACACATAATATATAAACGAAGTGAAACCATAATATTGTGAAATGCATGCGACGGATGTATCACTGCCCCCATAATCGGGACTTGGGGCACCCCCACGTTAGGTTAGTTAGGTTCCTTTAAACCCTGCATACAGAAATTAGCAGGGCTCCGTCGACTACGCTTTTTAGGGGAATATAAATTGTTTTGAGGTTAATTAATCGGTAAGATTAATCGATATTTCTCAAGAATGGTAAATTATCTTTTCACGAGAGTGGTACTATGGGGCAAAGGGGACGAATCCTTCCCTCCGCCTTCTCCACACCGCGTGAGTTGACTTCCATCGATACATTTCACAATATTACGGTTTTACTTCGATAGATTATAATCTACCGGAAAATAATGCGTTATTTTGTAAGCAATATGTTCAGATGACAATATTTCGAGAGTTTAAAATATCTCTGGTTATATTACAATCCAACGTGTTTGACAATTTTACGGTGACAGTAACATGCCGGAATAAAGTCTATATCATTTTCACGAGTGTCATGATACTCCTTGGTAAGACTGGCTGTAAAACTTTCGGGTCACTGAAAACCTGAAATTACTGTCAAAAACAGCCGTTTACAAATGACACCCAGCCGGGACCAACAGTTTAGGTCCATGTACAGCTAAAAGATTATGGTCTGATTATCTAAAAACAGCTGTTCAAAACACATTTTTGTACGGAACATGTCACAGTGACAGCTGTTTTTAGATAATTATAACCTTTACGTGCTTTCCGAGGCACGGAGAATACTCGATATATATTGGGTACCCATAACCAGACTGACTTAGACCAGCGTGGCTTAAACTGAAGATCGACCCAAGTGGCTGTTATTATCTAAACATGAGATCCTCAAATGGTGTGTCCCAAAATCTCACGCTTATTACACTTTACACTTTGTGCCTATTGGCATTGTTTCGTTCTGTCTCCTGCTGATATGGAGGGAAGTGGAAATTACAGATCTTCCTACTCCTCCGCTATACTTTCTGATTAATTTCGTTGCGGGATCCAAGACAGTTAAATTCATTCTCTGGAACTTCGTCGAAATTCATTGTCTCGGCGCTTTCTGGTGGTCGCCACTGTTGATCCTGGCTTTCAGGAGTTACAGTGGTTTGGGAATATTGTGGCGGGCTTGTCCTAATAAAAAAAAGGTCGCGCTTGCGACCCCTCGACCAAAGAGACGGTCACTATTTCAGTAACTAACTAACTATATATAAGTTTAAAAATGGCGTCATCTCCTAGATTTAAATGCCAAATGAAACGGATTCCTATTAATTTAATGTAACGTGATTAGATCTAATGTTTGAAGTAACCGTGAAGAAATAAATGATTGTTTCAGTAACTTTTGATCTGATCTTTAGTGATTTTGAAATCATGTACAAGAATGCTCAATGTTCCTGCCACTCTATTTTATTTACTCCATTATTTATTAAGATGCTAGTTGAAATGTTGATGAAGCTAGAGGAAGACCCAAAGAAAAGATGCATTGTGTGAGGAAATTAATGCCATGAAGGAAAAAGGAGTAATGTTAGAGTAGGAGTAATGATAGCGTGATGGAGTAATGATAGCGATAAAGGAGTAATGATAGCTGATAGGAGTACTAGTATAGGCGTAGGTAATGATAGCGTCATCTAGCGTTAAGGAGTAATGATAGCGTTATGGTTAACAGATATCAGAGAATGGTTACCAGAGATCAGAGAACGGTTAAAAAAGATCAGAGAACGGTTAACAGAGATCAGAGAACGGTTAACAAAGATCAGAGATCGGTTAACAGAGATCAGAGAACGGTTATCAGAGATTAGAGAACGGTTAACAAAGATCAGAGAACGGTTAACAAAGATCAGAGAACGGTTAACATAGGACAAGGACAAGGGCAGGAAGATTACGATTAATTTATTCAGCTTAAGCCTATATGAGATATGAAGAACAGGGTGTAATATTCTTAATACCCCTAGAAAAGGGACGATCCTCCGACCAGACAGATGTTGTATTTGGTGGGCTGCTATCCGACATCTGTCAGGTTTTTTTATTCCTATCGGTGGCGAAGGGTTCATACAACTCGAAACCTACCGACTTCTCTTCGGAACATCCACTGTACTGAAGTCTACTATTGCCAAAAGTAAAACAATGTAGATAATTCAGTTAGGATGTGATTGCCCAAACATGACTAAAACTACAAATGGTTCGATGTATGGGTTTTTTTTAACATTTAAAAAAATATGCACCGGACCGGCTTACCTGTTTCAAAAATGTACACTTCGCTACTGATTCCTATGGTCTTAAGTCGCAGATATGTTGTTAGTGTTTGAATTAGGCCCCGGTTGAACATGACAATGGGTTTGCCTCATTTCACTTAAATACTAGACTTTAAATACCATTTATTAAGTTCGGATCTCCAGGGTAACACTCTAAATTCAAATTCCGTTTCGTATTTTGGGTCATGGTTTTGATTGAAAAAAATAGTAGATTATTGCATCGAGCACAAAGTAATTTATTATTGCACGGAGTGCCTGATTTAGAGCCCGAGCGTCAGCGAGGGCTCTAATCTAACAGGCACGAGGGCAATATAAATTACTTAAGGCGAGGTCCATAATCTGCTTTTCTTTCAACTATTACCAATAGGAATAGTAGATAAAAGTAACTCATATCAAACAGTTAAAATAAAAGTTTCTATAACACTGTCGGCTTCATTTAGAATGTTTTCCGGAGTTAATGTGTCGCTAGATGATTCCATTTTAATTCGAAGCCGAAGCACTCACAATCAGATAGTATCACACTTTATCGTTTCCAAAAATATTGTCAAGCAAAATTAACAAAGTTCCCGCCAAATCACTTTTTTAAATTTCTTTCATTTTTAAATCCGAGTTAGCAGCAATCATTTTTTAAATTTGGAACGAGTAGGATAGAAACGAATAATACGTACGTAAAAAAAAGTATTGATATCGGCTGGCTGAATAGAGCTAATCCATTGAGATTGGCACCAAAAGGTGCCAATCTCCACCTTTTGGTGCCATTTTTATTGCTTTTTAGTGTAATTATGATGAAATTAAAGCATAGTTGGAAGAAAAAGAAATTTACTAAGAGAGTTGTACTGAATATTTCCCAATGTTTTAAATAAATGTAATACCTACCTTCTTTTTGAGATTTAGTTCTAGATCTCTTTAATATTATTTAATAATAAATGTAGCAAGTCCGCGATGGTCACTGGTCACTCGCATCTCAATTGCGTAGCGTAAAGCCTCTAAGTTAGCAAACCTCTTTGCGAAAAAAGCTAGATTGATGATAAACCGCATATTATAATAATAATATGATAAATTCTCTAACAAACAGTAGCTTACCGCTGTCAATTTTATTTATATTCGAGTGTGCAGTAACCAATAACTTATTGCTGCCATTACCGGATATTGTTTAATAATTGCGACTACTCGACCAACAAATAAGGTCATTTTTTTTTAAGATGGGAAATCATCAAATGACTTCTCCCACTCTGGGCGGAGCGGGAGGGAGTGTCAGACTCTTACTGACTAAAACCCATCCATGTTCCTTCCTAGCCCTTTATGTTCCGGGGCCGCGGTATCTCTTTCGAACAGGCCCGCAAGAGCATAAGGTCCTGAGTTTGAATCCCGGGTCGCACAACGTGCTGTTGGGTTTATACACTCTCAGTAGCAGCAGAAATGTGAAATGGATGTACTATTACAGAGTAGAGGTTCACCTCTGCATGACCCCAGGGGAATTACATGTGTGAAGTAATCGATGTAATATTTGGAAGTCCAACCATTCTATTTCAAACAGTCATGTATCCAAATTTCCCCACATATGAAGAATTTTTGCCTTTTTAACCGACTTCAAAAAGGATCTTCTCCTTTTTTTTCATTTGTTTTTATGTATGTTCCCCGATTACTCGAAGATGGCTATACTGAGTTGAGTTTTTATTATTTTGTTTGAAAGGGTATACTTCCCTAGAGGTCCCATAATCATCAAGTCAGGATCTGATGATGGGATCCTGGAGAAATAAAGAGAACTCTTCAAATTCGTTCTTAGGGTCCTGGGTTCGAATCCCGGTAGGAGCAAATGTTTGTGTGATGAGCACGGACATTTGTTTCCGAGTCATGGATGTTTATATGTATAATAAGTATGTATTTACAAACAAAAAAGTATATATGTAGTCTATCAACTATCTAGTGTCCACGACACAAGCTTTGCTTAGTGTGGCATTAGGTGGCGCTGTGTGTTAATGTCCAGCGATATTTATATTTATATTTACACAAATCGCTCCAAGTGTTCCTATAAAATTTATAAAATAAATTTATAAATTTTATAGGAACACTTGGAGCGATTTGTGTAGTTTTTGGAAGAATACTTTCTTAAAGTGGTCCCATTTCAATCTGGTAAAGTAAACACACTGTACAAGAGAACCACTAAAAAGTGAAAAATAAAAACTTTCTGCAAAAAATGCAACAGACTTAAAAAAAAATCGGGAAAAATCGGGGGTAATATCGGGAGCTCAATATAAAAAATAATCACGGAAGATATCCCGTAAGTGACAATATAAGTTTAGTTTTAAACCGTGAAAGCCTAAAACAGTGGTTATTTAGACTTAAAAAAAAACACAAAAAAGTGACAGTTTTTTACTATCCCACTACTGGGACACACGCCTCCATTATTTGAACGACAGTGGGCCACAATCCATCCCACGTGCCTGCACGTCACATCTCTGCGATTGTTTGGTTCTAATCTATGCTAACAAGACGGCAAATACATTTAACATCTAATATTTTAAAACTTAAGCAAGAGTTTAGCGCTAACGAACCGCCATTGCCGTTGACATACGAAATATCGAGGTTGCCTTGCGGTCAATTAGTGGGAAATTCAAAAATGTACTCAATAAAATTGTATGTTCTTTTGATCTTCGAAAGGTCAGGTACACCTATTACGAATTAGTCGTTAAAGATTGGTACTTTCTTTAAACAAAATTTGACTTACGAAAAGAAATGCTGATTTTAAAATAAAATAAAACTTAAGTATGTAAAATGTATTAGATCAAAGACAGGCTAGCTTCTTTTTTAGTTATATTGGAGTAAGCAGAAAGCTAAGGCAGATTTCTTATTGTGTGTAGGTGCTATGAAACGGGATGCACCAAGGTGATGTTAAGAGGGCTGTGACAATTTTTCTTGTATTTGAGTGTTTTAAGAGCCTAACACTCAAATACAATAAAAATAGAGATATTTATTTTGAGCACTCCCTAGAGAAACAATCAATCTTTCTCAGGCATGTTTTTTTTTTTAATTTTGTGTACAAATCTGAACCATATATAATCACATTTAAATTTTCAGTTTCGATGAGTGATTATGGTTTAGGTATGGTAAATAAAGTATTATAGACAAAAATAACACAACAAAAAATAGAAAAACTAAATAATACTGTTATGTAAAAATATGGTAAAGGCATAAAAACGATTCCATTTTAACTAAATTAAGAAGAAACACAAAATAATATAATTCTTCATTCAAATTAATGAAGAACCATCATTACTAAAAGATATAGTTACTAAGTAAAATTTGCTCTTTGACTTTAGCAGAATAGGTGTTAATTCGTATGATTCACGTCATTAGGGTGCTTGAGAGTGAAAGGTAACATTACGGTTTTCACAATTCTTGGCATGTACAGGTTGTTTCGTTTGAACTTAGATCATATAATTGTATTATGTAATGATAACGTGTCTCTAGTTAAAGAATGGGATTATTTTAAACAATTTGTGTCAATATTATTTGTCTTAGAGAAGCGGTGGCCCAATGGTGGCGGCCCCAGCTTTCGAACAGTAAGTCGTGCAGGCGCATTTTTTTGTGTAATTTATTTCATCACCACTGCTCTCAAAACGATAAAGGAAAACATCGAGAGGATGCGACTTTTATATGAAAGGCACTATTTAAAATAATTTTAGTAAGTTGCTACCGGAAAGTATTTTAGAACACTTAAGACGACTGGAGGAGCTAAACGCGAGTTTTATAATGCCTGAAAGTATTATGATTCACTGCAACAAACAAAACCAGAAATATAAGTTATTCTACAGGATATATGCTAGAGTGATAGTGTTTTGAAAACATAATACAATTACTTTTACTCTGTTAAAAAAATCACGACCTTATCTCTAAAAAATTGTAATATTTATTTGTAATAAAACCATACTTGCAATCTTTCTGATTTTTGGCAAATAATTCGACAAACACAATATTAGCTTAGTTAATTTACTAGTGTTTTATTTTTTAGTCCAATCAACAGATTTTTTGTAAATCAATCGAAACCACTCATTTTGCACTATTCGGCCCGCAGTGACTGATGTAACAAAAACTATGTAGTGCAAGCTGTTTAGAACTTTATTCTAACAGTATTACATACGAAGTTTGAACCACCACAAATAGAATTGCTAATTTAGCTCCTGTTTCTCCTCCCTTAGTATCGTGTCCTATGTGTCCTTTTGCCTACATATTACCTACAGGTACTGAAAGACACTACTGAAGGTCACTCGTCTCTAAATTCTAAGCTAATTTAATTAAAATTACTATCTACACACAAATAGCCGTGTCTTTAACAAGTCAAAGTGATTTTTCTTGAGTAAAAGTAATTATTTAAGATACGATTTTACTCTGTAGTTTAGTATTTACTTGAATTTAGAACTGTCAAAAGTTTATTTCTCTGTTCAAATTCTTGTATATTGCATAAGTGAAACTAATTAAACACGGGTGTAAAAAATCTTTAAAAATCCATCAAAATAGAAACTTCCACAAAGGAGATAGTTTTTTTTGGGCCCACCTGGTCGTTGCATTTATTATTCATAATAACACCAAAAAAAAGTAACCATTTTACTATGGTTTTAAAGGAAATATTACGTAGAAATGAAAACGGAATCTTAAAATCATAATAAATAAGCTATGTTATGATATTTTTTTGCGAGTCAAATCATTCTTGTTGTGGTCAATGTCATTTGACAGCAAATACTTACGTGAATAGGGGCGTTTTTCTGTTTACTAAAAAAAGTACGGTACCTATCCGTTGGAAATCATATGTGCTATATAATTATTATAGAATCAGAAAGAATATAAAAATAAATATTATTAAACTATGAGCATTTTTAATGCCATTTTTATAGGTTTACACTAAAATCGCATAGGTGGTTTAAACAATCAACGTGGCATGAAACGTTATAAACCCACTTTTTTTGTGATTGACAGACAACTTCATTATTTTGACATTTACTTTTTCTGTTTATTTTGGTTTTCGTAAGTGTTTTTGCAGATTTTTCGCATTTATTCCGGTTAGTCAATGCTAAGCTAATTAAACCACTGGAATCTAGAGGTTATAAGGAAGAAATCAATGTAAGTTTCATTATTATATGCTAGAATTTATGTAGGAAACTAATCCTCGAACAAAAAAAATTGTCTCCTTTTATTCTCAGTTTTCATCCATCATCACTCCTACATAACAACAATTCCCAAGTTTAAGGAATCCATTTTCCAACCTTTAAATAAAGAAAAAGCAACGTAAACCAAACTAAATCGACCTTTTCTTTTGTTCCCAGAAGAATTAAACAAAAATAATGGAACCGCCTGTAGATAAACAATTCGTTCCAATTTTTTTACGATCTGTTCTTTGTGTGCGTGACCCCTGACCAAAATTGTTCGAAGACAGCGCCCACTTGACATAAATATGAGGTTAGCAGAGATGCTCAACCTTTATTGTTCAGCCTTCGTTAATTAACATTGTCTCATGAGTGTCAATTTTATCTTGTTTAAAATAGGGAGAAAACGTTTTTGCATGTGTTTTAGAAAGGAACAGTGTCCTTCACTCACACGAAAATTTTTCGTATTTTTTTTTTAGTAAGTATTCTTCAGTAAAATTAAAAAAAAACCCACAACGCAGGGCCTTAAACTACAAAGTCTATAAAGGCTTGAAAAATTGCACAAAAGTTCCTTATGTTTATCGAAAGCTGAAAGCAGCGGTGCCACTTTTTTTTCTGCCAAGTTGGAATTTTGGTACTTTATGAGTGTATATAGCGGGATTCTTGAAAAAAAAACACAAAAATCAAATTAATAGAGATGGTGAAAGAAAGTCTGTGTAGACTGTAAGTATTTCTGGTAAAGGAAAATCGATCTTAAATAAAAATATACAGTTAACGTAATTTAAGTATGGGACATCCATTTTGCAACAATACACAATATAGGAACACTAGGAAATTCCCGTTTGTTCAATGATTTAAGCCTGTACTTAAGAGCGTACAGGCGAGAGTTTGTGTTGAACCGGTCAACACAAACTAGGCAGTAAATTAAGCTATTGAACTGTCTACTGTCAAGTCTACCTCATAAATAAACTTAATTTTTAGCACTTCAACTCGCCGACAAAGTCCGTGGTCCAAAGGTTGACAATCACTGATAAGTAGTTTGTATTGTTTCTCTGACAAAGAAGATGTAATTAGCACTTTTCTTGAATATTTTTTTGTCCTCAACAGATATCTTATTAATGAATATATTTAACACTGAAAACTTCCCTTGTGTAAATGGTAATTGTCTCGATGACAATTTTAACAGAATTTCCGATAATCAAGATTGTTTTTTAATCATAACTTTGTTTTCGATTGTTTTATAGGCCTATGTCCAGCAGTGGACGTACTTTCGGCTGATATGATGATGATAATGATGGTTCCTTACAATAATAGCTTTTTCATTATTTTGTTGACATACAATAGTGCCGTAATAGTCCAATTTAAATAAATGCTTTGAGTTTCAGTTTACTTTGAATGCATCAAAAACATGCGGGGCAGTTTTTGGGAAGTACCGTTATAAATGAAAATTAAGTAATCCAAAAAAGACAATCTAAATTGTGTAATGTTGATTTTGTCTAACGGTTCTATGAAAGCGTTCGGTGACGATAACACGAGTTCCATGATTTTTGTTAACCCAAAAAGTGCTCAACGCGACTAAAGAATAAATAAATATCGCTGGACATTAACACACAGCGCCACCTAGCGCCACACTAAGCAAAGCTTGTGTTGTGGACACTAGAAAGTTGATATACTACATATATACTTTTTTTGTTTGTAAATACATACTTATTATAAGTACATATAAACATCCATGACTCGGAAACAAATATCCATGCTCATCACACAAACATTTGCTCCTACCGGGATTCGAACCCAGGACCCTAAGAACGTAAGGTAGCGTCACTACCACTACGCCATTCGAGTCGTCAAAAGAAGTTTTCATTCGAAAAAGTTCATAAGTACTTACAACCCACAAGTTATAATAGCATTACGTAAATAGGTAATAATCGACCACCGCCCACAATAAAGGCAATTAAAATAAATAGGTTTCTAAAGGCACAATACCCAAATAATAATCGTAATTGGTACTTCCAAGTACCATTGATCTAAGGGTCAATAAGTTTGATACTTAAACGAGAAAACTGACGTTTTGATATTATAAAAAGCAAAGTCCAGTGTATTGTGAGCCTACTGATGTATGCAATTAGATGGTGCGCTTTAATTTTATGATTAACGTTGAACGAACACTTGAAATTGTTGTAAAACTTGAGTAAGAAGTAGTTATTAGATACTTACATAACACGTTTTAGCCAAATTAAGGCTTAGGGACCTCCGAGGGGGTTGCGGGCCTGTTCGAAAGAGATACCGCGGCCCCGGAACATAAAGGGCGATGAAGGAACATGGATGGGTTTTAGTCGGTAAGAGTCTGACACTCCCTCCCGCTCCGCCCAGAGTGGGAGAGGTCATTTGATGATTTCCCGTCCTAAAAAAAAAAAAAAAAAGGGACCTCCGGGGGGAATTCTAGACCTCTTGTTTTTTACATTCCAGTTTTCCCCCACGTGGGCACTTTCAGGGGGGATTTAAGTATTTTTTGATTCCGCTTTTCCCCCTAAGGTGGATTATCAGAGGGGAAATGAAGACTTTTCTTTTTAGATTCCACTTTTCCCACTTTGGGGGACTTTTAGGGGGGATTTCAGGAATAAGCCCATACCATCATGTCTATGAGACTGTGGACAAAAGTGTACTGACTGAATAGTACACGGTTAAGTTAAAGTCCCATATAATAAGGGTGAGCCTTTTGCCGTCAACCAGTTTTACCAAGGAGTATCTTACAATACGGGCTAGTACTAACTGGTTACTGGAGGTGAGATAGACAGTCGCTTCATGTAAAATAGGTACTGCTGTTCAGCTAGTAATTCGGTTATACTTGAAGCCGACCACGACTCTTCAGAGCAGAAACCACAGGATTTTCCCAATTATTTCTGCGATTATGTCCAATCCCTTCAGATTTAACGTAATCCCGCCATCTTTCTTTTCATAGTTATATGTAAAGTTTGACTTTCAGCTAATCCTAAAACCTCTAGAGACTCCAGACAGCCCCAACATTTTGAGATCAAATGCCAATTGAAAATTATTAAGCCAAGCATCCTTGGGCTATAATATAATCCCTCGGGCAGTAAGAAGTACTTATTCCTTTCAAAGGAAGGTAGGTCAAGAGCTCCTTTAGGCTATTTTCGTTGCTTGTCAATAGAGATATAAAATTCTAAAATAATTGATTAAGGGTGATGTTCCACCGCCGAGCTATTGAGACGTGCTAGCGACTAAAAACGGGAGTATGAGGTAAAATGAGGTTAGTTTTATGATTTTATTATTTTTCTCACTATGTTTACTTTTTGTCTAAATCTATACTAATATTACAAACCAGAAGAGTTTAGTTTGTTAGAGGTTTGTTTGTTTGTTTGGTTGAACGCGCTAATCTCAGGAACAACCAGCTCTAATTGAAAAAATATTTTTGTTTTGGATAGTCCGTTTATCGAGGAAGGTTTTAGGCTATATAACATCACGCAACGATTATTAGGAGCGGGGCAGGAATGAAAAATGTTGCAAAAACGGGGATTTTTTTTCCTTTCGTTTTCTCTCTTATGTGACGCAGACGAAGTTGCGTGGGTCAGCTAGTTAGTTATAATCATAATTTAGCCATTTATTACTTTATTTCTGTGCGTTTTGTCCTGTCGGGCTAATAAATGCTTTTTCTTTATTTCTTTCTTTCATCTCTCATAGAAAAAGGAGGATACTCCGAACAGACGGGTGTCGGGTGTAGTGAGCTACTGCCCGACAGGTTGTGGTCGGGTTTTCTTAAATACTCTTAAGTCACGGATAATTTTAAAGTGAAAGCGTCGTTGCGGGCTTGTTCGAAAGAGATACCGCGACCCCGGAACATAAAGGGCGAGGAAGGAACACGGATGGGTTTTAGTCAGTACCTAAAAGTCTGACACTCCTTCCCGCTCCACCCAAAGTAGGAGAAGTTATTTGATCATTTCCCATCCCAAAAAAAAAGGGTAGCTCGCGAAATTAAAATTAATTCAGTTGGTTCCTCGATCTTTGTGAACTTGGAGGGTTGTATTGATGATTTAAATGATTATAATTCCCTAACTGCACATGTCTTACAGCTGCGAACGATATTTTCATCAATGTACAGCCTAACACTGACCTGCAAATTGCAAAAAAAAACTAAGAAAATTTTAATTTTGCGGGCTACTCTGGAGCATAAGCCTTAATAGCGCAATTCAGAATAATGATGTTCTTTTTTTGTGGCATAGATGGCTCTATAGTACTTTTTGTACTGTCCGTTACAAACAAATTGG
This sequence comes from Xestia c-nigrum, assembly GCA_916618015.1. Classification (NCBI taxonomy): domain Eukaryota; kingdom Metazoa; phylum Arthropoda; class Insecta; order Lepidoptera; family Noctuidae; genus Xestia; species Xestia c-nigrum. The sequence goes on along the minus strand of OU745258.1, from coordinate 6,336,850 downwards.
CAAACAAAATTGGTAATAGTGTCCAGAAACGTGGCAACACTGCCACATTGGATGAAACTGATGATTCTTTGGCCGAAACATAAGCCAGTCCCCTAGTCACGGGAGTCGACCAACCGCTTGGCGATAATGTCCCAAAACTATGTGGAGAGTCGGACCGCATGACCCTTTTTTTTTTTTTTTTGGGATGGGAAACCATCAAATGACTTCTCCCACTCTGGGCGGAGCGGGAGGGAGTGTCAGACTCTTACTGACTAAAACCCATCCATGTTCCTTCCTCGCCCTTTATGTTCCGGGGCCGCGGTATCTCTTTCGAACAGGCCCGCAACCCCGGGACCGCATCACCTTAGTGTTTCAATCAATTAAGGCCTCTATATCTATTTTACTGACAACGGAGCTATATTTTTGGACGTTGCGCAAGCGAGAGAAGTGTTATACAAATAATGGGTGGTGGGCTACGTAGTAAATATCGCTGGACATCACACACAGCGCCATCTAGCGCCACACTAAGCAGCGAGGCTTGTGTCGTGGACACCAGGTAGTTGATATACTACATAGATACTTTTAGTTTGTAAATACATACTTATTAAACATCCATGACTCGGAAACAAATGTCCCATAATGTCACAAAAATATTTAATCCATCCATTTTTATACCATTGATTGATTTATTTTATACTATTAATTAATGTTTTTGATAATTACAAATTACTCATATTAATGAATAATAATTTTAGACTATAATTAATATTAATCTCAGAAAGTATCTACCTCCTACGTTGTACAATTTACAAATGCTTCCTCTCTCCTAACTCACTTATTTTGCTGTGCCAGACAGGGTCCATGTGATCTAGTTATAAGTTTACCACCTAAGAATACATGTGGAATGCAATAAAGTATTGAGTATTGAGTATTTGCTGCTACGGGGATTGGACCGCGGGACCCAAAGAACTGCGCCATTCGGGTTGTCAAATAGTACCTATTTGCACTATGACACTAATTCATGGATTATAATGGACGATTCCATCTACATCTTCATGCAAAGCGAAGTTCATACGTGCGTAGCTTAGCCATGGGCTTTCGTGGTTCGTCATCTTTAAGGTCGATCTCGTGAGACTAACTCGTCATCATTTCGGAGATAGATTGGTATCTTATCTTCATATTTGACAGCGGATTTTGGCCTTTATATACGTCTGATTTCTGTGTAAAAGAGCGTTGTGTAGGTAGCCTTCCTAACAAAATTGGCTCGTTAGAAAAGTTACAGACGTTGTAATTAACGTAGCCGTCCTTCTACGGGGCCAAAGTTAGTAATTGTAACATCGAGATCATTGAGAACAAACTTTTATCATAACATCTATGCAAAAAACATTTACCCATGTCTGCAAACTAACTAAATGATGCATTCGAAAAATGAAGATAAAAATATATCAATCCTATATTTCATCAAAATCCGTCACATTACAATATCTGTAGAACTAAGAACATAAGGCTTAATACTAGGTCACAATAATTGTGACGACCCGAATGGCGCAGCGGTAGTGAGGTTGCTTTACGTTCTAAGGTTCCCGGGTTCGAATCCGGTAGGAGTAAATGTTAGTTTGATGTGCATGGACATTTGTTTCCGAGTCATAGATATGTAAAATAAGTATGTATTTACAAACAAAAAGTATCTATATCAACTATCTGGTGTCCAAGACACAAGCCGCGTTGCTTAGCGTGGCACTACATGGCGCTGTGTGTAATGTCCGGCGATATTTATATTCCTTTATAAAATTCTGATACTCTGACTCTTAAACTTGTTATAGATGCCTCTGACATACTGCATGATAAGAATTGGATAAATTAGGACACAGCATAGTCAGTCCTCTTTTCTACTAGAAAATTCCAATTCCAAATTAAAAGGACATTTGGGTCCGCAAGACACGCAATACAAAATCACAAGAATCTCCTTGCCCTTGTGACGGACAGCAATCTTTCTCTGCTCCAATTCAGAATAACAGCAAAATGACTCATCGCAGGTCATAACTCGTAACATTACCAGATAATCATCACATTTTCGACACATCCTTGCTAAAAGTAAGTCCCATCATCCATGCAATCTTGAGATTGTTGATCAAAAAGGCGATGACACAGAAATTTCAAGATTATCTCTGTTACATCTCACGAATTTGAGAAGAGCTGTCTTGTTTAATCTAGATGTTACTACAGTGGTTGTCTATTTTGTAATAGATTCAAGCCCGGGTTTACCAAACACTAGGTGTTACCTAAGTGTTATACTGGCTGTACCTCGTAGGTACACCACAGACTATCTGCAGTATTGTTTCCCACTCTTCCTCTAAGCATATCAATCTATCTTTTAGGATTGTCAACCCTTACCGTTGAGTCCAGCGTTCAAAATCCAACATTGCTCTTTCACTAAGGTGCTATTTTCAACCGACTTCCAAAAAGAGGAGGTTATCAATTCGTCTGTATTTTTTTTTTTTTTTTTTTTTTTTTTTTGTGTTTGTTACCTCAGAACTTTCGACTGGGTGAACCGATTTTGATGATTCTTTTTTTATTTGAAAGCTGGTGCTTGTCGTTTGGTCCCATTTTAATTTGCTGAAGATCTGATGCTGATCTTCCGAGATACACAATGGAACTCTTCAAAAATAGACGGCAAATCTGCAGTAATTGCTGCAATCGCTTGTAGGTTCATTGTTTATACTACATCATGACCTAACATCACGCCTGTATGCTCTGAGGGGGTACGCACATGTGCAAAATACACCCAGATTTCGAAAATGTTTGTTACCTCAGAACTTTCGACTGGGTGAACCGATTTTGATGGTTCTTTTTTTATTTGAAAGCTGGTACTTTCTGTGTGGTCTCATAATCATCAAATCAGTATCTGATGATGGGATTCTGGAGAAATAGAGAGAACTCTTCACATTTTATAGGCACACTAGAAAGGATTTGGGTAGTTTTAGGAAGTGTACTTTCTCGAAGTGATCCCATTTCAATTTGATGAAGATCTGATGAAGAACTTCGGAGATATGCAACGGAACTCCTCAATAAATGATAGCAAATGTACTGGGATCGCCAAAATATCCTGTCTATTGTTTACATCAGTTCATAACTTAAAATCACGCCGGTACGCTTTGAAGGGGTAAGCACATGTGAACCACTAAAAAGCGAAAAATAAAAACTTTTTTACAAAAAATAAAACCGACTTCAGAGAAAACAAAAAAGTGAAAAATAACTTCACTTCACTTCAGACAAAACGCTTCAGAAGTCGGTGACAAAAAAACTAAATCAATCAAACAAAGATCACCGACTTCTGAAGCGTTTTGTCTGAAGTGAAGTGAAGTTATTTTTCACTTTTTTGTTTTTTAGTTGACTAGTGTCTGTGAAATCGGAGGGTAATAGTAAAAGTTAGGTTTGAGTCGTTTGGTGGAGAGCTTAGTGCTCTGAATCATTTATATGAAACTCCATCCGCGGGAAATATAGCAAGAAAAGATATTAGTGTTTTTCACTTCTCATGCTATAAAATTACGCCAATATAGCCCTACAAAGCGGGACTAAAGTGACCTCTTTATTCGCGCTTCGTTCGACCACCCAATTGGTACCTATGAAACTTAGACATATTTTGCTGGTGGAGTTTCATATTATGATTCAGAGGTCAGTGCACGTCATATTCTCTTAATTTTCAAACCAGTACTTTGTGTACTAATCAACCTGCTCTGAATACCTTGGCAATAACCAAAACAAAGTAAATAACAAAGGTCCACAAACATGACGTTTGCCCAGAGACAAGTTTAATGACTTATTTACTTACATGCCCATCTCACGTTCACACCTTGGTCTTGACCGTAAGAATAGAACTCGTTCCAGTGAACAAGCTCAAAGATAATTACACAAACACAAGGTCACTGCACACCCTCGTGCCGTAACGGCATCATGTTAACTTTGTAATGGGTGTTACGTATAACTGAAGTAAACATGATGACAGTATCAAAAATTGCAAATCTATTTAGTCCGTCTGTTAGAGTACGCGAAATTAATGGACACGTCATCATCTGCATAGCCTTCTCCTAATTCAGTTAGGGTCGGCTTCCAGTCTAACCGGATGCAGCTGAATACCAGTGTTTTAGATGGAGCGACTGCCTATCTGACCTCCACAACCCAGTTAAAACTAGGTAATACGATACCACTTGGTAAGACTGGTATCAGACTTTTTGACCAGCTGGCACCAACAGCTTAACGTGGTTTCCGAGGCAAGGAGGAAACTCGGTATGTATGGGTGGTCACCCATGCACAGACCAAGCTAGGCAAGCACGGCTTAACCCAAAGAGCCCGAGCGGCTGTTATTATTTAGCCTCGAGCTTCTCCGGTGTAGGTTTATGAACTATGATAACAAATTTTTATTACGCATAATTACGAGTTAATAATTTGCTAAACTCATCGCACTGTTAGCCAAAAAATTGTCTCACCTCTGAATAGATAAAAATTATGTTCTGATGAAACAAAAGAGGACCGAATAAGAGAAGCCTACTTCTTTTTTTCTGTACCAAATTACGACAGGTCAACGAACGTAATTTCTATTACGCAGTAACAGATATTCGAGCATGAATATGAAATCCTATTGAGGTGCTAAAATGGATCTTGATCAACAAATAAATAAATAAATAAAATAAATAAATATCGCTGGACATTAACACACAGCGCCACCTAGTGCCACACTAAGCAAAGCTTGTGTCGTGGACACTAGATAGTTGATATACTACATGTATACTTTTTGTTTGTAAATACATACTTATCTATATATATATCTAAATCAATTGCTGTTCGTTAGTCTCACTAAAACTCGAGAACGGCTGGACCGATTTGGCTCATTTTGGTTTTGAATGATTTGTGGAAGTCCTGGGAAGGTTTAAACGGTAAAATGTAGTAGGTAGGTAGTAGTAGGTAGGTAGTAGTAGGAAGGTAGTAGTAGGTAGGTAGTAGTAGGAAGGTAGTAGTAGGTAGGTAGTAGTAGTTAGGTATGTAGTAGTAGGTAGGTAGTACTTTTGACGCAGACGAAGTTGCGTGGGTCAGCTAGTTATACATATAAACATCCATGACTCGGAAACAAATGACCGTGCTCATCACACAAACATTTGCTCCTACCGGGATTCGAACCCTGGACCCTAAGAACGAAAGGCAGCGTCACTACCACTACGCCAATCGGGTGTTTTTACTTCTTGCTTATGTTTATTGGTGCTTTCTTTTTTTTTTGTTCAGTGAAGTAATGGTAAAATGGTAATATCTAGAAACGGAATTAACTTTACAGGCCGGTTATTTCGATTGAAATACATAGCCGTCTGCTATGCTACTCCAAAGTAACCAGTTTCAAAGTAACTACCCTATAGGCTGTCCAACTCAAATAAATGGGATAGAACAGACACTAAGTATTTTAAGCTTGCACGGTTTAAATCATGACTAGTCACGGAAAATATCCCGTAAGTGACAATATAAGTTTAACATAGAACATAAAGGGTGTAAAACACCTCTTAATGAATACGAAAGGCATTTGTTCTCCTCGTCATTCTGATATTTTTTTTGTTCTACACAATACCTGGGAACCTTCTAGTTACGGAGATATAGGGGGTCAAAGTTGCATGAATTTTACAAGTTTTTTTTAAATACTACTTTTTGTCGCATGATTTTTACTTTAAATATCTCTCTCTATATATTCAATCCATCCATTCGCTTAATGTTTTGAGTGCGTTACATTGAGTTATACCACAAAACACGATTTATAACCTCAAAAAAAAAGTTGTTTCCCAGCAATATTTTTTGCGGAAAGTTACTTACGAGTAGTTTGATATACAGAATGCTTGGTTAACGGCTTTGTGATGAGGTGAAATACACCCTGTATAAAGTGCCCTGAGACAGTGAGGCGAATCGCGGAACCTGCGACAGGCCACGAATGAGATGGCGATATTGACGGGGTGGGCTCCGCGGAAAATGGACAGAGAAGGCCTGGGTCGGCGGAAAATGAAAAGAGTATTTTACCCAAACTTGGACAAGATAAAAAGAGCAGCGTCTTATGAGTGGCTTATCATCATCATCATCAGCCCCACTGCTGGGAAAAAAGCCTCCTCACAATGAGAGGGAATGGGCTACAGCCCATTCCCTCTCATTGTGAGGAGGCTTTTTTATATTAATGGGCTGTAGCCCATTCCCTCTCATTGTGAGGAGGCTTTTTTACCACGCGAGCCACATGTCTTGATGTCACATGTCTTCGAATTTTTGGTTCAAGGACATGCCGGTTTCCTCACGATGTTTTCCTTCACCGTTTTGAGTAGCTCACTGATGAATAATTGACTATTTCAGTTCAGCACAAGCTCACCTATTTTGAGTAGCATTGCGAACGACGAAAAGAAAAAAGGCTCATTGCCTTTTTTCTTTCCTTATTTATAGTCTTAGTCCCGGCCAACCTTCTTCACAAAATCGATTTGTTCAGGAAAATTCCCCAATTACTAAAACTTTTCCGATAGATTGAAAGGTAACGCTCCCTAACTGTCAAACAATCATGGTCAGTATCTGTCGGAGACACGTAATTATATTAAGTTTATGTGAAGATAACTTTTCTTGGGATAAATTCTTGATTAAGGGAAAAAAAGTTGCGATATTCTATTGATGTCTTTGTCACTTTGTACTTATTTTAGGCGCGTGTATCACTATCATTACATATTATAAAACAAAGTCTGTCTGTCTGTTCGCGATACTCAAACTCAAAAACTCCTGCACCGATGTTCATTTTTATTGTTCCTTTTCACCAATGGATAGAGTGGTTCTTAAGGAAGGTTTTTTCTTGAGATTAGCGAGTTCAAACAAACAAACAAACTCTTCAGCTTTATAATATCTGCCAGTGGCTTTGCCCGCGTGAACTTTGATTATTGTCCCATGGGATCTTACTACCGGGATAAAAATAATCCTGTGTTTTAATCCAGGTTAGAAACTATCTGTGTGCAAAATTTCATCCAAATCCGTTCAGTAGTTTTCGCGTGAAAGCGTAACAAACAAACTTACATTCACATTTACAATATTAGTAGGGATTATTATAGATGACAGAGTAACTTTGCCTATCTCTCTGCCTGTACCCTTTCACGTCTGCAACTGAACGGAGTTCAAAGCGTGAACCATGACCTACTTTTTATCCGGGAACCACCCTCCGTGAGATAATATTCAACGTCCACATTGGACAAGGTCGCGGATAAAAGTTAATTCTTGTCCATTTTGAGATACATCTCCATATACATTTTAAATTCTTCATATTCATCGCCCAAATGTAAGCCTTACCAAGGGGTATCATATTTATTTATTTATTTCAATTTTAGGAAAACTTACAGCTAAACAGACAGCGAGTAATAGCTTAAACAAAATATGGCCAATTACAAGTTTCCACATAAATAATATGGCATGCAAAAAAAGACTTATACATATAACACCAAACAGAAGAGTCACTAAATATGAGCACGCTCGAAGAAGATATTGGTTAAAGTTTTCTTCAATTTAGCGGTACTAGTATTAAAAATGTCAATCTCAGCTTCCTGGCAGATTGTGTTGTACACACGACTCGCTCTCGCCATGTAAGAGTTCCGTCTATACGTCGTAGTTACCACTGTGGTGGATAATAAATGAGGTCTACGTAAGAACACAGACGGCACTCGCAGCCCCATTTTGTGCAGCAACTCGGTAACACCAGTTGTTATATTCTCAGTACTAACTGGGTTGTGGAGGACAGATAGGCAGTCGCTCCATGTAAAATACTGGTATTTAGCTGCATCCAGTTAAACTGAAAACCGACCCCAAAACAGTTGGAAAAAGGCTATTCAGATGATGGTGATGATATTCATCGTACCTGTAATTGTTGTCAACAAACCTTAAAGTTCAATCTACGATCTGTTCTGTAAACTTCAAACAAACCAATTGTTAAACCAACATTTAACCAGGTAGGTTGATAAACTTGATTAACTCTACGCAGTTATCTTACCAAAGAAATTACAACCGAATTAGCTAATTTGTCCTCATGAATTCACTTTCCTTACTTTGAGTAACTAAAGTAGAATTTCATTTAATTTTGATGTACTTTGAGTAAAATTTTGTGGCTAACAGATAGAATATAAATTTAAAACGGTTTTCGAGAAGATCCGAACCAAAAACGGCTTGGTTTTGGAAATGAAAAAGACGTGTACTTAATAAAAATTAACTCACTAACAAATAATGCAAAGCCTAGATAGCTGAGTTTAGGACGCATTAAATAGGGCACAAGGGCTCCTTAAAAACATTTTCTACTCCCACGATCCTTGGCTCTTCGATACGGCCGGTACGAATCAAAATGGCGCTTAAACCTCAGTATGGTGCTGTAAACATTAAAAAAATACCCTCCGACCCTCCACCTTTCACAAGTGTGAAATAATCAATCCCGCTCTGGGCAGAGTGCAAGAGAATGTCAAACTTGTACCTTGTACTAACTAAAACCCATCCATTGTGTTCCAGAGCCACGGTATCTTGGAATTATAGTCCTGCAGTCCACCTTTCAAGTCTGTCCCGATTTTTTGAGGTTGTTGGTCCATCTATCTGGGGCGTGGTTTCCATTCTAGAACTCACCTGTGACCCAGCCATCAGTTCCAACCAAACTAACCTAACTAAACATTAACACACATCTATACTAATATATATTACACATAAAGCAGAAGAGTTTGTTTGTTTGTTTGGTTGAACGCGCTAATTTCAGGAACTACTGGTCCGAATTGTTTTTTTTTTTTTGGGTTAATAGTCCATTTATCGAGGAAGGCTTTAGGCTATATAACATCACGCTACAATTATTAGGAGCGGAGCAGGAATGAAAAATGTTGCAATAACGGGGTTTCTTTTTCCTTTCGTTTTTCTCTCTTATGTGACGCAGACGAAGTTGCGTGGGTCAGCTAGTATTATCTACATTCCAAAAAGTCTTAAAATTCTAGTCTAGTCACACAGGAAATGTCTACAAAGTCAATATGTATTAGTGTTTCCTGATTAGATCTGTCTGGCCTAGATACCAGGCCAGATTATAGCTAACGAACCAAAAAAGAAAGTCATTATTTATATACGATGACCACAAAACAGCTGCTATCCTAAACAGCTGTTTTGTGGTCGTCAAAGCAGGTTTTAATTTTGACAGGCACACTATAATATTTGCTTTCACTGTCATTGGTAAGGAATTTAATTTAGAAATATGTTTTTGGATAGTTATTGCAGAGAGTAGATATTTCGGTATTGGAATTTCATTAGTGTACTTAAGTACTAATATCTACTCTCTGCAATAACTATCCAAAAACATATTTCTAAATTAAATTCCTAGGAAAGTGTTTGTAGTTTTTGGTGCTGGGTCTCTTGTTGGGAAGAACTTAGTCCATTAAAACATTTTCGTCTCGACTAATCCGACCACGTCCGACTTTTTGACCCCTCTCTTACGAACTTTGTACGGCCTTGTCACTTGATCTGGGTTTTGACTCAAAGGGGTTTTTTTCACATGTTGTGAAAAAAAGGATAGTGTCCGGACTTCTTTAATATCCGGGTTTCATTAGAAATTTACTTACTTTGACTTTTCAAATTTCGAAATGCTAATCGTATTTGGACTTCTCAAATTTCGAAATGGTAACCGCACGTGAATGACTAACCACGCCTTAACGAAATGCTGATTCCAATTCAGATTCAGCCGTTGCTACCATGCACACAAAACTATCCCAATCACCCAAGAAGTTAGCCAAGCCAGATCTATAGTATCTATTTACATTCTAATCGCAAACAACCATAAACGAACCAATGACGTCATTCTCCTTAAAAGGATGTATGTAACTGTCCCACTAAACAGGTGATTGTTTACCAAAGTCATGCTTTACTTATCTCGCGAATAGCGCCGCCATTTTGTAATGTTGATGAAATCAAGACATATTGCGCGCGAAATGTTTGACATTCGCGCGTGAGTGATGGGCAGCTAGCGATCTTTATCGATAAAAATGCCAATCAAAGTTAGGTTAGTAGAAAGTAAGTTTTGGTGGTCTGTGTAATAAAATTAAGTGCAATATAAACTTCTGGAAAAGACGGTCCAAATAAAAACAATCTAGTAAACTTCCATGTAACTTCGCGTTTAAACATACCTAATTCATCATCTGCCTGGGTCGGCTTCCAGTCAAACCGAATGTAGCTGAATACCAGTATTTTACATGAAGCAACTGCCTATCTGACTTCCACAACCCAGTTAATACCGGGTAATACGATACCACTTGGTAAGACTGGTTGTCAGACTTTTTGGGCCACTGACTACCTACCTGCCAAAGATGTAAAACTACCTATAATGTAGGTAGTTCATTACGAATATTAGAAATCACAGCATTATAATTAATTTTAATCACCTTAAGATCTTCTAAGACCACTTATAATTAACTCTCAAGGTTTTAAAATGTTTCAATTTCGTCTATGAAAAAATATGATCACTGGACTTGACCTTTCTGTAAAAATATTAAGTATTTACAATATCGATAACAGCAAGCTATTTACGGTTAAATTTACATAAAATATTTCAGCAACGCTCCGGCCTCTGAAAACTTTCAGTATTATTTAGAGGAGAAAATTACTTCGAAAATAGAATGAAATATGGCTCTGGATTTGACAGGGGTAACAGGATCAAAACCAACTTGTGTTGATATATAACAGTATCAATATTTTCGTATAATAATTTCATGTCGTCTGGATTATTATTCAGGAATGATTCTATTTTTCGATCCAATTCCAGAGCGAGTTGGGGCATGTCTTGTTATGTTTCCTCACAATGTTTTCTTTTACCGTTTTGAGATATGTGGTGATCCAGTTAGTACTGGGTAATACGATACCCCTAGGTAAGACTGGTTGTCAGAGTTGGGCCACTGACTACCTGTAACGACTGTCAAAGATCTAAAAATTACAGATGAGAAAATGATGGAACCAATTACTTAACATGCTTCCCGAGGCACGGAGGAAACTCGGTATGTAATAGGTGGTCAGCCATCCACAGACCAACATAGGCAAGCACGGCTTAAATAAGGATCGACCCGAGAGGCCGTTATTAATTAGCCTCGAGCTCCACACATCATTGACACAACACTATAACAACTTCGAACACTACAGCAATGTCCCAGCCCACCACTAGAGCAGAACATTGCAACGCATACAACTTATGTCAATATACACCACTTTAAGCTCAAAGTTGATCTGTTACAAACGCATTGCTTTCCCAATCATTCAATAGAAGCTACACCGCTTAAAATCACACAATTAATAAATCAATCAAAGACAAAGATCTTAACAAAGTCAAACACGTATGGGATTGACATTGACATAAGCTACCGAAAAGTTTACGTCAATCCTGGTGACAGTCGGTGTAGAAACGAAACGCTCTGGACAAACAAAAATTATAGTAGGGCAAAGTTAATTACATTTGACACTTCATCAAAATACAATAACGTAACCTTGTAACGGCTGACATGAAATATTCTTTATCTACCCAAATATCATAAACGCTCTCTAATGCGTTCAAAAACCATAGGCAATGACCAGCATTACCAACCTGCAGAAATAAACGGTACTGTAATGAACTCATAACGCAACTGTAAACAGTTGCGTTATGAGTTTTAAATTTGGAACAGGTGTCAAATTCAAGTGAGTGTGCTATTCTAGTACCACCAACATTAAATCAGATATCGATAAAAAAAAAAAAAACCCAATTCAGTATGATTCTAATTATAAATCGCACGACATTTTGATCTCGAGTGACACAAGAATAGTGACTTTGTTCGTTTGCCTATGATTTAAAAAAATACAGATATCCGAAATGCCGCCATTTCGAGCTGTCATTTGTTCGTTAGCTTTTTATTTCCAGTTACGAGTAGACAAATTTTCTGATAACTTCTTTATTTCTGTCGAAAATGAGTGATAGTGACTCAGAAATTGACATGAATACTCCGCCAGATATTGTAAATGCAGCGACGAATGCAACTAATAACCTGTTGGCACAAAAAATAAGGGCCAAGTAACAATGCAGGTCATTTCCCTATGGTTCCTGAACCCATCATAGAGCCCTTATGATATTTGGGTAGATAAAGTAGTGTATGCAACTATACATAATTAGGCATTACAACACTCGTGTGATGCTATTAAGAAACTCGCCTTCGGCTCGTTTCTTAAACCCACACTCGTGTTGTAATGCCCTTCATTATGCACAATTGCATAAACTACTATTATTTTATCAAAATTAGAAATGCACAATTGCTTAACATTTATAACTGACTTAAAAAAGGAGGAGGTTCTCAATACGTCAGAACCTTGTTTTTGACGTGATAACGTCTTATAAATTGATAATACCAGCAACACTCATGAAAAATAGTAACGTTCCATGTTCCATAGTAACGTTCCACCGTTCCACGTGTTTTATTACATAAAATAATGATTATGACGTTTTTTGCGGAGTTTTAAAACAGGCCGACTCAAAAGTGTCCTTGTTACGTAACATCTCAAACGGTAAATGATAAATGATAAACGATAAACGATAAATGATAAATGATAAATGATAAATGATAAATGATAAATGATAAATGATAAATGATAAATGATAAATGATAAATGATAAATGATAAATGATAAATGATAAATGATAAATGATAAATGATAAATGATAAATGATAAATGATAAATGATAAATGATAAATGATAAATGATAAATGATAAATGATAAATGATAAATGATAAATGATAAATGATAAATGATAAATGATAAATGATAAATGATAAATGATAAATGATAAATGATAAATGATAAATGATAAATGATAAATGATAAATGATAAATGATAAATGATAAATGATAAATGATAAATGATAAATGATAAATGATAAATGATAAATGATAAATGATAAATGATAAATGATAAATGATAAATGATAAATGATAAATGATAAATGATATTTATTCAGCAAGTAGGTTTTCTCAAACACTTTTACACGTATTGACGTGATAACGTCTTATAAATTGATAATACCAGCAACACTCATGAAAAATAGTAACGTTCCATAGTAACGTTCCATAGTAACGTTCCATAGTAACGTTCCATAGTAACGTTCCATAGTAACGTTCCACCTGTTTGTATTACATAAAATAATGATTATGACGTTATCACGTAAATCTATCGTCCGTAAACCGACTTTACAGACAACCAATTTTTTTTTTTATGTATGTTACCCGATTACTCGAGGATGGCTAGACCGATTTGAATTATTATCTATTCTTTTTTTTGGAAGGGTATACTTCCCAGGTGGTGGTGGTGGTGGTGGTAGATTTTGGAAGAGTACTTTTTTAAAATAGGCACATTAGAATTTGGGGAAGATGTGATGAAGAACTTCAGAGATAGGCAACTGAACTTCTCAATAAATGATAGCAAATGGACTGCGATTGCAGAAATCTCATGTCTGTCAATTGTTTACACCACTTCATAACATAACATCAATCATACGCACGCAGGGTAAGCACAAGTGAACCACTAAAAAGTGAAAAATAAAAACGTTTTTTAAAAAATATAACCGACTTCAAAAAACACAAAAACATGAAAAATAACTTTACCTTCAGAAGTCGGTGACAAAAAAACTAAGTAAATGAATCAAGCAAAGGTCACCGACTTGACAGACATGCGATTTCAGCAATCCCAGTCCATTTGCAATCATTCAATTACGATTACATATTTATTGGAATAATGGGAAAAAAGGTAACTTTACTTAGAACTGACAGATGTCAAATGTGATCTACTATGTATGTGTTTATATCTTTCTTTTAAACTATCTGATAAAGTTGTTGCGAATTATATTAATAATGCACTGTCTTACACGTTTCCTCGACCAGCCTCAATAGTTAAAGTCAAACTCTCACCGCCTTATTATAAAAACTTCCATAAGTAGGTACCAGGTTTAAACCAGAACTAAAAAGTCTAGGTTTAGTACGGTACTAACGTTAGTTCGTTCATTCGTATTACAAATCAAAGACCAACAAAGAACTAACTAGTACCAAAGAAAGTCTCTGGTCTTAACATTTTCCACAGATTATATTATAAGCAACAACATTTTTAAACTATTCATTCATTCGTTCAGAGTTCTATGCGCCGTTCCTTTTTACAAAATGCTGTAAAGTAAATTAAAGAAAATATATTTCATACGTTGACGTTTGACAATTTAGTACCATAGTTAAACTAGGGGTCACGATGGTCTAACTTTGGTACCATAGATAGTTCTAGGACTAGCGATAAACTTTGTTTTGTAATAACGTTTTTTCAAGTTCATGGTTTAAACCTAGTACTAAACCCGGTACTATTTTTAAGACCACGTTTTGTAATAAGACGGTCAAAGTTTAATGCGTATAAAGCACTATTGCACCACTTAAAACAATATGATATTTAATTTAATTAAGAACCAAATGAATTAAACGATCAATATTTACAAGTTGTTGCAATACTTTTAATCAGTATCTATTAAAATGTTTTAATTGGCATTTAAAGCGATACCACCTCAATGAGTAATAAATGAATACGATTTCAAGAATGATTCTTAACTTAATCGGGTCATATCTACAGGTTGATTAAATACTTTAACTAGTAAATATAATAAAAAAAACTTTGTCTTTTAGAACAACAATTTCACATAACATCTTGCCATTAATCTTTAAAGGGTTGGGCAATAATATACCAAACACATTCACAATTGGGCATGGTTAATTTCGTCAAATATGATTTATTTCCATGTGGTTGCGAGCCAAACACTTTGGACGTCCTGGGAATTGAACCCGGATACTCATGCTCAGCAGTCGCTCTTGCAATCACTAGACCAACGAAACAGACATGAGCTTTATTATAATTTTAATAGAGCCTTTAATTTTCTTTCATTCATTTCTGCTTATAATAAATCTATAGATTTTATGAGCAACACTGAATGACCTCTTAAACACACACACAGACATACAAAACGCTCTCTCATTGCTATACTTTGTGAAACGTAGAAATTCACTTCGATTGTGAACAAATTGCATCAGTGCTCATCTTAAATTCGCTTTCTTTACCGGAAAGGATTTGTATTCAACCGCCATTCGGTCCGAGATCAGATCTTGTGCACCTTTCACTACGCTAAGATACTCGGTTCAAGTTGTTACTCACCGGCCACTACGTTTGAGGTCACGACTTTAAGGCCTTACTAAGTACAAAATCCTCGATGAACTGATTTTGAATTTCATAAACGTTTAGCTGGAACGATGAGAACAGAAAACATAATCATCAAGGATATTCAGAATTTGGTCTCATTATTTGTCTAGCCATTTCCCATCGGTTGGGGTTGGCGCCCAGTCTAACCAGACGCAACTGAATACCAGTATTTTACAACCAAAATAGTACTGGGTAATACAAGCCCCTTTTTTTTTAGGATGGGAAATCATGAAATGACTTCTCCCACTCTGGGCGGAGCGGGAGGGAGTGTCAGACTTTTACTGACTAAAACCCATCCATGTTCCTTCCTCGCCCTTTATGTTCCGGGGCCGCGGTATCTCTTTCGAATAGGCCCGCAACCCCGGTAATACTAACCCCTTGGTAAGACTGAGGAGAGCAATTTACTTTAAAAAACCCCTTTGTTTCGAAATCAAATATCCGCAATGAAGCCTATTTTGTATATATGCTGCTTTACACGATTACTGGACAGATTTGAATGAAAAATGAACTTAAAAGGGTACTGTATTGTATTGTAACAACGGGCTGGTGTCCACAAACACCAAGTCAAAGCATGTATTTTGCACTGGGCTCGCGTGGTGGATCTATTCCACAGCGGGCTCAGTGCCGGTTGGTGGATGTCACATGTCTTCGATTCCTCACGATCTTTTCCTTCACCGTTTCTGAGAGCAGTGGTGATGTAAAAAAAAAGGGTAAAAAGAGTTTCATGGGCATTTATTATTATCCTAGTTGGTACATGAAGCTCATTAGGATGCGAGTGAACCAAAAGGTACCATTGAAACATTAACAAGCTAGAAATATGTCGTAATACGTTTCGTAAAATGAGTAAATGGATGATTTAGGTCTTCAAACCTTGACTATTGTGTCGTTGACATCATTGTATATTGAATGAAAAGCGAATACCTAAAAGGGTTGTTCGTCAAAGGTCACGTCATGGCTAAATGATAAATGGGTTTGAGACTCGTAAAGTAAATGGATTTTTCTTTGTGAGACGATGGAAATAAAGTGAATGTATAGTAGCGCAATAAACATCTAAGTATATTGAGATATCAGATGTTAACCAGAATCTGCTAAAAATAGAGATCTAACCAAACTAAATGAGATTTTCCAATAGTTTTAGAGGAAACCGAACACTCATAATTTATCATATTTTCGTTCCTATTTTATCCAAAACTCCTCGAACTTGCGAGAAAGTTCATAGCTTATAATTAACACATTACGCCTGTACTCTTGAAGGTTCAGCAGAGGCGTGCCACAACAGCCGCCTACAGTTCACCTGTTTATGCTAATTCACTTATACAAGGGTGACTAGTAATTAGGTCCATGTTCACCAAAACGATGACGCTCTGATTATCTACAATCAGCTGTTTAAAACACATTTTTGTATGGGAACACGTCACAGTGACAGCTGGTTTTAGATAATCAGACCGTTATCTTTTCGGTGAACATGGACCTTAGTGTACGAAACTTAAACACATGATTATGTTCATGATAACAAACCACTTTTACTACCGGACCTAGCCGAAATCGCGAAAAAAATATCAGCTGTTCAGTACATTGCCCTTCGAACTTTCCTTCCCCATGTTCACGAAAAATCAGACAAATTGGTTATTAGATAACTGTTTTTACGACATTGGCGAATATATGGAATATTGTAGTACTTCAAAATGACATGTACTTAATTTGGACATTGGGACATTTGGTTAAATCTATTTATAATTGTATTAGATAATTCATGCTGGACTTATTGTATAAACAATCTTGACATTTATTGTACTTAAATATAAGAATGACATTTACTTATTTAATTATTTAATATTTGTACACCACAGGTTGTGGTAGAGTGTATAGAACTTAAAAAAATGGTAACATCGTACCATGTAAAACTACATTCTTACAAATAAATGAATTCTATTCTATTCTACATTAGGTGAACATAAATGTCCTAAACAGCTGATTATTTTCGCGATTTTATGTTTGGTCGTGTTTGAGTATCGCACACTTATTACCAGTCACCCTATATAGAGGCCTACTACCAATAAACCAAACATAATTTCACACTACATGCTTGTAATGAGAAAATCAAATGTAGTAGAAAAACAATAATAACGTTTTGCCCAGTCTGAGAATTAAATCCAGGCTCTCATAGGGCTTCCTGCCGGGGTTGCGGGCCTGTTCGAAAGAGATACCGTGGCCCCGGAACATAAAGGGCGAGGAAGGAACATGGATGGGTTTTAGTCAGTAAAAGGCTGACAATCCAAAAAAAAAAGAAAAAGAAATGCTCTCATAGGGCTTGCCATCACTAGCCCAACGAGGCAATTAATATTAAACAACAAATTAACCAAGCTTATGATTTAACCTTAAGCCTTAGACCTTCCTATGAAGATTGACATTTGACATGACTTTGACAGTTTGGAGTACTGAATTGACATCTTTGACACCAAATTGACACCTCGTTGCTTCACACAACTCTTAAAAAGCGTAACGAATATATCTTTTTAAGGCGTTTGTTAAGAGGTACTACGATCTCTTGCATATATGGTTTTAGCCACTTGGTAACTATTTGATGGATATTGCGATATGTTGTTGCTTCTATGCCAACAATTAGCATGATTGTGATTGGACATTCATGGGAGTTAAGAATGGATAGCCTTACCTTGAACAGCGGTTCAAAAATATACCATTGCAAAAGGATGAAAGAAACCTTTTTTTATTTTTATGAAAAATTGAGTCCCGAAATGTTCTTAACTTTCCATCTTTTTTCAATATCGACTTCATAACAAGGTCTTAAAACTACTAGACATTATCACAACAATTTGCTCATAACCCGAGTCAAACCCCCGCTGTGCCGTATAAAACTGACCTTACAATCACTTACTGTTTAAAACTATCACCGAAGCATCTAGGTCTCAAGTTTGCACCTTCACTTACTAATGAGAATGACCTAAGAGACCACAAAGTACTTGAAAACAAAAGTAACGAGTAAGTAGAAAAAAGATGGCATTTAACAAAAATCACATCCTCCAAAATACGCTAACAAGTCAATATATAAATGCATTTAAATGTGTTTCAAACATTTCGCATGAGAATCAGATATTTCACACATTCTATCAAGTGAGTTAAAGTTATAACGTAGACAGAAACGAAGGCCCACGCTGGTTATGGTGGTGACAAGTGTGCGATTCGCGCCAAAATCGATACGACCATTTACCTATTGAATATCATTAAAAGTCGAAAAGTCTGGTATTTTCTATTGAAGTAAACTTTCATGAGCAAATATAAATCATGCAATAATTTTTCGAAGACTGTTATCAGTTCTTCGTGAAATTCAGACGACTGAATCAACTAAACATAAATTTAAAAAAAAAAAAACAATATGCATGTGTGGCCAATTTTTGAGTTATTCGTCTTAATTAATTTTGCTGTCATGTATAGCTACTTTGTTTGTTTTGACGACCCGATTGGCGTAGTGGTAGTGACGCTGCCTTACGTTCTTAGGGTCCTGGGTTCGAATCCCGGTAGGAACAAATGTTTGTATGATGAGCACGGACATTTGTTTCCGAGTCATGGATGTTTATATGTATAATAAGTATGTATTTACAAACAAAAAAGTATATATGTAGTATATCAACTATCTAGTGTCCACGACATAAGCTTTGCTTAGTGTGGCACTAGGTGGCGCTGTGTGTTAATGTCCAGCGATATTATTATTATATTATATTAATTCAAAAGATCAAGCTAGGTTTAAATGTAGGAGTTTTACCCCCGCATATTTGAGCACCGAATTTTCCCACACGTCTAAACTAACTTAACACATTTCAAGCTATGAAAACTTCAAGCTTGTTCTTTCTTGAATCCACTATCAATCACTCAAAACGGGATAAATATCATGTTTACTATTGACTTTGAGTGCCCCATATTTTGGCGCTGTTGCAAACACCATGATTACGGATACGCTGACGTTATGGTGGGTGGTTCATTAGTACAAGCCCTATCATAGTAGTTTTATTGCTGAATCATTTGGAGCTTTTTAGCCTATGAACGAAGTAAGCCTTCTGTACCCAACTCCCATGCCTCGTTTAGTACGCAATCCTGCAATTGCAGTGGAGAGCGCCCCTCGATTATCTCCTTGTACTAGTTGGCACACTGGCCGGTGAGAAAAAAATAACTTGATGACGTAACACTCGGTGTTTCGGTTCGGTAATGATCGATGGCTGTCCTATTGTGCAGTCTTTGGTTTGCTATAGTGATGTTGCGATATATGTAGGTAGGTGTTATATTAATTGATAATGGGTTTTATATTTGGAGTTGTCTGTTACAAATAATTATGTGTACGTTGCTGGACGAATCGTTGTAGTGATCATCATCATCATCATTTCAGCCGAAAGACGTCCACTGCTGGACATAGGCCTCCCCCAAGTGTCGCCACATTGACCGGTCCCTTGGAACTCGCCTTTCTTCCTGTCTCGCCTTTCGACTTGCCTGTTCTTTTTCGGACCCATCGGCCATCCGTTCTGCGAGCAATGTGCCCTGCCCACTGCCACTTAAGTTTGGCAATTCTTCGGGCTACGTCGTCGGTGACCTTGGTTCTCTTGCGGATGTCTTCATTTCTGATTCGATCACGCAAGGAATCTCCGAGCATAGCTCTCTCCTCTTTGAGTGACTTTAAGCCTATTGTAGTGATATTTTTAGCTTAATATTAATAAAATGATAAAGGTTGGTCTTTTTATGGTCCATTGAAAGAATAGGTTTTTAATCTTTTTAAAATGGAGATGTTGATATTTTTATTTTATACTAGCTGACTCGCGCAACTTCGTCTGCGTCTCATAATTTTAAATTTAAACTATCCTATCTCTCAAGTTGGATCGAACTGCACATGGTGTGCGAATTTTATTATAATCGGTTAAGTGGTTTAGGAGTCCATTGAGGACAAACATTGTGACACGAGATTTATATATATTAAGATTGTAAACGACTGGCGGGTAACGGCATTCACACATTATAAATCATTACTTAATTCCAAAACAATATGTTATAATTTAACCTTAACAATTACCATTGCCTAACAATTGTTCTTATTAGATTTGATTACAGTTTCTGTCCAACAATTTCTATTCAATGGATAACATAGTGCCAACTAACATCAACTAAAACTAATAATTATTATGGATAAATCAGCTGAAAATACTTTGTAAGTATTTTTATATTTCGTATGGTTTATTTATGCGTTTTATAACAAGTCCTGAACGGCCTATACTTTTTCTACTTTCTCAATTAAAAACTGCTTTTTTCAAATACCGAGCGAAGTTTCACTAAATGTCAAAGTCAAGCGGAGGAGTGACAGATGTTGATCACTTATGTGTCACACAAGTAGCATAATAATCAGTATTTAGTGGTTTAAAAGATATCGTTGAAGTGTTGTGGTGAATAATTTTGGCCACGAGTACATCCGCCAAAAGAGATTTTGTGAATGAGATATAGGTGAAACGGATGTTTTTTATTCTTTTGGTTAGTTATTCAGACTGCTGACTAAATCTTGCAGTAGTTATGACAATTCATAACTACTGCAAGATTTACACCACCGCAACTGCAATCAGTTATGAGCTCGTGGCTAAATAATAACTGCCGCTCCTTTGGGTTAGGCGGTGCTTGTCTAGGTTGGTCTGTGGATGGGTGACCACCCATACATACCGAGTTCCCTCCGTGCCTCGGAAAGCACGTTAAGCTGTTGGTCCCAGCTGTCATTTGTCCATCTTCGGCAGCCGTTACAGGTAGTCAGTTGGCCGAAAAATCTGACAACCAGTCTTACGAAGTGGTATCGTATTACCTAGTATTTACTGGGTTGTGGAGGTCAGATAGGCAGACGCTCCATGTAAAATACTGGTATTCAGCTGCATCCGGTTAGACTGGAAGCCGACCCCAACATAGTTGGGAAAAGGCTTGGCAGATGATGATGATGAATTATGAATTGCAAACGTGATTTCAAAAAAGGTTATCTGGGGAGATTGACGATGTATTCACACACTAGCTTATGGCCGCGGCTTTTTCCGTGTACTGGGTTACGCGATACCCCTAAGATTGCCCGACTTTCGACTTCTTTCGACTTTTGACTACATTACTACATTACATTACGACCTGGACGGAAAGTAGGTACTCGAAATACTGGAGATAACAAATTTTATTCAAAGGAAACATTCCTTTTTTTTTTTAAAGAAACAAATCTGCATTCACAGATTTTCAAAAATTCGCTTGCCTCACTCGGGAATCGATAGATTTTGTATTTTTAGAATCAGGGTTGCCGTTCGTGGTTATCAAGTGATCTGTCAGTGTTGTCTTAGCTTTACCTCGTTGTTAAGAATATTTCTTACATATTAGATTTTAATTGCCATTCCTTAGTTTTATTCCACCTCACCTCATAGAATCCCATTATAAATATATACAGTCCATTCCTATCGTCAACATTTTTGGTGATAACCACGAATGGCAACCCTGATTCTAAAAATACAAAATCTATCCTTGCTCACACGCCAGTTTAAAAAAAAACTAGCGATTGCATGCTCAATGTGAACCTTCGAGGATCAGCATAAGCCTTGGCCCTGACCGCACCAGTGTAACAGTTTTAACAGAAGCCGTATTTGTATAGGTGACTTGTCTCATTGGTACAAGGTTTGAATTGCAATGACTATCTAAATCCGAAATTAGCAAGTTTTATTTTGGAAACTAAGTAAGAGGTAGGGTTCCGAAACTTAAAATTGCAAGCATGTTATTAATACATATGTTAAGCATGGTCAAATCGCGTCCATTTTAACCCCCGACGCAAAAACGACGGGGTGTTATAAATGTGACGTGTCTGTGTGTGTGTTTGGGCATCGTAGCCCTCGAACGGATGAACCGATTTAGTTTTTGTTTTTTTTTGTTTTAAAGGTGAATAAGTCGGAAGTGTTCTTATGTCAGATAAAAATCAGTCCAAGATGGCCGCCGCCACAAATTGACAGATTACATATTTATTCAACACCTCCCTCAATATGGATATCAAATGAAAGGGCTTGACTAGTAGAATACTATACCCTATAATAAATTTCAAATCCAAGATGGCCGCCACCAAAAAATGATAAAATAATAATAAAAATAGTTTATTTACACCTTCAAGTAAAAATATGGTTTACAATACAATTAGGCCTTAAGGTATATTTAAGTTGTATATTTAAGTTTCAGCCAATACCTAAGCTAAGACAACTTAATGTCTTGTAATTATAGGTATCAGCGCCCACCCTCGATATAACAGCCAATGCCAAATGTGTCCAGTTTTTACCAATCAAATAAACAAACAATAAACTAACAAATAATGAATAAAGGGAAACAAACAAAAAAAAGAAACTATGAAAACATTACCCTCCTGGGTAAGTCGGGTAGAAATAGATAAACGGTAATTGTATAAGTGTGATTATCAATGATGTTAAAAAGTGTGCGCGTGTATGTGAATCTGTGAGTGTATGTGTGTGTGGGTGTGAGTGTATGTGTGTGTGTATGTGTGTGTGTATGTGTGTGTGCATGCATGTGCCTGTGTGTATTTATGTGTGCCAGTGCACGCTCGTGTCTGTGTTTGTATGTGTGCCGTAGGAAAACTTAGGATACAAACTTTGTTTAAGTACAAAAACTAGACCACTGCTACATGAAGAAATACTTTACATACTCGTACATTGATTTATTATTATTTTCATATTGAATTATTTGGGTACGGTAAACAGCTTTTCAGTTTCATCAATATGATGAATTACATATTTTTTCACAACTCCCTCAATATGGGTATCAAATGAAAGGGACAATACCAAAAACCAGGAATACCTTGAAGTTAGGACCCTTAGGGTTGGGTTTGTTTTTACTTTTTCATTTAATGTAATTTGCTCTTAAAAGCTTACCAAGGCAGAAATCACACGAAAAAAACTGTTGCATCGTCAACGTATATTCATCAAATGATCATTTCTAACTTTCGTGATTCTGTGATAAAAGTTTTTGGTCTTTTATTTATGATGCTAAACAAATATTATTTAGTTAGATAATGGTGTCAATTCTGTTGTGCATAAACTAAACTTAATTTAGGATATTTCTCTCTAATAAAACGAGAAAAAGACGGACGTAATTTAGAGCTGTCAAATTTAATCGAAACTAACATTTCCATATTAATGAAGGGTGCACGTAAAAACATGTCGATTAAAAACACGGTGAAGCGCAAGGCATAAACGAGTTTGACATCTTTAACTTAGTTCATAGCTATAGCCGTCCTTTTCTGGCACTACCTTTAAATAAAAGATAGCAATAGCCTAAATTAAGTTTAGTTTGTGCACAACAGAATCGACACCAATGTCTGATGAGATAACGAGTAAATAGAGAAGTATGCAAAAAGAAGGTTATTGTTCCGAAATAAACTTTTTTTTTTAATCAATTTGAGATAAGGAGAGGATGAAATGGTATGATGAGAATGATGATGATGATAAAAATAAGGACGTGTAAAAGTGTTTGTGAAAACCGATTTGCAAAATAAATATCATTTATGATTGTAGATCTAAACACGTTAAGCTGTTGGTCCCGGCTGTTATTTGTCCATCTTTGACAGTCGTTATTACAGGTAGTCAGTGGCCCGAAAATTTTGAAAACCAGTCTTACAAAGTGGTATCGTATTACCCAGTATTAACTGAGTTGTGGATTCAGCTGCATCCGGTTAGACTGGAAGCCGACCCCAACATAGTTGGGAAAAGGCTAGGCAGATGATGAATGTAGATCTAATGTATTTTGTCCATGATAACTGACGGAGATAGTGTCAATGAAGTTGTACTGGCCACCCACAGACGTATTGGAATAACCAATAGAAAGAAATGCGTTCACAAAAAAATGAAAGTGCATTGCCAAAACGAAAGTAGTACTAACTCGAGGAACAAGTGACATTTAGTATACTCACATACATTTTTGAGTTCTCGATTCCGAAATCTCTCCAAGAATTACTGTACAGTTGTTAAACTTTGGCACCTAAAAAAAGGAAGTACCCACTTTAGTTAACAACAAAGTTATCGGTTAAATTAATCGGGTAATGTATTAACTTCCCGTAACTCTTTTTATCCCAGCAGTGGGATCATGTCATTCTATTAATGTTTGCACTGCTGGGACACAGGCCACCACTCTACTGAATCATCATGTGCATCTGTACCCAAATCAGTGAAAAATTCTTGTAAGAATCCCTGTCTTGTGGCAAACCTTAAAAACTGTGACATTTATCACTTCTGTGCAATGACGTATTATAAATAGACGCGTCATGCATGAACATTACGGCTGCCGAAAACAGCGTAAATACTGTTGGTAGCTAGATAAATACATTAATCTTTAATTCAGTTATCATTCTGTGGTGCTTGCTCATTCGCCGAGGGCGAACAAAAGGCGCCAGCCGCCATTAGAAGGCATCGAAAAATTTTTCTAGATACTTACGCATGAAATGATACTTTTCTATCTTTCACAGTTAAAGTATAGTTTTTACATGTCCTAAAAATACATGACGGCATTTTTTTTTCGTTGTTTGAGGAAGTAATACACAAAAGTTATTTTAATGTCACGTACCGCCACGGCACTGGTTGGTACGCGACTAAATGAAATTCCGGCAATTGCCTTGCATTCATGTTGCCTCTACAGAGCGGGGGCAACGTATCTATAGTTTTATATATCATTGCTTCTGTGGCATTTTTTTTACAAGTAAAATATATACTGTATTTTGTTTATCTTTGCTTAAATACAACGACGGTAACCTCGCATTCAGCCCAGCATTATTTTGAACTACCCCCGAAACCCTGATAGAAATATTTCGCCGGTACTAAACTGCAATGCCTCATTATCATCTGCATAGCCTTTTTCCAAGTATGTTGGGGTCGGCTTCAAGTCTGACCGGATGCCGCTGAATACCAGTATTTGACATGGTGTGGCTGCCTATCTGGCCTCCAGAACCCAGTTAGTACTGGGTAATACGATACCACTTGGTAAGACTGGTTGTCAGACTTTTTGGGTCACTGTCCCTGAGTACTTGTAACGACTGTCATAGATCTACAAATTACAGTCGGGACCAACTGCTTAACGTGTTTTCCGAGGCACGGAGAAAACTTAGTATGTAATGGGTGGTCACCCATCCACAGACCAACCTAGGCAAGAATGGCTTAACCTATAGATCGACCCGAGCGGCTGTTATTGTTAAACCACGAGCTCCTTAATAAACTGCAAGACCTACACGGTCAAAATGTGTAAAAGAGAAAAATAAAAAAAGGGTCAAGTGCGAGTCGGACTCGCCCATGAAGGGTTCCGTAGCAGATTGAATGAAAGGTAAATTGCTGTTTACGATCTATGACGTATAAAAAAAAAACTATTTACTAGATCTCGTTCAAACCAATTTTCGGTGGAAATTTACATGGTAATGTACATCATATATTATTTTTAGTTTTATCAATTTCTTGTTTTAGAAGTTACAGGGGGAGGCATTTTACCACTTTGGAAGTGTCTCTCGCGCAAACTATTCAGTTTAAAAAAAATATTATGTTAAAAACCTCAATATCATTTTTGAAGACCTATCCATAGATACCCCAAACGTATGGGTTTGACGAAAAAAAAATGTTAACTTTCAGTTCTAAGTATGGGGAACCCCCAAAATATGAAGTTTTTTTTTCTATTTTTGTGTGAAAATCTTAATGCGGCTCACATTAAGATTTTCACACATTAAGATTTAAACTGTTGAAACTTGGTAAGTATCTACTTACCAAGTTTCAACAGCATAGTTCTTATAGTTTCGGAAAAAAAGTGGCTGTGACGTACGGACGGACAGACAGATAGACAGGCAGACATAACGAATCTATAAGGGTTCCGTTTTTGCCATTTGGCTACGGAACCCTAAAAACTGATGCCAAATATCAGTTTTTTTTATTGATGGACATTACACACAGCTCCATCTAGTGCCAAATTAAGCAACGAGGCTGAATACGTTTTAGCGTCGGTACATCCTGTATTATAGTTGATCTCTCAAAATTATTGTAAAATGTATTATGTGGAAATAGCTGAGAATATGTCCATCTCCGACTAAAGATCAAATCGAATTAGATGGATACGCATAATTATATGAGAATCTACGATTTTACTAAATGCAATAGTGAATGTAAGAACATTTGATGTCACA
The DNA here is from genome assembly GCA_916618015.1 of Xestia c-nigrum. NCBI lineage: Eukaryota > Metazoa > Arthropoda > Insecta > Lepidoptera > Noctuidae > Xestia > Xestia c-nigrum. The sequence continues at coordinate 6,310,357 of OU745258.1, read as the reverse complement.
ACTTAATGGAAAAGGATTTATACCCGTTCATTTTTACAAACTTAAGGCTATACCTAAATGAGTGCTTTAATAAAAGTGCTGTGGTGGATTTACAACTCTCGGCTCCGCTGCGAAAGTTGAAATTCCAATGGTTAAATAATATTTAGGCATTAATTTAGCGTTAGAGAAAACGCGCACTATAGATTTAAAATCATTTTGCGAATTGAATATTTGTTTAAGTATAAAATCCAAACTAATATTATAAATGCGAAAGTAACTCTGTCTGTCTGTCTTTCTGTCTGTCTGTCTTTGCTTCACGCCTAAACTACTGAACCGATTTGTGTGAAATTTGGTACAGACATAGTTTGGAACTTGAGAAAGGACATAGGATAGTTTTTATTACAAAAAATAAAATAAAAATTAAATTTATTCCGGACATACAGCGCCATCTATTGGTCAAGAGTTGGCAATGTGAGTAAAACCAAAAATCTGCCGGAAGTCACTATTCCACGCGAACGAAGTCGCGGGCAAAAGCTAGTTGTTTATAAATGTGCGTTGATCACTGTTTAATAATGATGAATTTATATTGATGGTTGAGCTTTAAGTATATTTATCAGAAATCGTTTAGCTGTTAAGTTTGTTCGAGTTGTTTAAGTATTTTACAAGTGGAAGTCGTTAAAGAATGGCTTCATATTTTGCTTGTCCTATGAATAAAATATTAAATCGTTAAGTGGCACATGTTATGGCAAATTCTACTAAAAAACGAATGATTCACCAATACCAATAGGCTAGTTTCCACCATCAATAAATTGCAAATTTATTTAGTTCACCAGTTAGAGTATTGTTAAATAATGGAATCGTATTTTTTGTTTTTGTAAATCAACGAATATTGACAAAAATAAAACGCATCAAAACTCGGGAGTGGGGGCTCGTGACGTCAGTACTCACTAAAAATGATACCAAACAGTGACGTATTTAGAATTTTAAAAGCGTCGTATCTCCGTCAATTTTGGTGTATGTAACAAAAGAAAAAATACGGGTGAAATATTTTTTGACAATCTAAGTGACGGACTAATTAGATTTTTCAGTTAACAAGCCTATTCTATGACAAACAAAGAATTCAACAGACTAGCCTGTTCCCAACTAAAATTTATTCGTGCCCTAAATTCTAAATGCAAAAACTTACTTAGAGATTATCTTCAAACACTAAGTTATGACGACACTGAGGATCTTCTGCAGGGTACTTTACAATGAAAAAAATAAAAATAAGTCAAAATCTAACCATAAACGGATGAGTACTGGGCACACCTCATTCTTTCTCACTACACACACCCTACACCTACACACCACATACGCACTTACACACGTCCTACTCCCACTCACTACTCACACACACACAAACACACACGCACTCGGACCCTAAATTTTATTCAACCCACCACATAGTTAAACGTTTTTATTTTGTGTTTTCTAAAATAGATTATATCCTGTATTCTTTTACACCATTTGCTTACTGTTGTAATGTTCCGTTTTTGCTTTTACATTATGGCTTTGTCTTGTCTATAACGGAGAATCACTGACTCCTAAGACACAGGCACATACACCTAGTTTAGGAGTAGAATTAAAATTATTGTGACCTAGTTATAAGCCTTATTATGCTCTGTGTTTTAGATTATTGTACTGTGATGGCTTTTGGTGCAATAAAGAATGTATTTATTTTTATTTATTTGTTTATTTAAACTATGTTAGAAGCAGCAGAATACTAGTATTTTACGTCCAACACACAACTCTCCTTGGTAAGACTGGTTGTCAGACTTTTTGGGTCAATGCCACTGAATACTTGTAACGACTGTCATAGATCTATAAATGACAGCCGGGACCAACTGTTTAACGTGCTTTCCAAAGCATGGAGGAAACTAAGTAACTAGCTGACCCACGCAACTTCGTCTGCGTCACATAAGAGAGAAAAACGAAAGGAAAAAAAACCCGTTTTTGTAACATTTTTCATTTCTGCTCCGCTCCTTATAATCGTAGCGTGATGTTATATAGCCTAAGCCTTTCTCGATAAATGGACTATCCAACACAAAAATATTTTTTCAATTCGAGCCGGTAGTTCCTGAGATTAGCGCGTTCAACCAAACAAACAAACTCTTTTGCTTTATAATGTTATAGTATAGCCTTCCTCGATAAATGGACTATCCAACACAAACATAATTTTTCAATTCGAGCCGGTAGTTCCTGAGATTAGCGCGTTCAACCAAACAAACAAACTCTTTTGCTTTATAATATTAGTATAGATAGTATAGATGGGTGGTCACCCATCCACCGACCTACCTCAGCAAGCACTGAAACATAAAGATCGAACGTATTACACCAATACCTCAATAAAAAATTCAACAGATGTGTAAAGGAAAAAGCGAAATAAAATTAGGATTAACCAATCAATAGGCCGGCCACGGAAGATCACCGGTTGCTAGGCAACGGTCGTACCAAATATTTGTACAAACTTTTGCAAATTAACTTTGCCAAATGTTTGGCAAGTTTGATCAAAAACTGCGCACTTCTGAAACTTCAGTATTTGATATTGATTTTAACTTGTAAGTGAGGTTTAGGTTCGCTATTTGATGCTGGGATCTCCTTAACCAAATGTATTAATAGATATTGGTTTCATTGAGATATCTTAGGTACCTATATCTAATATACCCATAGAATATCGTTATTCTGAGAGGCATTTGTTTTCAAATTAATGCATTTTTTAACTAATAATATCCTAACAAAATTTCTTTTCAAGGGCACATTTACACTTGGGCTAGCTAGCCGTCCGTCCGTCTAACGACGACAGGCCGTGTCGACGGCGCGTTCGTGTTCCACGCGCGCCTCAAAGAGATGTCAGCATAAGGGGAGGGGCCCGCAAGGACCGAAGCCTGCCGGGGTTGCGGGCCTGTTCGAAAGAGATACCGCGGCCCTGGAACATAAAGGGCGAGGAAGGAACATTGAGGTTTTAGTCAGTAAAAGTCTGACACTCCCTCCCGCTCCGCCCAGAGTGCGAGAAGTCATTTGATGATTTCCCATTCTAAAAAAAAAGGGCACATTTACACATATAATATAACATCACGCCTATAGATCCCGAAGGATTAAGCAGAGGTATTTCTAATTAGACACCCACACACGCGTAGTATGACCAAATTCCATGTCTATCCTACTAAGAATAGACAAACCTCTTTCTATTATATTTCTTCAACGCGACAGATCGGCCGACAATGGGGGTAGACCACTCGACAAAAGAGGCAGTTAAGGGGCCGGCGGTGCATGCGCTTTTCATACAAACGTAATCTATACTAATATTATAAAGCTGAAGAGTTTGTTTGTTTGAACGTGCTAATCTCAGGAACTACTGGTTGGAATTTAAAAAATATTTTTGTGTTGGATAGTCCATTTATCGAGGAAGCTTATAGGCTATATCATCACGCTATGACCAATAGGAGCGGAACATAAATGAAAAATGTTGCAAAAACGGGAAAAAATTATTCCTTTTGTGAGCTTTTTCTCTCATATAATGTGACGCAGACGAAGTTGCTTGGGTCAGCTAGTACCAAAATAATATGAAAATCTTACATATTCATAATACAAATATTTTGAAAGTAAAATGATACACTCCTTGCAATTATTGTCTATCGAACCCATTTCATCCAATTTGATAAAAAACAATTGATGTTCTAGTACAAGTAGTTTTTCTTAAAAAACTGCTTAAATAATATCTATTAAGTGTTGCCAACCCCTTAATTGAAGTCTATATGTAAGATATTGTATTTTACCAACTACTTAACAGGTAGATTCAAAAGCCATACTTTCGAATTAAATTGGGAATTGCTTTCACGGGAAAAAACAGAGTAGACATCCTTTTATAGCTAAAAATAGAACAACATCTATTTTATTTCTCTATTTCTATGAAAACTGAACACATCAATCCCGACTAATGTGAGTAGAAGTTATTGATATATTGTCAGGGGTCCTTAATATCTTCTTCCTATTTGCATATACATTGGTAAGCTTCATATTTTTCAGCTCGCTGATTCCAAATGATATTGTCACGTTACATTTAGTAATACCTATTAAATATACTATACAATCTACATAATTATATGTATACGTAAACAAGGCTGTGAGAAACCTATATACTTCTATACTATATATTATATATAATATTATAAAGCAGAAGAGTTTGTTTGTTTGGTTGAACGCGCTAATCTCAGGAACAACCGCCTCGAATTGAAAATTTTTTTTTGGGTTGGATAGTCCATTTATCGAGGAAGGTTTTAAGCTATATAACATACGCTACGACCATAAGGAGCGGAGCAGGAATGAAAAATGTTGCAAAAAAGGGGACTTTCGTTTCCTTTCGTTTTTCACTCTTATGTGACGCAGACGAAGTTGCGTGGGTCAGCTAGTGTATTATATTCTTTGACCTTGCTTGAGTCTGGGTTCATTCCTCACTTATCACGGTTGGGATTATCCGGTTTCCGGTCATCCGGGCTTACTGTCATGCCACCATTCGGTAAAGAAAGGATAAACGTAATTAAATAGAGGAAAGATTTGTATTTTTGTAACGAATAAACTTAAGAACTACTGGACCGTTTTGAAAAATCCTTTCAGCAATGGATAGCTACATTATCAGCAAGTAAAATAGGCTATATTTTATCCCCATATTCAAACGGGAATGGGAACTGCTCGAGTGAAACCGCGTGACATACTCTAGTGTAAAATAAAATGTTTTCATCATCATCATCTTCCTAGCCTTTACCCAACTATGTTGGGGTCGGCTTCCAGTCTAACCAGATGCAGCTGAATACCAGTATTTTCATGGAGCGACTGCCTATCTGACCTCCACAACCTAGTTAATACTGGGTAATACGATACCACTTCGTAAGACTGGTTGTCAGACTTTATGGGCCACTGACTACCTGTAACGACTGCCAAAGATGGACAAATGACAGCCGGGCGGTCACCCATCCACAGACCAACCTAGGCAAGCACGGCTTAACCCTAAGATCGGCACAAGCGGCTTATATTATTTAGCCACGAACTCCTCAAAAGAAAAATAAATGTTTTGTATATTTTTATTTTTTTTATATAAGATATACAGGGTGTATTTCACCTCATCACAAAGCCGTTAACCAAGCATTCTGTATATCAAACAAAGTAACTTTCCGCAAAAAATATTGCTGGGAAACAACTTTTTTTTTTGAGGTTATAAATCATGTTTTGTGGTATAACTCAATGTAACGCACTCAAAACATTGTGCAAATGGATGGATTGAGTATAACGGGGGTCGTAGAGATATTTAAAGTAAAAATCTTGCGACAAAAAGTGGTATTTAAAAAAAAACTTGTAAAATTCTTGCAACTTTGACCCCCTATATCTCCGTAACTAGAAGGTTCCTAGGTATAGTGTAGAAAAAAAAAATGATCACGAGGAGAACAAATGCCTTGCGTATTCGTTAAGAGGTGTTTTACACCATATTCATAATAAACACACGAACATACGAGTAGATAAAACTTTCTTTAAACGTAGTGAAAAAAAAAACAACTTCTTTAAACCTTTATAACTTTTGTCCAAAACTGCTGAGCTATACAAACCTTTTTTATTATTGTTATAGAAGATTTTTACTATTAAATTACACACATTTGATATCTGTTCATTCTGGGGGACAGGCTCATTCAATTTTTGGGCATTGTTTTCTTTGAGGAAACTGAAGGAAAAGGAAAGGCAATGAATATATTATTGTGATCGTTGTGTATCTACCCCCATGGCCCAAAGACGTAAGGATAGGTATGTCATGAAGTTACTCACCCATCAAAAAAGGTACCTCGTGAACATGCCATCAATAAAATTATCTCTCATAAAAGCGACACTAAAATAACAATATAAAGAAACATAAAAGAGTCAAACTTAGCTGGACCAGCCATAAAAACTGCAAAACGAATCGCCAATACAAGTTTACTAAATAATTAGTTACATCATTCTATCAAATTCCAATCTCACATTGTTTCAAGTTATAACAATTAAAGTTACATAAACATTTTAAATATTAGTTAATTGTTAACTTTACAGCACGACTGCATCTTTGGTCTAGTGGTAGCAAGCGCAACTATAAAGCATGAGGGTCTGAGTACGATTCCGGATCCGAGGTTGCGGGCCTGTTCCGGGGTTGCGGGCCTGTTCCGGGGATGCGGGCCTGTTCTGGGGTTGCGGGCCTGTTCCGGGGTTGCGGGCCTGTTCTGGGGTTGCGGGCCTGTTCCGGGGTTGCGGGCCTGTTCTGGGGTTGCGGGCCTGTTCCGGGGTTGCGGGCCTGTTCTGGGGTTGCGGGCCTGTTCTGGGGTTGCGGGCTTGTTCCGGGGTTGCGGGCCTGTTCCGGGGTTGCGGGCCTGTTCTGGGGTTGCGGGCCTGTTCCGGGGTTGCGGGCCTGTTCTGGGGTTGCGGGCCTGTTCCGGGGTTGCGGGCCTGTTCCCGGGTTGCGGGCCTGTTCGAAAGAGATACCACGGCCCCGGAACATTTAAAGGGCGAGGAAGGAACATGGATGGGTTTTTGTCAGTAAAAGTCTGACACTCCCTCCCGCTCCGCCCAGAGTGGGAGAAGTCACTTGATGATTTCCCATCCTAAAAAAAAAACAAAGAAAAAGTACGATTCCGGAAAGAGTAAGTAGTTTTCCATCAGGAATTTCTCAGTAGCAGCAGGATTTGCGCCCGGATGATGGGAATAGGATGTGGCCCCCTCTTCCACGGAACTTAAACATAACTGGTAAAATGTGGTTGTACTACTATTTTTCACACCTCTGTCTAAAATTTCGAAAATAACACGAGTGATGTTATATACAATCTTCCAGGTTTCAAACTATTTGTCATCCAAATTTGTTTGTCATCAAAGAGTAACAAACATCCATCCATCCATTCGTCCTCACAAACTTTCACATTTAATAAATAAATATCGCTGGACATAACACACAGCGCCAGCTAGTGCCACACTAAGCAAGGCTTTTGTCGTTTTTTTTTGTAAATACATACATACTTACATACATATAAACATCCATGACTCGGAAACAAATGTCCATGCTTATCACACAAACATTTGCTCCTACCGGTATTCGAACCCGGGACCCTAAGAACATAACAGCCTCACTACCGCTGCACCATTCGGGTCTTCGATTTATAATATTATTACCTAGTAGGATTCCTTAATTGTTAACTAACAAAGCATAACTTAACAGCCAGCTACACCCCGGTTAACCTTAACCACCGTTTAACTTAACCCGTGTTTAACTGATACGATCAAATGCTTCACAAGCGTGCTTATTATGTATCGTTGGTTGTCTCCGACAATCGAATGATTGATGGGTTGAGCTTAAACTTTCACTTTAGTTTGACAAGTTGTTAAAGTTCGGATTACATCTTCCTTTGTGTTTGCTGGTTGAATATTAATTCCGATAGAGCACAGGCAGTGTATTCGTTCGCCGATGATTAAGTATGGATGTCATGCCTATATTATGTCATAACTAGATTTTATGTACATGAGAACTTTGAACAGAATATACTGTTTCAATACACTTCATCGAAAACTGGCTCTTATCGCACTACGATTATGTTCAATATGCAATGCATTGCACACAGAAATACATTGCATTACACACTCGTGGTTTCTTTTTTATTTATTTACCTCTACTGGTGCGGAAATAAAAATGTCCACAGATACTAAGCCCAATTTGTGTCAATTCGATTCTCGCCAAATAAATATAAAATTTATATACATTATAATATTTAAAATATGTTTATAAAAGTTTTAAACTGTATAAAATCAGATGTTCATGGCGAAAAAGGCTAAAAATAATTTCAATTTACGCCTAGATCGGAATAAATATTACACAATAATTAATTAGTAATTTTTAGAATCAATAAAAATATGCTAAACAGAGAAACCTTGAAATGCCATTCGAACATAATATTTGCTATCCGTATTACTTTCTAACGTTTTGATTATCGAAATACTAGAAACATTAACTTTAGCAATATTTTGTTTGGTATGCACAGGTTGTTTTTTTTTTTAATATATTAATGTGGCAACAACCCTTTTTGTTTTTTTTTCTGATGGAAAATCATCAAATGATTTCTCCCATTCTGGGCGGAGTGGGAGGAAGTGTCAGACTTTTACTGACTAAAACTCATCCATGTTCCTTCCTCGCCCTTTATGTTCCGGGGCCACGGTATCTCTTTCGAATAGTCCCGCAACCGCGGCAGGCTTCGGCCCTTGCGGGCGTGGCAACAACCCTACCAACATCATCTGCCTAGCCTTTCCCAAGTACGTTGGGCTCGGCTTCCAGTCTAACCCGACGCAGCTGAATACCAATATTCTATATGAAGCGACTGCATATCTGACCTCCACAACCCATTTAGTACTAGGTATTACTATTACCTCTTGGGACTGTGGTGACTACATAAAAAAACAACTTGCACTTTTAAAAATGAATAATAGTTTTCAATGGATTATCCTGAACTTTTGATTTCTGATGGATTTTTAAATCTACTACATCATCAATCATTTTACAATTATGTGTTGTGAATGACTATTAACAATAACGCACAGCTCTAACTCCTGGACGGATCTCACTAAAATTGACATACAGATAGCAATTATGACGTGGGCTTTTGCTAAGAAGGAAAATAGCAAATTTAACCCCTAAGCGGGTGAAATACGGGATGAAAATTTATATGAAAATCGGTAATCGGGTGAAGCTGGTATATTAATAAAAGTTACAAAATGGCAGGAAAAAGTGTATGAAAAAGTTCGTCATTTTTTGAATTCGAAACACTGTCAGCATTGGTTATGTAGTTAAAATCAAAATGATACGTAACTAGCAAGGAAAATCATCAAACACTATTTTAAACTTCCACTCTCACTAATCACGGAAAAATTGCCGTAAGAGACAGTGTACGTTTAAATCATAAAGACTTAATATAAACTTCACCCTGTATCGCACAACAATGTATGCACCACCTTGAGGTATTCACAGTATGCTAATAAGTTGCGATAAGCTCAAGTATGGTAAACCATCCAAATAAAGTAGCTTCTATTTAAATAATAGATTTAATCTATTAGAACATCATGCAAGTGTTTAATTATTCAAATTTGGGTTTTACGATCTTTTGTGTCTCTTGCGTTGAGGGGAATGTTAATACTTATCTAAATAAGGTTCACCAATAAGATGACTGTGCGATTATATAAATCAGCTGTTTAAAACACATTTTTATATGGGAACATGTCACAGTGACAGCTGTTTTAGATAAAGAGACCGTTATCTTTTCGGTGAACATGGACCTTAGAAGTGCATTTTTTATACAAAGGTTACTGCAACTTTTTAACATGATACAGGATAACTCTGGACCCATACTTATTGAAGAGTTTTTTCCCCTTTTTTTGAAGGGAAAACTTTTTTAGGCGCGTTGAGCACTTTTTGGGTAACAAAAATCATGGAACACACGTAACCGTCACCTAATGCTTCGTAGCACTCGTAGCCGATCCGCTACGGCATAGCACCACTTAGGCGTGCGCGGGGCACAGCCCGTAGCAGATATAGATTACTTAGTTTTCACTTTTACCCCAAAGACCCCCATGTTTTTTTCTTCCATAATATTCACTATCGCTTATATAAGAACGAACAGTATTGTCACTTGCGGATTCTAGAAGGTTTTCATTAATGATCACTTTAGAATAGGGCCACCTGAACAACTGACAAACAGACGAAGGAACTGACCGGACTCGTCACTTGTGATGATCACCTAGAAGGTTTGAAAGTGTCCATGTAATACAAGCATCATCCATTCGCCACTGCGTCGAACTATTCGCATTTATCGAATCTGCTCATTTCGATTCAGCGTCGCTAAGTGTGGTCACACCCATAATAGAATAGAATAGAAAATAGAATGGAATAGAATAATCATTTATTCGTTAATGGACAGCAGCAACACAATAGAGCAGCACATACTTATACATTAAAACAACAAGCAGCTTATCAATTAACTAAAACAGCTCAACTGCGCTAAGCATGTCCATAACACTTGTACTAGCTTATTTCCGCCCGCAACATTGCCCACCTGGAGTATGGTAACTGCCCCACGGGATCTTACTAGAATAGAATAGAAATACTCTTTATTATGTACACTATAAAACTACAGATACAAAAATAAAAACATTTTACAAGGGGTGACACAATGGGCGGTCTTATCGCTAAAAGCGATCTTTTAAAGACAACCTTTGGATGGAATTAAAGTGGCAGGACAGACAACACTGCAGGTAACCTGTGGTGTAGGTACCATTTACATAAATATATAATAAATACATACACATATATACATAAGACATATATAAAGTATAATATGTGAAAATCCAGGTTAAAAACTTCCTGTGTGCCAAATTTTATCCAAATCAATTAAGTCGTTTTTGCGTAAAAGAGTCAAAAATATCCATCCTCAAAAACTTTCGCATCTAAAATAGTAGTAAGATTGTCTGTGATTTGTCCAAATGCACTTTTATCAATACATTCCAATAAGCATGTCAAGTATCGGTACACGGAAGTGCGGCTCAAACATCTGACCTCAATGACCTCTACTATCCTTTCTCTCTAATTTATACACAAAAGAGTATCTTTTTCCCCAAATTCTGGCAATATGGGCCAGTAACCGAAAGATACGTGCCCTTTATTATCAAGTTTGATTGTACGTGACCGGGAGAAAAAAGTAGCTACTTATGTATTTGTTCAAATGAGATCATTTTTGCTTTAGCAGCTTTCGACGTCTAGTTGAAAATGGTGATATTTTGTTTATCATGACTGTTGACACATTGTTTAAGTCATGTTATGGTATTTTCTCAACAGATAGGCAGAGTAGTATAATATAATATATGCTCGAGAAGGCTGCCCAACTTAAATGGGACTGGGCAGGAAATTAACTGAGTGGTTGAAATCATTGTCATATGACGCAACTGAGAAAATAGTGGAAACTTAACTAGCAAATCACTTACACACACAAACTCTCACTTACTCACACACATACACCCCACACTCCACACAAGTACACATAGACACTCACGCACTCCCCCGCATTCACACCCAATACACACTACCACACACACCCCCCATTATTAAAATTTACCTAAGTGTTAGTTATACTGTATGTATAGTTTAAGTCTGGAACAATTGTTTGGCTATTAAAATGGGCGTTGATGGCTGTGACACAGTTTTAAACTTTGGTAGCTATCATCGTTTCCTTTTGTAATTGTGCCAAATTACTTTTTACTTTACTTTATTTCTGTTGCATACCGAACGAACAGTGGGCCTGTAACGCTCAGGAATGGTGTCCTGAAACAGTGAGACGGGATTGCGGCAGACCACAAAGAACATGGTGGGACGAACTGGATGTCTTCCTTGAGAATTGAAAAGAAATAACATAGAATCGTGATCGTTGGAAGGAATGGAGGCTTTTGACCAGAAGTGGGACAATTCAGGATAGCTACAATATAATAATAATATGCTCGAGAAGGACACGCAGCCTTTTTTTTCTCAGCAAAAAACAATACATTAAATTTTCCACGTTAACGAAGTCAACAACAGTAAGTTATAAAACAAAATTAATAATATATATGTATTGATGACAAGAAACGAATGTTATAATAATAACTAAATAAGTGAAAGGATTTATTATTATAATTATTAATTTAAATAATCCTAATTTACATCAAGTTTTTTTTGTGCAGTTGGTATTAAGTGATACTTTATTTTCGGAATTTCGAAAGTGATTGTATCACGTATGGAAATCAGTTTGATTAAAAGCACAATCAGTTGCATTTAAGTATGTTAATTTGAAACTTCATAAATTGTCGCCATTTGTAATTATTTAAACGAGGAGGCAAATCTTCTTACTACCTACTATTATAAATGTGAAAGTTTTTGAGGATATATAGACGGATGGCTGATTGTTCCTCTTTCACGGAAAAAGTACGCAACGGGTTTGGATGAGAAGTACACTAAGCAGTTCACACCGAGATGCAACGCGACGCGGGGCGACGGCGACGGTACTGGAAGTAATTTCGCCGCTAGAAGCATCGCATTGAAATGTGTATCGTTTTGTGTAGTAAATAAGGTTACATTTTAAGTTGCTCTATTAAAATGTATGCGCAGCGTCGCATCTCTGTGTGAATTTACCCTAAAACCTGTCTAAAGACAAATGAAGATTATCATTATATGATGGCATTATTATATCTATTTATTTACTTACTTGAACATAAAACAGTTGATAAAAACAATGTAGGCTAATAGCCTCTCTCCATACGCGCTCAAAGCGACCATTAAACCTATGACTAAGGCACCATCAACAAGTTACGTAAAAAAAAAGAATTAAAACAGCCAGACATTTTTTTGCGCATACTTCTAATCGTATTATTAGAATCGATTAAATATTAATGTGCTCGTCTATCGATATGTGTATCAACTTTTATTATACCAATTTGTGACAGCATTACCATTCAGGGATGTCGAACCTTTGGCACGAGTAAAGGGGAATGTATGTATGACATGAATATGATTGCGAATGAATAGATGAATAAAGAGGCCTGATGTTAACAAGAGATTGAATTAGTTATTATAGGTCTGCAATTTCATTGACTTATTTGTTTATAGACATGTAATAATTAACGTGCAAAGGACCTACCTTGCCTGTCTCCTGGGAACACTACAGGTTTATTATACTGCAGTAACTGAGACTCATTAGTTAAAAGTGTTCAACGAAAAACGTGATTAATACTATTTATTTATAAAGAAAATAATTGACCTATAGAGGCTAAAATGTTTGCCATCTCTGCTTAAAAAGCACTAGAAATTCCTCGGATGTTTTTGTGATTTTAGAAAGTAGATAGAGCTGTTGAGTCTTGATGCATCGTAAGAGGAGGCAGCTTGAGACATATGATGGAAAAGAAAGAAGGTACAGTTCCACAAACTTGGAAAAATATACCTACTTAACAAAATCATTTTTTTTGTCCCAGCCTATCATATGTCCCACTGCTGGGCACAGGCCTCCACTTTTTAGATCCAAACCTTTCTATCTTCTGCGATATCTGGCCATGTTCGCCCCGCAAACAAGATCAGATCGTCACACCACCTTCGCCACGGTCTACCTCGACGGCGATTCCCTCCGTCAGGCGTCCAGTGTGTGACGATCTTTGCCCATCCGAGTGCATTCGCACTACGAGGCCAGCCCACTCCTACTTCAGTTTGGCTGTTTTTTCTCCGACATCTGCAACCTGAGTTAATATCAACATGAATGCCGTTTTTTTCACTCAAAGCAAAGCGTATAAGCGTAAAAGCAAAAAAGCGAAAATATTTATAAAAATAATAAGTTACAAGCATTTGAAACTGCTGATTAGACAGCTTAGAGAGATCATATACTTACGTCATTTGACATATCGACGTACAAAATCCATACTAAATTCCGTTTTTTTGAAAAGATAATACTGAGGAGCATTAGCAGGATAATTGGATACTTATTTAATTTTTCTTAATAAATTAACTATTAATATTAAACACCTTGCAGTTATTCTGTAAGACCACGTTAACACCGTCATTATGTAAATTAAGGAAAGTTCGTAGGAGTCGTTTACATTCGGTAATGGTTCTTAAACCAAAACTAACACTCATCATCTTCAAAGCCTTTTCCCAACATGCGAGAACCAGTATAACCAGATACAGCTTACTACAAGAAGAAATCTATCTGAGCTCCACAACCCAGATACTATTTAACGCGATATTCCATCGCTAGTACACACTGTACTTGGTGTTCCGTCGTCATCATCATTTCAGCCGAAAGACCACCGGTGCTGGACACTGCTGGACATAAGTTTATGGGGCGGCCACATTCCATCAACCTCCTCCTCCTGCAGGACCTGGGTTCGATGTTCATTCAGCTGAAAGACATCCACTTTTGGGCATAAGCCTCTCCCAAGTGTCGTCATATTAACCGGTCCCATGCGACTCTCATCCAGCAGATTCCCGCAACCTTCACCAGGTCATCTATCCGCATTGTGGGAGGCCTTTCAACGCAACGTCTTTCGGTTTGCGGTCGCCGCGCCAGAACTTTTCAGCCCCATCGGCCATCCGTTCTGCGAGCAATGTGCTCTGCCCACTGCCACTTAAATTTGGCAATTCGTCGGGCTACGTCGGTAAGTGGTGGTGTAACATTATAGTCATTATTTTTTTCTTGCATGTCCTCTCCGTCCGACTGACAGCAATTACTGATACAAGAGCAGTGTCATACCCCTTCCCCCCTACTAGTCTTACTCTACAGGGTGTAAACCACCTCATCACATAGCCGTTAACCAAGTATTCTGTACATCAAACTAAGTAACATTACGCAAAAAATATTGCTAGGAAACGACTTTATTTTTAGAGGTTATAAATCATGTCTTGGGGCAGAACTCAATGTAACACACTTAAAACATTGTGTTAATGGATGGGTTGACTAGTATGGGGGTCGTGGAGGTGTTAAAAGTTAAAATCTTACAAAAAAAACTTGTATTTAAAAAAAGCCTTGTCAAAAAGTTGTAACTTTGACCCCCCATATCTCCGTAACTAGAAGGTTCCCAGATATAGTGTAGAACAAAAAAATGATCGCAATGATGGGGAAAACAAGTGCTTTTCGGCTTCGTGAAGAGGTGTTTTACACCCTTTATGTCTACTACTCGACCAATGAAAACAGTGGTATCGACAATGAGTAAGTTCTGACGTCATAAAATTTCACCTTCTGCATCCATCTTGCTTTGCCAGTGAGCGGCGCGGTCGCTTCCTTGATGTGCACTCGATCAGTGGCCAATCGCTGAAATTATTCGCTTCGGGCACAGAGCATGGAATCTCTGGCAGCGGCAGCCTCTAGAGATGGCAGTGGTAATAACATTTGTTGTGCAGGAAATGCATTGAGCGGACAGCTTCTGTTAAGGATCGCGTTTAAAGTCGTCAGCTTGTGTATGACATCTATGCTGGATTGCGATTGCTGATCGTGAGTTCATGAGATGTATTTCCTTGTCAGCTAGGAGCAGTGTTATCGAGTCAAGTGGCGTAACGGTCTGATTGCCAGGTCTCGAGTACCAACCCTAAGGGGTGTAAAAAACTTCTTAACGAAGCCGAAAGAGACTTGTTCTCCCCGTCATTGCGATCATAATTTTTTCTTCTTTTCACCATACCTCAAAAATAAGTTTTTTTTTTAAAACAAGTTTTTATTGTAAGATTTTTAATCACCTCCACGACCCTCGTACTATTAAATCCGTCTATTAGCACAATGTTTTGAGTGCGTTACATTGACTCATTGAGTTCTACCACAAAACAAGATTTTTCACTCCAAAACTCAATGTCGGTTCCCTGCAAAAAAATTTGCGTAAAGTTACCTAATATGATGTACAAAATGTTTGGTTGACGGCTTCGTGATATAAGGTTGCTTACACCCTGTAAAACCACTAGGAAGGGTCCAATGGCGGGCGTTTTGAGGGACTGTCTCTTGTAAACTTGAACGTCCAAAAAGTAATTTCATCAGCCTAATTTGATTTCATAACTTTAGATGTGGAATTTGATTCCTGTGATAGCTTTGCATTGAAAGTGTTGTCAATGCACCTCCGAGACATTTCCGTGGTCTATGGCTACAGATTTAGAAACACAAATGCATTGTCCGAGGCTACTTGATTTCTTAATGGAGTTAATTCGTTGTACAATCTGTCTATGTAATCTGTTATTTAGATGTACAGATGAAAGGTAGAATGTAATTGCGATTTACATATGGAGCTATGTGTAACTGTATAATGCAGATCTACAGATGTCTATCTGTTGAATGTGTGTCGAATTGAACAAGTGGAATGACCGATTAAGTAATCAAACAAACTTTATCATCATCTACCTAGCCTTTGTCGGCTTCCAATCAAAGCGACTGCCAATCTGACCTCCACAACGTTGTTAGAACTCGGTAATACGATACCCCATTGATGGTAAGGCTGATTGCGACTTTCGGACCCCTGACTTAAGGACTGTCAAAGATCTACAAATAAAAGCTGGCCAACGGCTTAGCATATTTTCCCAAGTTTTGGAGAAAACTTGGCTTGTAATGGATGCTCCGATCCACAGACTAACCCTGGCAACCGGAACATTTAGTATAGTTACTACACACCTGTGCGGTTGCCCGAAATTCCGACAACCAGTCAACAATAAGTCTCGTATTATCCACTTACTGGGTCGTGGGCTTCAGACATCATCACAGGCTCCATGTAAAATACTGATATTCAGCTGTATTCAGTAAGACTGGAAGCCGACCCCAACATAGTTTGTCGTCATTCAGCTGAATTGATGGCGGTGATGATGGATTTACTAAGCTCATGACATAAATTATTGCTTCGAGGATATTTCTTTGGATTCTCTAGATCTTTAAGTCATTCAAAATCTTTACTACATATGGCTGCATTATTATTATACTGTCTCGCAGTCTCGTTCAAAGATTTTAAACATTTTCCTTATATTTGGAATTTACTTTCAAAACGACAATGACCCATGAACAATTTGGCGTTCATCTCAATTTGTTATGTATAATTTTATGAGTCTGTTATATCACTGTCTCGTTGGTCTAGTGGTTGCAAGCGCTACTGCTGAACTGAGGTTCGTGGGTTTGATTCCTGGGTCGGGCAAAGCGATATTGGGTTTTTCAGCAGAAATTTCTAAGAACCATCCTGAAGTTAGGAAAAATCGTGTAAAATGTTATTTTAGAATGCAGAAGAAAGAAGAAAGCAAAATATACGCGCCTCATTTTGCGCTCGCACGTACACGCGAGCACATCGGATGAGCGTGGAAATCTAACAGACAGACAGAGTTACTTTTGCGTTTATAATATTACTAAGGATTACTATAATTGCTTACTACATTACAAAATATATTACTTCGCACTTATATAAAATTTTATTAAAATACAGCCCCGGTACTCTTACATAAGCTCTAGTACCAAAATTATTTATAATGGCGAAGTTAATTCAATTTGTATGGTTCTAATAATACATTGGGCGTGTAATATGTTATCTAACTTTATTACGAAAATCGTGTGGGTTGATGTTATTATGGAATATTCATTTGGAGCGAGAGAAATGGAAATGGGTCTTCAAATAAATCGGGACTACTAGCAATCAGATCGCTAATGTGGGTTATAAAAATAGCTGAGACTAAGAGTTAGATTTAGACTTTCAGGATGCTTAGGTGAGATATTTAAGAAACTACAGTAACAGGGAACACAACTTTATTCCTTCACACGACTTTCTCGTCCAACAGCTCGATTCAGAATGTTTAAGCGACCCTATGTTTCGCCTCCCAGGTTTCAAATAATTTGCGCGGTAAAATTGGGTTCTGTGATTGGTTAACGCAGTGGTTCCCAACCTTTCTTAGGCCAGGGACTACTTTGGTATGTTCATTGTTAACAGGGACCATATGGTCCTAGATAAACATGCACACCGACAGGTTTATAACTAGAGGAGTGAATCTTTAACTCACACTATACAAAAATTGGACAAAAGCGATCGAATTGAGCTCGAAAAATTGAGCAATCATTTAGTAATTTTGCCTCTGATAGGTTCAATAAGGTTAGGTTGAGCTTTCTTTTTTTTATCTTCTGTGTTAAAAAGTACGAAATACATACAATCTTTCGCGGACCGTAGTCGAGGCTCCTGCGGACAGGGCACGCCACGATAGTGGCGGTAAGTCCCCTCTTTGAGGAGTGGCTGGAGAGGCGCCACGGCGTCCTCACCTTCCGCCTGACGCAGGTCCTCACCGGACACGGATGTTTCGGGAGGTACCTGCACCGAATCGGGCGGGAGGAATCGCCCGGGTGTCTCCACTGCGAGGATCGACCGGAGGACACGGTGGAGCACACGGTGGAAGTCTGCCCTGCGTGGGCGGAGCTCCGCCGTGTCCTCGTGGCGGCGATCGGCGGCGGCGACCTCTCGCGTCCGGCCCTGGTTCAATCCATGATCCGGAGCGAGACGGAATGGGAAGCCGTCGCCTCCTTCTGCGAAGCAGTGATGCTAGCGAAGGAGGTGGCGGAACGAGAGAGAGAGAGATCCTCTCTTCCCGGCCGCCGCGGGAGACGCAACGGGCGTCGGGGGCCACGTGGTGGCTACCGGCCACCGTAGATGCGGGCCTGTGGACGGCTGGCTATGGGCTAGCTAGCCGTCCGGCCGTCTAACGACGACGACAGGCCGTGTCGACGGCGCGTTCGTGTTCCACGCGCGCCTCAAAGAGTGTCAGCAAAAAGAGAGGGGCCCGCAAGGGCCGAAGCCTGCCGGGGTTGCGGGCCTGATCGAAAGAGATACCGCGGCCCCGGAACGTAAAAGGCGAGGAAGGAACATGGATGGTTTTTAGTCAGTAAGAGTCTGACACTCCCTCCCGCTCCGCCCAGAGTGGGGGGGGTCATTTGATGATTTCCCATCCTTAAAAAAAAAAAAAAAAAAAAAGGCTCCTGCGGACCACCAGTGGTCCGCGGACCACAGGTTGGGAACCAGTGGGTTAACGACTTAATGTCGTCAACCAATCACAGACGACAAAATGCTGGCCTCTGATTGGTTAGCCAATCAGAAGCATCCAACGACCAACTGACAAAATAAAGTGTTGCCAATAAGAAATATTCAAATCAAGTAGTTACTGGTCTGGAAACTAGTCTTTTTGCGCTTCGATTTAATTAAATAAAAATGTAAATTAGCGAACCCAAACAGGGTAAAGATAATTATATCATTCAGAGTGCCATTCTTTTCTTTAGTAGCGGTACTTTGTTACAAGCTTGACTGGCCCTTATAAACTTCTACTCCTCATGATGTTACGGTTTCTGAACAGTCTGCTAGCCTTTTGGGTTTGCCGTATTGTTGGCTTGGCACGCCACTGATCTGATCTACTATACAGGGTGAAATTTTTCAATGCCACCTGGAGGGAAAGTACTCGAAATACTGGAGATAGCTAATTGAGAGCCAATGTACTCATATTTGGTACAAAGAAAGAAAGAAAGAAAAAGTATTTATTAGCCCGACAGGATAAAACCCACAAAAAAAATGTTTGAATTATAATTATTATTTATATTATATAATATATGATTATAACTAATAATAAGTAAAATATTCGGAAAAGTTATAAAATCATTAAAAAAAATACAAACAAAATTTGTTCGTACGACACCAAAAGGCTCTATAGGCGAAAGGTATAAGGTACTAATATTACAAATGCGAAAGTGTATATGGATACATTTACTTAAGGGCCCGTATAACCCAAAATCGTGATTTTTGAACCCGTCTCGTGTAAATATAACTAAAGCATTCACCTTGGGATTAATATATGGCAAAGTTGAGGACTGCTTCTAAGGTTCATACGTTTCGGAAACACGATTCCATAAAATTTTCTCGATAGAAAACTACCTCAAAGTTACCTCTAAAATAAATTTCAAAACCAAGTATTCAATTAAAAACGTTAAATTAGGTCATTAAACTTTTCAGGATAGTCGAAAACTATATAACGCAGTGTTCATACGTTTTCTTTTTTTTTTTAACGCTTTATTTTCATCGTAATAGTCTCTTTTCTAAAATTTCAAGCTTTCTAACCAGTCACAGCTAGGACCGCCCTGCCCCCCGGCCCTCGCTAGGACCCCGATGCACAAATTGTCAGTGCGGCCTCGGCCTTCAGACGTGGGGGCTGTATTTCTTTGTTTTCGCGCAGAAAACCCGATGGACACCGATTTATGTTCTAAAGAAATTATTTATTTATGAAACATGAAACTTAGATTAAAAAATAAAGCACCCGTGTTTTTATTTTTCCAAAATATTGTAGTTTTCATTGATAAAATTATTTTTGAAATGGTTTGAAATCGAAATCTTATGTCAACGTCAAAAATTTCAGTAGGTAAACGTGCCTGTTATCGAGAGAGATATTTGTATCAACAAATTTATTTTTCGCAAGAAAAACATTTTACTAAAAATTATAATAAAGTAGCACGTGACTTAATCCGTTCAAAGGGATTTAAAGTAGCGGCTATGCACAAAACCATATATAAATCGATAGCTGTTATCAACACAAATAAGTTATGTACGAGACAAAAACTTCTAAAGCATCACGTTTCCGAGATTTAAGCTGTCAAAGTTGTGCTGGTAGCGATCACAATGCCATATATTTCGGAAACTTGACGTTTTAGAACATTTTGTCTCGACAAAACTTGTTTGTATTGAAGCCAGCTATCGATTTATACGTGTTTTATGCGTGCTTAATCAAACCAAAGTTGTGCTGAAGATTCCATCAGTGAATTGACTTTAACTCTGATAGCTCATATCTCGGAAACATAACACTTTAGGACATTCTGTCTCATGCAAAACTTGTTTGTACTCATGCAAAACTTGTTTGTATAGGTCGTATGTGTGCCCGCTACTTTGAAAAAAAAAACAAAATGGCGGAAAAATGTTCCAAGCCTTTTCGCACTTTTGCCTGAGAACTTAATCTTTTGAAAAAATTACCATTATGATATTTACCATTAAACCGAATTGTTTTAGCCAAGTTTATTAATCGAAGGAATTAAATTTTTCGTCCAAATTGTACTCACACTCACGCCCCTCCACCCCGCGTGGTGCACCACAGTCCTCACTTGGTGTAACTGAATTTAATATGAAGATGATAGATATGAAACTAAAATCCCAAACTGTATACACAGATTAATTTTGATTTTTTTGGCTGGATTTTTTAATAGTAGCAGCCACGCATAAGATTTTTATGAATCGATAGCTGGTATCAACACAAACATCTTTGTATTAGGGAAAATCTTCTAAAGTGTCACGTTTCCGAGATAATGAGCTATCAAAGTTTAAGTGCATTCATCGATGGAATCTTCAGCGTAACTTTAATTTGATCATACACGCGTAAAACGTCTATTAATCGACAGGTAGCATCAATGCAAACAAATTTTGCACAAATTAAAACGTTCTTAACTATCACATTTCCGAGATGAGAGCTATCGAAGTTAAAATACAATCACTGAAAACATCTTCTGATCAACTTTGATTTGATCAGAAACCCATGAACCATTTATCAATCGATAGTTGGCATCACAACAAACAAGTTTTTTCTGACATAAAATCTTCTACAGCATCACGTTTCCGTGATTTAAGCTATCAAAGTTCTGCTAGTATCGATCACAACGCCAAATAGTGCCTTCCGCCTGACGTAGGTCTTCAACGGACACGGTGGTTTTGGGAAGTTTCTGCACCGAACCGGGCGGGAGGAAACGCTCCGAAGCAGTCATGCTAGCGGAGGAGGTAGTGGAACGTGAGTGGGAGAGAATCTCACGTCTCAGCCGCCGCAAGAAACACACCGGCCGTTGTGGGCCACGTGGTGGCCCCCGGCCACCGTAGGCGCGGGCCTGTGGACGGTGAGCTATGGGCTAGCTTACCGTCCGTCTGTCATATGGCAACATGAGGTGTCGCGCGTTCAGATGTCAGCATAAGGAAAGGGTCCGCAAGGGCCAATTTCTGCCGGGGCCGTGGGACTGTTCGAAAGAGATAACATGGCCCTGGAACACAAAGGGCTGAGAAAGGAAAAGAAGGAACATGGATGGGTTTTAGTCAAAGTCTGGGACTCCTTTCCGCTCTGCGCAGAGCAGGAGGAGTCATTTGATAATTTTCCACCCGAAAAAAAGGGCGTATGATTGGAACTAACGCAACGGTGTTGTTAGAATTTCAATTAATAAAACACAAAATGGTGGAAGAAAATCTGGCTAAAAAATTCAAAATTCATTCGAGTGTCGCATAATTATGTTTTTATGTTAAACAAAAACAAAATCTTGCCGTTGAAAAATTGTCGATAGAAATCTCTTTTTGGGCTAGTATCAAGAAATGTAGAGTGAAAAACGCTTCGCATGTTAATTCACCGTACACCACGCTTTTCTATATTAGTTTAAAGTGCTCGGAATCGCAAAGGAGTGGTGTCGTTTTTATAAAGTTACCAAAATATTAGTTTCCTCGTGTTGATTTGTCAGTTATATTGCAGTACGTCTGTCTAAATGTTTAAAAACCGAATTGAATTTAGGTTTCATTATGATTAAGCGAGGGGAGGTTAGGAGCTTTTGGCTAAATAATAACAGCGGCTTGGGTCAATCTTAAGGTTAAGCCGTGCTTGCCTAGGTTTGTCCTTAAGTGGGTGACCACCTATTACATACCGAGTTTCCTACGTGCCTCGGAAATCTGCTGTCTGTCATATGTAGATCTTTGACAGTCGTTACAGGTAGTCAGTGGCTCGAAAGTCTGTCAGCCAGTCTTTTTAAGAGGCATCGTATTACCCAGTATTAACTGGATTGTGGAGGGCAGATTAGCAATTGCTCCATACAAAAATCCGACTTAAAAAAAAACAAAAAAGTGAAAAATAACTTTAGCTTCTGAAGTCGGTGACCTTTGTTTGATTGCTTTAGTTATTTTGTCACCGACTTCAGAAGACAGAACACTTTTTTTTGAAGTCGGTTTTATTTTTTGCAAAAAAGTTTTTATTTTTCACTTTTTAGTGGTTCATATGTGCTTGATACATGGAAAGTGCATACCGTTACAATTACAACAAGCCCAAACACGACTATGGTACATTGTCTCATTATGGAGTTCCGTGACTCTTGGCTTCATCATCAGATCTGATGGTAGAATGGTTTTTATCAAACGCAAATGCTTCACTTGTTGTAGAAAATACCAAAATCGCAACACGTTTTCAGATAAAATTTGAAGAGTTTCCTCGATTTCGCCAAGATTCCATCATCAGATCACAACTTGGTGGCTAGGGACCATTTGGAAAAAATACCTTTTCCAACAAAAAAATAATTTTCCAAATCGGTTGCCAAGCGACGGAGTTATGCCCGAACAAACATAAAAAAAAAAAAAAAATAGAAACATCCGAATTGAGAACCTCCTCCTTTTTTAGAAGTCGGTTAAAAATACTTTTATTCTGTTGCCTCCTATTTGGAAAAGGCCAGGCAGGTGATGAATATTTGCCATCGTTCCATCAATAGTGTAGTTCACCCTAAAAAAAATCTGCTTGATAGTGTGAGCGAGATAGAACTATCTAGCCTGGGGAAGCGGGGGCAAAATTTGAATTTTAGCTGTCATTCTGTGCGCCCTTAATCACGGATCTGGATGAAAGGCACAGAGATACTTAGATCATTCATCTTTTTTTTTCTCACTTGTAGCATTCCACGCGAAAGAAGTCGTAGACAGCAGCTAGTAAGTAATGTCCTCATGTAGTTCGACGACTGTACTCCCAATCTTCCCATTTTGTAAATATGCAGCATATTGCTAGAATATGGCTCCAACAGAGTACGGTGCCCGCGATGCTGAGCCAGTAGTTTTAAATCAGCCCCTAAATAATCTCACTTGATGGTTCCAACCTGTGGGTGGTGGGTGTGCCCTTAGCGCGCTGTTGTCTGTTGCTTAATTTATAAGTTTTATGCCCTTGGCTGGAGGACTTAAGGTTGTAGCCCACATAAACGACTCCGCTCCCATTCAACAAACATAATATAATTCAAATATGAGCTTTATGTATTGCTTTTTAGATACACTTTACATTGGATACATAAATTAGCAGACAGCTCGATGTCAGTGGGCTTACAGCTATCAATGCTAATGTAAAGTATATTTAAAGAGAAATATTAAAAGCCCATATTTGAATTCAGGTATTTTTGCCGGGTAGGAGCGGAGTTCTGTAACTGAGCTAAGACCTTTACACTCACAGGATAGTCTGGTTAAGCAAAAGCCAGCCTCATTGATAGGTTGACCTGCAAGATGCCTTATATAATGCTAATGTGAAAATCCTGATGGAAAAAACTAGTAACATGTTCATAGAATGGATTCTAGGAGCAGCTCAGCATATCGCTTACGACCACAACAAGCTCTCCAAAAGTCAACGTGATATACCTGCTTTAAATTGACACTCACTTGACAACAATACCTACCTATTAACACTATACAAATACAGTGACATCACGTCCGATCGCGCCTACCAACCAACACATCGTAGTGGATTGGTTACAAAATATTTAATTTACGGCTCCCGGGCGTGGGACCTGCGCACGCGCTCATGAGAACGGACCAACCGTGAACTTACGCAAGATTCGTATACGTTTCCACTGTGACTGTCATTTGTTTGCGATTTTATTTGAAAGTGTAAGGTAAATTGTGATTTGGGATGTCGTTCGAAATATGAAAAAAAATACTTATTCGGAATACAAAATATTTTGAACTTGTTTCTTCAAATGAAAACTTCTTTAGGCGCGTTGCACTGTTTGAGTGAACAAAAAAACCGGCCAAGAGCGTGTGTAGGGTTCCGTAGTTTCCTGTCCGTCTTTTTTGTACAAAAACTATTGTTTCCATCCAAGTTCAAAATGATTTTCCTAAAAAGTCCTTATAAAATTCTACTTTTCAGATTTTTTTCATATTTTCTATACTTGTGGTTCAAAAGTTAAAGGGGAGGGAAAATGTTAATTAACATTTTTACTAAAAATTATAGAATACGAAAAAAAAGACGGAATCGAAATCATATTTTCGGTAAAAAATTGTGTATTTATTTAAGAAAACCTAGTCTTCCTATGGTGATAATTTATGAATTTACATTAGTTTTTTTTAAATAAATACACAATTTTTTACCGAAAAAATTACTTTGATTCCGTCTTTTTTTTTGTAGTCGATAATTTTTTAGTAAAAATGTTAATTAACCTGTTAAAATAACTCATAATCTTTTGGAAATAATAAACAGAATCCAAATCGACCCATAAACTTCGGAGATATGTCAAAAAATAGAAAGCAAATCTACAAACTCTACTTAAAAAATTCAAAATGGAAATGAAAAATGTTATAAATAGACCCCCCCTTTTGAAGTTTATTTTTGACATTTTTTCATGAATATTCAGAATATTACGGGCGGTCACATGCGCATGGGCGACATTGTATATCACACGTTACGGTTGAAATAAAAAAAAAACACTTCCTACTTTACACATAGGGGGGCTACCCTAATAAAACATTTTTTTCCTATTTTTATTTTACCATTTTGTCGGCGTGATTGATACACATATTGGTACCAAATTTCAGCTTAGTGCTAACGGTCACAGAGATTAAGCGAAGACGGACAGACGGATATGGCGAAACTATAAGGGTTCCTAGATGACTACGGAACCCTAAAAATCATGGAACTTGTGTGACCGTTACTTCACGTTTCTTTTCAATTTTCAATTTTCGGCAGTCCCCGAAGCTTTTTTTTATGCCAGTATTGAATAAATTTTATGTCACTCGTCATTTCAGTTGATTTGTTGAGCTGGGATTTTTATCAAAGATATTTTTTTTTACCTTTAGAAATAAAAAAGAAAAAAGAAATGCGTCGATTAGCAGAAAATATTATGTGTATCAAACGATTGTGAAAAAAGCCAATAACGAATAGTGACAGGTCACGATCACGACTCGATGAATATAGTCTTACTCAAAAAAACACAAAAAAGTAAAAAAGAAATTTAGTTTCAGAAGTTGGTGACCTTTGTTTGATTGATTTACTTAGATTTTTGTCACTGACTTCTGAAGCTAAAGTTATTTTTCACTTTTTTTGTGTTTTATGGAGTCGTTTTTATTTTTTGCAAAAAAGTTTTTATTTTTCTCTTTTTAGTGGTTCACTTGTGCCTACCCCTTCACAGCGTAGTGGCGTGATGTTATGTTATGTATTGGTGTAAACAATAGATAAACATAAGATTTCAGCAATCCAAGTCCATTTGCTATCATTTATTGAGGAGTTCCGTTGCCTATCTCCGAAGCTCTTCATCGTATCTTCACCAAATTGAAATGGGACCACTTTAAGAAAGTACTCTTCCAAAAACTACCCAAATCACATCAAGCGTGCCTATAAAATTTGAAGAGTTCTCTCAAATTCTCCAGGATCCCATCATTAGATCCCAACTTGATGATTATGGGAATGGGACCACTTGGGAAGTATATATACCCTTTCAAACAAAAAAAGAATAATTCAGATCGCTCCAGCCATCTTCGAGTAATAAGGAAACATATATATAAAAAAATGGTTCCGACGAATGGAGAACCTCCTCCTTTTTGAAGTCGGTTAAAAATAAAGTCATCATTGGCCAAGCCTTGTCAAAACTATGTTACCCCAACATAGTCCATTTGCTATCATTTATTGAGGAGTTCCGTTGCCTATCTCCGAAGCTCTTCATCGTATCTTCACCAAATTGAAATGGGACCACTTTGAGAAAATACTCTTCCAAATACCAAATCACATCAAGTGTGCCTATAAAATTTGAAGAGTTCTCTCAATTTCTCCAGGATCCCATCATCAGAACCTAACTTGATGATTAAGGGAATGGGACCACTTGGGAAGTATAACCTTTCAAACAAAAAAAGAATAATTCAAATCGCTCCAGCCATCTTCGAGTAATCGGGAAAACATACATATAAAAAATGGTTCCGACGAATTGAGAACCTCCTCCTTTTTGAAGTCGGTTAAAAATAAAGTCATCATTGGCCAAGCCTTGTCAAAACTATGTTGGGGTAGGCTTCTATTGCAGCTTGAATACCGTATTTTACATGAAGCGATTAACTCCACAACCCAGTAACAAAGAAAAACGATACCCTTTGGTAAGACTGGTGGATCGGGCTTTTGACTGCACGTAATCGACGACTTGAATGGCGTAGTGGTAGTGAAGCTGCCTTGCGTTCATAGGGGGCGGGGTTCGAATCCCGGTAGGAGCAAATGTTTGTGTGATGAGCATGAACATCTGTTTCCGAGTCATGGATGTTTGTATGTATAATAAGTATGTATTTACAAACAAAAAAGTATATATTATGTAGTATATCAACTATCTGGTGTCCACGACACAAGCCTTGCTTAGTGTGGCTCTAGATGGCGCTGGGTGTAAATGTCCAGCGATATTTATTTATATTTATTATTATTTATTTATTAATCGTAACGGCCCTTTATTCCCATGTGCCACCACCGGTCTACCACCACTGGTGGTAGTTGCAACTATTTGTCGCGTCTACCACTGCTGGTGGTGGTTGCGATAACTAATAACCCGGATAAACGGCTTATCGTGCTTTCCAAGGCAGGAAGCGAACCAGTGGCGTGACTAAAGGGTGGCAGGACTGTTAAAATGCCACGGGCCCGCGGCCTGACGGGGTCCCGGGTCCGACAGGCTGCGAGCTCAAAAGTGACCTAACATTAAAAAAAAAAAAAAATTAGTACCTAAAATCAATTACCTACTAACCTTTTACCTACTTAAAATACCTATCAATAACCCTACTAGATGAGAGGACGTTGTTATAAAAGTACCTAACTATAACCTATGCTTTTGAAAATTAGATATTTAACTAAAATGGACACAATGTTACCATTGGGTTTACTATCTTAGTGATTTATTAAAACTAAATTAAAATGTGACGAGTTTTTTTGGGGCCCCATACAATTTGCCAAGGGCTTCAGATGGTATAGATACGCCACTGAAGCGAACTAGGTTTGTAATAAAAAGTGATGGGCACCCATCCACAGTCTAACCTCGTCAATAACACAAATGCGGCTGTTATTTAAAACTTTAAAAATTAAATAACGATATGAATGCACGATAAACTACACATCAAAAGTAAATGAATGACAGTATAATTACAATTTAAACTCAAAGAAATTTATAGCCTCGGAAACTGCGAACAATGAATAACACAATACGATAAAAAATCTAGATAAGCATGACAAATGTTAGGAGAAGCAAAACATTCAGCTTTCTATTGAGTTTAAAAGTGTTAGATAATATTTGTGCTGTTATTGAGATTTCTTCAAATCGTGATATAAATATTACGCACAGCGAAATGTGCGTAGCGTAATGATTTATACATATAAAGCTCCCTACAAACATATTGACTTTGACCAACGATCGGTCACCACTACACTGACCAGAGTTTCTGACAAACTGGTATAGAGGAAGATAGATCGAAAACCACCAGAACACTGGACACTGACCGATCCCAGGTTAGAGAGAGAGTTAAGTTTGGAATATTGTCAGTATTGGAAAATAATGGAAACGTATTTTTTGTTTTTGTAAATCAATGAATATTCAAACTCAAACTCAAACTCAAATCATTTATTTCAATTGAACCATTACGGCACTTTTGAATGTCAAAAATACAAAACTAAATCAAAGCTACAGTCACAGTCACAAAGCATAATTACTTGAGAAAGTACTGTAGTTGCCCATTCCCTAGCGTAGATCTCTATGGAGAAGAACGGGCAAGAAATATTGAATCTAAACTCGAGAGTGGGGGCTCGTGACGTCAGAACTAGTTAAAAATGATACCTAGGCGTGACGTATTGAGAATTTTAAAAGTGTCGCATCGTCAATTTTAATTTAAATAAGAAAAGAAAAAATACGGGTCAAATATTTTTTTAATAATCTACCTGACGGACTGGTTAGATTTTTTTTGTCGTCCCTATTGCGACAACTGTGGCAGTCTAAAGAAAAGGCACTACAGACTTTCGACCGGCATATCTGCCGCCAGCCTAAAGGTCATTCAGACACTCGAGTCGGTACGCTAATTGGCTACCGTTGACACGGCGAATACACTTGAAATAAAAATTTCACATACCAAAGAAAGTTGTCAAATTTAATTATTTTCCATTGACCGTACTGAGTTGTCAGTTTATACCCACTTTCTTCGATATTATTATGTATGTATACGAAATTCGTTTGATGTAGGTAGATAAATACCTTCATATTCTTTTGGTAATTTACTCATGTTATAAGGAAAATTTTATTTCTTTCTGACATGAGTGATTGACAGTCAATATCCACATTTGGCGGGAGCCTTGTTAAATAATACGTAAAAAGAAGAAAACATATTTTATTTGTCACACTGACATGACGGGGATAATCCTACTAATATTATAAATGCGAAAGTTTGTTTGTATGGATGTATGGATGTTTGTTACTCTTTCACGCAAAAACTACTGAACGGATTTGGATGAAATTTTGCACACAGATGGTTTATAACCTGGATTAACACATAGGATACTTTTTATCCCGGTAGTAAGATCCCGTGGGACAATTTCAAACATCACGCGGGCGAAGCCGCTGGCAGAAGCTAGTAAATAATAAAATATTAAGTATGCAAAGACTAAAAATCCTCACAGAATTATTAATCCTTATTGGGTTAAATAGAAACATTACTTATATCTCTACCTGATGAAATATCAGGAGTCTACCTCTGTTTTACCATTGAGAAATACATTTAATCAGTAGAAGTAAACCCACTGAGAAAAATTAGACATTAATCTGAAATTGCCATAACACAATGAACAGTGCAGTGCAGTGCAAGGCGCACATGGGTTTATTATACCAGCAGTCAAATAAAACATCAGCAACAAAACTCAAGAAAAGTGGTGTAAAAAAAGAATATCAACGTGCGGCTCCGTCGACTACGCTTTTTATGCGAAGATAAAGTGTTTTGAGGTTAGGTTACATTAAACGGTTTTTCTCAGGAATGGTGCATTATCTTTTCATGGGGCAAGAGGGAACCCTCCTTCCCTCACGCCCTCCACACCGTGAAAGAAAGAAAGAAAGAAAAAGCATTTATTAGCCCGACAGGACAACACATAAAAAAAAATGGTAAAATTGTGATTATAACACTAGTTTAAAGTAAACATAATGAGAGAATAAAAAAAAATAACGAAATCATAAGAAAAAACAAACAAAATACAAAACAGTTTTTTTCCTGTACAAGACCAAAAGGCTCATATCTCAGCATGGTGCTGTAACATTTAAAAGAAAAACGTCACAGCGCTGATATTCTGATAGGGCCAAAATAAAATGACTTCCAAAGACCTCTTGGGTCAATCCCAAGAGGTTGTTATTATTAATCCACAAAATGTGCAATGGAAACCCACATTTCTCTAGTCCTAAGTCCAGTAATACCTTCTAAGTTCGCATCTCACTAAGTTACCGTATTCATTACATATCATTCGCTGGAAACTTAATATATTGCGTCATAACCTTATTACATAGGCGTCTGTATACATTACATTATGTGCATTACATTTGTGTTGAAAACTTAAAGCTGTCCATCCACCGGTACGTAGGATGAATATGGATAGGTTAGCCTTAGGGCGCTTAGACGAGCTACATTAGCAACTGTATTTGTGGTGGTTCAAACTTCGTTTGAAATGCTGTTGGAACAAAGTTCTAATCAGATTGCACTACAAAGTGGTTGTTACGTTAGCCACTGCGGGCCGAATAGCGCGAAATGAGTGGTTTCGATCGATTTACAAAAAAACTATTGATTGGATCAAAAAACTGAAACAGTATCATGCTAATATATTGCTTGTAGAATGATTTGCCAAAAAATCAGAATGATCGCTGCTTTTTATTGTTTGAAATATATTTTTAGAGATAAGTTCGTGTTTTCTTTTTATGGAGCCAAATTAATTGTATTATGTTTTCAAAACAGTATCATGCTAGCATATATCCTGAAGAATATCATATATTTTTCTGGTCTTGTTTATAACAGTGAATCATATACTTTTAGTAATTATAAAACTCGCGTTTCTCATGCTCATGGAATAGCCTTAATGCGCCTTAAAGCGATTCCTTTGTTTGCCAGGCGCATCCGAAGATAAGTCGTGATTTGCAGGCATAGTTTAGCTGTAGGATGCTGTGGAAGAGTGCCTTAAAGAGGAAAAGCGCCGAAGTAGCCCACGATTCTAATTTTCTTTGTTTTTTTTGCTATGCAGATCATTGTCAGTATAATATACGTCACCGTTAAATTGTCAAATACGTTATAATATTGTATTATCTCTAGCGATATTGTAAAGTCTCGAATTATTGTCAAATGAACGTACTGCTTACAACAAAACGCATTATTTTTTGTGAAATGCATGCGATGGTAGTCAATTTATGCGGTGTGGAGGGAAGGAGGGGTCCCCCTTGCCCAGTGGCACAACTCTCATGAAAAAATAATGCACCATTCCTGAGAAATACCGATAAATATAACATAATCTTAAAACACTTTATATTCCACCTAAAAAGCGTAGTCGACGGAGCCCCGCTTCGCGGGGCCCCTATTTCCGAGTGCAGGGTTTAAAGGAACCTAACTAACCTAACGGGGGGGTGCCCCAAGTCCCGATTATGGGGACAGAGATACTTCCGTATGTTCAGTTGACAATAATTCGAGACATTACAATATCGCGAGAAAAAACACGTTATATTGTAATATAACGTTTTTGACAATTTTACTGTGACATATATATACATTGATTCAAACTTGATATGGCGACCGTAACGCTTTGTATTTACGGAATTATAATAATTAAAATCATCAATACAACCCTCTAAGTTTTTTTAACCACATTGAATAACTATTTCATGAAAAAAGCCCGGCTTCCACCAAAGCAGACAAGAGCGAAGCGGAAAGGCAATGTACGGGATTCAACTCATCATCATCATTATATCAGCCGAAAGACGTCCACTGCTGGACATAGGCGACCCCCAAGTGTCGCCACATTGACCGGTCTCGTGCGACTCGCATCCAACGGATCCCCGCGACCTACACCAGGTCATCGATCCACTTAGGTCTTTCAACGCATTGTTTTTCGGTTCGTAGTTGTTACTCCAGAACTTTTCGGCCCCATCGGTCATCCGTTCTGCGAGAGATGAGCAATCGACTTTTCACATTGGTTCAAATAAATAAATAAATATCGCTGGACATTACACACAGCGCCGTCTAGTGCTTGAAGGCTTGTGTCGTGGACACCAGATTGTTGAAATACTACTTAAATATACGTTTTGTTTGTAAATACATACTTATTATACATATAAACATCAATGACTTGGAAACAAATGTCCATGCTCATCACAAAACATTTGCTACTTTTTTACATATTTTAAATTTTTCTTAGGGTCCTCCTTAAGAATGTAAGGCAGCCTCACTACCACACCTCACTCTATAACGTGTTCCTCGCCTCGTCAAATCTTGTACGTTTCTGCACCGCTCCGCTCGTTTCGCTTTGGTGAAACCAGGCCTTAAGCTGTAATGACGTATGTAGTCTGACCCATCGGGGCAAGTTGCATGCCTATCGATTTATGCGTTCATCAATCTTCATAAGTTCTAAGGTGATTTGCTTTCTTGGGAATCGATTTTCACGATAATATTGGGTACTTAGGTTTTGTTAGCACATGGAGATATTATTCTCAATTACTTATCTAAACATAGTGTACTGCAAGATATAAAGGTTTGATTGTGTGAATCTCGCTTTTACTGATTCTACGACAACTGATGCTAGTTTAAATGCAAAGCGCATCGCTTCTGTTATGTTTGGCGTCATTTTATCTGAACTTCCACTTCAGGTATTTCTTAGTTATGCCCATGAAAATATCTCATACATCTCTATATTAACTGGTGACTCAACTTAAATAGGTGAAAGCCAGTCTGAAATTATTTTTAGACTTCCTTTAATTACCCCCAAAAGTCATCATTAACTGTTGAGCCGCTTCCCTGCTATATTGGGGTCGGCTTCCAGTGTAACCGGATGCAGTTGAATACCAGTATTTTACATAGAGCGACTGCCTATCTGACCCCCACAACACAGTTAGTACTGAGTAATAAGAATCACTTAGGTAAGACTGGTTGTCAGAGTTTTTGGGCCACTGACTAGCTGTAACGACTGTCAAAGATCTACAAATAACAGCCGGGGCCCGTCTGTTCCGCCCCGAGCGGGAGGAGTTATTTGATGATTTCCCATCAGTAAAGAAAAAAAAAGGGCTAACTGCCTGGAGGAAACTGGGAAGTAATTGGTGGTCACCAATCCACAGACCAACCTAGGTAAGCACGGCTTAGCCTAAAGAACGAACCAAGCGGCTGTTATTATTATGCCACGAGTTCCTTCAGACTTAGGTACTTGGCAAAAAACGCAGCGTGAACGCATATTAACCCAGTGACGCCTGCGCAACGTCGTGATAGGATTTTAAATCGCCTGTGGTATTCATATCCTTTCATCAACTAGAAAAGAGGTAACTGCTAAGCAGATATTATTGAAACAGGTAAGAACATTCTCGATTAGGACACCGTTCAAACGACAAAAACCAAATCAAAATCGGTTCATCTGTTCAGGAGTTATGACTAGACAGACAGACAAAGACACACAATTCAACTAAACACCCTCTTTTGGACGGGGGTCAAAATAAGCAAGTCCGAGACCCTCTTCACACTAGGTACATTTAGTTACCACCGCATACGTCCATTTAATTAGCGTAGGTTTGTACCTATGCTAATTAAATGGTCGTATAGAAAAAAATGTTGTCATTTTTTTCTTTCAAAACCTCAAGGAAAACCGCAATTCAAATCACACAAAAAGAGAAGTATTTGCTTCAATTACATAACTTCACGCCTCTCTCTTAACGTGGTGAGCAGATATCGTAAGAAAATTAAGCGCGTGTAATCATTATGACATGTCTTGCATTAGTATGCTGGGTTCGAAGCGAATATAATCGAATGTTTGTTTTGATGGTAAGATGTTGCGAATTAATCGATGCGTCTTTTGTTTTAAGATGATTCTGGAAAAGGAAAGACATTGACTGCGTCGTTAATCATCAACATGATGTCTTTTCTTTCCTCCCACTCTGGGTGGAGCGGGAGGGAGTGTCAGACTTTTACTGACTAAAACCCATCCATGTTCCTTCCTCGCCCTTTATGTTCCGGGGCCACGGTATCTCTTTCGAACAGTCCCGCAGCCCCGGCAGGCACGTGATGTCCTGGGTACGATTCCCTGGTCGGCTAAAGTGTTATTGGGTTTCTCCATCAGATTTTTTTGATTAGAGATCACGTCGAATTGTGCCCGGTTGATGGCAATAGGTTTACCCCCTATTACATGGAACTTAAACTATAGCTGGTAAAAATTGGGTGTAACTGTACAATTAGGTATACTTCTGTCTAACCCCTAAGGGATTACAAGCGTGTCAGTTAAAAAACGTATACCTATAGCACATGAGTCAATATATTTGAAAGTCGGTATAAAAATACAAACGCTTTAGAAGGGGATCCTCTAGAGTGCCATTGAAACGAAGATTACCATTTTTAAAGAGTACTTCAACTGCTATCTCTTTCACTTCTGCGATGTCAATTGTATCATGTCAAAAAGGTTTGGAAGTGAAAAATTCTTTAGGCGCGTTGAATACTTTTTAGGTGAGCAAAAATCATGAAAAAACCGTAACCGTCACGTACGCTTAGTAGCACTCGTAGCTGATCCGCTACGGCGTAGCAACTACACGGGGCACGACCCGTAGCAGTGCTACGACAAGGGCGGAGCCTGTGTACTTTTTTTTTCACTTCCATCGGCCCCCGACAAAGACTGCCCCGATTGTTTTTTTTTTTTACCCAGGTGGCTTGCATTTGGGTTTAGCCGCATCTCGCTGATGTGAAGCGGTGATGCGGCCTAGGTCAGAGATCGCTTGCCTAGAAGAAACCGATTCAGTCGGACTTTGGATAGATCGAGATTATAATGATCTGGGCACAGTGATGACACCATTTTGACACAATATAGTATTAGAATAGGTATGACGACAGTATCAAAAAAAGGCAAGGCTATTGAGTCCGTCAGTTAGAGTATTGGAAAATTGAAGATACGTATTTTTGTCTTTTTGTAAATCAATAAATATTGATAAAGATAAAACGCATCAAAACTCGGAAGTGGGGGCTTATGACGTCAGAACACATAAAAAAATTACTTAGGCGTAATGTACTGAGAATTTTAAAAGCGCTGTATCTTCATCAATTTTGGTTTACGTAACAAAATAAAAAATACGTGTCAAATATTTTTTGATAACATAACTGACGGACTAACTAGATGGTTTTGTCGTCTATAGTATTGATACTAAAACATATGAAAATTAATAGAACCATCACCATATCGACAAATTAATTCCGCTTATACAGAAGCTACTACAGGCTTACTAATCATTATAGCTACACGCACTATCACTTCCTCGCTATCAATTACCTACGAACCGGTTTCAATTTGTGCACAACCGATTTACTGCCCACACGCATGACCTTTTATACATTAGGGACCCTAGCTTAGCTTGTGACCTGAACTTTAAACAAGAGGTCTATTCTTAGATCACTTTGTTTAGTTCCGCAGAAAGTGAGAGGCCGAAAAAGTTTCTTCGTGGACTTTAGCAGTTTTTAAGAAACCTTTAACGGAGTTAGGAGGTATCTTATGACTTTCAGAGCGAAAGTTGAAACAGGATTACAGCTTCAGTGGTTTAATGCCTCGATGGTCTTGTGGTCGTAAGTGCGTCTGTTGAACATGAGATACAGGGCTTGATTCTCGGGTCGAGCAAAATGTTGTTGGGTCTTCTTCATTAGGAATTTCTTTTTGCCTCGGCGAAAAGCTCGCTTCCTACTACATGAGACTAAAACATACCGTACGTAGCTTGTTAGGTACACATCTTTCTAACTTTTCAGTTATTATGAGGCGCGATGTTATGTTGTTCAAAAATGTACGTTCGATCAAGCTATTTGCTATACATTTTACAATGTAGTTTGTGGGTTAAACTCTAAACCAAATAGTTTGTTCGACCGTTCGTTCTCTTCAGCTGTTCTCTTTCATTGTGAGATCAAAGACAGTTGAATCGTTCCTGCGAGACTTGTCGAGATTCATTGTCTTCAACGCTTTGCTGTTTATTCGCCATTGTTGATTCCGGTTGCAGTGGCGAGGATTTCGTACAACTCGAAACCTCCCGGCTTCCCTTGGAAACAACCACTGTACACTACTATTACGAAAAGTAAAACATTGGTGTCGATTCTGTTGTGCACAAACTAAACTTAATTTAGGCTATTGCTATCTTTTACTAAAAGGCCGTGCGAGAAAAGGACGGCTATAGCTATGAACTAAGTTAGAGATGTCAAACTAGTTTATGCCTTGCGCTTCACCGTGTTTTAGTCGACATGTTTTTACGTGCACCCTTCATTTGTATGGAAATATTAGTTACAATTAAATTTGACAGCTCTAAATTACGTCCGTCTCTGTCTCGTTTTATTAGAGAGAAAAAGATAGCAGTAGCCTAAATTTAGTTTAGTTTGTGCACAACAGAATCGGCACCAATGTGGGTAATTCAGTTAGGACGTGATTGCCCAAACATGACTAAAAGTACAAATGATTCGATCAAACATTATTAAAAAGCAATAAACTTTTTATATTTTTTTAATATGCACCGGACCAGCTTACCAGTTACGAATATGTACCCTTCGCTACTGTCCGGTTGTCAGGGTTTTGGTGATTAAGAATAGTTTAGCAGGTTTTTCCTGGAGTTTAATTGTACAGAGTAACCTAATTTCACCTAAATCATATAATTCTTCTATGCGCACGATCATCACAGTAAACCACAGATACAAAATTGAACATAATGATGAATGGAACTCCTTTCTTTTTGGCCTTTCGCAAACCATGACACCGCAATTTGAATACGAAACTTTTTTGATTCATTACGCGATGAAACGTCAAAACTTAGGTGCTAACTAGGTACAGAAAACTAAAATCATTAACACGCTTTTTTTCATATTTGCAATTTGTTTTTTTTTTACTAATGAGATAAGTGAGTTATTAGACTTGATGGCCAGCTAGTGAAAACGACCGTGATACTAGTATAGATACTAGGTGGACTCACAAATAATAGTCATGACGACAGTTTCAAAAAATTACAAATCTATTTAGTCCGTCAGTTAGATTATTGAAAAATAATAGACACGTATTTTTTGTTTTTGTAAATCAATGAATATTGGCAAAGATAAAACGCATCAAAACTCAGGAGTGGGGGCTCGTGACGTCAGAACTAGCTAAAAATAATACGTTTGCGTGACGAATTGGGATTCCTAAAAGCGTCGTATATTCGTCAATTTTGATTTTCGTAACAAAAGAAAAAATACGAGTCAAATATTTTTTAATAATCTACCTGGTGGTGTTTTTTTTTTGTCGTCTACCCTTTTAAGGAGGTTGTAATTTCGAACCCAGATATAACACAAATGTAGTTTATTGCATGCCCGTGGCTAAATAATAACTGCAGGTCAAGTCGATGTTCAGGTTAAGCCAAGCTTGCTATCGTTGGCCCGTGGATGGGTGACCACCCATACATACCGAGTTTCCTCCGTGCTTCGGAAAGCACGTTAAGCTGTTGATCCTGGCTTTCAATTGTAAATCATTGACAGTCGATAAGGAGACAGTTTGACAACCAGTCTTATCAAGGGGTTTCGTATTCCCCAGTACTGGATTGTAGAGGTTAGAAAGGCAGTCGTACCATGTAATACAGGGTGTAAACCACCTCATCACGAAGCCGTCAACCAAGCAAACAGCGTCTTACATCAAACTAAGTAACTTTACGTAAAAATATTGTCGGGAAACGACTTTTTTTTTGGGTTGTAAAATCATGTTTGGTGGTATAACTCAATGTTAAGCACTCAAAACATTGTGCTGATGGATGGATTGGATAGTACGGGGTTCGTGGAGGTTTTACAGTAAAACTTGTATATAAAAAAACTTGTCAACATGTTGTAACTATGACCCCAACATCTCCGTAACTAGAAGGTTCCCAGGTATGGTGAAGAACAAAAAAAATATGGAATCGGAATGACGGGGAAATTATTTGCGTTTAGGCTTCTTTAAGAGGCTTTTTCCACCCTTTATACTGATAAATTAGCTGTATCCGGTTAGACTGGAAGCCGAAAATCTGGTATGCTTTTTCTTTTAAGACTCTTAATTGGTACTGGACGGAAATCTAAGGGTGGGTTATAAAGCTGAGGTTGCGGGCCTATTCGAAAGAGATACCGCGGCCCCGGAACATAAAGGGCGAGGAAGGAACATGGATGGGTTTTAGTCAGTAAAAGTCTGACACTGCCTCCCGCTCCGCCCGGAGTGGGAGAAGTTATTTGATTATTTTCCATACTAAAAAAAAAAGGGTGGGTTATAAAGGCCATTGAACAAAATGTATAGAGAGTCGGGCCCAAGAAATGCCAAGCTGTAACTGAATAAAATCTTGATCAATTTCAACTACAGCTTTAAATAAACCGTTGTGTTGACCTACCACAATAGTACATAGCCGCATCAGCTAGCTATGCGTATGTAATCACTTTTAAAAAGCACGCAACGTTTTGTCCAACATATATGGGTTACCATTGTCTTGATGTGAGGTTACTGATTCTCACGGAGATAAATCTATGCAGGTCAGTAAGGCGACTGTTGTCAACCGTTTAAGGATTTAATTTTCATGTATGTAACTTACATTTTATATGTGCAAAGAGATAATAAAATGCAGATACGGATACTCTTCTATGTTATTTTTGTTACATCTAGTCTATAAAAAGTTTTAATTAACTGACTTGCAACTCCCTGCTTCTGTTGGGTAACGAGAAGCATATTTTGACCAAGTTTATGTTATAAGATTCTTTATTTGCTTGAAATATAATAATAAATAATAATAATAAAAACGTTTATTCATCTCCACAAGTTACATTGTTATACATATGTAGGTTGACAAGTAATTTGGCAGAAAGTTGTAATTTGTGGAAGATCTGGAGTCTAAACTAAGCCTAGGCCTGTATTTCAGAACTCCAGGCCCCCCATCACATCATAAAATAGTTTTGTCAACATATGTGCACGTATGTGTGTGTTATGTGTGTGTATAAAATATATGAGTATGTATAGATTTACTGTTAAATTAAAATTTTATAAATATATATATTTAAATGTATTTATAAATAGGGGATATATACAATCTATGACTATAATCTTACCTACAAGTACGAGTATATGTACGCAAGTACCTGACTACCAAGCCTGCCTACTTGGCAACCTCGAGTAATTTCTCTGTTTCCGTATAGTTCAAATTTAACAACCATTTGATAATTTTCGATTTACACTCAACTTTACTACAATTTGCTATATTTATTATTTTATTAATTTTGTTATACAACTCACCTCCACGGAAAGAGAAGAATCTTTGCGCGAAAGAAGTACCAACAGCAGTCGTCCCACATACTGCGAATTTTCTCCTAGAGAGATTTATGCGTTTTCTCCTTTCTTCGGGTAGGTTTGAGTGCTGGAGAAGTGCAGTAAGCAATATGTACAGCTGGCGTACAGTTAGCACCTGTGCTTCCTCATAAAGAGTTGTGGTGTTGAAAAGACGTGGTTTGGATAAACTAACTTTTAGTATCATCCTTTGGGCTCTTTCGACTGTAATTAGTTTTGTTTTACATGCCCCTCCCCACGTGGTAATGCAATATCCAATGATTGATTGCACTAGAGCCTCATATACCATCCTCATCGTTTGTTTATCTGCTACGTCACGGAGTCCTTTAAAAATGTAGGTAAGCTTCCGTATTCTTTTTGATAGAAAGCCAATGTGGCTTTCAAAAGTTAAATTTGCGTCAATTTCGACTCCAAGGTATTTCAGACTTTTTGTAGGCTTAATATTGGGACAATTACAGTTTGGAGTTGGAGGGAAATTACATTTATGTGCATGTATAATATAGCTACCGTGGTTGGCAAGACCAATTTGATTACGAATACAGTGTAAAATGTATTTGGTTTTATCTTCATTTAAGGTGAGGTGGTTAGAGGATAGCCAGTGACACACAGTGTTAAAACCATTTTGTGCGAGAGCAAAAAGCTCACTCCACGAGTCGGCGAAAAAGGTTAGCGCAGTATCGTCTGCATAAGCGGAGATGCGGCAGTTTTTAATCTTAAGGGAACAGAGTTCGTTTATATAGCAGAGAAAAAGAGTGGGACCTAATATACTGCCTTGTGGCACCCCAAATTCGACTGGCAGTTCGTCACTAACGTATTCTCCAATTTTAACTGATTGGGTTCTATTTTTTAAATAATCCGAAAACAAGTCCAGTGGAACACCTCGAATACCATGATCTTCCAGTTTTTGCACAAGGCGGGGTACAGAAACCGTGTCGAAAGCTTTTGCCAGGTCGAGAAATATGGTCAAACATTTATTTTTAGCATCTAATTTATGTACTAGAAAGTTAACCAGATCAAGTACTGCGTTGTCAGTTGAGCGACCGGCTCTGAAACCGTATTGTGTATCAGAAAACAAGTTGTATTCTTCGAGGTATTTTGTAAGCCTATTGTTGAGTATGCGTTCAAATATCTTTGATAATGTTGTTAGGATTGCAATTGGCCTATAATTGCTGACGCTGCCTCTGTCTCCCGCCTTATGTATCGGATGTACCACAGCTCTTTTTAATGCGAGGGGAAATACTCCCAAAACAAAACAGCGATTTATTAAGTCTGTTAGAACGGGAGTTATAGAAACGGATATTTTCTTTAGTATATCAGCACTAATTTGATCCCAACCAGGCGAGCAGTCACTTTTCAATAGTTGAAGCGTTCTTTCAACTTCTTCAATGTCCGTGGGTAGGAGAACGAAAGAGTTTATTGGGGGCTTGGAGACTTTCTTAACGCAAGAGATATGGGGAGGAATCATGTTTGAAAGTCGTTTCCCAATATTTGAGAAATATTCGTTGGTATTGTTTATAGATTCTTTAGGGGTTTTATGTGTAGTCAATAGTTGAAGTGGTAGCTGCTTGTTATTATTATTGTTGGTAATTGTTTTAATGGTAGACCAAAGCTTTTTTGAATTATTTTTAGACATTATTAGTTGACTTCGCTCATATTGTTTTTTAAGTTTTTTTAGTAGGTTATTGCAATAGTTCCGGTATCGCAAGTAGGATATTTTCAAAATGACGTCATTATTAGTTTTTAACTTCTTATGCATTCTGTCTCTGGTCCGAATGCAACGTAACATGCCAGTAGTTATCCATGGTTTAATTATAATTTTATTTCTAGGGATTAGCCGTTATATAGAGTTATTTGCAATTAATAATTGAATAATGTTAATGAAATTGTTCATTGCGGTATTTACATTTGTTTCCTGATATACTATGTCAAAATTTAAGTTGTTACATTCAGATTTCAGTTTGTCTATGTCAATTTTGAAAT
Source organism: Xestia c-nigrum (assembly GCA_916618015.1). Taxonomy (NCBI): domain Eukaryota; kingdom Metazoa; phylum Arthropoda; class Insecta; order Lepidoptera; family Noctuidae; genus Xestia; species Xestia c-nigrum. Next base: position 6,269,235 of record OU745258.1, on the reverse strand, counting down.
TTATTTTCGTTGTCGTGGGTTTAGGTTTGGTCACCTGGGTTTTTATACAGAATAAAACCGCTTCATGGTCTGTGATACTAGTACCTAAGGAAAACGTAAGCGCTTCTAACTTGGTTTTTAGTATCACATGATCCAAGCATGTCTTATCTCTGGTGGCAGTATTGATAGCAGGGAGAAGTCCATGGAAGGCAAAAGTTTCAAGATACGAGGTGGTCCCGGAACCGCTTCCCAAGAGATCAATATTTATATCACCGACTACGATGATATTTTTAAACGACGATACGGTCGTTAGCAAGTTATGCAATGTATCAAGGAAGGTATCGAGTGATTTAAAACTAGGGGGCCTATAAATTGCGATTATTATTGTGTCATTTTTAATTTTGATCATTAAACAGTTGGCTTCGGATAGGAAAGGTTCTTCCACAGTGCATTTTAAATTATTATTGGTGTATACGACGATGCCGTCGTTTTGATTGTAGTTATCATTAGTTTTATGTGAGTTATATCCTTGGAGCAATGGTAAGTTAGTAACACGTGATAACCAGCATTCGGACAGCACAATGATATCGCATGATAATTTCAGCCTCTCAAGTAAAACCTGTAATTCTTGAAAATTACAGTTTAGACTACGTATGTTTTGCTGCAGAACCTTAAGATAATGTGCAGAGTTTATGAGATATGAGTTGCATTGCTCAGGTTCACATGTGATTGGGACAGAAATATCAAATTGGTCAATTTCGTTCATTAGGTTACTTGTGGTATCGAATTTTGTAGTGGACTGACTTCAGTGAAGATAAGCTAGGCGTGAATTTCATTAAATAAGGTAGCTGTAGTCTATTCAGAGATGTAGGCAAAGAAACGATATACTCGTACTTGTCATTGGTAACGCAGGATTCGGATTGTTGTGAAGTAATTATATATTTAATAAGTGTGCATGGAATATTATATGTATTTATTGTATAAGTAAATGGTTCAAAACATTCTATAGAATAGTAGTTGTATGTAATACTGTAAGCTATAGAAATGTGGGTTGATAAATACATATATTTTATGAATATGTAGGAAAAACTTTGTAATTTAGAATAGCATTTGTGTGTTTTACTAGATAATTTAGAAATGTAGGTTGGAAAACAATTGCTCAGTGTGAGTGTGCATAAAGCGTTGTGTATATATTTTATTGTATGGTTATATATTTTATTGCGTAATTTAACATAGTAGCTGTGTATTATAGTGAATGATATGGAAGCGTTACTATGTATATAATTATATTTTGTGGGTGTTGGTGTGTGGAGTAGAGGCAAATACAAAGCGATTTTAAGATACATTTTATACGGTGACATACTCAACAGTTTCATAAAAAGTAGTGTAACAAAACATAGTAAGTGTGTTATACAAGAATATTTACCGTGGTATTCAAAATAGAGATCATAAAATATATCAAGAACAAAAGAAAATGTAGGGTATACTGAAAATAATAGTCATTGTGAGTTCAATTTAGTAAAGTCCTCTTCTCGTGAAATAAGTATTGGCTGGTCGCCGTCCTTTTGACGAATAAAAACCTTTCCATATGAAGTCCAGCAAGTAGCGCCTTTATGATTTTTGACGTGTTGACGAGCGAGGTAGTATAAGTTCCGTCCGCAGGTGGTGAGGCATTCCGCTATGAAGATTGGTTTGGGGTCGCCGTTTAACTTTAGATGGGTCGAATTAAGTTTATCATTGCCTTTGTTTTTATTGTATCTCTTAGATGTCATAATTATATTTTCTTTAAGAGTCGCCGAGCAGAATTCCACTATTATGGGAGCGGACTTGTGCGAGGATTTTTTGGGCCTGAATATATTTCTTATGTCTGAGTCGAGTACCTTAACATTCAGTACTTCACCAACATTCTTTACCAAACCAATTAGTGCAGATTTGTCTTCCAGATGTGTTTCTGGCACATTTCTCAGTTCCAAAGTCGACGCCTTTGAGTTGCGTTCAAGGATCTCAATTTTTTGTTCCATAGTTTTAATTTGGGTCTTGAACGCAGTGTTTTCAGATTTCGTTTGACGAAGTTGCGATAAGATTTCATCATATTTATCTGACATGTACTGGATAGATTCCGTAATTTTTTCATTTTGTTTTACCAATCGTTGCATCTCTTCATCAAATTTCAACGCCTGAGTTTTTTGTTGTAGCTGAACATCGACCAGTATATCTCTTAGTTCAGCCAGTGCTGAATCATCATATTTACGTTTATAACGTCGCGTAATATTTTGCTGACCAACACAGTCAGTTTCCGAACCCATACAATCTGAGGCTGTATCAGATTCCTGTGCCAAAATAATTGGCTTCAATAATGTTGTGGTAGATTTTTCGGGTGGAGTTCTCTGGGTAGAAGCCATAGCAAAAATAATAATAGGCTATTGCCTTTTATCCCACCAAAAAGCAAAAACAAAAAATAAATTGTTGTTGATCGTGAGCGCAGGGATCGAACTCGGGACCGCACGCATGTACCGAGAGCGCCAAGCCACTGAGCCAGCTGGACGACAGCAATATAAGTGAAATTAGCGAGCTTTTATTGTGGCAGTCTAGCCGACGGACGATGTCTTTGTTTAGTTGACTGGGTTCAAAGTCCAAAAGTTTGCACGTTGAAAATTGTGTTGTTTGTTTTGATTTAAACTAAAAACCGTTCTTGTTGGTGGTTAGAGTTATTGATACACTTGTTTTTTTACACACAACAGTCACTTGCACTTACAGATCAGTCGAAGAAGTTTTTATTAAAAAGATAGCACTTTTACACTGATAGTCTATTGAGATTTAAAACTGTTTTGCTAAGAGAATTAAAGTTTATAGTTCATTAATTTTTTTTACACACAAAGAGTCATTAGCGTCTAAGCGACAGTTCAGTCGAGTTTTATTAAAAAGTATGCAGTATTTACACGGTTTAGTAATTTTAAACACGGAGCTGCGCGTAAGTACGTGTGTTTGCAACGGCGTCGCGATCGCGGGGAATATGATACATGATAGTCTAATAAGTAAATAAAATGACTTTATTCAGTATGCAAACTTAAAATTTAATAAAATACTTAACACAATGTACTTTTAGTTTAGGTACATAGTAACAAGCAAAAGATTTTAAGGAACATCTTCCCTAAAGAGGTTAGACGAAAATCCCGTCAGATCGTGATTTGACGGGATTTGGAAAAAAGACAGACTCCTGCCATGGAAAAAAAAACAGTTTGTATACGAGTAGAAGGAAATGGGAGTGTTGGTGGCACAATTTATAGAATCCGTCTTAAACTTGTAAAAAAAAGGAATTAGGAATATTTTTGATTAGTTGATTGCGGCGTCACATTAAAATGAAACAGTATGATTACAATGGTACAGTAAGTCGTTTACAGAAAAGGGTATGAAAAAATAATTGACTGAAAGTAATTAAATCTATTTCGAAAAATTCATCTGGTTTCACTTTTAATTTCATTGGAAAAAGTTGTGTTTAATACTCGTACTTATTGTTAAATACCTATCTGCTCCTTTTATGAGCTGAAATTTTCATAGAATTTAAATAATGTTATTTTTCTTTCCTGTTATAGCTTTTAAATATTTGGAAGATTCCTAACAGAACAAAATAATATCAAAGTCCCACGTTCATGTTAGAATGATTTACTCATATCTACGATGAACACATGATTGACACTTGAAAGCAATCGTCTTGTTTAAATTGCTATACCGGCAAAGCAATTTCGAATTTACTTCAACCCAAATATTTTACTTTTACGATGGATATTGTACACATTATATGTAATAATATTACAAATGCGAATATAAGTATTTCTTCTGATTATAAAAGATTTCGAAGAAATCTGGTGAACAGGCAGATCATGACCTAGATTAGTACATAAGACATTTTGTCCCAGTATCAGGGTCGTTTATTCCTTGGCTTCTGTTTCCTACTCCTGAGGCCATATAAGCATATAGCATATGGCTATAAGCATCATCATTGTCATCATTTCAGCTGCAAGATGTCAAGTGCTGGATATAGGCCTCCCCCAAGTGTCGCCAACTTTGACCGGTCCCGTGCGACTCACATCCAACGGATTCCCGCAACCTTCACCAGGGCCTCGATTTTGCTATTACGATAGTGTCAGAATAGGCGATCATTGAAGTCACAATGATCAAGTTCTGTCAAGTTTTGACAAGTATGGTAATCTACTAATACATATAATGGCGTCATTATGAATTCTCAATGAACAATCAGTGAGACTCCATTGAAAGAAATGTCATAGAATATTAATCTCGTACATGAAATCTGGCATGAATAAATGTTCGCATTTAGTAGTAGATATCGAAAACCATTTGTACTAATGGTTTTATAATAATGGCAATACGAAAATGCTATTAAAACACAATTTTATTACGAGACCATCGACCGACCACTGTGAATTTAGCAGATTACGAACTTTAAGCAAAATGACAATGAGATGAGAATGGAATCGTGTTGGAGTGATGAATTTATTAAAATAGCAGAATTAGGCCCCTGGTCATCGGTCCACCTAGTGGGAGGTCATTCAACGCAACGTCTTCCGGTTCGCGGTCGCCACTCCCAGAACTATTCGACCGAACTAAAGTGCTATAGGATAATTTTTCGATTAAAACATCGATGAATTTACGTTAAGTTACACCGCGTACAAGTGAAAGAGCCTCTGGTCAAGGGCCTTCTGTAACGTTACAGTGGAATTTCCCCTTACAGAGAGTCAGTCTATGTCCCAGCAGTGGAAACTTTATTGGGCTGACTAGGCCACGCATGCATAGCCGCGGGTTAAAGGTTGTATGTGTCTCAGACGTCAAACAAACAAACATGAAGTAACTTAGAATTAGAAGGCAATTATAACGGTGTACTATTGCGTTGCATCCTCGCAATCGAATAGTTAGCAACTACACAATTGCGCAACGTTCGGTCTGCCCATTTTTGGGAGAGATCAATTTCCTACGTCTAGATAGAACCAGTTTTTCTACAGTTGAATGTTCCGGTGTGATGATAGGCTTGCAAATTGTGTGCAGAATTTAATGAAACATCCGTCAATTTTAAATCTGAGCTTGAGTTTATTTCATAACTCGTGTACGCATCGATAGATCAGGTAAAGCTGCGTTTGTAGCGGTTACTAAGTTGGTGGCTGATCATAGTGAGCATTCTATACCCACACAATGAGCGCAGCCTTTTTTTTTAGGATGGGTATCATCAAATAACTTCTCCCACTCTGGGCGGAGAGGGAGGGAGTGTCAGACGTTTACTGACTAAAACCCATCCATGTTCCTTCTTTGCCCTTTACGTTCCGAGGCCGCGGTATCTCTTTCTAACAGTCCCGCTGCCTTAGGTATCATTAAAAGCACGTTCCCTTTATTTTTGGAAGAGTTATTAGAGAGAAAGAAGGGTCATATTAGACTGACACAGGCTAAAACCCCACTATCCTTGAGATAAACCTACGTTCACGCGAAACCCCAACTGGTATGAACCCACCAGTCAGGAAACATCAGTTGGGAATATTATTTTATATCGCCCTAAACCAACATTTTATTGAAGCTGTTTATGTTGAACTTTCTCATAACATACCGCTAAGCAATTATTACTCAAAGCAACATAACTAAATGATCACGCCTTTAATCTCCGAGGTGTTAGGCAGAGGTGTAATTAATAGTACACCCACATTTTGCTAGTTATGTTAAAGTCCCACATAAAAGGGTTCGAGCCTTATGCCATCAAATGGGCACAAGTCCAGACTCCGTGGCTGCTACGGAGAAATTCCTGATTAAAAACTCCAATCTTGAACTGGTAATCAAACCCAGTGCCTCATCATCGCTCTGTAGACCAATGAATAATAATATAAACACGACACTAAGGTCCATGTTCACCAAAAAGATGACGGTCTGATTATCTAAAAAAAGTTGCACTGCTGCATGTTCCCATACAAAAATGTGTTTTAAACAGCTGTTTCAATTTACATAAGGATCATGTAGATATTAGTGTCTTTTTTTTTTTTTTTTTTTTTTTTAAGTATGGGAAATCATCAAATTACCCCCCCCACTCTGGGCGGAGCGGGAGGGAGTGTCAGACTCTTACTGACTAAAAACCATCCATGTTCCTTCCTCGCCTTTTACGTTCCGGGGCCGCGGTATCTCTTTCGAACAGGCCCGCAACCCCGGCAGGCTTCGGCCCTTGCGGGCCCCTCTCCTTTTGCTGACATCTCTTTGAGGCGCGCGTGGAACACGAACGCGCCGTCGACACGGCCTGTCGTCGTCGTTAGACGGCCGGACGGCTAGCTAGCCCATAGCCAGCCGTCCACAGGCCCGCATCTACGGTGGCCGGTAGCCACCACGTGGCCCCCGACGCCCGTTGCGTCTCCCGCGGCGGCCGGGAAGAGAGGATCTCTCCCTCTCTCGTTCCGCCACCTCCTTCGCTAGCATGACCGCTTCGCAGAAGGAGGCGACGGCTTCCCATTCCGTCTCGCTCCGGACCATGGATTGAACCAGGGCCGGACGCGAGAGGTCGCCGCCGAGATATTAGTGTCTGAGATGGTCTTTTGAAGAAAAAACCATACAGAGTCAGTGCAAGCATTTGTCAGTTATCGTGCAGCTCGACTTATAACACAAGGAGCTCAAGGATTGATTGAGTAGTTACCAAATACTTGATGAGATTGTTTAATCAAATTCTAATCAAAGCTTTCGAAGTTTCTTGAGTTCGTATCAAGCACCCCTTCAAGTGTATACTAATAAGATATTTCAGTACTCTTACTACTTGGAGGAGAGGAAATGAGGTGCTTTACTTACGCCACGAATCAATACTCAAGGGCCATACTCTAAGGCTGCCCGCAAAATAGGTATAATGACAATATCAAAAAATTGCAAATTTACAGGGTGTAAACCACCTTATAACAAAGCCGTTAACCAAGCATTCTGTACATCAAACTAAGTAACTTTACGCAAAAATTATTGCTGGGAAATAACTTTTTTTTTGAGGTTATAAATCATGTTTTGTGGTAGAACTCAATGTAATGCACTTAAAACATTGTGGGAACGGAACCTTATTTGTTAAGCTCGCGGCTTCACTCCCACTATGTATCTAAATTAACCCAGGTGAACGATTTAAATCTGACCTAGGTGACACTCTGGGATCCTTTAACTGAAAGAATTTTCAGGGATTGGGTCAGGAGATCCAAAACTTTCAACCAACGTACAAACTTACACAAGCTTCAAACAAATCCTCTTTATCACATTAGTATTAGTATAGGTAAGTGATTCTGAAATCGGGAGAGAACAGCGGTTGCCCTGTGGTGGCGGCCCCGACTTACGAACAGTGAGTTGTGGGTTCGAACCCAGGCAGGCGCAATATATTGTTTAATTTATTTCATCACCACTGCTCTCAAAAACGGTGAAGGAAAACATCGTGAGGAAACCGGCATGTCCTAGAACCAAAAATTCGAAGATATGTGACATCTACCAACCCGCACTGGGCCCGCGTGGTGGATTATAGCCCATACGCAAAATACGCGCTTTGACGTGTAGTTGCGGACACCAGCCCGTTGTACAGTACAGTACAGTACAAGTGAGTCTGAAATCGATAGCTCAAGTCTTTTGTAAATTATGTGATGTATGTAGCTGTATTATCAACAGCTGCCGAAAGTTGAATTAGAAATACAAACTAGTACGAAAATTTAGTCAAATACTAGCAGACATCACGCGGATTGGGTTCATCAAATTGGGCGAAGTTCCCGTTTCCGTGGTAGTACGAGCATAAAATATAGCTTAATTGACTTGTTGATAATGTAGCTATCCATTGCTGAAAGAATTTTTCAAATCGGTCCAGTAGTTTTTAAGTTTATTCGTTACATACAAAAATTCAAATCTTTTTTGATTATAATGTTTGTATAGATACAGATTAACATTAATAGAGGTTATTTAGATAAATAAGTCAGAAGCTCGTGGCTAAATAATAACAGCCACTTGCTCTGATATTTAGGTTAAGCCGTGCTTGCCTAGGTTGGTCTGTGGATGGGTGACCACCCTTACATACCGAGTGTCCTCCGTGCCTCGGAAAGTACGTTAAGCTGTTCGTCCCGGCTGTTATTTGTCCATCTTTGGCAGTCGTTACAGGTAATTAGTGGCCCAAAAAGTCTGACACCAGTCTTACCAAGTGGTATCGTATAATCCAGTATTAACTGGGTTGTGGAGGTCAGATTGGCAGTCGCTCCATGTAAAATATTGGTATTCTGCTGCATCCGGTTAGACTGGAAGCCGACCCCAACATAGGGAAAAGGCTAGGCAGATGATGATTTACATAAATAAGTCAAGTCTACCTATCAACAGAAATGGTATCTTACAAAATAATCAACAATTTCTAATGCAAACAGTCCAAATGGGACTCAATACCTTTAATGTTCTGTTAACTTTTATTAGTTTAGTTCTTACTCAATAGGAGTTTCTCTCGAGATTTGAACCGATGTTATTTCGAAGTTTGCCCAAGTTATTATACGAAATGTAATAACAACTAGGCCTGGCCTTACCGTGGGCAACAACGAGGTTTTCTTCAAAAGCAAATATTTTAATGAAGAAGAATAAGTGGGACTAAGTTTGTATTTTTTAAAACAAAGAAAAACGAAGTTTAATTCAGATTATAGCCCATGTAATATTTATAAAAAAAGCTGGGAAAAAAAGCTGCAGGAGAATAATAATTTATCAAAATTTCACCTTCTTATTTTTAGAAAACAAAATGATACGACTTTGTCATGCCGTTTTTGGTTATGCAACAGAAGGTTACGCTGTCATTGCTTTAAATATATTTTACTACACGAAAAAAACATTGAGACGCGAAAAATACTGACACTTGAAAGAAACCTTGCTCCAATTATTTCAACATCCTTGTTTATCTTGAGAAAACAATTCAAACCCACACTAAAAAAGTTAAATTCACAACCATAAACTCCTTACGGAGTTCCGATTACAAATGACGTAACGTGAAATTTACATGCTGGCAACACCCAACGCTAATTTGATCTCCGTAGGCCTACCGCGAATCGTACGCACTTTGAATGAACTATCACGTATGATGGGGTGTGCTTACGCATAGGAATCTGATAGAAATAGAAGATTAACTCATTGTCTATGTACCTATTTTTACTATTACTCACTTTTGAAGTTTCTCTATCGCGTAATGTAACGTAATAAGTTTTTGTAGACTGGCAACACGGATGGGAACAATTGTGAACATGCAAATGCATGCTAATACAATGAATGTTATTGTTTATGCGATAGGTATATGTCTATGGTTGGGGTTCCTCGACTTTAGATTGGTTCACACCGTGCTTAGTTATGAGGTTTATGTAAGTCTTACAGCTTTAAGTCTTATAGCTTTATAACTACCGTGGCTAGTATGAAATTGTTTCGATAGAGACTCAAATACAATACCTTTCGAAAAAGAGAATCATCTAAATATTATGAAGAGGTTAAGTTAGTAAGGTTGTAGGGGGTAATCTCTGTTATATAAATATAACCTATGACATATATTTCTAGTAAAAAAAAATATTTTTCTAGTACCTAGAGGAAAATAAATGTTCACCCGTGCGAAGCCGGGACGGGACGGGCTTCATGATAATACAGATTTTTAATACTAATTTTATTTTGACTTTTTTGTCTCTTTACTGTTGTTTTTTTATTAAAGATAAGAAAAATACAAGATCAAGTTTGTCGCAAACTTGAATCTTGTAATATACTTTGAACTCAATCAAGAGATGAAAAATATACTTATAAAGTTTTTAGACATGGACTTCTAATTGAATTATTGACAACCCGCACTTGCCTATTTTCCGATAAAGTGTGTACTTATTCGATTGTTTTTAGTTGACCAAAAATAGTGACACGATACAATATGAAGCATTTGGCAAACTGTGGCCATGGCAAAACCTTTGCACCTTCGATTGTTTTAACGATTAGAAAAACAACTATTCCCATTGTTTCTACTGCGTGGATCGACCGGAGGATAAGGTCCAGGTATACTCCGGTTGGGCAGAGCACCGCCGTGTCTTCGTAGCGGCAATCGGCGGCGGCGACATCTCGCGTCCGGCCCTGGTTCAATCCATAGTCCGGTGCGAGACGGAATGGGAAGTCGTCACCTCCTTCTGCGAAGCAGTCATGCTAGCGATGGACCGTGAGAGGGAGAGGTCCACCTGTCCCAGCTACCAAAAAAACAGCCACAATCATACAAGGTAGTTCACACAATGGGTGCGAGCGACTTTTGCCATTGACATTGACATTACCAATTATGCTCCTGAGAAAGTTCTAATAGAACAAGCCAATAACATTTTGCCTTACCCGGGAATTGAAACCAGGAACACATACGCAGCAGTTGCGCATGCGACCACTCGACCAAAGAGGCAATTCGGTCCAGTTTTGTGAAAGCTTAAAGATTTCCGCAATATCCTTATACACGGATATGATCGACTTTATGTAACTGTGAATTATATGGTCAAGTCTAAAATACATGTGTTTTGGAATAGGCAGGTACCTTACTCCCACGATTTGACCATAAAGAGAATTGGGTAGCGATACCTATCTATGCAGACTTGTATTTATTTCACGCAGTAAGTTTATGGAGCGGCCATATTCCATAAAAAAATGTGTAACATCAGAATCGGTCGCAAACACGACTGCTAGTTAGGATAAATAAATAAATAAATATTGCTGAACATTACACACAGCACCATGTAGTGCCACACCAAGCAAGGCTTGTGTCGTGGTCACCAGACAGTTGTTATATGTCTGTCTTTATTGGCTTAAACATAGCTAGCTAAGCATGAGGACCTGTATTCGATGCTCGGGTCCATTCCATTCATTCATTGATTTCAGCCAAAAGACGTCACTGCTGGACGTAGGCCTCCCCCAAGTGTCGCCACATTGACCGGTCCCGTGCGTCTCTCATCCAGCAGACTCCCGCAACCTTCACTAGATCAGACGACCCGAATGGCGTAGCGGCAGTGAGGCTGCCTTACGTTCTTAAGGTCCTGGGTTCAAATCCAGATAGGAACAAATGTTTGTATGATGAGCATGGACATTTGTTTCCGAGTCATCATTACACCCGATAGACGTCCAAGTGACGCCACATTGACCGGTCCCGTGTGACTCGCATCCAACGGATTCCCGCAACCTTCACCAGGTCATCAGCATCACTAGGTCATCAAATTAAATTAAAATTTGAATAACAATAGCAAGAATAAAAAAAAGATTTAAAAATGTATGGCATTACATTTTGTCATTTATCTTGGATTACTCATAAATATTTCATCGTGTTACAAATTAATTCATTTTATCTTAGGTTCGCGGGATGATTCGAGTACAGCTATACTTAATTAGTACTTATAAGGCATGACTGCCCAGTTGATTGCACGCACTTTACCTAACATGATGACATCCGATTCTGTTATATAAATGAATGATTCATTCCTTGCCACATCACTAAACTTGTTACAAATCGACCACCTTGTGAGAATTGTTCTCTTGAACGTTCTAAATGATTTTAGGGCGTTAGGTACAATTCTTACCTCGTAACTTTGAATAGGAGAGTCTAATGAAAGTCTAAACTTTGAATAGGGGAGTCTAATGGAAGTATAAACTTTGAATGGACGAGGCTAATGGAGGTCTAAACTTTGAATTGGAGAGTCTAATGAAGGTCTAAACTTTGAATAGAAGAGTGTAATGGAAGACTATAATTTAAATTGTAGAGTCTGACGGAAGGTTAAACTTTGAATAGGTTAGTCTAACGGAAGTCTAAACTTTGAATAGGAGAGTCTAACGGAAGTCTAATCTTTGAGTAGGTGAGTCTAATGGAAGTCTAAACTTTGAATAAGAGAGGCTAATGGAAGTCTAAACTTTGAATTTGAGAACTGTCCGTCCGTCCGTCTGTCTATCTGTCAGTGGGCTGTATCTCATGCTCCGGAATAGGTAGACATTGAAATTTTCACAGAATGTGTTCTGTTGCCGATATAACATTAAAAAAATAAAACATAAAGGGTTTTCTTCTACGACAATGGTATGGAACGACTCAGAGTTGCCCTTGCCCAGTTTTTTTCTTTTTTAATTTAGGTTACATACACCTATCTATCTATATCTATACTTATAATAAATCTGTAGAGAGGTCAATTCTGTACATGAAATATATTTACAAAATAACTATCGGGGGGTGATTAGTGATCGATACTGATGCCAAAAATGCAATCAGTAAAATTTTTGTCTGTCTGTCTGTCTGTCTGTCTGTCTGTCTGTCTGTCTGTCTGTATGTTATTTATAGAAAAAAAAACTACTCGACGGATTTTAACGAAACTTGGTACAATTATTCTACATACTCCTGAGCAGGTAATAGTATACTTTTCATCACGCTACCATTAATAGGAGCAGAGCAGTGAAAGGAAATGTTGGGAAAACGGGAGAAGTTACTTGGTTTTTTTAGCTTCCGTCGCGTGTGCAGCCTTAATGGTTAAAGCTACATAGAAATCATGTATAACGGAAATATTCCACATAAAATTATATAAAAAATATCCCAAGACAGCATATGTCTATCTTTTATAGTTGACTCACAATAACACGTGTAACTCCCGATAGCTTAGCAGTTCGGAGATTTGTTATTATTATATTTGTTTACTCTTACGTTTATAATATTCTCACTCAACCCCAATTTTGAAACTTCACGCGGGCGAAGCCGCTGGCAGAAGCTAGTGAAAAATAAAATGTTGAAATGGGCGGATTTTAAAGAGATATTAAACAGGCCCCTGGTGATTGATGATATCATCTACCTGCATAACAGAAATAAATAAGTCATGTGTCTCCAGACATAATAAAAGAATTCTTTGAATTGAATAAGTATTGTGTGTGCTAGACAAATGCGAGCAATTATGCCGATAACAATCATGTCTAAAAATATGTAACACTCAACACTGATGTCGACTTAAGGCGACGACATCAGCTAAATAAGCAACTGTATTTGTGGTGGTTCAAACTTCGTTTGAAAAACGGTTAGAATAAAGTTCTAATTGGCTTGCACTACAAAGTGGTTGTTTCTTCAGTCACTGCGGGCCGAATAGTGCGAAATGAGTATTTTCGATCGATTTACAATGAGAACTTAACTATTTAATAATAAATAATCCATCATTGGATGTAGTTTACCACTTGAAATTTTATGTTATTTTAAATTAGAATTATTATTGTCAATAAAGGGCTAAACTGCTTTGAAAGAAAATTCAGAGGTATGTTTTACGACAGATTTTTTTGATGCATTAAAGTTTGTCAAATTATGTTTTGAGTTCCACCACTGTATGCAAAACGGACTTCAAAATATTAAGTTTTTATTTTTGTCAAAATTATTTACAATTTAAAAGATATACTGCTTTTAAACACCGGCCCCATCTAGTTTAAAAAAAAAATTACGTGTAAAAGTGTTTGAGAAAACCTACTTGCTGAATAAATATCATTTATCATTTATCATTAAAAACTGCCTTTTGGACCGTTTTCAAGAAACCTCCGCCTTAAACTAGCCAACCAGACATAAATAGAAAGAAGTATTCTAAACGACATATAATCCCATTCACTACACATAACCACTATTTACATGTTCTACACGTTAGGTAATATATAGACACGTAATGGATGACTGTCCAGCATTCTGATTGTCCAGTTGATAATCATCTCGATACATTGAAATGGATAGGTTTAAAAGGAGGAAATAAATGTAAGATGACTGTAATTATATACCAGACTGTCTAGGAAATATTTAAAGAAATGAAAAGGGGTTTCAACCTTATAAGGTTGATATAATGATGGTGAAATGGTTAAGGCACTTTTTAGCTCTAGTGCTGTACAATTTTGGATTTAGATTTTGCACATATTTCGTGGAATTGTTAAGCATTATTTTTGACCTTATTCTATTGTTGTTATTCTATTTTAAATTGAGAACGTCTCAGCGGTATTAAAGTAACATTCTTGTTAATTTATTTATTGTATAGGTTATTTTACATTTTTATTTAATAAGGTTTTAAAAATAGCAGTCTATCGGTATCTGGAACAAGGTCCAAATTCACATTTCACTTATGTTTTTTTACTGTTACTTGATGCGAAAAACGTCGTATGAAACGCTTGAGCATTTATCACTACACTTTCAGCTTTATCTACACTAATATTATAAAGAGGAAAAAATTGTATTTTTTTGTGTTTGTATGTTTGTAATGAATAAACTCAAAAACTACTGTGCCGATTTCAAAAATTCTTTCACCATTGGAAAGCTACATTCACCTTAAGCAACATAGGCTGTTTTTTATATACATCGAGCAGAAAATGAAAAATAATGTCCTATTTCTAAACCACTGGATATATTCTAAAGATTTTTTTGTACGCAGGCTGGAAAATTCATGAGATATATATGCAGTTCATTTTACTGTCGTATTATGGTCACCACCCTGTATACAACTACTACGTAATGCTATATCTAACAGGGATGGCGTCTGACTTAAAAAAATATGATTCTGTTTATTCCGTCAGTTGGACGTGTTTTTTTGTTTTATTAAATGAACAAAAAATTACGAAGATAAAATGCATCAAAGATCATGAATGCGGGCTTGTGGTTGTGACGTCACTTTCCGGTAAAAATGTACCGAATTATGACGTCACAGGAGTTTTCGACGCATTTTGTCGTGTTCAATTTTTGTTTATGTGAACAAAGAATTAATCTATACTAATATTATAAAGCAGAAGAGTTTGTTGGTTTGTTTGTTTGTTTGGTTGAACGCGCTAATCTCAGGATCTACGGGTTCGAATTGAAAAATTATTTTTGCGTTGGATAGTCCATTTATCGAGGAAGGCTATAGGCTATATAACATCACGCTAGGACCAGTAAGAGTCGAGCAGGAATGAAAAATGTTTCAAAAACGGGGTTTATTTTCCTTTCGTTTTTCTCTCTAATGTGACGCAGACGAAGTTGCGTGGGTCAGCTAGTGTCTAATATTTTTGTGGAAATTTATTTGACGAGCTAACTACATTTTGCTGTATACAGTGAAGTACTTTGCAAACTGTCGTAATTAATAATAACTATCTCCGTCATCCGATGACAGTGAATGAGCGAACGGTCTTTACTCTCTGGCGGCTTACTTAGATCTAGTATAGCTTGAGGCCAATTAAAAGTAAGTGTAATGTTCGTTATTAATTTATAGGTTCAAAGAGTATAGCAATTAAATTATCAGTTTATATGGCCACCAATTACATGTATTTTGTAAGTCTTATTCGGATACCCTGCTATAAATTAAGAGAACGATTTTTACTCGAAAACCTTATTAAAATACGTGTACTGACGTTATGTAGTACAGATATCCAGATCAGGCATGTGTTTTTCATGATTTAAGTTTGCCTATTTATTACTTACTTTAATTTTTTTTTTAGGAAGCAAGTAATATGATCGATGGTCTGACAATTATTCAGTTTTCTTGAGTACCTACAGAAACTTAGAAAAATAAATTCGCCTAAATAAGAAATCTTAATATATATAAATCTCGTGTCACAATGTTTGTCCTCAATGGACTCCTAAACCACTTAACCGATTATAATAAAATTCGCACACCATGTGCAGTTCGATCCAACTTGAGAGATAGGATAGTTTATATCTCAAATTATAGTCGCAGACGAAGTGGCGAGGGTCAGCTAGTAATTTTATAAGTAGGTACATTTTGACGTGAGTGTCATTGACAGCGGACACATTCCGAAAACAAACTTCTTGATAACAAAGTCTATAATTTAATTATGTAAATGTTCTAAATTCAAAAATGGTTCGAATTTTTTATTTTACATACTAGGCTGTCTAATGGCTTGTTCCTTTGATTCTCCTTTGCAAAAGCAAAACGCGAAAAAAAAACAAATTAAATAATAGTTTCCTAATGGCAAAAATACTCATCGTTCCATTATTTTATGTCTTTGAAAGTGTATCCAACAAAAAATCACGTTACGCCTACACACATAACATTGCGACCATCATAAGCGGAGATTTGACTATTATGACAGCGAAATATCATCTCGAATTCGATGCAACACCATTATTAAGGTCAAGTGTCCGAGATCAAAGATCATGACCGTTTTACATTTTTTTGAAATAAAATAATTTCACATACATATGTATAAATATTACATACATACTTAAATAGTCAAATCCTTCGCATTTTATCTTTCACAGAGTTAATTGAGTTTTAAGTTAAAAAATAACTTTTATTTTTAATTAAATGTCGTGTATTAAACTAAATGCCACGTTGGACTAGTGGTCGCTAGTGTGGCAGCTGAGCAAGAAACCCCGCAGAAGCCGCGAAGCCGTGGTTTCGATTACCGGGTCGGGCAGAGTGGTATTGAGTTTTTTAACAAGTTTTCCTTAGTACCAACCATGGTGCCTGGATGAGGGCCCAGTTAATGGCAAAAGGCTCATCCCCTACTACTTGAGGCTTAAGGGGGATGCTCCAAGGTAGCCCGCGACATTTATTTATTTATTAAAACTTTATGCACAATTAAAACTGTACAAAGGCGGACTTAATGCCTAAGGCATTTTCTACCAGTCTACCTTAGGGTGATGCAGAGATAAAACACAGTAGGTAGGGAAATTCATTTTTTCTTACGTTTTTTGCAATTTGCAGGGCAGCGCAGCGCTAAGTTGTAAGAGTCGATGAATGAATTTTACACGGTCCTTCTTCGACTTTTATGAACTTTGAGGGTTGTATTGATGATTTTGATGATTACAATTCAGTAACTATATACGTCTTACAGCCGCGACCGATATGTTTATCAACCTATAACCTAGCACTGCCCTGTAAATTACAAAAAAAACATTAGAAAATTTAAGTTTCGCGGGCCACCCTGAGCTTTCACCTTAATCAAAACTGGCGAAATTTGGGTGTAATGTAGGTAGATACATCTCAGCTGAGCCGAAGCTGATTAAAGGCGTTAAGTTACCGCTTTATTTTAATTGAGTTCATTTATTTCTGTTTGTGCTTGCTTATTTTATAATTCTCTAATTAGGTAGGAATCTGTTTATTATATATTTGGAAAGGTCATGTTCAACAGCAGATGTTTATTTAACGATTTCATTTTGTTAGGTAATTTCTTACATTCGTACATACAAAGTACCTGGGTAACTAGGTAATACAATCCTTGGTAAGAGTGGTTGTGAGACTTTCAAGGCACTAACTACCTTTAACGACTGTCACAGACCTACAAATGACCGCTTTAAGGCGACTACAAGAGCTAAACGCGAGCATTGTTATGCCTGGAAGTATATGATTCACTGCAGTAAACAAAACCATAAAAATATATGATATTTTTCAGGATATATGCTAGCATGATAGTGTTTTGAAAACATAATACAATTATATTTTCTCGATAAAAAAAATAACTAACTTATCTCTAAAAAAATCTTTTAACGAGTAAAAACCATACTCAAATACACGCGATTATTCTTATGTTTTGGCAAATGATTCCACAAGCGACATATTAGCATCACAGTGTTTAATTTTTTTAATTCAATGCATAGATTTTTTATAAATCGATCTAAACCACTCATTTCGCACTATTCGGACCGTAGTGACTTGACGCAACCACTTTGAAGTGCAAGCTGATTAGAACTTTATTCTAACAATATTTCAAACGAAGTTTGAACCACCACAAAAAGAGTTGCTAAATTAGCTCATGTAGTCGCCTTAAACCTAAAAATAAACCTATTATAGAACGAATAGCGAGTTAAAGCCTAATAAATCACACTTATAGCTGTTCCATAGTGTTGTTCCACAAATAGGGGTGGTTACTTATCGTTCGATAGTGCTATAGTGGTGTTTAACAAATACCGATAAAGCTGCCACCCCAGCTTTATCGTTGGGGGCAAATGAAAGAGCTTACAAACAGCAACAGGTTGGTATCATAGCTATCACTATGCAACAGGTTGGGGGAAGCAATGACGAGTCTGTTTGTGTACATTGATTCATCATTATTCCGCCCTGAATGTATCAACATAACGTCATATTGATATTGGTATATTGATATTGGTATTGATATTGTCAAAATCTTTTATCTATACTTGTATAAAATTATAAAGCAGAAGAGTTTGTTTGTTTGGTTGGTTGAACGCGCTAATCTCAGGAACTACTAGTTCAAATTGAAAAATTCGGACGACCATTAGGAGCGAAGCAGGAATGAAAAATGTTGCAAAAACGGCTTTTTTTTTCCTTTCGTTTTTCTCTCTTATGTGACGCAGACAAAGTTGCGCGGGTCAGCTAGTCTTACATATTATACGATTGATTTTAAGTTAAGAGTACTGGGTTGTGATTCTGTAACATCTCCTCATTCTAAACTTCGAATCTGAGTCCGCTGTGAGTTTTTTGATTGGCATTCTAAAAACTCGGTGGATTATCCCAATTTGTGATGTTGACGTCCATATTTCATGGAATGGTATACAATTATACATCCACATACCCTTTTTCCTCAGCCTAAATGGTTAAGGGGAACTCCTGAAAGATTATTTCTAGATTGAATTTACAGAAATACTTTCGAAGCTTACTTACGGTTTTAGCTATACATATATCAACTTAAATGTACCCTAACTATCAATATCAACTGTGAAACGTTTAGTGAGCAAACGTAAAAATAGAAAATAACGTCAACTCCGGTAGCAGTGACACGTAACTTACTTATTTAACCAAAGGTTTGTTTGAACGGAAGTTGTTTAAGTTTAAACTGTACATACATTGTAGATACATGCCGCTTGAAGGAATGTGACAAAGTAACTGTTAGATAATGGGTCAATAAGTCTTCGTATCGACAAATAGAGAGCAATAGTATAGCCTAGTGGGCAACGGCAGCATAGATCCCAGGTTCGAAAAAGGTAGACATAAAAAAAAACTCTAATTAGTCTGCCATTCAGATTATCAAAAAAAAAATGACCCGTATTCTTTTTTATTAGGGTGGGAAATCGTCAAATGACTTCTCCCACTCTGGGCGGAGCGGGAGGGAGTGTCAGACTTTTACTGACTAAAACCAATCCATGTTCCTTCCTCGCCCTTAATGTTCCGGGGCCGCGGTATCTCTTTCAAACAGGCCCGCAACCCCGGCAATAAAATACGTCACGCCTTGGTATAACTTTTAGTAAGTTCTGACGTCACGAGCCGACTCCCGAGTTTTGATGCGTTTTATCTATGTCAATATTCACAGTTTTACAAAAGCTAAAAATACGTGTCCATTATTTTCCAATACTCTAACTGACGGACTAAATAGATTTGCAATTTTTTGATACTGTCGTTAAGCCTATTCAGAGAGGCTCTTTTTTTGTGAAAATAAGTTAATCACCGCTACATTTAAAATGAAAGACTTCCACACCAAAAAGAAGACGGCCTGATTATCGAAAAACAGCTGTTTAAAACACATTTTTATATGGGAACATGTCACAGTGACAGCTGTTTATAAATAATCAGACCGTTATCTTTTCGGTGAACATGGACCTTAGACTGCCTCGTTGGTCTTGTGGTGGCAATCGCAATTGCTTAGCATACGGTCCTGGGTTTGATTTCCAGGTCAGCCAAAGTGTTATTGGGTTTTTCTATCAGGACTTCCTCAGAACCAGCCACGGAGTTTGGATTTGTGCCCAATTGTTGCCAATAGGTTCGTTCACTATTACATTGGACTTGAACATTACTGGCGAAATGTAGATGTGCTATTAAAAAAATATATATTTTATTTCAGACAAAAAAGTCCTTAAGCATGGCAAGGTTGTTAGTAACAAGAATTTTGCTTACCTTTACTTAATATTATAAAGCAGAAGAGTTTGTTTGTTTGGTTGGTTGAACGCGCTAGTCTCAGGAACTACCGGCTCGAATTGAAAAATATTTTTGTTTTGGATAGTACATTTATCGAGGAAGGCTTTAGGCTATATAACATCACGCTACGATTATTAAGAGCGGAGCAAGAATGAAAAATGTTGTTGAAACAGGGATTTATTTTCCTTCTTTTTTCTCTCTTATGTGATGCAGACGAAGTTGCGTGGGTCAGCTAGTAGGTATCTAATATTAGTAATTAAAGTAACATCAACAAAACTAGACACACAGTCTACCTAGTCTAGTCATGAAATCAAATGGCGAGAAGAAAGAAACAGAAAAAAATAATAATTAAGAATAAATAAATCTTCGTCTATTTTTGGCTTTTTCCATAAAATACTGTATTTTTTATATTTGTTGTAGCTTATTTTGAAAAATACTATATTTTGCTGAAGAAATGATGGCAACCCTAGTTCTGTGTTCTGTATCCTGAGGACGCTAGATTATTAAGTATACTTCTAAGCTACCTAAGCCTTCGGGGTTACATCCGTGATGTTATGCTATGTTCTAAAACAATATCTAAAGAAAAAGTAACCCTAATAAGGATGTTTGTTTATTTCTAATTTGAATAGGTATGTTAACTACGAACGGAGGATATTTATCTTGATTATTTACATTTGAATACGTAAGCACATGTTTTTTCCTTCTTTCACCTACGGTTTCATTAATCATTTTACTCGCAACATGCGGTTTTTAATATACAAAGTAGGATAATATGGGGTGTTAAAAACCTCTTAACGAAGCCGAAAGGAATTTGTTCTCCCCGTCAGTGCGATAATTTTTTTGTTCTACACTACCCCTGGGAACCTTCTAGTTACGGAGATATTGGGGGTCAAAGTTCCAACTTTTACAAGTTTTTTTTTTAATACATTTTTTTAACGTAATATTTTACTTTAACACCTCCACGAGCCCCGTACCAATTCACCCATCAGAACAATGTTTTGAGCGTTACATTGAGTTCTACCACAAAACGTGATTTTCACCAAAAAAAAAAGTCGTTTCCCAGCAATAATTTTTGCGTAGTTACTTAGTTTGATATACAGAATGCTTGGTTGACTTCTTCGTGATGAGGTGGTTTACACCCTGTATACCACACTTGTACATTATTGATATCTTGACTGGCTCCTCATCATTAAGTTTAGCCTTTAGGCTATCATATTGACATACATTATTAATTTGATGATTACATGAATATGTTATTTACTATCAATAATTATTTTAATCACGTTTTAATACAATCGATTTCTTTTTCTTTTAACATACATCTATAATAAGTCTTCCTAGTGTATATTTATGATATGAGACTTAAGTAGAGGGTGGCTTACAGCCGTTCGGGTCAATCCTTGCCTAGGTTGGTCCATGGATGGGTGACCACACATTACATACCGAGTTTCTTCCGTGCCTCAGTTTTCACACTAAGCCGTTTTTCTACCTCAAAACGTGATTTGTAACGGCTTTGTGATGAGGTGGTTTACATCCTGTATAGTCAGTGGCTCGAAAGTCTAACCAAACTTGCCAAGGTGTGTCGTAGTACTCAGTACTTACTGGGTTGTACGCAAAACACGCGCCTTGACGTGGAGGTGCGGACACCAGCCCTTTATACAATACAATACAACTGGGTTGTGGAGTTCAGATGTACATTGCAGTCGCTCCATGGAAAATATGTAGTATTTAGCTGTATACGGTTAGACTGGAAGCCGACTCCAACATAGTCGAGATAAAGATAGGCAGAAGAAGAAGATTATACAATCTGACCTGAAAATGGCCAGAAACTTCCAATTTTCTAGCAGAATCCCCCTAAAGACAGTTTTGTCTCGGAGCTGCGCAGTGCCTTTAGTCAATACATCTTTGACCTGAGAACCGGGCTTTTGAAAGTCTGCGTATTTTTTTTTACTTTACAAGCATTTAATAATAATAATAATATATAATTTAATTCAGGTAACAAAAGACCCATATCACATATTCCCTACGGACTACACAACACACAAACTACAATGAACAAGGAGGAGGGATATCGACGTACTGTTTCCACGCCCCATACAAAGTTTTCATGGGTTGGTAAAACCAAAAATCTGCTATTTCTACAAAAGTACAATACCTACTTCGATAAAATATAAATGGAACACTAAAATATATTTTTTTTTGTTATCCTTTCCACCTTGTATAATAACTAGCCTATGTCCACGACTTCGCCCGCGTAAAATTATATACTAAAACCTTCCTTTTGAATCACTCTATCTATATTAAAAAACGCATCAAAATCCGTTGCGTAGTTTTAAAGATCTAAGCATACATAGGGACGGACAGACGCGGCGGGAGACTTTGTTTTATAATAAAGGGTGAATAGACTCGGTTGGGATTTTGTAATAAAAGTAGTGGACTGTATTAAAATAGGTGTAATACCACAATTAACAGTTACAACACGTTATGAAGACCGTACAAAGAAATGCCCGGAGTGGCCGGCGTCTGTGAGCTCAGTGAGTGGTAGGGCGCGCAGCGCCGCTCGCGTTGCCGGGTTCGGTACCCCGAGCCCCGCGCCCTCCCCGCGGTCGTCCACGCATATGTGAGGCGCCGACATACTCCCCGGGTTGAAGAGAAGTCTTCAATCTTCGACTGGTAGGGGGCAGATGCAATTGAAAGCACGCCGAATGGTGCCCCGCTTCGTCTTCATCTCAGCCACTCTCGTGACCCCGTCTACGCCGGGATAGGTCTTCGTGACCCGACCCAGGGACCAGAGCAGAGGTGGCGTCGTCTTGTCCTTGATCAGGACTAATGACCCCGGCTTCACTTCGCCTCTGGAATCAAACCACTTTGATTTCGCCTGCAGCAGAGAGGTATATTCATTATGAAATCGTCCCCAGAAGTGTTGCCTGATGAGCTGAATCCGCTTCCAACGATCCAGCCGCGTAATGTTGGCTTCAGTCAACTGGGGATATGGTACTGATGAGAATGGTCGTCCAATTAGGAAGTGAAAGGGAGTAAGAGCCGAAAAATCGTTGGGGTCAGAAGAAAGAGGAGTAAGAGGGCGGGAATTCAACACCGCCTCTATGTGAGTGAGACAGGTAGCCATCTCCTCGAAAGTGAAGTGGGTAAGATGCAGTAACCGTTTTAAATGATGCTTACATGATTTTACAGCAGCTTCAGCCAATGAATTAAAATGAGGGCTATAAGCAGGCGTGAAAATGAATTCAATGCCTTCCTGCGCCATTTCAGATGCAACATTTGATGATTGCAAGAACCTACACATCTCATTTGATGCGCCTACGAAGTTAGTCCCGTTATCGGACGTGATGCTTCGAGGCTTGCCACGACGCGCCACGAAACGATTTAAAGCGGCCATGTAGGCCTCAGTAGTGAGGTCGGTGACGAGCTCCAAATGTATGGCTTTAACTGCCGAGCAAACAAAGATGCACATGTAGGATTTTGTCAGTTTGCATCCTCGGCCTTTACGATTGGCCACCAATACTGGCCCAGCATAGTCCACGTAACAATTTAAAAAAGGAAACTCAAGATTAGTTCTTGAACTCGGTAGTTGACCCATTATAGGCTGTACGTTGTGAGCCTTGTGTCTGAAACATTTAAGACATTTATTCACGACAAACCTAGACAAGTTTCTGCCACCTAGAGGCCAATAAGTTTGTCGTATATGAGACAATAACAACTGCGGACCAGCGTGCACGAGCTTTAAATGTTGCATTTGAAATATAAGTTTTGTAAGTACGTGCTTACTGCATAAAACAATAGGATGTTTCACCTTAAAATCGTAGGGGGAGTTATCGAGCCTCCCGCCCACGCGAATGAGGTTATGATTGTCTATGAACGGTGTCAGAGGAAGCAATCTACTTTTGCGTGGTAATTTTTGTCCAGACTTTAACAAATTATACTCTTCAGGAAACATTTCAAGCTGTGAATAGTGTATAATTAAATTTAATGAATTTTCAAGTTCCGTTACTGAAAAATTACCTTGCAATTTATTTTTATTTTTTACATTGTAAATAAAACGTTGTACATATGTAAATATATTGTGTATTTTTGTTAGGCTAGAATACTTTAGTAATAAATCATGAATGATTGATGAATGAATGGTAAGGTCTGAATGATTACTACTGAATGAATGGTTGTTGCTATCACCACTAATTAAATGAGTCACTACTTCCGGCAGACTATCCTTCCCGGTGTTTGGCATGCTGGGCCACTCATTTTCACTATGCTGTAAAAATGATGGTCCAGACCACCACAGAGGTTCGTTTATGAGAACGTCGGCCCTCTGACCGCGGGAAACAAGATCCGCCGGGTTGTCCTTCGACGGTACGTAGCTCCAGGTATGACCACATGTACTCTCCTGTATTTCATTGACTCTGTGTCTGACAAAAGGCTTTAATTGATTTGAAGGAGTAGAGAGCCAACCCAGGACTATGGTTGAATCACACCAGAATCTACATTTATGAATGGGCATGGTAAGCGATTCCTGAACCTTAGTACACAGCCTTGCACCTAACAAAGCTCCACAAAGTTCAAGCCTCGGTATCGTCGTTGGTTTGATGGGCGCTACACGATTTCTAGAGACTAGAAGTTGTACGCCCATGGATCCACTGCCATTACATGACCGAATGTACACACATGCGCCAAACGCCTTCTCGGACGCATCGGTAAAGACGTGTACTTCATGCGTAATAGAGTCTTCACGCAAAACCCAACGAGGAATTTTTAAGTTGTTCAATGCTGTTATTGTGCCTTCAAATGTAGACCAAAGGTTTTTGATGTCATGTGATACTTCATCATCCCAGTCATATTTATCTAACCAAAGACGCTGCATTATCATCTTCGCTTCGACGGCGCACGGACCTACGAGGCCTAGTGGGTCAAAGATCATACTGATGACAGAAAGGACATGACGTTTGGTGACTTTAGTAGTGGAGGTGATATTTATATTATAAGTAAGTAGATCAGAGTCACAAACCCAGTTAAGACCTAAAGTTTTAGATTGAGATGAGTTTGGACCTTGCTCAGAAAATTTTAAAGTATTATGTAACTCGTTACTATGAGTGATTTGTTTGAGAATTTGAGGATTATTTGACCGCCATTTACGTAAGTTGAATTTTTCAGATGCTAGAACCGAATGTACCTTTTTTGAAATGTCAACAGTATCAGCTATGGTATCCCCTCCACTAAGAAAGTCATCAACGTAGAAGTCACGTCGTATGGCACATTGGACACGACTGTCCTCAATGGTATCAGCCAGACTAACAAGACACTTAGTGGCTAAATAGGGTGCAGAAGCGGTACCATAGGTAACCGTGTTCAAAGTGTAGGTCCTAAGAGGTTCTGAAGGTTCATACCTGAATATTATTTTTTGAAGAGGTCTTTGGACTGGATTTAACTCGATGGCCCTGTACATCTTCTCTACGTCACCTGAGACCACGTACCTATGCTGACGAAAACGTGTTAAAATAGAAAACAGATCGTCTTGAACTACGGGACCGACCATCTGAATGTCGTTAAGTGACACGCCCGAACTGGTCGAAGCTGATGCGTCGAATACTACGCGTAGTTGTGTAGTGGTACTAGAACTGCGAATAACTCCGTGATGTGGAATGTAATATTTATTCATGGAGTTTTCTGGTGGAGTAGTACAGTCCGAGTCTAACGTCATATGACCTAGGCGCTCATATTCTCTCATGAATTTGTTATATGTATTGTGAAATGATGGATCGCGTTTAAATCGCCGTTCAAGGGAAAGAAAACGATTTCTAGCATTAGTAAAAGAATGACCTAATGTACTAGGATCCCCTTTTAAAGGCATAGTGACGACGAATCCTCCACTATCATTACGTACAGTGGTTTGAACAAAAGATTGCTCACACATTCTCTCTTCAAGTGAGAGGGAATGTTTTGAAGCGACGTTGTCAAGCTCCCAAAAATAAGTAAGGTCGGGAGTGACATTGGAATGATGGCAAAACTGAATAGCGGAAAAACATGATTGGCGCGAAATACTACCTGAAACTAACCATCCTAACTTGGTCTCGCATAATTTAGGTAGGTTTTTCCCTAAGTCTATCGTTTTGCTACCTAAGACATTCCAGAAAACTTCAGCCCCTACCAGGATGTCTACGACCGACGGAACATTGAAGTTCGGGTCTGCTAGCATTAGACCTGAAGGAATAGGGACGTGTTGAATTGGTACGAATGTAGACGGTAGAACCTTTGTGATTTCAGGCAAAATGTGACACTCGATATCTACAGTAAAGGCACAGCATAAAGACTCTATTGAGAGGTGACAAGACTGTGTACTGGTGGAAATGTGATCATTAATACCCGTTACCTTGGTGCTCGTACCGTGTCGTAACAAACCCAGCTTCTCTGACAAGCTCTGCGTAATAAAGTTCGCCGTACTGCCGTTGTCCAGTAGTAGGCGCGCAGTGTACTTCTTACCCGACACGCCAGTCACGTTCACCATCGCTGTGGACAGTAATACATGCGCAGAAGTAGCAAGCTGCATGGAATTGGCTGAAAGCGACACATTTGAAGAAGGCGAAGCAGAAGGCATGACAGAAGGCAATGGATTGGAAGCAAGTTGTGGCTCGTTTGATTCTAAATGTAAAAGCGTATTGTGTTTTTTTGTGCAGTATTTGCAATGTGAAAATCTACATTTGTTATCATTGTGTCCAAAGCGTAAGCAATTAAGACACACTTTAAATTGCATTGCCTTTTGTAAGCGACTTTCAATGGACAAGTTTCTAAAAGATTCACATTTAAATAATGTATGTGCTTGGGAGCAAAGTGGACATTTACTGTTTTTATTTATTTTACGATTGTCGTCTTGTTTTTTAATTGTTGGGTTAGGCTTAGAGTCACGGAAAACGGGAAAACACCTCTTCACGAAGCCGAAAAGCACTTGTTCTCGCCATCATTGCGATCATTTTTTTGTTCTACACCATACCTGGGAACCTTCTAGTTACGGAGATATGGGGGTCAAGTTACAACTTATTGACAAGTTTTTTTCAAAATACAAGTACAAAATACAATACAAAATACAAATACAAAATACAAAATACAAGATTTTGACCTCCACGACCGCCGTACTATTCAATCCATCCATCAGCACAATGATGTAAGTGCGTTACATTGAGTTCTACCACAAAACATGATTTATAACCTCAAAAAAAAAAGTTGTTTCCCAGCAATAATTTTTGCGTAAAGTTACTTAGTTTGCAAATAAATGAATCTTTATCTTTATCTTTATCTTTGGTGTACAGAATGTTTGGTTAACGGCTTTGTGATGAGGTGGTTTACACCCTGTATGTAGTGAAGTGATACGTAATAATAGGCAAGGAGTATTATTACACAAGACATCTTGAAACTCCCGAAGTATCTCTTGCAACGGTTTGTTTTCAGTATTGCGTAGATACCAGTGTTTATGTTTCTAAGTATTTAGAGGGTCTAGAGGTTGAGTACTGTAAGCGCAAGAGTGTTTGTACTAGTTGTAGGTCTATATCTACTTAGGCAATTCTAAGCTTAGCTACTCTTCATCTGACCAGCCTTTTCCAAACTAAGTTGGATCGGCTTGCAGTCTAACGGTATGCAGCTAAATCTATACTAATATTATAAAGCAGAAGAGTATGTTTGTTTGTTTGGTTGAACGCGCTAATCTCAGGAACTACCGGTAAAATGGGGGGAATAGAAATCCAGGGGTCAATAGAAAGAAAACTTTGGAATGGATTTTAAAGTTGAATTCACATGATATGGTACCAACAAGTACGCTATTGTGTTAACTAAATTATACTTAATTATAAAGGTACCTTGTTGGCCATATATAATATAAGTTCAGCGATAAAATCCCTTCCAAAGTTTTGTATTCACCCCTGGATCGCTATTCCCCCCATTTTACGGTACTGGTTCAAATTGAAAAATTATTGTGTTGGATAATCCATTTATCGACGAATGCTTTAAGCTATATAACATCACGCTACGGCCATTAGGAGCGGAACAGGAATGAAAAATGTTGCAAAAACGAGTTTTTTTATTCCTTTGGTTTTTCTCTCTTATGTGACGCAGACGAAGTTGCGTGGGTCAGCTTGTACTATATATTTTCCATGGAGCTCAAACTCAAACTCAAACTCAAACTCAAATCATTTATTTCAACTAGACCATTACGGCACTTTTGAATGTCGATAAAACGAAAAAAAAAAGGCTACAGTCACAGACACAAGGCATAATAACTTGAGAATGTACTGTAGTTGCCCATTCCCTAGCGTAGATCTCTATGGAGAAGAACGGGCAAGAAACTCCATGGACACTCTTTTCAATCAAAAATGTTGTTACAAAATCTTGGTTACATCTTTCTTGTTGAGATTATACATATATGTGAGAACGATGTAGAAAGACGTGCACAATAAGAGCGTCCAGAGTAAAAAAAAGAAATAGATCAATAATTTATAAAATAAAGCAATTCAAATTATCCATGGCAGCTAAGAGATGACCAGTCCCGACTGACAGCGCCCGTTCACGAACATGACGCATGGATCAGCGCCATTCAATTCAACCATATTGAAGGGAACTAAATGACCCGACCCACCCGCCACCATCAGCAGGACATTTAAGCGAGCATGACATTCTCTCAGCCACCAAGGCATATTCAAGTCAATGAAAGATAACTAAATGCAAATGGTAGCTTTACTGTACATGGTACTCACACATGTGCTATGCAATTATACAATACTAAGAGATGGAATCTATACAATGCAAGCGGCTGTACATCTGAACTCCAGAACCCAGTTGTATTGTATTGTATAACGGGCTGGTGTCCGCAACTCGACGTCAAGGCTCGCATGCATACCAGTTTTTTACATGGAGCGGCTGATTATTTAACCTCCACAACAAAAGTATTCAGTAATACCCCTGTAAGACTGGTTGTCAGAGTTTTACACGGACTACGACTGTCAAAGATCTACAAAATGACAGTCGGGACCAACAGCTTAACGTGTTTTCCGAGGCACGTAGGAAACTCGGTACGTAAGGCTGGTCACTCATCTACAGATCAAGCCATCTAAGCCATTGGTCCCCCAATGGCTTAGATTGGTTTTGAGGAAACTCGGTATGTAATGGAAGTTCAACCACCCATCGACCTAGGCAAGTGCAGCTTAACCTAAAGAGTGGCACGAGCGGCTGTTATTATTTAGCCACGAGCTCCTCCTTTGGCAGTTATAAAATAAATAAATATCGCTGGACATTAACACACAGCGCCACCTAGTGCCACACTAATCGAAGCTTGTGTCATGGACCTGGACAATAGATAGTTGATATACTACATAATTATATACTTTTTGACATAGTTATGCTTAAGTCCCATGTAATAGGGGGCGATCCTTTTGCCATCAACCAGGCACAAATCCAGACTGCGTGGCTGCTATTGAGAAATTCTTAATGGAAAAATCTAGTAACAATTCGCCCGATCCGGACCCGGAGGGGCTGCAGCCTTTTCCCAAATATGTTGGGGTCGGCTTCCAGTCTAACCGGATTCAGCTGAATATCGATATTATACATGGATCGACTATTTGACCTCTACAATCCAGTTTAATTAGAAAACTGATTAGAGACGAAAACGCGCCAAAATTAGAAAAATAAATCGTAGAGGTCTGACTACGAACACAGCCCACACCCGACTGAGCTTCACCGATATATTTCTTTTTATTTTATTCACACAGTATTCTTCAAATTGTTCCGTTTCGCAATGTTATAGTGCAAATCTCTGCGGTTTTATCAAATCATAATCGCATTCTCTTTTAATTTTACATCGCGAGGTCGACTTTCGTTACGTCACTACAAAATCCTCTCACGTGGAGGATTTACGACAATTTGACTTCTAAACGTATTGTAATTGAATACTTTTACCTTTTTTCCTGTCATTCGATCTGTGTTATGTGGTTTATGGTCAGCGAAAGTGATGCACCAATAACATGTTTGTAATACTAGAATGGTATTCATGTTTAATGATAATTTTATCTCAATAAAATCGTCATGATCTATTTTTATTAAAGGAGTTCTGATCTTGTGTTTATTAGCGACGGAAAACATGGACTTACACGACTACTTTTTACTAAAGCCTGTTTTATTGATATGTTGTTCTGTGTCAGCCAACAAGATCATGGTTTTAATGTCTTACTTGTCAACCAATTTAGCTTCATAATCATATACATGTTACCATAGTTTGAGATATTTTTGTAAGATCACCCAGGATCTTTACAATTTTGGGCCTATAGAAATCGGCATAACCTAGAATAAAAAAATCGAAGACAAATTGACATCTAGCATTCCGCACTGGGCCTACATGGCCTCATCCCTTCTCATTGAAAGGAGGCCGTGTCCCATGATGACGACAACGATTAAAGACTGTTACTAAGCCATGTAATTTGGCGGAACTTTGGTGCCCCATACAAAAGGTCATACACCACTAACCCTGAGGCCATATCACACACATCGACAGTCCCAACCCATACTTATCACATCCAACAAGATACTAGATAAGATGATCAAGAGAAAGTTCTCGTAAAGATTGCCTAACTATCAGTAACAATGTAGATTGACAATGGGATTATTAATCGTGGCTATAGACAATGGGTCAACGACCAGCGCTAATTATAGGCTGTGACTAACGCAATATGGTATTGTAAGGGAAATGGACTGGTTGTGGGACTTTTATGTGAGGTTCAGACTGCTACAAGAGACTCTAATCGGTACGTTAAGTCTCTATTTTCTCTTTCGATTTTGAACTTAATCATCAACTTTTTATGGTTTGAAATCATTTGGAGATATTGGTAACATGATGTGCAGTCGACCTTATTCGAGTTCCTACGACTCTTTGTGCATGAGTTCTTCCGTGGTATTAGGTCGTCATCTGACTAATCTTTTTTCGATCAAGTCAGGGTCGGCTTCAGTCTTATTCCATTCCAGTTTAAATTGACTTGTTAAATAAAGTCTGTCGTTCCCATTACCATTATCATGGAAATAGCTTGCTTTACCTTGGATAACAAACATATTGGTACCAGCGGCCTGGAAGAATCCGCAGTCCTCCTGACACAGTCGCCTATCCTTTTTTGTAAAACACAAATCATGAGCAGCAATATAAACTTGCAAAAATAGTCTTTTACTTCCATGGTGAATATTTACTATACCATAGACTACCAAGAAGAACATAACCCGCCTCCTTGTTCAAGCAAAAAACAGTAGCCGGTTATATGCAAAACTATGCATAAAGTATACAGGCTATATACCAGCCTGTTACATGACCGGAACACATAAGAGATGAGAAAGTCAATAACTTGGAAAGGCAGGTCGGGTCATTATATCTTCATGACTTTACATAAAGGAGACGGGTAGATGTAATGGGCACAATGGTTGTGATAGCGCATTTTTTTTTTTGGCTGAAGACAGATTTGAATCAATACCAATTTTATTTTTTAGAAAAAATGGTTGTCTATTCTACATGTCGTGTTCTATAATTTGAATATAGAAGGGAATATAAAAAAACGTTGAAGTTTAAAAATAGAATGACATGTTTTCCAAAAATGTTTCAAGACCCTGTATTCAAGGAGTAATTTATTAATAGATTCATTGAAAGCAATGAAAACTGGTGCAATGTGTATTTATTTATTTATGCGAATGCCGTGATTTACAAACTTTGTCCTTTTCAAGGTTTTATGCTGCAATCTTATTTAAAAATACGTCATTAGGATTTATTATGTATTTTTGGGATATATATACATAACCTTCAAGGCTTAACTACCTACGTTCATCTGGTAGGTCATGGTTCTAAAGAACTAGGAACTTGGTTGGCACCATGACTTGGTAACTGGACTGGCTTTAGAGAATCTATTCGTAGTTTTAATGCTCGTGACCTATATATTCTTAGTTATTTTGGATATTGTGTGCTTGTAGTTCTAGAGGTTTTAGTCAGACTGCCTGCATAAGTACCTTTAGTTAATCAATCTTAATATTATTTTTATTGAACATTCTTATACATATCAGCTAATAGTCGTCAAATTAACACAACACATAAAATGACGCCTATATTCCTTAAAGGGTAACGCAGAGATCTACCAACAATACACCCAGATTTAACCAGGTTCATATAAGGTCTTTGTACATAATAGAGGACCACCCAATTGCCATCCAACGGGCACAAAATCAAATCGAACAGTGTATTATAAACTGTGGTCGTAAAACAAAAGACATAAATGAATTTGTAACAGCAAGTTATGTTAGTGTTTCATAGAGATAGTTGTTTTTTTTTATTGTTATTGCAATGTCTACGTTATGTCATATCGCAATAACTTGACCTATGACATTCACTGATGGTATCGTTTAGGAAAAGTTTCACTGGAATTGGTCCAGCTGTTTTTGAGATGGAGATAATTTTAAACAGGATTGTTTTGTTCTGGATGTATTGGTTAATAGCTTAAACCCGCGGCTTCGTTTACGTGGTCTATAAACTATCTGGGTGCTAATTTCCATCAAAATCCTTTCAGTAGTTTTTGTGTGAAAGAGTAAAAAACATCCATCCTCGCAAAATTTCTCATTTATAGTATTAATTTGTAGGAAAAAGTAGGATAGCTAAAACGTGGCTGTAAAGTAATTGGGCACTCATAATCTATTTAATAATTAGATAGTCAGAATTGCCTGACCCCATTAAAAATATATGGACTTGAATTGCGAATCTTCATGACACGTTTTTTCACGAGGAAAATTCTTAAGTAGACCGCGTTTTATCATGACCTCAGAATTACCTGATTGACCTAAATGTTAATTTTGTGTAATTTCACGTATTTATAATTATTATACTTGGGGAATAATCATCATTTCAGCTAAAAGACATCTCCTGGTGGGCAAGTGTAACCCCAAGAAAATTCACCTCATTGACCTGGACATTTAGAGCTCCATTAATCGATAAATTATATTTATTTTTTGAGTACCTACGTATTGATTTAAAGCTACAATGAAAATAGAAAGTAACTTATTACGAAGAGGACAAAAATGTGTTTTCGTGAATTTTTGATCTGGTTTTTTACAAGGTAAGGATTTTTATTTTATTTTTTTCAAGTCACATCATTTTAACTATTGCAATTATGACTTGCGCAACGAAACTATTTATTAAAAATACTGCCGTTTGCAATTTGTGAAAGAACATAATGGGCTATAATGTATGCAGATCAGATCCACAAGAAACAAGTAATCTCAGTGACACAAAAACTTCTAAAACAAGGAAACTATCTAGTTCCGTAATCAAAGAACTAATCCGAAGATTTTACTTTAAGAAAAAGTTGAATAAATATTATGAGACAAGTGTGTAATAAATTATTGTTCGGAACATTTAACACCTCACTGATTAGCTTGAACAATAGGAGTCACCAACAACAATAGCAAATTAATATGTCACATCGAATTTCTGTTGACATATCAATTATTACCATAGGCGAGCCTGTGAAAGTGCCCAATAGTCGTACAAGATCCACATTGTTTTCACCAAAGAAGAATTGGACGGGTGTCATTAAAATCATAATTCTCGTATGGCCCGAAGGCCGAATGTTAGGAAGAGCCCGGGAGAGAGGCGTCGGCGATCCACCAGTATATAAACTGGCGGTCGGTGGTACAGAGCATCACACAACCACGACACCTCCGTGAGTCAACATGAAAGCGTTCTTGGTAGGTATTCGTGCAGTGAAAGTGACTTGTGACCTGTGTACCGACCCCCGCTCCTGTGACCGCTCTGTGCTCTGTGCAGCCGTGCTTCCTCATCGGATTGTTTAGTGCTCCGATCGCTCGCTCGGCTCTATTCATCGAGAGCATCTCTCGATGATCCCCATCGATCAATACAGCCGAGCAATCGATCTAAATGTTTGTAAAAGTGTTGTTTAAAAGTGAATTTTCTGCCCCAGGTATTAGCTGCCGTTGCGGCACTCGGCTCGGCTAGACCCGAGGCGGGATACAGTTACAGCGCGCCCGGAGGCGGTGGCGGCGGTGGACACGGCGGCCTCGGCGGCCTCGGCGGCGGTGGCGGCCACGGAGGGTTCTCCTCCGGTGGGCTGAGCTCCAGCAGCTTCGGAGGCCTCGGCGGCGGCGGCGGCGGCGGCGGTGGCTTCTCCTCAGGAGGTTTCTCCTCTGGAGGCTTCTCTGGTGGATTCTCATCCGGCGGCGGATCTGGCTTCGGCGGAGGCTCCGGCTTCGGCGGAGGCTCTGGCTTCGGAGGAGGCGCCGGTTTCGGCGGCGGTGCTGGCTTCGGCGGCGGCGCTATTGTGCAGAAGCACATCTACGTCCATGTCCCACCCCCAGAACCTGAAGAACAGCGTCCCCAGATCGTGAGCGGCGGTGGTATTCCCCAGAAGCACTACAAGATCATCTTCATCAAGGCCCCAGCTCCTCCCGCACCCGTCGCGCCCATCATCCCCGCTCAGGCCCAGAACGAAGAGAAGACCCTCGTCTACGTGTTGGTCAAGAAACCCGACGAACAGCCCGACATCACCATCCCCACCGCAGCTCCCACTCAGCCCTCAAAGCCCGAGGTTTAC
Source organism: Xestia c-nigrum (assembly GCA_916618015.1). Taxonomy (NCBI): domain Eukaryota; kingdom Metazoa; phylum Arthropoda; class Insecta; order Lepidoptera; family Noctuidae; genus Xestia; species Xestia c-nigrum. The sequence continues at coordinate 6,234,773 of OU745258.1, read as the reverse complement.
TTCATCAAGTACAAGACCCAGAAGGACGGTGGTGCTGGAGGTATTGGAGGCGGCTCTGGTATCGGCGGTGGTATCGGCGGCGGCATCGGCGGCGGTAGCATTGGCGGCGGTATCGGCGGTGGCTCTATCGGTATCGGTGGTGGCTCTATCGGTATCGGCGGCGGTCACGGTGGCTCCATCGGTGGTGGTCACGGAGGCTCCATCGGTGGTGGACACGGGGGATCCGGTGGTGGCGTCAGCTCGTCCTACGGCCCCCCCGGCCAGTCCGGCCCTTACTAGACGGCGCAACGGGCGCGCGCAATTGTGATACCTGCTCTGCCGGCGACAAACTTAGTTATAAGTAGAGAAAAAATTACGGTGCCTAAATGTATTTATGTAAATAGTAATTTTAATGTACTATAATTTTAGTTGTATTATAAATTCTTATTTTTGCATAAAAAGTTTTTAAACAAATTCAATACTTTTATTAACTATCCCCTAACAATAATATGATCACATACAAACACACACACTACAAAGTTTACAAGCAAACACGGCTCCATCCGAGCTCAAGATTTGAATTTCAAAATGCCATTCACCCACAGAGCACACATTTTAACATGTCAATATCATTAACACGCCACATAAACAGGTGTATGGTAGAAAGTGGTGTTTTCTCCGAAGTGGGCGAAGTTGCGCAACACGGGACAGCGTGACCTCAGTTGCATCATGCAATCCGAAAGAAGCTGTTTGCAACATCTATATAGAAAATAAGAGAGTTTCGCTAAATATTGCATTGCGTAACACACACCTATTGCAGTTCTTCACAATGCCGTTGCGTAAACCTTGACATTTGGGTGTATTCTCATATTTTCCCTTTTAGCCTCAACTGGTGGCTAACACAAATTCTGACGTCATTATAGTAATAATAGTAGCATCTGACATAATGACAATAGTATTAGAGTAGCAATAACGAGCTAGTCATACGCAAAAAGGTGATTTGTGCGAGGATCTTAAGCTATTACCCAAGAAGTGATGACACGGAACGAAAACCATGCTTTAGCTGAATATTTATAACATATGGCGACTTTCGCAACTTCCGTGTGGCCGCGCCGTGTTTGGGCAAGTCATTATAGTGGCTGCATCATTTTGTGTGGAAAGTGAACGCGCCAATATTGAGAGGTGACTGGTCAAACCGTACGATGTTCAGATGTCCAACTTATACGTAAATATTTGAACGAAATTGATGATGAGGATTATTTTCGAGACGAAGAATTTCGTTCGAAAGTTCGAATTTCGAATTTGTTGAATTAAGCCTGATTAATTTGATGTCTATGCTTTTAAATATTTGTGTGTCAATATCAGTGGAGAAACTTAAATGCTCTAATGATTAGTTCCTTTTATTACGTTTTTTTTATATCCATGCACCATAAAAATAAATAAATTGGAAGTGTCTGTTTGTATCTACAAAGTAACAGCTTTTCGAAAATATAATAAAAATTATATAAACTATCAGTCTGTCTGTCTGCTTGTTCTGGCTAATCTTCGAAACAGCTTAACTAATTTTCTTGACGGGGCTTCTACTGGCACAAAATGCAATTCAATGCCATCGAATTCAATGAGGGAAGTAACATTTTTGTAATAACCACGGGGAACGAAGGTCACGGCAGTAGTAGGTACATGTCTTTTTGTTTTTAAATCTGTGCCATAATACACCATAGTATAGTCTATTTTCATCTCTGTCTCATCAAGATGTTACCAAGCATTTATTTCGGTATTTTCTCACGGAAAGACGTGATTATCCGTATCTTACTTCCCATGATGTTACCAAATGCCATGAGATCTCATGGTAACAATCTTTTACTTCTCATGCAGAGTTTTACTTAAACACTTTACTTTTATTACACCGTAATTACTTTAATTACATATGCTCTTTTTTTACTGTTTGATTTAGATTTGTATGGACTTGTATGGAAGTTGTATGCCTTGACTGAGACCTGGCATTAATGTAAAGTAGTTTATCAGAATTGGGTCGCGAGATGTTAGCGATGACATCGTCTGTGTGCATGTTTCTAAAATTGATGTCAGTGTCAATTTTTGTTAAAGTGACTTCTATAAAAGGAGGATGTGTAATAGAGTCATTGAAATAAACAATTTTTTTACCCTTTATTTGTCAAGTGTGTTTTTGGAAGTAAGTTTATTTTTTGCAAAAATGATTTTTCTTTACCATTCAGGAAATTTATTCACATAAAATTGGTTGAATTCTCACAGTTTAGGTGTAAACGATGACTTAGGCCCATGCCCACCAAAAATATGATGGTCTGATTATATAAAAACAGTTGTTTAAAACACATTTTTGTAGGAGAACATGTCCCTTAAACAGCTGTTTTGAGATATTTCGGTTTTTCGTTATCTTTTCGGTGTACATGGACCTTAGTCTTGTGTGTGTATGTTAATTTGTGAATAAATGTCAGTATTCGTTTTTTCTTGTTTTTTTATTGATTTATTAACATGCGCTTTAGCATAAAGATTGATAGAAATCTCTTAGATTAGGGTCAACATTTAAAGATTTAAACTATGTCACGTCAAATGCAGTTGTAAATTGATTGTTTTTTTTGGGTTTTCAACAATAGTTCTCTTAAACTATTTAGGCGATTCCCTTTTTACCTAAATGTGGTTAAACTGGAGATTTTTTGGTGGACGGGTATTTTGAAATAAACAAAATTACTAAATAGATAGATGTTTATTTAAAAAACTGATCCTGATCGGTCCCGATGCCAAAGAATCGTAGTGCAATAAAACTCAATAAAGATGGAATCTGAAACAGAAAAAAATACATAGTTCTAATAACACATTAAAAAATTATATGCTTCTAAATCTTTTAAAATCATCATATTCTTAAAAACTTTCCTTAGTTCTGAACTAGGATATTAGAAAATATTTTGCGGCACTACACTTATTTACTTAAATATCCAATTTACTTATTGAACCACGGAAACAATGAATTAATTAATTCGTTGTTTGAAAATTGCAAAAAAAATGAAAATTGCAAATTGCAAATTTGAAGTTTGCCGTCTATCAGGAGCATTATCCTTAAGGACACACAACATTTCAAATAATGCATAACGAAAGACAACCAATCATAATTGCAGAATTATTGCATAATTTACAACGAGCAACCACTACGCTACTGGTTGCCGTACCCGTATGTAATGCGAGCAGTCGCAGTCGCAACCGACGGATGCTGCTCATTAATCACCATGACTGTTCCAATCGGACACAGTGTATTTAAAAACAGTAGGACAAGTTTTTATAGATTTTGAAGAGAGAGGTGGATATTATGTTTGATGATTGAAATCTGGATCTTTTGAAAGTTCAAGAGAATCGGTTTTTTCAAGGCAAGCGTGCTCTACCCTGGCCTTAATATCACTGTTGATTCTAGCTTTCAGGACTTTCAGGAATTGGGAAAAGAATCGCGGGCATGTCCCAAAAAAAATATTTTATTTGAAAGAAGGACATAATTATATATTTGTCAAAAACAAATTATTGTTGGAACATTTCTTAGCATGAGTTGTATTAAGTTCATAAGGACCAAGTTTAATTAAGGAGACTTTGTAAACCTCCTGAAAGATTAAAGGCAAAATTTACTAACCTTTACAAGACTACAAAGACCATTTTTTGTTTCCATAATATCCAATACATCACGATGGATATGAAAACCAATACAGCCTAAGCCATTCTTACTTAAATATTCTCCCAAGGCTCATTACCTACTACTTACACCTATACTGTGGCTTGTTGTTCTCTACTTGTTGTTAGTCTAGACATACCCATACATTATACAATAAATGAACAACAAAACCACAGTCTCACGGAATTCCCCTACTCTGTGGCAACCGGTCAAATCCGTTCTACATTAAGCATTATATCATAGTCCTATTAGGCGTAGCTCTAGGCTCTTGTCGTATACTCAGTCACGCTTGCGTCGATAGATCAATCGATCATGGGGTAACTGGTGATCGATTGACAATAAACGAGTTGCGACGATTCGTTTTTCATCGATCACGAAGTAAAGGAATTGTATGTTTGTTGAGAGCTTTGTGTTTGCATTTTGTTTTTTTTTACTCTAAGGAGTGGTTGTCTTTTGAGCACAGCTTGATGTGTTTTGTGATAAAAATATTATCTAGTATGTTCCAAACGGCTAGTTTCATTTTGACATTTCGTTATCTAAATATCGTTATATAAATATTTCTATACTGGCAACGGTAGTGTATGTGAAACTGAATGAAATGATTGCAAGATCTTAATATACTCAGAAATAAATAAATCTTATCTTATCTTATATTCTTCTTTAAAGCCCAAGTGCCCTTACATAGTTTTGAGAAAAAAAAAGCAACATGACGGATTTGTGGAGCGAAATAGTAGTACGTTAATATAAAAAAATATAAAACCTATCGAATAGGGTATAAAAATTAAGGAAATTACAGAAATATGAATATAAAAATTGTATAATATGTTTTGGTCTTTTTGGTGCATTACTTTTAAATTGCTTTTTTTGCAGTCGGTTTTAATTATTTTCTTAAATTATGATCACTTGTTTTGAATAAATTGTTTGCACTCTTCAGTAATTTTTTATGCTATAACTGTGTTCTATACAATGTAAAACACCTCTTAACGAATACGAAAGGCACTTGTTCTCCTCGTCATTCTGATCTTTTTTTTGTTCTACACTATACCTGGGAACCTTATAGTTACGGAGATATTGGGGGTCAAAGTTGCAAGATTTTGACAAGTTTTTTTTTAAATACCACTTTTTATCGCATAATTTTTACTTTAAATATCTCTACGACCCCCGTACTATTCAATCCATCCATCCGCACAATGTTTTGAGTGTGTTACATTGAGTATTGTGTACAAAACATGATTTATAACCTCATAAAAAAAAAGTTGTGTCCCAGCAATATTTTTTGTGTAAAGTTACTTAGTTTGATATACAGAATGCTTGGTTAACGGCTTTGTGATGAGGTGAAATACACCCTGTATACTTATTTAGAGTATTAATTTTCGAAAAAAAATCTTCATTTCACTTGTATAACATTTCAAATACCAAGACACCTTGTTTTAGTTTTTGTAACGTTGGGATTTAGTTTTATATTACTTTTTTTACTACTTTTCGAGAAAAACAAGACTGTTGAAAGTTTTAATTAGACTGTCGCAGGTTTTCTAAGAGAAATTAATCAGGACCACTACTCTAAATGACATCACCGTTAAAAAAAGTGCTTCTTAAATAACGTCTGAACGAGAGCAGCATAGCAAGTAGGTCTGAACAAAACAGACTGCATCGTTAACATAGATCTAGCTATTTGTCAACCAGTAAGTTGCACTAGTCAACTGGCTCTAATAAATCACTTTACTGAGGCAACTACTTACCATGTGCTACTTTAATACTGATTGACATGTCAGAAATTGAAAAGTAGAATAAGTTGAATCGACTCACGTCTGTGATTCCCAAAGATTTAATATTATTGTATTATATAATATTGCTGGCCATTAACACACAGCGCCATCTAGTGCCACACTAAGCAAGGCTTTTGTCGTGGACACCAGATAGTTGATACACTACATATATACTATTTTGTTTGTAAATATATAAGTACTTATTATACATATACATTTAGGCAGAGGATTATTTAATTTTACACCCATATTTCGCCAGTTATGTTTAAGTTCCATGTATTAGAGGCGACCCTATTGCCATCAATAGGGCACATTGCCAGACTCTGTGGCTGCTACTGAGAAATTATTTTGCCCAACACGGGATTCGAACCGCAGGACTTCATGCTCAGCCGTTACACTTGTGCCTAGGCCAACGAGGCAGTCCAAGTCTTCAGTCCAGTCCAGTCAGGTCTTCTGCTTTTTAAAAAATGTAGGCCAAATCTAGATATTATTTTCAATTGATTCCTCCTGAGAATAGTTAATTATTATTCATTTCAAACCAAGAGAATCTCAAAATATCATGTAAAATGGTTCAAATCTCATATTTTACTCGAAAAATAAAATGATAATGGGTGTTTACACGAGTAAATTTACAAATTAAAGGTTCGCGTAAACATCAATACATATTACGTCACTAAATAGGTCAAGATTTATAATCCAGTTTAGTAAAAAAAAACACGATTATTGTAATGAGTCATGATGTCTACGACCTCGCATTTAAAAACATGCACTTTTAATATAACCAGTACAAAGAAAATACATACCAAAACCAAGTATGGCAAAACGCCATTTACAGTCTCTTATTTTACTTTATTTTAAACAGAGTAAATTAAGATCAATATTTTTTTTATTTATCCATCGAAACTTGGGCGGTCCCCATTTCTTTTTATTACTTTCTCTCTTGGTTCTTTTTTATTTAAAAAAAAACACAAATTCGAGTACAATTTCGACAAAAACATTCAATGAATGAAACTGACATATGCGAGAGATCACCAAGAAATATAAATATTATTTGCTATTTATGATAATTTAATTATTTTGAATGCATTTGAATTTCAACTCTGTGCTTGTATGATAACGGTGAAAGTTGTATTTGCGGTAGATTCGACGCGGATCTCAAAATTGTGGTATGTTTACAAGTCTGGCGGCCCGTCTTGATAGTGAGAGTGAACTCGCGCCAGTACTTTCGCTAGCTCCATACTACAATGCCCATAGTGCTACATCATACATGTTTATTTGTGGTTTATGAGGTCGTTAGCGTTTCGTACGTAGCAACAAACCTTTGTGGTGGTCGTGCGTGTGAGTTTGCGGTAGTGACAGTATATTAAACGTCATAATTCAAAGGTGGCATTGGCTTTGATCCTTGATGAGTTTGAAGAAATGTGAAATTGAGTTTAAAGTCGAAGAGTTAGTTGTGAAAATGGTATAAAACAATGTCTGTGGTGTTTGACAGTATGTATCCGATTCTTAATATGAAGCCAGTATTTATAAATAATAACTAATACTTAATAGGAAAAAAAATAAGCAATAAAAGAACTGAAAAAAAACACAACAACTATTATTTCGGTTGTAACAATTATTTTATTTTATTAGACGATTAGGCGATTAGGCATTACACCCCAAAAATTTACATAAATCTATTCAAGAGTTATTTATATATTTTTATGATGACTGCTTTTAATTGTAACTAACAGGTACCTATTATTTGTCTGAATTTCCAAAATCAAAATCAAAGCATTTATTTCAAGAAGGCCAGTTACAGGCACTTTTGAATTGTCGAAACAAAGATGAAAATTAAATGTAGCTACAGTCCCAAGACATAAAAACTAAGTAAAGTACTGTAGTTGCCCATTCCCTAGCGTAGATCTTTATGGAGAAGAACGAGCAAGAAACTCCATGGACACTCTTTTAAATCCAATAGTAGGTACTATTGAAAATACAGACAAATATGAGGTACCTGCAAAGCATATCCTGAAACTGAAACCCATCTGTTTTACAGAGCTTATCAAATGTGTGACGACACAGCGCAGTCTACTAGTCACTACGTAATTCCGTCAAACAATTCTTACAGAGACAGTTTTTGCACGCTATAATGCTTTAGACGTAGCCTAATTACCAGATTTTTTGCACTGACTCATGCAAATCACACACGTAACCGTTTGTTCAGTAGAATTCCATTAAAACAAAGAAATCTTTAAAATTAAACACAGTCTTGCAATCTTTATATCATCGCTGAGAATTGTTTCATTTATCTTGTTTCCATCTTTGCGGCATTCATTTGGTAATTGACTTTTGTCACGTCAATGAACTTTAGTTTCTACTAGTTTATGCCTGCGGCTTCGCTTGCGTAAAGGTGGATAATTAGCCGACTGGAGCCTACTACCTGGGTAAAAAGTTTTATATTTGTTAATCCATGTTATAAACTATCTTTGTGCAAAATTTTATCCAAATCCGTTTAGTAGTTTTTGTGTCAAAGTGTAACAAACGTTCATTTATCCATCTATCCACATAAACTTTCTTTATAGTATGAAGAAGAATTTTTACTTTATTTGTAGAAGTTAGTCGTTTTACTTGGTCATCAGGGTTATATTTTGGTTGATAACTGTGATGTGGTTGAATTTCCGTGCCTTTTTTAATATTCATAGTATCATTTCAATTTAAGTAAGTACGTACTTATTCATAGCCCGGAAACGACAACTAGAGAAAGACTATCGAATTCCGGATATCACGATAGAACATGTCGTGAATTGGTCGTTGTCTCGATATGATCTCATCATCTCGCCAAATACCTATTTACTAATATGTGCTTGAGAGCAGCGGTGGCCCAGTGGTGGCGGCCCCGACTTACGGACAGTACGTCGTGGATTCGAACCCAGATAGGCGCATTACTTTGTGTAATTTATTTCATAACTACTGCTCTCAAAAACGGTGAAGGAAAACATCGTGAGGAAACTGGCATGTCCTAGAACCAAATATTCGAAGACATGTGAGATCTACGAATCCGCACTGGGCCCGCGTGGTCCATCCCATCCCATTGGTGGTTTAGCCCATTCCGTCTCATAAACAGGAGGCTGATGATGATGATGAATATGTGCTTTCTTAAACGAAAACTGTCTCATTATTGAGTCTCTGATCTCTTACTCAATTCGTAGATTGTGTACTATTTTAAGTTCTTCGTGTATCAAGGCAGCTCTCATTCATTCAGATAGCCCATAATATTTAAGTTACACTATTCAAATTAATACGTTCTGATGAACACACACGTAGTGCATACGCACAAATGTAAGGGTAGAATTAAACGCATTGTGAACGCGTATTAAGTAATTATGTTGATACTTGATAACTGTGAGACAATGCTATCTAATGTGCGGAAAAAGTGCCGTATCATGACGTTATGTCTGTCAACCGAGCCTGTCCGACGACCACCTCTTGACAGCGGTATAAAATTACGTTAATGTCACTTTAGTGTGGAAAGAGATTGAACTTTATGGGACCTTTTACCTTGCTACTGATTTTAATGAAATTTTGTAGTTTTGTATGGTTGATTTCAGTTTGACCCGATAAGTGGCGTCATGCAAATCAGGCTATAAAAGACGATGGTAGGAAAGAAAGAGATAGAGACGTCTAGTTCCGTCTTTATTTCACTCTGAATTAAAATAAAATAAAATATTCATACGCGCTTATCTCTGAAACCATGCAACTGATTTCAATGAAGTTTTGTACGGTTAGTTCCAGTTTGAAAGATGAGTTTTAGACCCCATAGGTGTCGTCGTTTAAAGCAGTTCACTAGTACTGCTATAAGAGATGATGGTAGACCCCCATATGTATGTATGGTCCAACAAGTTATGTGGTTTACAGTTTACCACAAATCTATACTTCTATACTTAATATTATAAAGCAGAAGAGTTTGTTTGTTTGTTTGTTTGGTTGAACGCGCTAATCTCAGGATCTCAGGTTCGAATTGAAAAAATCTTTTTGTGTTAGAAAGTCCATTTATCGAGGAAGGCTATAGGCTATATAACATCACGCTACGACCATTAGGAGCGGAGCAGGAATGAAAAATGTTGCAAAAACGGGGATTTTCTTTCCTTTCGTTTTATGTGACGCAGACAAAGTTGCGTGGGTCAGCTAGTTACATTATAACATGTAAACCAAATAGCTTGTTCAACCGTGCGTACATAGGTAATAACCGTTTTACGAGCGATGCCGACCATTTACCGGTTGTTTATTGGTTAACATACATAGCAGACTTTGGTTTGTAGAAGCTGGTATAGGTATGTCAATAGCGGAGTGAATTAGCCTAGTTTTTTTTAAAGAAATAAAGGGTGTAAAACACCTCTTCACGAAACCGAAAGGCACTTGTTCTCCTCATCATTGCGATCACTTTTTTGTTCTACACCATACCTGGGAACCTTCTAGTTACGGAGATATGGGGGGTCAAACTTACAACTTTTTGAAAAGATAAATTTTGAAAAGAAAAGATAAATAAATTAAAACAATTTCTAATCCGAAAATGTTATTATAATGTACATGAATATTTAAATGATAATTTTAATAAATAAATAATAATACCAAAAAACGCAATAATAATCTATAATACAAATAATAATAATACATGTATAAATTAAATAAATATTGATGCATAAATTCAATATATAAGTCGCAAAAATTATGTGATGCAATTAATTATAAGCCCACCTACCTACACAATATTAATCAAAGATATAAAGAAAACATTAATATTGAAGTTGTGAACAAATACTTATAATAGCCCTCCTCCTTATTTTTAATTTTTATGTTGTTATGCCCGACAGGGCCCACAATGCTCCAAAACTATAGTATGTATCTTTATGTACCTACCACCTAAGTTCACATTGTGGAATGCAATAAATGTATGGAGTATTGAGTATTGAAGATTATTTTTAAAACAACATTTTTTGGCACATTTTAACTTTTGACACCTCCACGACCCCTGTACTATTCTATCCATCCACCAGCACAATGTTTTAAGTGCGTTTACATTGAGTTCTACCACAAAACATGATTTATAACCTCAAAAAAAAAAGTTGTTTCCCAGCAATATTTTTTGCGTAAATTTATTAAATTTGGTGTACAGAATGCTTGGTTAACGGCTTTGTGATGAGGTGGTTTACACCCTGTATAGCTATTAATATGCAAGAGAAGGAGTTGTTTAACACGCAAAGAAATCTGGCACTTATCTTTGCAATTTATTAATATTAAGGCTTCAGGTCAGTTTTTCTATTTGACCACAAATTATTACTTTTTCCCTTTTCCACTTTCATTTCGTGTTTAAGTCCTTTGTCACCAGCCGAAACGAATTCAGACTTCTATTAGTTCCTTAGAGAGAGCCCCAATAAAAAAAATCCCGACCTAGGAATCGAACCGAGGAAGCGCATGTTTAAATAAAAAGACAGTTTAAATAAATAATAAATAAATATCGCTGGACATTAATATACAGCGCCACCTAGTGCCACACTAAGCAAAGCTTGTGTCGTGGACACCAAATAGTTGATATACTACATATATACTTTTTTGTTTGTAAATACATACTTATTATACATATAAACATCCATGACTTGGAAACAAATGTCCCTGCTCGTCACACAAACATTAGCTCCTACCGGGATTCGGACCCAGGACCCTAAGAACGTAAGGCAGCGTCACTACCACTACGCCAATCGGGTCGTCCTAGTCTAGTTTACAAAGTATTACGTTGTAACTATTTGACACATAGTAGCAAAACAAAACGCATACAAAAACTCCAAAAGCCTGACGAATTCTTCGTTTGTAAGGCCTATTCAGACATCAACTAATTGGAAACACTCAGTTTTACGCACTAGTGTTTTAACAAAAGCAGTTTGCAAATGAAAAGTTTCATAATAACGAATGACCAATGCCTCTGTGAAATGTTCAGTAACTCAATAACCTGTTGTAATTCAAAACAATAGCTACAGTATGTCTTTTGTTCAATAATGACTATGGTACATAACTCACTCACTCATTTCTAGGGTTCTGCAGTGTCCGCGCTCGAGCTCCAATGAATCGGTGGCTTCCTTAAATCATCTATGGTTTTCAAGTGCGTAATACCCTTATAGAATGACTAGCTGACCCGCGCAACTTCGTCTGCATCACATAAGAGAGAAAAACGAAAGGAAAAAGAACCTCGTTTTTGCAACATTTTTCATTCCTGCTCCGCTTCTAATAGTTGTAGCGTGATGTTACATAGCCTATAGCCTTCCTCGATAAATGGACTATCCATAACAAAAAGATTTTTCCAATTCGAACCAGTAGTTTCTGAGATTAGCGCGTTCAACCAATAAACATACTAACTCTTCTGCTTTATAATATTAGTATAGATTTCATAATTTAGTTCGCGCGAGGTACTAAATTCGAATGCGGGTTGCAGACCAAGAGCTAAGCTAAGTTAGTTTAGCTTAGCTCGCATAGCTGACGCAGTTTTCCATATAACTCGCATAGTTTGCAGTCTGCACACAAGTATCATCTATCGTGATCTTCAATTTTTTTTCTAAAGGAAAACGATACATTTGTTTTGGTTCGTACGAAGATATATTAAGGAAAGGGTAATGACCGCAATTGCGCAATTTTAACGGGCAGAAACTATAACAACTAGGGTACGGAACACCAATCACATCAGAGCGACTAGCTCTTGTCATTTTTTCCTTGTATTGTTTGCAAATTAATGATCAGACAAAAATGTTAAAATAATGATTGAGTTTTTGAGACTACGCCCGCCCTCGACAACCTTCTTGGTTCGTTTAAACTTATTGCATAACACCATCCTTTTGTTCCGCTTTTGGTATTCGCTGGACAATAGTTGTAGTTTCATTATTTCATTAATTTTGTCTTTTAATGGAGGATGTTATGTAATATGTGACAATGAATCTCAAGAATTCTCACGGACATCTTTTAGTGTGTTTTAGCAATCTTGTTTTGTTTATGAGGCTCGTTTTCTTTTTTTATCTTTTATGAGACAACAATGCGCTCCCCAAATGATTAGGCTGATAGGAGACGCACATTTTGCCAGTTGTTTTAAGGGGCCGGCAGAGCATGCGTCGTACATTCAAACGTAATACCAAAATAATTTCTAAATCAAATATTATTTCGATTGAATTACAGAACATCGATGTTACCAAATATATATTTTGAAAGGCCAATTATATAAAGACGAGATATGAATAATTTAAAATTTCTATAGAAAACTTATTTTTCTCATAACTCTTGTTTAAATTAGTGTCTATTCAAAATATATAAATATATATTTTAAATGGACACTAATTTGGATAATAGCTAATTTGGACTAATTTGGATAATTCAATTGGTAATCCAATCGAAATAAATACACACTACCTTAAGAATATGTTTGATTTACAAATTATTTTGGTATTACGTTTGCATGAAATAAGCACGCTCCACAGGGCTCTTAAGTCCCTGTAATGGGGGCAAGTTTATTGCCATCAATCGTGCACAAATCCAGACTGGTGGCTGCAACTGAGAATATCTTAATAGAAAAACCCAATAACAATTTCCCCGACCCGGGAATCAATCCCAGGACCTTATGCTCAGCTGTCGTGTTTGAGACCACTAGACCAATGAAGTAATTTATGGGACATTTTCTTGTAATTTACGTTAACAGTTTAACATAAGAATTACTTCGGGACTACTGAACATTTTAAAGCTTGTTTGTGGCGCTTTATAATGTTCAATGGATCTTAGATAATTATACTCGTAAGTTATAATAATAAAAAACATTAAAATTATCCATATCTACATAAAAAGACAATCTCCGGGCAGTTTTTTGTAAACTTTTTGTAATTATTAATTCTAGGTATATCGAAGTCGTTAGCATGTTAGCATACACCATTTATTTACAAGGTAATTGTAAATAACTTGTGCCAATTAGTCTAAACTAATATTATACTCAAAGGGGAAGATTTGTTTTTTTGTTTGTTCATGTTTTTATTTTTATTTTCCTGTCCGTGTATTCATAATGAAAATCACAGTATTTACCTCGTTTTAAAGACTTACTTAGTCCTTCGAACTATTGGTGCCCTCACTCTCCAAATAAAATGGGACAAGGGCAGGAAGATGACTACGTTCGGGCGTCAAACCCCGTCTCGGGAATGAACAAGTTATTTTCACCCCTGGGTAACAAGTAACAATGTACTATTTTTGTTCCGTCCTGTTTAATGTATAAATATTTTTACATGCTATGTACGAGTATGTATTTTGTTAATTATTTGTCATTTCGTATGATTCGCGTCATGTCCCTGTGTTTTTGTTTTCTTTTCTTTTTTATTTTCTAAATACCGACTAAAAAGTTACTCAGTGACCCGAAAACGTTGTCACTCAATTTCACCTTTCACATTGGCCGTGAACTGTGCACGCAACCAGAGACATCGGAAATGACAAGCATTTTCTTACATACTTTCAAATAAATGCATAGTTAAGTTTATGTATGTAATTCTTTGAAAGTAAGTACTTGACTATTATTAAAAACATCTTCGCGTTTACCGTAAAACATAACTGGAATTTAAATAAGTATCTTTTTCGTGTGTTAATGCGTTTTTGCATCAGGAAAAATAAAGACTATTTTACTGAAAGAAAGAGTAGCAAATAAACATCCATCCATTCATGTATGGATGTCGGTATATATGGTTGTATGGATGTTTGTAACCCTTTTACGCAAAAACTATAAAACGGATTTGGATGAAATTTTGCACACAGATAGTTTATAACCTGGATAAACACATAGGGTAGCTTTTTATCCCGATGGTAAGATTCCATGGGACAATTATCAAACTTCACGCGGCAGAAGCCGCTGCAGAAACTAGTTTAATATTAGTAAGATGTCCAGTCTATAGTCCCCGCCACGAGAAGCTATACATTTTGTAAACACACATTCAGGTTCGCAACCTTTGGATAAAATTCAAAAATGACATCGTGATCGTGATTTTACTTCAAAATGGCGGCCCAAATGTTTACGTTCCATGATGTCAGATGCGTTTCATTACCACAAAACAATAGACGATAGATAGCGCTTTATATCGTCAAAATATAACCCGACCAAGTGAATTTCCTCGTTAGTTTCGTATTACACGTATGTTAATTTGAGTTCATTGAACTTGGGAGTATTTGTTGTTAATTGAATGGTCGCTACGTAACTTGGTAAAAAATATTTGTTTACAAAAATAATAGCTTTTCATGGCGCGGACTTATAGACAGATGTCGTCGTTGATTGACCAAGGACCATGTTCACCGAAAAGACAACGGTGTGATTATCTAAAATCAGCTGTCACTGTGACATGTTCCCATATAAAAATGTGTTTTAAACAGCTGTTTTTAGATAATCAGACCGTCATATTTTTAGTGAGCATGGACCTAAGTTACATAAACACATAATAACAATCAAGCGTAACAAATCTATTTGTCTCAAACAACAAAGTAGAAACTATTAAAAATAATTACAATCATTTCACACGACCGAACCACAATCTCCTGTTCCCCATAAATTAGCAACAGTCAGGCTACGAACCCGGAACCTTTCGTTACGTAGACCATTAATCGCGCAGCCAATGGTAGTGCAGGGTAAAAGTTGTAACCTTTCACATTATGTCATCCTGGGGTCTGAGGCCAGCGTAAAAACTTGTAGTGCTGGATGTTAAGGCGCTTAGACGAGCTAAATTAGCAACTCTATTTGTGGAGGAATAAAGTTCTAATCAGCTTGCACTACAAAGTGGTTGTTACGTCAGCCACTGCGGGCCAAATAACGCGAAATGAGTGGTTTCGATCGATTTACAAAAAAACTATTGATTGGATTAAAAAACTGAAACAGTATCATGCTAATATATTGCTTGTAGAATGATTTGCCAAAAAATCAGAGTGATCGCATGCATATTAGTATGTTTTTTATTGTTTGAAAGATATTTTAGCGGTAAGTTCGTGATTTCTTTTTTTCAAAACAGTATCATGCAAGCATATATCCTGAAGAATATCATATGTTTCCCTGGTCTTGTTTATAGCAGTGAAGGATATACTTTTAGTAATTATAAAACTCGCGTTTAGCTCATGTAATCGCCTTAACGCTGATTGTAATAAGTAGCCAAGTTGGGTAATATGTTGTCGCGGGTTTTATGTGGTGGGTAGCAGTGGGCCTAGACAACAACGTAATATAACTAACGGAAAAATACAATATTGTAGTTTACAATAATTAAAAAAAACGCCTGTGACGTCATAAAGGGTGTAAAACACCTCTTCACGAAACTGAAAGGCTTGTTCTCCCCATCATTGCAATCATTTTTTTTGTACACCATACCTGGGAACCTTCTAGTTACGGAGATATGGGGGGTCTAAGTTACAACTTTTTGACAAGTTTTTTTGTAAGATTTTTACTTTTAACACCTTCGCGACCACCGTACTATTCAGTCCATCCACCAGCACAATGCTTTAAGTGCATTACATTCAGTTCTACCACAAAACATGATTTATAACCTCGAAAAAAAAGTGGTTTGCCAGCAATAATTTTTGCGTAAAGTAGTTTGATGCACAAAATGCTTGGTTTAACGGCTTTGTGATGAGGTGGTTTACACCCTGTATAACGAACGAAAAAGTACAATGTTGTAGTTTAAAACAATTAAAAAAACACGCCATTGACGTCATCATTATTTCTCGTATTCGTTTTCATTTCCAAGATAATGATGATGACATGGGAGTTCATAAAGGTAACAAAAACCATGCATTGTCATACTCAACATGTATGGACAATTTTAAATCAATCGGAAACCGGGCAGTGGGTCCGATTTTTTACTTTGTTAGGGCGATTGTGCACTACAAGGAATTTTACTGTCCGGCAGTCCGATTTTTTACGGTCCGATATGGCACGCCATATAATATATATACTAGTTTGTGCACTATACGTAATTTTACCGTCCGACATTTTACTTTTCCCCATTCCGGAACGGTTTTTTCCGGTCCGAAATGACAGCAATGAAAAACGTGTTTTAAATGCTTGTGCACTACGTCCATTTTCATGAGCAGGCGGGGCGGGCGCGGGGAAGGAGGGTGCGCGTGTTTCAAAGACAGAGCTACCCTAAACTGAGGCGTATCATCCGAGAAAAGACGGACAAGTGCACAAGCCAATCATCCGTTTTTTTCATGCCACTTCGGACCGTAAAAAGTCGGATGTTCGGACAGTAAAATTCCTTGTAGTGCACAATCGCCCTTAGTGACAGATGAAGTCATTTTATTTAATAAGTGTGTTTTGTGGTTTAAGTGTGTGGATTGACACAAACATCTATAGATTATACCAGGGACCACATTGAAGCCTCTAGTTTTTCTTTTTTTTTTTCATTAAGATAAGATAAGATAAGATTCTTTATTTGTCTAAATATTGTATACACACAAGAACATGCAAGATATTAAATATAGACATGCATTCTTTTACTTTTTGACATGTATCACTTGGAGATTTATTACAATGTAGTTGCTAATTTGATAGACACTGACTGAATTATTTTTACTTTTTGTAAAGTTTGACTAAGCCATTTAATATTTTTGTTTAAGTTCACTTCTACTGACTAAAATTATGTATTTAAAAGTGTCGATTGTAAAATTTCAAATCATTTGCGTGCCATAGTATGTGGCAAAACAAATTCGAACGATTTTATTTATTTTGTTATCCGAGAAGCACTTTTATTATCGTATGTGACACATGTTTTGAGCAAATAAATATATCGTATCTTATCTAGGTTCAGATTGTTAGGCAGTCAGGTTAGCTCCTATACCTACCTCGCTTATCAATTACCTAAAGTTTACGCTGACGACGCTCAGATTCCAAAAGCCAAAAGAATTCAACTTACGTAACACAAGAAGCGATGATCCAAACAGCTTCTATTTAAAAACAAAATCAGATTTAAATAAACGCCCTTCCAAGGTTATGTTTTGTAACTATTTGTAAATTATGTTACAAGTCAAGGTCGCAGTGTTTTCTTATTTCAACCAACCCAAGGTCAATGTTGCATAATTTTGGAGTTTTCTTTTTATTAAAACCAGTCAACTCCAAAATTAAGTACCTATAATTGTTTGCCTCATCGACCTTTTATGATCTGCCTAGCCATTTCACAACTAAGTTAGGGTCGACTTCCAGTCTTACCAAATGCAGCAGTATTTTATATGGAGCAACTCCTTATGAGTCTTCCACAACGCAAGGTTAAATCTGGTTTGTTTCGGGATTTTCCTGCATCGAAACTGTGAACGGTGAGCTATGGGCTAGCTAGCCGTCCGTCCGTCTAATGACGACAGGCCGTGTCGACGGCGCGTTTGTATTCCACGCGCGCCTCAAAGAGATGTCAGCATAAAGAGAGGAGCCCACAAGGGCCGAAGCCTTCCGAGGTTGCGGGACTGTTCGAAAGAGATACTTACCGCAGCCCCGGAACGTAAAGAGCGAGGAAAGAACATGGATGGTTTTTAGTCAGTAAAAATCTAACACTCTCCCGCTTCGCCCAGAGTGGGAGGGAGGGATCATTTGATGATTTCCCATCCGAAAAAAGAAGGGTTAGATCTGGTTGTCAGAGTTTTGGGTTTCAGACTACTCGTAACGACCATCAAAGATCTATAAGTGACAGCTGGAACCAAGGCTCCTAGACACGAAAGGAACTCGGTATGTACATATGGTCATCCATCCACGGATCAACCTCGGCAAGCACTGCTTAACCTTGACGATCAACCCGTCTGGCGGTTTTTATTCAAAATCGGGTCCTCCCCTCGCCCTCGCCTCTTCCCTAATTACAACGGTAAGAAGGGTTTGAGTGCGTTGATTGGACCTTTTGTTATTTGATTCTTTATTCTTAATTAATGGCTGCTCGAAATTCCCTCTGTTACAACGTTGCTACATTTTTGGCAGGTCATCATTATACCAATGACGACGATTACTAAAACGGAATAAAACGTCAATTTACAGGATTAGGGAACCGTCAAAAGATCAAAGAGAGATAACTTAAACCTTTGAGGAATTTGAAATAAATTCAACGTATTTCAGGAAGATTTGTTGTTTCTTGAATCGCTGACAACGCTGAAAGAAAGATTTTCTTCACCATTTACTAAGTAAAAGATGTTCCGGTTGTAATATTATCGGCTGAAACAGTATAGTTATATATAGTTGCAACCGTCGTTTCCACATTTTTTGCAATAGAAAAGGACACCGCAACATCCGTCATTAGTTGTTCGTGGAGGCAGAGATATATGTTTTGTGATATCCGTAACATTTCGCCAGTTTTGTTTAAACAAAACTAGACACCAACACCAACACCAATACTTTATTCGCAAGGAGTTGGCAGATTCGTCTCAAAACTAGGTTATTGTTATTTTTCTTATCTCTCTTAACTTTATATATTTTGCTATATGTATGTATGTATGTATTTATTTTATTCTTATATATTTGAGTTATAAATAATTTCTAGTCTTTTTTTCCATAATTGCACCTACTGTATATTATCTCTGCATCACCCTAAGGTAGACTGGTAGAAAATGCCTTAGGCATTAAGTCCGCCTTTGTACAGTTTTAATTGTGCATAAAGTTTTAATAAATAAATAAATAAATAAATAAATACTTTGCCAGTTATGTTTAAGTGGTGGTTCGTGGAGGCAGAGATATATGTTTTGTGATATCCGTAACATTTCGCCAGTTTTGTTTAAACAAAACTAGACTCCAACAACAACACTTTTCCTGTTATGTTTAAGCCCCATGTAGCCCCATGCAGAGGGGGCGAGCCCATTGCCATCAACCAGGCACAGATCCAGACTGCGTGGCTGCTACTGAAAAATCCCTAATGGAAAAAACCTAATAATAATTTGCCCCCAGGACCTACCTACATGGGGCTGCGGGACTGTTCGAAAGAGATACCGCAGCCCCGGAACGCTTTACGTTCGCCAAACCAGACGTTCGCAAAAGTCTGACTCCCGCTCCGCCCAGAGAAGGAGAAGTCATTTGATGATTTCCCATCCGAAAAAAAAAAGAAAAGGACCTACCTACATTCTAGTTTCCTATACATCGAAAATTCAACAAAAATATAAACTTACATTCTCACGGCTTTAATAGATATCTATGATTCAATATAGAAGATTAAGTAATGCTATCAACCAGTGTGTACAAAGTCAATTGCAGGCCACAGGTGATCGTGGAAGTTTGTGGTTTGTACCTCGTTAATTAGGACCTACCCATAGAGTCAATAAAATGGATAGAGGTTACGTAAAATACGTCTATATTCTGTTAATTATTGTAGTGTACAATATAAAGAGAAGGTATATATGCTATTCAGGAGTTTGTGATGTTTCAGACACATGACAAACGCATTCTGAAAAGCAAACAAGTTTGAAAACAAAATACCTACGACTGTCAAGTTTTTTTTTATTTGAAAGGAATAAGAACCTGTGATTAAAATCACATTTTTTTTAATATTCTGTAAAAAAGACGTGTGAATAAATGCAATCGTTTTTTTTTTCTTTTGTTTTTCTCTCTTATGTGACGCAGACGAAGTTGCGCGGGTTAGCTAGTAATGACATAATGACGCAACTAGAGGGGAACCCCACTCTACGAATTTCACCGCTCTACGCCATAGACTTAACAGCCTGTCAATACAGCCATAATCGCCTTTAGCCTCAGCTTTATTAATAGCTTCAGTACAAGATAAAGTCTTAATAGTAACAGATAAAGTATTAGTACTAGACATTTATGTCTATTGAACCCCGCTGCTTAGAGTTACATAACTTTTTTGTGGATGACGCGTTCATTCTATCAATAGTTTGTTGATTGTAAACGTGCTTCCTAGTGTATTCCATGTTCGTGACACGGTAATAAGCTGGAGATTATGGGCACAGTAAAATTATAAGCAGTAGGTTGGCTTCAAAGAAACGTTGGAAACGCTGACGTAATTAACCGAGCGTCTCTTGACCCGTTAGGATAATTCAAGGTGCGTACAGACTGAGGGTTGCCGCGCCATTTTCTTAACGACTAGCACTTCACCCACGACTTCGTCCACGAAAATTGTGATAGCTCGGTAAAGATGTAGCTTTCTAGTGGTCAAATATGTGGTGCTATATGGATTGGAAATTATCTGAAATAAACGGATTATTATTATTATTATTATTAAATAATTTTTAAAATCGCTTGAGTAGTTCTTGAGCTAAACCGTAAAAAAACAAACACACCAATAATGAAATCTTCCTTATTTATAATAATTATTAGTCTTTATTACGCAGTCAAGGTGGCTGTGGCCTGGTCAAAAACAATTTTAAAAAAGGACAGGAAATCATCGACACGACGAAGAAGACAGTATTAGTTTAGAAGGTTGTTTAGATAAACACACATTATACCCGATAGTAGTAACCCTAGCCTCGATCGACATTAGGAATTGAATTCAAGTCACACTACTGCTTTTCTCTTTACTGTGCTATGGAGTCCCCTCTATAGAAACATGCAGTGATGCTAGGTGGTCTATACTGAATGTTCAATGTTGAAAGTTTTTGAATGGAATTTAGATAATGTCTCAATTTACAACTCAATAGTGAGTTGCTACTGCTTTGTATAATTTCGTCGTGTTTCTGTCATTTTAAAGCCGTAAACTACTAATTTAAGGTCAATACAAAAACATACATATCTGCAATCACGGTGAAGTACTAACTTCTGAAGATCTACCTAGTCTAAAGGCAAGGCCAGATAAATGTTGACCAAAGGCTAGGTAACACACTAGATTCAATCGGCCAGCGTCAAAATCAATCCAAAAATGTTTTTTTTTTTCGTTTTTACCTGTCAATCAACCATTGTTATAGTTTTATCAAAATAAAGTCTACCCTTGACTTTTGATTTACCAATATCGATACAATCAGGTATGACTCAACGACCCAAAATATAAAAATCACACTGAAAGTTAGACCTCATTTTGAAAATTACAACACTTTGAATCATTTTGCAGGTCATTTGAAATAAAAGATCAACATTTAAGTATTGTGAAGTTGCACATCAAAACGTAACTGACCTGTTAATGTGTTTTTTTTTTTCATTTTAACCTTACCAACAAATCGTAGTATTTTAAACATCAACACTAAAAGGGTTTTGATAAATATTCATAAATGAAAAGGCGACTTTAATTAATTCGGAAATGACGAGTAAGCGAACATTTTCAATGGCAAATGGATTTTCTGGTGGATGCCACTATTGATTTTGGCTTTACAGTGGAGTTACAGTGGTTTGGAAATAGTATCCCACTATCACGTAGTACAAACTATTCACAAAAAACAGAAGGAAGATTCCGATGAACACATACATACCAAATACGGTAAAAGTCAATACAAAATGTCTCGAATTTTCACTTCAGTAAAGATCTTAATCGGGGAAACACCTAATAAATTACAGTGCAAGCTCGGTAATTCCGCAGCTTATTGAAATAACAACAGTTTAGTTCTAAATGTCAGTGAACTCACCTTTTCTAATTCAATTTACACTATCTTTCGTGTTGGCACGAACTTGAGAGAACAGTTCATGTCCTACCTTTCTTAGTAAGATTATCTAGTCAGCAAGTTTGATTTCTGTAATGAAATTTACAGTTTAGGGCACTACAATAGGGTTCAAAATTTTGGAATCTTTATACTAATATTATAAAGAGTAAAGTTTTGTATTTTTGTATGTAACGAATACACTTAAAAACTACTGGACCGATTTGAAAAATTCTTTCAGCAATGAATAGCTACATTATCAGCGAGTACATAGGCTATATTTTATCCCCGATCTCCCACGGGAACGGGAACTATGCGGGTGAAACCACGTGACGTCCGCTAGTTTAATACAAAGTTAAGTATCAGAGGCCCTACTCCCTAACGCTTCGTCCGTTTATTCGCAATTTCGGATCTATCCGTCTCTGTCGCGCACGTCTGCAGATGAGTGCGAGTGAGAGAGACGGATGGATCCAAATATACGGACGAAGTGATAGAGAGTAGTCTGGAGCCCGGAGGGTTCTTCAGTAAGCATATTCACCATAAGATCTTGATAGCTGTATTGTAATGGCGTGATGGGAGAACGATATATTTTAATTCAGTTTTCAAAAATGGATAGTTCAGCATCGTTTATTTTAATCTCATCGTAAAACTTCTCTAGGATAATGTGGCCTTTACCTGGGCTCCCGTACCAAATTGAAATAAAATTAGATTAAATTCTTAATAGGAATTTAAATGGAAAATTACAAATATTTGAGCATATTCGTGGCTCTAACGTCTTGTGATCCGTTTACGTATTTCATCTGTAACTAACTTTTGCCTGCAATTTCGCTCCCGTTATGGTCGCCAATTATCCTACGCAGACGTTTTAGATTATCCTTGATTTTGGAACACGCCCGCCACACTATACCCAAACCCCTGTAACTCTTGAAAGTCAGAATCAAAACTGGCAACCACCATTAAAGCGGCGAGACAATGAAGCTTGGCGAAGTCCCGGTGAATAAATTTTTTTTTTTTTTTTTTTTTTTTCTGTATTGGATCCCGCAACGAAATTAATCACAAAATACAGCGGATAAAGATAAAGATACTTAATTTGTTAAAAACATGCGTTTACACACAAATCGAGCATGCAAGATCTTAGTAAAGTAGGGTAGGTCCGCACATGTTTTACCTAGTGAGGTGTACAAATTTGTTTTTTTTTTACAATTACGGATTATAAAATAGGAGAGGACTAGTAGGAAAAAAAACATAATTTCCACTTTTCTACCATTCAGCAGGAGACAAAACGAAATAAGGTCAATAGTTACAAAAGGACTTTTAAATATATAGACATGCGGGTTTATTATAACTTCCCATTATTGAATTTTCGGAACCGGACCAGTAGTTTCGAAGATTACCCTTACAAACTTCAATTAGAAACTAATGATGTATACTAATGTTATATAGAGATGAACCTAGTAAATGAAATTAGTATACATCATTAGTTTCTTGCATAAATACATATACCGGGCCGGTATTAGCATTAGTTTTAAATATCTACAATTTTCCTATCCAGATTTTACGGAATCTAGAATCTTTGCCATCCAGAAACTTCACTTTCCATAATTGTCAGTATCCAGAATGGTCATAGACCCCGTTCCTTCTATGTCGTGTAAATAATCATGTAGTTATAAGTGTCGTGTCGTGGCTTGTGTATTTAAGGCGGTTACATGAGCTAAACGCAAGTTTTATAATTACTAAAAGTATATGATTCACTGCTATAAACAAGACCAGAAAAATATATGATATTCTTCAGGATAACAGTTTAGTAGTTTAGGTAGTTTTGAAAACATAATACAATTAATTTGGCTCGATAAAAGAAATCACGAACTTATCTCTAAAAATATATTTCAAACAATAAAAAACATACTAATTAATATGCATGCGATCATTCGGATTTTTTGGCAAATAATTTTACAAGCAATATATTAGCATGATACTGTTTCAGTTTTTTAATCCAATCAATAGTTTATTTGTAAATCGATCGAAACGACTCATTTCGCGCTATTTGGCCCGCAGTGGCTGACGTAACAACCACTTTGTAGTGTAAGTTGATTAGAACTTTATTCTAACAACTGCGTATCAGCGCTGTGACGTTTTGTTTTAAATGTTACAGCACCATGATGAGATACAGACAAATTCTGTTTAGTATTTTGTTTGTTTTTTCTTATGATTTCGTTTTTTTTTTTTTTTTATTCTCTCATTATGTTTACTTTAAACTAGTTTTATAATCACAATTTTACCATTTTATTATTTTTTTATTTTTATTTATGTGTTGTCATGTCGGGCTAATAAATGCTTTTTCTTTCTTTCTTTCTTTCTAACAGCATTTCAAACGAAGTTGGAACCACCACAAAAAGAGTTGCTAATTTAGCTCGTCTAAGCGCCTTAAATAGAGGCGTTCACATATAGTACGACGCGATTACTGTCATCCATGAGGGTCGGGGGGCTTTCGGGACCAGAGGCCCTACTCTCTAACACTTCGTCCGTTTCGTATTCGGATCTATACGTCCTTTTCACTCGCACTCATTTTCAGACGTGCTGGAGAGAGACGGATAGATCCGAATATACGGACGAAGCTGTCGGGAATAGGGCCTCAGGACCGTGAATTTACCTCTAAATATGCGAATTAAAAACCAACGATAAATTGTATTTATTAATGATCGTCACGACATAGTGGGAACGGGGGTCTTTATTATATTCTTTCATAACAGGGAGACACAGAACATTCGTACTAGAATCTTGATGAGAAGAAAATTAACTAAGTTATTTACTAACGATGTGAATTATCGATGATGATTTCTTAGGAAGCAAGCTAAGATGAGAATTAGGAACACATAGTTTATTCAATTGAAATGTAGGCCATAATGGATTGGGTTTCAGGTACAATTTTTGAAGTGAATACTTTATTACTACTTTATTATACTTTAGCGGAGCTGTGCACTTTTTGAGATTGGTTAATATGTTAAACTCGCGTCAGGACAGCTGACCTGATCCAAAATTCGTAAGACAGAGGGAGTAGACCGTCGCCGCGTAGCCGCGTCAGAGAGGAAGTAATATCCCCCTCTCTTTCTACCGCGCGGCGAAAATGCTCCTGCTGTTTCGTTTTAATAAATATATTTTTTTTATAGTAAAAAAATTATATAGTTCTAAAAAACTAAATAAATGATAGTACTTTTATACTAATTATAAATCAATTCGTGCGAAATTATTCCCTAACCATTCCAAAATACCAAGTTTTCCCTTCTCGCACTCCCGGAGTTTCTCGTTATTTTTTCTTTATAATGTTCTACAACCCAGAACATCAAGAATTGTGGAGGGTTGCAATAACTAGACAATAAATTAGATATAGCAGCCTAGTAAAGTATTGCTTTATTAAAGAATGTTAAATTAAGACCATCATCATCAGCCGAGTTTTACTGCTTTCAGTCTTACCAGACCAGCATACCAATATTTTACATAGAGATTTGCCTATCTGACCTCCACAATCCAGGCAGTACTGGGTAATATAATACCCATTGGTAAAACTGGCTGTCGGTCTTTCGGGCCACTGACTAACTGTCACGACTGTCACGACTGTCAAAGATCTACAAATGACAGCTCAGACGTGCTTTCCGAGGACGCACCCACCGATGTTAATCTAGATCAATCAGCTTCATAGATACGTCAAAGTCAAAAGAGGTTGGAGTACCTGCTACCTACCTACGCCATTTTGTTTCCAGTTAACCGCGAAAATGGCTCCCCTTTCTTCACGGTATTCTACAAGCCATTAATCAGTTTCAAGTCCCTGAAGAAAACAATTACATTTACAATAAACAAAATCCGTTTTCTAATCCTGTGGTTTATTTTCTTCAAAAACATCTGAAACAATTTTCTAAGAAATTATTTCTACTTTAACAAAATTCAATTTCGGTGAAAACAACCATTTAACACGGTTTTCTTAAGTGTTAATCGCTTTTAAAATCAATGTTTAAGAATCAACTAAGCGTTCATTAAATTCAAGCGTTCCACGAGGAGAAACACACTATGCAATATGTTTGTTCATGAGATTGTTAAGGAAAACTACATATATTGTGTGTGTACAGACTGCACAGTATACACGCAGTAACTTGTGAAAATCGCCTATGTATTTGGCTTAGTGTAACTAGTGTGTACATTAGTGTCCGTGACTGTACATAGGTATACAAGGAACCCTTCGCAAAGCTTACAACCAACCAATCTGTACCTTAACTAAGTAACTCTACGGAAAAAATGTTGCTGAGAAAGGAATTTTTCTTTGGTTGAAAATTCAGGATTTACGGCACTCAAAACATTGTGCTGATAGAAGTATTGAATTGTACGGAGGTCGCGGAGGTATTTTAAGTAAAGTTATAATATTTAAAACTTTTACTTAAAATACTTGTGAAAAAGTTGCAACTTTGACCTCAAATATCTCTGTAAAGAAAAGGATCCCAAGTATTATCTACAACAAAATAATGATCGCAATGACGGAGAGAACAAATGCCTTTCAATTTGATTGAGAGTTTTTTTTACACCCATTAAGAGCCCTCTTACAGTCCACTAGCGCCGCCAATCGAAAAAATGTCATAACTCGTAAATAGAATCAAAAATACAAAATGTGGTCTATTATTACTGTAGAAAAGGCAATAACGTAATTTTATAACACATTGTCACCACTTGAAATATAGCTGTTTAGCTAAATCGTGCATTTGTAACAAAAACGGCCGTTTATGTTTTGAATGCACGATTTAGCTAAAAAAAGGGTGGTAATAAAATAAAGGGTGTCAAATACCTCTTCACAAAGCCGAAAAGCACTTCTTCTCCCCATCACTGCGATATTTTTTTTTGTTCTACACCATACCTGGAAACCTTCTTCTTCTAGTTACGGAGATATGGTCAAAGTTACTACTTTTTGATAAGTTTTTTTTAACACTAGTTTTTTTTGTAAGATTTTGACTTTTAACATCTCCACGACCCCATTACTATTCAAGCCATCCATCAGCACAATGTTTTACATGCGTTACATTGAGCTCATCCACAAAACATGATTTATAACCTCTAAAAAAAAGTGGTTTCCAGGCAATAACTTTTGCTTAAAGTTACTTAGTTTGATGTACAGAATGCTTGGTTAACGGCTTTGTGATGAGATGGTTTACACCCTGTAGACTATGGAGAAAAGCTATGTAACTATAATTTGACTCTGACTGTCTGTTCGGTCCAAACCCAGGGCAAGGTATGACCGAACCTTCCGCGATTCGCGGAGACAAATCAAATTGCCCTTAATGAAGGTAACTTACCTGGTGCCGGTGGGCTGAAGGGGATGACTAGTCCTTGATCAAGCCGGCTCTGGTACTGTATGTCTGTGTGGGTATGTGTAACGTGATGTGTGAGTGGAGTGGTTCACCAGATCCGACTATGCCTCAACAGACGCTGCCCCAGCAGCGTATAACACGTCTGGACGAAGCACAATAATAGTTCAACTGCACAAATATACACGTCAACTTTCACAATTTTAATGTTTTATTCAATTTCACACGCGTGGTAGCTAACCTCAAATTCGGCGCGGACAATTAACAAAAAAGCCCGGTTTAAAACACAATTAGGGGCGTTTCGTCTAATCAACGATTACTCACAACCAAAAATCTTGCAAACAAAGGAGATTTTCTTAGATTCGGTAATTATCTCAATCAATTAACAAAATACAATGAACTCGTAATGAATCACGCACGACAAGTACCAAACGTCAAAAAAAGCTGTCAGATGCTCGAAATGTCAAGACGTGTGCGTTCGAATACACGCATGGTACGAAACATCTACCCCCCCCCCGGACGGGCCTACCCGTCCGCTAATCAATTGGAAGTCTTGACAAAGTTGCGACCGCTCTCTTCATGACTGATCCGTCTACCAAAACCTCAGCAAAACGAGGGACCCCGTCGGTGCCAGCCACCAAATTAAGAATGCGCCCCCGGCGCCAATACAAAGGCTTGAGGTTGGCGTCCTTAACCAGGACGAGGTCTCCGATCTTGGGCGGATGAGTTTTGTCCGTCCACTTGACGCGCTGCTGGAGGATGTGCAGATACTCTAAGCTCCAACGCTTCCAAAAGCTCTGAGCGAGCTGTTGCACCAACTGAAACCGCGATAGCCGATTTTGGCTCACATCAACAAGAGGGTACTCCGGCAGGGCGACAAGTGGCTGTCCAATCAAGAAATGGCCCGGTGTTAGAGCCTCCAAATCGTTCGGGTCCGAAGAAAGCGGGCACAACGGGCGCGAATTTAGCACAGCTTCAATGCGGCAAAATACCGTAGTTAATTCCTCAAAGGTGAGAACGGTGTCTCCCAACAATCTTCGCCAGTGCCCCTTTGCCGCTGTCACCGCGGCCTCAAAAATACCCCCCCAATGGGGGCAGGCTGGCGGGTCGAACAACCAAGTGACCCCTCGGCGGGCCAATCTACTACCAATGTCAACCTGGCTCTCATTAAGGAAGGTGTATACTTCCTTCAAATAGTTACTTGTACCCTTATAGTTAGTACCGCAATCAGACCTAATCAAAGAAGGCAACCCACGGCGAGACACAAATCTATCCAAAGTTGCCACAAAGGCCTCTGTCGAGAGGGAGGTTACCAGCTCCAGGTGCACTGCCTTGGTTGATAGGCAGACAAAAACGCACAAATAAGCCTTGACAATCTTACTATTGCGAAGGGTGGACGTCTTCACCGAAAAGGGACCAGCAAAGTCCGTTCCGACGCCAGCAAATGGCCTCGCCTCATTGACACGATCAGCCGGCAAGTCTCCCATTAGGGGCTGCATAGTGGAGGCCTTAGTCCGATAACACGGCATACAACGGAAGACGATGCTACGAATGGTACGACGAGCCGACAAAATCCAAAACTCTCGTTGCAAAATAGCTAACAGAGCATTACAACCGGCATGCGAGTTCTTGATGTGACGATCGGTCACCAACAATTTAACCAAATGGCCCTCCTTGGGCAACAAAAGCGGGTGACGGGCCCCATAAGGAAGACTAGAGTGCCTCAGCCGTCCTCCAACACGCAAAAGACCCGTGTTATCCACGAAGGGATTCAACTTACTGACGGCTCCTGACAACTTGACCCTACCCGCCTTCAATGTCTCTATCTCCCCTTCAAAGTGTGCGGCCTGCACAGAGCGGACCCAAAGGAGGAGTGACTCCTGTCGCTCTTGAGGAGAGAGAACCGGTGACAGGCGCTTGTCCCCTGGATTCCTAGAGTTATGACCAAAGCGCCTGATCCACGAGGTTACGTTCAACAATTTGTCGAGGGAGCTGTACCGATTTAACAAAATTTCCGGGTCAAACGGAGGGTCCCTTGTCCCAACAGCGAACACCTTAAGTCCGGGCAAAGGATCCGACATCATGACTGGCGTTCGAGGCCAATCATCCTCGCGGCGAGTCAACCAGGCCGGTCCCCACCAAAGGGGGTGAGCAATCAAACGGGGGGCCATGCACCCGCGTGAGGCTACGTCGCCGGGGTTCAAGTCTCCGGGCACGTGCCTCCAAATCAACGACGTTTCAGAACTCTGAATCTGAGACACTCGGTTTGCAACAAAAACCTCCAAAGAGTGGACGGACGTCTTCAACCAACACAAAACAATTTGACTGTCCGTCCATGCGTAAGAAGCCCGAATGTCCACAGTTCCACCCAACGTTATTCTCCCCAGCACATCGGAGCCCAACAGCAAATGAACCGTACAAGGGGAATCGAACCGGGGGTCAGCCAAATCCAGGCCTGACGTCAACCGTAGAACATCCAAAGGTAACTGACATTGGGGATGGTTGCCCAATATATTCGGCAGAACAAGGGCAGGAGCATCAATTTTAGGGTACGGACAACTCACAGGGGTGATTTCAAACCAGGTCCTTCCCTCAACAGTGGTGACAGCCGTTTCGCCAATTCCTTGAATCTTGCCTGAAAAGTCGTTCACATTCAGGCCGACCTGTCCCGCTAACCAAGAAGACAAAAGGCAACCCTGGGCTCCCGTGTCCAAAATGGCACGGACCACAATCGAGTCACCCAAGGGTCCCCAGACCTTGACCGAGGCCGTTGGCAACAAAACCGTCTCGATCTGGGGGGTCCTGTAGCGGGGCAGGCGCCAACTTCCTAGCGATGCCTGGGCGGCGACCGATCGCCGCGTCCAGGCTGTCGTCGTTCACGACGAGGGTAGCATTCAAATGCTTCGTCCGCGCGGTGCCCCGAGCCGCTCGCCATCGCCGGAAGGGCATATCCCACCGGATGCCTGAAGGGCGGGGGGCGCGACTCCAACCGGGGGCGTTCCGCCAGCGGAGGGGAAAGGCAGCGGTGCTGGTCTGGCCATTGTTGCCGAGCAGCCGCCGTGCAATTGTCCCTATGAGGGGAGGTCAAATGGCGCGCGCGCGGCTCCCGTTCAGCTTGCGCGGGGGGTGGAGACTGGTCATCAAAATTGCAGGCCTCTACCCGGTTCCCAACCGGCGTGCCAGAGGCCCGGTGCTTGTCGCCGTCATACCCTCCCCTGCGCGAACCCCCATCAGAAGCTGGTCTGCCAGAGCGGTTCGCGTTGGCGCACAAAATCTCTAGGTGAGCGCCTTTACAAATTCTACACGGGCGGGGCTCGGGGCAGTCCCGATGAAAATGAGCCCCCAAACAAGAAAAGCACAAGCGGCGTGCGTTGGCAATTCGGCGACGGGAGGCCACGTGCAAGTCCAAGAACTCCGGGCATCTTGCCATATCATGTCCCGTGGCCTTACAATAGTCGCAATCAGGACGACTCCGGGTGCCAGCAAAACGTGGGGCGGGGCGACTATCAACAGGCCCCTTGGCCCTAGTCCGTCCCTGGTCTCTTGGCCTAGAAGGTGATGGGCGCGACCCCGTTGCACCACAAGTGTTGTCCATGAAGCGACACTCGTCCTCCAAGAATTTGAGGAGGTCGTCAAAGGGTGGAAGATGGGTGGAACTATCCCCACCATACCTCTGCTCAAAGCGGGACCTCAAGTCAGCGGGGAGCAACCGCAGAACGATGTGCACCAACAGATAGGACCACTGGTCCACCGGCAACTGCAAGCGTCGCAAGGCGTTGGTCGCCGAGACCAATGGGTTCAATAGGTCGGCGCGCAACGCCGACACGCTGGCAATGGCCGGTAGGCCCAAAATCTGGCCGATGTGCACATCAGCCAGGCAGCGCTTGTTCTGATACCGCCGGGAGAGGAGCTCCAAAGCGGTAGGGTAGGCTGCATCCGTCACCGACAAGTGCTGCACCAAGGCTCGGGCCTCACCTTCCAGGACTGACAACAAATAGGCCAACTTTTGGGCAGGTCTGAGATCCGAGCGCGCATCAACCAAACTGTCGAACAAGTTCTGGAAGCCCAGCCAGTGGTCCAAGCGACCATCAAAATGTGGCAGCTCCAGAGTGGGCAGTCTACTCAATAGGCCGGGGGCCGTAGCAACCGAGGCCTCCTGCTTGGCCTGGACAGGCATCCGGCTCTTCAAAATTTCCCGGGCTCGCAGAGTCAAGGTATCCCCCAGTGACAAGATCTGGTCATAATCCGCAGCAACCTTGTCACGGGCTGCCTGGCCCAACAGCTCCAAACTCACATCCCCGATGAGCTCGTTGAAACGGGTGAACGTAGAGTCCACAACGCTGAGTCTCTCCTTCAACTGCTCAAATCGAGCAAGCGTGACCTCTTCTAGGTCCACACGCTCAACTGTGGCCGCAGCTGAGGTGAACCATCTCAGCTGTGAGACCAAACCAGCGGCCGCCTCCTTTACAGCCTTCAGTGAGGCCATTGCAACCAAACCTTATTATGATTTCAACCAAGTCAAATACAATACAACAATAAATCAACAATATGAAACTATCACAGCACACATATATCTACCAATACACTGAACACAATATTCTTATATTACCAGCACAACAGAAAGGGGGTACTTATGTGTGCCAATGCAATTAATTTTAATTAAATGTGAGAGCCCGGCTGACAACGGCAACAAATCAGTTCAATGTTCTAGACTTCCAATCGATCAGGCACAGGTAGGTTGTCTTGTTCACTAACCACGCTCTGCTACCAAATGTTCGGTCCAAACCCAGGGCAAGGTATGACCGAACCTTCCGCGATTCGCGGAGACAAATCAAATTGCCCTTAATGAAGGTAACTTACCTGGTGCCGGTGGGCTGAAGGGGATGACTAGTCCTTGATCAAGCCGGCTCTGGTACTGTATGTCTGTGTGGGTATGTGTAACGTGATGTGTGAGTGGAGTGGTTCACCAGATCCGACTATGCCTCAACAGACGCTGCCCCAGCAGCGTATAACACGTCTGGACGAAGCACAATAATAGTTCAACTGCACAAATATACACGTCAACTTTCACAATTTTAATGTTTTATTCAATTTCACACGCGTGGTAGCTAACCTCAAATTCGGCGCGGACAATTAACAAAAAAGCCCGGTTTAAAACACAATTAGGGGCGTTTCGTCTAATCAACGATTACTCACAACCAAAAATCTTGCAAACAAAGGAGATTTTCTTAGATTCGGTAATTATCTCAATCAATTAACAAAATACAATGAACTCGTAATGAATCACGCACGACAAGTACCAAACGTCAAAAAAAGCTGTCAGATGCTCGAAATGTCAAGACGTGTGCGTTCGAATACACGCATGGTACGAAACACTGTCATTTGGTTTTTGGCACTATCAGCACCTTTGAATGACAACGTTTTCTAAAGCTGTCAATGATATCATTATTGTGGAATATAGACTGTGTCAACTCTTGAACGCAGTTCACATCTGATCACGTTCTTTTATTTGTAAACCAAGTAAGAAACTACCGAATCACCATATTATTTTGTCTAACTTTAGATGTAATAGGACGAAGCGGGAATAATCAATAGATATAAAAATCAATGCCACTTTTCGTCTTATTTTTATAACTCAAGAACGGGCTCACCCATCCAAACTAAATGTTTAGGTTTTGTTCGGACTATTTAGTAGATGGATTATGTGAAGTTTGCACAAATTCGGTCGAGCGGTTCTTCACGCAGACGAAGTTGCGAGGGGCAGCTAGTGAAATGATAAAAAATATATTTTGTGACGAAGTAACCATATTTTTGGGACGAACCAGGATTTTGTTTAGTGGGACGAAACTCGTGAGCCGAAAGAATAAATCTTATATGGTTTATAAATAAGTACGTACTTACCTGCTCATATTCTCAATTTTTCAATAAACAGATTTCATAAAGTTTCAAATACAATATATTCACGATAAGAACAGGTTATTTATGTTCAAGTCTACAGCTATTTGTTGCGGTAAACCGTACAATACAGCTTTGAAAACGTACATAATTAACAACATAACAAGACACCACAAGAAATGTTATTTACCAGATGTTATTAAAGTCCCATCCCTGCTCTGCACACATCCTACAAATTATTGAGTTTCAGAAGTTAAGACGATAAACACAATTATATAGACAAGAAAATCGCCTTTTTAGCCGAGTTTAAAAAAGGAGGAGAAAAACAAACAATCTGAAAAATGAGAAAAATATCTTTAGCTTCAGTAGTCCGCGACAAAAAAACTAAATCAATCAAGCAAAGGTCGACTTCTGTAGCTAAAGTTAATTTTACCTTATTGTGTTTTTCAAGTAGGATTTTTTTTTTCAAAAATATTTTTTTTTTTATTATGCTACGAAGGGTTAGGTAGAGGAGAACCTAATAGTAGACCATGTCACCTGTAATATTTTTTAAGTTCCACGTAATAGGGGGTGATCCTATTGCCAACAACCAGACACAAGATCAGACTGTGGTTGCTATGAGAAAATACTCAAGTACAAACCCAGTAATGACCCGAACCGATGACCTGGTCGAGGTCGCGGGAACACGTGGAATGCGAGTCGCACGGGACAGGTCAATGTGGCGACACGCGCGGGGAGGCCTATGTCCACTGCTGTCCAGCACGTCTTTCGGCTGAAATGATGATGATGATGAACACTTTGCCCAGTTCGGGAATAAAACCCAGGACCTCGTGCTCCCGGGGCTGCGGGACTGTTCGAAAGAGATACCGTGGCCTCCGGGCCACGGTATCTCTTTCGAACAGTTCGCCCTTATGTTCCGACATAAGGGCGAAGAAGGAACATGCATGGTTTTGTATCGTATTGTATTGTACAACGGGCTGGTGTCCGCAACTCTGGGTTTTAGTCAGTAAAAGTCTGACACTTCCTCCCGCCCCGCCCAGACTGGGAGAAGTCATTTACCATCCGAAAAAAAAGGGACCTCGTGCCTTTTAGACTAGACATTTACACATGACTGTTCTTTTCATCTTTTTTCATATTATAAGTACTTAGTTACCATCGCACGGATATAAAGAGAAAAGAGATTCCTAAAGATGATAATGAAGTGTTTTATTACGTTACAAGATTGATAAACAGACAGACATATAGAAAGTGGACAAGTGACCAACGGACTATACTTAGCATTCTTGACGTTAATTAACTTAAAACGACTTGGAAAAGGAAAAAGATAAGTGTTCATCTTTTTACTTGACTTTTCTTCAAAAGATAATTGTAGGTATATTCAGGAAGTGTTTACGTGATTAATTACCCATTAATGCTTTACGATATTCTCTGATACTAATCATGATGATATTTCTCACCAACTTAGCGTTTTTTACCCTACTGATTGTTTTATTTAAAGCACGTCCGACGTTTTTCAACGATCAACCTATTTCTAGCCTAAATTTCACTAAAAAATATTCAGCAGTTCACCCGCGAAGATGTAACTTACAAATAAACAGGCAGATACGTTTGCCACGGCTTCGCCCGCATAGTGTTCGACTATTATTTTTTTACTTACCTGTAATTCCAGATAATTATTAATAAATAAACTGAACTAAACTAAACTATTGTCCACAGGGATAATGTCCTATGTGCTATTCCAGAATATAACATGTGTATCTCTGTGCCAAATTACATCCAGATCCGTTCAGCCGTTCTGGCGTGAACAAACATCCATCCATTCTCGCATTTATAATAAATAAAGAAAGAAAAAAAGAAAGAAAAAGCATTTATTAGCCCACACAGGACAAACACATCAAAATTAACAGTACTTATAAAAATTACACAGAAAAAAAAACAAATATTTATTTAAAAATTAAAAGAACGAAACTCGAAAATAGTGTGTGTGTACTCGTTAATAGTGGTAAGATGAAAATCACACATCAAGTAGCCTCTTTTTTTTTGGGATGGGAAATCCCACTCCCGCTCCCCCACTTCGCCCACTCTGGGCGGAGCGGGAGAGAGTGTCAGACTCTTACTGACTAAAACTCATCCATGTTCCTTCCTCGTCCTTTATGTTCTGGGGCCACGGTATCTCTTTCGAACAGGCCCGCAACCCCGGCAGGACACATCAAGTAGCCTTATCTCCTTATTTTCAAAGGACATTTTTTACACTTTTTAAAAGTAAGTAGATACAATTAAAACTAATTTAGTTTTGCCATGTAAATTCGTTTCAACAGACGTACACACACTGCCACATTTTACGAATCTAAAATTTTGCAAGCAGGAAATTCTTAGTTTGCTTCTAGTTTCGTAGTTGCGTAAGCAGAACTCTGCAGTTGCATCTGACCTGCTTTTGACCCGTCATTATGATGCTTTCATACCTAGTAGCATATAAACTGCGGACAGAATGACATTGCTTCAAACTTTTTCTGTGTTTTGTTCGATTTTGGTATCGAGACTTATGAACAAGAACACACACTTAGATTGTGTTGGTTACTAGCTGATTCGGCGTTTATAAAGAACACAAACAAAATTGAAATTGGAACATTACCTGTTCCAATTTCAATTTTGTTTGTGGTCGGTTTGATTTTGTATGGATTATGTGAAGAGAAAATTAAATTGTTTTTTTTTTTTTTTTAATTTTCAATTTTACCAGCCAGTTTTTCCCCTAAAACCTCATCCGGACTATTACAAACATTAAATGAAAGTAACAAAATCGTTATAATAAATCTCATTAACTGATTTGGTTTTGCGAGATATTGCGTCTGACTCTTGTTGACGACAGCTTTTAGTTTAAAATAGATACTTTTAAGTGCTGAGATAACAACCTGCGGGGCTTGCGGCTCAGTAATAACGGATCACTACTATATGGAATGTTCTAATGGAAAGTGTAAGAAACATTACGATATAGCATGTCTTGAAGTAGATAAAGACACATTTAAGTCGTCTACTGAGGCTTACAAAAAAACTTGGGTGTGTCCAGAGTGTGTCTGCTTACTGCCTAAAAGAGGGAACGTGGATACCCCTCTCATTGTGAAGACACCTGCATTGAAAACTGCCACCACCACCACGCCCATGAATAACATAAATACGCAGCGAGGTAGTCAGGCTTGTTTTTCACCGACAATGGATTCTGATTCAATGCTGCTTGAGGAATTGAGGGAGTTTCGAGCTGAAATGACGGCCCGTATGGACAGCCAGGCTGAAGCGATTACACTCTTGTTGAATCAATTTACCCAAACACGATCCGATTTGGATAATATTATAAAACTGATGAGAGTACTGGAAGAAAAGGTAGAAACTAAACAAACTATAAGCGAAATAGTCGACAACCCTCCTTCTACATTTGCAGTAGTGGTTAGTCAACAGAACAGTTCTAATGGTCATAAAATGCAGAAAACATCTAAAAATGCCACCACGGCCACCACCAAAACACAAAAAGTAAATAAAGGTGGGGCCACGAAGCTGTATTGCCGGTAACGGAAACGGCTATTATCACTACCCCACCAACAAGCACACCTTATGAACAAACGGATATAGAGGAAGGCGATACCGAACTGGGCTGGACAACAGTAATTAAGAAAAAACATAACAGACCCATTAAAAATGTAGCAGTAGGAACAAATAAAGAACTGAAGGCTATTCAAGCAACGGAAAGAAAAAAACACTTGCATGTGTGGCGACTGCATCCTGAGACTTCCATTGAAGCTATAACAGATCATGTAAAAAGTGTATGTGGGCCTGATGTGCAAATAAAAGTTGATAAGATCAATCATAAAACTAAACGAGACTACTCGTCGTTTATAATAGGAGTGCCTGAAGACTGGTTCCAGAAATTGCATCAGCCAGAAATCTGGCCCATGAATGCCGAGTTTAACGAGTGGATTTGGTTTCGAAACTCCAACAAAAACAGATCCAATTAACACCATTGATTTATATTACCAAAATGTCAGAGGTCTTCGAACAAAGTTAAACGACTTCAGAAATGGCTTAGAATTAATGGATGCAGATTTATACGCAATCACGGAATCGGGTTGTAACCCTTCCATACATGACCCGGAATTAATCCTTCGCTGCGACCGAGCGGACGGGCGGAAACAGGGAGGAGCGCTTTTAGTGGCCACACATCGTTTCGAGCTGCGACAGGTGCACGTGAGTGACGTGTCTATAGACACCTGCGTATTTGAGTTAGTCAATGCAACGGTTTACTTAAATAAAAGATTTTTATTTTTGTGCTCAGTGATTTATATTCCGCCTGGTAGTTCTTAAAATGACTATATGGTTCTGTTTGGCATGATAGAGAATCTGTGTACTAAATATCAAGACATTATTGTGTTAGGTGATTTTAATCTTTACTCGTGTCCCTTAAATGTGAGGAATTATTATGAATATTTTTTGTCCTATTGCGGATTCACTCAAAATAATAATGTACCTAACTGTTTAAATAGACAACTAGATTTGATATTGAGTTCGGGTCTTCGCGAGGTGTCAGTGGTGATGGCGGATGGGTCGCTCGTCGCTGTGGACGCACATCACCCGCCGCTCGCAGCGAGCGTGCGGCTCACGCACCCCGCGCCCTCCAGCGCCCCGCGCCCCGCGCCCGCCAACGCCGTCGGTACACGCACTACTACTAGACCGCGTTGGAATTTTTATAAAGCAGATTATGAAATGCTATATTCTATGTTTGCGGCTACTGATTGGACAGATATGTTTGAGCTGAGCGATGTCGAGGATATTTTGAATTTCTTTTATGAAAAACTTAATAACATTTTAGATGCAAGTGTTCCTAGAAAAACATTTACTGTCAAACAGCGATATATCTACCCCAAATGGTATACGAGTGATATAATAAAAAACTTAAAAATTAAAGCAAGACTACATAAATTGTATAAAACCACGAAAAAAAATAGAGATTACGACGCATATTCAAAATATAGATCACATATTAAAAAATCAATAGAAATAGCACGCAACGAGCATCAAAATAAGATTCAATGTCAGTTCGCAAAAGACCCTAAGTCATTTTGGCAATACATTCGATCGCAGAAAAGTACCACGAGTAGACAAGACATTATAAAAGATGGTCAGTATCTGTCAGACGAGGAGTGTGCAGAGCAGTTCGCGACTTATTTTGAGTCGGTATATAGTACTGTACCGCCGCGATTAGACCCAGAAGCGGCGGCAGCGGAAGCGGAGAACACTGGTAGTGCATGCGTACAAATTAATAATCTTAATCTTAGGGACGTAAGAAGTGCACTCGAGCGCCTCAAGCCTAAGCGATCCGCGGGACCGGATGGTATACCAGCGTTTCTTTTTAAAGATTGTGGTAGGGTTCTCGCGGAGCCACTGCTTTATATATTTAACGCCTGTCTTCATTCTGCGAAGTTCCCAGCTCGGTGGAAGATTACGCGAGTCATTCCAGTGCCCAAAGGCAGGGCGGGAGCTGACATCGGTGGGTATAGGCCAGTGGCGGTGTTGTCGACGCCGGCAAAGGTGTTCGAGTCTGCCATTCAGCGCTGTATGCAAGAGCAAGTGCGCGGACTGTTATCGGATGCGCAGCACGGATTCCGGCCGGGGCGCAGCACTGCTACCAATCTCCTTGATTTCATGGGACGCGTGGTGCCAGCGGTAGATGCTGGGGTGCAGGTGGACGCAGCTTACTTCGACTTTAGAAAAGCTTTTGACACCGTCGACAATGACATCTTACTGCGGAAGCTAGCAGAGGTTGCATGCACCCAGCATCTATTGCGGTTTTTTGCCAGTTACATGCAAGGTAGACAGCAGTATGTGGACTGCAACGGATGTGAATCCGACTTATATTATACTTGGTCGGGAGTAAGTCAGGGCACCAACTTGGGGCCTCTGGAATTCATTATTATGATAAACAAGTTGCCGGAAGTCGTAAGACATGGCGCTTGTTTATTATTTGCTGATGACCTCAAGTTGCTGCTTGAGATTAAGTCCGAGTCTGATTGCAGGCGCCTACAGGAAGACATCGATCAAATAGTACAATGGAGCCATGAAAACAAACTGTACTTCAACGTGTCGAAGTGCTCGTTAATGACTTTCACACGTGCTCGTGCACCTCTGCTTTATGAGTACGTGGTGGATGCCGCGCCACTGCAACGAGTCACGGAGGTACGAGACTTGGGTGTTTTCATGACTCCCGATCTGACATTCCGTGAGCATGTAACCAAGATCTGTAAGAAGGCTTACAGAAACTTAGGATTTGTTCTGAGACAGACGCAAAGCTTCACAAACATCACAGCAGTTAGGGTCCTATATGATGCACTAGTCAGGAGTCATCTGGAACATAGTGCAGTCATATGGGCCCCACATGAAGCTAAGTATTCGTTAATGTTGGAGCGCGTTCAGAACAAGTTCACGCGCCATTTGTACCGGAAATTATATGGGGTATATCCGTTTTACCCACTGATGTATCCCACTCTGTTTGTTCTGGGCATGGTTGGCTATAATCAACTGCATGTCCGACGGGAGTTTACGCTGGTCACCTACTTGGTGAAGGTGCTTCGTGGAGTGGAGAGTCACCCGGGAGTATTGCAGCGCTTAAGTTTGTGTGTGCCGGACCGCTACGTGTGGAGACGGCACAGCCCGCCATTGCTACTGGTACCTGCAGCCAGAACTAACCTACTTGCCAAGGCACCCCTTACCAGAGCTATCCGTACCATCAACGACCTTCAAACTCAGATTGATGTGTTTACATGTTGTTTTAAAGATTCGCAAGGGTATTACTATTTATACTATGCTACAAGTATAATAATAATAATTTATCTTAATTTTTGTACTACGTTTTTGTTAGTAATTGTATAATGTTTTTGTGATTTTAATTTTAATAATGTTGTTAGTTTTTTAAGAAATAATAATGTTTCCTTTTTTTGTAATTTGGTTATAAGTGTATATATTGGTATTGTATTTGGTAATATGTAGTTTAGGTTCATAGTATTTTCTTAGCTGTCGCATTAGGGTGATCCCTGTAAAGATGGTTTAAGCTGTTTTAAATAAATAAATAAATAAATAAATAAATAAATAAATAAATAAACTTGCTCTAATAATAATAGTCTTCACAGTACTTCTTGACATGGTCCGTATTGTTAGGAGATTCCTCTCTCAAGAGCCCTGACCACCGGCACCTCGGACCCTGTCCCCAGCGTTGGTGGGCTACTGTTTTTTATACTTTTAAATGTTTTATTGTTTAAATTTAGTTTTATAAGTAAATAAATATTTAAAAATGTAATTAATATGTTAAGAAATGAATAAAGGAAATAATAATAGTCTTAAAATACCATTCATGCTAAAATGTAATTAAGATTGCATTTTAGAAAATAGCATTTCTTTAACACATATTAATATTCAAATTCAATAAGAAGTAGTGCCTAAAATTAGATATAGAATTTGAGAAATTAAAAGAAATATTTTGTATTGAATACGCCGTTATTTATGGTTATTTAATGCAAATTAATGAAAGACCATTAACATACACTCACTGAGTTTCAAATATTATTGTCTAATGCAATTAATTATATTAATTTGTGTTAATGAGATGCAGGTGGGTCCATTTTGTTGCACGATTTGTTTTGTAAGTTTTAAACAAATGATTCAAGAGATTCTTTTGATAGTGGGATTGCCTAAATAATATGTTAGGTGTATTTTCATAATACTATGTTGACTTTATGACGATTTCCACTATCATTACTAAAATAAAAAATAAAAAAATGTCGCTGGACATTACCACACAGCGCCACCTAGTGCCACACTAAGCACCATTTACTTTTTTGTTTGGAAATACATACTTAATATACATATAAACATCCATGACTTGGTACCAAATGTCCATGCTCGCTCATCTCACAAACATTTGCTCCTACCGGGATTCAAACCCATTACCCTAAGAACGTAAGGCAGCGTCACCACCACTACGCCATTTGGGTCGTCAACCGCTGTTTTTACCGAAAGTATTTAAATCCAATATTTTCCATATCCAGTCTATTTCCACCATTGTCTGCCTAGCCTTTTCCCAACTTTATTGAGGTCAGCTTCCAGTCTTACCTACCGATGCAGCTGAATACCAATTTGCATTGAGCGATTGCCTATCTGACCTCCACAAGCCGGGCACAAATCCAAACTCTGAGAAACTTACTGAGAAATACCCAATATCATACTCGACATGAGAATCGAACCCAGGATTTCATGCTCAGCAGTCACGTTGGCAACCACTGGGCCTAAGAGGGAGTTTACGAACAATTTTCATTATTTAATTACCTTCAAAACGGGCTAAACGAGGCTCTTTAATTAGGAACCTGGCATAATTAGAAAGAGCCTTAGATAATTCTAATCTTTTAAGCTTAAGAAAGGTAACTAAAATAACATTTTCCGATCGTTTGTTAATATGAAACAATTACTCTTTTTTACAATAATTACTTAAAAAATAAAGTCTTTTTGTCTCAATTTATAAACAAAGGTATAATCAACTCGTGAATATTACAAGACGTCCCCGTTAGTCATTTATGTAGTACCTAATTATTTAATTAAGATTCTAACGAAAAGCTCTTTTTTGGACGACTACAATTTTTATAAAAGGCATGACAATAGATTAAAAAAAAATCAAATCTATTAAGGTTCATGTTCACCAAAAATATAACCGACTTCACACAAAAAAATGAAAAATAACTTTAGCTTCAGAAGTCGGTGACCTTTATTTTTGATTTTTTATATTTCATTTTTTTGTGTGAAGTCGGTTATATTTTTTGCAAAAAAGTTTTTATTTTTCACTTTTTAGTGGTTCATATGTGCTTTCACAGTGTGAAACACCTTTCACAGCGTAACGGCGTGATTTTTTGGTATGAACTGGTGTAAACAATAGAGAGACATGTGATTTTAGCGATCCCAGTACATTTGCTATCATTTATTGAGGAGTTCCCGTCGCCTATCTTCCGAAGTTCTTCATCAGATCTTTACCAAATTGAAATGGAATCACTCCAAGAACGTACTCTTCCTAAAACTACCCAAATCGCTTCTGGTGTGCCTATTAAATTTAAGGAATTCCCTCTATTTCTCCAGGATCCCATTAAATAGAACTTAGCACATCTAACTGATGCACCATCCTGTACTTACATGTTATTTACATTAGTTACTACCATCGACGCGATGTCTGTACCCGACCCGCGCCGTGTTTGTTTTTTAGGACCTGTCTACCTTACAAATTGTTATAATACGTGTATGATAATTTTATAGTCTAGTGTTAAGATAGCTTATAAGTGGATCAACATCCGGACAAACCTATTGAGGTTTTTGTGATGTTCCTATATTTATATTTTGTTTTGTTCTTTATTTAATAAACAAAAAAAAAAAAAAAAAAACTG
The DNA here is from genome assembly GCA_916618015.1 of Xestia c-nigrum. Taxonomy (NCBI): domain Eukaryota; kingdom Metazoa; phylum Arthropoda; class Insecta; order Lepidoptera; family Noctuidae; genus Xestia; species Xestia c-nigrum. The sequence goes on along the minus strand of OU745258.1, from coordinate 6,192,070 downwards.
TCGAAATCTGGGTGTATTGTACACTTCTGCGTACTCCCTCAGTTGCCGTGTATTTTTGAAGAGTTCCATTTATATCTCCGAAGATCAGCATCAGATCTTAATCAAATTTAAAAAAGACCAAACGAGAAGCACCAGCTTTCAAATAAAAAAAAATCATCTAAATCGGTTCACCCAGTCCAAAGTTCTGAGGTAACAACCACAACTAACAAAAAAAAAATACAGACGAATTGATAACCTCCTCTTTTTGGAAGTCGGTTGAAAAGATGACGGTTTGATTATCTCTAAACAGCTATTTAAAACACATTTTTGTATGGGAACATGTCACATTTGACAGCTGTTTTTAGATAATCTGACCGTTATCTTTTCGGTGAACATGGACCTTAGTCAGTCAGAATATTGGAAAATAACGGACACGTATTTTTTGTTTTTGTAAGTCAATGAATACTGACAAAGATAAATCGCATCAAAACTCGGGATTGGGGAGCTCGTGACGTCAGAACTCACTAAAATTATAACAAGGCGTGATGTACCTACCGAAAATTTTAAAAGCGTCGTATCTTCGTCAATTTTGGTTTATGTAACAAAAGAAAAAATACGGCTCAAATCATCATCATCATCAGCCTATAATGTTCCCACTGCGGAGACACGGCCTACTCTCAATGAGAGGGAGTGGGCTATAATCTACCACGTGGGCTCAGTGCGGGTTGGCAGATTTCACATGTCTTCGAATTTTTGGTTCTAGGACATGCCGGTTTCCTCACGATGTTTTCCTTCACCGTTTTTGAGAGCAGCGGTGATGAAATAAATTACACAAAGTAATGCGCCTGCCTGAACCCACGACTTACTATTCGTAAGTCGGGGCCGCCACCACTTGGCCACCGCTGCTCTCAACTCAAATACTTGTTGATAATTAAATTGACGGACAATTTCGTCGTGTATCCTGTCTGACTCCACCTTATCCGTCTTCGTTAGACGTCATTGCTGACCACACACGACACGATGCGTCTCCAAGTTATGCTGTCTTCAGTGTAGACCTCTCTGTAGTCGAACAAGCTATTTGGTTTACATTAAACAATGCAATTCGTAGTTTAAACTGTAAACCAAATAGCTTGTTCGGCCGTACATGTCTCCAACAGACTTCTTATTGGCGTCTTACCATAACATGATGACATAAGGTCACGCCTTTTATCACCGAAGGGTAAGCAGCAGAAGTGTACCTAATAGTACCCACATTCCGCCAGTTATGTTTAAACCCTATACGTAATAGGGGCGACCCTATTGCCATCAACTGTGATCAGATCCAGGCTCCATGAGGGCAACTGAGAAATTCCTAATAGAAAAACTCAATAAAACTTTGCCAACGCCCTAGGCATGCGTAAGAATTGAAAGTAATAAAAATATTCCATGCAAATTATGTCTAAGCAACACTAGATCAAAATTTGCATTTGTAAGAAACTAATTTTAATAAACAGGCCCAGAAACAAATGGCTTCTTTCACCATTTCGGCTAGTTTCTAAATGAGAATTTAATTTAAATAATATTTCTTAATATAAACAAAACTAGTTAATACGATAACACTGACCTCTTGGTCAAATTAATATGAGAATTTGCGTCTAATTATGAAACTTGAAGTTTTAAAACAAATATAAAAGGCGTTGAAGAGCTCCTTTCGAAAGACATCGTTTGGGGGGAGATTCCACTATCATAACACATAACATAACACCGTCATCCACACCCCGCATTCACCTACACATGGGTATAGACCTATAGACCTCTTTTTTTATTCGTTTTTTATTTGGGACATGCCCGCCACACTATTCCCAAACCACTGCAACTCCTGAAAGCCATCAAAGCGCCGAGACAATGAAGCTCGACGTAGTCCCAGCGAACGAATTTAACTGTCTTGGATCCCGCAACGAAATTAATCAGAAAGTATAGGGGAGGAGTAGGAAGAAACCGTAATTTCCAGGCTTTCTTTCGTGGCTTGTGCCAATTATCATGCTCTTTTGCCAGCCTCATCGGGGTATTCCTGTGCGATGGAAACAATGTCCTCTGCCAATCTTGCCGCTGGACGACCAACACTTCTCATTCCATTCCTTGGACGCCACTTGGTGACAGCTTTACTCCACCAGTCATACCGCTCCTTGCTAACATCACACCTCATTTTCTCGAAAGGTTAGGCAGAGCTGTCTATACTGCAATATTTTTATAAGAACACTCACATTGCGCCAGTTCTGTTAAAGTCTCAAGAACGGCCTTATCAAAACGTGTTTCACTGTTAAGATATTTATAATGGGAACAATTTTTTTTGAGCTGTTATTTAAATATTAGAGATGTTATTATGATCAGTAGAAAAACACATTGAGCAGTTATTTAATTTAATGGCGGTTGATTAATTATTGCGACATTAAAACATGATCAGTAATAAAAAAACAATTTCTCGGTTATTTCAAACCATACAATGTCATTTCTAAAAATAATTGAGCAGTCCAATAACTAAATGAGCGGTAACTCAACTGAACATACGGAAGTATCTCTGCCCCCATAATCGGGACTTGGGGCACCCCACCGTTAGGTTAGTTAGGTTCCTTTAAACCCTGTACTCGAAATAGGGGCCCCGTGTAGCGGGGCTTCATCGAATACGCCTTATCTATCCAAACTAATATTATAAATGCGAAAGTAACTCTGTCTGTCTGTCTTTGCTTCACGCCTAAACTACTGAACCGATTTGTGTGAAATTTGGTACAGACATAGTTTGGAACTTGAGAAAGGACATAGGATAGTTTTTATAACAAAAAAAAAATAGAAAATAAAATTTATTCCGGACATACAGCGCCATCTATTGGTCAAGAGTCGGCAATGTGGGTAAAATCAAAAATCTGCCGGAAGTCACTATTCCACGCGAACGAAGTCGCGGGCAAAAGCTAGTACTTAATATTATAAAGCAGAAGAGTTTGTTTGTTTGTTTGTTTGTTTGGTTGAACGCGCTAATCTCAGGAACTACCGGCTCGAAAAAATATTTTTGTGTTGGATAGTTCATTTATCGAGGAAGGCTTTAGGCTATATAACATCACGCTACAATCATTAGGAGCGGAGCAGGAATGAAAAATGCTGCAAAAACGGGGATTTTTTTTCATTTCGTTTTTCTCTGTTATGTGACGCAGACGAAGTTGCGTGGGTCAGCTAGTTATACAATAAGTTTATTTTAGCTGCTACTAAGCAAATTCTATGTCATTGAGATTTCTTACAGACAAATTCCGATTTATTACTGCCCACACGTAACCGCTCGTTCAATATTGTTTACCGTCCATTTAATTATTTTCCTGCTCAATTATATATTCACTGATCCATTTCATATTTTTTTATTACACATTTTTGTTTACTTTACTGCTTAGTTTTAACTGCTGAACTAGTTATTAAACGTGCCATTTATATTTTTTAACTTACCAAAACCGCTATTTACAACTGCATCTTTAAATCAGTGCCATTTATCATTATGTAAGTATACTAAACATATTTAAAAAAAAGATACCTAAAATCTTTATTCATAAAGAAGATTAGATATCCATTAACCATTGACATGGTTGTCTATTGTTTGCCCGAAGATTATATGCCATAATCATCATTTTCCCGAATTTCATTTACCCGAATTTCATTTGCACGAATGTTTCATTTGCCCTAAAAGACATATGACATACTTTTAATTGCCCGAATTTTAGATACCATAAGATACGAATGCCATAAGTATTGTTTGCCTTATTTTTATGTGCCATAATAATTATTAGACATAATATTGAAATGGCATAATATTTAAATGGCATAACAAGTATTAGACAACCTTATTTATTCTGTGCATGGTTTTTTTTCTGTGCATGGTTGGTGGTGGGCTAGGTCGACGGAGCCCCGCTCCGCGGGGCTCCTACTTCTGTGTGGTTTATAAAAAAATAACCACGAAGGGGATGGCGGGGTCTATTCGCTCGCTTCGCTCGCTCACACGACCCCGCCATCCCCTTCTAACCTAACCTGTCCGAGTCGGGGTGCCCTAAAGTCCCAATTGCATTCAATTTCTCTTGATATAAACAACCGTTACACACCCGATGTCGATGGCAAATTATGTTATGGCATATCATAATTATGGCATGTGATAATTAGGGCATGTGATAATTAGGGCTTACAATGATTATGACAAATGATGTTATGGTAAGTGACTTTATGGGAAACAATGATTCTGGCACGTGACTAATATGGCAAATGAGAGTAGGGCAAATGAGTATTATGTAGTATGATATTATGGCTGTTGACTATTATGGCAAATGATATTAGGGCAAATAAAATTCGGGTAAACGGCGGTATACCCATTGACATCAATGTAAAGCAATGCTTTTTCGTATCACCTGTCTATCAAACCGAAGCTAATCTAGCTTCGGTCTAGTGACGAATTACAATATTCGGGTCAGCACCAGTTCAGCTTACCACTTTTCAAATCACCACCATCGATAAACACCGTTAATCCCAGAATCGCGCGCCATTGATCAAGCTCATCAGATCATCATTCTAAACGCAACATGGCAAAATGTTCTACATTCGACTCTCCCTTTGCTTGCACATTTATTTATTTAACACTTCAAGCACATAGTACAGAGGCGGACTTAATGCCATAGGCATTCTCTACCAGTCAACCTTTGGGTGATGCAGAGACAAGCAGTGGTAGGTGTACATCTGAAAATAATTCGATTAATACTCAGGTTAACTACAAAGATATATTAAATACTATAAATATCTAAATAAATATATATATATATACTATAAATAAATATCAAACTATATATTACTGTAAAAAAGAAGATTAACACGGATATACTAAAATAAAAAGACAAACAATGGAGAAAACACTACTGTTGTGATGAACCTGCCAGTTTCTTGCGAATGTACTCTCGAACTTTAATCTTGAAAGATAAACGATTGGTTGCCATCCTGATTTCCTGGGGAAGCGCATTCCAAAGACATTCCAATGGCTCACACTTAACACCACACACACACGCACATTCAAATACATAATCACTCAAACATTCACTGCCTAAGCTAAGCATATCGATCAGATGATTATTCTAAACTTACTCTGCCAAAAACATGTTCTCATACCTTTGTCTGTGTGCGTGTACTATCAAGATGAACGTCCCCAGTTCATGTGACAAGATCAACAATGAGTCGCGTGCGCATGGCACCGGATTTCCACGTAACGAGCAACCTTCCGGATTGGCTGGCTAAAGGCGGGTTCCGACCAAATGAACATGGAAACAAAACAAAAATCATCTTCGATTTTTAGTTTACACAAAGAAAATAATGATTTCTGATTCATTATACAAAACAATTAAGTACATGTGAGTGCTAATGTTTAATGAAATGTAAAAAATATTTTAAACGAAATGCATAAAAATATTGATGAATGAAATCAAATACTAAATATTAAATGAGATATTTAATTAAATGTCTGACTAAGCACTTATTTTAATGTTTGATGAAATGATGAATTAAATGTTCAATTAAATAAGTAATGACGTCACGTTATATTTTGACCGCAAAAACGACGGGATGTTATAAGTTGTGTATGGCCGCAGTCACAAAATGGCGGATTACATTTTTTTTCATAACTTCCTCAATATGGGAATCAGATGAATGGGCTTGACTAGTAGAATAATGTACTGTATGTCAGGGCTTCTAAGATATGTTTTTAATTGAATGTAACTTGTTTTTCATATCATTCCTCAAACAATACATCCATCGTTACCTCTCTCCTAAGGCGTGATTGTATCTGTCTAGACGTGCATTTTTTCAAGAGTAGAATACAATGAGAGTTCGCTCGTTTGGTCTGTAGATATCTTTATAAGTACGATATTACCTTCCGGATTGGTTGTCTTCATTAACTGAAGGAACTCCGTATTGCACTGCATTATCCAGTTGGGTTTTATTATGATATGGCACACGACATTTATGATTGTGTGTTATTTTCGTTGACTTTTATTTTCCTCCAGAATTAATGTTTGATACATGATGACGCTCTTATTCTTTCATAAAATTTTATTTAAATAAATAAATATAGCTGGACATTGCACACAGCGCCACTTAGTGCCACATTAAGCATGGCTTGTGTCGTAGATGCCAGACAGTTGAGTTACTACATGACATACTTTTTCCCCCCTAAGGGGGATTATCAGGGGGGAATTGTAGACTTTTCTTTTTAGATTCCACTTTTCCCCCTTAGGGGGACTTTTAGGGGGGATTTCAGGAATAAGCCATACTTATTATACATATAAACATCCATGACTCGGAAAGAAATGTCCATGCTCATTTCACAAGCACTTGCTCCAACCGGTATTCGAACCCGGGACCCTAAGAACGTAAGGCAGCCTCACTACCGCTGCGCCATTCGGGTCGTCATATTCAACTTGCCTTGCTTAGCTTTTTAACATGTATTGGTCAAATCTGGCAACTAAAGCCAATTATCAAATAAAGCCAATTATCATCACAATAAAAATTAAAACAAAACTCAATCAGTTAGAAATAAATTAAATCAAAAACATAAATAAATCAAATAAATCATATACAATCCAGAATCTAAGTCAATAAATAAAAAAATCAAATCAAATCAAAAACATATTAAATCAAAATAATCATATAAAATCCAGAATCTAAGTCAATAAATATAAATTAAATTAAGTCAAAACTAAATTTCAAACCCCTAACTAATTGAGCTGAAATTTTTGCACACACCGTTGGTTCTAGTGACAATTGTCATTGTCATGTCTGGTTTGCCTCCTCACGGGAGAACTTCTCAACCGCGCGGAACAACACAATATATCAAACATAACAAGATAGCCTTACTAACATCAGAATACTCTGACCTAACATCCAAAGATTCAGTCGCAACAAGTTCTCAAAACACTCCATATCCTTATTGCAGTTTCAATAACCCAGAATGACGTAAAGTCTTAGTCACGAAGAAAGTCCAGTCTCTGTCTCAGTAGTATCACGTATCGGTTCAACACGCAACTAAATTGACAATTTATGTAAGGGCCAAGACTATTGCAAAAGCAAATAAAGGCTATAAAAGTATTGCGACAGTTTGACATAGTACCTATTTGGTAATAGCAATGTTCTTTTTAGTCTAGTTAGAAAGAGGGAAAAACCATTTATTAGCCCGCACAAGACAAAACACATCAAAATTACCAGTATTTAAAACTAACTAATAAAAGTTAAACAGTAAAAAAGAATATAAAAATGAAAAGAAACGAAACTTGTCCTGTACGAGGCCAAAAGGCTCCTATCTCAGCATGGTGCTGTAACATTAAAAAAACGTCAGTACGTAGTTCTATCTAGTCCAGTACTATCTGCATTGCGGTCCAGTTGAAAATAAGCGTCGTGCACTAGCTGCTAGGTAGTTTGCTGAACTGAGCAGATTTGGCGCAGCCGTGAAACACACGATATTTTCTTTTTTATTTGTTTAGATTCAAGTATGAAATCTAGACGAAATGTTATGGTGTGGGCTCTTGTGGAATTAAGAAATACTGTTTCTTTATATAAGTGGTAAACTTATTTCAAAGCATTTTGTGATATTTCTGCAACGATTATTAATAGTATCGTCAATTTTACTTGTCGGTGGGTTAAGGGCGTACGGGATGACAACTCAAATTGAAATACCCCAGCTATCTTCTATCCTTCTTACACAATCGAAACAATTCTATTCGGGTGAGCTACACTATTGATAAAGATTTGTTCCACATAGTTTCACATTTAATTTCGCCTAGGCCTATAGATGTCGACTGCTTTGGGTAGGGCGTATTGCAGGGTTCTTTTCAGTAAACAATAGAAAAGACTCGTAAAATAATAACTAAACACAAAAAGACATGTAGTATTTCTGAAAATGGCAAACAAATCAACAGACGACATCCCAAATAACAAGGAAAGCCACCATATAAATAACAGATTATTTAAATCCTGAAAAAGGCGACACAAAATCACGTAACATGCTACTGTCCAACCAAAAGTTGCTTCACTTACACCCCAAACTCTCCTTACAAATGCATTGTATTAAAACAAAACGATCAATACCTCAGAGACTTAACACCATTTACCGATATCCATTTATTGACTCCAAAAGTGATAATAAGATACCCAAAAAGTCTTCACACTTGTAACAATGAATCTATACATATAAATGAGAAAGTAATTCTGTCTGTTACTATCCAAGTACAATATTTGTTTATATCGAATTAAGCTGTTGGTCCCGGCTGTCATTTGTAGATCTTTGAAAGTCGTTACATGTAGTCAGTGGCCCAACAAGTCTGACAACCAGTCTTACCAAGGGGTATCGTATTAGCCAGTACTAACTGAGTTGTGGAGGAGACTGTCGCTTCATGTAAAATATTGGTATTCAGCTGCATCCGGTTAGACTGGAAGCTGATCCCAATATAGTTGGGAAAAGGCTAGGCAGATGATGATGATGAGGGCAGGTGCCTATATGGTAATTTAATATACTTTGCTAATGACAATTACTGTTTATAGGGTAACGGTCTGAAAGACTGCATTTTGGTGATTGAGGATTTTGGTGATTGGTTTTTCAAGCTGTGTGAATGGCGTCTGAGGAATGGGAAGGCAGGTGTCGGTATTCCGGTGGCGAGATGTGCAGACGATATTGTTGCCATTGCGGGAATATCCTGGATGAGATTGGCATAAGAGCGTGGAACATGGCACAAACAAAGGCTGATACCCAGCAGTGAGTGAAGTCAGGCTGTGGTCGATGGTGATTGATACCAGCTACTGAGTTATACAGGTTTTATGTGGCTGCTATTTTGAAAGTAAATAATAAAATGCCGCTGATGTCAGCGTCTCAGTATGGTGCTATATAAAACATAAGGGATACTCATACACGACCGACCGTGTGCGAGCGACCGTCAGCGTGACAGTAGTTCAGGGCCTCAATTCTGCTATAACAATAGTGTCAGAATAGTCGATCATTGATTTCATAATGATCAAGTTCTGTCAAGTTTTGACAAGTTTGGTAATGTACTAGTGTAATGGCGTCATTATGACTTCTCAATGAACAACCACTGACACTCCATTGAAAGAAATGTCATAGAATATTAATGTCGTATATGCAATCTGGCATGAATAAATGTTCGCATTTCGTAGTAGATTTCGAAAACCATTTGTACTAATGGTTTTATAATAATGAAAATACGAAAATACCATCGACCGACCAATGATCGACCATTGTGAATTTAGCAGATTGCAAAAAGACAATAGGATGGGAATGGAATCGTGTTGGACTGACGAATTTATACAAATAGCAGAATTAGGCCGGAAAAAATCGCACATAAGACATGTGCGATGTTTTCCGGCCAATCTCCGAGAAACACCTCTAAGGTGTTGGTTAAAGTATACTTTTTATCCTAGTAGTAATTCCAAAAGTAAATTTTCCACAGACACGCGAAGGAAACCACAGGAAAAAGCTGGTCTTAAATACCCCCGAATGTTTACGACTCAGGTCAGCTCAATCGTAAATACAATACAATAAACGTCCTGATTAAGGGTGTGTCCACAACAGCCGTCGAACGCAGCGTTTATCGATTTCCATACAATTTGACTGAAACCTGTTGATAAGTTCAACAGGGTGTTGGACATTTACATTGAAAGTAATGACGACAAATTAATAATACGCTCGGTAAATATCGATGCTGTGAGTATGGTGACCATGCTTCTAGAATGTAATTGGGTTATTCTCTTTTCTTTTTTATTCACTACAATTTGGATTAGGAACTGATTGGTCTGATTTTTAATGAATGTGTTTGTTAATAGGCCTGTGTTTCAGCAGTGAAGAGATTTTAGTCGGATTATGATTCAATTTTTTTATAATTATGTTTGAAAAACTTAAGAAGTCTAATTAATATTGACCGCCTTTGTAACCACACAATTAGCAGTATTGTAAAACAGTTTTGTTTCAGTTTTCGTGGACAATAAATTATATCCGATTTTATTGGAGAAATGTTTTATTCCTTAGAAATAATCCAAAGATCCTCTTTTGTTTTCTGAATAAAGTTTTTAACAATATAAACGTCTACCTCGATCTTTGTAGAAAATATTTCGCTTTCTTTGAACAACAACTGACGCCGGGGATCAACAACCGTCCTATTTTCAATACAATTTTGATGACTACAAACAAAACCCTTTGCTTACATGAATTACTACTTTACTTTAGCCTTCAAGATTTGTTTTGCGCATACATAAGTAGTCCTAGTAATGTTGTTATTTAATTTCATTTATAATATCAAGTCGGGAGTCAGGTGTCAGTTTGGACTTATGAAACGTCTTAACAGTGACGTTGAATCAAGTTTGACGTGTAGCAAAAATATGTTTTGCAAATAAAAAACTTAAAGAGCAATTTTAGTAAATTATGCAATTTCTATTATCGACTATGCGGTCTAGATTGAAATAAAGTATGACTTGAACGCTTGAAGAAAACTAGTTTCGCTGGCCCCAGGTAGATAATGATGATTATGATATGACTGTCCTGCCCCGCACCCATTCTATGGTTACTCTACAATAGAGGGAAACCCACCGATCCGTTGCGTCACACCACAAAAGCCTTTTAATATGACGGATTCGACAGTAACGTACAATTTTACATTGCCTAACCATTTCACTTTTTTTTTACATATAATAATCTATATACAGGGTGTAAACAGCCTCATCACAAAGCCGTTAACCAAACATTCTGTACATCAAACTAAGTAACTTTACGCAAAAAATATTGCTAGGAAACAACTTTATTTTTGAGGTTATAAATCATGTTTTGTGGTAGAACTCAATGTACTACACTTAAAACATTGTGCTGATGGATGGATTGAATAGTACGGGGGTCGTGGAGATGTTAAAAGTCAAATATCGCGCTCACGATAATTCGGAACGGGTATATGGTCAAATCGTTTGCTCTTCGGTCACTTCTCAAAATTCCCGGGCATTATGAATAATGCCCAATTAATCACTTGATCCACAACATAATAAACACATGTTTTTTTTCCTGTAGAAAGCTTTTGACGTAACGTTCGAAATCTCGCGTAATGATAGCTTTATTTATACTTTATTAATCGAGAATTCCATGAATTTTTAATGCATTATTAAATTATTCGTAAGTTATATTTTTATTGATCGCGAGGAAGGATTCTCCGATTTTTATTAGCCATTGAATGAATACTATCTTGTTACTTATGACATCATCACGTGGTAATTTTTACTTGTTACTTATGAAGTGTTATTTAGTAATTTTTATCGGTAATTAAAATACTGGTATTCGCCTGCATCCGGTTAGAACCCATCCATGTTTCTTCTTCCCCCTTCGTGTACGAGGGCCACGGTATCTCTTTCGAACAGTCCCGCAGCCCCCGCAGACATCGGTCCTTGACCCCTTCCTTTTTGCTGACATCTCTTTGTGCTGCGCATAGAACACAAACGCGCCGTTGACACGACCTGTCGTCAAAAGACGGATGGACGGCGAGCTGTGGAAACGCGGCCTTTCTTTTACGTATGGGAAATCATCAAATAACTTCTCCCACTCTGGGCTGAGCGGGAGGGAGTGTCAGACTTTTACTGACTAAAACCCATTCATGTTCCTTCTTCGCCCTGGCCACGGTATGTCTTTCGAACAGTCCCCGCAGCCCCGGCAGGGATCCGCCTTTGCGGACCCCTTCCTTTTTACTGACATCTCTTTGTGCTGCGCGTGGAACACAAACGCGCCGTTGCCACGACCTGTCGTCATAAGACGGATAGACAGCGAGCTGTGGAAACGCAAACTTACACCGATATATCAAACTGTTGCAAAAGACAGGTTTCGTATAGGTTAAGAAGGTGATACGGTAGCCGCTTTCAATACTACCTGAACACGACATATCACGAATGATGGAACAGGTTGAACGATTGCTATCGAACGCAAGTTAAAGGCAAATACTCTGTATTTATTATGTAATCGTAAACTAACTATGCACATAATTAATTTAAAAACCATTAAATAAACTAACAAAAAACTCCTCAACACGGTCAACTGATAAGCTCCTCAGGAGGCTAGTTGTCACGTTGTATGGCAACACTTAGCCTTGAGTCACGGGAAGCGTCAACTAGGCGTTTCAAAAAGTTCTCTGAACAAGATGTCACTCGGACCCCACGGCCCCAGGGTTTCAACCCCAAATGGCTCGAAAAGATAGTAACCACAAAGGGTACGCCGTTTGAGGTTCTCTGCTCTGCTCTTCACATCAGAATGAGCTTGGAAGATGAGAAGGTGCAAGAGTATCGACGCAAACTGCGCCCCATACTATAGGCCTACCCCTCTTCCAACAAGGAAACAAAGACATGTTCGGTCTACAAAAACAGTTTTCTTATCCATGTTACTTATGACTCATTTAAGTGTTTCTGTTTTACTAAGACTTTCCTCCTTTCAGTCCCTCGATTGCAACATTTTCGTGACACTTAGCTCCATAAAAACTAAACGCGAACCTTCTAATCTTGAGACAAATCGTGCCTTTCAACTTAGGAAAACTACCAACACTCGTGATCTTTGTATTAACAACTTTTCGACACAAATAATCAAACAACATTATTACCAACATAAAACCAAACGCATTAAAAGTGTTAATAAACGTACTTTCGAAAGATTTGTCAGAAGTTCATAACATAATTATGAAGAGTAAGGGCCGTCGCCCACCGCGACTGTTTGCAGTAACGATGCAAACACAAAATGGCGCAATAAACTCACAGTGACGGCCTAGTTGGTCTAGTGGTCGCAAGCGTGACTGCTTAGCATGTTTTTCCATCAGGCATTTCTCAGTAGCGGCCACGTAGTCTGTATTTGTGCCCAGTTGAGGGAAATAGGCTCGCCCCCATAACATTGCCCCATTCAATGTGGGGATCTACACTTACAACCCATACCCCTAAAACCACCTAACCTCCGGGCATTACAGGCGTGATCTAATGATTCACTTTTCCGACTGGTGGCCATATCTTTCGGTGACATTTAAAAGTCGTTTCACGTCAAAAGTCTCAGTGTGCGAAGGCCTTTAAAAGTCGTAATCTTTTAACATCAATATTTAACACAACTGGATTGGAAAAGTCCATATTAGTTACTACTTAAGGCTGATGGTCCAGGATGGTGCAGACTGTTCGAAAGAGATACCGCGGCCCCGGAACATAAAGAGCGAGGAAGGAACATGGATGGGTTTTAGTCAGTAAAAGTCTGACACTCCCTCCCGCTCCGCCCAGAGTTGGAGAAGTCATTTGATGATTTCCCATCCGAAAAAAAAAAGGTAGCACGAAAAATACCGTTCGCGACTAAAAGACGTATGTAGTCACAGAATTATAATCATCAATACAACCCTCCAAGTTCATGAAGGTCAAAGAACGACTTTTTCCAGGTCAAAAACATTCCTCGACCTTCATAAGTTTGTAGGGTTGTATTGATAATTTTGATGATTATAACTCTGTAACTACATACGTCTTACAGTCGCGAACGATATTTTTATCAACATACAACTTAACACTGGCCTGCAAATTGCAAAAACGGAAGAAAAATTGAATTTCGCGAGCTACTCTGACGCTTTCACCTTAAGACAAACAGAAGACGGTCGTTTCGATTCAAAGCCATTCAAATATTTACGATCAATAGACGGGACAAGACGAAGAAAAACTAATATGTGTAGTAACAAATCATTCTGCGGGCGTAAAATGGCTGCTTTGGCAGAATCAAAATATGAATCACGTTAAAATATTAAAATTCTTAAAATGAACTAATGGTAAGTAATGACTATAAAGTTCCATTTTAGGCCCGCAGCTTAGGTTATCTCAATAGATGTTCTTCTATATAGACCATTTGATATTAAATTGGACGTTTTTGCTACAGGGACATTTAACTAACTAGACTTACTGTTCATTAGACGTTTCGCGCTGTTCGACATTTAGCTACTCAGACCTATCAAAAATATTGCTGTAGACATATCTGAGTCTCATTGCTTAGTGAAAAACGTACAACGTTTTACACTGAGCACGTGCTGAGCACACTAAAAAAGTTAATTAAGAAAGTCTCCACACAATGGAGCTGCCCAAGCCGGCCCAGAAACAGGTGGCAAGACGATCTGGAAAATATGCAAAAAAATTAAAAAGGCTGCTTAAATTTTAAACATTTCAATAAATGTCAAAAACATAATAAAACCAAAATAAAGACAAATCGTCTTACAAATCACTTTAACAAACTCACAACAAATCCCCTCAAATCTATTCTTAATGAAGAAATCATAGACTTTCACAAACAAAGCTAAGTCATTACGAAACGATTGCCCTTAACGTAAGCGTTCACCTAAAATGGTCAAGAAGCTGCGCCGGCGCATCTGATTCTCGCGTTCACGACTACGCATGCGTAATCTTAGTGCTGTCACTTGTTCGTGGGTGGTACAATTTGTAAACTGATATGTTTGTGTGTGGGAAATTGAAATGGAATATGAGAAAGAAAAGGTAACAATAACAAATTCATAAAGTTTTGTTGGTTAGTTCAAAATCGATTGAAAAAATGAGACAGTTTGAAGTTGTTTGTGACTTGATGCTCTAGCGAGTGTAATAAAGGGTGTAAAAAAACCTCTAAAACGAAGCCGAAAGGCACTTGTTCTCCCCGTCATTGCGATTTTTTTTTTGTTTTATGCTATTCCTGGAAACCTTCTAGTTAAGGAGATATTAGAGGTCAAAGTTCCAACTTTTCGATAAGTTTTTTGTTAATACAAGTTTTTTATTGTGAGAATTTACATAAAGCACTTCTACGACCCCCGTACTATTCAATTCATCCATCAGCACAATGTTTTAAGTGCGTTACATTGAGTTCTACCACATAACATGATTTTTCACCCCAAAAAAGAAAGCCCCGCAATAATTTTTACGTAAAGTTACTTAGTTAGATAATATACAGAATGCTTAATTGACGGTTTCATGATGAGGACTGATATGGTAAACGGAGGTATCTAGTTGCAATCCTAATAATTTTTTTTTTTAATAAAAAAAATAACGGGTGATTACAAATAAAACAAATCCTTAATTCAACTAATAGAGACCAACGAGGCATAAATCCCCCATGTCTGTTTTGCTTTTATTTTGTCTGGGAAAGTGACACTTCGTTGAAGTCTTTTAAACTGCGCCTGCGCCGCAAGAGGAATGACTGTAAATGGCATAATACATTAACGGTCGAATTGTTCAACTTATCGACGTATACAACCTTACAGCCTGAAAACTGTACGCATTTTTAATAAAAAACTTTTGTGGAATTTGGGATCATTTTATAGGGAAAACGAATGAATCGTGTGCAATGTATTCATGCATTTGAGTGATAAAGTTGTACCGATTCTGTAGCGCATCAGAGAAATTCTTCCGATTCGCAATTTAAGTTGATTGTGTCTCCACAACTATGCGAAAACGGTGCTCATTCACGGAGCAATCGCAAATTCGCAATATTTGTTGTTTTTGGTTATTTTAAATGTGCTGCTTTATATTGTATTTTATGATCCTTTGCTGGTTGAAATAAATACTTCTATTTATTACCTTTAGCTAAATGAGTAACTTCAGCCTAACAAATAGTGAAGAGTCGAATTTTTTAAACAACACAAACATTATCCCTTTTTTTTCGCCCGGCTCTGGACGGAGCGGAAAGGAGTAACTTTGACTGACTAAAATCCATCCATGTTCCTTCTCAGCAATTTATGTTCCAGGGCCTCGGTATATATTTCGAAAAGCCTTCAGCCCCTTCAGGCATCGGCCCTTGAACCCCTTCCTCTTTGCTGACATGTCTTTGAGGCATGCGTGGAACACGAACGGCGAGCTAGACCAATGCTCACCGTCCACAGATCTGCGCCTACAGTGACGTGGCTCTCCCTCTCACGTTCCACCACCTCCTTGGCTAGCATGACTGCTTCGCAGAAGGAGGTGACGGCTTCCCATTCCGTCCTGCTCCGGACCGTGGATTGAGCCAGGGCCGGACTCGAGAGGTCGCCACCGACGATATATAAACGCTGTCTTCTCATCTCTTAAACGTTCTATTTAGACCACGATGCGTTAAGTCAAAGGGCAAGTGAGTGGCGACGAACCGTCGATACCGATCTAGATAGACCGACCGGTCGCGTAAATGGAAATGGATTACAAGGATTCACAGACTGGTCTGGGATTCGAACAGTTATGCAATCCGTCAGTTAGTTACTACTTATAACTTTTTCCCGCGGCTTGGCTCGCGTTTAAGTGTAATGTGTGTGTGTGTGTGTGTGTGTGTATGTGTGTGTGTGTGTGTGTATGTGTGTGTATGTGTGTGTGTGTTTATTCTTTATTTAATTACAGGACAATGTAACTCTCGACCTGCTATAGAGGAGCTCGTGGCTAAAGTGTGATGCGTGGATGGGTGACTACCCAATACATACTGAATTTCTTTTATGCCTCGGAAAGCACGTTAAGCCGTTGGTTGGCTGAACGACTGTCAAAGACCTATGTCTATGACAGTCGTTATAGGTAGTCAGTAGCCCGTAAATCTGACAACCAATCTTATCAAAGGGTATCGTATTATCCTGTACTAACTGGGTTGTGAAGGTCAGATAGGCAGTCGCTTTAGTAAAATACTGGTCTTTAGTTGCAGTCGGTTAGACTGGAAGCCGACCCCAAAATAGTTGAGACAAGACTAGGCAGATGAATGGGGATAATGTAGCTTTCAACTAGGTAAAGAATTTTCGAAATCGGACCAGTCGTTCCGAAGATTAACCCCTACATTCAAACACACAAACTTTACCTCTTTATAATATGAGCATAGATTTCTTTTAGCCTGCGCTCAGACGGGTGGTAATTGGTAATGCTGCAACGTAAACTATGCGGGAGTTCCTAGACACGAATGATTATTTAGTAGTGTTTGAGGGGTTTGCATACAAATCAATTGCTGGTTGTCTAGTACTGTTCTTGCTTCATAGTATTTGTTAATTACAGTAAATGTATCCAGCTAGACCTTATATTCAATGACTGACAAGAAACGCCAAAACTGCTGGGTCTAGAAGCATGAAATTCTGGAGAAAAGCCTCTTGTATATGACGAAGGCGAGCTCTAAGGTACGATTTTAGGATAATCATCCCTTTGATTATTTAAATATGGGATGAAAATACCCCCCGGCCACCGCATGACGACCGTATCAAAAAGTTACAAATCTATTTAGTCCGTCAGTTAGTTTTGGAAAATAATGGGCACGTATTTTGTTTTTATAAATCAAGTAATACTGACAAAGATAACGCATCAATCAAATGGGGGCTCGTGACGTCAGAACTCGCTTAAAAATATATCAAGGCGTGACGTATTAAGAATTTTGAAAGCGTCGTATCTTCGTCCATTTTGGTTTATGTAAAAAATGAAAAAATAGGGGTCAAATATTTGTTGATAATCTAACTCGCGGACTAAATAGATTTTTTTTGTAGTTTACCATAGGGTAAACAGGGGATAAATAGGACACCACCAGTCCACCACCCACCGAGCAAACAAATTGGAACTTTAGAGTGAGTCATTCGGAATATTTAGTGCAAACTGGGTCTGACGCAAAACTACCTGATTAAAGATTTAGTAACTTTAAGTAACAGAACGCGGCCCCCATTTACAACTACCCACTGAAACATTTCTTCACTAGCTGCTTCATCTCGGGAACTAAGATCGTGAACGAAGCTGCATACAAATCAGCTGGTGACGGCAGACGAATATTCAAAGGATGACGTGTGTTTGTGTTAAGATTACTTTTGAAGTTAATTGTAGTCACCTGTTGTCTCTTTTTTCCTATGGAACATTTTTGAACCGTTTTTCATTTTTATCATTCTGATTAAGAATACGGACAACTTGAAATTAAACATTTTTCGATACAACCCCTAAATTGGAGAGTTTTTCCAAAAAAAAAATTATTTCTCCAAAACGGTAAACATGTTTCCAGACCATTTTTTTTTAAAGGATATTGTTTACTCTACAATTGTTTAGTGTCGTGTACCTTTACAAAATTTAACGATAAAATTAATAGTTTCCGAAATAAAAAAATATAAAAAAATTGAGGAATTTTCATGACAGGATTTAAAAAGGATAAACATTCCATTACAGGACAACGATTTAGAAATCATATTCTTTTTTTATTCTAATCACTTTGGTTCAGTACCTGCCTAAAGGGACTGTATGTTGATTTGTTCCTTTTTATTTAAAATAAATAAATGTTGTGAGTATAATTTGCTATCTAATAAAATACGGGGTATTTCCATTTTAAAAATTCCACCTGAGGTGCGGAAGAAACTGAACGCGTTCAAGATCTGAATTGATGAGCAAGAATGAAATATTGACAGTGACAGCCAACGTCAATACTGAATATTTGTCGGAACAAAATGTGCTTCCATATTTAAAAACAGAGGCTTTGTTTCATAACCTACACTCTGAATCAATTAAATTATTGATACAGGCAGAATACACTTCGGGATCTCTTTCACGACCCCGCGCCGTTTGTTTTAAGTTAAAATTGAAAATATTTTTGTAGGATTTCGGTACAATTTGTTATTTTAAAGACACGGCGCCGGCGGCACGTGTTAGAAACTTTTAGAAGTTTTGTTATTTTAACATTTTAATAGGATCGGTACCTAATCAAATAATTTTTGATAAAAGTTGTCTAACAGTTGTGATTTCCCATCGACGAATTCATAAATGCAAACTTTCATCCCCTTTGTGACGGCTGCTAGGGGATGAAACCATTGTGGTAGGAACTCATCATCTGCCTAACCTTATCTCAAATATGCCAAGGTCGGCTTGCAGTCATAAGGTTTCTGAGGCATAAAGGAATCTAAAAAATGAGTGGTCACCCATCCACCGAGCAACCTAAGCAAATGCGACTTAACCTGAAGATCGACTATTTTTATTTAGACTGACATGACTACACAAGAGGTACTTATACAGGGTGTAAACCACCTCATCACGAAGCCATGAACCAAGCATCCTGTACATCAAACTAAGTTACTCTACGTAAAAATTATGGCTGGGAAACAACTTTTTTTTTTGGGGTGAAAAATCATGTTTTGTGCTAGAACTCAATGTAACGCACTTAAAATATTGTGCTGATGGATGGATTGAATAGTACGGGGATCGTGGAGGTGTTTAAAGTCAAAATCTTACAATAAAAAATTGTATTAAAAAAAAACTTGTCAAAAAGTTGTACCTTCAAGTTACGAAGATATGGGGGATCTTCGTAACTTGAAGGTTCCCAGGTATGGTGAAGAACAAAAAATTATCGCAATGATGGGGAGAACAAGTGCCTTTCAGCTTCGGGAAGAGGTGTTTTACACCCTTTATGTAGTTACAGAAAATTAAATGTCAAAAATAAATATCATGATTGAAGTAACCTAATTCCCGGTTTCCGATTGAGCTGAAATTTCGCATTATGTTTTGTTTAAATGACAATGCATGATTAGCTAAGTGACGTCATTTTAAATCAAATATGGCGTGACTAAATGAATATCAACTGAAAAGGTTTACTAGGACGATTACGAGAAATAAAATGTCGTCACTCTAAAGTTTGTTTTTTTGCACTGTTTTAGACTTTCACGGTTTTTCACTACACCCGCATACCTCTTCAGTATTCCCGCGATCATGATGCTTGCAACAGCGTCGAAATATTGGGTGCTCGAAAAACCACATGAAAATCACGGATATAATTTGTTTTTTTTTTTTATCTTTAATATTATAAACTTTTGTGGAAAAGATTATAATATTATAGATTTAAAAAAAACTTTCTAGGCCTGTCCACGAGGCAAGTTCACTTACAAATTACCTTTACATAATATATTTAGTTAACTTTATAGATAAAGTGGTTTAGTTAGTTTGTAACTCAAAGTTGACAACTTTGATTGACGGTTCACTAGGAGCATAGGTATAGGCTTCACTGCAAGCGGACAACGTAATAAAACAGTATCTCCCTTACTTTCTCTAAAGGCCTTATTATAAGAAAGAAAGAAAGAAAGAAAAAGCCAGACTTTTTGGTGCACTGACTGCCTGTTTCGACTGTCAAAGATCTACAAATGACAACTGGGACCCAACAGCTTCACGTGCTTTACGAGGCTCGGAGGAAACTCTGTATGTGAGGGTGGTCATACGGGGTTGCGGACCTGTTGGGGTTGCGGGCCTGTTCGAAAGAGATACCGCGGCCCCGGAACATAAACGGCGAGGAAGGAACATGGATGGGTTTAAGTCAGTTCAAGTCTGACACTCCCTCCCGCTCCGCCCAGAGCGGGAGAAGGTATTTGATGATTGCCCAGCCTAAAAAATTTAAAAAAATGTTTGCTCATTACAGCCCAACCTATACTAGGCATGCACGGCTTAACCTAAAGATCGACCCGAGTGGCTGTTATTATTTAGCCACAAGCTCAATCCACAAATCCACCACGCGGCACCAGTGACAAAATATTAATGACAAACTATCGGAATTTTAATAAAGCTCTTGTTTGGCAATTTAATAATTCGACAAAACTGACAAATTGGTGAACTTACCAGAAAACATTATTTTTATCTACCGCCTTTCTAAACCAACTTTAGCTTGAAATAAGAAATAAGGTTCAAATTCCGAAAACACTTAAGAATCAATAGCCAAAGTTACCTTTGACACTTAACAAAGTTACATTTGCTACTCAAAGTGGATATTTCCAAAGCATTTTCTTATGAATTTTCTTTTTCCATGTTTTTAAATTAAGTTTGTAACAAAATACACATGCGGACGTAGTTACATTTACGTATATATTACGTCACAGCAAGTATCCACATATTATGCGCAAGAGTCGACCTACGACACATGACCTTATAGTGATGTAAAGATGATTATTTTACTATCGATATCTCTAGTTGACGGCACGCAATTTTACGTAACATTTATTGTGCCTAATCGATGTCATTATTAGACGATAGGTTGTTTAATAATGGATTAATGATGCGCAGAGCAATAAAGACTGGAAAAAGAATATTTCCGTAATGTTTTTATGATGTTATAAAATAATAATATAAACAAGAATACCTGATTAACCTTTTAATTGATAGGCTTAGTAGAAAGATAACAAAGCTTGCACTTAAAAACTTTAATAATCAATTTGCTCAGAAATAAAGTTGTATCTGTCACCGTAAAATTGTCAAATACGTTATATTGTAATATCTCTAGCGATATTGTAAAGTCTCGAATTATTGTCAAATGAACATACTGCTTACAACGAAACGCATTATTTTTCGTGAAATGCATGCGATGGTAGTCAACTTACGCGGTGTGGAGGGAAGGAGGGGTCCCCCTTGCCCAGTGGCATAACTCTCATGAAAAGATAATGCACCATTCCTGAGAAATACCGATTAATATAACATAACCTTAAAACACTTTATATTCCCCCTAAAAAGCGTAGTCGACGGAGCCCCGCTACGCGGGGCCCCTATTTCCGAGTGCAGGGTTTAAAGGAACCTAACTAACCTAACGGGGGTGTGCCCCAAGTCCCGATTTGGGGGCAGAGATACTTCCGTATGTTCAGTTGACAATAATTCGAGACATTACAATATCGCGAGAAAAAACACGTTATATTGTAATATAACGTTTTTGACAATTTTACGGTGACATATCCATTACAACGTCCGTTTCAATAATCTCCAAAAAAAAATATTATAAAACAAAACGTACCTATTAAAATTGAAGTGATGCCATTTTGAGTAGACCTCTGCCTTCGAGGGTTTCAGTCGTGATGTTATGTTTTAATTTTTTGTTTGTGGACTGCCTGGTTGATCTAATGGTTGCAATCACAACACCGGAGCTTGAGATCCTGGTTTCGATTCCCGGGTCGGGCAAATTGTTATTTGGTTATCCACAAGGAATGTGGGCGTGTCTATTAGAAGGTAAACTTCTGCGTAACCCTTCAGGGGCGTCATGTTACGTTATGTCATGCCATTATATGGTCATTGGTAAGTTACCAATAGTAACGTCACTGATCGTTAGCGTACTAAGTGTAAGCGTATCGAATTATAAGTACAGCAGTCTCCATTCTCAGTCGTTAAAATTGATTTTAAATTCAAAACATTCCTTACAAACACAAAAATATCGATTACTTATGAAGACATCGATATAAAAAATGACCGGATAATCGCATCACTACTACGCAATATTGCGTGTAGAGATAGATTCGGTACATCTTGCCCCATCGTGACGCAATACCTACACTTATAGCCCAATGTTTTTTTATAACGAAACAAATAGATACGAATCTGTTTTACATAGCCCACTAGAAACTATTACTACATAGAACACTCGTAACAATAAGATTTTGTGTATTCAAATTAGTGAAGACGAAAATAGAATACATTTTGTGTGTTGGTACTTACAAGCCATTGTTTGTTGTAATAGCCAATTAACATTTTAATTTATTTCTCAACTAGCGGACATCACGCGGTTTTACCCACACAGTTACTGTTCCCGTGGGACTACGGGGATAAAATATAGTCTAAAATACTCACTGATAATGTAGCTATCCATTGCTGAAAAAAAAAACAAATAGGTCTAGTAGTTTTTAAGTTTATCCGTTACATAAAAAAAAAAACAAATCTTTTCTACGTGTTTATAAACTTACGAGTATGTTTTCATTAAGACAAGCCCAGCTGTTGCCAGCGCCCTGAGCTTATTGTGAAATATTACTCTATCATATTTGAATAGGATGTTAATGTAAATGTTTTCAAGGTTTTTTTTTTTTTCACGGGACTAAGATTATCCCTTGTAACATTATCTATCTGCCAGTACCAATTTCCGTCAAAAATGGTCCAGCCGTTTCGGAGATTAGCCGGATCAAACAGACAAATGAAAATGAAAAGGCATGTCTTTTTTTTATTTAAAAAAATCCTTGAGAACAACTTGATGACTGTATAAAAAAATATTTTAAAACAAACGAAAAGCGTCAGAATATTAAATTAAACCTTTTTTGTCCACAGAAATAATGAAATTCCGGCGCGAGGGCAAATGGAAGAGAGCCCGCTGTACACACAAAAGGAATTTGAGGTAACATTTTGTATATTTTATTATAAAATACCTACAGGTACACTTGAAACTGAAACACATGGTTTTGAAAGCGGTCCTATTTTATTCAAAGTCGGTCGTGTGGCGTTAACCGTGTAAATAAGGGGTTTCGCAGACTACATACAGGAGTTAACCGCTAGTTTTACAATGCCTGAAAGTATATTATGCAATAAACAATACCAGAAAAATAGGTGATATTCTTCAGGATATATGCTAGTAGGATAGTGTTTTGAAAACATACTGCAATTAATATTACTCGATAGCAAAAACACGAACTTCTTGGGTACCTAACTACCTGATACAAATCCTTATAATAACAACTACAAATAAAAACAATAAAGAACATGCAATATCGTTATTTTGTAACTGAAATACAATGTATCCCATCTCTCTGTTTTTCAATTTTTGTTTGCCAGTGATCCGCCTAAACGCAATTTTTTTAAACATCCCTTTCTTAAAAGAAAACTTAATTTTCCCTCCATTGCTTACAACCTTCTTTTTTATATTTGATGCCCTAAATTCTTTTTGGTTCACTGATTGAATTTCCCTCCCATCAATCTTGTTACAAAAAATTAAAAACAGAATCATTTGAATTAACATAACATAACATAATATCACGCCTGTAATCCCCAAAGAGTTAGTTAGAGTTGTACCTAATAGGACACCCACCTTTCACCAGTTATGTTTTAAGCTTCATGTAACAGGGGTTGACCCTATTGCCATCAACCGGGCACAAATCCAGGCTCCGTGTCTGCTACTGAGAAATTCCGGTTTGGAAAAACCCAATAACACCCTTGAAGCTGATGCTCGAAATTCAATTTTTTTCTGACGTTTCTTGTCAATTTGCAGGCCAGCAGTGCAAGTACGTAGGATACGATAAGACTCGATTAGATAAAGGAGAATGACCAAAAATGTATGGGCTCTGGTCCAAAAAAAAAACTGCTGCCCCCAGGGTTGACTCCATTGTGGGTTAACTTATAATGTTGGACTTACTATGTGTGCCAATGTGCATCAAATTCTAACCCACAGTTACAGACTAATTCAACAATTTTGAATGTGCAAGTGAATGTGCTACTTTTTTTCAAGTTCACGTTTCAGCTAATATCTATGATTCCGTGGGACAGATTTTTTTCAGTTCCATAGAAGAAAATTAAGCATTTTAACCAGTCTTTCAAATGAGCTATGTAGTAAATCTGGGGGCAGAACTTTTTTTTTTTTTTTTTCAAATTTTGGTCCACTTTGGTCATTCTCCTTTGACAGTTATTCTAGATAAAATGAGTTTTTATGGAGTCAAAAACTCATTTGCTGCAGTAGTAGTTTGTAGGTTGATTAAAATATTGTTCGCGACTTTAAGATGTAGGTGTATTATTATCATCATCTCAGCCGAAAGACGTCCACTGCTGGACATAGGCCTCCCCCAAGTGTCGCCACATTGACCGGTCCCTTGCTACTCGCATCCACCGGATTCCCGCAACCTTCACCAGGTCTATTCAGGTGGTCAGGTGTATTATTATGTAGTTACAAAATTATAAACATCAAAATCATCAATACAACCCTCCAAGTTCATAAAGGTCGAGGAACGACTGAAAAAGATAATGCAGTTTTTTTTCTTTACAACATAATTATTACTGGCCTGCAAATTGCAAAAAAAAAGTAAAAATATTTGAACTTCGCGGTAATCGAGATTGGAACTTGACCGTTCTACGGATTCCGGACACGTGAATGATTCCAGTGTTTTTACAGATCGAAGAAGAAGGCGGCGATGAATGGGAGGTCAGCAGGTCCAGGGTGCACCTAGGTTCCCTCATTGGTAGCGGAGCATTCGGCAGGGTACATGCTGCCCATCTCGACATGCCTGGGGGGGAGACTATTACTGTAGCTGCTAAGATGCTTACAGGTAAGTTATACTGCTATTTAGTTAAAATGTTTATAGCAGTATACGACCCTATGACCTAATACCGCCAACACAGTAATCCCTACCATATTAATATTATAAACTAGCTGACCCACGCAACTTCGTCTGCGTCAAAAGTACTACCTACCTACTACTGCCTACCTACCTACCTACTATTACCTACCTACTACTACCTCCCTACTATATTATCCCTACTTCCCTACTTATTATATAAATGTGAATGTAAGTTTGTCTGGTACGCTTTCACGCGAAAACTACTGAACGGATTTAGATGAAATTTTGCACACAGATAGTTTATAACCTGGATTAAAACATAAGATACTTTTTATCTCGGTAGTAAGACCCCATGGGACAATAACCTTCACGCGGGCGAAGCCGCTGGCAGAAGCTAGTTTTAATATAATTGAATAACCTCACCCTGCGTTGGAAGACCTCCCACTAGGTGGACCGATAACCTGGTGAAGGTTGCGGGAATCCGTTGGATGCGAGTCGCACGGGACCGGTCAATGTGGCGACACGCGCGGGGAGGCCTATGTCCCGAAGTGGACGTCTTTCGGCTGTCCGTCTTGGGCTGGTGTCCGGAACTCCACGTCAAAGCGCATATTTTGCGTATGGGCTTTAATCCACCACGCGGGCCCAGTGCGGTTTAGTAGATGTGACATGTCTTCGAATTTTTGGTTCTAGGACATGCCGGTTTCCTCACGATGTTTTCCTTCGCCGTTTTTTGAGAGCAGTGGTGATGAAATAAATTACACAAAGTAATGACTTTGTGTAATTTATTTCATCACCACTGCTTTTGCTTGCTGCTGCAGGCGCATTCGCCTGGGTTCTTATTCAGGGTTTCCCGAGATTTTGACAATATCGTCGACCCTAGGCTTGTCGCCCTGGTTTCGTTGATCTTGACCAGCACTCGATCAAACCCTTGCTCCATCGGCCATCTTCGCGTCTAGCCAGATGTCCTTCCAGAACCACTTGAGGCTCACCGCCTGTTCCCGGTTCTGTGATCCTCACTTTGATTTTGTTTTTTGGTACTGCAGTTGTAAAGAAAAGAGTTGAAAAAGAGCATAGCACATACAAATAAATACACAATACATTAATGTATTGTATTGTACAACGGGCTGGTGTCCGCAACTCCACGTCAAAGCGTTCATCTTTGCCTAGGAAGTAGCAACGCAGGCGCAGGCGTAAACAACTCGCTGTTGGTATTTGTTAAACAACTTATTTGTTGGTCTACAACACCGTGCGTTATGAGTAATTTCTCTCTTTCTACAATCAACATGAAAGAAGACGTGATTTATGTACAAATTCGGTGTTTACCGTTTTATTTAAAGAAAAGTAATGGACAAACACTTAAAATTCCAGCACCTGTGTTATTTGCGTTAAATATGAATACTGCCATCAAAATAATGTTTGTTTCGAGTTTCTTTTTGAAACTAAGTGATTTTTCTTTAGTTAGGTACCTCATCATCATCATCATCAGCCTATAATGTTCCCAATGCTGGGACACGGCCTCCTCTCAATGAGAGGGAATGGGCTATAATCTACCACGCGGGCCCAGTGCGGATTGATTCTAGGACATGCCGGTTTCCTTACGATGTTTTCCTTCACCGTTTTAGAGCAGTGGTGATGAAATAAATTACACAAAGTAATGCGCCTGTCTGGATTTGAACCCACGACTTACTGTTCGTAAGTCGGGGCCGCCACCACTGGGCCACCGCTGCTCGTCAATGGGTCACCGCTGCTCGTCTAGTACCTACTCGTTACAAAAGAGATTTGAAAGCGATAGACAAATAAATAGTAAGCCGAATCAGTGTGAGTCCAGCTTTAATGTTTACACTCGATAGTGATGTGCCGGAAAACATCGTGAGGAAACCGGCATGTCCTAGAACCAAAGAATTCATCGACATGCGACATTTAAAAATCCGCACTGGACCCGCGTGGTGGATTATAGCCCATTCCCTCTCATAGAGAGGCCTGTGTCCCAGCAGTGGGAACATTAATAGGCGGATGATGATGATGAGTGATGAGTCATAATGACATTAAGTTTCCTACTGGCAACTTTTATAAAGCTTGCAACTAGGAAACTTTTGAAGAGCTTTTGCCACCAAAGACCAGCTGAATCATTTGTGACAGCCAAGTGTTGTGACGGACGGAATGTTAAGTCATAGAGTTCGAATCCAAGACATGCACCTCTAATTTTTGGATGTATGTGCTAACTG
Organism: Xestia c-nigrum; assembly: GCA_916618015.1. Taxonomy (NCBI): domain Eukaryota; kingdom Metazoa; phylum Arthropoda; class Insecta; order Lepidoptera; family Noctuidae; genus Xestia; species Xestia c-nigrum. Next base: position 6,164,793 of record OU745258.1, on the reverse strand, counting down.
TATTATCACTTCCTTCGGTGAAGGAAAACATCGTGAGGAAACCAGCATTACTGAGAGATATTACTTGACGGCATGTAAAACTCATAAAAGGAAAAGCTTACATGATTGAAGACATGTAGTAATAAAGCGTAAAACCGTTTATAATGCAAATGCCTCGACCGCTGCAATAAGTGGTGCCATCTGTCAAATAAAGTGTGCACTACCAGCACTACTTGTAAACATGGCGGTAATGGCGGGGTGTGTCAAGCGCTCTCTATAAACTTCAGAGTGTTTATTTTCGTATCGATTGAAATTGTGAAATAAACTTCCGAAATACATAGATGTAAGGTACAGCCAATCTTGTGTCAGAGATAATAGTGGGAATATTTGAATTTACGTAATAAAGGAGGTGTCAAAGTCAAACTGCTGTTCATTGATGAGTGGTTGGCTGTAGGTACTGTAGCTATGTGCTAGTAAATCAAACATCTGAATTATTTACTGACGTGTTTTTTAGTACTCGACACAATCTCCCGCGCATGAAGTTACCACAAACTGTCAAATTATCTCATTCGATTTTGAACGTAACCGGCAAAATTTGATGGCTTTAAATCATTTGGCGAAATTTGACAGTTTGCTGGCGACTGTACCCACTTACTCACTCCCAAAACTGAAAGTAAGTATAACTTCCGTAATAAAAATATAAACGGTGAAGGAAAACATCGTGAGGAAACCGGCATGTCCTAGAAACAAAATTTCGAAGACATGTGACATCTACCAATCCGCACTGGGCCCGCGTGGTAGATTATAGCCCATTCCCTCTCATTGAGAGGAGGCCGTGTCCCAGCAGTGGGAACATTATAGGCTGTTGATGATGATGATGATGAATAAAAATATTGAAGACAATCATCTTTGTTTTATGGCGAAAAATTAATTACACTTAATGAAACAAAAAAACGTAACAGTTCCCAAAAATAAAATAATCACTAAACTCATTCCGCACTAAACAATACAATGACAGGTCTAACTGTCAAAAACAGAGTCTTTAACGCAGTCACAACACTATTTTTCGAGCAAAATGTTTAGTTAATTTAGCATGCTCAATTATTATTACATAAACATGTCTAGGAAATGAAAGTGGGCAATCCGTAGTGTTCATGGATGCACTCTTGAACTGTTCCGAGTAGTTTCTTAGATAATATTATAGAAGCGTGTAATTTTACTCAAATTGCTGTCAAGGGACCTCCTGTTCTTTCATACCTTGGTTCTTTTGTTTGCGGAAACTGTAGTAACTAGTGTAGACGAAAAAAAACAAAACAAATTAGACGGGGGGGACAGGGGTTTGGGTGTTAAAGTACCTAAAGATAATGTTAATTAAAATTATATATTTGTACGCCTCTGGGAAAAACATAGAGGATCTACCTATCTGTAACATCATTATTGTAATTTGACCTATGTTTACAAATAAAGCATTCTGATTCTGATTCTGACCCTTTTTTTTTTTTTTTTTTCAGTTAGATTATCAAAAAATATTTGACCCGTAATTTTTCTTTTGTCACGTAAATCAAAATTGACGAAGATATGACGCTTTTAAAATTATCAATACGTCACGCCTTAGTATAATTTTCAGTGAATTCTGACGCCGCGCCGTCACAAGCCCCCACTCCCCAGTTTGGACGCGTTTTATCTTTGTCAATATTCATTGATTTACAAACACAAAAAAATCTTGTCCATTTTTTTTCAATACTGATGGACTAAATAGATTTTGATACTGTCGTCAAGCCGTTTACTAGATGGGATTTCCTTTCCGAAAAAAATACTACCTTCCAAATCAGCTTTTATCTCCTATTTTGAACGCCTTTATTTCAAAATCTGTGCTTACACTCCGCTCCAACGCAAATCATTGACATGACTCAAAAAGCTGCCCAACTCAAATGGGACTGGACGAACGACCTATGGGCCGGTAAAGATCAGCCCCCATATTCACATTGTTCGATTCGCTTCCGATTCGGGAAGTCGTATGTCTATCTCGGTCGTTTTCGTAATGCCAGAAGAAGACAGATAGACGAACGTTTGTGAATACGGGGTCAGGATTGGTACAGAAACAGTACGAGACGGGGTCGCGGCAGGTCACGAAGGAGATAGCATGGCGGGAGCAACCAGATGTCTTCCTAAGGAATTGTAAAGAAGTGGCACAGAATCATGGCCGTTGGAACGGAGGTAGGCTTTTGCCCAGCAATAGGGCAATATGGGCTTGCTATAATACAGGGTGTAAACCACCTCATCACGAAGCCGTCAACCAAGCATTCTGAACATCAAACTAAGTAACCCTACGCAAAAGTTATTGAGAAACAACTTTTTTTTAAGGTTACAAACCATGTTTTCTGGTAGAACTTTTTGTAACGCACTTAAAACATTGTGCTGATGGATGGATTGAATAGTACGAGGGTCATGGAGGTGTCAAAAGGTAAAATCATTCAACAAAAACTTGTATTTAAAAAAAACTTCTCAAAAAGTTGGAACTTTGACCCCCCATATCTCCGTAACTAGAAGGTTCCCAGGTATGGTGTAGAACAAAAAAAAAATCGCAAGGATGGAGAGAACAAGTGCCTTTCAGCTTCGTGAAGAGGTGTTTTACACCCTTTATACTTCGATAATATTATTCTAAAATCCGTGCAAAAAGAAAACGTAGCAGAAAGAAAATGTTCTTTTAATGAATATAACTGACAGCATTTTTACTTTGGTGTTGCCAATGTTATCATTTCGTTGATGTTTCCCGATAAATTACTTCTATGTGACTGTTATCATATTGTTGGCCTAAATATAAACATACTAGCTGTTCCCCGCAATTTTGCCCGAGTACAAATTATATACTAAAACCTTCCTCGAGAACCACTCTATCCATTGGTGGAAACAGAAGGAAAATTGGTGCAGTAGTTTTGGAGTTTGTCGCGAACAGACAGACAGACAGACGCGGCAGGACTTTCGTTTTTATATGTAGTAATTTGATGGGTCGTATGTGAGCCTTCTTAGCCAAAAAATACAGTTTTTTTAACGCCTCTAAGTAATTAAAAGCGTGATCTCTTAATTGTTAGTTAGGCACACATACTTAGTTCCGCGCACTTAAGTTTGTAACAAGATACAAACATGTAGTTGTAGGCCTCCCCGATAGGCGCTCCGTTTTTCCGACATTTACCGCGCTGATCTCTTAATTGTGATAAAACTAATTAGTTATGTAAATAGTACCTACTTACGACTGTACACTGAGGCAAATAGAAACAAACACAGAATTAAAACAAAAGAAATCTCTCGACTCGAGTGGGCGGACTACCTAATTATTACGTATTCACAATAACAATGGCAATGTCAGTAATTTATAAAGTTCAATTAGTTTCATTTAAGATATGAAATCACATCATTATTTCAGCCGAAAGACGTCCACTGCTGGCCATAGGCCTCCCCCAAGTGTCGCCACATTGACTGCTCCCGTACGATTCGCATCCAACAGATTCCCGCTTGAATTCATAAACATATTATTACGAATTCATCTATACTATCTTCTAATATTATAAAGCAGAAGAGTTTGTTTGTTTGTTTGTTTGGTTGAACGCGCCAATCTCAGGAACTACTGGTTCAAATTGAAAAATTCTTATTGTGTTGGATAGTCCATTTATCGAGGAAGGCTTTAGGCTATATAACATCACGCTACAATTATTAGGAGCGGAGCAGGAATGAAAAATGTTGCAAGAACGGGGTTTTTTTTTCCTTTTGTTTTTCTCTCTTATGTGACGCAGACGAAGTTGCGCGGGTCAGCTAGTAATTCATAATTCGGGAATATCTTTCAAAGTACCTTGAGTTTGATTAGTATCGTGTTGCAATGTGTTTTTCGGCTAGCAACAAAAAGTTAACCCTCTTCTCTCCCACAGAAGACGTATCAGAAGAAGAAATCCAAGACTTCCTCCGTGAAATATTGATGCTCAAACACGTCGGCTCACACCAACACGTGATCCGATTGGTAGCGTGTTGTACCCGTCGAGCACCGCTGATCGCCCTGTTGGAACACGCACCCCGCGGGGACCTGCTGTCACTACTGCGGGCGGCGAGGGGGAGGAGGAAGGAGAGTCAGGTCTCTAGTGTTACTAGGAGAGCTGATAGTTCCCAGGGGAGACCGTCTGAGGCAGATTGTAAGTAACCTCTTTGATTATTGTCTGTTTTGTGCCAATTTCCTCGCTCATGTGCTATCCGATTGATCTTTAGGAAGGTAACAAGTATGGTTTCACTTACCTACTCCTCTACTTATATTGTTTCGATTCCCGAGTGTGGCAAGCGTATTTTCGAAAATCCACGAATTAATATTTATTTCTTGGTTAAAATAGAGGAATGTTTCCTTTTAGTAAAAAAATACTGTCTCCTGTATTTCGATTACTTTCAAGGGGAAAGTATTCGAAATCCACCACCCAACGCCACCAGGGGGTGGCTTTGAAAAATTCCATCTTGTATAATATGTATGCAGTGATTAATTATACCTTATTTAGGTAAACACAACAAGAAGTTACTTATCAAGTTGGTAATAAAAAAAATGGAAGATCACTTTTGAAGTTTTTCAATCAATATCTCTGGGAAGTTCCGTTATAATTGCCAGCAGAGACCGAAACGAATGCAAAGAAAACACAATTTAACTTAACATATATTTGTTAGGACAACAAAATAAAGCTCAACTCTTATTCGAATTGCCTGTTTAATTTCTGTGAGCAATATTTATTCGAAAAGGCTTTCAATCAAAATATTTGCTCAGGAGCTACTATTTAAACAAAATGGCTGAAAATGTAGGCGTATTATACGGTCTTTATTTTCGTTTCAAATATATTCAACACACATTTCTTGTTCTATTTTCAATCCTTACTGAACGTTGTCGATCTTCAAACAATAAATCTATTATTTATGTTGAATAACTTAGAGGTCTGTCTCACTGATCTAAATAGGGTCCAACGAGTTTCATGCCCGTTCTTCTCCTTAGAGATCTACGACAGTAAATGGGCAACTACAGTACTTTCACAGTTTTTAGGGTTCCGTAGCCAAATGGCAAAAAACGGAACCGTTATGGATTCGTCATGTCAGTCTGTCTGTCTGTCTGTCCGTATGTCACAGCCACTTTTTTCCGAAACTATAAGAACTATGCTGTTGAAACTTGGTAAGTAGATGTATTCTGTGAACCGCATTAAAATTTCTTCTACTTCCAAAGTGGTAAAATGCCCCCCCCCCCCCCCATACAGTGCGCAAACATTGACAAACTAAACTTTTAATAAGTTTTATGAAACATAATTTTATTTTTGTAAGTGTTAGTGCAAAAAAATAAAGTTATATTGTAAGCAGTATGTTCATTATTATTTTGAGAGTTTACAACCTCGCTAAAGAGATTACAATCGAACGTGTTTGTCAATTTTACGATGACATATGTACCGTAATTACTTTTCATAATAATTATTCCCTGGATGGTTAGCTACCTAACCATCCAGGGAATAATTATTATGAAAGCAGTGTAAGATGGTACTCGTAGGGTAGTACAGCTCAGCCTATTTGTACTGACGTCAAATAAACATTCTTTCTTTCTTTCTATCCTATTTATATATTTCCATCAATCGGGTACAAATATACATAGTATGGCCACTACTGTTAAATTCATGTAGATAAATAAATAATAAATAAATATCGCTGCTGTGTCGTGGACACTAGATAGTTGATATACTACATTATATACTTTTTTGTTTGTAAATACATACTTATTATACATATAAACATCCATGACTCGGGAACAAATGTCCATGCTCATCACACAAACATTTCCTCCTACCGGGATTCGAACCCAGGACCCCAAAAACGTGAGGCAGCGTCATAACCACTACGCCATTAGGGTCGTAGAGAAACTATAGTAGCGGTACTTTCAAACAAGCCTTTGCCCCTTGGTACGCCATTGAAAGAAACCCAAACTACATATTAACCCAACCCGGTAATCAAACCCCACACATACTCAGGCAATAGCGCTTGTGACAGACAAATAATTACGTTTTTATTTCTTTTATAGCTGAATACACAAACTTCAGTGATTCAGACCCTGCTCTCTCGGATGGTGACTGCAAACTGTATGCAGATTGTGATAAGAAACGAGATCATTATGTAGCAGAACCAGCCCTGCAGCTAGATGGGAGCACTATGCGGGAATATGCGCTGCAAGTAGCACTTGGAATGAGGCATTTAGAAGAGAGAGGGATTACACACAGGTAAGCACTAACAATTTTCTTACTTTTTTATGGAATTGAAGAGCTCTTGACTAATTAATAACAGCCGCTCTGGTGATCTTAAGGCGCGTCGCTCACACGAACTAAAGTCGAGGCGGTGTTAAAGCGCGGGCGCACTATTACATAGAATGTGAAGGAAACACAGCCGTCTGCGCCTCGACTCCACGTATAGAGACCTATCCTCGGACGGCGGCGGCACCGGCGCCTCGACTTACCAGTGAACGACACGCCTTAGATTAAGCCGTGCTTGCCTTGGTTGGTCTTTTTAACGAGTTTCTTCCGTGCCTCGCATAGCACGACAAGCTGTTGCTCCCGGCTGTTATTTGTCATCTTTGACAGTCGTTACAGGTTGTCAGTAGCCCAAAAAGTCTGACCATCCAGTCTTTTATCAAGGGTGTCAATGTATTACTCAGAACTCACTGGGTTCTGGGGGTCACATAAGTAGTCGCTTCATGTAAAATACTGGTATTCAGCTGCAACCGGTTAGACTGGAAGCCGACCCCAACATAGTTGGGAAAAGGCTAGGCCGATGATAACTTTTAATGGGATTGCTAACAAGTAACCCTTCTCATGTTATGTGACACTGCTGCTTATAAACATCTGGAAAAGCGAACGCATTCCAGGTGGTTTACCGTAGATCAAGCTGACATCTCATAAGTGCCTATAAATATAGCAGCAACTCGGACCACAACAATGAGTTTACTTTGTTTCTGTCGTTTACCTTGGGCTGAAGGGATGGGTCTCATACAAAATAGTAGATCAGTATCCATCTCAACTACAGACACATTACTCATACTTATAAGTATCAGTAGTCCTTAATGGACCCTACAAAACCATCCAGAACGAATTTTCCATACTTTTACTGAAAAATGGTAATCTAAAATTCTAAAAATTGCAGTAATGACAATAAAATAGTGGAGGTATATTCGAGCTATACGCCACCCTGCGAAAAGGGTATGATTTTTTTGTGTTTCCCACTGCTGGTCAAAGGCCTGCCCTTTCTTCTGTGCAATATCAGATCAAGTTCGCCCTGCAAACGAGATCAGATTTTCACAGGATCTTCGCCGCGGTCTACGTTGACGGCGAATACCTTCGATAGGTGTGAGTAAAAGTCTTACAATAAAAACTTGTACAAATTAAAAAAAAACTTGTTATCATTTTGACCTCCACAATTTCTGTAACTATAAGGTTCCCAGATATAAAGAAAGAAAGAAAGAAAAAGCATTTATTAGCATGACAGGACAAAACGTAGAAAAACAAAACAACAAAAAAATCGCAATGATGGGGAGAACAGATGCCTTTCGGCTTTTGTTTGGTAAGCAATTAAATAAATAGGTATAATTTCTCACGCTCGTGATCACTAATTTCATCAACAGAATATAATATTATGTTTAAACTTATAAATTACGCAGAAAACCAAGTATAATAAAGTTAAAATAATTCAGTACTAACATTATTAAAACGGGTCTAACTTTGCTCAAACTTTGGAATAACAGTACCTACCGAATGTACCTACCCTATTAAAGTAAATTTGCCTTTACAAGGTTATCAGTTACAAGATCGTGTTTCACTAGAAAATAATGTAACTACTAACGATTAAGGTAACCGACGTAGCCCGCAGGTGTCCGACGGCCGATGGGGCCGAAAAGTTCTGCAGTGGCTGGACTGGAAGACGATACGTTGGAAGACCTCCCACTAGTTGGACCAATAACCTGGAAAAGGTTGCGGGAATCCGTTGGATGTGAGTCGTACGGGACCGGTCAATATGGCGACACTTGGGGGAGGCCTATGTCCAGCAGTGGACGTCTTTCGGCTGAAATAATGATGATGATGACACGTAGAAAATTATTTCAAGATCCTCCCTAATATAAAAGCTATTTTCGCAGGAAATAACTGTTGTATTTATTTATTTAAACTTCATGTACAAGAGTGGTACATAGGCGGACTTAATGCCACAAGGCATTCTCTACCTGTCAACCTTTGGGTCAAATAAGACAGTATTGTGTGTGATAGAGTACAATAAAAATAAAAATAAAACCATTTATAAGCATAAAAATTAAAACACATAAATAGGTATACATACTAATACATATATAGGCATATAAAATAAACTAATATATATTAACAAAAAAAAACATACAAATAGACCGAAAAACGACAAACCTTATAATAATTAATATGACTTTATTGAAGACTGAGAATTAGGAGATAGGATCTTTCTCATAAAAATATGAATTCCAGAAGACTATGTTCGTAACAACATTAAATTTCAATCAGAACACTTTTAAAAATTGACTGTGCCTACCATCATATTATTTTCTTGCTTTATCCCACTATATTTGGGGTTAGCCCAGCATGTACTTCTTCTATAATTCTCTTTTACACCTCACCTGCACAGTCACCTCTTTTCTAACTTTACCATTCTTCACTCAGTCCAGCCATCCTTTCTTTGTCTTATACCCAATACCCATCCTACATTCATATTCTAAACATTCCTCACGACATTTTGCTCATTCCTCCGCATTCACATGTCCATACCACGATTACCGATAGCAACTTTTCAGTGAACAGCGCCAGTGTCAGATTTCTTGTAATGTACTCATTCTTTAGCTACCTAGTTGAAAATACATTTATGTCACAGTAAAATTTTCAAACACGTTATATTGTCAACTCTCGAAATATTGTCAAACGAACACACTGCCTACAATAAAACGCATTATTTTTCGTGAAATGCATGCGATGGTAGTCAACTCATGCGGTGTGGAGGGAAGGAGGGGCCCCCCTTGCCCAATGGTACCACTCTCATGAAAAGATAATACTGTACCATTCCTGAGAAATACCGATTAATATAACCTAACCTTAAAACACTTTATATTCCCCTAAAAAGCGTAGTCGACGGAGCCCCGCTTCGCAGGGCCCTTATTTCCGAGTGCAGGGTTTAAAGGAACGAAGAACCTAACGAGGTGGTGCCCCAAGTCCCGATTATGGGGGCAGAAATACTTCCGTATGTTCAGTTGACAATATTTCGCGAGTTTACAATTGAAATTGTTTATTGAAATAATTGAAATACAAAAATATTTACAATATGGCCTTAAAAACTATAGGTATACAATAATTGAATTCTACCTAAACTAGGAATAAACCTGTATCTCAGGTATCTCACTCAAGCGCTTATACATAAATTTTATCTAAGATTCCTTAAACAAATAACTAGTAAATAACTTATCTATAAAATTATGCTCTATTCAAAGTAAGAAAAACCTTTTTGTTTAGGAAACTTCTTTGCACGATATAGCTAGACAGAAACACGTTATATTGTAATATAACGTGTTTGACAATTTTACGGTGACACGTACAATTTAAACTCACGCCTTTTTTTCGGGGTAAACAGAAACCAAGAACGCCACCTACTCGATCTTTACATACTACTTTTGAATCGTATACGTTCGAATGGTATCTGGTCATACACGCACGTCAGTAATCACAATTACTACGCACCTGAACTTTCTGAAGAACTGAGAACTGAACTAAACTGAGTTTCTGAAAATACATCCTTACGTAATCATCAATTAAAGTCAAAATAAATAATTTTAAAGAAAACTACATGTATGACCAGCGTGGCCATCAAATGTTTGAAAGCCCCAATCCATAAGGTATGACGTAGAAATCCGAAACACCCAACGCGCAGGTCTGGAATGGTTCGGGGAAAATGCCGACATTTTCCGGGAACCCAGCCTGCCAACAGCCATTTTCCCGGGATCGTCGAGCCCCAGATATATTTAATTTAAAACGTAAACCTCCACAGTTTGCCACTCAGATTACTCACCAAATAATCTTGTTTGATGTTGTTCCAACTCAAATTAATGCCTCTATTTTTATACTAAAATAAAAATCAACACTTGGAATATTTAAAAGCGCCTTTACAGGATCGGTAAATAAATGATAGGTAAACTGAATAGCGACAGATGAATTATTATAAGAACCGTTTATGTAATTGGAATCCTGTATCGGAGCATTTGTGCGAACCTATTGTTGAAATTATGAATAAATATATTGGAGTATACGTTCTCATATTTTATGTTAATGTTTATTTTAGATCATAGCAGTACCAAATAATTCCTTAGGTATTCATTGTGACGAAAATTGGCCGCTACTCCTGACAATAATGTTATAGCAATATTTGTGCGCCCAATATGTATTTACTTTTTTCGTGTAGGCGCTTCCAATTTGTTATTCATTTCGAAAATACTTTTTCATTTTCGATTACTTTAAAAAGAAGATGACAAATATTGAAAAGAGTAGATACCTTGACTGAAATGGTTTGTATTGGGAGCTGACTGTATGGAAACGCAGGGAGAGGACGCCCTAGTAGAATCTATGGCATTCTGTCCCTCTGATCAGTGTGTGGTACCTACCTTACCTTACCTACCTTACCTTAAATTATATCCTTCTAAAGCCAAGACAGAAATAAAATCTACCACACGCCGCTGATGATTTGCGATGTTCTTTAGAAAGCTCATCTCCGCAGTTGTCGTACAGTCCTGTATACAGACGTGTATATAAATAGATGTGAGATGTCATATGTACGACCGCGAAACAAAAGAAATTTTGGAAGGATCGTTGATCGTTGAACGTATCTGTCAGTAGTTTCTGCCCTCTTTATTTCGCCAGTAGTATTTAAGTTAAATAGAGAAGAAAACAAGAAAAAATGTGATATTATTTAGAACACTCACAGAGAAAAATAATCAAAGGAGATAGTTTTTTTTGGGCCCACCTGGTCGTTGCATTTATTATTCATAATAACACCAAAAAAAAGTAACCATTTTACTATGGTTTTAAAGGAAATATTACGTAGAAATGAAAACGGAATCTTAAAATCATAATAAATAAGCTATGTTATGATATTTTTTTGCGAGTCAAATCATTCCTGTTGTGGTCAATGTCATTTGACAGCAAATACTTACGTGAATAGGGGCGTTTTTCTGTTTACTAAAAAAAGTACGGTACCTATCCGTTGGAAATCATATGTGCTATATAATTATTATAGAATCAGAAAGAATATAAAAATAAATATTATTAAACTATGAGCATTTTTAATGCCATTTTTATAGGTTTACACTAAAATCGCATAGGTGGTTTAAACAATCAACGTGGCATGAAACGTTATAAACCCACTTTTTTTGTGATTGACAGACAACTTCATTATTTTGACATTTACTTTTTCTGTTTATTTTGGTTTTCGTAAGTGTTTTTGCAGATTTTTCGCATTTATTCCGGTTAGACAATGCTAAGCTAATTAAACCACTGGAATCTAGAGGTTATAAGGAAGAAATCAATGTAAGTTTCATTATTATATGCTAGAATTTATGTGGGAAACTAATCCTCGAACAAAAAAAATTGTCTCCTTTCTCGGACTTATTTTTTTTTTCAATTTTATGGCTATAAGTCGATCATTAATCAACAATCTAAATTCTAAGTTTTGATCTAGGTACAATTTTGCTTGTATTCGAGTGTTATACTCTTAAAACAGTCAAATACATGACATATTGTGATGGCCCTCATAAAAACGTGCTACAACTGGCAAAAGAAAGTAGTAGAACGATCTAAAAAGATCTTTTACCTGTGTTCACAATACTTTACCCCTTCACCGATCTCTTTGACAAAATAATTTCACACACGTAATCTTTACCATTATCCTGTAAAAATGTTGGTGGAGCACGATTATGGCTGAATACCCAGCTTTCGTTGCCTAGCAACCGTTGCTAAGGGCAGACAAATATCAAGGTTGGCGAATCATTCAACTTATTACACCGTAAATTATATTAGTTCTAAATCAAACAAGGTTATTAGGTTTATTTTACAGTAAATGTTAGCGGATTTTTAAACAATTAAATTTATTCGGCTAGTTTTACAAACAGAGCTACTTTGGGACTGTTTATTTAATTAAATAATTTAATGTAAGCACACAGACTGCTTAATCCAATCAAAAACTGGATGAGGTAGGTGTTTCCTACCTTATTAAGTTCTGAAAACTACTTAGCAATCGAAAAATAGTTAGCCTGTGTTTTGAGTGGACCAGTAAAGTACTACCTACTTAAGAGGTCTAGATCGGGCTGCGGGAATGTACGAAAGACATACCGCGGCCCCGGAACGTAAAGGGCGATGAAGGAACATGGATGGGTTTTACTCAGTCAGTAAAAGTCTGACACTCCCTCCCGCTCCGCCCAGAGTGGCGAAATAAATACGTACTACCTTAAGAATATGTTTGATTTACAAATTATGTTAGTATTACGTTTGTATGACCGACGCAAGCTCCGCCGGCCCCTTATGAGTCAAACACTCATTGTGATAGCTCTTAATAGAAATACCATACAATAAAATAAATAAATAAATAAATATCGCTGGACATTACACACAGCACCACCTAGTGCCACACTAAGCAAAGCTTGTGTCGTGGACACTAGACAGTTGATATACTACATATTATATACTTTTTTGTTTGTAAATACATACTTATTATACGTATAAACATCCATGACTCGGAAACAAATGTCCATGCTCATCACACAAACATTTGCTCCTACTGGGATTCGAACCCAGGACCCTATGAACGTAAGGCAGCCTCGCTACCACTACGCCATTCGGGTCGTCAATAAAACAAGGCAACCCCTTTTTGCCATTTTCTAATGGGTATTCTCGTAAACCATTGTGTTACATACCAAACTTACATCACATGACGAACCTCTAGGCCCTAGGGGTTATATTTTGTCATTTGGCAACAGAACCACATATATAAAATTTATGAAAGCCACTTTTTGTACGTACTCTACTGGTCGTCATCTAACAATAACATAATTTCATCATCATCATCTGTCTATCCTTTTCCCAACTATCTTGGGGTCGGCTTCCAGTCTCACCGGATGCAGCTGAATACCAGTTTTTTTACATGGATCGACTGCCTATCTGACCTCCACAACCTAATTAGTACTAGGTAAACGACACCCTTTGCTAATCATTTATTGGTGTCGATTCTGTTGTGCACAAACTTAAGTGTGCGAGAAAAGGACGGCTATAGCTATGCACTAAGTTAGAAATGTCAAACTAGTTTATGTCTTGCGCTTCACAGTGTTTTTAGCAGGGACCGTACAACCCCGAATATAAGTTAATTCTTTCGAAAGGGTTACATGTTGTGTGGCTTCAGTCACGGAAAGGGTTACCTCTTGGAAGTGGTAGCCCTTTCATAACACTAACGTTAGGGTAACCCTCTCAATAAGTTAACTAGTTCAAGATGTTACCGGCTCCTGTATGGTTTCCAATTGAAGAAGATAACCCCTTGAAAGGGTTTTGTCGGGGTAACCATAGGGTTTTAAATCAAATAATTTTTAAATTACGTTGAAGTTGAGGAAAAGGTAATGTTGACCTTGGAAGTTAGGAATCATATAGAATCGTTCATTAAGTGTTTCTTACTCGGTTTGATAGGACGGTGATTTCTTTTTTGACCGACTTCAAAAAAGAGGAGGTTCTCAATTCGTGGGAACCTTTTAATTTTTTTTTTTTTTGTTATGTATGTTCTCCGATTACTCGAAGATATCTGAACCGATTTGGATTATTTTTATTTTGTTTAAAAGGGTATACTTCAAAGGGACCACCCATAATCATAAAGTCTGGATCTGATGATGGAATCCTGGAGAAATAGTGCGAAATCTTCAAATTGTATAGGCACATATAAAGCGATTTGGGTAGTTTTCGAAAGAGTACATTTTTTAGAGTGGTCCCACTTCAATTTGGTGAAGATCTGATGATGAACTTCGGAGATAGGCAACGGAATTCCTCAATAAATTATAGAAAATGGACTGGGATTGCTGAAATCTCATGGCTATCTATTGTTTACACCAGTTAATAACATAACATCACGCCAGTACGCTGTGAAGGGTGAACCACTAAAAAGAGAAAAATGTTTTTTTTTGCAAAAACTAAACCGACTGCAAAAAACACAAAAAAGGAAAAATAACTTAAGCTTCAGAAGTCAGTGACAAATAAACGAAATCAATTAATCAAACAAAGGTTTTATTAAGTTACTAGCTGACCCGCGCAACTTCGTCTGCGTCTCATAAGAGAGAGAGAGGGTTAGACAGTGTGAGTCAACCTTCAAAGATAGACATGAAATGCTATCGCGGACTCGTTTTAAGAGGAACAATTCCGTGCTACATGATTGTTGCGTAACTTTAACCGCTTTAGCTCTCAAAAGGATTCACTGTTTTTGTAAAAAAAATCATACTCCGCTGAAAGTCATACTCCAGCTAGGTCTAAAATTCTCATCAAGGACCATGAAATGAGTCCAACCACGACTCTTCAGGACCACTTGTAACTGCTTTCCCTCTTCACCGTCGGACCTTGGATGAAACTTATACTCTTGTTAGGTTTAAAATTCTCATTAAGGTGCAAAAAATGAGCCGGAACATGAAAAAGCTTCAGTAAACTCTTGCGTAGATACCTCATGCAACTGCCTTCCGTCTCCATTGCTGACCTTCGATGACAGTCATACTTTAGGCAGCTCTTGAGTTCTCATCAAGGTACGTGAAATAAGCCTAATAATAATATAGCTGCTGCAAACTGTTGAGGACATCTTGCATCTGCCTTCTGTCTTCATCGTTAGACCATGGATGACATTCATTCTCCAAGCAGGTCTTAAGTTCGTAAATCTAGTTCGTGGATACCGCACAATCTGCGGCGAGGCGAGGCCATGCCGAATTTCCGCCGTGGGATCTGGAGGCGATAGTCCTCGCCCCGCTCAGCGGACAGACTCCGTCGTGATCTCATGGCGACATGGAGAGAGCGACCGTCGCAAACCCCGTGAAGGGCACGCCACAATAGTGGCGATAAGTCCCCTCTTTGAGGAGTGGCTTGAGAGGCGCCACGGCGTCCTCACCTTTCGCCTGACGCAAGTCCTCACCAGACACGACTGTTTCGGGAGGTTCCTGCATCGAACCGGGACAGAAGAGACGCCCGGGTTCTGGGGCCGCCCCTGTGGAACATCGGTTACGACTGGGTGCAGCGTGCCGCCCTCTGGGACTTAGT
The DNA here is from genome assembly GCA_916618015.1 of Xestia c-nigrum. NCBI lineage: Eukaryota > Metazoa > Arthropoda > Insecta > Lepidoptera > Noctuidae > Xestia > Xestia c-nigrum. Next base: position 6,149,443 of record OU745258.1, on the reverse strand, counting down.
TTATAAGTAGAACGAATTGCCCTTTTTTGTTTGAATATCGGTGGCATTGCCCCACAAGAGAATGCCGTACGACATCATGCTATGGAAATAAACTTAACGGGCTGTCTCTAAATCAGTTAAATCACGAATTCTTCTAACGTCGATTGCTACGGATCTAAGTTTTTAAGCTATTGCATAGCTTCTATCGCGGGCCTTGAGCGTGGAGACCAAATCCAGAAATTCCGTAACGAAAATAACCTAACACCCCATGTCAGATAATAACAATGACAAGCTAGTTTTCTTTTTAATATATTGCCGAAACTAGGAGTTGTAGGTTGTATACATTTGATGTTAGACCTTCTTTGTAACCATTTTATCAACTTATGCAATTATAATTATTTATGTATTTTATTTTCCGCTATTTGCCGGCTCGAGGACAAAACGCAGACTGAATGTTCAGGCTCGGCAATGAAATTATGAATTTTATAATGAATATTCCACACACACATACACAGACACGTCAAACTTATAACACCCCGTCGTTTTTGCGGCGTCCGAGCGCGGTCCGCGCGCCGCAAACGAGCGGACCGCGTGCGTGCGAGCAGTCCGCGCGCTGGCTGCGCGCCGACCGCGCGTGGTAATGAATAATTATAATTGCATAAGTTGATAAAAATGCTATGCAATAGTTTACCGCGGCAGTCCCCGAGTGCCACACGTCTTTTTTTAAATATATATGTTCATGTCGCCTCGGTTTTTTAAATCTTACAGTTTGAGTCAGCTCCTATCCCTTCCCTTCGGGCACAAAATAATGAGTGAGACAATCCAATGACATTTTAGTCCGATAGCGCTAGGTTTTGAGGTTTCAAAAATATTAAAGTTTTTTGTTTTTCGCATATAGTTTCCGGACCATTTGCCTAACCTACTATATTCATTTGTGTCATTTTAGGTACTTTAGTTAGGGAAAAATTTGACTATTTATCTTTTCGATCACTGTTAGAGGAAAAGAAAATGATAGTTGATTTCGTTATAATGACCACTGTAGTAGTACCTAACTGATACGATTAGGGTGAATATCCCAGAATTCCTGAATAGCGGACTGGCCACAGAAAAAAAAAACAAAATAGGTGGAAAAGCGGCAATCAGAACTCGATTTGTTTTTCGATTGACTCATGATTTTATTTTTATGTTTCTTGTATTCGCAATGAAAAGCACAGTGTTTACTTATTTAGTCCCTCGCTGTCGAAAATGTTACAAACGGGGTTTGCAGGCTAAAATCATCGAGATACTGAAAATGCAATAGTCAGATGTGACACAAAACGCAATAATAAGCTTCACAGGTACGACTGTAGCCACAGGCAAGAAATAAGCAACTTTAAAATTTTTGAAACTTTAGCATCAAAACAGCCCAGCGCTATCGGACTATTTATGATTCCGTAAAAAAGACAAGATTGTATTATGTAGGAAACAATCCCGACTTTTCCAGGAAAAAAATAAAATTGAACTTTAAAAACTCTGGTATAATAACTATAATCGCATGTGTAAGGAGTCGCTACTCATCGCTAGGGCCTAGACTGCGTGTTGCGACTTGACGCATTCCTGCCGAATGTATGCAGTTTAGTACTTTAAAGAAAAGACGTGAGAGATAAAATTACAATACTGGTAACCCCTTCAACGGCTTTACAGTCGTTGAAGGGGTAACCCGTTCAAAACGACTTACCATTAAAAAGTATAACCCACCAAGAAAGGGTTTTCGAATATACAGGTAATCATATCGAAAGGGTTTGGAAGAGGTTATCCATTGATGAGGGTTTTCGTAAAAAATGGTAACCAATATGAAATGGTTTTTAAAACAACACTGTGTCAAAACCCTATCAAAAACCCTTTCAATGGGTAACCAAAATGGTCCCTGGTTTTTAGTCGACATGTTTTTACGTGCACCCTTCATTTGTATGGAAGTATTAGTTCGAATTAAATTTGACAGCTCTAAATTACGTCCGTCTCTTTCTCATTTTATTAGTGAGAAAAAGATAGTAATAGCCTAAATTAAGTTTAGTTTGTGCACAACAGAATCGACACCATTGTCAGACTTTGACTAGGTGTAACGATGGTCAAAGATCTAGAAATGATAGCCGGGACCAATGACTTAACGTGATTTTCGAGTCAGGGAGAAACCACGGTTTATAATGGGTGGTCAGTAGTGTTCATTCATCTGCGGACCAACCAACCCAATCGCAGTTTACTCTGAAAATTGACCGAGCTGCTGTTATGACTTAGCCAGAAGCTCCTTAACGAAACGAAGAGATTATCTGTGCGTATAAAATACAAACAGTTAATAATCGAACATACAAATACAGTGAAACCTGGATAACTGAGACATTCAAGGGACCTGGAAATTAGAGGTATTCTACTTATCCAGTGTCTCAGATATCCAGGCATAAATTCCGGGACTTCAGCATGAGTTCCTGCTATAGAGGTTTCTCACTTATCCAAGTCCCACTTAAGGCGACGACATCAGCTAAATAAGCAACTCTATTTGTGGTGGTTCAAACTTCGTTTGAAATACTGTTACAATAAAGTTCTAATTAGCTTGCACTACAAAGTGGTTGTTACTACAGTTACTGCGGGCCGAATAGTGCGAAATGAGTATTTTCGATCGATTTAAAACTAGAACTTAACTATTTAATAATAATTAATCCATCAGTCGATGTAGTTTAGCATTTGAAATGTTATGTTATATTTTTAATTATAATTATCATTGTCAATAAATGGCTAAACTGCTTTGAAAGAAAATTAAGAGGTATGTTTGAAGATTTTTTTGGTGCATTAAAGTTTGTCAAATTATGTTTTGAGTTCCATCAGTGTATGCAAAAAGGACTTCAAAATATAAAGTTTTTTTTATTTGTCGAAATTATTTACAGTTTTAGAGATACACTGCTTTGAAAAACCGCCTTTTGGACCGTTTTCAAGAAACCTCCGCCTTAACCAAGTTTCACTGTACTATCATATTTTTATAGTATTTAGGTTTAGAATGACATTTTCCTAACGGTCACAGCCCTGACACTTGACAATATGGCCTGAGTTGGGACATTTCCTTTCATCTCGATAATTCGTTCCGGGCACTGTGCGATGGTTCATACAAAATAGACGATAGTGATAATAATATCCTTAATAAGGTTTTTGGTTCCGTAGTCTTGACAAAGAACCCTTATAGTATCGTCATGTCCGTCTGTCTATCCGTGCGTCCGAAGTTTTGCTTAGAGACTGTTAGTACTAGAAAGTTGTAATTTTGTACAAGTGTGTTATTGCGTATATCAATTACCTACGCCAACAAAATGGTAAAATAAAAGTTATGGAAAATATTTTTTTGGGGTAGCTGGGGTACCGAAAATATTTGTGCCACCTCCTCTAAAAGAAGTTGGCTTTAAAAATCGGGAAAAATTCGTGGTGATAGTACATTTCATGAATTTAAAGGAAAGTATAAGATAATTTTATTAGTTTAGCAGTAATAGTCGTTGAACTCGGATGTGGGATAATCCTTACAATAAATTGTTCTGTATTTTAATAACGAGCTACTACAGAACCCTATACGGCGCGTGGCCTGGCACACACTTGGCCGGTTTTTTGGTTTTATATTATGTAGACTTGTGGCATGGGCCATTAAAAAAGTATTTTCTTTATTTCTTATTTACGAGGAATTTCGCGTTGCGTTGCGTTGTAATCTTCGCAAGCCTTACTAGTGTCACAAATTCTCTTTTTTTTTTATAAAAAAATTTACAAAACCTTCACCAATTTCCAGAGACCTAGCAGCCCGGAACATCCTAGTCGACGGAGCGGGTCTTCTCAAAGTAGCTGACTTCGGTCTGTCGAGGTCTGGTGTGTATGTACACACGAGATCTAGACCGGTACCGCTCAGATGGCTAGCTCCTGAAGCAATTCTACATTCCCAGTACTGCGGAGCCAGCGATGTATGGGCATTTGCTGTGTTATTGTGGGAGATTGCTACATTAGGTGAGACCTTGTGTAACTTTTTTTTTGGTTTGTGGTAATCCTCATGTCCTGAATCTGGGGTGAATCAAGTCAGTTAGGTTTTTAAGTGACCAAAACGACACGGTTTCCTTTTACTACCGAAGATAAGGTACCATGTAGTATGCCATCACTAATACACAGTTGTTTTACGGGATTGTACGAGTATGTATGAATTCATCCGGACCATGACTAATTTTTGCTGCAGCTAACTCACATCTGGTCTATTTTCCAGCCTTAACGGTTGCACAGAATTTGATGAAATATGGCACAAAAAAGACCATGACCAGGGTTAGGACATAGGATATCCTTCGCCAAATTAGTTAAATAGTTGTTATCTCCCTTTTATTTATATTTCAGGTGGCTTTCCTTACGCCGAGCTCAGTAACCACCACGTGCCTTCATTCCTGGCTGGTGGTGGGCGTCTCCCGAAGCCAGCACGAGCATCTCCGAGACTTTACGAGCTGATGGTCGAATGCTGGTCCGAAAACCCCACAGACAGGCCAACTTTCTCCCAAATTGTGGTCAAACTGACAGTTCAGAAGCAGTTGTATGTTGACTTGGATTGCGTATTCCCGCCTTCTGAAGAAGAAGTGCAAGGCTTAAGAGATTATGACTTCAATATGGCGGAACCCAACGGTCATGCTGTCGACCGGTGACCCTTGAAAGACTGAATATTTTTTATTGTTATAATTGTCATTCTACGTGCACAGTACACGTTTATTTTAATTGAGGGTTTTGTTTCATTTTTCGGACGTTTCTCGAGATATTTAATATTTTAAGGGCAGTTTAGATTGTGTTAATCTAGATACTAGTAGTCCTATGCAGCTAAGGCGAGCTATTGCTATCAACCGGGCACAGATCCAGTCTCCGTTGAGCTACGATGTTGTGAATCGAACACAGAACCTCATGATTAGCACTCACCAAGGGCGTAGCTAGGATTTTGTTGAGGGGGAGGCGAAGACAAACCAAGAATATTCTAAGATAAATGCTGTATAACACTAACAACTACACACACGCACGCACACAAACACAAAACAGGGTTGGCGGGGTCAGACATCAGAACGTATTCCAGATTCTGGAAAATCTCGATGATCTGGTGAGTTGTTTGTTCTGTCTCTTCATGCCATGTGCCCGGCCATGGACGAAGACACCTCAACCTTCACAGGGTCCTGCAAGGACGCACGCTGCAGTTTCTGCACCATGTAACATGCGGGACAATAACAAATCTGGATTCAACCATTGATAGTACAATACAATCAGATAAAATACGCCGATAGAATCAACTTTGTATTTATTTATTAATAGGCTACCAACGTAATATTACTTTACGGTTTGTGAGCAGTAATGCATCTTCCAGAGAGGGGGCAGCTGCCCACCCCCTGCCCGTACCTCGCTATGCCCTTGCCAGTCACACTTGCGACCAATAGACCAACGAGACACTTCACTAATAAAAACTACTTAAAAATTTCACAGTTCACTCATAGTCACATCCAATTAACTTTTGTTTCAAAACTTTTCAAATGAAAAACTATAAATCTAAGATTAAACACACATGTGAAGATGCAAATCAAATGATTAGAAATTGGAAAACGTGAAAACGTGGAAATATTTTTTTGTATTTTTTTTTAATCTTCACGCTACAGAAAAAAAGTAAGTTTTTGTTGTTTTTTTATGAATCACTAGTGGATGCAGTACCAGTTCCTTCTTTAGAACCGGGACTGGATTTTCGGTACTGGACTTGGAACCGGGACTTCCCGGGAAATTCGATACTTACTACTTACGTACAAATATCGCTACTAATCTACTGTATGAAGGCCACGTGTGCGTGCAGAGAACATACTTATGTAAATATCTGTTGAAAACAGAACTCATTAAAAATACATAAATATATAAATTAAATTAAATATCAAATATGTAGAACTCAAATTCAAGGTAAAAAATCATTTCATCACTTGCGAAATTGTGAACTAGTTACGAATAGCCAATACTAACGCATACTTGTACAGTACATTTGTGTAAGGTGTATTATTAGAAGAGATGAACGGTGTATAATACCTGGCTCCTGGTTCACGATGGAGGACAGTCCATTCAACCGGAGTGCTAAATGTGTTCGCTCCCCGCCTTCTACACCTGTGCACGGCATCTGTGCACCTCTGCCCGTGATCGTACCCACCTCAACCCCTGTGCCCGTTGCCGTACCCGCCTCTACCCCTGTGCCCGTTGCTGTACCCGCCTCTACCCCTCAAGCGCCTATCCAAAGGAACAATGCCCCTGAAGTTGTCTCAACGCCAGAAATTCAGACCTGGATAGGCTGGATAATATTGAATAGAATCTGAACGAGGTGTGCGCTATTGCAAGTTAACCCGGATGATTAGTTAAGAGACCTCGTAGGTGGCCGTCATTTACCAGTCTGCCAAAGCCAAAGTCCTCCAATCAAACTACGTCGTCAGAACTCTCGAAAACCAACTCTATCTTTCGCAGCAGCTCTAGAACATTAAGCTGAGTATATAAGATTTGACGAAACATCCCGAGGGACCTTCTTTTGCTGACATGGTAAAGAAAGGTGCAAACAATTTCATATAGCCAAGTCACGTAAGTTCTGTGGCCATCTATCTAAGTGACAAATTGAAGATCAGTGATGAAACAAAAACCCTTGTCCAGAAATTATCTGCCCTGAACAAATGAAGCTCCAGGTGAGAGGCCTGTGCAAGTCGGCGGTGTTATCATCAGCACGGAGACGAAGGACGACATCGAGCAGCTGAGACAGTCGGTGCAGTTTACCAGATCAGGCTTTAACGAGCCCCATAAAAGAAAGCCTAGGGTTGTGATCATAGGATTGTCGACATCCATGCAGGAAAATTAGGTTTTTACTTGTATGTACAACCAGAATTTAGCCGAAAAACTTCAGGACTACAGCCTTGAGACGTTTTTAAGCCTAATTAAATTGAGTCATAAATCAGGTAAGAAAGACTCTGAGACATGTAACTACATTGTTGAATTATCTGCAGTCATACCTAAAGCCTTGCAAGATCACAAGACCGAGTTTTTGTAAATTGGTCATCATGCCCTGTGAGAGACTTTACTTTGGTCATACGATGGTATAAGTGTCACAGTATGGACATGCGGCCAAGTCATGTCGACAGACATCGTATACCTGCAGTCACTGTGGTCATGGTGATCAGGGTCACCCAGTAAAAGAATGACCAAAACAGGCTGATGAACCAAAATGCGCTACTTGCTTGCATTTCAAAAAGCCAGACAAGCATAACACTGATGCTAATGACTGCCCGGCGAAAATAATGGCTGAATAAAGGTACATCAATTCTGTAGATTATGGAGGCGCCTAAGAGGGTCGTTAATTAGTTATTTTTCTGACCTCTTTTATATTCTAAGTTTACCATTATGATAAGTAATTTAATTAGTGACTTTGGTAATATCGCTGTATCCGAGTCCAAAGTTTGTGAAGCTGCAAGTAATATCAATCCGGCTACAAAGCACCACTTTTCAAGAATTTTGGTAGCTTTGGTACATTTCAGCAACGGCTCTAATCCCGGGATGTAATATTATGTACATAAGTACCATAAATTACAACCAAAATGATGGTGTGATAGTTTATGTAAGAAATCATCTGAACGTATCTGTTGAGGAACCTGATATGTATGACTGTAACAGATTGTTAGTTAAAATTGGCTCAGATTTTTGCGATATTAGCAATATATGGACCACCGTCTTTTAAAAACACTACCAATTTTACTAACTCTCTGAATGAGATCTTGCGGAACCTGTCATCCATCAAAAACACGATTGTAATTAGGGACATTAAAATCAATATTTTTCTAGGACGTACTGATGCTTCTGCTCAGGACTATCTCTACCTATGCGCCTTTCATGGCTTGCTCCCAGCACACAGCTTTCCTACACATCACAGTGGCTCCTGTTTGGATTGAATTTCCCTTCACTTTGTTATTGTCAACTTATAAATTACCTAAACAACTAAAAAAAAATTCAAAATTAAATATAAATAGACTTGAAGAATATTTACGCGTCATCGATTTTGATCCAGCCTATAAATCCGCTGACCCGTAGTTTTGTATGTTGTTTATAATAATTGAAAACTTTCGAAATGCAATTCAGAAAAACACAGTCGTATCGCAGTTAAGCAACAAAAATCACAACATAAAACCATGGATCACATCAGGTCTTATTCGCTGTGTGAAACATAGGGATACACTGCATATGAAAGCTAAGTCTAATCCAGAAAATTGTGTAGTGCAACTTTCGTACAAAAGATATCGAAGTTTCTGTAACGATCTTCTTAGAAAAATTAAAAGCAACTACGACAAAGTGGTTTTGGAAAAGGCTGGAACAAATAGTATAAAGATCTGTAAATATATAAAAGACGCAACGTTTACTTCAAAACAATATGAGTCATCTTCAAGTTTATTACAAGCACACTCGTCACCAGGGAATCTGCTAACATGGCAAATAATTTCTTTGTTAATGTGGGAAAGTGCCTGGCCGAAAAAAATCTGGGTCAATCCCAAAACCTGATGAGTACTCCATTAACTTCTAACACTGCTTTAACATCCTTCGCGCTGCTAGATACTGACGAGACTGAGGTAGAAAGTATAATCATGACCTTGAAAGAAGACTGTGCAGTTTGGCTGGGACATTTTGAATAAAATTATTAAAGAATCCAAGGACATTTTGGTACCACCGCTGACTTATATTTTCCGCATTAGTTTATAAAATAAATAAATATCGCTGGACATTAACACACAGCGCCACCTAGTACCACACTAAGCAAAGCTTGTATCATGGACACTAGATAGTTGATATACTACATATATATACTTTTTTGTTTGTAAATACATTCTTAATATACATATAAACATCCATGACTCGGAAACAAATGTCCATGCTCATCACACAAACATTTGCTCCTACCGGGATTCGAACCCAGGACCCTAAGAACGTAAGGCAGCGTCACTACCACTACGCCATTCGAGTCGTCAATCCATCTCCAGGGCCTCGATTCTGCTATTACGATAGTGTTAGATTGAAGTCACAATGATCAAGTTCCGTCAAGTCTTGACAAGTTTGGTAATCTATATGTCACCGTAAAATTGTCAAACACGTTATATTACAATATAACGTGTTTTTTCTCGCGATATTGTAATGTTTCGAATTATTGTCAACTGAACATACGGAAGTATCTCTGCCCCCATAATCGGGACTTGGGGCACCCCCCCGTTAGGTTAGTTAGGTTCCTTTAAACCCTGCACTCGGAAATAGGGGCCCCGCGAAGCGGGGCTCCGTCGACTACGCTTCTTAGGGGGAATATAAAGTGTTTTAAGGTTATGTTATATTAATCGGTATTTCTCAGGAATGGTGCATTATCTTTTCATGAGAGTTGTGCCACTGGGCAAGGGGAACCCTTCCTTCCCTTCACACCGCGTAAGTTGACTACCATTGCATGTATTTCACGAAAAATAATGCGTTTTGTTGAAAGCAGTATGTTCATTTGACAATAATTCGAGAGTTTACAATATCGCTAGAGATATTACAATATAACGTATTTGACAATTTTACGGTGACATATACATATAATAAAATCGTTGAGACCAAAAAATCTGTACATTGAAGATTAAAAAAAAAAAACCGATCAGGGTGACTTAAAATAAGTAACTGAACATATTAAAACCATTTTTAAAATTCGTGTTTGTTTTTTTGTTTGTTTGTTTGTTTGTTTGACCGCGCATCACGTAATAACTGCTGGACGGATTTTGATGAAAACTTCACTAATCTATTTAAATAAACTCAGAATAACATATAGGCTATAGAAATTATGGATTTTTTTGGAAAAAGGGGGTGAAAAGGGGGGTAAAGTTTGTATGAAAAAAAAATTTAGATTGTTCTAGATTCATGAAACTCAGAGTGAATACTTATTATTAAAAATAAAGAAATACCTGTTTCAGCATTTTTTATAAAAATTGTCCAGAGACGCAAAAAAGGGGGTTTTGTGTTTAAAATTAATTTTAAACTTCATTCACCTATAGAATAAAATCCATTGAAGTGGAAACCTTTAAAAGTTACGTTTAATTACTTCAAACTTAATACAAGTAAATGTAATTTCTCAATTTTCTTGAAATTTGATTTTTGTAGTGAAAACGACCAAAACAGCGGAACTCAAGAAAATCGGCTTTTCTCGGCATAAGTAGTTGGTAATACAGGTTGGAAACGGTAAACGGGGCAGTAAGGGGAGCTGCAGCTACACAAAAATGGTCTTAGGTAACAATCCGTAATTTTTTCACAAAATGTTTATCCCCATTCACAGATTTAACTAAAAAATAAAGTACAGTTAGCAAGAAAATTGTCATTTTACATAAAACAATTTTTTTTATGCCAATCGCTCTTCTTTCCGACACTCATCAAGAAGTTCTTCCAAACCAACCCAGGTTAGAGTACTCAAAAGGTCAGAAATCGCAAAAAAAAATACTTTCAGCGGGGCAGTGTAGGGGAAATAGTTAGCCAGAAAATTGCTATTTTACACAAAACATTTTTTTGATGCCAATCATTATATTTTATTTTACATAAGACATAAAGCCGGAAAAGTTACAAATACATTACAAACGAGTACAAATCCTACTATCTACAAATAAAAAATGCTTTGTCCTGAAGGACTGTCTGATGGATCAACGCACAGCCTAAACCGCAGATTGTAGAAAACTGAAACTTGGAGGGTGTATTTTCTGTATAACGTATACGATACGATAATACGATAAGAAAGTTATAAGAAAAAAAATAATATTATACCCCTAAGGGGGTGAATCGGGGAGGCAAAGATTGTATGGGAAAATGTGATTCCTTGGTCCAATCTACTTCAAACTTTGCAATCAACAATATTAACAGAATTGATGGACGCGTTTCATATTGCATTGAAATTCATCCCCTAACGGGATTAAAAAGGGGTAGAAAGTTATTTTGGCGGTGATTTGTTTCGAATTTGATATCAATGCTCCTTCGAGATTTTGATATAAACTACAAGTTATTTTGATATATGTTTCAAAACCCAATACGATTTTATTCCAAAAAGGATGAACTCACATAAATATTTGGTGCAAAATTGCTAATACTCTTTAAAATTGGAATGTCTCGAAAGTCACCGTAAAATATTAATACCGCATTTGAAGGTTTCTAAGTTTGAAGAGGTTGTGCACTTTAAGACACGGCGTCATAGCGTAGGGACGTAGAGTTTGAAATTTTAAATGGTAAGCAGTTGTAAGAGGTCCGCAACGGTTTACAGCAGCTATATCGTGTTGCGGCTCATTTAATGCACCTTGATGAGAACTGCAGACCTAGCTGGAGAATGACTGTCATCGAGTGTCTAAGTATGAAGATGTAAAGCTGTCAATAGAAGCCTTTAAATCTGTTTTTGTAAACATGGTAATTTATTCTTATTCAAATAAATACGTTGTTAATCACAAGTATTTGATTTTCAACAAAATTGCCCTTGGGTACGTAAATTGACTTCAATGCATATCTTAGGAGATACACCGTTTTAAATAACTCCGCAGCAAAATAATGATCATGTACCGGGCGCGCATTTTCATTATGCGGAAGGATGTGTGTGATGTGCTCTTTTAAAAATTGTATTATAGGTGCTTACGACCCACTCTCTGTAACCCTCTCTTTCTCTTATGTGACGCAGACGAAGTTGCGCGGGTCAGCTAGTATACTAATATAATGGCATCATTATGACTTCTCAATGAATAACCAGTGAGACTACATTGAAAGAAATGTCATAGAATATGAATCTCGTACATGAAATCTGGCATGAATAAACGTTCGCATTTAGTAGTAGATATCGAAAACCATTTGTACTAATGGTTTTATAATAATGGCAATACGAAATTGCCATTAAAACACAATTTTATTACGAGACCATCGACCGACCATCGTGAATTTAGCAGATTACGAACTTTAAGCAAAATGACAATGGGATGAGAATGGAATCGTGTTGGAGTGACGAATTTATTAAAATAGCAGAATTAAGCCCCTGGACATTTCCCAGAGTGTCTCAAAAAAGCTGTAATTATCCCTGTATATAAATCAGGTAGCAAAGAGCAAGTGACAAATTATAGAACTATTTCTTTACTACCTTCTTTGTCAAAAATATTGGAGAAAATATTAAACAAAAGGTTGTCGAAATATTTGGAAGATAAATCTATTCTGTCTGAAAGGCAGTTTGGATTTTCATCCGCCGATACGGCATTGTCTGACTGACTATCTAGCGCATGAACTTGACAAGGGTAACCACACAGTAGAAATTTTCCTGGACCTCGCCAAAGCTTTTGACACAGTTTCCATTCCAATTCTATTGCGCAAGCTTGAGATCGTGGGTGTAAGAGGCGCCCAACTGAAAACTTTCAAAAGTTATTTAGAAGGTCATTCCCAGTGCGTAATGATTGGCGATGTTTTCAGCGCTGTTAAAAAAAAACACACACACACACACATTTTTTGGTGTTCCCCAAGGAAGTATTCTAGGGCCTATCTTGTTTTTGATCTACATAAATGACCTTTGCAATCTAAAGCTAGAGTGTGCCATACTATCATAACTTACGCTGACGACACTGCTTTACATTTTTCGCCTGACTCAGAAAATGAAGTCTAATGAAGTCTTGCGCCACACGGATTTAATATTGTTAATATCGGCTTCATAACTCACTAACTTTAAATGCAGAGAAGACAAATTACATTAAGTTTTCGATGCGCAAGCAGGAATCCAATATTCCCTCAGCGTTGCATGCTCATTGTTGTCCAGTCCCGGCAGATAGCCAGTGTAAGTGTCCCAATATCCTTCAAACAACATATGGAAGCTCTTTATTTCGTTCGTATTCAAAAAGCTGCGATTTATTACAGATCTAAAACTAATTAGGCAAGTTTATTTTGCTCCTTGTCAGTCAATTCTGACTTACTGCATTACCTCATGGGGTGGGGCGAATAAAACTCTGTTATTGTCCACTGAAAGACCTCAAAGAGCTATTCTCAAGGTGGCTACTTGCCGCCCTTTCCTTTTCCCCACTACCTTCCTGTATAAATCTTGTAAAGTACACACTAACTCGACAGTTATTTATTATGAGCACTGTACTAAAACAACACGCAGCACTTCCATACAGCACTGAACTTACTAAAAAAAGACGGAAAGACCGGCCCTCAACCAAAGTACAAAACATGGTTTCACAGGCAAGTTTTATTATGTACCTCGGATCGCTTCTCTATAACAGGCAAAATGAAAAAGGAAACATCCATTCTTTAAATTGCAATTATTGCAAGAAAATCCTTAAGGAAGCTCTTCATATGAAGATACAGAGAAGTTTTAACTTGTGCTAAAGTAAACATTGTTTATGAACAACAACATTGTTTATACTATGCTATTGTTATTTTTAAACTAGTTCGCTAAGTTAAGATAGTATAATGTTATATACCTTATATAATTTTATATTAGTACTGATAATATTAATATGATATGTGATTATTCAATCAATTAATTTTACCTCAAATTGCCTGAAACACATGATTACCTAGTTCAGGCTCAAAGCATGTGTGTACTTGACATAGATTTAAGAAAAACTGTAAACGTTTACCTTATATTTTTGAATAAAATATATATTTATTCTTCTTCTTACTTATTACATTTTTAAATATTTCTAAAAAAGATATAAAAACATTTAAAAATATAAAAAATAGGGATCCGCCGGTGTCGGGAGCAGGGTCCAAGTCACCGGTGGTTAGGGTTGCAGAGACAGGAACCTCCTCACAATGCGAGCCGTATCGAGGAGTACTGCCTTCTGTATCAGGCCCTTGATCCAACCGCCTAAAGAGAGCTTCGACAGATGTTCGTCGAGGCTCTTGGCTATCAGGCCATTGGCCGTCACGACAATCGGCACAATGATAACCGAGTTCATATTCCACATGTCGCGAACCTCGTGTGCCAAGTCGAGATACTTAAGAATAAAATATATTATTATTATTATTTTTCACATTCAGCCACGTTGCTTTTGGTTCAGAGAGTATATATTATGCTATTTAAATACGTAAAATGTTAACCCTGCCACAAAACAAATAGCAATTTGTTACATCTAGCCATCGATTTCGATGATGCCACCATGTAGGTATGTGGCCTTTTATTACACGCATATACAAAAAATCTGAGAGAGGTTTCATTTGCGCCAAGCCTGGGTATTTTTACATACTTCGTTAGCATTCACGTTTATTTCTTTGTGTCTGTAGACCAGTGGTTCCCAACCTTTCTTAGGCCAGGGACCACTTTGGTATGTTCATTGTTAACAGGGATCATATGGTCCTAGATAAACAAACAGGATTATAACTATGGGAGTCAATCTTTAACTCACACTATACAAAAATTGGACAAAAGTGATCGAATTGAGCACGAAAAATTTAGCATTTTTTTAGTAATTTTGCCTCTGATAGGTTCAATTAGGTTGGGTTGAGCTTGCATCTTCTGTGTTAAAAAGAACGAATAACATTTTAATCTTTCGCGGACCGTAGTCGAGGCTCCTGCGGACCACCAGTGGTCCGCGGACCACAGGTTTGGAAACAGTGCTGTAGACGATAAGATAGGCAAATAAGTAACGTTTCTAATTTTGTCAAAAGTGGTGCGTATGTCGCAGCTAATTTGTATATTTACAATATGGCGCGCCAGATTGAAAAAGGTCGCCGTTATGTAACGCGGTGTCTTCACGGACGCTTGTGCAAAGGAATGGCCGAGATGTAACGCACCGGATCAACTCAGGATGTATGAAATGGCGACAGGTCACTGGAACAACTTGCGACCCAGGGATGCCCCTCAAGTTAAAGGGGAATATATACAAGTCCAAGTGATTAGACCCGTACCGGACCCTGACCCGTACTGCATGGATCGGAATGCTGGGCTGTAAAAATGGATGAAAAAAAAATTGCATGTAGCCAAGATGAGAAAGTTGAGGTGGTGTGAGCAGAATGGATAACGTATAAAGGAACGGGTATACTGGACGAAGCTAAAAAGTTACAGAAAAGTAGAAAAGGAATCGACTGTCGTGGTATAGACAAGTGATGAGGAGGAATGAATCGCGTGTGACTAAAAGAGTGATGAAAATAAATGTTGATGGATGAAGAGGAAGTGGATTGTGTGAGGAATGATATGAATGAAAAAAGAGGGAATGTTAGCATGGCAGTTGACAGGGGAGAATGAAAGAAAAAAACGTGTTGCGCCGACCTCAAGTTATTACTTCCATACATCTTCCTACCCTTGTACCATATTTGGTACAAGGGTAGGAAGATGATGATTCTTTTACGTTACATTGAGTCCTACCGAAAAACCCGATTATACTCCCAAAAAAAGTTTATTTTTTGGCCCATGTTCACCGGAAAGATAACGGTCTGATACTCTAAAAACAGCTGTCACTGTGACATGTTACTATGCAAAAATGTGTTTTAAATTTTGAACGGCTGTTTTTAGATAATCAGACCGGCATCTTTTTGGTGAACATAGTACTGAATGCTTGGTGGACGGCTTCGTGAAGAGTCTGCTTACACCCTGTAGATATTTTACGATCATAAAAATGTAAAAATTAAGTTAGCAAAATTAAAACAAAAAAAGCAATATCACGATACTTAAATATTAGAATCGACTACAAAATCTTTGAGTTTGTATCTACTTAGTTACGCTATTTTTTACTCCTTCCTTGTCACTCCCAAAATACACAAATAAATAATTGCTTTCTCTCCAATTTTAATCGACCATTCACCATTTCACTATAGACACCATCAACCATTTCACTATAGACACCTAGTGTCACAATAGAGAAACTTCATCAGCAACTTCCTTTTTTTTTCAGTGATATCATATGTCATCTCCACAGCGTTGACATTATGTCTGGTGGCTGTCAACTGCTTGTCCAGGACTAAGCTTGCGCGCGGGGTTAAGGTTGTGCACGATGACGGGCATTATGCAACATGGCCCAATCCCGACAAGGACCCATTGATGTACATAGCAAACCCAATAGAGGCTGAAGTTCCCGGCCACTGGATCCCGCTGAGTGTCCTTAAAGTTATGCTTCTAAAAACAACAACTACCATACCACATAAGCTGAATTTTATATTGAATAGTCCAATGAACACTGTGAAATCTAACAATCCTACGAAGAAGCCACAGCCTAGACCAAACCTTGATACAACTTATAAGCCCTTGAAAACGCCACAACTTTGGCCAATCACTGATAAACCTCTTATGCCCACGAAGGAGTCACTACCTAGACCACTCACTGAGAAACAGCCGAAAGAAAAACAAACGATAACGAAGCTTGTACATCATCATCCTACTTACTCCTCTAGCTCATTAGAAGCTGAATTTCAAACAGAAACAGTAGCGGAATGCGCAGAGAGTGATTACACGGACGCAATGGCGCTGACGGTTTCGGATACGGTAGAGAGCGTGGCAACAACCGACGACGCGGGTGGAGACGAGGACGAAACGACGTCGATGGTTCCGGATACGGTAGATAGCGCGGCACCGACCGACAATGCGAATGGAAACGGGGACGAAACGGTTCCGGATACGGTAGAGAGCACGGCAGCAACCGACGATGCAGGTGGAGGCGGGGACGAAACGACGCCGATGGTTGCGGATACGGTAGATAGCGCGGCACCGACCGACGTTGCGAATGGAGACGGGGACGTAACGGTTCCGGATACGGTAGATAGCGCGGCACCGACCGACGATGCGAATGGAGACGGGGACGAAAAGGTTCCGGATACGGTAGATAGCGCGGCACCGACAGCCGATGCGGGTGGAGACGGGGACGAAACGACGCCGATGGTTCCGGATACGGTAGATACCGCGGCACCGACCGACAATGCGAATGGAAACGGGGACGAAACGGTTCCGGATACGGTCGATAGCGCTCAAGTGACCACCACAGAAGACGGACCGGGCGCTGAAGTGACCACAGAAGACGTAACGACAACAACTACGAAAAGAAGACCAAAAAGATTACCACCTTCGGATGAACATGACAATAATAGAGGGTAATTCTCTGGTACCGATTGTATAACTTTATTTTGTTTAATTTTAATACTAAATCTTAAATAATATTTGAATTGGTTTTCTACTGAGGAGCCCGTGGCTAAATAGGTGGTACATAATAAAAGCTACTCAGGTCGATCTTTAGGTTAAGCCATGCTGGCCTAGGTTGGCCTGTGGATAGGTGACCACCCATTTCATACTGGGTTTTCTCTGTGTCACATTAAGCCGTTGGTCCCGGCTGTTATTTATAGATCTTTGACAGTCGTTACAGGTAGTCAGTGGCCCAAAAAGTCTGACAAGCAGTCTTACCATAGAGTGGATATATAGTCTTTGAGTCTTACCAAGGGGTATCGTATAACCCAGAACTAACCGGGTTGTGAATGTCAGATAGGCAGTCGGTCCATGTAAAATATAGATATTCAGCTGCATTCGGTTAAACTGGAAGTGGAACTCAACACAGTTGGGAAAAGGCTAGTACCCTTCCGAACACCAGACATTACATCCTAGGCAATACGCTAACGTTAGCCTTTCTTTTACGGATGGGAATTCATCAAATAACTTCTCCCACTCTGGGCGGAGCAGGAGGGAGTGTCAGATCTTTGCTGACTAAAACCCATCAATGTTCCTTCCTCGCCCTTTATGTTCCAGGGTCACGGTATCTCTTTCGAACTGACCTGCAGCCCTGGCAGGCTAAGGCCCTTGCCCTTGAGGCGCGCGTGGACGAGAACACGCCGTCGGTCGACACGGCCTACAGTCACAGTCACAGGGCATAATACTCGTAACTTGAGAAAGTAGGTACTGTTGTTGCCCATTCTCTAGCGTAGATCTCTATGGAGAAGAACGGGCAAGAAACTCCATGGACACTCTTTTGTCTCTTAAATCAAAATATTGTTGCAAAATCTTGGTTACATCATTCATGTTGTGATTATACATGTATATATGTGAGAACGATGTTGAAAGACGTGCAAATTAAGAGCGTCCAGAAAAAAGATTAAATCAACAACTTAAAAAATTATTTTATTAAAATTAACCGTGGCAGCTGAGAGTTGACCAGTCTCAATTGACACTGACAACGCCCGTTCACGAACATGACGCATGTATCAGCATCATTCAACACTCCCGCCACCATCACCGAGACATTGTCACTTAGTTTGCTCCTATGGTTGTGGAGCAGGACCGGCATTGAGCCAAGCATTTTTATCATCAATGTAATCCCAAAACTTACAATATGCTTGACTACATAGTGTGCGTTTCACACAAGATTTAAATTTCGTCTCATTCAGTTGTAGAATGTGGGGAGGTATTTTATTGTAACATTTTAAACAGTACCCTCACAAACTTATATTGTCAATTACGGGAAATCTTCCATGATTGTTTACGATTTTGAGCTCCCGATATTTCGACGCTGTTGCAAGCGCCATGATCGCGGGTTGACTGGAGACTGCGGGTGGATAGAAAATAAAATTTTTACGAGCAAACAAATCTGTCTACCCTCTTTCTTTGTCCCTCATATTTTATTTTATTTATTTCCACTCCGGGTAACTTCTATCAGGCAGAATCTTGTAGCACCGAAAAGTATTTGACATAACACACTTGGTATAATTTTCTTTAAACGAATATTCATAAGGCTTACTTCCTTTGTTCATTTTTATACATTTTTTTTTTCAAAATCAAAATCAAAATATTTTATTTCACATAGGCCTGGATGGGCACTTATAAAACGTCGAAAAAGGTGCACGGTTCGCGTTGGTCGATTCCATGGAGAAGAACCGGCAAGAAACTCCATGGTTACTCTTTTCAAATCATTTGGTATTTCAATATTATTGTTTCATTACAGCATTAGTACTAGAGTATGGGGGGACAGCGTAGGCCCGACAATAGGTCATTGCTTGCTATACAAGAAATGAAAAACAAAAGGAATATTTAACAAAAGTTAAACAGCATCCGGGAATCTAAAAGGCCTTCAATATTCACTCATTCACAAATAATAGGTAAAAAAGCATCTATACAAAGGTAAGTAAACAAAAAAAAAATAGAATATTTAATTAAAGAACTAAATTAAACAAGTGACACAAATATTGTCATCAGTGCTGTAACTATTCTGAGCAAAATATGAGAAAAAATGATTTGAAAACTACTGTAATAATCTGAATCAAAAGAAAAAGAGTAATGAGATTAAGAATAGTTAGAGACATCCACAAATCTGTGCCGTTTATGAACTACCAGGGAAGCCGCATGCGCAGAAGGAATCATAGCCAAACTTCTATGTTATCAACGTAGTCCTTGATTTTGTAATATGCTTTTTTCATAAGGACACGTTTAATATAGTTCTTGAACTTTCCATCGGTCAGTTCTATAACTGACTTTGGCAACTTGTTATAAAAGCGTAAACTGTTTATAATAAAAGACTTGCTAGTTTTTGTTAATCTGAATTTAGGTATTACAATTTCATGTTTACCGCGTGTATTTTTATTGTGGAAGTCGCTTCTAATTTTGAAAAGCCCTCGATTTTTGCGGACATATAAAATACATTCAAAGATATAAAGTGAAGGCAGAGTTAGTATATCGATCTCTTTGAATTTTTCTCTGAGTGACTCGCGAGGACCCATTTTATAAATCGCGCGGACTGCCCTCTTTTGTAGTACAAAAATGGAGTCAACGTCTGCTGCTGATTCCCACAGCAGGATGCCGAAAGACATAATACTGTGGAAATAAGCATAGTAAACTAACCTAGCTGTGGCTACATCCGTTAACTGCCTTATTTTCCTAACTGCTTCTTACATTATAAATATTAAAAGAATATAATATATAAAAAGAATATATAAAAAACATTTAATGTCATTTTTGTTTGGCCGAATGTTTGTATGTCCGAATTTACAATGGCATACTTTTAAAATGGCAGAATTTTAATTGGCATATTTATCTTTGGCAATTTTCAAATTCCGCATGGTTTCGTTTAGAATTACATTTACTGAGCGACGATTATTTGAAATAATTTCAGTTGGCATAATATGAAGATGGCAGAGTTTAATTTGGAATCATTCCATTTGGCAATATTGTCATTTCTATAAAGTATCACTAAAACATCATTTTTAACCTTAATTTAAAATTGAAATATTGTGTTAAGCAGTCAATATGTTGTGCTAGAAAAGTTAGTGACTGAAATGAATCGCTCCTAAACCGATTCCACGTAGTCTAGCCTGCCCTACCCCGAGGGTGTAATTTAAAATCGCGTAAGCGCGGAGGAACGAGACGGGCCGAAGCTGCGACGGTGAGGGTTAAACACATCTGCGACGATAAAATCGCGTGGGACCGCCGGCCGGAGCCCCGCAGCGCCGGAGCCGTCACAGAAACCCTGCCTGCTGCATGTTGCATGTTAGTTTGCATGCTGCCTGCTTGCTTGCATGCTGCATGCTTGCTTGTTTACATGCCGTATGCTTGCTTGAATGCTGCATGCTTGCGTGCATGTTTGCATCCTGCATGCTTGCTACATGCACAATTTATGCTTTCTTGCATGCTTGCAAACTGCGTGCTTGCTATACTTGTTTGCCTGCTTCTTTTTTTCAATTTTATTTATTCATTTATTTACATGTGGTATAAATTTTAGATAGGCTTAACGGCGAATCCTAAACTAGCCTCTATCTTGGTGACCGAAACACAATGCATTACTCGAGTTTATTATTATACTAGCTGACCCGCGCGACTTCGTCTGCGAGTGAGGGTTAGAGAAAGTGTGAGTCAACCTTAAAAATAGACATAATTATGCCATCGCGGATGTAACGTTTTTGCAGGTGATTTGAAAGTCCACGTTAGTGGTGGAACTTCAAAACTGAATGCGTTAGATAGTGGTAGGTAGAAGTGAAATAAAAACATACGTTACAAAAATATTTCTATATTACAGATTTAGTAACTACAAGCCGGTTGAGCCGGGTATGGGTCTGATATCGAGCGCGCGAGGAGGTTAGAACCGCCTATGGAACACTACTGTCCTGCAGGTCTTCCAGACGTAGGTAGCGGGAACTGGAGTAGATGGCCAGGGTCCCGTAGCGCCGCAACAGGGTCGTCCAGCCACTTCCCTGTGGCGACGGCGGTCTGGTATTAGTAACCGCTTCTGGAGATTGCGTCGAGCAGCGCTGGCAGGCGCGCTGGTGTTGGTGCAGCACAATCACAGCGCGGTTAGACGCGCCGGGCTGACACCGGGGTGCGCAGGTGTATGTAGCCGTAGGCTAAGGCAGGAAGGAAGGAACCCTGGAACGAGCCGGTTTGTCCGGTTAGGTGGTGTCCGGACTCGCGCAACCGACTGCCACGTCCCGACAACCGTAGGCCTAGAAGCCTACGTGAACAACAGTGAGCTGGCATCCATTTGTTATCGGGATGAGGCAGCCTAGCGGGTGCGTCACAATAAAAAGACATAGCAATCGAAAATGAAAAGAATGATATCCAAGTGTGTAGGTAGATGAATAAAAATAATAGACTTTCTTTCCACTTATGAATCTAAGCTACAGACAGACCTGGATATCCTCGACTCGTTACAGACAGTGAGAGATCAAGATTAAGAGGATTGAGTACGGACGACGATTAACTTTTAGTAATTTAGAAAAGTGTTGTAGGTAGATCAAGTTCAATCGTCGTACGCACAGAAACACTGATGGCACAAGGTTTGCAGTTTAATTATTACAGAGATGTTACAAAGGCTAAGACAATAAAATATGAGCGGCGAAGAAATAGATGTTTGCGAAACTCACCCGACTGGGGTTGTCACTTCACTGAAGTTAATAATTAAAATAAAAGTTGAGACCACAATAAGATGTCGTTCGTAGATGATTTAATAGTAGTGGTCACTGTAGCTCTGTGCTCCTCAAATGAGCTGACCGGCCCTTTTATAACCTATTGCCGGATCTTTCTAGAAGTAATTAGTGGAAGGAGAATACAGCCAATCACGACGTAGCTGTCATCGCGATTGTGTTGCCAGAACAATTTCTATAGATTCCACTTTAATTGTGGTGTTGCAAGTTTTTTACTTTATAACTAAGTTATTTATTTTTATAATTTATTAAGAATAAACGTGCAACGTTACAGTACCCCCCTAATTAGCATAGGATTTTTCCTAGGTAAAATCCGCTGACACTGCCGCAGATGACCTCTGATTTCCGGTACTCATTCGTTCCTTCTCTTTTATTCATCACACACATTCACTCTTCACTTATGTAGTAGCAACACATTAGTACATGTATTGTCACCTGCTGTTATACAGAGTGTATTGTTTCTAAGTTATCACAATGCACTCACGGAAATCCGACGCAGTTCTTAAATTGTGTAAAAGGTACTGAGCAGTCTACATATAACCAAACTATTAGTAAGTTGAAATAGTGTCGATTTTGGCTTATTTAGGGAGTAATCAACCGCTCCTGGTGTACCTATGGTGTAGGGCCATAGATAAATAGTGTGATCATGGGGTAGACCATGATCGGTTATTCACTATGGCTGTAGGGCACATAGTGAACGTAGACAGTGATGAAGGGGTAGACCATCACCCTGTATATACTATTGGTGTGGTCCAATAGCAATAGAAGAATAGAAGAGTAGTAGTTGGTTATATGTTGATAGACGGTTTTTAGCAAAAGGTAAGTTTGGGTAGGTACTTATAGCAAGGTCGAATTATCTTTATATTCTGTGATTAGATTATTAAGGTAGTTGAATACATATTTTAGTACATATGTAAACATCCATGATACGGGGACAAATGTTCATGGTCATCGCACAAACATTTTTTTTTTCACCGGGATTCGAACCCGTGACCCTAGGAATGTAAGATGAGTATTATAAACAAAAGTTAATTATGCATACTAATGCGGGTAGAAGAAAATCAAAAACTAAATATAGACTGACTGTTGTCAACAAGTTCCGTAATGAGCTCGCCGCATTCCTGAGATAAGGCGGTGGCACAAGTTAATAAGCGGTAGCGTTTTTTAGACAAAATAAGTTATTTATTTGTTATACAATGTCAGATTGCTATAGATAGTTTTATGTTAGTCTTTATAATTTGTTAGTTTTAGATCCTTGACATGCCATTGTCCTATTGTTTTTCCTGACATATCTGCCAGTTCGTATACTAAAGGTGATTTTTTTCCTGTTACTTGACATTTAATAAATTTTGGTGCCAATTTTTTTGTGAAGTATTTATCTTTGTCACTTTGATAGAAAGTTCGCTTCCATACAATATCACCAATATTGAATTCTGCAGGTTTCCTGCGTAAGTTGTAGGACTGACAGTTCCTGCTGTGAGCATGGAATAGCGCTGCTTGTACTTTGTTGAAGATAGAGGACAGGTTACCTAGGTTTTCGGCATAAGAATCGCGTGGTACAAAAACTATATCTTTTTCGTTTTCTGAATTGGTGTAGTGAGAACCGCATGTAACAAGTTCTCGTCCATAAACCAGAAATGATGGTGTGAAACCAGTTACCTCGTTTACCGAACTATTCACGGCAAATTGTATCTTTGGTACTAGCAGATCCCAGACGCGCTGGTCATTAGCAATAAATGTAGAAATGGCTGTCATAATAGTTTTGTTATATCGTTCAACCGTGTTGACATGTGGTGAGTATTTAGGTGTATAGTGTAAATTAGGTATTTTATATTTGGAAATCATGTTTTTTAGAGTAGCACTAACAAACTGTTTCCCATTGTCTAGTATTATGGTTGAGGGAATCCCGTGAACCAGGAATACATTTTCTTCTAGTATTCTTGTAACGATTTCCGCGGTAGCCCGCTTTATCGGAAATAAAAGACAATATTTACTGAAACAGCATGTAACCACGAATATGTAGCAATTTTGTTTTCGTGAAGGAGGTAAAGGTCCGACCAGGTCTACGCTAATCGTTTGAAATGGCCTTGAACATACCTTTGGTTCACCCATTTTTCCTAGTGGAGCATGATTTTGATGTTTGTGAGCTATGCACGCATCGCAAGTTGATATATACTTCTGTACATCCGCGTGCATGCCAGGCCAGTAGTAACTCAGTGTTAGTCGTTTATACGTTTTAAAGACGCCTAAGTGACCAGCGGTTGGCTCGGAATGGTTTTTTTCTATTACAGTACCACGATTTTCTTTTGGTATCACCTCTTTCCATTCGAACTCTCTGCGCAATGGGCACATTGCTTTCACGTACCTATATAGTTTCCCATTTTTAGTTATATAGTTTGGGAATGATGTTGGGAAAGACTGGCAACCATTATAGATGTTAAGATACCATTCATCAGTAGTTTGGATAGTATCGGGACAGTTATCAATAGCAGAAACAGTAATTGAACGTGATAGAAAATCCGGCACTACGTTTTCTGATCCTCTGCGGTGCCTTATTTCGAAATTATATGCAGATAGGCGTACACCCCAGCGGGCTAGTCTACCAGTTGGGTTATTTAGTTTAAGGAACCATTTAAGAGCGGAGTGGTCTGTGTATACGATAAATTTTTGACCATTTTCTACATAACAGCGCCAATGTTCAACTGCAACCAGAACAGCAAGAGCTTCGCGCTCCGTAGCGCTATAATTGCGTTCTTGGTTGGACAATGATTTGCTCATGTAGGCTATGACCCTCTCTACCCCATCAATGGTTTGAGTTAAAACCGCGCCGATGCCGTAGTCACTCGCATCGGTGTGGATTTCAAATGGCATCGCATAGTCTGGACAGGAGAGCACTGATGCAGACACGAGGCATCTTTTTAGTTTAAAAAAAGCTGTATCCGCATCCTCAGTCCATAGAAATGGCGGTGCTTTTTTGCCTTGTGATGTTAGTTTGTTCAATGGTGCCGCCAGTGAACTAAAATTAGGGATGAACCTGCGATACCATGAGGCAGCTCCCAAAAAACGCCTAACCTCTTTTTTATTAGTAGGGGTAGGGTAGTTTTTGATAGCATCTACTTTTTCTGGGTCCGCATGTAAGCCGTCAGCATCGACTATGTAGCCCAAATACTTTAGTCTATCTCTAAAGAATTGACTTTTCTTTAAGTTTATGGTTAGATTTGCTGTTTTTAATTTTTTTAAAACGAGCAGTAATAAGGAAATATGTTGTTCAAAGCTAGATGACACTATAATAATGTCGTCGACAAATACGAACACGCGATGTTCAAATTCCGGCCCATAAAACAGTATGTCAACTAAACGTTGTTGTGTAGCTGGTGCATTCGTAAGACCAAATGGCATAGATTTGAATTGGTAGGTACCACGAGTTGGTATGTAGAACGCAGTCTTGCATCTGTCCTGCTCACTAATTAAGATCTGCCAAAAACTTTTAGAAAGGTCTAAACTAGTTAAATATTTCGCGTCTCGCAAGTTATCGAGAATTTCCGAAATGTAGGGTAAATTATAAGCATCTTTTTTTGTGACCGCATTTAGTTTTCTACTGTCTAGGCAAAACCTAAGTTCACCGTTCTTTTTAGGAGTGAGCAGTACCGGAGATGACCATGGACTTTCCGTTGGCTCGACTACATCATCTTTTAGCATTTCATCTAGTTGTTCAACGAGTACGCGTTGTTTCTCTGGAGACATTCTATAGTACCTTTGACGAATGGGGGCAGCTTCCCCAGTGTCAATGGTATGTGTTATTAGAGAAGTTCTACCTAGACCACGTTCTTCGTATGATATGGCAGAGAACTGTGATATTATATTATCAGCTGTAACCCTCTGATCGTCTGTTAGATGTGCATACGACTGAAGGTGTTCTGTGCCATCTGCGTTCAATTCAGCTAACTGAGCGTCAGATGGAGTTAGAAATAGAATTGAGTTTAGGTGCCTTGGAAACAAACCAAACTTACGCCAAAAGTCCATGCCTAGTATTAGAGAATTATGTATGTCTGGAATTATATGGACATTTAAGTCATGAGTTTGATTTTCCATAGTTATAGGCAAGGAAATATATCCCATAGATGAAAGCCTCTGTCCACCCGCCGCAATGAATGTTTGGGGTTGACAGTTGTTCCATTCAGTATTAGTTGTTGTAAAACTTTTGTGGGAATTGTTTCCCATTATAGTAACGGCTGACCCTGTGTCAAGTAACCCGATTACAGTTTTGCCGTTAATAGAGACGGAGACGTGAGGACGTGTATAATCAATGTCTGTATTGCGGATTGAAGAGACAGTGTAGCATTGAAAAAAATTTGATACTGTTTTCAGCCAATTTTCCCAATCGCACTTATCGAAATTTGTACCTTTTCTGTTTCTACAATCCGCAGCGCTTAGTTTTTTGTTGCTTTTGATTTACAATCTGGGCAATCAGGAGCCTTTACGTCCTTCTTACCACATTTGAAGCAAATTAGGAAATGTGGCTTTTTGCAAGAGCCTAAAGAGTGTGTGCTAGTTCTACACCTAGGACAGTATGTGTCCCTTTTACGTTTATACTCAGTTTTGGTTGTGACCTCATTAATATGTAAATTAGAGTTTTGCTGTTTATTTGTGTGAGAAGTGTAGTTTTTATTGCCGTTAGAGGAGTTATTGGTAGGTTGCTTAGTGTATGCGAATTCAGGTGCTAAGGTTTCTGCACTAACTTTTGGTGGTTCACTGAACTGTTTGAGTCTAGTTTGTATATTTTCGTAGTTTCTACACAGCTTTTGTAAACTACCTATATCTGTTATTTCGGCAGCAGATGCGAGTGTACTTGCATAGCAAGGCCGAATATTGTGCAGCAATATTTCCAATTGGTCCTCCTCGGGCAATCGCTTATCTAAACGCGAGAACATACCGCGCATAATTGCTATGTAAACCGTTATATTTTCTAATTCGCCTTGAGTACGGGCTCTTATTTCAACCAGAAGTTTGTAGTCGTAATCACTTTGACTGAAGTCTTGTTTTAGCAAGGTGACTACGTCGTCCCAAGAGTTGACACGATCTTTAACCCATCTGAACCAATGAAGAGCGTCATCCGTGAATATATCATAAGCAAAAGAGACCATTTGTTCGCGAGGTATAGCTTTACCCGTAATTAATTCCTCAGCTCTTTGAATAAATGCGCGGACACAAGTCTTGCCGGAATATTTTAGCTTGTTTAATTCCGCTCCAAATCTTCGCTCACAACTGACCGCTACATTAATAGGATTAGATTCACGAGCTGTTTCAGGTGTGCTACCCGCTTGTGTTTGACAAATCGGAACCGCTTGTGACTTAAACGAGTTCAAATCTTTGTACTGCGTGTTAAAATTATTGAAACATATTTTGTATATTTCCGAAACATCGCTGGCTGAATAGTCGATACGATTTAACCGATGATAAGTGTGGTTTAATAGTATCTCCGTACGCGCGAATAAATTCTTTTCGAACTTTGTTTTAAGATTGATTATATTGTTATGCGTTTTTAGTAATGTTTCTTTAACCGCTTTTAAATCATCCGCTGGTTCCAAATGCGATTCTAGAATGTCCTCGGAAGGAAGGGTAGACGATAGTTTCACGATTTGTTTCCGTAATTCGCTAACCGAATCAGCACATACACCACCGCGAACAGCTACTTCATATTCTAGTTCCGCCTTTTGTAACGATAGATATTTTATTGGGTAAGACATTTTAAAGAGAATTCAGCTATGTGATATTTAAAAAATAACCCTAGGTGAGAGTCGCAAAATCCGCAATTTACAATGGGTAGGTATTCCACAATTTGTGGTAAAGTAATATAGTTCACAAATAGTAATACCAAAGAGCTAGAAAAAATAATTTTAGTATGTGGGTGACTGCGAAAAAAAAAATTTTTGAGAAAGTTTTAAATTAATCCGCTCAACGGTTGTTTTTTTTTTTTTTTGTAATATACGTAGGTTGGAGAAAAATATAAACACGGAAGGTAATTTTTTTCCCGCAGTCTGAAATTACAATATATAGTTAGCACACCCGCCAAACACCATCACCAAGATAACAAATAGATGATACGGCAGAAAAAACCTAACACGGCTCGATATCTACCACCAGAAGGGCGCCACTGTAACGTTTTTGCAGGTGATTTGAAAGTCCACGTTAGTGGTGGAACTTCAAAACTGAATGCGTTAGATAGTGGTAGGTAGAAGTGAAATAAAAACATACGTTACAAAAATATTTCTATATTACAGATTTAGTAACTACAAGCCGGTTGAGCCGGGTATGGGTCTGATATCGAGCGCGCGAGGAGGTTAGAACCGCCTATGGAACACTACTGTCCTGCAGGTCTTCCAGACGTAGGTAGCGGGAACTGGAGTAGATGGCCAGGGTCCCGTAGCGCCGCAACAGGGTCGTCCAGCCACTTCCCTGTGGCGACGGCGGTCTGGTATTAGTAACCGCTTCTGGAGATTGCGTCGAGCAGCGCTGGCAGGCGCGCTGGTGTTGGTGCAGCACAATCACAGCGCGGTTAGACGCGCCGGGCTGACACCGGGGTGCGCAGGTGTATGTAGCCGTAGGCTAAGGCAGGAAGGAAGGAACCCTGGAACGAGCCGGTTTGTCCGGTTAGGTGGTGTCCGGACTCGCGCAACCGACTGCCACGTCCCGACAACCGTAGGCCTAGAAGCCTACGTGAACAACAGTGAGCTGGCATCCATTTGTTATCGGGATGAGGCAGCCTAGCGGGTGCGTCACAATAAAAAGACATAGCAATCGAAAATGAAAAGAATGATATCCAAGTGTGTAGGTAGATGAATAAAAATAATAGACTTTCTTTCCACTTATGAATCTAAGCTACAGACAGACCTGGATATCCTCGACTCGTTACAGACAGTGAGAGATCAAGATTAAGAGGATTGAGTACGGACGACGATTAACTTTTAGTAATTTAGAAAAGTGTTGTAGGTAGATCAAGTTCAATCGTCGTACGCACAGAAACACTGATGGCACAAGGTTTGCAGTTTAATTATTACAGAGATGTTACAAAGGCTAAGACAATAAAATATGAGCGGCGAAGAAATAGATGTTTGCGAAACTCACCCGACTGGGGTTGTCACTTCACTGAAGTTAATAATTAAAATAAAAGTTGAGACCACAATAAGATGTCGTTCGTAGATGATTTAATAGTAGTGGTCACTGTAGCTCTGTGCTCCTCAAATGAGCTGACCGGCCCTTTTATAACCTATTGCCGGATCTTTCTAGAAGTAATTAGTGGAAGGAGAATACAGCCAATCACGACGTAGCTGTCATCGCGATTGTGTTGCCAGAACAATTTCTATAGATTCCACTTTAATTGTGGTGTTGCAAGTTTTTTACTTTATAACTAAGTTATTTATTTTTATAATTTATTAAGAATAAACGTGCAACGTTACACGGACTTTTTTTTAATGCTTAAGAGGAAGTCAATTTACAATTCCTTCGTACGTGATTGCTGTGTAACTTTAACCGCGATATTTAGCGTTTGCAACGGAATGAAAGAAAAAGATATGAGATCCTGCCGTTTTGCCGAAAAGATTTTGACAAAATTTAACCACCCAAACAGAGGAGACAATTTTTTTTGGGCCTGATCGTTGCATATGTTATTCAAATTACTGGTGAATTTCAACAAATGCCCATTTTTTTACATTTTGGTGAACTTTTTCAATTATACTTTTTATGTATATTTTTCAGGTTTTATGTAATCTTTAGGATGTCAAATATCTCCAAATTCAATATCATCAATGTATCATTTAAGACTATGGAGAAAATTCAGTTTGAATTCTGGTTTCCACCGATATCACAAACCGGCACCGATTATTTTTTCTGTACACCGATATGATAAGTTTATCCACCGAAATGATGGACATATCCAGCGATATTATAATCTATCCACCTTTGAACATCAATAAGGAAATAGTTAGAAGGTACTAGGTACCTATATATTTTTACAACCAAGGGTGACTTAGAGTTAGAACTGAAGACCTGAACATAATGGTCTTATGCAAGTAGATCACATCCAAAGAGAACTGAGTTCTTAGAAATCCAATTAAAATATATTTTTTGAAATTATCTACCTATTTTATTATTTTTGCTGTAGGTACTTAGGATAAAAATAAAAAATAAAATTATTTTTATTATCATTGTCTTTATTCAAATGAAGTATAAAAAAATCTAAAATCTGACATCTAAGGTTAACATTGCACAATAAGTACACATTTATTACCGTGGACGATCCAGCAATTTTTTTTGCCGTGTGTACTCTTAAAACCTTGTACTCTTAACACAGGATCGCTTTTAATTTTAGCTTTTCTTATTCTTTTCAGCAACCACTTTTTCTCTTTATTTTCCTCCTCTTTTTTTTGGCCTCGGCATTCTTAAACAAAATTAAGTTATTCTTATGTTTTCTTTTTATCTTTTTATTATTATGTTCCTACTTACTATGTTTTTAACTAGAAAATATTTTCTATAGAAACCTTTAATGCGTTCAATTGCTCCACCTCACCATCATCATCTTAGCCTATAGACGTACATTACCGAAAACAGACCTCCCCTAATGATACATTTATTATACATCTTATACATCTTCTACCCAGTTGTATCGTAGTAATGATTTTGGCAGTTCATGTCAGGTAAGTAAGTATGTATGTATGAGTGTTTGTATGTTCCATTGTTTCTTTGTATATTTAACCAAATGAAACGGGATCTACCGATATGATAAGATAAAACGACTCACCGAGATGATAAAATGATCTACCGATATGATAAAGCAATCCACCGATGTGACAAAACTGTGCGAAGATATAGATATAAGACACCGATTGATTTTTTCTTATCATTTCGGTGTAAATTATGACATCGGTAGTAATAAAGACCACCGATTACAGCGATATGAAAACAGCGACGCCGACGTGAAAAATAACACACTTTATAGAAAATTAGAAAAATGCATAACATCTAGGATAAATTCAACAAAAGACAATAAGTAATTTGGGAAATTTACCCTTACACCAAAAAAAAAGTAACCATTTTACAGTAGTAGTAAAACCACATAAATAAGCTATGTTATGATATAAAGACAAGTTATTTCAGTTGTGGTCAATGTCATTTGACAGAAAATACTAACGTGAATAGGGGCGTTTTTTTTCGTTTGCCTACTAATGAAAGTACGGTACCTACCCATTGGTAATCTTATCTGCTATAATTATAATAGAATCAGAACAGAATATAAAAATAAATATTATTAAACCGTAAGCATTTTTAATGCTATTTTAACGGTTTAGACTAAAATCGCATAGATGGTTTAAACAATCAACGTGGCACGGAACGTTATAAATCAAGTTTTTTAGTGGTTGACAGACAACTTCATTATTTTGACATTTACTTTTCTGTTGTGGATGTCGTAATCTCCGAACAAAATAAAATATCTCCTCTAGCAATATTTTTTTATACCATTGCAATATTTCGAATGATTCTAGTACGCATATTTTTATTTGGTCAAATTTTTACTTGGCAAAATATTACCAAGCATAATGTCATTATGGCATTTGAAGCGTACAGGGGAAAAGTGATGGGTGTCAATTACACTTTGATTTGTGAATATCAGATAATAAAGTTCATAGACTTATTATGTCTGTTTAACACTGACCTCACACTAAATAAAATTCATGTTCATAGGTTTATATTTTTATTGTCATAGTTGGAATGAAAGTCAAAGTTATTAGAGCACCTTATGTATTTTTTTTAATTAAAAAAAAACAAAGTTATGTAACTTTTAAGACAATATTCCCGGGGAACAATGATGAATGTCAGTTATAAATTGATGAATGTCATCATGGAAACGTATGCTTAGTTAATTATTCATAGCTATTATAATACTCATCATCATCAATTATATTACTAGCATAGGGTAGTGCAAGACATTTTTTTTTGCTCTTAGCGAGCAGAATTTTGCCAAATCCAAGCAATCTTTGGCTGCGGAATCAAGCAAACGTACCGAAGCTTTGACATTGACAGTGACAGCCAAAACCTCGCCATAGCTGCCATAGACACCTTCATCGTCACCGTCAGGTTGGCTGGACCAAACGAGATATGTACATGAGACCATGTGCCACTGTTAACTACTTATTTGATACTATTTACTACCTTTCATGAAATATTTGGTACCTTTGCGTTAAGAGAGATATCAAAGAAATAAAGTGGCCAGCCATTCTGACGTCAGGTTGGCTGGCCACTTTCAAGATCTCGTAGTTTTAGCGTTGTATTAACTGCGTTGTTAATGTTAATATTTAATACCTATTTGGTACCTTAACATATATTAATTGCACAGCTTTAAGAAGCTCCTATAAATAGTTATTCATAAAAGCCATTAAGCGCCTGTACATAAATTGTTGACGTCTTTTCTTCTCAGAATGATTGCTAACAATGTTTTTGCAGGCGCTTAGTGGCTTATGAACCACTTGGTTTTGGACATTCATTGATAAGTTTTATCCATTTGCGATATTTTATAATTATCGCATTTATTCTTAGGAATATAAGTAAGTACCTACTTGGTGATTTATTATATTGATCCTGATCAACTTACGATATATTATTTCGCTTCTTTGCGACATGATGTAACTCGAAAAATAAGTAATACAGGACAGCGTTTTCTTAAATTATAAATATTTTCATTATATCGCCAATTTTTTTGCATAGAAATCTTTGTCAAAACATGAAATGTTTATTCAACGGATTTCGTAACTTACTTTGCACGACAAGACACATGACACATCAGCTGAATCGGCGGGGTGAAGCGTTCGATTTTTTAATGAAAAATATGTCAAGGAAGCTGTTTCATACGATAAGTTTGTGCTTAATATCTCCAGTGACGTATTTATTAAGTCGGTAAAACGGCGTCGGTATACTACCAAATATGTATTTAACGCATATTACTGCACCCTTACGTACATAGGCAAGCTTCCCGTTCGCTAAACAAACTGAAAAAGGCAAAGTAAAATAAGTAAACTATCTGCGTTCTAATTTTGCCATTATTCATAGAATATTATTTCATAAAAATCCACGATCTAAGTCTTGACAAATATTACCTACTAAAAAAAACAATGTTGCAAGTTTGCAACCAACTTATCACATGACATATCACTTCGTAGTGCTGACCATAAACCCAAGTTTCATCATTACGATTAAAAATTTGCATTCAGCCTAATCGATACCCGCAATCAAATTAAGTTTGGAAGACGTCAGAATGGCTGGCCACTTTATTTCTTTGATATCTCTATAAAAGCAAAGGTACCAAATATTTCATGAAAGGTAGTAAATAGTATCAAATAGGTAGTTAACAGTGCACATGGTCTCATGTACATATCTCGTTTGGTCCAGCCAACCTGACGGTGACCATCATCATATTTTTACTGAAATCCATCATTTTTTGCCGGTATAGAAAACCTTCATCGTTTTTTGCCTGCGCCTCAATTTTTAACAGTTTATTTTTTGGTGACAAGAAGCGTTTTTTGCCTGTATTCTGAAGAAAACATATACTATTTTTAATAGACTTTTGAATGTTGCCAATAACAAAAAAAAAACTAAATAAATTACATCTGTACCCTTCATTTAGTCTTTAATTAAATGATTTATTACAGCAAACAATCTTCAAACATTAACGTTTGGTGCAATGATTTGTTAAGACAAAAAATTATTTAGGCAAAACGACTTAATAGAAAAAAGCTATTGTTTTTATTAGGTTACCCGGAACTGAACTATTTAGATGAGGATAATTATATATTTCAAAAAATGGTTAGGTTCTGTGAGGGGCCCGCCATGAAGGACAATCGTCAGCGGAAGACTGGACGTAAAGGCTACGCCGGTTTCCGCCACTCGGACGAAGCGGGAATGTCGCTGGGTTGTTTTAGTGGGTATACCGGGTCAGACCGGGGAGCCCCACATAGCCCTCTCATCCCCCGATAGAAGGGTATGTGTAATGCATTTTTTCCCAGCGATATAAAAAAGGTTAAAACTGTGACCTCCTACTAGATTAGGTTAGTTTCATTTTTACACAAAATAGGCAGGTTAAGTTAGGATAAAACTGTGACCTCCTGCCAGAAACGACTTGCATTAATAGGAAAAAGGGATTGTTTTTAGTAGGTTACCCGGAACTGAACTATTTAGATTAAGATAATTACTTATTTAAAAAATAATGGTTAGGTTAGGTTAAAATTGTGACATAATATAGAAAAAAAAAAATAGAAAACTGACGATACAAAATATTTGGTTTATTTGATTTAGCATAAAAACTGTTATTCCAACTGAAAAATTTGACTAAATAAAAAATGATAAAAGTACTAGTTGGTAAACAAGTCATAGTTTAAACGTTCATTTCCAAAACATTAGGTTTGCGTTAAATTTTTGTGTGAATAGATTTTTTGCTAAGTAATAATTTGAAAAAGGAAATTATGCGAAAACATTTTGGTAAGTGAAAATTTGTCAAATACCTTTCGGTCAAACAAGGGAGACCCAAAAGGAATAAATCTTTGTTTTTGGGAAATTTTATATTGATGCTCCGCTCCTATCGGTGATGTTAGCCTTCCTTGATAAACGAGCTGTCCGACACTAAAATATGTTTTAACTAGAACTACCATTTCCTAAAATTAGCGCGTTCAACCAAACTAACAAACTCTTCAGCTTTATAATATTAGTGTAGATTCAAGTAGGTAACAATTAAATTTCTCGGAAATTTTAGCATTCATCGCTCATATATTCTATATATGGTTTTCCAAATAAGGGCTTCCCTCAACAGCTGGCCCTTGCTGGCTTACTGGATACGGCTGCACACAAGTCGTATCTATTTTGTATATGGTAGTTCTTATTTTTACGTTTTTTTACTAACATTACATGCAATAACATGTGCATGCAATAAGCTGGGGCACGATATAACTGCTGTAAACCGTTGAGGAATTCTTGAAACTGCCTTTTGTCCCCATCGTTGAACCGTCAATGACAGTCAACCTCCAGCCAGGTCTAAAGTTCTCATCGGAGTGCATGAAATGAGCCAAGACACGATTTTTTAGGATGGGAAATCATCAAATCAGCTCCCACTCTGGGCGGAGCGGGAGCGAGTGTCAGACTTTTACTGACTAAAACCTATCCATGTTCCTTCCTCGCCTTTTATATTCCGGGGCCAATTTTTAATTAAAATTAATTATTACACTACATAATGGTAACTATTGCAAGAAGACAAAACTGCAAGTTTATACTGTAACATCGTTATTGTCAGTCCTGAATAAAACGTATATTCAACCATCCTGCTGTTTCAATTCTGGTTGTTTTTACATCTCAGAATTGGGATTTACCAATAAATACGCCTACTATATTAAGAAACAATGGACAATGCTGATCAATACTGTACACCGGAAGCTCCGTTGAGTACCATAGTCTTTCGACCACTCATGACTGCAGAGGAGGCTAGAGAGTCGCCAGATAGATGCCACAGTAGAAGCAATAGTCTTCAGACCTCGCACTATCGATCACGACATCAAGAGCGATCACGCAGCCGTAGTGAAGTTAGGGAATTAGAGGAAAACATCAGTCTGGAGAGGCAAAGATTGGAACTGCTGGAAAACTGACTTCAAAAAGAACAACAAACACTACGAGACTCTAATCCACGAAGAAGAACGAGACGGAGGGACAGTTCAGGAGATAGATCTCAAGATAGCTCCATGGATAGATCAAGGTATGCTACAACATCAATGTTTTTTGAGGAAATGGTAAAATTGCTTAGGAATAGGTCTGATGATAGTTTTCCCTCCATGAATAATAACGTTATCCCCGAATTTGATCCTCTTTCGAAAGGACAAACCGTTACTGTTTGGTTGAGCAAAGTGGATGAGTGCTTGGAAATATACGGATCGAGCGGTAAACAGACTATACATTACGCTCTGCCCAAACTAGTAGGTCAGGCAAAATTATGGTATAAAGGTCTCCCTTCTGTTATGCGAACTTGGCCAGAATAGAAGCAATTATTAAAAGAATCTTTTCCGGCTTAAGAAAATTATGCTGAATTGTTAACAGAAATGCTTAATCGGAGGGTGGCCCAAGATGAGTCACTAGAAATGTATTATTTTTCTAAAATAAACTTACTAAATCATGGCAAACTATTTGGAAAGGAAGCTATCGATTGTATTATCCAAGGCATAAATGATAGGAGTATAATGCTGGGTGCTCAGGCAGCAAAATTTAGAAAACCCGAAGAAGTATTAGAATTTTTCAAAACTGTTAAAACTCAAACCAAAGACAATAGCGACTTTAGAAGAGGCACGATTTTATCTCGATCAAATAATTTTCGGAACTCTGAAAACGTAATTTGCTATAATTGTAAGGAGAAGGGTCATGTTAGTTTTAAGTGCCCGAAACCTATTATTAAATGTAACTATTGCAGATTTATTGGCCATACTATTACGGAATGCCCAATAAGGAGGAAACCCAAACCCGATTCACAAAAGTCCGTTCTTAAAGTTGCTACCAACAATACCAACGCCTTACCAGCATCTTTAGAGTTATATCAAAATGATTCTAATAATTGATACAAAATATTATGTCGAGTAGATATAGGTAGTGAGGCTACGTTAATCCGTGAAAAAGAAGCTAGACAAATAGGATTAAATTGGCAAAAGGGTACCGGTCCTTAATTACGAGGATTAGGTAATGCGCCTTATTTGCCAAAACGAAAGGCGTTTATTACAATAGATGTACAGGGTGTTGTAGAGAATGATGTAGAGGTGCTTGTAGTAGACGATTGTTTAGTAAATTATCCAGTGCTTCTTTTACATAGTTTTACAGAAAGGCCCATTATTCACATAATAAAAACCCCAACTGAATTACTGTTTGAGAGAAGGGTTACAACCCCTTCGCTAGGTGTATTCAAATAAGTAACAGAGGATGGTGGTAGCGCTGTGATGGACAAAACTTTAGACAAAGTTAGGGCCGAAGCCGGAGAATCTATAATAAACATCGAAAAAACAAGTAAGGTAAAGGACAATGAGCGGTTTCGTCCCATGTGTTGTAACATTTTCTTACCTAAATCATTTGAAAGATCTCAATTATTGTTATGTTTTTTTGTATGGGCGTAACTCTGTATCTTGTGCAGGGAAGCTGTTATAGTGGTATCATTTATTCAAAAAAATATTGAATAAAATTTACCAATTAATATTTTAATGACAAAAGGGCTGAAACGATTTTAAAATCAAGTGGAAAAAACCACACGGGCAACCGTACGCCTGCTCTAAGCCAACACCCCCTCTCCAAACTCACGCTACACGCTGCCATATTGTAAGTGCAGGAGCAGATAACGATATTTTATGAGACAGCGCTATACGTTAGAACACATGCAATTATTTATCTAGTGGTTTCAGCACATTCAAAACACCCTGAGAAAACCAGCATTCCTGAGAGATATTTCTCGACGGCCATGTTAAGCCAAGTCAGAGGCCCATGGGCGAATTAAGAACTCTTGACACCAGGTTAGGCAACTAACCACACGATAAATACCACCGCATATGTACCACTATTGTACATGAAGTTTAAATAAATAAATAAATAAGCACATTCAGTTTTTGGTAGCTGTGCTGTACGTCCGTGTTTTTAATTGTTACTCCTCTGTTTATTTACTGACGACTTACGCTTAAGTAATGAGTATTATTTGGTACCTTGTCTGAGCTAGACACCAGCCAAGCATATTGTTACCCACGACATATTTTCTGGATGATATTTTCATAGATAATTATCACTACTCAAAGTACTAACTAGTAAACAACTCGTTGGACGGGGAGGTCGATGGGAGAAGAGCGTCTTCCGCCTGGGAGGAGGACGGCCCCGGCTCGAGCCGTACTCTTACATATGGGTATTATTCCTTTGTTATTTATGTATTTGAAAATATATAAATGACAAAGGAAATAATGCAATTTTCATAATAAGTTATTTTCTTTGTTATTTATATATTTTCAACTGTGCGGTTATTAATTACCGTAAAAAAATAACTAGTATTGCCTGTGATTACTGTACAATTATTATAAATGTAATAATTATTTTTACATGTAACACAAAATGTTATAAAGTACGATTAAAGCATAATTTAAATCAAAAACTTATTTTTCACTTGAAGCCTAATAACTTTTGACCTGCACGTAATTACAATAAAAACTTGGCAGATTGATCATAAAAAAGCTTAACTGAACATGTTTCTACTAGACCCAACTTGTTACAAGGGTTGGGATACAACTCATACAATAATGTCCATTGTCCTTTGATAAAAATAGGAAACAAAGCACAAAATATAAAATAGGCGACTTAGTGAGAATAATTAGAGCCATCGGGAACAGGGCAATCGAAGAAATTGGCTAGTAAATGTCTGGGCCCATACAGAATTAAAAAGATTTTGCCGAATGACCGATTTGTTGTCGAAGACACTCCACTTACTCGAAAGGGTAGACGATTCGAGAGCGTCAATAGATAAAATATTTCCGTGGCTACTGAGCCACGGAAATATTTTATCTATTGACAATGCTTCTAGTTGTAGTTCTAGTAGTGATAGCGAGGATTTATAGCTTCACCAGACTTGTTCTAAAGTAGGCTTCTTTCTGTTGTAAATGATGTTGTGTCATAAAAATAATGATAATGGTGTAATCAAGATTAGTTTTATCAAATGTTGATACATTGAGTCATATCAGGTAGGAGCACATGAGTGCCGCCTGAAATTTTTGACCAATACAGGTACGAACACATGAGTGCCGCCTGAAATTTTTGACCAATACAGGTACGAGCACATGAGTGCCACCTGAAATTGTTGACCAATACAGGTAGGAGCATATGAGTGCTGCCTGAAATTGTTGGCCATTACAGGTAGGAGCACATGA
This sequence comes from Xestia c-nigrum, assembly GCA_916618015.1. Taxonomy (NCBI): domain Eukaryota; kingdom Metazoa; phylum Arthropoda; class Insecta; order Lepidoptera; family Noctuidae; genus Xestia; species Xestia c-nigrum. The sequence goes on along the minus strand of OU745258.1, from coordinate 6,110,582 downwards.
GTGTCGCCTGAAATTGTTGACCAATACAGGTAGGAGCACATGAGTGCTGCCTGAAATTGTTGACCATTACAGGTAGGAGCACATGAGTGCCGCCTGAAATTGTTGACCAGTACAGGAAGGAGCACATCGGTGGTGCCTGCAATTGTTAGTCAAAAGTCCAGGCCAGGATATTTGAATTGAAATGTATAGTACTTAGCATTTGCAGCACTCGGATATGATTAGTGGTGATTGTGATGAGAAATTGTTTATTATATTAGTGTTGGTTGTAATGTGAAATTGGTTTGTCGTTATACATTTTATATTATAAGGCTAAGTAATTATTATCTAGTCTGTTATGTTTTTTCGTTACAGTATTGTATGTACTTCAATCAACTACGATTCATGATGTGTTTACTTTTCTATTACGTAGTTCACTTGGAAACGTTATTTTTTATATCATGTTCTTTAGATTTTTATATTTTTTCTTTTTTTTTCTTATGATTTTGTCAACGAAGAGACTCATTTCTTTTGGATGACCGAATGTTAACTTTTGCACTTCAATTATTTTACTAGCAACACTGAGTTGGAATTTCCGTTGGTTTAGTGGGGTTGTGCACTGGTAGTGGGGAACAGTTACGTTCAGGTAGAAACGATTCCTTTCCAGATTCATTCTATTCTGGACCTCATAGCGAGCAGTCACTTCTAAATAAATTCTACGCAATTATCATAGATAATAACACTACATAATGGTAATTATTGCAAGAAGACTAAACTGCAAGTTTATACTGTTATATCGTTATTTTCAGTCCTGAATAAAACGCATATTCAACCATCCTGCTGTTTCAATTATGATTGTTTTTACACTACGTCATCCAAAAATTCTGCTAGAGCATAGATATTGGTGTCGATTCTGTTGTGCACAAACTAAACTAAATTTAGGCTATTATTATCTTTTTCTCACTAATAAAACGGAAAGAGACGGACGTAATTTAGAGCTGTCAAATTTAATTCGAACTAATATTTCCATACAAATGAAGGGTTCACGTAAAAACATGTCGACTAAAAACACGGTGAAGCGCAAGGCCTAAACTAGTTTAACATCTCTAACTTAGTGCATAGCTATAACCGTCCTTTTCTCGCACTGCCTTTAAGTAAAAGATAGCAATAGTCTAAATTAAGTTTAGTTTGTGCACAACAGAATCGACACCATTATCTTCAAACCCAGCCCATTCAAGTTACTTACCACACTAACGTCATGACGCATAACGTAAGCGCAACATACAATGGTCCGTCGACCTACCAAACAATTACAGCAGTATTCGACTATACCAGCTCTGCCAGACACAGTATTTTCTGTCAAAATATAGACATTATATTGTTGTCTTGAAATGTGGCTGGACATCATTTTTTCTCTTATTAGAGTTATGTCACCACTTCCTCTAAGATTATATTGAGAAAAATCTTGTGTATCCTTGCGCCATTGCCAATCGCAGAACTCAGAACTGTCAAAATATCAAAAAAATCCGTTTCACTCGTGCGAACTCAATTATATTCGGCATAATTTAATACGAGTATACAGGAGACAATGAAAGCGAGGATACGGGAGAAAATGAAAGCGAGGGTATATTATATTGGCGTTTAGTCTCGAAGTGCAAACTGTACTTTTCACTTCGAGTGCGAGAAAAATAGTCACTTAAAAATGAAAAAAATTACACTCGACAAAAATTCTGAACTGAGCGGTCAGTTTTTTCTTCTATCAGGTCAGTCACAGATTAACCATTGAAAACACAACACAAACTCTCAACATTCTCGCAATGAAGATGATCCACACTCCACATATGTATAATTAGTACCTACATTACTGCAGGGGCTAGCAACAGAGGCATTGCTTTTCAAAATCAACGATGCACACAAAGATCCATAAATTATTCTCGCGTTGAAGAGTTCAATTGTTTTTTTTTCAATAAACCGCTTTCTATTTGCATGTCTATTTGAAATTTAAATAAAACCTTTGACAAATTACTCTTTTGTGACCATGTTTCAGAGTAAAAGATCGTTCCATTTTTAAATTACTTTTTACTCCCTAGGAAATAAACGGTCACCTGGTAGTCCATCTAGAGCACCCGTTCGAATAGCACCTTGACGAATAGCACCTAGCCTAGTCCACGAAGAGCACCCATCAGTGAATTTGGCAGGTGCTCTTCGTGGAGTCAAATTTATTTGTATATATTTATCCACGAAGAGCACCTACGACTCAGAACCGTAGTGCTGGGATATATTTGGCAAACAGGGAGTTATTAAATTAAAGATATCGATAAAAATCACATGAATATTTGTTAATTACACAAACAGTACCTCCAAAATCTGCTAGGCGTAATTTTTACAAGCTATTAAAACACTAAAATAATTATTCTAAACTAGTAGTGTGCTTTTATCTACTGCAATGACGGCGCGCCGGAGTGTACACGAAATTATGACGAGTTTAACCGAACGCGTCCGAAACTTGTCTACGTAACATTGCAAATATTAATGCATTTGTTCAAATAGTTCGACAGTGCATAGTAACGTTACGACACAGGAATCGTTTTCTGGTTTTATTTATATTTGCCTGCTAAAAGTAGTGGATTTATTAGTTGTAATAATTGCAAACTATAACAATGGAGCCTGTTGCCGGTCGAAGTAATCAGAACACAGATATTAGCTACATTACCAGTAGAAAAGGAGCGCCAATACTAGTACATGAAAACAGACAATACAGAAAGTTCAAGAAATACAAAAGTAATGGTAATTTGTTATGGCGGTGCTTAATAAAATCTTGCAAAGGTTTCCTAACAATCGATGGCAATGAGGATATAATAAAAATGACAGAACACACATGTGAACCCATGACCAGTGCTCAGGCTGAAGTAAAGAAAGCGATAGACGAACTTCGACAAGAAGCTGCAGCCACCGACGGTCCTATTCCAACATTATACAAAAGTAAAATAAATAAATTACTTGATAAAGGACTCAACTTAGTAGCTGATTGCCCAGATTACAAAAACATTAAATCCAGTCTATATAATAAAAGAAATAGGATTTGTGGAGTTCGCCGGCTATGTGCAAAAACAGCGGGAGACGTACAAGTAAGTACTCTTAATTTTCAATCTAGGAGTAATTTTAACGACTGTTATAATTTGTAAATAAATTAAACTTTTATAGTTGCATTGTGATCTAGATTTTAATATACACTAATTCTTTATTGATGTGACACATGCCTTTATCCCATGTATGGTATGCATGTACTACGTATCTAACTAAGAGTTTATGTGAATATGGAAAACGGGGGCTTGATTAAAAATTGTTTATTTTACTCAGACTTTGTACACACCGATAATTGTATAAAATATTTATAAGATACTGCTGATACTATATTAAACTTTAGACAAAAGGGATTCTGAGCGTGCGCGGGTGGGAACCTCGTTTCAAAAAGCTTAAATCTTAAAAAGTCCCGCGACGAGTGTCCGACGGCCCGTACGCCGCTCTCTCTCTCTCTCTCTCACTTGTTGAACGCGTAATTGGGTAAGCGGGAGAGAAGATCCAATCGTTGACAGTCGATTATGGGTTCCTTATTCGAGTTTGAAAGTTGGTGATTCGGTTATACCATAGATTAATTATGACAATTTCAATTGTATATATTTATTTGAGATCATGATTGAAAGTTGAGTCCGTTGAGTCACAACCAAAAAGTACGCATCTGTCCAGGAGTTTGATTTTTCTCTGTAATTTTCACGCGCATTTAAATAAACAAAGTTTGTATATTAACATGTAGATCTGGATTGTATACTGTAAAATATTTACCACGTAGTTGAACAAACCAGAATTGCATTATACAATTCAGTTAGTTTTTATCGTTAGTCATTTAAAATATTTGTGATGGTGCACTTGGGCCGCACTTAGATGAATAGTTACTAAAAAAACTCAACTATATTTCAATCACTTTTCAAATCAGCTATTTTATTTCAAGGTACCCAAACAGTATTTGGACTTTCTGTTGGCTGATTTCAACGATGGTAAGAATCGAATACTTCTATTCGCCACGACAAGAAGCAAAGAAGAACATGCCACAACACGCCATCTCTATTGTGATGGGACTTTTAAATCTGCGCCAAAACCTTTTCTTCAGATTTATAGTATTCATGGTGATATCGATGGTACCGTAAAGCCGTTAGCATATGCTATGCTTCTGAACAAAAAAATGTCTACGTATAAACTATTATTTCAATTATTAAAATCCACGATACCACGCATGTCTATAGATTTTTTTACAAGTGACTTTGAAGAAGCCGCAGTAAGAGGAATACTATCTGTATTTCCCAAAGTAGCAGTAAAAGGATGCTACTTTCATTTTAAAAAGGCGCTACAAAAAAGAGGGAAAGAGCTAGGTCTCAATGAAAATAGTATTTTCAGAAAGCACGTTGCTCTATGTACTGTTCTCCCTTATTTGCCACCGGATGATTTAGATGATGCTTGGCTGTACATCATGAGTGAGAGTCCCCAAGATAATAAAGTAACAGCATTTAATGATTATATGGTCACCCAGTGGATTGACCACAAATTGTGGTCAAACAAATGGTGTTGTTATGGTCAGGCGCATAAGACCAATAATTATGCTGAGACGCATTATTCAGCTATAAATAAAGCAATTCACAAAAATAATAAGAATATTTGTAATGTCTTAAGAGTCTTACAAGAAATTTGCAAGAATTACGCTGAAATACGCAAAAAAATTGAAACATCGAAATCTCAAAAACTTGCCGAAATAAAAAACAAATTAATAGATAATATAATAGAAGAATATAAAAATGGCATTATTTCTCTTGGGCACTGTATTGAAAAGCTGCGATTTTAAGGTTTCTTTAGAATAATTATTAGTGTTTTTATAAATGACCCCTAGCAGATTTTGGAGGTACCTGTTTGTATGATTAATAAATATTCATGTGATTTTTATCGATATCTTTAATTTAATTACACCCTGTTTGCCAAATATATCCCAGCACTACGGTTCTGAGTCGTAGGTGCTCTTCGTGGATAAATATATACAAATAAATTTGACTCCACGAAGAGCACCTGCCAAATTCACTGATGGGTGCTCTTCGTGGACTAGGCTAGGTGCTATTCGTCAAGGTGCTATTCGAACGGGTGCTCTAGATGGACTACCTCACTTTAATTCCGCTTTGTAGGGCTATAACGGCGTACTTTTAGAGCATGAGAAGTGAAATAGTTATTTGTTATACAAGAGTGCAAAGTTGTTTTTTAACCAAGTGCTCAATTTTGATGACCGAGCAAGCGAAAGATTCTGAAATTGAGTCACGAGCGAAGCGAGTGATTCAAAACTTAGAATCTTGAGCGTTAGCGAGGGAATCAAAAGAGCTCGAGGTGAAAAATCTTTGCCCTCGAGTGCAACACGTAACTTTTCATCCCACCTCAACGAGGAAATGAATAAAAAAATTGCGCATTGTTAACAAATTCAGTTAATTCTGTTGGCGTCAAATAAACTTCCTCGTCGCTAGATAATGAGTGGTCATTATAGATTTTTCACTGGTTTTCAAGTTGGATTCCTTGTTTTTAACCTAAAGGTGGGTACAGATTGGTGCAATGCTACATGTAATGCAACATGCAATGCAAGAATTTGAGGTCCACATTGCTGCAATGTATCATGTAATGTAACAGGATTCCCATAGTGTGGACGCCTCGCGCGCACGAACTGCGCCTGGGTCGCGCACGCTCCGAGCGTTACAACTCATGCGCGGCTCGATCCGAGATTTGTCGGTTTTTAGTACGAACACAAAGGGGCGCGCAGTGTGCGCAGGACTCAGCCGTGGACGGTCGTTCGTTTCGTTCGCATGCGCAACGATCATGGCGGTGAAAGAGGGTGCGTGGAGTGATGACGAGTCACTTTTATTGATAGAGGAATACAGAACAAGGGAAGTTTTAAGGAACCCTCAAAATGAAAACTTTTATAAACAAAATTTAAAGAAAGATGCGTGGGACGAAATCGGAAATGTTTTGAAAATAACAGCAGAAAAGTGCATTAACAAAATGGCAAGTCTTCTTTTGTATTGGCCACTTATATGCTGGAAATTCATATCTGTAAGCAGCTCTCTGCCTTCTCTCCGTTTATATAATTCTGTGCGCCACCAACGTCGGGTCTTTGGCGTTTTTTTTAAAGTTGATGAATGATTAACAATGAAGCACTGATAATCGTCAGAGCAAGAAGGCTGTCTTCAGACTCCATGATTCGTGTATATCGACTTAAGTAGTGATGTGGGCAAAGAAAAAAACACGTGTGACGAGGGCTAGTGTTTGTAACGAAATGCGGGAACAGATGTTCTCGAATGATTCGTAGTCAATGAGCGTACCGAGCGCGCCACACGTCCAAGGCAGCAGGGAACATGCAATGTAAGGCAGAATATTACATTACATGTTGCATTGCACCAATCTGTACCCACCTTTAGGTGTTAACAATATGACGTGAAAAGAAAATGGCGCGCGCAAAATATATTAAAAAAAAAGTACACCAAGAAGGTTCCGCGTCTGAGTTCTTAACAAATTAAAAAAAAAATGTATGATAAATTCGGCACCATAGAGGTAGAACTAAATAAGTAAATAGGTTTAATGATGATTTGAATTCACATGCTTAGTGCACACGATGTTCTAAATTCAAATTTACTTTACCCTCATGACGATAAAAACGGCTTTTGCACTCAGATATCGAAGAGCAAAAATACTCTTTCCGAGATGGGGGGCTGAAAAGGTGTTTTTTTTTAGTACTTACTTAATTTTATTTGAAAATCTTACTTCTTGCACCATTTCTGCTTAGTATTCATTTAAGTTTGTCAAAGCTAACAAATACTCAAGTAACTGTTGATTGTTATGAACTGTTCACTATTGTATTAAAAATAGTCATTATTTCATGAAATGCTAATGAATGTTTTGTCCTGTAGTGTTGAATACAAGTTGCTACTTGTCAAGACAAGTCGGTGGCGGTGGGTACTCGTGCTCGATAAGAGTTCAGTCAACATTGCTTATCGACTAATTTATTAGCAGAACTCCATCAATGTTACACCTAAGGATGATTTCCAGCAAACGGCTTGCATCATCGCATCGTCGCAGGTAATATAATAATAATAAATAATAATAAATTTCTTTATTAGCATAAACAGGTTAATACAAGTGTGAGACCCTGACTCCAGAGCTAGCAGGTAATGCCATGACGTCAAACTCGTTGCGTCATAGAACACGTTTATTTTTTAAAATTTCACAAAGATGTTATTTTAATATTGTTATTGCAAAGTTTGCTTGAATAAAGCACATACATTTAGTAAAATTATTAAATTAAGGTGAAAGCGTCAAACGATGTATTCACCACAAACATAACAAAATGTAACAGGATCGTTGACACAACATCTTGACGTACTAGCCATAATGAATTAGTAATATAAACTTTATTATATATTTTATTTTAAATTGAAAGGCAGTCGTTTGGCTTGGCATGGACATGTAATGAGGAGGGATGAAACGCATGTGATTAAAAGAGTGATGGACATAAGTATTGATGGATGGAGGGGGAGAGGAAGGCCAAAGAAAAGATGGATGGATTGTGTAAAGACTGATATGAAAGAGAAAGGAGTAAATGATGCCGTGACGTCTAACAGGGGAGAATGGAAGAAGAAAACGTGTTGCGCCGACCCCAAATAAAATGGGACAAGGGCAGGAAGATGATGATTTTATATTTTTTACTAATGAAAATAACCCCTAGATAAACTAGAGCTGATGAGTTAAGAGGACGTATTATGTCTTTATATTGTACATTACCTATTTTATCGAACAAAAAAACATTTTTGTTGTAGGTTTGTGTAATCAGTACAACCCTCCAAGTTCATAATGGTCGATTGAATGAATCTACTTATTTAAATATAAAAGAAAGTTGTGTTAGTTACACTATTATAACTCAAGAACGGCTGCACCGATTTAGCTGAAAATTTGTGGAGAGGTAGCTTAGAACCGGGAGACGGACATAAGAGAGGAGGATTTTTTGTTTTTTATTTATTTTTTTTCGTCGGTAGGTCCTGTAGTGGTTAGGTATTGAGTAGGTAGGGATAAGTGGTAGGTAGGTAGTGGGTAGGTAGTAGGTAAGTAGTGGGTAGGTAGATAGTAGGTCAATTCGAATTAAATATTCATAGTTGATAGGACAATGTCTGTCGGGTCGGCTAGTATTTCAATAAAAAATAAGAATAATAATTTCGCGGTCTACCGTGACGCTTTCACTTTAAAAGAAAGCTCAAAAGGAACATTAAAAAGGCAAACAACTATACAGGCTCCGGTAATTTATGGATAACCTTGAAATGCCTTTTATAGCCATTAAAAAAAAATAAAAAAAAGTATTTAAATAAAAAACATTAAGTACAATAAAACATTAACATTTATTAAAAAGAAAAAAATACAAAAAATGTAATAAGGCCCTCCATTCTTATGCAGGCCCCACATCTGCAGATTATTTTTATATGTGATGGATTTTTTTTCGTATTTTTTTCTGAAAGGTTCTACTATAAGCCATTTCAAGGTTATCCGTTTTACCGAAAACCCTGTATATGTATACTTTATACTACAACTAAGCATATCCATACAATGTACAATCTATACTTTTGTCACTCCTGTCAGTGATAATAAAACAATATACGGCACTTAAAACAAATAGTAGATGCAGTTTATCTCACCAAACTCCTAAAGTGCACCTCCCAAGCATTAGGGCTTACCCTATTGTTTGTTCGGCAGCAACTTTTTTCCGCTATCTTGATTCGATAAGGGCTGAGACTCGGCGCGGCGCCATCTGTTGGGGCCGAGAAAGCAGCGATAATAGAAGAGGGAGCGGGACCGACTTGAAAAGCAATTTAATCAAGAGCGTTTACGGAGCGTGTATCGAGAAAGTTGGCAACGTTGCAAATAGCTGTTAAATATATACCTATGTTAATTAATTTGGTAGTATTGCTGTATGGAAATTAGAAATATGGCTAACTAGTGAACCAGAATATTAATAGTGAATTGCAGTTATTAAAACACTGAATTTGAAGTTGTAACCGTTTATGGTGTATAAAAGGCATTTGGAAAGTTCCTTTTAATAGTTTTTTACATCTAACACTGATTATTCGGTATTACGATACTAATGGTTACATTTCATAATCAATATTCAAGGTCGCTAGTGAACCATATTTCATATTTCCATAGAGAGAGGTATTTCGAAATAAATAAAAACATGCAAATATTTGTCAGTTATTTGCGAGGTTGTTTTCTGAATGCGCCCGCCCTCCACACGAGTGGCGTATGGCGAATGGCGGTGGCGCGGGTGCGCGGGGGGCGGGGAAGTGGCAAGGAAGTGGCGCCATTTCATCGCTCTCCGCGCACCCGCACCCGCGCCAGCGCCGCGCCACCGCCATACGCCACTTGTATATGACCCGCGCCTTAGATGTTATAAGAAAAAATATGGTATATTTAATAACGAGGGACTAAACGAAGCTATAATATACCAGAGGTGGTTTGACTCGATTTGAGTCAATGAAAGCTAGGGTATATTAAATTGTCGTTAAGTCTTGAGGTGCAAGTGCTAGAAAAATAGTCATTACTCGACAAACATTCTGAACTGAGCGGTCAGTTTTTTCTTCAATCAGGTCCGTCACAGATTTAACATTTTAAAACACAAACTCAAACTCACAAACCAAAACACAAACTCTCAATATTTTCGCAATGAAGATGATCCACAAATAATTCGTACCTACATTACTGCAGCGGCTAGCGACAGAGGCATTGCACATACTTTTCAAAATCAACGATGCACACAGATAACAATATTTTTTCTCGCGTTGAAGAGTTCTTTTGTTTTTTTTTCATTAACCGCTTTCTATTTGCAAACCAATTCGAAATTAAAAAAAAAAACCTTTGATAAGTTACTCTTTTGTTACCATTTTTCAGAGTAAAAGATCGTTCCATTTTTAATATTACTTTTTACTCCCTAGGGAAGCAATGGTCACTTTAATACCGCTTCGTAGAGCTATATTGGCGTACTAGCATGAGAAGTGAAAAACTGTTTTTTAGCTCTAAAACAAACTCTTGCAACTAGGGTTAGGAGGTTAGGTCTTGGGTAACATTTCTAAAAATTTGCAAGCCCTTAAATCCGTGTCGGTACTCGTTACTACATACCTACTTACTATCTTCAACGACCACATTTAGTCAAAATACGTTTATTTGTGGTTTTATAATGAAGATAATTATGAATTACAAAAACATATTAATCGAGCACAGACATACCAAGCTCACACATGCCAGTCATGACGTGAACAATTCGAATCATTCAAATGAGAAACTGAACGAATGAGTGAGCAGTTTATCCAAATCGCTCATTCTCGGGCCCGAATAAAAAAGGTGGCCTTCCCAGAATTTCGATCAGGTAATTAACTTTTACAATGAGAAGCTCGAAAAATGCTTTTGTCTTTAAAATATAGTGTTTAAGTGGCGTTTACAAAATATATTTTTGTCGTCATGAAGACATGCATGACTCATTTTTGAGGACAATGTAATTAAAATATGCCATCCTTTTATGACAGTTTCATGGAGAGCGGTTGTATAGACAAGAGCGGTGTCTTGTTGAACGGGCATTTTTTTCCATAGACGACTGGGTCTATGTCTATGCGTCATGGAAATCATAATTAGCTATTTCAACAGACAGCAATTAATAGTAATTTTTAAAGCAATGATAGTGTGTAGGTAATAAGAATAGATAACTACCTACATATGAAAAAAAAATACTGTGGGGTGACTTGGCATTATTATTATGTATTTACTAATTTATCACTAGCGTGTTTCATACGTTGGTGTTTATTAAATGAGATTTAGTGTGAAAGTTAATATTCCAGGAAAACAGCAATAAAAATACCATCCTGAAACATCTCTAACTCAAATGGTAATAGTTCTCCCATGACTGCCTTGACTTCACAGGTGGTTCCGTAGGTGCCATAGCAAGACATTTCAGTAACGTATTTACGCATCGAACAATAAACAGCTCCTGACCGCTCCTGGGTGAAAGGTTGAAACCTTTCCTAGTTGTAAGACACGTGGCGCACATTGCTGGCTCGAACACGTGGCCCAGACATGCGCATTACTTTGTGTGATTTATTTAATCATCGCTGCTCTCTAAACGGTGAAGAAAAACATCGTGAGGAAACCGGCATGTCCTAGTTTATCAAAGATGGTAGACATAGTAGTATAGAAACTAAGTGTAAATGTAAAACATAGTGTGTACCTAGTTGACACACTGTTTTACGTTTTTGTAATATGCAGGCCAGTGCCACTTTCGCGACTGTAAGACGTAGGTATGTATTTACAGAATTATAACCATCAAAATCATCAATACAGCCCTCTTAGTTCATACATCATACCTATAAGTCTAAGAAGGATTTTTTAAAGGTCAAAACGTTCCTAGACTTATGTGAGCTTACCTACATAGGTACGTTTTAAAGTGGCGAATTATATTTTCAACTTCATATTTCTTTTCGGTGTAGGTACTATAGTTTTTTTATTTTTTGTGGTAGTAAAATACTATATTTTTCCAAAGAAATGGAACACCACCACATTGGCCACCCTACTCAGATATAACTTTTTACAAAAACTTTTTAACCGTCTTCAAAATTAGAACACAAGATCTCCCTCTTACCGAGTTCCTAAAATCTATAACTGCCTCTAAAAAATGAATTCCTCAAAACAACATTTACATTTTCCTAGCTTACTACCTACTGGTGCCGATTCTCTTGTCACAAATTTCTCTAAACTAGACTAAAAATCACTAAAATTTAGTTTATTCCTGTCAAACGACGTTTCCTATTCTGAAATTGATTAAAATGACATAACTTAAATCAATTATAGTTTGACAGCACTAAGTTATTCAATTTAGTGAAAATGGCAATTTCGCTATTCTGAAATTGACGTTTTTCACCTAAAACTTTGATTGTCAAACTAAATCAGACTATTTTTAATCGAGACTAAAAACGTGTGGAATAAAATTAGTTGTCATGAACTAAAATTTACAAAGCAGATTTCTCTCGTTTTTGTTGAAAGTTTGGATGTTTTTGAGTTCAGAATGGAAGCTTATGTGATTGCAGCCGTTGTCGATTCGGCAGAAAGGTAAATTTAGTGTAATTTTATTATGATACAATACGAAATGCATTCATGAAAACTTACAAGGGAAACCCGCCCCTAAGACGACCCACTGACCGGGATTTTCGTACTAAACATCTAATGCACATGCTACATTACATACACTTCTCATAATCAAAGCCACTTACAGGTCTTGTGTAATAAATGTGTCTAATAAGAAATAACTATGTTTTAGAAACTATCAAGAGAGGATTCAATTGGAAAGATAATAAGACCAATCCAACCCATTCCAAATGACAGAGAAGAAATTCAATAAAAAGACACCTAGATCGGGGGCACTTTATTTGATGGATAAGCTGAATCCTCGTTTGGATGAAGGATTTATTCCCAAACACCTAAAGGTTAGAACGGTTTTGTGTCCTATATATTATATGTATGCAGTAATTCACTTGCTATAACAAGTTAATTACTGCATACATACAAGGAACTGTAATTCTTACTGAATTACAGTTCCTGGAATTCTTACTGAATTACATGCGAACCCGCGACCCCGGGCTTATAATATTTTAAAATCTATACTAATATTATAAAGCAGAAGAGTTGGGGGTGAGAGGGGCCTGGAATTTGTTTTTTGTCATAGTGACTTATTACGTGATACATTACTTTTATTTTTAACTAAATGACATTACTTTTTAACTAAATGAGTTAGTAAATAGTATGTGAGGAAAGATCTCAGTGGCTTCTCCGTAGGTCACTAGTAAACTTTATACCTATTGGGTATATCTATTTACTAAGTACATATAAAGTTTTATTTATTTTAGGAACAAATACCCACTACAGTCATGGCTCATGATTCCCATCGAGGTGCCAAATATTGAGTGCCACTCAAGGGCAAAAAATGTGGTGGAAATGTGTAATGGGCGCCTAATGAACAGAACTAGAAAATGCTACAAAAAATATTCTGGCATGTTGCACCCTGTACAATTGGAAACATTTGATTGTAAGTGTTTGATTTGATTTATATGTAATTCTGTTTTATTTGTTTGCAAAATAAGAAATCTAATTAAGTGTATCTTTGCAGATGAAGAAGATATCAATGTCACCGAGCATAGCGAGGAAAGTGCTATTGCGGAGGATACCTGCACAGATTTCCTTGCTGAAGCGAGGAAAATTCAGCAATCACTTGTCAATTCTTTTAATTAAATGAAACATTTTATTTCTTTAATGTTAAAATATTTATTTTCTCCTTAAACCTTAACAAAAAAGAGTAGCGATTTCACAAAATTGAACCGCATATTTAATACATGTTTCTGGATAACATGCGTTGAATGTCATTGAGATCTGCCCCTGCTGGTCCTCCACTAGTAGCCCTGATGGAATCCCTCGCCTTTCTTGCCTTTGTTTTCACTTTTGTCACCCACACACTCCAAATCTGTTGAAATTAAATAAGTTTAGAATACATGGAAATTATGCATGTACTTATCCAATCCAGTATAACATTTCATCTCACTGAAACAACTTACATTGTTGCCACTGCTGCTGCTGCAGCCCAATTTGTTCAGCTCGCTACTGACATTGGCCTTAAATCCAATACTTTGGGATCAGCTTGATTTTCTTCTTGTTTTTCCTTTTAGAGTATATACTAATATAGTGTACACAAGTATACGTTACTTTACTACTACTCGTGAATACAGAGATTAGTTAAACGAATCGAACATCAAAGAGTATTTATTTGTTAATTAATTATGTTAACCGACCACCAAATTAATAATATTATTAACATGTGACATCTGACATGACAAACAAAACAAAGATAGGGCTTTCCTTCCAAACGCCGACGAAAATACCGGTTATTTTCAACTATAAAACCGAACATAATTTTTTAAAATCAAATTTTTATTTATTAACAAGCTTTAATAAACTGAAACTAGACAGAAATAAATAACAGGACAAATCATGCTACCTCATAATTTTTTAAATACGGCAGTTTTATCGATTATAATAAAATTACAGGTTTTAATCATATTGAAAACCGAAAAGTGTCGCCAAAATTTTAAGTCATTTCCGATTTCCAACCCTAGCAGGATTTTTATGGTCACAGATAATAAAAACTGAAAAATAAATATTTAACAACAATAATGTTTTACGCCGTTACAATACTCCCTGTATTTCATTAATGATTATTGATAAACAATTTTAAATAATTGTTTGATTTCACTAGGGTTTTTTTTTGCAATTCAGATCATTTCGTTCACTTTCATTCAGTTTTTATTTTAATCTCAGACAAATCTTAGTCTATGGTCTATTCAATTTAACAAATGTCAAACTCGATTTTAATTGTGTCAAATCTAAAACTAAAATTAGAGAATTTTGTTTTCAGAATAACTTACCGAAACCAACTAACTAAAATTAAGAAATTTTAGTTTTAGTTTAAGTTAGTTCGGTGTACAAGAGAATCGGCACCACTAGCTTACTAGCGACTTCCCACTGTTTTCAGAAACAACAAAACGACACCCTATTTAAAAAGCATTAAATCTAACAATTAACTTACAACTATTATTTTCTTGTAGAAAGAAAGTTGCAGTTAGGTAGGTACTTATTTTCTTATATTTTTTATTTTTTTTCTTCAGCAAATACAAAGAATGCGCGCCACGCGGCCAGCTACTCTAGCGCCGGCCGACCGACCGCAAAAAGTGGCGCTTACCGAAATGCAATAATTTTCAGCTTTATTTTCATTTTTCTGCATGCTAATAGGCTTTTTAAGTCCATCGGGTAAGGTTTAAAATACTGTGAAGCCAAATGACAGTACTGATGCACGCTTTCTTCTGCAGGAGACCGTGAGTGCTGTTATTAAAACTATGAAATCGACTGTCGATGCACTTTAATATAAATATTACTAGTTATTTCCACATTAAAGATTTATTTTTAACCTAGGACAACAAGCTCTAAGAAATTTATGACATAACATCTTGAATAAAATAAAAGAAGACAACTTACAACTATATGACAATGTAATGTAAGATATTTTTAAGTAGCAAATGACCTGAATTTTATTCAAAACAAAAACCACAAACGGTTTGCATTTGTAGTTCGGCACAGTTGCGTCAAATTAATGTCAAGCTTCTTCTACATTCGTCTACCGTAAAATAAATTGTAATGAAATTAAACTCAAAAACTGAAATCGATAGTCCTTAACATTTTTGTGCACATCCCTACTCACCGGCGACCCGATCCGCTTGCTCGCTCATCGCATCGTTCCTTTCATTCATTCAGTCGAGCTTTGGTCGCCATTGCGAATGGGCTGTGCTCGTACATTATTGACATTCGTGAACGCGTGTTCAATATTTTTCTTTAAAATTCACGTGCGTTATACATTATTAAAGTATAGTGCCACAAACAAACGTTAAAGTGATAAATCCCTGTGTGAACAACAGTAACTGTGATAAATATAGCGTAATAATAGTAACCCTTAGTGATATTTTTAGTTGTAGTCCAGATATTTTGGTGATGACTTGAGATGAGTGTTTCAGGAATGGTTTAGTCTGTTAATGATAGTAGTTATGGTGACTGTATAGTGTTTATTAGTAACAATAAGTAGTAATTGAAACGGCAATGGCGGTGGTCAATGTTTGCGTGTGTTTTCTGTTGGTTGTATTCCAGTTGTCCGGAGCATCTAGCGAGGCCTCATCGGAATCTACCGATCTCGGATTGACAGGTAAAAACAGTATTATCTTTAATTCTAGACTTTGATAAAGAACCCTTCAATAAGGTGCCCACAACACACCATCCACGCTTTAGTTTTGTAAGTAAATTAAGAGACTTGATAGGATGTCAGCGTGTTTTCGCTTCAGCAAATTTATTAAAAAAGCAACGTTATTATTCGATTTAACAAGAAATATTAATACAAAGCTACCTTAAAAAAAACTTCAAAAAACATTTCGTAAACAAAATAATTAAGTACCTCAATTACCTACAATAAATATTTTTTACACAAAAATCAAGCTTTGCTTGGTCCAAGGGTCCAAGCGTTGTCTTGGGAGGTTATAAATTAGCGGTACTTCAACACATAGTGCTAATTTTCGTTTATATTTATTGACCGTTAACCTTTAACTAGGGACATGTTTTTTTTGGAACACTAGAACGGACATAGGGTCCCACAGACCCCTGTAATATTTCTATTATTTTGATATGAAATAACAAAATAAATCATATTTTAATTAATCAGTGTGAATTATAGGCTTATAAATAATAGACTTTTGAACATTTTAGCATTTATTTATAAGAATTATTATTTTAAATACAAACTAAACAAAAATAGGCACTGTTCAGTCTCAATTCGCAATGAGATCACTTATGATGTACTAAATATTTTTTCTCTTAAATAATCAACAAAATTAAATATTTCCCTTAAAAAGTAATCTTTGTTTTATAAGAAAAAAAAATTATTGTAACTCTAACAATAAACAAAAAAAAATTGACAGGGGGTCAATTACCCCATTATATTTGACACTCCTTGCATAGTGGATTGGAGCATTGCAGACATATAGGCTTTTTGCATGCAACACAGCCGTAGGAAGTTTTCCTTTGAAGTCTTGATGGACAGATGTAGCATCTTTTCTTCTTATTTTGATTTTCTTCAGGAGTTGGTTCATCATCAGGGGGCACATCCTTACCCAAAATGCGTTTCATGGTTAGTGTCAGTTCTCTTGGTAAAGTGGACGGTGAAGTAGACGTACGCAGAACAATGTTGTGATGTGGTGTTCTTACCCTACTACTTGGTGGGGTTTTTGCCCATTTGTAACGATTTTTACCGTTGTAATATTAGGTGTAGATAATTCTGAAAGCGGCACATCATCTTCTGAACTTTCACTTGAGCTGTGTTCGATCATCACATTTTCTGAATCAGAGGGTAGTTCTTCTTCAATTTGATCTTGTTCATCATATTCTGGATGGCGCTAGCGAAATTCAGTTTCATCAATAAGAAGATCTTCGACTTCTTCTTCATTATCCGAGTCATCCGAAGCCAACAAAATAGAATTCAGTTCGTTTTCAAAAGATGGACTGTTCAGACGTAATATTTTATTCGACTGTTGTTCCCTAGGTACATCTCGCAATGGTCGTTTCAAACCAGAAGTACTAGGTTCACTATTTTCGGCCATTTGGATATAAAATGTAAAACAAACAAAAAAATGTTATACAATTTATTTTATAAGAGATCTGGGGACATAGGGTCCCACAGACCCATTCTAAACTTTAAATTCATATAACTTACGTATTTTGCACCGCACGACGCAACCTTCTCCTTCGTTGGGGGTTTCGCGACTAAACTCGAAGCTACTGAGCCGCTAAGCGACGGGGGGCGCGGGGAAGTACTTTATTTCACGTCAACGACAAGTAACCAAGGTCTGTGAGACCCTGTGTCCCTACTTAAAGGTTAATTACCTATGTATATACTTACATAAAGGTAATTAACTAATGAAAGGACTTGTAAGTTAAAATTGAATAAATAACCAATTAAGTAGGTACCTACATCACTGTTTCTACTTATATAATCTTTAGCTGATTTACATTACCTATTTTGCTTACTTAAGTACTCTAGTTGAGTGCCTAATTAGCATTCACTGAGGTACCTAATTTGGTTACTAAGCAATAAATAGGTATCTATCTATGCTAAGTCTAGAAACAGTCCCTGCCTAACGTTCCTAGAAATTTTCATTTTCATTTCAAGTTTCATTGAAAAAAACTTCGTTTGTCTTTCACACAATTCTGAATCCTTCACTTATCTAGTTCATCCATTCGTTCATCGTTCCATAGATACTTGACAGCTTTTTAATTGTCTCTGTATTAGGTAGGTACCTGTGAAAGGAACGTTTACGTTGATAATAGAAGCTCCGACACTAAAGACATTTTCGAGTGGCTTCTAAATTCAAAACAATGGCTAAACAATGCGCATTGTTTCTTTCGTTCATTGGTCCCGGTAAAGACGGGTCGTTTACTGGAGATAGTAATTTAGAAGCTTTTCTTTGTTTCCTAGGTAATGGGTATTTAAGTAGGTACCTACCTACTTTGGGTTTTACTAAAGAGAAAGTCAGTTTTAACCTAACGTATTCATTGCAAATAGGTAATCCTGTCGTTTGTTAATAGTCGACCCTACACAGAATACCAGAATTTGACATGCTGACCCTCAAAAAGCGAGCCACCGATATCCTACGTACCTACCTACCGATCATTGTCTTGTCACCATAGCTTGCCGATCATTCGTCTACTACGCTACGATATCATTGTAACATGTTCATTCATGCACACAACTGTCAAATGTCAATTGATATGATGAAACGATAGTCGTTCGTTCATTTGTTAAGACTCTACAAGTTCCCGCCACAGCGCCACTTGCTACCGAAACTCCGAAAGGCCTACCGACCGGTTTATAATTATTGTCATCTACTTGATTCGTTGGTTGCTACAGAGCTACTGTATTTTAATTAATTAATTGATAATACCTAATGTAATATTATGAATTTAAGCCTCGCAGGAGCTCGTGACTAAAAAATAACAGCCGCTCGCGTCGATAGGTTAAGAATACGCTGTGCTTGCCTAGGTTGGTCTGTGGATGGGTGACCACCCTTACATACCGAGTTTATTCCGTGCCTAGGAAAGCACGTTAAACTGTTGGTCTCGGCTGTCATTTGCAGATCTTTGACAGTCGTCACAGGTAGCCCAAAAAGTCTGCCAACTAGTCTTACCAAGGGGTATTGTATTGCCCAATTCTAACTGGGTTGTGGAGATATAGGCACTCCCTCCACGTAAAATACAGTATTCAGTTGCATCCGGTTAGACTGGAAACAGACCCCAACGTAGTTGGAAAACAGCTAGGCAGAGATAATGAATTTAACCCTAATTAGGTATCTACCTAGGTACCTACTTATACCTGTAATGGATTAGAATTAGCTACTTGAAAATCTACCCCGCTCTACTGGATCGTAGAGCGGGGTAGGGTTAGGGTTCTCATTCCTAACCATCATCCAGTTAACCTCATGTATTGTTATCATATATATCTTCTCATTGTACTCTGATTACAGTATCGATAATCGTTTCGTTGCTATGGCGATAAGTGTACGTGACCCGGCGCCGGCCCCGCGGTCGAGTGGAATCGTCTCATGTGCCATGCATGTGCCTAATAGTTTATATTGCACCTGTAAGACCTATGATATCTCAGATAGACTGTCCCTACATGAATTATCTGTATCCGGATATACTGGAATCTGACCCTACATGGTTCGGAAGGGGGAGTGGTTGAACATGGTTGAGAAGGTCAGATGATGAATACTTGCGATATCAGAAGAAGAATGGAGTTGTAAGGTCTAGGATTCATTCGTCGGAGCACCAGTCGACGGTAGGAGGCAGAAACACATCAGTAGGCGATACCACCATAATTTTTCTTCCTGGGTGGTGTTCGGTAATTCTCCTACAGGATGGTACTACCGGGTACGGTACTATCCAGGTTATAAGCCATCTGTGTGCCTAAATTCATCCAAATCCGTTCAGCAGTATTAGAGTGAAGGAATAACAAACATCCATCCAGCCGTCATCATACGTGGATGGATGGCCAATAGGGCCAAAAAGTTTTGCAGTGGCGACCGTGAACCCCAAGACGATGCGTTGGAGACCTCCCACTAGGTGGACCGATGACCTGGTGACGGTTGCGGGAATTCGTTGGATGCTAGTCGTACGGGACCGGTCAATGTGGCGACACTTGGGAGAGAGGCCTATGTCCAGCAGCGGACGTCTTTCGTCTAAAATGATGATGGTGATCCACCCGTCCTCACAAAACAAAACGCATTCATAATAAGTACCAGTTGATAAGATTGGCCTCAACACAATAGGCAACAGAGATGAAATGCCTAAATAGATGCTAAAGAATATAGGGGATTCCCATGCCAAAGAGCTCGCCCTTTGTGGATGGAAAAAAAAACACTGAAAAAGGCGTGTCTAAGTACTAAACAACCGTTGCACAATAAAAACAAATATTTGCAGAGAAGTTGATTACATTCATTACAAAAGTATGCGCCAATCTAATCTAAAATCCTTTATTACCAAAATGCTAACTGTCATTTTATTGGTTAATTGCAAAGACCACTAGATTGCTGATAAATGTTCATTGTTAATGTTAAATAAATAACGAAATTCTTTTGGACCATCCCCGATATTCTGGAAGACGTGTTTGTGAAGAAGCTTGTCTGGAGAAGGTTTTGAACCTACAAAAAGCTTATTAATTTCAGCCAGTGCCAGGCAAACGTTGACTTTGCTGTGTTTCGGACTCCCTGGTTTCCAGAAACACTTCAGGGTTCAATGGCTCTGAAATTTAACGCACATAAGATTTTTCAGTTTGTCTCCGAGTTAGAATCGCACGTATAATCCCTCTGGGCAGAGTCATTACATTATCGTTAACTTTCGATCGCCAATTAAATTATAAAAAAATCGGTTTCAAAAACGATCCTTGCAAGAAACCCATATTTGATGTAAAGGCTTGCGATTCCCGAGGCGATTACATGAGCTAAACGCGAGTTTTATAATTACTAAAAGTATCAGTGAATCATAATTCACTGCTATAAACAAGACCAGAAAAATATATGATATTCTTCAGGATATATGCTAGCACTAGCTTCTGCCAGCGGCTTCGCCCGCGTGAAGTTTCAAAATTGTCCCATGGGATCTTACTACCGGGATAAAAAGGTTGTAAACCATCTGTGTGCAAAATTTCATCCAAATCCGTTCAGTAGTTTTTGCGTGAAAGAGTAACAAACATCCATACTTACAAACTTTCGCATTTATAATATTAGTAGGATGATACTGTTTTGAAAACATAATACAATTAATTTGGCTCGATAAAAAGAAATCACGAACTTATCTCTAAAAAAATCTTTCAAACAATAAAAAACATATTAATATACACGCGCTCATTCTGATTTTTTGGCAAATAATTCTACAACCAATATATTAGCATGATACTGTTTTAGTTTTTTAATCCAATCAATAGTTTTTTTGTAAATCGATCGAAACCACTCATTTCGCGCTATTTGGCCCGGAGTGGCTGACGTAGCAACCACTTTGTAGTGCAAGCTGATTAGAACTTTATTCTAACAGCTTTATTCTGTGTGTTGAACCACCACAAATAGAGTTGCTAATAATTTAGCTCGTCTAAGCGCCTTAAGGATCGAAAGTAAGCGATTTTGTTGCTATAGGCCTGGTCATGTGCGTGTCCTTTTCGCACTTGATGACCCTACCTACGGACCTACGAATTTAGTTCGCGTTGTTGACTTTTGGGCCAAACATTTTTCACCTTTATTCCGTACAGACTCAAAAAAGAGAACGTAAATACATAGGCGACAACAGCAATGGTTACATCAAAAAGCCGACAGTTCGGTTCCCACCCAAAAACTTCCAAAAAAATATAGGTTGGGGTCGGCTTCCAGTGAAAACGGATGCGACTTATTATCGTTCAATATTGCATGATATTATCGTCATACTTTCGATTACGTATCACCAAAGTACGCGGGATTGACAGTTGATGACGTCATTACATCGATAAGTTATCAATAGATCAGATAAGGGTCAGACCTGGCGCCATACGGATCGGTTGAATGCACTTCTCAGCGTAATAAGTGTGCCAAATTAGGTATTTTGTTGCGTTATCAAGGATTATTAATTTGTTGATCTGATGCGGTTTAGTTAGCTCGTTCGAATCATGCACTTTGTCTAGACGAAAACAAATCGTTTATCAATAAACTTTTAATCGAGTAGAATGTAGATTTTATCGCTATCTCTATGCACTTTCTCGCGTTTATTAAAACTACATGACAGAATTACGGAGCTAAAGTAATTGAAAACCATAATTAATTAGGTACCATTCTGATCATTCACGCCTATGGTCCCCGAAGGCTTAGCTATAGAAGAAGAAAGAAGAAAAAGTGTTAATTTGCCACATACAGGATAAAAAAAAAAATGGTTGAAAAAAAAAAGCAAAATTACTTAAAGGAAATATTAGTCCTGAACGAGGCCCGTATCGCAACATGGTGTAAAGGTGTACCTTACGAGTAGTACCTACCTACACCCACATTTTGCCAGTTATTTTAAAGACCGGGGGCGGGCCAATTGCCATCAACCGACCTCAAATCCATGCTCCTACTGATAAAATAACTATCTTCTTTCATTTTAGGGGGATGCTCCAAGGTAGCCCGCGCAATTCAAATTTTCTTACGTTTTTTTTGCAATTTGCATGGCAGTGCTAAGTTGTATGTTGATAAACATATCGGTCGCGACTGTAAGACGTATTAAGTTACAGAATTATAATCATCAAGACAACCCTCCAAGTTCGTAAGAGTCGATGAACGAATTTTTCACGCTCAAAGTCCTTCTTCAGCAATAGAGATGGCAACTGTTGGAACTAATGACGCTAGCACCGCTTGTACCAAACATCGTCATTGGTTTAAAAGCTGTCAATATCATTATATATTTCCAAACAGTTTGACCTCATTAGTCAGATTGGGTCTAAACTATGGATGCGCCATCTACAATCAGCTTTGACCAGCCTTCCCCATTCTAGCAGAACCTAGCATTATAAGCAACGACATGGCAACGATACAATAATTTGCTTCCGATTTAAGTATGAAAAGATGCATGTACAAGTCATGTCAACGTCAACGTATGCAATCATCGCATTAAAACAGGCATAAATTGCAACTTTGTGACGTAAACAGTAATTACACGCATCCATTGTTATAGAAGTCATTCACTATAGTGAAAGCGATCCATCTACCGTAAAAACGTCGTGAAATAGATCGTAATAATATGTAAAATTACGTTTTTTGTGAAGCAAGACATAACAAGCAAAAATAAGTGCCTATTATAGAGGGAAAAACGAATAATATGGCGCCGAACCACAATATAAATATACTGTGGCCGAACTGAACGAATATTATGAGTTTTCAGTACTTCATTCATTTCCATAGTGGCAGAAGGCTGCGTTTGAATTTCGAATGGTTCTAAGAACCAATATGTCAGATTTTTCGACCACTATCATACTGAATGGTTTTGGTTCTTTTTTCGCGTGGCTGTTATTTAAAATAGCTCCGCCATCTTGATTTTCACTTCAATTACCACAGACAATTTTACAAATTTCTGTCAACGTCAAACAAGCGCCAAAAAAATCATGCAGTATGTAGTTTGGCAGTCGATGCTTGCGTTTTGAATTTCGAATGCTCCTTAGGCCCTGTATTTACTAATTTTTTTACGGTAATTTTGTTTAAATACTAACAAAGTAACCTCGCTGTATTAATTAGCAATCCAGTTCAACGATCGGCTCATGAAAAATAAGCTTGTAACATGCGAGTACCGTTTTATAAAAGTAGAAAGGAAGTTTCTGCGTTTTACGTTCCATTGTAGTCTTACAATAAGCGTTGCCGGGTTAATAGCTTTTTAAAATGGCTTTAAGCGTCAAACATAATTGAGAAAAACGATTTAAGAACAGAAAGTAATTACGTAGTGCTGTTTAAGACTGGACTTTCTTCCAGCACTCACATTATTTAAATATTTATTCTAATATCCGTAAGAAAAGATTTAAAAAGTAGTTTGCCATACTTATCATCCCAAAACTTCCGATGCTGCAATAAATTCTCTCTAGGGGTATTGTATTGTATTGTATAACGGGCTGGTGTCCGCAACTCCACGTCAAGGCGTATTTTGCGTAAGGGGTAAGTCGTCATAGAATGGGTATTTCAAAATTCGACTCTTTTACAATGCTAAAGGTTATGGGGTAACAAATATTCACTTACGAGTAAGTTATCGAGAAATGCATTACACCATGCATTATACAGCATTTCAAAAACGTCCCTGTCGGCTAGAAAGGCAATGTCCCGTTGGTAATTAAGGGCAATAGACACAACAAAATGTCGCACGACATCGCATGGGTAACACAAGGTAAGGAAATACAGAAGATCCACTCCAACAACGGAGACTTCACTCACAAAATAAAAAGCATCTACTTCACAATGAAGGATCACTCATGCAAAGGCATTCCTGAAATGTTTTGACATTTTCTTGCTTCATTTAAATAAAAACACGAAAAAGTTTGGATATGGTCATAGCCATAAATAAGTTCCGGTCTTGCAAAGTTGCCAGAGCCATTTAACCGTCCGCGTCCGAGAAATCTCAACGTTCTTGAAGGACCAGAAAATTGCTGCCGGGGTTGCGGGCCTGTTCGAAAGAGATACCTCGGCCCCGGAACATAAAGGGCGAGGAAGGAACATGGATGGGTTTTAGTCAGTAAGAGTCTGACACCCCCTCCCGCTCCGCCCAGAGTGGGAGAAGTCATTTGATGATTTCCCATCCTAAAAAAAAAGGCGCAGAAAATTCGAAACTGTCTAAAATTCCTGCATTTGTTGCGTATCCTTTGTGTAAATCGGTTTATCACCACGCCATCCTTGGCAATGAACGTCTGTGCCCTACAATGCCACCCTTACCGAGGAACTTCTGTGCCCTATCTATTCCATAGCTCCGAGGGCGACTCATTAGTAATTCACGGGTGGATTCCCATGACGTCAGCGGCGCCCGTCTCCCGGCGCGCCGCCACATGCTCGACTTTTTGTAAACGCACGGATTTGGGACTCAAGTGGTTTGCTTCGGGTAAACTATGGTGCTCTGGTAGCTCTCAAGCCGTAGAGATGTTTAGATTTAGACGAACTTCTTGCGTTGTATCATCTGTGGGTCTTCTATTAAGTTACGAAGCAAGAATCTCACTCGAAAGACAAAAAAAATCCGTTAACGATTTTATTCTCTTCAAAAAACTCATCAGTGAATGATAAAGATACCAAAGATGTGCAGTAAATAACTACGGTGAAACTATGCGTTATGCGTACGGCACTTGCCCCTGTGTATGAAGGAGTCCCTTGATAGTGCCTACATGTATATAAGCACGTACACGATATAAAATAAGTACAAACAGGGAACACCATTGCGGTTCCATTAGCGGATCCTTCCTTTTAAGTTTGCCATTACAAAAAAGGTTGTCAACATTCACATTTACTGTTCCAACCTTGCTACAGTAAGTAGGGTTTGATGTCAATATCTCAAAAACTTTTTTTTTTGTTTTCAGGTAAGCACCTCTAAACACATCATACGGTGAGGCGACGTCACGACCTCACGACCCCCGAAAATCCGGTCGCATGTCAAAGCACAATTAGCTAACTATTGCTCATAACAGACGTAGGGTAGTTGAGACCGTTTAACCGTTGTCTGGCGCCAAAATACTAGACATGGTGATCACTTGATAAATGAATCACATCCCATTGTGAACCGTATGCGGCCAACTTATGGTGGGTTTTGGTTTAGTGGGGAACACAGAGGCCCTATTGAGCCCTCGGGATGTCATAATATAAGTAAAGCTTTTTATTTTATGTAACATTCGTCAATAGGGAGCGTAGACAGATGGCATTCAATGCACCTGCGTATTTAAATTGCGCAGGGTATAACTTTAATGTTTATTTGCTTTAGATAAAGTTGCGAGTAAAGATGTTGGAGATAAACGGGTTGCTAGGGGACATAAACGTGATGAGTCACTTTCAGTGATCGAGAATGATTCACTCATAGCTATATCCTAGGATTACGTGGCATGAATGGTGATCCAGAACGATGAAGCAAGATTGCATGAAAATTCAATTAGAGAACACATTACGAAGATGTATTTTGCAAAAGACAGGTTTTTAAAGACCAGCGAAACCAAGATAACTCTTGAGAGAGGCCATTGTACAGCAACTACCTCAAAAAACTGAAGATAACTTACCTCATTCACACCGTAATCAAAAATCAATACAAAAACAGGCCAAAGTAATCAGAAATTCTTCACTCAGTCATGGCTTGTTCTCTCCGCTCTGAGCCTATGAATGGACAAAAAAGTTTAGCGGAACTAAATGAAACAATCCAAAACCAATCGGTAGACATTTGCAACGCTCGTTAATAGTGTAATCAAGCTGTTGTATTTGGATTTCTTTGATAAAATGGCGAACTATGAATTTATGAGTACAAAACTGGTGTTTACAGCTCCAGGCAGTAAAGACCAGCTTTGAACAGATATTTCGTGCAGGGCTTATGGGCAAAGGGGGCTTTATCCCTTCATTGGGTTGAAAAAATAAATGATAGAAATGAGGAAAAATTTAAACTGTCTATGGTTTTTATTCTCCAAAATCGCAAAAAATTCAGTCTCCTTCTTTTCTAGGGTCCGAAAAGTGACAATTTTCAAATCTTAACGTACAAAATAATCAATGCTACGCCCTCGTACGGTAATATAATCTCAGGCAGCCATTAAAATCTGAATGCCGGTTAATCTCCTCTGTGCCAACAGACAAACTAATCCTTTTGGCCTTTGGATTCGCCTTAGTCAAGTAAATATGTACTTAATTTTTTACTCTTAAATGTACACTGAGCACACAAAAGCTGGTTCTGTTTATTAGGTCTTTAATACTTGCTCAAACAATGGCGCTAGCGAATTGTGTTGACTATACGAAATAGATGCGTCCTCGTATGCGTCATACGACAATCCAACAAAGAATTGTTACTCGAAATTTAATGGGGCCAAGACTCTTCCGCGAATTACTGCATCAGAAACTCGGAATACTTGAAGATTTTTCTCATGAAATCATCTTGAAGATGTGAATGTTTGCTCTATATTTAGTTTTGGATGAGGCGGAACCTAACGTCACTACATCATTATGGTCATTCCGTCAGCCCCTTTTTTTATACACAATTCAAAATGGACAGCCCACAGTAATTTAGCTTTAAAATGCGATGTAAATTTATTTATGACTGAATACAATAGCAGTCACACAAGTGTACACTACTTTTGTTAGCCAATATTATGACCAGTAGCCGACAAATTAAACAGGTAAACTGATACGGGTTGAAATACAACAGGGCTAGTAGTGTATAACGAGCGACAGTTGCAGCTGACTTCCGCTACATGCCGGAAGTGTGGCGCCAGCGGCGCCTGCGCCGACAATGCGCGGTTTTCAGCCATTCACACTTCAACCGCGACGAGGCCCGGACGTCATGCGTGGCTGCCCTCACAATTAATTAACTCCATTATTAAAACTAATTTTATTAATGTTTGTTTTATGATCTCTGCTTTCGTGATTTGTAATTAGATGCGGGTTTTTCTGAGGATTACCTAACACTCCACATAAAATAAATTGAAATTCGAGTATAGGCGCATTGGAAGAATTAAGTCGACGGCTGTCAGGGCCGTGCAAATAGAGCATTCATCCAGCATGTCACGGTGTTGTTGCAATGCAGTTGTTAAGCAGGCCATATGTATGCGTGTGGCGGCTTTGCCGCTCGCCGACGAAGGTGACTGTATAACACACTTCGACGCAAAGCCTTAGCTATAAAACTATTTACTCGTAAACACAAGTCTATTAAAAGAAGAAGTATTGCATGACGCACCTTTCAGACATTTGTTTCGACGTACAGCTGAGTATATTGCTTTCTCTGACGTCAAATTTCACATCGCAGCTGCAACTTTATGTTCTACTCAATTCAAGTTTATAAGCAAACATTTTGGCGTTATTTGTTTTTGTTGTTTACTAACATTAAACAATGTAATGTGCAGGTACTTTGTCGAATCTCCATGCAACAGCAACCTTAATACGAAGTTTCCAAAAGATTTCTTTTAGAGTTTTTCTTTTGCTCATAATAATATAGTTATTCCGTTCGCGATGTGAAGTATTGCTTCGACACAAATCCAAACTGCTGTGTCTACCCGTCGAGCATCACAGTGGTTATGTAAATACATAGGATACAAATACGTTATCCATCAAAGGTCTACCACATATGGGTGTCTAGACATTGACTGCTGTCTAGACATTTGAGTAGCTAGTTTTAAAACTGACAGACGCTCCAGTATGTTCCGATTTTATCCATCAAGTGATATTTGTATTAAACCTATGATTCACGCGTCTATGAAGATGGTTCAATTTGTAAATTGCAGTACAGAAATCTGCTTGCAAATCCACTAGAGAGTAGAACTCCGGTGTTGGATGTAGTTTGGGCAAAAGCCACTGATATTTTCTTATTACTACGACCTAAGCCAATCTTGAGATGAAAATACCATTCAATTAAAAGCTAAATCAAGTACTTCGCTATCAGACATCTCAAATATTTTATACCGTTGTCTGTTCAGTACTCAAGTAAGCTTGATCGATGCGCCGTCAACTAGCAATGCAAAGTAGTTAGCAAGTCAGCGAGCAACACGGCCTTCCTTGACGGGTGATTTATTGCGCCGCACAACTTGGTGGTCCCTCATTATTGAATATCAATTAGGTATTAAAAATAAACCTTGTCTAACGGATAGGAGTGATTAGAAACCGGTACTAAGTACACGGAGTCGAGTTGTTGAGGCTTGCGTGTTGAGTTTTGAATTCGTTGAAAGATTTGCCAGTTAACGTTTTTTTTTATTTGAAAAAGTTTTAACAAAGTCCTAAAACATCTGCGGGAAATCGTTATAAGCTGTTTATCTTCGGGTTATGGGTAGCAAAACTATATTTATTATTATAGGCTTCCCTAGAAGTGATAAACGAATCATCATTCTCTTGCCTTTATTCCAATTCATTTGGGTTTGCGCAGCATGTCTTCTTCCCCCATACTTCTCTAATACTTATCATTATTATTATTATTATTATTATTATTTACTTCAGCGCGTATGCGCTTGGCTCGTTCGCACGGAAGTATCACATTCTTCGAAATACTCCGTTATAAATATTTATTGCCCCCGTGGGTGGTCAGCCATTATTCAATGAAAGTGTATTGAGGTGTGGGGGAACTGGAGCAAATACCGCAAACTTTGTGTTTACATATCGTTTGTTTGGAAGATTCATGGCTATTGGCATGTTTAACATTGGAGGATTCGTTTTCTAGCAGTTTTTGGAGTTTGGTTTTCGATAGCAGGGATTTTTGGTAATGAAGTGACCGTCCAATTCCACACAGAATATGTTTGGGTTCCTATAGGTACAGAAATGAGCCCTGTTAACATCATTGATCTTAGTTAGAGTTTGTTTAGAAGATATTATTCTTTCAAACAAACGCTAACTTTGCTGTTTTACATGGGTATCGGGTTGCCAGAATTCGGTTTAAAGACGTTTTGTGGACTAGTTTTTTGAATGCGTGATTTTAGCTCAAATCCACGCAAAACTAGCTTGGATAAAGGTCTCTAAGCCTAATAAATTGTGATCGATGGATGTATCGTTTTAAAGCGGTAAGAAAGAAAATGATTTGGTTCCGATTACATCAATCCTTGTCTCCTACCCCTGGCTACGCGGATGCTGTCAAATCTCTCGAGTACATTGATCTACTTTTGTTTTATCTAGAAAGCGTACGTGCAAAGTGTTGTCTTATCGTTGACAGATTCTGTTCGGTTTCTGCGAAAAATTAGTAATACTTTGCGCACAAAGCAACAATTTTCCGCGAAAAAAGTTATCTTGACTACTTTGCCAAGATTTTCCGGGAATTTCATTGCGGAATATTATATTTTGAGATTTGATCTCAGCTTGGAGATTGCGAGCATCTTAACATTGATATATAAGCCTACATTGTGCTGCTGCAGAGCCAAGGCATCCCTTTCTAGTTTTTTCTGTTTAGTGGTATCGTAGGCCAATCCTTTAAAAGGGATTCCAATTCATTCATCACAACGTCAATTAAAGCAGTAACTGCATGCCTGCTAAACACATTCAGTCATTCATTCTCAACGCACATAACTTCAATTAAGGCGAGAACATAAGCAGATGCCTATCTCAACACCAAAACAACATTCAGTTTCCAAATTCTTATATTTATGATGTTTCCATAAAATATTCTATTAAATAACCTTGAAAACCTTCAACATGTGTGGGTGAGCCAATCAAATTCTGGTTTGAAGTTGTCTACTTGTTGAATTAACACGTTTCTGGCCTGTCAATTCCACACCTACATCAATTATGTGTAAAAATACCAATAAACTGGTAATCCTTTATGTGTCAAGTATATAATGAACCTACCGTTAATTGATAATAATGCATTAATTAGATTGACACGATTTTGAAATTATGTTCCGATTTATCGAACATGCGTTCGCGACGACAATTTGCACAGATGTCTTGCCTTATAGAGGACTTGTAGATCTTGTTCCCAGTTTTAAAAGACCCCTTGAATACATATAGAGTCAGGATTTCAGAGGTCTTGGTTATTAAGTCGGGTTGTCGGCAAACGGACTTATTTGGTAACTTGCAAATTGGTCGAGTCGTTTAGAACAAATATTTGTTTGACGTCTAGATCAAAAATGTAGCTGATAAAACTTTTCCTGAGTAACTCGCTTTATAGTCCTGTTTTTGTGAAAGTTCTTCTTGGATCTGAACATTTGCTGAAACCTGAAATACCGTTATACTTACCTGGTTTATTTGTAAAACTGTCTTTTGCACTGTCATTCATCAGCATATTAAGAGACTCACTACTTTGATTTGTTGGAACATTTAATATCTACCTATCTCAGACGAAATAGGAAAAACAAGTCATTGTTATTTTGATCGTAAAAGAACACCATATTTTGTCGATCTTACCTAACTCCGATGTTGAATTTATTATTACTTAGGTACCTACAAACTATTTTATTGCATTCCTACAATTTACATCTCCGTGTGCGGCAACTATTCGACTTGAAAACCTGTGTAATATTTTGTTCAGGTTGAGGTCGCGTATTTACAAAAACTAGTTTGGTGTAATCTCATTTGTCCAAACACCTAGTTGAAAGAGACCTCTGTGAGGATGATTTTCCCTTTTACAATTACGTTTACACCCACGCCTGTAATGTTTGTCTGTCTGTAAACGCAGCCGCAGTAGCCAGGAGTATGTAGGCGAGGCGCCGGACGATATTTGCATTAATTATTTCGCGTTTCGTATAATTGTCCATATGTTTACCTCTTAATCGTTCAGCAGTACGTATTAGGAAATAGAATAGCAATCTATGCAATTTTGTTAATATCTTAAAAGTATTCGTGTCAAAGGAAATGCGCATTTTCAACTCCACTAATCGGAAACATGAGTTGGTGTGTTTAAAGCGATTAAATTTTCCACCGTGTTTAAATAAAACGGAACATTCAATGATAACGCGCTGAGTATAATCGAATCGTAGTTAATTTAAATATTGCGTTAATAAAACGTGTTCAAACATTAAGCTAATTCCAAATAAGATTAACAATGGCGCTACCTAATTTCAAGTCAAACAAGACGCGTATTTGCAAACATTAGCTTAAGCAAACTTCATGTCCTAAACCTAATGTCAATATAAGCGGCAGATGCCACTTAACAAATAGACAACATTCCGTATACGTCTGGAAGAACACCTTATATACCGATACGGGTATGTTTAAAGTACATAACGTACCTATACGGCGTTAATAGGTATAATTCAGTGGCGCCGACTCACGTCAATGACGCCCGGTATGCAAATACTACCAGTTTATTGATGTCAAAATTGCATTTAGTACAATTTCATACAAGTAACGGGACTTTCTCTAAAGAAAATATTTAAGTAAACAACTTCAGAATTCTCATGGCTTCGGTTTCTTTGAAGACTATAATAAAAATATTAAGTTCTAAATGCCGTATTATAGATGCAAAACATCATATCCTGCTGGGAAAATAGCTATGATGAGAATGTTAAAATATTCATGTCTTTTTTATGAAATGCAAATTAGTGCCAATAACTATTTAGACATCAATGATATTATAAGAATATGCGGCCAATAATTAAGAAGAATAGTAATTAAGTAACACTCAAAGATGTAATTATGAAAGGAATTTCAATCAACAATTTTGAAGATAATCGTGGCACGTTCGAAGTTCGAACCACAGATGTTCAAAAAAAAAAAAACTATCGTCGTTCAAATAGAAAGCAACGCAGTTTCAATTATAATAACAACAGCCTTATTTGATGCGATAGAAAAACAATAAAAAGGCCGAGTGGGAGCGGGCCCTTATAAATATTTTAATGCCCTGACGCTGACGAAGCAGAAACTCCTCCTAACTATTGTTTCTGTTGTGTTGAACAAATAAATATGAGGCCTGTTTTTGAGTGTGCAAGTTTGGGTGTTCTGTGGTCAAAGATTTTTGACGTCCACTTGAGGAAGTTATTTTAATGTCGCTTTTAGATGTAGAGGTTGAAGGGACGTTTTGCAGCATAGTTGTTTAATTAGATTGAAAAGGTAATTTAGGGTCAGAGAAAACTCTTAGGCTGAACCTGACTTTTCCAATAGTATATCTCCAACATTATTATATATATTTATTTACTAGCTTCAGCCAGCGGCTTCGCCCGCGTGAGGTATGATACTGTTCCACGGGATCTTACTCCCGAGATAAAAAAGTATCCTATGTGTTAATCCAGTTTATTAACCACCTGTGTGCAAAATTTTATCTAAATCCGTTCAGTAGTTTTTGTGTGAAAGAGTAACATACATCCACACTCACAAACTTTCGCATAAATTATAATATTAGTAGGATTATTTTAAAATTTTAAATAGTAAACATTTTTGAACAGATCCCAGTGTAAAAATGCAATAATCGCAATTATTCACACTAATAATACTGATTTGTATAATTCCGTACATTATCTATTATTTGTATAATCGCTGACATGCTATTATAACCATGTACTATAATAGTACAACAGCTGCCTATAATCTTTTAAAACGGTTGCGTGACTGTGAAACTTACATTATAAAGGTATCATAAGTTATTATTAATAAATAATAACAACGAACGGTCCGCCATAGCCCTGCAATAGGATTTCCTGTATTAGGCGCCATTAAAACATAATTATAATTTTACTTCGACAAGAAATATTGTCTGTGAACAAATCTCGAGCAAACAGACGTACCTATAAAGACAAATATTCTCTGTAGTAGTTAAATAATAATATCATCGTACTTCTACCTTTATTCCGTTTAGTCTAATTTGACAGATTCTACTTTTGACATATTGCACATTTGACAGATTCTATAATCGACAAATTCTTCGTTTTACCGATTCTACAATCGACAGATTCTACATTTGACAGTTTTTGGATAAATTATTAATATTAAATGGCAACAATCAATTAGTAGTAAGCTCAGGATGTCTTCTTTTTCCTTACTTCAGTCAGTCTGTAGTCACCACCTAATTTCGTGCCGATATTCACACATTCTTACTTCAATTTCACTTCATTAGAGAGTAGAGAAAAAAAACAAAATTGCGACAAATATAGGCAACGAATACTAAGCTAGAAACAGTTAATCAATCACCCTTTTAGCAGCATACACAAATCATAAAGCACATTTAATCATGTACAATTTACCTCGATTCGTTCGAGAAAACCGATTTCAAAATCCAATAGAAAATAAATTAATATCTATATGAACGCAATAGTCGGGGGTCAAATGCCAGTGACTACGCAGATTGCATCTTCAATACCCGGTAACAATATAGCCGCAAAAGGTTTATTGCCTTCTATAATTACCTACTGTAAGTATTACTGGTAACATTCTCCCCCCATTCTAATATAAACTCTCTTAGCTCACGAACACAACACGTACATTAAAAGTATTAAAACCACAAACCAAAAACCTCAATGTTTAGTTTAAAACTTAAACAATTGTATAATCGAAATACACTATTCGAATTAAAAATACTGATGCTCTTGAATGTGAGCCAAAAACATCAAATGATTTCAGTTCCAAAACGAGATCAAGATTCAAGCCGTGACTACAGAGCGGTGGCATCTGGAAAATCAGAATCAAAAAGAATAACGGAAACGGGGAACACCACGGCATACTAAGCATAAAGGGTGTTATTCACGGGACGAAAGCACTTGCACTCGTGAGTCAGCCTTATCTCACTTTTACGGCCACTACACGCTGCTCTTGTTCAGCAGTCAATGCTAAAACACATTTTGTTGTTTCGTTTTATCAATTACACAGCGGATGCGCGCCTATCGACAGAAATATCAATTGCATGTGAATGCTGCTCACGAAACACCTTACAGCTTTGTCGACACAAATACGAACATTTCTCAGGAAAGCAACAGCACTATTCAGAGAAACTGTACAATTCTCAAATCACGATATGTTAATGCGTGTATTATATGATTTTATTGCGTGATTTATTACCTCTCGTGACTTCACCGCGACATAGCAATAAACAGCAATAAAATCGTTACTTTAATTCGTAATGTTATCAACTCCAGAATAATTCGGCAATAATAAAACGCTTGTTTCCAGGCGCGAGATTATGCGCACTTAATTGTACCGATAAACTTACTGGCCCATGTCAGACCTCTAATGGGATTCGGTGATAAAGAATCACTGGACACAGAAACTCAATTAAGAAAAGGTGCTGTTATCAGAAACGGCAAAGGTGGGCGCGAGCAAAAAGGGCAAAAAGGACTCTCAGACGAGACGCTCTTGTCTTAGCGTCTTATCGTATTCAGTCATTTGTCGGCGACATTCCGGGAATGGCGGCGACGGATGGCCTAATTGACTTAGTCGCCCACACTGTATCATACTGCCATTAACTCTGACGCCTCTAGGAGCCCCTTTTGTTCTCGACCAGTCCCAACAGGTACACTCTACCTGCGCATATTTGCCAAACAAGGGTGGCGATTTTTTCTACAAGCAATTTCTAAACTTAAAATCTACCTGGTGCTTTTTGCCTTTCTCAAGTGGCCTTACGTCCATTTGAAATATTGTTTCTGGATTTGCTTCGTGTGGTCGGGAAGTTAATTACAGTGTACTCGCCATTAGCGTGTCGGTGTAAGTGATTAATAGCCCACCGAGTCTCGAAAGCTTAGTACTAGATCTAGTAAATTATCTCCATTTACTGTTGCCGCCAATTTCTATGCTTTACTCGACTTGTTAATTGCTTACCTGCCTACACGAGCTCACCGTTGTCGCTGCAAATAATCTTGCGTATATCTTTAGACCCGCTATAATAAGACTTACAATTG
The DNA here is from genome assembly GCA_916618015.1 of Xestia c-nigrum. NCBI lineage: Eukaryota > Metazoa > Arthropoda > Insecta > Lepidoptera > Noctuidae > Xestia > Xestia c-nigrum. Next base: position 6,075,364 of record OU745258.1, on the reverse strand, counting down.
GTGTTTCATCACATTAATGTTTTCAAGTTTCTTACGGCATTTCGTCCACATTGTTTCGTTCCTTTGTTGGGTCTTTGTGCTATGTTTGTCGCTGACTCATCGTGTACCTGTCAGCGGCGCTCCTCACGCCACTCCATCATACAGTGTCACTTGACATTCCTTGGACACTCATTACCCCTAATGGAACTTCAAGAGCTCGGCCACGCTATCTTCAATCAAGTTAAGAGCAACCAATTGGAACGGGTTCTCATAAAATTCTAAATTAGTGTTCCCTACTTTTGTGGTCTCTAATTGCACCGTTAACTATTTATACAAAAGATATGACTAAGAGGTGCAGCTTTTATCAACCAATAGTCATTGTTCCTGTTTTCATCCTGGCTAAAAGGGAGCATTTAAAGGATCCGTTTGAACTCTCATCCGACACTCGACGTTTACGCCCTCCACTTCAATTATCTCGAAGTGGCTCCCGATTGCAATGTCGCTTGGCTTTTACCGTCTAAAATTACTTATTGGGAGCACTCACAGGTTTCCGTTACCTAATGTAGACTTCCGCCGACCTGTAAATCGAACCAGACGGTTATAAATCTCGGCGGGGTTGGGACCGCTCCGATACGGTTAAAAGCTTCGTCGAACGAGTAAAAATAGGGACCGACTTAAGTCGAGGTTCGTGTACGTTGATAAGGTTTTGTAGTTTTTGTGGAATAAGGACAACATCCAAAGATAGCGGTGCCTCAAGACCCGAGATAATAAAACTCGGCCGCAGGATGGCACTTAAGAGGTTTGGGCACCTTTGGGATTATGAGCGTGGGCTCTATTTGATAACACCGTCGGTACGGTCGCTTATTTGTCTTACGATTTGATTGTGAGTCGGAGATTTCATACCTGCCTGATAAAAATTACATCATTTGTTTTGTTAGCTGACTCCTCAGATTATTTGAGGTTACATAAAGCGTTATGCTCCAAATAATGAACGTTTACATCAAGTATGGTCGACGGCTGGCCAACATCTGTTATCGAATCGGAATTTATGTTTTTCGTCTTTCAACCGCACCTGCTGCTGATTTAAATATACAAACTCAAACAAACTTACATTGCAACAGCTTGTAACCAAAGATTTTCCCAGGACATCTTCTAATGTATTTGTTAAGTTTTGTGTAAGTATACTTTTAAGTGTCTTTTGTTCATCCGCAGTGGTGTTTTCAAGTGGTTTGTCCACAAGATTTGGGTCCTCGACTGTCGGTTCTCACACGCCTACTTTATGCTCGTATCTAAAGCCGGCTCGGCTTCCGCGTTGTCGTTGGGAGTTGCATTAAATTGAATTTACGTACTAGCCAGGGCATCTGTCCGAACCAAGATATTTATCACTTCGCTTGCTTCATGTAACGTGTCAAAACGAACGGGAACACTGCGCTCGCGGATATATTTTTTACTCCTTCCATCTCAGTTCTTTCTATGCTCGAAGACAAGGATAGAGCACATTTCCGAGTACGTAATCGATTGCGATAGAGACTTTATATCACAGGATTAGAGTGTAGTTTGGTTTGTTTTTATAGAGTAACACTTTCAAAGTATCGTAATGACTCGCTACGGTCGCATGAGCGCATTCAGAATCCGTCGTTTGTCTTGCAATGTCGTATTTGCAGCCATAACTTGTGGTTATTAGAACTTTATGTTTGTGCACTAAGGTGTATTATTGTTTGTTTATTCTTGCTATTTGCGGATGAGGTGTGCGCGTGCAAGGCTTATCCTTGCGCCGCCGCTGGCGCCGGCGCCGCACTTAGAGCGCTATTTTTTCCCGCGGCGCACCACATTGTACTAATAATTTATTCATTAAAGCCGTAATTTATTCCTATTTTATATATACGACCCGCGTAATTCTCTAGTTTATGTCTATTGTTGTCGTTAATATTTATTATTTGGGATTGGCAGAAGCGGTGGCGTGGGCGCAGCGTGGCGTGGCGTCGTGTCGCCGTGTTTCGTTAAATTAAATATCGCGTGACTATATTTTACTGTGGGAAACTCGGGTGAAATTCTCTCAATTATAATCTCATCAAATTATGATGGGGAATAGCGAAGATTATTGTGAACTGTGTTCACACGCGTTTGCACAGTTAAGCGGTACTTGCAACTGGTGGCCTCGACCTGACGCCCATATTTTGCTAAGCCAACCTTGTGACCTAAATTAGTTTGCATAGACTTGTACTTGTTTTGTTTCAAACATTGTTTGTTTTGATCTATGGCTTGGAAAACGGACAGTGTTATGTAAACAGGTTTACTAGGAAACTAGAAGTTATTGCCTGGCATGATGTTTGTTACCTTAATTCTACCGCGTTGTTTTGATTAATTGAATTTCTGATATCAGCTATTAGTTAAACCTTTCCATTTTGACTTCGATAAGACTTTAATGCAATGCGATTCATGCCCCTACTTACAAATGCAGTAAACAACAAATCGACATCCAAATAAGTGATTCAAATACGGACGTTTTGACTTTCGAACCACTAATCTTTGGTAGTCGAAAACTATCATACTAAATACGTTTTAAAGAATAAATAGCTCTATATTTTTAGACTCTGTGGGATATCGCCTTCAAATAGAACATTCTAGAAGCGGGAGGCGGCGGCGATATACCGAAACTGGGGTCTGGAATGACCAGTTTAACTCGACCTTTCAAGTTTGGAGCAGTTGCTCTTTAATTGTCTTCATTTATGAGGTTTAAGAGGGGGGGATGGGATCGTCAGTAATTGGTGATGTTGTGTGCGTGAGCGGCGCGTGGCGACAGATGTGGGGTAAACTGAAAAAGTTTTGTAGCGACAGCAGCTGCGTGTTGATTTTTCAGTTACTAATTTCATCTCAGGCTTTTTTACAGCAGAGGTAGGTCCATCCGACAGAATAGGTACTTACTTGTAATAGATTGTGGACTTTGAATAACATAAGTATCATGGTTTTCCTTGTTTTGTAAGGATAAAATGCTGTTCCAACTTTTTAATAATAAGAAAAATAAGTAGGTACTTAGTTCGTTTTAAATAACCTTGATAAACGTCACCTTAAAATAACTTCTAAAAGTAGATAGAGATATGCATAGTAGCAGTAAAAAATTGCATAAAAAGAATAAAACAAATTGATGAAAAAATTAAACTTGCGTGGTTTTAAAAATACTCATTACCATTTTTCTAACCTTTTCCCAACTATGATGGAATCTACTTACCGACCAATATTTAAAAGAGAGTGACTTTCTATCTAGCAGACCTCTACAAACACAACCCAGTACCTACCTACCTGGAAAACAAACAGAAAACAGAAAAATCTTGAAAGATTTGAAAAACTCTTGAAAGATTTGAAAAAATCTTGAAAGATTTGAAAAAATCTTGAACGAGTTTTCTTTGCCGCCACTACCAACCATATGTTTATTTATAACAGACAGTGGCTTGTAAATCGGATCGTTGTTTATAAGTTTTATATAATGCCGGCTGCAACAATAAACATAACTGCTACTTGCGCGTACGCATCACTTTTGTATACAGTATGTTCTAATCCGCGCATTTGTTATTTTTACACGGAGATTGGATTGATAGAGGGTGTTGTGTTATGTAATGTCTTGTTTCTGTTTCTTACTTGTTTTTTTTTAATGGGTTTTTTAGATCGAGAAAATAAAAATCTAGTTAAACAATCATCACTCGACACTCTCTGTTCTTGTCTGAGCTGAAAGAAAACGAAACTTACGAGTAAATGTAAGTGCTCATTGGAGCTAACTAAATTTAGTGTCACAGAAAGAATATCTGAAATAATATATTTAGGTATCTTGATAATTTCTAACCCCGCTTTAAACAGGATAATATACATAGATAAGCATTTCGGTAGCTATAATATTAGCTACCGAAATTATTCAATACATTTTTGCTTTCTATTTAGGGAAGTCAGAAATGTATTCATAAGTATCAATACTTTAATATTATAAAGCAGAAGTTGTTTGTTTGGTTGAACGCGCTAATCTCAGGAACTACTGGTTCAAATTGAAAAATTCTTCCATCCATTTATTAAGGAAGGCTGTGGGCTATATAACATCACGCTATGACAATGAGGAGCGAAGCAGGAATGAAAAATGTTGCAAACGGTTTTTTTTCCCTTTCGTTTTGCTCTCTTATGTGACGCAGAAAAAGTTGCGTGGGTCAGATCATCAAAGCCCTCTTGATTTAATGAACTCTCCTTCACTCTTTATAAAAATGTTGTCTTTCACTATGATGATTTAACATTATATGGGGTGGGTAGGCTGATCGCATTTCTATTTGCCACTTCATCGAGCACCCCAAGTAGACGGATGGCGCCATTTCAACTATTACTGGCATACCTTATGGATTGATGATCAGATAAATAATGATAGTGTGCGTATGATAGTTTCATTGTCTGACAGTGAGGGCCGTTTTCACGATATCCAAATAAATTCAAAAATGGAACAGAATTGGTATGAAGTTGTCTGCCAAGTAAGTTAACGGGAACTTAATCGTGATGGCGAAACAGGCCTGAAATTTATGGAAAGAAATAAAGATATAGATATTATTTAATAATCTTTTAATACATGACTCACATTAACTCTCGTAGTATGCAAAAGCTTTAAAATTCTCGTAAAATATTCTAGAACAGTAAGTATCAAACGCCTGGTCAAAATCTACTTTGCGCATGTATTTAAGTAAAAAAAAGGTTTGAGTATGCAACGCAAAGTGAAAATATGGTTTTATAAGCTATTTTTCTCCAAAAGTTTTTATTTACATCTTTGGAAACATGTCATGGCCAAAATGGTTGTTATCTTATTCATAACTCAAACAATCCTTTATCAGCGACTAGCTGACCCACGCAACTTTGTCTTCGTCACATAAAATGAAAGGGAAAAATATCCCCGTTTCTGCAACATTTTTCATTCCTGCTCCGCTCCTGATGGTCGTAGCGTGATGTTATATAGCCTAAAGCCTTCCTCGATAAATGGACTATCCAACACAAAAAGCTTTTTTCAATTCGAACCAGTAGATCCTGAGATTAGCGTGTTCACGGTTCAACCAAACAAACAAACTCTCCTGCTTTATAATATTAGTAAAGCTTCACACAAACCGAAAAAACTATTTACTTACGGACTTCATACTCAATTTCTAACTTAAGCTCATAACCATATCGAATGAATCACGACCTATATAGGTAAGACATTACATAAAACTGTAAATAAATATGCTTTATATTCCCGTTGACATTTTGAAATAGTTACAAGTTTATAAGTTGTATCTTTACGAGCCACGAGTTAACCTACACATCGCATAATAACTATAATTTTCGCATAATTATACAGAGGATTTAACCTCCCGCATTTTACGAGATACTTAATCCTGTCTATTATAGAGGCTTAATCCTATATATTATAAATGTGAATGTAAGTTTGTTTGTTACGCTTTCACGCGAAAACTACTCTACCGATCATCATGAAACTTTGTACACATATTCTTGGAAGTATTAGACGTAATATAGGATACTTACTTTTTATTTAAAAAATATAAATTTTTTAGCAACAGGATCCGCGTACGAAGTCGCGGGCAGAAGAGAGTTATGTATAAAACGGATAAACGTTTTTTAAATTTTGTACTTACTTACAGCTTAAACTATTATGAAAGTGATCGTTTCAAGCTATTTATTGATGCAATTACTTTTAAGTTCAGAAAAACACTGCAAATGTTATAAAATTGATATCCGGTGTGCTGCAGGGCAGTTGTGTTTAACTAACCTTAGGGTATCACTGTCACTTAATTTCTTCACCACGCGTTTAATATGAGACTGAAAACAGACGGAAATCTCTGCCGGGGCTGCGGGACCATTAGAGATATCGTGGCCCCGGAATACAAAGGGCGAGGAAGGAACATGGATAGGTAAAATTCTGACAATCCCTTCGGCTCCGCCCAGAGCGGGAGGAGTCATTTGATGATATCCCAGACGAAAAAAGAAGGCAGATAGAAACCTGGTCAGAGTGAAATTTCTCAGTAGCAGCAGTCACGGAGTCTGGATTTGTGCCTAGTTGATGGCATTAGGCTCTATTACATGAGACTCAAAACAACTGTCAATATGTGTAGCTACCTAATAATCTTCTGCTCATTCTTATTCTTATTCTTTATTGCACACAAAAAACAACAAATATACATATAACTTGCAATAATATAGCTTATGTACAAAGGCGAGCTTAACCCAGAGTTATCATCATCAGTTACTCATCATCACCGTCCACAGCCCGAACTCACCCACTCTTAATAGGCCTCTCTCTTCTTGTGCCAATTTCCACGGTCCTGCGCTAGTCTCATCCAGGTTATTCCCCTGACGGCAACTATGTCGTCTGCCCATCTCGCCGCCGGACGACCCACGTTCCTTTTTCCATTTCTTGGAAGCCATTCGGTGACAGCCAGATCCAGCTGTCACCCCTGCGCCTTGCTAGGTGACCTGCCCAACTCCATTTGTGTTCGGAATCCTCTGCTACCTCTGCCTAATTCTATTGGAATTACTGTTGCGATGTTATGTTGCTGTTGCTGTCTGTTGGTATGTTATGTAATATCCTAGCTTCATTAAAGGATCCTGTAATAACCAAGTACTTATTACCAATAGTTGGCATGCCAGTAAATCTTATCATAATTATCACATTTACGGTCCGCCGCGCGAACTAATATTTCACTTTTAATGATATCATTGTGGGAATAGGTTATGAAACTAGTTTCAGGAAATGATTAAGATTTATTTATGTTCTTGGAAAAATGTGTCCTTTCGAGACGATGGTTTTTTGTTTTTATTTTATAAGCTTTTATTTAAGTAACTAACCATGTTTGATAGTAGGTAGGTGTGTATTGGTCAAATCTTGAAACTGAATTTCAAAGCAGTTCCCCTTAACGGATTCAGCTGAAATTTTGCACGACTGTGTTTCTAGTGACAATACATTTTTATGACTTGATCCTGCAGCCAGGTTCGCCTCTTCACGAGAGAACTCCTAAACTTTAAAATACGGAAAACGGAAACGGAACAGAATACGGTTTTTAATAGCACGGACACGAAACTGATATACATATAAATCTCAAATGATACGAGCTTGTTTAAAAAATGTTCTTTAGTCTAAGACGAGAGCATTAGGCAGAGTGACGTTCTATTAGCGGATTATCATCAGCCTATAATGTTCCCACTGCTGGGGCACGGCCTCCTCTCAATGAGAGCGAATTACGTGGATGGAAAACTCAATAACGTATGGACTGACATAAATCACCGAAAAGTTTAAATCAATCCTTGAAATCGGTGTAGAAATACGAAATGCTTCCGAAGCCATTAAATTGCCACTGCCTATTCATTTAGAAGACACTAGCTGACTCACGCAACTTCGTCTGCGTCCATAAGAGAGAAAAACGAACGGAAAAAAAATGGCTATTAAAAAATAAGGGTTGATCGTAGAAGAGTGAACATTTAGAATTGTATGTATTTTTATATGTTGTATCATAAAAAAATAAAAACTAAAAATATTGTCTAAAATATAAAAATGTAGGGGTGGACCCTTAACATTTAGGGGGATGAAAAATAGATGTTGGCCGATTCTCAGACCTACTCAATATGCTCACAAAATTTCATGAGAATCGGTCAAGCCGTTGCGGAGGAGTATGGGAACGAAAATTGTGGCACGAGAATTTTATATATAAGATTATCTTCAAAGTAACACGTGATAACAATGTTTTCTCTATATTTTTATCGTTGTCTAATAAACTTTCTTTTTTCAGGTAAGTGTCATGGTCATCTTATCATAAGGAAATCAGTCAAGCTGGGTAAAGTACAATAACCTTAAATCTGCCTATCTCATCTGATTTGATGCTATCTTTCCGATTGAGACCTCCTTAATCCTTTTTCGTCATATTTTTCTTGATGTTATCCTAATCACTACCTACTTATATTATCATAAATGCGAAAGCTTGTAAGGATGGATGGATGTATGGCTGTTTGTTACTCTTTTACGCAACAACTACTGCACGGATTTGGATGAAATTTATAACACATATAGATTATAACCTGGACTGGACTTTAAATCCCGGTATTATGTAGTACATCATTATAAGATTACAAAATGAATGAAAGTGAGTCCGTATGTTTTCGTGCTTTCGATTTTCGCGAAATTTGAGATAGAGTGTGAACTGAGTTAGGTTATGTTATAGGATACTTTTTATCCAGTTAAAACGTTCTCATTGGATAATTTTCAACACCAGCGCGAGCGCAGCCGCAGTCAAAAACTGCTGCTTAAACCTAAAGTAAATACATAAGTTCTCAAATCACAAAAAAAACGTCAGACGTCAAAACTATTTACACAAACACGACAAACAATAGGTTCATTGTCATTTTCCATTGTTATTTTGCACAAGCTTATAAATCACAATGAGTTTATAATTTACCGCGTTCTGTTGCATTTTACAATGACTTTTTGTGCACATGCAAAAATGCCCGATTACCATCATTTATTAGCATAACAATTAACAATCGGCTTTTTTCCAAAGCGACAGTGGAGGGACACGGTGCATTGTTTGCGAAACTGCGGCGCCGCACTATGGAAAATATAGGTCGGTATCGGATCAAAAATCTGTAACTTCATGATTTTTTGTCGTATCGTGATGAAATTTGGTACAAATATGCAGCAAGGTTTGGAGATTCGAATTATGTTTAGTTTATAGTGTTTTCTTGTATATCGATGTATGTTTTTTTGCATAGAATGAAAGAAATTGGAAAAAAACACAAAAAAAAAATAGTTAAAAAATTATTTAAAGTAGAATACCAGTTTATAATGACTAAAAAGATTAAACCATGGTTAATTATAACAAGCAAAGTAATATATATATATATATGAAAACAATTTACTAAATTAAAATCATACGAGTATTACTAATAGGTAACATCCTATACTCTGGCTTCAGGAAATGATGTAGCTAGGTACAAATATAAGTAATAACTAAATATAAATATTTTTTTAACTTATACCACTTCAGGATCAGGGTCAGTAAATGTGGGTTCACTTTCAGGTGCCACGTTTTAAAGACTTAGTGCCTCTTCTTCAAGTTCTTTCACATTTCTTACGTACGGTTTTCTCAAACTTGTTATGTATGGATCTGACGTTTAATAAAGCGTCTTAAAGACATCTTCATTTGTAGCAGATCGGGAACATTTTCTGGCATGATGAAGTCGTATGTTTCTGTAGTCTTTGTTGCGAGACTCTTGTGCGTCTTCCGATAGCTGTCCAATAGGAAGCACCGCAAAATGTTTGATAACGTTTTCTCCGTGTATGAGTATTTTATGAACGGAGGATGGCATATAATACCAATCGTAACTACTTACCTATGTATATTATTTTATATTATTATACCTATGTATTCTTGCAGTTTCTATTGCATATTCCCCAAATTTTTCAGGGTCGATCATCATTCCAGAAGAAAGAACTTGCAAGATAATGTATAGGCGTTTAATCAATGCCTCATCTACACCTGTTATTTCCTTTTGTTATCACGAAATAATGAAGAAAATATCCAAAAAGTTCCCTAATGTTCATGTGAATGGTGGTAAACCGCAAAAGATACCAATTTTCAGGTACTGACTTTTATCAATTTTTTCTTACATATCTTCTAAAACCGCAAATATCCGCAGCTGATTTTTTTTGCATTCTATTTATGAATAGTTAGACTACTAGTCAACACAAAAAGTAACGGTTGGGCAAACGTGGGTAACATTGAAAACCTTCAACGAAAAAAAATATAAGTGAAAAATAAGGTATGTCACTTTTTAAGTAATTACTGAAATGTTTTTCTTTACTTTTAAAATCATTAAGCTGTATCGCAAAAAGCATAAAATAACCTTTCTAAAAATGTATAATACTGCATATCTGTACCAAGTATTTTTTCACAATATGGTATTGAAACATGTATTCGCAAAGACTTGAGTTTGGCACTTCTGTCTTCTATGTATTTCTATCTATGAAAAAATAATAATTTCGCCTATTAAGTGAAAAAATCCTAATGAATATTATAATTTAACTATTAGAGAACCTAATAAAATAGCCATATTATCCAAATTATGATATTCGTAAAAAGCATTTTTGATATGCGCTTGTTCTACCATTTTCCATAGTGCGCCGGCGCAAGAGGCGCCGCACATCCGCTAGTGACGTTCCATATTATGTCGATAAACCCGCCAGACATAATAATCAAACTATTTCGACTGCACACAATACCCTGTTGACGCTTTCGGTGACAATGTTATTGACATATCATATAGCGTGTTTTGTTTGTGTAAGAAGGTAAATGGGAGTTTGCGGTGGCGTTGTTTTCAAAGTAGATCATGAGATTCATAGCTGCATAGAAACATTAAATAGGTACAGAAATAATGTGGCATGCATTAGACGCTATAAAGGCATTAAACATTGATAGTTATTTGTAGGGTTTGTGCATTTATCGACACATAATGCAGTCGGTTGGTCGCGCTTGGCTTGTCGCCTGCCGACCTCATTCCAGGGCTGCGGCACGGCGCCTGTCTCGATCGACGATTAGCAACACTGCACGCCCATCACTATTGTCTTTTTCACTAGCCGACGTGCTAATTGTTTCACCAGCCGGCGAGACATTGTGTAAAACTGCAAGTTTTTATCTCACAAGTTAATTTAATATTTAATGTCAAGCAATTTGTTATGATGATAAACAGGAACGTTTAATATTTCACAATTTAAATTGTAAATACTATTTGCCGTCATACATACTTTATTACGGTCATTAGTACAGTGGTGTAGCATTAATCATCACAGTTTTATTTTGCAGCTCATATTACGCAGCTCCTATATCTGTAATTGTCCGCAACGTTGGCGCCACTGTTCTTTGGCCGTCTGCCACTGCAATAGGTTTTAGTTCAAGTGATTAATTTTAAAATCTAAACATTGACAATGTGAATGCAATAAAACCATCTTGATAATCTTTCAATGCATCAAAGTTGTCACAGAAATGCGGAGATGAAAACTTATTAGCTGGTACACTAAATACACTGTGGCAAAATTTGTTTTGGAACCGAGCTATTATTCCCACAAGCATTTGAGTTACGCTCTATTGAAATATCCGTGAGATGTTTACAATAACTTCACTTAAATCAATTACATTTCATTAAACAAAATCCAAGGTTTGTTTGGCGCGGTACACTTCGTGTTTTAATGTATGTTCGCTTTTATAATTAGGTATAGTTATCAAAGTATCGATAAAAACTTCAGTCATTGGCGTCGGAGCGGCGGGCCGTGACTCGTTTTATATGCACTTGGCTCGACGCCACCGGTGACCTCATTGCACGACCGTTTTTGGCGCCACTGTCGCTTATAATGATCGCTATCGCATCGATGACATGCCAAAACGCGATCTCTAAGATCTTTATCGATGTTTATTTGCAAATTGAATGCGCAGCACTAGTGTCGAATTCAACTATAGAAACGTGATTTCTATTTGTCAAGTAAATTGATATTTGCTTATGATTTATTTAATCTATTCGTGTATAAATGAGTTTTATTTATTGATAATGGAAATAGTGTTTGATTTGAAATTCGTTGGCACCTCCGGGTTTTGAAATAATGATGACAATTAATGTTTTGGGCGACAAATATTTATACCGGGTGTAAATATTGTTAATAGTGTTGGTATTATATTTTATTGGCCGTTAATGCAAGCTGTGTGCTTTACAAATGGCGGTGCGTAGGTTTTAGTAACAAATCGTGAAAACCGCCACGTCTTTACAATTACTTTTTATTTATTACGTAGTTATTGCACACTGTATAGTTTGTTAGGCAGTTTGCTGAACGACGAGTAACTTGGCGTGATAGAGTTTAGCGCCAAGTTCATGCATGATGCTCCAAGTTTTATTCGGTTTGTTTTTGCTTTACACATCAATACAGTAGGACTAGGTACATACTAAACAATGATAAGTAATTAATTATATCTATACTAATATTACAAAGCAGAAGAGTTTGTTTGTTTGTTTGGTTGAACGCGCTAATCTCAGGAACTAAGAGCTTGAATTGAAAAATTATTTTTGCGTTGGATAGTCCATTTATCGAGGAAGGCTATAGGCTATATAACATCACGCTATGACCAATAGGAGCGGAGCAGCAATAAGAAATGTTGCAAGCGGAACATTCACGCGAACGAAGTCGCCGGCAGAAGCTAGTCAGTTAGAAAATGTAACCACAAGTGTTATAATTACATACTTAATAATAATACAAGTGAAACCTATTTAGATTTGGTTATAGGTCATTGAATACGGTTGTAATAATTAATAACTTCGTTTAAATTAACGATCGATTATTATTTAACACAAAGATATTATTATCACATTACTCATTGTCAAAATCGGCATCCGTTTGAAACAAATCTACCGAGAATCGCACGTAATAAATAGCGTAATTAATATTCAATAATGCTGTTTGAACTTGGTCGGTTTTCGGTACTAGTGTTATTATAATCATGGCGCTATAAGCGAAATGACTCACACAACTCCGGGTACCTATTCTCATTATGCGCATATTGATTCTAATTCCCATTGTTTACGCGTTTTATTTACGCGTTCCACGAATGATGCGCGCGAGCTTAAGCGGCTAATAGTTTTATACGGTCTTTTAAAATTGCATTGTGTATTTTAAAATTTAAACATTCAGATAATTTTTAACAGCTACTAAAAATAAATCTGAAGTACCTATAATTTCAAAATAGATGTGGCCAATAAGTAGATACCAGATACCAAGTCTCAGTTTCGGCTTTTAGATAAATGTGACTTGAAATGCGGTATGTACGCCCCACATGCGTGTGCAATAAATAAATAATTATAGCTGTAATTTCTAAAATAATGTTCGCTAAATCCACTTTTCCAGTCGATAAAATACCTTATAAGGTACGCCCGTCAAAACTGGTCTGTCTGAAATATTATGATTATTAAAGTTGCTAGCTTGCCTAAGTACTAAACATAATTTATTACTTCGTCTGTTATCTTGGCTGGGCGACTCAAAAACCGAACTAACAGTTTTAATCTCAGGTCAATAGGACGCTCGTAAATCCATCTGTTTGTCTGTCACAGTGCAGTGGCTAACGCATTCGGTAGCGCTTGCAACAGACACTTAGCGCTTTAGTACTCTTTACTGAACATAAACATATGCTTGTGAAAATTTTGTTTAACGATGACTGCGATTTGAATGTAACCAGTCTTTAGTCAGACATTATCTCGTCATTAAATATTCGGTTTCGGCTTGATGATGATCGGTTTCGGCCTAATAAAAATATTTTCGGAAAGTGATTTGACTCGTAGATCAGATGCATTTTTAAGGTAATTCTCGGAATGGTTTGTTGTGCGTTCGTAATGTAAGTGTTGAATTAATTTTGATAGCGATTCGATTTTATTTACTTTTCGTAGGTAGTCCATGCAGGAATTAGAAAGTTTTGAGTGGGTCCTCGTAAAAAAAGACTAAAGTTGCTTTATTTTAATTAAACGTCTCCACAATCAACTTTGTTATAGGCTGTTGGTACTAAAACATACAGTCAAAAACATGTCGTTACAAAAATTATTATTTTATAACAAGTTTTGTACGGAAATCAAGTTCATTTAACGTTTCCGATCATAAAGAGTTCGTTTAAACTCCAAATTGTGGTCGATTTTAAAACTTAAACGTTCACTATATCTTTTATTATAGTCGAGTGGTCTATCAACATGTGTTCATTAGTACAGACAGAGAGACGAGACAATTAGAGGCCTCTAAATTGTTTTTATGATGCTTTCTTTACGGACGGACTTCGCCCTTAATTGATTTGTACAAGACGTCTCAGTGGTAGGACGATGTTCGATGTTTGTTGAGTCCGATTTGAATCAATCATAGCTTTGGAAAAATTGACAATCTTTGTAATGGTAACAAAAAGACAGGCCACAATTTGATAGATGATTATCTACATAATTATAAAGGGCTATTAATTTAAATCGGCTAATTATTACAATTAACGGTATCCAAGCCATTAAAATATGGAACTAGAGATGGGAAACAGATTAAATTCGAGAAACAAATTGATACCGATTATCAAATCTTGCTTCATTTCACATTATAATAAAATGCAAAGTTCTATAACAATATATCATGGGGAGACAGTTCTAATTAATATAAGTTTATTTTTTTTCTCATGGTGTCTAATGTGCACCATAAATCCATCTGTCTCGTTTAAATAAATAAGCTAATGAATGAAGATTATGTTTGCTCGACTTTGCTTAAGGAGAAGTTCACTGAAAAAAGATATTTAGAATCAGAATCAAATCTTTATTTGCTTTGAATGTAGGTACAGGTAGAATATGTTGTACATAATTAATGACTACCTTACGGCGGCGTGCAGATTATTACATAAATTAAAACATGAATAAAATAAAAACAATGTCAACATTAACAAAACAGCAATTAAAGTTAAGTAAGTCAATTAACAAGACATTTTAGAGCTTTTAGTGTGTGCTTTTAGAGGAAAATTAGAATACTTATTAGAGCTGAGATACCTATACTTACTATACTGACTATATTTTTATGATTAGTAGAACGGATCATGCTATTTATCGTCTCGTTTGTTATTTCTTTTTTTCGTCTTAACTCTTACATTTCCAATATCAAGGATTCCTTCAAAAGACTAACAATATAATATGTTCCTTATAAACAACAAAGATCTACAAATATCAATCATAAACAAAATCAAAACACACAGTGTGAAATCGCTTAAGGCAACAAATTTACACTTTCTCACTGAACCTTAACTGCTATCGCCAATGATCATCAATTACACAAATATATTAATAGTTTTTCATATAAAATTAATAGGCTAATCATCTAATGTGTAGCTAGCGGCCATTAAAACAAAGATGGGCTATTTTTTGCCACCCACGCAAACAGCGGGGCATGTTAATACTATTAATTCGAATCATAGTAAACTCATGTCTTAGATATTATAATTATATTTGAATAGTGTTCGTCTACAAACTCTTTATTATTTGTCTCTAAGCTATTTTAAGCAGGCACGCATACAAAATGATTCGTATGGCTTGGTTGTAGTGAATAAATAACTCTAAATATACTGGGATTCCCTATGTCGTGTTCGTTTGTTTCATTACATGCATAAATCATGTGGACAAATATACAGACTGGGAACAAATTTTATATTTTTATGTAGCCTAAAATTATTAAAATATATTTAAAAGTATGACAATTAATTTCCCTTAAAATCGCAAAATTACCTACACTGGAAATTTCCTATTTGCATTCAGCCAAAAAGATGAAAATACTTCTAGAAGTTTAAATAGTTATAAGCAACGTTGATGTGGAAATCAGATGAGAAAAAGCCCTTCTCTTTCAGTAAATAGCTGACATGTACATAAATGTTAAAAGATAGAAATAAATTACCATGTTCCAAGAAACGTTATCAAAATGAATTATATCTTGCTGCTATTTATCAACTACCCTAAAACATGTAACTGATGAAACGTGATACCCATTCAGATACCAATTCTCTCAGCAATAATTTTCACATTGGTTTTAAGTAGTTTGCACTTAGTTAATTAATATTTACAGCTTTGAACGTTCAGTTAATTAAAGTCCATGTTTTCGCATACGCAAACATGTGATTAACATTTTGAAAATATTCATTCTTAGAAAGCAAATTATAATAAAACTAATTAACATGTAGTTAATATTATTGAAGGTAGTTAACATTTACTTCATCCATAAACACTTATACAGGAATTACGAGTATAAATGCAACCTCACAGATTGGCTGTACTCTATAATTAAGTCACATGCTTAACGCGTTATAAAAAGTAAAGTAACAGGTCTCCATCTGTCATTATAGAACCGCATAAAGGTATCTGAGACCTTATTTTCCGCCTTCACATTAAAATAATCGTCGTACCGGCCATATGTCTTCGAATTATCATTTCTCGGCTAGAAATTATAGCCGACCTACATCCGTCGATTAAAATACAATTTGAGACCAAAAATTGGTATCAAACACGCGGCCCTCTCTATACGTTGGGTAATGCCAAATTGGCCGAAAATTATAGGGACCTTTGTGAGAATAGAAACGTTACGAAAACTAAAATTTCGAATGGAATGCATTTTTGTTCCTTGTTATTTTCTGTTACAATGATTATTTTCAATTTAGAAGTCCTGAAGATCAGTTAATTCGCATGTAGAGCCAAGCAATCTCTCCATGCCGTTGTTAGTATTGATTTAATACTGTGTTAAAAAAAGACAAACTTTAAATTTAATTCTCAGTTACGTGACGATACCAACTCAAGAACACGAATGACAAACGACTAGCATTTAATGTCAATTAGCGAAGCGTTCCGGGGGAATTGGCCGTTTACCTATAAATAATGTCTAGTTACCTTCACACCCTGAAATATCAACCTTATTCCTACCGCTATAAAAGCTTAAACTCTTTCACAAACAGCAAATTCTAAAAGGAAGCAAAGATGGTTTAGAGTGCATAATAGAAAGCGCTGTAACAGCAATTTCCATTTATTTTCTCGTTTTATTTCATTCAGGAATGTTTAAATACAACGGTAAAAATAAGATTATCTAAGTCTAATTAACTAAGTGGCAAATAAAATTCCGAATTTATTCCTGATTGCTACATAAAGACCATTTCCACGAACAATGGCTAGACAAAGAATAATGAAATACATAAAAACGAACACGCAACGATGAGGCACGCAATCATCAAATATTAGAAGCCCTTATTATAGAGCTAAGCGAAATCGTGTCCGTCTATAATTCAAAAGGTACACGTCACTGTTGGAATGGATGCGCTAACAACCTCATTCTGGTCCTCAACAATTTATAAAAGGGTATAAAGCCCCGACAGTGTATTATTGTTTTAAGACATTTCGTTGTTCGTCTCGGTCGGATTCCCGCGGCCGCCAGTGGGCGGTTACCCTGTAATCAAACCCCCTCCCGCACATTGGGAGCGGTCCACGCTGATTATAGGAGGAATTTTACGGCTCCTTCGTTAGTCCGTTAAATCATAGGTCTGTTGCCTAATGGTTTAGAAGACGAGCCTGTGAACGATTTTATGTCATTTCCTAAAAATAAGTAGGGATGCATTTTTCGAGGTAATTGTCTGTGAACTTGTATCCGTTGGAAATGAGCTGTCGCAAGACTCAAGCTTGTTCAAATTATGTGGGTCTTGGACCGGTGCGTAATACGCGTTCAGCTGTCTTCATGGCGCCAGTCTCGATGGTAAATATCACCTGTACCGGTACGAAGTTAATTTATCGTAAAATGATGCGTAATTGATTCGATGCTGCAGCTGCTTCGTTCGCGTATAATTAGTACGTATAAATAAAAATCCATGATTACAATCTAGCACTTGCTTCAGAAAATGCCGACGTAAACTGGTAATACTTAATTCTTTGCTGTTGCGTTAATGTGATCAATATTAATACGCATAATTTTTATAACATTTTCTAACAATACTTTCATATGATATATCTTTACCTATAGACAGACAGCTTTTAAAAGGGTTTGCTTCAGTTCTCATAAAATATTGCGATCATTAAATGCATTTGACAGCGAAATCCTGCTATATGACGCTCTGAACTGCAAAATACCTGACGTACGTTGAACTCTATTATATGATAGGTAGCGGATTTTTAAATCCACAGAACAGTTCTAATCTGCAATCACATTTTTTTTTGGCAGATAGTTTTCTTTAGAATACGCGGAAGCCGAAACCGCGACTTAATTTCGGCTTCAAATTTGGTTTGGCCGAAACCAGGGAACTTTTTTTGGATAATTTTATTTTCTCTTTAAAGTAACAGTAAGTAAATATGGTTTTTATTTAACATCCTTTATTTATCCTTCAAAAGACTTATAGAAACCTAGTCACCAGTAGTCCAAGGCATTAAATGATTCATACTTATAAAAACAGAACCGAGTTGATAGTGTAACCGCAAAAAATATCCATTTTGTTATTAAAAATGTCCTATTAGTACTATAATGACGCAAGTAATGATAAAGGCGCATAATGTATTGAAATTGCTCTATAATGGTGGTGTATAAAAATGAGCAATTTTGTGCAGAATATTGCCGTCTTGATTAAAGCTTCAAGTACAAGTTACAAGACAAAATGTCAAGTATAAAATAAAACTAGTTGCAATTTGCACTTGTGTCGGAAAACCTCAATTTATTACGTGTTCGAGTATTTTCTTCAGTAACTGTTGATATTCGTATTACTTTCTCCTCGGTTGAAGATATAGCATATTCTATTACATGCGCAGCTTTACAATTTACTCGGCTAGTTACACCGTCTTCTTGTACAGCGTAATTAAGCGATTCAATTTCTAAAACACTTCGAACATCATTATCAATCACATTTCCAAGAAGAGTGCATTACTTTAAACGGCAACAGTGCACGTACATAGTAACAAATGATTGAGAACTTTAACTCAGCGGGAGAACTCAGCAATTTCCTAGAAATGGAGTAACAACCCTCACGATAGTCATTGTTTAGTGAACAGCTTTTGCAGTAAAATTACTTGAGATCTGCCGACAGAACCGGTAATTGTAGACAGTTAGCCAGTTTAGTAATTTCAGTCGTTAGCAGTTTAGTCGATTTCGAAAAGCCCAACGAGACTAATCAGTTGAAATAGACTAAAAATTGCTTTCCGTTGTACTTACAAGGCGCCTTCAGGAGAACTAATGTCTATAGTTACCTTGTTATAATCACATATTTCATCAGCATTATTGGTAATCGTTTCGTCTGGGTGTCCGCCGTGTATTTTCTCGCGTGCGTCATTTGTTTTCACGTAATTATCACCATTTAGTTTTTGTGATGAGGCCTTAATTAAGTTTGTAATTGCGTTAATAAATATATGTTGACTGATGCGTGTTTTCGCTTTGTCATTACGATTACCTACTTGATCTTTACTTGTTTGTTTATTAACGAAGATACGAAACGCTGTTCCATTTCCATTGATTGGTTTGTCTTTCTCTTAAGTAAGTATTTAGTTAGGCAATGTGTTTGTGTATTCATCGGTCAACAATTTCTCCTTTAGATGCTAAGCTAGAATTAAATGTAGCTGTCTGCTTTGCATCCTCGCCTATCTATCTTGCGGTCTACTTTCATCCTTACTCAAAGTCCAACCACAAGTTATTAAAGTAATCATTAATTTGTTAAATAAAACAAATCTTCAAAAGCTTTTGCCCGGGGCGTTTCTGTCGGCACGACAACGGTCGTGTTCGGCGTCCCTTCGGCAAATAATCGTTTCGTCCGATAATTGCCGATTTCACCCGAACGCGGTCGGAGCACAAAGCTCCCTCAATGATTGCGCAAGATTGCACTACAATTTTCTTCGAGCAAACAGATGCTTATGTATGAAGACCGATTTCTTTTGAGTTCAAACAATTTGTGGTGGGTTATAAGGTGTGTAATTTCTTGTGAGATTTTTTGCGGTCAGCGAGGAGATATTTTAACTGGACTTGATAAAATTTCAGAATCATGTTTGACATAATAATGACGTTTTTTCAGAAATACATTTGGCACTGAGAGGGATTAATTTCTTTCATTCAGTTGCGTTTTTAATCATGACAGGCTCCGATAAAATCTTGACACGAAATTAAAAGAAAAAAAATCGAAACATGTCTTCAACTCCTCAGTACTTTATAATGTGGTTTTTAATTTGAAATGCGTCTCTCGCTGTTGGGTAATAAAAGTTATTAGTTAATAAAAACAATATTAGGTACTGATGCCCCGCCGTGTCCGGTACAGCGGGACCACACATCGCCGTCATCGGCGCCTCTTTATAACGTGTACACTGCACGTTTCACTTGGGGTGATGGACAAGTCATAGGCTTCTAGCGAGATTAGTACTACTCCTTGAAAGTAACACCAAAAAACTTACTACTCCCATGTAAGTAGCAAATGAAAACGCCTTGTTATTTATTCATGAAAAGTATCTACATTCAGGCCATAAGCTTCATACTTTTCTTGCTATAGAAATCCAAAGCGATCTTGATTGCACTTCATGAAATGGACACGGCATTCATTATTTAAGAGTTTTAGCATCAAATCATAGGGCTAACTTCGGCTGTTTAAGTTCAATGGTCTTTCTTTTTGGTGAAAATACTCAAAATAATAATTTAAAAAAAAATACACTAACTATCTTAACCATAAGGTCTGACCAGATCACCAGAGAGATACCTTAGCAAACAAAGTTTATTATAACCACTAAAAGTCATACTTAACAAATCTTTCCGTTTAAAACTAGTTTGACTATATTTGGGTTGTATTCATATCTCAATTTTTTGTTAAGTTATTAATTCACTTTGTTTTTAATCATTTTTAATCTAATTTTTTGTTGTAAATGTTTGCATGCCTATAAGTGACGTATTTACACGCACAGTAGACTTATAATCACCATATATTATTACATTATTTTACTATTGTAATATGTTGTATTCATCATTATACTATTGTAATATGTTGTTAGTGTGCCTTATCTAATAAATAAATAAATAAAACACTTCTCAACTCAACCACTTTACGAGTTACAAGTTCAATCCCCGCTTCCGCTCTCGCTACCGCTTCCACCTCACACTAACCACAGCACTATCGTCTCTTTAAATATTAGTAGTTATACCCCGAGATGTTGTTTGTTTCTTCCGAGTGCCAGTAGTTAAGTCCCTCGTCTGTAAGTACATATATACTTGTGTACATTTGAGCTAGTTAGCGGTGCAGACGCGCTTTTTATGGCCACTCCTGATTGTGTTAATTCTTCGTTCGGTCAGAACTACTTTTGTGTAGTTTTCTAAGTTTAGGTGGTGACGTGGTGTTGTCTAGATCTAGATTAGGGCTTGTCTGTGGGTTTGTTGTGGAGGTCGTTGACAGTTGTGTAGTATGGAAAAGTTTAGCAGGATTATTGTTGGTTATATTTTAGGTGATTTCTATAATTGTAGCTTTTTATGAATTTGACTGGTTACTTCGTGGGGGATTCTCTAATCGGTTTCTGAGAATTTAGATGTGTGAATATGGTTTAGGTGTGGCCACCAAATTAAATATAAAGTATGCCCGAGAAAAAAAAACACAATTTTCTCTTGTATTAGTAGTATAACAAAAAAAAAAACACTTCAAAAAGTGTGATAGCTCTCTTAATGGTTAAACTCGTTTTTGTCAAAAACTTTTCTTACTGAAAACTATAAAACGGTAGGTCGACAAAAACAATTAAACACACATGATTACTTACTTAATCAAAAAAAGAGATTGAAATAATAAGTCTTAAAAATTAATAGACAAATTTCAAAACTCAAAATAATAACTAACAAAAGATAGAATTTTTCATAGAAATCACAATCTGCTTACTAATTAATTGAATTAATCACTTCGTATGGTAATGTAATTACACTAAGATAAAATTCTAGAGGAAAGTAGTAATAAAATGACTGGTTTACGATTAGAACATGCTACTAAAAATGTTTTTCTGAATAAAATGGCAGCGGATTTGCTGTTACCACGCTGGTGTTCGTGACGTCATATGTCATGAACTAGAATGCTGGCAGGCTTTTGACCTGTTGGAGGACGACTAACGACCTTGTGACGTCGGTAGAAAGTCTAGAATTTGAAATCGGAATAATTTTTACATTAAATTTCTTTTTAATTTATGATGTTTTTTCGAAGCGAATTTATTTGAATATTGAATACGAATGGTCGTTTATATTTTTTCTAAGTTATGTGTCCATGAATTGCCTTCAAGGCAAAAGATAATTAGCGATTTGACTATTTAATTACGAAAAACAATAATTTACTTGACTAAGTTTTGACCAATTTGTCAATTTTTATAATTAACTTTAAAATTAAAATTACTTACGACAAACGCCTTCGGCTTGTATTATCATAATGGAATTAGTAACCGATTGTCACGTTCTTAACAAAACTAATAAACACTTTTAAAATATAAATAACATGTTTCATTTCAAAATATAACTGCATAATATAACATCTGTGGCCAAAGACCTCTCACCTCGAATAGTTTATGACATGTCAAACTGACCACAACATCGTATTCCAGAGAAATAAAGTTCAAAATCAAATGATTCCCTCTCAATCAACAGCAACGTATCTTTGTTATGTAGAAATCCGCTATAAATAATGAAGAATTCCACAAAATATTGTATTAAGCTTCATTAATTGTAAACGAAGACTTAATAAATGAATCGTGAATACCGTTCGTCGAACAAAATGGCGGTATCGAATTTATAATTCGAACGATTAATAATATCGATTTTTGCGATGATCGATTGGTTTGGATCTGATCACGGTTTCTTGGGACAAATTGAATACAAGTAGATACTATTAACATTATTTATTTATTAAGGTACTAACTAAAAAAATATGGTTTTGCGGGAAAATAATAAGTAAACTCAGGATTAAAACAAACATCTGATTAAAACGGAGATGCGTCGAAACCGTCTTCTCTTGTAGCGGAATCATCATCCCTAATCCCAATTTATTTGTCAACGCAATATAGCATTCCGTAATACTGTAATAATGAAACTGCGTGTAATTCAATTTCGCATTTTTCCGCACGAGTACACGATTCTTTTCAGCACGATATGATTACGTAAATCAAATGCTTTAGAAGCGTATCATTCACATTATTCACACAGTTTCAACACAAAACTGATCTTTAAGAAAGTTTTCTGTCATTTTCATAGTTGACAACTTGTACACCGAATAAATCTAAACGCCATATAAACTCTTGCTCTCCCAGTCCATCATTATCTGTCTAGCCTTTTCAATACTATGGGGTCGGCTTCCAGTCTCACCGGAGCAGCTGAATACCAGTATTTTACATGGAGCGACTGCCTATCTGACCTCCACAACCCAATTAATACTGGGTAATACGATACCACTTGGTAAGACTTGCTCTCCTAGTCCAGTCCCAATAATATCACGAACCTAAAGGTTTCTCACATAAAATATTCGTACATTAAAGTTCATCAATGCTTTAATAATGATTCTTACACTTGCATACATAAGGAACATGTTCGAACGTCTCACATTCCTTTGAACGCACCGCTAACTAAACGCACTAAGCGTTTATATACCGCTTTATAAATAGGACTAGTAATTTAGGTAGTGTTCTGTTTAGTACTTAAATATGTTGTAAATGTTGCCTAGAAAGTTTTACAGCCATTGATCAAGGCGATTGAATTGTTCTGTCCGTTAGTATAGTGTTAACACAGAATTTAGAGAAATGTTCTGTGTTACAGTCGGTGCCTGTTAAATTCTGGTATTTAGCTGCATCCGGATAGACGTCACCAACATAGTTGGAAAACGGCTAGGCAGGTGATGATGATGTTCAATAAGAAGTGTTTAATAACATTTTTCCAGCAGATATTTCTTAGCAACATCCCCGAAGCCCAAGCAGTCTGAATATGTCTATTGACGGCATATGGCTCGCCCAAGAGTAAACATATCTCCTGCCGTGGCTGCGGGACTGTTCGGAAGAGATCCCGCGGCCCTGGAACGTAAAGGGCTAGGAGGGAACATAGATTGTTTTAAATCAGTAAAAGTCTAACAAACCCGCTCCGCCCAGAGTGAGAGGGTTCATTTGATGATTTCACATCGGAAAATCTAGCGGAATGTAGCTGTCGTATTAGTACACCTCTTCTTAACCCTTCAAGTATAACAGGCGTGATGTTTATGTATGTGTTTGATGTTGTAAATGTGATAGCAGAATGTTGTATTCAATTCAGCGCAATGCACCATCTGACTTGCAATGAGCGCAGACGCATTAGATTGGATTAGAAAGTTTCGGATGTGGTTGGCACATTCCAAAAAATGTTAGCCACAAAGCATCTACAGCTACACGGTGGTCGCGTTGTCTATATTGCTTTGGAGTCTAGAAAAGTTACTTTCTTTCGGCAGTTTCGAGGGGCTAGACAAAGTGACATAGGCAGAGGACAGACGATGATGTAAAAAGTCAATCATGATTTGAACTGACATAACACTACCGAAAAATAAGAAACCCTGTTCAAAAGCATTGAATGAATCGATATGCCAGGAAACCTTTCAGACTTTCCGGAATCCGATGAAAAATTTCCATCTATTTTGGAATGATAGAGGGTAAGTAAACATGAAAAAAAAGCATCGTTTGTGCGTCGATGTCCTTTTCCCCCAGTAGGTATTAGTAGATATAAAAAAAAAACATAATAGTATATCATTTGAAATACATCACCGTTGCATCATTCCGTTCAGTCTTCGCCATCGAAATCCAGTCTTCTCAATCACACCCGGTGGGCTCCTCGTTCAAAGCCAATCCCTGATCTCTATCATAACTAATTTACTACGCCCAAAGGTATAATTTTCACGAAAATCTATCTTAGATATAATAATATTAAAGCCGAATGTAACATGATACGTCGTGTAAGTCATGTGTAACTGTGTAGTTGCTACTCTTGCGCCGCCGCGAGGCGGCTGAGACAAATGAAAATACCGCAACTTCTACTACTGGTTTGTAATCTTGTTAATTACCGACTTACAGACGTGATAACTGAGAGAGAAAAGGGTTCTAGCTAGACGGATAACAGTCTCTCAGCCTAAGAGAAGCGAATACCTAAAAATGATAAAAACTCGCGGCACTGGCACGCTAATTGAGATAATTTTCTCAAGGATCTAAAATAAAATGTTAATTTTAGTATTTATAATGAAAATCATAGTCATAATCATAGATGATGGCATTAGTGTCACCCTGAATTGAGAATAAAAGTGCTTTGGTTAACGAGATAGATAATATCTAAACACCCTAAGACTTCAAGAGGAATCAGATGATAGATAAAACCGCAAATAATGAGGAAAACCTAAGGACAAAGCTAGTTATCGCAAGAATAAGAATATCCTGGACAAAACCAACTGCCCAACAGATTTGCATACACAAGGACTAAATCCTTGACGTACCTACACTATAAATACCACTGTATATTCAGATGCCGCCACTGCCAGCATAAAACATACGGGCTGGTGCAAAAAGCACGTCAAATCATGAAGTTGACATGTGTGGAATAAATAAGCAGGACTATGAATCACTATGAACTAGTTGCTATGCCCCCGTATGGTAATAAATCAGTTAATAGTTAGGTACCTACTGAATTTTATATGAGCAGCGTTTTGTTTTGAGAAAGGTTGATGAATTTTGGCTTGGAATAAACTTAGAGGGTCAACTGTTTTTATTGCTATGCAAGAATTTCTAAAAGGTATTGACAGAAGCTTGATTGAAAAATCGCTTGGAATAAAACTCATAGCATTTAGAATCTACAACTTTCTCTCCCAATTTTCCTTACTCGTACACTATTTACTCGTATTATGTCTTCGATCACCTATGGTTCTAAGTTCTTCGTGTGTTGTGAATACTTCCTTGATTTCCATGCTGTCAATTCTGGCCCTAACCAATGTGTAAAAGCTAGATGCCAAATCTGGGTCCTGTTAGAACAAGCTAGAATGTATGAGTATGAATGAAAGGCTACAAAAAAACACCAAATTCTAATCTCGAATCAAGCCCATTCGCAACTAGCCTGATTAACGAGTAGGTACAAGTGGTAACGGTGTGAATTCCGCGTCCCAACAGAACGCACGACCGCATTCCGGCCCCTACTTCTTTCACCGTGCCACCGGCGATCCGGAGAAATTCTCCAAGCGCATTCCATTTCAGATATGATATAATAACCCGTTACAGAACTCATGTGTTTTGCTAGACATAGTGCTTCCTCTATGTGACGTCTGCTAAGACTTATCGTAGCCTTTTCTTTGCCATCCGCATCCAGTGAAACCTAGCTGCCTTGAATTGTTGTGAATCTTGGACCATCATCATCAAGTAGCGTTCGCCAATGGATAAGCTATGTACTAAGGGCTTTGAATACTTTCCCTGAAATCCTAGTAAACCAAATAAATGAAAACGACATCATTTATATGTCCCTGTGCAATCTTACAGAGATATGCGAATTCGGAACCTCTCTATGTTCTTCTACGAGTTCTTTTTCTTCCAATACCTGAAAGAAAGTGGATCCATACTTTGCAAATGAAATTTTAAATGCTTTCTCCATTTTGCAAGTCGTGCGTGATAATATTCTCATACTTAGTCACGCTCTCAGAAGTGTCGAAAGCCAAACTAAAATCCATCAAGTAATCTCTGAGATTAGCCTAAACACACTCGCAGCTGGAATGATTTTATGATGTGTGTGGTAATTTTGCGAAATTCTCGGCTCTTGAGTTACGAATGGCCTATGATTACCTCATAAGTTCTACGAACACAAATAGCCCTTTGATGTTTGTAAATGTTAAGGTAACAGCAGCTTACGAAGTGGCGTGAAGTAAGGAAATGTGACTGAAAGCGCCGCCGATATGCATAAATACATATTTAATATGCATAATTTATAACGTCGTGTATACAACATTAGTGGCTGCAATAATTTCTCATACACGCGAGCTCAAAACAAGAAATGTCTTGTTAAAACGCGAGACAACATCTCATGTATAGGTTTTTTCACTATCTAATTAAATCGAAAGCCAAGCGCTGCTCGGATAAGTGCGGAATGCGGCCGCTGTTGAAATATTGATTAAGCTTTTTGTGTTACGTTTCAATCTCATCTTGCATTATATGTAGCAAGTCAACGAACCGATCGCTCCCTACAGCGAAGGTGTTAACATTTTCACACGTCAGTTTTAAAACAACACTGCGGTTGCAACACGTAAAAACCTCACTTGTCACCTTACCACCTATGTCGCTAAACACCTGTCCCGAATTGTTGACACTGCGACAAACGTACACCGATGTTTACACAATAAATTGAAACGGTAAATCTCTAATCAAAAATTTTCACTACCGTATGGGAATGCACACAAAGAGTTAAAATGTTTACAGTAAGTCGGCACGCGTCCACCTAATGGACTACCAGATGATTGAGAGCTGTTATGATTTAAGACGACAATCGTTCCGAGTCGAGGGCTCTAAACGATGAGCATTGTCGTTGTGACATTTACGTCGCCTACACAATCGAATCGGGACACCGCGGCTATCGAGGCCCATTCGAAACGGATAAAGGTATTCTCGGGAGGAATCGATAAAGGAAAAAAAAGATCAGGTAGTCGGCCTTCTGTGGTCCATTGTGACTTAACGAGGCGATGAATACTCGGAGTCATCGGCGAACAGGTGGCACGTTACGCCTGTGTGCGCTAGCATCGTTTTGCACTTTTAGGAGTTCGACGAACGCATTTCATTATTCAAATGTTATTCGAGTGGCGTGAAAGCGCCTCGATAACCTCGACGGCAGCGGGACGTGTACAGAATGACTGATAAACGTCGTTCCTATACTTAGATCCAGCACAACTATCGACCGATTGACATCTCTACGCCATTGTAATAGAGATTAGAAACGAAACACGACTGTCCGAAATCCGAGACCGATCGTCGAGCTCATTTCCATTACATCTATGCGAAAGCATTCTTAGTAGTATTCTAAGCTAATGTTAATCGAATGACTTTATCGAATTACATCACCATGTAAACTCAACAAGGAACTAAACGTATAATAAATGGCTGTCAGGTGAGTTGTATTTAGTATAGTAGTAAACACGAGAACGGTGCGTCGGCTAACGTGCCAATGAGCAATTTTCCGAGGAAGTGATCTCGCCCGGCCTGCAACAGATAGGTCTTTGGCGTCGCGGACCGCTCTCTATAATAACGTTTGCATTTATTTATTGCTGGTTCGTCGACACTATTCGACGTGGTGTATCAAGGTACCGCTATCTTTGATAAAACGCTCTCTAAACCGCCTTCAGAAGAGCTCGCTCTTCGTAAAGCTCGTGAATCTCTCGATTTGGAACGCGAGATTATCGGTGCGATTTGTCAAGGTGCAGCAGTATTAAGCGGCTTTAGAGGTTCGATCTCTGCACGAGATAGCTGCAGAAACGCTACTCGACCCACAGACAGGCCTCTCTCGACTCGCATTCCGATGGAAATTGCCCGCGGCCCAGCCAGATTACTGGCGCCGCATTGGATAATTACGCACCGACGAGGACATCCATTACGGAAGATAATTCAGCGAGTGCAATTAGAGGATGAGTCGTGATTCGATCGCGACCGCTGATGCAAAATGATAAACTGGAATCTTCTTCTAATGTAAATTAACTATGTCCATAGTTATTACAGTTTGCCTCGGGCGCCTGTTTAACATTCCCCACAACTGCACCACCTTATACTTAAGACGCTGACGGCGTCTCGCCATATTAATAGTTGTTGAATAGCAATAGAGAATAGTTGTTGCGATGGCCGCGGCCCGTGCGGTCACGTCAGTAGTCAACAAATCAAGCGGTCCAAATTGACAGCCAATAAATAGTTTCAAATAGCGGACATCGGAATGCAACAACAAGGCCGCAAAGCAGCCTTGCTTTTTCCGCGTCATCCAATCAGCATAAAGCCTGTTATGTTAGCTCCAATCTGAATAGCAGAGAAACCGGCTGCGGCTCGCGCCACAATCATTATTAACGTAATAAAGTACTAGATAAAACGGAGTCGGACAGCGTGTGAACGCCAGGAGAAAGCCGTTGTCGCAACATTAGTTAGGCGCTATTACCATCAGATGCCCATTCCGATGTTTTCAACAGAATCTGTATGTTTAATTACGTCTCCCAAGAGCATCTCAGTCATAAACGTCTAATGCTTACTAATGATTACAATCTAACAACGAAGAGCTAATAAAAACTCGAATACATAGTTTTGATTCCCATCAATTTCTGGTGCTGTGAAAGTTATCGGCATCCATCCATTTAACTTCAGTAAAAACAACATCAGTAAAACTGTAAAACCACTTCCTTCGGACCCTCACAAATAAGCCGACTGAACTAGCAGACTATTTCTGTTGTGGCTAAGTTTTGCACTATCTTAGCGGCAGATCTAAATTGAATCTCTCATCTGAAATGAGCGAAATGTACTAAAGAAATGGGCTTGGAACTTGATACTCCGAATAGACGTCTCGTTGCGACCATCTGTAATGAAATTGAAGGGACGTACGTGGCAAACGAAGCGGCGTTAAAGTTATCTTATTATAAAGATCTGTTCCACCGCAGCGGCCCGCGACGAGAACATTTCAATCGCGATTTACCCAAACCGGCTCCCGTGTCGCGATGCGATCGCTCCAACGTTAAATATTTGCTCTTTTAAATAAGTCTTTATCGCAAATGCATTCAGAAATACTTCTGAATCAAAACAACCGATTCGACAAGCTTTTCCGGTTTGCTAGATCGGCTTTCATAAAAAGCTTCTTCGTTAAGTGCATTCCACTTATTTCAAGCATCCCAAAAACTCCCTTTTACGGTTCTCAATTAGTGCGGCAAACAAAGAGGAAACTAGGAAATTGACACCTCGTTTACCGTGCCACGTGACAGAGGGTGACCGATTGCGCCAGACCCTCCGTAAATGCTCGGATGTCCAAACAAAATCTTGCAACCGTGAAGCACCGCTTTCTGACTCAATGCACCGTGAAGAATTGGCGCCTATGCTTTTAACAATTCCTATAAAGCTGTTTTTTATACATTAAAGAAAACCAAACTTGGGAAAAGATAAGAAGCACTTTCTTTTATCTTTGAATGCATCCTGCCTTCATGATCATTAGTAAGCTATCTCGTTCTGGCCCCGCTCCATCCTTTTCTCCCACATCTCCGGAGGGCCATTTATCAATACCAAATAACATGCCGGGACCCTTTTCTCTTTTGTTTATTTGTTTTTTATTTACCTTATCCTTCGATGTTCTATTTGTGCCTTCGTTTTTGACTCGAAATTGATTGTAAAGCCGGTCTAATGGCATCCGTCTAACATAATGTTCGATGCATTGATGGCTGCTAATGAGAGGTGATGAGTTGTTTTAAGTACAAATGCATAAAGGTTAATGAAGAATGAAATACCACCCTACAATTGAACGATAAAGTTGCCTGTATCGTGGAACTATAAGACAAACAACATTAAATATTAATTACCATAATAGAATCTCGATTTCATAATAAATGCATTGCTGGCTGCAAAGTGCAATTAATGGAGGCAATTCTGCGTGCAAAAGCTATTAAAGTTCGCTATTAAAAGTTTCCAATTTCCCTTGCTACAAAGGCTTAGCTATTAACGGCGCGCAAACCCTTTTGCTTTTTTAAGTTGGTATTTTATTCTTTAATTGTTTTATTTATTGCGGTTTCGCATTCGCTCGAGTCGCGACTTCATCTGCCGGTTTGAGCACGGACGGAATTCTGCAATTTCTTTGTGAATTCGAAGACGACAGACTCATTACCTTTTTACTGATTTTTTTGGAATTATTCGATGGCGACGTTTAGAGAATATTAAGTCTGTTCGTTCATTTCAATAAATTGTTAATGACCCCTTTAAAACGTGATTAGCTGAACTACGTTGGTTGGTATCGTTTTTATCGAGATTCTTAAGCGATGTCCCGTCGATGCGCCTGGGCATCGGACAACTCACTAATCATTCAAATATTAGGGTTAAAAAATACACGATTCCGTGAACGAAAAAGATATCCTAAAGATGCCGGACATCAAGGGGGGTCTTCCTTAAATTTTCCTCCGTCGTCGAGAGCAAATAAAGCGGCGTCCCTCTGAAATTAATTTTGTTTTGTTTCATCGTCTGGAGCCGAAGCATTTACATTGAATGCGGTCGGAGGCTGGCCGTTTGTGAGGATATTTATGTAGGGGCCCGTAGAGTATGACATGCGCATTATTCATACACGATACGCGCCACGAACCAGCTGTATGTTATTTTTACCGGTTCATCGGCTTGTCGTCGATGGGTTACCATTTAAGATGAAAGGGAAGTTTTTTCTAGTCGAAAACATTTGTATGATTCACCGCGATGGTTTCAGGAATACAGTAGTCGGATACAAAGATGTTGTTTTAGAATTCCTTTGTAATGTTCCTGTGTAAAGTATGAATGACGGATGAATGCGTCCATGACGGTAAAATCCTAGAATTTATAGGTAAGGACGTAGGCTCGGCAAATCGAACGCCATCAAAGTTTACGACACCACAAGGCGCCACGGTGTCGATACTTGTGATTGGATACACTGCCTATAATGCATTTCCTTTTGCATTCGCAATAACCGTTTCCTATTTCAATTTATCGGTTTACACTTTATAAATTTTCATTTATATTAATAGAATTGCGCTGTGTAATGCACGTGGATATTTTCTTTCACTTTCCATTGTTTTCGTAAGAGTTTACCTTGCCATAATGATTGTTGATATTGCCTATAAAATAAAATCGAAAGAAAGCATCATAATTTCAATTGTTCTGTGCAGCAAAATGGTATTATTTTACTGTTTGTTACTTTAAAAGAATTTGCGCACTGAAAAATTCTATTTGCTCGATCATACACATTCGAAATAGAAAAAACAAATGACATCACTGACAGTTTTCTTTTGTTTGCAAACCTCCTTGCTAACTTTTTTTTCTTCGTTCCAGATTCAAACGACGGTGACGCAGGAGTGCGATGTTACTGCAACACGGCCCAGTGCGTGGGCACGGGATACATGTGCCGGTCGGCGCGCAGCGGGGGTTGCTACAGTGAACTGCCCGCGCCAAGACGCACGCACCACGCCAGACACGGATGCCTGCATCATTTGGCTGATACGTATGTATTTTGTGTTTAATTATTTGAAAGCAAACAAGAGTGACCGTAGAAAGATATTGGCAGCTGATAGATGATAGACATAGGTAATGATAGAATTATCCTCAATGTCTCGTGCTACTTGACATCTAATTTAATAAAACGAATAAGCCATTTTGACGCCGCTTTGTAGTTCAAGTTAAGAGCTGTCATACATTCTGGGCTGAACATCTTTACATTTTTTGGTCATTTTTCTTTTGTTTCTCCTGTTGTGCGTCGCTTCCTTTGTCAGTATTTACTTTCTTCATTTCACAATGTTTTGTAATTTACTGTCGCATTTGCATATCTGTCTATTTCATTATCTTTCTATTTTCCATTGATATCATCTATATAACTTGGTATTAATATAATGTTTGTACCTACTAAAACAAATCGATGATTCGTTTTCTACGTTTATCGCAGAATAAAAAACGTATGATATTTATTTGAGAGGATGACGGAAGATTCTAGGTTTCGAATTATAATCTGTGTGCGCAATACTTCAGTAGCCTTGTCACTAAAGATAAAGATGTTTTTGAAACAATACTTGGGTCATCTTCGGTCGGGTTTATAAAAACTTTTTTTTTTGTTATAAGATCCAATCACGAAATCCAATTACTAATATGGGCTGTAATTTCGGAACCACGAAACCAATTGTAAAACATTCCAAATGATACAAAATTAATTTTCAGTAATGTTGTAAATTCAATCCAAGATTCGGCCGTCGATTTTGACATTTAACATGGAGATGCCGTCGATAAAAAGCTAAACGAACGTTCCAACAACATTCCTCAAGAGGGGACAGAAGATTTTATCATTTCTAATTGCAATTCTAATTAGTATGCTGCCCATCGCTTAAATGTCAACCCTTTACAAAAAGGTACATGATTTAACAAATTGGTCGTTGGGACTGCTACCGCGCAATGCATTAACTGAAATTTATTTGATAACTTGAAGCCGGTGTAAAATTACATTAAGTTGTTGACAAAGATCTAGGTAGTATTAATTTACCTCCTACTGTAATTTGCATACAGGTCTTACTTAAATCATTGTCACTTGGCTTTTTATCTCTTGTATCTACTTGGGAATTGTTAGGTATTTCTAACTAATGTCCTTTTCAGGTGTGGTCTCTTCTACTATCTAATATCTTGTGGATCATCCCTTTCCATTTTCATCCTTGTATTAAAATTGCTATCACTTCTGGCAAGAACATTTCTCGTAGCAGTCGACTTTACTTCATTTCCTTCATGTATAAGTATTTCGACTAAAACTACACCACATTCCTCACCATCTAACGAATTATTTATCACAATCTCAATCCTATCTTTTGACATTTTCCCATCTACTTAGAAAGTAATTACGATACATTTCCTAAGATACGGCGGCAGTACCTTTTTGAATTTCATCGAGGAATTAATTATTCTTTTGTTAGTCATCATGTGAGGTGCATTGTCATCGATCAATACTGCTTATCATGCTAGTGTATGCGCTCTATCGTTGCGTACGAGGCTCTTCAATCAATTTGTCTATGGTTTCGAAATGACTGCCGCTTTCATCATGATCATAGATGTAACGTAACGACACAATTAGAGATTTGATTGAAGACGTTTTGACTTGGGTATTTGCGGAATCAGTGGTCGATTCAATAGATGAGATTGCACCGTCCGTTGGTATATAATTGGAAAGCTGTGTTAGCCCTTTCTTCTAAGATCGAAGCATTTCTCTCTAACGTTACTTCAACATAGAAAAGCAACCGTGAACATAATTTCCATCAATAAATGCGTCTGTTTATTTAACAACAGTAGAACATTAAGTAATCGTCGTGTATTTTTTATATGGCGCACGGTATGTTCACCTCGGATTATTAATTATACCGGCGAAGGCATGGCCGGACTCCACGTTGTGTTTTTATACACTGAAATTACCCGCTCAGTTGATTATCTTATTCGGATCGGCCCGGGCCGCGTTCACCGAACCGGTTTCTGTCTGCCGCATGCCCACTTTTATTTACTTTAAATAATTTTTGCTCCTTTTTGGCAATCTCTGCCATTATCTTCGCTAACGATCGCCGTGTCCGCTTCGTTAAGATTTCCATAGAATTCAAATTGATATTCGCTTATTTTATCGGTAATTAATTCTCGTTTGACTTGTTTATTGTGTATATAAACTGCTGTTGAGTGATGTCGGTTTGATGTCCTCGTTTGTTAAGATAAGGGTGACTCTGTTGGGGTTGAGGCGCGGGTCAGGCTAGATAGTGCTGCGCGGACGCCGACCCGGGACTATTCTATGTATTTCTTTACACAATCACACCCTATCACTGACTAATAAAGTTCAAATTAGATTGTAAAGATTGACAAATATAGAATGTCTCCTCCAGGCTTTGTTCTTAGAGTCATCTTTTTTATCGTCAATCATTAATATCGGTATGGAATTATCTAAATGGGTCAGATGCATGTCAACAATCCAGGTTCTTTGTAGGTCATCTCAACTAGTTCTTTGTTTCGGCTACTTGCATCATTACAACAGATTATACTGTTATCTGCTTTTAAATACGTAATTTATAGTTGTTTGTTTATTTATTGTTTAAACTCTCGATTGTTTAACACTTGGATGTCAATGTGACATTACAATTAGATACTGGTATAGATAAGGTTTTTTTGAGAACAGAGGATGATTTAAGTTGGTTCAAAAGATTATTCAAAGCTTAACCTTCTTTATTTATGAAAAAAGTGACCTTATCAATAATAATAATTGCATTAATTGGTTTTGCGTTTGTTGTTAACTTGTTATAGCTACTCAAATTTTCCAATATATTAAAGTAAACAGCTTTTGAAGGGAACCTTAATTATTCAGCCCTAAAATCTTCAACAACTTTCTTCCTCAGCTAATATTGCTTCAATTAAAAAGAAAATCCGACCAAAAGCAGGTCCACGATGCGCTCTGAGATTAAATCTTAATTGGCTTTCGAGTGATTGTATTTATTTATAGTTTCACTCATTATATTTGCCTGATACCTTATCTCCATGTTATGTTTTAGTTGCTATCTGAATTCTTCTGACTGCTAATTAGTTTACATCATTACTATCGTCTGTTAACCCTCTGCAACCTTGGTAGCAAAATGTTACATGAAATGTCTGGTGGGGTCTACCCGACCGACGGCCAGACCCGAATATTGACTACATTGCTTTACTGAGTTGTGATATCGTTGTTGTTTTCTCGATACAATTAATTGAAATGTGATGGTTTACGTGCCATTGTGGGTCTGTCAGACCCTAACACGCATACAGAGGGTTAAATAAGCTAAATTGTGTTCATCATTTACACATTTTACACTTCTATTAGCTTTTTTATCAACGTTAGAAGAGCGTGTAATGTATGTAGATGGTATTCGCGTTGTGAAGAAAGTGTTTAATTTATTCTTTGAATTAAAACGTTAGTTTATGATCCCGCAAACGGGTAGCCGTAAATTAGTACTGCTGTTTTATATGTTTTTATTGTGTGGAATTATTTTATGAGGGGATACATAGAAGGAGGTGCGAAAGACAAAATAAAGAATTGCGTCTTGGTGGAATGAAATGAACTTTAAGTACTTCATTACTTCTAAGTTTCATACTCACTTACTCACACTCGTACGTACTCATCAAAGCGTTTGTTGTTCGAAGTAGCAATAAAAGCTTGCCGTTTTTTTTTTTTGGTAATTTAAGTAGTGGCAGATACAGATTTACTTTACAAAATATCCCTTTTAGACCCATCTCGTGTTGAAGTTATCACGAGGTGTTTTGAGGGGGGATTATATTAAAAATCACCATAAAATATTATAAACTAAGCTGCTAAAGTTCAACGGCTTTGTAGCGGAAGGTGAAACATTTTGTCAACTACTAAGTAGTTTAGTTTCTAGTCTTTGTCATACTTTCATCTGATCCAGACATTATCACCCTTCTGCTCTTCTACCGACACTTTTCATCTGCCTAGCCTTTACCCAACTATGTTGGGGTCGGCTTCTAGTCTAACCGGATGTAGCTGAATACCAGTATTTTACATGGAGCGACTGCCTATCTGACCTACACAACCCAGTTAATACTGGGTACTACGATACCACTTGGTAAGACTGGTTGTCAGAATTTTTGGGCCACTGACTACCTGTAACGACTGTCAAAGATGGACGAATGACTGCCGGGACCAACAGATAATGTGCTTTCCGTGGCACGGAGGAAACCCGGTATGTATGGGCGATCACCCATCCACAGACCAACCTAGGCAAGCACGGCTTAACCTAAAGATGAGAACCGAACGGCTGTTATTATTTAGCCACGAGCTCCTCGTCTCTGACACTATTGTCTTCTTTCTTTTTTCTTTTTTTAACATCTCTATTAACCAGCGTCAGGCACTAGCTGCTAAGTTGTTTGCTGTACTGAGGCCTATTTGGCGGAGTTGTGAGACACAGTAATATCTTTTTATTGTTAACACTTCTTAATTAAGGTTTTTGTTTTATTTCATACTAGCTTCTGCCAGCGGCTTCGCCCGCGTGAAGTTTGATTGTTGTCCCATGGGATCTTACTACCGGGATAAAAAAAAATCCTATGTTTTAATCCAGGTTACAAACTATCTATGTGCAAAATTTTATCTAAATCCGTTCAGTAGCTTTCGCGTGAAAGCGTAACAAACAAACTTACATACACATTTATAATATTAAGTAGGGATTGTTGTGGACTTGTACCATGTGTTAAATAAACAAGTTTTCTTTCAATCTTAGCAGCAAGGAGGTAGATATACTCGTACTCCCTCGTTGGCCACATTATCTTTCATACAACCGTATTTTCTTCTCTAGTCTGCCTTCTGTTCTTTATACCCACATTCACACCCAAAATTTCCTCACGACGCATTCTGGATTTATCCGCCTTTGCTCACGACAATCGATTTCCATTACGGCGGTTTCGTCCAGCTAGACAGACCAAAAACACTTCACCAACACATACCCCATAACGCCTGATTGTCTGAATATCTTTGACATAGATTTGCATATCATAAGTTAAGTTGGTTTAGGTATCGTATAGACATCCTAAATCCTTATTTGTGTGCTTTAAGACGTGGTAGCAATGCTTAGTGATTGTTTGACGGGAAACAATGTACGGGTTTTCCGTATAGTCACATACATATGCATAGTTTTAAGCTAGTAGCCGTGGCTTTGAATTTGCAATCGTGTGTTAATTGTCGCTTGGAGTTTGTTTTCTTAATGGAGTTTAATTTATTTTTCCTGTAAGCTGTGAATGTCTAGATAGAGACATTGGCTTTTTGCTAGAATGATCAGTAAGGTACCTGTTTTTAGATCCTAGTATAGAACTATCAGAGGCTAGCACTCTGGTTGCAATGGCAGTCGATGTAAATGCGTTTCGTGCTTCAACAACGATTGTCAAGGATTCACATTTAGATGAAGGGTTTTCGGAGCTTGTTTAACTTCATATTTTCTAATGATAACGATATCAGCAAACATTTTGGTATACTCGGTGGACTCTCCTGAATATTTCTCTCAGTGGCTTGCCTATAGTAGCCAAAAATACGGCAAGTCTATAAGGCAAGCAGACTGTTCAGACACCCGATCATCATAAGGAGTAGGAGGTTATAGGCAAGCCAAACTTTTGGGCTTGTATGAAAGTGCCGCCACTACGCGAAAATATCCGATATTTATTATAAATATCAAAGTATCGGATATTTATGATATTTATTTATTAAAACTTTATGCACCATGGGTATTTTCTGCCAGTCTACCTTAGGGTGGTGCAGAGACAATACACACACACTATCTGTCTCGCTCGCTCATGGTAAACATGTCCACTATCCATCTCTTTCATTAACATTAGCCGTGAAATTAACAACCTACCAAGAGCTCGTGCGATTAAAAAACGTTTTAACTGAGTAAAATGGGTTAGCAAAAATCGGGTTACTTGAGGTTTTTGTTTTTGTACTCGATTTTTTTAGAATGAAACTAAGAGGTATTGTACCATTTTACAATCCTGATTAAATGCGCCAACTTTTAATGGCACTTGCCAAGGCTTTCTAGAACATTTTTTTAAAGGAGGGCCTTTCAAAGTCAACAAAATTTAAATTTCATAGTTTACGTAAGTCTTAACTAGGAAACTTGGGGCAATTGTGACATTATTTTTGACTGTTATTCTTAGAAATGTTATTTAGGGTTACGGTTCCAAAGTTTAAATGAACAAAATTATTAAAAATTAACCACAATAACCGAAAAATGGTTACAGTTTGACCAAATTGTTTGGTTTTTCTTAAATGCCCATAATTTTCAAACTGCATGGGATAGATTTTTTTTCAGATTTTTCTCATGACGTTTACAATCAATCCTGTCGCCCCGTTTCGGCTTGACGTTGAGTTCTGGGACACCCTATATATATCCGATATACAGTTTTATATACATATGTATTTATATCCATTTTGCATGTATTATTATTTTATTGTATTATTAATGTTAACTAATTGCGTATGTGTTACATAAACATAATAAAAAAAAACTGTTTTTTTTTATTTATTTAGGTAGGTACTTTAGGTGTTGCCATTTATGGATAATAATTTACTTTTACGTATAGGGAGTATGTTTTAACTGTACTCCAAAGCTATCTACATTTGGGAAGTAAAAATACAGTAACGAATCCCAAAAAATATGTATTGAGAGATATCATAAAATATCGTTTGATATATATCATGATATATCCTCGAACCCTGGATATAAGACGCCTGGACGCAACATTTTAACTAAAACAGTTCCTAATAGTAACGCTTTCCTGCTATTCGTGAAGCATGAAAATTTATCGACACTTCCGCGGTTTATACTACAATGGGTGCAGCGAAACATTACCGCACAAACAATGTCATAATCATTGTTACGACATGAAGTTATGCTATCAATAACACTACCTAAAGAAGATACAATAAAAAATGAACCATACACCTGGCAGTCTTACATCACAGTGTAAACAACTAAAACCTTAATCACTCCACCGTAGTGATGAACGACCCGATCCGATAGTTTATTACAGTATCGATATTATGTTGCCGTAAAATTGTAAAACCCGTTACATGTGATTGTACAAGACGATGTCATACTTTGATATTTTGGATCAACACAAACGAATACGATGCATGAATCGAAATGAACGGGTTGTATCATAACAAATTGCCGTAAATTACATGATCAAATAATTAAAAAGATACAGGATAAGGACTGGACTAAAACCGTACCGTATAGTTGTACAATCCGGATCGATGTAAAATATCGATACTTCATAAGCAGGAAGCGTCCATCCCTACTTCACTCCACCAGTTTCACAAAACTTTTAATTGGACCTAACCAATCGTTTCGGCAAATAGGTTTCTAATCGGCAAAACAAAGCTAGCCCAATCTTTTAAATTATTCAAATTGATGAAATTCTTCAAACCAAGTTCCCGTGAGAAACGGAACATCTTCCTAATTAAAATAGACGACCGAAGATTATAATGGCCATAGGAAAGAAAATTGAGCGAAATTTGATAGTGACGAAATGACAGTTATGCTGAGTTGTTAAGATGCTCATTAAGATGATGCTGTTAATGTTATTTTTTTATTGAAGGCTGTTAGCGTCTTCGTGTTACTTTGGAACTTGTTTTCTTAAGGGCCTGTTCGACATTGGGAATCGTTGTTAGACGATTATATTTATGATTGGCTTCCTCTTTGTCGTTCGAAGGTCTTTATCTGCTGTCCTTGTACTATGTGACTTAGGGTCACGTGACAAGGTTTCATTGTAGGGTAAGATTCTTTCAAGAAGATCTTCATTATATTTTTACTATGTGACAGTGGGCAGGCCATCTTAATCGCCGATGCGATGGGGCCAAATAGTTCTGGAGTGGTAACTCGAACGTTGCGTTTTAATGACTCCTATTAGGTGGACCGATGACGCACAGGACCGGTCAATGTGGGAAACTTGGGGAAGGTCCATGTCCAGTAGTGGACGTCTTTCGGCTGAAATGATGATGACAATATTTTTTACTTTGCTTCATTGAAAAGCAAGTAGAAGTTTCAGTGTTATTGAATTCCACAACAATTGTTTCAACATTTGTATCGGCTATTATTACAATAAACTTTTCCCATTTTCCGTATCAGGTTTCCATGTAACTATTACAAGAACAACACAATAGTTATTCAGTCAAACGTCAGTTCACTTCGATTTACCCGCTTTTATCGAAGTACTCTCGCGTGATAAAAGTAGAATCATACAAGATTAGAAAATTCCAAAAGCTTGTAAATTGAAAAAAGGTTAAAGTTCAAACACGCAAGATTTATTCAAACAAGAAGCCGTTTTGTATGTTAAATGCTCACCCTAATACATCAAATGTCTCTTCAATATTCAGAAGAAATGTATTTAAGTAGTGGTAAATTTTAATTTTATGTAAATTTTTTGGTGACGCCGTGAGAACATCGGCCGTGATTTGTTTGCGACACGGCTTGGGTTCTCTGATAAAGTCTTTACTAGCATTACGCATCAGCTACTGGACGCACACATAGACAACCTTCATACACACTCAAAGTCTGTGGTCATCGCTACCAAGTCCCCCTTACTTCCTTCCGAAACCCGCGTAAAGTGTCGTACCTATGTGTGCGTGCGTTGACGGACAAAAGCCCCAAGTGGAGTGAATGTTCCCCAGTAAACTGATGATTTGTATTCCACCGGCGCCACGTTATTATCTGGCCGCGCTGTCCACGCCAAGATGCTAAAGTACATAAATCTTCATGTCTTTATTATAAAACCTTTGAAAATTGTTGACTCAAATGGGAATTTGTGTGCGTTCTGCATAGTAGGTATTACGTGAGAATGTGATGGTAGTTGAAGATAAGGCGCTTCTTTCAGTTGTCAGCTGGTCAAATGGGTATTTTTTAAACCTCTACCACCTACCACCTAATCTTGTTACACAACCACCTACCATACGTCTCACAGACGGGCGAGTAAAAAGACTTTCGTATATAAAACCAAAGCGTGAAAGGATTGTTTTTTGATTAAAATCAATTAAAATACAAATCAACGTCTTTATCAAAGTATACAAGGCACATAAAAATTAACATATTTTCCAACAATTTTAATTTGTTTGGAACAACTCCTAATTGTAACGTAAAAAATTTCTCATTAAAAAAACGAAATCTACTAAAATAATCACAAGACATAGGAACTTATTTCTTTCTGTTTATAAAAATACAATAATCAGCAAGTAATATAAAATCAAAACTTTCTCAATATAATCATATCTTTTGCAAAATTGCAGGGCATCAATCTTATAGATTTTCTCGACAGTGAATGCACATTTTTTGGGAGCATTCGATACAAATCGGCTTGTGTATGAAAGGCTCTTCATCTTCAGACGAAAATTCTTGCTCTGCAGGTGAAACCGGTGGTTGAGATACAATCATGTCATGATTTTCCTCATCATTTGATTCATCCCTTTCAGAATTCGATTCGCAGCTATCTTGCAATGCATGCTGAATGTCAAATGTCCAAATCGACATCGCTGCCTTCATCATTTGGTAGGTTTTCGACGTCAGATTGATGTCCTAACCAAAGTGCACTCACACTATCACTAGAAGCTATTTTAAACTGAAACAGAATAAAAACATAATTTC
This sequence comes from Xestia c-nigrum, assembly GCA_916618015.1. NCBI lineage: Eukaryota > Metazoa > Arthropoda > Insecta > Lepidoptera > Noctuidae > Xestia > Xestia c-nigrum. The sequence goes on along the minus strand of OU745258.1, from coordinate 6,033,935 downwards.
AAAAAAGTCACTCAACCACCTACCATACGTCTTACAGACGGAACACGGCCATTTTTTAATTACCAGTGACAAACGCGCGCACCTCCAACGACGACGAGCGCTTGATCGGCACTTATGGACGCGGCAGGAAGGTACAGGGACGTACAAGTTGATAAATGTTTTGCTCGCCAAAATATTACCGATTTTATTTTCTTTGCGTCTGACAGACGTATGTCAGGTGGTTAAGGGTTAATATTGTTTTCGGCTCTATGTACAGCACCTAACTGTGCTTTTCACTGGCAAAATGTTAACGTACTTCTCCTTCTTCATCGTTTCGTCAATGCTGAGTTACATCTCGTCTTATACAGAAACAGAATTTACATAAAACATATTTATATCTCTATGTCTCTCTCTTCGTTGGTATGTATATTAACAAAAAAGTATATATACAGGAGGACTTGTAAACCACCTCATCACAAAGCCGTTAACCAAGCATTCTGTACATCAAACTAAGTAACTTTACGCAAAAATTATTGCTGGGAAACAACTTTTTTTTTAGCTTATAAATCATGTTTTGTGGTAGAACTCAATGTAACGCACTTAAAACATTGTGCTGATGGACGGATTGAATAGTACGGGGGCCGTGGAGGTATTAAAAGTCAAAATCTTACAAAAAAAACTTGTATTAAAAAAAACCTTGTCAAAAAGTTGTAACTTTGACCCCCATATCTCCGTAACTAGATGGTTCCCAGGTATGGTGTAGAACAAAAAAATTATCGCAATGATGGGGAGTACAAGCGCCTTTCGGCTTCGTGAAGATTTGTTTTACACCCTTTATGTAGTATATCAACTATCTAGTGTCCACGATACAAGCTTTGCTTAGTGTGGTACTAGGTGGCACTGTGTGTTAATGTCCAGCGATATTCATCATCAACTGCCTAGCTCTTTCCACAACTATGTTGGGGTTGGCTTCCAGTCTAACTAGATGCAGCTGACTACCAGTATTTTATCCCCACAATCCAGACAATATTGGGTAATACGATACCACTTGCTAAGACTGGTTGTTAAACTTCTTGGTCCACTACCTGTAACGACTGTCAAAGATGTATAAATGACAGCCGCGACCAATAGCTAGTGTGATATCAATGTCACTACAAATTCATTAAACAGTGTTTTATCTATTGTCATCCCTGAACTTTCAACTTCCTTGTTCAATATCAACCCCTGACATCCACAAAGACCTTGACGATAGTTAGTATAAACTTTGATTAAAAACTCCTTTGATTATTATCATTAAAAAATACGTAGAAACTAGTATTTGGTTATTATTAGTATTCATATTATTAAATCAAGTCTTTAGTATTCCATTCAACTTTATTTTAATTATTAAAATTAACGTTTTTCTGCAATATTATTAGTGTTTTCTTAATCAAAAGCTACATGAGATTCATTCAAAAGTATTATTAATTTATTTGCCTGCATTATAGAAGACGAATTCTTTTGTGATTTGTCATAGGTTAACAGTCTCTTAATTCATATTATTTTTGTAAATTAAAATAAACCTGGTTGTCTGTTTAACATTTTCAACACAAAATATGTCAACAGAAAAACCATCAAGACAGACAAAAAAGTAATTACCATCAAGTCGCCGAAGTTCTAAATCAAAGTGAAACAAAACAAAATGATGGCATCGATCAGTTGGCATACCCACTTGGCACTTTAAACTCTTGCGCAACTCAAACAATCTGGGAGGTGCGTAATGTCATGACTTGATGTGGATCACACTGTGCGAGAACGCGAGGACATTTTGTCACGATTGATTTAAAATGATCTGGTTTCATTAGTCTTGATTTTTAAATGCATCATCGTCTCTTCAACAAATCAGATGAACTCTTAACTTCATGTAGAATGTCTCATTGCGGCTGGATTTCGTAGTTGATTGGTTATGGCGGGTCTCTTCGACTTCATCGCTTTTTTCCTTCTTAATTTTCTCCCAAAACGCACAAGCTCACATATCAGCCTATGTGGTCTTCAATCAATTAAAGCCTTAATTCATTGAGATCTAGAATGCCAATCAATTACTCGGCCCAACATAAGGACACAAATAGCAGCTTTTTTCCTTATCAACGCAATAAACTAACAAGTACAGGCCGAGGCAAACCACAGAACTTTTTGCCTCAATACCATTGAATCAAGTGAACTCGAAATTAATTCGTGTTCAGCAAAAAATTCACAATTTAATGTTCAAGATCTGAATTCAATAACGATAAGCTTGATTATTTTCTTTGTTCATAACTCGTTTGTTGAGACAACCTCTTTTTGTGGGGATGGGTGAAAGACGGGAGCGAGGAACTCGTTTGATCTATGGTAGGATGTCCATGTTCATATCAGCAGATTTATTGGCCGTTTTGAAGACTGCAAACAGTTGGTAGCTTCTTCCATAAAACTAGCGAGGATTTCTGTTCATTTGCAACTATAATAATTATGGACTAAAGTGTAGGCTAAAATAAGAGACAAAGATCATCGGTTTATCATTTCCACAAGAATTTCCTGGACTTTTAAACCATCATTATCTATCTGTGTACATATAAAGTCAGCTCAAAGATTTTCATTTTACATTCTTGGCTTATGCATAACCACTCGTCCTATTAGGCCCGTAGCTTTCTAATTTCAAAAAATATCTCATGAAATTATTCTACAATTTCCAGGGAAGCAGAAGCGTTGTCGCGATGCCAGAACTCGCCAGGGTCTGGAGGTCCACCTCCGTCGTCAGAACACTCCCTTCTGCTGTGTTGCTTCAGGGACCTCTGCAACCATGAAGATAGTCCCCTGGCTAGAGCAAGGCTCAACCTTACTAGTAATGAATTTGGTAAGTATTATTTCTTTATCTCTAAAATGTAAAATAGCGTTTTGAAATGTTATAAATTAAAGAGCTTGCAAATTTTTTACATACGCAAAAAAATGGCTTTAAAAGCGCTTTTGATTATTTGACCGTACCCATTGTGTACGATTTTTCGCCTATCCTACAAACTTAAATATCTTAGTCGTGTCTTAATTAAAGGAGAGGCGGTTTTATCCTAAGAGAACTAATAATCACCTTGACTTTAACCGCAACGTTCGACCAAAACAAGTTTTATACCCAGACAGTAACTTCCTCAGTTTTCAATAAAGATCTCAAAGATAAAATTCAAGACCTTTAAAACTGTAATGCACTTATAGCCACTAGGCGCCAATGAAGCGATAAAATGGTGGCAAACTATAATCCTAAAGCTACACTATAATGTTATGATCCACAACACGTACACAAAGATGGAATTCATAGATTACTAACATCATTATAGAATAGGCACAGTTTTCTCTATGTCCCTATTCATAACTCCGCAGAATCGATTACGCTTATCTTAACGATATTCGAGACTATAACAAACCTGCATTTAGAAGATTGCATACGGAATAACAAGATAGGACTCGATTAAGATCCAGTGCAACCAAATACGTATGCAATAGTAGCCATTGATTGTAGGCTATCGAAACCTAACACACGTTTACCAGAAGCTAGTCTACCAGACCAGACCACAATCTAAACAGGGCACAAAGTTAGTCCTTACACAACTGCAAAACATTGAATTAAAGGTAGGCAGTATTGAATAGGCTATGTCGGTTTTAATTCACAAAGGCAGGTGAATTCGAAACAGGTTGAGGATAATAAAGAACAATTGGAAGATATAAACGGCAGTCTTTGTATCCAGCCTTAATGTAATTGAAAGTAATGGATCGTAAAGTGTCAGTGCACTTTTTTTTAGGAATAATTTAACCAGGAGTTTAATTACGGGAGATAGTAACTTTTAAAGGGTTGATGGGTTCCTAAAGTCTGTGTTTTTAATAGAAAAAATGGCCACCGGTTGAGAATTGATTTAGCTATGTATGATTTTATGTTTTTGACGAAAAAGACAGTAGATATTTAGTATAGCAGTACCAATATAAATAACAATTGAGTTTTAGAAGCTTCAAAGCGTACATCAAACGAAGACAATAATAAACAATACATCAATAAGGAAGACTGCAAACCTAACGAAACCAATAGTAAAACTGGACATTTAACTTCCACTAATATAACTAACAATACAACAGTCAAACAATAAATTGATACAGAAACTATCAGTACAATAAACATAAATAGCATCTAAACACTGCCGGCAATCCAATTATATTGATACAATACTATTGCAGTCGTAAATTGTATCGAATAACGTATTCAAGCAAACATGATGAATAAATAAATGTAATCAGCCTGTATAACAAGGCAAATAGACCGTTTAAGAATTAAAATCTCCATACGCTCAAGGAAAAAGTACACTATTAAAACGCGTGAATTAGACTGGAAGTAGCATAAATAAATTAAGAAGGAAGAAAGGAAAAAAGATGAAGTAACAAAATTAAACCACCAAGAGCTCAAAGCATATAAAACGGATGATTACACAGAGATTTCATCTAGTAAACAAACAAGAAAATCTCATGATCTCTTTCCCAAGAACAGTTCATGTCTCATTAATTTCAATAAAATTGTCAGTCACAACGCCTCGCGAGTTCGCCAGCAGATTATATCTGAGCAAGTTGCAGTAATTCCGTGTCAAACAGAACCGAACAAGTCCTAAAGGTGAGTATAGATTCGACGCAGACAATTTAGCGTCGCGTGCGCAGGTCCCATTGCGTATAAATGTTATTTAATTTTATTATTCTTTGTATAAAACGTTGCAGTAGTGCTTTTGTTACACGTCTAAGCAAATTGTTGTGGTCGTAAAAACTCAGCGGGTAAATTATTGGACATGTTAAATAATGTTGAAGATTACTTAGATTTTGGTTAGAATATGGTAGAAGAAATCTGCTTATGACAAAGCATTAAATATTACATGTAGGTAAAAATTAAGGTCAATGATCTGATGAACGCTGTGGGAATCAAATAAATCCGAGAAACAGGACCCAGGGCGTATGTGGCGATACTTGGGGGAGTTCTAGTAGTGGTTTCGACTGATATGATGTAGAAAGATTAGGAGTTTAGGACTCGGATAATGCCGAAGCCGATATAGAGGAGAGAAAAGAAAAATATTCTAAAATATCAGAAGAGTTGTAAAAACTGAAAGTTGGTCGAAGTTCGCTACATAGTCAAGTACAGATAATTGTGAAACTGTTAGACCAAAGCTGCAGTAAAATTGCTGAGTGTGTGCATACCCTAGGGACGTAATAAATAATTCAATTCTTTGAATTGACAAGCTATTAAAAGTGATAATGCTAGTTCTATGTATATTTCAATTTGAGCCGATATTAAATCACGGGTAGTTTGTTGAGCAACGATTTCTCCTACCGTTTGTCATTCATTATTTATTATGTATTAAAAGACTTGTTTACGATATCATAAAGTTGTATATAGCTCCGTATTTAAATTCTGTTACGGCATAGTTAAGTAGTGTTTATGAGATAGTTAAAAGTTCTCGCGACATAAGAATTGGGAAACTTGCATATCAATCAATCAGTGCCTCTTTGAATCCATTAGTTGACACACTTGAAACGACCATCTTCTTAAGACATAAAACAAATCCAGTTTAAGATTCTTTCCATAACTTGTTCACTATCCATCCAGCCAAAGATGTTATAGTTAAATCCACGCAAGTATTCTACAATTCCTTCATAATCCTACACAATTTTCCATGACGTTTTCACCTCATCTTCGCATATAATACTGTAAACATTCTCAGTTCTCACCGCGTTTACTCAAACATGTTGTAATTTCAATAAAATTCATCCCGACACAGTTTCCTCGAACAAAGATATTATTCTAGCGGAGTCCGTATCTAAAGTAAACAGCGTGTGAGTCAGCTCTTGGCCTATACCCGTGCTTGTAGGATTACGTCAGAGGTTTACTGATTTTCAAGTGCAGCAGATATTGCTTGTTTCAGAATGTTGAGTAATTAATCGTTGTTTTCATCCCATCTATTCGAAAAAGACGACTTGGTTCGCCTTTAAGTGCACCCAAAGGTGGTGTTTTCTATAAGAAACTTTTAGCGGGCAGTAATGAGTTTTTAATCCTCTTTATAAGTGCGCCGCAATTATCTTTGCCGCGCACTTTTTGAATTTGGAACATCTTGTGTTCAGCGCCCAAGAAATCGAACGCAAATATTGTTTGAATAAAGACTGGCTGGTGCGACGGCCCATAGTAGCGCCGCGCGCCGGCTGAATACAAAAAAAAAAAAGAAATAAAATTAAAAACGCGCGAACTATAGCCCGCGTTTTCGTCAATTTTCACGGATTGATAGAAATTCATGATTTTGTTTTGAAAAATGAGTTCTTCAAGTGACAGTGAAAGTATAGAATTAACTCCTGATAGTATTAGAACTGACGCAAGAAATGTGATGGATAATCTACTACCTGCAAAATCCCGGGAGAAATATATGAAAGCTTATGGTAATTTTATTGAATGGAGAAATTCAAGAGGCGCCAAGAATTTTTCAGAATCTGTGTTTTTGGCCTACTTCCAGTACTTAGCCAAAACTAAACAACCTTCCACACTTTGGAGTACCTACTCAATGCTAAAATCAACAGTCAGTTCTAATAACGACGTAAAACTGGACACATATTCGAAATTAATAGCGTATCTGAAGAGGATGTCTGATGGATTTAAACCTAAAAAATCCAAAGTGTTCTCAGTCAAAAACGTGGAGACTTTCCTTAATGAGGCACCCGACAACATCTTTCTTGCCGTAAAAGTAAGTAACTATGTATGTATATATGGTGGATTAGTAAAGTATAACCAGTGTTTTAAAATGCGCATTTTATTGTAACCTGTACTTCGATAGATAGGTACTTGTCTTATTCACATTCGGTTTTGTTACAGGTGGCTTTAATTTTCGGAGTACATGGAGCTTGTCGTGGCAATGAACTTTTAAAAATAACTGTTGATGATGTCGAAAATCACTCGGATAATTTACTGTTAGTAAAGCTGACAGACACAAAAACAAAAATTGACCGATCCTTCGTAATCCGAGGAGAATACAAAACTATTGTACAGAAATACCTGGACCTGCGTCCTGCTGATATAAAGACCAATCGGTTTTTCATCCGTTATCAAAATGGCAAGTGCTTCAAACAAGTTATGGGAAAAAATAAAATTTCTTACATGCCACAAGAAATCGCTACTTATTTGAAGTTACCAGATATCAAGCTATATACAGGACATTGTTTTCGTCGCACTTCTGCTACCCTGTTGGCAGATTCTGGAGCGGACTTAACTGTTCTCAAGCGACATGGAGGATGGAAGTCGAGTGCTGTAGCAGAGGGATATATAGAAGATTCCATTGAGAACAAGGCGAAAACATGTGAACGCATCGTGGAAAACATTAAATTGCAACCTTCAGTTAATCCATCCATGCCACTGTCGCCGCGCCCATCTACATCCAAACAAAGAGATTCACCGTCACATTTTCCTCAAAATGAGCCACATTCTGACATTATTTCAAACACGCAGAATAAAATTAAATCTACAACAATCTCTATTCCTAATAAAACTGTAACAATTAATTTTCAAAATTGTGAAAATGTCTCAAATGTAAATATAAGTGTTTAGTTGTTTTATTATTAGATACTACTTAATTTCAATTTAGTTGTTACTCTGTTTCATTAAATATCAATATTACAATAAAATATGAGGCGCCTTTTATTTTCTCATAGTGGGTGATGAAAAGTAGAGTGGTATTTTTGGCTCGGGCGACGTACTTTGAATCCCTCGCTACGTTCAGGATTCTACTAAAGAATCCCTCACTTCGCTCTGGATTCAAAAAAGCGCCCTCGCCGTAAAAATATTATTTTGCTCCCTTATGATACAATCTACTATTGGTGCAATCTTATGAGTTATGAGTACACAATTGTTTTCCATCCAGACGGTTCAATATCCTTCTTTTAACAAAACCTTCTTTATTTTCATAATGATGATGTCGCAGTTACAATATCAAAGAACTCATCTACATCTAAAAACCATACACAATCTTCCCCTTCTTTTGTTTTACCATCATTCACTTCAACATATTCATTCCAACAAGAATGACACGGAGTTCCACAACAGTTTGAACTAATCCGTACCATCGATTGCAATTTCAGATTAAACCTTTACATCATATGAAACTAAAGGATCATCTTTGTCTTCATTAACTGTGTTGGCACGACATTTAGAAACGGTACGATTTAAATCCTCGCCTCCAGCGTTGGTCTAATCAAGTGCAATCCAGGCAAAATCGTTTGATTATTCAACAAATTGTAATGCGGTATAAATTTTCCCTGCTAACGCCTCAGGGTTTGTATTAATAGTGTAACTATAATGGATGCTAAGCTAAGATCGGCACGCGATTTCGCCCACACTAGGTTGCATTTTTATAGGCAACGTCTATGTCTACGGTATACATTTAGGAAGCCATTTTGAGGTTTTTAAAAGTTAACGTGATGCTATTATTTTCATTAGATACTTCAGTTGTAACACAAAGATATTCTTGAATATCAAAGGAATCTATGACGTCTTACAAGTGAAAATAATTGAATCTGCAGACAAATCTCTTGAATGTTTTAATAATAATGCATAGAAGATTAGCATTACAGATCTGGGCTAGTTTCCTTGCCATAATGGATTTTGCCCGCGGCCGTGATTGCGATGCGCAATTGTTTCAGCTTATATTCCTTTGTTGGAATTAACTTTTGTTATGACAAGCAGAACTAAATCTTAAAGCTAGAGAGTTAAAGGTTACTTCTGTTCGTGCCGTAATAAACTGTTAATCGCCTGTTATAAATAGCCCGGGACCTGTTTCGGTGACCGCATCTTAGGAGTGATTTTTGCTTCTATACAAAGGATAGCTTTCTTTGGTATTCGACTTTGGTAGGTATCTCAAGACGATGAGATGATCTTTTTGTACGGTCAGTAATCCGTCGGCGATTAATGCATTATTTTTCATTACGTTTCTTAAAAGCCGCTTGTTCTGCAGTACCTATCTACGGGTTGATATGATTAACTGTTTATGAACGAAGCGAATGAGATCACTTTTGTAATTCGATATTGTACTAGGTCATCTACAAGCCCGTATCGTCATCACATTCAGGAGTGCTGTTCATTGATACGAATTATTTTGGGCTTGTCTTTCTCGGATGTTTATGGTAATGGTATTGTTATTGTTTATGATTAATCATACATTATGACAAACGTCTGAACTTCTGAATAGGCAAGTTTAGTTTGTTAAGCAGTGTTTGCTATCTTTAAAAATAATATCATTGTTAAGAATAGAGATTTACGGCCGAAGAGACAGTTATCGACGCCAAAATAATTTTCATAAATTATAGTTTTTATGTATAAAAAGTCTTTAATTTAATTAAAATACTGGTATTCAGCTGCATCCGGTTAGACTAGAGCCGGCCCCAACATAGTTGGAAACAGGCTAGGCAGATGATGATGTCTTCAATTTAATTTATACTAAAGAGCATCTAAGTGATGTTATGGCCCTTCAATGCTATGTTTATTTGACATACAAAACCCGCAATTAACACACCAAATCTTTCGCAATTAGACAACAATTTTGACGAAACTTAAGTGAAAACTCAAGTTTCAAGTTCCACTCATGTTTATTTATTTATTTATGAGAACTGATGACACTGATGTACGTAAGTGTCTAACGTATTTATCAATTCGTCACGGGCGAATTGCCAATCGATACAAGCGAAAGTGTGAATATATTGTCGCGTTTATCGATCGATCAATCGCTTGTAAAAACAATCGAATATCATTTTCATAGATTTTTTAAACTGTTCGAGAATCTTGCGTTCGATAGATTTGAATATCGTCGTGTTTTGTTTGAATTTCGTTCCCATGCTCTCGGAATTTAGGAATGTTGTCTTCAAATAACGGTGTTTCTTCTTTTTTGCGTCTATTAGTATTTTGTTTAGGATCTATTCTCACGATACCGATCGCTCTAGATTTCATTTTGTCCTGTTTGAATTTGATTGCTCACAAAAATCAAGTTAAATTATGCAAATTTAAAGTATTCAGACAACATTTCTTATAAATACCTAATACAATGTTGTGTCTATCGCTTTCTAGGAAGTCTCCTGACTTCAATTCGCACTTGTCGCCTTCCTGGTAATTAAAAGTACAATCAGTTCTAAAGCACATGCAACACGAGATAAAAAACGCCTACAAATACATTTAGAACAATAGCAGCCATATCAATTGTCGAAAAGAATGCCATTATGACACCCTATACTCATTTGATCTAATAATGTGACTGCATTGTGTTCCTGGTAGGCCACCATTTGAACCTGCGTGTGATCAGGCAGTCATAACAGTAGTTTAACTGGTAGTACTGCGCTTGCGTTGTTTTGCGACATGCGTTGATCAAGAACTGTGGTAATAGACCTGATAAATGGCCCTTTGAAATCTAAATAAACGTACCTTTCTTTTCTTTTCGTTATATTTTCTTTTCATTATATTATAAATCTCTTGGTGCGTCTTCTGTATAATTTAGTTTTTGCTAACTTCTTATCCAAGGGAATGGTATCGATTCTGTTGTGCACAAATTTAACTTAATTTAGGCTATTGCTATCTTTTACTAAAAGGCAGTGCGAGAAAAGGACGGCAATAGCTATCAACTAAGTTAGAAATGTCAAACTAGTTTATGCTTTGCGCTTCACCGTGTTTTTAGTCGACATGTTTTTACGTGCACCCTTCATTTGTATGGAAATATTAGTTCGAATTAAATTTGACAGCTCTAAATTACGTCCGTCTCTTTCTCGTTCTATTAGACAGAAAAAGATAGAAATAGCCTAAATTAAGTTAAGTTTGTGCACAACAGAATCGACACCAATGTCTGCTGTGATTACGCATCATTATCCTTTACCCTTGTCCAAATTTATTCGGGGTCGACGAGCATTTTCTTCTTTCATACTTCTCTGTATGAAATCACCCCTTTTCTAGCCATCTTCTACAAAGTCCATCCTTCTTCTCTTTGATCTTTTCCTGTTCTTGTCTTGTAGCCACGTTTATACTGAAAACTTTCCCGGGAGCATTTGAATGCTTTCTAAATTATTGGTACAGTTAGTCACGTCGTTCGTCATATTCATAAAATGGTTCCTGCTCTATAAAAGAATTATTATTAGACTCACTGTCATCTAGTTTGCCCGCAAGCTCCTTGAGTTTTTATCACTGCATAATATCGTAAATTAGTATCTACTGTTTATGTTCTAAATTGTCATGTGTGGGCTAATAAAATTGAAGTAATAACGGTATCTAATGATACAGCGCAATCTTCACAATTTTAACTGTAAATCTAATTATGGTTAATAAATTATTCATAACAACGCCATTTTTAGCACAGCCGAACTAAAAATACTAAGACATAGGTTCGGTTCTCTAGACAAAAATACATAGTTTAAGACTAGACCAAGTGGAGTAAGCATAGCTTTGGCCACGCTATAAATTTGAAAATAAAACGTATAAGGAAGAATAACTATATAGTGAAATTGGTAGCAATTCACAATATACCACCAGAAGCGAATGCTAGGTGTAATGATTGACAATTTGACACAAACTGATAAATGGCTAAGATATTCTAAGTTTAGAGACGACAAAAGCAAGACGCGCTACGATAGCCCAACTTGATTGATTGAATACGGAACGAATACAGAAATAGGCTACAATGAAGTTATCCAAACTGCAATAAATCGTCCAGAATAAAACTTCTGTCAGTTAAACATAGTCCACGCATTTTCTCAGAAGCCGATTGCAACATAATTAATGTTTCAATTCGCAGTTTCGTTGTACAGTTGAACAAGGTATTTGGTATACAGGCAAATGTATTTCAACTACAATAAGTATTGCGTAATAGTAACATTTTTTTTAAGCAGCGCTTAAGACTTGACTATTCATTGGTTCAACACAGTCACAAGTTTTTGACAAGTTTTTTTTTTTAATTTTTGTAAGATTTTAACACCTCCACGATCCCCGTACTATCAATCCATCCATCAGCACAATGTTTTAAGTGCGTTACATTGAGTTATACCACAAAACATGATTTATAACCTCATAAAAAAAAAATTGTTTCCCAGCAATAATTTTTGCGTAAAGTTACTTTGTTTGATGTACAGATTGCTTGGTTAACGGCTTTGTGATGAAGTTTTTACACCCTGTATGTATTATATGTATAAACATCCATGGCTCGGAAACAAATGTCCGTTCTCATCACACAAACATTTGCTCCTACCGGGATTCGAACCCAGAACCCTAAGAACGTAAGGCAGCGTCACTACCACTACGCCAATCGGGTATCCTGGATAGATTCTTTTTATTTTTTAGTCTTTCTCTTCCTCCCACCTTCCGTTCACCCTGTAACATTTATGTTTATCCTCATTCTTCCTAGATATTAGAAATACCTATGATTGGATTGTTATTAGAATTACCTATGTATTATGTATATCCCAGTTACTTAGGTTCCGGCAGAATACAAATCTTCTATTCGTCATTCTAGAAACATGCGTGATGTGTGTCGTCCCTTCTCATTTATCTCACTCACAAAATTGTCCCCAAGCTGCCCTTATACCAATCTCCTGGTCCGACTGTACATTTCATTGATAAGGTTCCTGTTATAGCTGCTGAAGATAACATCACTGTAGGGTGGGCGTTGATAAATGTGCTAAGTTTGAACTGTGACGGTGGACATCGGTTGGTCGTTCGACTACATGATATGTTACTAGCTGTCCAGTAGTTTTGAGGCAATTGTAATGATTTGTAATACAGATAAAGGGCAGAGAATTGGTTTGTTAATGATTGTAAATTGTGTAAGTTTAGCTATTGACACCTAGCAAGATTGTTGCGTATTCGTGAGATTTCTGCAAGAACTAGTATGTTTTTTTAATCGAGTTAGGGTTCGCTAAATAATTTAAGCGAATCTGGTTTAAGGATTTTATGGAGAACAAGAGACGATTTTAGTATTTAAAGATGATAATATCAGAGAGTACCTTCAAACTTCAAGTAGTAGACAATGTTTGGTTATTAGGCTTTGCAATATCTTTAAGACCTGATTTTCTTGAAATAATCGCTTAACGTAGGTGGAATTATGGAATACAATGGAAGACAATGAGGTATTGGCTGAAAATAAACTGTCAACTGTCTTCTTCGAAATTCTTTTATTTTCTCCTTACTTCCAGAATAGCAGCTATTGACAATATTCATTTGTTTCTATCCCACATCTCAACCTAAATCCTCTTTCTTTCCAGAAGGTCAAACAGTGGCCAGCGAGCGTGGTGCCAACTACAATGGCGAGGTGTGGTTCAAAGCGGCCACCATCGCCGTACCGGTCTGCGGAGCGCTGATCCTGTTCCTCTTGGTAGCTGTGGCTGTGCGCCTTTTGAAGGCAGATGCGCTTTTGCATGCTGATAGGAAACTTAGGTATGTATTTATGTTATTTTTTAACTGACTACTGACGGTAGGAGGGTATTTTTTTTAGATTTTTGCCTTGATTGGAAGAAAGAACCACGCAGATTTGAGACCTGTCCAGTCGGTGCAAGCATTTTGGCTGGTAACACAAGTAAATGATCTGAACTTCGTAGAGCGCTTAAAGGCTTGCTGAAACTGTTTTGATTTAAAAGACGTCCACAATGGGGTAGACAGAAGCGTATAGTATACCCATATCTCGGTTTTGACCATTAACCAGGCGCAAATATAGATTACAGAGAATATCGTAAAGGCAGAACCCAATAACACTTGACTCAACCCCAAAATCTAACCGAAAACCACTTGAAAGTCAGCTAATGTTGATTGTAAGAATAAATGGTGGCCAAAGTGAAATATTAGGCCCTAAGCAAGCAAAGCTTTTAATCTGGTTGGCCAATTTTAGCAGAGGCGGTACCTTAATTCAGATCGTATCGGATAACGACCAATGGCACCTATCTAGCTTATTGTAAACAACTCTAATCAGCAGATAGTAAAGCTTAGGAGATTTGTAATTCACTCTGTTGTAGTACATATTCTAAATAGAGCCAAACTTATTTGGTGCTGTTCCACAGACCATAGGGCACTTAATGTCGAGTCCTGGGTGTGTTGTTGTTGGTTCATCACAGGAACTAATAGACGCTATTGAAGTCGCCAATCTCGTAACCCAGTACTGAACCGACTCATGGACACTAAGAAGAAACTAATCTGATCTTTCTCCATATTCCAGAGGCGGCTACATGTCACCACTAGCTCAAAACACATCAGAAGACGTCAAAAAAGTCTGGATAGGGACGCCCTCAGCTCCTCTCCTGGTGGCGCCGGGGGGGTGCCTGGTCGCGGTGGAACGCGCCCAACTGGTGGACAGCCAGCAACTCTGTGATATCCAGCGGTAGATAGAACGAGGAAGAATCTCTAAAGCGGGTTGTGCCGTGAAATGGACGGACTTTAGTGTTGTGAATGGAAACCGGGAAGTGCAAAATGCGTTTTTAAAAGCTAGAAAAGTTTTGTGTTTTTGGAAATAATTGCTTGGCAAAAGTTGGCGTATACCAGGAGCGCGTTTGTGAAAAATAAAAAAAGAGAAGGCCGAGTTAGTTCCGATTTTGGCCGCGCGCCTACAGACCCATGTAGACGTATAGTTTTTTTTAAGCTTATTGAGAATGAAGCCTTTAAAAATGTATTTGTACTTTAAAACGATGAAATTGGAACGGAACAGTACTATACTGGATTTTTATCCGGTCTAAAAAGATATTTGAATACTTATGCATGTATGACCTTATGTTGGTAACGAAAAAACGGTTTTTTAATCCAACGTTCAATACACTTTACATGCCGTGTTATTTTGAAATTCTACTTTTGGCGTAAGTAAAAGAGGCGCTTTTGAGGAAAGGAAGTTGGGCAAAAATGAGCTTTATGAGATGGTTTGCGTTAAGGTTCATTTTCCTTTGCATCTTTCTGCAGATGTGACCCTTTTTGCTTACGACAGAATAGTTAAGCCGTATTTTCATTACTGTTCTTCAAGGTCTAGAATTGGAAATTAACAAACAAGTCAATCTAACGATACCATCCAAATACTTGTAAGAATGATTAAAAAAACTAAAAAAATATATCACTAAATAGGTTGTGCACAATTCCTGAATAAAAAAAAATTGATTGAAGTAACATTTGAGTGAGTGTAAAATTGGTTTGTATGAATGTTTAGGTTTTAAAAACGACTGATCGCCTTCCGCCACTATTATTAGAATCTTTCTTACGACTACTAATGCTGCGTTTTGCTGCCAAAGTCAATAAGCTCGAATTTGCATTGAACATTCTATTAGTACTTTATTTGTAATCTCATGTTTAATTTAGTACAAGGATTTTATTGTCTATTGATTTTAAAAAATTCCATAGATGGGACAATAGATGAGCTGATGTCTATGGCTTTCCAATAGCGTTTAATGTCAGTCTTATTCAATAACATTCTGCCCTATAAGTTTAAACGATACATCTGAGGATAACTATAGGGAAAAATGAGCTTTATTGGATACGCCTTTTTGCTCGGTAAGGCTTATTATTCTTTGCATGTTTTTCTGCAGATACGTCCTTTTGACTTACGGCGGTTTATGCAGATGAATCTAGTGACATTAAAAGCCATTCTATGTTTAAAAAGGTCCAACAAAACGCAGTATACGTAAAACCATCGTTGAAACAAAAATTTGTGGCGCATAGGACATATTTTTATGAATCTAATTTCGTAAAATTGATCTCAGATTTATACAATGAAATCCCCCCCACTACACGGAATGACCCGCGGGTATACCAAATTTACCACATTGTATATTTAATTTTATAATCATAAAATATTTCTTTTAAGAGCTTTGTGTTCCTCTGTATCTTTGTAAATGTATCTTTTTAGTTGTAAGCCGGTAACTTTTGTAACAAATACGAGTTACCAAAAGAGTGAAATGAATTACCGAAATTACCATTCAAGCCATGTGTTGAAAGAATTACCATCTTATAAAATTATGTCAATTATTGTAAAAGCACTTTTAAAAACATCGAATTTTTTAAGGCATTTTTAAGTCTGAGTTCAAATTTTTAATCAATTGTAGGTAATGAACTGCCTTTTTGTCGTGTTTTATGCACTTTTGTAATGTCAGATTAGAGTTGGAAAGATGTAAAATCATGGAAAAAAATAATTACCCGTATTTTAGTAACACAAGACGAGACCTGGCGCTGTTGTATTTTGAACTTTCGGTGTTGACTCGAGGGTTCTAATCCAACAACGCAATTTTATATAGGCCTCACTTAGTATTTATTAAAAATGGCATTAATCAAATAAATAAAAAATAGGTAATGTTTAAACCGCAATATTATTCACAAAAACTGTAGACAATTTTTGTTTAAGTAGTTATTTATATTATCAATTAATATCACATTATAATTTCTGCATGCATTTCCTTCTATAATGTAAATGATTTGTATTTTTGTAAATATAATGTTAAGTTTGTTACCTGTTATAACGTTGTTAAGGACAGTTTCTGAATGTGAAATCCATTTGGAGTATTTCCTAGTCTTTTTTTATCTGATTTTTAGCATATACTATAACTGTGTACATTTATATTATGTAAACTCTAAATAGATTTCACTTATGGTCGATTGCTGTAAGGTAATGTTATATTTTGGAAAATTATGTTTTATTACGTGTACATATTTTAGCTTATGATTTGGCATAAACATTTTGGATTTGATTTTAAGTTTTATCTAACGCACACAGTCATAATAATTACTGATTATTTACTTACTTCAATGGCTCTCGCTCTCTAAACTTTCATTCCTGACAGGAAAACATATCTTTTTATAACCTTAATACAATCAATAATGGCCGCTTTAGCAGAATCCTAATAAGATAATAATATAAATTACTGTTCGTAATAGTTACAAAGAGAAAGGGTATAAAAAGATTCAAGGCACTTGTTCTCCCCGTCATTAAGATCATTGTTTTGTTCTACACCGTACCTGGGAACCTAGTTACAGAGATATTGGGGGTCAAAGTTCAAATTTTTTTACTAGTTATTTTTTTTGAAATACAAGTTTTTATTTTAAGGGGCCGGCGGAGCATGCGTTTTTCATACAAATGTAATTCCAAAATAAAATGAAAATCAAACATACCTATTCTTAAGGTAGTGTGTATAAATTTCGATTGTACTATAGAATATCTATGTTCCCAAATAAATATTTTGAAAGGACAATGATATAAAGATGAGATATGAGGAATTTAATATTTCTATAGAAAATTTATTTTTCTCATAACTCTTGTTTAAATGGTGTACATTCTAAATATGTGTGTTGGGAACCTATTTATTCTGTAATCCAATCAAAATAAATACACACTACCTTAAGAATATGTTTGATTTACAAATTATTTTGGTATTACGTTTGTATGAAATTCGCATGCTCCGCAGGCCCTCAGATTTTAACTTAAAACACCTCCACGATCATATTCAATCCATCCATCAGCACAATGTTTTGATTGCTTTACATTAAGTTCTACCACAAAACGTGTTTTTTCACCCCAAATAAGTTTTTGCGAAAAGTTACATAGTTTGATGTACAGAATGCTTGGTTCACGAGTCTGTTTACACCCCGTATTTACTGTGTTTGTGACTTTTAAGAATTATTACTTACATCCTTAATACGATTCTGCTAAAGCGGCCATTTCAGGCCCCCTTATCTACATCATTGCTGTTTAGTCTTCTTCATTTAGCATAAATCTCTTCAATTTCAATGGAATAAAAAGTCCTTGTTTGGGTCGAAACATTCTATGCCGTAACCTAATGTAGAACAACAAATCTGCCCCGAAGTAATCACTATACATATACGACCTTTACTTAGTCCTTGAATGACGTTCGTTTCGGCTCGGCACAACTTCAGCTTAGCCGAGCGGTTTTTTCGAACGTATTTCAGACATACAAATATTCGATTTGCATGCCGATTTCCCTAATCATCCGTAGTTCTAACTGGGTTGGTTGTAGAGGTCAAGATAGACAGTCGCTCCATGTAAAATAATGGTATTCAGTTAGACTGTAAGTCGTCCCCAACATAATTAAATAGGCATGAGGACAATATCAATAAATTGCAAATCTATTAAGTCCGTCAGTTAGAGTATTGGAAAAATAATGTATACGTATTTTTTGTTTTTGTAAATCAATGAATATTGACATAAATAAAACGCATCAAGAGTGGTGGCTCGTGACGTTAGAACTCACTAGTGTCCGACCGAAGGTGCAATTCTGGCCGAAGCCGAAGCCGAAGCCGAAGCCGATTAATCGGTGTTCACCAAAACCTTCGGCCGAAGCCGAAGCCGAAGGTGATGGATGACCTTGAGAAATGCGATATACTACATATTCTGAGAGCTTTAGAGATTTAGCCCAATTACGAGCCGAGTGACCAACGTATATAAGTAGGTAATAAATTATTCGATGCGTTCGGGCCGGCGCGGTGGTGCGGCGAAACGCTGCTCTGCTCTGCGCACTCTCCGTCTCGCTCTAGCATTGTTCAGTAAATTTCAAATTTTGACAACTTGCAAACCTTCGGCTTCGGCCAAAGCTTCGGCTAATTTTTGGCCGAAGCCGAAGGTTTGGCCGAAGGTGCTTTTTTTGGCCGAAGGTGGCCGAAGCCGAAGCCGAAGCCGAAGCATCGGTCGGACACTAGAACTCACTAAAAATTATACCAAGGCGTGACGTATTAACCGTTTTAAAAGCGTCGTATCTTCGTCGATTTTGATTTACGTAATAAAAGAAAAAATACGGGTCAAATATTTTTTGATAATCTAAATGACGGACAAATTAGTTTTAGCTTTTTTTTGTCGTCTTGATTTGGAAAATATAAGGTACTTAGATGATGAATCATGACGGCCCGAACAGTACTAACACTCTTGGACTATTTCATTCTTCATAATCCCAAATAAATAAAATAATAGACACCGAACCAATGCAACAAGCATAATATTCAATACCTACATAAATATCACCCGTGCGTTAGATACCCATATTAGTTACATAAATACATTGTTTTTTTTTTCTCGACCAAGAACGGAGATTGTCAAATAAATGAAGCTTCCCTAAGGTGCCTTACCTACTCTAATAGAATATACATAGGTGCAAATAAACAAAATACTCCATAATGTAATGAATATATCTGCAGTCTATGTAAATATAATGTATGTGTATAAATAAATGAAAATAAAATGAAATTATTTTATTACTGGATGCTGTTGTTTTTGTTTTATACTGTTCCTTACTGTCGAAAACACTGGAAATTGAACTCTGGAAGAAAATACTCTACATTTGTCTGAACTGGTGACCCAGGACTCCATCACTTCGACCGATCCCGGTATCAAACAGTTAGCCATTAGGACAAGACTACTCTACTTTTCATGCCCGATCTCGGTGTCAAACAGTTAGCCATTAGGACAAGACCACTCTACTACTTTTCATGCCCGATCCCGGTATCAAACAGTTAGCCATTAGGACAAGACCACTGTACTACTTTTCATGCCCGATCTCGGCATCAAACAGTTAGCCATTAGGACAAGACCACTCTACTACTTTTCATGCCCGATCCCAGTATCAAACAGTTAGCCATTAGAACAAGACTACTCTACTACTTTTCATGCCCGATCCCGGTATCAAACAGTTAGCCATTAGGACAAGACCACTGTACTACTTTTCATGCCCGATCTCGGTATCAAACAGTTAGCCATTAGGACAAGACCACTCTACTACTTTTCATGCCCGATCCCAGTATCAAACAGTTAGCCATTAGAACAAGACTACTTTACTACTTTTCATGCCCGATCCCGGTATCAAACAGTTAGCCATTAGGACAAGACCACTCTACTACTTTTCATGCCCGATCCCGGTATCAAACAGTTAGCCAGTAGGACAAGACTACCGTACTACTTTTCTATACTTCCCAGTTCTAGTAGGTTTTAAATTGACCACCAAAAGGGACAATCATAAACCCTTGAACTACCAGGGAAATAATATCTCCAAAGTGTTTGTTATCAACATGTTGGTACAGCGCCCTTTTTTTTGCGTTAGTGGACCTATTGTATTGTATAGTACAACGGGGCTGGTGTCCCCAACTCCACGTCAATTCCCGTATGTCGTTTCCTCATGATGTTTTCCTTCACCGTTTTTGAGAGCAGTGGTAATGAAATAAATTACACAAAGTAATGCGTGCCTGCCTGGGTTCGAACCCACGATGACTTAGGTACTATTCGTAAGTCGCGGCTCGGTCCACTGGGCCACCGCCACCGCTCTCCTAGTGGACCTATATTCACAGTTCACTTTCCTCCGGTACCACACGCATAGAAAGAGTAAGGTTAGAAATACGACAGTCACGGGTGTAAGAAAGAGTTTGGCTTCTAAGAGTCATCTTCACTGTTTGACTTCAGACTTTCAATATTCGACCAATCAAGAAGCATTGCTTATGTTAACTTATGGGTCATCGTTGTCCGGTCCCCTTATCTCCGCTTTGGTGAAACCTGGCAGATGAGCAGAGTTTCTAGATCATCATCATCATCTCCCAACCATGTTGGGGTCAGAGACCCAAAAACAGTTGGCCTGACCTGGGAATCCAACTTGTATAAAAAAAATGCTTGGATAAAGAAACGAATGTGATAAATCCCTTGGCGATTTTAGCGAGCTTCGCAAGCAAATTCGCGCGTCGCAACTGTCGGAAAACTTTCCTACTGTGCATTCTGAAGGATAGTGAACTTTTCGGTTTCATAGAAAAACTTTATTTAGTTAGTAAAAACAGCGATATATTTTACAGCTATATTTGCGACGTTGCCAAGTATTAAAAGTTTCCACGTGCATGAAACCGGTATGGACAAGTTGCAGACCGGGCTGCGGACACCGATACTTCAGTAGATACCATAAAACGATAGAATCGTAGGGGTAAACAAAAAGGGGCTGCGGGACTGTTCGAAAGAGATACCGCGGCCCCGGAACATAAAGGGCGAGGAAGGAACATGGATGGGTTTTAGTCAGTAAAAGTCTGACACTCCATCCCGATACGCTCAGAGTGGGAGGTGTCATTTGATGTCCCATCTGAAAAAAAGGTGTATACAAAAAAAGATATATTCTTTTAAGATTTTAATGTTGACTTAACATTGTACCTAATACCTATGTTACAAACAAGCTCTTTACATTCACTATCATCATAATTCTTTAGGACTTATCCCAGGTCGGCGCAGCTAATCTAACTAAATGTCTCAAGAATTGAAGAACGGGTTCAAAACAATTAAAAATGAATGTTTACCGTTCTGAAAGCAGTGGTTTTAAATAAATTACAGAAAGCAAAAGAATGGTCATTACTTACTGAACCATAACTGCGGCTAGGTTCTCAGATTACAAAGCTTTATTGCCCTGGTCTGCTTGCGATTAATGACCTCTTCGGACCGTGAACCCAAACTACGGTATATTCTTGCTTCTTTAAACAAAAACTTGATACAATATCCCACAAAACTTGTCACAGCGTATCTATTTTGCCTTCGAAATAGCAATTATTTTGCGGATACATTTCAACATTTAAAACTCTAACGACTGCTCTGTGATATAGATCGCATCTTATCTCTGAGACATCTCATTCTAAATAAACACATAATTATTGGATTTTAAACCTTATTGTTACTGGGATAAGTACTTTATGTAGCCATATGTTTACATAGGAAAAATCACAACATGTCATAATTTAATTAAATATTAGGTATTAATATTTGTGTCATTAAAATTAATTTATAAGCAATTAGTGCAGGAGAAATATTATAAATAAGCAGATTCTTTTTAAAAAACGCATTTGAGTGTTGGTCTTTAAACAAAGTGGTACATAAATAATTGGAACAGGTGAGTGTTTAGAGCTCTAAAATCTCTATTATTTTCTACCAACTGCCGAAATGGGTTATTTTTCTAGTATGTATCTTGGACACAGTCAAGTATCATGATTGCAATTATGTAGGACTAGTTGTTGTCCGTAATCTTCCGCATCCGCGAAAAATTATTTAAAAAAATAGCCTCTCCTATTTGAATCGAATTTTGTTAACAATTCATGATTTTTGTTTCTTTCTGCACTGATTTTTTTTCAAAAATAACACCACATTTTTGCGTCAGCATATCAAGTAGACTTTACTCCTTATAACTGTCGGTTAAAGTCCTGTCAGAATTGGTCCAGCCGTAGCGGATATTAGCTGGAACAAACTTACTTACAGAATAAAAAAAAGTTAATTCAGTAAAAAGCCGTTATTTGGAAATTACAAACACTTCAATTACATTTATTTGTATGTATGTAGGTGTAGATTCCATAGGCCCGAATAGCATTCGGGCTAGATTAGATTCTACTTGAATGATTGATATGATATATCTCATTTATAAAACACCTTAAAAAAAATAAGGGCATGGGGAGAGGAACTATGAGGGCAGCTGGCAGGTGCCATTTTGTTAAAATAATATTACGTTTTCTAGGCTCCACTAAATGGGTATTTTGGTATCATATTATGAGACAGAAACAGTGCAGGTGCCGCGCGAGGAGTCCAAAGTTCTAAGCTTGGCGGTACGTCTAATGTGTTCGTAAATCTCTATCAGTTATGCTCTGACGGCTTTATTTCAAGGCATTGGCCCCTTACATTGCCCCAAAGTAAATTTCAGAAGCGACTCGCCGAGGGTTTTCAAACACCCCATGTACTTACAGTATGTGGTTACATGGTTGTTTAAAAAAACCCACTTCAAGTTTTCAATATTAGTGAAACATTTTTTGCCCAATACCCTTTTTTGTTGGAAAAATAGAAACGTCGAAAACAAAATTGTCGTATAAAATGTTACTCTTTTATTAAAGATTTTTCATAAATAATAAATATGAGATCACTGAACATACATGAAATATTTCGGAAAGCCCGTTGAGAGAAGCTTCTAACTATTTACTTCCATTTTTTTCTTGGTCTTCCTCTTTTCTTGTCTCTGAAATGTAAATAAACTTATACTATAACTTGTACTGTTTAGTTGATTTAATTCTTCATCAAGGTGTACTACACTTTACTTCCATACTATAAAGTATGCCTATAGAATAAGTAATATTAATAATTATACGCTGCGCAATATTGCTCCTGATTGCCCTTGGGTCAATTTGTTTATTCTTCTCACGTTTCGTGTATTCTTAGCTAAGGTTAACTCAGGCGTTGCTTGATTAACTAATAATGTTTTTATTTTAAAGATAGTTTCTGTAATTTTGATACGCAGTTCGTATTTTAAACTAAAAATATGAAAATCTTTCTTGAAAAAATCTTAAATAGGTACCTACATAAGTCTTTTCGCAAGAATACGACTTTTGCTAATTTCTTATGACTCATGCGTGCTTTGTGAATTAAAAAGATATACTTAAATATAAATAAATAATAAATCAACGAATAATAAATCAATAAATAATAAAATAAATAAATAAGTATAAAAATAATAAATAATAAGAAAATTTATTTACTTTTGGACGATTCAATAATATTTAACCAGGGACCAAAGAGATTAATCATAGTAGTTTTAGCTGGGTTATTTTTTAGAGTTAGGTTAAAAACCCTTAGGTTACGGGAACCCAATACGGGATAACGTTAGTGTTACTGTTAATCAGCATAAATTTAATTTTTTAACCTAAAAAAAAAACAAGCAAGAAAGTGACGGAGTTCCCAAGCTCGGTGCTTTGTCTCTTTTTTCTGGTTAATCAGCAACACTTAAATGGTTAACCCGTATCATATAATGGTTAACAAACCAAACATGTGGCTCTAACCGGATAATCGCTTAATCGATTCCTCTATGTAGGTTTAACAGGCGATGCAATTTTCTGTTCAATTTATAAATTTACATAATTTTGTACATAACTACTTGCTTACTATAAAGGGTATAAAGTTTTACCGTAAAAAGTGATTATTCACTGCAAAAAAAAATAGTTTACAGCAATATAAATACCTATTAAAATACCTATTTAGTTTAAAGTACCGAATGCTTGGTTAAGAGTCTGTTTACACCCTGTATATTTATCTCACACACAAACAGACAAACTGAATTTTCTAAAAACGTATTTGTAATCAATGGTCTCAAAGGTAATTCAACCTAGAATTGTATTCTATAATTAATTTAGGTACTTCTAAGTACCAATTACTGGTATAAAATGAATTCAAAGCAAAATCGGTATGCATAACTGGTTTCATTCTTCAAATAGCGTGGAATACTGCGGTCCATAAACAAGGTAGAAGACTGGCTGAAATATCCAGTACCTTCATCATTCCTTTTCGAAAGAAAAAAAAAAAAAAATGGGGTCTTTTCCATGAATACATTTTGACCGTGTACGTATTCCAGTTTTGTAGGAAACACCTGCTTTTTTAATAAGCCACAAAATAAATCTAGGATTTACTGAATACGTAGTTACAAGTCCTTTCCACCCTGTATAACGTGAGTGACGAAAAAGTTCTTTATTAAAAGTGACGCCTGGAATTTGTTTTAGAGCAAAATGACGAAAGAAGAAACTACGCAGGCAGAAGGCCATGTTCTGAACTTTGATCATCTCGT
The DNA here is from genome assembly GCA_916618015.1 of Xestia c-nigrum. Taxonomy (NCBI): domain Eukaryota; kingdom Metazoa; phylum Arthropoda; class Insecta; order Lepidoptera; family Noctuidae; genus Xestia; species Xestia c-nigrum. The sequence continues at coordinate 6,009,347 of OU745258.1, read as the reverse complement.
CTTCTACGTGGCGAATGCTAAAACTGTAAGTACAAATGGAACACTATTTCATAATGCCTACTATCTTGGTGTACATAGACATCTTTTCGAAGGTTTTTAAATTTTGAATCTGTGGGCGGGCCATATGGCGACCGCGCGAAAAGAAACGTTAATTCGAATGGTTTTAGAACTGAAAACACTTGTTTTAATTCACATAATATTTATCTAGTTTTCAGCAACGCCATTAGAACAATTCGATTGAAAAATTATTTATATTGACGTTACATTTATCTCCCGAGTTTGCCCTAGAGCCACACTTTGATTAAGTTGCTCTTTGACATTTTGTAAGGAATCTATCCGATTTTATGGGTTTTTATCCCAAAGCAGTTAACGGATAAAATGAAATATGACAAGGATCCTTCTAGAAAGGGCCTAGTTGAATTAATAGGTCACAGGTCATTTATGCCTATGAATTTTACATAAGCGTTCATTGCATTTCCTTGGTTTCCTTTTGACCTCCATAGTCACATATATGTGACAAGCAAGCGCGTGCCCTGAACGCCAAACGATACAAATATCTGACATAATGAAAGGTGAAATTGTGGCTTGACGTAGAGGGTATCGTGCGTCAGAAAGTAGAATAATAATATTAACTAATATGATGTTTAATCTTTCTAGGCTTCAAATTATTTCATAACACGACTTGGCTTCAAGCCATTGGCAGTACGTGAAGCGACAGAAACTAGACCGGTGCTGGCTTTAGCTGTGAGATTAAACCAGGTATGTTATGTGTTGATAAATCATTTGTTAATGGTGCTGTTCTACACACTATAGGGCACTTAATATCGTGTCCTGCGTATTCTGTTGTTTGTTCACTACAGGAACTGATGAACGCAACCGAAAGCGCCAAACTAGGAGCTCAGTCGTGGGCCGACACATTTTAGATGCCACCGATTCTATTGTAAAGAATCTAGTTCTCATCGTGCTGAAGAGTGTTCTGCCAATAATTCTCCTCCTCTAAAACAATAGGAAGAGTTGTAGGGGAATTAAAAACAGGGTGAAAATCTCTTCATCCCTCATAGAAAAGGGAGAATTTCCGACCAGCTAGTTATTTTGTCGATTCTTTCTTTGAAGAAACCAGTTTTAATTTTACGCTGGTAGAGTGGGTGTTGTGTCTCTGGTAGGATACTGCGTGTCCTAAGTCGCGGGTTTAACTTTAAAAACGAGATTCAAAATTCGAATGTTCTTCCTTGGTATCATAGATAGCGCTGTAGTAAATTTTTACTTACCTAAACCTCCTTTGTAACAGATCACAATAATATTCGAGTCGCCCACTACTCCCGAAGGCGATATAACCAAGGACATTATAGCTCACGGCGATTTCGTGAAGGATGTGGCTTTTGAGGTTCAGGATCTAGATGAGCTGGTCCGCAGGGCTAAGGAAGGAGGCGCAGAGATCGTCAAGGATATCACTGAGGAAAAGGATAAGCTTGGGGTTGTGAGATACGCAGTTTTGAGAACGGTAAGGGATACAAAGAACACGAGGGGTAGTGTTTGCGGACTACTGATAGAAGTGAAAAATTATAAACTATATGTGGGCCAAATTTCACACAAATTCGTTCAGCAAGGTTACCACAACGTCCAAATGCGATTCAATTTAGCTGTCATTTTCTGACAGTTTTCCTATGGAACTGACAGCTTGCGACTCAGTTTAGGACCTGAATTAAATCGCATTTAGAGGTTGTGGTAACCCAGCAGTACTGTGTAAAAGAGTAACATCCAATAGTTACTTTTAAAATGGGCGCTTTGCTTATGTAGTTGGGGCTGTGCCCGTTTTCTGTTGTCATTAAGTGACTGAAACAAATGCTTAATTTATTGCTATGCATAGTTGGAAAACGGAGTCAACCCACGGAGCTAAAAAGAGCGTTGATTATTAAAACAGGATGTTTTTTATCTAGGCATCCAATTAAATATCACCGAATGGTAACTTTGTCACTGAAATGGCCATTACTGTTTTAAAACAAACAAGCCAATGAAAATTGCAATTTTTACCCAAAAGTACGGAATTAAGTTCCACTGAAAATATTATAGAAAGTATTTGTGTACTCCTGATTTTAATTCTGTTCAATCTTACGTATAGCTCAGCCTTCATTTCTTGTATGTGTGTGTGTAATTGAGTGTTTTATGGTTTAGGTTACAAAAAATATGCTCGAGAAAGTTTGATTAATTCTTTATGGAGTGCTCAAAATAAATATCACATGTTTTCTTGTATTAGAGTGTTATTCTTAAAACACTCAAATACACACACACACATTGAAGAAAAATTGTGATGGCCCTCATAAATGAAAGTTATTTTCAGTACGGAGACAACACGCACACCCTCATAGATCGAAGCAAGTATAAAGGAATATTGTTGCCGGGATATGAGCCTTTGGAAGATGATATCCTAAATAAATCATTGTGAGTACCTATCATTATATCTGTGGACAGTATCATAAAATTACAAATCTATTTAGCCCGTCAGTTAGATTATTGAAAAATAATGGACACGTATTTTTTGTTTTTGTAAATCAATGAATATTGACAAAGATAAAACACATCAAAACTCGGGAGTGGGGGTTCGTGACGTCAGAACTAGCTAACATTTATACCTAGGCGTGACGTATTGGGAATTTTAAAAGTGTCGTATCTACGTCAATTTTGATTTACGTAAAAAAAGAAAAAATACGGGTCAAATATTTTTCAATAATCTAACTGACGTGACGGACTAAATAGATTTTTTTTGGTCGTCTCATCATCATCATCATCTCAGCCGAAAGACGTCCACTGCTGGACATAAGCCTCCCCCAAGTCCCTTGCTACTCGCATTAACCGGACACAAGCCCGAAAGCCCGAAGAATTGCTAAACTTAAGTGGCAGTGGGCAGGGCACATTACTCGCAGAACGGATGGCCGATGGGGCCGAAAAGTTTGGTCGTCTACCTTTTTATAATAAATTAATAATACTAGTTTATGCACTTGGCTTCTCCCGCGTCCGCGTCGGTAACTGACCCACGGGATCATATCATCGGAATAAAAAGTTTAGTACCTACCTATCCTATTTCACTGTACTTGGGGGTCAAATGGAAAACCAAAACTTGGCTTCAAAATTAAATTCACTCTCGACCCCCAAGGGTCGAGAAGAAACTGTAGGTAGGGGTCGAGTGGACACTTTAATTCTTAGGGGTCGAGGGGACGAGAGTGGACTAAACGTTTGTTAATCCAGGGTGGAAATTTTCAATGCCACCTGGAGGGAAAGTACTCGAAATACTAGAGATAACAAATTTTACTTTATTTTTGAAAAGAAACAATTCGTATTCCCAGATTTTCGAAAATTATTTTGCCACACTTGAGCATCCAACCCGAGGCACGGGATGGATCGACGAAAGTTCGACAAAAAAAAATATTCTGTACCTTTTTGACATCAATCCATAGGGTTAATCATATCATATGGATCAAATCTCTCTAACATCCCCACCCTCATTCTCTCTCTCTCTCGCCTTTGGCTGTATGGTCGTTGATAAGCTATATTATTGCAATTAATATGTATATTTGTTGTTTTTTTTTGTGTGCAATGAAGAATAAGAATAAATTAAATGAAAGGGAAACCATTAATAAAAGTGCTTTAAAATATCTTGTTGAATTTATCCCATTGAATTTATCCCAACTAGCAATTTTCTCTTGTAGATGTGCTGATTTAAGAACTAAGGTGTTACAACTGACTTACATGTGTCTTGACTATGACAGAACATCTTATAAAAGCATGATTCAAGACGTTTTGTACTTAAAGAGTACTAACACTTAGTACGTGCTCTTATAGATGTATATAAAGAATCGTTGTAACACATCTATCAGTACAGTTGTCTTACAAGCGCATTTTTACAGAGCAATTGCTCTTGAATATTATTTACACTTAAAAAAGCATCTTAAAAGTACATTCTTTCTGAGTAGAGTCTGCATTGAGTGGTTTATAACACTTATGATCTTAATAAACTTTTGCATAAAACTACTATGAAACCAACTCGTTCTAAGTGTAAATTGTCTTCTCTGAGTCAAATTAAAGAGAAAGCGAATAATGGTAGAGCTCTATCAGACTATTTGGTCTTATGGAAGACTTGTGAACACTTTACTAAGAATGTCGGCCATTATATTCATGTAAACAACGCTAAGTGTTTGTAACACTAACAGTTAACTATGGAGTTTGAAAAATGGAAACATGGACATAAAAATGGACATATAATATACTGATGCATATTTGTCTCATCTAATATTACACCTACCACAAAATGGTAATTTGTGAGCCATGGTTTTAAAAGGAACCCTAAATTTATTAAATGGCTGCAAGTAGTTCTTTTATGTAAGAGCTCAATAAGTTCAAAAGGCTTAAAATTAACTTAAGTAGTGTGAAATAAGACATTTTAGTATTAAAGTTATCTTAGAGAAGAGTAATTGGTCTTATAAATCTCTAATGGCGTCAGTTTTTATTTTTATAATAAGTTAATATGTTTTTACTAATATTCTAAATACATAATTAAGTGGGCCTGTGAAAAAATTCTACTTTATTCCACAAAACATTCGAAGAAATGTACACCGCAAGTCATTTAAGTTCATAGACACATAATTATCAAGCAAATGAACTAAATGGTTACAAGAAATAAAAATACTACTAATACAAATAATACTTCCACAAGTTGACAGTTAAACTTGTTTTTTTTTTATTTCAACAGCACTCGCGCACACACTTTCGGTTGTTGTGATAAATATTCCGTTATTGAGCTTCCAGAGAGCAATATAAGGGGAATTACACTTGCAAGTGCAGTCCTAAGAGTGCTCTAAGTCTATTTTCCCTCAAACCATGCTGTTATAAGACCATCATAAGTTATTTTGGTCTTACAACAGCAGTAACAAGATTATTATTAGTGTAAAGTAATCTTCAATAAGAGCGTTATTAGTTGACTGTAAGTGAGAATTCTCTTATAAAGTGCGCCTAAATCGACACTTACAGTTGTCTGTAAGTATGCTAAAAGAGTAAAAATTATTGGTCTTAGGACACTTGTAAGTTAAAATTTTGCTAGTTGGGATAACTCTTCTTTAGATTTCATGGTTTTCCCTTCATTTAACAAGCTGATGGCTACGGCTTTGCCCGCCCGCAAATTATACATACCGATACCAAAACCTTCCTCTTGAACCACTCTATCTATTAAAAAAAACCGCATCAAAATCCTTTGCGTAGTTTTGAAGATCTAAGCATACATAGGGACAGACAGACGTGGCGGGCGGACAGGGGCTGCTCGTGAAAACGGGAGTTTCATAACACGTATGTAGTGATTACGTTTGTTAGAGAGATTTGACCCATACGATTGACCCTATTGATTGATGTACAAAAGTACAGGATGTCATTACATTTACATATTTTAGGAGCAATACAAATGCATATCGTTATTTATTATAAAATAAATTAAATGTTCTGAGATACAGCACATAGAGAACTTATGGTTATGACACAATCGAAAACTTTTTAACCCTCTAATACTGACCCTTCATTACGCGAGGAACGGGACTCTAGAAGGGTAACGTTACATTTTGGGTAACATATTTCATTCATCAACTGTTTACACAATTGAAAACTAGATGGCGCTGTTCTAAATAACGCACGAAGTTTACGATTTGAGCTATTAATAAAATTATACAGTTGCAAGAATTGTGGAATTTACTATTGGCTACTGATTTTACAGCATGGATATGGATTCTATCTGTGCACTACTTTGTTATTTCCAGACCCCCTACTCATCTGATGTATATCGATCACGTCGAAGGTAACATGGCTGACGGAACACTTGAGGATTCCTGGACTTGGTATGAAAAAAATCTGAATATGCACAGGTGAGAATAGAAAACCACAAAAGTAACACTTGGTTGAAGGTTGATGGAATGAATAATAAGATCGCGACTCGGTAGACTCATTGCATTAATGCCTTGTTTGTCTTTTAAATTGTTTCTTTTTCATTACCAGATTCTGGTGTGTTGACTATAAACGTGATATATCTCAGTGGTCCTGCATCAAGTCTGCATCGGTTATCAACAGGGATGAAAATGTTCTCGTGAGTGTTGCTTCGTTGACCGTAGAGGGGAGATACCTATCGTAGTGGTGCTACGTATTGTTCGATAGATGGCGTTGTGCCGATGACGCGTATTCCTGAATCGCGGTGTTAAGATTCTCCGCGATTGAATGACCCTCCCCGGTTCTAGTTTGTTCAGTATCGCTTCTCGGCCTTTTGGCTAAGATCAAAGTGTAGTATCTGTTCTTTTCAGCTTAATATCTGAAAGTTCCCTCACTGAGGGACCAGTATATTAATCTGATTTTTGTAAGCTGACGGGATGTTCGGGGCTCGCTCCACTCCCGTCGCGGGTCGGCCCGGCATTGCAGTGCCGCCGGGATCGGCCCACATATAACAGTTAAACCGTCTGACATAGGGATGCCCGATCTTTTGCTTTGAATCGATCTTTTGGATCGTAATGGATCGTAACCTCGTGAATCGATCCACGATCTGAATCGTATTGCATTGAATCGATCTCATTCGATCTTGGAAGATCGTATCGTGATTTTATGAAAATAATAAAAAGTCACAGTATTACGCATGCAAAGTTTTTATTTTTATTTTTTTTAGTTTTTTATACACTACACAAACTACAAAGCTACAGATCCCAACCGTCTGCACTTAAGCTTTTCAAAAATAATAATTAAACAAACGAACTGGATCTAGCCTATTACGGCTATCGGTCAAAGTATTTCCCGCTAAAGAAAACAGGCGTTCTGAAGGGACAGATGTTGCAACAATCGTCAAATACTTTAAAGCCAAACAGCTTAAGTCCGTACCGGCCAGATAATATGTAATTGGCTTTGCTTGTCTAGCAAGCAACGGTCAAGTACTGTTTTAAAATGTCATCCAGTCCTTCTTTTGGAATATTTTGACTCGTTTCTGACACCAACTGGCTATGAAATTTCGAAATGTTATCGTCATCGTCGGGCAAAACCACATTTTGCGCAATCTTTGACGATTTTTTATTGCCGTCCATAGTTTTCAGTAAATCGGTTATGTCATTAAGTGATTTTGCAAAAGATTGAGCATCGGTAAAATATAGTTTTTTAAATCGGGGGTCCAAAATTGTTGAAATTGCCAATAGATGTACTTTTTCAATATTCTTAAAGCGGTTATTAATTTCGCCGAGTATTTTCGCTTTAAATTCTGAACCTACGTCAGAATTATCAGAAGTAGCTGCGGTATTGGCTGCTTTAATCGATTTGGTCATACAGAAAATAATTGGTATGATTATACTACTCGTTACATAATCTTGACCCGAGATTTCTTTAGTGACGTTTTTTATAGGGGTCAAAACGTTAATCATTTTTGTTTTTTATCGATACGATCTTTTCATACGATCTTCCAGGCATACGATTCGATCTGAGTGGAGATCGCATACTGCTGAATCGATTCATAAAATTGATAGATCGTATTGCCGTGAATCGATCTTCTAGAAGATCGATTCAGTTCGGGCATCCCTAGTCTGACAAATAAACCGTGTTCTTCAGTGTTGTAGAACTTCAAACTTGTAGACGACATTTACTTGTACGCCTGAAGATGACATGCTCCTACGGAGTACGGAGCCCCGTAGTAACGAAACTTTTAGCAGTTACGATCATGTCAACTTAATCTCGTAAGGAAAAAATACTTATAATACTGAACTACTCACCGTGTGGTTTAATATTACACCGACTATTACAAGTTGTACTATTATACCGAATATACCGATAAGAAATATAACTTCATCAAAGCAAAATGGCTTTTCTTTTTTCAGTTGTCCATGAATGAAGCAACGAAAGGGTTAAGACCGACCAGTAAAACAACTGAATTTGTGAAAGCACTTGGAGCATCAGGAGTCGAGCATATTGCTCTATACACCGATGATATTGTTGCTACCGTGAGTGTACTTTACTATAACAACATAATTATACTCTTCCAAGACACAAACGATTACTACATATTATTACGTTCATAATTCCCACGCCACCTATTCCTTGTATGTTTATGACATTTATCACATACATGTTACGTCGAGGAGGTTTACATGAACATGATCTGTTCCCGCTGGTCGGACACAGGCCTCCTCTCCATAACGGAGAGTGGGTCGTACCTCCTCCCCACGCCAGCCCAGTGCGGGCTGGTATTATGTCGAATACATGTTTTGGCATTTTCGGTTCTAGGACTCAAGATGTCTTCTTTTACCGTTTTGAGAGCAGAATTGATGAAATAAATAACACAAATTTAGTGGCTGCTTAGGTTCAAAACCTGACTTAAGACTCGCAAGTCAGCGTGGATACATTCACAAACTCTTAGAGTCTAAAAATATTTCTTTTTACCCCGCAGATGCTAAACTTTAAAGCCCGTGGCGCTGACATCCTCGGAGTACCCCCGACATACTACGACTTGATCAGAGAGAAGTTGAAGCACAGCTCGGTCAAAGTAGCTGAGACCATCGAAGCGTTGAAGGAAGGCTGCATCCTGATCGACTTCGATGAGCGAGGCTATATGCTGCAGGGTTTCATTAAGCACTTGCAGGCGCGGCCGACATTGTTCATTGAAATCATTCAGAGAAGGAATCATAGGGTTTGTAACTTTGTAACATTATAGTCAAAACATGTAAATTCTACGAAAGAGATAGTATTGCAAGTGAAAAATAAAGAAACCACTCAACAAAAACTCCACTAAACGCAAATAAGTATAAACGTCTAAAAAGGGGTTAAAAATGCATAATACTCGTACCTATCTAATATTTACATTACTTTCTATTGTTTTGTCTCACTCATTTGGGGAATATTATAGCACAGAAATTCATAAATTAGGTATAGATTTTTTTTTTTGAGGTAACGTTATTAATATTTACTCTTTTTCAGCAACATAGTAATATAGTCAAAGTGGTTCTGTTGCGGAGCATGACATCAGAAATTGTGAACATTTAAAAATGTCAAACCAGTACAAAAAATAGCATCGTTCGACCCACAAACGTGGCTAAGTGATTTGAAAGGGTTACTATCTCAACATGAATGATGTAACCAAGATTTTGTAACAATAAAATGATTTGAAAGAGTGTTCATGGAGATCTACGCTAGGGAATGGGCAACTACAGTACTTTCACAGTTTTTAAGTCTTGTGACTGGGACTGTAGCTTCATTTAATTTTCATCTTTGTTTCGACAATTCGAAAGTGCCTGTAATTGGCCTACTTGAAATAAATGCTTTGATTTTGATTTTAAGAGTCTTCTCTACCAAAACTTGGTACAAAACGCTTATAATTATTATCCTATTGGCGTCAACCGGGCAACAGGCAAATTTTTAAATACTTTTTTTCTTGGCAGGGTTTCGGTGCCATGAACTACAAATGGGTGTTCGAAGCCATTGAGCTGTTGGAGAAGCAGGGACAAAAGGCCGACAACACTGAGGACGCAAAGAAAAATGATGCAGCTTGATGACATTTTTGTAGTAATTTAATATATTATGTAAACATTAAATAATAAGAATCTTAGCCACACCCGAACTTAAAAAAGAAGTTATTGTAACCTTTTTGAATTCGAACCATCTTTTTTATGCTTTTTTGCCTACTGATGAAATAAAGCTTGATATGCACCTAATAAACTTATTCGATTGATATGAGAGTTTTGTTTTAATTGAACTAAAAAGCCCTAGAAAACTCGAACTATTTATAAGCTCGTAATATTTAAATGTCTTTGGGTGCCAGACAGTTAAGAGCGTCAAATTCTTAGATTTTTTTGTGGAAGAGTGAGAAATAAGGCATCCGACTGATTGTCAACTTTTTAGATGAGGTTATCTGCATCTTTTACTGTGCGAGAAATAAGGCGTGGTGTCATTTCAGTTTTTCGGACCACCTGACAATGCCCACACGCACCTAAAAACGAACCCTACCAAAACAACGTCACTTTTTATATTTTTAACTTTTAATGAAATGTCATGGAAAATTCTAGAATCAATAAAATCGATTGCACAACATTTTGTAATATAGTATGACTGGCTGATATTTAAAATGGCCGACCGACCCGTACCGGACTCCGGCTGCTACTAACGTGGGGTAGAGACTGCTGCCGCGGAAAATTATATTCTAAGAGATATAAGTCGATGTTCGCGCTATATGTTTTGTAACTGTACGTTATAAAACAAATATAGACAGTACAGGATGTTGGGTATATCATGGTAGATAATTCAAAACCAAAACAATTTTAAATAATACAAATATTTAACAATCAGGGCGGACCCTTAGCTTTTTACCAAATTATTAAGTTCCCGTTTATTTGTCTAACAGTTATTTTATTTGATTATCAATAGTCAATACCTAACTAATGAAATAATAACGAAATAATTTTTTAGGGTTAAACTTTTCAACTAACTAAATTATTAAAACTAGTTTAATAATTTATCGCAAGTAGAGCTACTTTCTTGCGTGTATTCAAATACTACACAACAAAAACTGATTCTTTACTCTTAATTTATACAAGTAACTTAATTTACTTTATTGAGCACTGTGTTTGTGCTTGGGTATTTAATAAATATAGGTATTTTCTTGAAATTGCAAGAGTTCAGTCACAAATATTTTGTAATCATCAATCTTTTCTAGCCAGCCCGGGCCCTAAGATCAATATTCGTACCAAAATTTTCCAAGGAAATTCTGCAATCATCTAAGCTAAGACTACGGCAACTTGGTAAGCTTGTCTCAGTAGGTGACTGGGCTACTCATGACGCTTCACCCCGCCTCTGTGCTTCAACTTGCTTCAAAATCCAGTTTTCTATATCCAATCACATTTGCATTTTGTTTATCGCGTGATTTGCGCAGTGGGCCGAAGTTGTGGACAAAATTGTAAGTATTTTATGTTGTTTGTTGTGAGGTATGCGGTAAGGGAATGGTTTGTAAACAAGGTCCTTGTTTGTTGTTTTGTAAACAAATAACGTCATATTATTATGTTGTTTGGTTGCGTAGTGGTCTATAATAATGCACTTTTATAGAATTATCTTCCTTTTAAAGCTCGGGATCAATGTTTAATTGATTGTGACAATGGTTATAGTTAAACAAGGCCGAAAAGTTCTGGAGTGGTTTGTTTACAAAACAACGAACCGGATAACGATGCGATGACCTCCCACTAGGTGGACGGATGACCTGGTGAGGGCTGCGGGAATCCCTTGGATGCGAGTCGCACGGGACCGGTCAATGTGGCGACAATTGGGGGATGCCTATGTCTAGCAGTGGACATCTTTCGGCTGAAATGATGATGATGATGATGATACATTCCTATCCTTAAAACTGAAAAGTTAGTCATCGGGGACGAGGCAATTCCTTTTCGTTGCTCATTGAACCTAACAGTGGTGCGATAAGAGTCAGTTTTGAAAGAAGTGTGATACAAATACTGCCTTGATGGTGTAGTTTGAATGGTCGCAATCGTGACGGCCGAGCAAGAGTATTTATTTGTATTAAAAAAAAAAAAAAACAAGAATTTCTCAGTAGCAGCCGCAGAGTCTGCTCAATAGGCTCGCCCCCTATTACATGGGACTTAGACATCACTGGTGAAATGTGGTTGTGTGGTGGCGAATGTAGGTACATCCTTACTAAGCCTTGCTTTACTAAACCGGCGTAATGTTGTTGAATAATGTACCAGATTCTTTCGCAATTCAAATATTTGAACTTCCCACATTGTTTTAAATAGGAAAATGATAATAAAATATGTAGCTATTTATTTATTTATTTATTTAACACTTCAAGCACAAAGTACAGAGGCGGACTTAATGCCAATGGCATTCTCTACCAGTCAACCTTTAGGTGATGCAGAGACAAGCAGTGGTAGGTGTCATTCCTGAAACTTCACGAATAATTTTATTAAAACTACGATAAACTACAAGGATATATAAAAGGATATATTACTTGAAATCACACAATTTACAAGGGGATATAGCTTTCACCAAATTTTGTTCACACTGGCATTTTGGTTACACTGTGCGTCGGAGGCTCGCCTGCTCCAAGTCGGAGACCATGTGAGAACGTAAGTCGCTATCTTAAACTTAACTCTAATTCACACTGTGGATACTACTCCGACATTCAAGTTTCTCTATCTGGGAGGCGCAAGGTCAATATAACTCCAGCTAAATACCTAGCTTTTTGATAGATTTCTACCGTTTTGAATTACGGATATCTACTGGTGATGAGAAGTCTAGAAAACCGTGACAATTCTCCGCGTCTAGGAACCAACAGAAATGATTATCTTTTGAACGCCAGAGCATAAAGACACGCGCGTACCCTCCTCGCTAAGCCACAATTTCACGTACCATTTTGTCACATAATTGTGACGTATAACGTATAGGGCACGCGCTTGCTTGTCACATACAGGGTGTATTTCACCTAATCACAAAGACGTTTACCAAGCATTCTGTATATCAAACTAAGTAACTTTACGCAAAAAATATTGCTGGGAAACAACTTTTTTTTTTGAGGTTATAAATCATGTTTTGTGGTATAACTCAATGTAACACACTCAAAACATTGTGCGGATGGATGGATCAAATAGTACGGGGGTCGTAGAGATGTTTAAAGTAATAATCATGCGATAAAAAGTGGTATATAAAAAAAACTTGTCAAAATCTTGCAACTTTGACCCCCAATATCTCCGTAACTAGAAGGTTCCCAGGTACAGTGTAGAACAAAAAAATGATCAAAATGACGAGGAGAACAAGTGCCTTTCGTATTCGTTAAGAGGTGTTTTACACCATTTATATGTGACAATGGTGTTCAAAAGTTTAAGAAACCCGTATTTCAAATAACTTCACACAGCCTCTTCTTAAAATTATAAAGTTCCGCTGCTCTTATCCCAATTTCTTAAGCAAGACCTCGGATTAACGTTATTAGTGAAAATTCTCGACCCATGTATACTCAGCCTTAGATCGGTCTTGTTTTCTTGTAAAACGACATTATGGAGTCGATATTTTCCCGCTTCAATAAAAGCACCGGTCGGTTCTACTACGTTTTAGTCTAAATACGGTGCTTGATAAGAATACACTCACATTTTAGTGTTAATTTGCTTTGCATTCTTTGTTATATTGTTTTGAGGAGTAACTATGGTAAGTAGAAATACCTGTCTAAGATATACTATATTAAATTTTCTACCAGTTGGTTTAATTCCTGTTTTCAGAAACACTAAGCTATTTATTAAAATTTGATTATGCTTTTATTTTGGCCATTGATTTAGGTGTCTCCTAAGTGTTCATGAATCAGAATCAGAATCATTAATTCGTAAACATAGGTATCAATTACAACAAGATCTTAAAAATATGGTAGTGCGCTATGATTTGCCAATTGACATACAAATTATTTTAACAAAAAAAATAACAACGATTATATGAAAAGTATACTAAATTGGATACATCGAAAAGGGCATTATACATAACATCACACCGGTTCTATTCTATTCTGTATTTTGTTAATGGCAAGCAAAGATGTCTCCGATGTCGACCATTCTGCCAATGTCAAGATTGAATTGGAACGGCAAGTGTGTGAATTAAAAAAAAAGGAATTTATACCTAGCAGTGGCGAAGGGTCATACAACTCCAAACCTACCGGCTTCCCTTCGGAACTACCGCTGTACTGGAGTCTACTATTGCCAAAAGTAAAACAATATACGTAATTCAGTTAGGAAATGACCGCCCAAACAAACTACAAACGGTTCGATTTACTTATGTTTTTTTCAAACATTATTAAAAATATGCACCTAACCGGCTTACCTGTCACAAAAAAATACCCTTCGCTACTGATACGACAACTGTTTACTAATTTTTCGTAGATACAGGAAAACTTCGGTGAAAGATGTTCCTAAAAAAACTTCTGTTTATAGACTTCTTACACAGACAAGGGCAGAAAACCTGATGAAGGGAAGTTCCTAGCTTTCGATCATCTCACGTTTTGGGTGTCTAACGCGAAACAGGTGAGTTTTCCGTTTTTTTTTATTTTGTACTTTTAAGGTCCATGTTCACCAAGAAGATAACAGTCTGATTATCGAAAAACAGCTGTCACTGTGACATGTTCCCATACAAAAATGTGTTTTATACAGCTGTTTTAGATAATCAGATTGTTATCTTCTCGGTGAACATGGACCTAAGGGGCCGCCGGCCGCCGGGGTTGCGGGCCTGTTCGAAAGAGATACCGCGGCCCCGGAACATAAAGGGCGAGGAAGGAACATGGATGGGTTTTAGTCAGTAAGAGTCTGACACTCCCTCCCGCTCCGCCCAGAGTGGGAGAAGTCATTTGATGATTTCCCATCCTAAAAAAAAAAAAAAGGGCGGCGAAGCATGCGTATTTCATACAAACGTAATACCAAAATAATTTGTAAATCAATCATATTCTTAAGGCGGTGTGTATTTATTTCGATTGGATTACAGAATATCTATGTTTCCAAATATATTTTTTGAGAGGACACTGATGATACAAAGGCAAGATATGAGGAATTTAAAATTACTATTGAAAACTTATTTTTCTTATAACTCTTGTTAAAATCAGTGTCCAATCGAAATATATATTTGGAAACCCTGATATTCTGTAATTCAATCGAAATAAATAAACACTACCTTAGGAATATGTTTAATTTACAAATTATTTTGGTATTACGTTTGTATGAAATACTCATGCTCCGCAGGCGTCTTAATATTCGCCCTAATGATATACGACCCTATATCTAGTCTGGCAAATTAGACGCTTTCCCTTAGCTAGTAAGTATTTATGTACCTGCCTAAGTACTTACGTTTTAGGGATATTTCATTTTCATATGAATACCCTACCTTTAGTTTTTAAAATAAAATATCTAAGTATAACATTAAAAAACCAGGATTTTTTTCTCCAATTGCCTCCAACATCATTAGGTTTAACTTACTTACCTACTTATTAACATAGCATCAAAATCAAAGCATTTATTTCAAGTAGGCCAGTTACAGGCAATTTTGAACTGTCGAAACAAAGACGAAAATTAAATGTAGCTACAGTCCCAGTCACAAGACATAAAAACTGTGAAAGTACTGTAGTTGCCCATTCCCTAACGTAGATCTCTATGGAGAAGAATGGGCAAGAAACTCCATGGAGTTTCATAACAGCAACAAGACAACAACATCAACAACAACAACAGCAGCAACTCACAAAATCTTGGTTACATCATTTATGTTGAGATGGTACATTATGTGAGAACAATATTGTGATGACTATACGTATTCCGTCAATTCACTCAAATCAGCGGTATTCGCCACATAATTTATACTTAGTTTCGATTGTTGATTGTTTGTCATCATCTGCCTAGCCTTTTCCCAACTATGTTGGGGTCGGCTTCTAGTCTAACCGGATGCAGCTACATCCCAGTATTTTACATGGAGCGACTGCCTATCTGACCTCCACAACCCAGTTAATACTGGGTAATACGATACCACTTGGTAAGACTGGTCGTCAAACTTTTTGGGCCACTGACTACCTGTAACGACTCCCAAAGATGGACAAATGACTGCCGGGACCAACAGCTTGACGTGCTTTCCGAGGCACGGAGGAATCTCGGTATGTAAGGAGGGCTCCTCCACAAACCAACGTAACCTAGGCAAGCACGGCTTAACCTAAAGATCGGCTCGAGCGGCTGTTATTATTTAGCCACGAGTTCCTCCCTCTCTGCTGATTGTTTGTATTGCTCTGTTTTACACCAACTTACAAAACATCACGACCGTAATCTCCGAAGGGTTGGGTGGAAATGCACCTAACACCATAGGACACCTACATTTCGTCAGTTACTGATGTTAAAGCCCCATGTAATAGGGGGGCGAGAATATTGAAAATAGTGTAGGTTAGGTACATGGAGTTGCTTGCATATTCTTCTCCATAGAGATTGCGCTTTGGAATGGGCCACTACAGTACATTCACAAGTTATTATGCGTTTGTCTGTGACTGTAGCCGCAGCCGCTGTAACTGTTGCCTTATTTGGTTTTCTGACATTCAAAAGTGCGTATATCGAAAAAAAAAATGCTTTGAGTTGTATCTAGTAATTGCCTCTACGAAATCAGACTACGTGACTGAAAATTCCTGATGGAAATACCCAAATAAATAATTAATATAACCAACATATTTATGTTTTTGCATTATTATGTCACAGGCTGCGACCTACTATGTAACAAGATTCGGCTTCGAACCGCTAGCTTACAGCGGTTTAGAGACAGGTTCAAGAAAAACCGCTTCATACGCCGTCAGATTGAATAAGGTAAACCGGTATTATGATTAGACGAGCCTCTAAGCCGGCTCTGGTATTTATTTGTGCGAAATACTGGTTAATTATTATTTATAGATTATGTCTTTGTCTTGATTGTGTTCTGTTAGTTATTTGCGTTGTTTAAAAGCTTTTTAAGTTCGGTGCCAAGCACATAGAATTTGGGTCGAAAAATTATTCGTTTGCGTCCCGAGTCGTCGTTGTGCTCATGTCCAGAACCTGACCCCGTATTCACAAACGTTCGACTCGTTTCCGATTCGACAACTCGTATATCTGTCTTCTTCTGGCATTACGAAAACGACCGAGATAGACATACGACTTTCCGAATCGGAAGCGAGTCGAATGGTTGTGAATAAGGGGCCTGATTAGCGAGATCAAAATGTAGGCTTCAATTGGGTAGATAGGACGTAGGCACCTGACAATAAAAGGTTTTTATTAAAGGCTCACGAATTAGACCGCGTTTAAGTTTTTTACAAAAAAATAACTTCCTATAAAACTATACTATCGCACTGCCTGGCCCAAGTTTGAGTTTTGAAGTTTTTTCACGGATAAATCGGTACCCTCACCTAATTAATTAGGTACTTACCTACATATTTATCATTTCTCCCTACAGATCATATTCGTCTTCCAAGCTCAATACGACCCCGAAGAGACAGACTTTGTAAACGAAGTCGCGTACCATGGCGACTTCGTAAAGGATATCGCCTTCAAAGTGGAGAACCTGGACTATATCTTGGAGTACGCCCGGAAACAGGGCGCTGTGGTCATCAAGGACTTGTGGCAGGAGGAAGACGAGTATGGAGTCGTTAGGTTGGCTACTATTAAAACGGTAAGGAGTTTCTACTGCTGTATTTATCTTATGAAAGAGCTGGGATTGAAAATGATTACTTAGAAAAATTAAGAGGGTAGATGAAGGACATAAAGGGCAGTGAGTTTGACTTAGAGCGCACAGCTACCTATTGGCGTATTCAGATGAGGCGATAACGACACGATATTGTGGTTTTTTGTTATTGTTTTACATGAAAAACAAACTGTTTCTTTTATCCCACAGTGACGAGACGACATTAACCAACAGCTTGTATTATGCCACCGAGCTGTCTCGAGGATCTAGTCGCGTTCCGCCAGTACTGTACCTACTTTTACATCCACAATATGTTCGAAACCACTGTCCCATGAAAATTATCGTCGATAGCGTGTCATTGTTGTTATCGCCTAATGTGAAAACACCCGTTAGGCAAACCTTGAGAGAACCTAATTAAAATTGTCAAATTGTCAACTGTAAAACTTGAAAAAATCTGCTATACTCTTATCTGTATTTGGCTCTTGGCCAGCACCATTATAGGGTAAATGAATTCTGAGGCGTTTCAGCCTGAGTTACGCTGCATTTTGGAATAATTAACTTAGGTTGAATTTTTGTGCAGTACGGAGATAACACTCACACATTAGTGGACAGATCCCAATACCGGGGACCCTTTCTGCCAGGATACCAGCTGCTGGATAACGACCCTATCAACAAATTCCTGTAAGTAAACGTTAAAAGATGTATTTTTTGCTTGAGTGAATTCACAGTAGTTCTGTTTGATTGAGTTTTTTCTTTGTGGCCTATTTTGATGACAAACAATAATTCAAAAAATTGTGTGGATACAGAAACTAAAAAAAAATAAAAAATGCAAAAAAATTACCGACCCCAACATAGTGCCGATAAGGCTTGGCAGATGAAGACGATTTATTTTCTTTCCAACTGTAAATTAATTTGTTACAAGCATAACACATGTTGATAGGCACACCATCAAATTAGGTTAAGACCTGTAATGATAGTTAAAAGTAAACAATAAATAAATAACACTGGTCTAGTATATCTCCAAGGCCGCCTCGTCTTTGGAACGTCTTTCAAATGTTTTATTTCCATTTGTTTATCTGCAACAGGCCAAAAGTGGAGATCAACTTCATTGACCACGTGGTTGGCAATCAGCCTGATGGTGGCATGGAGGAAGCTGCGTCGTGGTATGAACGCTGTTTACAATTCCACAGGTATGAAACCACTAGAATAAAAAGAAGTACGTATGGGAAGCAGCATTGTGTCCGTGCCCGCCGCGCCCGTCAACTTGGGCTCAGATTCCCATCTTACCTTACAAAAAATAATCTAGATTTTCGCACCAGAAAATGAGGAATTTAAATTATCTTATTTGTATGTTTGGAACTTCTAACTGCCATTGATTGATATAAATAAAGTGGGTATTCCAAACAGCTATTTACTTAAAATCTCACTTACGGGATATCTTCCGTGATTATTTGTTGAAAACAGTGTTAAGGTGTCTTAGATATTTATCTTTGTCGCTGGCACAATACACATAGGTACTTACCTCTGTTAAATAAATAAATATCGCTGGACAGTAACACACAGCGCCATCTAGTGCCACACTAAGCAAGGCTTGTATCGTGGACACCAGATGATTTACTACATTTATATACTTTTTGGTTTGTAAATACATACTAATTAGGGTCCTATAAACATCCTCGGCTCTGAAACAAATGTCCATGCTCATCACACAAACATTTGCTCCTACCGGGATTCGAACCCAGGGCTAAGAACGTGGGAGGGGCCCACAAACGCCGAAAAGCCTGCCGGGGCTGCGGGACTGTTCGAAAGAGATACTGCAGCCCCGGAACGTAAAGGGCGAGGAAGGAACAAGGATGGTTTTTAGTCCGTAAAAGTCTGACACTCCGTCCCGCTTCGCCCTGAGTGGGAGGGTTCATTTGATGATTTCCCATCCAAAAAACCGGCCAAGTGCGAGTCAGACTCGCGCACCGAGGGTTCCGTACAAACCTGTAGGTATATAAGTAAAAGTTATGGTATTTTTATTGCTAAATGAAATCCATAACATAACAATGTGGAAAGCTGACGGTACCTTGTCAATACATATATGAAAACATTATGTATGTTCGGAAAAATCTTCATCTCTTTAAGAAGAGAAGTGATAGACATAATTTTAATACTAGAAATAGGCACAATTTGGATCAATCTCGGTTTAGATTGGCTAAGGTACGAAATTCTTATATATATAAAAATATATTATTATTTTTACACAATTCCCCATAAAAGAATTTCGTACCTTAGCCAATCTAAACCGAGATTGATCCAAATTGTGCCTATTTCTAGTATTAAAATTATGTCTATCACTTCTCTTCTTAAAGAGATGAAGATTTTTCCGAACATACATAATGTTTTCATATATGTATTGACAAGGTACCGTCAGCTTTCCACATTGTTATGTTATGGATTTCATTTAGCAATAAAAATACCATAACTTTTACTTATATACCTACAGGTTTGTACGGAACCCTCGGTGCGCGAGTCTGACTCGCACTTGGCCGGTTTTTTTTTTAATCGCTGAACAACGTTTGCTGGGTCAGCTAGTAAGTTTATGATTATTAAAAAAAATATACTATGTGATGTAACTAAAAATTTAAGATTTTCGGAATTTTTCCTATATGTGTACTTTATAACGTTGCTTCATGCCAAATTTCAAGATTCCAGGTCGTCTGGAAGTATCCTTTAGGTTTTGATTCCCTTGCGAGTAGTTGCGAGTTTCAAAATATGCGGCTTTAATTGCTGTATCTTTTGATTGCGTTGACGTAGAAGTTTGATTTTGTTACAGCTTAAAGATATTATAGACTTGAGTATTTGTTAAGAATTTCAATATAATACCACTACGCGTTCATGAGTAAAGGGGTAATAAGTTTAAAATTATTAAAAATATTTTTATTATATGATGTAACTAAAAATTTATGCTTTTCGCAATTTTTCCTTTATCTGTGTTATAAGACGTTGCTTCGTACCAAATTTCAAGATTCTGAGTTCACGGGAAGTACCCTGTAGGTTTTGATTCCCTTGCGAGTGTCGAAAATTTGCGGCATAAACGGGAGTATCTTTTGATCGCGTTGACTTAGAAGTTTGATTTTTTCACAGCTCCAAGAGACCATAGACTTGAGTATTTGATATGAATTTCAGCTTGATACCTCCACGCGTTCCTGAGAAAAAAGGTCTTGACAGACAGACAGACAGACAGACAGACAGACAGACAGACGGACAACAAAGTGATCCTATAAGGGTTCCGTTTTTACCTTTTGAGGTACGGAACCCTAAAAAGGACTAAGAACGTCAGGCAGCCTCACGCCATTCGGGTCGTCGTTGTCCGTTCCACGGAGTCGTCGACTTTGACTGCCTGCTAAGATATGGCAAGGGTCTGGTCATGTCAAGCAGGGTTATACCTAATAAATGGCAGTACTAAAGTGTTTTTGATGGTATGATTCTTCGAAAACAAAACTACAGCTAGCATAGCGTGTCAAAGTCGATTTAACTATGTTTTTTCTTCCCAAGGTTCTGGTCAGTAGACGACAAGCAAGTATGCACGGAGTACTCAGCTCTCCGGTCCATCGTGATGGCGAACTACGAGGAGACGGTGAAGATGCCCATCAACGAGCCCGCGGCTGGCAAGAGGAAGAGTCAGATCCAGGAGTACGTGGAGTATCACGGGGGAGCTGGCGTGCAGCATATCGCTATTAATACTGAGGATATTATTACTGCTGTAAGTTTATACTTAGTCTTAGTTATGCTTCTTTGATCGGGAACCTTAGCACTGGGTTGCAGCTTTAGTAGTAGTCTAGGGGGAGCTTAAGAAGTGGGTTTTGGAGGGACGACAATTTGGGTGGAACGTTCCTCATCTTCCATTGAAAATCGGACGATCCTCCATTTCAGAGTGAGAGGCTGGCGTTTGGCCGCATCTCGCTTAATGTAAAGCGATGATGCGGCTTAAATCAATCTATACTAATATTATAAAGCAGAAGAGTTTGTTTGTTTGGTTGAACGCGCTAATCTCAGGAACACCCGGCTCGAATTGACAAAATCTTTTTGCGTTGGATAGTCCATTTATTGAGGAAGGCTATAGGCTATATAACATCAAGCTTTGACTAATAAGAGCGAAGCAGCAATAAGAAATGTTGCAAGCGGGAAATTCAAGCGAACGAAGTCGCGGGCAGAAACTAGTTTATTATAATGATCAAGCAACAGAAAAACGGTGAAGGGAAACATCGTGAGGAAACCGGTCTGTCCTAGAACCAAAAAATTCGAAGACATATGACATCTACAAATCCGTACTGGGTCCGCATGGTGGATTGTAGAGCTCATCGCTCTCATAGAGGTAGTCTGTGCCCCAGCCGTGGAAACATTAAGCTGATGATGTTCAAGGAACAGAGAAGCCGGCAGTGAATTAGTAGAATCACAGCGCTCTCTAAATGTAGAAGCATATACTCATAGCGCTTTGTTCGGGTCCGTGGAACTTCTACGATATAACATTGTCGCTTCGGGGTATCTCTAGTTCTCCGATGATAGAACAATAGATGTGTCTGGTAGGAACTCTTTTCTTATCGCTAATCGGGTGACTGAAGTCGCGATGCAGGATACGTCAGTGTGTTTTGTGGCAGTACAGATGTTGCCACCGGCAACGATCGGTGTCTGCAGTCATGATCTCAATATATTCAAAATAGTCATCATATTGTTTAAAGATATAATAGCTTTTCTTTCAAGAGAATCAAATGTAACAATTTCTTTTCCCAGATTGAGAAACTCCGCGCTCGCGGCGTGGAATTCCTCTCCATACCTTCGAAGTACTACAAACTCATTCGGGAGCGTCTTCAAAAGAGCAAGGTGAAAGTAGCGGAGAGCATCGACACCCTGGAGCGCCTCAACATCCTGATAGACTATGATGATGACGGCTATCTGCTGCAGATCTTCACGAAGAACACTCAAGATAGACCTACTCTGTTCTTGGAGGTGATACAGAGGAGGAATCACAATGTGAGTACATAGTGCTTGGAGGAGACTTTTATTGATTTAGGACCAGAGTCCAAACCGATGTCAGAGGCATCAGAAACAGAATTATATTCCAAAAAGTTTGTGAATGTACAGTCAGGAATTGATCCATTGTTTTTTTCAATCCGCGATTAAGATGACATAAACGGGTCAGGCCATTGGATATTCGAAGGCTAGAGAAAGATTTAGTCTTCTTTACCAAACTCAAATTAGTATTAAGGGAAAAGCTAAAGGGGGGAGGGTAACGGTGGAACTAATGGCGCTAGCATCGTTTGAACCAAAACATCGTTATTGGTTGAAGATCTGTCATTGTCATTTTATATTTCAAAATAGTTTGACCTCTTTGGTCAAATTGGGTCTATGCGGTGGACGCGCCATCTATAGTCAGCTTTGACAGGCCGACCCCACTGAATTGTTTTTTTTCAAAGGTATTTATTGTTCTTTCCAGGGTTTTGGCGCCGGAAACTTCAAAACGCTATTCGAATCTATTGAACTGGAACAAGAGAAACGTGGCAACTTATAAACTGAACTGAATCTTAGTTATATTTTCTGTACATTATTTTTTACCTTTTACTATAATGTATAAGAGATGGATTTATAAACACTGCTTGAAGATGAATAATGATAAACATCTGCTTAACCAAGAAATGTTAGACGTATAAACGTTCGTTACTTTAAACGTTTGAACGCCACTGTCACATATACGTGACAAGCAACAGCGTGCCCTGTACCTACACCAAACGACATAAATATGTGACAAAATGGTAGGTTGAAATGGTTAATCAGTGTTTTATATATGATTTATCCCAAAATGATTGTTTTCTTTACCTCTTAACCCAATAATGTACAAATACATCATGTACCTACCAATAAGTTGTTTTATGTAAATAAATAAATAAAACCAATATAAAAAGAGTATCATTTTATTGAAATACCGTTTGATTAACATGATACACCCCGTCTTTTACATCATTAGATCGTATTACGAATGCCAGCGTATTTACAAAAAAAAAACACAAGTACCTTATTCGTGAAAAAAAAATGCACAAAAAATCGAAAATATCGCGTTCTTGCTACGCGAAATAAATATTATTCATTTATTTTGTAGACAGCACCAAAATATTAAAGAGACCGGTTTGACATAGACTGGTTTGATACACGAAAATAATTTATGATGACGTGATATGGATATGCTACGATGTTTAGAGCGAACTTTAGTCTTTTAAAAACAACCTTAAGATGACGACTATAAGGCTAATTTTACCTAACTGTAAAAGGACTATACTTTGATGGTTATAAGTCAGCCTCAAATCATTGACAACAGGGAAGACATTATAGAAATTAATGATAGTGATGTTGATAAGAATCGGAATGTAATTGTAATGATGCGCCAAGAAATTATGAATACAGGAAAAAGATTTGCATGAGCGATAAGAATATGTCAAATTAAAATAAGTTTTAAAACAGCAACAACAGAGGTCATTTTCGTATATCAATCCGTCATAATTGGTCCGAATCGTAAAACCCGACGGACATAACAAACATCAATAAAATGTATGCAAAAGTAAAACATAATTGCACAAATTACGGCACACTTCCCTTCTTCCTTCATCGATGTGCCGAACATAACCGAGGATTGTCGAAGTTTGTCGAACACGACAATACGTCATACTCGGGCGTTTTCGCCTTCCTTCGGCGATGTTGCGCAGGAGTTGGAAATAAAAGTCTAGCGACAAATCTGAGTGCAAAATGGGGATGTAGCATTCCAGTCACTCGTAATTTCAATGAGCTTTCAACTCAGATTTTGTACAATCAAACTTCGGCCAAACTCGACAATCTTCGGTCAGTTATCGTAAGGAAAATATTATAATTCGTCTAAAATCAATGTATTATTACGTCACAAACTTCCCTTCGCATAGTCAAAAATAAAATTATTCACACTAATGTTCTTATTCGTTCTCAGTACATATACATTGAGAGAGCGAATGAATGATATTATGTAAATCGAGTTTTTAAATAGATATAAGATGGCCACTGATTTTGTTACCTAGCAAATTGAACTAAAATTTTAATTTTGAGCTTGCGTTGATATTATAAGCTTTAAAACTACTACATTATAATTTATTATCAATATAAAAATTATTATTAAATCGAAATATTTTGCGGTAGTTAACAAAATCAGTCGACATCGACGTCAATTTAAATTTTGTTTCACTTCAGATCTTTTATTAGAAATATTTGGTATTACCATAAACTTTTCTGGTATTCAAATTGGAGTCAGGGAGTGACAACATTTCGACGTGAGCCGACTAAACCCGATCACGTATTACCACATTTAGTTCAGCGAGGCGTTGAGTCGCGGAGTCGGAAACGATGCGAATTATATGTTTTTTTTGTCGCTAAATAATAACAGCCGCTGAAGTCGATCTTTAGGTTAAGCCGCACTTGCAGTCTTGTCAAGGGATATCGTATGGTCCAGTACTAACTGGGTTGTGGAGGTCAGATACGCAGTCGCTCCGTGTAAAAATACTGGTATTCAGCTGTATTCGGTTAGACTGGAAGCCGACTGTAACATAGTTGAGAAAAGGCAGATGATGATATCAGGGCTAAAAACTATTTTTGGTTAATTCAAGCCGGTTCAACATCAATATTTTCACTCCCTAAGTCCTCAGATTAGTGAAACTTTAGTTAGTTATTTTTTATCACTAACCAAACGTGTTATACAGTTTGTTATACACAAATCTTATAACATTGGATAGGTGATAACATACACATAAGGAAATACTCGGAATTTAACCTAATATAACCTAACTGTCTACAGTCTCAGATATTTAGAGCTTCGTGTGGGTACTTTTGCATGGAAGTCGTTTGTATGGAAGAAAATATGAAGAATAGTTATAAAACCATAAATTAGAAGACATTGGATTTTTACTAAACCACACTGGGCCCGCGTGGTGGATGAAGGTCCTCTCCCTCTTTTCAAGAGGCTTGCAGCCCAGCAGTGGGAAATACATAGACATATTTTGTTGTATGGAAGAAGTTTTACATAACACGGTCATTATTCGACAGTAAAATTTTAGATCAAAGTTTTATTAACAAGATAATATTCAAGAATAAGAGCCAAAACTTATACATGCAAGATACAGGGTTTTATTGGATAAAATAAAATAAATGTAATTCGAGACGTTATCTGCTTCTGCATGTATATTGTAGTAGGTATATATAAAAGACTACAAAAAATAATGGAAGATCCTATGTTTATATCAACATTATTTTGACATAAAATACATAGTACATAATTATCTATATTGATATAATATTATTGTGAGCGAGTATGGAAGACACAAAACACCATTTATAAATCAATTACGTAAATATACGTAGTTGTAATTTCACGATTTAAATGGGTACATGCACAAACATTTATTGAGCGCCCATCGCCGCGTCTACACATGCGGTCTTGACCATTCTGTGATTACTGGATTGAATAGTACAGGGTCGTAGAGGTGTTTATAGTAAAAATCTTACAGTAAAAACTTGTATTTAACAAAAAAAATTGACAAAAAGTTGGAATTTTGACCCGTGAAGCTCGACCGAATCGGTCTGCCACCATTGTTTACCTACTGAGTCTACTTCGCTAACAGATGAAGTAACCTTCATCAGTTAAAACGTCTTTTCAGGTAACCTTGCAAGTTCTACGCATACATGCGCTGTGTAACACCCTTTTATCCGTTTCCCATCCATACAAAGACACCCACACTACAGCTCGGTATATTCCCTCTCCCTCTTACGCGTTGTCGTCCTTGTCTGGCTCGAGGTCGGCGGGCTCCACGATCTCGAAGTCCCGGTCTGTTGACGAACGCTGACTGTTCTCTGATTCAGATTCAGATTGCTTGTCGGCTGGCGGCGTTGAGGTGTCTTGCTCGGATCTGGGGAGATGGATTTTGGGGTAAAGTATTGTTTTTATCCGGTCAGTTACATAAAAAAATGTAAAAGTTAACTAAGGAGTACAACGTACAAGGGGTAGGAACGTATTATAGTTCAGTAATAGTCGCTGATTTTTGAGAGACTAATTAATGGTTAAGTTACAACCGGTACAGGTCCATTTATCAAGTTAAGCTTATCGGGATCAGCCAGTGGCTGTACGACCACCCGATTATACAGATTCCTTTATGTGCTTCGGATACCACGGTTCGTGCGGCTGTCATTCAAAGATATTTGATTATGAGTAAGAGAAGTCAGACAACCAGTCTTACCACACACGATTCAAATCGTATCGTATGTGGTAGTCGGATGATGCTACTCACTTGGTCTCCACAACGGTATCCTCACTGGCTTCCATGACAGGTTCCACGCGAGGCTCCGGTTCCTGTTTTTCCTCTAGTAGCGGTGTCTTCTCCCCTTCATCATCTGAGAGCTTGTCTTTCTTGCGTTTCTTCTTGTTCTTCGATGCCTTGTCGGCGTCGGAACCGGGGCGGTATTCGTACTGGAATGGAAATGGGAAGGAGTTAGAAATTGGGTATCGTACAATTTCTTGCGATTGCGAAAACGCTCAAGAATAGGTTTCTACCAAATTGGAAATCTATTTAATTATATTATTGGAAAATAATAGACACGTATTTTTTTAAATGAATATTGACAAAGATAAAACGCATCAAAACCCAGGAGTGGTGGCTCGTAACGTCAGAACTAGCTAAAAATTATAACTATGCGTGACGTATTAAAAATTGAAAAAGCGTCGTATCTTCGTCAATTTTGGTTTACGTAACAAAAAAATAAATACGGGTTAAATTTTGACGTGACAACGTCTTAAATTAGGTTGCGGCTGGGAGTCACTTATGAAAAAGTGTAACGCCCGGTAACGTTACGATGAGTCACCGAACGAGAGAGAGGCCCGCCGAATGCCTTGCGTCTCTCTCCCACTCAACTATGACGTTGTCACGTAAAATCTTCGCCCGTAAAACCGACTTTACAGGCAACCATTTTTTTGTTGATAATCTAATTGACGGACAAATTAGGTGTTTTTTTGTCGTGGACGTGTCGGATATGTACATATGTATGAACAGTAACTCACTTTGTAGAGCGGCCAGAAGGATGCGAAGAAGCCGACGTCCTCCGTGAGGTTGGGCAGCAGCCACAGATGATGTCGCGACAGAGTCAGCACCCACACCAGGCAGAACACAACCACCCGCAGGATCGTCAGACCTATGATTGTCACCAGGAACGCCGCCGCCGCGATACTTAGGTAGTATACACCCTTTCTGGAATGGGAAAACACGATATTTACAAGTTTATTTATTTATCAGACGACCTGAACGGCGTAGTGGTAGTGAGGCTGCCTTACGTTCTTAGGGTCCTGGGTTCGAATCCCGGTAGGAGCAAATGTTTGTGTGATGAGCACGGACATTTGTTTCCGAGTCATAGATGTTTATATGTATAATAAGTATGTATTTACAATAAAAAAAGTATGTATGTAGTATATCAACTATCTAGTGTCCACGACACAAGCTTTGCTTAGTGTGGCACTAGGTGGCGCTGTGTGTTAATGTCCAGCGATACTATGTGGTCCCATAGAGAAAGTTGTTCAGTTTGATGGTCTGTTAGCACACCCTTTCATATGACTTATACCCTTTCTGTAACACATTTCACCTCACAAATATCCTACACTTCGTAACAATTTAATACTTTTTAAGCTTAACTGTAGAATTAGCGTAACACTACAATGTAAAAGGGGCTCTTAAGTCCTGTTTTAGGCTTTCACGGTTTAAAACCAAACTAAAAAAAAAAAATTCGTAAGATATCCCGTAAGTGACAAAAATCAATCAAACCATTTATTTCAAGTAGGCCAGTTACAGGCACTTTTGAATTGTCGAAACAAAAATGAACATTTAAAGTAGCTACAGTCCCAGTAACAAGACATAAAAACTGTGAAAGTACTGTAGTTGCCCATTTTCTAACGTGGATCTCTATGGAGAAGAACGGGCAAGAAACTCCGTGGACACTCTTTTAAATCAAAATATTGTTACAAAATCCTGGTTACATCATTCATGTTGCGATGGTATATTATGTGTGAACAATGTAGCAAGATGTGCACGTTAAAAGTGTCCATAGCAAAACAAAAATAAAATACAACTTAAAAACTAAATAATTAATTCAAATAAAACATGTCGACTAAGAGATGATCAGTCACAACTGACAGCGCCCGTTCACGAACATGACGCATGGATCAACACCATTCAGCTCAACCATTTTGAAGGGAACTAAATGGTCCGACACACGCGCCACCATCAGCGAGACATATAAGTTAATGCAAAGGTTAATGTTAAGACAATATAAGTTTAGGCTCTTTAGTGTTGATTACCTGACAGTAGCCGGCCACAGTGGGAACATGCAGACGGTGATGGTGCCGACGACGACGAGTATCCCGCACAGCCAGTAGTACCACGGCTTGGGGTCGTAGATCCACACGTAGGCGTCCAGTGTGTCGAGGAACACCTGCTCCATGTGCATCTCGAGACGTATCTTGCGTTTCTTTTTCTCTTTTTCTTTAGTGTCTTTTGTGTCCTGGATAATGTGTTTTAGTAAGATGAAAACAAATCACAGGAATGGTTGTTGTTGAAGCTAAGACAGCTAAACTGAAAACCTACATTTTTCTTGTAGTTGGGTTACAGTTCTGTGAAATTATTTATAGGTCCCGACTGCAACAGAAATTTGGTTTTCAATACACTTTCTCGAGAACTGATTCTTTTTGCACTACAATTAGGTTCAAAATGCAGTGTATTTCACACACGTACGTTATTCATGTTTTTTCCACACATGTGCAGAAAGTAAAATTGCCACAGATAATTATACCGATACTTAGTCCAAACTGATCAATGCATAATTTAAAAAAAAAACATTCACATCTGACTATAGAGCCAGAGGTGAATGTTTTTTTTTCTATTTCGGTTGAGCGATCTACGTCTTTACGGCGACGTAATCATTTTTTGAATATTCATTTTGTGTTTATAAATTCTATATCATAGATAAACATGATTCTTTAAAACTAACATAGCCTTTTATTAACAAATTAACTATTAATTGTGTTCTTAATTCAAAAATATATAAAAAAAACTATTTTTTATATTAGGCTGTAAAATAGCTTCCTACCTTTGCTTCTCCTTCAACGTGGCGAAAGCAAAGCGCGGAAAAAAAAAATCATAGTCTCGTAATAATTCATGACACAGTTATTTAAAGTACATTCTTTTATTTTTTCAAAAGTGCATTGAAAAACGTCGTTTGATACACGTGAACATTTGTTATTGCAGTTCTCGGCTCAAAAACACCCTCGCCTTACGGCTCGTGTGTTAATACCGCCTTCAACTACAATACTACTTCAACTGTTCTTAACAAACTTGTTGTTAACAAACTTTCTCGACTTGTATCAAAATCTACTATTTCCATTTTTCGACACCATAATAAATTTAACTTGTATAGTTTTGATTTTGTGGCTGGTGTGTTTTTTATAGTATATTTTGCTTGCAATGAGTATATTCCAGATTTCTGGGGCAGTTCTGCTAGCTGATTAGTGATTAGAATGTTTGGTGAAACAGAAGTGTAATGGGATAAGCCTCCCAGCCACCAGAATAATGGTATTTCAAAAGTTAGTTTAAATTGTATACAAAATGCTTTAAAACAGATATTCATGAAGATTTCCTTACCTTTCCTTCGCAGGCACTAGCCTGACTTTTTTCTCCATCTTTCTCGTCACCACTTTTACTTGTCTTCTCCAATTCCTTCTTCTTGGATTTTCCTTTCAACTCTTGTTCGGTCACTGGAACCTGCAACACGGTAAAGCCAAGACTTTATTTAGATTCAGGTGGACAAGGTTGTACTTATGTACAGCACAGGTCTTCGGTCATTTCAGTGAGTGGGCCATTTATGACTATGACGATGATGATTATACACGCTGAAATTTTAGTGGTTGTTTTCCCGAAGCGAAATGAGATTGTATCGGTAATACAATCGTATAATATTGTTACATCGGACCTACTAGAACATTCGAGAAAGCCAGTGATTACAGTGTGTGTACGTTAGAAGTTCGAGAGAATTCTATTATTATTAGTTTTAAAGTTAGGTAGGTACAAACTCGCGACCTATTTATACAAAGACATTAGAATTTCGACCGTACGCCTAGGGCATAAGGTTCATATTTGCTTGTTTTGTACAAGTAGGTTATACCTACTTTGTTTTTAGTAGGTACCTCTATTTTTTGTATCTACCTGCTATTTTTTGTTAGTGTTTTTTTATGACCCTCTCGAATGTTCGTGGTTATTCTGGTGTGCCTGTTGGCGAGTATAAATAGAGCGCTCAGGGCCGCGACCGGCAGTCTTGTTTTAGCGACACAACGAAGCGAATCCAAGTGAACTACAAGTGTGATATCTAAGTGAATAGTGATCAGTAGTGTATTTGTGATTAAGTATAAGTCGTTTTGTGATTAATAAAGTTATTGTGTTGTTTAATCGGTAGTAATTAATTTATCTCATACCCAGCTCGTAACAAATTGGTGTCAGAAGTGGGATATAAATTATGCCAATTCTACCAAAGGGCGACACGGAGGGTATCCGTACCAGAAAGCCAGCGACAGCAGGATATGGACCAAAGGTGGGTTGGAGATTCTCCGACACAGACACCGGGTGGTGTCCAGCCTACGTCAGAGCCAGTCGCTGGCCCATCTAGAGTTTCTTCAGCATCAGTGGCGCCAGACTTGTCAGCTTTAATGGCGTTGCTGCAGGATCAAGCTCGCCGTCAAGAGGAGCAGGCTCGCCAGTTACAGGAGCAATTGCAACGAGACAAAGAGGAGCAGGCTCGCCGTCAAGAGGAGCAGGCTCGCCGTCAAGAGGAGCAGGCTCGCCGTCAAGAGGAGCAGGCTCGCCGTCAAGAGGAGCAGGCTCGCCGGTTGGAAGAGCAGTTGCAGCAAGACAAAGAGGAGCAAGCCCGCCGCCAGGAGGAGCAGGTCCGCCGCCAAGACGAACAGATGATCCTCATAAAGGATCTTCATGCAACTTTCGGCAAGGACCTGAAAGTGATGAAAGATCAGGTTCACCAGCATGAGAACCGCATCTCAGAGGCCGAAGTTAAGATTGCTGGGGTACAAAAGGCTTTGAGCGAACTGAAGACTGAAGGTGGAACTGTAGCTTCAGTGGTTGCTGCACCTTCTTCGCGTGGTTTCAAGGTTCCTCCATTCGACGGAACATCGTCGTGGTCGGCCTACAAAATACAGTTTGAGGCCGTCATGAAGGCGAATGGATGGACAAAACCACAAGCCATGACCGCGCTCACCTTGGGCCTCCGAGACCAGGCCCTAACTATTCTCGAGGCACTCGGCAAGAATGTTACCTATGAGCAGCTGCTGGAGGCGTTGGAGTCCAGATACGGCGACGCGCACCTGGAGCACGTATTCCGTGCTAAGTTGAAGGACCGTGTTCAACGTAGTGCCGAAAACCTACAGCAGTGGGCTTTGGAAGCTGAGAAGCTGGTTCGGAAAGCTTACCAGTCTTCCCCTGCCCTGATTGATGGAAATCTGGTACAGGCCTTCGTTGATGGAATTCGTGACTTAGAAGTTAGAGCTGCCGTGAGACTTGGGCATCACGAGACATTGAAGGACGCCTTGGCCCATGCCTTAGAAGTAGAGGCAGTGAGGCAAGACCACCGAACGCACCGCGTGAGGGAGGTTGTAGCATCACCCGTACGCGACCGCCCACAGGGGTATAGTCCTAGGTGCTACACTTGTGGAGAAAGGGGTCATCTTCGGTCAAGCTGCCCTAAGCGCAGCACCCCGAGAGAAGATCAGCAGGGAAGAGTTGCTGAAGTGACTGCCCAGCTACAGCAGGGAAACGAGTAAATGCCAGGACTGGGGGGCGGGTGCTGGCTGGTATTGAAAGAGCCCCGAAAATCTTGATCTCGCAAGCACATGACGGGAACAGCCTGACCATCAAAGGCGAAGTCAATGGAACACCATGCAAACTGACGTTGGATACTGGAGCTTCTCACACGGTCGTCAATTCCAAACTAGCAAGTCGGTTTCTTGGGGACTACTTCAATAAGCACGACCGTATACATTTACTAACAGCTACTGGTCAGCACATTACCGTCCGAGGCAAGAAGGAGGTGGAGTTAAAATTGGGTGACAGATTTTACAAGCAGAATGTCATCGTGGCCGACATAGTGGACGATTGCATCTTGGGCTTGGACTTCATGCGGAAATATCGTTGTGAGATCGACGTTGATCAAGGAGTACTGAAATGTGGTTCAGAGGAAGTCTTCATGGAAGGTGCACCGTCAGGGAAAGTGTACTGCTTGAAGAAGATTGTTCTTCCCCGCAGATCAGAAACGATGGTGCCAATTAGTCTACCACAGAATTCTGGAAACAAAGGCCGGAGTGTTCTGATAGAAAGGGTGAACAATGACTTCCCATGGAAGATGGCACGAACTCTGATCAAGGCCACCAACGTCTCAGCAGTACGCATACTGAATCCAAGTGACCAGGAGCAAGTGATTAAGAAGGGCACCTTGATCGGCACTTGCGAGGAAGTAGCTTGGATGCGTCAATTGCAAGATGTGCCTATCGGAAATAAAAATCGTAGTACAAAATATGATGTGTCAACGCTTTTGGAAAACTGCGATTTAACTAAAGAAGAAATGGACAAGGCTAAGAACATGTTACTTCAGTACGCCAACATTTTCTCTTCGAATGATGCTGACATAGGGAGAACTGGACTTGTTCAGCACCAGATTAATACAGGTAACGAGTTACCAATCCGTCAGCGACCAAGAAGACTGCCAGTTGCACGAGAAAAAGAGGTAGAAACCATGATTGAGGGAATGGTGAAGGACGGTGTTATAGAGCCTTCATCGAGTCCATGGTGTTCTCCTGTGGTCTTGGTTAAGAAAAAGGACGGCAGTATGCGCTTCTGTGTGGACTATCGACGTCTGAACGATGTGACGAAAAAGGATAGCTACCCGCTGCCTAGGATCGATGACACACTGGATACGCTGACTGGTATGAAGTGGTTTACCACACTTGATCTGAAAAGTGGCTACTGGCAAGTAGAAATAGACCCCAAGGACAAGGAGAAAACTGCGTTCTCAACAGGAAAAGGGCTATGGCAGTTTAAAGTTATGCCATTCGGTTTGTGCAACGCTCCTGCGACGTTTGAAAGGCTGATGGAGCAAGTACTCGCTGGATTGATTGGAGACGCATGTCTTGTCTATTTAGACGACATAATCATCGTGGGACGTACATTTGAAGATCACCTTAAAAACCTCAACCGAGTGCTGTCGAAAATCCAAACAGCAAATCTCAAGTTAAGTCCGAAAAAGTGCTCGTTTTTCAGACAGCAAGTGAACTTCTTAGGACACATAGTTTCGGGGGAAGGTGTTCAAACAGACCCAGAAAAAGTAGTGGCCGTCAAAGATTGGCCAGTTCCGAAAGACAAGACACAGGTCAGAGCATTCCTGGGTTTGTGCTCCTACTATCGAAGGTTTGTCAAGAATTTTGCGGACATTGCAAAACCTCTGCACAAACTCACTGAGGAAAAGAGGCAATTCTGTTGGGACGAGGACTGCGACGTCGCATTTCAGGAATTAAAGAAACATCTGTGCAACACACCTATTTTGGGATATCCTGACACTGAAAATGACTTCATAGTTGACACGGATGCCAGTAATACTGGAATTGGGGGCGTGCTGTCTCAACGGAAAGGAGACCGGGAGGTTGTAATAGCTTACTTCAGCAAGTCTTTATCTAAGCCAGAAAGAAATTACTGCGTTACAAGACGGGAGCTACTCGCTGTAGTAAAGACAGTGCAGCACTTCAGTAAATATTTGCTGGGACGTAAATTCCAATTACGAACTGACCATGCTGCACTGAAGTGGCTATTACAGTTCAAGAATCCAGAGGGGCAAGTGGCGAGATGGATAGAACTGCTCCAAGAGTTTGATTTCGTAACTGAACATCGCAGTGGGAGAACTCACGGTAACGCAGACGCCTTATCAAGAAGACCTTGTCCTGAAGACTGTAAGCACTGTGCCAGGCAAGAGACTAAGGAAGTAGTGCCCGTGAGGATGCTTAGAACGGATCTCAGCGATGAATGGAAGGAGACCCTACAGCAGGCTCAGCACAATGACTCGGATATCAAACCGATCTTCGAGTGGATCAAAGCTGGTGTTCCTAAACCCAAGTGGAGTGATGTGGCTGCGATGAGTTCCATCACGAAGAGTTATTGGGCGCAATGGAACAGCTTGGTGATCCAGGATGGAGTCTTGTGCCGTAAATGGGAAAACGCTAGAGGGGACAGCTGTCATCTACAAATGGTTGTTCCGAAAGCTAAGGTACCGGATGTTCTACGGCTCTACCATGATGGATGTTCTGGAGGACATATGGGAGTAAAAAGAACTCTACTAAAAATTCGAGAACGCTTTTACTGGATCCATTGTCGTGATGATGTGGAGGACTGGTGCCGCAAATGTACCAGTTGTGCGGCCGTGAAAGGACCCCAGACACGCAGCAGAGGTGCATTAAAAGTGTACAACGTTGGAGCCCCTTGGGAACGGATAGCACTAGACGTTGCGGGACCATTTCCAGTAAGCGAGAGCGGAAACAGGTACTTCCTGGTGGTCATGGATTACTTTACAAAGTGGCCGGAAGTCTTCGCCATTCCTAACCAAGAAGCAACAACTGTCGCAGATAAATTAGTTCAAGAAGTCTTCTGTCGTTTTGGAGTACCCTTAGAAATACACAGCGATCAAGGAAGAAATTTTGAATCGCAAGTATTTCAAGAGACTTGTCGATTGATGGGTACCCATAAAACCAGAACCACCTCTTACCACCCACAATCCGATGGAATGGTAGAACGATTCAACCAAACGTTGGAGAGATATCTGGCGAAAGTTGTGGAAAGCAAGCAAAGGGATTGGGACAAGCACATACAGCCGTTTCTTCTGTCTTACCGAAGTGCAGTCCACGAAAGTACGACTGTGACACCAGCCTTCGCGAACTTTGGAAGGGAACTACGGTTACCTGCTGATTTAATCACTGGAACTCCCCCTGATGCTCCATGTAGTGTAACAGATTACGCGAATGACTTGCGTAATAAGTTGAACGATGTTTATGAGCATATCCGACAATCCAGCCAACAGATGTCTGAGAAGATGAAGACCCGTTATGATCGGAAGGCAAACGGTAGGGGTTTCGACGAGGGTTCACTGGTGTGGTTGCATAACCCAGTGCGGAGCAAGGGAAAGTCTCCGAAGTTACAAGCAAAATGGGATGGGCCATACCGAGTCGTGACTAGGATCAACGATGTCACCTACCGAATACAGAAGGGTCCACGAGGTGCGCCTAAGATTGTGCATGTAGACCGGTTGGCGCGATACTACGGGACTAATGATGCTCGGGACGAGCATGTCTAAGGAGGGGGCAGTGTTACATCGGACCTACTAGAACATTCGAGAAAGCCAGTGATTACAGTGTGTGTACGTTAGAAGTTCGAGAGAATTCTATTATTATTAGTTTTAAAGTTAGGTAGGTACAAACTCGCGACCTATTTATACAAAGACATTAGAATTTCGACCGTACGCCTAGGGCATAAGGTTCATATTTGCTTGTTTTGTACAAGTAGGTTATACCTACTTTGTTTTTAGTAGGTACCTCTATTTTTTGTATCTACCTGCTATTTTTTGTTAGTGTTTTTTTATGACCCTCTCGAATGTTCGTGGTTATTCTGGTGTGCCTGTTGGCGAGTATAAATAGAGCGCTCAGGGCCGCGACCGGCAGTCTTGTTTTAGCGACACAACGAAGCGAATCCAAGTGAACTACAAGTGTGATATCTAAGTGAATAGTGATCAGTAGTGTATTTGTGATTAAGTATAAGTCGTTTTGTGATTAATAAAGTTATTGTGTTGTTTAATCGGTAGTAATTAATTTATCTCATACCCAGCTCGTAACAATAT
Organism: Xestia c-nigrum; assembly: GCA_916618015.1. Taxonomy (NCBI): domain Eukaryota; kingdom Metazoa; phylum Arthropoda; class Insecta; order Lepidoptera; family Noctuidae; genus Xestia; species Xestia c-nigrum. The sequence continues at coordinate 5,973,131 of OU745258.1, read as the reverse complement.
ATATAAAAAAATATATAGCTAATTTACATGTTATAATTATAAAAACATAGACACAATTGACACTTTTTTAAATGTTGCTGCACCATGCTGAGACAGTGGCCTTTTACCAATTTAGTTTAGTGTTTATTTTATTTTCATGTTTGTTTGTTTACTTTTATATAACTTTGTTCTGTTGTTCATTATGATAATATCGTTTTGCCTTGAGCGAGACAAATAAATTATTTTCTTGTCTTCTTTCACTGTTATCGTTAATTAAATGTCATTATATTATAATCCTTTATCATAGGTTATTATTTTATTACGAGGAAAAGGCGCCCCAGTCATTAACACAGATTTTTTTTTTGGACAGAGAACTCGGTACAAGGAAAAAATATAAATAATTTCATAACATTCGAATTTGTTTCATTACTTTTACGGATGACATTATCATTCATTCACGAATGAACGATTTGAAACGGCCTTAACCCTAGATAAGTAAAATGTACACGTGGTAGTTTATAATCAGTGTAGTACTACCGAAATTGATGCATAAACACACGATTTGCATTATTATCTGTTTTTTATCATTATTTCAGCCAAACTTGTTTCCAAGGCCAGACATTAAACTTAGTAGATTACGTAGTTAAAAGTAGGTACGATACGCATGTAAGAAACAAATGTTTTTTTGGAATTAGTATGAATAGTGGCCAAACAGTCTTTTCTTTGAACGCAGTTCCTTTTAACTGTCTTTTAATAAATTATAGGTATAATGATTATTTATGATTATTGATTGTTAATCATTTTGACATGATGCATGGTGATTTTTAGATTATTTTTATAATTTTGTCATTTTTATTATTATTACAATTTATTTTTTCCAATTCCAAGTGTAATTATGTAGTAACACTAGTGGTTAAGATGTATCAACTAACAAATTAGATTGTAAGATAAGTTCAATAAATGATTATTATTATTATTAATAGACACACGATCAAAGATGTAATATCGTCCATCAAAACATAGTTCACGTGGATTATATTGTTATGTTACAAATAGAAGGTTTATAAAAGCAGATTTATTATTCAGTTTTAGTTGCCTGATTTATTTATGGACTACAATATCATTAACACAAAATACGGGATAATAATCATGTTTATTTGTTTTATATTCATACATAATAGGTGTGAAATAAATTACTCAACTCGTAAATCAGCATTATCTCTGCTCTCAGTTTTGAGTATTTTTCATCATCATCATAATCCCTATTAATGTTCCAACTGTTGGACACGGCCTCCTCTCTATGAGAGGGAATGGGCTCTAATCCACCACGCGGGCCCAGTGCGGATTGATAAATGTCACATGATTTTGATTTTTTTGTTTTCACCCTTTTGAGAGGAGTAGTGATGAAATAAATTACACAAAGTAATGCGCCTGTTTGGGTTCGAACCAGGGATGTTACGGATGTGATGATATCGGAATCGGAATCGGAGGTTTTGGATTTGATAAATCGGAATCGGAACAGGAATCGGAATCAGAGGCGGATGCTGAAGAAGAGAATGTGTGAGAAAGTACGGTTAATCAATGAAATAAAATCGGAGGTTCAAAAACAACCGAAAGTTCCGACTAATCGGAATCGGAATCCCTGGTTCGAACCCATGACTTATTGTTCGTAAGTCGGGGCCGCCACCACTGGGCCACCGCTGCCCTGTTCTTCACCCTATCGATATTATTAAAAAAGACTATACCTTCTTAGCTCTGTGAAACAATTTGTGTAATAACATAGTATGTAGATAGTCTGTGACTTCGTGTCTGGTGGTGAAAACGGGGTTCTTGCCGGTCGCCCATTTTGAGGTCAGCAGAGCGTCTACTGCTTTTGTGCCTGTAAGTTAAAAACGAGCATCATTAGAATAGATTTTCTTCCTTTTTACACTGGTCCTAGATTGGAAGAACTGGAATCTTTGTAAAAGAGTTTGTTTTATGGCTAACAGTAACGGTATTATGTTAATGTTGCACGCAAATGGTTTTTTAAACACATAACAAACTTATTCGACTCATCATCATCGTCATCATCAGAGGACGTCTTCAGTTTCGAGGTCGCGACTCCAGAACTTTTCGGCCCCATCGGTCATCCGTTCTGCGAGTAATATGCCCTGCCCCATTACTATTGGCCTAAATTGACAATGAATACCTAAGTAAGTCTTCTTTTTTCATTTTAGAAACAAAAAAAGATATGTGTGGACTTAACGAAAAGACTTATTGAAAGTAATAAGATATATAAATCGGTTTGAATTTGATTCAAATTGACATTTCGAGGCTAGGCATTCTGATAGTTGTAGGTTCATTGACTTCAAAGAACCTGTTACTACAATAAAATATCTGTAACAATCGTACTGACCTACATTTACTAAACTTACTAATAATAATTTACACTTAGGGGCTACTGTGAAATAGTAAATAAGTAATGGAATTGCAAAGTTTGTTAGAATACGAATTTTAATAGCAAAGTTAATATAAGTGCTTGCTTTGTTTGTCTAGTGGTCGCAAGCATAACTGTAGAGCATGGTGTTTCATACCATGCGTGTTTCCGAACGCATGTCTTGTCATCCGAGCATCTGACAGTTTTTTTTTTGACGTTTGTTCACTTGTCTTGACGTCATGGATTTGATTCCCGGTTCATTGAGTTCTTCCAACAGGAATTCCTCAGTAGCAGCCACGGAGTCTGGATTTGTGCCTTGTTGATGGAAAAAGGCTCGCCCCTATTACATGGGACTGTGGGTGTACGAATTTCTAGCGTGATGTTGTTATGTTGACAAAAATGGTGAGATAATTAAATTGAAACTTTCTAAATACAAAAGAATAAAGGGTGTAAAACAACTATTCACGAAGCCGAACGGCACTTGTTCTCGCCATCAATGCGATAATTTTTTTGTTCTACACCATACCTGGGAACCTTCTAGTTACGGAGATATAGGTGGTCAAAGTTACAACTTTTTGACAAGTTTTTTTTTTAAATAAAAGTTTTTTTTTTACCCCCACGACCCTCGAACTATTCCATCCATCCATCAGCACAATATTTTAAGTGCGTTACATTGAGTTCTACCACAAAACATGATTTATAACCTCAAAAAAAAGTTGTTACCCAGCAATATGTTTTGCGTAAAGTTACTTAGTTTGATGTACTGAATAATTGGTAAACGGCTTTGTGATGAGGTGGTTTACACCCTGTATGTTACACACTTTGTCGTGATGTCGAATGAATTTAACATTTCAACAGATACTTTTGGAACTTTCTTAGACGAACTTTTTTACAAAGAGATTTACGACCTAAAAGTTACTATTTAGTTAACTGTTCATTTGTTCGATGTCTCGTGCCCTTGAAAGCTGTGGCGGTCGTGAGGTGATTGACTAGCTGGCCATGACCGTGAACGAAGCAAAGGTCGGATGTCCAAATGTTCAATTGATCGCGAATTATTCCATGAAAATAGATTTGTTATGTAGGAAAAAATGCGTCTGAACTAACAGCCGTTTATAAATTGTTATGTCTGGACTTTTGCGCGGATGAGGGCAATAGGGTTGCCACCTATTGCCACACCCACGTGGGACTGACAACAATACTGGCCTTAAGTAGGTGTACTATAAGTAGATACCTCTGCATAACCCTCAGTGAAAAACAGGCGTAATAAGTGCACTGCATAAGGTTTAGTGTTTGTATAGCAGTAGCGAGGGGTTCATACAACTCGATACCCACCGGTTTCCCTTCGGAACAACCACTGTACTGGAGTCTACTATTGCCAAAAGTAAAACAATGTAGGTAATTCATTTAGGACGTGATTGCCCAAATATGACTTAGGTCCATGTTCACCAAAAAGATGACAGTCTGATTACCTAAAACAGCTGTTTAAAACACATTTTTGTATGGGAACATGTCACAGTGACAGCTGTTTTTAGATAATCAGACGGTTATCTTTTCGGTGAACATGGACATTAATCTACAAATGGTTTGATGTGTGGTGCAGTTGATCCGTGCTATGTATAGTCGATGTAGAACCCAAGTACGGTCTACAGCAGGCACTACCGGCAGCTTCAATGTTTCAGTCGGCTTGCACCAAGGGTCGGCTCTAAGCCCTTACCTCTTCCTGGTGATAATGGACGCTCTTACGTTCGACATCCAGAAAGAGGCTCCCTGGTGTATGCTGTTTGCCGACGACATTGTGCTAGTTGCCGAGAGCGGCCTAGAGGTCCAGAGCAGGTTGGAGGTGTGGTGGCAAAGACTGGAGAATGTTGGCCTGAAATTAAGTAGAACCAAAACGGAATACTTGTTTTGTGATTTCGGCGGTCTCTCCAGTCCTGTGCCCATAACCCTTGCCGGAACGCCCATACCGGTCTGCTCCGATTTTCGGTACCTCGGGTCGCTTATTCAGGGAAATGGCGAAGTAGACCGGGACGTAACGCATCGGATCAACTCAGGATGGATGAAATGGCGACAGGTCACTGGAATAACTTGCGACCCACGGATGCCCCTCAAGTTAAAGGGGAAAATGTACAAGTCCGTGATTAGACCTGTCGTATTGTATGGATCAGAATGCTGGGCTGTGAAGAAGATGGATGAAAAACGATTGCATGTAGCGGAGATGAGAATGTTGAGGTGGATGTGTGGAGTGACAAGAATGGATAAAGTAAGGAATGAATATATTAGAGGAAGTTTGAAAGTGGCACCTGTTACTGAAAAATTGAAAGGAAGTCGTTTGGCTTGGTATGGACATGTAATGAGGAGGGATGAAACGCATGTGACTAAAAGAGTGATGGACATTAGTATTGATGGATGGAGAGGGAGAGGAAGGCCAAAGAAAAGATGGATGGATTGTGTAAACACTGATATGAAAGAGAAAGGAGTAAATGATGCCGTGACATCTGACAGGGGAGAATGGAAGAAGAAAACGTGTTGCGCCGACCCCAAATAAAATGGGACAAGGGCAGGAAGATGATGGTTTGATGTATGGTTTTTTTTTTTTTTCAAAAAATATTAAAATATGAACCAGACCGGATTACTTGATACAAAAAAATACCCTTCGCTACTGTTGTATAAGCAGGCATTCCCTCTCAGAGAGACCCTATGTCCCAACAGTGGGAACATACAATAGGCTGATGATGAGCCTAAAGCTTTATTGCCCTTCTTCTTTATCGTGTGGTTGGTTGCCTAACTTGATGTCAGTTCTTTATACCCCCCATGGGCCTCTGGCTTGGCTTAATATGCCATTGAGAAACATCTTTCAGGCATGCTGGTTTCCTAATTGGCCTTTTAGTACTCACTTCTCACTGCTGAGACTGGTCTGAACACAGGCACAGGGCGTTGATGAACGATACAATAGGGATGACGACCGTATCAAAAACTTCAAATCTATTTAGTCCGTCAGTTAGAGTATTGGAAAATAATGGACACGTATTTTTTGTTTTTGTAAATCAATAGGCTTGTTAACTAAAAAAAATTAATTAGTCCGTCACTTAGATTATCAAAAAATATTTGATCCGTATTTTGTCTTTTGTCACATAAACCAAATTTTTTTAACAAAGCCGTCAATGTAACTTTACGCAAAAAATATAGCTGGGAAACGACTTCTTTTTGGGGTGAGTATCATGTGTTGTGGTAGAACTCAATGTAACGCCCTTACAACACTGTGCTAATGAATGGATTGAATAGTAGGTGGGGGGTCGTGTAAGTGCTTAAAGTAAAAATCTTACATTAAAAACTTGTATTTAAAAAAAAACTTGTCAAAAAGTTGTAACTTTGACCCCCAATATTTCCATAACTAGAAGGTTCCCAGGTATGGTGTAAAACAAACCAATTATCGCAATGACGGGGAGAACAAGTGCCTTTCAGATTCGTTAAGAGGTCTTTTACATCCCATATAATTGAATTTTACGATGTACTCGGCTATCAGTGCGACAAGCAGATGGTTATCAGACACTTTTTCAAGACAAATCGACAAAAATAAACTCGTAAAACCTAAAAATAGGAGCCGCTCCGAATTCTTTCAATATTTAAATGGTTTGTTTTATTACAACGGAAGTTCGGACGTTCGGAGAGGGAGCACACGGCAAAACATAAAGGAAATGCAGCCACGCGGTTTGGCAATATGCCACCGACATGTTGGAAATTTTATAAATATTTCCATTTATAAATTTAGTCTTCTTTTTTGGAAGGCTTGTTTTGGGCTGCATAGGTGACGCTATACTGTCCGATTTGGTTGGAAAAACAACGCAATTTATGATGTTCTAATCTGTACAGGATTTAGTACAAAAACAAGCTCCAATAGTATTTTTGATGCCGAACTAATATTGCTATGGCGAAAATAAATAAATGTGCTCAGACAATTTTGTCAGAGTGGGAGTTCCTTGTTTCTTCTTGTTGATAACACAAGCAAGTAGCAGGAGGTGGGTTTTAAGGGGTTTACAAATTTTTGATGACAAACTCTGTATCTAAAGTCTAGTATGGTTAGAAAAACGGTACGCACAGAACTGGAAAGTGTAGCAGAAAAAAGGAGAGGTCTATAGGGTGTAAAACACCTCTTCACGAAGCCGAAAGGCACTCGTTCTCCCCACCATTGCGATCATTTTTTTGTTCTACACCATGCCTGGGAACCTTCTAGTTACGGAGATATGGGGGGTCAAAGTTGCAACTTTTTGACAAGTTTTTTTTTTTAAATACAGGTTTTATTGTTAAGATTTTGACTTTTAACACCTCCACGATCCCCGTACTATTCAATCCATCCAGCAGCACAATGTTTTAAGTGCATTACATTGAGTTCTACCACAAAACATGATTTATAACCTCAAAAAAAAAGTTGTTTCCCAGCAATTTTTTTTGCGTGAAGTTATTTAGTTTGATGTACTGAATGCTTGGTTGACGGCTTTGTGATGAGGTGGTTTACACCCTGTATACCCAACAGGGTGACTCCGGGCTGATATCATGATGATTATAATGGATCTTTCTTTTTTGTCAGCCTATTGCCCTACTGCTGGGCAAAAGTGGGCTCCATGGCTTTCCAATCCCGTTTACAATTTGCTCCCTTCGACAAATCCGTCAAGAGCTTACCAGTGAAATATTCCACGTGATGGTTCAAGAACTTAGTCTTCTTTGTGGGCACGTTAGCCTTGAGCCACTTGGCGACGGAGTACTCCTCACTCGTAGCCTTCTCCGATTCAGGCACGTCTCCAAACTCCTGGAAATGGAATAAGGTTTATGTTGGTGACTGTCTTATTATTAAGTTTTATAGAGTAGAGAAAAGTTTGGAAGAATAAAAATAGACTGAACTAAGTAAGGCTAGAGTAAACAAAACAATTATCTCATCGGGGTTCCATGTCAACTTTTTTTTGTTTTTTTTGGGATGGGAAATCATCAAATGACTTCTCACACTCTGGGCGGAGCGGGAGGGAGTGTCAGACTCTTACTGACTAAACCCATCCATGTTCCTTCCTCGCCCTTTATGTTCCGGGGCCGCGGTATCTCTTTCGAACAGGCTCGCAACCCCGGAACAGGCCTGCAATCAAACAGTTATCCTATTTATACAGGATTTTTGCAAATACAATGCTAATAGACAATTTCTGTCACAAAACTTGAACTATGCATTTTGATAAGGAGTCTATGACCAACGACCTAGTGAAATGATCCACCATTTTGATAATGGATGTCGAAATTGTTAGCTCCCTAACAATTTCGACATTCTATCAGCCACAGAACCAAAATACCAGATCGTTTATTATTGAAAACCACAACAAACAAAGAAGGGTATTGTGTATTATTCCAACGATGGGTAACGTCTGACGCCATATAATCATAAATGTAGTTCGTTAAAAGAGCCGACGGTCACTGCAAAATAGATTAAGCACATGTATTTTATTACAATGGTATATGCTTTAATAATTCAGTTATTAAAAGAGCATCTATTATGTTACCTACGTAAAACCACAATAAATACATATTATTTTTATTCTATTACTTCCTCTAGTCCAGGTTCTTCAATGTACGGTAGGCTCCAAGACCTGATTAGCTGCTTGGCTAATATATTAACGACCATAGCCGGTGGCCGACGGTATTATTATACATATAGTCGGTGTTATACCAAAGTGTGGAGCTCGTGGCTAAATATTAACAGCCGCTCGGGTCGATCTTTAGGTTAAGCCGTGCTAGCCTAGGTTGGTCTGTGGATGGGTGACCACCCATTACATATCGAGTTTCCTCCGTACCTCAGAAAGCACGTTAAGCAGTCGGTCCCGGCTATCATTTGTGGATCTTTGACAGTCGTAACAGGTAATCAGTGGCGAAAAAAGTCTGACAACCAGTCTCACCGGGGTATCGTATTACCCAGTACTTGGGTTGTGGAGGTCAGATAGGCAGTCGCTCCATGTATAATACTGATATTTAGCTGCATCTCGTTAAACTAGAAGCCGACCCTAACACAGGGGAAAAGACTAGGCAGATGAAATTATACCAAAGTAGAACTAAACATTATAATACAGATTATAATGTTTAGTTCTACTTCTGCTACTACTACTACTTCTACACGTAAAAACGTTACTAATAACAGATACAATAGAGCCATGTCGTCTTCTGGATAACACCGATGAGAAAACTAAAGTTGGAATAGTGTTTTTTTCCAACTAAAGCCACAGTAATGTTTGTCGCAGTAGGTATGCAGTAATAAAGACCTATCCCAACTTCACCTAAACTTAAAGCCATAACTTTCCCTTTCAGAACGTTTCGCGTCTTCTTCTAACAGTAATAGTACCGCTCTGCGCATACGCAATTGTATGGCTGTGCCATGTTTAAATTTACGTAGAACTAAGTTTACTGTGAGATTATACTCCGTCACTCTAGCCTATGTGTTCATATTTTCGAAAAGTATTATAAAATTGTTGCCAATTAAGAGTTTTATACTATTCTAAATTCTCACTTATTATTTTTCAATAAAATTCCGCTTAAAATCCTGATTTCTGCGTAGACACGTTCCCGACTTCTATCGCGGAACTTTCTACATTACAATGAAGACATTACAGATAGAAACGTCACGGCTTACTCTTTAATGATTATGACCTTTGATTCTAACACGTATAAGTACTGCACGTGTTTAAACCATAACAAATCATTAATCATTTATATCACTATTAAATTTAAGCGTAAAACCGAAGCTAAATGGAAAATGCCAGCGAATTTTACAGGACACAAAAGGATGACCCACTGAGTGAAGAATTTGTGCACAAAGTGGCTCTTTGCAGGATTATGTTAGGGTGAACTTTGTAATGCCATCAAGCAAGCAGGTAAGAGTGAGTGACCAGCCGAAATACCAAATAAGAGTGAGAGTGTATGATGCAACTACAGAGAGGCCTTAACTCAGCAGGGTGCCTATGGAAATAACTGCCTCCAGAAATATACTCTAAAAATATTGAGACAAGGAAACTCTTATCTCAATCTATTATGTTATGATGGCTTGCATTCAATCTATTAATTTTGATGAAAAAAAGGCACACAATTTCCTACAGATTGACGCTTCCAATATCTCTTCTTTTTCATCAAGATCTTATTGATGAATAATAAGATGAAATTTCTCACTGACTAACGCATTTCAGCGGCAAAAAAAACAGGTGCGAAAATCTAATTAGACAAACAAATGGCGAAAGAAACAACGCTATTGACGTCACTGTCTCGTCATATATCAACACACTTATTAATGCATGTGGCGAAATGGAGAACTAAAACGAAATGTACTGGATTTGACAGGTTTTTGACAGTTTCCTTGACAAGCAGCGCCACCACTACATTCACAAATATGTTTGCCGGTCTACGGCCTCGGTTTTAGCCGTGGCCGTGACTTTGGCCTTGTTAATGACCTAGTAAATGGTGTCTATCTAGATTAGGTACAGCTACGAGTAATGTGCTACAGGAAGATAGTGAATGAATGATGGGTAATGGTAATGGGAGGCACGTGGCCTACATCTTGTTACGTTTGAAGAATGTACGGCGTTTCATGTGTTGGAATTTGATAGATATTTTTGATAGGTAATCCGCAGCAATATTAATATAGATAGGAAAAATGATGAAATAGTTGCTGTAATAGGTACTATAAATAGGAAAAATGATGAAATACGAAGTAATGCTCCGGTTTGATTTAAACACGACAAAATAACAATCATTTTAGAGCGAGTCCTTGGGCACTTATTCTAAACGGCAAAACTTGGCAAAATTACGCCAAAAATACTCATAAAATAACACGAAAACCACTGATTTATTCACAAGTTCACAACAACTTTACAAACGAACACAATTTACCGTTAGCTCACATTCCTTACTTCTAAACGAAAGCCAAAGTTACGAATCTCAAAGATAAAATTGCACTAATATAAAATAGCCCTAAAAATCTATAAAAAATACTCACAAAATCTTTCATAGCTACACAACACAACCGCACAACGCACAATATAAAGCGTAGTGACAGTTATAGTAAGGCTATCGCAGACCAGGTGAAAGTGGGCCACTCGCCCATGGAACAAATTAATAGAAAACATACCTGGCCGAAGTAAAAATAAAAATAAGACTTAGGAAATATGTGGAGTGGTCTAGAATATTATAGTGGCCGCATACTTTAAGTAGGCCAATGAAAAGAAAATGAGACACTACTCTATAGAGTTTAGTGGAGTTTACTTGGATATAGTCGCACGTTACTCGATTACATACTGTGGGAGAAATTCTATAGCAGTAGTTTTTTCGAATTTCGACCATTGTAATGCAATACTTAATCGATTGATGTAATGGATACCTTGATTACAGATTTGCATCACCTACAGTTATTCGTAAAACAGATAGAAAAAAATGAAATATTTGAGGATCTTTAGTAGTTCTACCAACGAACTGACTAAGTCGAGATGAAAGAATGATGAAAACCTGATGATATACCCAATCAATATTTTCGATCAGCAACCTCAGAAAGATTATTATGAAATGGCACAATAGACAGAAGACTTACACGATAAGCCGATTCGGGTTACAGACGGAGGACCAAATTACCAATAATCAGTAATACAATGAAAAGATCCTGAATCACATTACTGGCTTCATTTTTTGATTTAGCGCCGGATAAAAAGATATTTTGCTCTAAATAGAAAAGCCAGATTTGAAATGGAGCAGAACCTATCAGACGGACAGTCATCTTAGTGTTATTATATGACATCAGAGTCAATTGAGCGTGGCCAGGCGTACTGTAGTAATTTCAACTATAACGATTACTATTCTATCAAATTGCATTAAGGTGAGTATGAGGCAATTCGACTATTCTTTAAGAAACTACACTCGAGAGCAATGAATCCGGGTCACTTAAAGAATCCTAAAAATCTCGGAAACTAAAAATGCTAGGTTAATGCAATAAATTGTATTTAATAGACAATGTAATACTCCTTAAATGAAGGTATTAAAACTTCTTAGTTATTGTAAAGTTATATCATAAAAAATCAAATTTGAAAAAGGGCCACTTTCGAAGATGGAACTACGAAATTACAGCATTTGGTTTTGCTTTTGTTTGTAATCTGTCATATATGTGGGTACATAAACCATGTTGATAGTGCTCTATATTCATTATTCAAGCTGAAATTATGTCGCTTACGCCTGAAGAATGCACCAGAATACTTACAATGCTGGAAACCGGCCGGAGTCAGCGCGATACAGCCAGGACTGTCGGTGTGTCGCTGTCAACACTTCAACAGTACAAAGAGTTCTCCGACGTTACGAAGAAACTGGTTCTAACCTACGCAGACCAGGAACGGGCAGAACCAGGTGTACCACAGCACGAGAAGACCGATACTTGGTGAACACCATGCTTCGAAATCGCTTTCTCACAGGAACTGAACTCACAAATCAGTTTCGACGCCTCGGAGGAAGTAACCCAAGTGCATGGACAGTAAGACGTCGGCTTGCTGAATCTAACTTAAAACCCCTTAGACCTGCAAACGGCCCTAAACTGGAGCGTGGGCATCGTATTTCAAGACTAAGATATGCCCAGAGCCACGTAAATTGGAGTATTGAAGATTGGTCAAAAGTTATGTTCTCCGACGAATCAAAATTTATGCTCTACAAGCACGATGGAAGACACAGAGTGTATCGAAGACCAGGGGAAAGATTCAAGCAAGCATGCATCGAAGAAAAAGTAGCCTACGGTGGTGGGTCTGTACTTGTGTGGGCCGGAATTTCTTCTGAAAGTCGCACAGAGCTGGTGATCATAGAAAACGGCTCTTTAACTAGCGTAAGATATGTGGAAGAAATCCTCAATGATCACGTTGGTCCATTTATGGTCAATTTAGGTGAGGATGCTATATTTATGCATGACAATGCCCGACCTCATACAGGTAGGATTGTGAATGACTACCTTCAAGAGATGAACATTACTCGTATGGAGTGGCCAGCGCGCAGCCCGGATATCAACCCGATCGAGCATGCTTGGGACGAGCTAGGCAGATGCGTAAAACAACGAAACCCTCCCCCAATCACGCTTCGTGAGCTCAAAATTGCTCTCACAGAGGAATGGGAGAATATTCCCCAAAATCGTATAAGGAACTTGGTGTACAGCATGCCAAACCGCGTAAACGCAGTAATGGAAGCACGAGGAGGCAATACGAAGTATTAAAATTCAAGAAAATCGTAATAAAGTTCAAAAATTTCATGTTTCCTATTTTTGTTTTAAGGAGAGATCAGCAGTTTTTTTCTTTATGTAATTTTGTGTTAATAAAATGTATGGTGACTCATATTTTGTTTACTTTCATTTAAGGAGTATTACATAGTCTATTAAATACAATTTATTGCATTAACCTATCATTTTTAGTTTCCGAGATTTTTAACATTCTTTAAGTGACCCGGATTCATTGCTCTCGAGTGTATAATAAATGTTTGATTAGAATATTCTACAGTTATAATTCTATCTATCTACATATTAAGAAAAACAGATGTTTCATTTTCATCTCTGGAAATGCAGTTCACAGCTAGAATTAGAACCTTTCCTTATTGTATTTCTATCAGAGACGATCTTTTCTATAAATATACAATTTATTCTAAATAGTTTGTATTATAAGTATGAAACGATTTTACTGGGGAAACCCCCACTGCCACTGGTTCTAAAATTAAAAGCAAGCAATATGGTTCCTTATTTAAAGTTAGAGCCGCTCACAGAAAAAAAAGGGCTTTACTAAGATGCCAGCTGATAGAGATAAATGGAGAAGGAAAATAGACAAAGGTAGAAGGATGATGGATGATGTGGCTCACAAAATCTCAAGGAAATGCAAAAATAGTTTTGTGCTCACATCGCGGTCGATTAACACCAGTCGATAATCGTCAACGGCCAAACAGATTTGTAAGCATAATCTGCCATTCTGATTTGTGGGCATAATCACGCTTGACCAACAGATTAAGAGAACATTACGCATTTAGGACTTCGTTCGGTTTGCTTGTTTACCGAGGTGTTAACAGCGTTTTATCGTATAGGACAAAAACTGTACTTTGTACTTTTTGAGGTAAATTCCCGTTATTATCTGAATAGCAAATGAGTCAGTGGTTTGTATGTCCCATTCATATGGAATTCCCAATTCCATAATTATGACGTTCAATTTATGGAAAATGAGTGTAAAATCAGAATCCTATAGTTGACGTTACTTTGTCTGTGTGAATTTCTAATTGCTTTACGACAAACATTAATTTATAGGACAATTAAAGTCAGATAACGACATTGTAGTAACTGTTTTGCGAAGTTTTTGTTGTTAGATCGTTATTGCTGATCGTCGCCGCTATTAGAGACAACCTAATGTGTTTGTTATTTCATATACATCAGAGTTTAGACTGACAGGCATACGGATCGCTTCTAAGACTAGAAAATGTTTTAAATGCTATAATTCAATAAACCATTTAATTTTCACACAATCTACTCTTAATGTTTCCTAGATCTGTGCGGAACTAATACCTCTACGTTGATAAGAAGTGGCACACATTTAGAACACCCGCAGCATACTGTTGAATAAAAACATAACAAAAGTTTACATAACATTTCATTGTGCAGATCCTAAATTATTATTGATGTGATAAGAGTTTCAGTAAAGGAGGACTAGTATTTCTTACGACTTCATTAAAAAGAAAAAAGTAAAATACATCGGGAAACGCATTTTTTTGGGGAAAATATCACGTTTTACGATAAAACAGTGTACCGCACTCAAAACAATGTGCTGGTGGATGGATTGGATAGTACGGGGGTCTTGGAGGTGTTTAAAGTAAACATCTTACATTAAAAACGTGTAGGTAGGTATTTAAAAAAAAAAACTTGATAAAAAGTTGGAACTTCAACCCCCAATATCTCCTTAACTTGAAGGTTCTCAGGTATGGTGTAGAACTAAAAAAATGTCGCCCTGACGGGAAGAACAAGTACCCTTTATGATTATACTATTTTTTAATTATGATTTTAAAATTGTTTTTCTTAGTTTTTTTTTTTTTTATTTACAAAATATGTATGAAAATAAGTTAACGATTAATATATTTAATTAACGTGGCCACATACTGGGCCCAAGAAAAAGAAGGTCGTGCCATCGACACGAAAGCAGAAAAAAAAGATGAAAATAATTGAAGAAAAATAAACAGTCCGATAAGTCATACTTAACTACATTGTAAGAGTGCAAAGTCCAGAAAGATGCAAGATTATGTTCTGATTTAAATGATAAAATTTTCTTGATTTTATGGCAATGTTATAATAATCTTTTAAGTTGTTAGCTAAGATAACATATTATCATTATTGTACAGCCAATTTAAAATTAGAAAATTAGTTAGTTTATAGACACATTTATCAGAATTTGGTTAAATACCATTTTTATTTGAGTAAGTAGATATTATTAGTGCTTCAATTGAAAAGAACAGTTAGGGAAACAGTTGCATCAACATAATATTGGAATAATAAATGTTTAGACTCAAGTCAATAGAGTTCTATCTACAATAGGATAGTCATCATCATCATCATCAGCCTATAATGTTCCCACAGCTGGGACACGGCCTCCTCTCAATGAGAGAGAATGGGCTATAATCTAACACGCGGGCCCAGTGCGGATTGGTAGATGTCACATGCCTTCGAATTTTTGGTGCTAGGACATGCCGGTTTCCTCACGATGTTTTTCTTCACCGTTTTGAGAGCAGTGGTGATGAAATAAATTACACAAAGTAATGCGCCCGCCTGGGTTCGAACCCACGACTTGCTGTTCGTAAGCCGGGGCCGCCACCACTGGGCCACCGCTGCACTC
Source organism: Xestia c-nigrum (assembly GCA_916618015.1). Lineage (NCBI taxonomy): Eukaryota > Metazoa > Arthropoda > Insecta > Lepidoptera > Noctuidae > Xestia > Xestia c-nigrum. Next base: position 5,957,843 of record OU745258.1, on the reverse strand, counting down.
AATAGGATAGTATTGTTATGAATTTGGTGTCTGTTGGCACCTTCTAACTATTGGAAGAAGTAATAAACTTGAAAAGGCCCTATAAATAATGAAAAATCAGTGTATGCCATATTGTGTGCCTGATGAGATAACACATCAGAAAAAAAAGGTCTTCTGTCAAACTTTCATCTATTTTAACCACTTGAAAGCCTGAATTTTTGTCGCGCTGACGGTCGGTCGTGACGTCAGCGAGAACAAAATATGACGCCACTGACGTCAGCGTCGACCGACAGTCATATTTAGTACCATATAGAACGCAATATATCGTACGCGACAGATCGTTTGCGTGACAAAAATTCAGACCTAAGGCCATTTTCAAAGAATTTTTCTTTCATTTTCGATAAAAAAGGAACTAGTGAAAAAAAATGTCTAGAGCTCTGTGAGAGAGAGAGAGAGAGAACTGTGTGTTTTCTAGCAATTTAGGCTGTGCTTTGTTATGCAGTAATATTTTTATTAAGTTTATTCTCATAAAACAACAAATATTATCTTTAGTAGAGCAAATAGCTAACCATGCTAATTACTGTACAATGCTAAGTGTAACTCATACGTCCTGTGACATCCTTATTGTAAATTAGCAAACAGAAAATAATTATTTTTTATTTTCATTAATTAACATGACATGGTCAAACTAAGTTAAACCTCATACCAAGCTAACTTATTTCTTATTTTTAGGTGAAATATGGCTTTAAATCCTATGTCCCTAACCTATGGTAGGCCTTGAAAATGCTCCGCTTAAGGTTAAAGAAGTAATTAAAGGATTCAAGAAATAATCAAACCTAAAAGTGATTTATGTAAGTAGTCAATTTTTGAACTGACATTAAAGCCATATCAAAATTTTAGGAATAATTTTAAGAACAATAATTATTGTTTCACACCTGTGCAAATGTGTTGTGCGACAAAATAACAAAAGCAATTACTTGACGGTGACTATTTGTGTTTGCCAGAAAATCTTTAAATACAGTGACTAAAAACATTTAATTAAAGTTCAAATTCGTGTGATCAACTGTGCATGTGTAAAAAATAAAATGTATCAAACCTTTTTTCGCTGCAAAACAAAAAGACAATTAATAAAGCTAATGCATGCAAAAAATATTCTAGGTAAATGGTTGTCTGATATACAGATAAAATAAAATTACTAGGGACATACGGAAAATATGAAGGTACAGGTTGATTGTACCTTTTTTTAGAACTGTCAACATGATTAAGTATTTGACATGACATGATGGTAACATCTGGTTATTTGGTAAATAGTTGCAGTAAACAAAGGATTCCCAAAAATAGCTGACACTGCTGCGCTCATACAATGACGCTGAACTTGAAGAACTACGCACAAAACTCGTTGGTTTTCAGCCAGGCAATGAACTAAACATAAAATCGAAATGGATGCGTCATTCGGTAAATATGACGAGAAACGGTAAAACTTTAGACATGCAATAACCATTTTTAAACGCTGAACTTCAGTTTCACACATGAGGATAACAAAGATCCAGAAAAATAAGCGAAAAATCTTTTGCAAAAGGGGAAAAATCACACGCCGCATCCGCATTAGGGAAACTGAGAATAAAAACAACAACGGTGAAGTGTAATTGGGTAATCTAAAGCTAGTTGTAGTGATAAATAATACATCTATCTTACCTCTTTACGTTTTTTAGTTTTCCTTTTGTCTGCCATTATAAATTATTTTTGCCAACGTAGTCTTGATTGTCTGGAAATCTATTCGCTTTTCTTGTTTCTGACGCTGACACTTTTTTGTTGACAGCTCACCTTATTGAGTTATTGAACGAACAACGAACGAATGAATGGATCCATTCAATCAGATGTCCTGAAGACTCTGTTCCACGAACTGTGTTTTTACTTTTGCAACACGGTCTGAAAAGGCTAGTGCTTGACTGACAACCATAACAATTTTTAGCTGCCACTGTCAAACCTGAAATGAGTGTAATGACAATGACGTTTGATTTCTTCGCAGTTTTGTTACTCGTCGACTTCCACTACTTCCAGTTTCATCATTATCAAGCAAAAATATTCGTGCAATCGATATTTTGTTCTAGTTTCGTTTCATAAGACTGCGGCAGTCCGTGTGTGTAGTGTGTATTTAAAGTTCACTATCCTAACCTTAGATGAACTCACGTTTACGGTCACCTTCTTAATCGGAAAGTTTATTTGCATCTATTTCTAGTATTAATAAATTTCCTACTTATTAATAGATGGTAGGGTTTCCGTTTTATTGTCCGCATTATCGGCAACTTGAATTCGCGAGTGAAAATAATCGATTTTAATATTAACGAGTGATAATTGATATTTTGTTTTCGAAACTATAAACTACAGGATGGGTGAACCAAGTGTAAATGGACATCAAGTACATGACGGTAATACCTTGACTATAATTATTATCACCTATATCGATGACTAAAAGACAAGTTCTAAAAATGCTTCCAGTAGCTACTAAATCCTGAAAAAAATTAACAACCATCGAAAATTGTTAGCTAAAATAAAATTATTAACATTATGCCTAAATCGTTTGTATAGAGCAAACTCTAGGTCAATGCCAATGTAGAACTTGTCATCTTCCGACTAATTTGATGAAAATGTACATAGACTGAATTTTTAATGAAATGTTATTCTTTTACTTCCCTCATTAATTTTAATGTCTCGAGGTCAATGTTTAGAATAATGGTATAGTAGGTTTTAGTGTTGATTTAAATAATGGAGTGGGGTAAATGACCAATTTCATAAAAGTGATTATCATGTTTTTTGTGGAATTTTCAAACCCTAGCTTAGCTTTGAGAGATGATATTCCTACAGAGCAATAATAATAATCATCACTCCTTAAGCATTCACATAATTGTGAGAAGTGTCACAATGTTTTCTTAAGTTAGCGGGTAGTTTGACATGTCAAGAATAAATAGTGGCCCCAAGTATTTTTCCACATTTTATAATCTGTTTGGTGTCTGCGAAGCTTCATGTCAAAAGCACATATTTTAGTCAGTTGGGTCAGGGTCGTCTTAGGGGTTTGCATAATGTGTTTTGTATATATTGGGAAAACTAAAACAATGAAGCAGGTATTACATTAAACAACTCAACACTAACATTAAACTATTCTTGATGGGAAAAAAAGCCTTATACAAAACATTATAATACCTAACTGTCCAAGTAATGTAAAAAACAATATGTTTTTTGTATGGGCAAGGTCAGATTAAGTGAATTAGTATGTAGGTAATACTTATTAAACTATTCAATAATAGGTAATTTCCTTTATTCATTTACTAGCTGACCCACGCAACTTCGTAGAGTCTGCGTCACATAAGAGAGAAAAACGAAAGGAAAAGAAATCACCGTTTTTGCAACATTTTTCATTCCTGTTCCACTCCTAATGGCCATAGCGTGATGTTATAAATAGCCTAAAGCCTTCCTCGATAAATGGACTGTCCAACACAAAAAGAATTTTTCAATTTGAACCAGTAGTTCCTGAGATTAGTGCGTTCAACCAAACAAAGAAACTCTTCTGCTTTATTATATAGTATAGATTTACATGTTAACTAGATTTTTCAATATTTCTTAATAAAACGATATTAAAAAAACATTTAAAAATATAAAAAACAGTAGCCCACTAGCGCTGGAAACAGGGTCCGAGCTGCTGGTGGTCAGGGCTCTTGAACCCGTTCCGAATTACCGTGAGCGCGATATCGATTTCCCTTGAATCGTCATGGTATGCGCCATCTTGCGATTATACTGACCATGCCCCAAATAAATATCTTCGTGAGCGCAGTCAAATGACCTGATGACAGCTCTTAGCTGTCATAATCGTGAAATCTAAATCGGAACGCAAAATGTTGATGTGAGTGCTGTGAGCAATTATTTTCTAATACGGAACGCAGCCTATATGCAGTCATGGTATCGGCATATAATATCGAGCAGTGACATCATGTGATTTGTTATGAACATAGATTGGAATAGGTAGAGCTGTTTTATGTACTTGCCATAGGTTAGAATAATATGGATTTTCCCAGAGTCCCGGATTTCGTTTTTAAGTAGGTAGTAAAATCAAAAAAAACGATTCTCGCCTTCGGGACTAATGACAGATTACACTTCCTGTCTGACAGGTAAATATAAGAAGGACGGGATTAAGGATATACCGATGGATAGATGGATGGAAAAAAAAGAATAAAAAAAAATAAAATTAAATAAATAAATATTCGATTTTCGATTAATCAACAATCATTTTTATTATAAACATTTTTATTCTGAAGTTGTACAAAAAAATGTTACCATACAAATTATTTGTTTCTCAGACAATTAAAACATTATCAAATATAGAACAATTTGTATATAATAAAATCTTAATTAAAATAATCAACACGCTTCAACAATAATTCTCTTATTTACTTAAACAAATAATATAATAATAAAATCCCGTAGTTCAGTCAGTTGGAATCCCGTGGAATATGGATATATTAACATCAATGTTTGCGGTCAATGAACCTAATTAACTCTACCTATTCCGATCACGGGTAATGAATGTGGATCGCTATAAGAGAAAAGAAACAATGGATAAACCGTGTGAAGGATGTTATGGTTAGAAAGGAAGTGACTGCTGACTTGCTGAGAAGTATGGAAGCAGAATACATGTTACACTGACCAAAAATGAATTAGCGTAAGGTTAGAAGAATGATGATAAATTCATGTATATGTCACCGTAAAATTGTCAAACACGTTATATTACAATATAACGTGTTTCTCTCTAGCGATATTGTAATATCTCGAATTATTGTCAACTGAACTTACGGAAGTATCTCTGCCCCCATAATCGGGACTTGGGGCACCGTTAGGTTAGTTAGGTTCCTTTAAACCCTGCACTCGAAAATAGGGGCCGCTCCGTCGACTATGCTTTTTTAGGGGAATATAAAGTGTTTTAAGGTTAGGTTATATTAATCGGTATTTCTCAGGAATGGTACAGTATCTTTTCATGAGAGTGGTACCACTGGGCAAGGGGACCCTTCCCTTCCTTCCCTCCACACCGCGTGAGTTGACTACCATCGCATCCATTTCCCGAAAAATAATGCGTTTTATTGTAAGCAGTATGTTCGTTTAACAATAATTCGAGAGTTTACAATATCGCTAGAGATATTACAATATAACGTATTTGACAATTTTACGGTGACATATATCCACTATCCAGCAAAGTCTGTCATCAAAGAAATTGACGAAAATCCATACAAGCTTTTAAGAGCCCTCTTACAGTCCACTAGCGCTGTTTAGCTAAATCGTGCATTTGTAACAAAAACGGCCGTTTATGTTTTGAATGCACGATTTAGCTAAACAGCAATATTTCAAGTGTTGATAAGGTGTTATAAAATTACGTTATTGCCTTTTCTACAGTAATAATAGACCACATTTTGTATTTTTGATTCTATTTACGAGTTATGACATTTTTTCGATTGGCGGCGCTAGTGGACTGTAAGAGGGCTTTTAACCCCTTTTGTAATTTCTATAACTTTATATTTTAGAATTGTGCTTATGTGCAATGTCAGTTTCTAAAACCAACAGTTTACGCTATGTTGTCTATCAATAAGTAGATTTAAGGTTCTAATATTGATTCGGAAAATAGCTTTTCACGTAGGTACCTAAATGATTATCAACACCTTAGTCAGTGGTTAACACTAAAGAGTCTAGTTTAGTGTTAGTCATAGATTTTCCTTATGATTTAAGTGACTAATAGGCAGGTGCAAAGTCCACTTCTGTTGAGTATTGTGGTGATTGCCAAGATTTTCTCATAGGTTACTGGCTATCTATGAATATCATTTCCTATTTCCAATACTTATTATTAGTTTTGGTCTTTAAGTATTTTATTAATCTATTGCGAAACTCAAATATTCCAACATTTTAAATTGTCCTGCAAATTCAAAGTAGTCTCTTATCCTTAATCTAATTTTACAATGATAACTGGTTTTCTGAAAGTAGGTATAGGCATCTTCTTATTTTACTTATCTAGAATTTAAGATTTATTCCTTTTATCTAAGCATCTTCTTACTAATCTATAAATATAAGATTTATTCCCGTTTTTGCCAACACGAACTGACTGGCAATCAAAACAAACATTAGTGTCGGTTAATAGCCGTAAAATTAAACAGGAAACTAGGCATACTTATATAATTACATACCTGTGATCATACAAAAAGGTGGAATAACCTGTGTAATGAGCACTCACTAGTAGGTATTCTACCTGCATGGCCACAAGGAAAAAAAAACATTTTGATGCTAATTTTACGGGTCCTGTAAATATTCGGAATTCAAACATAATTTGATTTGACCGCCCGATTATCCAATCACGCTACACGCCTCAGAGCTACTTGAGTACCTACCTAATAAGCCTAGGTTAACAACATAAAGTTTTAAATCAGTCAAATCCAGAAAAAAATCATACTGATTACCTACATGCTTATCAAAGGTTAAATAAAATAGGTAGGTAGGTACTTAGAAAACGGTGAACTCGTGCGCATAGCGTGAATTTGGGATGCGACGGCAATGCCAATACGACAATTTGTTATTCATAAGGTACCTAATTCATTATGTTCCCGTTTTATTACATTCTGGTTGTTTAGTTGTTATGAGTAAACAAAGACCCGGAAACCCTACAAACGGTGTTTTTTTATATTAAATGGGCCTACTCTTGACCACACTCTTGTCATGCGGACGGAGATGAGGTCATGGAACGAACAAATCCAAAAGAAGCCTATTAACTTGGTGTTTAAACACTTCTTCTGTCGAACCTGCCTCAACTACATTGAGATCGGCCATAATAAAGAATTTGTCCCAAATATAATCTAGTTTGGAAACAATACATAAAATAAAATAAATTCACATTAAAAAAAATAAAATATAGCGATAACGTCGGTTTACGACTATTTTTATCCGTTTATGACCACCAGTATGCTGGTTTGCGACCGCCTTTTGAATATGAAAAATATGCCATTAAGAGCTGATTTTTCAATCATTAGATAACTTTTATCAGAAGAATAAATCTGACGTTTTGACAGAGAGTCCATACAGAAACTGTCAAAATATGAAACTTATTCCTCGGATAAAAGTTAACTGGCGATTGAAAAACCAGCCCTAAAACAAATTAAATCACTTTAAAAATATTTTAACCTTTGCCTCTTAATAAAAAGAAATACCTGGTAATCATTACGTGTAAATGTTTTCTTGTAATTAAACAAAAACGATCTTACATTTCGTAGGAACTTAGTCCCAGATGTACTTGTACAATTCTGGTAAATAAACTTTTTAATTTAAATCGTTGAACATTTTGGGTTTTGGATATTCTGAACCTAGACGGAATATAACGTCTGGGTTCTGTAAATGGCACTTGAGTCTTCCCAGAAGTTCCCACACACACAGTAGGCGACCTTCAAATCTAGTTAATGTTTGCCATTTACACAATAGACTTCAATTGTGTTTGTGCATTCAATGACTGCTTTATAAAATAGGTACAATGTAATTTAGTAGCAAGAATAGGATTCAATTTAATATAAAATAAAGTGCAAAATAAAACTAGGTAATTTAAATTAAGATATTTTAATTTTGTGTATATTTTTGTTTGTTAATTTTTGTGTGTGCAATAAAGAATAAGAATAAGTGGGTAGACATACGTCATCGCTCAATTTACGCTTGCCTAGGTTTCCTCTACACAATGTTTTCAATGTAACTCAACTCAGTCATTAAAACCAAGAAACGAACATGGTAAATGACGCCAAATACATTCACACCTGTGTGTACATTTATGGCGTCATCCATGATCATTCTCGTAATATTTCGACTTTGAACTAGGTATTCGAGATAAGCTAAATAGCAAGTCATGTCGTTAAAATTGAATATTGGACTTCGGTCATGTTAAAAAAAATATGTATGTTCAATGAACGACTATCTTTGCCTGCTACCATGATAACGAAAATATCTATATTTTCCTTATTTCGTCGTAAAGTTGTGTTTAAATTTTTATTTCGGGCCTTCGAGCCCGATTCAAGACAAACATCATAATCAAGTAGACTTGATGTCTGCTAGATTCTTCTTTAATAATTTCTGTTATTCTTATCAGCTTGTGTAAATGGTGAACCCCTTGTTAGCACAGGCGATTTTAATACTTTTAATGTAATATTAGCTTCTCTGTAAAGAGATGCAGTGCGATTTTTCGACGAGCTGGGAGGTGTTCTGTTGAATTCTCGGTATTGGGGTAAACACCGAAAATTGAAAATCCATTACCCTACAAAATCGTCACGGTTAAAAGTCGCCGATGTAAACTGGGACTAGTTAATCATTTCCTCTAGATTGGGTTAAGAGGTAACTAGGAGAGGACTACCTACATTACCTAATGAAAGTTTCATCATGGAGGAAATTATTGCCACGGTTCCAAGTTCCAACGCCTGACTATCGTACGATACGTATTAGTCATATCAAAGGCAATAATTAGCCGTGGTATGGTATGAGTGTAGAGGAAAATTGTGCTCTCTTGAACAAATTCTTAAAATGCTTGCTTACCTAACAATCTGTGACACAGTGCTTACATAAGAGATTATAAGAGATACCTAGTACCTCTATCTACGTTATCTACGCAGTTTCATATAATACGGAACTAGATATGTTTTTATAATCTTATCCAATTTACATGACGTTTAATCTGACCGTAAAGAAAAATACACAATAATAAAAGATTAACATATTTCATAATTAAAATTCACACCAATTAATTTTTACAAATTATGATTGAATGGGACATTTAAATAATCTTATTAAAATGTCGTATTTAGTGACCTTTTTTTCTTCACAGAAAAAACTACTTACGTATTCATTTTTACTAATAATATTTATGAATCACTCATATAATATACCTATTACACCTATTTCCAAAGTCATTCAAACAGTGAATCTAAATCTATATCTTATCGTGTGTCGTCTATCTATACATAACGTTATACGCAAGAGATATTCTAACCATCATATAGTACCAAAGTCCAATAGTTATCGTTTTAGCAAGTAGTTTGTAAATAAAATTATGTATAAGTCATACACCTGACTCGTGCTTATTTTGTATGACTTTTTGAAGATTAAAACAAAGTTTGATGACGTTGAGATTTTAAAATGTTTTAAGTAATAAAGAACAATAGTGTATTATTCAATCTTGCAGACTAGTTGCTTAGATTGTCATGTTTGATAATATTGCATGGGTAGAATATTTCAGTTATTATTCATACTTAATCATGTAGACTGGAAGTCGATCCTAACATAGTTGGCAATTTTAGAGTTTGATGGTTCATACTTCCACATGACTTCCACAATATTTATTTATTTAAACTGCATGTACAATAGTGGTAGCTACATAGGCGGACTTAATGCCGCAAGGCATTCTCTACAGATACACATCATCATATTATCATCATATTATCACAGAAAGGTTACTTGAAAGCAAGCAAGAAAGAAAATAAAGTAATACAAGCTTGATCTTGCGAAATCGACGAGATCGGTTCAGAGCAAGCGCGCTGGTGGGCGAGAAATCCAATAGCCAATCTCGGCTCAAGATTGCAATAATAAGTTTGGACTTAGGAGCATAAAACCTTCTAGAACAAAAAATATTAATATAGGTACTTAAGTAGTTAAAGTTCAATGTCCAGTTGATGGTCAAGGTCTTCGTTTTATCTCACTTATAATTCTCTAGTTAAATCTTTTTCGAGTTGCTCGAAATACGTAATTAGCCATTATTCAACTATTTAATAGTTCAAACACTTATTATTCTCCAGTTAAATCTTTTTATAGATGCTCGAAATACGTAATTAGCCATTATTCAACTATTTAATAGTTCAAACAATCAACGTTTCGTATATTAAATATTTTATAAATCAAAGGCCCGTCCCGTAAAAGTCTTCTTTGTTCGTGAAAGAAGACGTGTAAGAATCAACCATTCGAAGAAGAGAGGCGATGACTTTCTATGAATGTTATTGGTCCATTCTTGCACTTCTCCTCTCCGCTCTGCTCTGTAATCCTCTTTGATGGAAACCTGGCCTCAGGCGTTGCAAACGATAATATTAATTACCGATATATACAGGGCGATTATTGGCGACCTATACACGTTTATCTTCAAACACGAGACCCCTATCGCATACGACACAACATGTGTCTTTCTTTAACTATGTATCTGGAACTTCAATACTCATAGTCCATAGATAATTATTACAGAAGATTAGCCGATTAACAATGGTGACAAGCGCTTACTTTTCTTACTTATCATAGTGTATTTAATGCTCTATCATCGGTATATTTGCGATAAAAAATATATTTTCATCACTGCCGTGTTTTATGTCGGTAATATATTACTTGGAAGATATTTCCCAGACCGAACACGAATAGAGGGTTTTAATTCTGTCGAACAGTAAATCTTTGTAGACAAGAAAACTTTGGACGACCTCAAACTAATCAATCAATAACGTTTAGACCAATAAATTGTCGTAGGTTCGCCGTCCTATTCAAGACCAAATGCGTCATACTTTACAACTATTATGTCTGCAGAATTAATAAATGGTATTTTTTTCTTGCTTCCAGTATTGCCGCCAGGATACAAGGTAGAAGAAATTGAAATACCAGTTCCTTGGGGCCACGTCGCGGGACGATGGTGGGGTCCACGGGATAAGCAGCCAATCATCGCCATCCACGGTTGGCAGGACAACGCAGGAACGTGGGACAATCTGATACCACTCCTGCCAGTAACGACTTCAGTCCTCTGCATAGACTTGCCAGGACATGGTCTATCAACACACTACCCCACCGGTATGCTTTACTATATCTTCTGGGACGGCATAGTTCTCCTAAGAAGAATCGTGCAACACTTCGAATGGAGCAAAATCACTCTAATGGGGCACTCCCTGGGAGGCGCACTCAGTTTTATGTACGCAGCTTCATTCCCTAATGAAGTCGAGAAAATCATTTGCGTCGACATCGCCAGTCCGGCTGTTAGAGAACCCGCTTCTATGGTCAAAACGACAGGACAGAGTATTGACAAAATCTTGCAGTACGAGAACTTGACGATGGACAAAAATCCTTGTTACGAGTATGAAGAAATGATAAACATTGTGTGTGACGCGTACAAGGGATCCATCTCAAGAGAGAATTGTAAGATTCTAATGAAACGAGGAATGATGCCCGTTCCCGCACATTTGAAAAAGAACGGTTACTTCTTCAGGAGGGATCCCCGATTGAAAGTCTCTGGACTTGCGATGATGTCTATAGAAACAGCTTTGGAATACGCTGCGAAGGTCAAGTGTAAAGTCTTGAATATTCGCGCGTTACCTGGTCAAAGATGGGAGAAGCTAAACTATTATTTGGACGTGGTAGAAAAGATGAGGGCTACGGCCGATGTACAATTAGTGGAGGTAGAAGGAACACATCATATCCACCTCGAGTCTCCTGACAGAATAGCGAATATTGTGGAAGAATTCTTAGAGGACTATTAGTTAAGTTTAGCTTGATTGCTAATGTGATATATTATGTGATGCGTAATTGCACTGTAGTTAGGTACAGTTGTAGAACTGTAGTATTGAAGTATTTCTGGAAGCTTGTTCTTGATGTAAATCCCTACTTTTAACTTCAGTTTGATTTCTTTGACCTTTAAAAATGTAGGTATCAAATCATATGGAATCTACGGGAGTTTCTCCTCATCAGGAAATATCAAAGCTACTGAAGTTAAGAAATAACTTTTCGTTAAGTAGGTACCGAAGTTAGAACTCGCTTATACTACCAAAGTAAAACGAGAGTTGTAAAATCAACTTAAAGTTATGGGCTATTTGGATTGTAAGTACTTTGGGTCTTATTTATTTTTCTATTATTTATATAAGCTATTAATACTATGCTATGAATTATAGGTACTACTCAGTAGTTATCTGCTTTAAGGTGTGGTTTTAAAATATTGTTGAATGTGAGGAACTTGTATGATAAGCGGAAGGAAGTCTAAGTTATTTTAAAGAAGTTCCGTTCTCCACTGGGGCATAAGAAGGTCAGTGTAAACCTCAGGCATAAGGCCTACTGTAACAGTCAAACATTGGCTAATGATTACGTATCCTGCGTCTTTATTGCAATACGTCTGCTAAGACGGTTTCTCCCGCTTAGTTCCCGTTCATGTGGGAGTCATCATTATCATAGACGTCCACTGCTGGACATAGGCCTCCTCCAAGTGTCGCCACATTGACCGGTCCCGTGCGACTCGCATCCAACGGATTCTCGCAACCTTCACCAGGTCATCGGTCCACCTAGTGGGAGGTCTTCCAACGCATCGTCTTCCGGTTCGCGGTCGCCACTACAGAACTTTTCGGCCCCATCGGCCATCCGTTCTGCGAGCAATGTGCCCTGCCCACTGCCACTGAAGTTTGTCAATTTTTCGGGCTACGTCGGTGATCTTAGTTCTCTTGCGGATGTCTTCATTTCTGATTCGATCACGCAAGGAAACTCCGAGTATAGCCCTCTCCATTGTCCTCTGGGTGACTTTAAGCCTTTTGATAAGGCCCATTGTGAGCGACCACGTTTCGGTCCCGTATGTAATCACCGGCAACACACATTGGTCATAGACTTTTGTCTTGAGGCACTGTGGTAAGTTGGACGAGAAGATACCTTGTGGGAGTACGGCGATAAAATATAGCCTATGTTACTCGCTGATAATGTAGCTATCCATTGCTGAAATAATTATTCAAATCGGTCCAGTAGTTTTTAAGTTAATTCGTTACATACAAAAACACAAATCTTTTCTCTTTATAACATTAGTATAGAAATATGAATAAAATACTGTTAAACCTCGTTCTACGGAAAATGCTGTTTAGGTCACAAATATTTTACCAAGGTTTCTTTTTATTGAATTAGTACCTATTTAAAAAAATATTCCTTAATCAAAAAAATAACTACGGTCGAACACGCTATTTGGTTTACAGTTTAACCTACAAATTCCATTGTACAGTGTAAACCAAATAGCTTGTTCTACCGTACTTAACCTTGAAATGATTTTTGAAGCTATTGTCTATTTTAGGTTGTAATGCTATGCTAATTGATTAGTAAAAGTTTCGTTTAGTATGTTTAACATTTCATTTGTAAGGTCAAATGGTTGTGTGACGTTGGAAAGAGAATGTCTATGGTAGGTAAGTCAAATAACGACGATATTATTTGTACAATTTGACTTGTAGAAAACTGGATGGTAAAAAAACGGTTTGATGGATACTGAACACATCGCCTTAACCTTTTGACCACCACAGCATAAACGCTCGCGCGTGCCCTCCACGCCAAGCCACAATTTTATATACTATTTTGTCACATATTTAATTTGTGTCGTTTGGCGTACAGGGCACGCGCTTGTTTGTCACATATATGTGACAATGGCGTCCAAAAGGTTAATCGTAGAACAGAGACGGATCTGACAAGAAGTTAAATAAACATGTGATTTTTCTTGAAAACCTTCGTTTTTACTTTTATTTCATCTTAAAATAAACCTATTGATCAGATGTATGATTGTATGTACTTAAAATTTTCATTCTAAAATAATAATAAAACATTGAAATGGCCTCTCTGTATAGTTTAACAAAATGTCAGATTCAGATCCGTCGCTTTTTTCCAATCAACCTTAATGCTTTAGCGATAAAGTTGAAAATCCATCAAAGATAGACAGATTGTTTTAGCATTAACTTATCATTTCAATCAAATACTCTGCATGTAGAGTAATTGAAATATGTATAATAAGTATGTATTTACAAACAAATAGTATATTATGTAGTAGGTAACGACACAAGCATCGTTGCTTAGTGTGGCACTAGATGGCGCTGTGTGTTATGTCCAGCAATATTTATTTATTTATTTTATCGAAATGACAAGTTGACGTAGTAAATTAAATTAAATTCATTTATTCTCAGGTGGACATTGACATTCGATGTATCTTACTAAATACTAAGTCAGAAATACTAAGACTTAGTAATCGTATTTGATCCGATTGATGAACATAATATTTGTTCTAAATTCTTGATGAATGCTGTCAGCTTTCAGATATTTGACAATAGTATATTTTAATTTACCCTGATAACAATAGAGAGATTAAAATGTTGTTTTACTTTATTTGTGGCTGGCTGACTTAATTAAATCACTGACATGAATGACTATACTATGAATTTTAATTCGATTCCAGATTTGACATTAGCTACTGTCATTTTGTGAAATAATGATACCACATTTAATAGTTTAGTGATGAACACAAAAATCGATAATCGAATCGATATTTTGTTATTTTGTTGGGTTTTTGTTAAAGTGTTGTTACGTTGTGTTTGTTGTTACGTTTATAGTTTTTTGTGAACTTTGAGTGAATCTATTTGATTTGGTTTTCCATCAAAATGGATCCTCAGCGAAGTACATCACAAAAAGACGTGGATGTTTTCTTGTCCCCAAGAAAAATCGTCCACGAAAAGCTTTCACTGTTACTGAAAAAGTAATGATCTGCAACGCCTACAAATACGTGAAAAATGAAATTTCTGCGCAATTGGAGGCCTTTGAAGTTGTGGAAGAAAATGAATGTATGAGTGTGTTACAGTGTTACTTTTTAGTGTACAATAAAGTTTATTCTATTCTATTCTATCGGTTGGGAAATATTTAATTTCCTGATATACTTAGTTTACGAGAGTAAAATTATAAACGAGAAGAATCGATCTGGAAATATTCCATTTCCATATCGAATAATTTCGTAACGTCACTATTTAGTACTTGTCATTACGTTGCAACACTGAAATTGTCAAATCTGGAATCGAATTAAAATTCCGAGTATACGTAAAATAATTTGAAATTCTATTGTCTACCCGATCACAATGCAAGAACATGATTAGGACAAGTTGACGACACAGTTATTTTATTCTAACTAAGTTTTAAGTTCTTTTGTGACACGTTTAAAGTAAGCTTAATGAGTTGCGTTTTTTAAATGTCTACTTTTTCTAAAATTCACCTGTTCTTAGTTTTAGAACTTTCTGATTAGAAGTTGGCTTGTTCCTTTTGTCCGCAAGTGATTCATCACTAAAGTGTATTACACTTTTTTTTAAAATGTGTATTTTGCACTCAAAATACACATTCTAAAAATTACAATATTTCACTTAGTCCCACTGGCGGGATACCTTGGTAGAGCAAAATGGAATAAATAAAAGTAAATAAAATCACGCTAAACTAGTGTATCTAGAAGAAACGCGCAAACAAATAGCTTGTGAATAGGTATGTACTAGTGTAGTAATATCATTCCATACAAGGTAATAGTGACGTCACAAAACATGTATAATTGTTTACTGTAGCTGTTTGTAGATAATAATTTTAAGCAGGGAAGGTATTACACGAACAAAGTAGATATTCCAGTGCGTATAAATACTTTAATAACGTAAGAAAATTAAAGTGCCGCGGCGCGAGTGAACGTCTTAGCCCCTTCGTATACAAGGCAACAAAAATCTTCGATACTCGATGATTTTAGTCTCCAAGCGACGGCCGCCATACAAATCCATAATGTCGGCGACGCGACTCGTGTACGAACTTCAATGGATGTGTATGGGGCGGCAGTCGCTTGGAGACTAAAATCGTCGAGTATCGAAGAATTTTGTTGCCTTGTGTACGAAGGGGCTTACTCGCACGTTTTATGACCGCGCCAACATTTGTTTTAAAAATTGTATCATTTTCAAAGATGCCTTTTCCATTCGCTTGTAACTATGTATTCTGCTGGTTCAGATATGCATGACGTTGGCTGAATTTCACCAATAAAATCGAACACTCTTAAATTAAGAATGAGCTGTCAATCGTCCATAGCAATGATGACAAATGATTGCGTTCAGTTTGATTAGTGAAACTCACCCTTAAATTGAAATTAAATGAATAAAATATTTTTATAAAAAAAACTGTCAACGCTTGTTAGAAATACTAAAAAAAATACAGCTTTGATTAGCACCATATCGATTCATAAAACTATTTATTTATTTATAACAACAACAACTGTAGTAAGTATTAAAATTCACAATGTTAAATAAAAAAATAATGTTAACTTTATTGTTTTTCATTTCATTTTACACAAATGTTCAAACACGTTCCTGACAGGCAGTTGTCAAATTCTTCCACATTTTTAATCTGTGAACAAGTGAAGAACGATAAGCAAAAATACTAATGGGAGCTGGAAACTACCTACTGTTTACACAATTTTCCTATCAAGATGCTTAATAACTATCCTGTTAGGTGGGAATATTTATCTCGTGACAATCGTTATTATTTTCATAGATTTGAAAGAACGATTACTAGAAATAAGAAGGTCCATGTTCACCGAAAAGATTAACAGTCTGATCCATGGACCTAAAAAAAAGGCGGACGCCGTCTTCTTTAACAATAACTGAAGCACCCATAGTAAGTCAGTGCACTAATGCTGACAGGTGCGCACGCACTCATTCACACCATAGTAAGTCTGCCGTCGGCCATTACGTTTTGAACGATGCTACGTGTGCCCGCTTGTTATTTTTGCGTAATAAATCGTAATAAACAATATCTGTCACAAAAACTTGTAATAAAACCAAGTGCAAGGGAAATCTTCTTGAAATATTGTTTAAAAGTGGGTAATTTTTCATCATCTGGCATCCCTTTACACACGCTATGGGTGCGTGTGTTACGCAGCCGCCACTGTGATGCTTCAATTGTTTCTTAATGAAGTTACGTCCGCCTTTTTTTTTAGGTCCATGGTCTGATCATCTAAAAACAGCTGTTTAAAGCCGGAAACACACTTACGTGGTGTGGCGTGTCGCGCCATAACCCCACCACTGCGCTGGCCAAACGGTGGTGAGCATTCAGCGAAACGCCAGAGTGTACGTTACCCTAGCAGGAAAGTGTCTCCTAGAGTTATCTGAGTGGAACGTATAATTAGTGCCTTAGTTGCTGTCAATGTGCCCCCACTTAAATTGGCGCCCCTTGTAGTTTTGGAGAAAAACTGAAAAAACAATTCCTGCCAGGGTAACGTTTTTCCAGCAGGAAAATTCTAAACGAATGATCAGGGAGGAAAACATTGTGCATGGCAAGAGAGCTTATATTAGTCCCAAAAAGTGCCCCCAAAAATAAAATTAGTGCCCCTTCAGGTTTTCGAGATATTGCATTTCTTGATGGAGTAACGTTTTGCAGAATCGTATTTCTCTAAAACCATTGCATGTGTAGCTCTTAATTAATGCCTATTAGTGCCCCAGATGATGATGATAGATGTGAGAAAATATTTATAATTTTCAAGATATCGCGGTTTTATGAAAACCTGAAGAAACATCGCAGCGCCTAAACTAGGCAAGTTATAAGCTCGCTGAAAACTGTATTCGGTCCTTCTATACGCTTATAATAACCATACAAAGTTTTAAAACTGCTCTTGCATGCGTTATTGAACAATCTTGCTAAAAGTCAAAATCATAGTGTCATAATTTTGACGGTAAAATACAGGGAATCGGCTCAATCCCAGATGTGTAGGTGTAATCCAAAAACTAGTGCCTTTAGTTAAAAAATAAATGGTGTAAATAGTAGAGTAGAATACTCCGATAACTCTAGGAGAGACTCTCCTGCTAGGGTAACTTAAACAACGCCAGAACGCGCCACGACACGACACGTCATTTATAACCATACTAAATGTATGAAACCGATATGATTCTGGCGCGCCACGCCACGTAAGTGAGTTTCCGGCATAAGAAATATGTTCCCCTACAAAAATGAGTTTTAAACAGCTGTTTTTAGATAATCTGAACTTCATCTTTTTGGTTAATTTTATTTCTAGTAAATGGCCTTTCGAGGTCTTTCGCAAGCAGTATACAATCGATTTTTACGGCTCAATTTTCTGTAATCGCCATACCCATGTATGTAATTACTGAAAATTTAAGCTTAAGCTCTATCTCTTTTCTGGTAGCGAGGTGTTTTGTAGGAGTATGGGCTCGACAAAAACAAAGTTTTACTTACATCAAGGGTATTTTCGTGTTCTTCACATATAAGGGTTAGTTTTCTTCCGATTGCCTTTTGTTCTACTAGTTTATTGTTTATTTGTCTCCAAATACTGCTGGCTGATTTTAGAACATTCATGTTGCCAAATATGTACATTCCTGTAAAAAAATAAGTTGAAGAGTTTTTGTCAGTTCAGAACACAACCTAACCAAAAATTCCAAGACGCGAAGTTCTAGTTCTTTAATAGACTTTAAACACCCGAATGCGCCCGCGCCTCTTCTTTCCGCCACCGATAGTGCGCCTGTTCTGCGCTGTGCCGGCGCCGCGCCCGCACCTCGCTCTCGCCCGACGCCTCTTGTATTTGTCCCGCGCCTTAGTTGCACATTTAGACGACGATGGAACCAGATTGATCCAAGTGACATTTTTAGCAGAGTGATCTAAGTGACATTTATAACAATAAGTATACACAGAAAAATCATAATTCTTCCATGTCACAAGTGCTTTTTTCTTTGAGGGATTACAACATGTCACTAAAGAATTGGTGCGGTCTGCAAAGTTAAGACCATGTCACACTGATCTAAGTAATTCGGTGGACTTAGATACTGTTCGCCTTAGACCACTATGGTTTCAACGTCGTCAGTCAGTCAGTTCTTATTTGTAAACTCATGTTACCTTCTTTAGCTCGCGACAAAGCAACGCATATCCTATTAGTGGCCGTTAGGAAACCGATCTTGTTGTCTCTGTTACTCCTTACTAGAGACAATATGACTATCCTGTTCTCCTCGCCTTGATAGTTGTCAACGGCAGTCACTCTGACATCTCGGAGTGTATGGTGCTTTTTCGTCATCTGTAAAAAAAAATTGTTATTGGGTTACTGGTCAATTATTATATTTCCAATAAATTAAAAAGATCACAGATCGAAACATTTGGGGGTCACGGGGGGAAGCGTTTGTTCAGCAGTGGGATGATACAGGCTATCAGTAACAGAGATGCCCAGAGACGGCAACTCACGAAAAACAGTAAACATGGTAAATATTCAGTTTCTAGTGTTAATAACTTGACACCAGCAAATAGCAAATAGCAAAACGCGAAAACTGATAATTGGCGCTTTTCACTTCGATAATTATGCTATAAAGGGTGTAAAAACTTTTTTTGCAAAAAATAAAACCGACTTCAAAAAAAAAAAAAGAGAAAAAGAACTGTAGCTTCTGAAGTCGGTGAACTGATCTGTGTCCGATTGATGACATAAGGCTCGCCCCACACATGGGACTTCTCATAACGAAGACGTCGACGACTCGAATGGCGATGGCGTAGTGGTAGTGACGCAGCCTTATGTTCTTAGGGAGGACCCTAGAAGGGTTCGAATCCCGGTAGGAGCAAATGTTTGTGTGATGAGCATGGACCTTTGTTTCCGAGTCATGGATGTTTATATGTATAATAAGTATGTATTTACAAACAAAAAAAAGTATATACAGGGTGTAAGGGAAACGCTTCCGAAAACGAAGACAGGTGATAAGGCTAGTGATTCTCGATACGATGCCATCAAAAAATCAGTTTTTTTTATTTACAATTTTACCTATTTTTTTTATCATTTTTCATACACTATGCTGTGGGAACAGTTAAATGAAACCATTACTTGCGATTAAACAATTTCTTTTTCTTAAAAACTCTAACAGGCAAGGTATTCGTAAATAAATATCAGCTGACGCTCGCGCATGACCTCGGGTTCAAAGACCGCGCGCGGTCGCCGACAGCCGCGCAGCCGACGCGACGCGACGTGCGACGCGACAGCTGACTATGTAGTGCGCTCCTAAACTACTAACCTTTACTCGATCGCTTGAAGCAAATGTCTTTTCAGTTCACTTCTACCTAGTAGTGGCATATCTGCTTTCGGATTCCATTCGTGCAAGGATCGTAATGATTTTCCCCTTGAACAGGGTTACAATTTTATTTTGATCTGAATATTCGCAAATTTACAAGTCAGAAAAATCCAGTTTACTTTGCTTAAGAGTCCGTGCACGAAAATAACTCATTTTGAACATTTTTGATCACTACTTGTGGGAAAGGTAAGAAGAATATGAACCTTCTTTGTTGCTATTATAAGAGTCAGGTTCTTATTCTTGTCGACCGCTTGATTCTTTTTTTAAAATAATGTATATATTAATGGCAATCACCCATATACAAAACCCCTTTTTCGCAAAAGTAACGAGCGAGTGATGTTTGGGGTTCGCTGAACAAAGAACTACAAAATATTTTGAACATTAAAAAATATAAATAGCATCATTAAATGGTCTACTCGTAAAGTAGTTGAAAACATTATTGATTTCAATACGAAATATAGCAGAAAAAAAATGTTGAAAAAACGTTAATTATGGAAAACTTCGGGACAAATAAGTATTTTTTTCTATACCTTAGAAACACTTTAAAGAAAATTTAAAAATTACTCATTAATCTCAAGGTAGCCCTTTAATAGAATCTGAATTTTAATTTATAAATAAACAATAACATCATTTCGTAAATGAAGGGCAAAGTGAACTATATTATCGACCGCGCAATCCCGATCCCGTCAGTAACGACCGGGCTCTCCCAGCGTGAACACGTATCACTTTGCTTCGCAAGCGCTCGCGAGTTATACGTAAATATATTTCCCAGATAAACGCAGACTACCACATTTTGATCCAGTAAGTATTTAGTTATGTATTATTAGTAGTATTTTTTAATATTATTATTTTTTACTTTGGTTGTTTCTTAAGATTTTTAACATTTATTTCGTCTTCAAAATTAATATTATGTAGAAGTAAGATTCTTTGTTTGTACATCATATGTTGTAACTTTGTAAGTATAGATGTAATTTGCGGAACTACTGATCTGATTCCGAAAATTAAGGTTTTTGTCATGGGTGTCGTTTTCATGGTTTTTGGAGTCGCTGATTACGAAAAAGAGGTCAAAATGAAAATCCAAGATGGCGCCCAGAGGTTTTGTTGGTTTTACGGTCATGGGTGTCGTTTTCATGCGTTTTGGGGTAGCTGATTACGAAAATGAGATCAAAATGAAATTCAAGATGGCGCCCGGGAAAATTTTAATTTTCCGTCATAGGTGTTCTTTTCATGGTTTTTGGAGTCGCTGATTACGAAAATGAGGTCAAAATCAAAATCCAAAATGGCGCCCAGGAAATTTTTAGGTTTTTCCTTCATGGGTGTCGTTTTCGTGGTTTTTGGGGTCGCTAATTACGAAAATGAAGTCAAAATCAAAATCCAAAATGACGCCCAGGATTTTTTTTGTTTTTTCAGTCATGGGTGTCGTTTTCATGGTTTTTGGAGTCGCTGATTACGAAAATCAGGTCAAAATTAAAATTCAAGATGGCCCCGAGTAAAATTTTCGGGTTTTTTCTTCACGGGTGTCATTTTCGTGATTTTTGGGGTCGCTGATAATAAAAATGAGGTCAATATGAAAATCCAAGAAGGCGCTGATAATTATAATATAATAATACGTACGTAACGAACTACGTTCCTTACGGGAGTCTACAGACCGCACAATTTTTTTGGAATGTGAAATGGAAAAGTTGATCATGTCTCATACTCGAACGACTGCATTGAATCAGATAAAAATACAAGATCTTGTTTTCTAAATCTATTGGCGTCTCTTATTTGTTGTAGGTAATGGGTCGAAAGACAGGGACGCATTACGCATGCATTAATAAAAAGAAAAGGAAAGAACATGAGGGACTGATACGTGCTAGAGCAGCACTCAAAGAACGACAATCTGGTCAACTCGCTACGGTTTCGTTTCCAGAACACGTAAGTTTATACTTTCCATCAGCGTTAGAATGTAGAAGTATTTACTAGTACAAACTAATATCAAATGTTGTTAATTTCAGGAAATCGATAACAATGGAAGTGCTGAAATGATTGTAGGTACAGCTGATGTTGACAATACATTTCAAGTTGATCCAGGCATGGTAATTATCACCACTGTGTTATATAATATACCTACAGTGTATACAGGATGTTAGTGTATTACACCTATCTTATACCCAGAATATATGAATTTATCTCATACCCAGCTCGTAACAATAATAATACTTAGATCTGGATGCTAAGGCTTCTGTTCAATTTCGTTTTTTAAATGGCGTACTGAGGTTGTGTGGAATTAAAAGAAACAACTGCGGCATAACAGCGTGCTGGATACGAGTTTTTTTTGTCTTTATTATGCGATATCCATCCACCGACTTATTTTGCCGCAATTGATTAAATTTCTCAGATCTTTTGTTACTAAAGATTTAATAACGAGCTGTACAGTTTGGACCATTTTTTTAAATATATTTAAACTTCATGTACAAGAGTGGTACATATGCGGACTTACTGCCAGGCATTCTCAACCAGTAGGTTAGAAACCTATGGGTTTCTGTGGAGAACCTCAAGAGGCGTCATTAATAACCCTATTGGTGACTATATTTTCGAGCCGTTTAAGTTTGAAACTCTAGGACCGTGGGGTCCGAGTGCTCAAAACCTTTTCAAGGAAATTTTAAAACGCTTAGTTGACACTTCCCGTGACCCTAGGGCTGGCCTTTACTTTGACCAAAGGTTTAAGTGTTGCCATACATCGTGGTAACGCCGCCAGTCTCATGGGGATATTACCTACCAGTTGGCAGCGTTGAGGAGGAGTTTTTTGACGACATTTTTAAAGTTTATAGTTTTAAATTATATACAATAACCTCCCTTTTGAATCACTCCATCTATTAAAAAACCAGAATCAAAATCCGTTGCGTAGTTTTATAGATCTAAGCATACATAGGGACAGACAGACGCGGCAGGAGACTTTGTTTCATAATATGTAGTGATAGTGACGTAAGTAACCAAAGACATGCATCGGACTGTTTTAACAAACTCTGTGTTTTTCGAAATCGTATTCTATTTGACGGCTAAGCATAAAGTTTTCTGGCGATCGGGGATTAACATTTAAGATTTTTCCACCGGAGTAGGTGATCGGTACATTCAATTTTCTAAGCTTGTTAATACGGATATATTTTACCTCCACTATATTTTAAACGTCCATCACCAACTGCTATCAACATGCCTCATAACACGTTTGGCAGCAGTTGAAGTCTTAAAAAATCTTCGACTATGACGCTTTGCTCCATACTTGTTGAGAACACTAGTACCATATATAATGCACTAACTAGCGCTTACCTAAGTATACAAATTTCTTTTTCTTTGTTCCTTAGACAGAACCTATTTGATTTGTTTTGTGACTACCTTCTAATAACTAAAGTGAATGCCAAATGTTTTTATCACGTCAAGTTTTTGTATCTAATATTGTTACTATGCCCGAAAATGCAATGATTAGTTTTGTACGGTCTTTTCGGTAAACCAACAGCAGTCAGTTATGACAGTGTGGATGGGAATACCGCTTTCCAATACCGTTTTGCATACTGTATTCAGCGGTTTATTTTACTATATCGCCGTGACATTTCGTGTAAATGTTTTGTTAAATTTATGGTAAATCTATGGAAGCCAACAATACGTTTAAAATACGGGCAACATAATACTAGAAGGAAGCACATTTTTTTTGTACCTAGAACACTGCTCAAAAAAATTGGTGGCTGGTTTAGATGTCTATGTACACGCTTTTATAATAAACTTCCAACCCGCATTTAAAATGTCAGCTCCAATAAATACAAATCGTTTATAGAACTTAATCTGTGCCAAAAACTTTTCACTTATAGGTACTGTTAAAGACCTATATTGAAAACTAACACTTCTCCCGCGACGTATGTTTGTAACATACAAATTTTATAATTTAGTGTAGTCAAAACGGAATGGAATTACTCCAATTCATTTTTGGTTTGTTTTCCTTTTTCTAGTAACTATTCTGATATGTTCGCATCCAGTTGACAATACACTTGACATTGATGAATATAATATATTCATCAATGTCAAGTGTGTTTTTTTTTTATATTTACCGTTTTGTAAAATGTTTGTATCTAAATTATTCTAATACTGTCGGCGACGAGACCCTATCTCCACACCAGAGTGCAAATAGTGGCCATACTTAGTGTATTACGTCAGTCATTCAGTTGATTTAGGCCCGTATTACAGAACATCGCTCAATACTCAAGCATTACTTAAAACTAGATTCAAGCCATTTGATTGGTTGAAACTAGTTTTAAGCAACGCTTGAGTTTTGAGCGATGTTCTGTAATACAGGCCTTAGTGTTTGAAAATTTGTGATATTAACTTATAGATACATTTAATTAAGTAAACAATTAATATAATATCACTAGAATCGTGTTAGTTTATGATAACTTATCATCATCTTGTTACTAAAGTCCAATCAGACTGGTTAGAAAGGAAAAAACGTAAATTATTTTTTTTTGTGTCATAATTACGTAACTCGAAATGATATTTTTTTGTTTGTTAAGGTATAACGTTTAAATTAGTGTCAAATCGCTGGACTTGACTTAAAACCATTATTCACGCAAGAATCATGTAAATCGGTCCAGTCGTTTAGAAAATATAACGCAAAATAGAAAGTAAACATTATGTACATCGTAAATTTCACACTTATTGTTCTATGATATTTTTATATTTAATGTAAGGTGCAATATGATTGTTTTAAGTGAAAATAGGTGCAATTACCTTTGTAAAAATGTATATATTGTGAAGTTTATTTAAATGAATAAAGAAGGTATTAGGTTCCAAAGGTTTCGGCTTTCGCGAAAATAAACGCAAATTTGGTTTCTAAAAATTAAACCATTTTTATTTTGATTGTGATAAATATACTGTACACACACATTCCTGACTTTTATTTCTAAGCCTTTATAATTATGTACTTTAAAATAATATCGTCTACAGGATCAAAATTGTTTAAGCGATCACTACGCCCGATCTTCACCCGGGTGTGCGTGTATCTGCATGAACAATGCACACAAACATAGAATTGCAACGAATTTGCCTAAACTCTAGCGAGTGAATTTTGTGCACGGACTCTTAACCTTGAGGCCCATAACGAAGGTACTTAGCTACCTTGGGAAAGAAACGTTTAAAAAGTTGAAACTGTTAATTCCGTCACTAAAATTTTGCATAGCAACAAAACTAAAATGTTTACCAACCTACATCCCGACATTATCTCTAGACCTGGCGTCGATGACTTCATATCGGCAAACTTAACAATAAATATCGAAACAAAAACTTTTTGCTAAAAAATACAACCGACTTCAATTTAAAAAAAAAACACCTTAAAAACTAACTTCCTCATTAACAGTACGTTTATCCACACATCGAACCCTTTTCAATGAGCCTAAACACGATATTTCTGCTGTTAGTTGTCGAGGAGTTAGGTACTCTGCAGACTATCCTGACTGCAGCATCAGGTTATGACTTGATGATCATGAGACCAAATATGGCAAATACCCTATCGAACATCAAAACAATTTACTAAATAAACAGTCCTTGCTTATTCGAGTAACTTCTTACTGTCAAGGAGTTGTACCTTCCATCATCAGCCACGCCACCTGAGATGGTGACAACCATACGCGAATACACAAGATACTTCATAAAATATGCGAAAAACAATAAGTGAGCTTATAAAATTTGAGGGTTGCCCTCGATTTCTCTAAGATTCCTCCGCGGCCGCGGCGGCCCCTTGGCGGCGCTTTACAAAGTATCCTTAGTAAGCGCCGCCAAAATAAATAAAAAGAAACATTACAGAGGCGTCAACAGTTTTAAATTGATGCACTATGTCGTGCATTTAATAACAGTTTTGTATTATGTCGATAATCGATAGTAAATGAAATAAATTAAAAGATCGTCGATATCAGCTGTGATTGACTAAAAAATTTTCATCGCATGTACAGTTTAAAGCAACAAGCGCGCGTGAATCAATTGAATTTGAACTTTATGTCAATACAATTAAAGTCACACGATGCGCGTTTGTTTATTGCAAGAACTGGATCCTTCATTTAGTAAGTAAACCAATTTAAAGTGAATAATTTAATTAATTGAGTCTAAGAAACCGGTTAAATCTTATTTAAAAGTTAGAAAATGAAAACAGTTTGTAATAGCATAAGTACAATTTCCTAACAATTAAAATGAATATTTTAACATTTTCGCCTCTGTAAATTGTTGGTCTTTGCACATTGCAACGCGGCACGTGCGGCGGTAACGTTTGTCGGTAGATCAAACGACTGCGGCTCGTCGTTTTGATCTTCATAGTACTTCTTTAGTAAATCATAGTAATCTAGTCAGTTCCTTTCCGACTCGGTTCGTGAGCTAACGTACGTTACGTTTATCCGATCGATATTGAATCGTATTTAATTGTTCGTGTTGTTGTTTTGTTGTTGTTTTGTTGTTGTTGTTGTTTGTTGTTGTTGTTGTTTGTGTTTTTTCGTTTTTGTTTTGTTAGTTTTAAATTTGTGTTTAGTTATTATTGTTACGTTTTTAGTGCTGTTTTATTATTTTTAGTTATTATTTTTTGTTGTTTTAAACAATGCCTCAGGCATACGTGTACAGTGCTCGTGAATACGGCAACATGTTGATGTGTTTAGGAGAAGCCCTTGGGAATGCATCTCTAGCGTTGAGAATTTATCGAAACCGATTTCCAAACGTCCGGCATCCGTCTGATTCTCGCATGATAACGGTAGCTTTTCAGCGAGTCTTAGAAAATCGACCGATTGCTCCGATGGCGGCAGGTGGTGGACAACAAGTGAATGTTCAGACTGAGGAGCGTATTTTAAATGTGATTCGCCAAAATCCACGCCTAGGCACACGAAGTGCGGCGAAATTATTGCGGCGACGGGGTTTACCGACAGTTTCTCACTGGACAGTTCATAAAGTCTTGCGCCGGAACAGAATGCGGCCCTACAAAAGACACAAAGTACAAGCTTTGCTGCCCATTGATCGCATTCGTCGTCGTGCGTACTGTCGTTGGCTGCTAGATCAATAACAGCGTGCGCCTGGCTTCATTGAGCACATTATCTGGACGGACGAGTCCACATTCACGAGAAACGGGATGTGGAACAGGAGGAATGCCCATGTATGGTCAGACGTGAACCCGTACGCCACTCAAGAAACCGGCCATCAGACCAGATGGTCCGTCAACGTATGGGCTGGTGTTTTTAATGGACAAATTTTAGGACCAGTGTTTCTACCGCAGCGCCTCAATGGATCAGCATATCTTAATTTTATAAATTAACGTTTAGATGATATGCTAGGCAATGTGTCGCTGGCTGAGTTTCGTCGAGCATGGTTCCAGCACGATGGCGCTCCACCGCAAGTTACGCGTCCCGTCCGCGAGCGTCTCACTGAACTTTTTAATGACCGCTGGATCGGAAGGCTGGGGCCGCACGCCTGGCCGGCTCGTTCACCCGACTTAACGCCACTGGACTTCTTTTCGTGGGGGTATGTGAAAGAAAGAGTGTTTGATCGGGAACGTGACAGTGCTGATGAAATGCGGGGCAGAATAGTGAGCGTTTTTAATAAACTACGAGAAGAATGTGTTGAGAATCCAACACTAATGCCTCGTGTTCACGGGTCGACACAGCAACGGGCCCGGCTTTGTATTGAAATGGATGGAGCCCAGTTCGAGCCAAACCTCATAAGGTCGCAAAGGATTTAGACAGGTATGTAAAATGCCTCTGTCAGCTTTTCACAATGGACTACAATTGCGATTAAAATTCATAATTTTATGAAGGGTTGTAGGGGGCGGCGGCCTAGGTATTTTGAAAGTGATGTTTGTAAATTCCGTATTAAATCCCGCGACTCGGCCGGAGCGCTCGGCGGCCCCGCGCTCGCGGCCGCTCGGCGACTGATAAGCGCGGGCGCGCGGTGGCGCGACGTTGCCTTGCGTGTCAGTGACCTCACTTTTGTACTTTCGTTTCCACTGCGCGTTTACGAAATATGAAGTTTTGAAAATAATCAATTTAAAGCGAAAGGTTATTGGTATTCGTTTGCATTTAGGTTGTATATAATCTACGTTCTGGCTTCGGAAGCGTTCTCCTTACACCCTGTATGTAGTATATCAACTATCTAGTGTCTACGACACAAGCTTTTGCTTAGTGTGGCACTAGGTGGCGCTGTGTGATAATGTCCAGCGATATTATTATTATACCTGCCGAAATGTGGTTCAAGTATGATGTAGAACCACATTTCGACCAGACCACATTAGAACCAGGTTTTTTACACCCTGAATGATTCACACAGGGTGTAAAAAAACTTCTTAACGAAGCCGAAAGGCACTTGTTCTACCCGTCTTTGCGATCATTTTTTTGTTCTACACTATACCTGACCCCTTATTCACAACCATTCGACTCGCTTCCGATTCGGAAAGTCGTATATCTGTCTTCTTCTGGCATTACGAAAACGACCGAGTTAGACATACGACTTTCCGAATCGGAAGCGAGTCGAATGGTTGTGAATAAGGGGCCTGGGAACATTTTAGTTACGGAATAACTGAAATAAACTGAACAAGTTTTTATTGTAAGATTTTTGCTTTAAACACCTCTACGACCCCCGGACTATTCAATCCCTCCATCAGCACAATGTTTTAAGTTCGTTACATTAAGTTCTGCCACAAAACACGATTTTTGACCCCAATAAGAAGTCGTTTCCCAGCAATAATATTTGCGTAAAGTTATTTAGTTTAATATACAGAATGTTTAGATGCTTGCTTTGATGTAGAGAGCAGCGGTGGCCTGGTGGTGGCGATCCCGACTTACGAGCAGTAAGTCGTGGGTTCGAACCCAGACAGGCGTATTACTTTGTGTAATTTATACCATCACCGCTGCTCTCAAAACGGTGAAGGAAAACATCGTGAGGAAACCGGCATGTCTTAGAATCAGAAATTCGAAGACATGTGACATCTACCAACCCGCACTGGGCCCGCGTGGTGGATTATAGCCCATTCCCTCTCATAGAGAAGAGGCATGTCCCAGCAGTGGGAACATTAAAGGCTGATGATGATGATGACAGAATGCTTGGATGACGGCTCGTGATGAGGTTGTTTACACAGTGAATATGATAGGAGCTCCCTCCTCATCATAACCTTCCTTTTTGCTTAGCCGAAAGTCGGTTAAGCAAAAAGCAAGGATACACCTCTACCTAACCCTGTGGGGATTACAGGAGTAATATATTTTTTTTAATCTGTTTACAATCGTTCTATATTAAAAAAAAAAAACCGTTTAAGCTACTCACATCTCTAAGAAGATTCACTTGTCCATTATAAGTACTAAGTATAGTGATCTCGTCAGCGGTGTACTTCATTTTCATGAGGTAGTCCGCTAGAGCAACACACCATCTAGCTTCGAAGGTGTTCCTGTGACTCCAGCTGTCTTCCATGCCCTGGAAATTACAGTAAAATCATTACATATTGTTACATCGGACCTACTAGAACATTCCAGAAAGTCAGTGATTACAGTGTGTGTACGTTAGAAGTTCGAGAGCATTCTATTATTATTAGTCTTAAAAGTTAAGTAGGTAGAAACTCGCGACCTATTTGTAAAAAAGACATTAGAATTTCGACCGTACGCCTAGGGCATAAGGTTCATATTTGTTTGTTTTGCACAAGTAGGTTATACCTACTATTTTTATTACCTACGTACCTACTGTTCTATTGTGTTTTTTATGACCCTCTAGAATATTCGTGATTATTCTGGTGTGTCTGTTGGCGAGTATAAATACATCGTCAGTCTTGTTTTGGCTACACAACGAAGCGAATCGAAGTGAACTTGAAAAGCGATATCTAAGCGAATAGTGAACAGTAGTGTATTGTAGTGTACTTGTGATTTAGTTTAAATTGTTTTGTTATTAATAAAGTTATTGTGTTGTTTAATCGGTAGTAATTAATGTATCTCATACCCAGCTCGTAACAATATTATAAAATAAAGTCCGCAGCCACGTCTGTCTGTTCGCGATAAACTCAAAAACTACTGCACCGATTTTCATGCTGTTTTCACCAATGGATAGAGTGGTTTTCATGAAAAAGTTTTGGTATATAATTTTTATACGGGCAAAGCCTCGGGAATCGGCTAGTATGATATAAAGTATTTATCATAGCATATTCAGGCTATAATGTCCCAACTACTAGGACACATGATATTCTGTGCGAAAGAGGGCCACCCCGTGAGTCCAGTGAGAGTTACTGAATATTTGCATTTTTTTTTTGGTTTTTATTTCGGAAATGAACTTGTGGAAAACGATCTTCTTGAAGACAGTGTCGTGAGGGATGTCAACTGTGGAAGATCACACAACCCACCCCTCACTACTTCATCATTCCAGTCTTATTCCAGCGGAACACCTGCCACCTAGCAATGACAGCCTAGTGGTGTCATCGTGGGACTGCCAAGTCAAGGTTCTCGAGGTCCGACCTTTGATTTTTCAGAATCATGTGCGTTTAATGTAAATGTCACTTACTTCGGTGAAGGAAAACATCGCGAGGAAACCAGCATGACTGAGAGATATTTCTAAACGGTATGTAAAGTCAACAGCATGTAAATAAATGTATCACGTATCATTCATTCATTCATTCAAGTTTGAAAAAAATGGGCAGCATAAAACATTTGACACCAGACCCCGTATTCACAAACGTTCGACTCGTTTCCGATTCGACAACTCGTATATCTGTCTTCTTCTGGCATTACGAAAACGACTGAGATATACATACGACTTCGAATCGGAAGCGAGTCGAATGGTTGTGAATAAGGGGGCTGGTTAGGCAATACGACTGCCTATCTGAACCCAGTTAGTACTGGGTAATACGATACCCCTTGGTAAGACTCGTTGTCAGACTTTTTGGGTCACTGACTACCTGTAACGACTGTCAAAGATCTATACAAATGACAGCCGGGCTCGTAACCACAAGTTAAAGAACCTTCACCTATACACGAACTACAGTGGCTTATCTATGATAGCAGATTCAGGTTCTCCGCTGCAGGAGTAATCTGGCTAAATGGGTATCATCGCCCTTCCAATACTTTATTCCATTCCACATGTATTCTTAGGTGGTAAACTTATAACTAGATCACATGGACCCTGTCGGGCACAGCAAAATAAGTGAGTTAGGAGAGAGGAAGCATTCGTAAATTATACAACGATGGAGGTAGATACTTTCTGAAAAAATCCCAGTGTGGAGCCTCCTTGGCAGGATATACCGTATCTTCTATCCTGCCCATCTTGCACAACCACAATTTCATCATCATCTTCCTGTTCTTGTCCCTACTGGGGGTTGGCACAACACTTTTTCTTCTTCCACTCTCCCCTGTCGGCCGTTACTGCATCATTCAGCCCTTTCTCTTACATATTATTCCTCACACAATCCAGCCATCTTTTCTTTGGCCTTCCTCTCCCTCTCCATCCATGAACACACAATTGCACCTCCACCATGTGTTGTAAAATTCACATTTAAATGCTTTACTGTGAGTCGGCGTCGAGTGTGTGTAAAGCCAGGTCCAGACATGTGTAACGCGTAATGTAAGATTACGTGTTATTTAGCGTTAACAGTGTGGACGGCACAAACGAGCACTAGGAACGCCTTTGTGTTCGCGCTAAAAACCGACAGCGCAGTGCACATGTAACGCTTGTAGTGCCGTCCACACACCGAATTCGCGTTGCATTTCACGATATATTACATTACGCGTTACACACGTCTGGACCCCCGAGTCCACGCGTAATGTAACGTAATGCATGTTAACGTGCGTGGGGACTGTATCATCATCATACTCCTGCTCTTATCCCAATTTATTTGGGGTCGGGGCAGCATGTCTTATTCTTCCGTACTTTGTGTGCAGTACTGTATATTATGCATGATAAATGGTGTTTATTTTGTACAGGTCTCCCAAAGTGATAATACGCATAGAAATCTTCGTCACTGTTCGGCAACGGTCGTATTCCCCGAGCGTCGGAAGACGATATGTTTATAGAGTGGTTAAGTGCATTTTCTTCTTGCATAATTTAGGCTCTTACGATTCAATGATTCGGGTGTTTCCGGGAATACAACAATGAGCGAAGATCTGCATGCGCATTATTAATTTTGTAATACTGTAAGTAGGTTTAAACAAACCCAGAGATTAGGCCCGTACCGGCTTCGCAGTATTAAAAAAAAGCAAATTTTTAACTTGATGGGGTCGGTGTTTCGTAACTGAACACTGTGATAAGAAACAACCGAAACAAACTTAGTGGTCATAGTCTCTTTTGAAGTCCATGAAAAAAGCTACTAACCTCAGAATCTTCAAAAACATCATGAGAAAAGAAGAACAAGTTATCATTCATTCCTCTCACATCAGGATACGATCTGACACTAGAATGAGAGTCCAACTTCTCATATATCGTGGGTACTATCAATTCGACGAAATTAGGACTCATTCTACGTTGCGTAGTGAGAGTACGCGCATGTACGCCGTTGCGTATCATACGTTCGAAGAGGGATATCTCGAGGTTGTAGTCTTTGGCTAGCTTGTAGTGAGCTGCTGTTGGTCTGAGTTGTTTATGGTCACCTGTAAGAAGAATTAGAACAGCCTATGAGTAATTTACAATGGAGTTTTTTTAATGGATCGGACCTAAGACTTTAGTAACAATGTCAGTAACAGATCAATACTTGGTTGGAAGCAGTTATACAACACTAAAACTAGTCGATTTAGTGTTATGACGTGTGGTTGACCATGCTATTGAATGGAAATTAATCCATTATGAATGAATGAAAAAGAAAAAGCATTTATTCGACCGCACAGGAAAAAGCACATAGAATAAAATGGTGAAACAGCAACAGCAATTTGATACTCGATCAAAACATGTAAATGTACTATAGTATAGCAGCTGTCCACGCAGACGCATCGCTCACTCAAGTAGGAGAGAGACGGATGTCGAACGCTGCCGAACGCAAAGGCCGATTGTGCTTCTTTGTCACTCGTTCCGCACTCTCGCTTGCACTTCAAGCCTTACATGGAACGCCTCAGAGCGATCAGCGAGGTAACGCCGCATGAGGTAACGCCGCATGAGTCATGTTTTTTCGTGCGTGCTCTATCGAATTATAAGACGTTGTCACATCAAAAAAGAGCCTTAAAATAAAATAAAAAGGTATTTTACCAATGAGTATAAGATGTTGACACTGATGAGTTAAGGATGCTACGATATGCGCCTCCAATACCTCTGCCGCTTCCTCCACAATCACTGAAACCATAAAATTAACACTTAGCGTAAAGCTGAAGTTTTCAATGAAAGATAAAAATATCGGTGAAATTACAAGCACAAAAGACTTGATTTCTATGGACCGAAAAACAATTTATCAACCAATAATTTTGTTTATATTTTCAGATTTTTACAGAAATGTAAAACGGAGAATATTGTTCTTCGTAAGTTAAATTAAAAAAAAATAAAAAAAAATCGCTGGGCATTTTACACACAGGGCCACACTAAGCAAAGCTTGTGTCGTGGACACTAAATCGTTGATGTACTACATATATACTTTTTTGTTTGTAAATACATACTTATTATACATATAAACATCCATGACTCGGAAACAAATGTCTATGCTTATCACTCAAACATTTGCTCCTACCGGGATTCGAATCCAGGAGGACCCTAAGAACGTAAGGCAGCCTCACTGCCGTTGCGCCAAGCGTTAAAAATTAGGCTGTTAATGATTTGAGCGTCCATAAACCCGTTCCGAATTACCGTGAGCGCATTAGTCCCTTGTATCGTCATAGATGACGTCATGACATGCGCCATCTTGCGATTATACCGACCATGCCCCAAATAAATATCACCGTGAGAACTGTCAAATGACCTGATGACAGCACTTAGCTGTCATAATCGTGATTTTTAAATGAGAACGCAAAATATGGATGTGAGCGCTGTGAGTGATAATTTTATAAAACAGAATGCACCCATAGTATATCTCAGACGACGTCCGCCGCACGGCGGCTGCAGCGTGCATGTTTGCAGACTTGCGGGACGTCCGGCGGGCCGCGGGCGCGCTCCGAACCGAGCGTATTATGAATACAAAGAAACCAGAAATATGGTTATCTACTTACTCACTGTTCAGACAAAAATAGAAAAGACAGACAAGAGTGTGGAGAGAACCAGCACTAAAACTGAGAATTGAAATTAAATATATCGGTTTATTAACTAGCAGTAAACGTACCTAACAAGGCTAGGTTTAATATTATGTGCAGGTAAAATGTTTTTAATTAATTCTACTTTGCCAAAAGTAGTCTGAAAACTGCTGTCGTATATTTCTTGCGACCGGCGGATTCACCAGAGCGTGCACTATGGCTACTCATTGAACGCGCTGTGGGCCGCTCGCCGCCCCACCCAGGACGTACACTTAGGTGTGGCCTTATACAACTGCCCAGAGCAAATGTTACCAATATCAACAATAGGTACCTATAGGAGAGTGCAGTTTCCTCATGAGGTCGTGTCTCCTGGCTGCAGTGGAGGTAGTAACTCCGACTACTCGAACGGTCTTCATCACTTCGCCGTCAATTAGTGTGGCTACTTCATTCAGTTCCTGGCTTGCCGTGTTGTGTTGGTCCTTCGGAATTAGTATAGCATTTATAACGGCTGTTTTTTTAGAGGTATAGAACTTTAAGTTGGCAACACTTTTTTAACTGGCGGCCATTTTTTGTCAGCTCTCTAGTGATTTATGTTTAGTTTGGTTTGCATATTTGTTTTGAAAATTATGGTTCTGTTCGCAATACGCGTATCGCGCACTACGTTCATTTTATGGTCAACATTTTCGTCCATCAGAGCAATTAATTCGAACAACTATGGAAAGTTTTCGCACCACGTTTACTCTAAATGATAATACGCATCCACATAGACGTCGTACAGTGCGTACAGAGGAAGTCATTGCTGCTGTAGAGGCATAGCGCAGAAGAAGACCCGAATCAGTCTATCCGCCATCGTGCACAGGAATGGGATATGTGTCCATCCACTTTATGGAAGATATTGCGGAAAGATCTTGGTTTGCGTGCTTACAAAATCCAACTCGTGCAAGAATTGAAGCCACATGATCACCTAGAAAGGTGTAGACTCGGTGAATGGGCCCAAAACAAGATTGCCGTCGATACGATTTTCATAAGCGAATTTTGCTTAGCGATGAAGCTCACTTTGCGTTGAATGGATACGTCAATAAACAACACTGCCGTATTTGGAGTGATGATGCTCCTCAAGTGTATGTTGAGAAATCGTTACATCCAGAAAAACTGACTGTTTGGTGTGCCTTATGGGCTGGTGGAATAATTGGTCCGTACTTCTTTAAAAACGATGCTGGCCAGAACGTTATAGTCAATGGTGACCGCTATAGAGCCATGATTACTGACTTCTTCGTTCATCAATTGTACAACCATGATGTGCAGGAGCTGTGGTTTCAACAAGACGGCGCAACATGTAACACAGCTCGTGCCACAATTGATTTATTAAAGGAAACGTTTGGTAACCGCATAGTTTCACGTTTCGGACCCGTGAATTGGCCTCCAATATCGTGCGATTTAACGCCGCTCGACTATTTTCTGTGGGGATATTTGAAGTCGCTAGTCTACACCGATAAGCCCGAAACGATTGACCACTTGGAGGACAACATTCGCCGTGTTATTGCCGATATACGGCTACAAATGTTGGAAAAAGTCATCGAAAATTGGTGCTCCAGATTAGACTACAGCCGTGGCGGTCATATGTCAGAAGTCATATTTAAATTATAATGCCAGAAGATTATCTTTCGAATCAAGTAAATTTCATATCAATTTAAAAAAAAAACATCTTTGTTTTATTCCATTTCAAAGTTCTATACCTCCAAAAAAACACCCGTTATTATGGTCCTTTAAGTAACTAAATATTTCTGGCTTAGCATTAACACCCGTATAGAAGATCAAATTAGATTAGAACTACAAACTCATTACACAGACTTCAAAATCTGCAGCATCCCGACCAAGTTATAGAATAAACTTAAAATGTCACTTGCGGGATATCTTCGTGTTTAGTATTAATTTTGAGCTCCCGATATTACGACGCTGTTGCAAGCGTCATAATTGCAGGTTGTCTGGTCAACCCGCGATCATGGCACTTGCATGGGGGCTCAAAATTAATAATAATCACGGAAGATATCCCACTAGTGACATTTTAAGTTTGTATTGTATTGTATTACGGGCTGGTGTCCGCAACTCCACGTCAAAGGGCGTATTTTGCGTATGGGCTATAATCCACCACGTGGGCCCAGTGCGTGAAATGGAGGGAATAGGGATCCAGGAGTGAATAGAAACAAAACTTTGGAATGGATTTTAAAGTTGAATTCACATGATATGGTACCAACAAGTACGCTATTGTGTTAACTAAATTATACTTAAACACTGTTTTAGGCTTTCACGGTTTGTTCGGTCTTATTCGGTGTTTCCATCCACCCGCATACTCCAGTCAACCCGCGATCATGGCGCTTGCAACAGCGTCGAAATATCGGGAGCTCAACATTAAAAATAATCACGGAAGATATCCCGTAAGTGACAATATAAGTTTAAATTATACTTAATTATAAAGGTACCTTGTTGGCAATATATAATATAAGTTCAGCGATAATATCCCTTCCTAAGTTTTGTTTCTATTCGCCCCTGGATCCCTATTCCCCCCATTTTACCGGTACTTCTTTTATGGGTAAACAAACGAAGAACACAAAATTCGGATCTAAACCCTCGCAATAATCGGAAAGAACAAATAGGAAATGCATTATTATAAATGGCTAAATATATATTTTATTTCTTACCAGGAATCCGTTCATTTTGGCCAACAATTCATTCTTTAGCACCCCAACGGCAGAATAGTACAACTGCCATCTTTGTTCTGGTTTCAAGCTGTACAGATCTTCAACCTCGTCCAGTTTATATTCTTCTTTATTATGTTTGCTTTGTAGTGTTCTGTATTTCTGAAAGGTTTCATTCTACATTTATTCGCTTTATAGATTTTTTTTCATGTTATAAATTCATATTAAAAAAATTATAACAAATCGAATGATTTTTTTTACATTTTGCCTTTCATTATTTATATTTTCTTTGAGAAGGCTTCCGCCAATGGCACGCAGATTTGGTAGCAGGAGCTGGTTGCCGAAATATCAACCGCAAACCGGTAACTAGAAACGAGCACCTGGGTATACATAAAAGGTGTAAAAAAACCTTTTAACGAAGCCGAAAGGCACTTGTTTTCCACGTCATTGCGATATTTTTTTGTTCTACACCATCCCTGGGAACCTTCTAGTTACGGAGATATTGGGGTGGGAGTGTTTTTAAAGACAAGTTTGTAATGTATTACTTTTACTTTAAACACCTACACGGCCCCCACACTATTCAATCCATCCATCAGCACAATTTTTTGAGTGCGTTACATTGAGTTCTATTACAAAACATGATTTTTCACCCCACAAAAAAACAAAATCCCTAGCAATAATTTTTGCGTAAAGTTATAGCTGGAGAGCTAGTGAACCCTCCGAGTAACGGTCTTCCTGTAAGGTTGAAAATTTGTACACTTACGATTTATAGCATGTTAAGGGCAATAGCCATGACCTGGCAGGCGTCAGCCCTGCACGTCAACAGCCCCTTTATTTTTTTAATTGTAAAATAAATAGAGTATATAAACTTGTTTCTGTAAGCTTAAAAATCGAATGGGATGTAATTTTTTTCATTTTAAATCTTAATAATAAATTGCCAGGCGGTTACAATGAGCAAAAGTATGTGACAGGTGAATTGAAAGGAGCACAGGTGATGAGGTAAAATAAACTTTCTCCTGTATAGTTGAAATTTGGATATGTTTTTGAGTAAACGTTTTAAAATAAATATGTAAAATGACAGGCGGTTTTGAATAGCATAAGACCTTGACAGGCGAGGGGAAAGATGGTCAAGGCGTGCGCGTAAGAGTAGTAACGTGAACGCATATATTGCGTGTGATATAAAATAAAAATAAAAATGATAAATACAATACATTTTATTCGTTTTTTTTTCTTTTACGCTTTTTAGGGGAACATAAAGTGTTTTAAGGTTAGGTTATATTAATCGGTATTTCTCAGGATTGGTACAATATCTTTTCATGAGAGTTGTACCACTGGGCAAGAGGAACCCCTCCTTCCCTCCACACCGCGTGAATTGACTACCATCGCATGCATTTCACGAAAAATAATGCGTTTTGTTGTAAGCAGTATGTTCATTTGACAATATTTCGAGATTTTTCAATATCGCTAGAGAGATTACAATATAACGTATTTGTCAATTTTACGGTGACATATATGATACAATATAAAGGGTGTAAAACACCTCTTAACGAATACGAAAGGCACTTGTTCTCCTCGTCATTCTGATCATTTTTTTGTTCTACACCATACCTGGGAACCTTCTAGTTACGGAGATATAGGGGGTCAAAGTTGCAAGAATTTTACAAGTTTTTTTTAAAATACCACTTATTGTCGCATGATTTTTACTTTACATATCTCTACGACCTCCGGACTATTCAATCCATCCACCCGAACAATGTTTTGAGTACGTTACATTGAGTTATACCACAAAACATGATTTATAACCTCAAAAAAAAAAGTGGTTTCCCAGCAATATTTTTTGCGGAAAGTTACTTAGTTTGATATACAGAATGCTTGGTTAACGGCTTTGTGATGAGGTGAAATACACCCTGTATAATATTATAAAGCAGAAGAGTTTATTTGTTTAGTTTAACGCGCTAATCTCAGGAACTACTGGTTCGATTTGAAAATATCTTTTTGTGTGATAGTCAATTTATCGAGTAAGGCTATATATCACGCTACGACCATTAGGAGCGGAGCAGGAATGAAAAATGTTGCAAAACCGGGGTTTTTTTTTCTTTGGTTTTTCTCTCTTATGAAAGAAAGAAAAAAAGAAAGAAAAAGCATTTATTAGCCCGACAGGACAATACATAAAAAAAATGGTAACAACGAAATCATAAGAAAAAACAAACAAAATACAAAACAGTATTTGTCCTGAACAAGACCAAAAGGCTCCTATCTCAGCATGGTGCTGTAAAATTAAAAAAAAAACTTATGTGACGCAGACGAAGTTGCGTGGGTCAGCTAGTATATGATATAATTTTACGAGAGCCTACTAATACCGCCGAAGCACAATCAACTGAAACTGAGGAATACATTTCAGGTAACATACAATTATTTTATTCCATAAGATTTAAAATACAGTCCTATTTTTTTCTATTTTCAGAAGAGGAAAACATTATTAAAGAGTCAGATGATTATGAAAACTGTAGTAGTGAAGTGTCGGATATTGATGAAGAAAATTAATGTAAAAACTTTAAAACTAATGAAGTGTATTGTATTTATCATTTTTATTGTTATTTTATATCACACGCAATACAGGGTTATTTTTTGTTTACACTAAACCCGAAAAGGGGTCATTAAACTCATCATTTTGAACAACTTTTTCTATGGGACGAACCGTGAAATCGCGAAAAAAAAATCTGCTGTTCCCTACATTTATGTTCGCATAACTCGTCAAAATGTAGGGAACAGCTGATTTTTTTTTCGCGATTTCAAGGTTCGTCCCATAGAAAAAGTTGTTCAAAATGATGAGTACAATGACCCCTTTTCGGGTTTAGTATAAACAAAAAATAATGTTGTATATGCGTTCACGTAACAACTCTTACGCGCACGCCTTTAGCAGCTTTCCCCTCGCCTGTCAAGGTCTTATGCTATTCAAAATCGCCTGTCATTTTTAACCGACTTCTAAAAAAGGAGGAGGTTCTCAATTCGGATGTTTCAATTTTTTTTTTTATGTTTGTTCGGGCATAACTCCGTCGCTTGCCAACCGATTTGGAAAATTCTTTTTTTGTTGGAAAGGGTATTCTTTCCAAATGGTCCCATAGCCACCAAGTCGGGATCTGATCATGGAATCTTGGCGAAATCGAGGGAACTCTTCAAATTTTATATGAAAACGTGTTGCGATTTTGGTATTTTCTACAACAAGTGAAGCATTTGCGTTTGATTAGAACTATTCTACCATCAGATCTGATGATGAAGCCAAGAGTCACGGAACTCCATAATGAGACAATGTACCATAGTCGTGTTTGGGCTTTTTGTAATTGTAACGGTATGCCCTTTCCATGTATCGAGCACATGTGAAACACTAAAACGTGAAAAATAAAAATTTTTTTGCAAAAAATAAAACCGACTTCAAAAAAAAAACAAAAAAGTGAAAAATAACTTTAGCTTCTGAAGTCGGTGACAAAAAATCTAATGCAATCAAACAAAGGTCACCGACTTCAGAAGCTAAAGTTATTTTTCACTTTTTTGTTTTTTTTTTGAAGTCGGTTTTATTTTTTGCAAAAAAGTTTTACATATTTATTTTAAAACGTTTACTCAAAAACATATCCAAATTTCAACTATACAGGAGAAAGTTTATTTTACCTCATCAACTGTGCT
Organism: Xestia c-nigrum; assembly: GCA_916618015.1. Classification (NCBI taxonomy): domain Eukaryota; kingdom Metazoa; phylum Arthropoda; class Insecta; order Lepidoptera; family Noctuidae; genus Xestia; species Xestia c-nigrum. The sequence continues at coordinate 5,917,403 of OU745258.1, read as the reverse complement.
CCTTTCAATTCACCTGTCACATACTTTTGCTCATTGTAATCGCCTGGCAATTTATTTTCGAGTTTTAAAATGAAAAAACTACATCCTATTAAAATTTTAAGCTTACAGAAACAAGTTTATATACTCTATTTATTTTACAATTAAAAAAATAAAGGGGCTGATGACGTGCAGGGCTGACGCCTGCCAGGTCATGGCTATTGCCCTTAGCATGCTATAAATCGTAAGTGTACAAATTTTCAACCTTACAGGAAGACCGTTAGGTACTCGGAGGGTTCACTAGCTCTTGGACTATTAGGTAGGTACTTAGATTGATGTACAATGTTTACACCTTGTATAGAATATTTACCCTATTATATAAGAAGGGTAAATATTATTAGCTTATCATTTTATATTTAAAAAAAAATGTCAATACTATACCTAGATCGTTTTGAATCACTTCGTTGTTATCCTAGAATTGGACCGCTTTCTGCAAAAATGATCCAACCCACAAGCTCGACATTTTCGATATTTTGTGACGTATGGACTCCAAATAAGGTATATTTTGACATATCAAAGACTCAGAACTCTATGTTAATAATTGACGAAAATCCGTATGATCCAACCCACAGCTGTTATGGCAAACATCATTATTTATAATGCATTAGTGTTTCAAGCTGTTAGAAACATTTTTGCATTTTCTTGATTGCCCTGATAAGTGTTATTTTTTTTTTTGCTATAATGATTCAAACTACCTGAAACATTTATGCTTTTTATACAATATGGGAAATATTACGAAAATCATTTTGCTTAAATGTTCCAGTAACCTTTAAATCATTTTAACTATATTCCTAATAACATCTGACTACATAAATAATGAATCAGATCATATGAATATCTACTTAAATATGGACCGCTTTCTGCAAATATGATCCAGCCCACTGAAACCTCATTTCGAGATAATTGAGTTTAAAGTTTATTCCGGTATTTCTCAGGCTTTATAATGCTAAATGCTGTATTTTTAATTTTATGATATTCTAGGTGTACTAAAGTAATTTACATGCATGTATTTAGTAAATAAGATTTAATAGTATAATAGGTATTCAAGAAAACATGTGCGTGAATCATTATTACAAAATAAATTTTGTATGAAATTAGCTAAATAAGGTGCGGAATTAAAACTGCAAAAATGTTCCAAAGTATGACAAAAAATAGAGACTTAAACTGTTTAACATTTTTGTTTTATTTAAAAAATACAAAAGTTACCCTACTCCTCCTCTAAATCAAAGTCAGGTTCTTCACAATAACCATCTATATCGTCTATTATTGCATCGTCTCTCTTCAGTTTTTATAGTAATTAATGCAATAATTTGGTATAAGATGGAATAACGATTTCAAATCATTTAACTTCTTTTTGTTAATCCGTTTTCCTGAAGGCCATAATGCTTGCAAATCTTCTTCTACGACAGCCAAAGCAACACCTTTAAATTTCTTTTTAATGCTCAATTCTTTGTAATCCTCATTAAAGGAAGTTCTCATGAACAAAGAATGTGGACTCTTTTTTGTGATTAAAATTTATTTTGTCTTTAGTCAGTTTACTTTGCTCTTATCATTAAATGTTTTTCTATTGACTATGTTCTTCTCTAGAATTTGAGATCCAAATGATTGCATTGATTACTATAAAAACTGAAGGGAGACGATGCAATAATAGACGATATAGATGGTTATTGTGAAGAACCTGACTTTGATTTAGAGGAGGAGTAGGGTAACTTTTGTATTTTTTAAATAAAACAAAAATGTTAAACAGTTTAAGTCTCTATTTTTTGTCATACTTTGGAACATTTTTGCAGTTTTAATTCCGCACCTTATTCAGCTAATTTCATACAAAATTTATTTTGTAATAATGATTCACGCACATGTTTTCTTGAATACCTATTAAACTATTAAATCTTATTTACTAAATACATGCATGTAAATTACTTTAGTACACCTAGAATATCATAAAATTAAAAATACAGCATTTAGCATTATAAAGCCAGAGAAATACCGGAATAAACTTTAAACTCAATTATCTCGAAATGAGGTTTCAGTGGGTTGGATCATATTTGCAGAAAGCGGTCCAATTTAACTGCAGTTTTATAGTGTTTTAACATTAAACAAGTACGTTAAGTAATCAAAAAAACAGGTTGGATGTTTTGACCAATGCTCAGTATTTTAATGAGTCAAAATAAAAGCTACTAAGCCTTATTTGAGTTTTATTTGGGACCTCGATAAAATATTACAACGGTATCCGAACCATACTTTAAACTACTTCTGCCCCCGTATTCACAACGCTTCGATTCGCTTCCGATTCGGTAAGTCGTATGTCTATCTCGGTCGTTTTCGTAATGCCAGAAGAAGACATACGAGTTGTCGAATCGTTTGTGAATACGGGGTCTGATATTATAAATTCTAATACCACAGCCTGAACATGGCGACGCTTTTCTTAAACATGCTGTATAAAGTCGGCTTGCGTTACCAAGACGCGACTATTTCAAAAATTCTAAACATCGGTCATATTTTCCTCATTTGGGGAATCAATACATATTGTTTCACCCCACACTAGTATCCGCCAAGTGAACGAAACCATAGCGACTTCTAATTCGACGTCAACGCCATCTATCGAGCCTGTTGTCAACTTTACGCGGATTAAAATGGCTAGTTAATATTTTCGACTACGTTTTATAAGTACCTTCTACCTGTTATGATTTGTGTATTGTGTTCAGTAAGATGTAAGATGACGATATTATGGCCACAAAATAGATATCAATGAAGAAGTCTTGCACCAATACGATACAAAAGTAAATTTGGCAAATCGTCGACGAAAACGAACTCACGTTGTTTTTTTAACCAACTTCTAAAAAAGGAGGAGGTTATGTAATCTACCAGCATTTTTTTTTTCATGTGTGTACACCGATTTCTCGGTTATTACTGGTCCAATATTCGTGATTCTTCTTTCATTTGGTAGTAGAAGCTCGTGGGGTGGTTTTTCACTTTATTTGGGGGTATTAGTTATCTTAAATATATTTTTTTCCCTTCATTTATGATAATTATTATAACGTTACAAAGTAAAAATGTACGACAAGAATTTGGGTAGGATATCTCAACTAAACAGGGTTTTATGTCGGTTATATTTTTTTATTAAAAATTGTTAAACTTAAATCATCATCATCAGCCTATAATGTTCCCACTGCTGGGACACGGCCTCCTTTCAATGAGAGGGAATGGGCTATTATCTACCACGCGGGCACAGTGCGGATTGGTAGGTGTCATATGTGTTCGAATTTTTGGTTCTAGGACATGTCGGTTTCCTCTCGATGTTTTCCTTCACCGTTTTGAGAACAGCGGTGATGAAATAAATTACACAAAGTTATGCGCTTGTCTGGGTTCGAACCCACACACCCCAACCCCCTTACTGTTCGTAAGCCGGGGCCGCCACAACTAAAATACTTAACATCAATCAAGAAATCTTACCTTGAAACATTCCAATCTCTTGCTAACTCTACTGATCTCTGATTTAAACTTATCAGTCATTTGTTTAGCCTCTAAATGATTATCAGTAACATCATTTACGTATTTAATACTATTTAGCATAGAGTTTATTTCTCTTAACGCCCATTTGTCAGAAAAACACGTGTGTATTTCTCTGTCAGTAAGATCCATTTCTTCTAACTTTTCCCAGTCTTCTATGTCTGATTCTTTTTCACTTTCGGATATTCTTGCATTCTGTGATTCTCCTTCGAAGCAGCCAAATAGCCAGTTAAGAATACTATCTTCTACAGAACTTCTTAGTTCGAAACTCTTGTCACCGATTTTTAGATATGGCTTTAAGGAGTTGTACGAAACAATCTCTTTCTCACATTTCTCAATCTCACTCTGTAGTTCTGTCATTTCTTTGAATATCTTTTCTAACTCACTTCTTTTAGACGCATACAGATAAGAGTATTTAGATTTGATTTTCGTTCTTAAGTTATGTAGAGTGAAATGTTCTAAAAGAGGACTTTTACTTTGGCTGCCTAATCTAACAATACTAGTGGTTATACCAAGGATACCTTCTAAGAATTGATCAAGGGCGTGATTCGTGTAGCAGATGACAAGCATTGGGGTTCCTTCTAGGGACAAATTTCTAAGTATAGTAGCTGCGATTTTGATCCCTATGTACGTTTTTCCTGTGCCGGGTGGTCCTTGGATAACAGCGAATTCTCGGGTTAGGGCGAATTTGAATGCTTCCAGTTGTGAGTTATCGAGTCCAAATGCTGGATCAGGCCATTGTTCTGTGTCTAATACTGGAAAAGGTAGGTCTTCAGTGTCGAAAGGTACTGTGTATATTGTTTCCGATGATAGGTAGGCTGGTGGCCTTGTTTCTTTCTGTAATTTGGAAGGAGATTGTTAGAAATGATAGAGAAATAAAACTTTATGAGACAGAAGATAGCCGTAGTAGTGGGCAACAAAAGGGTTGAAGTAGGATTTGGTGGGCCATGTTTTAGAATGCATAAGGTCTGATGAATAATAGTTGTCACGCAGTGGATGCCAGAAAACGGATGTCATCGCCGAGGGAGGCTTAGAAAACGCTGGCCTGACGACTTAGAGGCGTTTGTGCGAGGTTTGCCGGAGAAAACTGCGGAGAGACAAGAGTGGAAGGCAATGGGGGAGGCTTTTTTGACCAGCAATGGGAAAATACAGGCTAAAGAAACATTCTGGTTATAAAAAGCTAATACAAGATGATTGAATTAGATCACATATCGATGATTATAACTACACTAAGGGTCAGTGTGGTGAAATGAAATTTTTGCCAGGTCTTTGACAACCTTAAGAACGAAATAAATATTTTGCTGAAAAGTTTTTAACACATCTTAAATTAAAGTTTAAATTCAAATAACCAAAGCATACAGACCTGAACATCCACAATGTATCTCTTCATAGGCAAATCATCAAGTCTCGATTCTTGCAGTACTTTTAGAACTCTGTGGTAAGGTTCGAAGAATACTTCACTTTCTACCATCAGGTATGCTTCAGAGAAAACACTCTTCGAGGTCGGGTTTTGAAAAGATACTGCCACCTGAAATTGTATTGTGATTCTATTAATTTATTCGTCGTTGCGCTTGCCGTTCGCTATGTGCGTTTTGCTACTGCAACGTATGAGGAAATAGACAAATGAAATTGATTGGTCCTATGTAAGACAACTTTGGACAATTTATCAAATAATGTAAAAGAATTGGATACAGGTACTGTTTCAGACTTTCACAGTTTTTCCACTACACTTAAAGTACTTACGGGATTATATCCGTGTTTTTTTTTTTTTTTTTTAAACTAACATGTGTCTCCTTCATAAAGAAAAACCGAGTGATACTGTGAGTGCGTTCTGTCGTGAGTTACAATCGAGTTCCAGTAGTGCGCGTAAAAAAAGACTAAGGAAGAGGGTAGACAGATTTGTCTGCTCGTAATTAATAATTTTCGTCCCACCCGCATACCTCTTCAGTATTCCCGCGATCATGATGCTTGCAACAGCGTCGAAATATCGGGTGCTCGAAAAACCAAAGGAAAATCACGGATATAATCCCGTAAGTACTTGAAGTGTGGATACAGGTAATAATGAAAGAAAATACTCACATAACCTTCACTAAGCAGACTCAAATTAGAATCCAGTACAGTAGCACACAAAATTGTTTCAAAATTATCACTTGTGAAGAGTAATAGAGATCCAAACATGAGGTGCTTGTTGTATGCATATCTCTTGCTGTCAACCACTCCCTGGGTGGCTCGCTCCTTCCAGGCTATGTCTACTAGGTGCCCCACTCGGTTTTTACTCACGTAGTTACGGAGAATACGTACTTTTGGGTATACCCTGAAATTAGAAATGCCATACAGAATTTTGAATGAGGACATTTTATGCTGGACTTAACTCGAAATTGTATTTTTCATACACTTACCTAATATTCTCATGGCGTCTCTTACTAGGATTCTCTAAATATTTACCTGTAATTAAAACCTTAATTTTATATAATTCCCTTAAAACAAAAAATCAAAGATAGTTTTACATAATGTTTACCAACATATTCCTTCCCGAAGTGGTCCAAAGCAATCCTCCCGTAACAATTTGAACTGTATGTCCAAATAATCTTCGACACTCGGGTACGTTCCTTTGATTATGTTTGGTTGTATTGGAATCTTGTTGGCAGATAATAAGTCATCTTGGGTGGGAAATATGTTTAGGTTTTTAAAGTAACTCTTGTCTGGATGTTTTGTTTCTGGCGGAGGAGTCATCTCATCTTCGGTGTCATCAGGGTCCTGAAATGTGTGTTTAACGTTTTTATTTACCATCTGCATCATTTTCTGCCTATCCATTCCCAACTAAGTAGGGGTTGGCTTCAAGTCAAACCAGATTCAGTTGAATACCAGTCCCGATTTTACATAGAGCCTATTTTATTACAGAGAAATGACATCCCTACTTCCCAACTATTATATAAATGTGAATGTAAGTTTGTTTGTTACGCTTTCACGCGAAAACTACTCAACCGATCAGCGTGAAACTTTGTACAGAAGTATATGTACACTATGTTACTTCTAATACCTCCAAGAATATGTCTTGGAGGTATTAGAAGTAACATAGGATACTTTTTATTTAAAAAAAAACTAACCTAACAGCTAGTAATTAAATAAACTTCATATGTCACTGGCACAGACATAAGCAGCAAGGAACAAGCAATGCAAACACTGGTATTGATAAGATGACTTCTTGCCACCCTGTATCCATTACATGATAAGTAATAATTAATTACCATCAAAAAGTTCTCTGTTATGATAATGACATGTTTTTTCATTCAAGCTTCTGGTTTGTGATTTTATTCTATTTATAATACTATTGGCATTTTAATTTTAAAAGTATTGCAAAAAGGCTACTTACTTCATCTTTCAACAATTTCATTGTTTTTGTCTTCAACTGTTCAATCCTCCCAAATAATTCATTACTGAATCGTTCAGTGTGCTCTTCACGCACACCAAAGGCACTGACTTCTGTTATTTCCAATAAGTCCAATATCTCTTTCATGAACTCCAAATTATCTCTTTCAAAGTTAATAATACCTTCACAGAGATTCAGGATACTGTCATAGAACCCTTCAGCATCATCCCATAATTGAGAATTCAACCTCTTTTCAACAATCCTTACACTAGGTAATTCATCCAAAAAGTTTTTAATATTTACCAAAAAGTTTGAGTTCTGAAACCGAGTTCTCAGCAACTTTACTATTTTTGAATTTTCACCTGGCTCCAAAGTCTTGTATACGTTGGCCAGTATTCTCACAATTAAAACAATAAAATCACCTTTGAGCTCATCTTCGTCGAGAAGATTCCAGAACCCAGGTCTATGTGATACTTCTAAATTTAAAATTGGAGGTTGTAATGTAGAGATGTCGAGAAGTCGTTTGAAACCGATTGGTTTTTTCTCTGTGAACTGAGGCTTGGGCTCCGGTTTTGGTTCAGGTTGGTCTTCGTCAGCAAATTGAGAGGAAGCTGAGGTATTTGGTCTCGCATCTTCGATCAACGTGCCGTCGAACCAGTCTATGCGAAGAGAAGCTTTGTTACCTTCGCTCATGACTGAGAACTGATACTATAACGTGGTTAAAGTATAATTAACCTATATTATAGTGTTTATTACAATATATTCCACTAAAATACGCTAAAAGCGAAAGTAGGACGAACAAAAATAAGCTTTGTTGTGACATAAGTAAAACAGCTGGCCACAGAGCATCAGCTGGTTGACGCTACCCCTGCGTTCCGAATTGCGATAAAAGTGATAATATCGCGAATCCGACCAACGCGCAATGTCACAATTATTACTCAGTAGCCTCATATTTTGTGACTACTAAATTCGGTCGGATTCGCGATATTATCACTTTTTTTGCAATTCGGAACATAGGGTACGTTGTTATTAATGTCACGTTGTGACAGTCAATGACATGAACGTTTCGTTTCACAGTTTCTCTCTGACCAGAATGTTATGTTCCGATACATAAAACAAATAAAATATTGATACAAATATAAAGTTATGCCACCGGCATACATTCACAGTTTAAAAATTAATAATCCATGGAAAGATAAATAAAAATCTTCTTTTTTAGTTTTAAAACTATGGTTAGACCTGCTGTCTTGTCAGAATGTTGGGCCACAAATAAATGAATGAAAGGCTTTTGAATGTTGCAAAGGTGAGAATGCTAAGGGGGATGTGTGGTGTTACGCAAATGGATAAAGAAAAAAATGAGTATTTATGAGGAAGTCTGAAAGTGGCGCCGATGACTAAAAAGTTGTGTGGTAGGAATGAGGAAAGTGTTGTGAGAAAAGTTTTGAGTATGAATGTGGATGGGTATTCGAGCAGAGGAAGACCAAACAAACGATGGATGGACTGTGTTAAGAATGAAATGGCAAAAAGGTAGATAGTATCTGAGGAGATGACGAAAAATAGGGAAGTAGCTAAGTAAGAAGAAGACACATGCTGCGCCGACCCCAAATAAATTGGGATGGCAAATAAATGGCAAGAGAATGATGATGATGATACATAGTGATGATTAGATGTGGTCTCCATTAAGAAATCGTCATGTCTTTTGTTTCTTATTATTTTCGCTCGGGAGTCTCATAAACTCATGATAACAGTGAAGTGGCGGCATGCTCTAATGCTAAAATTATAATTCCAATTAATTCAAGCGGCGTATCGTGTAGACCGTTTTATATAATTTTATACTTCATTCTTATAGTCTTACTGTTAATGCCCTTTTTATTCGTCGGTCGTTAGAAGGCCGCTTGTTAAGCATAAGGGCCTTTACTTACCTTTTATAGCCTAATAAGCCGTAAAATGTGACTAAACTGTATTTTCGTCTACTCGTTTCCCTCATTCGGGTGTCTGTGCTTAACTTTATTACTGATAATATAACAGTATGGGTTCGTAAAAGCAAGATTCGAGGCGTTTCTTTTGATTATATATATAATAAATAAAAAAAGCTGATTCTATGTTGAGATTTTTAGGGTTCCGTAGCCAATTGGCAAAAACGGAACCCTTATAGATTCGTCATGTCTGTCTGTCTGTCTGTCTGTCTGTCTGTCCGTCCCAGCCACAGTCGCTCGCTATGTCACAGCCACTTTTTTCCGAAACTATAAGAACTATGCTGTTGAAACTTGGTAAGTACATAGATGATTCTGTGAACCGCATTCATATTTTCTCACAAAAATAGAAAAAAAAAAAACAATACATATAGGGGGTCTAAAAGCAAAATAATTTTTTTTTATCAAACCCATAAGTGTGGGGTATCTATGGAGAGGTCTTAAAAAATAGGAGGTTTCTAATATCTTTTTTTTCTAAACTGAACAGTTTGAGCGAGAGACCCTTCTAAAGTGGAAAAATCTGTCCCCCACCCTGTAACTTCTAAAATACGAGAATGATAAATCTAAAAACAATATATGATGTACATTACCATGTAAACTCCCACCGAAAATTGGTTTGATAGTTTTTTTAAATACGTCACAAATCGAAAACAACAATTTACCTTTCATTCAATCTGCTACGGAACCCTTCATGGGCGAGTCCGACTCGCACTTGGCCGCTTTTTTTTAATGTAAATGACAACAAGATTGGATATATTTTAACAATCGTGCCAGACTGTTTCCAAACCACTGCAACTCCTGAAAGCCAGAATTAAAAGCGGTGACTACTAGAAAAGCGCAGAGGCATATGAAAGACGTTGGACGAAGTCCCGAAGAAAAAAAGTCTTGGATCCCGCAACGAATTTAATCAGAAAATTATAGCAGAAGAGTAGGTAGTGGAAAAAACCTAATTTCCACTTCCCTCAACAAGGAGACAAAACAAAACAAAATAAGGCCAAACTTTTCATTATTTGAGATTTTCAAAGTGTTATTATCTTTTTTGTCGGTCCGCATAGGCCGGTCGCAGTACTTTATTTTTACTTATAGGTAATACTTACCTACTCACCTGCAGCTGTGGTAGTCAAGATCCTGTTAATTTTATATCGAGTAATTTCATGATAAAACTCCATGTGCGAAGGATGTAGTGTGAACATTAACTTTTATTCGGCTACCTATATGTTTCATAACACCAGATTCTTGCAAATATGAATATTAAAAAAAAAACCTAACACAAAAAGCAGGTCAATTAAAAAGGTTTTGGTTGTCTTATCTAGCTACTAAATTACTAAACCTTACCACATAAGTAGGCAGGTAATTAAAAACAGTCTCTGCAAGCAATGTAGGTCTACATTGCTTGCAGAGACTGTTTTTAATTTCCAACCAGTGGTAGGTAGGTATATTGCCTAACTGTGGCTCGAGTGGGAAAATGACAAAGCAAATAATTCCCAATAATTCCATTCTATCAAGCAGTAATAATAACAATCATAACAATTACGAGAGAACATTTCCTTGTACCCCAAGCATGATGTGTAACCAAATATTTGGTATATAATAGGTACCCGTACAATGCTACAGTTGGCAAGTTGCCGACATGAAGATCTGCATTTCTGTCGCGTCACAAAAATATTGATGTCTATGGCCACTTATCAATATGTGGACTGAATGGACCGTGTGTGGCTTATTCTTGACCTAATTAATTTGTTTAGGGTTCCGTACCACAAAAGGTAAAAAGCTTAAGAACCCTTATTTACTTTCTTGCCCGACTGTCCGTTTGTCACCACCGATTTTCTCAAAAGCTGGATTACCTAACAAGTTGATTTTTTTACCAGATAGATACTAAGGTTATATATATATAGTCGCGATTAGGTGTTTAAAAAGGTACTGTCAACATGATAAAAAGATATTTCGATTTTCGCAAAAACTTTCAAGTATGTAGGTACCAAAATTCACCTTAATTTTCAACTTTTTAATTTTTCAGAATGTTCCCTTTACTTATGTGCTATAAGACCTTGCTTTTGACCAAAATTGACAATTTTAGGTAAAGCGGAAGTACTCTATAGGTTTTTTATTGCAAGACATATTTTTTTTTAATAACAAACAGGCCCATTTCACAGGACGTTACTCAAAACTCGAGCACTTGATTCTTAAATGACCCTGGGGTGTAAACGTATGGTGTTGCTCCTACAAACGATGGGTCGCTTGATATCTTGTCCTAACTGTCCAGATATTTGCACATCACAGGAGCTGATGGGCGCTATTAAAAGACTCAATCTCGTCGCGTTTTGGGCGGACTCAATTTTCATCGACACGTTAAGATGAAGACCTGGATTCAATCCGTTACATTGGTTGAAAAAAGCTTTAATAAGTAATGCTTGATTATTAAATTAGGTTTTGTATATCGGGACTTATTAAATACCGAGAAACCTTTCGTTGTTACTTTGTTCCTACGTTTTGTAACATACGAAAGGTAGATATTTTCATCATTTCATCAACCAATTCTTGCGTTTACGTGATATATTCACGTAGTTACGTACGAATTGGGAAAACAAAGAGCAAACGCAAATTCAGTAAATCTATAAAAAGCTGAAGGTATTCAAACAAGAAAAAATAACAGTGAAAGCCTGATTGAATACAGAATGCGATTTATTTTGTTTATGACGAACGGAAACGAATTCATTTCGATTTCATCAAAGACTGTGCAAATATTATTGTAAAGAGAGTTACAAAATGAAACAAGGGAATGAATAAGTAATTCTCATGTCGACCTCGTGATTCTTTTACTAGTTTTGTGTGCAATTTCTTGAAATGAAACTTCGTCAAGGTTAAACCTCTTAAGACTCTTTACCAGTCAATACCACTTTACTGGTGGTAGTCAAAACCCTTATGAAGTTAAAATGCGTTTTCTGCATTATAAATATGTTGTTCTACAATCATGATTAATCAAAGGGTCGCAAAAAAAAACCTTAACCTAATAAATTTCTAAGAAAATGTTTTTTTTTTTGCTTTGCCTATATTGTCCCACTGCTGGGCAAAGGCCTCCCCCATTACCTTCCAGTTTTCTCTTTGTGTTGTTTCTTCCGGCCAATCTCGTACAAACGAATCTAAGTCGTCTCGCCAGCGTTTTCTAGCCCTCCCTCGGCGACGACGCCCGTCTTCTGGCACCCACTGCGTGACGACTCTAGCCGGTTCGGATGCATTCTGCCCGCCCAATTCCACTTCAACCCAGCAGTCTTGTTGCCCACATCAGCGATTCCAGTTTTGAGCGTATTGTGGTATTGCAAATTCTGTCGCTGAGCTTAATACGGGAAATGTTAGTTATTGTTAAAATAGTTTTGACTAGTCAAAATTGATTTTGACTGATTAACAGTTGTGACTGTGACACCTATACTTCCTCTGCGTTATCTTCACTTTCATGTTGGGATTGGACACTTAAGGCGATTACATGAGCTAAACGCGAGTTTTATAATTACCAAGAGTATATGATTTACTGCTATTAACAAGACCAGAAAAATATATGATATTCATTATAAAACATATGAATACGGGTATTTATCGCGAATTTACCTTTTCCTTTTTTTATATGATATTCTTCAGGAAATATGCCAGCATGATACTGTTTTGAAAACATAATACAATTAATTTGACTCGATAAAAGGAAATCGCGAACTTAAAAAATCTTTCAAACAATAAAAAACATACTAATATGCATGGGATCATTCTGATTTTTTGCCAAATAATTCTACAAACAATATATTAGCATGATACTGTTTCAGTTTTTTAATCCAATCAATAGTTTTTTTTGTAAATCGATCGAAACCACTCATTTCGCGCTATTTGGCCCGCAGTGGCTGACGTAAAGTTCTAATCAGCTTGCACTACAAAGTGATTGCACTTTGTAGTGCAAGCTGATTAGAACTTTATTCTAACAGCATTTCAAACGAAGTTTGAACCACCATAAATAGAGTTGCTAATTTAGCTCGTCTAAGCGCCTTAAATGATAAAATTCATCTTTGCTACCGAGTAAAAAAGGCTCGTTCATGACGTCATTACTCTCTTCCAAAAGTACGGGCCATAACAAACTTTTTTCATTCATGTGACGAGACATTTGAAGGTCTAAGTTTCTCTTGATAAAGGTAAGAATGATAAAACAGTCTCACTGTAGAGAAATGCGTAAACTGAGCTTCTAAAAGATTAAAAACAATTATTTATTACACTAAAAATATTATGTCTTATTATATAACTGTACTTTTTTTCGTCGGCGTATAAATGTTCGGGTATGTTGAAGAAATACCTATAACTTTATCGCACTTTACGGCCGATGGTGGCATGTAATCCTTATAGATATATTTTTTTGTTTTTAATGGAAGTTATCCATGGGTATGGATGAAGATATTAATCTTTCAGAAGTCCAAGAATCGTAAGTACTCTTTAGGCCAAGTTTGAAGGACCAGTATTTTTGTAACTTTGGTAATTACAAGGATCGATTTTGACCTTCGTTTTAGGTCGTTAACCTTTACAAAAATGGTGTCCCAGTCTGGTTTATACCAATAAGAAAAGTATATTGGTTCCTTAACATAGTATTCAACTGTTAGAACTCGGAGTAGGTTACGAATCTAAAGAGTCCGGAGTCTTGTCACGTTCCATAGGACTCCAATCGTACTCTGATCGCTGATGTACCGAGAATCATCATTTGCCTAGCCTTTTCTCAACTATGTTGGAGTCGGCTTCCAGTCTAACCGGATGCAGCTGAATACCAGTATTTTACATGGAGCGACTGCCTATCTGACCTCCATAACCCTTTTTTTAGTACTTCTGGGTAATACGATTCTCCTTGGTAAGATTGGTTATCAGACTTTTTGGGCCATTGACTACCTGTATATTGTCAAAGACCTAAAAATGACAGCCGGGACCAACAGCTTAAGGTGCTTTCTGAGGCATGGAGGAAGCTCGGTATGTCAGGGTGGTCACCCATCCACAGACCAACCTAGGCAAGGCTTAACCTGAAGATCAACCCGAGTGGTTGTGCACCGATAATCTAACAATTATTCATTTTATGTTAACATTGCAAACCCGACATTTTCGATAATAAAACCAGATTTTCATAATAAACACATTTAGAATGTAATAAACCTTTTCTATCTGTCCGTATGTGCTCCAGAATTTAAAAACCTCATTTAAAGCGGACTGTATTTGTATTACGTGATATTTTTAACATTTAATAAAAAGCGTGTGATACAAAAGTGTTAAGTGACTAAGTTTTTATTTTTTATTTCATACCTTTCAGACAAGGTCTTGCAGAAATGTTTAGGTTTTTTGTAAGACACACCCACCTAGTATTTCACCGTAGGAACTCAGGCATTTTTCACTAAAAGAAGAGTTTGGAAGTTATGTAAAGATACAAAAAGTGGTCAAATAAAGAATAAGAAAAAAAACCGGCCAAGTCGGACTAGCGTACGAGTATCATAGTAGGGTAGGTAAATAATGAAAATAAATTAGCAATTAAAGAGGGCTCCCTTTAACATTCTTATTATTTGCTGTTATAGCGGCAACAGAAATACACATTCTGTGAAAATAATAACTGTCTACATATTACGTATCTAGCCTGCTGGCAGACAGACGGTCGGACGACGACGGAAGGACGGACGGACGGAGGACGGAGGACGGAGGACGGAGGACGGAGGACGGAGGACGGAGGACGGACGACGGACGACGGACGACGGACGACGGACGACGGACGACGTACGACGGACGACGGACGACGGACGACGGACGACGGACGACGGACGACGGACGACGGACGACGGACGACGGACGACGGACGACGGACGACGGATGACGGATGACGGACGACGGATGACGGACGACGGACGACGGGCGACGGACGACGCGGCGACGGATGACGGATTACGGACGACGGACGGACGGACGGACAGTGGAGGTTTAGGAATAGGGTTCCGTTTGTTATCCTTCAGGTACGGTAACCTAAAAACACGCAATTACAGAAATATATTTATTTTTCTCTCTCTGATTTCAAATAATGCCGAAAATGTCCAAAGCAAAATAAATTAGTAGAGAAAAGATGAATAAACTACCGGGACTAACTTCCGATTTCCAAACAAAACGAATGGCACTAATTAAAATAGCTTGTATACATTTCCCTAATCTCTTTTTCCAAGGAAATAAAACACTGGCCAAATAAACAGCGCAAATAAAACACATTGGTACAAATTCAGAATACTAAAGTTTAATTACGGTTCTCATAACAGAAACCGTATTTATTCAGGCACATAGGCCTTACAAGATTTGTTTGTTATAACAATTCCCTTCTAAGGGCTCTGGCCCACCGCGACCGCTTTGCTTTTTGCATCGACGCAATCGCGAAGCGCGGATGCAAATGCTGCCGCTAGCTAAGTTTTTTCGTCTACGTTACCAGGATTCTGAGGCCCTACTCCCTAACGCTTCGTCCGTTTATTCGGATCTATCCGTCTCTATCGCGCACGTCTGCAGATGAGTGCGAGTGAGAGAGAGCAGGGCCTCTGTACCGCTGATATCGCGATGCTGCATGAGCACACGCGTAGCACCCTCCCTCCATTCCTCACTCTTTGTCGTCAGAAACAGTAACGCGTTTGCACTGACACAGGTGCGTAGCAAATGCGGATTTGGATGGAACCACATCTATCAGCGCGAAATCTTTTTTGTATGTTCCTATCCTTTTTGGTCGCTCATAACAGATATTTGCTTGAGAGAAACAGAGCGGGAGTGCTATAAAACTCGGCAGGGTTGAAGATGTGCTTGGCAGTACGCTGGGTTTCTTGGTATAGCAACTAGCGCGCGATAGAAACGGATACAAAAACACGTTTTCAAAACGCGCGATAGCATCGCCTCAAAAAGTCGCAGCGGGCGAAAGGCCTAATCTCCAGTGTGTTTTTTTTTATTTTAATTAACTTGGTTGGGACAATGTCAATGCTAATAACTATTGTTGCTGGACTCGAGCTTGCTACGAGACCTAATGCGATTTTAATTATTTTTTTCATAGACTATTTAAGTCTGGCATTTTATCTTTTTAAGAACGTTGACTAACTTGTATTAGTTTTAAATGTTATTAAATGGTCTGTTAGCTGGTATTTTGTGTCAATTGTTTTCTTTTTGTTTTATTAATGTAACATTATTTTTTGGAGTCACATTGACAATGTTATTTTTTTAAATATGGGCACAGTATAAATATAGTTGTTAATTTATTCTGTGGTTTTTTTTTCAGGAATGCTACTTCGACCGCTTCGTTGATGTTTCTGTAGTAGTTACTATAGAACATATAGATAGTTGTGTTTTCAATAAAACAACACAATCATGAATTCTTTTACTAATCACGGAGATTTCAGTATTTTTCCTTAACCCTTATTTTTTCCATTCTATGATGCAATGATCAGTTTTTCCGTACCTACTAGCCTTTCATAACGAGATTTTAATGCACGTTATTAAGAGGCATGTCCACATTGGGTGTGTTTATTTTACAGCTCGTTTGTCAACGTTTACATTACAAGTGCACTTTCGGACGAACTGGTTCGGGGCGGTTGTTGTTGGTGAAAGTGGGAAAATATATTAAATGGGGAATGATTTTAACAACAATTTTGGCGCATATTTTCTAATGATTGATAAGAGTGCAATTTGTATGAATATTGTCCGCAAAATGTTAATAATACAGTCTATAACGTGGAGCAGAGTGAATCTGTTTTGTGTTAACAACATAAAAATAAGTAGCGACACCTAACAAACAAAAATTTTATCTACATCTACTATTGGGTACGTATCATAATCCCGAATTTTAAAAGACCGAATTTCAAAATACCGATAGACGAAATCCCGAAAATTGAAAGGCCGAATGGTTGTTTGATCGAAAGTTTAAAATCCCGAAAGTTCATTTGCCCGAAAGTTTAAAATGCCGAAGTTTAAAAACCCGAAGTTCAAAATCCCGAAAGTTTAAAATCTCGAAGTTCAAAATCCCGAAGTTTAAAATCCTCAAAGCATGCAGCAAGCATACAGCAAGCAAGAAGCAAGCGTGGAGCAAGCATGCAGCAAGCACGCAGCAAGCACGCAGCAAGCATGCAGCAAGCATGCAGCAAGCATGCAGCAAGCATGTAGCAAGCATGCAGCATGCAGCAGGCATGATTTCTGTCACGGCTCCGGCGCTGCGGGGCTCCAGCGGTCACACGCGAGCTTATTGTCGCAGAGGGTTTTAACACTCACCACCGCAGCCTCGGCTCGCTGGCCGGCTGAATCCGGCCAGCCTCAGCCGCGGCGGTGAGTATTAAAGCCACCTGCTCCTCAGCTCGCGGCCCGCCCCGCCCCTCCACGCCTACGCGGGCTTAAATAACACTCTAGGGGAAGGGCAGAAAAGACTACGTGGAGTCGGTTCTGCAGCGATTCATTTCTGTCACAAAATTTGTGATTATAGGAAACAAAAACCATTTATTTCTGTTTATTTTCTGGGATGGCACAATCAATTTGTGTAATGTCTTTGTTTCTTGACTTTGTTTTATGACATAAAACGAAAAATAATGAATTGTTTGTCATATAATACGATGTTAAATAAAAGGTTTCGTTCATTCAGAATTTCGTCCATTCGTGATTTCATCCATCGGTATTTCAACCATCGGTATTTCGTTAATTCGGGATTTCGTCGATTCGGGATTTCATCCATCGGTATTACAACCATCGGTTTTTCGTTCTTTCGGGATTTCGTCCATTCGGTATTTCGTCCATTAGGGATTTCGTCCTTTCGGGCATTTGACCATCGGTATTTTGTGTTTCGATATAACGACTATCGGCATTTAAAACTTTCGGTATTTTGAATTTCGATGTTTTGGACGTCGGTATTTCAATCATAGGTATTATGAACTTTCGGGATTATGATACGTACCCCTACTATTGTACTGTTTTAGACTTTCACGATTTTTCACTACACTAAAAAGTATTTGCGGGATTATATTCGTGATATTCATTTATTTCTGTGAGCTCCCGTTATTTTGAGGCGCTGTTGCAAGCAACATGATCGCGGGAATACAAAAAAAAGGGAAATCA
The DNA here is from genome assembly GCA_916618015.1 of Xestia c-nigrum. Lineage (NCBI taxonomy): Eukaryota > Metazoa > Arthropoda > Insecta > Lepidoptera > Noctuidae > Xestia > Xestia c-nigrum. The sequence goes on along the minus strand of OU745258.1, from coordinate 5,899,397 downwards.
CGGACATAATACCGTAAGTAAGTACTTTAAGTGTACATCTACTATTCTTTGAAATTATTTGTACTTATCTTATTGAACTGTGCAAAATTATTATTTTATAAAGAAGTGTTTCTTTTCTTACCGATTCATGTTATATTTTTTTCTTGTATTGAAGCGGTACCCATGTGTTCAGTTTAAACCATGCCTTGGGCAGTTAGTAAATAAATAATAATAAATAAATATCGCTGGACATTAAACACACAGCGCCACCTAGTGCCACACTAAGCAAGGCTTATGTCGTGGACACCAGATAGTTGATATACTACATATATACTTTTTTGTTTGTAAATACATACTTATTATACATACAACAAACATCCATGACTCGGAAACAAATGTCCATGCTCATCACACAAACATGTGCTCCTACCGGGATTCGAACTCAGGACCCTAAGAACGCAAGGCAGCTTCACCACTACGCCATTCGAGTCGTCAGAGTCGTCGAGTTAGTAATCAGAGCCTGAGGTAATTGGAGTAATATTACGAATACACACTACATACCTATGTACTTAGGTAGGTACCTAATGCATCCAAGAGTAGTCTAGGTGGCTGAAGGTAGCCGTTACGAGATTAGTTGTCACCGAGGCTCCGATACAGATACACTCTATCTAAGTGAACACCTATCGGTATTGAAGCTGTGTCTCGGTAAAGTCCAACCTATTTTCTATAGTGCATACCTATCTACCTGAAATAGCGATGAAGTGAATGAAAACCAAGCCTTCTATAAATACCTATCTTACATATAGCATAAGGTGGCATGTGGTCTATACCATAAGAACGGTAGGAAAATGATGGAACAAGAAGTAATATCAATAGGGCACCGGAGAGTAGCGGTGGCCCAGCGGTGGAGGAACCGACTTACGACCAGTAAGTGGTGAGTTCGAACCCAACGACCAACGCAACAGGCGCAATACTTTGTGTAATTTATTTCCACTGCCACTCCCCACTGACTACTGCTCTCAAAACGGTGATGGAAAAATCGTGAGTAAACCACCACCACAAAATCGAAGATTCGTGTGATATCTATCATCGCGTGGTGGATATTAGGCCATTCCCTCAAATTGAGAGGAGGCAGTGTCCAAGCCGTGGGAACAGTACCTATTGACTGATTTTGATGATTATGAATATGGCACCAACAACAAAAACAAATAATATTTACTGTGAATTTCAACATAAAATACACATACTAAAAATAGATACAAAATAACACATACAGTGCAAATAACATTATGTGTAGGAGATACCGACCTATTTTGATATTATTGATAAAATAAACAAGAGGTACCAGTACCATTTTATTGCTAGACAACTGGGAAATATCCCGGAGTCTTAATATTGCTTAGACCTATTTAGTTGGTCCAGAATTACCTACCTGAATATCTCGTTAGCCAACAATAATAATTGTCATTAAAGTCCCAAAAGAAAACACTATTTTTCCTCCGAAATAAAAACAAATAAACTGTAAATTACCTTCAATTTATTAGCTCCGTGATAATTACATCGGATCGAAGGCCCCTAAAACGAGCGCGCGGTGTAAAAAAAACATACTTAATATTTTCATCTTTTTAGAATATTTTCATCATCTACTCGTATTCGTATCGCGAGGTTTGGTCCGAGGCGGTACAGGAAAAGAGCACGTGGAAGGAATTGGGGGAGGCCTTTGCCCAGCAGTGGGACAGTCCAGGCTAAATAAAAAAAAACAAAAATTAAAATGAAACTCATTGTGCTTCTTGTATTTTTTTCAATTGCCTTGTATGTTCCACAGCTGGGCAAAGGCCGTCCCCATATTCTTCCAGGTAACTTTCTCCTGCGCTACCACGTACCAGCCTTCGTGATGCGCATCTACCCACGTAGCATGATCACCGCAGAAACGGCTTTCTTCGAAGAAAGAATCGACGAAATGACAGATTTCTTTTGTTCATCTGTCATTTTGTAGATCATCTCGCAACCTCTTTGCAAGCCGGCCTCGGCAGCGCCGCGCCATCTATATTCAGGCAAATAATTGAACCAAAATTCTATAGGATAATTACATATTACATTTTCGACTGAAAAATCGACGTATTTACGTAACGTTTAATAAAAACTGCGCGTTCGTGCTAGGGCCTCGGATATAAACAAAAATAAAAGCGGAATACGAGTCGATGGTCGCTTGTCAGTGACAGATTGCCATTCCGCGGTGTTGATTGGAAAACAATTCGATCGCTCAATCAGAGATAACGGTGCAATTAAAAGGACCTTGTTTTTATTTGTTTCACAGAAAAAGTAAGCCGGTCTAACGCTGGTCCATGAATGGGTGCTGACCATCTTTCCCAAACCGAGTTCCCTCCGTGCCTCGGAAATACAGGGTGTAAACCACCTCGTCACGAAGCAGTCAACCAAGCATTCTGTACATCAAACTAAGTAACTTTAACTTTTCCCAGCATTAACTAAAAATTAATGCTGGGGAAAAAACTGTTCTTTTTGGGGTATAAGTCAATGTTACGCACTTAAAATATTGTGCTGATGGGTGAATTGAATAGTACGGGGGTCATGGAGGTATTTAAAGTAAAAATCTTGCAATAACAACTATCTGACCTCCACAACCCAGTTAGTACTGGGTACGTTACCTCTTGGTAAGACTGGTACCTATTAGTTAAAATGATTCAACCCTGTGATGTAAGTACAGAGTCACAGACCAGTGTTACCCATTATAAACCGTTATAACTTTTATTAAATACCTCAAATCACTGGTATTTTTCATGTCTCAAATATATAGACCATGAAATTACAATTCAGCTACAGATTTCATTGAAATACCGATTGTAACAGTCGTATTTTGGACGCCAAAAGTTACAATTTCATTATTAAAAGGGCCTGAAACATTCTGTAGACGTCTTACCAAATATGTCAGCAGTTATTTCTTATTTAGACATTGTTTCAGCCAAAACAGATTTATTAAACAACGAAACTGTATTAAAAATGAATCTTCCTTTGATTTGTTGCTGGAAAAAAAGTGATTCTCTTTGGAACAATATTTAAAATAAGAATTTTCATTTTTTTTTTATTGTGGTTTTCAGCTAAGTTAATAACCGAATTCACATTGATGGAGCTCGCAGCCAAAAATATACCCCAAATTATTCGGATTCTGCTATTGCAATGCTGTTACATTATGCTGAGAAATGGATGAAAAGCTTATTTCCTTTGTTCACTACTTTTCGTTTGTTTTCCTCATTGCGCATTTTGTATGTCCATTTTATAAATTTCGTTCGTTTCTTTCCTTATTTTATTTTGATTCGCTTTATCTAATCACCATCTTTTCAGTAACCTCAACTTTCTATTGTTAGAAATAAGAAACAAGAAAAAATAGGTTACTCATTTTTCACTATTGTAAAGGTTTCAAGAAAGCTGTACATAATTATAAGTGCCTAATTTCCCTTTCTCCATTTACCGAACAAGGTTTTTTTTGTACTAAAAACCTTATAAATTAAGTTTGTAGAAAGGAAATCGAATCCTGAGCTTTATAAATGCTTTTTTTAGTTAAATGTCGGTATATTCTAGAACAAATTCCGCTCCAGCTATTTTGGCTACATCGAGTGTCAGACTCAGTTTTCGTTTTATAATGGAGACGATTAACTATACACCCGGATTTTAGGGGTTTGAGGCAAATGAGATGATGTTTAAAATCTCATAATTTTCAATGGGTATTTTATTCATTCAAATTAGAACGTATTTCACTTTAAATTAGCTTATACAGTAGGGTACACCTCCACGTGTGTTGTAAGATTTAGATATTGTTGAACTAGCTTTGCGTAATAGGATAAAAAACCAGTTTATACTGGTTTTATTACCACTATCTATCGTGCTAGCCACAAATGTAGGTACTCCTGAATGGAGCCGAACGTTCTTGACACATCCCAAGGATGACATGGAAAAAAAAATGCGCCCAAGTGGGAGTAGGACTTGCACATGAAGGGTTCCGTGCCATGGTAGTAGGGGAGTTACCTTTCATGTTTATTTTTGTTTTTACTATTTTTAGTTGAAGCAGCAACAGAAATACACATTCTGTGAGAATTCCAACTGTCTACCTATTCATGAGATACAGGCCGCTGACAGACGGACTTACTGACGGACGGATGGACAACGGAGGCTTACTAAACAAACAACCTAAAATGATTGTTACTCTAGCGTGTTAGTAACCTAAAAATCCAGTCGGAAGCAAACAATTTTTTTAGAGATGTTCACTAACAAAAATACCCAAAATAAGATAAAAATCTGAAAATTCTTAACAATACTACTTAAATCTTTCTTTCCAAAGGCAAGCAAACATTTTGCTACACACAAAATACATTATTCGTAAACGAGACTCAAATCCGGAGCGCTCTTGGAGTATAACAAGCTACTGGAGCAGAATTAAGTTTATAATAAGGCTAACAACGAAAAGATTCCTACAAACTTCCCGTATGACGTACTTTGTTGGAGTTTCGTACTCAATTTTGTGAATTTGAATTTTCTGTAGAAAAGTATTTTCTGTAGGTAATTTAATACACGTAGTAAAGTAATTAGGGAATTTACTACCTAATTAATGGTTACAGTGTGTTGTTGTTACTTCTAATTAGTTTGCTCGTGTAAGTTTTCTTGGTACCTTTAGTTACTATAGGATGTAATAGTACATTGTAATAAAAGGGGCTAAAATTACCCATTATAGATGAGGTAGTTTTACTATCGAGCTTCAGTGAGGTAGTAAATAGGAACCGAGTTATAATGGGATTTTAGCGCCGTGTGGCTGTGACATACGGACGGACAGACAGACAGACATGACAAATCTAGAAGGGTTCCGTTTTTGCCCATACTAGCTAAAAAAAATGCTAGTATGGGCTGTGCTATGCAAGTACCATCATTTTCTGTCACGTCCTTTGATACGGAACTGCGTCGGTGGGCGAAGGAAGTTTCACGCCAGTATAATGTTCTAACGGGTAATCTTGGCCTTTGCGGAAAGGACATTAAATGCTACGTGACATAAAGAAGAGACCAACCCTAACTTGATTAATCTTAGGTTCGACATTCTCACCCACTTCGGTCCTTCCTAAACCTTCTCATTATGCCCCTTGAGAAACACAACTGACTTATTAGTTTCGTCCCCAGTTTATGACATTCCGGTCCTTCGATCCGGATTAACGAATGATTAAACGGTTGAGGATATTAACACCACCCTGGTAGTAATTAGGAGGACGAGGATGTCTTGATAAGTCGAAGGTAAACTTTGGTCCTGCGGCTTTGATAAACTTTGAGGATTTGCCGGCTTAAAGGATTAATCTTTCGGTAAAAACGGCTTTGGGTTTAGAGGGTAGGCTCATAAAACATTCATTTTGGAGAAAACCTTAATCATTTTCTGCTCTCTAGAGTCGTTGGTCTAGTGATCGTTACTACTGAACATTAGGTCCTACTTTTAATTTCCAGGTCATGCCAAGTTTTATTGGATTTTTCCATCCGGAAATTATCAGTACCAGCAACGGAGCCTGGATCCCCTTTTTCAGAGGACTCCACACTCGTGAAATCTGGGTTGTGTACCCAGATTTCAAGAGTCATGAGTCCCCTATCAGGTACACCTCTGTCTGATGCTTGGGAATTAAAGGCATGGTGAGTTCATGTATGTATCATCATCAGCCTTTTTACTGTTCCCACTACTGGGACACAGGCCGCCTCTCTCTTGTTTTGAATGCCAAGTATGACGCGGCTTAGTGTGACACAAGCTTGCCTAGACGAAACTGATTCACTCGAAGTTTGAAGAGATCTAGAGAAGGGAGAAGAGAAAAACAGAGAAGCCGGCAGTGGTTTCCTATATTGATGATGATGATGATGTCATTTAACCGATTTCGGGATTTTATGAGCGTGCAATGCAATCCGCCCGCGCGCCCCGCACTCCTACGCGCTGCGCGGTCGAAGCAATACGGAGGGATTACGCCAGCGTCACCGCAAACCCCTCTGATGCTCCTATTAGTAAATGAATTGAATTCGATGGCTTCCTTGTGTGATTGTAAAGAGCTTTGGTGTGCTTCCCTTTCATGTGCTCTCAAGTGGCTAGCATATCCAACTTTGGCCGAAAAACTGCTACATATTAAGGTTTATGTTTAGGTAATGGGTATTCTTGGTCGTTACATAACAATTGGAATAGTTGGCGTGTCTGGCTGAAGGACAATTTAGAAAAAAAATAACCTCATATTAAAGTTGTTAGTAAGTTTGTGGTATCCAAACGGTTGTTTGCATATTGTTCTGATTTCCATAACCGTAGTAAAATATTGAGTTTTTGAAGTCATTTAAATAATTCTACACTTTTTAGGCAACGTTTTCAGCCGACGATAGTAAATTCATGTAAAAATATTCATCTTGGAATACCAAATCGGTTAGACTATCAATTCCGTAGTAACATTAATTAGTGTTCAAAATTTTTCCGTTTTACTTCAAACCTTGTGCCTGTGCCTTGGCCACAAATTCAAAAATCCTGGGTTGACCTTGTTCTTATAAAGTACACATTTTCTGGGTCTTTTTTTGTCTACAGGGTGTAAACCACCTCATCACAAAGCCGTTAACCAAGCATTCTGTACATCAAACTAAGTAACTTTACGCAAAAATTATTGCTGGGAAACAACTTTTTTTTTTGAGGTTATAAATCATGTTTTGTGGTAGAACTCAATGTGACGCACTTAAAACATTGTGCTGATGGATGGATTGAATAATACGGGGGTCGTGGAGGTGTTAAAAGTCAAAATCTTAACAATAAAACCTGTATTTAAAAAAAAACTTGTCAAAAAGTTGTAACTTTGACCCCCCATATCTCCGTAACTAGAAGGTTCCCAGGTATGGTGTAGAACAAAAAAAATATCGCAGTGATGGGGAGAACAAGTGCCTTTCGGCTTCGTGAAGAGGTGTTTTACACCCTTTATGTATGCTCAATATTTCTTTGTTACAAAAGGTCATAATCCAGGTGTTACCATAATGTCGTATGACCTTGACAGTCCGTCCGTCTTATAATGGTCAATTTAGGTCACCCGAGATTTCAGTACCTAAAGGGTGTAAAACACCTCTTCACGAAGCCGAAAGGCACTTGTTCTCCTCATGTCATTGCGATCGTTTTTTGGTTCTACACCATACCTGGGAACCTTCTAGTTACGGAGATATTAGGGGTCAAAGTTCTTACATTGAGTTCTACCACAAAATATGATTTTTCGATCCAAAAAAAAGTGGTTTCCCAGCAATAATTTTTGCATAAAGTTACTTAGTTTGATGTACAGAATGCTTGGTTGACGGCTTCGTGATGAAGTGGTTTACACCCTGTATAATACGTCAAAAAAACAAACTTTAACCATAAAATAGCAATAAAATTAGCTAAAACAACAGAGGAAATAACCGCATTTCTTTTTGTATATTTTTGTGGAGACAAATGTTCCTGCCGCGGGCAGGGTGACCATGTATTTGCATTTATCTTGACATATCTGGCTTATCAGGCTTTTTGGTTCCCCGTCCGGGCTTTGCTCAGCCTTGCCTGAAGTTTCGAGATCGAATAACGGGTTTTTTTAAGAAAACCGAAAGAAAAGTAAAATTCGTGGTATTTGTTTGGAAACATAACTATGTATAATAATAAAAATGGTGTTATGTGTCTTGGAATACTTTTGCTGTTTAATATACTAGTCTAGTATGATTTAATAAAAATACAGTTTTTATGTAAGAAAAAGAAAAAAGAAAAAATAATGTACAAGAAGTTTTTTTTTTTTGTTTCGTAGATTTCACAAAAAGGGCGTACAGTTACGAGACTGGCCATCTTTATACCGTGACTCCGTTTCTTGGTTCTTTGTAAATGGTTACCCTAGCTTTGGTGCGAGGTAGGAAATAACCCGCGTTGTCACACGAAACCCGCAGGACGACGCGATAACTGCTTATGCTTTGACCTAGTTGTAAAACACCTTCGTAAGTATTTATTTTCGTGAAATACTAACCGTTTATTTTCCAAGTTATCCGGGAAGATTTAGGGTGTGTTGTTACAGGTTTTCAGTGGAGTGTGCTAAAATAGCTTCCACGGAATGCGATATTTACACGGGCGGTCGCGCATGGTATGGTGTGGTAACAGAAGTATGCAGTATAAGCTGATATCTTTTTGTATTTAAACTCTTTGCCTACTTTGGCAGACTAGCTCAAGATGTTAAAACGTCTGAATCTATCTAGCTCCCGCTGTCATTTTGCTGGGTGGCTTATATTTTTTTCAGGATGCGACTTCTCTGTATAAAATAAGTAGAAAAAAATAATAATTTTGCGGTTATACACAAGATTTATGATTCGGAATAGTGATGATTCAATCATTTATTCACAGTTATGAAAACAGCTGAAAGTCGCCCATTGTCAGACATTATTGCATATACGCCCGCGTGTATAGATAGATAGGGTCGCTACATAGACTGGTTTTATGACCTGAAAAAAGGTTTAAGTTATTGTATAGAGTAAAACGACCATTTCGCAACGGATATCGTGATCAGTGGGTACAACCCGCCGTGATCAAATACTGTGATCGGTGGAGACATACCCCCATTTTTGCATCTTACCTTTCTACTATCAATGATTTCTCCTCTCTGCAGGTTTTGCCGCCCCTCCTTTCTTGCTCACCTGCACCTTTCAGGATTTAAGGAAGCCAACGAAAGAACTGTGCAGGTCCAGGTCCATCGAAAATCCAGAAAAGAATGATTTCTCGATAAACAGTACCATTCTATTGCATAAAAGCAGGAATACACACGTCAGTTACTATCACAAAACGCTGCGAGCAGATAGTTTTAAGTTACTAGGTACTCGTATACTAACAAAAATATATTTAGGTTTAGGTCGCTCACAGTGGGTTTTATCAAAAGGCTTAAAGTCACATAAAATGAAGACGCGCCCGCAAGAGAACCAAGGTCACCGACGTAGCCCGAAGAATTGCTAAACTTAAGTGGGAGTTGGCAGGGCACATTGCTAGCAGAACGGATGGCCGTTGGGCCGAAAAGTTCTGGAGTGGTGACCGCTAACTGGAAGACGATGCGTTGGAAGACCTCCCACTAGGTAAACCGATGACCTGGTGAAGGTTGCGGGGATCCGGTGGATGCGTGTCGCAAGGGACCGGTCAATGTGGCGACACTTGGGGGAGGCCTATGTCCAGCAGTGGACGTCTTTCGGTTGAGATGATGATTATGATATTTAGGTTAAGGTATTTATAAATGGGTCTGGGGTGAAATAAATAAATGGTTTATTATTATTAATAAATGGCCATAACAATTTCTGATTAATGATTATATGAGTGACATGCAAAGCTATACTTGCGTAATTCTATACAAGGTACTGGCATACAGGGTGTATTTCACCTCATCACAAAGCCGTTAACCAATCAATCTGTACATCGAACTAAGTAACTTTAAGCAAACATTTTTGCTGGGAAACCACTTTTTTTTTTGAGGTTATAAATCACGTTTTGTGGTAGAACTCAAAGTTACGCACTTAAAACATTGTGCTGATGGATTGATTGAATAGTACGGGGGTCTTGGAAGTGTTCATAGTCAAAATCTTACAAAAATAACTTGTAATTAAAAAAAACTTGTCAAAAAGTTGTAACTTTGACCCCCCATATCTCCGTAACTAGAAGGTTCCTAGGTATGGTGTAGACCAAAAAAATATCACAATGATGGGGAGAACAAGTGCCTTTCGGCTTCGTGAAGAGGTGTTTTACACCCTTTATATTGTATTCGTGGTTTAAGTGTAGTTATGCAGTAGGCATGGTGAGTATTACTGAGTGAGGGTATGTGTGGTGGGCGGAATCCGATAACGGGCTGCGTAAACATAAATTCCCTTTGTGCTATCCGCCATGCCAGTGCCCGCTACAATGAACAGAGATAAAATCACCAATTCCGTAGTAATTTAGCATTTCACCAATTATTTTTTTCGCAGTTTCCTCAAATGGCCTTCAGAGCAATTGTTACAAGTATTTCCATCGTCAAAAAGGAGATCTTCATACAAACTTATTTCTCCTATAGTGGTTATTCCTTTAGACCAGTGGTTCCCAACCTTTCTTAGGACAGGGACCACTTTGGTATATTCATTGTTAACAGGGACCATATGGTCCTAGATAAACATGGACACCCACAGGATTATAACTAGGGGAGTGAATCTTTAACTCACACTATACAAAAATTGGACAAAAGCGATCGAATTGAGCTCGAAAAATTTAGCAATCATTTAGTAATTTTGCCTCTGATAGGTTCATTAAGGTTAGGTTGAGCTTTCATCTTCTGTGTTAAAAAGTACGAATAACTTTTTAATCTTTCGCGGTCGAGGGTCCTGCGGACCACCAGTGGTCTGCGGACCACAGGTTGAGAACCAGCTTAGTGCTTTAGATGGATCCAGAAATCCTTCCAATGAGGCTGAGAAAGGAGCCTTTAAGCCTCGTACAGAACGAGTTTCGTTTCTTATTTTTATCTGTTTCATTTTGGTTAGTAAGTTTTAAATACTGATAATTTTGATGTGTTTTGTGCAAAGTTATGCCTTTAGTCCCAAGCGAACCTCCAATTATACATATTGTTTTAAGTCACAAATGTAATATCCATTAGTCGTCCGTTAGTCCATTGCCATCAACCGATAACAATTCCAAACTCCGTGGCAGCTATTGGAAAATTGAAAATCCGACGAAGAACCCAACAAAAAAAAAAACAAATATTCAGTTCGCATAACAAGGTACAATATTAAAAAACTAGTACAGAAGTCAATGATCCTTAAGCGTTAAGTTTTTACAAATTCCCTGGACTCCACACTCCACTCCCTCTGTGTCGTGGGTAAAACAATTGACAGCCGAATACCAGATTCTCATGTTCAGCACTCGCGCTTTCAACCACTCAACCAACGAGGCAGTCAACGATTTTTATACGTGGTTCATCATCAGCCTATTAATGTTCCCACTGCTGGGACACAGGACTCCTTTTAGTTGCCAAAACGGAACCCTAATAGATTCGTAATGTCTGTCTGTCTATCTGTCTGTCTGTCTGTCTGTCTGTCCGTCCGTATGTCACAGCCACTTTTTTCCGAAACTATAAGAATTATGCTATTGAAACTTGGTAAGTAGATGTATTCTGTGCATCGCATTAAGATTTTCACACAAAAATAGAAAAAATGCTTAGGTGGAACTGAAACTCAATTTTATTTTCATCAAACCCATACGTGCCGTCTTCAAAAATGATATTAAGGTTTTAAATATATATTTTTTGTAAACTGAATAGTTTGAAAGTGGTAAAATGTATATAATACGTCATATATGGTAAACCGCAATTTACATAATTTTGATACAGAACCCTTCATGGGCAAGTCCGACTCGCAATTGGCCGCTTTTTATGAGAGGGACTATAATCCACCACGCGGCCCCAATGCGGAATGGTCGATATCATATGTCCTCGAATTTTGGTTCTAGGACATGCCGGTTTCCTCACGATGTTTCTCTTCACCGTTTTGAGAGCAGTGATAATGAAATACGTTACACAAAGTGAAGTGACTGCCTGGGTTCGAATCCACAACTAACTGTTCGTAAGCAGGGGCCGCCACCACTGGGCCGCCGCAGTTATAATCCTTCTTATATTATGAATGCGAAAGTTTGCGGGCTAATAAATTCTTTTTCTTTCTTTCTTTCTTTATGGATGTATGAATGTTTGTTACTCTTTCACGCAAAAACTACTGAACGGATTTGGATGAAATTTTGCACACAGACGGTTTACAACCTTATTAACACATAGCATACTTTTATCTCAGTAGTAAGATCCCATGGGACAATATTGAAACTTTATGCGGGCGAAGCCGCTGGCAGAAGCTTGTTAGTTAATAAGTTCAAAACCTGCTAAAATATATTTCACCCCTTCACTATCGACTAAATATGACCCGTCATCACGGTCCATTTCCCCCACAAAAATCGCCAGAACCCCGGAACATATCAGGGTTAACCCTTAAAATAAATCACGTGACGAGCCCACGTGAACGGCGCACGTTGCCCTGTGTGTACTGTAATAGATGTGTCAATACCAGGACCACACTTGTTCCGGTCGGGTTAGCTCCGCGTTGGAGGATTGAGTTCCGAGTAATTTTGTTATTTATTCGATTTAAATATAGGACTGTTTTAGCTAGATTGTTATGGTGTGTGTGGTAAGAGAAATGCGAATGGTAATGCAGCAAAAAAAAAAACATGTTTTTCCAAAAATTTTATGAAAAATAAAGTTACTGCTGCAGGTTTACGAAAAAGTCCCATTTCTGACAAATTAAATAACAAATCTTATTCAAACCATATTGTTTTTTTGTCGAAATTTTCTTTGACGTTCTTCAAAACCACTTTTTTATTTTATAAAAAAGGCCCGCCTTTCTTTAATTTCATCATTATACACAGTTTTTAAAGCTTTAGAAGCAAATTTTCAATAGTAATTTACAACTTTAAATTTTTATGGTTTACAGTTCCTAGTTTTAGAAGCATTGCGTTTTAGTTTATGCTGGAGTAAAATAGGGGAAAAATAAACAACAAAAGCATTCTTGTTTTACTACTTTACTCCTGAAATAGCATGAAAGTTAAATGGCTACATCCAAGGTTGCAATATAATTATCACAGAACTCTTTATAGAGAAAGTTACCTTCGAACCAGCAAACTGTTTGAGATAAGAATGTTCTTTTCTTTCCTTGTGTTTGCATATAATTATGAAGGGCGAGTATGGTATCACCAAGAGAGCATTGTTATTTTGTTGCAAGATGAAGGTATTTGGAAATATTTTCAAGGTGTCTGTACTGATTTAATTCTTGAGAAACTCAGGGTTGCGATTTGGTTTGCTTCAAAAGTAGTTTGATCCTACGATATAAGATTGTTGCAAGCTACGCCGTAGCACTTTGCATGCTACGCCGTAGCACTTTGCAAGCTACGCCGTAGCATATTGATAGCTACGCCGTAGCATAGTGCACGTCCAATTTTCCCACGTGTGTAAAATAAACAGAAATAATGGACTTTCTATTGCTTTTGCTATCGTGGCGAAATAACACCATCAGTAACATTAATTACTATGAGTTGAAACTTATAAAGACCGATACAATTTAGATTGCCGTCGACACGCAAAGCAGAAAAACAGAAATACTTATTGCTTTTTATTATAAGACTTCGTTATACATACTAACGAGAATAATGCCTTAGCACTTCCCGGAAAACTGTCTTCCACAACTATCACACCATTTCCAAGAACAGAGTGAATCCATATATTACACCAGAAATTCTAAGAATATAACATGAAATACCCGGGAACGTTGTAAAAGTGAAACGAGGAAAGAGCGTGATTGCACCGTGTGGGCGTAGCGTAATCTGTGGCACACTATCTGAGATTTTATATCCGACACCTTATTAAATGAATGGGGGGCTTTATGTAATGAAAAACATGAGAAGTTGCATTGAGGGAAATTTTATTATTATCTCTGAAGAAACAAACATACTTACGTTGACTTTTCATGTGGTTCAGGCTTGTCGACCTCAATTTGTTCAGACAATCGTACAAGCTGGCCAATTAATGGTTCTGGCTTTAATTTGGAATTAGTTAAAAAAATAAGACATGTATAATAATCACTTGCTTGTTTAAACGACCAATTATATCATCAGCTGCCTATCCTTTTCCCAACTATGTTGGGGTCGGCTTCCAGTCTAACCGGATGCAGCTGAATACCTGTATTTTACATGGAGCGCCCGCGTATCTGACCTCCACCATCCAGTTAATACTGGGAAATATGATGCCACTTGGTAACACTGGTGTCAGACTTTTTGGACTACCTGTAACGATTGTCAAAGATGGAAAAATTACAGCCGGGACTAACAGCTTAACGTGATTTCCGAGGCACGAAAGAAACTCGATATGTAAGGGGGTCACTCATCCACAGATCAACCTAGGTAAGCATGTCTTAACCTCAAGATCGACCCGAGCGGCTGATATTATTTAGCCGCGAGCTACACGACCAATAATATATAAACACTTAAAAGTGTTTTTCTCATACTGACTCATCAAAATTTCATGTTATTACGTACATAGTATTCTGAAACTCATATTTTCATGAAAAAGATCATATCTCCTAGTTACAATTGCTATTTCTCGAAAAAATAGCTATAATATCAAGGAATTGCTCTTGACTGTACTAGTACTTCTCCCTTCTCTATTTCATTTCTTCATCTTATTCTTCTCATAATGAGACGCTTTCTCATCTGAAACTCCTTACTTACCATCAATTTACTTATATAACCTTATTTTGAATTCAGTTAGAAGCACCCATTCATTTATTAAAATAATCCTGTAACTACGATCTGAAACTAGCTAGAACGCTCTTAAAATTAATTTTAAACCTGTTTTATGTTAAATTACTGGATTGTTATTTGCTAACGATAAAAGATATTGCGCCGAACACTGGTAGTTAAAATGGCTACCATATTAATGCTCTTGTAAATAGTCGACTGTTATTCCTTAAATATTCTGTTACAGTGATTATTTCATTTGGTTAGGTAAATGTAGATTGTTTTGTTAGACTTATGGACTTTTACAATCATTGTTAGACGCTCAAATGATCAAATAGCGTTCAGTATATTTTTAAGAAATTAAATCGAAGTCACGTCATGTTAATAATCTACTCTTAAATGAAAAAAAAACTAAATGTATTAAGTTTACGATACCCCATGTAAGACAAGTGGAAACTACTGTACTAATTAAGGATGAAGAGCTGAAACCGGAAGATAGCACAGTGTTCTTAGGCATAACTTTGGATGCCAAGCTTCAGTGGGGCCCGCATATAAACAAATTGTCGAAAAAACTTAGCTCTGCAGCATACGCGCCGTTAGAAGAATATTTAGAAACACCTCGTTTAGTTAACTTTAGTTATTACCATAGCGTGATGTCGTACGGTATTCTCTTGTGGGGCAATGCCGCCGGTATTCAAACAATATATTTGTTTTACTAAAAAAGGGCAATTCGTTCAATTTATAAACTAAGTCCCAGATACTCCCTCAGAGAAAAATTTAAGGAGATTAATATTCTTACTGTGCCCTCTCAGTTTATTTATGAAAACCTTTTGTACGCACACAAAAATATTAATTTGTTTAAAAAATACAGTGATATCCACACCATAAATACGAGGAACAAACACAAATTTGATGTTCCTGCAACGAGGCTCAAAAAAATAGGGGGTACGTTCAGATGCCAATGTATACGTTTTTACCATAAACTTCCGAGCCATATTCAAGCACTAAGCCTGAATAAATTCAAATCGTTTATAAAACAGAAGCTATGCCTGAAAGATTTCTATCATTTCAATCACTATCTCGAAGATAAAAAGGCTTGGGATTAAACTGCTCCAATGAAATTTGCTCTGTGAATGTTGAAATTTCGGACTTCGCTGGTTTATTGTTGATTCCTTTATTTTATACACTGTGACATTGAATGATTTGACATGAATACTTAGTTCAGTATTTTATTATTTTTTACGTTCTTTTTATTTTTTATTTTATTTTATGTGTGTGAATTTGACATGAATATTTACTTGTGACTAACATTTAATGAATTGACATGAATACTTAGTTCAGTATTTTATTATTTTTTACTTTTTTTTTGTTTGTTTTATGTGTGTGTTTGACATTTCGTATTTTTATTGACATTCGTTTTGTATGTTATTATTTATTTTATTTAATAATTGTGAATGTGAGGACCATGTGGGTCACATTTTGTTTTTTTTCCCACGACTGTCTGGCAGTTTGAGTTCTATAAGCGACCTACCCAAATGTCCTTTCTTTGGTATTGTTCGTCGTTTCGTTGAGCTCCTTGAGTTATAAGTCGAGCTACACGATAACTGACAAATGCTTGCACTGACTGGACAGATCCACTCAAATCTGTGTGGTTCTTTCTTCAAAAAACCATCTCAGACACTAATCTGCATAGTCCTCATGTGAATTAAGCAAGATTGTCTGGACTTCAAAAGAGACTATGACCTCCGAGTTTGTTTCGGCTGTTTCTTCTCAGAGTAGTCTGGCACGAAACACCGGCCCCATCTAGTTTAAAAAAAAAACGTGTAAAAATGTTTGAGAAAACCTACTTGCTGAATAATTATCATTTATCATTTATCATTTATCATTTATCATTTATCATTTATAATTTATCATTTATCATTTATCATTTATCATTTATCATTTATCATTTATCATTTATCATTTATCATTTATCATTTATCATTTATCATTTATCATTTATCATTTATCATTTATCATTTATCATTTATCATTTATCATTTGTCATTTATCATTTATCATTTATCATTTATCACAGTTATTTGGGTTTCGATTAAAATATGTGGCTTCCAAAACCTAAAGATAAAAGTTCTCGATCCCATTTCCGATTACTATGTACCTATTCAGACGAGCTGGACAACACTTAAATGTACTTTTTGAGAGGACAATGTTACAAAGATAAGATATGAGGAATTTAAAATTATTTTGGCATTACGTTTGTATATATAAGGTATAATTAGATATGTTTTTTATTTTTCCCACACATCGCAGAATTTATCGCTATCGAAACCAGTTTTAAACTCAATAAATTTTGTGAAACAAAAGGCGAGGCTGGTAACACAGGCTACAAAACTGCAATAACTTAGACCGTGCTGGTATAGACATATGTGAAAAAGTGCACTCTCAATTTGGTACACCTGCCGTGCCTTGGTTTAGTGGCCACAAGCTTTTGGCACAGAGTCAATATTTGCGTAGAAAATTTTTGCTTGCCTTTCAAATCGAATTGTGAAAAGTAGCCATCTGCAACCTTTAACTGTAAACTATATTTTTAAAGTCTAGCGTTAAATTCTTATGATTTACTTGAAGCTAAGCTTTGACATTCTTTTTTGACAGCTGTCAAACTTTAGGCGGGCAAAAAATGGCAGATGTTTAGCTGAATGTGACAGCAAAAAGTTTTTACGCAAAAGTTTTTGCCATTAAGTCTAGGGTTGTAGCACTGCTCTAGATAGTGAAACTTTTCAGTGTTTAAGCTGGTAACACATATGGTAAACCTCTTGTAAAGTGTAACGTTATGTCGTTGATAGATGGTAGTTTGGCGTAGTTAGCAAGTGTCGCTTCAGCCTTTCAAGGCTGCGGTCACAATCTACAGTATCTACGCACACAAACTTGTAACAACTTTACCAAATAGCAAACTTAGTTTAGCGAACCCTTATAATTTAATTTTGGGTATAAACACAGTTGCTTTTATTATCTGTTTGTTTTCGTAACAGGAAAATTGAGTACAATTATTTGGTTCACTGTGTTCAATTTAGTTCCCGTGCCTTTATTTCGTACTTAGGTATATCTGCAAAAATGAGGTACAGAGCTGCAAGGATCTTTTGGCACTTGAACGCCTGTGTAAAATGATCACCAGTAGCGGTTAAAATACAGGGTGTAAACCACCTCATCACAAAGCCGTTAACCAAGCATTCTGTACATCAAACTAAGCAACTTCACGCAAAAAATAGTTGTTTCCCAGCAATATTTTTTGCGTAAAGTTGCTTAAGCTTGAGGTTGTAAGACATGTTTTGTGGTATAACTCAATGTAACGCACTTAAAACATTGTGCTGATGGATGTATTGAATAGTACGGGGATCGTGGAGGTTTTAAAAGTCAAAATCTTACAAAAAAATACTTGTATTTAAAAAAAAACTTGCCAAAAAGTTGTAACTTTGACCCCCCATATCTCCGTAACTAGAAGGTTCCCAGGTATGGTGTAGAATAAAATAATGATCGCAATGATGGGAAGAACAAGTGCCTTTCAGCTTCGTGAAAAGGTGTTTTACACCCTTTTTACGGTTTTAAAACCAAATAACAGCGTTAGTTCACAAAGTAATACAGATTCAACCACTTTTATGTTATTTCAAATATATAATTTAAATCAATTAAGTATTAGCAACGCATAATAAAAACACTAAATAGAAAAACTACACGGTGTGATATTATTCAGTACAAAAAACCCATCAAATTCTACTTTACCTGCGGGTTATGGTCATAACAGTATTTCAAGCCATTAGAATGCAGTTTACTTTGACAAATAGTAGAAAAACTGCGTTATTATGGAGCTCAGAGGGGTATAATTTATATAAATATGAGGACATTTAAGGTTGTACGACGTTAGTAAGAGTAGACCCGCCCTAATGCGATCTTTATGATTTGAATATGATTCATGACCTTTTTTTTTTGTGTTCGATGTCTTCCGTATTTAAAAAAAAAAGTATTTTGCAAAAACTAAACGATACATAACCACAGAATAATTCTAATTCAACGCTTCGCTGAGCATTGATCTAATAGATTTTTTCGTTTAGAAAGATTCCTTCACTTTGTGAACGTATTTGCTTTGGTTATCCCCATATTTGTTGAGAGAGATTTTATACAAGAAAATCAAACCTAGAATTTGTATATAAATTTATTCTAGAATCTAGAATTAAATTGAATCCAATCTAGTTTCAGTTTCTACAGCATTTCTAGATCCAACTAGATTGAGCGGCGGGAAATACAATTTATTTTGCGATTTTATGTGTTTACATTCAGATAAATCGAAATCAAATAGAAGTAGTATTTGTTTTTGAAAACATTGAAAAAAAAAAATGCTTTTGCTGAGTATTTTCTGGTCAATGCCTCTATAGTATAGGTTTCATAAAATTCGTAATAAAAGATATCGTTATATTTAGTACCAAACAGCGTAATATTGACTGAAAAGACCAAGTAAGATAGTTCAGTCAATATTTATCGATAAAAATCTATGCTTATTCCAGCATCTTACGCGTTGTCTTACGAAAATATTTAATACTTAGCATCCTTATTAGAATTCGCCGACCTTTCTCCGTATTATGTAATAAAGTAAAAAATACGAAATAAAACATAATAAGATCCGTCAGACCGTCACTTCAACGAGAAAATAAGGCACCGCGATTCCTGGCCTCAGTAATAGGTCCTCGGCACTCCCTATGCATACACAATTAGTACTTGATAGAGCGACTTATGCTAGACATTTTTCACGATCATGTATTATTCAGCTCGCAAATTAGGAATGTCTGAAGCTCTAAAAGATCATGTCTTGTTCATATTTTTATTCTTTTTAAATAACGCTCCGTTCCGTGACATTTCATTTTAGAATACTGAATTTGAATATGGAATAGTTAAAAAAAACAAAATGATAGATGTGGAAAGTTGCGTTCCGTTTCTTTTTATTTAAGAAGACTGAATTTGAAAATAGAATAGTTTAAAAACAAAAGTATAGAATTCAATTTCAAACGTTAGAGTTTTGCTTTCTTTTATTAAATGAATGATATTTTTTTATTACAACAAGCTAGAAAGAAAAGAGAATGAGAATCGCAGTAGTGAGTGCTCTAAATTTTGAAGTTGCGAAATCATCTGATGTGAATGGAATTATGAGTGTGATTACATAATCGTAATAAAAGTATTTGGCTCCATAAAAAGACAGTTCCAATTTATAACTCAACTTTCAGCCATGTCCCTTAGGTAAAATACGTTTCCATTTTTTTACAACAGAAATTAAAGTCTGCTCAAACAGCAGTTTAGCTGGAAAAACTAAAAACAGTAAGTAAAACTTTTGGGGTGAAACAGTTCAGTTTTAGGGCAAATTGTCCATACAGGGGCGTAACGGGGGTGATTAGGTCGTTTCACAGAATGCCCCGTGGCCCCAGGGTTACGACGAGAATTTATTTCAAAAACATTTTAATGAGTGCCCAGTTATGTTGCGGTTAAGTGGGAATTTTGGTCGTTATGTGTAATCGCTGACAAGGCAAGCTTTGTTAGTATAAGTGTGATTAAAGTAAAGTGATGTTTTGTGTGTTTTAATATTCACTTTGTATGCCTTATATTCACTACATTATCGTGTTAATAACATGTTTGTGTGCTAAAACGGTTTGTAATTTATACAAGTGATTGCTTCATGAATGACATTAAGACGGGGTTTTTATTATAGAAAAGTCAAAAATGTATCATGATAATGACTTTGCTGATATAATGTCACTGGTTTTACTAGACCTTTTGATCAGATCACAATTATTGGAATTTTGATTTTTTTTTCATTTAATATTTTTCTTTTTACACTTAAGAGCGGGCCTAACGCCAGGAAAAATTCTGATTTCCCCCGCGCGTCTCGCCACACCCGCATTAGTGCGTTTATCAAATACGGGCGGCGCGGCGCCACGATGCGCGACACGCGGGACCGAACTCGCGTACTTGAAGTCATTGAGCTGAGTATATGCAACATAGATAGATGAAAACACTTTCTATTCTTATTTTTTTTTTAGCAAATTTAACACCTTCAATGCATTCCCATGTTGTTTGTATGTCGTGAAATAAAAGTTTTGAGTAGGTAAGTATTCTATTTCATCTTAGTTTTCTTAATATAAGATATCGGAATTGTAGACATCGGAATGCATGATTAATAGGATACAATGGTTGGAAGCGACTTCTTAAATAGGTGGTAATTGTTTTTCGGCAAACCTGGGTATCTTGACGTTTGTTACGCCATTTTGGTAATCTACTTTTCGACATTAGTTAGCATTTGATTCTGTAGTCAGAAAGTTAAAAAAATGATCAATTCCGGAATACGGAATAAAAACAAACGTTGCAGGTACCAACACACACACACACATACACACAACGGTGCTATACATTCGATTCTATAATTAGAACCCTAAATTGGTTTTTAATTTTGCTACAAAAAAGAAACGATCGTAAGAAATATCGTATAATCATCATATTAATATTTGTTTATTAGTTTTATTCACAACACTGAAGCTTCATTTACATGAGGCTATTTTCTTTGACATACCGGTGCAATAATTGAATACATACCTTCAAGAATGCCAAGCACCTGTTTACATAAAAAACTTGAAAGCAAATATTATATATTTTACAATTTAATAAAAAAAACGACCAAGTGCGAGTCGAACTCACTCGCCCATGAAGGGTTGAAACAGCAACTCAAAAATGAATTGATTGAATGTACGGTAAACGGTTTATGTATTAAAAAAAATACTTACTAGATGTCGTTCAAACCACTTTTCGATGGAAGTTTACATGGTAATGTACATCATATATATATTTTTAGTTTTATCATTTCTCTTATTTTAAAAGTTACAGGGAGGGTACACACATTTTACCACTTTGGAAGTGTCCCTAGAAAAAAACATAAAAAAAACCTCAATATCATTTTTAAAGACCTATCCATAGATACCGCAAGTATGGGTTTAAAGAAAAAAAAAATTGAGTTTCAGTTCTAAGTATGGGTGAAACCCTGAAAGTTTTTCTTTCTATTATTGTGTGAAAATAGTAATATAAAATAATACGAACAAGTAAAATTAAATTAAAATTTAAAAACCTTCCGACACATAATGTAATTAAAGTTAAATAGAAAATAATTGATTATAGTTAAATTCTGGGAAGTAGGCATCACTCCACTTTCTGTGTCTCATTTCGTTAATATTCCTTTTTCCCTTTGAATATAGTCATTATTGTAGGTTTATAGTCAAAATCTTTCATTTGATAAATTGATACCCATATTGAAAAAAAGGTAATTCGCCATTTTGTGGTGGCGGCTATCTTGGATTGTAAATTTATCATAGTGAGTATTCTACTAGTCACGCCCTTTCATTTGATACCCATATCGAGGGAATTGAAAAAAAATATATGCAAGTAATCCGTAGTTTTGTGTCAGCGGCCATCTTGGACCAATTTTCATCAAACATAGCTAAGAACACTCCCGACTAATTCACCTTTCTAATAAAATATAAAATTAAAATCGTTCATCCGTTCGGATGCTACGATGCCACAGACAGACACACACACACAAAGACACGTCAAACTTATAGCACCCCGTCGTCTTTGCGTCGGGGGTTAACAAAGGAACTTTGGCATAGTATAAAAAAAACAAGTAGGATATCTTCATATAAACGCACCGCACGCGGCTTGTATGTGTGCGTCATACTATCTTTACGTCGCCGCGCGCACACTAACAAAATCTCGACCCGTGTCTTACTGCCGCCAGTCGAGGCTTGCACAACGCACAAAGTTCGCGCCTCACGGCTTAAAGGCATACGTAAATAAATTAAAAATGGGTGATTATCGCAGGAGAACCTATTGCTGTGTGTATGGATGTCTAAAAATAACAGGAAAGGTTAGCAAGTCGCTTATTCTAGCATATAATTTATTATTGATGCTGAGATACCTAGTTATTTTTATGTTGTACTAGCTGACCCACGCAACTTCGTCTGCGTCACATAAGAGGGAAAAAGCTACCTACTACTACTTTTTTTTTTCATAAGAACCTTCTCCTGACAATAATGAAAAGAACAAAAAAAGAATCAGCCAAATCGGTCAAGCCGTTTTCATGCTATGTCGTGACAACGGAAAACGGGTTTCATTTTTATAATATAGACTAGCTGACCCACGCAACTTCGTCTGCGTCACATAAGAGCGAAAAAGCTACCTACTACTATTACATTTTTTTTTTCATAAGAACCTTGTCCTGACAATAACAAACACAACGAAAAAAGAATCAGCCAAATCGGTCAAGCCGTTTTCATGCTATGTCGTGACAACGGAAAACGGGTTTCATTTTTATAATATAGATAAGTCTTTTATTAGACAGACGAAGTAGGCAGGTCTACTTTCCCACTAGAATGTTAGGTACTTGATCTGACAATAGATTCTCTGACTTTGTTTACGTTGAGTTATGCCGATTTCTCAGTATTTTAGGTAGGTATAGTAACTCAATCCCTATTTAAAGTTACAAAATACGTAATTTAAAATGATTGACGAATAGGGTAGACGACAAAAGACATCTAATTAGGTAGTCCGTCAGTTAGATTACTAACAAATATTTAACCCGTATTTTTTCTTTTGTTACACAAACCTAAATTTACGAATGTGACGCCTTAGTATAATTTTGAATGAGTTCTGACGTCACGAGCCTCAACTCCCGAGTTTTGCTGCGTTTAATTCTTAGTAGGTATTGACCATTGATTTACAAAACCAAAAACGTATGTGTCCATTATTTTCCAATACTTGCTGACGGTCAGACGGTGTCGGCGACTAGACTCTTTCTCCACACCAGGGTGCAAGCAATGGTGCAAGTAATGGCCATACGTAAAAGGCATCGCGAGTCGTTTTAGTTTTGAATCAAAATTTTGTGTTTTGAAAACTTGTGATAATAATTTTATGTCGTAAATAAGTATTTTTTTTATGGTATCTTATTGGAATCTTCATATAGTATTATGATGAATTAGCACCATCACAATTTTAAAGTCCAATAAGACTAAGAAAAATGTAATTTATATTTACGTAATTTGAAAAGGTGATTTTTTGTTAATTAAGATATGACGTTAAAATTAGTGTAAAAACGTTGGACTTGGCTTAAAACCGATATCCATGCATAAATCATGTAAATCGGTCCAGTAGTTTAGGAAATATAAGATAAAACAAATAGTAAACACTGTGTTCATCGTAAATTTCACAGTCTTTGTTGTAAAAATTTTTTTTTGACTATAGTTTAGGAGACATAGTTCATCAGAACAATGTTTTGAATGCGTTATAATCGTTTGAAAGATAGACCCATCCAAAATGTCCCCCCCCGCCCCTCTAAATTTTAAAATAAGAGAGTAAAAAGAATATGCTGTAGATTTCAATGAAAACCAGACAACACATTTATAGGCACTGAATTTAAATATAGCTAAAAGTGACAACCCTTTTTTTTTTTTTTTAAGGATGGGAAATCATCAAATGACCCCCCCCACTCTGGGCGGAGCGGGAGGGAGTGTCAGACTCTTACTGACTAAAAACCATCCATGTTCCTTCCTCGCCTTTTACGTTCCGGGGCCGCGGTATCTCTTTCGAACAGGCCCGCAACCCCGGCAGGCTTCGGCCCTTGCGGGCCCCTCTCTTTTTGCTGACATCTTTGAGGCGCGCGTGGAACACGAACGCGCCGTCGACACGGCCTGTCGTCGTCGTTAGACGGCCGGACGGCTAGCTAGCCCATAGCCAGCCGTCCACAGGCCCGCATCTACGGTGGCCGGTAGCCACCACGTGGCCCCCGACGCCCGTTGCGTCTCCCGCGGCGGCCGGGAAGAGAGGATAAAGTGACAACCCTGAGACAGTAATTATAACGCGGATTGAGCTGTAGATGCACTACTGCTCCTGTTTATACTATGACTTTGGTAAGCACGACAGGTGGTCAAGCTATGCAAAACCAGTTTATGCAGATCTCTCATTGTACATAAAGTATATACATGGTGAGGCCACGTTATACTGGAAATGTAAAAAAATACTTAGCCAGAATGTGGCCAGAGTATTGTAAATAGGTATTCATAATTCTTTATGAAATCCTAGGTGCACACATAAGGTATGTGAGATTTCGGTAGTAGGAAAAGATAAACGTACTTCTCCAGTGAAACATTTTGGTCATTATTAAAATTCTTTTCGACCTCGTTGGTACTCCCGACAGAACCATCAACAAACTCGATCACTCGATTTGCATTATTTTCTGGGAACTAATACCTGAAACAAGCGAGTGTTCGGAATCACATTACTTTTTATATTTTTTAACGTGATTTATATTATGATTCTGCTAAAGCGGCCATTTTAGGGCCCTAGTCTATTTTAAATCTTTACTAGTCGACCCGACCTACCTACTACCTACTCCCACCCACTACTTTCACGTAATAATAACACATAACGTACCGCGCACAGTGTGGTAAGATCCCGGTTTTTGTGTCATCGTGTTTTTATTTAATTAATCGATAGAGTCTACAATTCTGAGGATTAGAGTAAAACTCCGGGTTCGCTAAGACTTGTACTTTTTTTTTTAAAAAATGTCAAAGTTTCGCAATATCCGACTTTAAAAAAACGAAAAAAAAATCATTATAATTTAACGGAAGTACTTATTCCAAAATTTATTTATTCCATCGAAAAATCGTTTAATAGCCGACCTTTCCACCAAATTCTGTTGCTCTACTGTGAATGAATAAAGAGATATGATTTTTTTTCACGTTTTTCGTTTTTATTTTTTTATTCCTCTAAACCGCCGTAGTAGGTAATCATTCCTACATCAAAAAATAGCTGATACTTTCTATTATGTGTAGTATTTTTTCTAACACCTAACTCGTTGGTTTCCAGTAGTTATTGAAATTTCAAAATTTTCCTTAGGGTTGTCACTTTCAAGTATCCGAAAAAAAAACAAAAATATATTTTATTTGAAAAAAAAGGTGCTGTAAATGCTTTCTAATAAGTGTAAACATGTTTAATAATAAGTTTGCTATTCGAAATGAAAATGTATTTGAATTTGTAAAATGTTATTGGGCCTAACCGAACTAAAATTCATCTTCATTGTTAGTTACAATTAATTCAACATGCGAGTAATCATCGATGGCTAGATTTTCTTCATTAATAGGTCTCAACAAAGTCAATGCAGCTGGCGGCAATGGGATTTTTTTAGCCTTTTTTTTTCTCTCTAAGAGGTTGTAATCAGAGATAATTGGATCCGAAGAGACTAAAGCTCTGTGAAAAAGGTCAGACATAGTTGTTTCACGAGATTTTTTTCTGGTATGGTGCTCTCTGTCAAACCTCCAAAATTTGTTGCGAGACTCAGCCGCTTGTTCAGAGAGCATACCAATAGGTAAATTAGATTTTTCTATAATTTTCGACCCATGTACTAAAATTTTGTGAAGCGTGATAGCTAGAGCTTCTATAGGTGTGTACGGTTCTGAAGAAGTCTGAACTTTTTTCAGAATTTCTGTTGGAGCAGTCTCAGATTCCAGACATAGACATAACAGTGTCTCTAAATCTTTAGCTGATGAATGTGGCAGATTTTGTCCTCCGATTTTAATAGATCGTACAAACGCTTGTATTTTCTGAACATTTGGTTCGTTTTCTAAGGCTTCTGAAAGTTTGCGCTTAGATCTATATTGTTGGCTTCTGCTTAAAGCCATAAACCTCTTGGATTTTGGAGAAAATATAGTTTCATTATTAGAAAATGTTGCTGGTGAAGTTTCGTCATTAACAGGGACTGATATCAAATGACCACTTACCAGAGTACCACTAAGCCAGTCTCGTTTTTTTCTAATAAAATAGGACTCATTAAACTTACAACGCTTTAAGTAATCTTGACTCTTTGATAAAAATCCTGAAAGTGTTTGTTTCAACTCTTCGTTAGTTTGTGTAAGTTGATACTCAGAGCCAAAATAATTGACAACCATACTCACTCGTTCGGAAAGCGGCAGCTGCTTTGCTTTACCCTTAAACAGCTTAAAGGCTTCCATTCGAGTAAGTATTTTTGTACCAGAAGAATGTCCTTCGCGGTCATCTGTCTGGTGATACGCATTGTTAGGGCTCTGTTGGTTGGTTGAAAACATTTCGTCGTCTGAATCGGTGTCAATTGGTAATGCCATTGGTCGTCTGTGTCGAAATTCCAGGTTTATTTGTTAGTTTTTTATTAGCTTCCATTGTTGTTCCCACGAGTAGGGTCGATAGAAGGTCCACCCCCGGGTGACGCCCATTCCGGGGGTAAGGCTACATACTACGGAGGTCGCCAGATATCCGTAGGTTTTAAACGACTTCGCTGTCGGGTTTTAAAGAGTGTTCCTTCTCGCGGGCCGGCCAGTTAAGGCAAGCCCCCCGGCCGTATTTCTGAACGACGTACCTCAGTCACGCCTTACTGAGGTTGTTGAAGTGCGGAATACGGTTACGGTATAAAGGGTGACTGGCGCTCAGTCCCCAGAAGTTGTTCCAACTCCAAATGGAACAACCATAAATAGTTAACTGCTATTTTTATCAAAAATCAATCCAATTGATGTAAATACATTATGAAAATTCATTTATAACAGGTAGGTAAGTACCTATACGTATATTATTCATGTAGATAAATAAAATACGAAATACATTGTTCTAAAAAAAAGTTATATCACAAGAAGTATAATAAAATAGATATGATATAATAGTAAAATATAAAAGTGTACTAAAATTCATTCGAAATAAGTTGTGAAATCAAAAAGTAAAACAAAATTGTATGAAAAGAAGTGTAAAATATAAAAATGTACCAAAATTCATTCAAAATAAGTTGTATAATCAAAAAATTAAACAAAATTGATTTAAAAGAATTGTTAAATATAAAAGGAAACTAAAATTAATTCCAAATAAATTATAATATCAAAGAGTAAAACAAAATTGAATTAAAAGAGATGTAAAATTAATAAATTAAAGTTAATTTACAAAAAATATTTTTTAAAAATGACAAGACGTTGATGTATTACTCATGTTTAATGTTTATTAATATAAGCACTAATGAGGCATCAGTCAGTTGAGTCTTTTGGGTTAGAATTTATAGACGGTTTTCAAAAAAGGTGTACCATTCAATATACCAATTGCTCCATTTGTCTTTTAATTCCCTTCATAAAATTATTAAATATTTGCCACTTTAAGCCACAAAATAATGATACCTTTTTATGGTCGTGATAAGAAAGCTAAAACTTAATAAAAATAAATAAATTATGTTTTGGTTGAAGTGGCAGCCCTAAGCGCGGATATTTCGGATATTACTAAAATTTCCAATAACTCCTGGAAACCAATGAGTTAGGTTTTGAAAAAAATAATACACATAATAGAAAGTATCAGCTATTTTTTTATGTAGGAATGATCACCTACTACGGCGGTTTAGAGGAATAAAAAAATAAAAACGAAAAACGTGAAAAAAAATCATATCTCTTTATTCATTCACAGAAAAGCAACAGAATTTGGTGGAAAGGTTGGCTATTAAACGTTTTTTTCGATGAAATAAATAAATTTTGGAATAAGTACTTCCGTTAAATTATAATGATTTTTTTTTTCGTTTTTTTAAAGTCGGATATTGCGAAACTTTGACAATTTTTTTTAAAAAAAGTACAAGTTTTAGCGAACCCGGAGTTTTACTCTAACCCTCAGAATTGTAGACTCTGTCGATTAATTAAATAAAAACACGATGACACAAAAACCGGGATCTTACCACACTGTGCCGCGTGCGTAACGTATCTACAAGTAATAAAACAAATCACTTTAAATAATAACTACCATATTTTATTAATTTATAATAAATAATATACCTACATAACGGTTAATTCGTACGGGTTGTATCAGCCGAAAGACGTCCACTGCTGGACATAGCACAGTGTGGTAAGATCCCGGTTTTTGTGTCATCGTGTTTTTATTTAATTAATCGACAGAGTCTACAATTCTGAGGGTTAGAGTAAAACTCCGGGTTCGCTAAAACTTGTACTTTTTTTAAAAAAAATTGTCAAAGTTTCGCAATATCCGACTTTAAAAAAACGAAAAAAAAAATCATTATAATTTAACGGAAGTACTTATTCCAAAATTTATTTATTTCATCGAAAAAACGTTTAATAGCCAACCTTTCCACCAAATTCTGTTGCTTTTCTGTGAATGAATAAAGAGATATGATTTTTTTTCACGTTTTTCGTTTTTATTTTTTTATTCCTCTAAACCGCCGTAGTAGGTGATCATTCCTACATAAAAAAATAGCTGATACTTTCTATTATGTGTATTATTTTTTTCAAAACCTAACTCATTGGTTTCCAGGAGTTATTGGAAATTTTAGTAATATCCGAAATATCCGCGCTTAGGGCTGCCACTTCAACCAAAACATAATTTATTTATTTTTATTAAGTTTTAGCTTTCTTATCACGACCATAAAAAGGTATCATTATTTTGTGGCTTAAAGTGGCAAATATTTAATAATTTTATGAAGGGAATTAAAAGACAAATGGAGCAATTGGTATATTGAATGGTACACCTTTTTTGAAAACCGTCTATAAATTCTAACCCAAAAGACTCAACTGACTGATGCCTCATTAGTGCTTATATTAATAAACATTAAACATGAGTAATACATCAACGTCTTGTCATTTTTAAAAAATATTTTTTGTAAATTAACTTTAATTTATTAATTTTACATCTCTTTTAATTCAATTTTGTTTTACTCTTTGATATTATAATTTATTTGGAATTAATTTTAGTTTCCTTTTATATTTAACAATTCTTTTAAATCAATTTTGTTTAATTTTTTGATTATACAACTTATTTTGAATGAATTTTGGTACATTTTTATATTTTACACTTCTTTTCATACAATTTTGTTTTACTTTTTGATTTCACAACTTATTTCGAATGAATTTTAGTACACTTTTATATTTTACTATTATATCATATCTATTTTATTATACTTCTTGTGATATAACTTTTTTTTAGAACAATGTATTTCGTATTTTATTTATCTACATGAATAATATACGTATAGGTACTTACCTACCTGTTATAAATGAATTTTCATAATGTATTTACATCAATTGGATTGATTTTTGATAAAAATAGCAGTTAACTATTTATGGTTGTTCCATTTGGAGTTGGAACAACTTCTGGGGACTGAGCGCCAGTCACCCTTTATACCGTAACCGTATTCCGCACTTCAACAACCTCAGTAAGGCGTGACTGAGGTACGTCGTTCAGAAATACGGCCGGGGGGCTTGCCTTAACTGGCCGGCCCGCGAGAAGGAACACTCTTTAAAACCCGACAGCGAAGTCGTTTAAAACCTACGGATATCTGGCGACCTCCGTAGTATGTAGCCTTACCCCCGGAATGGGCGTCACCCGGGGGTGGACCTTCTATCGACCCTACTCGTGGGAACAACAATGGAAGCTAATAAAAAACTAACAAATAAACCTGGAATTTCGACACAGACGACCAATGGCATTACCAATTGACACCGATTCAGACGACGAAATGTTTTCAACCAACCAACAGAGCCCTAACAATGCGTATCACCAGACAGATGACCGCGAAGGACATTCTTCTGGTACAAAAATACTTACTCGAATGGAAGCCTTTAAGCTGTTTAAGGGTAAAGCAAAGCAGCTGCCGCTTTCCGAACGAGTGAGTATGGTTGTCAATTATTTTGGCTCTGAGTATCAACTTACACAAACTAACGAAGAGTTGAAACAAACACTTTCAGGATTTTTATCAAAGAGTCAAGATTACTTAAAGCGTTGTAAGTTTAATGAGTCCTATTTTATTAGAAAAAAACGAGACTGGCTTAGTGGTACTCTGGTAAGTGGTCATTTGATATCAGTCCCTGTTAATGACGAAACTTCACCAGCAACATTTTCTAATAATGAAACTATATTTTCTCCAAAATCCAAGAGGTTTATGGCTTTAAGCAGAAGCCAACAATATAGATCTAAGCGCAAACTTTCAGAAGCCTTAGAAAACGAACCAAATGTTCAGAAAATACAAGCGTTTGTACGATCTATTAAAATCGGAGGACAAAATCTGCCACATTCATCAGCTAAAGATTTAGAGACACTGTTATGTCTATGTCTGGAATCTGAGACTGCTCCAACAGAAATTCTGAAAAAAGTTCAGACTTCTTCAGAACCGTACACACCTATAGAAGCTCTAGCTATCACGCTTCACAAAATTTTAGTACATGGGTCGAAAATTATAGAAAAATCTAATTTACCTATTGGTATGCTCTCTGAACAAGCGGCTGAGTCTCGCAACAAATTTTGGAGGTTTGACAGAGAGCACCATACCAGAAAAAAATCTCGTGAAACAACTATGTCTGACCTTTTTCACAGAGCTTTAGTCTCTTCGGATCCAATTATCTCTGATTACAACCTCTTAGAGAGAAAAAAAAAGGCTAAAAAAATCCCATTGCCGCCAGCTGCATTGACTTTGTTGAGACCTATTAATGAAGAAAATCTAGCCATCGATGATTACTCGCATGTTGAATTAATTGTAACTAACAATGAAGATGAATTTTAGTTCGGTTAGGCCCAATAACATTTTACAAATTCAAATACATTTTCATTTCGAATAGCAAACTTATTATTAAACATGTTTACACTTATTAGAAAGCATTTACAGCACCTTTTTTTTCAAATAAAATATATTTTTGTTTTTTTTTCGGATACTTGAAAGTGACAACCCTAAGGAAAATTTTGAAATTTCAATAACTACTGGAAACCAACGAGTTAGGTGTTAGAAAAAATACTACACATAATAGAAAGTATCAGCTATTTTTTGATGTAG
This sequence comes from Xestia c-nigrum, assembly GCA_916618015.1. NCBI lineage: Eukaryota > Metazoa > Arthropoda > Insecta > Lepidoptera > Noctuidae > Xestia > Xestia c-nigrum. The sequence continues at coordinate 5,868,180 of OU745258.1, read as the reverse complement.
GAATGATTACCTACTACGGCGGTTTAGAGGAATAAAAAAATAAAAACGAAAAACGTGAAAAAAAATCATATCTCTTTATTCATTCACAGTAGAGCAACAGAATTTGGTGGAAAGGTCGGCTATTAAACGATTTTTCGATGGAATAAATAAATTTTGGAATAAGTACTTCCGTTAAATTATAATGATTTTTTTTTCGTTTTTTTAAAGTCGGATATTGCGAAACTTTGACATTTTTTAAAAAAAAAAGTACAAGTCTTAGCGAACCCGGAGTTTTACTCTAATCCTCAGAATTGTAGACTCTATCGATTAATTAAATAAAAACACGATGACACAAAAACCGGGATCTTACCACACTGTGCATAGGCCTCCCCCAAGTGTCGTCACATTGACCGGTCAACGGCGACTCGCATCCAACGTTGTATGTAATTATCATAATTTCACACAAAAACAATGCACGATCAAATCAATCATCCGTTTATTTTGAGTTTACTAAGCGCTTAGGCACGTAAAAAATACATAAGTACTTTCGACTACGGCAATCAGCCATAAATTGAGTGTTCAACTGCTTTACTTCTCGCTTCTTCCGTTTTGTTACTGTATTTTTCATGTTAGCCATGTTACTCAACAAAAAATTAGTAATATTATGAAAATAATAAGGGCGGCTGGGCGCGGAGCAAAGTGACATAGACTGCCCGTCTCAACAGAGCGAGGGCTACTGATCGGTGAAACAAACTGATGTCTCAAGCTCGCGTCCCGCGAGACGGAAGACGGCGCATTTCACGGATTAAAAATGTAGTAAGCGCCAAACTCTTTCGGGTCTATTATCTCTTAAAATAGAAAATATTTTGAAAATTTTCTCAGAGTCTGCCCTAGGTTACACATGAGTGATAATATTTATGTAGTTTTTGGTTCAGTAATATGCACCAAAATAGAATACAAACCAAAATTCTTGAAAATTAGAGGTACCTTTGTGACGATTTTCTATCGAGAAAATTTTATCCTATTATGTTTTTGCTCAGACCCAACCCTCACATTTATAATGAAGTTTCCTGACGTATTTTTTTTTTCTAATTTGAACATGATTTACTATTCTAAAAATCTAATCTAAGATTGAAGATTTTGCTTTAGGCCCGCTCTTAAACAACGTGTTTAGGTGCTAATACAGTTTGTAAATTCAAATAATTTTTACAGGAATGCCATTAACACGTGGTTTTTTATTTAAAAAAAGTCAAAAATTTATAATGATGATGACTTCGCTGATATAATGTCACTTGGTTTTAATCAGATCACAACTATTGGTATTTTTTTCTTTTCATTTAATTTCGACACTTAACGCAAAACGTGTCCAACAATTGGCGATGTATGTTATGGGGTTTAGTCAGTAAAAGTCTGACACTCCCTCCCATTCCGCTCAGAATGGGAGAAGTATTTGATGATCTCCTCTCCGAAAAAAAAAAAAAAAAAAAAACCTCCTGTAGATTTCACAAAATACAGTTTTATTCATTTCTAGCACTTTGATTTTAAGAGCCAAATCGATGAAACAATGTTTCTGTTGTTGTTTTAAACTAAACGTTCTATTAATTGACGAAATATGTGTTACTCTACTTATGACTAAGGTAAACCTCTGCTTGTCTCTTTGAGTATAGTACGCTTGACGTTAGGTTATACTTTTAAGGTATTACAAAACTTCCATTAAACAGTAAGAAACTATCCAAAGGTTGAACTGCCAGATGTCTGGGTGAACGACTTAATACACATAAGTATGGGACCCAGAATGTCGGAAATTGGGTGTCGTGACGCAACTTAAGGAGGTATCTTAATGGTCTAATTTGGGTAGGGATAATTGATTCAACAGGGTATCTTGTATCATGGTGATTAGGGGCATTAGGTAGGATTATTATTTCCGCTCTCGCACTATTAAGACTAAATGCGATTAACTATAATTGCCGATGTTGCGAATAAGTATTATCAGAATATTATAACACGCAATCATTACTTTGAAGTGGCAATTAAGTTTCCTCATATTTTCTCGTACCTGCTTGAGACAAATTCTTTCGTATTATCCAGGGACTTAAAACACCTTCATAAAAGGTTACAGAATTATAAGTGTTATGTTGAATTGGTAACAGAATCAAATATGTAACATTTGTAACTGTGTTATCAATGTGTTAACCCAAAACACTTACAAAAGTGTAACCGTAAACCTTTTATATCTGTAACAGAAACAAAAGGTTTAACAGTGTTAATAAGTGTTTAACAGGTAAACTCAGCGTTGCCATTGGATAGCCGAAATCTAGTCGGAGTCTGTTGTAAAACTGATTATTTCAGTTACACAAATTAACACATATAAAAAGGTTACAGTTTGATTCGGTAACATTATTGTATCTGTTACATCTAAAAGTGTTTTTCTGTTGAAACTGTTTTAAAAACACATTATTACGGTTACAGTTTGAGTCCCTGGGATTATCGTTGTTTTATCATATCTCTCTTGATATGTAGAAAAGATAGAACGTCCTATCGTCCTATCGTCCGTCCTACTAGTGTTATAATCACAATTTTACTATTATTTTTTTATTTATGTGTTGTCCTGTCGGGCTAATAAATGCTTTTTCTTTCTTTCTTTCTTTCTTTCTTTCTATCTTTAAGAAGTTGACTGGTAGAAGCCAATAATAAATCTTCGATCGGTCGATAAAGAAGAGAGAAATAATTCTGCATTTTCTTTATGTGAAAATAAAACATTCATTGAATCGACTAGCTCTAATTGTATTTTCAGCGCCATGTAATAAACATATTTCCTTCCCTTTTTAATATTGTACCCCGCAAGTCTGACAACCAGTATTTTAAGGGTGTCTGATAGGAAATCCTTATAAAATACCAGTATTCATAGAATTTTAAACCCCAACGTAGTTTGAAAGATACTAGACTGATTAATTGTGATTACCGCGATTATATTTCTCGATTTCCACTCCAAGGTGTGAATAACGATACCAATTCATCAAGGCTACAATAGCGTAGCAAATAGTGTTTGCCAAACATTAATGAAATCAATCAGCACGCAAACAGCCTCAATAACTCTTCTTTAATTGCTACAGTTCGATAACTAATTGTCCAATTACAGCTTGAATAAACACTAGCCATTTCGCTAATTGGCTTATCTTTGACATTTACGGCAACTGGGAAAATTTTTCATTTCGATCTGATCGATGATCGGAAATCCCGGGGAGGTAGGTTCACTGGCTAATTTAATGGCCTGTAGATAGTAAATAGTGTTAATTATAATTTTGAATACTAGCCTATTCAAGCGAAACCATAGATAGTGAAAACTATAAACTTAAACTATGTATTAAGGAACTATTTACCTATAGGTTTTTTTAGGATTACGTTAACTATTTTTAATCTTCCACCATTTGACGACCCGAATGGCGTAGTGGTAGTGAGGCTGTCTTACGTTCTTAAGGTCCTGGGTTCGAATCACGGTAGGAGCAAAAGCTTTTGTGATGAGCATGGTCATTTGTTTCCGAGTCATGGATGTTTAAGATCGCGGGATATTTTAGAGTTTTGATTGGTTCGGAGATCTTGAAGGTGCTGTAAATAAATAAATAAATAAATATCGCTGGACATTAACACACAGCGCCATCTAGTGTCACACTAAGCAACGAGACTTGTGTCGTGGACACCGGATAGTTGATATACTACATATACACTTTTTTGTTTTGTCAATACAAACTTATTATGCATAGAAACATCCATGACTCCAAAACAAATGTCCATGCTCATCACACAAACATTTGTTCCTACCGGGATTCGGACCCAAGACCCTAAGAACGGAAAGCAGCTTCAATACCACTACGCCATTTGGATCTTCAAACATATGTTTTATTTTTAAGGAAACGCACCTCCTCAATATACAGGCACAGCTAAGTTGGGGGACCTCTGCATTCTTAATATTTTTGTTAAATTTTTATTTGTTACGATTTTGTCATCGCGCTAAGTTAGGTTAAGAAAATGTTTGTAACAATGGATTATTAAATTTATTCTTATTCTATTTATTCTGCGCCGTCGACAAACAAATTGGGATAGATGTAGGAGAGTAATAATATCTCACACGAACACCTAAAACATACTCAACTATAATTAATTTTAACTCTCTTCCGAAAAAAATAAGGCCCAAATTAATCAACACTCCCAAACTATAGGTTAAAAACGACAAATTAAACCTGAAAATGTAGTGGAAAGCGTCTCACACAGTTTAAACAATAGAAATGAACGCTTGAGGCGAAACGAAACCGTGAGTAATGAAATGGCTAACATTCAAGATAGGACAAAAATAAGAAATTTGTTATTTCTGTTTATACAGCGTGTTTTCGTCCGCCTGAAAAACAATTTTTTTGTTAAACCAACAATAGTGTAGCTTACCATCTGTGATTTTTTGTCACAATCGGACGAGTACTTTCAGAGACATCTAAACTTTACCTGTTTACAATCAGTATAGAAGTATAGGTAGATCTATCTACCAACTCTCTATCTTTTTACCAAGGGGTACCGTATTACCCCGTACGAACTGGGTTGTAGCACCATGTAAAAGTGATCATATATGGGTTCCTTTTTACTTTTTGAGGTACGAACCCTAAAAATAATCAGCTGCCATACTCTTGAGTCAAGTAATTCAAGTTTTATAAGTGACAGCTGATAATTTTATCGAACAAATTAGGTCAGTTTGATGGTGTATACCACATTCTTAAAAATCGGCCAAGTGCGCGTTGGGCTCGTACCCAAAGGGTTCTGAACCACCTTACAATAAAGGGTGTAAAACACCTCTTCACGAACCCGAAAGGCATTTGTTTGCCCCATCATTGCGATATTTTTTTTTCTAACCTGGGAATCTTCAAGTTACGGAGATATGGGGGGTCAAAGTTACAACTTTTTGTCAAGTTTAAAAAAAAAAAGTGTACTTATTGTACACGTTTTTTTTGTAAGATTTTGACTTTTAACACCTCCACAACCCCCGTACTATTCGATCCATCCATCAGCAAAATGTTTTAAGTGCGTTACATTGAGTTCTGCCACAAAACATGATTTATAACCTCGAACAAATAAAGTTACTTAGTTTGATGTACAGAATGCTTGGTTAACGGCTTTGTGATGAGGTGGTTAACGCCCTGTATTTCTAACACTAATTATGTTTTTAAAACTTTCAAAGCTAAACTTTATTGTATTTTTATAACAATAAAGAATCTCTGTGATATAATTGATATTGTGAAGGTTGCGGGAATCTGTTGGATGCGAGTCGCACGAGACCCGTCAATACGGCGACATTCGGGGGAGGTCTATGTCCAGCAGTCTTTCGGCTGAAATGATTATGATGATGATCTAATTTCAAGAATTAATAATAATAATAATAAATATCGCTGGACATTAACACACAGCACCATCTCGTGTCACACTAAGCAAGGCTTGTGTCGTGGACACCAGGTAGTTGATATACTACTTATATACTTGTTTGTTTGTAAATACATACTTATTATACATATAAACATCCATGACTCGGAAACAAATGTCCATGCTCATCACACAAACAGTTGCTCCTACCGGGATTCGAACCCAGGACCCTATCAAGGTAAGGCAGTCTCACTACCGCTACGCCATTCGGGTCGCGGTCGTAATCTATTATAGTTCAAAAGATACAGCCATGTGACAGACGGAAGTATGGATAGACAGAGCCTCGTGAGTCCCGTTGACACCCTTGAAAAATGACAACAAATTTCAGATACATGCTGTACCTATTTCATCTTGGATTCTTTAAGAAATTTTTCAGTGAAACATCCTTATTACTGCCAACTCGCTTGCCTTGATCTCCGCTTTTAAAAATAAAAGGAATAAGGGACATATTTTCCGGCTCTCAAGAAATGTTTTCTTTTGAATTTTTTAAGATAATAAATGGGCTTGAGAAGGCGTTCTTGAATTTTGTTATGTAAGCAAGGGTCGGATAGAATTACGATGTCTAGCTAAACTTTTTTTTTTTTATTAGCGAGGCTTTATTTTGTACTTTGCATTAAACTGGCTAGTTTTAATACCGATTTTATTGTGAAGCTGATCCAAGCATGTACAGACACATCAAGCTACTGCAATAGGGTGGACGACAAAAAAATAATAAATAAGTCCGTCAGTTACATTTTCAACAAATATTTGACCCGTATTTTTTATTTTCTTATATAAACCAAAATTTAGCGTCTAGGTATAGTTTTCATACAGTCATTTAATGATTTCCCATTGGAAAAACAGGTATAATTTTCAGCGAGTTCTGGGGGTCTCAAATGGCATTTTTACGATTTTTTTAATTTACGCGATTCATTTTATTGAACAATATTTTACATTTTTAAAATGGACTTTATGACTTTATTTTGATGTTATTTTACTAATTGATTTTAATTTAATTTTATGTAATTCATGTTTTTATTTTTATGTTATTTTACTAATTCAATTTTCATTTAATTTTATGTGATTTATGTTTTAATGTTTACTTAATAATTTTAATAGTTTTTTTAATGTGACGTGCTTGTATTTTATGGATTTTAGTGATCTGAAATAAATGAATTATTATTATTATGGTAATGGTGTAACCATTAAACCAACAATGGTAAGACCATTTAAAGAATTAAAATTTTTTAACGTGATTCATTTACGATTCTGCTAAAGCGGCCATTTTAGACCCTCTGACGTCACGACCCCCCACTCCCGAGTTTTGATACGTTTTATCTTTGTCAAATTTCCAATACTCTAACTGACGGACTCTGACGGACTTCAGATTTGCTTTTTTTTTGAAAATGTCGTCATGCCTATTTGCCAATTTTTTTAACAGATTTCCAACTTTATCGCTATAGCATAAGGTTCAAGGATGATTGCGAAAATTGGTCCGTTTCGAGTGTGAGAATCTCATGTATAAAGAGCAATTACAAAACTCTCAATACAACGCGAGGTAATCTCCACATATTTTTTGAAAAAAATAAATTTTCATACGAGTACATAAGATAGTTTCAGCAGGAAATCTTTATACGATGTTGTATATTAATTGTTTCCTAGAAAATAAACAATCAGCACGCAACCTTAGATTAAACATGTCAGTATACATGGCGTGAATAAGCTCTGAATAAGCTCAACAATATGCAAAATGGAAATGCTGGACTCGCGTACTATGGGTTTCGTGGCACCAAAAACTATTTTTTACGCTCATCCATAACTATGTCAATTGACAGAAAAAAAATCATAGGAAAAGAAAGTTACTGCTGCAGTTTCACGAAAAAGTCCCATATCTCAAAAACAAAATATCAGATCATATTCAAAGTAATTGTCTTTCAAAACTCTTTTTACGTTCTAATAACCCTCATTTTTTTTTCGAATTACATTCATCTACTTACTTTATACTTCTGGTTTATTGCCATTTAGCTATGGACCTTTAAAAGTACAACGCTTATTTCCCATAAAATAAATAATCTACCTCCAATCGAGGCACCTATAATTTCCCACGACCAAATAGGTACATCCAATGTATTTTACACCTCTATCATTCCATTCACAGGTTCACAAGCCCCTTTGAGGTCCCCAAGCAGGGCATTAAAGTTTCAAGTTACCCAACGGTTTTCAAGTAAAGGGTTCTTAATGAAGTACTGAAAGCTTTGAATAAAATATAGAGGGTCAAACAAGGGGAACTTGGGTATACTTGATATTATGAATAGTATGTCTGGTCTGGGTAGTTATCTGTTAATGAGAAATTTTGATTTTAATGGAATGTGAGATGTATTTTTTTTCTTTTAAAATGAAAGATCATCTTTCATTCCGAAAAAGTACTGTTCTCGACTAAAACAACATTACATTTCTAGTGGCACGTGTCTTTCAAATCATGGTTGAATTATGTTATTATATGCAGAGAATAACCCAAATTGAGGTCTCAAGGTCAACTTGTGAATGAATGCGAGCGATGCCGCGGGAAAATGTTAGTATTTAAAGCCTTAACATACTAGCCAGTTGCGGGCGAATGGCAAGCGGGGCGAGTGCGCAGCGAGTTTACAACGTGTGCGTGGCGAACACGATGCGAAGAAAAACAAAATGAATGATTGTACAAAACGCGGATCGCACATTGCGAACTCGCTGCCCACCCGGTTTCCAGTCGCTCAAAACTCGCTACAATGATAAGGCCCTTAATGTGCTTGATCCCAGTAACCCACACTGTCGTAGCATATATTACGCCAAAATAAAACTCACAGCTACGGTCACGTAGCAGATGCTACGCCGTACCACAGCTACGCCGTAGCTCAGGGTTACGGACCCCAGTCCTTGAAATTCCTTTGGTCCTAAATTGAAATTCCTTCTCTGGCCTTGCGTTTAGTTTGAGATAAAAAGTGGTATTATAATTCAACTAGCCATTTGGTCCCTTGACTTACGGCAATTTTGATTAAACTTCGTAGAGCCATAAATTCGTCAAAAATGGGATGGATTTTCATTTGAGGTATTATAATAATAATAATAATAATCGTTTATTCATCAAAAGGGGCACACTTACAATTTAGTATCAGAAACAAGTAAAATAGAGCACTGTTGCTTATTGCCTGAACTAGGTGGAACCTGTGTTTCAGGCTAGAAGGTGCATAAATACCTACTTAAAATAAATAAATTAACATTAAGAGAAATGTAAAAGTAAATGACTAAAATTACGACTTACATAGAAAAAAAAAGCAAACAACATGTCAGCAGTTTACTTGCAGACAACAAGTAAATCTTCTGTTTGTGCATAGGTCATGGGTTGTAAAAAAGTAATAATAGCCTTTTTACAGATAAAATAGTTCAACTTATATATACTTAGTTTTCTATTTAATCTATTGTACAGAAATGGGCCTAAAAATGTAAAGAATCTTTCCACAAAGACATGTTTGGAGGTTGCTTTAGAAATGCATACAATATCATTCCGTCTCTTGTTAGTATTGTCAGCATTGTACGTGAGCATGGTGTGCTGTTTTAATACCAGGTGCATAATAAATAGCTGGCGCACAGTCAGCACGTTGCAGGATTTATACAGCTGATCCGTGGGAAAGTAAAAGGGATGGAAATTCGCTACCTTTAAAATTGCTCTTTGAGCTCTTTCGAGGGGTAGCAGGATAGTTTTTGATGCGCCTCCCCATGAAATAATACAGTAGTGAATTATAGATTGACATAGCGCGAAATAAACTTGTGTGATTAGTTTAGGATCTGCAAAAGTCCGTATTTTTTTAAATACATATATTAATTTGCGCAGTCTTTTAACGAGACTTTCAATATGATACCTAAAAGAGAGTGTGTCGTCAATTATAACCCCTAAGTATTTAATATTACTGGTTTTGAGGATAGAAGGACAATTGCAAATGTTGACTGACCGATTATCACATTGATGGGCATATACATGGAGGTTCGTGAGTGTGTGAGACTTGCGCATGGAGAAGTGGATGTATTTTGTCTTATCAGCATTTAGTGTTAGTAGATTGCTTTGAAGCCAATTAGTCACAGTATTAAAGCCAAGTTGAGCGTTTTCAAACAGTTCGTTACTGTTTTCAGCAGAAAATATTAGCGCCGTGTCGTCAGCATATGATATGATTTTGCCGTGATTGAAATTTAGGTTACACAGGTCGTTAATATAAACCAGGAAAAGGGTAGGGCCCAATATACTCCCCTGGGGAACACCAAATCCAGTATTTTTCAGCTCATCGCTCGTAAAATTGTCGATCCTAACACACTGGTATCGATCGTTTAAATAGTCAGCAAGTAATGTCAGAGGCGTGCCCCTTATTCCTATGGCCTCTAGTTTCCTCAGAAGCACAGAAATAGAGACAGTGTCAAAAGCTTTCGCTAAATCAAGGAAGACTCCCATGACCTGGTTGCCTTTGCCCAGCTCTTCTGAGACATAATTGGTAAGGCGATGCACCGCATCGGCTGTGGATAATTTGGCTCTAAAGCCAAATTGCGCTGGTGACAAGATGTTGTTTCTTTCCAGGAAGCTAACTAGTCTGCTGTTTATTATTTTCTCTAATATTTTTGAGATTGAGGGGAGTAATGAAATTGGCCTATAGTTATTAACCAAGTCCCGGTCTCCAGATTTATGGATAGGGATAACAACAGCCTTTTTGAGACATTTAGGGAAAATTCCTTTGGAAAGACAGTTTCGAAAAATATGCGTTAAGGGAGGTGCCAATATATGCTTAAAGAGTTTAAGGATCCTGTTGCTTATATTATCCCATCCAACTGCACAGTCATCTTTAAGACCAGAAATTATTCGGGATATTTCGTTTTCGTCAGTATCCAGCATAGCAAATGACTTCAGGTTGCAGCTGTTGTTCAGGTTTTGGAAAGAGTTGTGGGCGCAATGTTTCGGAATCTGTTCGGCCAAAGTTTTCCCAACATTAACAAAAAAGTTATTTACTTTGTTAGCTGATAAAAGAGTTGAAGGATTAGTATGCAGTAACCTCGAATTTGATTCACGTTGTTTAGTCATGTATGTAACGTTTTTAATATGCTTCCAAATTTGCTTGGTATTGTTGCCTGCTTTATTTAATTCGTTTTTATCGTAATTATTTTTAAGCTTTTTTAAGAGATTGTTACAGAAATTCCTGTATCTTTTATAGGTGTTTAGAATTATTAAATTATCAGGGAATTTCTTAGTTTTCTGGTGCAGTTTATCTCTGTGCCTTATGCACCGAATTAGTCCAGGAGTAATCCAAGGTTTAATATTATGAAGACGATTATTTATAGACACAACTGACGTATTACGCAATATTGCTTGCTGGACATGTTTTATTAAGTACGATAAAGCCGAATTAGCGTCAGCAGTATTGTAAACTAGGCTATAATCAATGTTGCGTAAATCATATTCGAGTTTTTTTATGTTTAATTTGGATTTTGTTCGGGGGCGATTTTGCTTAGGCAGCGTTAAATTTACAGCTAGTAAGACAGAATGGTGGTCGGTTATTGTTGAGTTAGTAACAAGCGTAATAAATGAATAAGTGGTTTTGATCATCATGTGGTCGAGGCAAGAGCCGCTCTGATGAGTAGGCAATGTGTGAGCAGGCAGAAAACCATGGTATGAGCAGATGTTTAGGTAGTCTTGTATCCCTGCGTCGCAGTTTTCCGAGCTAATGTTAATATTAATATCACCTGTTAGTATTACATTATTAAATGGGCTAAGTGATTGAAAGATCTGGTTTAGGGAACTGTGAAAAGAGGTTAGGTTTCTGGCGGAAGGGGATCTATACAAAGCAATTATCGCTGTGGTTGTACCAATTTTGATGATAAGGCAGTTACTCATACAATTTTGTAGATCAGGTTCTTCGACTTTGACCTTTAATGATTCCTTAGCAAATACAACGACACCGTCATTTTGAGTGTGGTTAATTTTAGTGTACAATAAGTTGTATCCTGGTATTACTGGGAGGTTATCGTGATGCTTTGATAGCCAACATTCTGTTAGAACCATAATATCACAATTAAAGTTAAGTCTATGAAGAAAAATGTTAAAGCTATCTATGTTCTTATAAATACTTCGTATGTTTTGGGTTAGTATAGTTAGTGACTTTTCATACTGGGGAAGATATTGATTGCAGTCCTCAACCTCACATGACTTTGACTCGGTTAAAAATGAGTTATCTATTTCGGTAATTAAATTAATATCCATTCTACTTAAAAATAACAAACAATAAAATACGTCTAAGATTGAAACAAATATGTGGCGCTCTTAGGCGCCTTCATAATCAATCGAGTTAATGTACCTGTATTCGGCTGCAAGTTTAGCTGGACATGCTGCGTCTCCCGTCTTGTGGTTGGCTTGTTTTTTAAAGCGCATGCATGTAGCACATTTTGGACCATCGGCTTTTTTTGCGCAGTCTTGGCTAGAGTGTCCTTCTTCACCACAATGGCCACAAGTCGAGACAGTGACCTTGCATGTCTTAGATGCATGACCGTATTGCTGGCACTTGTAACATCTCGTTACCAGAGTGAAGTCCCGTACCGGACAGGACGTCCAATTTATAAATAATCTGTCCTGCGTGATGAGGGCCTTGCGGATAGTGGCTGAAACTTCTATAATATAATTACAGGTCTCAGCATCTTTCCTACCAGATTTGTGGCTAAGTTTAACTGAGGTCATAAATGTTTCTAGGGTCATAGGCAGTTTGTCCGTTATGTTCTGCTCGTAAATACATTTATAAACCTCATTTTCGGCCATTGATGCGGGAACTCCTAGTACAATAATACGAGGTTTGCGTTTCCGAGGTTCGTCGACGGTAAGGCCTGACGAAGCGATTTGGACTGTCTGCTTGAGTTTATCAAGGTCATCCTTAGTCTCAGTGCTGATGATAAGTCCTCCTTTTCCTATTTTACGTACGCCTCGTACTTTCAGCTTCATTTCTCCAGGGCATACGATTTTTTGTACCATTTTCTTGGTTTCGTCACTGGTCTTGGTATTGTCGCATGGAAAAATCGCCACGGAGCTGAGATTATTAGGGCGAATAAAGCTGCTAGATCCCTTCTTAACCATATCGGCAAAAGATGTAGATGCTGCTCCTTGCCTCGTACAGGACTCCTGAATCGTGCGGTTCATCTCTGCTAAACAGTCCGCTAGGTCTCGAGCTTCGGTCATAGTTTTTAAGGCGGTATGGGTTTGTATGGCTCTTGATTTCAGCGACTGGTATTGGACAGCTAATTGAGAAACACCATGACTGACTTTCCGGCAGAGATTTCCAATTCTTTGCTTCTGTTCAGAATTGAGTTTTCCTTCAGAAGCAATGCCAAATACCTCATTCAGGTGATCCTCAATGGACCCCAACCAGTTCTGAATTTCTGCAGTACTGACTGGTTCAAAGGCTTCCTCTTGGTGCTGCTTTGGTTGTTGAGGTGGTCTCGGTGTTGGTGTCGACGGAGGGCTGCGTGGCGTCATCCCACTTCGATTGAAGGGGCTGCTGGCCATTTTTCAGATTTTAACACTTATTTTGTAATCAAGTCAGTCCATTTTTCTGCGTTAAAACCGCTCACTGTGTTGTTTTATTATATCAAGCTAATACACTAAAACTGGGTCAAATTTAATGCAAGCGTTAATTTATTTATTTTTATACTGCATTGATGTGCACGTCTGTATGCGATGAGTGCCAATCAGTATCTATATATTGGTTGTGAAATGATTTTCAACTGCCCGGTTTTGAACTGTTGAGGAATCAGTCGGTAGAGAGTTTATCCTTTTTTAGATCGAGCCTTTTTACATACTTCAGCAAGACTATGTAGACGTGTTTCTTATTTTCCCAGCAACTTTAACATTTTTAATCCGGCAAATGTGACAGTAACTTGATGACTTAAATTTTCATGCGCTTATGTAGACCATGATCTCGTTTATCCTTCGAAGGTAGTACAAAATATAACTTTAATTCCATTTTAAACAGTTCAAAATTAATTGCCACCAACGTAGTAAGTAAGATTTCAATGACATCGATCGATAGACATCGGTAGTACATTTTGTATTCGAACCGTCGCAAGGGAGCCATAATTGGCAGGACAATGGCATGGGACTGCGGTATCTCATAGCCCATCTATAGGATGGGTGATAAATTGGAACTATCCTTGTGTAATGTGGTCCTTTCTAATCTGATTGGTTCCGTATTGTGTCCAATATAGGATTGAGTCCTGGAGTAGAGGGACAAATCGATGTTGTACGTAGGTATCGTCCATGAACAATCAAAATCGAAGCATTTGTATAAAGTAGGCCAGTTACGGGCACTTTTGAATTGTCGAATCAAAAATGAACATTAACTGTAGCTAACAGTTCAAGGCACAAGACATAAAAACTGTGAACATACTGTAGTTGCCCATTTTCCAATTGTAGATCTCTATGGAGAAGAACGAGCAAGAAACTCCATGGACATTAAATCATAATGTGGTTCAAAATCATTTAGTGTGAACTTAAGAGGCAGGATTGCCTTGGTCTAGTGGTCGCCATCGCGACTGCTGAGCTTGAGGCTCTGGGTTCAATTCCCGGGTCGAGAATATTGTTATTGGGTTTGTCCATCGGGAATTTCGTATCAGCAGCCACGGAGTTAGGATTTGTGCCCGATTGATAGCAATAGTCTCGCCCCTTATCACATCAGTCAACAAAAGAGCTAGGTATGCAGGCTAGCAATCTTCTTACGACTATTATAAATGTTAAAGCCTGTAAATATCGATTTTTGTTATTCTTTCACGCAGAAACTAGTAAAAGGATTTGGATGTAAATTGCAAACAGATTGATTATAACCCGTTTCTACTTATAATAGTAGTAAGAAGATTGTTGGCCTGTAAACCTAACTGTTTTGCTGACTGTACGTGGTCGCTAACACATTTAACCGTAGTTAGCCGTATCGTAACCGTAGTAAGCGTAGTTAACCGTAGTAAATCCAGTAACTTTTTACGCCCGCAGCTAAAGCTGGCGCTAGAGGAATCATTATTAAGACACCGTCACAAAACTTGCGCACAGTTCCGTGCGCGAGTTTTGTTGTGGGTGAATGTTTTCCCTCTCCATATCGCGCGCCTAATGTTCGCGGATTACCAACGGCTTGAGGAACAAAAGAAATCTCTCAACCAGCCGTGAGGCCACGGGTCGAGGGTCCTGTCACTTCGCACTACACATCGGCAGAGGGATCGCGTGTTCCAATATTTAATTTTACCTCTGCCAACCTCTTTATAGTTATTGCCTTGAGCATATTAAAACGATTACTCTATTTTAATGAATGTTAAACTCAGTGTAACCCCGATCGGGTTTTTTCCGTACCGGTCAAACAGTTGATTAGCTGCCGCTGCAGGGACTGTGGCTGGACAACCCTGCATGCTACGCGCTACTTTTTTAAATATTTTATTTGAAGTAAGTCATGGTGTTACTATACTTATTTTGTAAATATGTTTTTCTTTTGTTTTAAGCGTTTCATTTAACTGTGTGTTGTGCTTTGTCTTTTGCGTGCACCAAATTAATGATTTATCTGTATATTTATCTATTTACCCTTAAACTGCAAGACCGACCAACCTACCTGTCTACCATCATTCTGCTACATTCTGAAACCTACGGGATACTGGTTTTCTTTAGGCGGTCTAGAAGCAAACACTACAAGATATTGAGAAATCATGCCTGTCTTCTACAGGGGTGATTATTTTCTACTTAAGTACCTACACCTAATTTTATATGATAACCGCGCCCCCCCACCTGCCCTGTTTTTTACTTACACTTTTTTTATCATAGTTTTTTACTTCTAATTCTTCCGAGTTTCGTTTTCCAGCTGATCTAGCATTACAACTGCATGGAACTTAATATGGTGTAATAACTTTAATAGGGTGTAATAGTAGGTACATCTCTGCCAAATGCTTTGTAGATTACAAGCGTGATGTTATTTTAAACGTGGCTGTCATAATTTCTAATATTATTTAATTTGACAAACAACTTTTTGAAGACTGCTTGTTTTAAGAGGTCTGCGGAGCATGCGTAGTTCATTCAAACGTAATACCAAAATAATTTGTAAATTAAACATATTCCTAAGGTAGTGTGTATTTATTTGGATTACAGAATATTTAGGTTAAACATCAGTTCGCATATCAAAGTTACGTTAGTTAATTAAAGCGATTGTATATTTTTTTAAAGAAAAAGCTATTATTCTCCGTATTTTTAAAGTTACAAATAAACCCAACATTTTCGAGTAAACATAACTAAAACTAAACTTCACAAAATAATAAATCACACACATCCTAAAACTTTGAGAAGGCATACAAAATATGTTTGCAATAGGTTTTGAGTTCCCATTTTCAGTGTATACCTGTTTTTCTTTCATAAAAATTGTGTTTCCCTTCGTAGCATCGATGTTTTCATTTCCCGCAACGAATTCTGGGTAATGGAGCAAATGGACCGAACAAAATTGTATCGAACCGTGATTCAAACCGAGCGTTGGTCTATTGAAATCTAAATCAAAAGAAGTTTTGTAGCATTTCTGGTGTTGCATGAACATAACGGAGTCATTAAAATTGGTATCAAAGTCATTAAAATTGTTATCAAATTAAATGCCCGGGTTATTGAAACTTATAAATATTGTATTTGAAAGTATTCATCCGCAATGCAATGCGGTTTTGCTACTGTCTTGCATGATAGTCAAAATAACAAAGACAATTAGTAGTTTATTGCGCGCATTTAGTGAACGTATATTACTAAAAAAAATACACTGTTGTTTGTAGTAGATAAAAACATAGCACTATTTAAATCACGTAAGTTGCACTATTTTAGGATAAACTTGCCATCAATCCATGCTTTCGATTTTCAGCCAGTTTCCACAAAATCTAGCCAATAAATAGTATGCTGAGAAAGTGGGGAAAAAATTTTAGCCATCATCACTGCCATTCAGTGTTACTAAATTTTCCTATGAATATAAGAGTCGAGATTGAAAATAAGTAGACATTGTTGTGAATGTAGCTAGGCTTTTTCAAAACATTTTTGCGACTACCGAAGCATTTTATTTGTACTGTTGGCATGCAAATTTATTCTGCGTGTGGCTAGGCCAGTGGGATTCGGAGGTTCGCATCCTATACCAGTAATTGAAGCGTGAACACGTATTCATGCGCCAGTAAAGTGATTTATTTGTTTTTGCATGTTTAATGCCGATATTGTAGTTGGTAGCAATGGATGCTGCATAAAGGCCTACAATTAGCAACTTTGTGGTGGTTCAAACTTCGTTTGAAATACTGTTACAATAAAGTTTTAATCAGCTTGCACAACAAAGCGGTTGTTACTTACACAGCGGACCAAATAGTGCGAAATGAGTGGTTTTTATTTAATTTTAGCCAATTAAATCATTAGATCAAAATTCCAATTGTACACTTTGTGACGAAAATAGAGACAGCTATTTGTGAGTAAAAAAAACTAAAACAAGCCGTTTAGGAGTAGTTACGAAAGTTCAAAGAAAAAATGCTTTACTTTTATTTTTTTTTTCTTAAACTCATTCAAATTTTTTTCATAAACTTATAATATTATGTGTAACTTGTACAAATTTAATTTTTAAGTCTAATAAGGAACATATTTTTTTTTTGCACATTTACTCATCAAAGAGGAGTTACACGAAGAAAACCTCTCGTGTCTAACCTTCATGTAAAATCTTGCTGTCTTGCCCGTCGTCTCTATTTACGTATAAACTCATAAAACAAACATGCGTGAAGATAACTTTTTCTTCCAAAACATTTCACATAAACCAATAGAATGCGCTTTTCCGATACATTTGGCGGGAATTACTCCGCCATCTTGGAAAATTACTGCGCGGGAAATGCTCGTTATGTCGTTATCGATGTTTTCAGATTTTTATTCAATTTACTCGCTTTTGAGTTAGATTTTGTTTATTTTTGTTCATGGCATTAAATTGTTTTCTGAAGCAAGTGGCAGATTTTGGCACCTATGTATAAGTATCGACATGTAATAGGGTCATAGAAGTCTCGAGCGCACTGTACAGTCACGTCTAATAACATGTAAACACTTAAGAATTTTTCAAATTGTGTTTCTCCTAATGTACTGATTAAAATTTAATGTGATACAATGTGAGTACATTGTATTCTGGAACTCATATTTTTATGAAAAAGATCCAATCTCCTAGTTACAATCGTTATTTCTCTCGAAAATAGTAACAATATTAAGGCAAGTGTATACATATTATTAGACGTGACTGTACTATAACTAATCTTTTTTTTGGAAAAAACGGAATAGCGGTTGATCTAACTCAAGATTGTAAACTTAGCATCTACGAGTAGTTGCGTCTGCAACCGCTCAGACAACAAAACAGACGTTTAATAAGTGCAATATAAATGTTACAGCTAAGTCCTGTCCTGGGCTAGTTAGTTACTGAGGGTTGATATACAAGAAACTTATCTGGAAAGCCTCTGTATTGAGTCTCCCAAAAATATTAGATTCCTGAGACGAATGTGTTTTATTGAATGCTTCAAAAAGGGTATAAAATGGCATTATTCAGAACCTAAGCTCCCTCTTTTATCTGACCCCATATTCACAACCCTTCCATTCGATTTCGATTCGGTAAGTCGTCTGGACTCGTTCTTGACAGATTGGTCAGAAAGGGCATATTGCAAACAGGATTGGAAAGCCATAGGGGAGGCCTTTGCCCAGCAGTGAGACAGATCAGGCTGACATAAAAAAAAGTCGTATGTCTATCTCGCTCGTTTTCGTTATGCCAAAAAAGGATAGACATACGACTTTACAAATCGAAATTCATTCGAGCTTTTGTGAATATGGGGGCTGATCTGGTTAACGTGCTACCTGCATTTCCAATAGAATCGAAATAGTCAAACAGTGCCAAAACGAGAACCGACAGCAGCAACGTCAAACGTGATTCGGTATATTGGTCAAAGCCAGCAAATTGGTCGATTTTACTCACCGATTTTATCGAGAGAGCTCAAACGGTCGCATCTAACCAACACGACTTTACTTCGGTCATAATGCAGGTGATCCAGAAGTCCCTTTTTGAAAGATCTGTTAAAAAAATGCAGGGGAGTCTTTTGGGGCTGCTGATACAAGTGAAAACTAAGTAATCTATATCTGCTACGGGTTGTGCACCGCTTACGCCTATGTGGTGCTACGCCGTAGCGGATCGGCTACGAGTGCTACGAAGCGTGAGGTGACGGTCACGCGAGTTCCGAGTAATTTTTACTTACCCAAAAAGAGCTCAACGCGCCTAAAGAAGTTTCACTACAAAATCTGGTGATCACTTACGGAATATCTTCCGTGATTGATGACTATTATGAACTCCTCCTCCTCCTGTTGCAAGCACCATGATCGCAGGATGACTGGAAAATGCGGGCATGCGGGAATGCGCGTTTACACCTGCCCTTCAAGGGCCAATAAGTTTGGAGAATAGTCGAAAAATAAAAAATAAAAAAAAAAACAGAAAATACAGTGGACTGATTGATCTGGTGTAAACCAGGATACAAGTGTTTTACCAAGTAGTTTCTTCGTCGTGGTAAAATTTAGAAGTGAGTGTCGGCGCGCACGTCCGCACTCCCGCCCGCGCGCCCTTCAGGCGCCGCTGTCGCCCGATGTTGCTGACGGCACCCGCGCGCCTCTTTAGCCATCGCGCGTAGGCATGTCGTGCATAGACAGCGGGTGAGTGGAAAATATGGGTTTGGGTACATTAGGTTCATATAGTTCGTGCTATTTCGGGAGTACAAAAAAAATAAAACCGACTTCAGAGAAAACAAAAAAGTGAAAAATAACTTCAGAAAAAACGCTTCAGAAGTCGGTGACCTTTGTTTGATTGATTTAGTTTTTTTGTCACCGACTTCTGAAGCGTTTTTTCTGAAGTTATTTTTCACTTTTTTGTTTTCTCTGAAGTCGGTTTTATTTTTTGTAAAAAAGTTTTTATTTTTTACTTTTTAGTGGTTCACATGTGCTTACCCCTTCACAGTGTACCGGCGTGATTTTAGGTTATGAACTGGTGTAAACAATAGACAGATATGAGATTTCGGCAATCCCAGTACATTTGCTATCATTTATTGAGGAGTTCCGTTGCATATCTCCGAAGTTCTTTATCAGATCTTCATCAAATTGAATTGGGATTACTTCGAGAAAGTACAATTCCTAAAACTACCCAAACCGCTTCTAGTGTGCCTATAAAATGTGAAGAGTTCTCTCTATTTCTCCAGAATCCCATCATCAGCTACTGATTTGATGATTATCAGACCACACAGGAAGCACCAGCTTTCAAATAAAAAAGAACGATCAAAATCGGTTCACCCAGTAGAAAGTACTGAGGTAACTAATATTTTCGAAATCGGGTGTATTTTACACATGTGCGTACCCCCTCAGAGCATACAGGCGTGATGTTACGTCATAATATAGTATAAACAATGAACCTACAAGCGATGGCAGCAATCACTGCAGATTTGCTGTGTATTTTTGAAGAGTTCCGTTGTATATCTCCGAAGATCAGCATCAGGTCTTCAGCAAACTAAAATGGGACCAAACGGGAAGCACCAGCTTTCAAACAAAAAAAGAACCATCAAAATCGGTTCACCCAGTCGAGAGTACTGAGGTAACAAACACAAAAAAAAATAAAAAAATACAGACGAATTGAGAACCTCCTCTTTTTGGAAGTCGGTTGATAATTAATAATCGCGGAACAATTGCCATCCAATGCCATCCTGTGTGTACGCGATTTGGTTAAATTACCTTTCTGATATCGCGGGGAAAACAACGTGAGACTTCTGTTTCTATAGATCCCATATACTCACGTATCCTTTACTACAGATAAAGGTCCCGATACGATTTGCTAGTAAAAAGAGTTTCACGAGAATTGACCCGTGTGATAGAACCATCATTTTTCACGGCATAAACTTTATGAAGCGTGCTTTCTTATCTCACACCCTTTAAGCATGGGTGAGCAGAAATGTTTTAAATTAACGACGGAGAAAACAGTTCTAGTATATATATGTTTTGGAAGGTTACAAAACAGTATTTATTAAGGCTGTAGTTCATACATGGGTAAACTGTTGGTTATATTTACGAGTTTTTTGGATTTTAGTTTACAAAGAGTATTTTTTAGGGACTAGTACGGTCACGAGCACTAATATGTATACACTTAGCAAAATTGATTGTTTGACCTATTTCGTAATATATAATGACTTTCAAAATACCATGTTAAAAAAAAATGCCACAATATTAAAACGTAAAACATTATTGAACATTACACTAGAAAGAAAACTTTTAAAAGTTGCTGAGTGGTGCTTATTTCCTTTATTTATTTCGTTACGTAATTATAATATATATTTTAATCGTTAAATAAAAAAGGTAAAAAAAAACTTTTAAAGATATAAAAATAGAAGCCAGAAGTCGCTGCGAGTCGCTGGGAACAGGGTCCGTTGGTCAGGGCTTTTGAGAGAGGAACCTCCTAATAATACTCGCTCTGTTCAGAAGTAATCTTTTATTATTATTCTAGTATTAAGTAGTATAAATATGGTAGTAGTCTTTTATTTTTTATACTTTTTTATCTGTATTCTTTTTATTAGTAAGTTTTAAATACTGATTATTTTGATGAGTTTTGTTCTGTGCAGGCTAATAAATGTTTTTCCTTTCTTTCTTTCTTTCTTTGTTAGTCTTTCTCTCAAACAATTGCAGTATGCCTGAGATTTTAATGCTCCGGTGTACGTTTTTAGTGTGAGACATAGTCCTCTGTTTATAACATAAATAGACTTTCTGATGATTGAAGTTTTTTTCGGGTAACCCAATTTTGGTTGTGGTTTTCTATTTGCATTGTCGCCCTTAACATCTAACAGTGAGTGGACCAAATATTTGCCATGACTTACAAATATTTGTCACAAACTGTACTTGTATAAGGAAAAGAAAGGATATCAATATTGACATGAGATTTAGTTATTTAATTTTCTTTTCTTTTCTCACTTTTTAGTTTTCGTGGACCCAGTTTTGTTTGTGTTTGTGCTTAAAGTACTTTAAGTTACGAGTATATTTAAAAACTTGAAATGCATGTGAGTGCTGTGCACACCTGTAAGTGACAAATTTACTCTAGATTTTAAGCAAAAATTGTTACATTACCCCAAAGAATGTATTAGTGAATAAGTCGTTGGAGTGCCATAAATAAATAAATAAATGCAGATTTCCGGATAATAACGTAATTTTTTTTGCAACTTCCCACAAAACAGTAAATAGCTTGTAAGCGTGTTATAGATAAGTAAGAAAGAATGAAAAACTGTTTATTTGACGTCAGTACCAACCTTAAGCACACATACAATAGAAAAGCTACAAAAAAGGAGAAAATACATGATATGGCTGCGCCAAAAAGGTCCATTTCAGCATTCGTGCCAGACAGGTGATGCTGTCTGACGCTGGTCTTCCAAGTTGGCTTCGGAATACCTAGATGAAACACTATAAACAAAGTGCAGTGTTCCTCTGCGTAAAACCTTTACACTTGGAACGTTTCGGTTAATAATTTGCTTACCTTGAATTTTTGTACCTGTCAATTTTTTAGATGCAGGTATCTCGCAAAATTCAAATGTTCTCACGTTTTTTGCAATTTTCAGGTCGGTGTCGGATTGTATGATAATTCATTAATTGTCAGCAAAGTAGACGCAATAGTTAAACAATGGCGTCAGATCTGTACGGTCAGGCTTGCCAGATCAAGGCTTCATATAATGGTTCGCGATCGTAGTTTTTTTTTAATTGTATTGTTTAAAAGTATATGATATTGTACGTTTATTAAGTGGCGAATCTGGATTTTATTTCGATATAGGAGATATTATAATGACTGCTTACTTTAGAAATCGCGAAACGTGTCAATCGTTTGATGATGAGAGGAACTGAATGAAGTTGATGATTTTTATGTGTTATATCCTTAACTGCTATTGGATACTCAGGTAAGATAGCAAAATTAACATATATGAAATCGTTTTAGTAAAATATTGGTGTTAAAAACATTATAAATGTAGTGATTTATTTTGCTAAACCAGTATATTAAAATCCAATTGCTGGAGGTCGTAAAAGCTTATAAAATATTTTGTTGAACGGTGCTGCATGTTTCGAACGTGAATGCAGTTTTCACCACTGAAGCTGGCAACCTAAAATAAACTCGTTACTGGAACCACAGAAATGTTTTCAGTTTTCTGTGTAAATAAATAAATAATTTTGCCACAGTTTATCGTTTTGACCGTTTTGTAATGAAATTCTTTATTGGTCAGGTGCTGCTTCTCTGTTTTATTTATAAGTTTTGCATTTCGAATAAGCAAGGAACAAAAAAATTTGATCTAGGTATGAATCGCATGGTACTAAAAGAGTGATGAATATAAATATAGATGGTTGGATATGGGGAGGAACACCAAAGAAAAGATGGATGGGTTTTTTGAGGAATGATATAAAGGGAAAAGGAGTAAAATATGATAGCATGACGAATTGACAGGACGGAATGGAAGAAAAACAGGAAGGAAGATGATGTTGACACTGGAAATGAAGCCTATAGTGCTGAATGTCAAATGTGTGTCAAAAGTAGTAAGTTGGATCGTATTTTGTTTTCTCGTTCAAAACACCAAAAATGTATTACATTGAAAACAATACGACGTGTTGATCCTTCAATTTTTCAGCGCCGTCACATTGGGTTAGCTGTTTCCATTTCACAGAGGCATGTTGTACCCGTTTGCACGCAACACTTGGAAGGCTGAAGTTTCGTACAATTGTTTCTGTTACATTGTTTAAGGCGAGAAAATATTTAAAAGGAGAAAACTGAAATACTATGAAGCTTGGTACTTTATTCAAATTGAACGCAACCAAAGATAATACTGTATTAATCGCAAAAGAATACAATATAGTTTAATTTAATTATATTCTAGTCACGTGAATATCCTGCAGAATAAAGATTTTCACTTTTGAAGTGTAACACGTTTGATAATTTGAGTTTTAATTTAGGATTATTTGTTGTCGCTACGTAACTTGGTGGAAATTTTGCTTTGTTTACAAAAATTATAGCGTCTCGTGACGCGGTTTATAGACTGCGACAGCGAGTACGAAGCCGCGAACAAAAGCTAGTCGTCTATAGCATCAATGAAGTCGGGTTAAGGGTACGTAAGCAACAAATTATAATTAAGTAAAAAAAATAATTCATCATTTCAAAAAGTTATAGTAGTGTCCCACTTCCTTTCACAAATAATGCCGTTTTATTTTCGTCATAACAGCATTGAATACAAGTCCATTTATTGGAGCGATGTTCTTTGGAAAGAACAATCAAATAGTTTCTATTGTTCTTTAAATGACATGGCTGGCTTTGCACGGGTAAATACAGGCAGTATTTAGAACAATTGGTGCTGAAGCTGTGAGCATTCCGAATTATTGGGAATTTGCCTTTGCTTTTCATTTGTTTTGCATTTATTTCAATAGCCAAACAGTAAATCATATGGTCCAATACGTAACTTCACGCCTGTATTCTTCAAAGGGTTAGGCAGACCTAATACTGAACTAACAGTTTAAGACACATTATCGAATGTAATAAAGAGCATTTTTAGTACTTGTTTCTTTATCGTGTGGTTAGTGTCTGTTTTATGCCGCCCATGGGCACCTGACTTGGTTTTAAATGCCCGTCGAGAAATATCTCTTAGGCACGTTGGTTTCCGCACGATGTTTTCTTTCACCAATGTAAGTGATAATAGGCATGACGAGAGTACTTATCTATTTAGTACGTCAGTTAGATTATTGGAAAATAATGAACACGTATTTTTTGTTTTTGTAAATCAATGAATGTTGACAAAGATAAAACGCATCAAAACTCGGGAGTAGAGACTCGTGATGTCAGAACTAGCTTAAAATTACACCTAGGCGTGACGTATGCAGAATTTTAAAAGCGTCGTATCTAGGTCAATTTTGGTTTATGTGACAAAAGAAAAAATACGGGCCAAATATTTTTTTGATATAATCTAAGTGACAGACTAATTAAATAGTTTTTTTTGTCGTCTTTCCTATTATACAATACGCACATTAATCCAAACAGACTTGGCAGTCTAACGAAACTGTCAAACCAGATCACTAGTGATCTGCATACCATTTTTATTACTGGATTTGAAATATGAAAAAAAAAATTGACCGACGGTATAAAGTTGCCAAAAAAACCGTCCAGTCCGGATCTTAAATTATTCTATCCCTGCCTACTGTAGCGTTCCGCTACATGAATCCTCCTTTTTGTTTTTAAAAGAATATTGATAATTAAACCTTTCTTTTCTTTATTTTTCTAGTTGGTGTCGTAATTTTTTAAAATAAGATACGAAGAAAAATTGTGACAGCCGTTGCCAATTGGTTTTTTCATTCACCTGTGAGCTACCGAACGTAGAATATGCATGACGATGATGATGATTGAGCACCACACCCAGCCAGGATACACCAGGGGGCACGATTTTGTAAGGAAAGACATGCTCTAGGATGGAAGAGGAAGCCCGACCAACCGCAGCCAGTCGGGCACAATCAAGCGACTATGCAGCCTAGAGCCAATATAGGAATGGTGGTAAAGACAGGTACAATCCATAGGAATGAGCATTGGCGATTTGATCTTCGTTTGATTGTTCTCTTCTAGCATTGGAGAGGCATGTTCGATTGGTTTATTTCATTCTAATTTTCTGTATATATATAATGTTTTCCTGAACAATTTTCAGTGTTTAAAAGTGTATTATCATTTAATTTTATCTGGTACGTATTTATTATTCCTAAGTTTGTCTATGATGATTTTTGGTTCCCTATTCACCTTCTGATACTGGTTTGTGTTCATTAGTCATAATATCATGCCTTTCTATTTTACTTTAGGTACTAACCAGTTACAGAGGGCTATTTGGCCCTCTTCCGACACCCGGAAGTCTCCGAGAGGTATAACCTAACCATTTGATGGTTATCAAGGTTTGTTGACTTATTCCAATTTAAATACCTTTTGTGACGTTGGAGCGACGTGTAAGGATTTTTACGACTACATGAATGAAAATTCCCTGCGAATAACATCTATCTTAGGTTCTGTACTCCTCGTAATTCTTTTCATCGTGTGATTTCAACGGCGGCGAGTGAAATTTATGTTGTTAGTTTGTAAGATCAGAAAGTTTCAAGACAAATCATCAATTTTTTTTCTGGTTATTAACAAGGCTATATTAAATTACACAAATTGTTGTTAAATACTTCTGTTGAAGACTGATAAATTGTATATGAAATCGATAACCTATACCTAGACTGAAGCTTCAGCCTAGGCACTTTTAATATCGGATCAAATAAGTAAGCTCACGGTGAATCCTCCTTGTAATTTTTATTATTTTTAAGGTTTTTCTTGTACTAGGCTAATTTTTAATAATAATTCCTTATTTTAATATAATTGTGTGTAGTGCTATCGGCAGTTTTTTTAAAATAACCCTACACTACATACTACCAACATACAATGATAGCTCACCATAAGCTTCAATATTTACGGATCGCGTTGCCACCACAAATCCCTCGTCACAGCGGGGATTTGCGGCACAACTTGCGACTGACGACGTACTTAGCTATTTTTCTTCCTAAATACTTTAGCGCGAATGGAAAGATAGGTTCACCATCCTTTGGGAACCAGATTTTGGAATGGACTATAAAGCGAGAGACACAAACTGGGCCCATATACATCCATAGACCATATCTGGACTCTTGGTTTTATCTGAAAAACTATGCAATAGAAACACGCTTATCGTATGCAACGCAATAACACGCTTTCCACGCAACGTCGACCTGCTATGTCCAGATCGACGTGGAAAGGTGGAGGGGATCTTCGTACGCTATCCCACGCGTGTGACCAGTGTATTTCTAGAACTTACGCGTAGAACGTCATAAACAAGTAGACCTTTGGCGCACATGTTTTGTTGTCAATATAGTCAAAATGGGAGATGAACAGCTGATCGATCGAATAAGGAAATACGATGTAGTTTATTACATTAAATGCATTGAACATCGTAATGCTACATTACGCAATGCAACATGAAAAGAAATCGCAAATAAATCATCCTCAAACTTGCTATCAGAATCAGAAAACATGACTTACAGATGCACTAGTGCACCTTCTGAGAAATTACAAACATGTCTGACACCAATTTACGTTGCATACATGGGACAAGTGTGCACACCAATTCTCCCACGTTGCATCGCATACGGTGCGTACGTGGGCCCAGTTTGTCTCTCGCTTAAATCATGAGACGGCGCTGCTCATCTTTTGGAGCTTGAGTGATGTTGCCAGGAGGACGCTGTTGATAAACGTTTATGAAATTGTCTAGCAATAGGAATGATTCCTGACTAAAAAAAATGATTTTGTTTAGTCCGTCAGTTTAGATTATCGAAGAATATTGGATACGTTTTTCCTCAAATTATTAAAAACTAGCTGACCCGCGCAAATTCGTCTGCGTCACATAAGAGAAAGAGAGGGTTACAGAGAGTGGCATTTTTCCGATGAATTTTCAGTACTGAATTGATGCCGACTCTTGACCAATAGATGGCGCTGTATGTCCGGAATAAATTTTATTTTTTATTTTATTTTTTGTAATAAAAATTATCCTATGTCCTTTCTCAAGTTCCAAACTATGTCTGTACCAAATTTCACACAAATCGGTTCAGTAGTTAAAGACAGACAGACAGACAGACAGACAGACAGAAAGACAGACAGACAGACAGACAGACAGAAAGACAGACAGACAGACAGACAGAGTTACTTTCGCATTAAAATATTATAGTTTGGATAGTTTGGATTGACGAATGTAAAACGTGTCAAAGATGATGAGTGTGGGCTTGTGACGTCACACGAGTTTTCGGACCCATTGTATGGTCTTTCTTATTTTGTTTACGTGAAAAAAGAAAAGAAAAGTTTTCATAATATTTTGTGAAATGTATCTGACGGGCTGATTTTTGTCATATATACCATAATTGCATTCAAACAGAAGATGGAGTTAATTCCCATTAAGAACCAGAGTGGCCAGTCGGAACAACTGTTTATAGATTACTTATGACCTTAAGGATCAAGTCATCGTGAGACAAGGGTAGGTCAAGTCATCAATTATTGTTTCACTAATAATAAAGAATTACCTGAAAACCAGTGGTGTGCGTTTGAGTACCTAGTAGGTTTTACTTTAGACCTTGAAAAGTTTAATATTTTCTTAGATTATACCACAGACACAATGTGGTGTAGGTAAGTAAAAATTCTTGAGAAAATCTAGACCGGAATCGCAGTGAGCTTGGTTATTGTTTGTTTCTTATTTACATGTAAAAGGGTTTTGCTTGGCGATGAGACAACTGCGTCTGCAAGTCAAAGAAAGACAGGAAAAACTATAGCTGATATTACAGTAAAGTTGCCCGCTTCGTAAGTACATTTTCTTTCACTGACACAAACAGCGTTTCAAAAAGTACTTAAAGAGACAACTGTATTATTTTCATAGCCTTTTTGAGCAGTTCAAGATCCTTTCGGCCGTCTACAAAACCGTAGTTTTGTAAGTATAATAATTCCATATATATATACCATTACATAATCACAATAATTCCTTCATAAAACTAGTTATTTCGATAACGGAATTATTTTTCCTTACACGTAATTAGTTTCGATGATGAAATTATTTTTCTTTGTACGAAACCACGGATATGCACAGTTGAACAACCTTATTTTTTTATCTACAGTTTAACTCACATATTATTACGTTGTAAAATGTAAACCAAATAGCTTGTTCGACCGTACCATGGTTACATACAAAAAAAATATTGTAAATGTTTCGATGAAAGATTCTTCCTTGTACGAAAGTGGTTACAATTGAGGTATTATTTAGAGATGAAACGGATATTCGGTAACTATCCGGTATCCAGCCTATCCGGCGGCCTTAATACTATCCAGCAGAATACCGGATAATTTACTACTATTCGGCCAGATAGGGATCCCGCCGAATTAAAAAAAATCTGTATAAAATAAAAGTATTTTAAGTAATTATGTATTTGCTTTATTTAGTTAGTCTGACTATCACTTAAGAAATATCATTAGTTTTAGTTGTAATTTTTTAATCACACAATAGTAAATGTATGTAATAGAAAGAAAATGAATTCATTAGTACTCATACTGCACTAACGGCAAATTATGGTGAATAAATGCATTTTTTCTGCATTGAGAGGTAGCAAGCGGTTTCGCTTCTCTTCATAAATAAGGCCAGCTTCAGAAAAAAGTCATTTGCTGTACACACTGCTGCAAGGTGCTGAAAGATAGATTTTAATAAACTTTGACAAATTTGGGTATTGTTTGGCATTAGCTGCCGACCAATAATAAGGGTCACGCAAGTGTGTGTGTGTGTGTGTGCAATGCTCCAAACGGCTAAGTTCCACCGGACATCCGGCGGCCAGATATCCGGTATCCGGTATTCGGCCAATTAAAATTGAAACTGGGTAATAATTACCACAATTAATAGTTTTTTTAAAGTATGTATTTAATAACAGAAACAAAAATTGTTTTAAGATTACGTAATGTTTCTACATTCGCATAACGACAAGACAATAACATTTTTAATTCCATAGAAAACTGATTTAAATTCAGAACGCAACGATGAACTTCCCAAAAGACTTGAGCGAATAAAAATAATCGAGTTCAAAAAAAGAAAATGAGGAACGACAATATTTATGCCTGCTTTTCACAATGGACTTAAAAAGTTTGGACCATAGACAGGAGTTGTTTTGTCGTTTGGTTGCGAACTTCTTGGTGAATAAATAAAACATTTATCTTTGAGATAAAGGTTGTATTATTGTTTATGATAAATCAAGTCGAACGCAAAAAGAGTATTTTTACACTTTAGAAATTAACAGAACGTATGTAATCTATGGTTAGGTTTGATTGAAGAATTGCTACTTGAGTCTTGTAATCTTTTTGATACTTGGGCTAAAATTGCTTTGTGTATAAATACACCAATAAATTGAAATAGTCCTTAGAATTCCAAGTAGTTTAAAAATTTATGACTTGAAGTACCAAACGAGCTATGTGCTTTAGAATGACCTACGGCAATAATGTACGCAAGCTTAATCGTGTGTCTCAAGGAACATAAAATTCGCTCCTAAAACATTTTCAAGGTACTTTAAATGATGTAAGACTTCCCAAGTTCCAAGAAAAAAGGAAAAAAGAGACCATTAGGCAAATATGGTCACCCTGTTAGTTAAAAAGGTGAACAAACTTGTCGGTAAGATTTTCTCGTGAAATATACGATGCAGGTGTCGTTTCGCACTGCCTTCCGGGGGTTTCCGAAGTTAACCGAACTTTCCCGAACAGTGGTAGAACAGCATTACTCATACTTTAGTTGATACTGTTTTAATGTCGGTAGGTAATATTGTTTGAAATGTTAGATTTTGTCCTATAGAAATTCTTGAAATAACTGTTTCGTTAAAAATTCTTGTCTTATCCTTCGTTTCGTGTCAATTGGCAGTCTAAATTGATTCAGCACATAATTTAGCGACTAATTTGTCATTTTCAGTAGCGTCCATCATATCCTGTAATGTGCAAACAACAAGACAGGCAGGACACGTAATCAAGACGTGCCCTATTATTTGGCAATCAATTCTTATGTGCCGCCTCAGGATACCAGTGATACAATTTACATTCACAAGTCCCAACGACTATAGAATACAAAATACGCAACTAGCATATACCTTAGATATCTTTAGAATAAGCAGACTAGGTACTCGTATTATCCACGTAAAATGAATGTAGACCAAAAATACTAAACTCATATTTCTCGCCATCGGCTCGCGTGTCTGAAAAAAATGTAAATCTTTTTAGGTTCATGTTCACCAAAAAGATGACACGTTGATTATCTAAAACAGCTGTTTAAAACACATTTTTGTATGGTAATATGTCACAGTGGCAGCTGTTTTTAGATAATCAGACTGTTATCTTTTCGGTGAACATGGACCTTAGTATAATAATGGACACGTATTTTTTGTTTTTGTTAATCAATGCATGTTGACAAAGATAAAACGCATCAAAAAAATTGTCTGTCAGTTAGATTATCAACAAATATTTGACCCGTATTTTTTCTTTTGTTACGTTAGACAAAATTGACGAAGATACGACGCTTTTAAAATTTTCAATACTTCACGCCTAGGTATAATTTTTAGTGCGTTGTGACGTCACGAGCCCCCACTTCCGAGTTTTGTTGCGTTTGACTGACGGAATAAACAGATTTGCAATGTTTTGATACTGTCGTCTTGCCTATTAATGTAAACGTGGAAGGGGCGTGCTTATACCCATGAGAGCCATGAATTTATTTATGTATACCGGGCGTCGCGTCGTTCAACAACAATGATATTATGGCCTGCGCAAAGTCGAACTTTTTGATAACTTTCGTTTGACATGCAGGTACATTGACTTATAATGCTGCAGTGTGTTTGGTACGGCAGATATTTTTTTGTGTTTGAAACAAAGAAATAGAATATTTTGATCCGATAGACCAAAGTTTTTCGATTTCTATACCATTTAGACAAAGTGGTGAAAACTTTCTTATTTCATTCTGATTTTGCTACAAAAACAAAAAAATAAATAATTGAACTCCACTAAAGCTTATGGTAATTATACCTGCGTTCCAACAGACTCAGGAATTTAAAATACATTGAATAGGAATAATTTAATATTTATGGTTGACTACATTATAAAACATATGAATACGGGTATTTATCGCGAATTTACCTTTAATTTAATCCCGACGTTTCGACCGGATTGCACCAGCCGTAGTCGCGGGGAGACTGAAGTATTGGAGGTACCGCGACAGCAAAGTGAAGGCGTTTATTCAACTACCCTCACTCATCTTCATAAATGTTAATTAGGGCCGGTTCACACTAGGACAGTACACTACACTAACAGTGTCCGTATATTGAGGCGATTTCACTTGACGAGTACACTTAGTGATCACTGGATTCCATGGCAAGCTAAAGAGAGTTTGAAGCCGTCTTCGCGATTGAAATTAGGGTACTTCTTGATCTCAATCGCTTCCCGAACCATTCCCTTATAATAGTGCTTCTCATGGGCAAGGATTTTTGGGTTGTGTAACTCCATTTTATGGTTGACTATTTCGTGAAAGCTTCCTTTTTTCATGATATTTCTCAAAATTTGTGAGCTTTTACGTCAAAATAATTTTAAAATATTTTCTCTTGGCTACATACATACTGGGATACATTTACTAACGTTTGGTTGGCGAGATGCCAGGTTAGGATCTTTATTCCATTTTGTCTGATCTTTTAACGCTTTGTAGTTGAAATGCAATCCTTTACGCGAAGTTTTCACGGAACATTTTCCTTTTTATTCAAATAAAGTGTTGTGGGTCTATTTGAAAGTATTGTTTTTATTACGTTCGGAATAAAAACGCTATGTCATACGTGATACCTTAGACATAAGAATAAAGTACTTAATAAATAAATGAAAAGTATAACAAAATCGTCTTTAAAAATCCACTAGCTGTGGCCCGTGACCTTTGTTCGCGTGAAATTATTATAAAAAATGTGACTTTCGAATCGAATTTTGTTAACAATTTCAAGGGCAATTTTTTCAAAGAACTGTAATTCTTTTTCTTAAATAAATGTATTATTACGGACGTATGTATTACATACGTAGCCGAGGAATTGCCAAACATAAGTGGCAGTGAGCAGGGCACATTACTCGCAGTACGGATGGCCGATGGGGCCGAAAAGTTCTGGAGTGGCGACCGCGACCCGGAAGACGATGCATTGGAAGACCTCCCACTAGGTGGACCGATGACCTGGTGAAGGTTGCGGGTATCCGTTGGATGGTAGTCGCACGGGACCGGTCAATGTGGCGACACTTGTGGGAGGCCTAAATCCTTCAGTGGACGACTTTTGGGGTGAAATGATGATGATGTAATAAACGTAACCTAAGTTACTATTTAAAATATCAGATACGAGTATCTGTCAGTAAAATTCTCGCGTCACATAATTTTACGGTTTCACTTCGATATATTTGTATTGTACACGGGCTGGTGTCCGCAACTTCACGTCAAAGCGCGTATTTTTGCGTATGCAATCCACCACGCGGGTCCAGTGCGGGTTGGTAGATGTCACATGTCTTCGAATGTTTAGTTTAGGACGTGCCGCTTTCCTTACGACGTTTTCATTCACTGTTTTTGAGAGCAGTGGTGATGAAATAAATTACACAAAGTAATGCGCCTGTCTGGGTTTAAACCCACAACTTGCTGTTCTTAAGTCGGGACCGCCACCACTGGCCCACCGCTGCTTTTGAAAGATTATAATTTCACGAAAAACAAGGCGTTAAATTGTAAGCAGTATGCTCGGTTGACAATGTTTCGA
The DNA here is from genome assembly GCA_916618015.1 of Xestia c-nigrum. Taxonomy (NCBI): domain Eukaryota; kingdom Metazoa; phylum Arthropoda; class Insecta; order Lepidoptera; family Noctuidae; genus Xestia; species Xestia c-nigrum. The sequence continues at coordinate 5,835,299 of OU745258.1, read as the reverse complement.
GAGTTAACAATCTCGCTGAATAGATTACAATCTAACGAGTTGTAATTTAACGGTGACATAAATACTTATTGAAACGCCAACCCACTATCAATTGACTCTCAAAGAAACAACATAATATCTATTATCTACAATATCACACACTATATTTAATAAATACTCCAGGAGAAGTACAAAGCGAACATCAAACACAATTGAACGTTATAATTACTGAACTACCCGCATTCATTGTAGAACAATAGTCGCGTTCGGAGCCAATGTCGGTATTGTGGAACTTGTTCTGAATATGTGCGGGAAGTAAGTCTGAATAAAATGAGGTATAATTGAAATAGGAAGGTGAATTTATGATGTTCAAAGTGCATAATCGGAGTCTGGCAATGACCTTTGGCTAATACCTACTTTGCAAGAAAGTGTCACAGTCATCTTATAGTTTATACATGCTAGCGAAAAAGGCCAATTTTAACACATTGCTTGTAGCATATCATAGTAATGTGGCTTCTAGACTAAGATATGGAGTCATATTTTGGGGAAATGCTGTCAACTGGGGCAAAGTTTTTAAATGTCAAAAAAGGTGCGTGCGAGCAATGTGTGGTCTCTACAGAACTGATAGCTGCAAGGATTACTTTAAAAGACTAAAAATACTTACCGTGCCATCTTTATATATTTTTGAAGTGGCCCTGTTTATAAGAAATCAGCCATCACTATTCACACTTGAGCTCAGATCGCGAAATAGAAGTCATTTGTATAACAACCTTACGAGTCAATATAGAACTACCCTCTTTGGGAAAAGTGTATTTGCAATGGCCACGAAGATCTACAATAAAATTCCCAATGACGTAAAAGAATGTAGCAATATTAATATCTTTAAAAACAAATTGTCCCAATTTCTTGTAGAGAAGTGTTATTACTCTGTAGATGATTTTTTATCGACTAGAACTTTTTAAATGTATCATGTCCGCTTGACGATAATTTATTGTTTAATAAATTAAATAAATTATAATTTATTGTTTAATTAATTATCAATAAATTATCGTCTAAAAGTAATAATATAATTAATATTTAATCTTAAATGGAATTAGAATTTCGACTCATATTTTGATTGTTATTTAATAATTTGTATGCCCAAGTGGCTGATCATGGTATGAACAGTATTAGTTTATTAATTATGTAATGAACACCTGCATTTAACCCATGTATCACAAATAAACGATTTGATTTGATTTGATTTGTGTATGTCGGAATGTCAGGATTTATACAATATACAATATGAATCGTGTACAGTCAAACAATCAATGTCATCCTCGCTACAAACTCAAACATAAGAACATCACGACTGCGTGCTTCTACAGAAGAAGCACGCTGTAGATGTGGGTCTCAGATCATTTCTTTGATATGAGATATTGGTAGACTTGTGGCGCGCTTGCGATTCATTGTATGTTCGAACTTATTACCGAATTCGACTTGATTGTGACATGAATATCTCACTTCGAGACGTAATCATCATTCTCTTGCCCTTATTCCAATTTATTTGGGGTCGGCGCAGCATGTCTTCTTCTTCCATACTGCTCTATTTTTCGTCATCTTATCCGACATTCTTTTCTTAACACAGTCCATCCATCGTTTCTTTGGTCTTCCTCTACTCAAATACCCATCCACATTCATACTCTAAACTTTTTTCACGACATTTTCCTCATTTCTCCGCATCACATGCCCATACCACGATAACCAATTACCACACAAGTTTTCAGTCACCGGCGCCACTTTCAGACTTCCTCTAATATACTCATTCCTTACTTTATCCTTTCGCGTAACACCACACATCCCCCTTAGCATTCTCATCTCCGCGACATGAAGATGCCTTTCATTCATCCCTTTTGTGGCCCAACATTCTGATCCATAACACAGCAGGTCTAACCATTGTTTTATAAATCTTCCCCTTAAGTTTAGGGAAATGCGGGAGTCGCAGATCGTTCCCGTGACCTGCAAGTGTTTAACGGTGCTAAAATAGGAATCATTATTCAAAATTCGATTTCGCCCACTGCTGGGCATACACCTCTGTTAGCTTCATGTTTTTTTACGCGCGACGTTTTCCGGATGGAAAGATCAAGGATCCTTGCAATCCAGTTATACCGGAAAGCGGATTCACGACAAAACGGAATACTAAAGGTTTGTGTCACAGTATAAAGATAAGCTGTAGTGTGACCCGGACGTGGCCTTGAATTCAATGCCTACCTACTGTTGATCAGTGCTACGGCTTCTACTAACAGGTATACTGTGTGGTTTATTGTTTAGAAAATGACGCGGTGCGCGCTACTCGCAGTCTGTTCGCATCTTGATGTATCCTTACGGGCGGAGGAAGGGGCGCTCGAGGAATTACGTCAGCGGTTTGGGCGTTCCTTTGAATCTGACCTACTGGTTATCTTTATACTGTGTTTATGTTGTCCGCCCATCTAACTGCGGGTAGACAAGATATAACTACCAGTCGATAATTGCACCAAAAAACTTATTAAGGTCAGAGATTCCCTCAATGTCGCCACTTTATGCTGTAACTACAAACACTTGAGCCTATTTAGCATACCAAAATGTAGTACAGAACAATCTCGCTCCAACAATAGTTTGGTTTGGTAGTGGCCACAAAGTGAAAGCATTGTTACAATGCACACGTTCACCTTTATGAATAGTGTACGTCTGCTGTATTGTGTGGCGTGTAGCTTTGAGGTAATTACAGTCCTGATCTAAACGACATGGTTGGCGCAGTGGCCAGGGGGGTGAAACTTCCATTTGGCGTGATGGGCGTCAAACAAAATTTTCATAGATAGTGCTGCCATCTGTATGTTTGAGTACACAAGCTTTTCAACTGTTTGACTGTTTTACAACTGTCATAAAGAGAACAGCTATTTTAGACAACTTGTCATTGAAGTAGATAGCCCAAGGAACTTATATCTTGAGTTAGCCTAGCGGTGACAGTGGTTGTCTTGTGAATTATAGTTCCCAAGTTCGAATCCGTAGTGAAGAAATACTTTTTGTATTTATGTAGTTGAACAGAAACTAACAGTGCCATCTAACAGTTAAGGTACACAGTTTTAAAAACGGAAAACAGAGTCGCGCATCTATCTTGTATTATATAGTGTACTAGCTGACCTACGCAACTTCGTCTGCGTCACATAAGAGGGAAAAAGCTACCTACTACTACCTACCTTATACTACCTACCTACCTACTACTACCTACCTACTACTACCTACCTACTACTACCTACCTACTACTACCTACTACTACCTACTACTACCTACTACTACCTACTACTACCTACTACTACCTACTACTACCTACTACTACCTACCTACTACTACCTACCTACCTACTACTACCTACCTACTACTACCTACCTACTACTACCTACCTACCTACTACTACCTACCTATTACTACCTACTTACTACTACCTACCTACCTACTACTACCTACCTAATACTACTACCTACCTACCTACTACTACATTTTTTTTTCATAAGATCCTTCTCCTGCGTCAAGCCGTTTTCATGCTATGTCGTGACAACGGAAAACGGGTTTCATTTTTATATATATAGATTATCTATGGCAGTAGCTAAGGAATTGGGTGCTGCGCTGCGTGTCGCAAGTCACGAAACAAATATTTGAATGGCCATCAGGTAGGTAATTTGACGACCTGAATGGCGTAGCGGTAGCGTGGCTGCCTTATATTCTTAGGGTCCTTGGTTCGAATCCCGGTTGGAGCAAATGTTTGTGTGATGAGCATGGACATTTTGTTTCCGAGTCATGGCTTTTTATATGTATAACTAGCGGACGTCACGCGGTTTCACACGCGTAATTCCCGTTCCCGTGGGAGTACGGGGATAAAATATATCCTATGTTACTCGTGGATAATGTAGCTTTCGAATGGTGGAAGAATTTTTAAAAACGGTCCAGTAGTTTTTAAGCCTATTCATTACAACCAAACAAACAAACAAACAAAGTTTTCCTCTTTATAATATTAGTGTAGATAAGTATTTACAAAGAATAAGTATACAACGTTATTTTTTGTTTGTACTAAACCTGAAAAGGGGTCATTGTCACACCGCGCGAAACGTAAGGTGACGGACGTGTTGTGTTGGTGTCAAAGACCATATCGTTAAATGAAACTAGTGCAACGTTCCCAGTGGAAAGTAAACCCTATTTCTATTCACGGACGGTCTATTATTGTGTGCAGTGCATTGTTTCGCGGTAGTCACCTAAAACATTAGAAAAAAACTGCAATTATGAGTTCTCCTAACAAAGCTAACTCCACTCCTGATTTGTCGTGTGCTGGTGAATCAAAAGAATCTTCTATTACGCTACGAAAAAGAAAACAGAGACCAGAGTGCGACTGCGTTGTGTCTACCTGCAATCTAAATTCATCGACAGTGGCTCGAGAAATCGCTGATGCGCTTAAGGATTTTCGCTGTGAGCTGGACGACAAGCTATCCCAAATCAATTTGAACATCATCAACACTATTAAAGCTGAGCTTAATGATCTCAGAACTACATCACTTGAGATCAAACAAGACATCAATGCATTGCGCGTAGAACACTCATCCTTCAAGTCACAAATATCCCAATTTGAAAATTCACTCCAATTTCACACCAACGAAGTCGATGATCTGAAAAAGCAAGTCACTGACATTGCCATTCGGACGTCTTCGCTACACAGCATGGATAACAAGATTTTCAGTCTCGAGCATAAAATTGAATCCCTGGAACAACAAGCCCGTCTCAACAACATCGAAATTTGTAACCTGCCTGAGAAACGGGATGAAGACCTTTCTGGGCTCATACAAAGTATCGGTGCTGTTATTAAGTGTCCAATTCCACGCCAGGATGTCCTAGCCATTCACCGTGTACCCCATGCTCGTACTCAGGAAAGTAACCGACCTAAGAATGTTATTGTTAAATTGGCATCACGTGATCTCCGTAATAACGTATTAAGTGCTTATCGTTTGACAAAAAATGTGTCATCTAACCAAATTGGTATATCAGGTACTTCCCACAAAATTTATATTAACGAACATCTTACTTTATATAACAAAAACTTATTTCGTGAATGTCGTGAGATGGCTAGTAAGTATAATGTCAAGTATGTATGGATTAAAAATGCCACTATACTTCTTAAAGCAACTGATACTTCTAAAACATTCGCTGTACGTTGCCAAAATGATATCAGTAAAATTGCCCAATGTAAACAGAACGAATAGTATATTTTTTTGTTTTAATTGTAATGTGTACCTATTAGTATTTACTAGACTATCACTTAGCAATTATGTACAAATTATTACCCTTAACAGTTATATCCCACGTAATTTTTACTTAATACCTGTCAATTTCGCAAGAATATCTCCAAAACCAATGTATTTTAAATCTCATTATCTGTATCATTATTATAGTACTACTGTAAGACTGCTTATTGAAGAAATAGCCTTTATTTTTATGTCGCACCATACCGTACTTCGTTTAACCTGTTTGTTGTCAAAACCTCGCATAACTCTCGTTGCAATTAGTAATAACAAAGTTTTCCACTGTATTCCATACCACAAGCAGCTGTTTCGATCTGTCTCCACACTTTCAAATACAATCGTAACCAATACTACCTACTTTACATGTTGTTTATTCTTTTATAACCCGAATAGACACAATGAATAAAAACAGTTTATCTTTTTTTTATCAGAACTGCAGAGGAATTCGCACCAAATTACACACTCTTTACACTAATATTCTTTCCTTGTCATTTGACGTAATTATTTTAACCGAGACATGGCTTACACCCAATATAATGGACAGTGAATTTATAGATGACCGCTACGTAGTGTTTAGAGACGATCGGGACCGGGCCGCTTCAAACAAGCGCGAGGGCGGAGGGGTTCTGATAGCCGTTCTGCGCGAGCTCCGGCCCATACGAATGTTGACGCGTCCTCCCACTGGCATCGAACATGTTGTTATGAAGCTGCCTGCATCGCGCTCCGGTAAACACCATATAATTAGCGCTGCCTACATACCTCCTCGCACGCAGGATGACACATACTTGTCTCATTTATGCGCATTAGAAAATATTCTCACCGATCCATGCACGGAATCTTTTTACTTAGCGGGTGATTATAATATACCCGAAATTGAATGGCCTGTCACCGATAATTATATGTCTACTCGGCCGCAAAACAACGTTACCCGGGGTTTACTTAACTTGATTTCTATCACGAATGCTTCTCAGTACAACAATAATAAGAATAACTTGGGTCGTATCTTGGACTTATTCATTAGTAACACAGAATGTCAAACACAAGCTGACATTACACTGCTCCCGCCTGATAGTCACCATCCCCCATTTTCTGTTTTGACGTTACTTGAAACAAATTACACACCGATGAGACGTCAGTCCACTAAAAGATATAATTATCACAAAGCTAACTATCAAGAAATTAATGTTGAGCTAGACAAAACAAATTGGGATGAGCTTTTTTTAAATCTATCCAGTGAACAAGCAGTGGATGTTTTCTATGAGTACCTATATCGCATAATTCGCGCACACGTCCCACTCAAAAGACCTAAGACATCTAGCTTTCCCGCTTGGTTTAACGCTCCACTTATTAAAATTTTCAAAAATAAGGAACGAGCATGGATAAGGTGGAAAAAACAACAAACCATTTCAAATTATGAAAAGTTCTCGGTTTATCGTAAACAGTTTAAACAACTTTCAGATCAGTGTTACACTAAGTACATGAAGTTAGTCGAAGACAGCATTCCTCTTAACGTCAGACACTTTTGGTCGTACATCTCCAACCACAGGAGAATTTCCGGTCTTCCAGCAAACATGTACTATAAAAATATATCATCTAATTGCCCTGGCGAAATAAGTTTACTGTTTTCCGCATTCTTTAACTCTGTGTACGAGCCTTCAACCTTCGACCCTAAGAGCTGGGTACCACCCGATATCTGTGATGAGAGATCAACTTGTATTCCCCAAATTGTTCTCAAAAAGTGTGACGTACTTAAGTCATTGTTGTCCTTGGATCTAAATAAGGGGCCTGGTCCAGATGGTCTCCCACCTACATTCTTTAAGCATACGGCACAACAAATCTGTATTCCGCTCCATATCCTATTCAACAAATGTTTAAGTGAAGGGGTATTTCCATCCATATGGAAAAAAGCCTTTATTACGCCTATTTACAAAAGTGGAGATAAAGCCAACATTGAAAATTATCGACCTATTTCTATTTTATCCACTTTGTCTAAGCTTTTCGAGAATTTAGTGCACAGTAATTTGTTTCCACAACTTAGTCATCTCATTATTCCCGAACAGCATGGCTTTGTTCAGTCTCGATCTACCAGTACAAACTTAATGATCTTTACACAATTTTTATTTGAAAATATGGATAAAGGCACGCAGGTTGATGCTGTATACACTGATTTTCGGAAGGCTTTCGACAAGGTGGACCACAAACTGCTTTTGGACAAAATTGCTTTCAACGGCATTAGAGGGAATCTGCTCAGATGGTTTGTGTCGTACATATACCACAGAACACAGAAAGTGGTCATCAATGGATACGAGTCCGATTACACAGTTGTTGAGTCCGGTGTGCCCCAAGGTTCAGTCTTGGGTCCTTTATTGTTTATCTTGTTTATTAACGACATAAAGTCCTGTGTAGTTAACTCTAAATTCCTCATGTACGCCGATGACATCAAAATTTTTAAATCCTGTACAAGTATGCAGGACTGCTTGCTATTACAAGATGACCTACGAAGACTTTCACAATATTGCCTTAAGAATAAACTTTATCTCAGTTTACCAAAATGTCATTATATTTCTTTTACCAAAAATAAAACAAGTATTAAATTTCCTTACACACTAAATGACATAAACTTGAATAAAACTGATTGCACGCGTGATCTTGGCGTACTACTGGATAGTAAGTTACTTTTTGATATCCATATTGACAACATTATTAACAGAGCCTTTCAGATGTATGGTTTCATAATGCGGTCTTGTAAAGAATTTAAAAAGGCTTCTACTTTCCTCTTCTTGTATAAGACTTTAGTCCGTTCCCAGTTGGAATACGCGGTCCCCATTTGGAGCCCGTTTTACGAAAAATATAAGCACAGACTAGAAATGGTACAAAAAAAAATCCTTCGCACTACACATTATAAGTGTTACCACACTAAGATTTCCTATGCTGATCTGATGAAACAATACAACATATTAAGCTTGGAGCACAGGCGTACACTGCTGATGGTTATGATGCTGTACGGCATATGCAACAATAGGTTTAATTGTATGGAACTCTCAAATAAGCTTTGTTATGCAGTACCTAGGACTGTTCATCGGCGAGAAGTGCGAGTAAACCGATTATTCTACACAGAGAAGTGTAGAACAAATGCTGGGGAGAGAGCTCCACTCCGCCGATTATTAGAAACGTACAACTCACATTTTATAAATTTGGATATTTTTGCTCTTAATCAGAACCAATTTAGGAAAATTGCTTCTGAATTACTTAGTGGTCATCCTTAACGATGATTGCTTCTTGTTGATGTTATGTTGTGATCTGATTAGTGCGCTCGAACTAAACCTAGACGGATAGCGCTGTCTATAGTTGGTTTGTGTGAAATTTCAGGTTTATTTTATATTTTCTTACTTGACCTTTCTGTATACGTCCGTTTCCTTATTATTTCTTTTAAATCGATATAATTCCGTGGACAATAGTGTGGGTTATGCGTTTGTTAACTTTTTAGACCTAAGCTATTTGTTAATATTGTAACGTGTAACTGTTTTTTGTCCCAAATAAATAAAATAAAAATAAAAATAAAATAAAATTGTACTCATCATTTTGAACAACTTTTACTATGGGACCAACCTCGAAATCGCGAAAAAAAAATCAGCTGTTCCCTACATTTTGACGAGTTATGCGAACATAAATGTAGGGAACAGCTGATTTTTTTTTCGCGATTTCACGGTTCGTCCCATAGAAAAAGTTGTTCAAAATGATGAGTACAATGACCCCTTTTCGGGTTTAGTGTAAACAAAAAATAACCCTGTATATGTAGTATATCAGCTATATGGTGTCCACGATACAAGCCTTGCTAGATGGCGCTGTGTATTACACATAGCACTATACATAGGATTACTCAAAACAACGTTTCAAAGCCTGGAAAATATTTACACAAAAACCAACCCGAAACAATTTTTATTTAAGATTCTTCACATTCTCAAGCCACATAAAGGAAAATGTATGTAAGTTTCTCAGGCATTTTCAGCACCTCACTGTAAAATATGCAAATGTAATGCACTACAGTGTATTCGTCTAAAAATTCTAGCATTTCAAACGGAAAACCTCGTGTTTAAATGAAAAGGCTACATACGTGGTGGAATGAATTCCGGACAGTGTAATTATGGGATGACAAAGGATCCTGTTAGGAGTTAGGGTTGCTACGTAACTATATACTTGGGCGTAAAGATAATGAAGGAAAATCAACTATAAACGCTGCCAGATAAGATGACAAAAGAGGTCATTGATACACCTATTTTTATGCAAGTTTTTAATTTTTAGTAAATTTGTTCGGTTTTTAATGACTATTTTTCTCGCACTCGAAGTGAAAAGTACAGTTAGCACCTCGAGACTAAACGCCAATCTAATATACCCTCGCTTTCATTGCCTCCCTCGCAGGTATATAATGGCTTCGTTTAGTCCCTCGTTATAAAATATACTATAAATGGCTTAGTGTAGTTTTTTGTTAATTTTAATTAGCGGTTAAGGAAATATTAACAACTGTAAAGACTAAAAGACAAAAAAAACAAAATTATGGACTCACATAGATCTTAAGTTACTCGTACTAATAAATAAGCTTAGTTTAATGTAACGTGTCCAATCATGGAGCACGATCGTAGTTTTAATTTTTTCTTTTAAATCAATCAAACAATTAATAAAATGTAAATAAGAGCGCGGACCCCCACGTTTGCGGTACAAAACTAATTATAAAAAAAATCTATACAATAAAAAAAATTAAAGTGTATGTTTGTAATTTTGAAATAACAGCTTTTTACGTATTGAAAATCCAAAACCATTTAACAAAAAAAAAATGTAATAGGTATAGTCACGTCTAATAATACTACCCTTAATTACCCACTTTCCTTAATTTATAGCTATTTTCGCGAGAAATAACTATTGTAACTAAGAGATTCGGTCTTTTTCGTAAAAATATGAGTTCCAGAATACTTTGTAAGTTCTAACATTAAATTTTAATCAGTACATTAGGAGAAACACAATTTAAAAATTTCTTAAGTGTTTACATATTATTAGACGTGACTGTACCTACTGGCTAACATTTTTCAGATTATTTTTTTTAGTTGTAATTTTAAAACGCCAAGCCCTTCTACAGATACCTACATTTAATGCATCACGTCGGGACTTTTCAACATTAACTGAAGTATAAGATAACCAGTAATTAATATAAGATACTGCAACAAACTTGGAGAAGCATCTTAATCAGTTTTAACGAAGAACCGCGAATTACAAACGACTTAAGTTTAATAATCAAATTAAGAGAGACTCCTGTTAATTATGAAAGCTTGTTCGTTGACTAAGTACGAGTTTGTGGAAGAATGTTTTAGTTGGGATGTTCTGATAGTGTTGAAAATTCAGCACTAAAAACTTTTAAGTCTTCGTCTATAAAGTGTGGCTATAAAGTGTGTGCTTTCCTGTGTCGATTCCCTGTACGTCGATTCGTGAAACAAATGACATCTGGTTTAAAAAGTTAACCACGAGGTTGCAAAAATTATATTATTGTAGCATGGCAAAAATAAACATAAAATAAAAATTGTCGCCTATGTGCCTCTCTGACTTGGCTTTATAAAAAACGCTTGACCACGAGGTTCCAAAAATTATATTATTGTAGCATGGCAAAAATAAACATAGACTAAAAATTGTCGCCTATGTGCCTCTCTGATTTGGCTTTATAAAAACGCTTGACCACGAGATTGCAAAAATTATAGTATAGTAGCATGGCAAAAATAAACATAAAATAAAAATTGTCGCCTATGTGCCTCTCTGACTTGGCTTTATAAAAAACGCTTGACCACGAGATTGCAAAAATAATAGTATAGTAGCATGGCAAAAATAAACATAAAATAAAAATTGTCGCCTATGTGCCTCTCTGACTTGGCTTTATAAAAAACGCTTGACCACGAGGTTGCAAAACATCTATTATTGTAGCATGGCAAAAATAAACAAAAAATAAAATTTTTCGCCTATGTGCCTCTCTGAATTGGCTTTATAAAAAACGCTTGACCACGAGGTTGCAAAAATTCTATTATTGTAGCATGGCAAAAATAAACATAAAACAAAAATTGTCGCCTATGGGCCTCTCTGAATTGGCTTTATAAAAAACGCTTGACCACGAGGTTGCAAAAATTCTATTATTGTAGCATGGCAAAAATAAACATAAAACAAAAATTGTCGCCTATGGGCCTCTCTGACTTGGCTTTATAAAAAACGCTTGGCCACGAGGTTGCAAAAATTCTATTATTGTAGCATGGCAAAAATAAACATAAAATAAAAATTGTCGCCTATGAGCCTCTCTGACTTGGCTTTATACGTCGTCGAAAAATATCTCTCAGGCTAGTTTTAAGTTTGTTCATATTAATTAAGGCATTTTGAAAATGTTTTTAAAAGGATTAATTAGGGACCTAGAATAGTGGTGCAGAACCTCTCTATTTTGCCCACAAAATGGGTTAGCGTTCGTTAAAAGGTCTGATTCAATAAACCCATTTCTAATTTATTCTGAAGCTGATCTAATGTAATCTAATTAACAAGCACTCAAGCTTATCTGGGTTTATTTTTACTGTGAATGATAACATAACAACGTAACATAACATCACGGCTGTAATCCCCAAAAGGTTAGGCACACGTGCACCTCCTAGCACACCGGTGTTCGCAAGTTATGTTTAAGTCCGATGTAATAGTGTAATCTACCACTACGCCATTTAGGTTTAAATACGACCCAAATGGCGTAGTGGTAGTGAGGCTGCCTTACGTTCTTAGGGTCCTGGGTTCGAATCCCGGTAAGAGCAAATGTTTGTGTGATGAGCATGAACATTTGTTTCCGAGTCATGGATGTTTATAGATGTATAATAAGTATGTATTTACAAACAAAAAGTATATATGTCGTCTATCAATTGTCTGGTGACCACGACACAAGCCTTGCTTAGTGTGGCACTAGATGGCGCTGTGTATTCATGTCCAGCAATATTATTATTATTATAATAGGTACTGAGCCTATTAACGAGGCACAGATCCGGACTCCGTGGCTGATACTGAAGAATTCCTGATGTACAGTCAGCAAAACAGTTAGGTATGCAGGCCAGCAATCTTCTTACGACTATTATAAATGTAAAAGCCTGTAAAGATCGATTTTTGTTATTCATTCACGCAGAAACTACTGAAAGGATTTGGATGAAATTGCAAACAGATTAATTATAACCCTTTTCCACTTATAACAGTAGTAAGAAGATTGCTAGCCTGTAAACCTAACTGTTTTACTGACTGTGCAACTCCGACCTGGGAATCGAACCCATGTGCCACTAAGCAGTCTCGCTTGTGACCACAAGACCAATACAGGAGTTATGTTCGGGCGCCTCCGAACACTCGGCAATCTTCGGCTGCTGTCGGATGACGGCGGGCGACGGCGGGCGGCGGCGAGAGGTGCGGCGTGCGACGTGCGGGAACGCAGGCCACGAGCCGACTTCACTACCGATCTCTGAAGACGACGCGCGCGCACTTTTCTTACGTTTACCAACATCATTTTTGTACCTATTTAAATATTCTTTTATTGTTTTGTCCTTTACGAGTCAGTCAAATGAATACTTTTTCCTTTTCTCCTTTAATAATTGAGTACTGATTATTTTTTACAAATTTTGTACCAGCAGACAAAGCGAAAGCAGAAATAGGGTGTAAATAACCCCTCAGCGATGCCGAAAGGCACTTGTTTTCCTCGTCATTGTTATATTTTTTTGTTCTGGACCATACCTGGGAAACTTTTTATGGAAACCAGTAACGGAGATATTGAAGGTCAATTTTTTTTTTTAAATGCTTGTGTTTCAGCTCATAACATTGCTTTTAAATACTTCATAACTCGTTTAATATTAAATGAGTTTACCGGCAAAACGTGATTTTTCCCCCCAAGAAAAAGTCGTTTCACAGCAATAATTTTATCTTAGAGTTAGTTTGATGTACAGAATGCTTGGCTGACGGTTTCGTGTAGGTTTTGTTTACACTATGTATACAGGGTGTAAACCACCTCATCACAAAGACATTAACCAAGCATTCTGTACATCAAAGTAAATAACTTTACGCAAGAATTATTGCTGGAAAACATCTTTTATTTTTGAGGTTATAAATCACGTTTTGTGGTAGAACTCAATGTAAAACACTTAAAACATTGTGCTGGTGGATTGATTGAATAGTACGGGGGTCGTGGAGGTGATAATAGTCAAAATGTTACAAAAAAAAACTTGTATTTAAAAAAAAAAAACTTGTCAAAAAGTTGTAACTTTGACCCCCCATATCTCCGTAACTAGAAACAAAAAAATGATCGCAATGATGGGGAGAACAAGACAGTACCTTTCGGCTTCGTAAGAGGTGTTTTACACCCTTTAGAGGATAATGTGTGAGAAAAGGAAGATTAAAATGTGCCGATCTGTTGTATCTACACTAGTCTCCTAAACACATAAAACAACTCGAAATCAAAACACATTTATAACAAGTAATCCTTTAAACGGTTCTGTGGAAAACTAATCCCTTTCCGGACTAATTTACATTAGCCGTTAAAACTGGCCCGACTTGTTCACCCATACTAATTTAATTTGGGGTTCCAACATACTAAACAAAGTTGTTACTGTTAATTAACATATATTTAGACAAGTTTCATTGAGTGGTTTAAGCTGTGATAATTTGTTGGAAAACACTTTGTGTTAACTGTTAAAGGTAAGTTAGATGTTCTAACCAAAGTTACTCGCAGAAAACCAACCTTAACCTTAGCTTTTTCTAATTTTAGGTTTTTTCCTAAGTAATGTGATGTAATGTAATGAGTAATGAATGTAATCATTAATTACATTACATTACATCACATTACTTTTTATTTCTCAGTGCGCATAACATCACGTCGATAATCACCGCAGGGTTAAGCAGAGGTTTATCTGATAGTACACCCACATTTCGCAGTTATGTTTAAGTTCCATGTAAAGAAATTCCTGCTAAAAACCCCAACAACCTTTTGCTCGACCTGGGCCGAACGCAGGCTCTCCTGCACAGCAGTCTCAATAAATTGGGGGACTGTAAATGTAGACGATAATTTGATAGGAATAAGAATATCATAAGTTTATTCATTTATTAACTATGGGAGACTTAGAGCTAAGATAAACAGATTAAAAAAAAAAGTATGTGAGATTGACAGCCAATTAACCCTTTGTATGGCCGGAAAGTACCCATAAGACGATCCACTGACCGTTCATCCACACAAGATACAATGGCTTTTTAATTGTGTCAATAATTACGGCATACAAGAGGTTAACCCATTTTAAAGTAAGAGAGTGAACAACAACCACAAAAAAAAAAATACAAAAACATTCAAACGTAAACTAAATGCACATTTTTTTATGCCACATTCAATACAGTAATGAAAATCTGAACCAACAATATCTTAATTAAAAAAGCTACGGCTCACTTTTTCCTTTTTTGTTTCGATTGTTTTCTCCATCTAGTCGCTTCATGTAACACTCTACTAGTTGGTACAGCAGCCTCTGATAGACCGCATACATCATGCATCATTTAAGAGCCCTCTTACAGTCCACTAGCGCCGCCATTCGAAAAAATGTCATAACTCGTAAATAGAATCAAAAATACAAAATGTGGTCTATTATTACTGTAGAAAAGGCAATAACGTAATTTTATAACACATTGTCACCACTTGAAATATAGCTGTTTAGCTAAATCGTGCATTTGTAACAAAAACGGCCGTTTATGTTTTGAATGCACGATTTAGCTAAACAGCTATATTTCAAGTGTTCATAAGGTGTTATACAATTACGTTATTGCCTTTTCCACAGTAATAATAGAACATATTTTGTATTTTTGATTCTATTTACGAGTTATGACATTTTTTCGATTGGCGGCGCTAGTGGACTGTAAGAGGGCTCTTAAGTAGTTTTTTTTTTTCATAGAATTGCTTCTATCTTTTTGCCTTCTTAAAGTACTAAAACGATTGAAGGAAACGCACAGCTGTATCCTTCCAAGGCCACAAAATAAAGCGGTCGAGATAACCCTTTCTCATCGTGGAAGGCGTTAATTTCACCCCCTACAATGACTACAACCCTATTTCATCCCACAGTTTGGTCCCTGAAGTCGTTTGACAGTGAAGCGGCGGGCTTCCTATTGCTCAGACATATCTGTGGTTTCTAGGCTAAGGAAGCTGTTTATTGACGCTATCTTGAGGCAACTAGATACTCTGTGTTTTAGTGGATTTGACAGTTTAGTGTTCAAATCTGAGTGGAATGTTTAATAGCGAGAAAAGGCTTCGAGGCAGGTTCTAAAATTAGAAGTAGGAAACGAAACCAAATAAAAGAAGGGATTTAAGACGTTCCAGGCTTGCCTTGAAGAGGTCTATGTTCAAGTTTGTGTTGTAAAAGTTGCTTAAAAAGATGCTTTTGAAACGCAAAAATTTATAAAAGTTACTTTAGAAAAGTCAATAAACTCACATTCTAACTAATCCTATGGAAACATACAGTAATTTATGTCCTAACCCACGTTAATCTTAATGGTCTTATAAAATTAATTCTTTGCAGCAAATTACATGTAAATTCCCTAAAACGTGAAAGGTTATGACATGATTTGGATTTATTAACATACGTTTTATGAAAGGTCATCATCATCATTGTCTTGCTCTTCATCATCATCATCATCATCATGATCATCATCATCATCATCATCATGATCATCATCATCATCATCATCATCATCATCATCATCATTAGCCTATTAATGTTCTCACAGCTGGGACACAGGCATGTACCTCTCCTGCTCTTTTATTCTGCCCAATTTATTCGGTGTCGGCGCAGCATGTCTTCTTCTTTGCATACTTCTCTACTTCATGTCATCTCAGCAGCCACTCCCATATTATCATCCTTCCGACAGTCCAGCCATCGTTTGTTTGGTCTTCTTCTACTCATAAAGCCTCCACATTTCTTCATCTCAAACTCAAAACTATCCTCGATGCATTTTCCTTATTCCTCCGCTTACGACGATAACCGATAACCACACAACTTTTCAGTCACCGGCGCTTATAGACTTCTCTCATATATTTTCTGAAATGCTGATATTGTAATTTAAAGCACAACTCTGAAAACAAACCGGTTAATTAAATCATCACACATTAAAGGCAATGATCAATTATTTGCTTTCCTAGAACCAAAACCATAAAACGTAATTGAAACGTTCATTCCGATACAGTGTTCAATTAAACTGAAACCAATTAACATTGAATTCTGCTATCAAGCGGAACGGTAATATTTAAAATATTTAAATTGTTAATGGACCACTGAATACGTGCTTTCAATTAAGGTGAAAACATTCGGGGTTTGGCGATGTTTATAATCGAGTAATTTCAGCGTTAAGAGGCTTACAACACCACCGCGCTTACTTAATTAAAGTAAGCTTATATCAGGTTTTAAAAAAAAAACTATTTGTAGCACATCAAAAAATACATGTTAATATTCATTATTTTTGCAAGACCATGGACGGACTCGAAACTTAATTGGACGAAATCGGGTCGAAATAAATGCAAAGAGTGGTCTTAAAATCATCATTAAAAGGTTCTATGTCTTTATTTTTTTGACGTGTGGGTCTGCAATTAAAAACACGACGTCAACATATTCATACCTTAACTGCTAACGAGTCATATTTTACATATAATTCGCACTTTTTCTGGTTTCCCAGTAATAATGGGCTCTCGTTAACTTCGATACAAATATACATTCTGCGCGCATTTTGGTGTTGATAGCGCCTTAATAACGCATAACAGAAGGTACTGCTCTCTATAATTAATTGCCTATCTTGTGCTTAACGTCAAATCGTTAAAAACCTAGATTCCTAGCACAATTATCAGCTTACTTGGGCCGAATTAATCATCACCAAAACAGAAAATATTACAGTAACATATACGTACCTAGGTTGTTTTGTTAATGGGTGACTACCCATTACATATCGAGTATTCTCCGTGCCTTTGGTCTCGGTTGTCATTTGTAGATCTCTGACAGTCGTTACAGGTAGTCAGTGGTCTGGAAATTAGACAGCCAGTCTTACCAGGGGGTCTTGTATTACCCAGTACTAACTGGTCTGTAGAGGTTAGATAGACAGTCGTTCCATGTAAAATACTGGTATTCAGCTGCATCAAGTAAGACTGGAAGCTGACCCATACGTATTTGGGAAAAGACTAGGCAGATGATGTACTGTCTGACTTCTGGGCAAAGGCTTCTTCCCATTACTTAAACTTCTCCCGGTATTTTGTTTCTTCTGGTCAATTAGCGAGGAAACCATCCAAGACCTCCCGGAGCTAACTTCAGTCCGCTTCAACTCTGTCTAGCTGTTAATAAATAAATAAATAAATATCGCTGGACCTTAACACACAGCGCCACCTAGTGCCACATTAAGCAAAGCTTGTGTCATGGACACTAGATAGTTGATATACTACATATTATATACTTGTTTGTTTGTAAATACATACTTATTATACTTATAAACATCCATGACTCGGAAACAAATGTCCATGCTCATCACACAAACATTTGCTCCTACTGGGATTCGAACCCAGGGCCCTAAGAACGTAAGGCAGCGTCACTACCACTACGCCATTCGGGTCGTCACACTGTTATACTCGTACTTCTATTTACTAAAGTGCAATAACCCTATACAAAAATCCTTTAAAAACAATTTGTTCCCCATTATGTTTTCCACCATTTAAGTAACGTTGTGGAAAATATAAACTATCTCGCGTGACAGTGCACAATTCACTGCAGTATGTTCCAAATAGAATGTTTGCCAAAACTAAGGTTTTATGCATGGGTACGTCGCAAAATGAAACAATGTGCATTACCTACTACTGATATGTCTGCTTGTGGGAGCACTTTGTGCAATTGATACTTATAGTTCCAGTGTTTTGGGGAAATATGGAACAATAGTTAGTTCATCCCGTGCGACTCACATCCAACGGATTCCCGCCACCTCCACCAGGTCATCGGTCCACCTAGTACCTACTGCCCACTGCCACTTAAGTTTGGCAATTCTTCGGGCTACGTCGGTGACCTTTGTGCGTGATCGAATCAGAAATGAAGACATCCGCAAGAGAACCAAGGTGAAAGGGACAATAAAATGGGAACCACGTACCTATTCAGTACATTCTGAACGTACACAAATACATACATTGTTCATAGTGTAGGACTGTAGGTATTGTAGTTTTTAAGGAAACAGCTGCTTTTTTATAACCGAAGAAATGTTTCTACGTAGGGACTTCAGAATGATGCACAGAATACGTGGTAGGTAATCGTTTACATAATCACTATTTATGTAGTATTAATATTTTTATATGAGGTAAAACTGTAATAGGTGCGCAGTGAGATACCTCATTAACATCCAACAAAGTCGATGCAAAAATACTACATAGTGATTATGTAAACTCATCACGTTTACATAATCACTATTAAGTAATACTCAAAAACACAAGAAAAAGCAAATTTATTTTCTTAACAATTAATCAGTCTGTAAAGTTCCCAACGCTGGGACAGGGAAGGTGTTTTCAATAGGTTATACTTTTGAATCAAATAAAATTTTACAAAGGAATAATGTTCCAACTAATAACTTAGTTTTTTTATTCACAACGTGCCTGATTATGAATACATATTCATAATCAGGCACACAATACACACACCAGCATAATTAAACGAATGCAATTAAGTTTTCCCTCTGAGTTTTTATTAAACTTTTTGCTGGAAAATCGAGTGGTCTCGCAAAGTTTGTTCCATACAAAGCCATTGTGGAACCATGTCGAATATAAAGCGCTTAACTTTCTGTGTACGCGCTTGTTGATGAGACAATTAGTCGTAAGCCACATTGTAAGCGGAGCGGGAGCGAGTTACGAAAAATTCGACTTGGGTGAATTGAAACCAAACCAACTTGTACCTACTATTGAACTAAGTATACTATGTATACTCTGTATTGAGACATACAGTCTGTCAATGTTTTAAATGGTGGCTGCCAGTTACTTTAAATTTCAATTTTTGTTTTTGACCAAGTGCAAAGCTGCCTTTAATCAAGACATAAGGCTAAGGCTCTATCTCTCGATTTCAGAAGGCATCAATTTGGCGTCACTTTTAGTACAATGTCAGCGGGAACAATAAAAGCTTATGTAATAGTAACCTCTTTTTCCGCTTCATGTATGACCTGCGCCTTACATAGCACAATAAATTTGATAATGCTTTTTGGTAGATAAACTTTTGGAAATGTGACAAAATATTCGAGTTTTAAAGTGTTTGTAATTTAAACGCACTCATGAGTACGTATTTAATTTAAATAATCTACGTACACAGTTGTTTTATTTAGTTAAATTTAGTAGTTTGTTTTATTTATTTAAGCGACATTACCAGAAGATATTTCTAAATGTTTAAAAGGGAAAATTTACAAGTCCGTCATTAGTGACGACCCAAATGGCGTAGTGGTAGTGACACTGCTGTCTTACGTTCTTAGGGTCCTGGGTTCGAATCCCGGTAGGAGCAAATGTTTGTGTGATGAGCATGGACATTTGTTTCCGCGTCATGGATGTTTATATGTATATTAAGTACTAGCTTCTGCCAGCGGCTTCGCCCGCGTGAAGTTTCAAAATTGGGGTTGAGTGAGAATATTATAAACGTAAGAGTAAACAAATATAATAATAACAAATCTCCGAACTGCTAAGCTATCGGGAGTTACACGTGTTATTGTGAGTCAACTATAAAAGATAGACATATGCTGTCTTGGGATATTTTTTATATAATTTTATGTGGAATATTTCCGTTATACATGATTTCTATGTAGCTTTAACCATTAAGGCTGCACACGCGACGGAAGCTAAAAAAACCAAGTAACTTCTCCCGTTTTCCCAACATTTCCTTTCACTGCTCTGCTCCTATTAATGGTAGCGTGATGAAAAGTATACTATTACCTGCTCAGGAGTGTGTAGAATAATTGTACCAAGTTTCGTTAAAATCCGTCGAGTAGTTTTTTTTTCTATAAATAACATACAGATAGACAGACAGACAGACAGACAGACTGACAAAAATTTTACTGATTGCATTTTTGGCATCAGTATCGATCACTAATCACCCCCCGATAGTTATTTTGTAAATATATTTCATGTACAGAATTGACCTCTCTACAGATTTATTATAAGTATAGATAGAAGATAGATTAGGCTGTTAAACTGTATGGTCGGAATGCTGGGCTGTAATGCTGAAGATGGATAAAAAAGATTACATTATATAGCGGAGATGATAATGTTGAGGTGGATGTGTGGAGAGACCAGAATGGATAAGGTATAAGGAACGTGTATATTAGAGGAAGCTTAAAAGTTGCATCAGTTACAGAGAAGTTGTAAGGGAATCGACTGTCGTGGCATGAACATGTGATGAGGAGGAATGAATCGCGTGTGACTAAAAGAGTGATGAAAATAAATGTTGATGGATGAAGGGGATTAGGAAGACCAAAGAAACAATGAATGGATTATGTGGAGAATGATATTAAAGAGAAAGGAGTAAATGATTGCATGACGGTTGACAGAAGAGACTGGAAGAAGAAAACGTGTTGCGCAGACCCCAAGCAACATGGGACTCTAAGAAACATGATTTCTAAATGCTTAAACTGTACGCCATATAAATGTCACCCTAAAATTGTCAAACACGTTATATTACAATATAACGTGTTTCTCTCTAGCGATTTAATAAAGTCTCGAATCATTGTCAACTGAACATACGGAAGTATGTCTGCCCCCATAATCAGGACTTGGGGCACCCCCCCGTTAGGTTAGTTCGGTTCCTTTAAACCCTGCAATCGGAAATAGGGGCCCCGCGAAGCGGGGCTCCGTCGACTACGCTTTTTAGGGGAATATAAAGTGTTTTAAGGTTAGGTTATATTAATCGATATTTCTCAGAAATGGTACAGTATCTTTTCATGAGAGTGGTACTACTGGGCAACGGGGACCCCTCCTTCCCTCCACACCACGTGAGTTGACTGCCATCGCATGCATTTCACGAACAATAATACGTTTTATTGTAAGCAGGATGTTCGTTTGACAATAATTCGAGAGTTTACAATAACATATTCACTACTTCGTTCGTCTAGTGGTCGTAATCGGGACTGTCCTGCGTTCGTTTCCCGGGTCGTCAAATTGTGGGTTTTTCTCGGCCACGGAGTTTTTGTGCCTGATTGATAGCATTAGGCTCGCTCCCTATTAAATGTGACTTAACATAACTGGTGAATGTGGGGGCACTATAGGTACCTGCACCTATACTTAACCCTTTGGGAATTCATCATAATCATTTCATCCGAAAGACGTCCACTGCTGGACATAGGCCTCCCCGCGCGTGTCCCCACATTGACCGGTCCCTTTCGAATCGCATCCAACGGATTCCCGCAACCTTCACAAGGTCATCGGTCCACCTAGTGGGAGATCTTCCAACGCCTCGTCTTCCGGTTCGCGGTCGCCACTCCAGAACTTTTCAGCCCCATCGGCCATCCGTTCCGCAAGCAATGTGTTTGGGATAGCGTGATATTATGTTAAAACTTCACTAAAAGTTTATATCTGCATAAAGCTTAGCCGATTAACAACTTTTGTACACTCACTATATCAGTTAGATTTATCTACAATGCATACATTTTGGGATTTGCCATTGTGAAATATTATTGTGTATCTGTTGACTTTGGTCCGCGGTTATAAAATATTATGTTATCTCAAATGCTTTATAGTGGTCGCAGTATGCAAATGGATTGCTTGTTGGAAGTCAAATGCAAAATTGTTATGGTCATTATGTGGCCAAATAAGATTGAAAATCACTACGTATTATAAGACAAAGTACTCCGCATTTGTCTATCTGTTCACGATATTTCAAAAACAACTGCAACCATTTTCATGCTGTTTTCACCAGTGGATAGAGTGGATCTCGAGGAAGGGTTAAGTATATAATTTGTACGCAGGCAAAGCCGCGGACATCAGATAGTCTAATATATAAAAATATCGTGTGACATTGTTTGTTATCGAACTTCTTTAAAACGGCTTGACCGAATTTTATGTTGTGTATATTAGGTAGGTCTGAGAATAGGTTTTAGGTTATTTGTTAGTCACACACATACATATTAATTAAATTCCCATGCGAACAAAGTCACGAGCAACAGCTAGTATACTAAAATATTTTACGCCCAAAAGAACACTGTAAACGTACTAACGTAAATTCACTCAATCCCGCAGAAATGAGGCTTTAAATTATGTATTTCTAATTATGTTTTCACTAACATATTCAACCACTTTGTTTTAGCAAAAGTAACCCTTGCTTATGAAAATTCGCTGAAAGGTAGCAGACGCATTTCTTGTCACATAAATAAAAGGACTTAATTAAAAAAAGTATAAGACCTTAGTAGTGAATTTCTTCAAAGAAGTCGGGTGCGTAGTATTCTAAGCCGACGAAGGTGTATGACTAGGGCTTCAATTCTGCTATTACAATAGTGTCAGAATAGTCGATCATTGACTTCTCAAAGGTCAACCACGGACACTCCATTGAAAGAAATGTCTTAGAATGGTAATCTCGTGTCATGAAATCGGGCACGATGTTCGCATTTAGTAGTAGATTTCGAAAACCATTTGTACTAAGGGTTTTATAATAATGGCTTAAACACAATTTTATTACGAGACCAATGACCGACCAATGATCGGCCATTGTGAATTTAGCAGATTACAACTTAAAGAAAAATGACAATGGGATGAGAATGGAATCGTGTTGGAGTGACGAATTTATTAAAATAGCAGAATTAAACCCCTGCTGTGAAAACGACGGGGTGTTATAAGTTTGATGTGTTTGTGTGTGTGCGTCTGTCTGTGGCATCGTAGCGCCCGAATGGATGAACCGATTATGATTTTGTTAGAAAGGTGAATAATTAGTCGGGAGTGTTCTTAGCTATGTTTGATAAAAATCAGTCCAAGACGGCCGCCGCCACGAAATGGCTATGGGTATCAAATACAAATAGAATATACAAAATTAGTATTAGTACTTTAATTTTACTTATGAACACGGCTAAAACAAATAATAAAATGGGTTCTGTAGTAGTCCGTTATTTTACGTAATTACTTTATTTTAGTCACTTCAGAGGATTTATTAAAAAAAAAAAATGTTTTTGTTTCAAAATAATCCAACACCCAAGTTCAACAAGAAGGTGCTAAACTAATAAAGTTATTTTTCCAGACCTTTCAAGCCAGCTGTTTAGCTTTTAGAGGGGGGACGCTCTTCTGGAACAAAATCGAAAAATAGCATTATTAAGTCGTTTTAAAATACCTATTCAACGATACTCCACATGATGGGACAGACGACAAAAAAAAATCATCCCCACTTCACATGTAGGCTACACCCAAAAAAAACATCCCCAATTCACATGTAGGCTACCCTAAAGGGTGTAAAAAAAAACATCCCCAATTCATATGTAGGCTACCCTAAAGGGTGTTAAAAGAAAACATCCCCAATTCACATGTAGGCTACACCCAAAAAAAACATCCCCACTTCACATGTAGGCTACACCCAAAAAAAACATCCCCAATTCACATGTAGGCTACCCTAAAGGGTGTAAAAAAAAACATCCCCAATTCATATGTAGGCTACCCTAAAGGGTGTTAAAAGAAAACATCCCCAATTCACATGTAGGCTACCCTAAAGGGTGTTAAAAAAAAACATCCCCACTTCACATGTAGGCTACCCTAAAGGGTGTTAAAAACAAAACATCCCCAATTCACATGTAGGCTAACCTAATGGGTGTAAAACACCAGACCACCACTCCTCACAGAGGCTAAAAGGCACTTGTTCTCCCCATCACTGCGATCATTTTTAACCGACTTCCAAAAAGGAGGAGGTTCTCTATTCGACTGTATGTATTTTTTTTTTTTTTATGTATGTTCACCGATTACTCGAAAACGCCTGAACCGATTTGAAAAATTCTTTTTTTGTTTGAAAGGTTATACTTCCAAGTTGGTCCCATAGCCACCAAATTGGGATCTGATGATGGAATCTTGGCGAAATCGAGGGAACTCTTCAAATTTTATCTGAAAACGTGTTGCGATTTTGGTATTTTCTACAACAAGTGAAGCATTTGCGTTTGATAAGAACCATTCTACCATCAGATCTGATGATGAAGCCAAGAGTCACGGAACTCCATAATGAGACAATGTACCATAGTCGTGTTTGGGCTTGTTGTAATTGTAACGGTATGCACTTTCCATGTATCAAGCACCTGTGAACCACTAAAAAGTGAAAAATAAAAACTTTTTTGCAAAAAATAAAACCGACTTCAAAAAAAATCAAAAAAGTGAAAAATAACTTTAGCTTCTGAAGTCGGTGACAAAATAACTAAAGCAATCAAACAAAGGTCACCGACTTCAGAAGCTAAAGTTATTTTTCACTTTTTTGTTTTTTTTGAAGTCGGTTTTATTTTTTGCAAAAAAGTTTTTCACCTTCTAGTTACGGAGATATGGAGGATCAAAGTTACAACTTTTGACAAGTTTTTTTTTTAAACAAAAGGTTTTTTTGGAAGATTTTGACTTTAAAACCTCCACGCCCCCGTACTATTCAATCCATCCATCAGCACAATGTTGTCAGTGCGTTATATTGAGTTCTACCACAAAACATGATTTGTACCTCAAAAAAAAAAGTTTATTCCCAGCAATAAATTTTGCGTAAAGTTACTTAGTTTGATGTACAGAATCCTTGGTTAACGGCTTTGTGATGAGGTGAGGACACACCTTTACCAAATTTACAGCTTTGTAGTAGTAACAGTCTCTGAGTAAAACCTCGGACGGACGGACGGACTTGGCGAAACTTTAAGGGTTCCGTAGTCCTAACAAAGAGTAAGGAAAAAGGAACCATTGCAGATTCTGTAGTGTCTATCTACCCCCATGTATACGTACGTACATAATCAGCCTATAATGAGACCGGGTCCCAGCAGTGGGAACATTAAAGGCTGATGATGATGATGGATTCGATTCCACGACATACTGTTCACAAGTCAGGGCCGCCGCCACTACGTCACCGCTACTCTTGTATGCACACAAGTCCAATTAATCTTGTGAACGGACCGCATAATCCACTAATCTGTTGAACTACGATAGTGAGCTAATCTCTGCAAGAGTGCGCTAGATTAGGCTAGTGACATCAAAGCTAAGTTGAGCTACACTGTCGGGGTGCCAAAGCCTGGCTTGACACCACAAACAGCAAGGTAAGTACATCCAGAAGGTCAGTTCTTTACAACGTGTGTAATTAAGTGTAAATGCGGCTTCACTATGGATGGATCACTTGCTAGTGTCCTTATACGCAGGAGCAAACGTTATATATGTCACCATAAAATAGTCAAACACGTAAGATTGTATTCTCCCTAGCGATATTGTAAACTTTCGACATATTGTCAAATGAACATACTGCTTACAATAAAACGCATTATTTTTCGTGAAATGCATGCGATGGTAGTCAACTTACGCGATGTGGAGGGAAGGCGGGGTCCCTTTTGCCCAATGGTACCACTCTCATGAAAAGATACTGTACCATTCCTGAGAAATATCGATTACTATAACCTAACCTTAAAACACTTTATATTCCCCTAAAAAGCGTAGTCGCCTAGTTCCGAGTGCAGGGTTTAAAAGAACCTAACGGGGGGTGCCCCAAGTCCCGATTATGGGGGCAGAGATACTTCCGTATGTTCAGTTGACAATATTTCAAGAGTTTACAGTATCGCTAGAGAGATTACAATCTTACGGGTTTGACAATTTTACGATGACATATGTACTAATATTATAGAGAGGAAAGATTTGTATGTTTGACTTTTTGTAGGTGACGAACAAACTTAAAAACTACGAGACCGATTTGAAAAATTATTTCAGCAATTGATAGTTATCATCATCAGCAAGTAACATAGGCTATATTTTTATCCCTGTACCCCACGGGAGTGGGAACTACGCGGTTGAAACCGTGTGACGTCCGCTAGTAGGACATAAAATGCCACGGAAGCAGCTATTAACCCTCTGAGTGGGCTCAGTCCTAATTCAACATTATCACTCTCTTGCCCTTATCCCAATTCATTTAGGACCGGCGCAGCATGTCTATACTTCTTCAAACTTCTCTACTATGCGTCATCTCAGCAGACACTTCTTTTCTGGGCATATCATTCTTAACACAATCCTTCTGTCGTTTCTTTGGTCACCCTCTACTCATATACTCGTGCGAATTGGATAATGGCATTTATATTATTGTTTGTAAGCCATAGGTACGTGTGCATGCGTTTTCGCTGGTTTTACGGAGTCGACCTTCTGTACATTTCCTTCTTGTGTCGAAACCAAACTTTAATTAAGTGTTACGGATAAAATGTATTGGTGACTGCGTAAGCCTTTTGTATGCTAATGTATTGTTTATGTTGTTTTGCATAATTACTGTGTATTGGCTGGAGTTCTCCGGTTCCGGGTTGAGGATGGGTGGCTTAATTTTCCTCGTGGATCGCGTACAAGGTTGGTCTGATTGTTATATTCGCATATCTGAAACAGAGTAAGGTAATAGTTTATTCTTCGTTCGTCCAGAAGTTTTGTCCAACATTCCAAAAAAAATCTTAGTTTTTCTGAGAGACAGCTTTGGAGTAAACATTTTGTTAGATAAGAATAAAGTCTGACCTAAAATCGACTTTAGCATAGAACGATTTTGGCAGTTTCTACCAGAACTAAACTGTGATTCTACCCACAAAGTTTTCTCTAATAAAGTTCTTATGTACTTTATCCTATAATGGTTCTAAGAGAAGTTTTAGAATTTGTTTAAACCATTGTATCTGTTACTTTCAAGGAGTCAGATAACTGTGAATTCCTTAAATTATCTTACAATATCGGACACCTTTTATCGGATTTCTCACAAAGAGCAAGCCTTTGCCACCGCATTGGGAACTTAATGGGCTAATTATGCAGCCACCTTCCACGTACCAATTTCTGAAGTGATTCCCGCAAATCTCAGAAGCTTAGTACTTTATTGCGACCTCTACATTTGCAGGAGTCTATCTACTGACTCAGTAACCTCACCGCATTATTCCACGTTATAAGGTTTAGGTAAAGGTCCCGTTAATGTTTCAGGTTGTTTCTAAGATTAGTTTTTACACTTTCGTGTTAGAAAAGGGTGGTTTTCCCTTGTTGGGTGTCGGGAAGATTAAGAGGGTGGCGGAAATTAGGTTTCTCGCGAGTACCTAACTTAGTTTTAACAATAGACGTTGTTAGGTAAACGTTTATAGACTTGTTGTAGAATGAAGAAATTGTCGTGTGGAAAGTTTTGAGTTTTTTTGTTTTGTAATTAATGTGGATGACTACAAGAATAGAGGAAGACAAAAGAAGTGATTGATAGAGTATTTGAAGAATGATACTGCTAGAAAGGAGGTGACTGCTAAGACGACTAGTAATACTTGTATATGTCACCGTAAAATTGTCAAATTACATTACATACTGCTTACAACAAAACGCACTATTTCGTGAAATGCATGCGATGGTAGTCAACTTACGCGGTGTGGAGGGAAGGAGGGGTCCCCCTTGCCCAGTGGCACAACTCTCATGAAAAGATAATGCACCATTGCATTCCTGAGAAATACCGATTAATATAACATAACCTTAAAACACTTTATATTCCCCCTAAAAAGCGTAGTCGACGGAGCCCCGCTTAGCGGGGCGCCTATTTCCGAGTGCAGGGTTTAAAGGAACCTAACTAACCTAACGGGAGGGTGCCCCAAGTCCCGATTATGGGGGCAGAGATACTTCCGTATGTTCAGTTGACAATAATTCGAGACATTACAATATCGCGAGAAAAAACACGTTATATTGTAATATAACGTGTTTGACAATTTTACGGTGACATATAATTACTATACACGTATGGAACAAGAAGACATGCTGCGTTGACCACAAATAAATAAGAGCAGAAGAATGATGGCAGATATTGTTTAGTTGATGTATAGCCGTCTTTCAAGCACTGTTGGGAGTTCCAACCACTAAAGCAGCTAGTACTAAGTATAGAAAATTTTAAAAAACGTGAGACCCGAAATGTTGCAAACAATAATGTCTACAATACAAATAGTAAAACAAGTGTTTGTCCGCAGCATCAATACACCGTTTCCATGGTAACCGATTTATTTGTAAAAGTTAAGCAATCATGACACGGGAAAGGTTTCCATGTCATGGGCAAAAATATGTTGAGCATAACACGATAATACGGAACGCTGTGTGTGAAGAGTATACATAGATTAACTGATCTTGATACATGAAAACATAGGTAGGAGAATAAACGACCCGAATGGCGCAGCGGTAGTGAGACTGCTTTACGTTCTTAGGGCCCTGGGTTCAAATCCCGGTAGAAGCAAATGTTTGTGTGATGAGCATGGATATTTCTTTCCGAGTCATGGATGTTTAGATATATAATAAGTATGTATTTACAAACAAAAAAGTATGTATGGAGTATCTGGTGACCACGACACCTCGTTGCATAGTGTGGCACTAAATGGCACTGTGTGTATTGTCCAGCGATACTTATTTATTTAATTAATTTATTTAATTACTGTTCCCGTGGTGAAGTCCTTTACAAACAGCTCAACTGCAACATAGTTCTACTAACGGTAACGCCCTTTATACGTTTCACCCACGTAGTTCCCGTTCCCGTGGGAGTACGGGGATAAAATGTAGCCTATGTTACTCAGGGTGACTCTAGCTTTCCAATGGTAAAAGAATTTTTGAAATCACTATAGCTGTTTTTGAGTTTATTCATTACAAACATATACACAAAAATATTTTTTTTCCTCTGTATAATATTAGTGTAGTTAGTTTAGATGACCTGTTACGTTTCAAAGCAAAAGTAAACAACCATCTTCTAGGGATACTTCATGGACCTCACCTATCACTTTACAGGCTATAAGAAATAATTAGTCACAATCTTCCTGCGTTGCTGGTTACTACACTCGGTTCTTAAATAACGGGTCAGTCACATAAACCCGAATATCTCTCGAACTACGTATGCCATCCTAATGAAACGAAGAATGTTCAATTGAGAATTTAATTATACAGATAAAAAATAAAATAAAACTTAATTGCACCCACATTATTAATCTCTAAATACTTTAGTTTTTTTTTACATTTAGATATTAATATTGTGGGTGCAACTAAGTTTTATTTTATTTTTTATCTGGATAACTAAATTCTCAATAATTCATTGCCATTGCCGGGTGGGAGCGGAGTCGTGTAACTAGGGTAAGACCTTTGGTAGAGTAACTTGGCTACTTTTAGTTCTTTTACTAAAATCTTGATTTTTTTATGGACTGGAGGAATAAGAAATAAATGTTTTTCGACTAAATTGACCATTTTTCTTCACTCAAAGTGAAAAGTATAGTTTGCAGCTCGAGACTAAACGCCAACTTTATATACCCTCGGTTTCATTGACACCCTCGCACGCTCGCGAGTCAAACCACCTCTGGTATATTATGGCATTGTTAAGTCCCTCGATATAAAATATACTATTAAATATTATAATACTTTGTGTCGCGGAAATCAGCTAGTAAAGAACAAAGAGCTTCATTTTACAAATTCTATTTCAGCAAAAAAATTTAAATACTCCTTTTCTTTCGCTTTGAAACAAGTATCTCCTCTTAAGCTCTACAACGTTGTACACAGCGTTACAAAGTGGTGAAGGTAATAAGCCTGCGTTTTACAGCGGGTCTGTTCATTACGTACAATATTTATTACACTATTAACTAGTTTAATTGACCTGTTTGAAGAGTACTTAACCACTAGGTTGTATTTACTGGAAACAACTTCAATTTCTCTGAAGTTGTGACTTTGAAGTGGAGTACAAAGTGGTTTGGTAAATTAATATGTATGGAAAGCTTTTAAGTTTTGTTCAATAGCAAACGATTGCGGATAATTATGAGACGACGTCTTCACAAAAATCGTCATATCAGCAACTGTTGGACTACAGCTTACACAAGAGTGAACAGAGGGCGCGTTTCGGTTTTCTGAAGAGAGTGAACAGAGGGCGCGTTTCGGTTTTCTAAAGAAATAGTGTGAAAACGACGACTGCCATCGACTACTCGTTGGTCGAGTGGTCGCAAGCGCGAGAGCTGAACTTGTGGTCTTGTGTTTGATTTCCGGGTCAGGTAAAGTGTTGGTGCGTTTTTTCGCCTGGAGTTTCTCAGCAGTAGGCACAGAGTCTGGATTTGTGGCCGTTTGATGGCAATAGTCTTGTCTGTATTACATAAGACTGCAAATATGACCAAACTGTTATACAGGGTGTTAACCAGCTCATCACAAAGCCGTTAACCAAGCATTCTGTACATCAAACTAAGTAACTTTACGCAAAAAATATTGCTGGGAAACAACTTTTTTTTTTGAGGATATTAATTTTTTTTTTTTTTTTTGTAGCTCTACTAACATAGTTTATAAGTTTCAATTGTTACTAACCATTATGGATCTTTGTAATCTGACATTAAATATTAAATTAAATTAAATTAAATTAAATTAATCGTATTTTGTGGTAGAACTCAATGTAACGCACTTAAAACGTTCTGATGATGGATGGATTGAATAGACGGGGTCGTGGAGGTGTTAAAAGTCAAAAACTTACAAAAAAAACTTGTTTTTAATAAAAAACTTGTCAAAAAGTTGTAACTCCCCTTATCTCCGTATCTGGAAGGTTCCCAGGTATGGTGTCGAACAAAAAAAAATATCGCAATGATGGGGAGAACAAGTGCCTTTCGGCTTCGTGAAGAGGTGTTTTACACCCTTTATTTGCAGTCCCACGAAATTGTTTAAAAATAAAAAACTTTTCGTAGTTAGAACGTTGCCTCCCAATATAACTAGGTTCCCAGGTATTGCTTAAAACAAATACAAATATTACTTACACTAGAACTTAAGTAAAATTTCTATAGAAAATTTATTAGCATAATTAAACATACTACATCTAAAACTACATATAATTACAAAAATAAAACTAAACATAAAACTAGTACTTACACAATAATACAACAATGTCAATAGGACACTTAGGCGTCACCATTCATCATCTGCCTAGCCTTTTCCCAACTATGTTGTGTTTCGATTCCAGTCTAACCGGATGCAGCTGAAATACCAGTATTTTAAATGATGCGACTGCCTATCTGACTTCCGCAGCCAATGATCTTATAACTAAAAAGGTGTAGATAGGATAAAAGCGCTCAGAAAGTGGCATGTTAAAATGTGGCTAATTAGCCAACCTTAAGGTTTGCTAATTAGCACATTGCAGCCTCGGCGTCAACGGACGCACTTCACGCACCGAATGCATTATAGTATAAGTAAAAGTGACATAAAACCAACTAAAATGCCGTCGTGTTTTATGAGATAATTGCACAAATTATTCAAACAAAATATCTAAAACTCTCATATCATTTAAGTATACTATTTATCTTGATATTTTCACAAATTAAACAATTTTGATAGCCGTCATTACCGATCGTAGAATAAAATTATGCCTCGTAAACGTAGAAACGTAAAAAAGTAGATACAAATGGTGGCACATTATTTATCCAGATTTTTGTTCTGATGAGGGAGGAAGAGAACATAGAAATAAAAAAATATAAATTTTAGAGTCTCGTAAAGAATAATGTTGCTCTTTAGGTGTAGGTAGCTATTAAATTATTTTTTATTTCTAGATTTCCAACAATTGAACTTAAGTGCATCCAGTGCAGTGGGTGGATATTGTCTGCAAACAGAAAATGAAGAAATTGTTATTGTAAAAATCATTTGTATCAACTTTATTACGAGTAGATATATTTATTTGAGTTAATTGAACGACCATGCCGTGACACAACACACACTTTAAACCATGAAAGCTGTTATAGAATGTACCTAATACCGTTCGTCCATCTTCACTCATCATCATCATCTGCCTAGCCTTTGCCCAACTATGTTGTGATCGGCTCCCAGTCTAACCGGATGCAGTTGAAATACCAGTATTTTACATGAAGCGACTGCCTATCTGACCTCCGCAGCCCAATTAGTACCTGTAATACGATACCCCTTGGTAAGACTTTTTAGACATTTTGGGCCACCAACTACTTTGTTACATTTGTCAAACATCAACAAAAAAACAGCCGGGACCAACTGCTAAACGTGCTTTCCGAGGCATGGAGAAAACTCCGTTTGTACTGGTGGTCACCCATCTACAAACCAACCTAGGCAAGCACGGCTTAACGGCCCGAGCGGATGTTATTATAGCCACGAGCTCCTTATAACTAATTCTACCTAAGCTATATCGTGCAATATCCACCATACAACAATACTGCATCCCGCATACCCCTAGCTGTACAAACTTCCTCTACGCCCCCCCGTCCCTATTGTTTGTCGACACAGGGCCAGACGACACGACAGCATCGCTCGCAGACGAGCACTCTCCACGACAAACAAAGAGCCACTTTTAGCACGGGGCGAAATTTAGACTCGCCACAACAGACTGCGGGTTAGCACGGGGTGATGTTTTGTTCTTGTGAGGTGAATTTGGTTTTCAGATTTTATATAGTAGTAGATAGTGGTAGTTAGTTATTGATTTATTAAAGTATTCAGGGGTAGGAACGAAAATTCAATAGGCTAGTTTCCACCATCAATAAATTGCAAATCTATTTAGTCCGTCAGTTGAATATTGGAAAATAATGGACACGTATTGTTTGTTTTTGTAAATCAACGAATATTGACAAAGATAAAACGCATCAAAACTCGGGATTGGGGCTCGTGACGTCAGTACTCACTAAAAATGATACCAAACAGTGACGTATTGAGAATTTTAAAAGCGTCGTATCTTCGTCAATTTTAGTTTAATTAACAAAAGAAAAAATACGGGTGAAATATTTTTTTGATAATCTAAGTGACGGACTAATTAGATTTTTTCAGTTAACAAGCGTATTGCTTTTACGTTTTTTGGAATTTGCAGGTCAGTATTATGATGCAAAAATGTGATTCGTGATCGTAAAAGATAGTGTTCTTATTGAATTACTTGCTCATGCCCGCGGCTTTGTCTGCGTGGAATAATTTGATTAGTGTCGTACCAGGATCATATATTACCGGGATAAACTATATGTATATATGTGTTAAATCTTTTTTCAGTTGTTTTTCCGTGAAAGAGTAACAAATATCCGTCCATCGATCCTCACAAAACTTTAGCAC
The DNA here is from genome assembly GCA_916618015.1 of Xestia c-nigrum. NCBI lineage: Eukaryota > Metazoa > Arthropoda > Insecta > Lepidoptera > Noctuidae > Xestia > Xestia c-nigrum. The sequence goes on along the minus strand of OU745258.1, from coordinate 5,801,744 downwards.
TTATAATAACAGCCGCACGAGCCGATCTTAAGGTTAAGCCATGCTTGACTTTGTCGGTCTGTAGATGGGTGACCACCAAGTCGAGTTTCCTCCGTGCCTCGGAAAGCACGATAAGCTGTTGGGCCCGGCTGTCATTTGTTTATCTTTTTCGGTCGAAAAGTCTGACAACCAGTCCTACCAAGTGGGTACGATAGTACCCAGCATTAACTGGGTGGTGGAGGTCAGATAGGCATTCGCTCCATTCGGTTAGACTGGAAGCCGAGCCTAACAATGTTGGGAAAATACTAGGCAGATGTTGACGAAATAGGTTACCCTGAACTGTTGTCTGTTATGTGAGTTCTGTCTTTATGCGACTACATTAAAGTTATTACTTTGAAACCCTGTTATTAACTGATTTCTTTTATTTTATGTCATACCAATTTACTTATGTCTATTCATAATTCGTAGACATTTTAAAATGTTTTAAATATTTCTTAAAAACGAAACCGTGTAAAAATCATTTAAAAATATATGAAATTGTGGCTCGCTGGTTTCGGGAGCAGGGTCCAAGCTGCCGGTAGTTACGGCTCCAGAGACAGAAACCTCCACAATATACGGGCCGTATCGAGGAGATGGGAGAGGAGCACTGCCTTCTGAATGGGCCTTTAATCCAACCGCCAAGCGGAGGCTAATTACTCATCATCATCATCATTTCAGCCGAAAGACGTCCACTGCTGGACATAAGCCTCCCCCAAGCCACATTGACCGGTCCCTTGCGACTCGCATCCAACGGATTCCCGCAACCTTCACCAGGTCATCGGTCCACCTAGTGGGAGGTCTTCCAACGCATCATCTTCCGGTTCGCTGTCGCCACTGCAGAACTTTTCGGCCCCATCGGCCATCCGCTCTGCGAGCAAAGGCGACTGCTATGCTCGGAGTTTTCTTGCGTGATCGAATCAGAAATGAAGACATCCGCAAGAGAACCAAGGTCACCGACGTAGCCCGAAGAATTGCCAAACTTAAGTGGCAGTGGGCAGGGCACATTGCTCGCAGAACGGCTAATTACTATCATTCAAAAAAGACATTTGCACATTAGGTTCTCCCACCAAAGGTTAATTATGTCATGCGAAAACTTCGCATTGAGAAAAGTGAGCCCATGTATTGATTGATAGAAACGATTCTCAGCGAGAGATAAAGAGCTTGGAAGACTTTTGTACGGATCCTGGCCGGCCTAACTTCTGCTTTTTTTTCATAACACCTATATTAATCGATAGCTGGCATCAATACAAACAAGATTTGGAAAGGGCAAAATTTTCTAAAGTGTCCCGTTTCCGAGATATCAGCCATCAAAATTAAAGTCAATCCACTGATTGCATCTACAGCACAACTTTGCAAACTCCCTTCATTATCAACAAATTGTGATCATCTATTGAAGCAGTAGCGCAAATCAATTAATTTTCACGTTTTCATTCCTTACCAAAATCTCAGACTTCCCGTACAAAAAACTAAAAGTACACAACTGACCTCGCAACTTAAGTCAAGCTAAGTAAGTGGGTAGTAATTAAGAGGGGAACATGATACTACTGAGAGCGAGACGTGACCGAGTGGCCGGTCCATACGGATGCTGTTCGTGGAGCGACGCTCTTACTAAGCGTGTTTTTGTGAAGAATGGGTGTCGGATGTGAGCATGTTTGGTTGTTTGAGCCTTCTAGCTGCAAAGTTTTCCTTCTGAAAATCTGCATGCGATTGTACAGCAAATAAAAATATTATTAGCAAATGAGCAACGCTCACGCAGCCTTCTTTTTTTTATGATGGGAAATCATCAAATGACTTCTCCCACTCTGGGCGGAGCGGGAGGGAGTGTCAGACTTTTACTGACTAAAACCCATCCATGTTCCTTCCTCGCCCTTTATGTTCCGGGCCACGGTATCTCTTTCGAACAGGCCCGCAACCCCGGACGCTCACGCAGCCTATAAAAAGCTTTTCGTGCGTGAATACGCATTCAAAGTCACCCTATTACAACCAGGGCAAAGCAACTAATATAAATTCTATACAGTTCAGGTATCTGCTTTACTTAACAAACATACTTCTGCCCGTGGAGTTGCCATCAGTAAATGGACTTTAATTTTGATAGCTAAGCTCGTATCTTGGAAACATGACACTTTAGAACATTTTGCCTCATTTCAAACTTGTTTGTATTGATACCAGCTATCGATTAATATAGGCATTATGAAAAAAAAGCAGCAGTTAGGCCGGCCAGGCTTCATACAAAAGTCTTCCAAGCTCTTTCCCTCTCTATTTATTTTGGGTCGGCGCAGCATGTGTTCTTCTTTCTTCTTTTATTCTATTTTCTTCTTCTATTACTCGTTATCTTAACAGTCACCTCCTTTAAAACCAGTTTTTTTTTTTTTGGGATGGGAAATCATCAAATGACTTCTCCCACTCTGGGCGGAGCGGGAGGGAGTGTCAGACTCTTTCTGACTAAAACCCATTCATGTTCCTTCCTCGCCCTTTATGTTCCGGGGCTGCGGTATCTCTTTCGAACAGGCCCGCTACCCCGGCAGGCTTCGGCCCTTCCGGGCCCCTCCCCTTATGCTGACATCTCTTTGAGGCGCGCGTGGAACACGAACGCGCCGTCGACACGGCCTGTCGTCGACGTTAGACGGACGGACGGCTAACTAGCCCATAGCCAACCGTCCCTTTATAACCATCCCATATCATTTCACACAGTCCACCCATCGCTTCTTTGGTCTTCTTCTACTCTTATAACCATCTCCTCACTACATTTTCCCCCTTCCCCCGTATCACATGTCCATACCACGATAAACGATTAGCTTACTACACAACTTTTCAGTCATCGGCGCCGCTTTCAGGTTTTCTCTTTTGTACTAATTCCTTACTTTATCTAATCGCGTGCTTTACCTACCATAAAAAAACTAAAAAAATCTAAATACTTATGTTACATTATAAATCTCTTCTTATTTGAAGTTCTTGATTGAAGAATCCCATCCCACCATTATCTTTAATCAACCGTTAACGCAAAAGTTTTACTCCAACAGCGCGGTTTTATTGACTTAAATATTAGGCGACACATAAAGCCCGTTACTGATAAAGAAAAAACTAGCACTTAGAGAAAATGTCACAAAATGCTCGTAATAAACAAGTTCTTTCTAAATATTCACCAACTCATTACCCTTTAAAAGGCCTACTACAAAATGTCACGGATAATAATAATATAATAGCGTTATAATCGGAGCGTCTACTAAGTAATGTTTAGATAATGTCGCTTAAGGCGACTAAAGGAGCTAAACGCGAGTTTTATAATGTCTGAAAGTATATGTTTCACTGCAATAAACAAACCCAGAAAAATAAAGTATGATAGTGTTTTGAAAATATTATACAATTAATTTTAATCGATAAAACAAATCATGAACTTATCTCTAACAAAATCTTTTAACGAGTAAAAACCATACTAAAATTTGCACTATTCGGCCCGCAGTGACTGACGTAACATCAATTTTGTAGTACAAGCTGATTAGAACTTTATTGTTACAGAATTTCGGACGAAGTGTTAGTATAATAGTGATTTGTAAAATCATAATACAATTAATTATACTCGATAAAAAAAAAACACGATCTTATCTCTAAAAATATCTTTTAACGAGTAAAAATCATACTAAAATACAAGCGATCAATTTGATTTTTTGGCAAATAAATTTTTCAAGTAACATCATAGTGTTTTTTTTTGTCCAATCAATGGATTTTTTGTAAATCGATCGAAACCACTCATTTCGCACTATTCGGCCCGCAGTGACTGACGTATCAATCATTTTGTAGTGCAAGCTGATTAGAACTTTATTCTAACAGTATTTCAAACGAAGGTTGAACGACCAGAAGTTGAGTTGCTAATTTAGTTTCTTTAGCCCTCTTAACAAACTGTCACAGCGACTGACAAAGCCTCTCTCAGATTGTTTAGTTGTTACGCAGATATTGGAGATCAAAGTTTCAACTGTTTCACAAGTTTTTGTTTTTTAGATACATAGTTGTTTTTAAGATCTCAACTTTACTTCAAATACCTCCATAACTCGTTAACTATTAAATGCGTCCATCTGCACAATGTTATAATAAATAAATAACGTGATTTTGTCCCAAAAAAAATTATCTCCCAGCAATTTTTTTTGCATAGAGTTATATAGTTTGATGTACAGAATGCTTGGTTGACGGCTTCGTGATGACGTTGTTTACACCCTGTATAAGTTTTGATTCTACTACAACCTTACAACCATAGAGATTTGTTTTACCATGTGCTCTACCTGTTTAGAGTCACTTAAGTTAACAACTGTATCTTATAGAATTAGAATTATGTTCTCTCCACTGCCTTTATATCTTTGACACAATAGCCCACTTATAACAACTGAAAATCCTAAACAATCTGAGAGAGGCTTTGTCAGTCGCTGTGACAGTTTCTTTAGCCCTCTTAACAAACTGTCACAGCGACTGACAAAGCCTCTCTCAGATTGTTTAGGATTTTCAGTTGTTATAAGTGGGCTATTGTGCAAAAAATATTGTTGGGAAATTACTTTTTTTTTTACACGAAAGGGGTCAAACACATGAATCACGCATTTGTCGCAGATTTTTTGTCTATCGCACACAAAAAATATGTCGTCTTTTGGGTTTTTTTCGCGTTTTATTCAGTTCAAGTTTAGAGTTTTACAACGTTTTAAGAGCAATCATTTAAATGTTAATTTAATTTCTCTTTTATCGCTCAAACATCGCATCGCATTCAATCGTCTACTAGGTTTTAGGGTAGAATGTCCACGTCATTTCAAAAGTGATTTCCATCGACACTTAAAGGAGGGACTTTTTTTGTAAGTGAACGGATTTTGGGAAATCTCAAGCATTTTTCGAAACATTCTTCCGGGTTCGACTTTGTTTTGAATTTATTTTCATTTGTAAAAGTCTTTTTATGTGTAATGTATGTTACGTGTTTTTTTTATGTTTAATAAAAATAAACTTTTTTCATTATAAGTTGGTAAGAGTTTTCCTTTCATAATTATCTTTGTTTATGGTGCAAAGGACATAATAAAATCGTTCTCAATTCTTAAAACTAGTGGGTCTATATATTTTTTTTTTGTTTTTATGGGACATTCCCGCCACACACGCCCATACCACTGTAACTCCTGAAAGCCAGAATCAACAGTGGCGACCACCAGAAAAACGCCGAGACAACGAGCTCGACGAAGTCCCAGAGAATGAATTTAACTGTCTTGGATCCCGCAACGAAATTAATCAGAAAGTATAGCGGAGGAGTAGGAAAGAACTGTAATTTCCACTTCCCTCCATATCAGCAGGAGACAGAACGAAACAAGGCCAATAGACACAAAGGGACGTTTACAACTGGGATAGGCCCAGTTGCCTAGCACCACGGATAAATATTAACGTTAATGGGACCTAAGTAGAGAGCTGTTATATTTAAGTCTATATTTAAATGGTCCATATTATGATATACATTATAATAAAAGAAGTAAACGATACAGTGGCTGATAGGAGTAAATGGAAGAAAAAAAACGTGTTGCCCCGACCGTAGTGACCAAAGTATTTAGATAATTTGTGACACGCCAGGAACATGATAATTATGATATCCAGGCAGGCCCAAAATTCTTATTGTAAATCTACATCTTCTTAGCATGTCGATCGAAATCTAAATTGTGTCGGCCCAAAACTGCGCTACTGAGGCCCTACTCCCTAACGCTTCGTCTATATATTCGGATCTATCCGTCTCTCTCACGCACGTCTGCAGATGGGTGCGATTGAGAAGGACGTAGGGCCTCTGGTTTGGCGCTTTCGGTTACGTCCATCAGTTCCTGTAGTGCACTGGTTCCCAACCTGCGGTCCGCGGACCACTGGTGGTCCGCAGGAGGCTCGACTTCGGTCCGCGAAAGATTACAATGTTATTCGTAAAGATGCAAGCTCAACCCAACCTAATTGAACCTATCAGAGGCAAAATTCTATTCTTTTTTGAGAATCTCATACTAAATGATTGCTAAATTTTTCGAGCTCAATTCGATCGTTTTTGTACCCATCACTATCTTAATTCTAATGGTTCTCATCACATTATCCCATTTTTGTATAGTGTGAGTTAAAGATTCACTCCCCTAGTTATAATCCTGTTGGTGTCCATGTTTAACTAAGACCCTATAGTCCCTGTTAACAATGAACATACCAAAGTGGTCCCTGGCATAAGAAAGGTTGGGAACCACTGCTGTAGTGAATAAACAACAGGACACACAGGACACGATATTAAGTGCCCCATCGTTTGTGTCAATCTATTTGACATACCTATTTTCATTTACCTAACTTTAACCTTAAACCTTCTAATGCAAAGTGAACGACCTTCCTACTAGAACCTAGAACTCTGGAACTGAGTTAATTATCTCTTTCATTAATTAATTCACTGTTACTATTATCTTGGCACGTGTTTAAAAGGCTGTGTTAGTTTTGAAGGCAAAAGCTTGAGATTTTAGTTGTATTTTACAGGCTTGATTACTTGAAAGAGCTTAGACAAATAGCCTTGAAAGCGAAGCAAGAAAGTTTATTATTTTTGTATTTTGAAAGCGAAAAACGTTATTTTGATAAATGGAAGTTTTACTGACAGCGCGGTGTCAAATGTGAGGTATTGATATGTTTATCGTACAGTGAATGGTACAGGGCTATTGTTTTCAATGAGTTTACCTTATTCTAAAATGTGAATTTTGAATCAAAATTAGCTAAGTGCAATAGTACGCACTACGATGTGGCAACAGCTAGTGTGAAATATAATTCTAATTTTGACTAAGCGTCAAAAGATTCTTCTAAACTGTTTTTAACGCTTTCACGGTTATAAACTATATAACAACAACAAAGCACAACAATACAAGTTAACAATAAAGGATGTGAAAAACCTCATATTATCGAAGCCGAACTTATTTTCCCCGTCATTGCGATATTTTTTTTCGGTCTACACCATACCTGGGAACTTTCTAGTTACGGAGATATTGGGGGTCAAAGTTACAACTTATTGCCAATTTTTTTTTAATTCAAGTTGTACTGTAAGATTTTTACTTTAAACACCTCCACCACCCCGTACTATTAAATAAATCCATCAGCACAATGTTTTGAGTGCATTATTAAGATCTACCACAATACATCATTTTTTGTTACAATACATCCTTCTTTGCATTTCAATGCATAGACCAGAGTCTATGCATTGAACTTGTTACGCAGATATTGGAGATCAAAGTTTCAACTGTTTCACAAGTTTTTGTTTTTTAGATACATAGTTGTTTTTAAGATCTCAACTTTACTTCAAATACCTCCATAACTCGTTAACTATTAAATGCGTCCATCTGCACAATGTTATAATAAATAAATAACGTGATTTTGTCCCAAAAAAAATCATCTCCCAGCAATTTTTTTTGCATAGAGTTATATAGTTTGATGTACAGAATGCTTGGTTGACGGCTTTGTGATGACGTTGTTTACACCCTGTATAAGTTTTGATTCTACTACAACCTTACAACCATAGAGATTGGTTTTACCATGTGCTCTACCTGTTTAGAGTCACTTAAGTTAACAACTGTATCTTATAGAATTAGAATTATGTTCTCTCCACTGCCTTTATATCTTTGACACAATAGCCCACTTATAACAACTGAAAATCCTAAACAATCTGAGAGAGGCTTTGTCAGTCGCTGTGACAGTTTCTTTAGCCCTCTTAACAAACTGTCACAGCGACTGACAAAGCCTCTCTCAGATTGTTTAGGATTTTCAGTTGTTATAAGTGGGCTATTGTGTCAAAGATATAAAGGCAGTGGAGAGAACATAATTCTAATTCTATAAGATACAGTTGTTAACTTAAGTGACTCTAAACAGGTAGAGCACATGGTAAAACAAATCTCTATGGTTGTAAGGTTGTAGTAGAATCAAAACTTATACAGGGTGTAAACAACGTCATCACGAAGCCGTCAACCAAGCATTCTGTACATCAAACTATATAACTCTATGCAAAAAAAATTGCTGGGAGATAATTTTTTTTGGGACAAAATCACGTTATTTATTTATTATAACATTGTGCAGATGGACGCATTTAATAGTTAACGAGTTATGGAGGTATTTGAAGTAAAGTTGAGATCTTAAAAACAACTATGTATCTAAAAAACAAAAACTTGTGAAACAGTTGAAACTTTGATCTCCAATATCTGCGTAACAAGTTCAATGCATAGACTCTGGTCTATGCATTGAAATGCAAAGAAGGATGTATTGTAACAAAAAATGATGTATTGTGGTAGATCTTAATAATGCACTCAAAACATTGTGCTGATGGATTTATTTAATAGTACGGGGTGGTGGAGGTGTTTAAAGTAAAAATCTTACAGTACAACTTGAATTAAAAAAAAATTGGCAATAAGTTGTAACTTTGACCCCCAATATCTCCGTAACTAGAAAGTTCCCAGGTATGGTGTAGACCGAAAAAAAATATCGCAATGACGGGGAAAATAAGTTCGGCTTCGATAATATGAGGTTTTTCACATCCTTTATTGTTAACTTGTATTGTTGTGCTTTGTTGTTGTTATATAGTTTATAACCGTGAAAGCGTTAAAAACAGTTTAGAAGAATCTTTTGACGCTTAGTCAAAATTAGAATTATATTTCACACTAGCTGTTGCCACATCGTAGTGCGTACTATTGCACTTAGCTAATTTTGATTCAAAATTCACATTTTAGAATAAGGTAAACTCATTGAAAACAATAGCCCTGTACCATTCACTGTACGATAAACATATCAATACCTCACATTTGACACCGCGCTGTCAGTAAAACTTCCATTTATCAAAATAACGTTTTTCGCTTTCAAAATACAAAAATAATAATCTTTCTTGCTTCGCTTTCAAGGCTATTTGTCTAAGCTCTTTCAAGTAATCAAGCCTGTAAAATACAACTAAAATCTCAAGCTTTTGCCTTCAAAACTAACACAGCCTTTTAAACACGTGCCAAGATAATAGTAACAGTGAATTAATTAATGAAAGAGATAATTAACTCAGTTCCAGAGTTCTAGGTTCTAGTAGGAAGGTCGTTCACTTTGCATTAGAAGGTTTAAGGTTAAAGTTAGGTAAATGAAAATAGGTATGTCAAATAGATTGACACAAACGATGGGGCACTTAATATCGTGTCCTGTGTGTCCTGTTGTTTATTCACTACAGCAGTGGTTCCCAACCTTTCTTATGCCAGGGACCACTTTGGTATGTTCATTGTTAACAGGGACTATAGGGTCTTAGTTAAACATGGACACCAACAGGATTATAACTAGGGGAGTGAATCTTTAACTCACACTATACAAAAATGGGATAATGTGATGAGAACCATTAGAATTAAGATAGTGATGGGTACAAAAACGATCGAATTGAGCTCGAAAAATTTAGCAATCATTTAGTATGAGATTCTCAAAAAAGAATAGAATTTTGCCTCTGATAGGTTCAATTAGGTTGGGTTGAGCTTGCATCTTTACGAATAACATTGTAATCTTTCGCGGACCGAAGTCGAGCCTCCTGCGGACCACCAGTGGTCCGCGGACCGCAGGTTGGGAACCAGTGCACTACAGGAACTGATGGACGTAACCGAAAGCGCCAAACCAGAGGCCCTACGTCCTTCTCAATCGCACCCATCTGCAGACGTGCGTGAGAGAGACGGATAGATCCGAATATATAGACGAAGCGTTAGGGAGTAGGGCCTCAGTAGCGCAGTTTTGGGCCAACACAATTTAGATTTCGATCGACATGCTAAGAAGATGTAGATTTACAATAAGAATTTTGGGCCTGCCTGGATATCATAATTATCATGTTCCTGGCGTGTCACAAATAATCTAAATACTTTCGTCACTACGGTCGGGGCAACACGTTTTTTTCTTCCATTTACCCCACTGCCAGCCACTGTTTCGTTTCGTCTGTGTCGTTATATTACAATATAACGTGTTTCTCTCTAGCGATATTGTAAACTCTCGAATTATTGTCAACTGAACATACGGAAGTATCTCTGCCCCCATAATCGGGACTTGGGGCACCCCTCCGTTAGGTTAGTTAGGTTCCTTTAAACCCTGCACTCGGAAATAGGGACCCCGCGAAGCGGGGTTCCGTCGACTACGCTTTTTAGGGGAACATAATTTTTAGGGGAATATAATAATCATCGGTATTTTGCAGGAAAGGTACAATATCTTTTCATGAGAGTTGTACCACTGGGCAAGGGGGACCCTTCCTTCCCTCCACACCGCGTGAGTTGACTACCATCGCATGAATATCACAAAAAATAATGCGTTTTGTTGTAAGCAGTAGGTTCATTTGACAATATTTCGAGATTTAACAATATCGCTAGAGATATTCCAATATATCGTATTTGACAACTTTACGGTGACATATACATACTTGGACACATATATGGACTTACTAGTTTTAGGAATTGATAACGATTTTATTATGTCCTTTGCACCATAGACAAATATAATTATGAAATGAAAACTCATAACAACTTATAATGATAAAAGTATATTTTTATGGAACAAAAAAAACAGACTTTACAAATGAAAATAAATTTAAAACAAAGTCGAACCCGGAAGAATGTTTCGAAAAATGCTTGAGATTTCCCAAAATGCGTTCACTTACAAAAAAGTCCCTCCTTTAAGTGTCGATGGAAATCACTTTTGAAATGACGTGGACATTCTACCCTAAAACCTAGTAGACGATTGAATGCGATGCGATGTTTGAGCGATAAAAGAGAAATTAAATTAACATTTAAATGATTGCTCTTAAAACGTTGTAAAACTGTAGACTTAACTGAATAAAACGCGAAAAAAAAGAGGACATACTTTTTGTGAGCGACAGACAAAAAATCTGCGACAAATGCGTGATTGATGTGTTTGAATACTTTTGTGCTAAAAAAGTCATTTCCCAACAATATTTTTTGCATAAAGTTACCTAGTTTGAGGTACAGAATGCTTAGTTGACCGGCTTCGTGAAGTCTGTAAGTTTAAAACATGTCAAAAAGTTGTAACTTTGACCCCCAATATTTCCGTAACTAAAAGGTTCCCAGGTATGGTGTGGAACAAAAAGCTGATCGCAGTGAAGGGTACAACAAGTGCCTTTCGGTTTCGTTAAAAAGTGTTTTTAAACCTTTTATCTACCCAAATATCATAAAACCTCTCTAATGCGTTCAAAAACCATAGGCAATGACCAGCATTACCAACCAGCAGAAATAAACGGAACTGTAATGAACTCATAACCTACTGAAAACAGTAGGTTTTGAGTTTAAATTTGGAGCAGGTGTCAAATTCAAGTGAGTGTGCTATTCTAGTATCTACATTAAATCAGATATCGATACGAAACCCCAATTCAGTATGATTTTAATTATAAATCGCACGACATTTTGATCTCGAGTGAAACAAGAATAGTGACTTTGAACGGCCTATGATTTAAAAACAAATTACAGATATCCGAAACGCCGCCATTTCGAGTTGACATCTGTTCGTTAGCTTTTTATTTCCAGTTACGAGCAAATTTTCTGATAAGTTCTTTATTTCTGTCGAAAATGAGTGAGAGTGACTCAAAAATTGACATGAACACTCCGGCAGATATCGTAAATGCAGTGACGAATGCAACTTTTTGCTTCTGTATTTATGTTCAATTTATTTTTTATTGCATTACACTGGTAACAATGCAGGTCATTTCCCTATGGTTCCTGAACCCATCATAGAGCCCTTACGATATTTGGGTAGATAAAGTAGTGTATGCAACTATACATAATTAGGCATTATGCACAGTCGCATAAACTACTATTATGTGACGTCTTATCGCATATTATCGCTTTGGTTACACCCCCGGATAGCGTCGAAATACCGCGTTTCTTTTGCCGGGCTCACAGATAAGAGCGAGGGGCACTCTAAGACGAAACGACTCGGACTATCAATCGTTGCATCGTCACTTACCACGAACCGTCTAAGTTATAAATGATCCCTGTCTCGACCCCTTTTGGGGATGATATTTTTCTTTATCATTGCGCTGTTGGTTTTTGATTTATAAAAACGTAAATAGGTAAATACAGCTAGTAACTAAATAGTAACGACCGCCGTTCGGATTGCTCTATAGGTTAAGCCGTGCTTGCCTAGGTTGGTCTGTGGATGGGTGACCACGCTTACATACCGAGTATCCTCCGTGCCTCGGAAAGCACGTTAAGCCGTTGGTCTTCGCTGTCATTTGAAGATCTTTGACAGTCGTTACAAGTCTAAAAAGTCTGACAACCAGTCTGGCCAAGGTATCGTATTACCTAGTAATATTATATATTCGATAGATGTCGCTGTCGCGTCGCGAGTGACACCTGCTCTGTAGTTTTTAATTGTTTAAAAATAGTGAAATACGTTTTTAAGATCATGTAACCTATTTGACCAAATGGATATACTATAAACATTCAGTGACAGTGTTATCCACTGAAGAACTTGTGGAAGTTTCAAGTTATTTATATGAACCGACCTCAGTGTTTACATCGAGCTCTTTGACGCAATTTGACAAATAATAAACATTGATTGTGCTGTGAACTTATTAATATACTCAAATAAATAGCTGCTGGGACCAAACAGGCCAAGTGACTCCACGGAAATAGTGAGTTTTTCATATACATAACTCTTCTGACGAACCGTTACGAAAAATATTTTATTCAAAATAGCAGTCCCAAATGTAATTGAAAATAGCGACATCTAGTCTAAGAACACAGAAACTCAACGTCGATAAAACAGAACGACAGCTGTATGTATGTGGAAGCTACGCTACTATTTTGTCGTCTAAGAAATAAGCACAGTTGGCGCAATAAAAACAGTTCGGACTTGGGAGCTGTTAGTCACTGGATCGAATCTTGGACTTATAGTAAATACTTTTTCTAAAAGTAAAACATGGAAGATGATAATGTTTATGTCACGCAAAGAACACAAAAGATGCAACATAACTTAAACGTAAGCGAGTTCGAATTTGACATGGATATTTCATATCAAAGTTTACCCAACAATAACATCTCTGGAAATATGGATATCGACGCAAAGAATGAAGAAATTACCAAACTTAAATTGGAACTACAGTCTGCCAACTCAAAAATAGATAATTTAAACTTAGAAAACTTATCACTAAAGGACAAAATTAAAAAATACGAAAGTAAAATAAAGATTTTTAAATCGGTAGGATTACATGATTCTACCAGCACAGAAACAGCGGCAACACCAATAAGGTTCTATTCACCTCAATATCAACGTCGACTTAGGACAATTACTATGAGAACAGGATTGCCCAAAACCTCTTCTAGAGAGTTTACTATGCATGCCATAACGTCGATGAACCGAAATAGTAATGAATCGGAAGCACTCATTCATAAATCACAAATTAAAAACAATTTCGATAAGTCTCCAGTCACCGGGGCAGGGAACTTGTCACCGACAAACAGTTACAAGGACCTACAAGTTAGTTTTGCCCAAAACTCACCTACATCCATCGCGGAGGAACATGTAAATGGAGATACACATGCATCGATAAATAGGGAAATTCAGGGAACAAGCAAGATCACGCCACAGGATAAAAGATCCTGTAAACAAGAACAACTGTTGCAAGTACTGGCACCGAAGCATAAAATCGCTATCTTTGCGGATCAGACTGGATATGACATTAGAGATATACTTCAAAACTTAGTGGGAAATAGTTTTAGTGTTACGTCCGTAATCAAGCCAAATGCACCTCTTAGTTACATATTGAGTACGTGTGAAACTATGTGCAAGGACTTCACAAAGTCTGACTTTGTTTTAATAATGGGAGGTATTAGCGACCAAAACCCACTGGATATATTAAGTTCTCTGCATCACACTTTGAAAAATATACAAAACACAAATGTCCTTGTCAGTAAAATTTATAAAAACAAATTTTTAAATGTATCAAACGTTAATCGTACCTTAAAACTTGTCTGCAATAATTGCGAAAATTCAAACTTTGTGACATTGGATGACAATAATTATTCAAACTATAGTAAAAGGTATCTACCTATAAAGCTAACTGCATGCCGATTGATTTATAGGGATATATTGCGACTACAATACAGGATCAACTACCAAAATTATGTACATAATGTGCTTTTACATCAAAAGGCAAAACGAATGTTTAAAAATGTTTCAACGCAAACTACTCCTTATTTGATAGTCGAAGCGAGTGACAGTAATAGGAATAATACTATGACTCCGAAAGGGTTGGTATTTTCTGCTACACAAACAGAATTGAATAGTTTGTCAATAGCCACCGCTGATAATAATCTTTTTCGTGACTAAAACAGATGTACAAAACATGGTATATAGTGATTCTTCTGCTCTTATATTACTATCGAAAACAAACTGTCTTAAAATATTTCATCAAAATGTATGTGGCATAAGTAATAAAAAAGTGGAACTTGAATTGTATATTGAAGCACAGCAAAACGATTTAGATTACTTATGTATATCGGAACATTTCCTAAATGATAAATCTGCACATGTGTTTTATATGTCCAATTATAACTTAGCATCATACAACACAAGGACGAACAAAAAAAGGGGAGGTAGCCTTATTTTAGCACACAAAAATATACAATGCGAAAACATTGACGCAATTAAAAAGTTATATAGGTCAGAAAATTTTGAGATTTGTGGTGTAAAAGATCTTGAAACGGGATTACACATATGTTGCTGTTATAGATGTCCAGTCGAGAAAAATTTTGAAAGTTTCATGGGTAGTTTAGAAAAATTGTTGGAACATTTTCTTGATAGAAAGTGCTTAGTTTGTGGCGACTTTAATATTGACGTACTGGTTGAAAGCAGAAAAGCTTCAGAGTTCATAAGTTTATTGAGATGTTATAATTTTAGATACCTGATAAAAACTCCTACTTTTATTCGAAATAAATCACACTCTTGTATTGATAATATAATTACAAATGTTGATGATGATTGTATAGAACGTTGTATGGTCGATCACAATGGCCTAGCAGACGGTCATGGTGGACTTTTTTGCGATATGGTTCTTGATAAAATCAATGACAAAACGAAGAGCTCAGAGTATACCATAACAATTAAAAAAAGATTATTTAACGCAAAAAATAATGAGGCCTTCAATAAGAGTATTTTAAATAAAAATTTAAGTAATATGGGAATAAATAATTTTCTAGACAATTTTAGTAAAATTTTTCGTACTTGTTACCCAGAGAAGGCAATGAAAATAAAGCCTATGAAAAACAAAGTAATCAAGTGGGTAACCAAGGGAATCAAAGTATCAAGTAAAATGAAAAGAGTTTTATGTTGTGGCACCTCAAATAATGACAGTATCTCGAATTACAAAACTAACTATATTCGAATTTACAGAAGGGTTATAAAGCAAGCAAAGTTGGCCATATCAGTTCATCTTAATAAAGCTAAAAATATACCGAAAGAGACATGGAAACTGGTAAATGAACACACAAAGAAAACAAAAAACAAGCTTAGTAAAAAACTTGTCCTAAATATAGACAACAAAGTTATTTATGATTCCCTGGATATTGCTAATACATTCGTGGATAGCTTTGTCCACAAACCATCTTTGACAAGTAACAAAGATAAAGCAATGTCCTTTCTGAAAGAAACAACGCCGAGAGTTGAGAGTAACTTGTCTTTCAAGCCGACTGCACCAGTCGAGATAAAAAATATTGTGTGTCACATGGCTAATAAAAAATCTTGCGGATATGACGACATACCAATATCGATAATTAAGGAGAACATAGAACTTTTAGCACATCCTCTTTCTGAGTTTTTTAATAAATGTATGAAAGACTCGATTTTTCCTGATCAACTCAAACTGGCTAAGGTAATTCCGATATATAAAAAGGGCACAAAGACTGACCCAAAAATTACCGACCAATATCCTTGCTACCAACTTTGTCGAAACTTTTTGAAAAGATAATTAAATTTAGACTGATGGTACATT
Organism: Xestia c-nigrum; assembly: GCA_916618015.1. Classification (NCBI taxonomy): domain Eukaryota; kingdom Metazoa; phylum Arthropoda; class Insecta; order Lepidoptera; family Noctuidae; genus Xestia; species Xestia c-nigrum. The sequence goes on along the minus strand of OU745258.1, from coordinate 5,785,729 downwards.
TGAATCTAAATAAAGTAATCCATTTAAGGCAATTTGGGTATCAAAAGGGCATTGGCACTTCAGATGCCATAGACACTCTCATTGATGACGTAGTTAGTAAATTAAATGACAAAATGAAAGTGGCTGGACTATTTATTGACCTGAGTTCTGCATTTGACACTATAGATCATCAATTACTACTTGCCAAACTGGAACATTATGGTATAAGAGGTGATGCTTTAACACTAATGACATCTTATTTACAAAACAGACGACTCTATGTCGAAACAAAAAACATTGATGCAAACAATCACGAAAAAACATATAAATCAAAGATGATGTACTTAAGACGCGGGGTACCTCAAGGCTCAATTTTAGGTCCAATATTGTATATTATCTTCACAAACGATTTGTTAAATTTTATGAATACCGCTCAGCCTGATGCTTCGTGTGTTGTTTTTGCTGATGACACAAACGTAGTAATTGGAGCACATGACTTAAATGAATTGTCTGCAAAAGTAAATAAAAGTCTAGATAATCTTTCTGAATGGTTTACAGCTAATCATTTACAAATTAATACAAATAAAACAAATATTATGTTATTTAAGACTACATCTCGTAACACCGACACTATAGATGTGATATTGAAAGGAGACAAGATAGGATTGGTAAATGAGGTAAAATTCTTAGGTATTAACATTGATTCAAATCTAAACTGGAAACAGGAGCTTGCTGCTATTGATTCCTCCATATCCTCTGCATGTTATGCACTTAGGAGCCTCAGGGATGAAATAGATTTGAAACAACTTAAAACATGTTATCATGCTCTGGTTGAATCCAGGTTAAGGTACAGCATCATGCATTGGGGTAATAGCTATAACTACAACTACCAAAGAGCATTCATCCTTCAGAAGCGTGCCATTAGAACTATCGTTAAAATTTCACAGCGGGATTCATGCAAATAATACTTTAAGAAATTAGGCATTCTTACAGTTCCAAGTTTGTATATCCTAGTTCTGTTAAGCAAGTTCGCAAAATATATACATCAATATGAATCACAAAAAGAAAGAGAGCTGAGAGAGAGCACACGTAGGAAAGTCATTAAAAATAAATTTGTGCCTAAATTAAACATAGCAAAGCATTGTTCACGTTACCAAGCAGTAGAGTTATATAATAAGCTACCTACTGATTTAAAAACTTTGATCTATAACACAAACTTATTTAAGGCAAAACTAAAAGCCTTCCTATTAGAAAAATGTTTATATTCTGTACCCGATTTGATGTTGAATGATTCCAGATAATTTGTGTATGAATAACTTGATATTATATTGAAATTTAGTTTATGTGACTTTGATTCAGTTGACCTTTATTTAAATTGGCATGTTAATTATTTAACATTAAATGTGATTGACTTTTGATTTGATTGACATTTGATTTGTACATTTGATTTGATTGACATATATATTGTTTTTGATTGACATTTAATTGATTTTAACTGACATTTAACTTACATCTAATTCTCTTTTATTTAATTCACAACATGGAATAGACATGGCCGGCTTTGAGCTTAGGTAGTTGGATAGTCAGGTAAATGGCATTTTGACATTTTTTAATTGACATTTAATTTATATCTGTTTCGCTTGGTTTATTTTTCATTTAATTATTTTTATTTTTCTTCATTTAATTAAATTTAGTTGACATTTAATTCTAATTTAACAGGCATTTAATTTACATTTAATTCTTATGAAGTTTACCTAATATGAACGTAGTTGACATGGTTTTGTTTGAGCTTTTTATGATTGGACATATAAACAGTAATTTAATTGTTCGTTTAAGGAAATAGAGATGTTGTATTTTTTGCTTTTGGTTTTTGGTTTGACTTTTTTATGCTTTTAATGGTATTTACTGATGACATTCTAATAATTGTTTATATTTAGTTTTTTTTTTGTGCATGATGTTGTGTTTGATTACTGCTTCTGTTATGATTTTAAATGTAAATTGTTGTATAATTCCTACACAATGTAAATTGTTCGATGAATGAATAAATAAATAAATAGTACTAACTGGGTGGTGAAGTTCAGATAGGCAGTAATTTCATGTAAAAATACTGGTAATCAGCTGCATCTGGTTAGACTGAAAGCCGACCCCAACATAATTTAGAAAAGGCTAGGCATATGTGAATCATTCATTTTTTTCATCAGTCATTTTTTTCCAAATCACTTCAAGTGCCACGCAAAAATAACTTCTATGGCAGGCGTACCGCTTCTTTCGCAATACCCAACTTACTAAACCAAATACCTGTAGACATCAGAGACTCATTGAATACTCAATACTCAAATCTTTATTGCATTCCATATGTATTACATAGATGGTGTTATCAAAATAATATAAAATCAATATGGACCCTGTCGGGCACAGCAACATTAGGAGAGAGGAAGAGCAATTCAATAATATTACCTACTATAAATTATTAGATGTATATAAATTATGATTAATTATGTTTATATATTTTAGGTCTGTGTATTAGGTAAGCGTAAGCTCAAAGAATATATCGATTCGATTATAACTTAAACATTAATAGCGCGTTGATCAAATCTCAGGCCATGGCATGCTAAGACAGACCCAGAGGTCTAATTGTGTGCTTTATATTTAAGTGTGTCAGATGTGATTTATAAATAAATAAAATAAAACAATAATAATGTTCCTTGTTCGTAGTAAATTCTAACAAGCTCTATGTAACGACTGACGTACAAAAGGATTAAACAGTTATTACGTAACCTGACCTCCACAGTTTACCCAAACATTAGGTACTAACCAACCTACCTACATAATCCTTAGGATTGAATAGACTAATCTTAGTCTGATTGCAATTTGATTTAATATATTAATCATTACTATTTACTTACCTTATTTGCCTGAAGGATGAGTAACTACAGGGTGTAAAAGTGATGCTACGAGTATTATAGCATAACTGAATATTTAAATGATAAAATATAATTAACAATGTATAAAATTTCTATGTATATGTATAAAGAATTCTTATTATGGTAATATTGGATTTATTTTAGATATATATTTTTTTTGTTTTTTAAAGCTTCCTCTCTCCTACTATATCTTTGTCTTTTGCTGTGCCCGACAGGGTCCATAATGATCTCATTTTGAAAATTTACCACCTAAGTACACATTGTGGAATGCAAATAAAGTTTGAGTATTGAGTATTAAACCACCTCATCACAAAGCCGTTAACCAAGCATTCTGTACATCAGACTAAGTAACTTTACGCAAAAAATTATTGCTGGGAAACCACTTTTTTTTTGGGGTTATAAATCATGTTTTGTGGTAGAACTCAATGTTACGCACTTAAAACATTCTGGTGATGGATGGATTTAATAGTACGGGGGCCGTAGAGGTGTTAAATGTCAAAATCTTACAAAAAAACTTGTCAAAAAAGTTGTAACTTTGACCTCCCATATCTCCGTAACTAGAAGATTCCCAGGTATGGTGTAGAACAAAAAAATTATCGCAATTATGGGGAGAACAAGTGCCTTTCGGCTTCGTGAAGAGGTGTTTTACAACCTTTATATTGTTGAATTGTTGAAATGTCTTCTGGGAGGATAATTAAAAATTAAAAACACGAACCGTTTCATTGTATTCCAAAAAAACAAAAACACATCTCCTTTTACTTCTTGACTGACATTTCATAAAACAATATCAATGGAAAATTTTAAACAAAATAAAAAAGGTTTCAATGAGGTTCAAATTCTGAATGAAATGAGATGCATGAAGGTATTAAGCTAAATCTAAACAACACGACATTGTAATTTCCTAGACTTAGGTTATATTAAAAACTTTTAAATAGATCACTCTTTTATGACTTTTCCTTTACTGTCAATATCACATACATACATACACATGCACACAATTATAAATTAAATAAATAAATATCGCTGGACATTAACACACAGCGCCACCTAGTGCCACACTAAGCAAAGCTTGTGTCGTGTACACCAGGTAGGTAGTTGAAATACTAATACTTTTTTGTTTGTAAATACATACTTATTATACATTCTGCCCGCGACGTGAATTTCCCGCTTGCAACATTTCTTATTGCTGCTCCGCTCCTATTGGTCATAGCCTGATGTTCAATCATCAAAAATCAATCATCAAAGCATTTATTTCAAGTAGGCCAGTTACAGGCACTTTTGAATTGTCGAAACAAAAATGAACATTTAAAGTAGCTACAGTCCCAGTCACAAGACATAACAACGTTACTGTGAAAGTACTGTAGTTGCCTAGCCAATAGCCTTCCTCGATAAATGGACAACGCAAAAAGATTTTTTCAATTCGAGCTGGGGCCTAATTCTGCTATTTTAATAAATTCGTCACTCCAACACGATTCCATTCTCATTCCATTGTCATTTTGCTTAAAGTTCGTAATCCGCTAAATTCACAATGGTCGGTCAATGGTCTCGTAATAAAATTGTGTTTTAATGGCATTGTCGTATATGTCATTATTATAAAACCCTTAGTACAAAATGGTTTTCGAAATCTACTACTAAATGCGAACATTTATTCATGCCAGATTTCATGGACGAGATTATCATTCTATGACATTTCTTTCAATGGAGTGTCAGTGAAAAGTCATAATGGCGCCATTATGTTAATAGAAAGAACAAACTTGTCAAAATTTTACAGAACTTGATCATTATGAAATCAATGATCGACTACTCTGACACAATTGTAATAGCAAAATCGAGGGCCTGGTAGAGAATAGCGCAAATATTCCTGAGATTAGCGCGTTCAACCAAACAAACAAACAAACTCTTCTGCTTTATAATATTAGTATAGAAGTATAGATTAAAACATCCATGACTCGGAAACAAATGTCCATGCTCATCACACGCATTTGCCGGGATTTGAACCCAGGACCCTAAGAACGTAAGGCAGCCTCACCACCACCATTTATAGTATCACATGACGCCTTTTATCCCCAAATGGTTAGCCTGAGGCGTAGGTACCTAATAAGTACATTTCGACAGTCATGTATACGTCTAAGTTAATAGGGGAAGTCCATTGAAATAAACCGGGCACAAATCCAGACTGAGATATTGAGAGTGGCTGCTCCCAAGATAATCTTGATGAAAAAACGCAACAACAATTTGCCCAACCGAACCCTCATGCTCCGCAGTTTGCAACCACTAGACCATCGAACGACCTTTTCTGTACAACTTCAAGAAAATGAGGTTTCTCTAATTATCTCAGGTAATCGTTTTAAAGAAGCGGTGTTCTAGAATTTTATAAAAATACTTCATTTTATACTAAAGAAATATAGGTAACGAAGAAACATGACTAGCGACGAGTAAAACGAGCACGGCTTCAGATGGCCAAGCGTTTCAAGTTAAAATTAGCTGCCCACCTCGTTATGTATTCCTGGTACTTAAGATAATAACTAAGAAGGTGAGAGGAAAGTCTTTGTTGTTTGGTAATTGTTTTGCTGTTATAAAATGATTAAATACGTAATGAATTAGTTTCACAAGCATGGCCTAACTTTAGCAGCTTGTCTAGAACAGATCTGAAAAGCAAATAGCGTAATTGGATTTGCGCAATCCGTAATACATACACTCACACGAATACGTCTAGGTCAACAGTCAATGTATCGACATTCATGTTGGGAAACAGCTTAACAAGAGCACAGATTCTGGTTCAACATAGGATTAAGGACTTGTAAACAGAGTTCAATTAAGCCTAGTGCAACTCAGTTGGGAATAACTAGCCATCCAGAATACACAGACCAATGAAAAAAACAGGAGATAGATTTTAATGGATGATATGGTTGAAAAGGAGGTGATTGCTGATATGATAAATAAATAATAAATAAATATCACTGGACACTAACACACCGCGCCATCTAGTGCCACACTAAGCAAGGCTTGTGTCGTGGACACCAGATAGTTGATATACTACATACACACATACATACTTTTTTTTTGTTTGTAAATACATACTTATTATACATATAAACATCCATGACTCGAAAACAAATGTCCATGCTCATCACACAAACATTTGCTCCTACCGGGATTCGGACCCAGGACCCTATGAACGTAAGGCAGCTTCACTACCACTACGCCATTTGAGTAAATGATGAGTAATAGAGAAGTCATCATCTGCCTAGCGTTTTCCCAACTAAAGAGTGTAAACCACCTCATCACGAAGCCGTCAACCAAGTATTCTGTACATCAGAAAAAGTAACTTTATGCAAAAATGATTGCTGGGAAACGACTTTTATTTTGTGGTAGAACTCAATGTTACGCACTTAAACCATTGTGCTGATGGATGGATTGAATAGTACGGAGGCCGTAGAGGTGTTTAAAGTAAAAATCTAACAACACAAAACTGCATTTATAAAAAAAAGTTGTCAAAATGTTGTAACTTTGACCACCATTATCTTTGTAACTAGAAGGTTCCCAGGTATGGTGATATAACAAAAAAATATCAGAATTGAGAAGTAAAACAAAAGCCGTGTTTTAGACCCTTTATGTTGACGTATGCCACGTTGGGCACCCACTTTAATGGCACCTGGGGCAATGCCACCTAAGGTATTCTATATACGGCACCTATCAATATTTTTCGCAGGTGCATAAAAGTTTAAATGCAATAGTGTTGGGACGTTTAATTGGGTCGTCTTCTAGTCAATCAGGATGCAGCTGAATACCAGTGGTTTACTTGAAGCGACTACCTGTCTGACCTCCACAACCCGAGTCGTTACCCGGGCCGTAGTCTCGATGGGTTGACCCATTACCGCATGGGTAATTTTAATTACCCGTGTTTCCACATGTCATTAAAGAGTGTTTTCGGACATTCCAGACAGTACTGGGATAATACGATACTCCTTTCCAAGACTGGTTGTCAGATTTTGTGGGCCCCTGATAACCTAAAACGACTGTCAAAGATCTACAAATGACAGCCGGGACCAACTGCTTAACGTGCTTTTCGAGGCACGGAAGAAACGATGAGTAAATGGAGAAATATAGAAGAAAAATACATGATGTGCCGACCCCAAATAAAATTGCTTAAGGGTGGGAGTATGATGATGGTTGGTGGATCGATACCCTTTGGTTAGGGGTGGAGGGGCAAATAATTTTAGTGACCTATGCCTATAGTTCATGATCTGCCTTCAGGCGGCTCCTGCCCAACCTTGGAGGGCGAAACACCTCCTGCTGCAGGCTCTACGCGGGGGTCGTGCGGTCCATGGCCTTTTACGAGGCCCCAGCGTGGGCGCGTTCCTTAAGGCGGAGAGCCGCCCATTATCTGAACGCGCCCCAAAAGGTGGTAGCCGTGAAGATGGTCCGTGGGTACCGCACGATCTCCCGCGAGGCGGCGGGCCTGCTTGCCGGATTGCCGCCATGGGATCTGGAGCCGATAGTCCTCGCGCGCCTGCATGAATGGCGCGCAGAGGCACTACGCCGGGGGGAAACACCGCTGCCGCGGCAAATCGCCGCACGGCGGACAGACCGCCGGCGCGATCTCATGGCGACATGGAAAGAGCGACTGTGACAACCCCGTGCAGGGCACGCCACGATAGTGGCGATAAGTCACCTCTTTGAGAAGTTGCTGGAGAGGCGCCACAGCATCCTCACCTTCCGCCTGACGCAGGTCCTCACCGAACACGGATGTTTCAGAAGGTTCCTGCATCGAATCGGGTGAGAGGAAACGCCCGGGAGTTTCCACTGCGAGGATAGACCGGAAGACACGGTGGAGGTCTGCGCCGGCGTGGGCTGAGCAACGCCGTGTCCTCGTAGCGGCGATCGGCGGCGGCGACCTCTAGCGTCCGGCCCTGGTCCAATCCATGGTCTGGAGCGACACGGAATGGGAAGCCGTCAACTCCTTCTGCGAAGTAGTCATGCCAGCGAAGGAGGTGGCGGAACGCGAGAGGGAGAGAGCCTCTCGCCCCAGCCGCCGCGGGAGACGCACCGGGCGTCGGAGGCCACGTGGTGGCTACCGGCCACCGTAGATGCGGGCCTGTGAACGACGGCGCGTTCGTGTTCCACGCGCGCCTCAAAGAGATGTCAGCATAAGGGGAGGGGCCCGCAAGGGCCGAAGCCTGCCGGGGTTGCGGGCCTGTTCGAAAGAGATACCGTGGCCCCGGAACATAAAGAGCGAGGAACGAACTTGGATGGGGTTTAGTCAGTAAAAGTCTGACACTCCCGCTCCGCCCAGAGTGGGAGAAGTTATTTGATGATTTTCCACCATTAAAAAAAGGGGCAACGTTTATCATGGTAGGACCACATTTATTAAAAACCCAACACCATTTATAGATTTACATATCAATATTGACGCAATAACATTCCAATAGGTTACCAAGTATAAATCATCGTTGAGTTGTATACGATTCGTCGAAACAATTGTTGTCAATAGCTATTTACAGATAATAGTAATAATTGACGTTTAACAAAGTTCAAAGTTCATTTCTTAAGTTAATTTATTAAGTTTTTCCCTAATTCTATGTGCCCATTCAAATCTGGTCAGTAGTTTTTGCGTGAAAGAATAACAAACATCAATACCATCCATCCGTCTATCCTCAAAAACTTTATTCTACTTCTTTATTGCACACAAAAAAAAAGTAAATCTCGTACAATTCATAGCCTAACTCCAATCCACATAAAAAGGTGAGGAAAAACCCTAATCCTAACTAAAATCATAGATGAGAAAGTCTATTTGCCCCACGCCTCAATACCTTGTTGGACACTGGATTTCAACAAAACTAAACGGCTTGCAAATAGACGAAAGCGAAGCCACAAGAAAAACTAGTTCAGCTGGGAAAATCTTCCACATTTTCCAAAGGCCAAATTTTTACGAGCGCACATATAAAAACCCCACTTTACTACCCACTTCCCTTTCATCGTGGCGTGATGATAAATCTGTAGTTTGGCCGGAAGAGACGCTGTGTCACTTCCTGTGCGTGACCGATGTGATCGCTAAAATACCCTTGTGCTGTAGTGTCATAAGATTTCTGGCAATTTGGGTCACTGAAGCTTTATTAACACTTTTGACCCCGGCTTCTAGATCCCGGAAACGTTCTTGGTTGCAAAAGAAAGAAAGAAAACGTATTTATTAGCCTGCATTGGTCAAAATAGACAAAAATATGGTTAAATTAACGGTACATCGCTTGTTCTCCCTGTTATTGTGATTGTTTTTTTGTTCTACACCATCCCTAGGAATCTTCTAGTTGAGGAGATAATGGGGGTCAAAGTTCCAACTTTTTACAAGTTTTTTTTTATTAAGTACAAGTTTTGTATTGTAAGATTTTTATTTTTATCACCTCCACGACCCCCGTACTATTCAATCAATCCATCAGCACAATGTTTTAACTGCGTTCCATTGAGTTCTGTCACAAAACAAGATTTTTCACCCCAAAAAAAAGGTTGTTTCCCAGCAATAAAGTTATTTATTTTGATTTTGACTTGGTGATGAGGTGGTTAACACCCTGTTTAAAAGTAAACTTAAAAAAAAAACAAATAAACGAAGTTGATCCTGTATGAGCACAAAAAGGCAACATGGTGCTGGATTATTTAAAAAAACCTACTTTCTTTGATTTACTTTAATAATACGTACCTAAATACCTATTTACAACATACCAACGTTGCTCTCATGCATATAGCATCACGCGTATATTTCCCTGAAAGGTTAGAAAGAAAGAAAGAAAGAAAAAGGATTTATTAGCCCGACAGGACAACACATAAATAAATAAAATTGTAAAATTGTGATTATAACACTAGTTTAAAGTAAACATAATGAGAGAATAAAAAAACTAGGTTAGGTACTACTAGGTAAAGAGTCACTGGACAAATAAAGAAGTATCTGTTCTTGTCCAAACCGGCTCACTAAACTTTGATAAATAGATAGATAAATCATTTATTTAGTGCACACAAAAGATAGCACAACACATAGAAGTACATTTAAAAAAAAACATATTTACGAAATAATTACCTATAGTAACACCGTGACAGACTTCAAATTAAAAAAAAAATGAAATCACAACAAGTAGGTAAGTAGGTATGCAAGGAGCGGTCTCAAGGTTGCACCAAATGAGAGTCCAGCTCAGCATGTGTCAGGCATGTGTTGGCTTTGGGCAACATCTCTCTAATTTTATGAGACTTAATTTTCACCTACAATCTCAAAAACCTACCAAATTCAGTATAAAAGCCAATTAGTCGTGATTGATAGACATTAAGTATGATCTCCAAGATTTCGCGGATTTACCTGGGATATAGAAGTCGGCCCCTCAATCATGATAAGATGAGATTCGCCTTTCGGGAAAGCCATTCCGTCCAAACAATTTGTATGGTGGCTCTCTGTAAACTGAAATGTACCTGTAACAATCGTAGCGAGACAGCAGCCAAAAATTATGTTCCGGAAATTCCACTTGATGATTTTTCTGTGGCACTAACGGCTTGGACGAATGGCAATGGCTTTTTGATCGTTTCATATTTCTATTTTCAACCGACTTCCAAAAAGAGGAGGTTATCAATTCGTCTGTATATATATATTTTTTTTTTGTGTTTGTTACCTCAGAACTTTCGACTGGGTGAACCGATTTTGATGATTCTTTTTTTGTTTGAAAGCTGGTGCTTCTCGATTGGTCCCATTTAAATTTGTTGAAGATCTGATGGTGATCTTCCGAGATATACAAAGGAACTCTTCAAAAAACGCTCGCTGCGCTTCTCTGCTTTATTTAATTGTATTTCTGGGTGCTGTGCTTTGTCTTTTGTGTGCACTAAATAAATGATTTATCTATCTATCTATCTATCTAAAAATAGACGGCAAATCTGCAGTAATTGCTGCATTCGCTTGTAGGTTCATTGTTTATACTACATCATGACGTAACATCACACCTGTATGCTCTGAGGGGGTACCTAGATGTATACAATACTCCCAGATTTCGACAATGTTTGTTGCCTCTGAACTTTCGACTGGGTAAACCGATTTTGATGATTCGTTTTTTATTTAAAAGCTGGTGCTTTCCGTGTGGTTTCATTTCAATTTGGTTAAGAGCTGACGCTGATCTTCGGAGATATGAATGGAACTCTTCAAAAATACACGGCAAAGCTGCAGTAATTGCTGCAATCGCTTGGTTGTTTATTGTTTATGTAACATAGTGACGTAACATCACGCCTGTTTGCTCTGAGGGAGTACGCAGAAGTGTACAATACACCCAAATTTCGACAGTTAGATGTGTTAAGTTCCATTTAATGGGATCCTGGAGAAATAGAGGGAATTCCTGAAATTTTATAGGCACACCAGAAGCGATTTGGGTAGTTTTAGGAAGAGTACATTCTTGGAGTGATCTCATTTCAATTTGGTAAAAATCTGATGAAGACTATCGGAAGATAGGCGACGGGAACTCCTCAATAAATGATAGCAAATATACTGGGATCGCTGAAATCTCATATCTGTCTATTGTTTACACCAGTTCATAAAAGAAAATCACGCCGGTTTGCTCTGAGGGAGTACGCAGAAGTGTACAATACACCCAGATTTCGACAGTTAGATGTGTTAAGTTCCATTTAATGGGATCCTGGAGAAATAGAGGGAATCCCTGAAATTTTATAGGCACACCAGAAGCGATTTGGGTAGTTTTAGGAAGAGTACATTCTTGGAGTGATCCCATTTCAATTTGGTAAAAATCTGATGAAGACTTTCGGAAGATAGGCGACGGGAACTCCTCAATAAATGATAGCAAATATACTGGGATCGCTGAAATCTCATATCTGTCTATTGTTTACACCAGTTCGTAAAAGAAAATCACGCCGGTACGCTGTGAAAGGGTAAGTACATGTGAACCACTAAAAAATGAAAAATAAAAACTTTTTTACAAAAAATAAAACCGACTTCAGAGAAACAAAAAAGTGAAAAATAACTTTAGCTTCAGAAGTCGGTGACAAAAAAACTAAATCAATCAAACAAAGGTCACCGACTTCTGAAGCTGCATAAACGACCAAAAACCATATTTTAATGGTTTTTGGTCGTTTATGCAGCTGAATACCAGTATTTATGTCAATCTCAAACCTTATTTTGACTTTTTAATCATCGTTTTCGCTGACATAACGTCACATTGGCACTTCACAAATCAGCAAACTGTCTATTATCATTTTTCTGGCATAGCTTTTTGTCATAGAAAAAAAAGAAAGATTATTTGAAAAGCATCCAGAAACCGAATAATATTTGCAATATCCAAGACGAATTCCCGAATCCTCTCATTGCGATCTCACAAGAGACAGTAAGATATATTTGTATTATGAGGTCTACCGACATTGTTTAGACCAACATTATATCATCACAAAAGACTTGGATGCCTCAGGCGGTCCAGTTATGCCAGACCCTAAGGAATTTCATTATGACTTCGACGACTGTTTTGTTTTCAAGAATAGGCTTGTGTATTGAAAAAATCTAATAAGCTAGTCAGTTAGATTATCAAAAAATATTTGATCCGACCAAGGTCACCGACGTAGCCCAAAGAATTGCTAAACTTAATTGGCAGTGGGCAGGGGCACATTGCTCGCAGAACGAATGGCCGATGGGGCCGAAAAGTTCTGGTGTGGCGACCGCGAACCGGAAGACGATGCGTTGGTCTTCCAACGCATCGTCTTCCGGTTCGCGGTCGCCACACCAGCCCCGCCACCCGCGGCAGTCTCCCACTAGGTGGACCGATGACCTGGTGAAGGTTGCGGGAATCCGGTGGATGCGAGTAGCAAGGGACCGGTGAATGTGGCGACACTTGGGGGAGGCCTATGTCCAGCTGTGGACGTCTTTCGGCTGAGATGATGATGATGATGATTTAATCCGTATTTTTGCTTTTGTTACGTAAACCAAAATTGACGAATATACGACGCTTTTAAAATTCTCAATACGTCATGCCGTGGTATAATTTTTAGCACGTTCTGACGTCACCAGCCCCCACTCCCGAATTTCGATGCGATTTATGTTTGTCAATATTTATTGAATTACAAAAAAAAAAATACGTGTCCATTATTTTCGGATACTCCAACTGACGGACTACGTAGATTTGCAATTTATTGATGGTGGAAACTAGCCTATTTTATTAACATAATTATGACTGGGCTAGCTAATAGATTAGTTGTGCCCGTACTGAAAATAATCTTGGATAAATAAGGAGCAAAGAACATTTTTCTCTATTCCTTAGTTTCAGCATCCTCCACGGTCATTTGAAAAATTCAACCTGTGTAAAGAAAACTCAAGAAATTCATATTTCTAATTTTCGCTCGCATTAAAATTGCGTAGTTGTATGTAATAAAATACATTTCATACAACCACGCACTTTTGAATTGATTTTTCTTCCAGTTTAATTTTCCGGAAACAATCCGATTACTTTATTTATTAGATTCACCATCTTTGTTACTAAAATAGACTAGAATCAATATTAAAAAATAAAAAAACGTACTGCGTCAATATAAGTAAGTGACTAAAGTGGGCGCAATACGTTTTTCTGCACTAATATTATAAAAAGGCAAAAAAAAATTGTGTGTATGTTTGTGATGAATAAACTCAAAAACTACTGTGCCGATTTCAAAAGTTCTATCAGTAATGGATAGCTACACTATCCGCGAGTAATATAGGCTATATTTTATCCCCGTACTCCCACAGGAACGAGAACCACGTAGGTGAAACCGTGTGACGTCCGCTAGTTGTTCAATAAGATGATGAGAAGAGTTGACTGAATGTTGCTCAGCGTTTGCTTGTGTGTTAGTCTTTGCGTTTTGTATGCGAAAACTTTATGAATGCCCAAAAACATTAATTTTCACTATAAAAAACTTTTTTGCAGAAAATAAAACCGACTCCAAAAAACACAAAAAGGTGAAAAATAACTTTAGCTTTAGAAGTCGAAGAAGAGAGAAGGTGACCTTTGTTTGATTGATTTACTTAGTTTTTTGTCTTTTGCTATCATTTATTGAGGAGTTCCTATGCCTTTCTCCGAAGTTCTTCATCAGATCTTCACCAAATTGAAATGGGACCACTTTAAGAAAGTATTTTCCAAAAACTACCCAAATCACATAAAGTGACTCTTCACTTTATATGATTTGGTTAGTTTTATCTCAATTTCTCCAGGATCCCATCATCAGATCCCGAGTTCCCGACCCTTTCAAATATGCAAATAATAATTCAAATCGCTCCGGCCATCTTCGAGTAATCGGGGAACTTCACACAACATCTCTCAAAAGTCTTTACTCCTCATCCATATGAAGGCTCTCCAGTAGAAGCCGCTCACAGACGCGGACCACTCTGGGTATATCTTTGTGTGGTCTCCAAGACGATGATTTGTTTGTTGTGGTTATTATCTGCCTAGCATTTTCTCAATTTTATTGCAGTTGGCTTCCAGTCTAACCGGGTGCAGCTGAACGCCAGTATTTCACTTGAAGCGACTGCCTATCTGACCTCCTCGACCTAGTTTGTTAATTGTGCTTATTGCACCTATTTTAAAACAGTGCGGTATTTTATTATAAAGTCCAAATCGAGCTTATTCAACTTGGTTGTCTCGAAACTAGTCACAAGTGGGACAGTGAGCTCACCTCTCGCTTCGAACCATGGATGCTATTATGTCTGTGGTGAACAGCTTGCATCTTTTCCAAGGCATTTAATTTATAGGACTACGCTACGCCTCCTTCATTGTGGGACTTTTATTTATGGACCAGTTTAGGAGGTAAACTGCCTACAATTGGACAAAGGTGCAAAAAAATGAGAGCCGTATTTTTGGGGTATAATTTCTAAATGACATGTTAATTCATAAAGTATTTTTTTTATCGAATACTGTCGGGTTAGTTTGACTGTTTGTGGATATGTCACTGTAAAATTGTCAACATACGGAACATACGGAAGTATCTCTGCCCCCATAATCGGGACTCGGGGCACCCCTCCGTTAGGTTCCTTTAAACCCTGTACTCGGAAATAGGGATCCGCGAAGCGACGCTTTTTAGGGGAATATAAAGTGTTTTAAGGTTAGGTTATAATAATCGGTATTTCTCAGGAATGGTACAATATCTTTTCATGAGAGTTGAACCACTGGGCAAGGGGGACCCCTCCTTTTTTTTTTTACTGTCTAATGCCCATCCATGTTCCTCGCCCTTTATGTTCCGGGGCCGCGGTATCTCTTTCGAACAGGCCCGCAACCAGGGGGACCCCTCCTTCCCTCCATACCACGTAAGTTAATCTGTGACGTAAGTTGACTACCATCGCATGCATATCACGAAAAATAATGCGTTTTGTTGTAAGCAGTATGTTCATTTGACAATATTTCGAGATTTTACAATATCGCTAGAGATATTACAATATAACGTATTTGACAATTTTACGGTGACATATATAAGTTTAAATATTTGTCATCGCACCCTCGCACGCACCAAATTGTTAGTGCAGGAAAAAAATTAACAGTTACCTTGGGTTAGTTTAATTACGAAATGTATCCCATGCATACTAATTAATTACTAAATACCTGAAACAAAGGAGAACGTGCTTGCATTTAAAATGCCTTCACAATTATTTGATGGACTTAGATATAAGAAGTTCTCTTGTTACCGTTCATAAGATTTTTTTGTGTATCTGTATACCCACTTTGAAGACATTTTTTATTAACATAACAAGGATATTCTAATAACACAAATATAATTGTTGATACCCACTTCTATCTATCGGTATTCAACAGAGCTTACTGAAAACTAACACATAATTTATACTTCGTGAATATGTTTTTTATGTGACGTCACAATAAATGTAACTCATATTGAGGTTATAGTTTAAGTGTTCATTTTCCTGAAGAAAAGAAGATTGAAACTAAACCTCAATTTAGGAATTATTAATATCGCTAAATATTTTGTAACACGTCTAATTAAAACTAGAACATTAGGGATTAATATTTTGTATAACCCCCATTATTTTCAATGCAGTCAAGTAGACGTATGCGGCTTAAAGTCACCCAAAGGGCAATGGAGAGGGCTATGCTCGGAGTTTACTTGCGTGATCGCATCAGAAATGAAGACATCCGCAAGAGAACCAAGGTCACCGACGTAGCCCGAAGAATTGCTAAACTTAAGTGGCAGTGGGCAGGGCACATTGCTCGCAGAACGGATGGCCGATGGGGTCGAAAAGTTCTGGAGTGGCGACCGCGAACCGGAACAAAATGGAAGTAATCCAGTGAAAGTCTAAATATTCCCGTGCGAAATGTAATCGTTCTTCTTTATGTCTTTCTGTCAAGAAGGGCATTTTAGCTGATCTTCTGTGATGCAAGCCTTCAGCGTGGA
The DNA here is from genome assembly GCA_916618015.1 of Xestia c-nigrum. Taxonomy (NCBI): domain Eukaryota; kingdom Metazoa; phylum Arthropoda; class Insecta; order Lepidoptera; family Noctuidae; genus Xestia; species Xestia c-nigrum. Next base: position 5,769,437 of record OU745258.1, on the reverse strand, counting down.
GGGCACGGCGAACAGTTTGCGGTGACTCCGAGTGTGTCGTAGGTGTGAAACCATTGGTTTCATTCTCGCCCACGATATGTTGTCGCTGCGCTTCGCTAATAAGCGACGACCTTCCACTTCGCTGTCTACTTGCAAGGCTCCCTTCTTCCTCATACCTTTTGATCCAGAGACTTACTGCATTTCTCTAAACAAAAAAAATGATGTTAGGCAGCTGTAATAAATACTAAAGTGACTTCATTCACTCTGCATTTATAAATCCAATAATAAACACTAATTATTTATCTTGCATGATAGATTGAAAAAAAAAATAACGAATTAAGTAAACCACAGGTCACCAAATAAATGAACAATTTATAATACCCATTCGTTTTTAAATTTTTAATGTTTAAGTTACAATTCATAAATAATTATAATACTCACATTTAGTCCTATTAAGGCCACTTTTATGAAGCGCGGATAATTCGCGATAATAGTCGCCCTCGCCTTAATATTAATATTTGCCCGCATTTTAAGAATCACACCAACAACAATACCGCTATCTATTAAACCACACGTCACTGACCATCAAATACCACATTTTAGAGTGTATTCTGTATGACTACAACCAAACGACAAAGTTCATTCCGATCAAGTTAAAATATTCATAAAACTCATGTCTACCTCACAGAAATCTAACAAAATTCTTGACTTATTTTTCTATCTACCTCCCTAACTTTACGAAATGTGTGAACAAAGCAAACAAGTTAAATAATATAATATTTCTGTAGAGTAAAAACTTACAAAAAGACTAAAAGTAACTGTGCGGGATTTGAACTCACGGCTTACTGATTCGCTCTTAATTCTGGACGGGCCCAACCGCTAGGCCATCATGTCTTAGATATTGGCATTGAAATTATGAACTACAACTAGTTGCTGACAATATCTATTTTGTTGAAAGTAGAAGGTCGTAAGTCAAACTAAACGTCAAGCTATTGCTTTGTGAGATTGCTTATCGACTTTTGGTCGGCACTGTACAACACGGCTGAAAACAATACCTGATACTTAATTTTAAATTCAGAAAGAAATAAAGAAAAACCATTCATTAGACAAAACACAAAAACAAAACAATGAATTTTTTATTGATTGTAGGTACTGATAAAGTACTTACAATTAATAAAAAATAAACATAGAGATAAAGAAAACCAAATTGGTTCTGTACGAGGCCAAAAGGCCCCTATCTAAGTATACAAAATAAGAGTTTATTTTATCAGAGACTACTCAGTAAAGTAAAAGGGCCTACTCAAAGCACTGCATGCAGGGCCCTGCAGAGACACTGCATGCCAATCGTATTCTGTGTATGCATGCAGAGCCGATATTTTTAGGCCCTGCGGCAGGGTGAACAATTAAAATATCGGCCCTGCATGCATAATACAATTGGCAGTGTCCCTGCAGGCAGGGCCTTGCATGCAGTGCTTTGAGTAGGGGCCTGGTATGAGTCATGAGCACAAACTAACAGCTACACCATAGACAAAACATTTAAAATAACCTCCACTACTATAAATCTGTGCTCACAACTCGTGCCAGTTTGTACATGAAACCTTTATTCTCGAGGTTCAAAGATCGAAAACTAGAGCAAAAACTATAACCAGCCAGTTGTAACCAAAGTTATTAGGGTCTTATTACCAACAACTCTAAAACAAGACGGCGCTTGGCATAACGAAAAATAAAAATCCGAGGAGAAACTTGCAAACCGGAAAATTCTGATAAAATCCATTTCACAAAAAGGTTTTTCTTAACGTTCGCGATGGGAAATGATTTGTACGAGTATAATGCCTATGCATAATGCGAGAGCCACCACTGGTTTCAAAACGATGAACGAAAACATCGAGAGGAAGCCGGCATGTCCTAGAACCAAAACAAAAAACGGAAGATATGTGAAATCTAGCAATCTGCATATTCCCTCACATAGAGAATGAGAGGCAAACCACACGGGCGGTGCGGCGCCGCACCGCAAGCCATTTCGCCGCGCTGGCGACCACACGGGCAGAGCGGCGTCGCAACGTTCTACGGAGCCGCGGCGGCAAAATGAGGGGTTGCCCATCGCTACGTACGCAAACAAACAACTGCGAGCGGCGCCGCTCCGGCTCCGCTCTGCTTACACCCCTCCCCGCCTCGTCTCGATTCCGATGCGCGCGCGGCGCGGCGCCGGAGAACACCGCACGGCGCAATGTGGCTACAATGCATTTTTGTATGTAGAAAACCGCAGCGGCGCCGCGCCGCAGCCGCGCCGCCCGTGTGGTTACACCCTCAGGCTTACTGTGACCCAGCAGTGGGAACAGTAATAGACAGTTGAAATTTTTCATTGGTAATATTAAGAAATCAGCTGTTGTGCATTTTGATCGTGTAGGTATTGCAGTTTGACAAATGCGGAGCAGAATTGTTCGCAAAACGGATGACTGATGGGGCCGAAAAGTGCTGCAGGGGCGACCGCGAACCGAAAGACGATGCATTGGAAGACCATCCACCTGGTGAAGGTTGCGGGATACGAGTCGCATGGGACTGGTCAATGTGGCGACACGGACAGTGGACGTCTTTCGGCTGAAATGGTGATGATGATGACGTAGACCACTCATATTCGATTCACATTTACTTAAACTTCGAATAAGAATTTCACAAACATTCTAATCCGTTACAGCCACATTTCGCACAGCATTTGACCCTCTGGCAGCCCGCCAGTAATGAAATTCTGTCCTAATTATCTTGTGATTGAATCGTGACGGTTCTATGCGGTTACATGCGGTTAATTAACTCGCATTATTATTAAATACGGTTAGGAACGGCTGAATACCTTAATAATAATAATAATAATATCTTCTTTATTCAGAATCTTAGAAGGTAAAATACAATAGGAATCTAAAACTAATAATGTAGGTATAATAATGTATGATGCCTGTACTAGGATAATCCTGTATCACAGGCTGCAGGAGCTCTAACAATATGCTATGTAATAGGACTAAAGTTTTTTTGTTAAATACTAAAATAACATAGCGTAAAAATATTTCAATTAACTTAAACTCTAATAACTTAGAACTAAACACATAAATGTTACACGAAAATATTTGCGTCAGCAGAATTTATTAAAGGTTGCAAAACATATCGGCGCTCTTGTTTTTATTCAGTAATTGCACCTAGCAATTAATGTGCTTACAATAAATAAACTCGATATTAATAGGTATGTCAGCGCAGTGGTCTCTTATTGCATTGGTGAATCAAAAATATGCGTAAGTCTAAACAATAGTATGACGCTCTACGCGCCCTCGTAGTCGATGGAGTTGATGTACCTATATTCTGCTAATTTCTTAGCCGGGCACTCAACATCTCCCGTTCTATGGCTGTTGGGCTTTTTAAAACGCGAGCACGTTGCACATTTAGGGGTGTCTGCTTTCTTCGCGCACTCTGATAATGAGTGTCCTACTTCTCCGCAGTGACAGCACGTGGAGTTTACCTCTCTGCATGATTTTGCTGCATGACCAAATTGTTGACATTTGTAGCATCTGGTAACCAAGGTGAAGTCTCTAACAGGGCAGGAGGTCCAATTTATAAACAGTCTTGCTTGAGATATTAGGGCTCTACGAATTTTGGCTGGAACTTCAATAACAAAGTTACAAGTCGATGCATCTTTCTTTCCAGATTTGTGACTCAATTTCACTTCGGTCAAAAAGGTATCCAGTGACATCGCTGGAAACTTATCGGCGATGTTCTGTTCGTACATGAATAAGATTGTGTTATTACGTCAAACGTGATTATAAACCGCGTGTCAGGAAAAAAATAGTCTACACACAATGTTCCTGGGATATATAGGGTGTAAACCACCTCATCACAAAGCCGTTAACCAAGCATTCTGTACATCAAACTAAGTAACTTTACGCAAACATTATTGCTGGGAAACAACTTTTTTTTTGATGTTATAAATCATGTTTTGTGGTAGAACTCAATGTTACGCACTTACAACATTGTGCTGATGGATGGATTAAATAGTACGGGGGTCGTGCAGGTGTTAAAATATTACAAAAAAAACTTGTCAAAAAGTTGTAACTTCGACCTAGAAAGTTCCCAGGTATGGTGTAGAACAAGAAAATATCGCAATGATGGGGAGAACAAGTGCCTTTCGGCTTCGTGAAGAGGTGTTTTACACCCTTTATAGGCCTTTACTCTACGAGAGGGAATGACTTGGCTTGTAATCTACCTCGCCCCAATGGATGTCGTGCATGCTCAGCATGCCACTGGACTCTTGGGATGGTACAAGAAATTATCATCGACGAAAGACGTCCACTCGACAGGCCTACCTCTTGGTAGCCCGATGCCCTGGTAAAGGTTGTGGGAACCCTCTTTATACGAGAGGCACGGGACCGGTCTATTTGACGACACCTCCAACGCAACGTCTTCTGGTTCGTGGGCGAAAAGTTCTGGAGTCGCGCACTCGCAATTCTTCGGTATCAGAAATGCTTTGTCTTGTTTAAGGGGTCATACAGGCAAACTAAACTATTCTTCTGGACATAGTAGGTCCTTCCCCGTCTGCGCTACCAGAGTCTGTCATCATCTGCTTCTTATTTGTTGCCACCTTTTAGTTTAATTTAACTTAAAACCTGAATAAAAAAAAAAGTTTGAAGAATTATTTCTGTTAAGGAAATGAGAGAAAAAAAAATGAGTATTAAAAAAATATTTTTAACAAAAAGTTAAAATCATTTTATTTTTAAATAATTAAATTTAACATAACTAATATGAATACAAAAATAATATTAAGGTCGTCGGTCCATCATCGGAGACTAGTAACTCCTGTTATTTTAAACCAGCTTTTACTCGTGGCTTTGCTCGCGTTAATTTGCAATTTGACAATATCTGTTGTACTGTGCTTGTAATAATCCAATGGAAGCTATCGCGCATGAATTCGCCGCTAGGGGCGTTCGTGTAGAGTAAGGTCTTCCGAAATGTCAGATTTCATAGTGTAAGCGCTTATTATCACGTATTTTCACTAATATTTACGATTGTGGTCAACATTGCGCCATTCCTGATTAATTATAACTTGAAGATTTCAAGCAGATTCAAGATTTTTTGTGTAAATGTTTCATGCTTACTAATTAAAATCAAAATCAAAGCATTTATTTCAAGTAGGCCACTTACAGACACTTTTGAACTGTCGAAAAAATTATGGGCCCAATATTGTAAATATATACATGAAGTTTAAGATACTATGTTTAAACCCTGTATTAAGGTGACTAGGCGAGCTAAATTAGCAACTCTATTTGTGATGGTTCAAACTTCGTTTGAAATACTGTTAGAATAAATTTCTAATCAGCTTGCACTACAAAGTGGTTGTTACGTCAGTCACTGCGGGCCAAAAGCGCGAAATGAGTGAATTCGATCAATTCCAAAAAAACTATTGATTGAATTAAAAAAACTAAAACACTATCATGCTAATGTATTGCTTGTAGAATTATTTGCCAAAAAATGAGAATGATCGCATATTAGTATGTTTTTTTTTGTTTGAGATATTTTTTTAGAGATAAGTTCGTGACTTATTTTTATCGAGTGTCAAATTTACGTTTTAAAAACACTATCATGCTAGCAAATATCCTAAAGAATATCAAATATTTTTCTGGTCTTGTTTATAGCAGTGAATCATATACTTTTAGTAAATATTAAACTCGTGTTTAGCTCATGCAATCGCCTTAAAATAAAAAAATTATGAAGGTATTGCCACTTTAGTACAAAATAGAATTCATGACCTTACTTGCAAGTGTTGCCATCTGGTGAACTAAAAACGATAGCCCTGATTCTGTCATGTTTCGAAAGATACGAGACGCCATCTATTACTAAAAGAACGTTATTGTTGTTTTTCTCGGGATCAGTACTTTTTTCGGGATCAGTACTTTTTTTCGGGAAGATTTTTGCATGCGGTGTATTTTTTTGTCTGACAAATAAATCTACCGTCCACCTGCGGACGACTTTTTTAGAATTTTAATAAAAATGACTAAAATATCAAATGCTCAGAACAGAAAATGTTTATTCTTATTTTTGCTTTTACAGCGACAACCTTTTTTTTTGGTTTACATTTCATAAGTAGGATTAAAATCGTCGAGAAAACTTAAATAGTAACAAGATAACCTATTAATAAACTAAGTACCTATAATGCAAATTATGCAAAGGATCATTATGTATAGTCCTAACAGCTAGCTAGCATTTAAAACCTTTCATTATGATACCCGGATCAAAGAAGTTGGAAGCAAAAAAAAAACCCACAATATGGCTCCCGAAATCCGCCATGTTTACTTTTAAATATTTTGTTTTAATCAGTAACACTTGTGCCGTCAATACCAATATAACAACACAAAGGAGGTAACAAAGAATCAAATCACGGTACAATAATTTACGAACATACATACATACAGCTAAATGATCTCTTGGATTCCAATCTAACAGACGATTTCTGTTCGCGGATGGATGGATGAAGATTTTATTGGCATGTCAGAAGAACTGTAAAGGAATTTATGAAATCTTTACTTAGTTATATAAAATCAATGCCACTTTTCGATGTAATTCTATTACTCAAGAACGGGCTCACCTATCCAAACTAAATGTTTAGGCTTTGTTCGGAATATTTAGTAGATGGTTCATGTGAAGTTTGGACAAAATCGGTCGAGCGGTTCTTCATGCAGACAAAGTGGCGCGGGTCAGCTAGTACTATATATGTAGGATCTGGAGTGCCGAGCGCTATATTGTCAGGGTTTGGAGTCCCCATTTTAATCGGATAAACAAGACACACAGAGTTTTATTACAAGTAATTACTAATTAATTCATACAATAGAAATAGTACACAGTGCAAAAAGGCAATTAATTAAACAACCGACAGTAATTTAGAAAGCAACAATATAGTTAGGCGAACAGACCGTTCAAGGTCACAGTTCGTACAGTGGCCAAGCCACCCAATTACAAAGTGTATCCTGGTCGCAATCAGCAAGTTAGGTAGGTAATACAACTATTGTAAATATACAGCAGCGCTATACCAAATAAACCGACAGTTTTGTCGGGAGCTGGGGCTAGTTCTGTATTGAGTCGAGTCTGAAGACCGATTGAGGAGACTATTTTTTTTTTTTTTTTTTAGGAATGACCACTCGTAGTTGCAACTCGATAATGTTGCTTAACTACTTAACCGAACTATCCTGTGGGTGGCCAAAAATTACTTTAAGGCCCCCAGCCAGGGCTTACAAAATAAAAATATTTACATTTAAATGACGATCACCCCCTGTGGGCGAACCCCACAGGGGGTGATCGGGGGGGCCTCGACTTAGTGCGTCATTATCGGGAGGGCAGCAAGGGACAGGCTGGGTCGGAATATTATTTGGGGAGTTTAACATCGTTACATGCTCAGCGTCGCGGGCTGGCTCGTCGAGCAAGGGTCGGGGAGTAATGATATAACTGGGAGGTCGCGACGTGCCTCGGCGGCGAGACCGGATTCGCACCGAGGAGCCGTCGCGAACGATCGCTGCCCCCGTAAGGGGGTGCGCAACAGGATTCCGCGGGACCAAGGGCGATGCCCATAACCCTATGGCCGTCATTGTGTTGGCCATGTAGGCCACGGCCGGTGGCGAGCGCGCCGCTCGCCTGTGAATTAGTGTCTCATAGTGTCTCATAGTGTGGGTAGAGGGCGCCACGGTGTTAGCCTTATCTTCACGCCGCCTCGGCGTTCTGTCACCGCCAGGTGGAACTCCCGGTGCCCCGGGAGAAGCCTAGCGGATGATGACCAGCCAGAGGCGGCTGGGGCTGCCCCCTACCAGGCGAGGGGCCCCCGCCCACAGCGTTATCGAAGCTAGCCGATGCGCTCTGGGCTAAGGGGCCATGTATGTGTGTGTGGGCGGTATTGTGTTATAGTAACACCGCCCATGTTAACGAGTACATAGTGCGCCCGCGCCGCTATGTATCGCTTGAGTATATTCGAATGTGGAGTCGTGCGGGTATGAGGTGGGGGGTGGACGTCGTGTCTATATTAACTTAGATCACGACGTTTCACCAGGTGTGTGTTAATGAGTGTGGAGTCATTTTGATGAGTATGTCGTTGTGATAAATACATAGATATAACGACATACTCAGAGGTCATGTCCGGTGGGTGGCGTCAGGTCGCGCGGTAGACGTCGCGGGGGGCGCCCCGCGTCGGGCAGCCGTGTGTGCCATGACTCTATCTCTTTGATATGGGGCCAGGCAGAGGCGTCGACTCGCGTAAACATGTTGGACGCGAGGCGGCCGCAGAAGACCTCCAGGCTCTCGACTGAGGAGCCTACCAAGTGCTCGCTCTTTTATACGCTATGTCCCACATTGCATTCCCGCCACAACTCTGTCCGTTGACACACGGAAGTGCGTCACGTGTTTATTTGATACAAACATGAGCTAAATCTTACAAGAATTACATCATAAAGTAATCAAATTATACGATAATACTCGTAACTATCGTGAATAAACAATAGTGAATTCACAAAGTAAATAATTTTAAATTTAAAGCATCAGTCATCATTTGTTTTGAACAAAAATACCCGTCATACTTATCGAAATAAGTTGCCAAAAATCAATTAATGATTTATATATTTAGACAATAATTCATAGAAAAAATCACAAATTAATAACAAGAAAATGCCCACAATTGTTTTTCGACAACAAACTCCGACATATATATTAATATATATAGATAGAAAATGATAGATAGAAGAAGAAGAAAGAAGAAAGATAGATATAGCATCTAGGGTGAAGGTTGATCAACATCAAGGAGCAGTTTTTGTTGTAATGTCACAAAGTTTTACATTTACAATACTATTATTGACAGATAAGATACATACAATTATTTTAGTTTTCCCTTTTTAACACTTTCTTAGATTAATTGTTAAAGTTACTGCTACTCCATATTTAGTTGGATAGACTATGACAAGGTATACATTAAAATAACAGCTATACATCAAAACATTACAATAAGATTCATATTAAGTATGAGCAGGTGCTTGGTCAGCGGAGTTTTTAGCCAGAATGAGAAATATAATTGTTATCATTATTGCTTGATATGCGTTTGTTAAGTTAAAAAAATGTATTACTGTCGTATACTCTTCTTTATCTATGAATGGTAAAATATCATTGAAAAGCATAAAGGTTACTTGTTGTAAGCCCGTTATACATACTAATATGAATGTAATGACACAAGTTTTTAGTATCTGTACAAAATTCCTGTTCGAGTTGGTTTTGATTATGATAACATAGAAAATTCTACAGAACAACAATAAATTTGTCACCAAAATGACAAATTTTAACCAGGCGTAAACTTGATAGTATATCCGAAAATATTCTATGTTAAAACTAAGAAACAGTGGGCACAGCAGCCCTGGTGGTATCGTGATTACTGTCCAAATAAGCAACGAAGATACCTTTATATTCCACTCTTGTAACAAAAACACTTTCACTAGCTTATCATATAAATTCTTCGTGTACACAACCATCCAGCATACTAACACGGCATCTGTTTGGGTGAATAAAAAGAATGTCAACTCTATAGTAAAGCGGTAAAAAAATGTACCATTTATTATGCAGAATTCCAGGATTGTGTTCATCAATCTAGCAACTGTTAGTTGTGTCAGCATCGTTGGTTCCGACTTTCTTATCCTGGGCTTGATTATGAAAAGAACAACTTGTAGTATCAAGCATAGCGACGATAAGATGATCCCGATGATCCAAACATAGTATAGTTGCGGGCTCAGATACATATCTGAGTCTTCGGTGTCAGCGTCGGTGTCTTCGGTTGCGTTTATTGTTGCGTTCGACATAATTTTTCAAGTGCCAGTAGCGTCGTCTTCGTTTGTTTCAAGTTACTAGGAACCACCAAGGAGGTCGAATCAGACTGTCACTGGTTGGTGTCGCGTCGATGGTTGCATGGCGGCTGTCTTTTGATGACTGATCAGGTCAAGTTTATCTGCTGCTGTAACACGTCCTCCACAAACTGCTATATCAGGGCTCAGTCCTTTCGGTGTTCAAACTGCTGAACCACTAATATGGGGTCCACTTCTGGTAAAGTTTACTTTACGCCGACACGTATAATGTACTTAGGTAATCTACAACTAAATTAAAAAAACTGTTTTAATGTCGGTATGTACTACCGTGTCGCCTGTCGTTATCACACTGTTAACTAAATTTCCTTAAATTTCGATGATACGAACAAGTTTATCAAATAAGGTAAAAGCTATTAATTACTTACGGACAACAAACAATAATGGCTAGGCAGAAGTAGTAATGACCATAAAAAAATGGAATTGGTATTTAAAAAATAATGTGATGGCAAATAATAGCGCGTTGTGACGTATTTCCTATTTTTTTTTACAGTTTGTGTCTTTAATCATAATAGTATGTAAAATAGTGTTTGGATCATCTTTATAAACATTAGGAGGATCTGGTTTAATGTCATTGGAAAAAAAAATTGCTGCATCAAGTTTAAGTCCACAAGCGAAGCACAAGCTTCTACAGCAATGACGTCATATCATAACACCACGCCTGTACTCCCCGAGGGGTTTGCCAGAAGTGTACCTTAGAGTACACCCACATTTCGCCAGTTATACTTAAGTCCCATTTTCATGTGATAAGTGGCGAGAATATGGCAATTTATTAGACACAAATTTTGAGCAGCCTTTCTCTAGAGCCTGGAAACAATAGGATAGACGACAAAAAATAAAACTAATTAGTCCGACAATTAGATTATCAAAAAATATTAAACCCGTATTTTTTCTTTAATTGCGTAAACTAAAATTGACGAAGAAACGACGCTTTTGAAATTCTCATTACGTCACACCTTGGTATAATTTTAGTGAGTTCTGACGTCATGAGCCCCCCACTCCCGAGTTTCGATGTTAGTATTTAATTATCTTAGTCCAATATTCATTGATTCGTCATCATCTGCCTAGCCCTTTCCCAACTATGTTGGGGTCGGGTTCAATCTAACCAGATGCACCTGAATACCAGTATTTTACACGGAGCGACTGCCTATTTGACCTCCACAACCCAGTTAATACTGGGAAATACGATACCACTTGCTAAGACTGACTTGCTTGTTAGACTTTGTAAAATTACATTTTCGTGGAGAGAAAAATGTAAGGTTGCATTGTTTAAAGTTTAAAGAAAAAAATGAAAAGAGATGAAACTATGGTTTAATAATACAAGGGAATAGAAATTTACTAAATTAGGGAAGCCGATACGAAGCCGGTAGCATGGTGATAAGGGTCCAGGTCCAGGTCCAAAGCTCGCAGTTGGCAGAAACTGCTCGCCGCAGTGATAGGCTCACTCGCAGTCGCCAATCTCCGATGGTTCGAGGGTCGAGGCTCACCCGCTGTCCATGTCCAGGTTCTCAGAAGTAGGAAAAGTTGGAGTAGCAGCAGTTGTAGCAGCCGCAGTAATAGCAGCAGTAAGTTTCCAAGGCAGTCAGCGTCCAGGGGCTCTCAGTAGTAGTAGCACCAGCAGCAGCAGCAGTTTTCAAGGCCGTGAGGACTTCATTATGACGCCAGGGCAAGATTTCACCGGCTTGGCGACCATGTCTAATAATAATACTCGTAGTTCAGAGGAAGTTCCAGCATGTTGCTGGCTCAAGGACCACACGCAGACTGAATCTTTCTCGCTCGGCTTCCCGCCATGACGAAATTATGAATTTCAAAATGTTGGTTCTAGAACATAGAAGAATAAAATGGTTAACAAAGAAGGTCTAACATCAAATGTATAAAACCTACAACTCCAAGTTACAGCAATAAAATTGAAAGAAAAACTAGGCTCGTCATTGTCATTATGACATCACAAAAGTAAACAAAGATTTGGAAACACAAAAATGTACAGAAATGCTATAAATAATACAAATTGAAAGGCGGAAAAGGCTCGCTAAGCCTCCGCATAAAGGCTATGCAGTTATTCGGAAAGAACGTATGTTAAAGTTTTGGATTACAATAGTCAAAAACTTAAGTACAAAAACACAAACATTACAACTTTTTGGGCCTATAACGACTGTCAAATACGGACAAATGACAGCCGTGTCCAACAGCTTAACGTGCTTTCCGAGGCACGGAGTAAACTCGGTATGTATAAGGGTGGTCCAAATAGATTAAATAGTAGTATAATTTAATGTCTTTGGGGTGGTCACTCATCCACAGACAAACCTAGGCTAGCACGGTTTAACCTAATGATTGGCCCGAACGGCTGTTATTATTTAGCCACGAGCTCCTCTATTCTATCGATTTTTCTAAAACAAAAATATTTGTCCATTATTTTCCAATACTTTCTCTAACTGACGGACTAAGGTCCATGTTCACCGAAGAGATAACAGTCTGATTATCTAAAAACAGCTGTCACTGTGACATTTTCCCATACAAAAATGTTTTTTAAACAGCCGTTTGAAATAATCAGACCGTCATCTTTTTGGTGAACATGGACCTAAATAGATTTGCAATTTTTTGAGACTGTCGTCATGCATATTCCCCGTTAAGAGTACGCACTGCGCTGTTTTGCTTGCTACTGGGGGTCTTAAATGGCCTCTTTAGCAGAACATAATTATGAATCACGTTACAAATTTATAATTCATGAAATGGACTTTATGACTATGACTGTAAAGTCCATTTTTAGAATTCTATAGATATCGAGATAAAGTTCGCCCAATATCACCAAAACTACATAATACCAGCTCTTAATATAATATACAGAATCAATATCTCATGACGTATCTTCCTTGTTACCCGTAAGATATTGTGTTCCCCAGTAATGTCGTCAAGCAGGTCTATTTCTTTTCGTATCTTGCAATATGATACGGCAGTGTGTTGCTGAGTTTTCTAAAGAAATTGTTTCGTAGTTTTTAAGACAAAACTGGTGGAAATTGTTTAGAAGTGAAGACCAACGTTTCATTGACTGTTTCCTGCTTCCGTTAAGGTAAATTATTATGAGCTAAATAAGATAACTAACAGAAAACAATCTGTAGGGGAATAAAAACACATCAATTTAATGCAAAATGAATATGATTCTCGACTTCTAGATTTATATTTTCATGCAATTGAAAATTGCGCAAAGTCTGCGTTCCCCGAAGGACAAGATCCCTTTTGAACATCCTGGTGTGTATAAAATTGACTGCAGTTGCGGCAGTTCATATATCGGTCAAACTAAGCGAACCATCTCATGCCGCATCAAAGAACACATAAAGGCTCTGAAAAATAAGGATGAGTCAGGTCTACTGCAGTCAGGGCCCAATCACTGGATCGAATTTCACAAGCCACGTATTTTTTCCAAGGACAAACATTACCTACCAAGGCTGACAAGAGAAGCATATTGAAATAAGGAAGTACAAAAATTTCAATCGAGAGGATGGCTTCAAATTGTCGAGTACGTGGAATCCAGTTTTGAGTATGCTCAATACTGTGAGTGCGTTTTGTCGTGACTTAGTGTCGAGTTCCAATAGTGCGCAATAGACAAAGAAAGAGGGTAGACAGATTTGTCTGCTGGTAACAATTTAATTTCCATCCACCCGCATACTCCAGTCAACCCGCGATCATGGCGCTTGCAACAGCGTGGAAATATCGGGAGATCAACGTAATAAATAATCACGGAAAATATCCCGTAAGTGATAATGTAAGTTTCGCTATGTATATTTTCATAAGCATTCAGTGAAATTTTGAAGTTATGAACAGACACTTCAATTTTTGTTTGCATGTGTTTTGTTTTATTTTTTTGCTAATTGGCTCGAGCGAACTTCATCCCAATTGTCGCAAGGGACTCCCTTTAATTTAACCTATAATATTTTGGTCAGAAACTAGTAAAGTTATTGTAAAAAGTAAATTTAACAGCATTTAAATTTCAAAGGTTAAAAGAAAAGCAAACAGAAAGACAAGGCTGTGAGGTAGAATATGGAGGCAACTCTTTTTAACTAGTTTTAATTAGGATTCTTTGCATATTCTCTTTGCTGCAGGTTTTTGCTATTGAGCTCGAAAATTTTTAATAAATTTTGTATGGGAATGTAGCGGGAAGAAACTGTTACGTGGGTATGCAGTAAATGCATTTTTCCTTTGCAACGAAATTACTTAACGTTAAGATTTTGTGCAAAACTGTATTGCATGAGGTCTGGCGAAAATACATCCATGCAGCTGTCACGAACTCTTCGAATTTCTAAGATATTGTTTTTTGACTGTGTGTACTGACAAAAAAAATATAATTTGTTACTAATATTTAATCTTAACGGGAAGTGATCGAAGAAAAAATATTTTCGAATTGATTCAAAAGGCATGACGACACGACAGCATCAAAAAAATACGGATCTATTTAGTCCGGCAGTTAGAGTATTGAAAAATAATGGTCCCGTATTTTTTGTGTTAGAAAATCAATGAATATTGACAAGTTACTTAGTTGACTGGTATTTCCCTCGATAAAAATTTTGATTAATCTCCTACACACGTAACTATCAAAATTATTTTAGTCATATTATTTTAAAGGGAAATCAGATTCATTCACGATCATCTTCTTCATCATCATCTTCCTGCCCCTTGCCTTGTCCTATTCCCATGTTACAAGTCCCATTCCCATGCTACATGTCCCATTCCCATGTTACTTGTCCCATTCCCATGTTACTTGTTCCATTCCCATGTTACTTGTCCCATTCCCATGTTACTTGTCCCATTCCCATGTTACTTGTTCCATTCCCATGTTACTTGGCTCTTTCTCATGTAACTTGTCCCATTCCCATGTTGCTTGTTCCATTCCCATGTTACTTGTCCCATTCCCATGTTTCTTGTTCTATTCCCATGTTACTTGTCCCATTCCTATGTTACTTGTTCCATTACCATGTTACTTGGCCCTTTCTCATGTTACTTGTCCCATTCCCATATTACTTGTTCCATTTCCATGTTACATGGCCCTTTCTCATGTTACTTGTCCCATTCCCATGTTACTTGTTCCATTCCCATGTTACTTGTCCCATTCCCATGTAACTTGTTTCATTCCCATGTAACTTGTCCCATTCCCATGTTACTTGTCCCATTCCCATGTTACTTGTCCCATTCCCATGTTACTTGTCCCATTCCCATGTAACTTGTTCCATTCCCATGTTACTTGTTCCATACCCATGTTATTTGGCCCTTTCTCATGTTACATGTCCCATTCCCATGTTACTTGGCCCTTTCTCATGTTACTTGTCCCTTTCTCATGTTACTTGTCCCATTCCCATGTTACTTGTCCTATTCCCATGTTACATGTCCCATTCTCATGTTACTTGTTCCATTCCCATGTTACTTGGCCCTTTCTCATGTTACATGTTCCATTCCCATGTTACTTGTTCCATTCCCATGTTACTTGGCCCTTTCTCATGTTACTTGTTCCATTCCCATGTTACTTGGCCCTTTCTCATGTTACTTGTCTCATTCCCATGTTAATTGTTCCATTCCCATGTTACTTGGTCCTTTCTCATGTTACTTGTCCCATTCCCATGTTACTTGGCCCTTTCTCATGTTACTTGTCCCATTTCCATGTTACTTGTTCCATTCCCATGTTACTTGTTCTATTCCCATGTTACTTGGCCCTTTCTCATGTTACTTGTCCCATTCCCATGTTACTTGGTCCTTTCTCATGTTGTTTTTCTTGTTCATGTTTCCCATTCATTTTTTCTTTCATTCATCTCTGTCATCATTATCAGCTTATACGGGAATATTTTTTATTCAGTGCGCAAACTTTGACAAACTAAATTGATCGTGTGGCGGGCTTGTGAAAAAAAATAAAAACAACATTAAAAGAGTTTTATTAAACATTTACATTTTTTTTATTTTGATAAGTGTTAGTACAAAAAAATCAAATTACGAACTATGTTTACTTTGTGTGTGTGTGATGTCGCATCATCATCTGCCTAGCCTTTTCCCAACTATGTTGGGGTCGGCTTCCAGTCTGACCGTCTGACCTCCACAACCCAGTTAATACTGGATAATATGATACCACTAGGTATGACTTGTTGTCAAACATTTTGGGCCACTGTAACTACTGCCAAAAATGGACAAAAGACAGCCGGGATCAACAGCTTAACGTGCTTTGCGAGGCAAGGAGGAACCTCGGTATGTAAGGGTGGTCAGCCATCCACAGACCAACCTAGGCAAGCACGGCTTAACCTATAGATCGACCCGAGCGGCTGATATTATGTAGCCACGAGCTAGTGATGTCACTACAGCTGGTAAATCATAATCCTCCAGTCCAAATTTCGTCCATGGCGGTCAATCTCAGCGGAAAACAGCTATCGACACTACTCCACTTTTCAAACACCCATTTTACGCCTTCAAAAAACTACGCTGAAAGCTACGGACGCACTCAGTATTTTTCTCGTATCCCGTTCAATTGTCTGAAAGCTTCGTCTAACAACTAAAACTAGTATCGAAACTTCTGTAATGTTTGTACACTAAGTTTTTGAGAACACTAGTTTGAAGTTAATCCATTGATTGTGTTAGTTGTTGCTAATGGTCTTTGTTAGGATCGGTACACCTATATTCGGGTTGATTCGACACCAACGAGATTTAAAAGACCAAGACTTAAAAACAAGGTGTAAAAGGCCCTTCGCAAAGCTGTCAATCATCTGTTTGTACATCAACCGAAGTAGGTAACTCTTACGTAAGTTTTGGGCCCTATCATAATATCAGCGCTGTGACGTTTTTTTTAATGTTAGGTACCTCCATGCTGAGATAAAAGCCATTTGGCCTCGTACAGGACCAATTACGTTTCTTTTTTTTTTGTTGTTTACTTTTTATTAGTTATAATTATTAATACCATTTAACTATTATATTATTTGTCTTTTTTAAACTTTCACGATCAGAACACATTATAAAACTAAAGAAGACGGGTATTATAAGAAGAAGAAGTACCCTAATTTCAATCGCGAAGACGGCTTCAAACTCTCTTCAGCTTGGAATCCAGTAATCACTAAGTGTACTCGTCAAGTGAAATCGCCTCAATATACGGACACTGTTAGTGTAGTGTGCTGTCCTAGTGTGAACCAGCCCTAATTAACATTTATGAAGATGAGTGAGGGTAGTTGAATAAACGCCTTCACTTAGCTGTCGCGGTACCTCCAATACTTCAGTCTCCCCGCGACCACGGCTGGTGCAATCCGGTTGAAACGTCGCGGGATTAAATTAAAGGTAAATTCGCGATAAATACCCGTCTTCTTTAGTTTTATAATGTATTTTATTATTGAGTGTTTTATCCTAGCGGGCTAATAAATGCTTTTTATTTCTTTCTTTAAATTTCTTTTGCTGAAAAACGACAGTCTTCTTGACCCAATCGTCGATGCACTCAACAGTACGCTAACGAGTGCATCGAGTAAGTATAGGGATCGTGGAGATATTTAAAGTGTTTGAGCCAGAGCTATGCTACGCCAACGAGGTGAAAAAAATCATTCTCAACGTTTGTATTGCTGACGTAGATTATCTCTGTAGATCGCGGTGTGACGTGGAGTATGAAATACGTTGAAGCGATGCTCGCTCGCAAGCTGGCGGTATGGCTTGCACTTAACGAGTGTATGCAGTCGCTTTGAGTCGGCTATGTTGTTTAACAAATATACCTGCCAAATCAAACGAATGACAATTCTAATAGTTAGGGTGTGCTAAAACCATCAAACTGAACCGCTAACTCCATGGGACCACCGTCTTTATTTGAACAGGATGCAAAGCGTCGTCATCTTGTATGATTTGCTCGTGTTTCGTATTGATAGAGATTAGAGTTCGAATCAATACGAATAGATATTTTGATGAATTAAGGTCGTACGTTGCTACGTTCTTTAATATTTTGCTTGTTAGCCCCCTAACTATAACAAGTATGTCGCCTTTCAAGTCACGGAGTGTACCTACTCATTGCTTAGGTTTTTCGTACTTTACGTTAAAACTTCGGGCTAACACTGTTTTAGGCAACAGCGTCGAAATATCGGGAGCTCAAAACAATAAATAATCACGGAAGATATCCCGTAAGTGACAATATAAGTTTAATTTCGGGCTATTTTGTTGCATTAGGAAGAAAATAAGTTTGTTCAGAAAACAACAATTTGGTAAACTAAAAGGAAAATTGAACATACTGTGAGCAAAATAATAGAGCAATACCCTGGTATTGTACCAAAGAGGCCAAGCAAAGAGTTTTTGTTTTAGTTTACTAGATTTTTTTGATTAGCTTTTATAAAGATAAATTAATTGTGTTAAGTGAACTATTGCATGGCAGTCCGTACTTTTAATGGTACATTTATAAATGTATACAGTTGTATCTGTTAGTTTAAATGATAAATGATATTTATTCAGCAAGTATGTTTTCTCAAACACTTTTACACGTCATTTTTTTTTAAACTAGATGGGGCCGGTGTTTCGTACCTGACTACTCCGAGAAGAAACAGCCGAAACAAACTCAGAGGAAGTTTCATAAGTATTTTGTAGATATTACTATATTTGTAGATCCTACTAATATTATAAATGCGAAAGTTTGTAAGTATGGATGTATGGATGTATGGATGTATGGATGTTTGTTACTCTTTCACGCAAAAACTACTGAACGGATTTGGATGAAATTTTGCACACAGATGGTTTATAACCTGGATTAACACATAGGATACTTTTTATCCCGGTAGTAAGATCCCGTGGGACAATTTCAAACATCACGCGGGCGAAGCCGCTGGCAGAAGCTAGTATTACTATAAAAGTATATAACGAGCATAATACAAAACATTTGATTTAAATCTATTTCCTTGTTAGTGTCATATTCATCATTTTGCTAAGTCACATTCATTTAGTGTCAGCTGAAACAAGCGTACAAATGAAAACGGGATTTTCATAGATACACGTTGTTCCTAATTAAATTAAGTGGAAATTTTACCCGCCCGTAATTTTACCGGATATCATTTTGTGCTTTATGCTGTCGTGTTAAAACCCGAAGTTGCTTGTCAGAAAGCTGAGTAAGCGGAAAAAAGAAAATGGTTTAATTAGCTGTCGGGAGATTGAAGATGCTTCAGCTTTTATGATTTTAATGGAGGATGCCAGTGTCTGGTTTAATTACGTTTTTAAAAACAACATGTTTTGGGTCGAATTACAACCGTGATTAGGGATGATTGAGGTCGAGAGTCATTAATATTTTTACTGGGTCGAGTTTTTATCGTATTGTTACGAGCTGGGTATGAGATAAATTAATTACTACCGATTAAACAACACAATAACTTTATGAATCACAAAACAATTTAAACTTAATCACAAGTACACTACTATTCACTATTCTCGAATGTTCTAGTAGGTCCGATCTAACAGTATATTTCAAAGGTGAAATATTGAAATCTTTGGTAAGGATCGGTAGAATTGTGTTTATTGCATTAGGTTGAGATTAGTTCAGCATGTTTTAAAAATTAAATGCACATGTGTTTGTCACAAAGATTTATTTTCAATTATCCTAAGAAGTAATCAAAGTGAGACTGTTTGTATGATCATCTACTTATCGATAGCAAGCTATAGATACCAACATAAACATTAATTGAAAAACATAGTCCTATGTTTGTTCTCACAATATGATTATTGTCATTCGTCTGCTTTGTTACCCAGAAGCACAACGGAACCCAAAATAGAACGTTTTGTATAAAAAAATACAACTATCCTAAGATATTCTGTTTTAATTTCAGAATTTTATTTAATTAGATTAGGTATGCCCGCGGCTTCGCCCGCGTTATGTTCGATAATATAATTATCCCACGAGATCAGCACCGGGAGGATAAGTATCTTATGCGATAATCCAGGTCACACTAAAAAATAAAATAAAATACAAAATAAAATAAAAATAAATTAAAAAATAAAATGATAAATAAAGTAAAAAATCAAAATAAAATAGTATAAAAAAGTAAAAAAAAAAAACAAATTGAAAAATCGATTGAAAAATAAAATAATTGGCGTTTATTCGTGGAGAAATCGTATTACAAAAAAATTTTACTTCTGCCAATCTGTAAAGCAGTTTGTTGGGAGATGTAGCTCCCATATCACATATCCAAATCCGCTCTGTAGTTTTTGAGCAAAAGAGTAACTAACATTCATCCTCACTTACTTTCACATTTATAATATTAAGTAGGATCTGTGAAGGAAGACGCAATTAAGAATTTAAATCCGGCTTTTTAAAGATGGGTACTGAGAGTTGGCACTTAGCCCGTATTAAATAGTGAAACTGTATTGTAGAACATTTGAAACTCTCCCAATGTACTGGAATATAAATAATTAAAAGCTTCTTTGTCGCCATGAAGCGGAACTTTTGGCGCAGTCATAAAATTAAATGCAGTATTACAATGGCGAAGTCAGAAAGTTTCTTGCTGAAAGCCGGTTTAAACGGTAAAATATTTACGAGATTAGTGATTTCAGAGGAACGACTAAGAAAGTCAATAACGTCTCTTAACCGTTCCGCAACTATATCGGCATCGGCTTCCAGTCTAACTGGATGCAGTATTTTACATGGAGCGACTGCCTACCTGACCTCCACAACCCAGAAGATACCACTTGGTAACGTATTCTCACAATGAAACGTGTATCTTTTCGTGTAGTAAATAAAGTTAAATTTTGAGCCGCTCTATTAAAATGTGCGCGCAGCAACACATCGCGTCGCGTCTCAGTGTGATCTGACCGTTTTGGAGTGCATTTTTAACGGAAAGTGACGTCACAAGTCCCATAATCTTTGACGCGTTTTGTCATCGTCAATTTTTATTAATTATCAGATCTATACTAATATTATAAAGCAGAAGAGTTTGTTTGTTTGTTTGGTTGAACGCGCTAATCTCAGGAACTTCTGGTTCGAATTGAAAAAATCTTTTTGTATTGGATAGTCCATTTATCGAGGAAGGCTATATAACATCACGCTACGACTATTAGGAGCGGAGCAGGAATGAAAAATGTTGCAAAAACGGGTGTTTTTTTTCCTTTTCGTTTTTCTCTTCAATGCGACACAGACGAAATGCGTGGGTCAGCTAGTATAACATAAAACACGTATCCAACATTTTTCGATAATCTACTAACGGACTAACAGAATCAAATTTTTTAGTCAGGAATCATCCCTTTTGTAGACCATACAAATATTTGTTTCATAATTGATTATGGAACCCGCGACATGCAGCATTTACTTTTAGGAACGGTTGGCAACTAAACCGCAAATATGCTTACTCATAAGATTCTAGTTAAAAATCTTTAGCAAGGGACTGGGTAATTAAACCCGTTGAACTCAATCGCTGCCATGACATTTAAGCTTACTAAATAATCAGCCAGTTAACGTACCATCAACTCTGTAATCTCCGAAGGGTTAGGCAGCGGTGTCTAAGAATACATCCATATTTCGCCAGTTGTATGTTTAAGTCCCAAGTAAAAGGGGGCGAGCCAATTGTCGTCTACCAGGGTCAAATCTTTTGCGTGACTGCCATTGAGAGGGATAACTCAATAACACTTTACACGACCTGAGAATCGAACCCTAGTGGGTCCGTCCTGGTGGGTCGATTCTCAGGTGATTAGGGTCACAATGACCCTAATCACCTGTACCCAACGAAGTGAAAAGACACAAAAATATAATAAAAGCAACATAAGAATTTCGGCAAAATATAAACCTCAAAAATTAAACCTAAATGAAATATAATTACCATCTTTTCTCTTCAAAAGAATGTGCCAAAACGAGTTTTACAAGAAAACATCCGCAGGAGGCTAACCGCTTTAAATATACAAAGGGAAGCTTTACTTTCATTTCAAAGACTTCTATTTTGTCGTCCATCTTTTGGCCGGTTAAAGTAACTGCTTTACCTTCAAAATGTAATTTGAAATGATTTTGTCGACTGTTGGTTGGGTTCTACGGTGCTAGAGGAGCACTTTTCTAAATAATAACAGCCGCTCCGGCCGATCTTTAGGTAAAGTCATGCTTGCCGTTACGTTATAAAAGCTGTTGGTCACGGCTGTCATTTTCCCATGTTTGGCAGTCGTTACAGGTAGGCAGTGGCCCAAAAAGACTGACAACCAGTCTTACAAAATGCTATCGTATTACCCAGTATTAACTGGGTTGTTGAGGTCAGATAGGCAGTCGCTCCACGTAAAATACTGGTATTCAGCAGCATATGGTTAGACTGGAAGCCGACCCCAACATAGTTGGGAAAAGGCTTGGCAGATGATGATGATGATAGTTGGTAGAACGGGTTTAGGATTGGAGATTTTGATTTCGACTCCAAGGACTAAATTGTTGCTGGGTGTTTGGCTGGCGCTGATTGGCGCAGTGTGTGTGGTTGGCTGCTGCACTGCTGCATATCCTGGCTTCAATTCCAGCACGGTAAAAATATTTATGTCACCTACAGATAGTTGTGTTTGTTGTAACCTGACAAGCAGTTACCAAATGGTATCGCATTATCCAGGCCAGTGGAGGTCAGATAGGGGATAATAATAATAATAATTTATTTATTTCAGACATAGTCCATACAGAATTTAACAATCCAAAAACACATGTACATTAAAATAATCAATAAAAATAAAATTACAATTACACATACACATACACATTCAAATTGCATAATCAAATTAAATATACATTAAAAAATAATACACATTATAATAAATAAATAAATAAAATAAAATAACATGATTTTTATTCAGACTTTTGAGTCCAATTGGTTAGTACACACACAACTTAGAAACTAGTGTTAGTACTTATATCTACCCGAAGAACAAGAAAGAAACAGAAACAAAACAAAACAATAATCAGTAATTATGCACCACCGTGGCATGTAGGCCCATCCAATGCCCCAGTATGGGACTGTCCCACCTATCAGCTATAGTCACAAACTGCTTCTGAAGTGAAAATTTCGGTTCACTTTTGAGCACTTTTCGAGTGAACAAAAATCAAGGTACTCTCGTGACCGTCACGTACGCTTTTCGCAGCGTAAAAGCGTTCGGCAGTCGCAAAAAATGCCCTGCATGTTTTTTTTTATAAGAAATGTACCGAGATAATAACCAGTTCCACGTTAGTTGGCAATGCTGATTCTCTGCCAGATTAGCAGTAACTACAATTCGGAAGTATATTATATGGCTTTTTCTAACATCTTTATTTAGATGTTAGAAAAAGCCATTGTCCCTTATAAAAGAGGAATCTCTTTCAATTTACCAGATTCAATTGGCGCAGACAATCCGATTTGTGCAATCCGAGCGATTGGTTTCCACACTGGAAACATCTTAGTGTTGGATTTTCTGCTCTATGAGAAAGACATAAAAGATGAATGGGTCGTGTGAGGAATCATTTGGTATAAACATGACAGGTCCAGTTGAAAACCAGCGTCGGGCGCTAGCTGCTCGGCATTTTGCTGAACTGGGCCTATTTAGCGCAGCCGTGAGACGCACAATTTTTTTTTTTTTTTTTTTAAGTTTTTAGTTTTATAGAATACATTTAAGCTTTCTATGTTGTTGTATTTTATTTTTTTATTTGTTGTGTGCACTTATGGCATGTGCCGAATAAATATGTTTTCTTTCTTTCTTCTTTCTTTCTTATAAAAAGGAGTAAATAATAGCGTGACAGTTGTCAGGAGAACTGAAGAAAATACAAGTGTCACGGCGACCCCAAGTAATATGGAACACGCAGGAAGGTAATCAGTAAGTATGAAAGAAGATATCAAGAAAATAAACAAGTAAAATTAAATAAAAAAAATAAAAACCCCCGACACATAATGTTCTTAAATTTAAATAGAAAACAATTCGTTAAACGTTGCTCTTAAGTGTTATTGTACTAGGCCTAGACCTTACTTTCGATACCCATATTGAAGAATTGTGAAAAAAAAATTATCACAGTGTAGTATTCTAGATACTAGTCAAGCCATTTATTTAATACCCATATTGAGGAAATGGTGAAAAAATACGTTATCCGCCATTTTATGGCGGCGGCCATCTTGGATTGATTTTGATCAAACATATCTAATAACATTGTTGACTAATTCACCTTTCACACAAAATCAAATTCGGTCTATCCGTTCGAGAGCTAGGACGCCACACACACATGTCAAACTTATAACACCCCCATATAATATACAAAATATAATACCCCCATATAATATGTAAACCACCTCATCACAAAGCCGTCAACCAAGCATTCTGTACATCAAACTAAGTAACTTTACGCAAACATTACCTAGTGCTGGGAAGTATCTTTTTTTTAGGTGAAACATCACGTTTTGTGGCAGAACTCAATGTAGCGCACTCAACACATTGTGTTGATTGATGGATTGAATAGTACGGTTTGTGAAGGTATTTAAAAATCTTACAATAAAAACTTATATTTAAAAAAAATAACTTGTCAAAAAGTTATAACATTGACCCCCAATATCTGTGTAACTAGAAGGTTCAGGTATGGTGTAGAAAAAAAAAATGATCGGAACGACGAGAAGACCAAGTGCCTTTCGGCTTTGTTAAGAGGTGGTTTCCACCTTTTATTATATATATCATATTGCTTAGGAACTTAATATTGAAAGGACACTTTCTAAAAAAAGACACTGAATCTTAAAATCTCGAACAATCTTTCTACACCAAAATGTGTCTGCCATTACCACCTTAAAAGCGTTTCCATGTGATCTAATGTTACACCATCGATCTTGATGACAGCTTATTATCTGTGGTGTCAAAACTCGCTGGCTCACTGCCCGTACCGTGTCGGGTTACGCGTGAAGTTTCAGAAAAAAAGGTTCGGAGACAATGTGACTTGTCATTTGAAGCCAACAGATAAGCTCGAGATCCGCCTAGCTTCTATTTTTGAGAAAAAACTGGAAACTTTTCGAAGAATAATATCTATATCTTACTATCATCATCTGCCTAGCCTTTTCCAAACTATGTTGTGGTCTGCTTCCAGTCTAACAGTATACAGCTGAATAGCAGTATCTCACATGGAGGGACTGCCTATCTGACCTCCACAACCCAGATAGTACTGGGTATATTGTCCAGGAACGATATGTATTCGTAACAACCAATATACCTACCTCAACAAATAGATGAAAAAACAACCAATGAACATAAACGGTAATTTCTATCCGCGGATAATAATCTCGAGAGGTTGTTTTTATTTCGCCACAAACACGTCCAATTGCCATATTTTACAATACTTACCTATTAAATCCAAACACACCAGTTGACAGAAATGGGTGAATCGTAGTCTTTACTAGAACTACCAAGATAATGGACAATTCTCTCAAACATTTCTAAACAAAATGATTGATGTCATTTTGCCCCGAAATAACCTGATAAACACACATACACATATCCTTTCACATAAAGAAAACCGCCTAAACTTTAGCTTCGACAAAACCAAGAAAAGAATCGTCAATTTTAAGATAAATGTAGCCGAACAAAAGAAATATATATCTTTGGAAGTCCCAGTGGTGGCGTTAAATCAGATAGCCACGATTCGGCTGTAGCACCAAGTACGAAGTATGAATGTGTAATGTGCCCTCATTGATACGCAAACGTACCCGCACTTTGGGAACGGGGACTTAAATCATTGAGTACCTACAGACCTACTGTTCCAGAAGTCTTTATAATGTAGGTAACTATGATTTATATTTTCAGTCCGAATTATTTGTATGACATAACGCCTGAATCTCTGAAGGGTTAGGCAGCTGTGTACATAAGACGTGGACCAATACAAGAGGCGTCGGGCGGTGGCGCGGCGCGGGCGAGGAGATGGTGTGGCGCCAGCGCAGCGCAGAACAAGCGCGCTAACGGTAAAGGCAAGGCGCGGGCGCATTTTCGTCTATGAAGCCTAAATTGTCACGCATTTGTTCCTGCTCTGTGTATGCCACTGCTAACTACGGGTGCGCCGAGGGCGAGGAATTGGTGCCCGCGCAGCGCCCTCGCCACGCCTGCGCCACGCCTGCGCCACGCCTGCGCCACGCCCGTGCCGGCTCAGTATGTTTCGCACCACATGACTTCTACACATTTTGTATGAAATATCAAAGAAGTGGCGCCGCGACTGCACTGTGTCCGCGCCACACCATCACCGCCCCCACCACCCAACGAAAAAACCCATTATCAGTTTGCGAGACCTGGGAATCTAAGCCAGGACCTCTTGCTCAGCAGTCACGAATGCGACCATTAGACCAATGAGGCAGTCAAATTAATTATTTTGTCGTTGCTTTAGCAACTTAGTCGGCATTCTGTTTGGCGATTGTTGAAATAAGTCTTACATAAATACTCACAAGATTTCGTATGAGTATTTATTAGTTGACTTTGAGATGAATTGTTCGGTCTTAGACAGAGTTTATTTTAAGAATATGTTTTATTTTACACTAGCTTCTGCCAGCGGCTTCGCCCGCGTGAAGATTGATTATTGTCCCATGGGATCTTACTAAGGGGATAAAAAGTATCCTATGTGTTAATCCTGGTTATTAACTATCTGTGTGTTTAATTTCATCGAAATCCGTTCAGTAGTTTTTGCGTGAAAGAGTAACAAACATTCATCCATACATACTCACAAACTTTCGCTATTCTTTCAACTCTCGCTCTTTATTATAGTAGGATTTTTATTTAGTTTACAATTTTAGCTCGCATTGGATCAGTGTTTAAGGAGCCGTCTACACGGTTAAGAGCATCACGGAGATACTTACCTACAACAATACATCAAACGCTGCAATGACATCTTCGCCCAATTGAAGATTGATTCATAACGTTAGTATGGTAATTGGTGGAAGATTCTGGGCCATTGTCTGCGGGGAGACGCCGCTTACGCACTTGACACTACTTATTTAGAAGTAAGTTTAAAAAAAATGTAGGATCGGTCCTTGATTTTGTAGTTTATATGTCGAGGAATGAAGTAAAAGGTTTGTTTACATACTACTAGCATATTATCTTATAGCACTTGAGATAGCTTAGTCGATATATCAAATCGATAACAACCATGATAGAATCAGTAGATCGACATGAGGTTGTCTATGAATTGTTGTGTGACGTTTGACATCTGACAGATCTGTCAGATGTTTTCCCGCCTCCTCTTGACATCTATGTCCAGAAGAGGCGGGAAAAGTTTGCAACGGGACGCGACACTATGGACATCCAGAGCGAGACCACGCCGGTTGTGCGCACTGATTCTGTAAAAACGCGTAACATGGCAGATACAGAAAACATTTTGAATCGAAATCCTTCTCCATCTCCGACAAATATAAAATGAACGTAGCAATTAACAACGCCGGCATGGGCCATTATATATCTCACTACCTGACGAAGGATGAGATATTTTGTTACGACGACTATGATTCTCACTGTAACATTCATGAAAGCACTGACCAACCAATATTAATTTTCTTTTTTCACGTAAACAAAAGTTGAACACGACACAGTGCATCAAAAGCTCGTATGACGTCACACATCGGTAAATTTTTCAAGTGACGTCACAAGTCCTTATTTATGACCATTGATGCGGTTTATCTTCGTAGTTTTTTATTAATTTGATAAAACAAAAACACTTGTCCAATATTTATCGATGATCTAACGGACGCCCTTTCCCTATTATACAACCCCTATCTTTCTTCATAAAATACACCCAAAAAGACAAAAATAACTTACGTCCTACCAGAAATAGTACATGATCAATCAAATAACCAGTCAGTCAAATGTCACCATCGTTCAAGTCTATGATCTTTAACATTTGAAACATAAACAGTTCTGAGCTTACGTACGTTGGTAGTAGGTACTAGGTAGTACTATACTTTATTTTGTGGCCTGACCATGAACGCGCGACGTAAAGGTAAAGTCGAAATCAAAATCGTTCATACGAGTATATTAAACCTATACTTTATATAATACTAGCTGACCCGCGCAACTTCGTCTGCGGGTGAGGGTTAGTTTTTTTTTAATTAAAAGTATCCTATGTTACTTCTAATACCTCCAAGAATATGTGTACCTACAAAGTTTCATGATGATCGGTTGAGTAGTTTTCGCGTGAATGCGTAACAAACAAACTTACATTCACATTTATATAATAGTAGGGAGTAGGGATATGGATTATAAAGCAGAAGAGTTTGTTTGTTTGAACGCGCTAATCTCAGGAACTACTGGTTCAAATTGAAACATTATTTAATTCGAGGAAGGCTTTAGGTTATAAAGGTTGTACAACACCTCTTCACGAAGCCGAAAAGCACTTATTCTCCTCATCGTTGCGATCATTTTTTTGTTCTACACCATACCTGGGAACATTTTAGTTACGGAGATATGGGGTATATACAAAGTTACAACTTTTTGACAACTTTTTTTTTAAATACATGTTTTTTTTTGTAATATTATAACTTTTAGCACCTCCACGACCCTTGTACTATTCAATCCATCCATCAGCACAATGGTTTAAGTGCGTTACATTGAGTGCTACCACAAAACATGATTTCTAACCTAAACCTAAAGTTACTTAGTTTGATGTGCAGAATGCTTGTTAACGGCTTTGTGATGAGGTGGTTTACATCCTGTATAACATCACGCTACGACCATTAAGAGCGGAGCAGGAATTAAACATGTTGCAAAACGGGTATTTTTTTTTCCTTTCGTTTTTCTCTCTTATGTGACGCAGACGAAGTTGCGTGGGTAGTTAAATTTTAAAGTCGTTCATTTCACTCAGCGCGTTCATTCTAGGCCTACAAAGCTATTTTAGAATTTAATGGAAACGTAGGTATTTTTGCCTTGTCATCGATCTGATAAATAATGAATGAAGTTGTGGGAAGTACTTAGATATAAAATGGAAGCCTTAAAGGTCGAAGTATAGAAAAAAAGGCACGCTACATCTTTTTTTAGTCTAGTAATATATAATGTTCTAGAATATAGGCATTACATTAATAGTTAGATTAGGTTAGGTTAGGCCCTTAGCTTAGGTCATAAGGTCATCGATTCATCATCATCATTTCAGCCGAAAAACGTCCACTGTTGGACATAGGCCTCCCCCAAGTGTCGCCACATTGACCGGTCCCTTGCGAGTCGCATCCAACGGATTCCCGCAACCTTCACCAGATCATCGGTCCACCTAGTGAGAGTGTGAGGATTAATTCATTAAAATATACGTATGACCGAAAAGATTTATTTATCTTGACACACTTGTTATATGGTAACTAAGGTACAAAATTAAAACGACAATGCAGTGTCTATTGATACTGGATGGCCAGTTCTCACACTCCTCTTCACGGCATCGTCGTGGTAATCAGGAGTTCAGGAAACTCCTAAACCGCTCCGCAATTTCAACAGCCGCGGGCCGGCTAAGGCTTTGGTTAAGATATCTGCCTCCATATCTTCGGTTCGCAGATACTTGACCTGTATCACTCCGTCCATTATGCAATTTCGTATGAAATGCATTTTCAAGTCAATGTGCTTGGACTTGGGAGTGACCATTGTGTTCTGACTTAACTTGAGGGCAGCTTGGTTGTCGTTTGATATGACTATGCTTTCGTAGTTGACCCCAAGGTCTTTGAATAATTTTTTCAAGTGAATGGCCTCTTTTGCAGCTTCAGTCAAGGCGATATATTCCGCTTCGGCAGTCGATAGCGCCACAGTCTTTTGCTTCTTCGATATCCAGCTTATAGCCGTTCCAGCATATTTATAACAGCAGCCCGAAAAAGACTTTCGGTCTAGTTTGCATGCGCCCCAATCTGCGTCAGCCATGCCATGTAAATCTTCGCCAGTTTTTCTGAATATAAGACCAACGCTTTTTGTACCCTTTAAGTATCGCAGCACTCTTTTTGCACATTTGAAATGCTCTTCTCCGTAACAATCATTGAATTGAGAGAGATAGCTAATGGCAAACATTATATCAGGCCGAGTTGCCACTGCCAGATACATGAGTGTGCCAATTAAATTTTTGTAGGGTAGATCGTTCCGTTCATCTCTTCCTTCTTTTTCTAGTTTGAGACCTGGTTCTATGGGTGTAGACGTGGACTTGCAATCTTCCATTTTGAATTTTTTAAGAGTGTCTTCGATGAACTTCTCCTGGTTTAGTTTGATTGCATCTCTCATATAAATAACGTCTATCCCTATAAGTCGCTTTGGCGTTCCTAAGTCTTTTAACTCAAATTTCGTATTTAACAGGTCTTTTATTTCTTGGAGCTTTCTAGGACACGAATAGGCAACTAATAAATCGTCGACATAGATAACTATTATGACTTTAACTCCTCTTTTCTCTAGTGAGTATAGACATGGGTCAGCTTCTGATGCTTTGAAACCTATGTTCTTTAACTCTGTGTCGAGTTTCTTGTACCATTGCCTCCCTGCCTGTTTGAGTCCGTATAAGGCTTTTATGAGATGACAAACTTTCCCTTTTCGATTGTTTTTTATGTCATTCAGCATAGTCTTTGTTTTGTTGTACAAAGTTAAATTTTCTTGTTTGCTTTCATCAACCATGATTTCAGTCAGATATTCTTCTAAATAGTCAGGATATTTCATGACTATCTTTTCTTCTAGTTCACCATTCAGGTACGCCGTTGTAACGTCCATCTGGTTCAACTTTAAACCTTCTTCCATGGCTATTCCAACAACAGATCTTATCGAACTCAGTTTAGCTACAGGAGCGTATGTTTCGTTGTAGTCAACGCCTGGTCGCTGAGTGAAGCCCCGTGCTACAAGTCTTGCTTTCTTTGTGATACTGTTGTCAGGTCCTATTTTGTTTTTTAGAACCATTTTGTAGTCCACTTCTTTCATGTCACTGTTCTTCTTTCCTATTTTCCAGGTTCCATTCTTAACATGTGCTCTAATCTCGGCTTTTATAGCATCATGCCAGTATTCATCATCTTCATTTCCATCGGATATATAGGATATCTCCGAGAGTAGGTGATTTTCTTCAGTCTGGTCCAGTATAAAATCTCTGGTCCACGTGGGTGGACGCCTCTCTCTTTGCGGCCTCCCATTTTCAGGTATTTCTACAACTTTTGATGCGTCATCGTAAAATTCTATTTCTTCTACGGAAGAAACTTTATCTTCTTGCTCATTGAAATTTTGTAACATATTGTCTTTTTTATTATCTGTTATTTCAATTTCTACTTGTTGTACCCTTTTATCATTGTTTTTGTTTTCAGGTATTCGAGAGTGTTCCTTTTCTTTAATAAGTTTATCATAGTTTTGACTGTCATTTTCGAAATACATTTTGTCTATTACTTTTATGTCCCTGCTTATCACTACATCATCGTCTTCGGGTATGTACACTCTGTAAGCCTTTGAGGTCATTGAGTACCCCATAAATACGCCTTCTTTGGCATTCTGGGTCAGTTTGCCTCGCTTGTTCTTTTTCAAAACAAAGGTCTTCCTGCCATACACGTAAAGATGATGTCCACATGGTGTTCGGCCTAGCCATTTCTTGAACGGAGTTTCGCCATTCAGTGCTTTAGAAGGGCTACGGTTAATAAGGTAGTTTGCGGTTGCTACCGCTTCCGCCCAGAGCTTTTTAGGTGCCTTGGCCTCGATTAACAGACATCTGGCTTTATCTAGTAAGGATCTGTTCTTCCTCTCGCTAATCCCATTTTGTTGAGGGGTGTAAACTGTGGTCAATCTCCTTTTTATGCCATGCGATTTGAGAAAGTCATCGAACTCCTTGTTTCGGTATTCTGTGCCATTGTCCGTCTGCAGGTTCTTTATCTTCTTGTTATGGAACGTCTCAACTTCATTTTTGTATTCTTTGAAAACGTTGAATACATCACTCTTTCTTTTAATGAAATAGATATGACAATAGCGACTAAAGTCGTCTGTGAAAGTAACATAGTACTTTGATCCTGCTAGTGTGTCACATTCAAAAGGTCCACAAACGTCGCTATGGATTATTTCCAGGTTATCGATTGTGTATAAATCATCATGTCTTACGAACGGTAACCTGGACAATTTGCCTTTGATGCAGGTCTCACATGTTTCCATGTCTTCGTTATTTAAATTTAAACCATACATAAGATTATCCTTAGCCATTTTCTTTAAATCTATTTCGTTTATGTGGCCAAGTTTGCGATGCCATTCCATAATGTTACTGTCCTTTTTCGGTGTGTAGTTTGCAGTCGCTTTACATCCAGATTCAAAGTAGTAGAGTCCATCTCTTTTTCGAGCAGTCAGTATCGTTTTGCCGGTTTTTTCTACGATATGGGCTTTCTCTTTTTCAAAAATTACCGTATTACCTTTGTCCGTTATCTTGGCGACGGATAAAAGGTTTACTGATATATCAGGAACATATAGGGTGTCATTGAAATTGTAGCCATGTTTATTGGTACTGATTGTAACTCTTCCTTTGCCTTGAATTCTACTGGTATATTTCTCTGACGCCAATTTTAGGGTGCCATTTTCAGGGATCATGGTAGAAAACATCGATTCGTCACCGCACATGTGTGATGAGCATCCGCTATCTAGACACCAGACAGTTTTATCAGCGTCTGAATTTACGGTGCTCAGACAAACGTTAAAATTGTATTTGCTTCTGTCCTCTTTTTCATTTGTATTTTTTTTCTTGCCCCAACATGTCTCGATAGTGTGGCCTTTCTTTTTACAGCTCTTGCAGTACAATCTTTTCCTGTTTTTCTTGATTTGGTATGCTTCTGAGCTTTCAGGCTGATCATTTCCACTCCTTGCTTGGTATTCCTCCAGAATCTTTATTTTTAGATTCTCAGGATTAGGCAGGGAGTCTCGAGATTCGATAGCTATTCTAAAGTTTTCAAATGTTGTTGGCAAACTGTAGAGAAGCATTATGCTAAGCAGTTCTGGAGGTACTTTTATATCCATATCTGCGAGTTTGTCCACGATGTCCATGAAATTATTTATGTGGTCATGTATATCTTCTCCTGTAGTCATTCGCTTTAGAACCAACTGTTTTAATAATGTGGCTTTTCTTGCAGGCCCTGTGCTTTGATAAGTAGCTTTTAATTTTTCCCATACAGCTTTAGATGTCGCGCAGAGTTTAATTTGTTTTAATTCAGACGGTGACAATAAAAGTAAGATTTCAGCTCTTGCCTTCAAATCCTCTTTGTTGAACGCCGATCTCGACGCCCCATCCGAAGCTGGTGGTAACTTTTTCTCGCCGCTTACGATATCCCAATAATCATTTTTTATTAGGACCGCTTGTGCTTGCAAACACCAAGTGTCATAATTTGTCTTGGTCAACAGTTCTATATTACGATAACTCGTGGATGCCATTTTTCATATTTGCAGAATAAACCACGCTCTGCTACCAATTGTGAGGATTAATTCATTAAAATATACGTATGACCGAAAAGATTTATTTATCTTGACACACTTGTTATATGGTAACTAAGGTACAAAATTAAAACGACAATGCAGTGTCTATTGATACTGGATGGCCAGTTCTCACAGAGAGGTATTCCAACGCATCGTTTTCTGGTTCGCGGTCGCGACTCCAGAACTTTTCGGTCCCATCGGCCATCCGTTCTGCGAGCAATGTGCCCTGCCCACTGCCACTTAAGTTTGGCAATTCTTCGGGTTACGTTGGTTCTCTTGCGGTTGTCTTCATTTCTGATTCGATCACGCAAGGAAACTCCGAGCATAGCCCTCTCCATTGCCCTTTGGGTGACTTTAAGCCTTTTGATAAGGCCCATTGTGAGCGACCACGTTTTGGTCCCATATAATGTAATCACTGGCAACACACACTGGTCATAGACTTTCGTCTTGAGGTCATCGATTATACAGCCTGTATTTTATTTTGATACCTAAAATAAATTTATATTCACCATCATGCTTTTAAACCCTCAAGGGTTAAAGCAGAGGAGTATTTAATAGTGGACCCATATTTCGCCAGTTATGTTTAAGTTCAATGTAAAAGGGGGCGAGCCTATTGCCATCAACCGGGCGTATTCACGACTCCGTGGTTGTTACTGAGAAATTAAAGATGGAAACCCAAACCCAAACCCAATAACATTTTGTCCGACCTGGGATTCGAACCCAGGAACTCATGCCCAGAAGTCGCGCTTGCGGCCACTAGACCAAAGGGGCAGTCAGCAAATTAATATTTTGCTAGAATAATACGCACACACAAGTTAAAAAAGCTGTCAGAGATCGTTGAAGGACCTTAAATTACGGCTGTATTCTGCTAAATTAGCAACTCTATTTGTGGTGGTTCAAACTTCGTTTGAAATACTGTCAGAATAAAGTTCTAATCAGATTGCACTACAAAGTGGTTATAACGTCAGTCACTGCGGGCCAAATAGTGCGAAATGCGTGGTTTTTATTTAATTGTAGCCTAATAAATCATTCGATCAAAATTACAACTGTACGCTTTGTGAAGAAAAAAGCGACAAATATTTGCGTGTTAAAGAAAACTAAAACGTAATGCCGTTTAGGAGTAGTTACGTTTCAAAGAAAAAATGTTTTACTTTTTTTTCATAATAATATAGCAATAATGAAGTTAGAATTATTTCAATTGTACAAATTAAAGTTAAAAGTCTAATAAGCAACATATTATTTTTGCACATTTGTATTCACTCATCAAAGAGGAGGAGGAGGAGGAGTTACATGGAGAAAACCTCTTGTTAGATTCTTCGTAAGGGGGTGGCTCTTACGAAGAAGTGGCACCAAAAAGCAAACGGAACAACTTAGCGATTTTTCAACTAAAGGAGATGAATTTGTTAACGAAAGAGGCCTTAAAAAAAGAAAAAGAATTGATAAAAATAAATGAAAGCGTTTTATTTGGTTTTGTATCCGTTTCTTAAAAGAAACGGAACGGAACGGTTTTTTTTTCTAGTTAGACTGAATTAATGTTAAAACATTAATTCAGTCTAACTAGAAAAAAAACTCTATTATAGAAATTAAAATAATATGTACAAGTATCAAAAAGGGTTACAGGGCATCGAAAAATTCGTCCACATCACTGCCAACAGGAAAAGTGCCCAGAAGGCTGGCAGCATTGCCCCGTTGGATGGCAATACTGATACTTTGGCCAAAACCTAGGCCCGCCCTCTAGTCATGAGAAGAGTCGACCAACCGTTTGGCGATTTCGCGAAACACTAAGTGGGCACTCGGAAAAATAAAACGAAATAAAACGTTGAGCGTTTCCTCGTCACGGTGTTTTGAGTTCAATGGCCTGTATTTAGGTCTTTGATCGAATACTGTTTTGTTATTAATTATTATACTACCCTAGACTAGGTTACCGGTAACTACGTAGTCATTTATTCATATAATGATATGAATAAGTTCCTAGTTAAGTAGGTACTTGTACCTGTAATATATATAGCTAGTGCGAGGATATAAGTTTTTAAGTCACGAATGGATCAATAATCTTATGTGGCCATTAATTTATACATGAAAAGGAAACTTCAACGAGGTTATCAACAAATAATACAATATATAACTTCCACTCCCTGTAACATATTGGTATACAGCTGCACCCGGTTAGACTGGAACCCGACCCTAACATAGTTGGGAAAAGGCTAGGCAGATGATTTCAAACAAATTCAAATCTAAATCAATAATAAAACGTCGTTCTCCATGATCTAAAAGCTTTAAAACCAATCTGGGTCATTTCTCCACCATTAACAGAATGCAGGTTCAATTTAGTCGCCTGTCACGATCACCTAATGTTGATATTGATATGTCTTACTCCTTAAACAAAGTCAAGTCTGTCTTGCGTATGGCATTGTCGTAAAAGAGTGTATTGATTGTTTTGTTTTTGATTTGTACTTTATTCTATGTACTTTACGATTGAGAATGTGTTGTATTTTTAATTTTAATTTTTTATTTTATTATTATTATTTTTTGCCTCTTTCTGGTTAGCACAACGTCAAACAAAAATGAATAATGCAGGTTTTCATATTAATTTGTGTGCCAGATGTAAGTCACAATTGGCTGTATTTATGTACCAATAGATTGGTATATAAATACAGTTAATATAAGACACAAACAAAGAAAGACTCTTACTGTATTTCCTTTCTCATTTATGTTCAATGCATGCCGTGGCAGCCTTTAATTAAGGCTACACTATAATCTGCTAGATTCAACATGTGTTCTTATATATGTATTTTTGGGGTACGCTTTGTTGGTTGTCCTTAAATAAATAAATAAATCTTGGAGAGTATCAGACAAAGTCGAACCAAATTGAACTGGTAATGGGACTGGGGCTAACTAACTGGGGGAACGGAGATGAAATTTAACGTTTACACGGTAAGGATAAAACTGGGTAAATAATTGATAATCAAGATTTGGGCTAAGAAATTGATGAGGCTGGTGGTATTTTGGTGTGCTGTGGTCAAGCCTTTGCTTCAAATATACCTACTTATAATCCATCCATCAGCATAATGTTTTAAGTGCGTTTCATTGAGTTCTACCAAAAAATATGATTTATAACCTCAAAAAACAAAGTTGTTTCCCAGCAATAATTTTTGCGTAAAGTTACTTAGTTTGATGTGACAGAATGCTCGGTTAATGGCTTTGTGATGAGGTGGTTTACACACCTGTAACATATTGGTATTCAGCTGCACCCGGTTAGACTGGAACCCGACCCTAAAATAGTTGGGAAAAGGCTAGGCAGATGATTTTAAACAAATTCAAATCTAAATCAATAATAAAACGTCGTTCTCCATGATCTTGGAGAGTATCAGCCAAAGTCGAACCAAGTCCGATTACCGAACCGAATTGAACTGGTTATGGGACTAGGGCTAACTAACTGGGGGAACGGAGATGAAATTTAACGTTTACAGGGTAATGAGAAGGATAAAACTGGGTAAATAATTGATAATCAAGACTTGGGCTAAGAAATTGATGAGGTTGGTGGTATTTTGGTGTGCTGTGGTTTGGTGGGACTTATAGGATTGGGAGGATACCAGTTTTTTTTAAGGATACGTACCTCAAAAGGAAAAAAGGGTACCCATATAGTATCACTTTGTTGATTTGTTTGTTAGTATGTTCTGTCTATCTGCCAAGACCCTTCTTCTCAGGAACGTGTTCAGTCACTTTCGACGACAGCCCTTTGCAGCTACAAAATGTTGGACTGCGGGACTGTTCGAAAGAGACACCGTGACCCCGGAACATAAAAGCCTTCCGCTCCGCCCAGAGCAGGAGGAGTCATTTGATGATTTCCCATCCGAAAGTAAAAAAAAAGCTACAAAACGTTTCACCAACACGATGATAATATAAACTTATAACTCTTCCAACTACCGATCTTTCCATCTACGACACAACGCGGCGGCAGTGCGGCTGTAGTGCGGCCAAACGGTTTCATTTTGTAGCTGTTATGGGTTGTCGTCAGCAGTGATGTATATGAAGGGTTATGGCGGCGAAATGTCTGCAGGTGAAAGCCTCTGTCGGCGAACAGTCCAATGGCGTATCGGTCTTAGGAGAACGGTTTCGAAATCAAATTATGACGCTAAGATAAAAACATCGACACAATTCAATTGAGATAATATTTATTTTAATGTTAAGAAGCTTTTACCAAATCCAGCGGTTAAATTCAGACCAACCTCTAAGTAGATCTGTCATAAAACATCCAACACCTTTTATACTCCACTAAAACGTAAAAACTTAAACGAAGCCCCTAATCTTTTAAGTACTTACTTCTTTAAAACCAAACATTTCGAGTAATCTGGAATCAAAGTAAGTGTCACTTTGAGTATCAATAAGGTCAAATCAAGTGAAAACGCTCCAATATTCCTTCAAAGAGGCCTTAAGACCTCTCACTTAAGGAACAAAATAGATAAACACAGAAGGTCGACTGTGTCCTTGATCTACTGGCCGGAAGTGTGACTGCTGAGCATGAGGGGTTGTTTGGTTTGACGACCGGAATGGTGCAGCGGTAGTGAGGCTGCCTTACGTTTTTAGGGTACAGGGTTCGAATCCTGGTAGGAGCAAATGTTTGTGTGATGAACATGTACAGTCACGAACAATAATATATAAACTCTTAATCGCTTTTAAAGTGTTTTTCTCCTACTGTTTTGATTAAAAATGTATTTTTTTTACGAACATAGTATTCTGGAACTCATATTTTTCAGAAAAAGATCCTATCTCCGTGTTTCAATCGTTAGTTTTCACGCAAATTGCTTTTAAATTTAGGAAAATAGTATACATAGTTGTTCGTGACTGTACTTTTGTTTCCGAGTCATGGATGTTTATATGTATAATAAGTATGTATTTACAAACTAAAAGCATATATGTAGTTTATCAACTATCTGGTGACCATGACACAAGCCTCGTTGTTAGTGTGGCACTAGATGGCGCAGTGTGTATTGTCCAGCGATATTTATTTATTTATTCCCAGGTCAGGCAAAGTGTTATTGGGTTTTTCCATCAGGAATTTCTCAGTAACAGCCACGGAGTTTGGATTTGTGCCCGTTTGATGGCAATAGGCTCTCCCTCTATTACATGATACTTAAAATGTTACTCACGAAATGTGGGTGTGCCTTCACCGCGTGTCTGCTCTTCAAATTTTAGTTCAACATCGAACTGTCAACCGAAAAAACCTTCGACTTTGGTTCTGCAAATTGCGGCACTGTTCGAGGACAATCATCATCTGCCTAGCCTTTTCCAAACTATATTGTGGTTGGCTTGCAGTCTAACCGAATGCAGCTGAATACGAGTACTTTACATGGAGCGACTGCCTACCTGACTTCCACAACCCAGTTAGTACTGCTTAATACGATACCACTTGGTAAGACTGGTTGTCAGACTTTTTAGGCCACTGACTTCCAGACTTTTTGGGCCACTGACTACCTGTAAAAGATCTTTGAATGAAAAATGATGTTCAACAACATCATCGTCAGATCCGGGACCAACAGCTTAAGGCGCTTAGACGAGCTAAATTAGCAACTCTATTTGTGGTGGTTCAAACGTAGAATTATTTGCCAAAATATCAGAATGATCGCATGCATATTTTTAGAGATAAGTTCGTGATTTATTTTCATCGAGCCAAATGAATTGTATTATGTTTTCAAAACAGTATCATGCTAGCATATATCCTGAAGAATATCATACATTTTTCTGGTCTTTTTTATATCAGTGAATCATACAGGGTGTAAACCACCTCATCACAAAGCCGTTAACCAAGCATTCTGTACATCAAACTAAGTAACTTTACGCAAAAATTATTGCTGGGAAACAACTTTTTTTTTGAGGTTATACATCATGTTTTGTGGTAGAACTCAATGTAACACACTTAAAACATTGTGCTGATGAATGGATTGAATAGTACGGGGGTCGTGGAGGTATCAAAAACTTACAAAAAAAAGTTGTATTTAAAAAAAAACTTGTAACTTTGACCCCCCATATCTCTGTAACTAGAAGGTTCCCAGGTATGGTGTAGAACAAAAAAATGATCGCAATGATGGGAAGAACAAGTGTATTTCGGCTTCGTGAACAGGTGTTTTACACCCTTTATACTTTTAGTATTTATAAAACACGCGTTTAACTCATGTAATCGCCTTAACGTGCTTTCCGAGGTAATGGTGGTCACCCATCCACAGATAACGTAGGCAAGCATGCACGGTTTAACCTAATGCTTGCCCCAAGCAGCTGTTATTAGTTACCCACGAGCTCTTCCACTGTTCGAGGACAATATCCTTCTAAAATGGGCCTTTAAATGAAACAAAACGATCGAGTAAGCAACTGTTTTCTCTCGATGTATCATTGGAGTTGGTCTACTGTATTTAATTTGCTGTGATTAGGGCCTCTCACTTAACGACATGACGACAGGTAAAAGGTATTAAGGATATACTTTCATCTCTTTTGAATATTTTCTCTCTGTCTGAATCATATCTTTTCTGGTTGTATCTTTTCCTTTATTTTTGTTTTTGTTTTTTAAACTTTCACGATCAGAACACATTATAAAACATATGAATACGGGTATTTATCGCGAATTTACCTATAATTTAATCCCGACGTTTCAACCGGATTGCACCAGCCGTGGTCGCGGGGAGACTGAAATATTGGAGGTACCGCGACAGCAAAGTGAAGGCGTTTATTCAACTACCCTCACTCATCTTCTCTTCTTTCTTCAATCCGGTCGAAACATCGGGATTAAATTAAAGATAAATTTGCGATAAATACCCGTATTCATTAGATTTTTTAATTTTCTTGTATTTCGAAAGTTAATAAATACAAATTATTATCTTTATTCAAATTTAATTTGCTGGGCTTGTGTGAAATGTAAAAACATATAAACAATATATTCAATTCATTATTTCCCTCCTAATAAAATTCATCTAATTTCACATATATCTTTACAAGTACCTAACCTACATAGATAAATGATTCAAAACATAGTCCGCCCCAAAATAAAACAATACGTAAGTGGTTTTAAAAGCTTTTAGGGCCGAAAACCAATAAAATGTAACACACAATTCATAAAGTGTTTTCAATAAATCTAATAGGTACTATAATATTATAAAGCTGAAGAGTTTGTTTGTTTTTCGAACGCGCTAATCTCAGGAACTACTGATTGAAATTGAAAAAGTATTTTTGTGTTGCATAGTACATTTATCGAGGTAGGATATTATATAACATCATGCTACAACGAATAGGAGCGGTGCATAAATGATTATTTATTTCTTTTGTGGGTGTTTTTCTCTTAAATGTGACGCAGACGAAGTGGCGTGGGTCTGCTAGTACTAGGAAAAGTATTTAATTTTGTAAATGAAGGGGTATCGACAGCCATGTTAAATACAGCTGTGCCCACGACTTCGCTCGCGTGACCGCGTATTCCTTTGTCATCTCCTAAAAGCTATAGTTTTTCAGCCATCTATTTCACAGCCCAGCATTCTGATCCATACAGTACGACAGGTCTAATCAGGGACACAAATTTCATAGAATACTCACAAAAATGAAGTATCACCCTCTAACCACTAAATACATAGACATCCAGTAATTCAGTGTGAACAACTCTCATCGTACCCGTGTTACGTACGTCAGTTAATTTGGAAACATGACAGGGGTCCCTCCTGCCGTGTCGTGTGTATACGGCATCTACCTGCATGTGCCGGTATTCATTCGTAATTACACGAGAGCCTTCACGTAATGGGAAGTATTTGAGATGACAATATTTGATAGGTACAAATATACTTATAAATAAAATAAAATATAAAATCAAAATCAAAATATTTTATTTCGCATAGGCCTGGATGGGCACTTATAAAACGTCGAAAAAGGTGCACGGTTCGCCTTGGTCGATTCTATGGAGAAGAACCGGCAAGAAACTCCATGGTTACTCTTTTAAAATCATTTGGTATTACAATATTATTATTTTTCATTACAGCATTAGTACTAAAGTATGGGGGGACAGCGTAGGCCCGACAATAGGTCGTTGCTTGCTATACAAAAAATGTAAAACAAAAGGAATATTGAACAAAAGTTAAACAGCATCCGGGAATCTAAATGGCCTTCAATGTTCACTCATTCACAAATAATAGGTAAAAAAGCATCTATACAAAGGTAAGTAAATAAAAATATTTAAAAAGTAGAATATTTAATTAAAGAACTAAATTAAAAAAGTGACACAAATATTGTCATCAGTGCTGTAACTATTCTGAGCTATAAAATGTACTCAACTCTTCTTTAAATAAATGGAATAGTCTCCTCCTGTCTCGTCTCTGCTTCGTTAGTCCGGCTCTAAATCCAGCTTGTTTATGAAAATAAAAATATCCTTAATTAAGACGTTACGAAAGGTACTTGTTTTTCCCGTCATTGCGAAATTTTTTTTGTTCTACACCTTACCATGGTGTACCATGTACCTACCTAAAAGCACAAATTCGTTCTTATTCCCTCCAGGTGTGATATACTCGTAGATCACAAAATAAAACACAAATCACTTCGATAATACTGAATTTAATAATCAACTTCAATTAATATTTTACACTTGTACAAGTATACAATAGTATCATCGACCTCTCGAGTCGACTGTCCAACCGATAATGTCGTCCTGTGGCAATTTCTGCAAAAGGTGTGTTTGACAACAGGAAGTCAGTAGTTCAATATTTATCACAGAAAATATTTATTAAGTCATGATACCAGGAAGTCAAAACAGTGTTTGTTAGAACATTAGCAAATGTTCTAACAAACACTGCTAGAACGTTTACTGTTAGAATATTAAATTACGACATTTGCACAGGAAGTCAATACACGCAAACATACCGGTTTTTTGGTGTGTGTTTTTTAAATAGGTACATATTTCTATTCACCTTCACGACCCCCGTACTATTCAATCCATCCATCAGCACAATGTTTAAAGCCGCTACATTGCGTCCTACCCAAAAACGTGATTTTTCAACCCAAAAAAGAACAGTCCACTACCCAGCCAACTTGTTTGTATGAAGTTTTAGTTGAAGAGTCTGTTTACATCATGTATAGGTTAAAAAGCAACCACATTTGCAAAATAGACGATACCGTGAATGAAATCCAAATTTTTCGCAAAAATAAAAACTCAAGAGTAAAACGCAGACGCAATAGTGCGTAAATAACGAAAGAAAGAAAAAAATACCCCATTGAGTGCAAGGGTTGGAGCTATCGCGACACATTGCCTCGCTGGCCAGATTGCTTTTATTGCTCATAAACCCTAAAGCACTGTGATTGGCTTCGTTTAGGTCCCTTTAATAAAAAAAGGTTTTTTGCTTTTCCCGCAACGCTTTTCGACAAATGAAGGGCAACTTTTGAGTGGCCATTTTCAATGTTGTGTTTATTCGGACAAAAAGGGCAGGGATTGAAAAGTGATTGTATTTTTGGTTTCGATTATTATTATTTGGTGACAGGTTTGGTTTATCTATATGCTTTTAAGAAATGAATATATTAAACTATGTTACTAAGTGCTATAATATTCTAAATTCTGTGATAAACGCTTTT
Source organism: Xestia c-nigrum (assembly GCA_916618015.1). Taxonomy (NCBI): domain Eukaryota; kingdom Metazoa; phylum Arthropoda; class Insecta; order Lepidoptera; family Noctuidae; genus Xestia; species Xestia c-nigrum. The sequence continues at coordinate 5,726,622 of OU745258.1, read as the reverse complement.
TTGTAAAAAAAAAAAAACAGGATCAGTCGGTCAGATTTGGAAATGTAGTGAAGAGGAATGAAATCATGTAAATAAAAGTGCATTGTACAATAAGTGGAAGACCTAACAAAATATTGTGAATGGATTAAATAAATTGCGCCAGCTTTGGCTATAAATACCGTTTCGTCCATTATAACCAATAATGGAAGAATTAGAATTATTTATGCTTATACGACCAAGTTAAGAAAACCTACTAGGTAGACCTTAGCCATTTCAACAACAGAATCTGCAATATCATGATGCATTTAACAGCTAACTTGAAGATAGCTAAATAAAAAAGGAAAACTCCCTAAGCTTCTTCTGTACATGCCTCCATGTCCATCAGTTACCCCGTAATCCCTCTAACCCGGGATTGCACGGGACCCCGTTAATTTCTACCGCGTTGTTCGGGATAATTTTATTTATTGCAATGGGGATTCCCAAATAGGGTGTTAGATTAAACGCTTTTCCCGTTTTTATGATTCGTAGCGATGGCCACAAGGCTTGAACGTTCACAGATGTTCGTAATAAAGGAATTTATTTTATTTATGGGCCGTTTGGTTCCGTACCTTTTCTACCATGTGTTCCAAATTTTTCAGCTTGAGTTCATTTACAATGAAGGTCAAATGATTTTTTATAATTTTTACGTGTGGCCTTTGAGAGGTACAATTGAACTTTTTATTTTTAGACATGTTTAAGTTTATCGATCCATGTTTCAATACCAAAGGCACACAGAAGATGGATCCGCCATTTTGTGGCCCCTTGCACCGATTTTCATCAAAAATAGCTTAGAACACTCTTGACTAATAAAGGAAACAAAATCAAAATTGATTCATCCGTTTGGGAGCTTTGATGCCACACACACACACACACACAGACATGTCAAACTTATAACACCCCGTCGTTTTTGCGTCGGGTGTTAAAAATGTTTTTTTTTAGGAAACGCAACGAAAGAAAACAGACTTTACGTTAGTTGTTGACCCCTGTCAACCCAATGGAAGCAGAAAATGTAATACATCTACCCCAAGTAAGAAAGCCGTAGGAAGGGCGTGATGGCGGCGACAGATTAGTTATCATCATCATCCACAGCCAGACTTCACCCACTGCTGAGTATAAGCCTCTCCCTGTTTGTGCCAAGCTCGACGCTCTTTTGCCAAGGTCCACGCTCTTGTGCCAAGCTCCACGCTCTTGTGCCAAGCTCCACGCTCTTGTGCCAAGCTCCACGCTCTTGTGCCATGCTCCACGCTCTTGTGCCAAGCTCCACGCTCTTGAGCCAAGCTCGACGCTCTTGTGCCAAGCTCGACGTTCTTGTGCCAACCTCATCCAGAATATTTTCGCAATGGCAACAATGTCGTCTTCCCATCATGACAGGTTGATAATCACCACAAATTATTGCTACTGATAGATGGTCGTAGTGAGGAGCTCGTGGCTAAATAATATCAGCCATTTTGGCCGATCTTTAGGTTAAGCCGTGCTTGCCTAGGTTGGTCTGTGAATGGGTGACCGCCCTTATATACAGAGTTTCCTCCGTGTCTCGGAAATCACGTTAAGCATTTGGCCCCGGCTGTCATTTGTCCATCTTTGGCTGTCGTTACAGGTAGTCAGTCGCCCAAAAAGTCTGAGAACCAGTCTTACTAAGTAGTATCGTATTACCCAGTATTAACTGGGTTGTGGAGGTCAAATAGGCAGTCGCTCCATGTAAAATACTGGTAATCAATTGCATCCGGTTAGACTGGAAGCAGACTCCAACATAGTTGGGAAAAGGCTAGGCAGATGATGATGAGACGGTCGTAGTGATGTGTCGACCACGACCACTCTGCCAAGAGTGTGACGACGAAGAAGAAAAGGTAGATAGATATCATGATAAATGATAGATGATTCCTATTACACCGCGTACTCTTCCATTTCACGCAAGCAGTTTCCCTCAACGGTTTTAGAAGTCTTCAGCCTCCTTTATTCACATTAATTTGTGTTGTGGTAGGCAAAAAATACCGTACTTAAAAGAAAAAAAAATCTTAACCTTAATAAATCGCTGTTAAATTCCCTAATAACTATCGCCATTTTTATACACCGCTCTTCAATAAAAACTGAAGTACCATCACTAAACAAAAGGACGGCCCTCAAACAGGCATATGATACGCACGACGATAAAATTTGTGTTTATGGCGACGTAATATCGACATCATATCGATAGAGTATCGATAGAACACATCGTTGTGAGAACGACCCTATAAATCCCAAGAATCTCGCAGTTCTTACATTTTTTTTTGTCTCTGACTTCGAATCGCTGTCAAAATCAAAATAATCTTTACTTTCGCAGGAATAAGGTTGCGGTTAGGTCCAGTCTTACCAAGTGGTATCGTATTGCACAGTATTAATTGGGTTGTGAGAGTCAGATAGGCAGTCGCAGCTACATCCGGTTAGACTGAAAGCTGAAAGGGAAAAGGATAGGCAGATGATGATTGCGGTTAGGTCAGCTGTCATTGATGAGTCTGTCAAAAAAAATCTTTATTTTCGGAAACATAGGGTTGCTTTTACATTGCTGCTTTCCTTCCTTCGTGTCTGTAATGAGCAATGTAAGAAGTGGATAAAGTAAAGACTAACCAGAGTTGGCATTGTAGTTTTAGGGCAAACCCGAAATATGATTTAAATAAATTGTCCCGGTTTTTACCCGGATAAAGCTGGCTCTTACAAAAGCCTGTTTCTAAAAGCGGTCTCAGGACAGTCATTTTCGTACATACCCATATACGCAAAATGTTGTAGCAAAACTAGCACGAAACATTTTTCTCTGCCTTCGTCGGCATAGAAATAATATTTTGCCTATCGTAACGATGTTGGTAAGATGTTTCTACGATGTCGCACGGTGCCTACTTTCGCACTACGTCAATTTTTTGGTTTTTCTTAGTAATAGATGCCGAAGCTAGGTCTGTATTCATCATCATCATCATTCTTCCAATTCATTTGGGGTCAGTGCAGTCTTCATCTTCCATACTTCCCTATTTGTCGTCATCTCATCAGACACTGCTTTTCATGCCATATCATTCTAAACACAGATCATCCTTCGTTTCTTTAGTTTTCCTCTACTCTTATAGCCCTCCTTATTCGCACTCCAAACTTTCCCTATTCAACCGCATCACATACCACGACAACCGATTACCACACAATTTTAAAACTAAGCCTATATTAAAATCTACGTAAGGCAAGTCTAAGGAGACTTGCCTTACGTAGATTTTAACCACCACCACCTTCGCTAGCATTACTGCTTCGCAGAAGAAGGCTTCTGCGAAGCAGTAATGCTAGCGAAGAAGGTGGCGAATCCGAGAGGGAGAGAACCTCTCGCCCCAGCCGCCGCGGGAGACGCACGGGGCGTCGGGGGCCACGTGGTGGCTACCAGCCATCATAGACGCGGGCCTGTTGACGGTGAGCTATGGGCTAGCTCGCCATCTGTCCGTCTTATGACGACAGGCCGTGTCCATTCACTCGTGAGCAATCGTACGGAGTAGTCAAATATCTATTATTTAACTATCTACCCTATCCCCCAACGGAAAAAATGCCTAAATGCGATAATTGTGATAAAACTATTACAAAAAAATCACCGGGGCTGGAGTGCAACAAATGTGGCAAAGTAGTTCACGCAAATCAAATATGCACAGGCTTATCCTCTAAGCAGCTGTCAGCTCTGCGGAATGCCGAAAACCTGGAGTGGACATGTGATGATTGTCACAAGGAGTCTCCTCATCGTAAGTCCTTCGTAATTCCGGAAGATGATGAAAATGAGGATGATAATGGTAGCGAGCTGGATGGGAACAGTGCTGCAGTGAATAAATTACTCCGTGATGTTTCACTCGAAGTTAAGAAAGCAGTGAAGAAGGAACTGGCATCAGTGAATGATTCGCTTAGCAACTGGTGCTTAAAGATGAATGCTGTTAATTCTACACTGGAAATTCTAACAGAGAAAGTTAAAGAAATGGAGAAGAAAAACACACACCTCGCGAATCAAAACACACACTTGGAATTAAAAATTGATGCATTGGAACAACACATCCGAAATATTGAGCAAGAAACACTGGCCAATGTGCTGGAGATCACTGGTATTCCTGATAATGAGAACGAGGACCTCGGCATACTCTCAACTAAAATAGCCTCAAAGCTCAACATTGAAAAACACCAAGTCACAACGATCAAAAGGCTTAAAGGCAGAAATGGTAAAGAAGGCGTTATTCAGGTGAAGTTACAACATGAGGAGCAGGTGGATCAGTGGATACGTACGGCGCGGAAAGGACCAATTGTTGTTCAAGATGTAATACCCGAGGTCAGTGCTGACTTAGCTAAGTCAAAAGTTTTGTTTCGTTACGCCCTTACCAAAGCGAATAAATCACTACTATGGCAAGCAAAACAATCGTTGAAGGAAACGTACAAATACATCTGGTTCCAGAGTGGCAGAATATTGGTGCGTAAAACCGAAAACGACAAACCGACTGTCATTAGGTGCACTAGTGATATTGATAAAATGGTGGTTCAGGGGAATAATTGTCGATAATAGTTAGACTCAGTGATCACGTCAGTTTCTTCACCGGAAATATCGGAATTACTTGAGTGTTCAACCATCAACGAGTTTAGTGATCACCTCCCAAACAGTAAACAAAAACTAAATATTGTCCATATTAATATTCGCTCGATTGTTAAAAACTTTTCTTTAGTCCTTCAATTTATTGGTTCTTCTAAAATTATTATTGATGTTATTATTTTAACGGAGGTAGGTATTTCTATAAACAGTAATCTCATTCAATTCTTCAATATAAATGGCTATGAAATGTATCATAAGTTGCGAGAACAGCGCAGAGGTGGTGGTATCGTGATGTATGTTAAATGTACCAACAACTTTCAAATTATGGATAATGTTTCACTAAATCACTGCGAATACATAATTGGACACTTGACTACATCATATCACTACACGGCATCAATCTGCGCAGTGTATAGACCTCCGAAAGATAGTAAGCACTTGTTTGTCAGAGAGTTGAAAGAACTACTGTGTAAGGACAACTTTAAACACTCAGATTTATACTTTTTAGGAGATGTCAACATTGATTTAAAATTGAAAGATAATATCCGGGATTACTACATAAGTTGTTTGGCTGAGTGTGGCCTAACGAGCGCAATTTCAGATTACACAAGAATCGAAAAACGAAATGATATTATCACTCGTAGTTGTATCTATACTAATATTATAAAGCGGAAGAGTTTGTTTGTTTGTTTGTTTGTTTGTTTGAACGCGCTAATCTCAGGAAGTACTGGTTCGAATTGAAAAATTCTTTTTGTGTTGGATAGTCCATTTATCGAGGAAGGCTATAGGCTATATAACATTCCGCTATGACCAATAGGCGCGGAGCAGCAATAAGAAATGTTGCAAAAACGGGGGAAATTTTATTCCCTTTGTGAGCTCTCTCTTAAGTGACGCAGACGAAGTTGCGTGGGTCAGCTAGTTGATCATATTTGCTCTTCGCTTAGGCGCTTGCTTGGATCGGACGTGTTTGTTGAGACGTGTGAAAGCAATTCGAATATTTTATTCTTTTAATTTTTAAATTTTAAATCAGTGTTATTTTGCTACCAGGCTCGGATCCTCCTTTTCCATCTTGTGTGTGTCCCCATTAAACACAGTGGCCATATTGGTTGGTGTCGGAACTCTCACTCTCGCCAACGAACTGAACCGTCAATTGGAAGAACTAATTTGAGTTGGAAGGGGTGCCGTCGCTGTCTGGTGGGATTTGAACCTGGGTTGCACCGTGCGCGCCGCATCGAGACCGGTGTGTTAACCGCAACGCCAAATCAACGTAGCTGTACCGCTCATAACTGCTGTCCACTCTACTGGTTGGACCACACATACATACGTCATCGCGCCTCTGCTACGCAGCAGCTACAAGTGCTACGCGGCTACGGTATTTGCTACGCGCTACCTGCATCGACCCGCACTGCTTGTGATCTGCTACGCCGCTCGCAAGTAAGGAATCTAAACAATACTACTGTTACGTTGTTGGTTGGAACATCGAGATCGAGCATTACGTTGTTTCTGTTTTCTTCTATATTCTTCATTAAAATACGATGGCTTCGCCGATGAATAAATCAGCCTCGGAGTCAGAGATTAACCAAATGAGCATTAACGCCAACGTCACTCCGCCTAATTACGTATTCCAGAGAGCAAAAAGAAGCAGGGAGGACATCTCAATTGCTGAGCAATTAGATGAGTTCAAAAAAGAAATAAAAGAAATGATGGCTTTATTTATGACCAAACACGAACGTGAGATACAACAAGTCACCTTAACCCTGAAAGAAATCCAGGAATCTAATATTAACATACAAGACACAATATTAAACTCCTCATGTCACAAAATGTAGACCTTGAAAAGAAAATTTCCCAGCTAGAAAATCACGCAAAAGAGGATAAGAAACATATTATAACTTTGGAGCAGAAAATCGAGGACATGGAAACAGGATGTCGTAAAACTAACTTTGTGATAAAAAATGTGCCTAAAATTGTGGGTGAGTCTAAGCAAGACTTAATAGACATGGTGATCAGTCTCTCCAAAAATATTGATTCTTCGATTAATAAAAATGACATTAAAGACATTTACAGGGTGCGTGGAAATAAACAGAACTATAATACTCCTATAGTTGTAGAAACAGGATCTACACTTCTTAAAAACGATATCCTGAAAATGGCTAAGAACTTCAATATAAAATATAAGACCAAATTATGCTGTAAGCATCTAGGCTTCAAGACGCACGATGATACACCTGTATTCCTGTCTGAGCATTTGACCGCCATGGGTTCTCGCTTATTTTTCCTTGCCCGAGATTTGAAAAAATCCGGCGCTTATAAATATTGCTGGACTGCATATGGCAAAGTACTCGTAAAGCAGGATGACCAGGCTCCGACCTTAATCATTAGAAGTGAAGCACAAATACAGCAGCTAATGCAGAAAGTATGACTATATGCTGCTTATTTCATTTATTACTTTTTTGAAATGTTAGGTAACACTATTATTTTATCGGTTTCTCTCTTGTTAAGTGTCTTTTTGATTATATTCCCACCGAATAGTTACTGTAATTTCACACTGTGTAATCTTAATGCACTAGTTACAATATATTTTTTTGCATGTTATGTAAGTTTAAGTACTCACACAAACACTCACTCCCATAAATTCCTCACCCTATTTAATACTAACTCATACATACATTTATTATACATGACTCAAACACAGGTCACTAAATACACACACCCGCCTCAAAAACTGCATAAGAAAATATATCATAACATATTTCATACTATATTGAACGAAATAGTAATATGCGCAACAATTATAGCAATACCACACAAACAATTACTCTCAATATATATCAGAGATATTCACTATGTTCGAGCTGCGACTACAATTCTACTTAAAAATATCAGGTATGAGTAACACAGTACAAACAGTTAATGAATTAGATAAAATTGAAATCTCGAGTTCAATTGAATGTGACCCTTCGAATCTTTCTAATCACATTTGTATTAAGAAAAATGATCTAACTATAATTTCACAGAACATAAGGAGCATATATTGCAATTTTGATGATTTTGTTGTTACGTTATCTTCACTAAAACTTGAAACAGATTTGATCATCTTAACGGAATGTAGATTAAATATTAATAAACCTATACCACAGCTGGCCAATTATCAGTCTTATGCCACAGCCCGCCAATATAATCAAAATGATGGGGTAGTTGTATACGCAAAAAAATCATTAAAACCAAAAATTCAAGAAATAAAATTGTGCCAGGCCTCGTGTCTTCAAGTAGATATGTTAAATACTACTGTACTATGCATATATCGATCTCCGGCAAACACAAATATTAACAATTTCTTAGACTCACTCAGTTCACATTTGGATCATCTATCCTCGCCAAAAAACTTAGTAGTAGCTGGGGACATCAATATTAATATTAGACCCAAAGAGACAGAGGCACCTAATGAGCAAAATAACCGCCTCAATTACCTCAACACCCTGTCAACCTATGGCATATTACCAGGTCATACATTACCTACCAGAGAACAAAACTGCCTGGACCATTTCATGCTACGAATCAACGCGAAAAAAATATGTGCATCAATCGCTATTTTGCGGACTTCGATCACAGATCATTTTACTACATTTCTATCACTATCGAAAACAAAGAATAATGAAATTGTCAATAAAAGCGTTACCACCTTGAACTTTGAACAAGCACTAAATTATTTACAAGAAAAAAATATACACGAATTGATGTTCTGCAATGATCCTAATGCTTTAATCGATGGACTTATAGAAAAACTTACTGAAACTATCAGGAATAATACAACAATAAGAAAAATTCCCAACAACAAACGCATCATCAAACCGTGGATAACCCCGGGAATAGTCCGCTGTATTAAGAATCGTAATAAATTACAAAAAAACTCACGGGCTGACCCACATAACGAAATTCTGAAAATCACATATAGCCGATATAGAAACCATTGTAACAATCTTATTAAAAAAATTAAAAGAAAGTACGAAAGAGATTTGCTGGCTAACTCAGTCGCCAACACAAAATTATTATGGAAAAATATAAAATCAATAACTTATACCAATAAAACAAAAAATCAAAGTACAGAATTACTAAATATCAAGCCTACTGCGGCTGAGTCAGTAAACTACGTTAATAGCTATTTCGCAAATATCGGAAAAGAATTAGCTCAACAAATAAAACCTAGAAATAATAATAGTTCAGATGTCCAACAAAATAATTTACATATACAAATAAATTCATTCGTGCTATTAAATACTGACACAGAGGAAGTAGAGGGAATCATAAGGAACTTGAAGCCGGATAGTGCCCCTGGTTGGGATGGTATTTCTACAAAATTCTTAAAATACTGTAATAAAGAACTCGCCCCTGTTATTGCCCATCTAGCTAACCTTTGTTTCAAAAACGGAGTATTCCCAGGCCCCCTGAAACAATCTGTTATTACTCCAGTCCACAAGGGAGGGAACGGAAGCGATGTCAATAATTATAGACCTATCTCGGTGTTGCCAGCCCTGTCTAAAGTAATAGAAAAATTAACCAACACTAGATTAGTAAATTATTTCAATAAATTTAAAATTATATCTTCAACACAATTTGGCTTTAGGCAGGGAGTTTCCACCGAGGATGCAGTTGGTGCCCTCACCTCGCTAGTAACCGATCATTTAGACAGAGGGAAGAAATGCTTGACGGTATTCCTAGACCTGAAAAAAGCGTTTGACACCGTTTCCGTTCCCACCCTTGTGACCAAACTGGAGAAACTTGGAATAAGGGGAACTCCTCTCAATTTTTTTATAGACTATCTCACGAACAGGAAACAGAGGGTAAAGATTGGAGGGTATATTAGTGATGATAGTGATGTGTCGTTCGGAGTGCCGCAGGGTAGTGTTCTGGGTCCCACATTATTTCTAGCCTACATTAACGATCTATGTAACCTAAAAGTGGAAAACGCGAATATATTCTCGTACGCCGATGACACTGCTGTTGTCTTCCATGGGCACAGTTGGTCCGATGTTAAAATTAAAACAGAGACAGGAATGTTCCAAATTGCGACTTGGCTCGATAACAACCTTCTCACGTTAAATACTGCGAAAACCAATTTTATATGCTTCTCCATTTATAAAAATACACAACCAGATGGAGTATTTAACATTAAAGTACACTCTTGTGATAAAGGTAACAATAACAACTGCGCCTGTCCCTTAATTAAAAAAGTTCTGGAAACAAAATATCTAGGTATAATTATTGATTACAGATTGGCATGGTACTCTCATATTGAACATGTCACAGGAAGACTTAGAAAATTGGGGTGGATTTTTAAAACATTGAGATATATTGCGCCCATAAATATAAATAAGAAATCAGGCTCACACAGAAATTTATTAAATGAAATATATATATCTCTAGCACAATCTGTTATAGCCTACTGTATTACAATATGGGGCGGTGCAGCGAAATCGAAGTTTATACATGTTGAACGAGGACAACGTGCTGTAATAAAAATAATGTATTTCAAAAAAATTACATACCCTACTGAAAGCCTCTATCAAGATAGTGGACTGCTTTCTATAAGAAAGCTATACATTTTATATACCGTTCTTAAAAAACATAAGAATCTACCATATGACAAAAGTGCTACATCGAAAAGACGGAAAGATCTCATAGCCCAGGTTCCTCAAACTAAAACAAAATTTGCTGCCATTCAGTACAATAAGCTATCATGTCAACTTTACAATAGAATAAATAAATATATATATGTACACAATAAACAATTACACGAGTGCAAAAAAATTCTAACAAGCTGGATAAAGGCACTAAATTTCGCAGACACTGAGGCACTATTGCAACACACAAAATGAAACACTCACACACACCCACACACACACACACACACACACACACACACACCCACGCACACACACACACCCACACATACACACACCTACACACACACAGTTTATATCTAAGGACCTAAATAAATATTGTATTTTGCTGTGGAAGAGCGGAGTCTCCTAACACAGGCATTACTTGCTTAACAGGAGGCTCCAATCACCAACTAATGTAAAACTTTTTGGTTATAAAATAAAGATTTGTATTTGTATTTGTATTTGTATATTTTTGTAAGATCACGCTCGTTGGACCTTTACTCGGCGGCGCTCGGCGCGGTTTGGGCAGACCATCGCATGATCGTGTTGTCTTGTATTGGTGGGGTGGTGCTAGAAACGCTGTACAGGATGTCGTAAAAGTTAAAGAGTTATTTGATTACAATAAGTTGAAACAAAAGTTGGACGCCATAGATTGGAATGTAGTTGATAGTATGCAATGCCCTTTAGAGATATATAGCTATATTAAAAACAGCTTCGATTATTGTTATGGGCAATCGAAGTATTCAAAAATAATAAATACGAACAGTAAAAGGAATAAAGAGTCATGGATAAACAGTAAAATTAATAATATGTGTCATAAAAGAGATCTGCTTTTCAGTCAGTGGAAACAAGATACAAATAATAAAATACTTAGATTACAATACAACAAACAAAGAAACAAAACTAAAAAAATTATAGACAAGTCTAGAAACCAATACTACTTTAACCTAATTAATGAAAATAAAATGAATAAAAAGAAAATGTGGGATATATTGAACACACTATCTGGTCGAATTTGTAAGACGGTAGATGAAGCAATACTCAAAGCATTCAAGAAAAATAACGTAACCATAAATACGTTAGCTAATAACTTCAGTAAGGGATTTAGCGAAAATGTAAATAAAATATTACCTAAATGCAACATAAAACTATTACCAGAATCAGAATATATGTTTCCAATTAACAAGTCCATGTTATTTAAAAACCCCTCTGTTCGTAATATTTCAACTATTATAAAAAATCTCAATGTTAATAAATCTGCTGGTGTAGATGGCATCCGATGTTTAGATGTTAAAGTTTTAAGTGATAAGATAGCTAAGGTAATAGTTAAGCTAATAAGTACTAGTATACAAGTTGGGGAATATCCTCAAGAATTAAAATCAGGCGTCGTGCGACCAGTTTATAAAAATGGATCACATAGTAACTATGACAGTTACAGGCCAGTCACAATATTACCAGTCATAGATAAGGTAGTAGAAAAATACGTGTGTCAGCAAATACAAAAATTTTACATTGAAAACGATGTATTATCGGGTTCTCAGTATGGCTTTCAGCCTAATAAATCTACTTCAATACTGCTTTCTAAATTCACAGATGAAATAAATCATCACCTGAACGATAAAAAACATGTTATCTTGTTATTCATTGATTTTAGCAAAGCTTTTGATACCCTTAGGCATGATACACTAATACACAAGCTTGAAAATACAGGGGTTCGAGGCCCAATTCTAAACTGGTGCAAAGATTACCTAAAAAATAGAACTTCTCGTGTAAAGATAAGCAATGAACTCAGTGACGTAACTGTAGTAAATACGGGAACAGCACAAGGCTCAGTTATAGGACCATTGCATTATTTAACTTACGTCAATGACATGGAAAACGTTATAAACAATTGCTCAGTCTACCAATACGCAGATGACACCTGTCTCGTAGCAGCTGATAAAGACTTATGGAAGGCTGAACAATCAATTCAAAAAGATTTTGATAATTTATGTAAGTGGTCTCATGATGCTGGACTGGTGCTTAACGCTGGGAAAACTAAGACTATCCACGTGCGCTCCAATCACTTACTCAATTCTGACAAGCCAGTTACAATAGTCGCGCACACTCACCAATGTTTGCATGAAAGTAATAAAGTGCAATTATCCCGACTTGGTTGCAAATGTGAACCATTACAGCAAGTTACCAACTACAAATATTTGGGTTTGATTGTTGATGACAGATTTAACTGGGGTAATCATATTGACTCAGTCTGTGATAAACTGCGAGCAATGTTAGCCAAATTTTCAATAATTAAATACAAAGTACCTTTTAAAATATTACTCAACCTTTATAATGCACTCGCGGAATCAATAATTTCATATGGAATAACTAGCTATGGCAGAACCTTTAAAACTTACATAGATAAAATATATAACCTACAACTTCGTTTATTAAAAATAATAATACCAAATAAAATAAGAAAAACACTTTATGATGGTGATGACGTCACAGGTTTCTTTAGATACTGTAAAATTTTGCCGGTACACACAAAAATACGAAAGTTGTTATTATTAGAACAGTTCACCAACAAAGAATTGCAAATTAAAGTCCATCATAGCAAAGCAACAAGATTAGCAGCCCAATCAAAACTAATAGTACCAAGATTCAAGAACTATTACGGGAAACGAACCGTCGCTTATTTAATACCTACTCTGATTAATGAGGTTCCAACAAAAATTCAATCGGAAATAACAAATAGTAACTATAAATATAAGTACAAACAATTCTTTAACTCTCTTTGAAATGCACCATCCTGTACTTACATGTTATTTACATTAGTTACTACCATCGACGCGATGTCTGAGTCCGACCCGCGCCGTGTATGTTTTTTATGACCTGTCTACCTTACAAATTGTTATAACCCGTGTATGATAGTTTTTAAATATTCTAGTGTTAAGATAGCTTATAAGTGGATCAACATCCGGACAAACCTATTGAGGTTTTTGTGATGTTCCTATATTTTTATTTTGTTTTGTTCTTTAATTAATAAACAATAAAAAAAAAAAAAAAAAAAGGTATTCTACGCACGCCTCAAAGAGATGTCTGCAAAGTGAGGGGGCTCGCAAGGGCCGAAGCCTGCCGGGGTTGCGGGACTGTTAGTAAGATATACCGTGGCCCCGGAACGTAAAGGGCGAGGAAGGAACATGGATGGGTTTTAGTCAATAAAAGACACTCCCTCCCGCTCCGTCCAGAGTGGGAGAAGTCATTTGATGATTTCCCATCCTAAAAAAATAAAAAAAGGCAAGTCTTCAACTAAATTTCAACATTAAATGAATGCTTAAGTGCCGAGATTTCTAAATAAAAAATCACAACACAATACAGTCTTTTAAAATCCCGGTAAAATAACCGGTAAACTGACGTAATATCGATACCCAAAGAAATACGCAAGTGTTTCACATAAACTTGACCTGTTTATACCGGCATAAAGTGAAAATATACAATAGCACGGCTATGTTGGAAGCTGGCGAGTTATAGCTCCCTGGTGAACGATTTACTTGAGCTCGAGCCTCGAATAAGATTCAGTGGAAGGACTGACGCACATTGAGAAGACAAAGAAGCTTCCCCGAAGGTGACCGGACCTGTGCAAATAAGCTGCTCAATAAACATGACGACAGTATCAAAAAATTGCAAATCATTTAGTCCGTCAGTTTATTTATTTAATTAAACATAAAACTACATATAATTATAAAAATAAAACTAATACACAATATATATACAACAATGCCAATAGGCGTCAAAATACTCCTCCGCATCGCTGTCATCGGGAAACGTGCCCAGAAGACTGGTAGCATTGCCACGTTGAATGGCAATGCTAATTCTTTGGCCAAAGAAGTAGCCAGCCCTCTGGTCGCGCGAAGTGTAGATCAGTCGGCGGGAGATTTCCTTAAAAAGGAGACGTCCGTCAGTTAGAAAATTGGAAAATAACAAGTATTTTTTGTTTTTGTAAATTAATGAATATTTCTGGTATTCCAAATTCAAACTCAAATATTTATTGTTCGACACAGTACATTTTATACAATTTTGATTCAGGCATGCAAAATTCTCGTTCACCACTCTGCCGTAGCATCGTACCAACAATCAACTGACAATTCTCGACCTAGTCAAAGTGACGTTGTTGCGTGCCGAGCGCTGGACAGTGGTGTAAAGCCTTCCTTTGTAACAAAGGGACTCGAACTCGACTGAACTCTTGTAATTAAACATCTCGTCTGTAATTCTCAATCCTCGCACAACTAGGTGTCGAGTTGTACGAAGCGACGTTACATTCACTAGACACTTAATTGGAAATTGGCCGAAGCATTCGCCTAGAGCAAATAAGTTTAAATAAGTATATAGTATATCTATTCATACACGAAATATCTTTATGGGTCGTGCACTCATCATTAAAATCCACTTTTACTATGTGACTAAGCCCTGAATTGCGAAAAAACATCAGTTGTTCCAAGCATTTTGATGAATTAATGCGAACATATTGTTGGAGTTTTACAGTAAAACGTGATTTATCACCCCAAAAAAAAGGCACTGGTGTCGATTCTGTTGTGCACTAACTAAACTTAATTTAGGCTATTGCTTTCTTTTACTAAAAGGCGGTGCGAGTAAAGGACGGCTATAGCTATGAACTAAGTTAGAGATGTCAAACTAGTTTATGCCTTGCGCTTCACCGTGTTTTTAGTCGACATGTTTTTACGTGCTCCCTTCATTTGTATGGAAATATTAGTTCCAATTAAATTAGACAGCTCTAAATTACGTCCATCTCTTTCTCGTTTTATTAGAGAGAAAAAGATTCCAATAGCTTAAATTAAGTTTAGTTTGTGCACAATAGAATCGACACCATTGTTCAGCAATGACTTGTGCGTAGGGTTACTTAGTTTGGTGTACAGAATGCATGCAATGTATAAGTTAGTTCAGTGTACGCTAAACTTTAAGCCGCAGAAACGTTTTACCTCGTTTGAAGGCTGAAGTTACATTGTGGATGCTATCTTATTCATGACTATAGGTACGTAGACGATAGCCGTATTAATTCTTTTGAAATATTGTGCTCGAAAACTATGAAATGGAAGGGAAGATAAAGATGCTGTTGGTGTTCCGCTCTTTTATGTTTTAAAAGAGAAAAAGGGTCAAAGACATTACGTGTGTGTATTATCGACGTGGGATGTACTTGACATATCGGGTGTTTAGTATACAGTTGTGTGCCGCTGGGTCCGAACAAAGGTAAGTTTAGTCAACTGCCGATGTTTTGGGGAAATAATTTTACCAATTATTGTTTTGCTCTTATTTTCTAGTCTCAATATCACAATACGCATGCGTAATTGACATACGCGCCATCTGTACGTAAGAATCGCGAAACCAAATCACCAATGCAAAATATGTTTTAATCAAAGGCCACTAGATGGCATTAAATTATTGATTTGTTGTTTTATTGCCGTGCATACTATTTTATTAATTACATCATCATCATCATCATTTCAGCCGAAAGACGTCCACTGCTGGACATAGGCCTCACCCAAGTGTCACCACATTGACCGGTCCAAACGGATTTCCGCAACCTTCACCTGGTCATCGGTCCACCTATAAGTGGGAAGTCTTTCAACGCATCATCTTCTGGTTCTCGGTCGCCAGTTCAGAACTTTTAAACCCCATCGGCCTGCGATCGGTTCTGCGACCAAAGTGCCCTGCCCACTGCTACTAACTTATGTTTGGCAATTCTTCGGGCTGCGTCGGTAACCTTGGTTCTCTTGAGAATGTTTTCATTTATGATTCGATCACGCAAGGAAACTCCGAGCATAGCCCTCTCCATTGCCCTATGGGTGACACGCTCTTGACCGGTTTTTGTTAGTAAATAACAACAATAAACTTATATTGTCACTTACGGGATATCTTCCGTGATTATTTTTCAATTTTTAACGGAAAGTGACGTCCAAAGCCCACTGATGATCTTTGATGCGTTATAACTTCGTAATTTTTTATTAATTTGATAAATCAAAAAACACGTATCCAATCTTTTTTGATAATCTAACTGACGGAACAAACAGACTCATATATTTCTTTATAGTCAGTCGTTATTCCGATTGTATGCGTAGGTAGACTAGGTATATGTACGACTGTACGTCCTTAATATTCAGTTCTGAGCTTCTTACTGCCCATTTCAACTGTCACAGAAATTCATATTTCAGCTGGACGTACGTACGACCCTTTGTTCTAATGTAATAATATAATCGTGTGAATTTAATATCAAAGACGGAGCCATCTTATAAATTCGAACATATTTTCATGATGGGGGCGTATGAAACATAGTTTCTTCATTTAAATATTTCGTTTTGAGATTTTTACGGAGGCACTTTTAGTACGACCTGTTGGATATGCGTCCGTTACATTGTACGTCCGTTACATTGTCCTTTGTATTGTTACATTGTAGTTACATCGATGTAACTAGCTAGACATTTTTATTCCAAGTAGTTACATTATTTAAAAATTTAACTTTAACGTAACTAATGAGACTTTTTTGTTCCACCTAGTTACATCGTAAGATAGGTACCATCGTAGGTTTTGAATTGCATTTTTCGAATTTGCATGCCCAGTGTGGCATCGATCCGCTCATGCCCTAGAGGTAGATATAGCACTTAACGAAACCTGCAGAATTATCACTGGCTGCCTAAATCCAACTCCACTGGCTGCTTTATACCCGCTTGCAGGAGTGGCTCCTCCTGAAGTTCAAAGAGAGGTTGCCTGCTCCTTCGAAAAACATAAACAAGAGACAGATAAACGCCATTCCCTACATAATGCGGAGATTTCGCTAGGCAGGCTGAAGAGTCGGAACAGCTTCCTTAGGTCGAATATTCCACCAATCGACCACATTAAGGTTGGTGAAGCCCGCAAAAAGCTGTGGCTCCTTAAATACCCCCCTCCGGCTCACTATGTTGAGCCTGAAGAAAAACTCCCCGCGGGTCACCAACTGCCATGGCCCACCTGGAAGACTGTAAATCGACTAAGAAGCCAAGTGGGCCGCTGCAGGTTCAACTTGGTCCGGTGGGGGTATTCTGATAAAGCTGAGTGCGACTGCGGAGCCTTGTCTCAAACCATGGCCCACCTCCTGACATGCTCTTTGTGCAACTCCACCTGCACTCTAAGGGTCCGAAGCCACCACCAGCGCCGTTGACGTGGCTGAGTTCTGGTCGAAACAAATTTAATAAAACAACGATGGGAATCATTATCGACACGAAGAAGAAGAAGATCGTAGGTTCAAAAGATATATTAGTTAGCTCTCGTGAGTCATGCACTCCTAGTACTTTCATGCTCATGGCAACCAACGTCTTAATGAACTTACTTAATGAAACCTCTTTGGTGAGGAAATGTACTGGCCACTTATAAATAATAACGAAGTCATCGACGTCAATGAAAAGTGTGTTGGCTCAATTACATTGTCTACTGTAAGTAATATTATTTTGTCCTTCACACCTAATCGCTTTTTTCCGATAAAATATGACTATCGAGTTTGGAATTTATGTCTAAGTTACATCTTATGACGATTTCATTCGAACGCAACGCAGTCATATAGCTATCGATTTATTTGTCAAAAAGCGATATACCAGCTATTTTTTAAATCTTTTATTAAGCTTCACATGTTTGTTTAAGTATGTATGTGGCGTACAAATCTTGCAAGCCTAATTTGACACACACTAACGGTTTTGTGATTTTCTTTTTTTTTGTGCGTTTAAATAAAATCTTGTCGTGAGAATGCTTTTTCTATTAATTTAGTTTTATTTTAAGGATGAGACAATGCTAAAATTAAAACCTCATATCAATAACTGTCAGCCCGATGATGTACAAAATACTATTGATATAATGATCAATGAGGCTTGTTTAGAAGCCGTGGATGGTAGAGAAAGAGCATCAAAAGTTTTTAATAAAGCATTGCAACATATTAATGAGAAGGGTTATAATTTGGCTGCTAAAAAGCCAGTGCCATCTTTTAAAAATAAAAAATCTGCTATTTACAAAAGAAGGAATGAAAAAGCCGGTGTGAAAAAAACTTCCACTAGAAATATAGAGGAAGTGGAAGTGCCACATCAATTCAGTTCATTTTTACTGGCGGACTACAAAAATGGTAACATGCGTATCATAATATTCTGTTCGCAACATGTAAGACAGTATAATTATTAAGACCGTTATATTTTATGGACGGTACGTTTAAAACTTGCCCAACGCCGTTCCGTCAACTATTTACCATTCCTGGCGGTGTTGCAAGTGACATTAATAATACAATATTATACCAATGATTTCTGCCTTTATGACACATCAAAACAAGGAAGCGTATATTATATTATTTCATTTAATTAAAGCACAATTAAATGATTGGAAGCCACAGAAAATAATGATAGATTTTGAAGAGGGAATAATTGCAGCGCTCAGAGAGATTAACACTGTTCACGAAATGAAAGGTATATAGTAGTATATAGAATAGTTTGAAACGCAAAGCAAAGCAAATGCGTATATTTAGGGATAAAAGTCACAAAACTATAGTTTTACTCTGCAGTAGTCTAGCATATTTACCAGAAGAGGATATATTATCAGTTTGGAATTACATAAAGAGTGAAATTGTACTAGAAGATGATCGAATAGAACTTGAACAGTTTCAACATTATTTTGAAAAATTTTGGCTAAAAGAAAAAATTGTGAAAATGTGGTGTAATTATGGTTAGCTATATCGAACAAACAATGTCGTAGAAGGATGGAATTTTAAAATTAATACTAAAGTGTATAGTGCAGCCCCGACTTACGAAAAGTAAGTCGTGGGTTCGAACCCAGACAGGCGCATTACTTTGTGTGATTTATTTCATCACCACTGCTCTCAAAGCGGCTAAGGAAAACATTGTGAAGAAATCAGCATGTTCTGGAAGAAGGCCGGGAAGACCTGGAAGAAGACCGGGCAGACCTGAAAGAAGACCGAGTAGAAGACCTGGAAGAAGACCGGGAAGACCTGGAAGAAGACCGGGAAGACCTGGAAGAAGACCGGGAAGACCTGGAAGAAGACCGGGAAGACCAGGAAGACCTGGAAGAAGACCGGGAAGACCTGGTAGAAGACCAGGAAGAAGACTGGGAAGACGGGGAAGACCGGGAAGACCTGGAAGAAGACCGGGAAGTTCTGGAAGAAGACCGGGAATACCTGGAAGAAGACCTGGAAGAGGACCGGGAAGACCTGGAAGAAGACCGGGAAGACCTGGAAGAAGACCGGGGAGAGCTGGAAGAAGACCGGGAAGAAGACCTGGAAGAAGACCTGGAAGAAGACCGGGAAGACCTGGAAGAAGACCGGGAAAACGGGTAAATAGACCGAAAAGACCAAGAAGAAGACCGGGAAGACCGGGCAGTAGACCGGGAAGACCGGGAAGAAGTCCGGGAAGACCGGGATGAAGACCGGGAAGACCTGGACGAAGACCGGGAAGACCGGAAATCAGACCGGGAAGACCGGAAAGAAGACCTGAAAGAAGACCGGGAAGACCTGGAAGAACGGAACTAAAGGATACCTCTTTTTTATGAATAAAATGCACATTACCATCTAATGTCACCGTGAAATTGTCAAATACGTTCGATTGGATTGTCTCACTAACATTCATTAAACTATGACATGTTTCTCTGCCCAAGTTACTTTAATGGAATAGTTTTTATTGTGTAACGCTAGATAATAGCATGGCTTACTCAAAGACAACATTTAAATATGCGTCGTTAGATTACACGCTGTCACAGAATGCGTAAGAAAAATAAAGATTCACAGCTCCTCCCCCGTAGGTGAAAAGTTTCTTCTAAGTGTTGATCAAACCTTAACGCTTTTTGGTCATTATGTATGGCCCATTTTCCGTCGCTAGTTCTGATGGGCGGTATTTGTGTAATCGGCCTTTTTAGATTAATTTGTTGTTGCAAGCGCTATTGAGCATGAGGTCCTGGGTTGGAACCACGGAAAACGACACCAAAAACCACGGAAAACGACACCAATTTGAAGTAAATCCATGCCGTACTTTTTGAGTTTAGCCCGGACATACATACAGACAAACAGACATACAGACATACAGACATACAGACATACAGACATACAGACATACAGACAAACAGACAAAGTACCAAATACGATATCGACAATTACTCATTCTATCTCGTTCTACGAGTACTATACGTACTTTCTATTTCTGCCGTAACTCCCTGCTTACCTAGGTCCTTACAAAACGGTATTGCCAGCCGCGTAGTCACTTGTCCATACTATTTTAGTTCTGAATTCTGACACCCGTGCACCGGCTTATTTGGCGCTATCTGTTGCTGTCTTTGTTGACATGCTTTTGTTCTGCATTTTTGACACTACGTGTAAGAACTGGAAAAAGACCTGAAAGAGCTGGAAGAAGACCGGGAAGACCTGGAAGAAGACCAGGAAGACCTGGAAGAAGACCGGGAAGACCTGGAAGAAGAGCGGGAAGACCTGGAAGAAGACCGGGAAGACCTGGAAGAATACCGGGACTACGGGACGAAGACCGGGAAGAACGGGAAGAACGGGAAATCCGGGAAGACCGGGAAGACCTGGAAGAAGACCGGGAAGACTGGGAAGAACTGGATGAAGACCGGGAAGACAGGGAAGAAGACCGGGAAGACCGGGAAGAAGACCGGAAAGAGGACCGGTAAGACCGGAAAGAAGACCGGGAAGAAGCGAGAAGAACGGGAAGAATGAGAAGAACAGGAAGACCAGGAAGAAGACCGGGAAGATCGGGTGGCACACCGGGAAGACCGGGAAGATCTGGAAGAAGACCGGCAAGACCGGGAAGACCGGGTAACACACTGGGAAACCAGGAAGACATGGAAGAAGACCGGGAAGCAGACCGGGAAGACCGGGTGGCACACCGGGAAGACCGGGTGGCACACCGGGAAGACCGGGTGGCACACCGGGAAGACCGGGTGGCACACCGGGAAGACCGGGTGGCACACCGGGAAGACCGGGTGGCACACCGGGAAACCGGGAAGACCTGGAAGAAGGAAGAACGGGAAGAATGGGAAAACCGGGAAGACCGGGAAGACCTGGAAGAAGACCGAGATTACCTGGAAGAAGACCGAGAACGGGAAGACTGAGAAGAACGTAACTATACGATACCTCTTTTTTATGAATAAAATGCATATCGGTCTTCCCGGTCTTCCCGTTCTTACCGTCTTCCCGTTCTTCCGGGTCTTCTACCCTGTCTTCCCGGTCTTTTTCCAGTTCTTACACGTAGTGTGAAAAATGCAAAACAAAAGCATGTCAACAAAGAAAGCAACAGATAGCGCCAAATAAGCCGGTGCACGGGTGTCAGAATTCAGAACTAAAATCGTACGGACGCGCACGAGTGACTACGCGGCTGGCAGTACCGTTTTGTAAGGACCTAGGTAAGCAGAGAGTTACGGCAGAAATAAAAAGTACGTATAGTAGAACCAGATAGAACGAGTAATTGTCGATATCGTATTTGATACTTTGTCTGTTTGTCTGTATGTCTGTTTGTCTGTATAACTGTATGTCTGTATAACTGTATGTCTGGATGTCTGAGTGTCTGTGTGTCTGTTTGTCTGTTTGTCTGTGTGTATGTCTGTTTGCCTGTTTGTCTGTCTGTTTGTCTGTATGTATGTCCGGGCTAAACATAAAAAGTACGGCATGGGTTTACTTCAAATTTTGCATGAATATTACTTAAAGGTCGGATCAACATTAGGCTACATAAAGGGTGTAAAACATCTCTTCACGAAGCCGAAAGGCACTCGTTCTCCCCATCATTGCGATCATTTTTTTGTTCTACATCATAATAATCTTTTATTGAATGAAAGCAAAACTAAGTGTTTAAAATTCTCTTTACCAAATGTACCACAACGTGATCTTAATTTAAATCTTGACGACAATAAACTTGATGTTATAGCGCAAACTGTATTCTTAGGGATTACTATAGATTCAAAATTACAGTGGGGCGCGCACATTAGAACTCTTTCTGGTAGGTTAAGCTCAGCTGCATATGCGGTTAGGAAAATAAGGCAGTTAACGGATGTTAGGTTAGTTTACTATGCTTATTTCCACAGTATTATGTCTTACGGCATCCTGCTGTGGGGATCAGCATCAGACGACTAATCCAGGTCCAGTTGAAAACCAGCGTCGGGCACTAGTTGTCCGGCATTTTGCTGAACTGGGCCTATTTGGCGCAGCCGTGAGGCACACAGCGTCACAATACACTTACTTTTTGTTTTGTTTTTGTTTAGATTTAAGTTTTATTTTGTTTTACAAGTAAGGTTTTATAACACTTAAGCTTTTTTTTTTCTTATTATTATTATTTTTATAGCGTGTGCACTTGTGGCGTGTGCCAAATAAATGTTTTTTCTTTCTTTCTTTCTTAGACGTTGACTCCATTTTTATACTACAAAAAAGGGCAGTCCGCGCGATTTATAAAATGGGTCCTCGCGAGTCACTCAGACAAAAATTCAAAGAGATTGATATATTAACTCTGCCTTCACTTTATATCTTTGAATGTGTTTTATATGTCCACAAAAATCGAGGGCTTCTCAACATTAGAAGCGACTTCCACAATAAAAATACACGCATTATACATGAAATTGTAATACTTAAATTCAGATTAACAAAAACTAGCAAGTCTTTTATTATAAACAGTATACGCTTTTATAACAAGTTGCCAAAGTCAGTTATAGAACTGACCGATGGAAAGTTCAAGAACTATATTAAACGTGTCCCTATGAAAAAAGCATATTACAAAATCAAGGACTACGTTGATGACAAAGAAGTTTGGCTATGATTCCTTCTGCGCATGCGGCTTCCCTGGTAGCTCATAAGCGGCACAGATTTGTGGATGTCTCTAACTATTCTCAATCTCGTTATTCTTTTTCCTTTGATTCAGATTACTACAGTAGTTATCAAATCATTTTTCTCATATTTTGCTCAGAATAGTTACAGCACTGATGACAATATTTGTGTCACTTGTTTAATTTAGTTCTTTAATTAAATATTCTATTTTTTTTTATTTTGAGTTGACCTAAAAAAAAAAGTTGTTTCCCAGCAATATTTTTTGCGTAAAGTTACTTAGTTTGATGTACAGAATGCTTGGTTGACGGCTTTGTGATGAGGTCTTCCCGGTCTTCTACCAAGTCTTCCCGGTCTTCCCGGTCTACTTCCAGGTCTTCCAGGTCTTCCCGGTCTTCTTCCAGGTCTTCCCGGTCTTCTTCCAGGTCTTCCCGGTTTTCTTCCCGGTCTTCCCGGTCTTCTTCCCGGTCTTCCCGGTCTTCTAGGTCTTCCCGGTCTTCCCGGTTTTCTTCCCGGTCTTCCCGGTCTTCTTCCAGGGCTTCCCGGTCTTCCCGGTCTTCTAGGCCTTCCCGGTCTTCCCGGTCTTCTTCCAAATCTTCCCGGTCTTCTTCCAGGTCTTCCCGGTCTTCTTTCTGGTCTTCTTCCTGGTCTTCCCGGTCTTCTTCCTGGTCTTCCCGGTCTTCTTCCAGGTCTTCCCGGTCTTCTTTCTAGTCTTCCCGGTATTCTTCTTGGTCTTCCTGGTCTTCTTCCAGGTCTTCTCGGTATTCCCGGTCTTCTTCCAGGTCTTCCCAGTCTTCTTCCAGGTCTTCTTCCCGGTCATCTTCCAGGTCTTCCAGGTCTTCCCGGTCTTCCCGGTCTTCTTCCAGGTCTTCCCGGTCTTTTTCCTGGTCTTCCCAGTCTTCTTCCTGGTCTTCCCGGTCCTCTTCCTGGTCTTCCCGGTCTTACCGGTCTTCTAGGTCTTCCCGGTCTTCTAACTGGTCTTCCCGGTCTTCTTCCAGGTCTTCCCGGTCTTCTTCCAAATCTTCTCGGTCTTCTTCCAGGTCTTCCCGGTCTTCTATTCTATCAACTATTCTCAATCTCGTTATTCTTTTTCTTTTGATTCAGATTATTTCAGTAGTTTTCAAATCATTTTTTTTTCATATTTTGCTCAGAATAGTTACAGCAGTGATGACAATATTTGTGTCATTTGTTTAATTTAGTTCTTTAATTAAATATTCTATTTTTTTTATTTTTTTTTTTTACTTATCTTTGTCTAGATGCTTTTTTACCTATCATTTGTGAATGAGTAAATATTGAAGGACTTTTAGATTCCCGGATGCTGTTTAACTTTTGTTAAATATTCCTTTTGTTTTACATTTTTTGTATAGCAAACAACGACCTATTGTCGGGCCTAAGCTGTCCCCCCATACTTTAGTGCAAATGCTGCAATGAAACATAATAATATTGTAATACCAAATGATTTGAAAAGAGTAACCATGGAGTTTCTTGCCGGTTCTTCTCCATGGAATCGACCAACGCGAACCGTGCACCTTTTTCGACGTTTTATAAGTGCCCATCCAGGCCTATGTGAACTAAAATATTTTGATTTTGATTTGGGAACCTTCTAGTTACGGGGATATTGGGGGTCAAAGTTCCAACTTTAAGACAAGTTTTTTTTTAAATACAAGATTTTACTTTAAACTGCTCTATCACCTCCGTACTATTAAATCCATCCATTAGCACAATGTTTTAAGTGCGTTAAATTGAGTTCTACCAACATGATTTGACCTAAAAAAAAAAGTTGTTTCCCAGCAATATTAGTTACTTAGTTTGATGAACAGAATGCTTGGTTGACGGCTTTGTGATGAGGTCTTCCCGGTCTTCTTCCAGGTCTTCCCGGTCTTCTTCCCGGTCTTCTTCCAGGGCTTCCCGGTCTTCTTCCCGGTCTTCTTCCCGGTCTTCTTCCAAGGCTTCCCGGTCTTCCCGGTCTTCTTCCAGGTCTTCCCGGTCTTCTTCCAGGGCTTCCCGGTCTTCCCGGTCTTCTTCCAGGTCTTCCCGGTCTTCTTCCAGGTCTTCCCGGTCTTCTTCCCGGTCTTCCCAGTCTTCTTCCCGGTCTTCCTGGTCTTCTTACTGGTCTTCCCGGTCTTCTTCTAGGTCTTCCCGGTCTTCTAGATCTTCCTGGTTTTCTTCCAGGTCTTCCCAGTCTTCTTCCAGGTCTTCCCGGTCATCTTGGTCTGCTTCCTGGTCTTCCCGGTCTTCTTCCAGGTCTTCCCGGTCTTCTTCTTGGTCTTCACGGTCTTCTTCCAGGTCTTCCCGGTCTTCTTCCTGGTCTTCCCGGTCTTCTTCCAGGTCTTCGCGGTCTTCTTCCCGGTCTTCCCGGTCTTCTTCCAGGGCTTCCCGGTCTTCCCGGTCTTCTAGGTCTTCCCGGTCTTCCCGGTCTTCTTCCAGGTCTTCCCGGTCTTCTTCCTGGTCTTCACGGTCTTCTATTCTATTAACTATTCTCAATCTCGTTATTCTTTTTCTTTTGATTCAGATTATTACAGTAGTTTTCAAATATTTTTTTTTTCATATTTTGCTCAGAATAGTTACAGCAGTGATGACAATATTTGTGTCATTTGTAATTTAGTTCTTTAATTAAATATTCTATTTTTTTTTTTAATTACTTATCTTTGTATAGATGCCTTTTTACCTATCATTTGTGAATGGGTGAACATTGAAGGACTTTTAGATTCCCGGATGCTGTTTAACTTTTGTTAAATATTCCTTTTTGTTTTACATTTTTTGTATAGCAAGCAACGACCTATTGTCGGGCCTACGCTTTCCCCCCATACTTTAGTGCAAATGCTGTAATGAAACAATAATACTGTAATACCAAATGATTTGAAAAGAGTAACCATGGAGTTTCTTGCCGGATCTTCTCCATGGAATCGACCAACGTTGCAACGCGAACCGTGCACCTTTTTCGACGTTTTATAAGTGCCCATCCAGGCCTATGTGAACTAAAATATTTTGATTTTGATTTTGATACCTGGGAACCTTCTAGTTACGGGGATATTGGGGGTCAAAGTTCCAACTTTAAGACAAGTTTTTTTTTAAATACAAGATTTTACTTTAAACTGCTCTATCACCTCCGTACTATTAAATCCATCCATAAGCACTGTTCAGGCGCAAACGCCTGTTCTAAATAAATAGCAGAAAGTTGTGAAAACACTTAATTACTAAAATTTGCATAGGCGTTGCGGCACGTAATAAGAACATTCAATGTCATCGTTCACTTGCCTGACAACCGTTGTACGTATAACTTCTAATCAGTATTAAATCTGATTTCGCAAATTTTCGGAGTTTTCTTTACTTTGATTGGCACCATTACATCCTCTAAAGTTGTAACATGGTGGCCCATGAGGGGAACTATTAAAAATCGCGATTATTTAATGATAAATCTACGAAATAACGACTTGGATTGGGGCATCGCGACAACGCGTGCGCGGCAGCAACCTCAAGATTTGAAGCCTGCTGTGGAAGATCGAAAATCCACAGAGTCCAGCGTGTGGGGAATTGCTGTCTGGACAATTGAAGAAGCCAGCCTCCGAGCCAGTGGTGCCGCTAAAGCATCACCTCGTGTGGAGCGTCAACGTGTCGTACCAAAGTTGAGTGTCCATCCTTTGTCTATCCTTCCTATTACTTACCTATTTGAAATATTGACTATTGCATTCCATTTGTGAGAATCAAGGTATATTCGAGTAAATTAAGTATTACAAAATTTCTAAATATTCCGTTAATTGCGAAATTATACCGAACAATTTTTTTCCATGTACCGTCAATAAAAAATAAAATCTTATAGAAGTTGCATCGGATCGATTAAAACGATTCTAATAATACCTAAAGTTTATATGCTACTGTTTCCAAATAATATCTAACCCTTTAATACAAAAAAAATATATAAAATTCATAAATTCGTTAATTTAGTGTATCTTTGTCGTTCCGTTCACAATAAAAATAGGAACATTAGAACAGCATTAGTTTTGTACTGAAAGTTAAGCGAGATTTGCCGACTATTTCAGATTTAACCACGAGTGCGAGAACACAGACCGCGTGGGTCGGTTGCGGGGTCAAAGTCTTCCGCAGCTCACTAGCAGCGTTAGCGGCTGAGCGTGCTCGCCCAGCTTCTCTGCTTCTCAGGTGACACCGAAACGAGGAACGTGAGCCCATTCCATTTGTTACTTAGTCAATCTTATTTTTTTTTTTTTATTTGCAATGGCTGATAATAAGCGTTTTAAAGAACTTTTTACGAAGAGGGCGTCCGCCAAAGGACAAATCACAAAATTTAAAAATTACCTCAGTAGTATTTCAAGCGAAAGTGAGTTAAATGAAATTCAATTGACAGAGTTGAACATAAAGCTTGCTAAGTTCGAAGCTTTATCAGTCAGGGTTGACGATTTGCAGAGTGAAATAGAGGTTCTGGATCCTGATAATATTGATGCTGAAATTGACGAACGTGACAATATTGAACAGGATATAGTGATTAATATAGCTACTGCTAAGAATTTAATATCCAAGTTTTCTAGAAAGGCTGAACTTGAATTAAGACGCCATTCCTTTCATAATACTACATGCTGTTCTGAAGATCATCCTAGTTTAGGTTTGAAACTTCCTCAAATCCAAATTCAACGATTTAATGGTGATCATTTCCGCTGGCTTGAATTCAAAGATACATTCGAAAGTTTGATACACAATAATGATCGCATTCCAGATATTAATAAATATTATTATTTAAACTCATATTTACAAGGCGATGCAGCTCGAGTCCTTTCTAATCTCGAGATCTCATCTAAGAATTACAGTGAAGCATGGAAGTTGCTTTGCAATCGTTACGATAATAATGACATATTAATTAATCATCATCTCAATTCTTTATTGAATATAAAGCAGCTTCCACGCGAGTCAGAACGTTCTTTGAGGTACTTAGTCGATCATATCACAAAGAATTTACGTGCGTTGGTTAGTTTAGGACAGCCAACGGATAATTGGGATGTCTTGATTATATTCATTTTATCAGCAAAATTTGATGGTCACACTCTAGTAAAATGGGAAGAGTATCGTACCAGTAATGTAAGCGGAAGACCGAAATTAGAGCATTTCTTTAAATTCATCACAGATCGTGCTAATGTGCTAGAGTCAGCACACCGAAATACTAACCATGTTGATGATATTATGGGCTCTAAGACGCCTCAGCGTTCTACTCCCAACAATAACCAAACACATAAACATAGTCAGAATAAGACGCCAAGTAATACGGTTAAGTCTTTTGCAAGCACTAGTAGTAATGTTAAGCATAAGGAACCAAAGGGTTTCACATGCATTGTTTGTGACGGCTGTCATCGTATCTACGATTGCCCAGCCTTCAAGGCTAAGGGCATTGATGAGCGAATGTCAGACGTGACAAGGTATAAACTGTGCATTAACTGTCTCAGACAAGGTCATGCTGTTAATAACTGTCGCTTTAGGTCATGTCAACAGCCTGAATGTAACGAAAGGCATAATAGCCTGCTACACCGTCCGCCAACGTTGACAACTCAGACTGCACACGTTGAGGAATCAGATGAGATAGTAGCTAGTTATTGCAATAAAAACACAAGTTATCTTTTATTATCTACTGCCATGGTCGAGGTATCGAACCCAGTTGACCAGCAAAAGGTCAAGGTTCGTGCGTTGTTAGACTGTGGCAGTCAGTCTTCGTTTGTAACCGAATCCCTAAAGATAAGGTTATCTTTAAAGTCCCATCATATTGACTCGCTAAAGGTCATTGGTATAGGCAACACACAAGCAAATAATGTCACTGAAAGCTGCAACATTATATTGCAATCATTAAATAATAAATTTAATATAAATTGTTCGTGCTTCGTTTTAAAGGAACTAACGGGTCGTTTACCGAGAATTCCCGTCGATATTAGTGCCTTAAAACTACCAAAAAATATCCAATTGGCTGATCCTATGTTCAATCAGCCTGCCGACATAGATGTTTTGATAGGTGCCGACATATTTTGGGATATTTTAGGGAACGAACAGATTTCTTTGGGAACCAATAATCCTAAGCTACGAAACTCGCAATTAGGTTGGATAGTATCCGGTCCCATTAACTCAACAACACCGCATCAAAGCGTACACTGTAACCATAGCGTAGTGTCTAAAAACAACGATGGTACTCAGGGTATTGAAAAAATGCTAGGTAGATTTTGGGAATTAGAAGAAGTACCCAAAAGGTCTATTATGAGTGAAAGTGAAATTTATTGTGAAAAACATTTCATTACTCATACCACAAGAACTAACTCAGGTAGATTTTGCGTAAAACTACCCCTTAAGGATTCAGTTGATTGTTTAGGTGATACCTACAAGGTAGCTAAGCGGCGATTCCTAAATATAGAAAAGAGATTTAAACGTAATAATATCTTACAAATAGAATATAATAAATTTATTAAGGAATACGCCGAACTAGGCCATTTATCTTTGTTAAACAATGAAATATTAATTCCTAATTATTATTTATGCCATCACGCAGTTTTAAAGCAGGAAAGTGAATCCACAAAACTTCGTGTAGTGTTTGATGGGTCTGCTCCATCTTCCTCTGGTTGTTCCCTTAATGATATATTAATGGTAGGCCCCACAGTACAAGATACTCTTTTTTCTATTTTGTTACGCTCCAGGCAATACAAATACCTAATTACGGGCGATATAGAAAAATTCTATCGAAATGTGCTCGTACACAAAGATGATAGGCATTTGCAGCTCATTCTGTGGAGAGACGAGGAGTCTAAACCGATTCAGACACTTCAGCTTAACACCTTAACTTACGGTACAGCGAGTGCAAGCTACCTTAGCACACGTTGCTTGTGGCAGGTAGGTCAAGAACAGAATGATGAACTAATTCGCACCATCATTCAAAAGGATTTCTATGTCGATGATTTAATTACTGGATCAAATGATCCACAGCAATTAAAATATATTCAAAACGCTTTATCTAAGGCATTAAGGTCAGGATGTTTTAATTTAAGAAAATACAAAACAAATCATCCGTCCATATTTGATAATCTTGCTATCAATGAGCAGGACAAGCTCATTTTTAGTGAGTCTTCAAGCACCCTAGGCTTGGGCTGGGCCCCTGCCAGTGATACCTTGAGCTTTCCTATAAAGGGATTTTCCCACGACACTAATCATAATATTATATCTAAGCGATTTATTATGTCAAACGCGTTCAAAATATTTGACCCATTAGGTTTATTAGGTCCCATTGTAATAAGGCCAAAAATAATGTTACAAAAGCTTTGGCAACTTAAACTTGACTGGGACGAGCCTGTCCCTCAAGATATAAAGGAAGAATGGATCGATTTCTCTGAAAACATAAAATACTTGCACAATCTACGCATACCGAGGTTAGTTTTAGGTGACTCACCAAAGGTCATCGAATTACACTCGTTTAGTGATGCATCAAGTTATGCGTATGGCGCATGTATTTATATGCGAACGATCAGCGCTAACGGTGACGTCACGGTTAAACTATTGTGCGCAAAGTCTAAAGTAGCTCCACTAAAAAGCACTACCATACCACGTTTGGAACTGTGCGCCGCCTTACTCGCTGCTCAACTCGTAAAATCAGTGGTAGATTCATTAAGGTACAAGCCAGACAAACTAATACACTGGTGTGATTCTAACGTAGTGCTGTGCTGGATACGCAGTAACGTCAGTAAATTAAAAATATTTGTGGCTAATCGTATCATGGAAATCAAAGAATTAACTTCATCGTCGGCGTGGCGATATGTACCTACAGATTTAAACCCCGCTGATTTATTATCAAGGGGAGTGCATGCTAAGCGACTAACGTCGATATCACTCTGGTGGACAGGGCCTAGTTTTTTAATTTATAACGAAACCGAATGGCCTAAATCCAACCTAAAGGACTTAGAAATAGTACCCGAATTAAAGGCGCATCCGATAGTCATAAAGTCACCCATTATCGATTTTGAAAAATATTCATCGTTAGCTAGGTTAGAACGGTCATTTGCTTACGTTCTTAGATTCATATTCAATTTAAAAAATAAACATAACAAACGGGTTGGCACATTGTCCGCTAATGAGTTGCGTGAGTCATTCCGCTCGCTTTGTATTATTTCCCAAGGTCAATCCTTTTCTATTGAATACGACCTGCTGGTAACTGGTAAACAATTAAATAAAAATAGTAAGTTATTAGCATTATCACCTTTCTTAGATGAATACAAGTTAATTCGTGTCGGTGGACGAATCGATGCGTCCAGTTATTCATTCGAAAAGAAACATCCAATATTACTTCATGCAGCGCATACTTTAACAAAACTTTATTTTATTAGACAACATATTAACACCATGCATGCCGGTCCTCAAATGTTATTGGCTACTGTCAGAGAAACGATATGGCCAATTAATGGTAGGATACTAGCGAGGCGCACAGTAAATAGCTGCGTACGCTGCAGGCGTTTAAAGGGTACAACTTTACAACCTAAAATGGGTAACTTACCGTCTCAACGAATAACGCCAAACTATCCATTTTTATCCGTTGGCCTTGACTTTGCTGGCCCATTTTACATAGTAAATCGTAAAGGACGCGGCTGTCGCATTGTAAAATGTTACTTGTGTCTTTTTGTTTGCCTTCGTTACAAATGCATACACCTTGAAGCAGTTAGTGACTTAACCAAGGATGCATTTGTAATGTCATTAAAGCGATTTATATCTCGTCGCGGCAAGCCAACTGAAATATTCAGTGATAATGGTACTAATTTTGTAGCTGCCGCGAAAGAAATAGGCTCGTTCATCAAACAGAACCATGAACCTTTAGTTGATTTTGCAAGTCAGCAATCTATCAATTTTAAGTTCATTCCGGCTTATTCTCCTCATTTTGGTGGCATATGGGAAGCCGGGGTTAAGTCGGCAAAACATTTATTACGACGAGTTTTAGGCGAATGTCACTTGACGTTTGAGGAACTTTCTACTTTATTCGCACAAGTGGAGGCAATCCTCAATAGCCGTCCCTTGTGCCCTCTCTCATCCACTCCTAACGACCTCCTTTCCCTCTCCCCAGGACATTTCATCATTGGCCGACCGCTGATCGCTCTGCCAACACCAAACCTGGAAGACGTGAAGGAAAGCCAATTGCGACGATATGAGCGCCTTGAGAAGCTGAGGCAACATTTCTGGAAGAGATGGCAGAAGGAATACCTTTCTGAGTTACAACAAAGGACAAAATGGCGGACAAACACGGCAAAGCTAGACGTGGGAGATATGGTGCTGCTAGCTGACGACAACGCGCCCCCTCTCGCTTGGAAACTGGGCCGCGTACTTCGCCTCATATCTGGACCTGACGGGATAGCCAGAGTAGCGGACATCCTCACCACTAAGGGCTGCGTGCGACGCGCCTTTGTGCGACTCTGCAAACTTCCTTCAGCCGAAGACTTAAACAGTAGTTGAAAGCTACCTTTCAACGCCCCGGAATATGTTCAGGCGCAAACGCCTGTTCTAAATAAATAGCAGAAAGTTGTGAAAACACTTAATTACTAAAATTTGCATAGGCGTTGCGGCACGTAATAAGAACATTCAATGTCATCGTTCACTTGCCTGACAACCGTTGTACGTATAACTTCTAATCAGTATTAAATCTGATTTCGCAAATTTTCGGAGTTTTCTTTACTTTGATTGGCACCATTACATCCTCTAAAGTTGTAACAAGCACAATACCAACATGATTTGACCTCAAAAAAAAAGTTGTTTCCCAGGAATATTTTTTGCGTAAAGTTAGTTAGTTTGATGAACAGAATGCTTGGTTGACGGCTTTGTGATGAGGTCTTCCCGGTCTTCTTCCAGGTCTTCCCGGTCTTCCCGGTCTTCTAGGTCTTCCCGGTCTTCTTTCAGGGCTTCCCGGTCTTCTAGGTCTTCCCGGTCTTCGCGGTCTTCTTCCAGGTCTTCCCGGTCTTCTTCCAGGTCTTCCCGGTCTTCTTCCAGGTCTTCCCGGTCTTCTTACTGGTCTTCCCGGTCTTCTTCCTGGTCTTCCCGGTCTACTTCCAGGTCTTCTTCCCGGTATTCCCGGTCTTCTTCCAAGGCTTCCCGGTCTTCCCGGTCTTCTAGGTCTTCCCGGTCTTCCTGGTTTTCTTCCAGGTCTTCCCGGTGTTGAGGCGTGTTCCTCATGTATTGGGGTTTTTCTCAATATGTACTCAAGTAACAAAGTGACTACTTTATTCTTCGTGATGATGAAAGCTTTATTGAGATTTACAATTTGAGGATACAGGAAAGACACAGTTCGTGGTAGAGAGATGCAGAAAGAAGGGAAGTTTCTAGCTCGTCGAAGCTATTTATAGACTTGGTGAGGCGCCCTCTCGTCGTCGTCGGATGAACCACGTAGCTCGCTGCTTGGCTCGTGGCGCGCGCGCAGTGCAGCGATGTGGACGGTGCTCTCGTAGTTACTTCCGTTTTCTCATAGATGGCGCTGTCCTCAACATCCTCCGGGGCTTTGAGAGTCTTAGGATAACTCTCAAAGGTTGCCTTGATGCGATGATGTGACCGTCGCTGATGTGTCTGAAGCCTCGAGGTGGTCCCTGGGTACCGGGAGAGGGCAGATCTTGGAGAAGGCCCTCTCGATGACACCTGTAGCAGTGCGGATGGAGGCTACTCTGGGAACGCCGTCCTTGCCTGGGAACACAGTCAGTATTCGACCCAATCGCCACTTGAGGGGCGGCATGTTATCATCCTTCAATAGGACTAGTGTGTTCGGTGAGAGTGCTTCCTTGGTAGTCTTCCACTTGGAACGTTTCTGCAGCTCAGGAACATATTCGCTCGACCATCGGGCCCAGAAGTGCTGCCTCAGCTGCTCGATGCGGCGGTAGCGTGACAGTGAGTGTGTGGCCACCGTCATGACGTCTCTCTCTGCAGGTGCAGTCAGTGGTCGACCGATCAGGAAGTGCCCAGGCGTGAGGGGTGTGAAGTCATCGGGATCTGAAGACATAGGGTATATGGGACGGGAGTTCAGGACGGCTTCTATCTGTGCTAAAACCGTGCTGAACTCCTCGTAAGTAAGATGTGCATTGCCTATTGCGCGGGCAATATGGTGCTTGCAGGATTTTACCCCCGCTTCCCACAAGCCACCAAAATGAGGTGAGTACGGAGGAATAAATTTGAACTCAATGTGATTTTCTGAACTAAAATTTTGTAAGTCATCAGAACATTTGTTCAAGGAATGTGTGAATTCCTTAGCTGCACCCACGAAATTCCTACCATTATCAGAAAAGATTTGTAGAGGTTTACCTCTTCGTGAGATAAATCTTTTCAGTGCCAGGATGAAACCTTCGGATGATAAGGTAGTAACAAGCTCCAAGTGCAAAGCCTTAGTTGAGAAACAAATGAATAGACATAAATAGCATTTTTCCAATTTCGCGCCCCTACCTTTACGGTTAAGTATGAACATTGGACCAGCATAGTCTACTCCACACCGCAGGAAAGGAAAACCTGGCTGCAGTCGCTCGTTAGGTAAATTACCCATAATTGGTTGTGATGTGATAGCTTTCAAGCGGTAACACTTAGTGCATCGATGGACAACTTGTTTGGCCAAGTTCCTGCCACCGAGCGGCCACCAGGACTCCCTAATCTGTGCTAGGAGCATCTGTGGTCCCGGATGGAGTAACTGTTTGTGTTGAAAGTTAAAGAGTAATAAGGTAAAGTGATGTTTACTGCACAATAATATTGGATGCTTTTTATCATACAGAAAATCTGAATTTCCTAACCTGCCACCCACACGTATGAGTTTATTTTTATCCAAAAATATGTTTAAACTTGACAAATTACGTGATGGTTTACAAGGTAAATTATTTGTTAATGCTTTTAGTTCATTAGGGAACGATTCTCTTTGAACTAATTTCACAAGTAATGTTGTTGCATTCTTTAGCTCTTCAACTGTGAGTTGACCGGTAAAACGTTTTGAGTGATCCTTCGTTTTCGCGTTATTTATGAATCGTAACACGAAAGCACAGGCGCGTTGGAGTCGATTGTACGAAGAGAATCTTTCAAATTTAATTACTCCGTCCGAATTGTTGACACACGTCGGTACACTGACAATGTTCGATTTTAGTTCGGGTAATATTTCGGTCTGAATCTGATTTAGGTTATGTTGTGTGCTTGACCAATCGTTTACCTTTTCGTGCAAGAATAACGGTCCAGTCCACCACAGTGGCAGAGCACTTAATTCGTCTAATCCTTTGCCGCGTGATAACAGGTCTGCCGGGTTGTTTATTCCGCTCACATGAAACCAACACAAGTTGTTTGACAACTCATTGATCTCCACAACACGGTTTTGTACAAAGGTTTTGAGTTGATTAGGAGACATTTTAAGCCAACCTAAAACTATAGTGGAGTCTGTCCACAGAACAATATTATTAAACGTAACGCGAAGTGATTGCCTGACTTTTTCTAGTAATTTTGCTCCTACAAGCGCGCCGCACAACTCGAGTCGCGGAATGCTAACTGGTTTGACAGGAGCTACTCGGCTTTTGGCACACAACAATTTCACTATAATGTCGCCGTTTGCGTTCCAGGTGCGAATGTAGGCGCAGGCACCATAGGCAATTTGACTCGCGTCAGTAAATATGTGTAACTCAATTACTTTAGGTGAATCACACATAACAAATCTAGGGATTCGCAACTTATATAAATTCGATATTGACTCAACGAATTTTTTCCAATATAATACTATGTCTGGAGGCAGAGCATCGTCCCAACCTACTTTAGTGAGCCACAGTTTCTGGAGGAGAGCTTTGACCACTATAACCACCGGACTTAATAACCCCAAAGGATCGTAAATTTGAGAAATAGCGGATAAAATCGAACGTTTAGTCACGTTTGAGAAGTCGTTGTTTATTTTTGATGTGAAATGGAACTCATCCTTGCTGTTAAACCAGCCAAGGCCTAATGTTTTGCTAGATACATTTTCACCTAATGACAAATACTTGGAACTATTAGCATTTTGTGCTGTGTGTGAGACAATGTTCGGCGAATTCGTTATCCATTTTCGCAGAGGAAAACAACCGGATTGACATATTTCTGTTACCTTTTTACATATATATGATAACTGTGTTTTTGAATTAGCCCCGGTAATTAAATCGTCGACATAAAAATCTTCCAATATGGTCTGAGAAACCAATTCGTCTGTACACTCTAATCCCAATTGTCTGACACAGCGAATACACAGGTACG
The DNA here is from genome assembly GCA_916618015.1 of Xestia c-nigrum. Lineage (NCBI taxonomy): Eukaryota > Metazoa > Arthropoda > Insecta > Lepidoptera > Noctuidae > Xestia > Xestia c-nigrum. The sequence goes on along the minus strand of OU745258.1, from coordinate 5,690,297 downwards.
GTGCCGATGCCGTACCGTACGTCACCGTATTAAGCCGGTACACACTGAGAGGATCTGACGGGTTTTCTCGCCACAGTATTAATTGCAAATTTCTTTGTTCCTCGTGAACTAGAATTTGTCGAAACATTTTCTCAATATCTGCACACGCAACGTACTTATACTGACGAAAACGCAAGAGAATGGAAAATAAATCGTTTTGCAATGCAGGCCCGATAAGCTGTATGTCATTAAGCGATTTTTGTGTGGATGTTTTTTGGCTAGCGTCAAACACTACGCGTAATTTAGTTGTCACGCTATCCTCAAGGAGGACGCAGTGATGTGGTAAAAAATAAAATGGCTTCGTATAATCGTTGTCGGTGCGGGTCATGTGTCCTAGGCTTAAGTATTCCTGCATGAAATCGCTATACATGCGTTTGTATTGTGGATTACGTACAAGTTTACGTTCTAGTGATAAAAATCTGGTTTTGGCAACCTCATAGCTATCGCCTAGTGACTCCGCTGATTCCTTCAGTGGAATTTGAACCGAAAAACGGCCATTGTCTACCCGTGTGGTAGTTTGTGTGAACAGGTTCTCGCACGAACTTTCTTCCCGAGAAAGCTTCTGACCTGAGCAAGAAATTTCTTCAATTTCCCAAAATTGTTTTAATTGCTCATTTAATTGTGTGAATTGAGCAACGTGACACTGAACTTTATTTGTGTGTGAGTTCTCAGTGTATAACGGACCCGTAATTATCCATCCTAATTTGGTATTTACTAAATAAGGACCAGAGGGTAGACGGCTTTTACCACTAACAACTAAGTCCCAGAAACAATCTGCACCGATTAATAAATCAATGTGTGAGGGTATGCAGAAAGTTGGATCTGCTAACTTGATGTCCTTGGGTATTGAAATATTGTGAATGTCTATACTTGTGGCCGGTATAGTCGACGTAATGCTAGGTAAAACCAAACATTTAATGTGAAAATCATGATCGCCGTGTATCGATCTAAGATTAATTTCGCAGGAATGGATTGCTTGTGTGGCTGAATTTCCTATTCCGCTAATTAGAGAAGTGGACTGTAGACGTTGTGTGTTTAATTTCTTACAGAAAGAATCTGTGATAAAACAGTGTTGACTGCCGTTATCTAACAATGCACGAGCCTTATAATATTTATTATCTTTACCAGCGACCTCAACGGTAGCTGTCGACAGTAAAACGGATTGTAAAGCGTGTTTACTGAGTAAACTTTTACAATTATTATTGTGTGAATTTACGACTGTGTGAAGAGTCTGAACTACTGACGACGACCTATGCTGCGAATCTGAAGGCCTATCTTGGTGTATTTGAGCTGCAGAGGGCACCGTGCCATCCTTATTGAGCTCATTGTGTAAAAGAGTGTTGTGTTTGCCGTAGCATTGTTTGCAGGGACCGGCCTGACAATCATTGACCGCATGCCCTGGCCTTAAACAATTAATACAGAGAATCTTATCCCGTATGAACTGAAGCTTAATATTGGAGTCTAAATCCAAAAATTGTTGACACCCATACAATGGATGTTTCCCGTTACATTTAACACATGTGCGGGTGGATTTATAAAACTTTTTCTTGTTTTGAGTAGCAACAAAACTGTGAGATTGCTTTTTAGCATTATCCTGACCTGCATGAGATGATGGCGTAGGGAGAACCTTAACCATTTCCAAGGTGTCAGCCTTATATTTTAAAAACTGTATGAGTGATTCTAAATTGAATTTCTTATCTGAATTGCCAGCACTGGTATTTTTAAACTGTTCCCATTCTTTTTCAATCACTACGTCTAATTTTGTGGTTATGATGTGAATTATCAAGGTGTCCCATGATTCTGTGGGTTCACCAAGCGTTTTCAAAGCACGTAAATTCTTGAGTACCGTATCTATTAGTTTTCTAATCTGTGCTGGCGATTCTTTGTACACAGCTGACATTGAGAATAACGCTTTGACGTGGTTGCGTATCAACAATTGATTGTTATTGAATCTATTCTCAATCAATTCCCATGCTATACTGTAGTTATCTGAAGTGAACTCCAGAGACTTAATAACTTGCAACGCGTTTCCAGACAGCGATGATCTTAAATAATGATATTTTTGGATATTATCCAGTTGCTTTGAATTATTGTGGATCATTGATAAAAACATATCTTTAAATTCCAACCAACTATCGTAACTGCCGTCGAAATTGGGGAGCGAAATAGTTGGCAATTTTACTATTGTATTGGAATTGCACGTGTGTTCTGAACCATTGGAGTTGCACTCATGCTTTAGACTACTAATCTGATTTATTAAACAATTGGCTTCAGCGACAGAACTATAGTACGAATTATCAAAGGACTCTCTATACTCTAATTGTTCCGACATGTCTTTTTCTAGCACTAATTCCTCGATTAAGGATTGAATTTTATTGAATTCGTGATGCAATCCTTGAGCAGACTTTATGCGTAATTCTAGTTCTGCCCTTTGTTTAGGATTAATTTCACTGCCCACTAACAAATTTACACATTTCTCGAATTGGGTGAGCATACCCTTTTTGGTACCTCGTTTCTTTTTTAAATCTGTTAGTTTTTTGATATTATCCGACTCACTCATTGTGGCACTTTATGAGAAGCGTGGGTACTCACGGTTTCCTGCAGCACTGGTGCGGTGAAAAACGCGCGCACGGAGCTGGTCTACGTGTTCCTGTACAAAAAACACGAGTTTAGCACACACAGAATGAAATAGGTGAGGAGAGGATAGCCCGGCACCCCTGAAGTCTTTCACTGGTAGCGCTGTGATCTTGATTATCCGGCTCGAAGGACCAATGTTGAGGCGTGTTCCTCATGTATTGGGGTTTTTCTCAATATGTACTCAAGTAACAAAGTGACTACTTTATTCTTCGTGATGATGAAAGCTTTATTGAGATTTACAATTTGAGGATACAGGAAAGACACAGTTCGTGGTAGAGAGATGCAGAAAGAAGGGAAGTTTCTAGCTCGTCGAAGCTATTTATAGACTTGGTGAGGCGCCCTCTCGTCGTCGTCGGATGAACCACGTAGCTCGCTGCTTGGCTCGTGGCGCGCGCGCAGTGCAGCGATGTGGACGGTGCTCTCGTAGTTACTTCCGTTTTCTCATAGATGGCGCTGTCCTCAACACCCGGTTTTCTACCAGGTCTTCACGGTCTTCTTCCAGGGCTTCTCGGTCTTCCCAGTCTTCTAGGTCTACCCGGTCTTCCCGGTCTTCTGCCAGGTCTTCCCGGTCTTCTTCCTGGTCTTCACGGTCTTCTTCCAGGTCTTCCCGGTCTTCTTCCTGGTCTTCCCGGTCTTCTTCCAGGTCTTCGCGGTCTTCTTCCCGGTCTTCCCGGTCTTCTTCCAGGGCTTCCCGGTCTTCCCGGTCTTCTAAGTCTTCCCGGTCTTCCCGGTCTTCTTCCCGGTCTTCTTTTCAGGGCTTCCCGGTCTTCCCGGTCTTCTAGGTCTTCCCGGTCTTCTTCCCGGTCTTTCTTTCAGGGCTTCCCGGTCTTCCCGGTCTTCTAGGTCTTCCCGGTCTTCCCGGCCTTCTTCCAGGTCTTCCCGGTCTTCTTCCCGGTCTTCCCAGTCTTCTTCCCGGTCTTCATCCCGGTCTTCCCGGTCTTCTTCCCGGTCTTCCCGGTCTTCCCGGTCTTCCCGGTCTTCTACCAGGTCTTCCCGGTCTTCTTCCCGGTCTTCCCAGTCTTCTTCCCGGTCTTCTTCCCGGTCTTCCTGGTCTTCTTACTGGTCTTCCCGGTCTTCTTACTAATCTTCCCGGTCTTCTTCCAGGTCTTCCCGGTCTTCTTCCAGGTCTTCCCGGTCTTCTTCTAGGTCTTCCCGGTCTTCTTCCAGGTCTTCCCGGTCTTCTTTCTGGTCTTCCAGGTCTTCTTCTTGGTCTTCCCGGTCTTCTTACTGGTCTTCCCGGTCTTCTTCCTGGTCTTCCCGGTCTTCTTCCTTGTCTTCCCGGTCTTCTTCTAGGTCTTCTTCCAGGTCTTCCCGGTCTTCCCGGTCTTCTTCCCGGTCTTCCCGGTCTTCCCAGTCTTCTTCCCGGTCTTCATCCCGGTCTTCCCGGTCTTCTACCAGGTCTTCCCGGTCTTCTTCCCGGTCTTCCCAGTCTTCTTCCCGGTCTTCTTCCCGGTCTTCCTGGTCTTCTTACTGGTCTTCCCGGTCTTCTTACTAATCTTCCCGGTCTTCTTCCAGGTCTTCCCGGTCTTCTTCCAGGTCTTCCCGGTCTTCTTCTAGGTCTTCTTCCAGGTCTTCCCGGTCTTCTTTCTAGTCTTCCCAGTCTTCTTCCAGGTCTTCCCGGTCTTCTTCCAGGTCTTCCCGGTCCTCTTCCAGGTCTTCCCGGTCTTCCCGGTCTTCTAGGTCTTCCCGGCCTTCCCGGTCTTCTTACTGGTCTTCCCGGTCTTCTTCCACGTCTTCCCGGTCTTCTTCCTGGTCTTCTTACTGGTTTTCCCGGTCTTCTTACTAATCTTCCCGGTCTTCTTCAAGGTCTTCCCGGTCTTCTTCCAGGTCTTCCCGGTCTTCTTCCAGGTCTTCCCGGTCTTCTAGGTCTTCCCGGTCTTCTTACTGGTCTTCCCGGTCTTCTTCCCGGTCTTCCCGGTCTTCTTCCAGGGCTTCCCGGTCTTCCCGGGCTTCTAGGTCTTCATCCCGGTCTTCCCGGTCTTCTACCAGGTCTTCCCGGTCTTCTTCCCGGTCTTCCCAGTCTTCTTCCCGGTCTTCTTCCCGGTCTTCCTGGTCTTCTTACTGGTCTTCCCGGTCTTCTTACTAATCTTCCCGGTCTTCTTCCAGGTCTTCCCGGTCTTCTTCCAGGTCTTCCCGGTCTTGTTCCTGGTCTTCCCGGTCTTCTTCCTGGTCTTCCCGGTCTTCTTCCAGGTCTTCCCGGTCTTCTTCCAGGTCTTCCCGGTCTTCTTACTGGTCTTCCCGGTCTTCTTCCTGGTCTTCCCGGTCTTCTTCCTTGTCTTCCCGGTCTTCTTCTAGGTCTTCTTCCAGGTCTTCCCGGTCTTCTTCCCGGTCTTCCCGGTCTTCTTCCAGGTCTTCACGGTCTTCTTCCAGGTCTTCCCGGTCTTCTTACTGGTCTTCCCGGTCTTCTTCCTGGTCTTCCCGGTCTTCTTCTTTGTCTTCCCGGTCTTCTTCTAGGTCTTCTTCCAGGTCTTCCCGGTCTTCTTCCAGGTCTTCCCGGTCTTCTTTCTAGTCTTCCCAGTCTTCTTCCAGGTCTTCCCGGTCTTCTTCCAGGTCTTCCCGGTCTTCTTCCAGGTCTTCCCGGTCTTCCCGGTCTTCTAGGTCTTCCCGGCCTTCCCGGTCTTCTTACTGGTCTTCCCGGTCTTCTTCCACGTCTTCCCGGTCTTCTTCCTGGTCTTCTTACTGGTCTTCCCGGTCTTCTTACTAATCTTCCCGGTCTTCTTCAAGGTCTTCCCGGTCTTCTTCCAGGTTTTCCCGGTCTTCTTCCAGGTCTTCCCGGTCTTCTAGGTCTTCCCGGTCTTCTTACTGGTCTTCCCGGTCTTCTTCCCGGTCTTCCCGGTCTTCTTCCAGGGCTTCCCGGTCTTCCCGGGCTTCTAGGTCTTCCCGGTCTTCCCGGTCTTCTTCCAGGTCTTCCCGGTCTTCTTCCTGGTCTTCACGGTCTTCAATTCTATTAACTATTCTCAATCTCGTTATTCTTTTTCTTTTGATTCAGATTATTACAGTAGTTTTCAAATTTTTTTTTTTTCATATATTGCTCAGAATAGTTACAGCAGTGATGACAATATTTGTGTCATTTGTAATTTAGTTCTTTAATTAAATATTCTATTTTTTTTTTTTTTTTAATTACTTATCTTTGTATAGATGCCTTTTTACCTATCATTTGTGAATGGGTGAACATTGAAGGACTTTGATTCCCGGATGCTGTTTAACTTTTGTTAAATATTCCTTTTTGTTTTACATTTTTTGTATAGCAAGCAACGACCTATTGTCGGGCCTACGCTTTCCCCCCATACTTTAGTGCAAATGCTGTAATGAAACAATAATACTGTAATACCAAATGATTTGAAAAGAGTAACCATGGAGTTTCTTGCCGGATCTTCTCCATGGAATCGACCAACCATGCAACGCGAACCGTGCACCTATTTCGACGTTTTATAAGTGCCCATCCAGGCCTATGTGAACTAAAATATTTTGATTTTGATTTTGATACCTGGGAACCTTCTAGTTACGGGGATATTGGGGGTCAAAGTTCCAAGTTTAAGACAAGTTTTTTTTTAAATACAAGATTTTACTTAAAACACCTCTATCACCTCCGTACTATTAAATCTATCCATTAGCACAATGTTTTAAGTGCGTTAAATTGAGTTCTACCAACATGATTTGACCTCAAAAAAAAAGTGGTTTCCCAGCAATATTTTTTGCGTAAAGTTAGTTAGTTTGATGAACAGAATGCTTGGTTGACGGCTTTGTGATAAGGTCTTCGCGGTCTTCTTCCCGGTCTTCCCGGTCTTCTTCCAGGTCTTCCCGGTCTTCTTCCAGGTCTTCCCGGTCTTCTTCCAGGTCTTCCCGGTCTTCTTACTGGTCTTCCCGGTCTTCTTCCTGGTCTTCCCGGTCTACTTCCAGGTCTTCTTCCCGGTATTCCCGGTCTTCTTCCAAGGCTTCCCGGTCTTCCCGGTCTTCTAGGTCTTTCCGGTCTTCCTGGTTTTCTTCCAGGTCTTCCCGGTTTTCTACCAGGTCTTCCCGGTCTTCTTCCAGGGCTTCTCGGTCTTCCCGGTCTTCTAGGTCTACCCGGTCTTCCCGGTCTTCTGCCAGGTCTTCCCGGTCTTCTTCCTGGTCTTCACGGTCTTCTTCCAGGTCTGCCCGGTCTTCTTCCTGGTCTTCCCGGTCTTCTTCCAGGTCTTCGCGGTCTTCTTCCCGGTCTTCCCGGTCTTCTTCCAGGGCTTCCCGGTCTTCCCGGTCTTCTAAGTTTCCCGGTCTTCCCGGTCTTCTTCCCGGTCTTCCTTTCAGGGCTTCCCGGTCTTCCCGGTCTTCTAGGTCTTCCCGGTCTTCTTCCCGGTCTTTCTTTCAGGGCTTCCCGGTCTTCCCGGTCTTCTAGGTCTTCCCGGTCTTTCCGGCCTTCTTCCAGGTCTTCCCGGTCTTCTTCCCGGTCTTCCCAGTCTTCTTCCCGGTCTTCTTCCCGGTCTTCCCGGTCTTCTTCCAGGTCTTCCCGGTCTTCTTACTGGTCTTCCCGGTCTTCTTCCTGGTCTTCCCGGTCTTCTTCCTTGTCTTCCCGGTCTTCTTCTAGGTCTTCTTCCAGGTCTTCCCGGTCTTCTTCCCGGTCTTCCCGGTCTTCTTCCAGGTCTTCCCAGTCTTCTTCCAGGTCTTCCCGGTCTTCTTCCAGGTCTTCCCGGTCTTCTTACTGGTCTTCCCGGTCTTCTTCCTGGTCTTCCCAGTCTTCTTCCTTGTCTTCCCGGTCTTCTTCTAGGTCTTCTTCCAGGTCTTCCCGGTCTTCTTCCAGGTCTTCCCGGTCTTCTTCCAGGTCTTCCCGGTCTTCCCGGTCTTCTTGGTCTTCCCGGCCTCCCCGGTCTTCTTCCACGTCTTCCCGGTCTTCTTCCTGGTCTTCACGGTCTTCTTCCAGGTCTTACCGGTCTTCTTTCTGGTCTTCCCGGTCTTCTTCCAGGTCTTCGCGGTCTTCTTCCCGGTCTTCCCGGTCTTCTTCCAGGGCTTCCCGGTCTTCCCGGTCTTCTAAGTCTTCCCGGTTCTCACGGTCTTCTTCCCGGTCTAACTTTCAGGGATTCCCGGTCTTCCCGGTCTTCTAGTGTAACGTTACGTTTTCCTGGATAGGAAAACGTAAGGTCGCATTGTGTGAAATAAGAGAAAATGGCAAGAGTAAATAATAATAGCAAGATGATTTATTAGACTAAGGAAGCCGAGGTAACGTGGTGATAAGAGTCCAGGTCTGAAGCTCGCAGTAGGTAGAAACGGCTCGCCGCAGTGATAGTCTCGCTCGCAGAAGCCAATCTTGCGAGGGTTCGAAGGTCGAGGCTCACCCGCTGTCAATGTCCAGGTTCTTAGAAATTGTAGTAGATGCCTTTTCAAGGCCGACAGCGTCCAAGCTCTCCGTAGTAGTGTAGCAGTGTAGTAGCAGCAGCTTTTCAAGGATATTAGCGTTAGACTTTGCGGACTTAGCGATCACATCAAATAGCTCAGAGCTCCGTCAAGCTTCTTACTCCCTCGAAGACCAAGGCTAGACTGATTATTCAGGCTCGGCTTCCTGTCATCATGCAGATATGAACTTTTATAGTGTTCTAGAACATGGAAGAATAAAATGGTTACAAAAGAGGTCTAGCATCAAACGTATACAACCTACAATTACTAGTTACAGGAATAAATTAAAAAGAAAACTAGGCTTGTCATTGTCATTATCTGACATCGCAAAAGTAATTTTTTTTTAATGGTAAAAAGAAAATGGCAGTTTTATGTATATATTTTTTTTTAATTCTTGTAAAAACCATTTAGATTTAAGTTTCATAATATTACCTTCAAACTTTTGGACTTTTCGAATTTGTCTAGTTACTTTTCAGGGGTTATGGGGAATCTTAATCTTAATTTTTAATCTTTCTATAACACTGTAAATACTCATTTAAGTTGTAATTTAAGCTGTTTTTAATGCTCTCTTAATGCTCTTATTGATAAAGAAAATTTTTGAATACAATGAAAAAATTTTCTTTATCAATAAGAGCATTGTGAGTAACTAGACAAATTTTGTGGTTTTAAATAAGACCTTGCTCTTTCATACACCTTTCATCAATCTACCCCCCTGCAACCTTCCTCAATCATACATCACCAGCATACTTAGGGGATATGGTTCACATTCCATGACGCATACTCCTCAAGGAATTATTATTGGGTTTACGAAGGCTTATTTTTTTCAATTAGGTGTCGTAACCCGCACCTTTTTAATAACCCACTTAAGATTAAAATTAATATTTACAGATTTTCCTGCTTTCAGAAAAACAGACAAGGCCTAGGAGCATTAACTGCTAAAGAGAAGCCTTCAAGGTTTAAGAGCTTAAGAGAAGCCTTTAAGTCCAAGGTTTACGTTTCAAGGATACAAAAATACAATCTAAGTTATTATCTAAAAAAAAAAAAAACAAAATCAAGAAATAAAATAGGGGATTAACAAGTCGAAAAGTCCAAAAGTTTGAAGGTAATATTATGAAACTTAAATCTAAATGGTTTTTACAAGAATTAAAAAAAAATATGTACATAAAACTGCCATTTTCTTTTTACCATTAAAAAAAAATTACTTTTGCGATGTCAGATAATGACAATGACAAGCCTAGTTTTCTTTTTAATTTATTCCTGTAACTAGTAATTGTAGGTTGTATACGTTTGATGCTAGACCTCTTTTGTAACCATTTTATTCTTCCATGTTCTAGAACACTATAAAAGTTCATATCTGCATGATGACAGGAAGCCGAGCCTGAATAATCAGTCTAGCCTTGGTCTTCGAGGGAGTAAGAAGCTTGACGGAGCTCTGAGCTATTTGATGTGATCGCTAAGTCCGCAAAGTCTAACGCTAATATCCTTGAAAAGCTGCTGCTACTACACTGCTACACTACTACGGAGAGCTTGGACGCTGTCGGCCTTGAAAAGGCATCTACTACAATTTCTAAGAACCTGGACATTGACAGCGGGTGAGCCTCGACCTTCGAACCCTCGCAAGATTGGCGTCTGCGAGCGAGACTATCACTGCGGCGAGCCGTTTCTACCTACTGCGAGCTTCAGACCTGGACTCTTATCACCACGTTACCTCGGCTTCCTTAGTCTAATAAATCATCTTGCTATTATTTACTCTTGCCATTTTCTCTTATTTCACACAATGCGACGTTACGTTTTCCTGGATAAACACAAACATTACACTAGGTCTTCCCGGTCTTCCCGATCTTCTTCCAGGTCTTCCCGGTCTTCTAACAGGTTTTCCCGGTCTTCTTCTAGGTCCTTCCGGTCTACTTCCAGGTCTTCCCGGTCTTCTATTCTATTAACTATTCTCAATCTCGTTATTCTTTTTCTTTTGATTCAGATTATTACAGTAGTTTTCAAATCATTTTTTTTTCATATTTTGCTCAGAATAGTTACAGCAGTGATGACAATATTTGTGTCACTTGTTTAATTTAGTTCTTTAATTAAATATTCTATTTTTTTTTATTTTGAGTTGACCTCAAAAAAAAAAGTTGTTTCCCAGCAATATTTTTTGCGTAATGTTACTTAGTTTGATGCACAGAATGCTTGGTTGACGGCTTTATGATGAGGTCTTCCCGGTCTTCTACCAAGTCTTTCCGGTCTTCCCGGTCTACTTCGAGGTCTTCCCGGTCTTCCCGGTCTTCTAGGTCTTCCCGATCTTCTTCCAGGTCTTCCCGGTCTTCTTCCAGGTCTTCTCAATCTTCTTCCTGGTCTTCCCGGTCTTCTTCCAGGTCTTCCTTGTCTTCCCGGTCTTCTTCCTGATCTTTCCGGTCTTCCCGGTCTTCTTCCAGGTCTTCCCGGTCTTCTTCCAGATCTTCCCGGTCTTCTTCCAGGTCTTTCCGGTCTTCTAGTTCTTTTTCCAGGTCTTCCCGGTCTTCCCGGTTTTCTTCTTGGTCTTCCCGGTCTTCCACTAGGTCTTCCCGGTCTTCTTCCTGGTCTTCCCAGTCTTCTTCCCGGTCTTCCCGGTCTTCTTTCAGGGCTTCCCGGTCTTCCCGGTCTTCTAGGTTTTCCCGGTCTTCCCGGTCTTCGTCCAGATTTTCCTGGTCTTCCCGGTCTTCTAGGTCTTCCCGGTCTTTATCCTGGTCTTCCCGGTCTTCTTCCAGGTCTTCCTGGTCTTCCATTAACTATTCTCAATCTCGTTATTCTTTTTCTTTTGATTCAGATTATTACAGTAGTTTTCAAATAATTATTTTTTTCATATTTTGCTCAGAATAGTTACAGCAGTGATGACAATATTTGTGTCACTTGTTTAATTTAGTTCTTTAATTAAATAAATAATAATAATAAATAAATAAATATCGCTGGACATTAACACACAGCGCCACCTAGTGCCACACTAAGCAAAGCTTGTGTCGTGGACACTAGATAGTTGATATTCTACATATATACTTTTTTGTTTGTAAATACATACTTATTATACATATAAACATCCATGACTCGGAAACAAATGTCCGTGCTCATCACACAAACATTTGCTCCTACCGGGATTCGAACCCAGGACCCTAAGAACGTAAGGCAGCGTCACTACCACTACGCCAATCAGGTCGTCAAAATATTCTAAATATTCTAGTCAAAATATTCTATTCTTTTTTATTTTGAGTTGACCTCAAAAAAAAAAGTTGTTTCCCAGCAATATTTTTTGCGTAATGTTACTTAGTTTGATGTACAGAATGCTTGGTTGACGGCTTTGTGATGAGGTCGTCCCGGTCTTCTACCAAGTCTTTCCGGTCTTCCCGGTCTACTTCCAGATCTTCCCGGTCTTCCCGGTCTTCCCGGTCTTCTTCCAGGTCTTCCTGGTCTTCTGCCAGGGCGTCCTGGTCTTCCCGGTCTTCTAGGTCTTCCCGGTCTTCCCGGTCTTCTTCCAGGTCTTCCCGGTCTTCCCGGTCTTCTAGGTCTTCCCGGTCTTCTTCCAGGTCTTCCCGGTCTTCTTCCAGGGCTTCTCTTCCCGGTCTTCTTCCAGGTCTTCCCGGTCTTCCCGGTCTTCTTCCAGGTCTTCCCGGTCTTCTTCCTGGTCTTCACGGTCTTCTATTCTATTAACTATTCTCAATCTCGTTATTCTTTTTCATTTGATTCAGATTATTAGAGTAGTTTTCAAATTTTTTTTTTTTCATATTTTGCTCAGAATAGTTACAGCAGTGATGACAATATTTGAGTCATTTGTTTAATTTAGTTCTTTAATTAAATATTCTATTTTTTTTATTTTTTATTACTTATCTTTGTATAGATGCCTTTTTACCTATCATTTGTGAATGGGTGAACATTGAAGGACTTTTAGATTCCCGGATGCTGTTTCATCATCATCATCATCATCATCTCAGCCGAAAGACGTCCACTGCTGGACATAGGCCTCCCCCAAGTGTCGCCACATTGACCGGTCCCTTGCTACTCGCATCCACCGGATTCCCGCAACCTTCACCAGGTCATCGGTCCACCTAGTGGGAGGTCTTCCAACGCATCGTCTTCCGGTTCGCGGTCGCCACTCCGAAAAGTTTTGGAGTGGATGCTGTTTAACTTTTGTTAAATATTCCTTTTGTTTTACATTTTTTGTATAGCAAGCAACGACCTATTGTCGGGCCTACGCTGTCCCCCCATACTTTAGTGCAAATGCTGTAATGAAACAATAATATTGTAATACCAAATGATTTGAAAAGAGTAACCATGGAGTTTCTTGCCGGTTCTTCTCCATGGAATCGACCAACGCGAACCGTGCACCTTTTTCGACGTTTTATAAGTGCCCATCCAGGCCTATGTGAACTAAAATATTTTGATTTTGATTTTGATACCTGGGAACCTTCTAGTTACGGGGATATTGGGGGTCAAAGTTCCAACTTTAAGACAAGTTTTTTTTTAAATACAAGATTTTACTTTAAACTGCTCTATCACCTCCGTACTATTAAATCCATCCATTAGCACAATGTTTTAAGTGCGTTAAATTGAGTTCTACCAACATGATTTGACCTAAAAAAAAAAGTTGTTTCCCAGCAATATTAGTTACTTAGTTTGATGAACAGAATGCTTGGTTGACGGCTTTGTGATGAGGTCTTCCCGGTCTTCTTCCAGGTCTTCCCGGTCTTCTTCCCGGTCTTCCCGGTCTTCTTCCAGGGCTGCCCGGTCTTCCCGGTCTTCTTCCAGGTCTTCCCGGTCTTCTTCCCGGTCTTCCCAGTCTTCTTCCCGGTCTTCTTCCCGGTCTTCCCGGTCTTCTTCCCGGTCTTCCCGGTCTTCTTCCAGGTCTTCCCGGTCTTCTTCCCGGTCTTCCCAGTCTTCTTCCCGGTCTTCTTCCCGGTCTTCCTGGTCTTCTTACTGGTCTTCCCGGTCTTCTTCCAAATCTTCTCAGTCTTCTTCCAGGTCTTCCCGGTCTTCTTCCAGGTCTTCCCGGTCTTCTTTCTGGACTTCCCGGTCTTTTTCCAGGTCTTCCCGGTCTTCTTCCCGGTCTTCTTCCCGGTCTTCTTCCAGGTCTTCCCGGTCTTCTTCCCGGTCTTCCAAGTCTTCTTCCAGGTTGTCCCGATCTTCCCAGTCTTCTAGGTCTTCTCGGTGTTCCCGGTCTTCTTCCAGGGCTTCTCGGTCTTCCCGGTCTTCTTCCAGGTCTTCCCAGTCTTCTACCAGGTCTTCTTCCCGGTGTTCTTCCAGGTCTTCCCGGTCTGCCCGGTCTTCTAGGTCTTCCCGGTCTTCCCGGTCTTCTTCCAGGTCTTCCCGGTCTTCTTCCTGGTCTTCTCGGTATTCTTCCTGGTCTTCCCGGAATTCTGCCAGGTCTTCCCGGTCTTTTTTTAGGTCTTCCCGGTCTTCTTCCCGGTCTTCCCAGTCTTCTTCCAGGGCTTCCCGGTCTTCCCGGTCTTCTAGGTCTTCCCGGTCTTACCGGTCTTCCCGGTCATCCCGGTCTTCCCAGTCTTCTCGGTCTTCTTACACGTCTTCCCGGTCTTCTTCCAGGTCTTCCCAGTCTTCTTCCAGGTCTTCTTCCCGGTCTTCCCGGTCTTCTTCCAGGGCTTCCTGGTCTTCCCGGTCTTCTTAGTCTTCCCGGTCTTACCGGTCTTCCCGGTCATCCCGGTCTTCCCAGTCTTCTCGGTCTTCTTACACGTCTTCCCGGTCTTCTTCCAGGTCTTCCCAGTCTTCTTCCAGGTCTTCTTCCAGGTCTTCCCGATCTTCTTCCAGGTCTTCCCGATCTTCTTCCTGGTCTTCACGGTATTCTTCCTGGTCTTCTCGGTCTTCTTCCAGGTCTTCCCGGTCTTCTTCCAGGTCTTTTCGGTCTTCTAGTTCTTTTTCCAGGTCTTCCAGGTCTTCTTGGTCGTCCCGGTCTTCTTCCAGGTCTTCCCGGTCTTCCCGGTCTCTTTCCAGGTCTTCCCGGTCTTCCCCGGTCTTCTGCCACGTCTTCCCAGTCTTCTTCCAGGTCTTCCCGGTCCACTTCCAGGTCTTCCCGGTCTTCTAGGTCTTCTTCCAGGTCTTCCCGGTCTTCTTGGTCTTCTTCCAGGTCTTTCCGGTATTCTTCCAGGTCTTCCTGGTCTTCCCGGTCTTCTTCCAGGTGTTCGCGGTCTTCTTTCAGGTCCTACCGGTCTACTTCCAGGTCTTCCCGGTCTTCTATTCTATCAACTATTCTCAATCTCGTTATTCTTTTTCTTTTGATTTAGATTATTTCAGTAGTTTTCAAATAATTTTTTTTTTCATATTTTGCTCAGAATAGTTACAGCATTGATGACAATATTTGTGTCATTTGTTTAATTTAGTTCTTTAATTAAATATTCTATTTTTTTAATTTTTTTTTTTACTTATCTTTGTATAGATGCTTTTTTACCTATCATTTGTGAATGAGTAAATATTGAAGGACTTTTAGATTCCCGGATGCTGTTTAACTTTTGTTAAATATTCCTTTTGTTTTACATTTTTTGTATAGCAAGCAACGACCTTTTGTCGGGCCTACGCTGTCCCCCCATACTTTAGTACAAATGCTGTAATGAAACATAATAATATTGTAATACCAAATGATTTGAAAAGAGTAACCATGGAGTTTCTTGCCGGTTCTTCTCCATGGAATCGACCAACGCGAACCGTGCACCTTTTTCGACGTTTTATAAGTGCCCATCCAGGCCTATGTGAACTAAAATATTTTGATTTTTATTTTGATTTTGATACCTGGGAACCTTCTAGTTACGGGGATATTGGGGGTTTACTTTAAACACCTCTATCACCCCCGTACTATTAAATCCATCCATCAGCACAATGTTTTAAGTGCGTTAAAATGAGTTCTACCAACATGATTCCCGGTCATCTTTCAGGTCTTCCCGGTCTTCTTCCCGTTCTTCTTCCAGGTCTTCCCGGTCGTCTTCCAGGTCTTCCCGGTCTTCTTCCAGGTCCGCCCGGTCTTCTTTCAGGTCCGCCCGGTCTTCTTCCAGGTCCGCCCGGTCTTCTTCCAGGTCTTCCTGGTCTTCTTCTAGGTCTTCCCGGTCTTCTTCCAGAACATGCTGATTTCTTCACAATGTTTTCCTTAACCGCTTTGAGAGCAGTGGTGACGAAATAAATCACACAAAAAATGCGCCTGTCTGGGTTCGAACCCACGACTTACTTTTCGTAAGTCGGGGCTGCACTACATACACTTTAGTATTAATTTTAAAATTCCATCCTTCCACGACATCCTAGTACCACCATTACTATATGTGTTGGGAATAGTTCAAGGGTTAAAAAGGAAGACATCACTAACTATGTTTCAGCGTTGTTAAAGTTAAATTGTAAAAAAGTCATTTTGTGTGCTTTTCCATATTTTGAAAATTTTGGAAACAGGAAAAACAATTATATTTACATGCTAAATAAACACATACATTTTTTAGTAGGTCACTATAGTGACAAACTTATATTTCTTGATGTTAACAATTTTTTTTGAAAATCTTAGATCAACTCGGGGTAAAGTGTATCTACCTATTAGTTGTAGACACAAAATAGCTCGGCTATTAGCTTTTAATATTCACACAGACATAAGTAGTATGTCTAAGTTTTGTTCTATTATTGATACTGCGACTATTAGTACTAATACTAATGAACAGGTGGTGACCTTAAATAAATATAGCATTAATTAGTGCTATTGACGTTTACAAACTTTGTACGGAGGAGAATCCATATGTCACCGTGGAAACTTCTCAATTAGCTCTTAGTTATGATAGGATCATGTTGTCTGGCGATGGATCGGGAGTCTCGGGACTCTCTCCAGATTTTAATGTTAATATTAATTTAAACTAGGAAGTGAGACAACAGAAGGTACCATTAACAATATTGTTAATCCTACCAACAGCAAGGTATCTTCTTGCACTCCATCAGGTCGTAAAAAAGGGCCTCAGCAGACTCTTTAAAATTATTCCACCAAAATATCCAAGGCATTTCTTCCAAATTATTAGAAATTGAATTGTATTTAGAGAAAAGTATGTTTGACATTGTTTGCTTTACTGAACATTGGTTAAAAGATTACCAAATGCTTATTAATTATGAGAATTGTATGGTAATTAGCTGCTTTAACCGCAAATCTATGCTGCGTGGAGGTTCCCTAATATTCCTGAAAAATTGTGTTAAATATAAGCAACGTGCTGACATAGTAGGTCTTTCGGTTGAACATTGCGTCGAACTGTCTTGTGTTGAGCTAGATAAGCATGTAATTGTGTGTGTGTACAGACCCCCAAACTATCAAAACTTTTCCTTATTTGAATCAATAATGGAAGATGTCCTGGCAAAACTTACAACCAGTAATAAATCTACAATTATTTTTGGTGACTTCAATATCAATATTTTAGAAGATAATTCAAATAGCAGTCGGTTATTAAATCATTTTAAGTCTTTTGACTTGACTAACGTTTTTATAGAACCCACTCGAGTCACCCCTTCTTCTGCTACTTGTATAGATAATGTTTTCTGCGATTGTGAATACTTAGATAGAGCCGTAGTGAATAGTCTGCCGTCTGACCATAGCGGACAAACTGTAACTTTCAGGTGTAATACACCATTGCAAAAAGTTGATATTAAATTTAGACCTATCACTTCTAATAAATTAAATAGGTACAATATTTCCCTACAGAACAAGTTAAGTGTTATGAGCCATGACGATATTAATATAAATCAAATCTATGATCATTTCTTTTCAATTGTTCACACTGAATTCAATAAGGCTTTTGAAAATAAGACTAAAAGCATTTGCCCTAAATTTATATTTAGTGATTGGGCAACTAGAGGTATCCGAAAAAGTAGGAAAACATTATTTGAGCTTTATGGCCTTAAGCCTTATGTAAACACTGAAACTTTTAACAACTATGTTGCTAAGTATTCAAAAATTTTTAGAAATTCATGCAAGGTTGCCAAAGCCCTGCACATTAGCAACAAGATTAAAACAGCTGAAAATAAAATTAAGACAGTTTGGAAAGTCATAAATAGCGAGACTAACAGGAAGAAAGTACGTAATACTAGCTATACATTAGATACAGTATGTGGTCCTAAAACCTCTAATCAGGAAGTAGCTCAGGAATTTGTAAATTTCTTTACCGATATACCGTTAAAAACTACGGAGGCTCTAAATTCCTCTTCTGAAGTCTCAATTAGTTTATTAAAAGCGAATGTATCTGGATGCCAGGCTGAATTTAAATTTAAACATATAAACCCGATGACGGTTATTAAAGCTTTCCGGCAAATAAAAATCAAACTGACCGAAGATCTATGGGGAATGTCTATCAAAGTTTGTACTTCCATACTTGAAACGATAGCTCCATACTTAGCTTTAATTTTTTAATTTGTGCGTAGACCAAGGAGTTTTCCCTGATTGAATGAAATACAGTAAAGTCATACCGCTTTTCAAATCCGGGGATAGTAAAGATACTAATAATTATAGACCTGTATCCGTGTTGCCAGTTTTTAGTAAGGTGTTCGAAAAGGTAATGCTTAATCAAATGCTCAATCATTTCAACACCAACAGAATCTTACACGATCAACAGTATGGCTTCACCAAGGGACGTTGTAGTACAACTGACGCCGGTGTAACCTTATTAAAGCACATATTCATGGCGTGGGAAGAGTCCCAAGACGCTGTAGGAATATTTTGTGATCTCTCCAAAGCATTTGATTGTGTAAATCACGACACATTGCTTTTGAAACTTGAGCATTACGGACTAGGTAAACTTGCACTTAGTTTGGTAAAATCTTATTTAAGTGATAGACTGAAATATGTTCAAATAAATGGTGTTAATTCACAGGGCTTGAAAGTAAAAATGGGGGTTCCGCAAGGCTCAATATTGGGTCCTTTCCTCTTTTTAGTATATATAAATGATCTACCCTATTTACTGAAAAATCAACCTCAAAATATGGTATTATTTGCCGATGACAATTCCTTAATTTTTGATTTCCGTGAATAATGCCTTACTTGAAGTCCATAATTGGTTCACAGCAAACAATTTGGTATTAAATGAAAAAACAACTAAATGCATAAGATTTGCTTTACCGAATGTAAAAAGTAGTGATTGTGATATTATATTGAATAAAGAGAAAATCGAATTCGTAGATAAAACGGTTTTCCTGGGGCTTACGCTTGATTAAAGGCTTCAATGGGGTTCTCATTTAGCATCTCTTGCGGGGCGCTTAAGTTCAGCAGCATATGCCATTAGAAAAATCCGTCAATTCACTGATGTAGATGCCGCTAGACTAGTTTATTTTAGTTACTTTCACAGCATAATGTCTTACGGCATTTTGCTGTGGGGACGGGCTGCAGACATTGAGTCTTTATTTATTCTGCAGAAAGGAGCCATCAGAGCCATATACAATCTTCGTAGGCGCGATTCTCTAAGGGAACTGTTTAAGGAAATTAACATCATGACTGTATATTGTCAATACATCTACGAAAACATAATGTATGTCAGAAAAAATCTGAATCTTTTTGGTAAAAGAGGTGACAGACACAATTACAGTACTAGAAATAGAGACCAATTAGTTCAGCCTGGCTTCAGACTCGCTAAAGTAGACTCGTCTTTCATGGGGTACTGTTTGAAATGCTATAATAAAATTCCACAAAGCATTCTTGAACTAAATGAAACCAAATTTAAAACTTGCATTAAACGCACACTGTGTAAGCAAGCATATTACATATTGGACGATTATATCGCTGATAAAAATGTTTGGCTCAATGCCGGTCCTGCTCCACAAGGACAGGGACGCATAAATGGATAGCATTAAATGGTATTGTTGGAGCTGCTGAAGATTGTACAACTATCTTTGCATTGTATAAATTCAATATCTTTAGTATTATATAACCTCATATCCCATATTGTGTGAGTGCTATGTACTAGAATGCTATCGTTCGCTGGAAACCTACGTTTTATTTTTTGACTTGAATGTGCCCTGGCGGTTAAGAGTATGTCATGCTCACTCAGATGACCCGCTGATGGTGGCGCGTGTGTCGGGTCATTTAGTTCCCTTCAAAATGGTTGAGATGAATGGTGCTGATACATGCGTCATGTTCGTGAACGGGCGCTGTCGGTTGGGACTGGTCAGCTCTTGGTTGCCACGGCTTTTGTTTTTATTTTTAAATTAATTATTTTATTTTTGAATTGTTTTTGTTAGTTTTAACTATGGACACTTTTGTCGTGCACATCTTGCTACATTGTTCTCACATAATGCACCATCTCAACAGGAATGATGTAACCAAGATTTTGTAACAACATTATGATTTAAAAGAGTGTCCATGGAGTTTCTTGCTCGTTCTTCTCCATAGAGATCTACGCTAGGGAATGGGTAACTACAGTACTTTCACAGTTTTTATGCCTTGTGACTGGGACTGTAGCTAAATTTAATTTTCATCTTTGTTTCGACAATTCAAAAGCGCCTGTAACTGGCCTACTTGAAATAAATGCTTTGATTTTGATTTTGACATTGTTTGTTCAATGTAGCTCACCATAGCACAGATGAAAACCCATCCATGTTCCTTCCTCGCCATTTATGTTCCGGGGCCACTGTTTCTCTTTCGAACAGTCCCGCAGCCCCGGCAGGTATCGACCCTTGCGGATCCCTTCCTAATGATTAACTGCCTACTACCTACATTATGATTGTCAAAATACTGTTTTAGGCTTTCACGGTTTAAAACTAAACTTATATTGTCACTTACGGGATATCTTCCGTGATTATTTGTTATTTTGAGTTCCCGATATTTCGACGCTGTTGCAAGCGCCATGATCGCGGGTTGACTGGAGTATGCGGGTGGATGTAAATTAAATTGTTACGAGCAGACAAATCTGTCTACCCTCTATCTTTGTCTTTTGCTACGCGCACTATTGGAACTCGACACTAAGTCACGACAAAACGCACTCACAGTATCACCAAGTTTTTTGGAGTTTTTTGTATGATGCCGGCTGCTACTTTCGAGCATACTCAAAACTGGATTCCACGCACACTCGACAATTTGAAGCCATCCTCTCGATTGAAATTTTTGTACTTCCTTATTTCAATTGCTTCTTTTGTCAGCCTTGGAGTACGTGGAATCCAGTTTTGAGTATGCTCAAAAGTAGCAGCCGGCATCATACAAAAACTACAAAAAACTTGGTGATACTGTGAGTACGTTTTGTCGTGACTTAGTGTCGAGTTCCAATAGTGCGCGTAGCAAAAGACAAAAAAAGAGGGTAGACAGATTTGTCTGCTCGTAACAATTTAATTTACATCCACCCGCATACTCCAGTCGACCCGCGATCATGGCGCTTGCAACAGCGTCGAAATATCGGGAACTCAAAATAACAAATAATCACGGAAGATATCCCGTAAGTGACAATATAAGTTTTGATTGTCAAAATGTCTTCGATTGAAAGCCGGAACCAACAGCTTATAGTACCGTAATTCAAAACTTCAACCTTATAGATCTACTTTCCTCAATTTTTTCCCACCCTTTATGTAAAATAAGCACCGAAAATAGTAAGGTAGATCTAATACCTCGTCCTCACATGAATCATTCAAACGTAGGCTGGTCTTTTGTGAATATAAATTATCATAATTTAATTTGCGTATTGTATGGTAAAGGTGAGCTATTTTTAGAAACTATTTCTGATAAACTGGGCTTCAAAGGTTTGCTGTTAGAATGATCTTCTTATGTAAGGTTTAAATAATTACCTATAAAATGTACAATTATGTGTTTTGTCTGTGTTTAGGCTTCCGTACGTTTGTATTTTTATACGTACGTTTTTGTCTTTTGTAATCCAAAATTTTATCATACGTTCTCTCAAAGCAGTTCAATGTCTCAAAGTAACTGCATGGTCTTCATGCGGAGGCTAAGCATGCCATTTCGCCTTTGAATTCGTATGATTTAAAGCTTTTCTGTACATTCTAGTCTTTTCAATCTTTGTTTTCTTTTCCAATGTCAGATAATAACAATGACAAGCCTAGTTTTCTTTTTAATTGATTGCTGGAATTTTATTCTTCTCCATTTCATTCTTCTATGTTCTAGAACAATTTAAAAAATCATAATTGCATGATGACGGGAAGCCGGGCCTGAAAATTCAGTCTGCTTTTGATGGTCGTGCTGGCAAGGAGCTTGCCGGTGGTCGGAACAAATCGCTAAGCCCTTGACGTCATACTGAAGCCTTGACGGCCTTGAAAAGCGGCATCTTCTATACTACTGCGAGCCTGGACACTGGTGGACTTGAGTGGAGCCGTCTTTTACTCCTGCTGCGAGCCTGGACACTAGCGGCGGGTTACCCTCAGCCCGCCCTCATGATAGCAGCCTGACCCTGAGAGATTGGCGTCTGCGAGGGAGCCTAATACAGCGGCGGGCGGTTTCTGCCAGCTGCGAGCTTTGGACCTGGATCTTGATCGTTATCGTACCTCGGCTTCCCTACATTAATAAACATATAATTTCCTTGCCAATTTTTTTTTTAACATAATATCTTAATGCGACCTTACATTTACCTATCTAGGAAAATGTCGTTACAGTACCCGAAGCGTAAACAGTAATAACAAAGCCTCCGCTGTCCGTCCGTCCGTCAGCGGGTGTATGACCCATAATAGGAAAACATATATAACAACAAATAAAAAAAACAAAAGTTAAAGGGGGTTCCTATTATTAAGTATGATACGGAACCATACATGCGCGGGGCCGACTTGTACTTGAACGTTTTTTTCTTTATAAAAATCTACCTACATTGAAAGAGTTTCGTGTGTAGGGCGAATTTACTACTTATACTTTGAATTTGTGCTCTATTAATACCAATAGAATCGTTCTCAGTATAAATTACCTACCTATAATGAAGTTGGTGTAGGTACTATTCACCTCTGCTTACTCCAGCGGGAGAGAGAAGCGCGAGAGAACATCAATATACCATATGCTGATGTTCTATAGAGATAGTAGGATTCACTTTGTTATGTAAGTACACCATATCAATTATAAATAAAAATAAATAAATAAATAAAATAAAATTCATTTATTTCAGGCAAGACGCCCATAAAATAGACACAATTACAAAAATACAAATTTCCTAATAACAACAGCAACAGAACAACACACATTACATTACCAGTAGTGAAAATTAGTGAAAATATAAAATTAAAATAGAAATAAGTAAAAATAAAGGGTGTAAAACACCTCTTAACGAATACGAAAGGCACTTGTTTTCCTCGTCATTTTGACCATTTTTTTGTTCTACACTATACCTGGGAACCTCCTAGTTACGGAGATATAGGGGGTCAAAGTTGCAAGATTTTTACAAGTTTTTTTTTAAATACCACTTTTCATCGCATGATTTTTACTTTAAATATCTCTACGACCTCTGTACTATTCAATCCATCCATCCGCACAATGTTTTGAGTGCGTAACATTGAGTTATACCACAAAACATGATTTATAACCTCAAAAAAAAAAGTTGTTTCCCAGCAATATTTTTTGCGGAAAGTTACTTAGTTTGATATACAGAATGCTTGGTTAACGGCTTTGTGATGAGGTGAAATACACCCTGTATATATATGTAGTTATAAATGTTGAAAAATACACATCCTGTTCACAAACTTTTGAACTAAAAATTGGTTTTCTATTGTCCTGTTGTTAGATGGGTAGCTATTTTATTTCTCCATTGCAACTTTCTTTTATGAAACCATTATGAAACCCAAAGAACTTGATACCTTTTATTATTCTCCTAATCAAGGAAATAGCCCATCAATCCATGGAAGTAAGATTGGTTGAAGGAAAATAAAGCAATGATGAGAAATACGCAGTTTTCCTTCCGAATTCTTTCCCAAATATTTCGCTATTTCTTATAGTTGAGTCCCGAATGAAATATCTGACTGATTTCCGAATTCTTGACGTTCCTTGGATGCAGAAACGTTTTAATATCATTTGCAAAGATGTTTTTAAAAGACGTAGTTTCGTCATGTCCCTGTGATAAATAAAGACTTGTTCTTTCTATTCTTTCATTTACGTAACTGCAAAATCAAATTCTAGTTTTAAGTAGGATTTGCAACGGCTGCTCGGCTGGGCCGAGTGCTGTGTAAATTTCATGCAAATATGACATTTAACTACTTCACAGATGCTTCAATTTCCTTTTAAACATTATAAGATGCACTCCGATGCACGCGCCGTTCCGTATAAACTGACCTCTATAATATACAGTGTAGTGTGGTACATGTCTGAATAAGGGCTTTCGCAGACTAGAGACAAGACTGTCTTAAGACAGACTATTGCTAAAGGGAATAAATAGTCTGTCTCCCTCGCACTAGTAAAATAGTCCATCTTTAACACAGTCTTGTCTCCAGATTGCGAAATCCCTAATGCTTCGGATAAACACAAGTGTGATATTACTATGTTATGGTTCCCAGGATGAACACTGCCTTAGTGACAACTGGGATCTCGGTTACTGTGGGTGCCCTTGACACGCCACAGACCATCGTTTGGCTAATAAGAGTAGGTCAAATGCAACATACAACGTCTGTGCCAGTTACTCGTTTTCTCGGTTTAGAGGAAATGAGGTCTCTTGAAGATTTTGCCGTTTCTTGTTATGGTGAATTTTGAGTGGCATTTGTTGAGTTACCTTTCATTTTGGCTGTGAAGTATTCACAAAAGTAACTAAGTAACGAAGTTGACATGCTCAAGACGCTCAGAATCCATAAAGTCACTTCTGCAACTGGAGTACTATTGAGACCTTTCCAGGTACTCTTCTCGTGCGCCACCACAAACCAGCCAATATAATGTCTGTCCAGATCAACGTGCCACCTCTTCAGGGCCTCAAAAAGATTAATACGTTAATTAAAATGGTGGCCTTCGAATTTTAAACAGCTTAAACTGATTTTAAAATGATTGAACCCATTTTTTTTCTGTGATTCTGTGATTTTATTTTAGCGTTCTTACAAACAAATTAAGAAACAAAAACATTCGCAAACCAGCATGTCTGCAGTTCAAACATTAAACTGAAGTTAACATGACTGCATTGAACTTCTTCCGTAGAGGCTAAAGTTTTATAGTAGCTCCGGTTTATTTACCCGAATAACATTGAAGCTGTATGTATTTACTCGCTTAGTATGTTTCGTCAAAGACGGGGGCACATTGCTTTGGGGTATTTGTGAAGGGGACGTAACAGACTGGCAGAAAATTGTCTTTTGGTGACAAGAGCAATGCTATGAAATTGGATTCCTACTGTTTAGATGTGTCCTATGAGAAATAACAGATGAAATAAGTAGAGGTGTAATTGCCTTGCCTAGTGTATGCCTTGTATCTGTTACCGGCTACACTCAATTTCAGGATAAACTAGTTTGTCCTAGGCCAAACTGGTTTGTCGGCTTACTTCTGAATGGTTTATAATAAAAATAACCACGCATGGTAAAGAGGGGTCTGTTCGCTCGTTTCCCTCGCTCATTCGACCCCGCCATAACCTTCTAACCTAATACAGGGTGTAAACCACCTCATCACAGAGCCGTTAACCAAGCATTCTGTACATCAAACTAAGTGCATTTACGTAAAAATTATTGCTGGGAAACAACTTTTTTTTTGAGGTTATAAATCATGTTTTGTGGTAGAACTCAATGTAACGCACTTAAAACATTGTGCTGATGGATGGATTAAATAGTACGGGGATCGTGGAGGTGTTAAAAGTCGTAATCTTACAAAAAAAAAACTTGTCAAAAATTTGTAACTTTGACCCCCCATATCTATGTAATTAGAAGGTTCCCAGGTACAGCGAAGAACAAAAAAAAATGATCGCAATGACGGGGAGAACAAGTACCTTTCGGATTCGTGACGAGGTGTTGTACACCCTTTATATCCATGCCGGGGTGCCCCAAGTCGGTATAGTTTACCTGGGCAAAACTAGTTTGGCCTGAAATCGGGTTTGGTCGGTAACATAATATATCCGCTAGGCAACATGTAGCGCGCGACATGTAGCACAAAATGTTGCTCGACTTGTTGAAAGTCAGCGCGGAACTTTTGTTTAGCAACTTTGCTTTGTTTTATCATGTTGCGCGCCAGCTGGCAACGTTTCGGGATATTGTGCAACGCTGCCGAACATATTGAGCGTCACATGTTGCGCGTCAATTGTTGCCTAGTGGCTTTAGCCAGTAGCCAAATACTTTTTTCTCTAGGTCGAATTTTGGTGACTGAAAAGTCATTGAAAAGGATAGATGGACAATGGTGTCGATTCGGTTGTGCACAAACTTAACTTAATTTAGGCTACTGCTAGCTTTTTCTCTTTAATAAAACGAGAAAGAGACGGATGTAATTTAGAGCTGTCAAATTAAATTGGAACTAATATTTCCATACAAATGAAGGGTACACGTAAAAACATGTCGACTAAAAACACGGTGAAGCGTAAGGCATAAACTAGTTTGACATCTCTAACTTAGTTCGTAGCTCTAACCGTCCTTTTCTCGCACTGCCTTTTAGTAAAAGATAGCAATAGCCTAAATTAAGTTAAGTTTGTGCACAACAGAATCGACACCATTGTTGTCAGTTTTCTTGTTTTAGCGCTACGATAAGTATCTTCATCATTCTCTGGCTCCTATCTCAATTAAATTGGGATCGGTGAAGTATGTCTTATTCTTCCATACTTCTCTATCGTCATCTCTTCAGACATCTCCTTTCTTGCCATATCATCCATCCATTACGCAATCCATCCATAGCTTTTTTGGTCTTCCGCTATTCTTATATCAGTCACCGAAAAATTGTCAAACACGTTATATTACAATAACACGTGTTTCTCTCTAGCGATATTGTAAACTCTCGAATTATTGTCAACTGAACATACGGAAGTATCTCTGCCCCCATAATCGGGACTTGGGGCACCCCCCTGTTAGGTTAGTTAGGTTCCTTTAAATCCTGCACTCGGAAATAGGGGCCCCGCGAAGCGGGGCTCCGTCGACTACGCTTTTTAGGGGAATATAAAGTGTTTTTAAGGTTAGGTTATATTAATCGGTATTTCTCAGAAATGGTACATTATCTATACATGAGAGTGGTACCACTGGGCAAGGGGGACCCCTCCTTCCCTCCATACCGCGTGAGCTGACTACCATCGCATGCATGTTATGAAAAATAATGCGTTTTATTGTAAGCAGTATGTTCGTTTGACAATAATTCGAGTGTTTACAGTATCGCTAGAGATATTACAATATGACGTATTTGACAATTTTACGGTGACATATCCATATACATTAATACTCAAAACTTTGCTCACACCATTTTCCTCATTCAACTAATCCTGTTGAAAAGAAAGATGAAATTAAATCCTTGGTCAAGTGAGTGGAAAAAAAGCTATATTTGTGTCTTTATTCGAAATCACCATTTGCAAGTAATTACTGCATTACATTGCATACTGTCATACGCGTTACTGTTTTACGTGGGCGGAACAATACTCTAGGTATAAGGCCTGAATTCTTGTCGCGCTGACGGTAGGTGGCGCGTACGAGTATACATTGTATTCTATATAGCACCAAACACCGTCGCTGACGTCAGCGGCGACAGACAGACGTATTTTGTTCTTGCTAACGTCACGACAGACCGTCAGCGCGACAAGAATTCAGGCCTTATACCCTACATCGGAACCCGACAATAATGGCGTCATTTTGTCGTCATCTTAATTATCCTTTTGTCTCTCTTTCGACAATTCAAAAGTGCCTGTAACTGGCCCACTTGAAATTAATGATTATATTTTGATCTAATACTATTAAATGTGCAATATTTGTAATCACGTTCTCAAAAACGCCTTCAACGATTCCATAATATGACTGCCTCGTTGGTTTAGTGGTCGCAAGTGCGGCTGACGATTGTCCTGGGTGCGATTCCCAGGTCGTGCAAAGTGTCATTGGAGTCTTCCGTCAGGAATTTCTGAGTAGCAGCCACGGAGTTTGGAATTGCGCACGGTTGGTGGCATTAGGCTCACCATATTTCATAGCTGGTGAAATGTGTACTATTAGGTACACCTCTGCGTAACCCTTTGGGGCTGTTATGTTATGATCATAATAAACATAGCTATAGCCCACACCACGAGAAGCTATAATTTTTGTAAACAAAGAATTCTACCAAGATACGATTACGTAGCGACAATTCAACCAACAAGAAATACTCCCAAATTCAAAATTACCATACGTGTAATACGAAAGTAAGTAGCAATTTCACTTGGTCGGGTTATGTTTTGCGCGATATAGGTAAAGCGCTGTTGTTTAATGTTTTGTGGTACTGGAACGCATCTGCCATCATGGAACGTAAACATTTGGGCCGCCATTTTGAAATAAGATCACGATGACGATGTCATTTTTGAATTTTATCCAAAGGTTGCGAGCCCGAATGCGTGTTAATAAAATTTATAGCTTTTCGTGGCGGGGACTATAGGTTCCTTTGTAGGTAATAATTCAGTCCTTTGAGAAAAGGATTGAATTAAATTCATGTAAACGAAAAGTTGTGGTCCTGAAAAGGTTGGCCAAAAATAAAACGAGTCCGTATTTGAAGAGGTTTTTATTAAAATCCTTTTATTTCGTGTCACTGCTTTATATTCTAGTACAAGTCTTAAATAGTAGGTACAACTTAATAATAATTTGATAAATGGTTAGGAAGGCGCAAAAATATATCTAGAGAGTTGGTGTGTTTGTGTTGCCAAAATAATAATAATTTACAACGTCTTCTAAACTTACTTTACTAAAAAAAAAAACAATCAAATCTATAAAATACTCATAATTTTATCAATGTGTTCATGTCCTTACACTGCTGTTATGCATAGATAATTAAAAAAAAAGTTTGAATATACAGTCCCCAATGTCGTTTTGAATAACGTCAAACAATGTTGGTACAAAACTTCACTGTGATTTCCAAAAGCATAAACGATGATACAGAAATTTATCATAAAGTCAATAGATTTAAAAGCTGCTTATCAAAATAACCCATCCCTTTACAATAACACATTCCCAAACAACAAACATCATTACGTATTCATTGGTTTCAACGAAAGCAAACGAATATTTAAACGAATGAAAAATTGCATTGACCTTAACATGGATAGAAGTTGATCGTTCGGCGAATCGTACAAAAGAATTGATGTCGACGTCGAATTCAAAGTTGGTACAAATTGGGCAGTTGTGAAGTAACTGAATCGGGTATAAGCTTTGACTCCACAATGCATGTACAGTCAACCGCAAAAAGATGTGAACAACATTTTTATTACCTATAACCATTTATCCTTAATCAAGTTCCTTGTTCGTGTTACATCTTTTTGGGGCTGACTGTACGAAGTTTGGGAATAATTTCACACTTGCTATAAATTATAGACCACGAAACTATCAGAAAATGCACGATGTTCAAATTGTTCTAATACCTGCGATGAATGCAAAGGAATTTAAGATTAACAAAATAAGAAAGGAAACTGCTATTTATTGGAAAATGACAGTCTGGTAACATTCAGAGGAACTCCTTTCATCTTTTTTACACGTGAGCATATCAAAATCGTTTTCAATTGCCAAAACATTCGTATTTCTAATGAAAACGCGTAATTTGCTATGAAAAATTTGATTACAAAGTCACTGCTAAGGCTTGACGACGTTTCAGCAAAACTTCTTAGAATCAAGTGATTAAAATCTCAATTAGGTCACGGCTCGAGTTCTGGGCCAGAACTCCTACGAAAACAATGAAAGCAAAAAATAATTAAGAAACACGAAAGATTTTCCTGGAAAAAAATAATTTATGATAAATGAAACCTTATTTTTGAAGCGTTAAAGTCCTTCAGCTTTCGATAGCCACGTGACTTGTAACGTGACACTGAGCACCAGATTGCTATAATTGTAGGTATTAGTAAAACCATGCTTTCGTTTACGTAGTACTTACGAGTACTTCCTGGTCAAGAGATATAATATGCTCAAGTGACCCATGTCTTGCGACAGCCTCATCACGTCCTGCCTAGCCTTTTCTCAACTATGTTTGGGTCGCCATTTTTTTTTTTTTTTTCGTTCATGTTCCTTCCTCGCCCTATACGTTCCGGGGCCGCGGTATATCTTTCGAACAGTCCCGCAGACATGGCAAGTTGGGTCGCCTTCCAGTCTAACTGGATGCAGCTAAATACCATTATTTTACATGGAGCGACTGCCTATCTTACCTCCACAACCCAAGTACTGGGTAAATATGCCCCTTGGTAAGACTTTTTGGGCCACTGACTACCTGTAACGACTGTCAAAGATCTACAAATAACAGCCGGGACCAACTGCTTGACGACTTCCGAAGCACAGAGGAAACTCGGTAGGTAATGGGTGGTCACCCATCCACAGACCAACCTAGGCAAGCACAGCTTAACCTAAAGATCCACCCGAGCGGGTGTTATTATGTAGCCACGAGCTCCGTCTTGTAGCCTCCGTGGAGAAAAATACATAAAAGAAGTGGTGAGCATGCCACGAGTCACCAAAACGCGACTTAAGGAATGATGGACGCGTCGCAAGTCACATCACCCAAGGTCTTGGATGCAGCCTAAGGTTAACATATAGCTGCGTGGCTCCAACCATAGGAATACCAACCCTTTTGCTGGCAAAAGAATTTCACAGTGCAGAGCAATCAGTGTAATTCTCCACGAGATTCAAATACTTCTGCGGCCAAATGCCATGTTTGAAAAAATAAACTTTATGAAAGGTATGCGATGAACGTAACGTCTGTACGAGCTTGAGTAAAAATAAATTAAAATAGTAGCCTGGTTTCTACAAAGTAATAAAACGTTTCAATTGTAAACTCTAATGACTGGACTACAATAACGAAGAATAATTATTTTAATTTAACTAATTGATACCTACTGTAGTTATTTCAGACGTCCTTTATATAACCCAGATAAAAGACGTTAAAGAAGTAAATAAAATATACAAAAGGAGCAAGACTTATTCATAATTTCACCTTTTCAAGAAGTGTTCATCTATTTCAATTATTCAAAACGCAATCAACGCGACCTGTTTTGCAACAAAATGGAAATTGTTGGGTCACAGAGCCACAGTTGAGAAAATTTTAAAGGTCAGTTTTATTTTAGTACCTACTGCTGCTACGTTTCCGAATTTAGAATGTATGCCAGGTCAAGCGACGACAGAAACTTGAGACTTTGTTAAATTTAGAGAAATGCTCTTCTCAGGTGGATTAAAAACTTTTCAAGGAGAAGCCAGTAATAAAACTTTGTGTTTCTCCACGACGCAACTTGAATTTGTGAGGAAAACTGAGATAGATTTAATCAAAACTGATAAAAGTTTCAATTGTGAAGTGTAAAGAAGTTAAGGGTGTTATTTTTATGCTCTTTATTCGTTTTGAACTATTGTTTTGTTTGAAGACAAATATTTACGTAGTGACGAAAATAAGCTTAAGATACCACCACCATGACACGAAGATATCATGACTGCTGTGAGAATCACTAAATCCTTATGAAATTACAAAAGTCACAGAATTTCCAAACAGAATGTTCTTGAATAATACTAGGTAGTACACTGCAAAATTCAATAAAGCATATTGAAGCCAGCCGGAGATAATTGGCAGTAAAGACAGGCTGCATTTCGACCAAAACAGTGCAGTAAACCCAGGAGATTGAAATCCATCACTTAACTCTAATACTGAAGATACTATCAAATTATCTAGCAATTGAATGTCAGAAATTTTGGTTACGGAATAATCTGACAGAGAAATGAAGGAAGATGAAGACACAATTAAGCAAACAAATGACGCGAATGGAGCAAATAAACAATTCTGAAATCAGCCAATAAAATATGTAGATAAAGCCTAAAACGCAATAACAAGACTAAGTAACGTCATACTCGGACGGAATGTGAAGACCTTACACAATTTTGATAATAATGAATGTATTAGAATATCTTAGCTTAAATCTACATGCTATACGCCTTTGATCGTCGAATGGCACAAAAATATTTTTCTTTACACGCGAACACATCGCAGGCACGATTGTTTGGTGAGTCCTCTATATATTTACATTGTATCGTAATTGATTTTGTCGTTACAGGATTAGGTATAGTATCATAAAATATATTTTTACCTTAATCAGCTATGTACATGTTAATTTAAACAGCATTTGAGTTTGATGACAAAATTCTCGATATCTAAAGATAGATTTTGGTATCGATTCAGTTGGGTACTACCATGAGTTTGATTTCATAGGCAATGTGAGATTTGTTCGTGAATTAGAACAGTCATGTGTAAAGTTAATAATGAACTTCAAAATGAGACAGACCTTCATTTTCTTTTCCATAACTTATTAGGTGAATCCAAAAGTGAAATGATTAATTAATCTTATCAATTACTTAGACAATGCAGTAATTATTGAATTAGACAATCAAAAACTTTGAAATGACAAAGAGTCTATAAAAGTTATACAGAAACTTGCCATGATTCTGTCAGGTTCAAAAACAGTTGTTATATTTTGAGTGAAACTCATAGTAGCACTCCTTGTAAGCGACATTTTGTATTCCAATTGATTTACAACGTGATTGTTTGCTTTTGTGAAGGCTCTTTCTATTGTATTATTATTAAATTGAATAGCCCTTACGTAATTTAGCTGTATTACGTCACTTTCGGGTAACCTCCTTAGAACATGGAAAAATATCCAAAGATTGTTAAAGGTTTATATTTTCATTGATAACTTGGAACCTAAAAGGCATAACTGTTTTAAGGCGTATGTCTTCTATGCCCTGGCCTTTGAACTTTCATTCCGTTCATCTTTAACAGAGTTAGCGTATAAAATGTTATAATTATAATGATAGTTAATATTATCTAGCCTTTGTATATCAAACTGGATGGTAAACCTAACTTTAATATTAAACCCAAAAGTGTAGTACTAGAATAATAATATGAAACAATTTACAATTTAAAGCTAATATGTACAAAGATATAACAGTATTTGGCCATTAAAATATATAACTACTTTATTTAGAATACTCGAGCAAGAGTTGTATCTAAAATTGATAAAGGATGGATTGATATTAATAAAAACAGTTGGTTAGCACTCGGTAAATCTAACATTATTTATTTGAGAAAACACACCCTGCAATCAAGAAATAACAAAATCTATAATGTGGTACCAGCTTAACGTATGATAAAACTAAACTGCTATTATATGACCAACTAAGATGAGAATGATATTACAGAATAATTTGAGCCGAATTTATTAATATCAACCTTATCTAAAATTAATAAGTTTGCTTAGGATATTAGCGTAGACACGAAGGACGTACTCGACAGGGCCAAATTATTCATAGTAGATAAATTAAATTAAACTACGTAACAAATTATTTTCGTAAAAAAAAAATACGTAAACGATACTCTAGTTCCGTAATGAGGTAAGCAATTTGATTGAAAAATCAATGGAAGAGTTACAGAGGCAATTCAAGGAATCCATTGAATTTTAATAAAACAAACAGTAATATTTATAAATAAATAAATCTTAACGATACTAATAATGAAATTGATAACAAAATTAATAGTTTTGATACTTATAATAGCACCACACGTCTAAGATTTGCGCTTAACGCACTATCATATATAGCTACTAGTATGTATACAAAAGATATGATGAAGAGAAGAGAAGAAGACTAAGCTACTGGAAATATAGAAAGTTATCATTAAACTTATCTCAATATTCAATAATTAATTGGTACCTTTCGAATCTCACACCATAAAACTTCAATGAAAGCATATCAAAGCATTCAAAACATTATTAAATTAACGAGTTATTATTAATCTTCAAAGTCCATTTAAAGCTACATTTCAATGGGCTTAGGAACAAAAAAGTATTTGAATATAACAATTATGGATAAAAACGAGATTTTACAATTCCAAAATTCAAATCTTTTCTTTTAATTTAGGAGACATCATTCCAAGCGTTATCATGAACAATATTGAATATCGCTTGAAATTCAGGTAAGAAAGTTATAAAATTATAACAGACAACTGACCTTGATGGTCGTAGATTAAAATACATATTATTGGTCCTTGAAACCGTAGACATTTGGAGTTCCATTATCCACTTAAATTATACGTTAGTTATCGTCAGCCGTCTTGGACTTCTCGGCCTATTCAGGTTTGACCCTGACCCTCTGACATGAACTTGGACAGACCCTTGAGGCATGTCAACAGCTGAATGTAAACTTGCAGCTCTGGAAGTTCTTGGCGATGGAAATACTCTGATGTCTACTGCGCTGTGTAAACTGGCTGCTCTTGAAGACCTAGGCGTGTGGTGAGACATATCTGACGGTGTGATGAGGGCAGGGATGTCGGTTGCTGAGCGGGATCTCCTTGGAGGACTCTCTGGTATAAGCGCCATACCGCCCATACCCATGCTACTTACGAAGACCGAGTTCTAGAAGTTGGAAAGAGTACAAATAATC
Source organism: Xestia c-nigrum (assembly GCA_916618015.1). Taxonomy (NCBI): domain Eukaryota; kingdom Metazoa; phylum Arthropoda; class Insecta; order Lepidoptera; family Noctuidae; genus Xestia; species Xestia c-nigrum. The sequence goes on along the minus strand of OU745258.1, from coordinate 5,656,814 downwards.
ACGTATTAGTCTTTTGCCAAACAAAGGTGCAATGTGCGTTCAGTTTTCCGTTGAAAGGAAAAGTAGATCTACTTGTGACATTCAACATTCTAATGATACAAAACTTGGTGTTGTCTACCCAAGCTTGTGTTGTTATGCTACCAAAATATGTATTGTAGCACCTAAACATTTAAAGCTCAATTTTGAATGTGAGATCTCATCAATGTTAGATTTTTTTTCCAATCTTTGTATCCAATGTCAGTTTTTGATATAAATTTGAAAATTTAGATAGTCCTTACCTGTCGCGGTCTGTGGGCCAGGTATCCGCATGGTTGATAAGATGGGAATGATGCCCCGCAGTCGTATGACACACAGCCGCGTGACAAGGATGCTCGGTGCTGTACAAAGCAGTGTTTCATTACCATAGGTCGGATAGGTAGTGCAATAATAACAAGTGATGAATAATCATGATCATTTAAACCCCCTGAACTAAGGATCAACTAATGAAGAGGACGTTGCAATTACAGTTCTGTATGGTGCAACTACACTGCAGTTAACCGAAGATATTGACCAGAAAATGTTAAAGTCACTAGGACTATAGTCATCAAAGGTGAACTGTGGTAAAGATTCTATGCTGAGACTGATACTGCAACACTTTGTGGTACTACTCTGTGGTACTTTAGGTTCGAGGGTCGTTGTTAATCACAATCTAGAACACTCATAAATGGCATTATTAAGTAGGAATAACAATGCGGGATTTATCGTCTCTTTCTGTCATTCAGATTTTGTCGTCAATTGCACTGCCCATTCCAACCTATGTTCATTACTACAAAAAATCTTACCAAGCCAATCCTATGGTGGACAGGGAAAGTGCTTGTGAAGAACTTTAACATCATGTATCAATGTTAAAGTTTTATCACAAATGTTCAATTAGTTGGTAGATTGCATTTTCAGTATCTGTTTTGTTGTATCTTTGCTTAATTTTAACTTAAACAGGCCGCTAGTTGAACATCGCCGTTTTGTAAAGAGGCTAGCCGGTTAATTGAGCTGCCAGCGACATACACATTTTACTATTTAACGTACGTGAACTCATTCAATAGCTTAAATATCGAAACCCCTGAGAGAAAGAAGCTAATTTATTATAACGAGAAAATGCAGTCCACCAATATTGTAATGATCTGGTTGTCTCAAGACAATCTATTATAATCAGTGTTGTTTCAAAATGAGTCATAATTGCGTGTACACTAATTAGGAGCGAGAAATACCTTACAATATCATTATAATTAAGACATTCACTTTCTGCTGTTTGCTGTAATAGAAAAGGTTTGCGTTGTACTGCCTGCAAAATAATTTACATTGGTTGCTTTTATATCTTATGCAAACTCTACAATACTAATCTACGTAATTTCATCGTGCGTTCACTATTCGGTACAACTTTGCCTAATCTTTTGGAGATTAAGGACGTGAAGTTATGCTTAAGTGATAAGTGTAGTCTGACCCTTAAGTCAGCCATAGACGATAGGTTATGCACGACAGTAAAATGTGCATGGAAAACGGAGATTATTTGCAGGTTACAGGTTGACTGTGGTTGCAGGATGCATGTACGCTGTATTGGTCATGCTACGGTCAGACTTGTAGGCGAAGATTCGTGTTCGCGTTGTCGCGATAAAAGTTCGTGTTCGCTCTATGACGAAGTGATTGGCCACACTTGGAAAAACCTTTCTACTGTTGCGATAATCTAGAACGTCGCGATAATTCATTTGCGGGAAAACATGGGAGAAGCGGTTGCGATGTATCACATGGCGGCTAACAACTATTTACTACATCTTTCCGTATCCTCTCATTATTCCAATCCGTGATTAAAAAGTACCATCAAACACGTTCAAACCTCTCAGAGTATCGCAGTCAACTAGAGTGCGCGAAGTGTAGCCAACCACACGAACTTTGTCGCGACAAAACCCTTTGATGTGCGGCAATTTACCGACAGCGGCGCGAAGGGCATTCGTATTCGCGAAGTTTATCGCGATAGGACGAATTCTTTGGCCAGACGTGTCGCGATAACGCGAAGATTTGCGTTGTCGCGATAGTGTAGCCCCAACATTAGGCTAACTGTACAGTTTTCTGCTACACATGATCATACATGCATGCAGGCACATTTTGACTGTACAGACAAAATTGCACTTGCATAACCTATTGTCTAAGGCTTATCGGACTTTATGTTCTCATTTCACTTTTTAACTATGTGTGTTATGTTATCACACTAAATATTGTTCCAAGTTTTTATTTTATTTTAACAATGTATTTTTATTAATTTCAACAACATCGGTTTTTTTTTCTCTAATGTCACTTGTAGTGCTGGCATGCAAACAATAATAATAACTTACGTGAGGAGGCACAGCTACTGAGCTTTCTGCTAAAGCACAACTCTGACGATGTGCCTGCTGGAACTTCGGCTGATATGGCTCCAGCATTCTAAGTAAAACAATGTATATTTGTAGTAAAGTAAGCAATTATAATAATAATAGGGATGTACCACTACCAGGACTTTCTCAGTAGTAGTTTAAAGCCAGGACTTGTGCCCGGTAGATGACAATAGGATTGCTCTTAACTTACTTGGGACTTAAACATGACATGGAGAAATGTGGTGTGTAGTCAAGGTACACCTTTGCTTAACCTTTTCGGTATAATAGCGTGTGCGTCACGTTTTTCTTAAAAACTGGAAAGAATATAAAAGAAAAAGGAATTTTTGTAGGAGCATGGCTGGCCACTTACGTACGATCACACTATAACTAGATCTGCCTAGTCATTTCCTACGTATCTGTTAGGGCTAACACGTTAAGCCGTTGGTCCTTTGCTATCATTTGTGATTCTTTGACAGTCGTTACAGGTGCATGTGGCGACTATAACATCGCCCTCTTTGGTATTCTTTTCAATGTGTAACATCACTACGCAGAGGACACATCCCTAGGGCCAGGTGACAGATGCTTTTTACGTCTGTCAACGGACGGATTAAAAATTACATTAATTTCGAATCACAAGAATTTTATTTGGTATGTTCGGGAGCTGAAATCTCCCGCACAGTCACTCAGTGTCCCGAAAGTCTGATAACCAGTCTTACAAAGGGATATCGTGTTACCCAGTACCTGCGATGGGTTGTGCAGGTCCAATGGGCAGTCGCTTCATGGCAAATACTGGTATTCAGTGAGACTGGCAGCCAACACCAACTAATAGGCTTGTTAACTGAAAAAATCTAATTAGTCCGTCACTTAGATTATAAAAAAATATTTCACCAGTATTTTTTCTTTTGTTACATACACCAAAATTGACGAAGATACGACGCTTTTAAAATTATCAATACGTCACTGTTTGGTAACATTTTTAGTGATTACTGACGTCACGAGTCCCCACTCCCGAGTTTTGATGCGTTTTATCTTTGTCAATATTCGTTGATTTACAAAAAACAAAAAATACCTGTCCATTATTTTCCAATACTCTACCACTCTACCTGACGGACTCAATAGATTTGCAATGTATTGATGGTGGAAACTAGCCTATTGGGAAAAGGCTAGGCAGATGATGATGAGTTTGGGGCGACTTGCAGTCTAATTTAATGCGGCTAAATTTTAATATCAGTTTTAGTTTTCACGGAGCTGCATAATATCTGACCATTACATTAAAACTAACCGAAATTAAAGTTGTACACTTTATCATTAAACTAGCCGATGTCCGCGGCTTCGCCCGCGTAAAATTATATACAAAAGCCTTCCTCTTAAATCACTCTTTCTATTTAAAAAACCCGCATCAAAATGCGTTCAGTAGTTTTAAAGATCTAAGCATACATAGAGACAGACAGACGCGGCGGGAGTCTTTGTTTTATAACATGTAGTGATTACATCGGACATGTCCAAGTTTTATCTAAAAAGATTGATTGGTCTTATAAGCCACAATAGCCGAAAAGAGAATTCTTATAACTCTTTTTATTGTTGAACTGACAAAGACTAACCTTTTCAGCAATATTTTGATCAAACTATTTACTGTTGCTTACGACAAAGCTTCTGAAAGTGAATTAGGTTTTTGTGCCTTTCTTCTGAAAAAGGTCTAAAAGGTAGAGGAATAGTGTTATTAACTTTTTTATGGGCACTTTCAAACAAATTAGGTTCATGACTCAGTTGAAAATTCGTTTTAGTTTTGAAACTAGTGAAGTGTTTTAAAATGTATAAAGGATGTAATATAATAAAATCAAACCCACTCGTGTGGTGTCCAGGCCACAAAACGGAACAACTTTTAGTATTTTACTTTTCTTTGACTTTTTTTTTTACATTCACGGCCTTTTTTTTGAAAATTTCCAGAGTTCCTAGAACAATAGTGGTTCAGTTTCATGGTCCGAAAGCCCACACGGGAGGTCTTAAATTTATAATGTTAGACCTTGTTTTCTAGTACAATATTAGAAAGGGTTTGCATTTTTTTTTCAAAGTAGACCACGCATAAGACCTATTTTAATCGATGGCAGGTATCGATACAATCAAGTTTTGTTTGAGGCAAAATGTTCTAAAGTGTCAAGTTTCTGAGATATGAGCAGATTCATTCAGTGATTGCATTTTCAGCAGAACTTGAATTCGATCGGCCACACAAAAACATGTATCAATCGATTACAGCTGGCATCAATACAAACTAGTTTTGTATGAAACAAAACGTTCTAAAATGTCACGTTTCCGATCATATAGCGTTGTGATTTGTGACAAATTGTACAAGGTAGTGCGAACTACCTTGTACAATTTGGATAGCTTAAATCTCGGAAACTTGACGCTAAAGAAGATTTTGGCTCAGGGAAAACTTTTTTTACATTGATGTCAGCTATCATTTGTTACACGTTTTATTTATTTATTTATTAAAACTTCATGTAGGTACAAGAGTGGTACATAGGCGGACTTAACGCCACAAGGCATTCTCTACCAGTCAACCTTTGGGTCCAATAAGACAGTATTGTGTGTGATAGAGTACAATAAAAATAAAAATACCAAATGGGTATACATACTAATTACATACCTACATATGCATATAAAATAAACTGATATTTATTAAAAAAAAACATACAAATAGACCGAAAAACGGGAAACCTTATAATAATTAGTATGACTCTAGTGAAGACTGCGAAGAAAACACTTTAGTCTGACTTTAAATAGAACTTCCGAACTGCTTTCTTGAAAGCCAATTTCCTTTCAGTTTTTTTTGCTTTTTTTTATGTGTGTCTGATCTAGTAAAATAGTGCTGAAGATGCTATCAGTGAATGGATTTTAACTTTCATAGCTAAAGTGACACTTTAGAACATTTTGCCTCACACAAAACTTGTATGTATTGATACCAGCTATCGATTAATGTAGGTCTTATGCGTGGCCGGTATTTTGAAAAAAAAAACAAAACTGTGGAGGCCCGCATTTCATAAAAAGAATGTTCCAATCCCTTTAGTTAAGTTTATCAAGTATTCTTCGTCTGATTCGCTGTGTTTAAGAATGACCGATACTTAAAGATACGGATTTTCTTAAGTATTTATTACGACTGTCTAATATTACTGTTAGCTTACACTATCCCACTGTTGGGAAATGGCACATCTTCATGATTTTTTTGACCAAATAAAAAACTACGTACCTATTACGCTTAAACTTTTTTTGAAATTAGTAGCTTTTAACATTTTACGTTTTTTTCAACGAATAATTTTTAAATTTACTGACGTATAAATTCATCATGAGTTTTACATCTAAACAATTTTAGTTGGTATATGATCTAGACGCCTTCTTAATTTTATATAATAGGAGATTTCACTTTCAAAGAGACAGCGTAGATTAGTTCGACTTTCAACATCAACAATTTTATAAAATAATCTTTGTTTTTACTACTACTAAGTTAATAAAACAACTCGGGGTTGTGACATCAATCAAAGGAAATATCTGGAAGAAAGAGCTGAATTTGAAAGACATTGAGCCATATCGTTCACGATGCTACTCACAAGAACACAAATTCAAAATGAGTTGCCAGAAAGTGCATAGAAAGCTTTAGTATTTATTTGTAGCGTCTGCACATAAATCACAAACTGGTTATATAAATAGTTGCGCCGTCTACAGATTGACAAAGAAATACGAGTGAACATTTGACTTATCAATAGTAATTTGAGTTTCTAACTGGTACTTAAGTATCGTCGTAGATTTTCGACCTTCTTCGAGCACAGGAGCTACAGCGTTTAAAAATTGCTGCCAGTTAAGATATAGCGGTCACCGCAATAGCGGTCATTGCCCTTTCCCTAATATCTCTTCGAACGAACCAAATTAAATGAACCAAATATTGTTTGTCTTTGGGAAAAATGTTGAAAATCATGACGAATGACGATTTGAGACTTGAACAAGGTTGTTTTTGGATTTAAAAGTTAAGAAACTTCGATTATCTTCATTGCAGTATTAGTCATTTGCTGGTAGGAGCGCCTTAAAAACAAAACCCAGGACAGAGAACCAATCGTCAAGGTAATTGAGCAAAGCCTTATTTTAACTTTATTATTTAATTCCTTATATTGTTTTTTATTTTATTTTATTCTACACATGAGTATTTTTAATTCTAAAATAATACTATTGTCAAAGATAAATTAACATTTTAGTGCTTCTTAGAACCTTACAACACTAGCGGATTGCCAGCGGATTCAAAGCGGAGCGGTGGCGCAGCAAATTCGCCGCAGAGGTGCAGAAAATTCGCCGCGGAAGCGCAACGTATTTATCGCGAATAGCAGCATGAACTCCATTTGTACTGTCTCGTACAAACGCCACTCGCCAGTCAAAAGTTTGAAAAACATTAATTTTAAGCAAATATTCAAATTGTCCTTATAAATTCAATATCATATTATGTAAACATGATTATTTAAAACTAATATTTACTTTTATAAACAAAACTTCAATTTATGTTTATCAACCTTATAGTAATTACGAGCCTTTCTTCAGGTGACACTGATAATCTCAAATGTGTGTCTTCGCGTCTTAGGTCAGTTTGTATCAGATACAACAACTCATATAATGTAGGGCTTGACATTCGTAGGTAGGATCGAAATTGTTGTGGATTATTCTTTATTCCTTTGCAAAACAACACAAAGTAGTCGCTCTCTTCCATTGGATTGATTGAGTATGGATCTTCCCAAATTCTTCAATGCTTTCACTTTCGCCTCGGTCTTCGAAGTAAAAAAGCCAACAGCAGTGTTTCCTCTTCTAAATCCATTTTGTTACCGAGTGTATTGTACGTTGTCAATGCGGCGAATTCGCTGCGCCACCGCTCCGCTTTGAATCCGCTGGCAATCCGCTAGTGTGATAAGGCCCTTAGATGTTTTGTTAAATTTAGAAATACGTACATTACGAGTAAAATGTGTTAGAGATTTCAAAGTTTGCCTGCTGATGAAGTCAGCAAAATATGTGAAACCTTCTAATTTATAAGACCATCATGTAAAATACCATATTCATGCAAATAAAGAATCTTGAATAAATCTTGAATATACAGCGTGTAAACCACCTCATCACAAAGCCGTTAACCAAGCATTCTGTACATCAAACTAAGTAACTTTACGCAATTTTTTTTGCTGAGAAACTACTTTTTTTTTGAGGTATGTATGAGTATAAATCATGTTTTGTGGTAGAACTCAATGTAACACACTTATGATGAATGGATTGAATAGTACGGGGGTCGTGGAGATGTTAAAAGTCAAACTCTTCCAAAAAAAACTTGTATTTAAAAAAAAACTTGTCAAAAAGTTCCAACTTTGACTCCCCATATCTCCGTAACTAGAAGATTCCCAGCTATGGTGTAGAGCAAAAAAATGATCGCAATGATGGGAGAAAAAGTCTCTATCGGCTTCGTGGAGAGGTGATTTACACCCTTTTCGTAGGTGAGTCAATGACCGCTATTGCAATCTTTCACACAACACATTCTATGAGTTGTCACTATCTGTGCTCAGCCTGACTATAACAGTGGAATGAAAAATAAAACAAAATAATACTACGTACAGTTTATAGACGCACCTGATCTTGCCCCAACGATTGAAGAACAGTGCAATGGCGGCCACCCACAGTAGGAGGACGAACGCTACTATGAGGGCTTCTTCAGCCCGCACTACGACACCGCTGCCATCTGTTGGATAAATTACACGTTAATCGTTTAATCGTATTACCCAGTAGTGGACAAAATAAAATAAATTTCACTAGAGATAACACACAGCGCCATCTAGAGCCAGACTAAGAAACGAGGCGTGTGTCGTGGACCCCACATAATAAAATCATTTATTTCAGGTCCGAGACCCATATAAAGCAAACATAAAAAATTGGTTGTCTGTAAAGTCGGTTTACGGACGATAGATTTACGTGATAACGTCATAATCATTATTTTATGTAATAAAACACGTGGAACGGTGGAACGTTACTATTTTTCATGAGTGTTGCTGGTATTATCAATTTATAAGACGTTATCACGTCAAAATAGATAGACACAAATACATATACATAAATTATAGGAATACAAAAAAAGATCCAAAGGTCAAAGACCAAAGGTCTAAAAAAGATGCAAGTACCATCGGTTCAGTCTGCCTTCCAGGTTACGGAAATACTTAATGGATGGTCACCCATCCAAGGAACGACCGCAGCACGCGTTGCTTAACCTTTTATATCTATCTATGTAGCTGGTATTATTTAGGGACGTGAGGATATTTCAGTTGAAGATTGACCAAGACAGAGCTTATAATAATACTATAATATAAGCACAAAATATGTAGGTAACGACACTCCAAGAAATAATTTAAATCTACAATGCAAAACAAAGGGCTTTGAAGTTTTTGGCCGGATTTTCTTCCCAAAATTTTGTTTTTCAATGTAGCGGTCACACATGAGACCTGTGTATCAATACAAACAAGTTTTGTATGATACAAAACGTTCTAAAGTCTCACGTTTCCGAGATATGAGCTATCAAAAAGTAAAACCCTTTCATTAATTAGTAGACAACACAACTTTGACTTTGATCAGACACGCATGAAACGTATATCAATCGGTACCTGGCATCAATGCAAACCAGATTTATCTCACCCAAAATCTTGTAAAGCGTCAAGTTTTCGAGATTTAAGCTATCAAAGTTGTGCCAGGTAGCGATCACAACGCCATATATTTCGGAATCAATACACGTTTTATGCGTGTCCAATCGAATCCAAGTTGTGCTGAAGATGCTAACAGTAAATGGACTTTAACTTTGAGAGCTCATATCTCGGAAAGGTGTCACTTTATAAAATTTTGCCTCATTTCAAACTTGTTTGTATTGATACCAGCTACCGATTAATATCGGTCTTATGCGTGGCCGATACTTTGAAAAAAAATCAAAATGTCGGAAGAAAATTCGGCCACGCTTTATACAAAAATGTTCCAAGCCCGTTTTGTTCCTCTTAAAAAGTCTGAAAACTAAAAATAAACGCAATATTGTACTTCTAAAATGAATGGAAAACAATCGACACTTAACAAGACAAGGGCCCAAGCTAGTAAGTTGATGCAAAGCGTCTCTGATGGCCATTGTGTACCAATCAATTCCATCAGTCTTCCTTTGTGTTTGAATTTGGAATAGGCGCTCTCTACGGGTAGAGTGACAGGGACCGGTCTCACCGTAAGCGAGATGCTAGTAGATCCAGCGACTAAAAACGGCCATTGTTTAACAGAGTTTTCGCTGGTGGCAGTTTGAACAGTGAATAATAAAGTGTTTTGTTTAAAAAACTTCATTTTATGTTCCGTATTCTTCGCAGCAAACCCTTTCATTTAAAATCATAGGAAAGCATAAAAAATAACTGGTCCACCAACTTTAGGAGTCCGCCATATTGGATTAAGAATGACGTCAGTACGTCACCTCAACTAACCATACATTGTCATTCAAACTACACATGCATGCAACATTTATAGCTCAATCGAAAACCAGGAAGTGTGTGTTTTTTTTTTCTTTTTCTTAGTTACAGGTGAAGCTTATAAAAGCGTATTGAAAGTTGTCGTTGACTAATCAAATAGTCGAAAGCTGTGGGACAGAACCCTAAAGATGAGGTAGGGAGTCTCTTTGGTATCGATATTAAATTTATTTCGCTTGGCTAAAAGTGGAGCAATATTGTTATGCGGATCAAATATAGGCGACCTTTATAAGATAAACAATTGAAACTAACATGCAATTTTCCTAGCATGAGTTATTTATTTAAATTATCCGCGAAAGATTGATTTGAATATAGATTACTAAGTTATTTTACTTTTTTTTTAAAGTCGAGTAGGATAAAACCTCACGTAATGTGCTAAACTGAGATGCCGAGATGATGAGTAATAGAAGTGGATATGCTAAAAAAGCCGACCCAATATAATTGGGATCAGGGCAGGAGAAATATGATATTGATTAACATGTGCTTACTAATGTGCTCAGCTAGGTTGAAAGTTGAGTCGTGTTGGTAGTATGTTTAAATTTTTAACCCCTGACGCAAAAACGACGGGGTGTTATAAGTTTGACGTGTCTGTCTATGTGTGTCTGTGGCATTGTAGCTCCCGAACGGATATGAACCGATTTTGATTTTGTTTTTTTTGTTCGAAAGTTGAATTAGTCGGGAGTGTTCTTAACTATGTTTTATAAAAATCAGTACAAGATGGCCGCCGCCACAAGATGGCGGATTACATTTTTATTCAACAACTCTCTGAATATGGGTATCAAATGAAAGGGCTCAAGATGGCCGCCAAAATGGTGAATTACGTATTTTCTTTAAAACTCCCTCAACATTTTATGACCTGATGTGTGTCGGGGGTAATTTTTAAAAATTTAATGTTACTTGCTTAACAGAAATGCCAATCTAGAGCTAACTTACTTCCTAGTTGTACCTACATACACTTTGCAATAACTATCAAATATTGAATATGTATATGGTATAGATAACTAGAGTGAACTGAAGCTCGATATCGATTTCATTTATATATATGTCACCGTAAAATTATCAAATACGTTATATTGTAATATCTCTAGCGGTATTGTAAACTCTACAAATATTGTCAAACGAACATACTGCTTACCACAAAATTATTACACAAACTTATTTTTCGTGAAATGCATGCGATGGTAGTCAACTCACGCGGTGTGGAGGGAAGAACGGGTCCCCCTTGCCCAGTGGTACAACTCTCATGAAAAGATGATGTACCATTCCTGAGAAATACCGATTAATATAACCTAACCTTAAAACACTTTATATTCACCTAAAAAGCGTAGTCGACTATTTCCGAGTGCAGGAAATCAAAAATCAAAATCAAAATATTTTATTTCACATAGGCCTGGATGGGCACTTATAAAACGTTGAAAAAGGTGCACGGTTCGCGTTGGTCGATTCCATGGAGAAGAACCGGCAAGAAACTCCATGGTTACTCTTTTCAAATCATTTGGTATTAAAATATTATTGTTTCATTACAGCATTAGTACTAAAGTATGGGGGGACAGCGTAGGCCCGACAATAGGTCGTTGCTTGCTATACAAAAAATGTAAAGGAACCTAACGGGGGGGTGCCCCAAGTGCAGGGATACTTCCGTATGTTCAGTTGACAATATTTCGAGATATTACAATATCGCTACAGAGAGACACGTTATATTGTAATATAACGTGTTTTACAATTTTACTGTGACATATCCTACTAATATTATAAATGCGAAAGTTTGTGAGGATGGATGTATGTTTGTTACTCTTTCACGCAAAAACTACTGAACGGATTTGGATGAAATTTTGCACACAGATAGTTTATAACCTGGATTAACACATAGGATACTTTTTATCCCGGTAGTAAGATCCCATGGGACAATTTTGAAACTTCACGCGGGCGAAGCCGCTGGCAGCAGCTAGTACATAATATTATACAAATCGTAAATTGACAGGCCGACGTTTATTCTGTAATCGGTTAACCCTGAAAATATTGTTTCTGCCAGTTACACAGTTTTGGGTTAAATATCAACTGTTGAAAAGTGAGTTAATGGACGGTTAACGAACAGGATTTTTAAATAATCTAGAAAGTTTTTATTTTTTTTTGTGGATAAACTCTATAATCTGTGGGCTAAGAGCATAGTAAACGTATCGTAAATTAAAACCATTTTGATTGAAAATCGTTGCTACCCGCGTAAATAAAATAGACAGGGTGGAATTTTTGGAGGAAAAGAACTCTAAATATTGAAGATAATTTTTACTCAAAGGAAACATTTATTTATTTCTAAAAAGAAACTTTGCTATCACAGATTTTCGGAAATTATTTTGCCACACTCGGGCATCGAACCCGGGACGGATCGACTAAAGTTCGACAAAATAACATTCTGTACCTTTTTGACATCAATCGATTGATTGATCTATAATATAGATCAATCAATCGATTGATGTCGATATAGATTCTATATGATTGACCCTATGGTCAACCATGTAGATAAAATCTCTGTAACTTACATGATAAATGAAATGAAAGATGAAATTAAAGTGCTTTTTCTTGTTGACTTTATTCCATTGAATTTATAACTTTTTTCAGGGTAGCATTGAAAAATTCCACCTTGTTTAACCAATACATAGATATTAATAGATTAAAAACAAATCACTTACGTCCTCTTTTTTAATCAACTAATATATAATGAGTGGTTTATAATAAATACTATTTTTTATTATTAGATCATTCTGTCCTACTGCTAGAGTAAAGGCCTCCCCCATTATTTTCCAACTGTCTCGATGTTTTGCCTCCATTACTTATACAGGGTGTATTTCACCTCATCACAAAGCCGTTAACCAAGCATTCTGTATAGCAAACTAAGTAACTTTCCGCAAAAAACATTGCTGGGAAACAACTTTTTTTTTTGAGGTTATAAATCATGTTTTGTGGTATAACTCAATGTAACGCACTCAAAACACTGTGCGGATGGATGGATTTAATAGTACGGAGGTCGTAGAGATATTTAAAGTAAAAATCATGCGATAAAAGGTGGTATTTAAAAAAAAACTTGTAAAAATCTTGCAACTTTGACCCCCTATATCTCCGTAACTAGGAGGTTCCCAGGTATAGTGTGGAACTAAAAAATGATCAGAATGACGAGGAGAACAAGTGCCTTTCGTATTCGTTAAGAGGTGTTTTACACCCTTTATGTATTATACAAGCACAATATTTAACAAAGGTCCTTTGGTAATTGTGCTTGTTATAAAAGTTTAAACCTCGGTACTTTTTGTACCTATAGGATGGATTATAGTTTCCAAAAAAGTTCGCTTACGTCCGTCGTTCATGTTAAAGCCTCAGAGATCCTATAAATTTATTTAGTGGTTTCCTTAAAGGCCACTTTAGCCGGCTTTCAGACGTATAATAACGAAAGATTCAGGCTTGGACATTGTGATGTTCACTCCGACGCTAGTTAGGGTTTGGAGTAAAACCACCTGCAAGCAGCAGCAGCAGCAACCAGGCAGCAGCAGCGATCAGGGTGGTGTCAGGGTTGTACAATAAAACACAGTTTCCAATATTACTGGGTTAGGCGTGCTGTCGCTAGGACTGCTTGTACTAGACTGAGCGCGGCGCATTGCCCCGCGCTCCCTCTACCGGGCATTCCCCACCACAGCACGCATAACTCATTTATTAGACGTCACATCTCTTTTTTCTTCACAAAAAATAAAGAAACAATAGTACAATATTTTATCTTATATTTTTTATTTGAATGATTGGTTATGGTTCTTTTGATTTCAAATGAATCATTTCATTGATCGTTATTGTTATTTTATTTCTGAATGATTTGTGACTTTTGTTTAATTGCCATCATACTCACTGATGATTTTAATTTGAATTACGCATGTTTATCTTCTCCTTTGTTTTATTTCTACAATTTTAATTTATGGTTGACAATGAAATTTGTATTATTCAAAATCAAAGCATTTACTTCAAGTAGGCCAGTTACAGGCACTTTTGAATTTTCGAAACTAAGATGAATATTAAATCTAGCTACAGTCCCAGTCACAAGACATAAAAACTGTGAAAGTACTGTAGTTGCCCATTCCCTAGCGTAGGTCTCTATGGAGAAGAACGGGCAAGAAACTCCATGGACACTTTTAAATCATAATGTTGTTACAACATCTTGGTTACATCACTCATGTTAATGATGCATGATGCATTGTGTGAGAACAATGTATTGCTTTTTTTTTTTTTTTTTTTTTTTTTTTTTGTGACATTCATATTGTTATTAATATTCTTTGTTTTATTGAATTTATAATTTTCATATAAAATTGGTTCCTGTGTTTCGTAGTGCTGCGGCACGATAAACAGTCAGTTATTCAATCTGCTTCTACTGTCTATTTTGGCCACCAAGATACAGGCTGTGGCTAGTTTGAAGCCTGCGGCTTCTTATAGTTTGTACTTGTTTTTACTCGTTTATACTCGTTTATACTCGTTTGTACTCGTTTGTACTCGTTTATACTAGTTCATACTAGTTTATACTAGTTCATACTAGTTCATACTAGTTCATACTAGTTCATACTAGTTCATACTAGTTCATACTAGTTCATACTAGTTCATACTAGTTCATACTAGTTCATACTAGTTCATACTAGTTCATACTAGTTTATACTAGTTTATACTAGTGAGTGCAACTTTGTGCAACCTTGTGCAATTTTGTGCAGCTTTGTGCAACTTCGTGCATCATTGTGCTACTTTGTGCAATTTTGTGCTACTTTGTGCAATTTTGTGCAATTTTGTGCTACTTTGAGCTACTTTGTGCTACTTTGTGCTACTTTGTGCTACTTTGTGCTACTTTGTGCTACTTCGTGCTACTTTGTATTCGTTTGTTTCAATAAATTAGATTCATCTATTTATTTGTCTACACTAATATTATAAAGAGGAAGACTTTGTTTGTTTGTTTGTTTGGTTGTAATGAATAGGCTTAAAAACTACTGGACCGTTTTTTAAAAATTCTTTCACCATTCGAAAGCTACATTATCCACGAGTAACATAGGATATATTTTATCCCCGTACTCCCACGGGAACGGGAATTACGCGGGTGAAACCGCGTGACGTCCGCTAGTTTGTTTATAAAATAAATGCCTGATTTAATCTTATCTTATTTGCTCGTAATCGAGTTATTGCAAATTTTGTACTTCTCGAGAGGTTAATTTTACCAGTTCGTCTTATTTATTATTTTCTTTGATTACCAATGAAATTCGACTGGTTTATAAACTGACATGTAAAGGAATTTAATTTAATTTCTTTGAATTTAAGTATTAATTGATTAATTATGTTTATTTTGCAAGTAGGTTTATTAAAACCCTTAAGTATTTTTTTTTTTTTTTTTTTTTTTTTAACTTAATGGGGCCGTTGTTTCGTGCTTGAATACTCTGGGAAGAAACAACCGAAACAACTTCAGAGGTCATAGTCTCTGTTAAACTACAAATAGCTCAATTCACATGAGGACTATGAGATGATCTTTTGAATAAAAACCACATAGATTGGAGTGGACTTGTCCAGTCAGTGCAAGCATTTGTCACTCTTATCGTGTAGCTCGGCTTAACTCAATTCGAAATATTGACTCGAGACCCACTTTTACTAGAGAATTAAATATATGACCCAAGATGTAGGCTCTTGGGCTTTGATGTTTTCTTGTTTGGGGTTTTTCTAATTTGACTGTTGTCATTTGTCTGTGCTTGTTATTTTCCAAGGATAACACTTAAATGTGTTGAGAAAACAAAAGGAAAATTAAACTTTATGTCTACTCAGCACTACTGCTGACTATGCATCAACACCCAATTGCATTTCTCTTTTTTTTTTCACGCACTTATAGGGTTAGTTTTCAATGAATTATTTTATTAATTTTTTCAACAGTAATATTTAAAATGCACTTTTGGTTTCATATCTAATTCTTAATTTTTTTTTTTTTTTTTTTTTTTGAGACCCCTTTTCCAATTTTCCCATCGCAGACCCACAAAGGGAGTGGAGAAATTTGAGACATTATGGAGCGACCTGCAAGCAAGTTTTTCCATTTATCTGGTACCTTTCAGACATAACTGAATTACCACTTTAACAATAACTCATTTGTTTTGACAAATAGACTACGAAAGAAACTAAAAAAACTTTTCAAATTTCAAACAGAACTGGATCACAGTTACTATTTGTAAAATATTTTATTATTCTTTCATATTAATTGTATGTTTATAGTAAAACAACAGTTGTCCTTATTAAATTTTCTTATATCACCAAAAAAAATAATATTGTATGGAAGGTAGACCGAACGTACCAAAGTAATATTGTTCGATGTTTAGTTATACTATTTTAGCTTACTTATGATTTTAAAGTACCCAGTATATAATAATACGACAGCGTGGGTAGATCAATTAAACTTCAGTTATTGTTGAAATTATTAGCCTTACAAAGGACATGTCTGACTTAACAGAATGTATGAGTTATTGCTAACTTATAGGTACCAACCATTCATTTAATAGTTTACCTCTTCAAATTACTTTGTTTATACATAAGTAATGTTCTGATACCGATTAACCACGTAATCTATCAGTATCGCACCTTCCGCGATCTTACTTGCCTAATTTTAGGCAATTTGTGTTAGCCAAACATTTATTGGCTTGATTAGGTTGGCATCTGTCAACAAATGAGGTCATACGAGATAAAAGTTAAAAAAAACTATAAGTAAATTCACTGTACATTGAGCATGAAGATAGTTAAACTAGCCTTTTCCCAACTATGTTGGGGTCGGCTTCCAGTCCAACTGGATGCAGCTGAGTACCAGTATTTTACATGAAGCGACAGCCTATCTGACCTCCACAACCCAGTTAATACTGGGAAATACAATACCACTTGGTAAGACTGGTGTCAAACTTTTGGGGCCACTGACTACCTGAAACGACTGTCAAAGATGGACAAATGACAGTCGGGACCAACGGCTTAACGTGCTTTCCGAGGCACGGAGGAAACTCGGTATATAATAGTGGTCACCTATCCACAGACCAACCTAGGCAAGCATGGCTTAACCTAAAGATTGACCCGAGTGGCTGATATTTTTTAGCCACGAGCTCCTCTAAAATGCTGTTTAATTAACATCGTCATTTATTATCGACCTTGGATTGAGTTAAGTATAAACGAAACTATCACCAGTACATTCCGTGGTTACTTATTTATAGTCAATAATGCTATAATTCGCCACAAATTATTTAGAGAAACACTTTATATCTTATGTAAAGTGTATAACTTAGTAAAACCTCATTCGTTCATTTGCCTGTATAAATCGCAACCATTTGGTTGTATTATTTTAAATGTTTTATGCACGACATACCTTAACCCTCGTGCCAGTCATGACTCTTGTTTGGTTTTAAAAATAGGTGAGGTTATTTACCTCCATAGCTTCGAAATTATCGAAAGGGTACTTGGTAAAACTGGAATTTGCATTTGTTTATGTTGTCGAGCGTATGGCATACAGAGTACTTTTATATATGGTATGGCACTCGTGACCTGCAGCTGACAATCAGCGTCATGTGGCACACCTTGTGTTGCCACCTAACATTATGCTGAGCTGAGGCCCTTTTGGCATATAAGCTGTTTGTTTATGTATTATGTAAGATTGTGTAGTTATTTCAATGCCAAATAAATCCGCCCCTAAGGCTACCCACTGACCCAATGTTCACGTAGGGCACGTTTTTTTTTTCAAAAATAAATTTCGATTAAACTAAAAGGACTATGGGCACCAATGCATGGACTCTGGTCCTGGACCCAACATATAATTAACACGTTGTTAAAAAGGTACACTCTCAGAGCACGAATAGGTATGGCGCTTGATCTGATATGTTGTCCAATCGGAGTACTCGTATCTTGAATTTTAAATCATTTTGTGATCAAACATCAAGTATTTTTGAGACTCTTCCAATAGTAACCCATAATGATCAGTACCCTTAATGGATTTTATGGCAGTCATTTGGTTTTTCATTTAATTTTAACCATAGATGGCATGTGTCTCCCATCATTGATTCGACGTAGTCGAAGAGGAACTTGGTGTTTGTTTTTTTATTGAAAATTACTTTTCAATAGGCACGTTTTATTTGCGAGTGGATTTGGTCAACAATCCGTTGATGTTGTTATATATATAGTGTATTTTGATCTAACATTATATTTCATGTCAAAATAAAGAAACGGACCATAATATCATTGAATTCATCAATGAGTAGGTATATGATGGTTAGTTTGCATTTTGTTATTTTTTCGAACCGTTGAACGTATTTTGATCTAACATTATATTTCATGTTAAAATAAAGAAACGGACCATATTGTCATTGAATTCATCAATGAGTAGGTATATGATGGTTAGTTTGCATTTTGTTTTTTTTTTCGAACCGTTGAACGTATTTTGATCTAACATTATATTTCATGTTAAAATAAAGAAACGGACCATATTGTCATTGAATTCATCAATGAGTAGGTCTATGATGGTTAGTTTGCATTTTTTTTTTTTTTTTTTTTTTTTTTTTTTAACGAACCTTTGAACGTTTATCTCAACTACTCAATCTAAATATTATGTAATTTTAAGACTAAATAAATTGAGAATACTTTAGGATTAAGATTATCGGTGACCGTTACCTAGACTAAACATATTTACATTATGTTAACATAAGTTCTCATGTAAGTGGTTCTTTGTCTTTTTGAGAATAAAGTATATTGAACCTAGTTATTTTATTAAACATTCAGGAATGTGAATTATTAGGTAGGTAGCAAAAACAACTAATTTTATTATATCATCACGCCGGTTATACGTGATGAGTCAGGCAAAGGTGTATCTAATATCAACCGGGTAAAGTTTCTAACTTCGTGACTGCTATTGAGAAATTCACCCAACAACACTTGGGCCGACCAGGGAATTGAATCCATGATTCCATTCTTAGCAGTCGCTTTTGCGACCACAAGCCAAGGTCTTGTTTTTTTTTCACAATAAAATTATAATATTTTTGCTTACCAATTTTCGTAAACAGATATAATTTGAGTTACAATTGCACTTACTGCGCTTTTACTCGTGTAGTTACTTTACATTTTTACTTATAAGGTACACACTACACAAGCACTGTTTACACTTTCACTTTTATAGTTTTATCCTCGTCGCCAATGTGATGTTCACTCCGACGCTAGTTAGGGTTTGGAGTAAAACCACCTGCAAGCAGCAGCAGCAGCAACCAGGCAGCAGCAGCGATCAGGGTGGTGTCAGGGTTGTACAATAAAACACAGTTTCCAATATTACTGGGTTAGGCGTGCTGTCGCTAGGACTGCTTGTACTAGACTGAGCGCGGCGCATTGCCCCGCGCTCCCTCTACCGGGCATTCCCCACCACAGCACGCATAACTCATTTATTAGACGTCACAGACATAATCTGACTTTTCTTGCCTAAAAATAGAAAAGTGCCAGGCAAAGATTAATATAGACTTTCTAAAATAGCATCTCGTTGGAAAGCAGGTCAACCTAGTCAGACTTAAAATACACCAAACAACATTGCCTGAAAAAGATTTTTCTGTAGTCTATCGCAGTCCAGGCCAAAAACTTAGAATACGAGTTCAAGGGGGGCACATTTGGTTTGTGGACGGTGAGCAATGGGCTAGCTCGCCGTCCATCCGTCTTATTACGACAGGCCGTGTCAACGGCGCATTCCTTTCCACGCGCACCTCAAAGACATGTTAAAAAGGAAGGGAGGCTGCGGACTGTTCGAAAGAGATACCGTTGCCCCGGAACACAAAGAAGCAACATGGACGGGTTTTAGTCAGGAAAAGTCTGACGCTCCCTTCTTCTCCGTCTAGAGCGGATGATTTCCCAACTAAAACAAAATAGGAACACATTTCCTTTTTAGCATGATGATGACTTGATCACACAGCTCGCAATGCTATACTACAATAGGCTTGTTAACTGAAAAAATCTAATTAGTCTGTCACTTAGACTATCAAAAAATATTTGACCCGTATTTTTTCTTTTGTCACATAAACCAAAATTGACGAAGATACGACGCTTTTAAAATTCCCAATACGTCACTGTTTGGTATCATTCTTAGTGAGTTATAACGTCACGAGACCGAGTTTTGATGCGTTTTATCTTTGACAATATTCCTTGATTTACAAAAACAAAAAATAAGTGTCCATTATTTTCCAATACCGTAACTGATGGACTAAACAGATTTGCAATTTATTGATGATGGAAACTAGCCTATTACTATTCTAGTTAATATCTAAGTCCGTTTATTATCCATAATCAATATGAACGTGTGAAATACAGGTGTTAAACTGCGATAATAACATGAATTAAGTAAGACGAGAACCGTCATCTGCGTTCACCATGTCACATACGATATAAGGTATTTAATAATACAGTGTAAAGGTTCGCTCATACTGGTAAGGAAAGATTTCGGAAAGTGGACAGTGACATCTTCAATATTTTATCTGTTACACTCTGACAGCGCACTCAAACATCGAGTCCAACGGCTCGCGAACACCTATTCCAGCATCGGCCGAAGTTTGCTCGGGCGACGACGGCCGAACTTGGACGATTGACTAAAACACTTGTAAAAGGAAGAGAGCGCGTACACAAACATGCCCGTCATCGTCCGATGACGCCCGACAACGGCCAGTCAACCGTCGAATCCGATATTGTTGGAATTTACGCCATTCTGCCAACATTGAACACAGTCAACTACAGAATATCGGCAACGTCCAATGTCGGCACAAGTGGTAAAACTGTTGCAGTGTAAGCACCAACATACGTCCTCGTCGGGGTAGTACTCGTACTGTCCGCCATCGGCCGACAAAATCGACAAAACAACAGACACGACGGCAAAATGTGGAGAACTCTATTCTAAAAGAACACCTATGTACATACCCACACACACCCATGTTTGCAAAGATTAAATGATTTGATTTTATTTGAAAATCAGTTTTACGCGAGTCGTAAGAGTCGCCGCAGACTGCAGATTTTCCTTCGGCCGATAGTTTAGTCAGGTTGGGCTGCGAGCGCAGTCACAAGCCAACTAAACGGTCGGGTAGGGATGAATGCGCAAATCAGACCAACAGTCGGTAGTCTGCGGTCAAACAATTTGCTAGTCCAGTCAGCCAGCCTAGTTCTAGGCTTTTTGACCTTGTTCAGTACCTTTCGTTTCTTTTTATATGTGTTTTGTCCTGTACAGGCTAATAAATGCTTTTTCTTTCTTTCTTTCTTTAGTTGGTAGACAGCTTTTGAAGAAAGTGTGCATGCGTGCGGGATAGAAACGCCATACTGATCTAGCAGTTGGCTGATAGTTGGCCGATAGAACGTGTAGTTTCAAGGAAATGTAATAGCCCATAAAACTGGTTTAAACATGTTTATTATGATTTAGAGCTTGATTAAACTAAGTAAATTGAATAAACTAGATAGTTAGATAGTAGCGAAAGTATTCAATCTACGCGGACTCTAAGCCCCTTCGTACACAAGGCTACGCATATCTTCGATACTAATGTTGTATACCACATTAGTATCAAGTCGTGAGTATCGAGTAGCGCACAGTCCGTACACAGGACATTGAACCGCAAGCAATTCAGTAGTTAAGCAGATCACACTTTTCCCAAAATGTCAAAAATCGAAATGTCATCTTGGAAATCGCTGCGACATACCTATATGTAGCGATGATCTCGTCCGGCAAGTAGTGCACGAATAGCACGACGCGAGTGGCAGGACGAATGTCGACGACGCGACTCGTGTACGAACTTCAATCTATTTGTGTAAAGTCGCTTGAAGACTAAAATCGTTGAGTATCTAAGATTTGAGTAGCCTTGTGTACGAAGGGGCGAGTCTAGTTTCCGGAATCGTAGTTACCCGCAACGATTTAACCGAACATTAGCATTTATTTGTGTTAGAAGTAAGAACGCAACCTTAGACGTATATGATATATTATTTAAAGCAAGTCTGCTACTCACCGATGTCAGCTAAGGAGGCGTTGACGCGTGACGTGGAGGATGGAGGGTGCAGGCGCAGCACCACTTCCGCGGGAGGGCCGCCCGTCGCACCGCTCCATTCTGTAAAACATTACATGTCAGGGAACTAAAGACAGTGAACACAGATTACTTCAGGTGTAACCGAAGGCCTTGATAACAAGCCTAGGCTACATTATTCCACCGATAACGGTGGAGAGTCACTTTCTCTTCTTTGGTTTTCGATTCGAACTAGTATTGATTTCAAATGACCACGTGTCTTAATGGGTTCTCACTAAATAGGTTGTGCTTTCCACAACACATTTACAGAACGACGTGGGTAGCAGTTTAATAGTTCTTTGGCTGTTCTTGGGCTGTTTCTTCTCAGAGGTGTCGATTCTGTTGTGCACAAACTTAACTTAATTGAGGCTATTACTATCTTTTACTAAAAGGCAGTACGACAAAAGGACGGGAATAGCTATCAACTAAGTTAGAAATGTCAAACTAGTTTATGCTTTGCGCTTCACCGTGTTTTTAGTCGACATGTTTTTACGTGCACCCTTCATTTGTATGGAAATATTAGTTCGAATTAAATTTGACAACTCTAAATTACGTCCGTCTCTTTCTCGTTCTATTAGACAGAAAAAGATAGAAATAGCCTAAATTAAGTTTAGTTTGTGCACAACAAAATCAACACCAGAGTTTCTCCCCATCTAGTTTAAAAAAATTACGAGTAAAAGTTTTTGTGAAAACCTACTTGCTGAATAAATATAATTTATCATTAATTTATCATTTGCAGCTCCACTAAAAATACATAAAAATTAAATTCCAATGTGAAATTGCTGTACCCAACATATATTTTTAAAACAATTTATGTACCAAGTTCCAAAACACGCTGTAATCCTACATCTAGAACTTGTGTGGCATGCATCGGCCATAAACATGGCATGCAGTGGCCATAAATTTATCGTTATTTATGACCACGAAGGCCTTTGGTAACAGAACAATAAAAGGCTACTCAGATATATATTTCTAGTGATATATTTTTGTCACCTACACTGGAATATTTTCATGGCTATAAGGTCGTGTATTCTTCATGAAGTATAGAGAGGTAGTGCGAGTGAGCTTTTTGTGGTCTATCGATCGATATCATGCATAAAATATTTATTTTGTGAAGTTCTATCTTTGCTTGGAGGTGTTGGTTTGCGAAAATTATGGAGTGCTGCTATTTTGCCATGACATGCTCCATTGACGTCTGTAGCATGAGGTGAATCTCTGCTCAATACAAATAGAAAGCATGTAGTATTGTACATCAAAATTGAAACACAACTGTTTTACAATATTGCTAATTAAATGGTTTACTTTGGTTGTCTTGTGACTGATTCTGATATCTTCCAAAGAGCCTTCGAATGGACTGTACGAACATATATATATAGGTATATAGCACATTCATTTTCTATCTCTTCGACGCAACGTCTTCGAACAGATATGTAGCTTTGTAGCAAGCTTTTCCATGGCTTAAGTCAGTCCCACACGTTTTGAATTTTCCAAAATGACAATCCCAAAATGTAAAGAGACACTTGTAGATGAGTAGAAATAGGACTCTATTGGCTGCTACCGCGGCGCAGAGGCCCTACTCCCTATCGTTTCGTCTATACCGACGGATCTATCCGTCTCTCTTGCGCACGTCTGCAGACGAGTGCGTGTGAGAGACGCGGATAAATCCGTCCGTATGGAGATGGAGTAGGGCCTCAGGTTCGATTTCCGCACGTATCAAATATGTATATGAACAGTTTGTTGTTGAGGGTCTGGCTGTTTGTGTATGTGAGTTCAAATGTTTGTTGACGCACCCACAATACACAGGAAATTCCTAGTGTTGGGTAATATTATAAATAATAAAAATATTAATTAGGGGTTACATGATTTTGCAGATCCATTACCTTTCTACCTCCATTTTAGTTGCGTGAACAATAGCATAGCCTTCCAGTATGACAATAGCGAAAAAAAGGCAATAAAGCTAAACAGAACTGAATAGAGGCGTTTGAGAGTGTCAATGTCTAAAATAGTCTAGGGAGTGTCGTGAGACTACCAAATACCAAACCGTTCCGTATTCGGAGCGGAACGACGCGGCCGTAAAATTAGGCGAGTTATTGGACAGGTATTTAGACATAGTTGGCCGTAAAGTATGCCTTTGTGGTGGCATATTAAATAGGCATATTCATGTAATACGTTTTGCATCGTGTGTCTGTATTTTGTCATATTGTGTTCTTGAAATAGACAAATATTGTATGGTTCTTAGTAATTTAATATTCAATTTAATTTTAAACTAAAAAGTTAAAATAAATTTAAAAGACGAGAAGACCCTATAGAGTTTAGTAAAAAAATGTATAAGATTATATATTCTAATTAAAAATTAAAATTAATTTAAGAATTCGAATTACCGTCGCTTGTGGTCAAGAAAAAACCAATTTAGAAACTACGGAGTGGACTGAATAATTTTATGAAATCACATGACATAACATCTGTAAACCTCAAAGAGTTAGCAGTGGTATACCTAATATAGTGCCTACACTCACATTTCACCAGTTATTTTAAGCTTCATGTAATAGGGGGTGAGCCTATTGCCACCAACCGGGCACAAGTCCAGACTCCGTGGCTGTTGCTGAGAAATTCCTGATGGAAAAATCCAATAGCACTGCCCGACCAGGGATTCCAACCCAGGATCGCATGCTCAGCAGTCGCTCTTGCGACCAACGAGGCAGGTCGAGGCTTAAAAATTATATCTGTCACCGTAAAATTGTCAAATACGTTATATTGTAATATCTCTAGCGATATTGTAAAGTCTCGAATTATTGTCAAATGAACATACTGCTTACAACAAAACGCATTATTTTTCGTGAAATGCATGCGATGGTAGTCAACTTACGCGGTGTGGAGGGAAGGAGGGGTCCCCCTTGCCCAGTGGCACAACTCTCATGAAAAGATAATGCACCATTCCTGAGAAATACCGATTAATATAACATAACCTTAAAACACTTTAAATTCCCCCTAAAAGCCCCGGGGCCCCTATTTCCGAGTGCAGGGTTTAAAGGAACTTAACTAACCTAACGGGGGGTGCCCCAAGTCCCGATTATGGGGGCAGAGATACTTCCGTATGTTCAGTTGACAATAATTCGAGACATTACAATATCGTGAGAAAAAACACGTTATTTATTTATTTATTTAAACTTCATGTACAATAGTGGTACATAGGCGGACTTAATGCCACAAGGCATTCTCTACCAGTCAACCATTGGGTCAAATAAGACAGCATTGTGATAAAGTACAATAAAAATAAAAATAAACATGCCATTTTGCAAGAATAAAATCAAACACATAAATGGGTACCTACATACTAATACATAAATAAGCATATAAAATAAACTAATATATATTAAAATACATACAAATAGTCCGAAATACGAGAAACCTTATGATAATTATTACAACTCTAATATAGGCTATTTGGTAAACAATTTAGACAGACTTTAAATAGAACTTCCGAATTGCTCTTTTGAAAGCTAATTTGCCTACGGTTTTTTTAATGCCAAGGGGTAACGCGTTCCAGAGCTTAATAGTGGAGACAGCATAAGAAGAGGACATAAAACCAGTACGGTGAGAGGGAATTTGAAGGATTAGGTTTTTGGAAGCTCGAAGGTTCCGACTGTGAGAACTACCCAACACCTTAAAATAGGTTTTTAAGTATTCAGGAGCACATGGATCATTCATAGTGGTGAAAAGTAAGCAGAGAGATCTGAGGGACCTCCTGAGTCTGATAGGCAGCCATTTAAGCTGAGAGCGATAAGAAGAGATGTGATCGTATTTACGAAGGCCAAAAATAAAACGGATACAGTTGTTCAGAAGACGATCCAATTTGTTAAGAAGTTCTTGGGTTAAATCAGAGTAACAAACATCAGCATAGTCGATAATGGGAAGCACAAGAGCCTGGACCAAAGTTATTTTCGTGCTAGATGGGAGAAAATGTTTAAATCTATAGAGAGACCGCAGCGAGTAAGTGACTTTCTGGCTAACCTGAGCTACCTGCTTATTCCAGCTGAAAGTACCGTCAATGAACAGACCCAAATCTTTGACGTGTGGTGAGAGGGGTATAACGGTGTTGTCATTATATTGTAATATAACGTGTTTGACAATTTTACGGTGACATATCCATACTATATCACATGCCCCATCCTAAATCCTTCCCTGTTTTATTGTTGATTCCTTTATTTTATACACTGTGACATTCAATGATTCGACAAGAATACTTAGTTCAGTATTTTATTATTTTTTACGTTCTTTTATTTTTTTATTTTATTTTATGTGTGTGAAATTGACATGAATATTTACTTGTGACTGACATTTTATGAACTGACATGAATACTTAGTTCAGTATTTTATTATTTTTTACTTTTTTTGTTTGTTTCATGTGTGTATTTGACATATCGTATTTTTATTATATTATATTATCATTTAAAATAGAAACCAAACTCCAATCCTAATTAAGGAATCAAGAGTAATAGGATAATATTTATAGTAAGTGCCAAGTGGTATCGTATCAGTGCGACAGTGAAATAAATCCATAGGTCGCTTGTTCATATCCGGCTCGAAGGACCATGTAGGATTTTACCCTTGTATTTGTAGTGGAGGCGGTTTCCAGGTCGAGGATTTGTGGTAGAATTGAAAGCCTCAACAAACTTGCACAGTAATTAAGTTTTATTGGAGAGCACACAGAACACGTCGTTACAGTTATAGTTTTTGGAGGCAAGAGAAAAACAATGTTGCCATGAACATGAAAATTAAAATAGACATCAATGTTGTCAATAAACAGAAATTAATAATCTTAATGATGCTACTCTTAACACCCAGTATTAACTGGGTTGTGGAGGTGAGATAGGCAGTCGCTCTATGTAAAATACTGGTATTCAGCTGCATCCGGTTAGACTGGAAGCCGACCACAACGTAGTTGGGAAAAGGCTAGGCAGATGATATAGTAAATCCCAGTTATGGTCGCAATAACGGTCACTGACCCACTATATTTATTAAAGTTCTTAATCAAAAAATTAGCCTATTCAAGTCTTGAATCGTCATCTATCAACAAGGACAAGAAAATTTTAATCTTCAATTTTTTCTTTAAAATGAAAAACGTTGTCATTTGTTTTGGTTCGTACGAAGAGACATAAGGGAAAGGGCATTGCCTGCTATTGCGATCTTAACTGGCACATAACTTCCCTATAAAAACATCAGTATTTTGTTGCAAAAAAAATACAAATTCAACTGTATCGTTGTGCGATCGTCGGTATGTCTGCTGCGGTCAAAGCTTCCTGTTGCTGACATTATCAAATACCATTGTACCATTGGTTTTTGTATTTCATGGGCACAGGTATCGTATTACGTACTTGATAGGTAAACAGCAATGTCTATGTGGCCATTCACATTAGGAACTGTTTTTGCCATGGAACGTGACTAGCCGCGAGGTCCTACTTTATGATATTTTTGTGTGGAATTAAAAGTAAGAGCAGGGAACATCATTAATAGTTGTAGTAGTGATTAACGTTATCGCGGTTACCGAACGCAGTTGTGGCTGAGTCTTATAAAGGGTGTAAAAAGACTCTTGACGAAGCCGAAAGGCACTTGCTCTTCACGTCATTGCGATCATTTTTTGTTCTTGATCATATCTGGGAATCTTCTAGTTGCGGAGATATTGGGAGTCAAAGTTTTAACCTATTCACAAGTTCTTTTTTAATACATGTTTTAATTAATATAAGATTGTTACTTTGAAAACCTTTACGACCCCTGTACTATTCAATACATCTATCTGAATAATGTTTTTAGAGCGTTACATTGAGTCCCACCTAGTCTTAGTCCTAGTTTGATGTACAGAATGCTTGATTGAATGTTGGCTTCTGAAAGAGTTTGTTTACACCCTGTATATACCTGTCAACTTCGTACAACTGTCAAATATAAATTCAAGATATATTCGGCTTAGTAACATTTATATCAATCTTCTTTTTAGTATGAATTCTTGTTGCATTAATGAGTAGAGATCATAATGTGTTATGGCTATTGCATAAGTATAATCAGCATAGAATGAACCAAAGGATCGAGTGTCCCGCACTCTGCTCTCTACGAGAGGGAATCAACCAATAATCCACCACGGAGGTCCAGTGCGGGTTGTACAAGTATGTTACATGTCTTCCAATTTTTAGTTCCTGTTTATTTGTGTCATAGTGATGTACTACTTTTTGAAGTAAAAACTTCTATCTATATAGGACAAAAACCATAGAACTCGAATAACCGTCACCTAATGCTTCGTAGCTCTCGTAGTCGATTCACTACGGCGTAGCATCACTTAGGCGTGCGCGTCACAACCCATACCAGAAATTATAGATTACTTAGACCACTTCTATCGGCAGTTCTCAAAGAATACCCTGCATGTTTTGTACTAAGTAACTGTATTACTTTTTGTACTATATAACTGTAGTACTTTTGTATTATATAACTGTATTACTTTATGTACTATGTAACTGCAGTACTTTTTGTACTATATAACTGTAGTACTTTTTGTATTATATAACTGTAGTACTTTATGTACTATGTAACTGCAGTACTTTTTGTACTATGTAACTGTATTACTTTTTGTACTATATAAGTGTAGTACTTTTTGTACTATGTAACTGTAGTACTTTTTGGACTATGTAACTGTAGTACTTTTTGTAACGTTGCTACACAAGAACGGGGCTGGTTTCCTTACAATGTTTTCCTTTGTTATTTTTAGAGCAGTAATGATGAAAACCAAGGACACCGACGTAGCCCGAAGAATTGCCAAACTTTAGTGGCAGAAGGTAGGATACATTGCTCGCAGAACGGATGGCCGATGGGGCCGACAAGTTCTGGAGTGGTGACTGCGAACCGGAAGACGATGCGTTGGAATACCACCCACTAGGTGGACCGATGACCTGATGAAGGTGGAGGGTGGCGAGGCTTGGGGGAGGCCTATGTCCAGCAGTGGACGTCTTTTCCGCTGAAATATGAAAGTGAGGTGTGATCTAATCTATATCAACTAGTGGAAGCTTTACCGCTCTCACCGGCGGAGATGCGCGACGTATGAGGCTGACTTCTCCTTGTCGATGACTTGTCTGCCAAGTCTGGCTCTTCAGTTATGGACGTAATAGTATCTGGAACAAAGAGAGGAAAGGGTATTAATTTGCGAAAAGGTAATGCTTGAAAGTCTTACCAAGTTGTTATAACATTACTATATTATATAGGGTGACTGGTAGTTAGTGTACGCTATTTTACCATGTGACTCTGCTCATGATAATAAACAACTTTTCCTAAGGGACCAAACATGAAACCGCGTAAAAAAAATCTGCTGTTCCGTATAATGGGTGTAAAACTCCTCTTCACGAAGCCGAAAGGCACTTGTTCTCCCCATCATTGCAATCATTTTTTCGTTCTACACCATACCTGGAAACCTTCTAGTTACGGAGATATGGGGGGTCAAAGTTACAAGTTTTTGACAACTTTTGATTAAATACAAGTTTTTTTTGTAAGATGTTAACTTTTAACACCTCCAAGACCCCTGTACTATTCAATCCATCCATCAGTACGATGTTTTAAGCGCGTTACATTGAGTTCTACCACAAAACATGATTTATAACCTCAAAAAAAAAGTTGTTTCCCAGCAAAAATATTTGCGTAAAGTTACTTAGTTTGATGTACAGAATGCTTGGTTGACGGCTTTGTAATGAGGTGGTTTACACCCTGTATTTACGTTCGCCTAATGTACTGAACAGCTGATATTTTTTTCGCGATTTATACTGTAACTGGGATGTAGAGGTCAGGTGGGAGTCACTCCATGTTTTCAGCTAGCTGCATATAATGGTATTTAGTAGCACCCGGTTAGACTGGAAGCCATAGTTGGGTAAAAGCTTGACAGATGATGATGTAGAGCTTGAAACTATCGTGGCAAAGAAAGGTTGGAACATATTATACTCAAAATCAAAAAATCAAAATCAAAGCATTTATTTCAAATAGACTTTTGAATTGTCGAAACAAAGATGACATATAAATGTAGCTACAGTCCCAGTCAAAAGACATAAAAACTGTGAAAGTACTGTAGTTGCCCATTCCCTGGCGTAGATCTCTATAGAGAAGAACGGGCAAGAAACTCCATGGACACTCTTTTAAATCAAATTATTGTTACAAAAATCTTTGTTACATCATTCATGTTGAGATGGTAAATTATGTGAGAACAATGTAGCAAGATGTGCACGATAAAAGTGTCCATAGTAAAAACAAAATAATTCATTCAAATAAGCCATGGCAACTAAGAGATGACCAGTACACACTACTGATAGGGAGAACTTTAACATTGGTGGTGTTAGGCGAGTTTTTATTCGAGGGTCGTTTAATATTGTGGACGTAAATTGGACTCACATGACATGGATTGAGTTTATATAAGCACTTGAAAACTTGAAACACATCATGGTTGCTTCACTATTACAATACATATAATAGTTTTCTGTTTAATATAGTTTTCTTCAAGCTGTTTTAATCATAAAAGACTAAATTATATTATATTTGGAATAGAAATCATTATTTACAATATATAACACACTAACATTATAATAGGAAGAAAAAATATGTACAAATATCAAAAAAGGGGTTACAGGGCATCGAAAAATTCGTCCACATCGCTGCCAACAGGAAAAGTGCCCAGAAGGCTGGCAGCATTGCCACGTTGGATGGCAATGCTGATTCTTTGGCCAAAAAATAGTCCCGCCCTCTGGTCACGTGAAGAGTCGACCAACCGTTTGGCGATTTCCCGAAATACTAGGTGGGCACTCGGACCCCATGGCCCTAGTGTTTCGACCCCAAACGGCTCAAAGTCATAATTACCAATTAAATTATTGTATTTGCGCCGTTTGAGGTTTTCAGCACCTGCAGCAGCCGCCCCAGCGCAGCACACCGTGCTAGGAAGATGAGATGGCGCAAGGGTGTCGACGCAAGTTGCGTCCCACACCAAAGGCCTACCCAACTTCCATGGCATTATGGTCATACCATCTGGTCTCTTGCCATCGACGCGCGCCAAGCCAGTTGGTTCTAACACAGCTGGCACCCCGGCGGTGGCAAGAGCACGACGGATGAGATCATTAATGCTGGCGTGTCGCGCTATCCGACCTGCACTCTTAATGCAAGAAAGGCCATGGTGTCCGAGGCAGTCGACTGCTTCACCACATTGACAGCGATGTGGAGCCCCACAAGGAGCGCCCAAACGCAAACATGTAGCGAGCCGGAAGGTCGTGTCACCTAACAAAGTGCCTATATTAGGTGACGGTAGTGCCTGAAGCCAGAGACCCGACTCCCACTCACCCACAGCCAGCAGGCGGGCACGCTCAGCAGTATTGGTAGACGTATTAATAAGTTTATTCCGTACCAACCTGCAGAGCGGCTCATCCCACTGTCTCTGGGAAAACGGGTTCTCGGGCCGATCCGTGTCCGGGCAAGTCACTTTCCAGGCGTCCTCTGCGTCGGTCAAGCACGGCACTTCCGAGTCAACCAAGGAAAGACTTAAAATTTTCCTGGTTAGCTTTTCAGTGCTGTGGACAGAAGACAGGAACGCCGGTAAGCTTATACTAGAAATTTTGCGGACGCCGAGACCACCAAAACGAATTGGTAGTGTGGCTTGCAGCCACGCTCGGTCGTCCAGGGCCACATTAAGAATGGATGTTAAAGTGTTGCGAATAATTTGATCAATTTTGTCCAAAAGTTGTGGTTGCTTCCAAAGAGGAGAACAACGGAGAAAATACATAAAATTTGGACCAAAACAGCAATATCTGATAATCGTGAATGCCGCATGTAAATTAATTTTGGAAAGTCTGTCCGAAATATCATTGAAATGTATAATTTTGTCATCGATGAAAGATGAATAACTTTCTTCTAAAATAGGGGAACCTAGGAGGTGCAGGGAACTTTTTTCTAAAATTTTGATTTGAGGAGCTATTGCATTAAATTTATCTATAATCGATTGTCTGTCGGTAACGTCAGAGAGGTAAATTTCACACTTTGATGGGTTAAGGTCTAGGCCAATGGATTTAAACTGATGTTTGAGGAGTTGCAAGTCAGCCAAAACGGTGTCAACATCACCTCCTAGCGTTCCATCGTCTAAATACCATACATTAAATTTTGAATTTAGTTGTTGAATTATGGGATGAATAGCCAAACTGAAAATGACAGGCCCGAGAGGGTCACCTTGTTGGCATCCAACTGCAGATTCCAAAACGTTGTCCTTGTAAAGTAATTTGGAAGGGTGTCTATAACATTGCCACAAAAAACCATAAATTTCGGGTAATTCTTTTTTTACTTCAGCCAACAAAGTGTCCCTATTCACGGAGTTGAAGGCATTTTTGACGTCAACCTTGAGGACGACCTCACCTTTTTTCGAGTCTATAAAAGATGATAGGGCATGTACGGCTGCCTCACAGCCCCCCCTGGAACCAAAACCAAGTTGAAGGGGCTGGAACTTAGTTGCAAGCGTCTCGCTGTATAGCTTGCAACATATTTTGGCAGCCATACGCCTGTAGGTGCAACCGACGGCAATTGGACGAATGCCGCCGTCCTTCTTGCGCAGGGCGCATAGGTTAGCCCCATACAAGACATCGACGACGGCATCGTTCACGCCGCCAGAGAGCATTAAGTTGATCAGAACCGCGAGCTCCTTCAAGAGCGACTCACCAGCTTCCCCGGCGCCTGAACTCAACAAATCTTTCAAATGTTGTGGGGTCAGGCCGTCGAGGCCGCCAGCAGAACCACTCCGAAAGGAGCTCACGGCTGCGATCATCTGCGGGGCTGAAATATTAAAAAAAGGTGGATTCTGAATGAGGGGGTCGGGGTGGACGGGTGGGTCGGGGAAGGTGAGACCATCCGCAGGCGATGGATGTTTACTCTCCAGGGCTGAAAGAGTATCTGGAGAGTATGGCGCCACCACATCACTGCTGAACAGTATTCTGGCTGCCCCCCTAATGTCACCGTCACTTAACTTGGATTCCGCAAGATCACAAATGTTGATCTGTTTATTAAAAAAAGGTAATTTGGAGTCTAAAATACGGGCCGAATTGTTGCAATTATCTTTAATTTGATTTGTTAAGGATTTTTGAGTAGCCAAATTTTTTTGGACATGCAGAATCCTGTAAGGGAAGGTGAGTAACTGCTCCCAGGCACGTAGCGAGTTCTCCTGGGTCGCGAGACGGACACATCGCGCTAAACTCAGCGCAACAGAGTGTCTCGCGCCCCGGGGAACTCTTTTTAAAACTGGAGTGGAATTTTTAAATTTAGATAACGTTCGCCACAAACTTTGTTCTAAAGGTGTTGATGTTGGAGATATGGCTGGGGGGCACAAAGGTACACTATGAGGTTTGTGAACCTTGCCATAGTGTATCTTAAGCCCCCGTTCGCCTTTGAAAAAACGAGCCTGGGAGCAATGAGGGCATCTTACCAGTTGCACATCCAGTGATGTGGCAGGTTGACTGGCACTAACTGTTCCGGTGTCGCTACAGCTGGCGCCGAACATAAAAAAAAATAACTTACCAATAAACAATAAACCGATATAAACTATTAAAAACACTTAAAACACTAAAACAGGAAAAAACACATACATTAAAACTAACAAAAAAAATTGTCATTTAACACTGACGGTTGACGCCACTGACAAGGCCTGCGCGCAGTCGCGCTGCCAGCCTGGGGCACCGCTGCGCTGACCGCGCAACGTAGTGAATATATTATACTCTGTGTGACCGCGCTGGCGTAGTGCGCAGCCCCGCGACCGTTGCTGGGAGACGGGCGTCGCGTTGTGTCCCATTAAAAAACGCACAGTAACCCTTTAAAAGCTTTATAGGTTTATAGCTTTATAACCCAGGGTCTTGAAACTTCACCATGCTCATCGCTGATTATTTTACTGTATATGACACATTGGAAGATATGCCAATACCTTGCAAAGGCATTCTAAAAACGTCATAGCTCCTCGTGTCCTCGATGTTTAAAATCATAAAAGTGAATTAAATACATTTTTTACCAAAAAAAAATTATTTCTTTTGTTTGTCTACGTCGATCTCTTGGTAAGTAACATGTTATCGTCAAATACAAACTGCGATCTCCAACAACTCTACCACTCCTTTAAAAATATATATGCGTGAAGCTACAGAGCGAACGTAAGTATATGGGGCAGTAAGGGCTTATATAAGTTTTACGACATGACGCAGCGAGGACTTATAAACGTATAAATCGTTTAACGAGTAGCTATTAATTAGGAACTTGGCGAAACCCGCAGGTTTCATAAGTCCTAGGAATCACGCGATCTTATGAATTCTATTTAGGCACAGTTGCTGAGTTCTGTATACAGGGTGATGGTATTCGAGCTGCGGGTCTGTTCGAAAGAGATACCGCAGCCCCGGAACGAACATGGATGGGTTTAGTCAGTAAAAGTCTGACCTCCCCCCGCTCCGCCCAGAGTGGATGAAATCATTTGATGATTTCCCATCCGAAAAAAAAAGAAAAAAAAATGGTGATGATACTCCAAATTACTACCTTCTCATGAACAATCGGGAAAGCTAATGAAACAACAAAGTCAGTTCTGTAATTTGCACGACAAGTGTAGTACATTTATTTTGTGGCGCCTATTTTCCAAAGGCAGATGTACTGTTTTGACAAATTCGTTTTCGGAGGATAGGAGCTATCAGAAAAGGTATCAGTTTAATATCCTAAATGTCGTAGATTTCTCACAATCGGCACTCTAAGGTGTAAAGGTGGAACATTTCAAGGAAAACTTTAAAAGTTTTTGTTTGACCCCAAGATATCGGGTCAAAATTGTTGCAAATCGTCGCCT
Source organism: Xestia c-nigrum (assembly GCA_916618015.1). NCBI lineage: Eukaryota > Metazoa > Arthropoda > Insecta > Lepidoptera > Noctuidae > Xestia > Xestia c-nigrum. The sequence goes on along the minus strand of OU745258.1, from coordinate 5,621,944 downwards.
TGGAGGCCAATGGAGCTAAGCCACAATTTTTGCGAAATGGAGTTAAGTGCATTAACGTACTCACAAAGAGCCCTACTTTATATTAGTCAATACATCTAATAGATGTTATAACTGTAAGCAGGTTATTTTTAAATTTGTCAATAAATTTAAGTGTATTTTTCATAAGAGTCAAAAAGTATAAGCAGCTTAGATTCATTGTGATTACAAGTCATAGAAAATCATTATTGAGTGGTCAATAGTTGTAAGAGCTCATAGAACTCTTGACCTCCAAAATTATGACATCGTGATACTGTATTCTAGACTCTTGTGATTTGTCATTTTTTAATCCAATCCCGATATTATTTGTGAACATTTAATTGGCAGAGACGTGTTTATTCCTGTTGACCAATCCGCATTTTGAATTCAATTTTAATATAAGTAAGTGTGTACAACGTGTACCTGTTAAACGAACCTACAAAGGAGAACAGAGTAGACGTAAAACACGTTGGTGTATAGCCTGTTTAGAGGTGGCCAAAGTTTCCAAGTGTGCAAGTCATTTTTTTCGACCACTTTTTTTTTTTTTTTTTTTTTGGGACAAGCCCGCCACACAAACGCCCAAACCACTGTAACTCCTGAAAGCAAGAATCAACAGTGGCGACCACCAGAAAAGCGCCGAGACAATGAAGCTCGACGAAGTCCCAGAGAATGAATTTAACTGTTTTGGATCCCGCAACGAATAAAAAATTAATCAGAAAGTATAGCAGAGGAGTAGGAAAGAACTGTAATTTCCACTTCCCTCCATATCAGCAGGAGACAGAACGAAACAAGGCCAATTGCACAAAGGGACGTTTACAACTGGGATAGGCCTAGTTGCCTAGCACCACGGATAAATATTAACGTTAATGGGTCCTAAGTAGAGAGCTGTTATATTTGATTCCAATAATAGGTATGGCAAAAACGCTTGAGCGCACGGAAATTTGCTCTAGTTTCTACAAGGTCCGTATAGTAAATAACTCCGGATGTAACCTGTGCACTATCCAACATAATATTGCGTTCATTTTGCCAAAGACTACACTCCCACAAAATGTGATGAGCAGATTGTTCATATTCGCAGTCAGATGTTAAACATTGACAAAAAGGCGAGTCAACAAGCTTGAAGGAAAATAATTTACTCTTAAAGTTGCCATGGCCCGTGAGAAATTGGGCAACACAGTGATCAACCTCCAGCCATGTCCTGCCCAGCCGCTCACGAACGGATGGAAAGAACTGGTGGAGGTGTCTGCCCTTGATGGAATTGTCCCACCTAAATTGCCATTCAGATAAAAGTCGCAGTCACAGACACAGACAGTCGCAGTCACAGTTGTTGTTTCCGGTTTGAATAATCTAGAAATCTTAGCACGATCACGTATGGTTAAAAAGTCTGCGTCCGTGGTCTCACGCGCGTTATAGTACATTGCAGCCTGCCGCTGCACCTCAAGATCGACTGGAAGTACACCCGCAAGCACCGGAAGAGCTTCGGTACTAACCGTCCTATACGCTTTTAATATATCTGCGAAGAAAGTTGAGACAGCTTTAAGTAAATTGACACCATCTGGAGTTACTGAACCAGATAAGAGAGGTAAGAAAGTCCCACCCAATAAAAAATCAGAAGTAGTCAAGGATGTAATTAGAGACCACATTAAGTCTTTACCTACTGTTTCTTCACATTACTGTCGCAGTACGACGAAAAGAAAATACTTGCCTTCAGGTTTAAGTGAAAACCGTTTGTACTTAGACTATGTAGAGTATTGTAAAGAACGTCAAGTTGTACCTGAGAAGGTCAGTCTATTTTTACAAGCGAATTTAATTACGGTTTTCATCGCCCTAAGAAAGATCAATGTGACCATTGCATTCAATTTAAAAATAGGCCAGAGCATGAACAGCAGCTTCATAAAGACGAGTATGATTTACACATTGTTCGTAAAAACGAAGCGAGAGAGCATAAAGTTTGTGACGAAAATCGTACTAAAATAGATCTCGGCTTTACCGCTTTTGCTATGGACCTGGAAAAAATTAGCTCCAAGTTTACAGGCTGGTCAGGTTTATTATAAAAGAAAGTTGAAGATTTACAATTTTACAGTGTTTAATTTAGGAAATTCTGAAGCTACAAATTATATGTGGCATGAAGGAGTGGCCAGATTGCCACTTGCATTTGGATGCATTTGTCATCATTGCCTGCAGAGGTAAAAGGAATAACTTTCTTTTCTGACACTGCTTCTGGCCAGAACCGGAACACTGTTATTGCCACAATGTGTTTACATGCTGTAACGGTTTTGCCAATCGAAATCAATCAAAAGTTCATGGAGTCAGGACATTCAGAGATGGAATGTGATAGTGTTCATTCTGCAATAGAAAACAGAGGGAGGCATGTAGATATCTAAACACCAGAGGGCTGGTACACTGTCGCACTTACGGCTAAAACCACCAAGCCCTATTACAAGATTAAAGAGTTGACTTTTTCAGATTTTATTGACTTCAAGTCGTATAGTAACAAAATTATCACAAATAAAAATAAAACAGAGACTGGTGATAATATGAACTGGCTGGTATTAAAATGGATGCAATATCGAAAAGGTAGCCCTAAAACCCTGCCAATAAACTTAAAGATCTGAAGGATCTCTGTGCCATAAAGGTACCATACCTTCACCGTATCACGATTTTTATAACAATCTGGAAGAAGGACCAGATTGTTTCTGAGTGACGACTCAGAAAGTGAATAATTTCTTTTAACTTCCAAATTTTTCTATATCTCTTTTTAACTGTTCATTTGATTTGTTTTTAAAAAGTTTCTTTATTAAAAAATTATGAAAAAGTAATTATTTTGTATTTATTTTCAAATATTCTACTACGCTTATACCTTTACATCCAGTCACTTCATTATACCATCAGATTATAAAGTCAACGAGACAAGACGGTTAAGTGACATACACCCCGTACTACGAGTATTACATTTTACATAAAATAGTAGCCAATAGGCCTATGCCACATAACTTAAAAACCATGATAGTTTGGTAATTTTTAATTATAGCATTCATTAGTTACATGTTTTAATAGTTGAGGGAAAAAAAATTAACCCTCTACTACGATTTGACACTGATTTATGTTGAAATAACTGTTTTTACCAGCATCTTTTATTTTTCAAACGTCCATAACTCAGAACTGTAGTTCTGTGGAATAGTTCCATTACCCTCCAAGGCGACGAAATAAGGTCTAGTATCCTCTATTTCAAGGCCTGCACACATTTACTAATCATCCTGTATACATATTTAGTTGTATGTACTAAGCATTAATCGTAATCGGATTACGAAGTAGTCGAATTTGAACCTTATAAATATTAGATTAGGTCAGAATAGGCATGAAATATGCACATACATACGAGTAGGCTTGAAAATGTTAAATATTTAAATGGGTCCTTTTCCTTTAAATCCCTAAAATGTAATTATGCTGTACGGTTTGACAATTAATTAAATATTTGATGTACCAGCGACCCACCCGTCTTTGCTTGGAAGGCTTTTATGACTTGACAACATATTGAGATTTATGTAAGTATTATATTTCGTTAGTTTTCTATTGTGAAAAAAACACAGAACTATCCAGATTTTTTCTGGAATAAATTCTGTTTATCATAATATATGAGTTATAAGTCGAGCTACACGATAACTGACAAATGCTTGCACTGACTGGACAGGTCCACTCAAATCTGTGTGGTTCTTTCTTCAAAAGACCATCTCAGACACAAATCTGCATAGCCCTCATGTGAATTAAGCAAGATTGTCTGGACTTCAAAAGAGACTATGACCTCTGAGTTTGTTTCGGCTGTTTCTTCTCAGAGTAGTCAGGTAAAAAAAAAATACGTGTAGAAATGTTTGAGAAAACCTACTAGCTGAATAAATATCATTTATCATTTAGTATAAACTACACCCTAAATAACAAGTCCCAAAAAAGACACGAAAATCGTTTCTGTACAATTTTTGAGTAAACCTTTTTTTGGAGATATATTCTTAACACACAAAACAAGTTTTACGAACAATTTATTTTAGGGCGCTATTTCTGTACCATCAACATAATAGAATATGTGAATATACAGGGTATAAACCACCTCATCACAAAGCCGTTAACCAAGCATTCTGTACATCAAAGTCAGTAACTTTACGCAAAAAAATTTGCTGGGAAGCAACTTTTTTTTTTGAGGATTTATATTATGTTTAGTGATAGAACTCAATGTAACACACCTCAAACATTGTGCTGATGGATGGATTGAATAGTACGCGGGTCATGGAGGTGTTAAAAGTTAAAAACTTAAAAAAAAAACTTGTATTTAGAAAAAAACTTGTCAAAAAGTTGTAACTTTGACCCCCCATTTCTCCGTAACTAGAAGGTTCCCAGGTATGGTGTAGAACAAAAAAAATATCGCAATGATGTAGAGAACAAGTGCCTTTCGGCTTCGTGAAGAGGTGTTTTACATCCTTTATTTACCTATGAAAAGCATACATATATCACATCACATCTGTTCCTTAGAAGCATTTCAAGGTCTAAGTTTTTTTTCTAATTCGCGCCATCGCATCGCATCCATTACTCACAGTTTTATCCGCGGCTGTAAAAGCATCCCCTTCTGTCCCCTTTACAATTCTACATTATACACAGAACTTCAACTTGGAACAAATCGTTTACGCAACTTATATGCTAAGTTTGGATAACAGATTCATAACCAGACTATAACCAGGCTAGGTTCCCACTGCTGGGACACCAGCCTCCTGTCTATGAGAGAGAATAAATCATCATCATCATCATCATCATCAGCCTATAATGTTCCCACTGCTGGGACACGGCCTCCTCTCAATTAGAGGGAATGGGAATGGCCACGCGGGCCCAGTGCGGATTGGTAGATGTCACATATCTTCGAAATTTAAATCAATAAAGAGAGATGAGAATAAATGAATTAAATGTACCTAATTGAACATTACACACAGCGCCATCTAGTCCCACAATGGAATAGGCTATAATCCACTACGCGGGAACAGTGCGGGTTGGAGTTGCAGTTGGTTTGGTTCTAGGACATGCCGGTTTCCTCACCATGTTTTCCTTTACCGTTTTAAGAGCAGTGGTGATGAAATAAATAACACAAAGTAATGCGCCTGCTTGCGTTTGAGCCTATGACATACTGTTGTAAGTCGCGGACGCCATCACTGGGCCACCGCTGCTCTCAGTATTGATAAAGGAAATAGTAACAGATTATTCGCTAGTAAGTCCAAGGTGCCTATCATGATATCCTAAAGAAATATTGTTTTGATCTTATTCCAGAGTAAGAGAGAGATGACATTAGGCGTCTTCGATGGCTAAATCCCTTTCCCACAGTTCCTGCGTCACATCGGACCTCGTCCGTCATGGAAATATTTATTATCTGTGCCGTCGTGGCACCATTGAGCTATATATACTAGAGATGCAAACCTCAACAAAATTGACAAAAAAAGTGTAACCACCATTTAAACGCGACGACGTAGCTTTGAAACCACTAACATTTCAAAGTGAACGTATATTTGTCTCGCTTACACAAGTCACAAGAACAATACCGTCGCCTTAATTAGACAAAGACGGCAATATAAACTAGCAATGGTGGGATGGGGTGGCCTACTCATGCGAAATTTTACCCAACTTTTTTAAGCCTTAAAAATATTTAATACATTCATAAATTAAATTAACTTTAAAATATTCGAATTACATATTTCTTTTTGGATATATTAGAAGTTTTTAACTAACTAGCACTTCACCTGTGACTTCATCCGCGAAAACAATTAAAGCCTTTGTTACTGGCTAAAGATGTAGCTGTGTGTGAAATAATTTTTAAAATCGGGTGAGATGTTCTCGAGTTAAATCGTAACAAACACACAAACAAACAATAAAAACCTTTTCTCTTTATAACATTATTATTTCGTTTATTAATTTATATACACATTCGCTTTTTGGATCTATTTTGTCTTGATCACGGAAGTGCTTCGAAAATGAGAAAAATCAAAATCAACGCATTAATTTTATTTCAAGTAGGCCAATTACAGGCACTTTTGAATTTTCGGAACAAAGATGAAAATTAAATATAGCTACAGCCCCAGTCACAAGACATAAAAACTGTGAAAGTACTGTAGTTGCCCATTCCCTAGCGTAGATATCTATGGAGAAGAACGGGCAAGGAACTCCATGGACAATCTTTGAAATCAAAATTAATGTTACAAAATCTTGGTTACATCATTCATGTTGAGAAGGTATATTATGCGAGAACAATGTAGCAAGATGTGCACGTTTAAAGTGTCCATAGTAAAAACAAAATAATTCCTTCAAATTAGCCATGGCAACTAAGAGATGTCCAGTCACAACTGACAGCGCCCGTTCTCGAACATGACGCATGGATCAGCACCATTCAGCTCAACCATTTTGAAGGGAACTAAATGGTCCGACACACGCGCCACTATCAGCGAGACATTTCAGCGAGCATGACATACTCTGAACCGCCAGGGCACATTCAATTCAAGAAATGACGTAGATTTCCAGTGAATGATAGCTTTCTGGTACATAGTACTCACACAATATGGGCTATGCGATTACATAAAAGGTAAATGAAAATTAGCTAGTCAGTCTCTTTTTTCAGCTATTGGATTATTTTCACCCACTAAACACGGCGTGTTACATCTTTAGGCACCCTACAGCGTTGTTATAAAAAAAATACAAAGAACTTATTTCATCAATTAAAAATTCTCCCACAAATGTTGGAAACTAAAACTAAGTTTTACTGGTAACACTGAACCTAATTGTCAAAATTCTAAATGTAAATTAATAAATTGCGTTTTTACGTTGATGAAAACCATTATAAAAACTTAGAAACAATAAAATTAAGTATGGAAAGTAATTCCGGTTAATTAATTATGTGTTAGTGATTTTAAATCGCACTCTTTCAATACGCATTTACCCATTTTTTGTCCTGTGTCACTTCCGTAGGCATCTAACAGAACACTGAACTGACGTTAGCGACGCATATGTATTTGTACATATGTCCCGTGGCAACGCCTTGGCGTGGTAATTGCTAATCTACGTGGCACAGTATAATCTGCATTGTTTTATTATCTGTGTAAGCGCTCTGCGCGCCACTCTCTCACCAACGCCCATTTGACGTGTGCACATATTATATTGGCAAATCTTTGTAACCTACAACCTATTTTATATCAATACAGTCCTGTAAATCGCAGTAAGTAGTTTTACTTAATCTCATCAAGACAATAGTCAAGACCACCAGCATCACATCTGGAGCTTGATACTCAACACCCACTCCAAAAGTACCAAGCCAGTACTTTATACACTCTCGCACTCGCCGTCTCTGTGTCTCAGCTTAAGTGTACCAGTCACCATAACACAAAAAGAGCCTCTTTGACTTACTGGTTATCTTGTACTGTGCCCTCTGTCTCCCATTCTGTGCACATCACGAGATAATACGTCACGTTTCTGCGTGATTTAACGTGAGGCAGGTATTTTTATCTTCATTGTATGAATGCGTATGCAAGCTTTATCAAGCTCGTGTTTAAGAAAGATTGAGGAGGCCGGGAAAATGGATGGAGAGGATATTGGTGTAGCAAGTGCGTTTATGTTGGGAGCAAGATGGATAAATATTATTTAGAGTGTAATACCTCTATTTTTAAACCCTGATGCAAAAACGACGGGGTATTACAAGTTTGACGTGTCTGTGTGTGAGTGTCTTACATAGTTGGAAAAGGCTAGGCAGATGTGATGTGAATTTCAATATCTAGATTTCAACCTAAATAAACACGCATAATCCATACTAATATTATAAAGCAGAAGTGTTTGTTTGTTTGGTTGAACGCACTAATCTCCGGAACTACGGGCTCGAATTGAAAAATCTTTTTGCGTTGGATAGTCCATTTCTCGAGGAAGGCTTTAGGCTATATAACATCACGCTACGATTGTTAGGAGCCGAGCAGGAACGAAAAATGTTGCAAAAATTAGTTTTTTTTTATTCTTTCGTTTTCTCACTTATGTGACGCAAAGTTGCGTGGGTCAGCTAGTTTCAAAATAAGTCACGTTCGGATAATGAATGTTTAGTTTTTTATTTTTATACATGTCAATTCCACAATATGTGTTACGTTTGTGGATATAAATCACTAAATATACCTACTATACAATATCTAAAACCCACCAAATTTCAAATATCACGCACTATATAAAATTAATTTTATATGTCCTCCAACCCTTTCATATTGGAATATGTAAGTAATCACTTTTCTCTTTTATAAATCAGCCCAGCCATCAATGTCTATAGATTTTGTACGTCAGGTATATCGTGCTCGATAAAAGTTTTATGGTTTGGTCTATGAAACCAATATGTCCATTGTCCCTTGTGGGTTGTGAAAAACGGTTAAGGATGAATCCTGGCTTATAAAGTAAAGGCTACGGTCAATTAAAATCATGCTGTATTTGTTAATAGTTAGATATAGACGTATTGCGTCAGTTACGTTTAAGTAATAAATACTTAGGTATATAATAAATAGTGCATATCGCCGTATATTGGGCTCAAAAGAAAAACGTTACTTTTGGAAGTCGGCGGCTAAAAAATCATTGCAACCAGTCACCGAGTTTCGAAAGTGAAGTGATTTTACACTTTTTAATGTCTTTTATTGGATTTCGTGTTTATAATAACCGGTGTCAATAGACAAAAAAAAATGCTAGTCAAATACATAACCACCTCCTTTTTTTGAAGTCCGTCAAAACACATACCAGGCCCTGTGCTGTGTGGGTTGTGAAGAAAAAATAAATAAAATAATACTGGACAATACACACAGCGCCATCTAGGCACTAGATGGCGCTGTGTAACGACTCACACTAAGCAATGTACACTAAGCAACGAGGCTTGTGTCGTGGTCACCAGATAGTTGATAAACTACATTAGTATTATTGATAATAAGTATGTATTTACAAACAAAAAGTATATATGTAGTATATCAACTGTCTGGTGACCACGACACAACCCTTGCTTAGTGTGGCACTAGATAGCGCTGTGTGTAATGTCCAGCGATATTTGGTTATTTATTTATTATTAGCTATATGTTACTTAACATAGGCTATATTTTATCCCCATAATCCCACGGGAACGGGAACTACGCGGGTGAAACCGCGTGACGTCCGCTATATACATATAAACATCCATGACTCGAAAACAATTAATATCCATGCTGTTCACACAAACATTTGCTCCTACTGGGATTCGAACCCAGGACCCTAAGACCGTAAGGCAGCCTCACTACCGCTGTGTCATTCGGATCGTCGAGTGTATGGTCGACCAAGCTATTTGGTTTACATTTTTTAACGTGCAAATTACATTACAATAACATGTAAACCAAATATCTTGGTCTACCGTACAAAATACAAGATGCCAAGAGTTCAACAGTCGCGCTTTTAACTTAGACCAAAAATAAAGTGCTACGATTTCTAAACATTAAACGAATTTACAAATACTTAGTAAACAGGCTTCTGGATGATATCCCAGTCCTTCCCGTTTCCTTCCTACTTTAAATTTGCCGCCATTTGCACTCGCTGTGAGTGTGACAAGGACAACGCATCGCTCCCGTCATCTGACGGCGTGAAGACACAAAATCAGTTCGAACTCAACCAAAAAGCCGGCCGGCAGGAAAATCCGCGCGCGTGCGGTTAAATCACCAAAATATCGCGAAATACGACTGCTAGTGATACAGTGTGGTGATCTCCTGGTTCCCAGCATCCTGTGAGTACCTGACCTTTCAATTTATATTCTTTAGCCTGTTTCGTGAGTAGAAAACTTCAAAAAGCGTGCTTGGCTTCACGTGATACTCAATCACTTAGATTAAAATCCTACTATGTTACCTAGTGATTATGTCTTTAACTATCTAAAATGTCGATTGATAGCTATTTATGGTTTCGTTGCCAAAGCGTAAAAACTAGATTCAATTACTAAGACTCCACTGTCTTGTCCGTCTATCGCCAGGCTGTAGGTATCTCATGAAGTGTGACTGTTGAAATTTTCACAAACGAAAGGTCGACTGTTGAAATTTTCACAATTGAAAACTCGAATGTTAAAATTTTCACAAATGAAAGCTCGACTGTGGATATTTTTGCAAATGAAAGCTCGACTGTTGAAATTTTCACAAATGAAAGCTCGACTGTTGCAATTTTCACAAATGAAAGCTCGACTGTTGAAATTTTCACAAATGAAAGCTCGACTGTTGAAATTTTCACAAATGAAAGCTCGACTGTTGAAATTTTCACAAATGAAAGCTCGACTGTTGAAATTTTCACAAATGAAAACTCGACTGTTGAAATTTTCACAAATGAAAGCTCGACTGTTGAAATTTTCACAAATGAAAACTCGACTGTTGAAATTTTCACAAATGAAAGCTCGACTGTTGAAATTTTCACAAATGAAAGCTCGACTGTTGAAATTTTCACAAATGAAAGCTCGACTGTTGAAATTTTCACAAATGATGAATTTCTGTTGCGGCTCATCATCTTCCTAGCTTTTTCCCAACTATGATGGGGTCGGCTTTTAGTCCAACCGAATGCAGCTGAATATCAGTATTTTACAAAGAGCGACTGCCTATGTGACCTCTACAACTCAGTCAGTACTGGGTAATATGATACCCCATGATAAGACTGGTCGTCAGACTTTTTGGGTCACTATGGCTACCTGTAACGACTGCCAAAGATCTACAAATGAGAGCCGGGACCAACAGTTTAATGTGCTTTCCGAGGCACGGAGGAAGCTCGGTATGTAAGGGTGGTCACCCATCCACAGACCAACCTAGGCAAGCACGATCGACCTGAGTGGTTGTTATCATTTGGCCACGAGCTTCTCAATGGGCGCTGCTATAACAACAAATAATAAATTATTTAAGTTTTATTCAATTTATATTATGTGTACATAGTATAGGTTGTTATAATAACCTTTTAGTGTACGAGGTCAAAGCCAGGGTTGAAACGATATAATAGGTGTGGTTACCCAATTAAATACTTCGATTAAAGCTCTTTGATAAGAATCACTAACCCATCATTTTCCAATGTACTGAAATCGTTACACCACGTAACTTAATAGTTAGGCAAATAAGTTGTAGACATATGGGTTTTGCATACCTGACGCATTTCGTTCGTTTTAGTTACCAATACTAACCTAACTACTGAAGGACCATTGTTACTAAAAAAACCAAGGACTGTACTCGAAAACAAAGGTTTATTTATTTTTAGAACGTTTATATGTATTTCGGAGAAGCAGCATCCTCCTCGACAATATTAAATAAAAAAAATGAAAAGCGTTTATTCGTTGAGAACTCATATTACAAAAAAAATGTTACTTCTGCCAAACTGTAAAGCAGTTCATCAGTGTTCACGCAGTCTAGTGGGCGTAATTTGGGTGAAATGCGAGCACAAAACAAAGTATTCACTGTTTCACACAATTTAATGGCAGTCATCATCATCATCATTTCAGCCGAAAGACGTCCACTGCTGGACATAGGCCTCCCCCAAGTGTCGCCACATTGACCGGTCCCTTGCAACTCGCATCCAACGGAATCCCGCAACCTTCACCAGGTCATCGGTCCACCTAGTGGAAGGTCTTCCAACGCATCGTCCTCCGGTTCGCGGTCGCCACTCCAGAACTTTTCGGCCCCATCGGCCATCGGCCATCATTCATCAATGGCAATATTTTACAATAACTAGTTTGCTTAGCAATTATATTCGAGTAGCAGGTTTGCGACACCAATCTAACTTCATCACCAGCGTTCCACCTGGATCCTCGATCCACCACCGTTCTCCAAGCAATCCTTGCTTTGTCACCGCATGTCAAGCCCATCAAGACCGTAAAGATGGCGCGCACCCTACTCTGGATATTTTATCCTCTGCTCTAATTTGACATGATACAATGCAATGACTTTTAAAGAAATTAGTTAGATTTTAATCAAATCACGGTAAATTAGTTTAACAACTTATTTTAAAGTAACAATCAATCTCATCAATTGCTCGTATGCAACCAACTATCATCTCTTCGTTTACTTCCTCTTCCTCTTCCTCCGACATGTATAATAAGTATGTACTTATTTACCAACAAAAACTATCTCTGGAGTATGTTAACTGTCTGGTGTCCACGACACAGGCCTCGTTGCTTAGTGTGAGACTAGATGGCGCTGTGTGCAATGTCTAGCAATATTAAGTACCTACATTTTAAAGTCATGAAAATATTTCTTGACCACAAGATCAACGTGACATTTCAACTGTGTACGGTCACCAAAAAACAATATAAAACGTACGGACGAGTACGTCCGTACTCAAGGACATTCAATTCTGAGGATGACCTAGGGTCAATCGATACTCACAGCTCTAGGCAACCATTAACTGGCCGTAGCTACAAATGTCAATATCATAACGTGTTATCAGCGATCTTTAATTATTTACTAGGCGTAATTATAGATAAACGTTCATTAAAAGTTCGGTAAAGTAACTGAAAGGACCTTGAAAGGGCAAAGAACTTTGGTCACACTGAAAGTTATGTAACATCAGGACTGTAATCCCCAGAGAGTTAAGTAGAAGTGTACTTCATGACTTATAACCTACAATTCACCAGTTAGATTGGCCGATCTTTAGCTTAAGCCGTGCTTGTGCAGGTTAGTCTGTGGATGGGCGACCACCCTTACATACCGAGTTTCCTCCGTGCCTCGGAAAGTACGTTAAGCTGTTAGTCCCGGCTGTCATTTGTCCATCTATTGGAGTCGTTACAGGTAGTCAGTGGCCTAAAAAGTCTGACAACCGGTCTTACCAAATGGTATCGTATTACCCAGTATTAACTGGATTGTGGAGGTCAGATAGGCAGTCGCTCCATGTAAAATACTGGTATTCAGCTGCAGCCGGTTAGACTGGAAGCCAACCCCATCATAGTTGAGAAAAGGCAGAGAAAGGGCAGATGATGATGAATTCACCAGTTATGTTTGTCCCATGTAACAGGGCAGGGTGTAATTTATTGCCATCAACTAGGAAATCTAGACTCCGTGGCTGCCACTGGGAAATTTCTAAAAGAAAAACTCAATAACTCTTTGCTCGACTTGGAATTCGAACCCAAATCCTCATGCTCACCAGTCGCACTCGCGGCCAAAAGTCCAACAAGGCAGTTAATTTTATGTTTTTAAAGTTTCGGTAAAGACTCATGACGGTATTAGTAGCAGTTTACAAATAGGCAGTTTACAATCTCGCTAGTTAAATTACAATCTAACAGTTTTTACAATGTGACGATGACATATATACGCACATTATTGCCTGAAATGGTCTTTTGAGGATAACATAAACGAGTTCTTATACCCTGTCCGTTATTGTGTTCATTTAAGTTCATCATCATCAGCCTTTTAATATTCCCACAGTTGGGACACAGGCCTCCTCTGTATGAGAGGCCATGGGCTATAATCCACCACGCGATTTAAATTATAAAACATTTTCTGATATTTAGATCTCAAAAAGAGACGTTAAACCACTTTTCAGGCGCTGAGGAATTGCCACAAATCCTCTAAATCCACACAGATTAAGGGCAAGATAAATAAACCAGCGCAAAAAATAAACAATGTCACATAAATTGTGCGAGAGTATAAATCAAGTAGTATCATCGACGCCGAGGGGTACGTTATCGACATGTTCGAGTAACCTATAAATTATCTGGATTTCTACGTTGAGATAGGTGTTCTTGTTAATGTACTAGAGGTGAAAAAGCAAAGGTTTTTGAAGTACAGTCACAAACACTACATGGGTGTAAATCACCTCTTAACGAAGCCGCAAAGCACTCTTGTTTTCCTTGTCATTGTGATAGTTTTTTTGTTCTACATCATACCTGCGAACCTTCTAGTTACGGAGATATTAAGGGTCAAAGTTCCAACTTTTTAACAAGTTCTTTCAAAATACAAGTTTTACTGTAAGATTTTTACTTTAACCACCTCTATGACTCCCGTACTATTCAATCCATCCAACAGCACAATGTTTTAAGTGCGTTACATGATTTTACACCCCGAAAAATAGTTGCTTCCCAGCAAAAATTTTTGCGTCAAGTTACTTGGTTTGAGGTACAGAATGATTGGTTGTTAGCTGGGTAATGAGGTGGTTTACACTCCGTATCGATAAGATATTTTATCTACACTAATATTATGATGAAAGATTTGAATGTTTGTTACGAATAACATCAAAACAGTTGTACAGATATTGAAATTATTTTATCAATGGTAAGCTATGTATATTATCAGGAAGTAATATATAAGCCATAAATTATTAAGAAGAAGAGAAGTGCTAGTCTAGTGATACATAAAATTACAAAATAACACAATAAATAAAATAAAAAAATTATAAGACATCTGTTGGTGTCACATGTAAAAACGAATTGTAATTTTCAACTAATTGAAATTGGAACTTTATACGTATGACCAGAATGTACTCGTGGTCGAGACGAGAGAAATATAATTATTATATAGGTTAGGGCGTACTCACGTAGAAGGCTGGCTACCGGCGCCGATCTGCCACCACTTATCGGAATCGGTCCGCGCCCGTTGTCGACGCAGGCAGCGCCGACAAGCGCTTAGGTTGGAACTTATCGGTGACGTTCGGTGCTTATTGGCGCTGCACGTTGGTTCGTATACGCCCTTTTTTCGGATGGGAAATCATCTAATAACTTCTCCCACTCTACAATTAGACTCTAGACTAGACAAATAAATGATAAATAGGCCAAGACGGTTCGGTTTATACATCACCGTCATACCTGTCACTATAAACCTAGGAAGATATTAGGATTACTTCCAGCCTTCAGGGTAAAGAAAGGTCAGTGACACTGTCGAGAGATTACAAAACGAGATGAGGGTCGGCGGTCGGTCACGTGCCTCCCAAACCGCCGCGCGTTTAGAATATTCTAAGGACAAAGTTTTTCAGCTGGACTAGGTACGGGTCGTGGTGAATACCTATATCATTTAACTGTTTATACAGGGTGTAAACAACCTCATCTCGAAACCTGGACTAAGCATTCAACTAAGTAATTTGACGCAAAAAATATTGCTGGGAACCGACTTTTTTTCTGGGGTGAACAATCATGTTTTGTGGTAAAACTCAATGTAACGCATTTAAAACATTGTGATGATAGATGGATTGAATAAAAATATTATAATAAACTTGTCAAAAAGTTGCAACTTTGACCCCCAATATCTCCGTAACTAGGTTCCCTGGTATGGTGTAGAACAAAAAGATGATCGCAATGACGGGGAGAACAAGTGCCTTTCGGCTTCGTTAAGAGGTGTTTTACACCCTTTATTGTGAATTATGCGCGAGATAATATATAGAATGTGAGCGGACCCTCCTCGAAACCGTCAACCAAACTCAATGCACACTCAAAACATTAGGTTAGGGAGGAATTTAAAAGTAATGTCATAACCTTAAGGCGACTACATGAGCTAAACACGTGTTTTATAATGCCTAAAAGTACATGATTCACGGCAATAAACAAAACCGGATAAATATATGATATTCTTCAGGATATATGCTAGTATGATAGTGTTTTGAAAACATAATACAATAATTTGACTCGATAAACAACAATCACGATTTTTTATCTCTTAAAATTTCTTTCAACCGAAAAAAACATACTAAAATGCAAACGATCATTTGATTATTTGGCAAATAATTTTACAAGTAATATCTTAGCATTAAAGTGTTTTAGTTTTTTAGTCCAATTAAATAGATTTTCTGTAAATCGATCGAAACCACTCATTTCGCACTATTTGGCCCGCAGTGACTGACGTAACAACCACTTTGTAGTGCAAGCTGATTTGAACTTTATTCTAATAGAATTTCAAACGAAGTTTGAACCACCACAAGTATAGTTGCTAATTTAGCTCATCTAGTCGCCTTAAACCTAACGTTTAAGGCGATTATTTGAAAAAAAAAGCTTGTGGAAAAGTTGGAACTTGGACCTCCAATACCTCCGTAACTAGAAGTTTCCCAGTTTACATCGTTCCAAAATTAACGAAAACTGGCTTTTTACCGATGAAACATATTTATGTGTTTCGGAATGTGAACTGAGTATTATGATTTAAATTTTTGCGTCAACTTTTTCATCTTGTACCTGTAAATACCTTTCAAGTAGTGTGCGTGTGTAGTTATAAGTTTAGTTAGTAGAGTGGAGACACTATACTGACTGTTTGGACTACTCAAAACACTGTGCTGATCGTCTCATCTAATAGTAAACAGGCTATGGACGGTAGTTATTTAAATAAATAAAAAAAAATGAAAAAAATACAGGGTGTTTTTCACCTCATCACAAAGCCGTTAATTACAGTCCACTAGCGCCGCCAATCGAAAAAATGTCATAACTCGTAAATAGAATCAAAAATACAAAATATGTTCTATTATTACTGTGGAAAAGGCAATAACGTAATTGTATAACACCTTATCGACACTTGAAATATAGCTGTTTAACTAAATCGTGCATTCAAAACATAAACGGCCGTTTTTGTTACAAATGCACGACTAGTGGACTGTAAGAGGGCTCTTAACCAAGCATTCTGTATATCAAAGTAAGTAACTTTACGCAAAAAATATTGCTGGGAAACAACTTTTTTTTTGAGGTTATAAATCATGTTTTGTGGTATAACTCAATGTAACACACTCAAAACATTGTGCGAATGGATGGATTGAATAGTACGGGGGTCGTAGAGATATTTAAAGTAAAAATCATGCGATAAAAAGTGGTATTTAAAAAAAAAGCTTGACAAAATCTTGCAACTTTGACCCCCAATATCTCCGTAACTAGAAGGTTCCCAGGTATAGTGTAGAACAAAAAAAATTATCAGAATGACGAGTAGAACAAGTGCCTTTCGTATTCGTTAAGAGGTGTTTTACACCCTTTATAAGTAACTTTAAAAACACGGCTAACAAATAAGATTAAAAATGGAACCTAACGTTTTATTTTTAATCTGTTTTGTTAGCTGCCAGCCATTAACAAGACCTCATTTATTAAAAAAAAACAAGAATGTCAAAAATGGAGCGTGAACATCACAACACTGCCCACAGTAAAATAACATTGGATGACATGACATTCAGTGAGCATTACCTCATTATGTTAAACTAAAATTAGTTTCTTCTAAGATTGGTCTGCCTACGTACCTACACTACCTACCCCACCCACTCATTGAATTAAATAATGATACCGCATTGAATGACAAAAAGGAGGTAATGTAGGCAAAATAATTCCCTAACTGGTTAAAAGACTGTGCACAGCCCAAAGCCATAACCAAAGAGGAAGCACGAACATTCAAATATATTAAAATCATGTTACCAACTTAGAAGGTGTACATGGAAAGTTGTAGGTAGGTAATTCCTGCGGGCTTCAATTGAAACATGGCATGAAATATCTTCATTTCTTTGTTTGCTCGTTGTATTATGTTCATTCTATACAAGTCAGGAATATACAACTCAAGACTATATATCACAGAACAGATAAAAGAGGTTGGAAAAGAAATAGTTCCTAATTTGTATTAGAACGCGTGGCACCGCTTGTCTCCCACTCTTTAACGTGCAAGCAAGAGACCCACACGTACGTGCATTACGCACACTTCATAGATGCAATTGAGAGGATTACCACACTAACAAAAAACTGTGCTTGTCGTGCACTCACACGCCAATAGGGGTGACCAATGAGCAATCGATTGACATATGAGCGTTCGCTTATATGAGCGGCTGCCTGGGTAATACAATACTTCTTGATCTTCTCTACCATGTGGTTAGTACCTGAACTAATACTAATAAACCAAAAACGTAGTGAAACAATGCAATTACTACTAATGCCTAATACTTTTTCTTAAGACTGTTTTGTTAGACTTTCGGTCTTTTGACCACTCTTAACTAATACCTATCAACGGATTGAGATGAGGCTGACGTACCTTTGGTAAAAGCCTCTAAAGAAACAAAGATTAAAAAAAAAACAATATCAAAGGTCTACAAATTACAACCGGAACCAACAAATTAACGCTTTCCGATTTAAGGAGAAAAACTCTGTATGTAATAATGGTCATCCATCGACGGCCCAACCTCGGCAAGTACTGCTTAACCGTGACAATTGTAACGTGTGGCAACATTAGACATTGGCATATTGTAGGTACAATCAGATCATAATTTCTTCCCTGGTATAGAAGTCTGGTGGTCTGGTATAGCTCTATAGAACTCCTGTAGTTCGGCGCGGCGGAGCAAGCTTAGTTCATACACACGTAAAACGAAAATAATGTGTAAAATGAAACATATTGTAAAGGTAGTGTGTATTTATTTCGATTGGATTACAGATTAATTATTATCTATATCTCAACAACAACAACAACTAAATAAGAACGAAAGTTATGAGGAAAATAAGTTTTCTATAGAAATTCTAAATTCCTCATTTCTCGACTTTACCTTTATCATTGTCTTGTCAAAATATGTATTTAAGAACATAGATATGTATTCTGTAATCCAATCGAAATAAATACACACTATCTTCAGAATAGGTTTGATTTACAAATTATTTTGGTATTACGTTTGCATGAGCTACGCACGCTCCGTGGGCCTCTTAACACACCATGCCTTCATATTTTTAAATGGTTGATTTATTCTTTTACTCTGGACGCTCTTAATGTGCACGTCTTTTTTCATTGTTCTCACATCTATGAATACCTCAACATGAATGATGAAACCAAGATTTTGTTACAATAATTTGATTGAAAAGAGTGTCCATGGAGTTTCTTGCCCATTCTTCTCCATAGGGATCTACGCTTTGGAATGTGCAACTATATTACTTTCTCAAATTATTATGCCTTGTGACTGTGACTGTAGCGCTTTTTTTGTTGTATTTTTTGACATTCAAAAGTACCGTAATAATCTTATTAAAATTAATGCGTTGAGTTTGAGTTTGATGAGTAGGTTCCTCACTCTTTTACGATAACCAATGATAAAGGTCACCTTTTACTCGCCACCGAATACCGAAGAGTATAATTATCCCCAATAAAGAACTCTATGTATGTAGCTCACGAAAACGTAATGTATTAGTTCAGAAAGGTCGCACTAAATGTATTGCTGCTAATTAACATAACTCACATAGTTATTAGTGGTTCGAGGTCTTATTACCCTGATGTATTGATTTTTAAGGTAAAGTTTCCACTTTTCGTCAATTTTTAATGATAAAAGTAAAATAAGTTTCAAACGGTACTTAATTGGTTTTGAATTCTAAAAGGTAGTTGATTTTTATACAAGGTTATATTAATTTAGATTATTAAGGGCCAGTTTCACCGGTTACGGATAAAGTGTCGGTTAGGCTATTAGGAACTTATCTGCCAGATAAACTAACACTTTTGGTTTCACAGGGTGTCGGATAGCGATATCTGGTAGATAAAGAGTATTAGTTATAACCAGCCTGTAAGTGGTAGATAGTATTAACTATCAGATAACTAACCGACACTTTATCCGGAACCGGTGAAACTGGCCCTAAGTGTCGTAAAATTAAAGGTTTTATGTACTGTTCTAGTTTTGCTGGCAATTAGATTTACTGGCAAGAACTATTATTATATTGCGTATGAGATAATTTAAATTGGAAGAGAACCATTTGTGTTTGTTTGTTTACCTATTTTGGCGGGTTTGATGCGATAGCTTGACCTATTAATAAATAAACAGGGCAACATTTTCAATGAAGCTTTTTTGAAAAATGTGACTATATTAAAAAGTAGTTCAATTGATTCTGGTCGTGATTCTAATCAAACTATTTTCAGATTTTGCGCACTTAACGTAACACGTTGTATAAAATGATAAACTTTGCATACAATTCCCACCAAATGTTGTGATTTGTAGGTACCTATGTTCACCGAAAAGATAACAGTCTGATTATCTAAAAACAGCTGTCACTGTGACATGTTCCCATACAAAAATGTGTTTTAAACCGCTGGTTTTAGATAATCAGACCGTCATCTTCTTGATGAACATGGAGTTAAAACAAATACAGGGCGTTAACAGACTCTTCACAAAGCCGTCAGCATTTTGTACATCAAACTAAGTAAATAAGGACAAAAATTATTGCTAGGGAACGACTTTCTTGGGGTGAAAAATCCGGTTTAACAGTAAAACTCAATGTAACGAACTCAAAACATTGTACGCATTTAATAGTAAAGGGTTGTAGATGACATTAAAAACTAGTATTTAATAAACTTTGCCCTCCAACATCTCCGTAACTAGTAGGTTCCTAGGTATGGTCTAGAACAAAAGAAATATTGCAATGACAGGGAGAGCTAGTGCCCTGCCGGGGTTACGGGCCTGTTCGAAAGAGATACCGCGGCCCCGGAACATAAAGGGCGAGGAAGGAACATGGATGGGTTTTAGTCAGTAAGAGTCTGACACTCCCTCCCGCTCCGCCCAGAGTGGGAGAAGTCATTTGATGATTTCCCATCCAAAAAAAAGAAAAAAAAAAGGGAGAGCTAGTGCCTTTCGGCTTCGTTATTTACACTCTTTAATGACGTAAGCATTTAGGAATACCTGTGTACGTTATGCGGTTGTTTGACCTCGATTCTCATTGACCACCGTACTAGTGAAAACTGTATCACGGCAGGTCAGTCTTCCTCGTTCACAAACACTCACACATCATCATCATCATCACCATTATTTCCGCCAAAAGACGTCCACTGTTGGTCATAGGCGTCCCCTAAGTGTCGCCACATTGACCGGTCCCGTGCGACTCGCATCCAACGGATTCCCGCAACCTTCACCAGGTCATCGGTCCACCTAGTGGGAGGACTCACACACTTCCACATAATAGGCTATTTTTCACCAGTTAGAGTATTGGAAAATAATGAACACGTATTTTTTTATTTTTGTACATCAATGAATACTGACAAAGATAAAACGCATCGAAACTCGGGAGTGGGGGCTCGTGACGTCACAACGCACTAGAAATTATACCACGGCGTGCCGTATTGCGGATTGTAAAAGTAATCTTCGTCAATTTTGGATTACGTAACAAAAGAAAAAATACGGGTCAAATATTTTTTTTATCTAACTGACGGACTAAATAGATTTTTACAGGACACAAGCCTTTTACTGATAATTTGCATTTGATCGCTGAAAACAGACGAGGGGTTAATGGGTGTGGATTTAAGAATAAAGACACTTAGGTCCATATTCAATGAATAGATTACGGTTTGATTATCTAAAAACAGCTGTTTAAGGGACACGTTCACCTACAAAAAAATATTTTAAACAGCTGTTTTTTAAATAATCACACCGAGACCGTCATCTTTTTGGTGAACATGTAGTACCTTAGTGGGTATTATTTGATCGTTTGATGATTTGATTAAAATAATAACGAGGGTATTTTAATAATTTTAAAACTATAAGTATAACTAAGAAATTATGATGAGTATTGAATTTTATCAATGTACGTGCAGTGCTTCGTAGGTTCAAGTATAACTCCAGAAGATAGTATTACGTATTAATATTTATACAGGGTGTAAACCACCTCATCACAAAGCCGTTAACCAAGCATTTTGTACATCAGACTAAGTAACTTTACGCAAAAAATATTGCTGGGAAACAACTTTTTTTTTTGAGGTTATAAATCATGTTTTGTGATAGAACTCAATGTAACGCACTCAAAACATTATGCTGATGGATGGATTGAGTAGTACGGGGGTCGTGGAGGTGTTTAAAGTTAAAATCTTATAATAAAAACTGGTATTTAAAAAAAACCTTGTCAAAGAGTTGTAACTTTGACCCCCCATATCTCCGTAACTAGAAGGTTCCCAGGTATGGTGTAGAACAAAAAAATGATCTCAATGATGGGGAGAAAAAGTGCCTTTCGGCTTCGTGAAGAGGTGTTTTACACCCTTTAAACATCAATGATAGGTACAAAACACTCAAATCAAACTCGTAGCACCACGGAGTAATTTTATAAACATTATAAAATCATGGACTTAGACGAAGCAAAAGGATTATGTATACATGATGCAGGTGATCCAGTATTCAGTCGGTGTCAGTAGTGAGTTTATGTATTTTTAATACGATAGGTACCTCAAAAACCCTAAGCTTTAACTTCGATAATATTTAAGTTAAAATACTTTGGAGCTAAATAACTCCCCCAGCACCGCATATTGCTCTAATTGCTACATATTACACCGATATTGTTCGCCACATGAAACCGTGCAAGACTTCTAATTGCGTTACTTTCAAAGTTCAAATGTTTTGCATAATTTGCTGTCTTGCATGCTAAAAATAAGGGTGAGTTTACGTTGGTGTTATTTGGTGCATACAGATAACATTTAGCTCAAGTTACTGCTGTAAACTTACAAGTGTGTGTCTAAACCAGTTCTCGAGAAAGACCATGCAACGCTGTATTGGGATCAGCTTATCATTTCTGACAGGACTTTTTGTCGCCAATCAGCCTGATACAGTGGTGATAGACCGATCAGCGCGCTACATGATGATAGTCCATGAATTCTCATACCGCATGACGAGATCTTTGTGAAAGCTTCGAAAGAAGTAGCAGTTATGGAGGTCTTGATTGGTGGAAGGCTCGCCCACTATTATATGGGATTGGAACTTAAGTATAACTGCAGAATTGTGCTAACCTAACCTAACCATTCAAGGATTAATTATAATAATCATACGATATAGGCCGTCTATATATGTGCTAAATAGTCTCGGAGACGTCAGACCCCCCTGCCTCACACCATATTCCAACCTGTATGTATCAGAGAGTGCATTGTACCACCTCACAACATTTTCTTGCTTCCCATACCAATACTGTAGGATCCTGAGCACTCCAGCCGGTACACCTCTATCCTCAAGCTCTCTCCAGAGTACGTCATAATCTAATAAATCGAAGGCTTTAGAGAGATCCAGAAAACAGGCGTATACCGGCGTTTTCCTATCAGTGTAATACTGGACGGTATGTTTGAGACTTACTATGGCGCTTTCCGATTACTAAGCGTAATGTTTACTTATTATTTTTTATTCATTAATGCATATATTTGTTGTTATGTATTATGGATGATTGTGGATTATTTTTATGCCGTTATTCGTAAACGATGCGTTTCTCTCCGGCACAGAACGGATATCAGCACCCACGGCATGTTGAGAGCATTGAGTGACTGGTGGGACTGCCCGATGCTTGGTCGTTGGGTGAGAATGCACACACAGTTCTGCTCTAGGTAGCTGTACGTACATTTAATTTTATTTTATTCTGATCATGTTAAATAATAATAATATTTATTTATTTGTTAACATAGGTAAAGACATACGAGTATCATATGCTATCTCCTTTATTCATTTATCATCTTACTTTATACATTTTTAAATATTTCTTAAAAAAACATTTAAAAATATAAAAAATAAGTATCCGCCGGTGTCGGGAGCAGGGTCCAGGTCACCGGTGGTTAGAGTTGCAGAGACAGGAACTTCCTCACAATGCGAGCCGTATCGAGGAGTATTACCTTCTGTATCAGGCCCTTGATCCAACCGCCTAAAGAAAGCTTCGACAGATGTTCGTCGAGGCTCTTGGCTATCAAGCCTTTGGCCGACACGACAATCGGCACAATGATAACCGAGTCCATACGAGTATTCCACATGTCGCGAACCTCGTGCGCCAAGTCGAGATATTTATGTTATTATTGTTACTATGCCTATTTGTGATTTTTTTATGTGTGTGTATTGTGTTATTTTTATGTTATTTGTGATGTATTCCGACTATGTTATTTTTTGTTATTATGCTTATTGTAATTCATGTTTATGTTTTGATATCAGTTTTACTAATTTTATTCAATGGACTTTAATCGTCTGCAAATAATAATGATTATTGTTATTTATTATTGTTATTATGTTATGATGATAATATATGTTATTGATATAAGTGCTTGTACTGTTTAATATACATCTGGAAATACGACACTCTTTGAAAGTGATTTCCACTTAGCTAGTGCCTTGCGGCCAGATCTTATTTCGATCAAATTAAAGAAAATCGTTTGTGATAATTATAAAGGGTGTAAAACACCTCTTAACGAATACGAAAGGCACTTGTTCTCCTTGCCATTCTGATCATTTTTTTGTTCTACACTATACCTGGGAACCTTCTAGTTACGGTGATATTGGGGGTCAAAGTTGCAAGATTTCAATGAAAAGTTTTTTTTAAATACCACTTTTTATCGCATGATCTTTACTTTAAATATCTCTACGACCCCGTACTATTCAATCCATCCATCCGCACAATGTTTTGAGTGTGTTACATTGAGTTATACCACAAAACATGATTTATAACCTCAAAAAAAAAAAGTTGTTTCCCAGCAATATTTTTTGCGTAAAGTTACTTAGTTTGATGTACAGAATGCTTGGTTAACGGCTTTGTGATGTGGTGAAATACACCCTGTATTATGTATGAGAAAAATCCAAAAACTCTTTTAGATACTACTACGATTATAGAATACAAGATCACATTTGAGGAAAAATAACCAACCCGCTGTAATTTGCCATCCAATTATTTTTTTAAATATCAATTCCCTGGCCATTTTTCCTTGTTGTACGTAAGCAAGAAATAGATTTTACCTTTTTTGATAAACTTGTTCGTTTAGTCCAAATTAAAGGTTGACTGGTAGAGAATGCCTATGGCATTATGTCCGCCTCTGTACTATGTGCTTGAAGTGTTAAATAAATAAATAAGGAAAAAAAATAGTTAACAGTGTGATAGCGACAAGTGACACAGCAGTACATACCGACATTAGAACAGTTTTTTTACTTTATTTGTAGATTACCTAATTTCCTTAGGTGGATTTCGGGTACTTAAAGAGACGTATGGAAAAATCTAAGTATATTATACGTGTCGGCGTAAAGTAACCTATACCAGAAGTCCTAATGGTGTTCAAACTGCTGAACCACTAACATGCTGGCACCATATTAGTGGTTCAGCAGTTTGAACACCATTAGGACTAAGTCTGGATATAGCAGTCTCTCGTGGACGTGTTACAGCAGCAGACAAACTTGACTTGATCAGTCATCAGAAGACAGCTGCCATGCAACCATCGACGCGACGCTAAAAACATCAACCAGTGACACTCTCAAACGAAGACGAGGCTGGCTATATCTATATATACACTGGCTCCTAGGTTATATCATTATTTACAAATTATTATGTCGAACAAAACAGAAAACGCAACTGAAATCACAAACCAAAGACATTTTGCGTTTCCGAGCTCGCAAAATACACAGAACACATCTATCTGGATCACCGGAATCATCTCATCAACGCTATGCTTGACACTACAAGTTGTGCTTTTCATAATCAAGCCCAGGATAAGAAAATCGGAGCTTAAAATGCTGACACAAAACTGAAAATGCTCACAGTAGATTGATCAACACATTCTGGAATTTTGCTTGGTAAATTGTTAATCTAACATATTCAATAAGGACACGGAACAGAAAAATCCCTGTTCCGTGATTAAGGATGTAACATTTTTTGTTTACATGCAAACGGAGGCCGTGTTAATCCTACTAATCCTATCCTACTAAACTATAATATTATAAATGCGAAAGTTTGTGAGGATGGATGTATGTTTGTTACTCTTTCACGCAAAAACTACTGAACGGATTTGGATGAAATTTTGCACACAGATGGTTTACAACCTGGATTAACACATAGGATACTTTTTATCTCGGTAGTAAGATCCCATGGGACAATTTTGAAACTTCACGCGGGCGAAGCCGCTGGCAGAAGCTAGTATGCTAGATAATTGTGTACACGAAGAAATTATACGATCATTTAGTGACGGTGTTTGTGTTGCAAGAATGGAATTTAAAAGGTTTTGTCGTTGCTTATTTGGACTGTAATTACAATGCCACCAATTTTGCTGTGCCCGATATTCTTTATTGTTTCTTTGAATATTTTCCAATGTACTTTATGTTTTACTCATGCTTAAAATTAATCATTTTGATGGCAAATGTCTTGTTATTCTGCAGATTTTTTTTTTGTTATAAGAACCAAAAACAAGAACTCGAATTGGAATTTTGCACATGTTTTACAAACTTGTGACATCTCGTTTATATTACTTTTTACAACAGGTTTACAACAAGTGCCCCTTAATTTCAATGATATTTTAATACTTCTAAAAGTGGATAAGATAGTTACAGACACTACCATGGATGGTGTCACTCATGATGATAAATGCATATCAATTGATAACGGTAACAATTAAATTCCTCATCTTTGCTAAGAATTCCGCAGATCAAGCATGTATCTAATTTGAATCTTATTAAACTGTTTGAAGTGTTGTCATTGTAATGTATAACGTGTAATAACTTGTTTAGGATAAAACAAAAATTGTTAATTGGATTTTGATCAAACTTAACACTAGGTAATATAGCGTATGCATAGTCGACGACCCGATTGGCGTAGTGGTAGTGTCGCTGCCTTACGTTCTTAGGGTCCTGGGTTCGAATCCCGGTAGGAACAAATGTTTGTGTGATGAGCACGGACATTTGTTTCCGAGTCATGGATGTTTATATGTATAATAAGTAGATATGTATTTACAAACAAAAAAAGTATATATGTAGTATATCAACTATCTAGTGTCCACGACACAAGCTTTGCTTAGTGTGGCACTAGGTGGCGCTGTGTGCTAATGTCCAGCGATATTTATTTATTTATTATAGAATAACATATTATAGGCCAAAAATTATAAGGAAAACCTGAAAAAAAAATTACGTAATCCTGACAAACTGTTTATTTATTTATTTAACACTTCAAGCACAAAGTACATTACTTAATGAAAATGGCATTCTCTACCAGTCAACCTTTAGGTGATGCAGAGACAAGCAGTGGTAGGTGCCATTCCTGAAACTTCACGAATAATTTTATTAAAACTACGATAAACTACAAGGATATATAAAATACTATACCTATAATTATATAAAATACTATAAATATATATTAAAGTTAAGGTAAATAGCGCTTTTTACGGATATGCTAAAATAAAAAGACAGACAATTGGGAAAATATTACCGTTGTGACGAAACTGCCAGCTTCTTCCGAATGTACTCGCGAACTTTAATTTTAAAGGATAAACGATTGGTTGCCATCCTGATTTCCTGGGGAAGCGCATTCCACAGAGAAATAGACTCTGTTTCTGTTTCACTGCCACGGAACTATTAAAATAACTAATTCCTTAATAGGCGAAGGATGGCGTTAGGTTAGGTTAGAAAAATAGAGCAATACTCATGCAATATCTTTGGCTATTTGAATATTATGTTCTCAGATTTTCAGAAATGACACCTACCACTTGCTTGTCTCTGCATCACCGAAAGGTTGACTGGTAGAAAATGCCTACGGCATCAAGTCCGCCTCTGTACTTTTGTGCTTGAAGTGTTAAATAAATATCCTTGCAAGTCGGTAAATGTAAGCTATGAACAGACATCCTTGTTTAGCATTTTTAAATGCATGAATGTCTTGAAAATCTATCTTCTTTCCAAACAGTCTTATAATACTCAGCATGGACCTTACTCAATGCAATAGGTAGGTAATTAAGGGGAAATATAGTACCTACCCAGTACCTGCGAGCAATGAAGCGACGTCACTACTAACCCAGTGTAAATCATCCCTTATATGCCCGCCCCGTATATAAAGAACTGTATTTTGACACATGCTTCCGCCTGAAAATTATGGCCAATTTATTTTTAAAGCACGAACCTTACGGTACTAGGTATGTATGTGAGTATTATATAATTTTCAGCATGAATAATTTTATCGTATACGGCTAACTAAATGAAAATGGTGTTTAAAGCTGTTTCTGATATTTCACGTTGTCGTTACTTGCGTCATTTTCAAAGCTAGGCTAAATGAAAAATAGTATAAGTAAATAAATAATATAAATAAATATCGCTGTACATTACACACAGCGCCATCTAGTGCTACATTAAGCAAAGCTTGTGTCGTGGTCACCAGACAGTTGATATACTACATATATACTATTTGTTTGTAAATACACACTTATTATACATATAAACATCCATGACTCGGAAACAAATGTATGTAATTATGCTCATCATACAAACATTTGCTCCTACCGGGATTCGAACCCGGGACCCTAAGAACGTAAGGCAGGCTCATTACCGCTGCGCCATTCGGGTCGTCATAGTAGTAGTAGTGAAAGCGCTATGCCTAAAAATCGTACATTTGACTAGTAAGAAAAGAATCAAAGTATATCCAGATTAATAATAAATGATGATATTTAATGATAAATGATGTTTATTTTAGGTTTAACAAGTATTTTTTTAAAACTAGATGGGCCGTTGTTTCGTACCTGACTACTCTGAGAAGAAACAGCCGAAATAAACTCAGAGGTCGTAGTCTTTTTTAGGGTACAAGGGACATACTTATTTGATCAACTGAACTGAGGAATAAAAAAAAAATAATAATAATGAAAATAAAAAAATATCGCTGGACATTAAACACACAGCGCCATCTAGTGCCACACTAAGCACAACACAAAACACTCCCTTGTATGTCGATAGCACGATGATTGTAAGATGAATAGAATGAACAAATTCAATTGAAATTTGCAAGCACGGCGGGCTGTGCAGGCGCTGCTGCTGCGGCTGCTGAGATCCTCAAACGGCGCAAATACTGTACCTTATTGGCAACTACAGCTTTGAGCCGTTTGGGGTCGAAACGCTTGGGTCGTGGAGTCCGAGTGCGCGTCTCCTTTTTAAGGAAATCTCCCACCGACTGATCGACACTTCGCGTGACCAGAGGGCTGGGTCTTTCTTTGGTCAAAGAATTAGTATTGACATTCAACGTGGCAATGCTGCCAGTCTTCTGGGCACGCTTCCGGATGACAGCGCTGCGGAGGAGTACTTTGACGCCTAAGTGTCCTATTGACAGCGTTATATATTTGTTGGTTCTTACGTATTTTTTTTTGTTTTTTTTTTTTAAGTATTTATAGTTCTATTCGTAGTATTTAAATTAAATTTAAATCATGTATTTTGTTATAATGGTTTCTTATAAATTACTAAACGCTATACCAATGCCAAAAACAAATTGTTATACAGGTTTAAATTCATTTGCGTGCGTTAAAAGGCGAAAAAATACCAGCTAATTGGCAAAACCTTTCCATCGTCCAAATCAGTGGGGAATTAATTTCCCCGGAAAAGTTTTCACTGTACGAAATTAAGTAATTAAACCTAAGTAATGGCGTTCAATTACGTCACGGTTTCGCGCCTGGTAACTGTGGGTGTATTGATCTTTGGTGCAATTCAAAGCATCGTTTAAGTTCTATTATCACGTATATTATTTTAGGCGGTTTTGATATTTTGATTTTTGATGCTGTTTGCTACAGGTCTAATCTCTAAGTACGAAATCCGAAGTTCCGACTGACGTTACGGTCGATTTTTTTATCTGAGGCCCTACTCTCCAACGCTTCGTCCGTATATTCGGATCCATCCGTCTCTCTCACTCGCAATCATCTGCAGACGTGCGCGATAGAGAAGCGTTGGGGAGTAGGGCCTTTGTATCACTTACGGACATACGATTTTTTGAGGGCCCGAACTAAAAATGAATGACAACACGATTGTTCACCTGTCCTTGCTCCAGATGACTCATGAATTAGAAAATATTGGGGAGTAGGGTTCATTAAAAAGTATAACCTACTTTTGGACGGGCCCCGTATCTTTGTTGACGGACTTAAAGACTAGACCCCCAGAATCAGATGACGCGTTGTTTTAGCTAATCACAGAAACAAGCAACATCTCTACCTAATTTGAAGTGAACATAAAGTATAAAATGGTAAGGTCTTATGTGGTATAATTATGCAGTTTTTTCAATCACCTGTTTTTTCGACTTACGTGGTGTTACTTGGAGCTCGTGGCTAAATAATAACAGCCGCTCGGGCCGATCTTTAGGTTAAACCGTGCTTGCCTAGGTTGGTCTGTGGATGGTTGACCACCCTTACATACCAAGTTTCCCCCGTGCCTCGGAAAGCACGTTAAGCTGTTGGTCTCGGCTGTCATTTATCCAACTTTGGCAGTCGTGACAGGTAGTCAGTGACCCAAAAAGTCTGACAACCAGTCTTACCAAGAGGTATCATATTACCCAGTATTAACTGGTTTCTGGAGGTCTGATAGGCAGTCGCTCCATGTAAAATACTGGTAATCTGCTGCATCCGGTGAGGCTGGGAGCCAACCCCAACATAGTTGGGAAAAGGCTAGGCAGATGATGTGGTGTTAGAACTTCAACGACGAAAGGCTTTGCCTAATGGCAGTAGGCTCGCTCCCTAATACATGGAAATAAAACATAATTGGCAAAATGTGGGTTCGCCATTAGGTATTACACCAAAGTTTTGTCAAGTCGTTAAAACTGTTCATCATCTGCCTAGCCTTTTCCCAACTATGTTGGGTCGGCTTCCAGTCTAACCGGGTGCAGCAGAATACCAGTCATAAAAAACTGTTCATGAACTTTAAATTAAATTACATAATCGATGAGATGACTAACTGTAATTTATTCTTTCTTATCTATACTTATACTTATATACTTTTATTATTATCTATACTAATATTATAAAGCAGAAGAGTTTGTTTGTTTGTTTGGTTGAACGCGCTAATCTCAGGAACTACTAGTTCGAATTGAAAAAATCTTTTTGTGTTGGATAGTCCATTTATCGAGAAGGCTATAGGCTATATAACATCACGCTACGACTACTAGGAGCGGAGCAGGAACGAAATGTTGCAAAAACGGGGATTTTTTTTCCTTTCGTTTTTCTCTCTAATGTGACGCAGATGAAGTTGCGTGGGTCAGCTAGTTATGTATATTTAGGTTTATTTAAATGGAAACCGACTATGCGTGGTCTATTATTTTAATTACTACATACATAAAACACACAATGTTACTCTAATTTGTTCCATTATCGATTGTAATAATTATACTGATAGGCATACAACATACCGACGACATGCCGACGACGACCCGTATGGCGTAGTGATAGTGACGCTGCCTTACGTTCTTAGGGTCCTGGGTTCAAATCCCGGTAGGAGCAAATGTTTGTGTGATGAGCATGGACATTTGTTTCCGAGTCATGGATGTTTATATGTATAATAAGTATGTATTTACAAACAAAAAAGTATATAAAGGGTGTAAAACACCTCTTCACGAAGCCAAAAGGCACTTATTCATACCTGGGAACCTTCTAGTTACGGAGATATGGGGGTCAAAGTTACAACTTTTAGTCAAGTTTTTAACTTTTAACACCGCCACGACCCCCGTACTATTCAATCCATCCATCAGCACAGTGTGATTTATAACCTCAAAAAAAAGTTGTTTCCTATCTAGTGCTAGAAAACAACTTTTTTTAAACTAAGTAACTTTACGCAAAAATTAGTATTTTTGCGTAAAGTTACTTAGTTTGATGTATAGAATGCTTGGTTAACGGCTTTGTGATGAAGTAGTTTACACCCTGTATGTAGTATATCAACTATCTTGTGTCCCAAGCTTTGCTTAGTGTGGCACGGGGTGGCGCTATGTGTTAATGTCCAGTGAAATTTATTGATTTACTTGTGATAATAACTTTATGCATTATAAACCGACTGGCTAAAAAAATATGATGCTATTTATTCCATCAGTTAGATTATCGAAAAATATTGGATACGTCTTTTATACTTTTTTCAAATTATTACAAAATGACGAAGATAACACGCATCAAAGATCATGAGTGGGGGCTTGTGACGTCGCTTTCCGGTAAAAAATGTACTGAAATGTGACGTCAGACGAGTTTTCGAAGCACTGTCGTCTTCAATTTTTGTTTACGTGAAAAAATATTCTAAAATCCATCTAATGGACTATTTTGTTTTTTTTTTATCATCATCATCTTCCTGCCCTTGTCCCATTTTATTTGGGGTCGGCGCAACACGTTTTCTTCTTCCATTCTCCCCTGTTAGACGTCACGGCATCATTTACTTCTTTCTCTTTCATATCAGTCTTTACACAATCCATCCATCTTTTCTTTGGCCTTCCTCTCCCCCTCCATCCATCAATACTTATGTCCATCACTCTTTTAGTCACATGCGTTTCATCCCTCCTCATTACATGCCCATACCAAGACAAACGACTTCCTTTCAATTTTTCAGTAACAGGTGCCACTTTCTTTCTTTCTTTTTTTTTATCATCTACCCTATTAGATAACTTCACCAAGTATTTATATAATTCAGCCAAGGAGTTATTATGGCTAAAATTTAGCAGAATTCCAATGAGCTATAATGGTTTGTTTCTAAAAATAAACCACGTATAGTGTGCCTATTACGTTTTCGTTCAAAAAAATAATTCTGTTCCATTTTGGAACCGAACACCTAAAAAGTGGAACCATTACCAGCGTTTCCTTCAATAATAGCCCTAAAACAGATTTACTTAAGGATGGCTTTGAGTCAGCAAAACACAAATATCTGCTATGCCACGCCACTCTGTGTAGTGTAACAAAATTATGCGTGGCACGAAGTGGCCGAAAATTACAACGTCCACTGCGACAATAGCAAGCATTTTGGTAAACCCCACAGAGTATGGAACCCCCGAATTAGGAGTGTCTAGAGAAGTTAGTACAACATAACATCACGCCTTGTAATCCCCAAAAGGGTTTGGCAGAGGTGTATGTGTCACCGTAAAATTGCCAAACACGTTATATTGTAAAATAACAAGAGAGATTGTAAACTCTCGAAATACGAACATACTGCTTACAATATAACGCGTTATTTTTCGTGAGATGCATGCGATGGTAGTCAACTCACGCGGTGTGGAGGGAAGGAAGGGTCTCACTTGCCCAATGGTACCACTCTCATGAAAACATATTGTACCATTCCTGAGAAATACCGATTAATATAACCTAACCAACCTTAATTCACTTTACTGTTTAAAATGTTATAATAAAATACCTCCCCACATTCTACAACTGAATGAGACGAAATTTTAATCTTGTGTAAAACGCATACTATGTAGGCAAGCATATTATAAGCTGGGGGATTACATTGAGGATAAAAATGCTTGGCTAAATGCTGGTCCTGCTCCGCAACCATAGGTGCAACCTTATTGGACAACTATTGCAGAAGATTGTAAAAGTATTCTTGCATTGTATAGAGTCCATCTCTTAGTATTGTATAATTGCATAGCACATGTGTGAGTACCATGTACTGTAAAGCTTCCATTTGCATTTAGTTATCTTTCATTGACTTGAATATGCCTTGATGGCTGAGAGAATGTCATGCTCGCTTAAATGTCTTGCTGATGGTGGCGGGTGAGTCGGGTCATTTAGTTCCCTTCAATATGGTTGAATTGAATGGCGCTGATCCATGCGTCATGTTTGTGAACGGGCGCTGTCAGTCGGGACTGGTCATCTCTTAGCTGCCATGGATCATTTGAATTGCTTTATTTTAAATTGTTGATTTATTTTTTTACTCTGGACGCTCTTATTGTGCACGTCTTTCTACATCGTTCTCACATATATGTATAATCTCAACATGAAAGATGTAACCAAGATTTTGTAACAACATTTTTGATTGAAAAGAGTGTCCATGGAGTTTCTTGCCCATTCTTCTCCATAGAGATCTACGCTAGGGAATGGGCAACTACAGTACTTTCTCAAGTTATTATGCCTTGTGTCTGTGACTGTAGCTTTGATTTTTCTTTCAATTTTTTGACATTCAAAAGTGCCGTAATGGTCTAGTTGAAATAAATGATTTGAGATTGATTTTGAGTTTGAGTTTTGAGTTTTGAGTTTGAGTTTACATTCCCCTAAAAAGCGAAGTCGACGGAGCCCCGCTTCCGAGTGCAGGGTCTAAAGGAACCTAACTTACCTAACGGGGGTGCGCCTCAAGTCTCGATTAAGGAGGCAGAGATACTTCCGTATGTTCAGTTGACAATATTTAGAGAGTTTACAATATCGCTAGAGAGATTACAATCTAACGGTGACATATGTACCTAACAAGTAAACCCACCTTTCGACAGTTATGTTTAAGCCCCATGTAATAGGATGCGAGTCTGTTGCCATCAAATGGGTACAAATCCAGAGTCCGTAGCTGATACTGGAATCTAACCCAGGACCTAATGCTCAGTATTCATGCTTGCGATCACTAGACCAACGAATCAGTGAGAAAAAGGTTGGAAGAAATAAAGTATGAGTGACACAGAAAGTAATACTTATGAAAATACTAGCCGATGTCCGCGGCTTCGCCCGCGTAAAATTATATACCTTCCGCTTGAATCACTCTATCTATTAAAAAAACCCGCATCAAAATCCGTTGCGTAGTTTTAAAGATCTAAGCATACATAAGGACAGACAGACGCGGCGGGAGACTTTGATTGATAGTATGTAGATATAAAATTCCTAGTTCCGAAAGTGGATTGAACGCCAATTTTCTGAAGCGGACCAACAGTTTCTAAACGTCATAAAGGGAGAGACTAACTGACGTGGAATCGGCTAGAGACTGTGAAACAGGCCCTTATACCCACAGAACATATAATTATATGTTCTGTGCTTATACCCAAGCAAATTATTTGAAACATCATCATTCGCCTCGTTTCGGATCGGACAGTGCCACTAAACACCGCATTGGACTATTATCTTTTTTTTGTATAGACATGATAAGACACTTTTTGACTACTTCAAGCTGATGCTACTTATGTAAGTAATCTTTAGTGCCATAGTGTCCGTCATCATTATCTGCCGAGTCTTTTCCCAACTGTGTTGGGGTCGGCATCCAGTCTAACCGGATGCAGCTGAATACCAGTATTTTACATGGAGAGACTGCCTATCTGACCTCCACAACTCAGTTAATACTGGGTAATATGATACCACTTGGTAAGACTGGTTATCAGACTTTTTGGGCCACTGACTTCATGTAACGACTGCCAAAGGTGGACAAATGACAGCCAGGACCAACAGCTAAACGTGCCTTCCGAGCCAGACCACACTCACATACCGAGGAAACTCGGTATGTGAGTGTGGTCACCTATTCACAGACCAACCTAGGCAAGCACGGCCATGGTGCCAGTAAATGGTAATAAACTCGTTTTGTATGGAAAGTGTTTACCATGCCGCATCTAGCAGCGTCTATCGAGGCTCCGCCTCGCTCTGTGGTATTTCCCTTGCATACAAATGCAGCAACGGATAGTGTAATGTTGATTTAGGCTTTACAGAGCACAAAGGTCGTAAATTTTGGCAGTGCTACCCACTGTCACAAGAAATTACGATGCTTTTACCAACGAGGTTGCAAATGAAGTGTTTCACGTAATCAAAGCCATTAGAAAGTGCGAATGTTGGCACATTTACTGAGGAATTTGTGCCAGAATCTTTGGCAAAAAAGGCACGACCCAAGGCGCCAGTTTGGCTCTTGACAACAATGCATGTGCTGCGCCAAAATATCA
Organism: Xestia c-nigrum; assembly: GCA_916618015.1. Lineage (NCBI taxonomy): Eukaryota > Metazoa > Arthropoda > Insecta > Lepidoptera > Noctuidae > Xestia > Xestia c-nigrum. The sequence goes on along the minus strand of OU745258.1, from coordinate 5,586,444 downwards.
GGAAGTAAGCCAATTGCAGTCTGTTTAGACTAATTGGAGAATATTTCATTTTTATTCGTATGTTTTTGTGTAAATAAAAGCAGCAGTGAAAACATAGCGGTATTGGCAGTGTTTTTTTTCATACTCCTATATTCAACAGAACAACTTTTCTCACTCATGTTGAAATACAAAAGTTTCCGCAGCAAACACAGCAACAATGAAATCAAATACTGCTTCAAAGTAAACATTCTCGCAATAGTTTAAGTTCGCTTTTTAGTTCACTTTACCCACTATAATATTATCCTTACTACTAAAACTAACTTACTACTAATACTAAGCTGTACCAATGAGTTTACTACGTATTAGATTTCAAAACAAGAATTTCGGTTTCGGAATGTTCTTTTCAAATTTATTACATAGTCGTTAAGGTTCACTTTGAAATATTTACAGATAGGAACATAAAGTTTGCGTGAAAACGCGTGACTAAGTAGTTATTGATTTTTAATTAAGCCCTATATTTTATGAGGCCCGGCATTTATTGACTAGGTTCTGTATATTTTCATAATGTAAGAATCTAACGTGCGGTATTGAACGTTTGGGAGAAACGATTATTTTGTACAAATATTGGAAAAGACTTTCCAATTCAATTCAACTCAAGTGATAGCAAATAAGCCGTAGACTGGATAGAAGATAGGGGAAGAAATCTGAAGTAGAGACGACGGACGGTACGAAGGAATGAGAGAAGATAACCGACTGAGAACACAGACGATCTCATTAAAATGACTGGAAGAAACTGGACAGCCATGACACAAAACCGCCAAAAATAGAGAAATTTAGAAAAGACCTACACTCAGCATTGGATGACCAAGAGTTGAAAAAGAAGAGGAATTCAATGAATTTCTGTTATGTAAAGAAATTGCGCAATTATTTCAGACATAGGCGACATCGTTAGTGAACGAATGTGATTGTGAGTGCCTGCAGATCTAGATTTTTCAGGACTCCAGGGAAAACCTAGGAACCTCCTAAAACTACGAGCCGTATTCAGGTACCGATGTCTGAATCCAGTCCTGATCCAGCTGCCTGCAGCTTAGCTGATATGACCATCGCATCGATGCAATGTCCGTTGACTTCCCATTCCACGTCGACATCTCGCGAGCCATGTCAATATAATTGATTTGCTTATCTTTCTCGGCTTTCACGAGGTTTCCATCATGAACCTCTAATGTATAAATTTCGTTTATGATTCTAAGTATTTGTTTTAATACGGCCGTCATCATAGAGTCACCGTCTAGAGCCACACTAAGCAAGGCTTGTGTCGTGGACACCAGATAGTTGATATAATACATTTTCATAATTTTTTGTTTGTAAATACATACTTATTATACCTACATATGAACATCCATGACTTGGAAACAAATGTCCATGCTCATCACACAAACATTTGCTCCTACCGGGGTTCGAACGCAGGATCCTATGAACGTAAGGCAGCCTCACCACCTACCTACGCCATTCGAGTCGTCAAGATATGTTTCTTTGTCGCGAATAAAGTCGCAGGAAGAAACTTGTGTATAACATAATTAGGTCGCGTATGACTTGCTACCGTCCACACATTTCCAATCAAACAATACGTTCCACCATTTACACAACAAAGCAAATAGTACAAAGTAAATACGCTTCCAATTAATATTATTTACCTTTGCTATCTTGCCAGTGTATAATCCAGTTGAAGCCACAATCTGTACCTTCAAGCTAAGCGTGCGCTTCATAAACAGTCGTTTTATCTTTGCTCGGATAATTAACTTGGGTAGATAACCAGTGTGTGAACCGCGGTTAGATAAGATTAGTTTGTATATTGTGTTACCTTTGTACAAACACGGTTTTGTAGGCCATAGTTTGTAAATCCAAAAATTGTATTAACATTTTTAATGAATACACAAATAACAATAATAAATGTGTTTTTCTGACGGGTAACGGCACTACAAAACCACAGCTGTAAATGCAGTGCATTCGTTATTACAGACCCCAACTATGACACAACTGGAATTGATCTGCTAAAACGAGCGTACGAGTATGTGTATAAGCACGTTTTAGCAGCGCGTGTAGGCGCGTATACGCGCGCCTTTTGTCATTCGCGCGACTCGTACGAGCCGACGCTTCCCCGCGCGACCACACCTGTCCGGAATAAGCGCGTGTACGCACGTATGACATTTTAAGTCTCATTAAGGTGAAACCGTCAGGGAGGCCTGCGAAATTCAAATTTTCTTGGGTTTTTTGTAATTTGCGGGCCAGTGCTGTGTTGTATGTTGATGGAAGTACCGTTTGTGGCTGTGGGGCGTATGTAGTTGCAGAATTATTAGTAGTCATCAGAATCATTGGTGCAGCCCTCCCAGTTCATGAAAGTCGAGGAACGAATTTTTACGGTCAAAATCGTTCCTCGACTTTTATGAACTTTGAGGGGTGAGTTGATGATTTTGATGATTAAAATTCTGTGACTGCGTTTTCATCAGCGTACAACTTGGCACTGCCCTGCAAATTGCAAAAAGCGTTGGAAAATTTGAATTTTACGGGCTACCGTGGAGCATCAGCCTTAAATGGCACGCGTGTACGACGTGCGTAAGCCGATACGAGCTTATAAGCGTAGAAAAATACGCTTCTCTGAAGCCGCTTTTTCGTAGACATCAATCTTTTTGCTGTCTGTTTTGGATCTTTTTGCTGGTTTCTCATAGCAGTGGCCATTTTGTTTTGTCCAGTATGTGGATGAATTACATAAATGTTTAAAGCGCAGGCCACAGTGCCAGCTAGCTAGCTAGCAAGCAAGCGACAAAGGCGAGCAACGTTTCACCTCGTTTCATACTTGGTTCGCACCGCAAACTACCAAGCTATGCTACGTCACCGATACAAACGATGCAAACGAAATAACCGCTCGTTGGCAATCTTGCAGTGTGGCATTTTTGTGAGTCATCCACATATACTGGTCAAAATAAAATGGCTACTTCAACGACAAAATTGCAGCGGCAAAGTTGCCCAACGTAATTCGTATTTTGCAATATACGTACTAGGTGCGTGCCATTTGATATAATAACAGAAAGTCTAACGTTCACGTGATCTAATTTCATTTAATATACTTTTGTTTAGTATAACGATGAAATGATATAATGAATTATTGATATAATTTCAGTTTATCTAATTTTATATGGCTTAACTAACATTTCCTATAATGCATTTTTAAACTAATATTAAGTTAGTATAATATTCAAAATCGATAATAACGTTAATCATAATTTTGAAACGTCTACTTTTTTAAATAATTTTGAGTGGAATATAAACGCCTGCTACTTTCGTGTTCCCCCCGACTCTCTTGAGTGCCAGATCCTCTCTATTGTTGGAGAATCATCTGGGTTAGGTTAGGTTAGAACAGTGACCATTAGCGCGCGAAGGCAAGCGAGCGGAGCGAGCGTCCCGCGGTAGCGGCCGCCGAGTGCCATATCCCCTCTATTGTAGGTGAATCATCTGGGTTAGGTTAGGTTAGAACAGTGACCATTAGCGCGCGAAAGCGAGCGAGCGTGCCGCGGCAGCGGCCGCCGAGTGCCATAGCTCCTCTATTATCTGAGAACCATCAGGGTTAGGTTAGAACAGTGCCCATTAGCGCGTGAGGACGAGCGAGTGGAACGAGCGTGCCGCGGCAGCGGCCGCCGAGTGCCATATCCGCTCTATTGTTGGTTAATCCTCTGGGTTAGGTTACGCTAGAACAGTGACCATTAGCGCGCATTACTTATTCATTACAGAATTTTGGCTGAAAATGAGAAAATTAAGTCAAATTCAAGTCAGGTTATCTTAACGTTATATTAAAACTACAAATTGGAAATTATTTGAATTGATCGTTATGCTAAATGATATTACAGTAAAATAAATTTATATTACTTTTAACATTGGATCACATGAAATTAGGTTATTTGTTTTTATAGGATATGAAAACTATATGATGTGAACATTATTTCAATACTATACTATCTGTTATTGTAGCATATATTACACACACATACGTAGTTGGATTTCACTAGCCATTTTTTGGTCTCAAACACAAACATTTGAATAGTCAAATTCAAACCGCTTTTGGTCTACTTACGACAAACTACCTACTCTACTTAGTACCCGACAGCCGAATAAATTCTCAGTCACACTCGTGACTCTAGTTTATATGTTAATTAAGCCTGTGACATCCTAATTGTGATTCGGAAAGTACCTTTTAATTAAAAGTTTTAGTTCAAGTGACAATGTGCACCGCTATGGACTTTGATGCTCACTACTTTGTTTAAGTGAGTCTGTAGAGGAACAGAAGTTCTTCTCGTAAATTATTCTATGTATAACTACTCGTAGTTCTTCATCCGAGAAAATTGCGATAGCTCTGCTAGTATGCATCTTATAAATATAATTATAGCCTATAGCACCCATGAAATTATGTACATTTTGATACAAGTAGAAAAAGTTTATTATTTATTATTGTAGTTCAAGGCGGTATTAACACGTAGCCGTAGGCGAAGGTGTTTTTGTGCCGAGAACTGCAATAACAAATATCCACGTGTATCAAACGACGTTTTTCAATACACTTTTAAAGAAATGAAATAAAAGAATGTAAAATATTTGTGTCAAGAATTATTACGATACTATGATTATTTTTTTTTTCCGCGCTTTGCTTTCGCCTGGTTGAAGGAGAGGCAAAGGTATGAAGCCATTATACAACCTAATATAAAACATAGTTTGTAGTGTTTTATACATTTTTAATTTAGAACACACAAATATTTATTTGTTTAAATATGTAAATATTACTTTTAAATAATATTTTTTATATATGATATTGAATTTATAAACACAACTGGATTGTGGAGGTCAGACAGGCAGTTCATATAAAATACTGGTATTCAGCTGCATCCGGTTAGACTAGAAAGCGACCCCAACATAGTTGAAAAAGGCTGGGCAGATGATGAGTATGACGCAATATAAATAGAAAAAAAAGGTATTTATTAAGGTACATATTTTTTGATATTTTATACTAAAAAATATACAAAAGCTGGTCTTTTAATTATCTCACGTCCCCCGGGAGTTAATTGAGCGCGGCGGTCTGTATAATGCTATTAGCTGGCACGGTATGAACATACTGATAATTTTATATTTTTTCCACAACATTTTATGGAAAAACAAACTGACCAAGGTAAAATAACTTTGGGCCACGGGACTGTTTGAAATAGATACCGCGGGCTGGAATACAAAGGGTGAAGAAGGAACATGGATGGGTTTTAGTCAGTAAAACTCTGACATTCCCTTCCGCTCCACCCAGAGCGGGAGGCGTCATTTGATGATTTCCCATCCGAAAATAGTAAAGTAGCCTTCTAGTTCATCATCTGCCTATTCCCAACTATTTCATTCTTTTTAGGGTTCCGTATCCAAATGGCAAAAAACGGAACCCTTACCCGTCCGTATGTTACAATCACAGCCACTTTTTTCTGAAACTATTAGAACTATGCTGTTGAAACTTGGTAAGTAGATAAGTATTCTGTGAACCGCATTAAGATTTTTACACAAAAATAGAAAAAAAAACAGTAAAGTTTTGGGGTTCCCCATACTTAGAACTGAAACCCATTTTTTTTTTTCAACATTCCCACACCTGTTGGGTATCTAAGGATAGGTCTTCAAATATGATATTGAGGTTTCTAATAACAATAAGCCCCTTCATACACAGGGCTACAAAAATCTTTGATACTCGACGATTTTAGTCTCCAAGTGACTTCCGCCATACAAATCCATTGAAGTTCATACACGAGTCGCGTCGCCGACATTATGGAATTGTATGGCACTTCGGTTTTTGAAAAACTGTGCCTGCTTTTAAGCCGTTACTTTTTGCCGGTGCCTGTTCAGTTTGACGGTCTGTAGCTGTGTCCCTTTCCTATGACTACACCCTTTCTGTAACATGTTGTATAGCCAAAATGCCACGAACCTTCTCACGGCCTTCGATTTCTGACTGTTTATTTCCCAGGCGACATCAGAGTCACTTTGCATACAGTTTATGTACTCACTCGAAATGGCCGTATTGTGTGGGAGCGTTAACAACCAAACCCCTAAACCTTGTATGTAGGCAATAAAGTGTATCTTTCCGTGCGGGAATCGAACTAACAACACGCAGCACTAGAGCCAATCAATCAGGAAATGCGCCAAAATCTAAACTTAATATTATTAAGGAGAAGAGTTTGTTTAGTTGAACGCGCTAATCTCAGGAACTACCGGCTCGAATTGAATAATCTTATTGCGTTGGATAGTCCATTTATCGAGGTTGGCTATGGGCTATATAATATCATGCTACGATTATTAGGAGCGGAGCAGGAATGAAAAATGTTGCAAAAACGGGGTTCTTTTTCCTTACGATTTTCACTCTTATGTGACGTAGACGAAGTTGCGTGGGTCAGCTATAATAATCTTGTTAGTAGACATCACGTGCTTATTGAGTCTACTCTAAAGGTTGTAACTTACATAATATCACGCCTGTTATCCCTGAGGCTTTAGGCAGAGGTGTACCTAATAGTATACCCATTTTTCGCCAGTTATGTTTAAGTCCCATGTAATAGGGGACGAGCCTATTACCATCAACTGCGACAAACTCTCGACCAACGAGTTAGTATATTTGGGTTGGCTTTTCCTACTGCTTCAAATTCCACTATGGCGTTTTCTATAACTTACGTCTAACTGTCAGTTACTATGCCACGTTTCGTAGCTATCGGTGTTTCAATAAACAAAGTTACCTTGAAATGTCCTAAACCGCGGCACCTATCGATCACTTTATCCCCGCTTTCTTCATAGAAACATCGAAGAAATATTTTGTGACGTTTTGTTTCTAACCGTTGACAAGCAAAGTGTCAAATAGTGGCCATACACCATCCTTCCTATCGTCAAATCGGCATGACACTGCCGATTAGATCAGTTAGAACTGACCGTGTGTGGGCGTGGATTGGGATGACAGTGGAGTGGATTGGCATGACATGCCAAATGATTGGCATGATCGAATTTTGATTATTTTGGCTTGATCATGCCGATTGGATCATGCCGATTGGATCATGCCGATTGGACCGTGTATGGCGGTCGACGATCGTCTGTTCAGTCAGGTCAAGATTTTTGTCGGTGATAGACGTCGTGCGCGCGCTCTCACAACATGTCGCCTCAATTCTTTTATTAAATTTGTAGAGTAAACTGTTTTATTTTCATTAACCACTGTTTGCACCACTCTGCTCGATCTTTTCTCTTTTTTTGGTTTATTTTCACGAGTAAACGGCTAAAACATCATCATCTGTCACCGGTGACGCCATGGCTTCAACTGAACGCGACGTATGTGGTGTATACTAATTAACTACCGATTTGATCATGCCGATTTGACAATAGGAAGGATAGCCACCAAAACAGACAGAGAAAGCAACCTACCGAAACCGAACAAAAAGTTATTGAAATTGGTCGTAAAACAATACAAAATACGAACACTAAATACACGATACGTATATCTAAACAAATTCTATGAGTAAACAAAAACTATTTGGATAGTATGATTGTATTGTAAATACATTGTATTACATTTTTTATGAATACAAAATTGTGTATCATAAAAATAACGGTAAATGTATCGCTTAGTATCGTAAATATAGCGCTGGACGCTTGTATCGTTAAAATAATCGTAACATTTAAATGTAATTGGTCTACTTTAATGGTGGTCAGGTAATTACGGTGTACCTCGTGTATACACCATAATTCACCTTCGGTAGTTATGATTTTGTACCTATTAGTCTAACCGTAGTTATTAATTCTGCTTCACAATTCTTCCCGGATTCACTTCGTTCAAAATCAAAATATAATTTGGGCACTTATAAAACGTTGATAAAGGTGCACGGTTCGGGTGGGCCTGTGGACGGTGAGCTATGGGTTAGCTCGCCGTCCGTTCGTCTTATGACGACATGCCGTGGCGACGGCGCGTTTGAGTTCCACGCGCGCCTCAAAGAGATATCAGCGTAATGGAGGGGCCCGTAAGGGCCGAAGCCTGCCGGGGCTGCGGGACTGTTCGAAAGAGATACTGCGGCCCCGGAACATAAAGAGCGAAGAAGTATCATGGATGGGTTTATCTTTTACTGTCACAGGGATGAGACAATAAAAGTCTTACACTTCCTCCCGCTCCCCCGATTTCCCATCCGAAAAAAAAAGGTGCACGTTTCGGGTTGGTCGTTTCCATTGAGAATAAACAGCAAGAAACTCCATAGTAACTCATTTAAAACATTCGCTATTACAATATTATTTTGTAACAGCATTAGTACTTAAGTATGGCCGTTGGTCCCGTCTGTCATTTGTCTATCTTTGACAATCGTTACAGGTAATCACAATTTTAAATTTTCGAATAATGACATCGCTGTCGTATTTGTAGGTTTTAAATATTATCTTCATATCATCATCATGTGCCAAGCGTTTTCCCAACTATGTTGGGGTTAGCGTCCTGTCTATTTACATGGAGCGACTGCCTATCTGACGTTCACAACCCAGTTAATACTAGGTAATAAGATACCACTTGGTAAGACTGGTTATCAAACTTTTTGGGCCACTGCAGACTACCTGTAGCGACTGTCAAAGTGGGACAAATGACAGCCGGGACCAACAGCTTAACGTGCTTTCAAAGACACGAAGGAAACTCGGTATTTAAGGGTGGTCACCCATCCATAGACCAAACTAGGCAAACACGGCTTAACCTAAAGATCGACCGTAGCGGCTCTTCTTAAGGGGCCGGCGGAGCATGCGTTTTTCATACAAACGTAATACCAAAATAATATGAAAATCAAACATATTTTTAAGGTAGTTTTTATATATTTCGATTGGGTTACAGAATATTTAATTTCCCAAAGAAATATTTTGAAAGTACAATGATAATAAGACGAGATATGAAGAATTTCAGGCAATAAGCAACAGTGCTCTATTTTACTTGTTTCTGATACTAAATTGTAAGTGTGCCCCTTTTGATGAATAAACGATTATTATTATTATTATTAACTGAATAATAAATGAATGAATTTATTTAAAATTTCTATAGAAAAAATATTTTTCTCATAACTCTTGTTTAAATCAGTGTCCATACAAAATATGTATTTGGGAACCTATATATTCTGTAATCAAATCGAAGTAAATACACACTACCTTAAGAATATGTTTGATTTATAAATTATTTTGGTATTACGTTTGTATGAAAAACGCATGCTCCGCAGGCCTCATAATTCTTTAATATACACGTTATTACCGTTACTTAGGGCCAGTTTCACCGGTTCCGGATAAAGTGTCGGTTAGTTATCTGATAGTTAATACTATCTACCACTTAAAGGCTGGTTATAACTAATACTTTATCTACCAGATATCGCTATCCGACACCTGTGAAACCAAAAGTGTTAGTTTATCTGGCAGATAAGTTCCTAATAGGCTAACCGACACTTTATCCGCAGCCGGTGAAACTGGCCCTTAATGTCGTATAACAATTATTTATGACATTTATTCGTATTTCGGTGACATGCATTGCGTTTAACTTTACGCGTGGCTATGCGCTCTGGCAGACCAGTAACTCATTTTCAAGCGTATTAGATCTACGTTTTGTAGGTTAAAATAGTCCTTTATATTTAGACAACTTTGTTTTTATGTTTGTTCGCCATTAGGTATTGTTTTCCTAGCACGATAGTCTGTGTAAGTCTTGACCCAGTCTGTATACAGCTTTATTCAAACAACCTTTAAAGCACTAAATTGTTTAGATTCCTACACCCCAAACACTTGAAGCCGTCAAAACATAGACGGATGAACACACAAACGTCTTTACGAAATAATTTAGTAGAAAGAGAGGTACAATCAGCTTCGAAAAGTTTAATTTACAGTCGAAACTGGTAATCGTTTTTGACTGGCGTCAGTTAAAACCCTTATTTAGTTAAAATGCTCATTTTCTGTAAAAAAAATATTTTATTTCAGATCGCCTTAGGTATACCCGTATCAAAAACACCATGGTCTAATTCAAATAAATGCTTTGAGTTTGAGTTTGATTTCTCGTCATCTCTCCAGACACCTCTTTTTTTCCATTTCATCCATCGTTTTTTGGTCTTCCTCTACATTGCAATTAAATATTGTCTAAGTGTGACAATCAAGGTGTTAATATCTTTGTGAGCCTTACTGTACCAGGCCACCATAGTGTGTAGGTAGTAGATCAATAACACTTTGGAGGTAACGTCACAAATCGATAGAAAGCCATATTTTATTATAGGAATCGTGTGGTAGGGCCATATCCATAGCGACAGGTTTGGTATAGAGAAACATAACATCATGATGCTTGTAGTCCCCGTAGGGCTGGGCAGAAGTGTACCTAATAATACAGCCAAATTTCACCAGTTACTGTTAAGTTCCATGGATTATTGCTGCTGCAAATACAGGGTGTAAACCATCTCATCACAAAGCTGTTAACCAAGCATTCTGTACATCAAACTAAGTAACTTTACGCAATAATTATTGCTGGGAAACTACTTTTTTTTGGAGTGCAAAAACATGTTTTGTGCTAGAAATCAATGTAACGCACTTAAAACATTGTGCTGATGGATGGATTGAATAGTACGGGGGTCGTGGAGGTGTTAAAAATTAAAATAAAAAATAAAAAAACTTGTCAAAAAGTTGTTACTTTGACCCCCCATATCTACGTAACTAGAAGGTTCCAGGTAAGGTGTAGAACAAAAACATGATCGCAATGATGGGGAGAACAGAACAAGTGCCTTTCGGCTTCGTGAAGAGGTGTTTTACACCCTTTTTATGCTGACCCCTCAAACAATACAATAAGAAGTAGTGAACTTGTTTTGTTTTGTGTCATTTCACCAGATCCTCTAGAGTCGAGGGAAGGGCCCTCAGTTCTTTACCCCTGAGAATTTAATAGTCTATAGCTTAAATAGGAAGTGACCCAATATGATAATAATGTTACCAGTTACCTACAGTATAGGTCAGTCCCTATTTGATGAGTAACGTACATACCTTACTCATCGAGTAAGTACAAGGCCGGAGCGTCCCGAGGGCTGCGGATATCAATTAGTTTAGCTGAGCCTCTAATACGTAGGGTGGACGCCTCTTGGTTAGTTAGGTTACTTAATAATTTTATTACATACCTTCATACACGGTATTAAGGTTGAACTTATAGTATTTTTATGGAAAAACCAACGCAATGTATTTGAGCATTTTCAGGCTATGGCAGTTACCTGTGTACTTCTGTAGATCTTTTCATTTCCACTGCTCAGAGAAACTCCAAGCTTAGCGGATTTCATTACTTTCAGGTGTCTTTTGAAGCCGTTTATGGTGAAAAATTCAAATCATCATGTAAGAAACTCTATTAATCGCCAGCTTATTGGTCACCGCCTTTCAAGCCATGTCATCTTTGAAATGTTCAACAAACCAAGATGAAAAAAACTGTGGTCCAGACACAAGTGGATGGACAGACGGCGTAGGTTTAGTTGCAACATGCTCTTTGGCCACGGAACCCTAAAAACCAAAGAACACCGGTCAAAGCTCGAACAAATTTTTGTTGATATTTTATTTTAGCGTCTGCCCATGAAAATTATATAAAAGTATAGAGTTTGAATTCCTGAAGAGTTTTGTCTTCAGTCATATTTTTCTAGGAAGTCAGGATTTAAAGATATTCCAGTTTGAAGTTTTAGAGGTTATATCTTGTTAACAACAGACTATTCGAAAAATAAATCTAAAAATACCTTAACTCACTTGAAATACATTAATATAAATGCATTTATTTACAACTAGCGGCGCCAAGCGAAGTTTAGAAGAATATAAGGATAGTGGGAGAATAGTTTAAGGACTCCGTATTTAGAATATTAAGTCCAACAGACGTCCGTAGGTCTGTCACATGGCTCACATGGTCACACGAGACATAATTAGGTACTAACCTACTTAAATAAATGATCAGAAGAATATTTATTTAATTACCTTAGTCAACTATCTATAGGGCAGTTAGAGATATATTTTGATAAATAAGTCGCCAACCCGTCTTGAGCAAGCGTGCATGGAGATCAATGTTCGTGCCTTCTCTGTTGAGAAAAGGCCTTTGCCCTGCAGTGGGGCAGTATAGGCTGGTATTATTATTATTATTATTATTTTTCATGGTGAATACTAAACTTACTTTTAAAATCAATTCTGTGAAAGTAGAGAAAAAATGGGATATGTGTTGTGCTTAGTCATTTATTTAAAAAATAAAACAATTCTGTTAAAACCATAAAGTAATTTATTCTGTCATTTCTTATTATTGCCTACCCTAGCTCTAAATCACAGCCTGCATTCGATTCTGATAGGGAGGAATTGGCGGTATGAAACTAATTAAAACGTGAATATTATAAACATTGTGTTTAATTTTATTTGAGAAAAATCAGAGTAATTTTACATGACACCGTATCATCAATCAGTTAGAAGAATTCTATTTACAAATTCAAAATAGATGTCATAGACAAACATGGACAGCATCACGACCTTCCAACACCTTCTCCTGATGTTCGTTCATGTTGCTGAGACACGTCTCTATATATGCATTAATCTTGCACAGTGTCTTTCGAACTTTACTTTTGACAGTGGTTTTGTCATTACGTCAGCCAACTGTATCTCTGTTGGACAGTAGCTGATATTGATCAGTCCGTTCACGAAGTGTTCATGTATAAAATGGTATCGCACATCTATGTGCTTCGACCTTTTGTTGAAGGATCCCGATTTTACGAGTTGAATCGAACTTTGGTTATCAACGTGCAAATTTATTTTTATATCCACATCGGTTATTTCCTTCAACAGAGATTTCAGATGCAATGCCTCTTTGCAACAGTCTGCTGCGGCTATGTACTCGGCTTCAGTCGATGATAATGCCACTATAGGCTGTCTCTTAGACGCCCATGTTATTGGTCCATCAGCTATCATAAGCACGGAGCCAGAATTGCTTCTTCGCGTCAATGGATCTCCAGCATAGTCCGAGTCGCTATAAGCATCGATATTCTCTATCGGTTTGTTTCGTTTGAACATAATGCCTTTATCTTTGGTTCCCACCAAATATTTGAATATTTTCTTAAGTTTTGTGACATCTTCTCTAGTGAAATTTTCGACCTTCCTGCTAACTTGGTTGACCGCTTGTGCGATGTCTGGTCTAGTTCTGGTAGACAGATACAGTAAACTTCCCACTGCCTCCCTATAGGGATATTCCTTCTCCTGAGCAGTTTCCTGTATCGACTTGGAATCGCTACTTGCGGGCGTGTCACAAGGTTTGGCATTTTTCATATTATATTTTTCCAGTATGTCATTTATATAAGATCTCTGAGTAAGAATTATTCCTTCTTTGGAATTTCTTATTTCCATACCCAGATAAAGAAGAAGAAACGAAAGGTGTGAAGAGACGAATAGTATGTACCTACTTTTTATCACGGATTCACGACTGAGTGGTACATTTACGATTGGAAAGCAAAAACCACTAATCGGTATTTAACGAGATTTTCTTCGAATCCGGACAATCGGGACATGAAAAATGGATATCATTATTTGTCGAAGAGTAGTTTATTGTTATGATGTAGATGCGCTGAGGTCGAAATTCGGTACGGGATCTTACTAGCGGGACAAAATAATTATATTACATTTGTCAATCCAAGTTGGATTAACAATACAACAATAAAGAAAAATCGGGCCTGTGGACGGTGACCTAGGCTAGCGCCGACGACAGGCCGTCTCGAGGGCGCGTCCGTGTTCAGCACACGCCTCAAAGAGATGACAGCATAATGGAAGGGCCCGCAAGGGCCAAAGCTTGCCGGGGCTGCGGTACTTTTTGAAAGAGATTCCGTGGCCCGAAACATAAAGGGCGAGGAAGGAACATAGATGGATTTTAGTCAGTAAAAGTCTGACACTGCCTCCCGCTCCACCCAGAAGTCATTTGACGATTTCCCATTCGAAAAAAAAAGTTTATAAAGTAAAAGAAAGCGAAACGCGTGGAAGAGTTACCTACATCCTCACCAAGTTATGCATTTATAATTGTAGTAAAATATACAATTCATTTTCATGAGTACTATCCATTCTTAAAGGGAAAATATTAATTATTCATTTTAATAATTTTTTCAGGACCTGCCTACCGACGGAGAGCTACCGTGACCTTATCCCCACGCTAAGGGGTCACTCCTCCCCTCTTCACTTTACCGGTACCACCACCGGCCAGGATTATTATTATTATTATTCTATTCATTCTTAGGTGATTATACCAATAAAAATAACGTTGTATAGCTTCTTCACGATGTTTTAGAGAACCAAACGGCACTAATGCCGCCATGTTTCCTTTTTTTGTATACATTGCCCCTTATTAGAATTTCGGCTGTACCGCAGATGCGTTTACTAACATTTAAACTTACGTACACCAACAGACCCGATAAAATTACCTGTAGGACATACAAATATTAGTTCCGTGCGGGAACCAAACCCGCGACACGCAGTGCATCAGCCAATCAAAAATGCCGTCAAAAACCTTGTTGTTTTAGGTCATTTTACAAAAAAATAAAAGCAGATTTTTACCAACAGGGACCCAATTAAACGGCAAAATAAAACTTAGTCCGTCAGTTAGATTATAAACAAATAGTTGACCCATATTTTTTCTTTTGTTACGTAAACTAACATTTACGAAGATACGTTGCTTTTAAAGTTCTCAATACGTCACGCCTTGGTATATTTTTAGTGAGTTCTGACGTCACGAGCCCCCACTCCCGAGATTTGATGCGTTTCATCTTTGTCAATAGTCATTGATTTACAAAAACAAAAAATACCTGTCCATTATTTTCCAATACTCTAACTGACGGACTCAATAGATTTCCATTTTTGGATACTGTGTCGTAAGCGCAAAAAAAATAAACATGTAGCTGTAAATATGATTCAATTTACCTACCTACATGGATAAAGGCGACAATCAATTACTTATGAAACGTTAGAGAACTCAAACTCAAACTCAAACTCAAATCATTTATTTCAACTAGACCATTACGGCACTTTTGAATGTCAAAAAATTGAAAGAAAAATCAAAGCTACAGTCACAGACACAAGGCATAATAACTTGCGAAAGTACTGTAGTTGCCCATTCCCTAGCGTAGATCTCTATGGAGAAGAACGGGCAAGAAACTCCATGGACACTCTTTTCAATCAAAAATGTTGTTACAAAATCTTGGTTACATCTTTCATGTTGAGATTATAGATATATGTGAGAACGATGTAGAAAGACGTGCACAATAAGAGCGTCCAGAGTAAAAAAATAAATCAACAATTTAAAATAAAGCAATTCAAATGATCCATGGCAGCTAAGAGATGACCAGTCCCGACTGACAGCGCCCGTTCACGAACATGACGCATGGATCAGCGCCATTCAATTCAACCATATTGAAGGGAACTAAATGACCCGACCCACCCGCCACCATCAGCAAGACATTTAAGCGAGCATGACATTCTCTCAGCCACCAAGGCATATTCAAGTCAATGAAAGATAACTAAATGCAAATGGAAGCTTTACAGTACATGGTACTCACACATGTGCTATGCAATTATACAATACTAAGAGATGGACTCTATACAATGCAAGAATACTTTTACAATCTTCTGCAGCTACCACAATAGTTGTCCAATAAGGTTGCACCTATGGTTGCGGAGCAGGACCAGCATTTAGCCAAGCATTTTTATCCTCAATGTAATCCCCCAGCTTATAATATGCTTGCCTACATAGTGTGCGTTTTACACAAGATTTAAATTTCGTCTCATTCAGTTGTAGAATGTGGGGAGGTATTTTATTATAACATTTTAAACAGTACCCCATGAAAGATGAATCCACTTTAGCAAGCCTGAAACCTGGCTGAACTAGTTGGTCCCTATTTCTAGTATTATAGTGGTGTCTGTCACCTCTTTTACTGAATAAATGCAGATTTTTCCTAACGTACATAATGTTTTCATAGATGTATTGACAAGGTACTGTCATGATATTAATTTCCTTAAACAGTTCTTTTAGAGAATCGCGTCTACGTAATTCATATATGGCTCTGATGGCTCTTTTCTGCAGAATAAAAATAGACTCGATGTCTGCAGCCCGTCCCCATAGTAAAATACCGTATGACATAATACTATGAAAATAACTAAAATAGACTATTCTCGCCGTATCAACATCAGTATATTGACGGATTTTTCTAACAGCATACGCTGCTGAGCTCAGTCGGCCTGCAAGAGATGTTAAATGAGGACCCCATTGTAGCCTGTGGTCGAGCGTAATTCCCAAGAAAACCGTTTTATTGACAAATTCAAGTTTCTCTTGATTCAATACTATGTCACAATCACTACTTTTGACATTTGGTAAAGCAAATCTTATGCACTTAGTTTTTTTCCCATTTAGTACTAAATTATTAGCGGTAAACCAGTTATGAACCTGCAGTAGGGCGCTATTTACGTCGTCAACATTTGTGGCACGTCTGTTTATCCTAAATATTAAAGAAGTATCATCAGCAAACAACACCATTTGCGGATGGTTGTTAAATAAATGGGGTAGGTCATTAATGTATACTAAAAAGAGGAAGGGACCCAATATCGAACCTTGTGGTACACCCATTTTTACTTTTAAACCCATCAAATTTACACCCTTTACTTGTACATGCTGCTGTCTATCATTAAGATATGAATTTACTAAACTAAGCGCAAGTTTACCTAAACCGTAATGCTCAAGCTTCAAAATCAGGGTTTCGTGATTTACGCAATCAAATGCCTTCGAGAGGTCACAGAAGATTCCTATGGCATCTTGTGCCTCTTCCCACGCAGTAAAAATGTTTTTTAATAAAGTGACACCGGCGTCAGTCGTACAACGTCCTTTGGTGAAACCATACTGATGTTCGTGTAAGATTTTATTGGTGTTAAAATGGTTAAGCATCTGATTGAGCATTATCTTTTCAAACACCTTGCTAAAAACCGGCAACACGGATACGGGCCTATAATTGTTGGTGTCTTTAGTGTCCCCGGATTTAAAAAGTGGTATTACCTTACTGAATTTCATTAGATCCGGGAAGACCCCTTGATCCACGCACAAATTAAATATTGAGGCTAAATACGGCGCTACAGTCTCAACAATTGAGGTACAAGCTTTGATAGACATACCCCATAGATCTTCGGTTAATTTGATCTTGATTTGCTTAAAAGCTTTTATTATTGTCATGGGGTTTACATGATGAAATTTAAATTCATTTGAACAGGCTGAAACGTTCGCCTTCAATAAATCCATAGAGAGCAAGGGAGAGGAATTTAAGGTTTCAGTAGTTTTAAGTGGGATACTGGTAAAGAAATTTACAAATTCTTGAGCGATTTCATTATTAGAGCTCACGAGACCATGTGAGGTCTCTAGTGTTATGTCATTACTTGGTTTTTTAGATCTATTAGTCTCACTGTTGATAATTTTCCAAACCGTCTTGATTTTGTTATCGGCTGATTTTATTTTATTGCTAATGAAAAGAGACTTGGCTATCTTGCAAGAGTTTTTAAAAATTTTCGAGTAAGTAGCCACATATTTACTAAAAGTTTATGTGTTGATATAAGGCTTAAGGCCGTACAGCTCAAACAATCGTTCCCTACTTTTCCTAATACCCTGTGTTGCCCAGTCACTGAAAATAAACTTTGGGCCAATAGTCTTAGTTTTCTGTTTTAAAGTATTATTGAACTCGGTGTGCACTACCGAAAAGAATTCTTCATACAATTCATTTACGTTGTTTCCAATATGGCCTGGTATATTTAACTTGCTAATTAAATTATTATTAAACTTTTCTAAATTGCTGGGTGTTATTTGTCTAGTTTGAATCTGGATTCTTTGTAAATGTTTATTATACGCGAAAGCAACAGTCTGTCCGCTGTGATCTGAAGGAAGGTAATTTACGATGGATTTATCCAAGTAGTCGCAGCCACAAAAAACATTATCAATACATGTAGCAGTATTTGTAGTAATTCGGGTTGGTTCTGAAAAAACATTTGACAAATTAAATGATTTAAAGAGATTTAAAAATCTACTGCTGTTTGCATTATTCTCTAAAATATTGATATTAAAGTCACCACAGATAATTATTAGTTTACTACCAGTTACAAGTTTTGCCAAAGTATCTTCCATTACTGACTCAAAGATAGAGTAATTCAGGTAATTAGGGGGTCTGTAAACGCACACTATGACATACTTATCTAGCTCAACACAAGACAATTCTATGCTATGTTCAACCGAAAGATCGACAATATCATTACGAGGCTTAAATTTAACACAATTTTTAACTAAGATTAATGAACCCCCACGCATCTTAGACTTCCGGTTAAAGCAGCTGCCCACACTATAATTCTCGTAATTAAATTGCATTTCGTAATCCTTCATCCAATGTTCAGATAGACAGATAATATCAAATTTGGTTTTTTCTAAAAATAGTTCGATTTCTAATTGTTTGGAAGAAAAACCCTGAATATTCTGATGAAATAATGTAAAGGAATTCTGCTTAACCCCTTTTTGACAATTAATTAACTGAGAGCTAGAAGATACCTTAGAGTTGACAAGTTTGCCTAAATTATCATTCGTACCTTCCATTGTCTTACTGACTAGTTTAAATCTAAGCTAAAATGTGTATAATTACAATTAGTATAATTACTAATTTCCGTGGAACTATTTACAAAAGACTGCGACATACCACATATGTCTGAGTTTAAATTAAAAGCTAATAGCCGAGCTATTTGACGTCTAAAACTAATAGGCAGGTACGCATTATTCCTCGTTGACTTCAGTTTCTGGACGAAACTGTTAGTGTCGAAAAACGTCAACTTGTCACAATAGTGACTTACTAGTAAACACATGTGATTGTTAAGACTATGAATATAATGATTTTGCCTGCTTGACAACTTTTCAAAATATGGAAAGGCGCACAGAATGATTTTCTTACAATTTAGTTTCAACAGTTGAGTGACATTGTCAGTGATTTCATCAATTTTTACGTTCAAACTATTACCAACAAATATAGTTACAATATCATTAGGATCGAATTCCTTCCGAATTATGGATGCCATTATCTGGTTGTATGAAGCCTGAGGTGTACAATAATTTTGAGTAGAATGACTCAGATTATTACTAACTAATTTTCCCAAGCCTTTCCCTAAACTATCAGAAAACATAATAAAGCAACCACAATGTGTACTACAACAAGGGGGAGAACTACATTGGAAAGAAAGAAAGAAAGAAAGAAAAAAATATTTATTTGACGTCAGTTAATGAAGCACACACAATACTAAATAAAAAAGATACAAAACAATAAGTTGGACTTAGTAGTAATGTGCTGTGTGCCTCACGGCTGCGCCAAAAAGGTCCATTTCAGCATTCATGCCAGACAGGTGATGAAGCTGTCTGACGCTGGTCTTCCAATGAACCTTGAGAGGGTACGTTACAGAATAAACGGTTTCAAACAATATATAAACAAATAAACAAATGGTTAATAAGAATAAATAGATAACGAGTAAATTCATTGAACGTGTAATTACGAGTACGAAAATAGAGAAAATATATATATAAAAAAGTAAGTAGGGTAGTATTGTGTTTTTTGTATAAGTATTTTATTGTGTTGGAAAGTATAAATCGGTGTTTGTGTAGGCTAAACAAAACATAGAATAAAATAAAATAAAATAAACCCAGCTACAACCTTTACGGAAAACAACAATAAATAGGACACGGCGTGTTTTCGTCTCGCTCCCACCCCACCCTTGCACCTCTGCCCGCGCCGCAGCCTGCGCGCGCGCCACCCACCGATCATGCGACCACATTTCTCCTGTGCACCTGTTAGCGTGTTGACGTAGGTACTTTGCGTCAAAAAGTCGGAGCGGCGGTGGCACGGTGGCGGCGCCGCTGCGCCGCACGAGTCCCTGTGATCACGTGACGCGTCTCGCGTGATTAGTGATCTACCTATTTGTATTTGGTCGACGCTTAATAACCAGTACTTAACGCGTTTTCTTGAGAATCATAATAGCCAAAGAATACATAATATTGGCATTGGAAATACCGTCTCGAGTCGCTCGGATAGATATGCCCTGCCGATGGATTATGAACCTTATGTGAGTATTGGTTTATACCTAGTGTATTAAAATTTGCTGTTTTTACTTTTTTCTTGGACAGGGACTGTTACAAAAAATAAATAATTTTAAACGTTTTATTTTGTTTTTAGGAATCCTATAGAAGAATGGCAGATCATTCCAACAGCGAGTGGCGGCATTCTGAAGCATCCCCTGAAGGCTGTGGTCTTACTTCGAGACATTGAGATGTCGTGGAACAAGCAGAGCAGCTGTGGTGTGTCGGGTTCAGTACATGAAAGAAGTGTACCATGAAAATTGAACGTTGTCGCAACAGTTCGCGAGTATGTATATGTAAGTACCTACGTAGGTACACGCAAGCGCTGCAAATTGTTAAGCGTCTATATAATTGAAATATTCATTGCTACCATATCCAATTTCTGTTGTGCTGCTATCAAATACTGCCGCAATCGTGTTCGGAATGTGTGTATAGTGCCCAGTACCCGTAATGGTGGGGGAATATTATTCCACACTTTAGATGCCGCGTATCGGAAACTACCTCTAAAGGCTGCTGTCCTATGAGACTGTGTCGATAATTGCTGCGCACATAGTCTAGGTGCGCACTCTCGTCTACTAGCCATCCAACTCAATTTGTCGTACAAATACTTCGGCTTCGTGGTCCTAATAACACCAAATAGAAGACACGCTAAGTGCAACTTACGCCTCGACTTCATTTTAAGCATACAGTGTTTGTTCAGATAAGGGGTGACATGACTTCTAGGGGGAACCGAGTAACAGAATCGAGCACACGCATTTTGAACTCTTTGTATAAGCCTATCCGTACGAGCCAGCAAACGTGGGCCGTAAACCGTATCAGCGTAGTTTAGTTTTGATAGTACAAGGGTTTCGACCAGCTGTTCGCGAAGCTTTTCAGACAGGTATGGCCTCATTTTATACAGCAGTTTCAGGCGGTAAAAACAGTTTCTCACAGAGTTAGCGACGTGTTTCTCAAACCTAAGGCTGTTGTCCATACACAACCCTAGGTTCCGCGCCTCATTAACTCGGTCAATAGGCTCACCCATTAGAGTCAAATTAAGGCTTACAGGTAGCTTCTTTAGCTGCTGCCTCGTACCAAACAACATGTACTTGGTTTTCATTGGGTTTAAAGCTAAACAGTTCTCCTCTGACCAAGTGGCGATTCTTTCCAGGTCGTCATTTAGGTCTTTAATAGCTGAGTCAATGGCGTCGGGTTTAAAAGATAAATATAATTGCACATCGTCAGCATAAATATGATATTTGCATTTCTGCAGACACTTTATTATGTCTGCACAGTACAAAATAAAAATAATCGGACCTAAGATAGATCCCTGAGGAACTAAACAACATTCGGTTTGTCCTACCACTGATGAACCTTGGTCAATGTGTGGTGAATCTAGAATGGGGATACAACCCGGAACACTGCCCAACCGGGTCGAGTCCTCTGTTACCTCAGGCAAGAAAGTGTCCGGGCTGGATTCCCTTTGTGATGTACATTGGGTGTTATTGAAGGTCATCATGTCTTCACTGTCTGCATTACTATTATCCTTATTGACTAATTCGTTTGTAGCTAGGATATGTTCCTTTATTTGTTTTTGCGATTTCACATACATGGAATAACATGATTGAAGTTGATGCTCTAATGTTTGAATCTCAGACTGTAAGTTTTGAGTATAAATAAATAAATCAATTTATTGACACACACAAGTTACAAATTATACAAGCAAGAAAACCAAAACAATGAGCATACTAAAAGGGGTTACTAGAAGAAACCGTGGGCCCCAAACTAGGCACAGCCTGTATCTTGGTGGCCCAATTCAGACAGTAAAGGCAGATTGTGTAAGTGACTCTTCAGCGTGACGCAGCACAACAGGACACAGGTAACAGTTAAATTGAAAATTATAAATAAATAAAGAAAATATATATAAGTACCTACCTAAAAATAACAATCTTATAATTTTATAATATCAACCTATCTAAATAAATAAATGAATATAAAATAAAATAAAAGCGAAGATGAACATACAAAACGGTCTAAAGTCATAAGTTCAATCACCATTATTAATTCAAATTAAAATTCATCATTCGAATTCGATTCAAAAAAAAAGAAATACATTAAAATCATAAATTCATTCAATAAATCAAACAAACTAAAAATAAAAACATTAAAATCATAAATTCATTCAATAAATCAATCAAACTAAAACTAAAAACATTAAAATCATAATTCATTCAATAAATCAAACTAAAACTAAAATCATCAAAATCACAAATTCAAATCAATCATCATTGCAAACATGATGGCACATTGGCAGGTATGTGTGCAAGATTGACTGTGCGTGTGTGGGTGTGCGTGAGCGCGTGTGTGAGTGTGAGTGTGTGTGTGTGTGTGTGTGTGTGTGTGTGTACTAGTTATTTCAAGGGGCACAAGAGATTTTCTGTCTCATCATAGGTCAGGTCCTGAAGCCATGTCTTAATAGTAATCTTGGCTTCGAGTACATTCCCAGGGATCTTTAGTGTGGATTTATTGACAGAGTTAAAGATTCGAATAGGGAGAAAGAGTGAAAATCGCGAGGCAAATACCGTTCTAACTCTTGGGATTGGTAGTCTGTCAGCTCCTATCCTACCTCTTTGGAAGTATGTGAATTGTCTTCCCGACGCAGCGATCAGTTTAAGAAGAGACTTTTGGATATAAAGCTGTCGGACACGCAAGACTCTTGCCTCTTTGTATAGATCATCTGTTGAATAACGACGCGGTTTTCCAAGGAAAACTTTAAGAACAGCCCGTTGAGCACGTTCAAGTTCAAGCAAATAGGACTTGGCCGCGCTACCCCAGACGCCTACACAGTACTGCAGTAGCGATTGACAGAGTGCTAAGTAAACTTTTCTGCATATGTCTTTAGGGGCACTGGCACGTAGGGATTTAAATAGATAAATGAACTTACGGATTTTTTTAGAGAGTGACGAGATATGTTCCTTAAAAGACAAATTCTGATCATCTATCTATTTCATAAAAATGTTTACTATCCTCTAATTTAATTTGATAGTTGTTTAACTTTTTAATGAGAAAAACACGTTCTTTTCTTATTTTATTGATGTTAGAACTATGTTTTTGTTGTTTTTTAAATTTACTGCATTTCTTTATTATTCTATTAAGTTTAGCATATTTTTTAATTTTATTTTGGCTAACTTTATAACTGCTACAATTATATTTCAGAATAGAATCTTCAGTAAGATCTATTGTTGTTAAAGAATGTGGGTTGCAATTGGAATTTAATAATTGATTATATAGATTATCTGTTTCCCTAATCTGAGTACATTCTCTTTGTTTCTGAAACTCAATTATTTGTTTATTGGCATGAAGCAGTTCATCTTCTAAGTCCCTAACCTTACATAAAGCCGTATCATAATAATTACTGCAGTCGTTGAAACCATCTGTGACCACCCGCAGTTTGTCCCGTTCATCGACAACCTCCATGTACTGTTGGTGCAGGTCAACGAGTTCCCGTTTCAAGCTAGTGTTTTTGTGAACGACTTTCTCGATTTCAACCTCATGTTCCTCTCTATCCAATAACAGCTGCTGACATTTGCTGTTTGATTCCTTAAGTTCATCAAGGGCCGTTCTCAACTTAGCTTGCAACTCCTGGGTAGTAGCCTTACGGGTCATCACAGGCATGGTTTCAGGGAATAGAACTGAAAGTAGAAGTACAAAGAATGGTGAGAACTAATTGGATGTACAAAATTAGAAAAGCTAGAAATGAAAGGAGAAAATGAGAATAGACTGGAATATGTGATAAATAAACTGGTAACTGAGGTAGGCTTATGTGTCTTACAAAAATATTTCAATAAGATGATTTAAATTAAGTTGAAATTACACTTATTTATGTCTTTTACTTTTTCATAAAGTGGGTAGGACTCTTGAAATAAAATTACTGGACCTGACTAAAAACTGCTAAAAATTTATAAAGAATAATCAATGTTCTCTATTGTTTTGTACTTAGTTGATTAAATAGATAGATGGTTACTATATTAACTTATTACAAACTACACAACTACTTATTTAACAAGTGATACCTGACACTGAACCTAAGTTCAACAAAAAAAAAAAAAAAAAAAAGTGCCAGATTGATCAGAATAATGATTTTAGTGTTCCATGAAAGCTATTAATAAACTAATGTGAGCTATTTATACAATAAAAGGAAACAAAAATACTCCCCAGATTTATCCACCGGAACAACAGCTGATTGTGATATAGGTTACCGGTTGAGGTGGGCAACCAAACACTATGTTTTATGGCGTATTTTTCCGTGAAAACAGTAATCCTGGGTATTTATACACTTAGTAGTATTTTAATTACAATAATACATGTTTTTAACACTTAAAAATTAATTAAAACTAATTTTAAATTACGGAGCGAAACTTTGACATGTCACTCAACCAGTGTTGCCCTAACAACACTGGTTGAGTGACATGTCGAACTATTGTCGATAAATTATTAATTAATTTCTAACCCTTTTCCTTATATAACATGAATAACAAAAGCTGTGCACTGTGCAGAGTTAAATTAATCAACATTTTAGTACTATGGTTTCCAATATAGGTAGTTATCATCTAAAAGTTACTGAAGCGTAAATCATCATTTATCATCTTTCATCGATGAAAAAATTATACATTTCAATGATATTTCGGACAGACTTTCCAAAATTAATTTACATGCGGCATTCACAATTATCAGATATTGCTGTTTTGGTCCAAATTTTATGTATTTTCTCCGTCGTTCTCCTCTTTGGAAGCAACCACAACTTTTGGACAAAATTGATCACATTATTCGCAACACTTTAACATCCATTCTTAATGTGGCCCTGGACGACCGAGCGTGGCTGCAAGCCACACTACCAATTCGTTTTGGTGGTCTCGGCGTCCGCAAAATTTCTAGTATAAGCTTACCGGCGTTCCTGTCCTTTGTCCACAGCACTGAAAAGCTAACCAGGAAAATTTTAAGTCTTTCCTTGGTTGACTCGGAAGTGCCGTGCTTGACCGACGCAGAGGACGCCTGGAAAGTGACTTGGACACGGATCGGCCCGAGAACCCGTTTTCCCAGAGACAGTGGGATGAGCCGCTCTGCAGGTTGGTACGGAATAAACTTATTAATACGTCTACCAATACTGCTGAGCGTGCCCGCCTGCTGGCTGTGGGTGAGTGGGAGTCGGGTCTCTGGCTTCAGGCACTACCGTCACCTAATATAGGCACTTTGTTAGGTGACACGACCTTCTGGCTCGCTACTTGTTTGCGTTTGGGCGCTCCTTGTGGGGCTCCACATCGCTGTCAATGTGGTGAAGCAGTCGACTGCCTCGGACACCATGGCCTTTCTTGCATTAAGAGTGCAGGTCGGATAGCGCGACACGCCAGCATTAATGATCTCATTCGTCGTGCTCTTGCCACCGCCGGGGTGCCAGCTGTGTTAGAACCAACTGGCTTGGCGCGCGTCGATGGCAAGAGACCAGATGGTATGACCATAATGCCATGGAAGTTGGGTAGGCCTTTGGTGTGGGACGCAACTTGCGTCGACACCCTTGCGCCATCTCATCTCCCTAGCACGGTGTGCTGCGCTGGGCGGCTGCTGCAGGTGCTGAAAACCTCAAACGGCGCAAATACAATAATTTAATTGGTAATTATGTGTTTGAGCCGTTTGGGGTCGAAACACTAGGGCCATGGGGTCCGAGTACCCACCTAGTATTTCGGGAAATTGCCAAACGGTTGGTCGACTCTTCGTGTGACCAGAGGGCGGGACTATTTTTTGGCCAAAGAATCAGCATTGCCATCCAACGTGGCAATGCTGCCAGCCTTCTGGGCACTTTTCCTGTTGGCAGCGATGTGGACGAATTTTTCGATGCCCTGTAACCCTATTTTGATATTTGTACATATTTTTTCTTTCTATTATAATGTTAGTGTGTATATATTGTAAATAATGATTAGTCTAATAAATATTATTTACAGCGTAAATTACTGAAATATAATACTCGTATGTACGAACAAATTCTGATTTAGTCCGAAAAACTAATTCCCAATACAATCTGAAGGTTTATTAAAACTTCGGTTTAATTAAACGCTTGATTTACCACACAGTAATAAACAAAGGTTGAGTGCTATTCATATTGGTACGAGATACCAAAAACTAATCACTATCCTAATCCCGGTTTTCAATTCAAGGAATCACCGACTAAGGTCATGTTCACCGAAAAGATAACAGCTGTTGAAAACACATTTTTGTATGGCAACATGTCACAGTGACAGCTGTTTTGAGATAATCAGACTGTTATCTTTTTGGTGAGCATGGACCTATGTGGAAAACTTTACGATGAATTGTTAAGTTAACACTTTAAAAAATAGTGCTCTAAAGGAACTCACTGTTTTATTACTTGTGAGCACAAGGAAAACTTGGTGAAGATAAATAAAGTAAGAAAGAAAAAATATTAACTGTTTTACATCTCATACTCGCTCCTGTACACTCCAACACACATTCATTCACCGCAACATACATTCTCACACTTCTACATTCATTCACACTCTTACATGACACTACACTCTCGTGCAAACCATTAGTTCTCCATTTTTTATATTTTTTTAATTTTATTTTATTTTGCCTTTGTTACTATATGTCATTATTTTTAACCTTTTTATACTGATTGTCTCTTTGTGCTCTTTTTGGTACCGTCAATGATGTTTCACAATGATCGTCTTTAAATCTATTACGATATTGTTTTGCTGTGGGGGGCCCTGGTGACCTGTAACACAGGCTTCTTCGAAAGCCTACTTCAGGCACCAGTCTCTTCCAATGGTGGAATACAACCTTATAAAAAAACATTGTTAACCTATAAGAACCAGTATTGTGAAGAGAGAATAAATAAATGAATTGAATTGAAATTAACTTGTCTCAGGGACATGACGTGCATAGAAAATTAGAAAATATGTAATTACACACAAAAACATTTGGAATACAATTAGGCCCAGTGGCGGCGGCCACGAATAACGAACGGGTTCAAAGCCAGACAGATGCATTACTTTGTGTAATTTATTTCATCACCGCTGCTCTCAAAATGGTGAAGAAAAACATCGCGAGGAAACCTGATACAATGTCCTAGAACCAAAAAAAATCGAAAACATGTGACATCTGCCAACCCGCATGGGGCCCGCGTGGTGGATTATAGCCCATTCCCTCATAGAGAGGAGGCCTGTGCCCCAGCAGTAGGAACATTAATAGGCTGATGATGATGATGACGATGACAACAGAACGGAAAAAAGCTGCACGTCGTCGCGGTCCTGTAGACGGTAAGCTATGGGCTAGCTAGCCGTCCGTCCGTCTTATGATGACAGGCCGTGTCGACGGCGTGTTCGTATTCCACGCGCGCCTCAAAGAGATGTCAGTATAATAAAATGGTCCGGGGCTGCGGGACTGTTTGAAAGAGATACTGTGGCCCCGGAGCATAAAGGGTGAGGAAAGAACATGGATGGGTTTCAGTCAGTAAAAGTCTGACACTCGCTCCCGCTCCGCCCAGAGTGGGAGGAGTAATTTGATGATTTCCGTCAAAATATGTTTAAAAACTAACTGCCGGACTTATTATTATTTTCTTGTCGTCCACCTTATTCATAATTCTGTTGCGCTAAATGCTTAGTGCGTCCTAAGTGATCAGTTTCAAAAACAAATTAGAAATTCATTGTTGTTGAAATTCACTGATTTACTGCAGTACAAACTGCAACATTTTCAGCTATAACACATAAAATATTCACCTTGTATAAGCCATAAACCCACTCACAAAGGCGATAAAGCTTAGTGCAGACTCTCAGGAGAGCACATCAGATGGAAGCTGCCAACAAACGCGTTACCAGCCAATTTGTTCGCTCATGTGTGTACTTCTTTATTAACAAAGTTAATTGAACCGTATATAAACGGGATTGGGTTAAAATAAAGCTGGGTTAATAATGTTTTTAGGTTATTTTGTTGTGAGAATTAAACATTAATGTTGTGACGTAAATATATGTCGTTTGATCTTCATTTTTATTGAGGTTTTAAGTATTGTGACTAGTAGGGTCAACGCTGGTTCACGTAGTTTTTTAAAAAGTCTTACAAGCTTCTATGGAATGGTAGTTGTAATTTATTATGTTTTGCTTTACAAACACCGGAAAATCCGTAGCAGTTTCGCAGCAGTGCTACGAGTTTCGTAGCAGGGCTACGTGTTTCGTAGCAGTGCTACGAGTTTTGTAGCACGTCTACGACATAATCTCAACGAAGCCACGCTGAAAAGAAACATACACAAATCTTTAGCGTCCTACTAGATACGAGAGTAGATTCTATGAACTATATACATAGCCTATAGAACTACCAACAACTGCCTTTGACATTCAATCTTGATTGCGTCTTGGAAAGCTGATATTGGTCTGTGACTGCTTGTCATAATTGCTTTGCATATATATGTAGTATGCTTTGATTTCAAATACTTTCATCTTGCGTTTAATGAATTGTGTTCTTCTCCATAATCTTTTAGCACTCTAATCTGGAAAAATAACCTGGGAGAAAATCGTTTATTCCGTTCTGATTTGTAAAAGTATAAAAATCTCAATAAAATTGACAATGCACATACAAAGCGAACTACAAACTCTTTATGTACAAAACTATTCGATGACGTAGAATGGTAGTGGCAGTTCGATTTGGGGCAGAGCATGCATACTGGCACGCATTAAAAACAAATCTATAAAATTTGAATTTCAAAGCTTTCAGTGTGAAAACATTGTAGTTTGTGTGTGGATGTATATTTCAGTTATTGTATGTTGTAGCATATTTTAATCCAAAGTGCGTAGACAGGTTATATTATGTTTTTGAACCTAAAATTCGTATGAAACTACCTTCTAAAGAAAGAATCTCATATTGAAACAGATGTGTGTGTGTGTGTGGTGTGTGTGTGTGTGTGTGTGTGTGTGTGTGATTCTTTCTTTATGGTGTAGCTAGTAACTAACCAGGTGTCTGAGTTTTTATGCCGCCCATGGTCCTTTGAGTTGGTTTTATATGCCGCCGAGAAATATCTCTCAGGCATGCTGGTTTCCCACACTACCACGGTGCTTTTCTTCACTGAAGCCAGTTATAATTATACAAACGCACAAGAATGCGAAAAATTTGAGGTGCGTGTTTTGGGTTCGAACTCGAGACTGGTTAATTACTACCTACTTAACTGACGGTTAATCAATATGAGATTCATTCGTCTTCCCATTTATGTGACCTCAGAAAACAACAACACAATATCAACCTTAACTCAATGAATATTAAGGTCACTGTGGTTTTATCGGTTTTGTCAGTCACCAGTCAGTCATCTCAATAGCAATCTTTTTAGCCAATAAAAAACATTTTTTAACCCCCTATTTTTTTTTCGAATGGGAAATCATCATTGACTTCACCCACTCTGGGCAGAGCAGGAGGGAGTGTCAGACTTTTACTGACTAAAACCCATCCATGTTCCTTCCTCGCCCTTTACGTTCCGGGGCCGAGGTATCTCTTTCGAACAGGCCCCGCCACCCCAGACTTTTTAACCCCCGACGCAAAAACGACGGGGTGCTATTATTTTGACGTGTCTGTGTGGCTGTCTGTGACACATATTTATTCAACAACAATAATTTAATATGGGTATCAAATAAAAGGGCTTGATAAATTAAAAATCCAAGATGGCCGCCACCACAAAATGGCGAATTAACGTATTATATTTCTATTCAACTTTTATTAGGTACATAGTGTCGGGGGTTTTTTTTTTAATTTTAACTTAATTTTACTTGTTGCAAAAAAATCAATAGAAATATAAACCGCGTAAGGAATTCTGGCGGATAAAATACCACATTACTAATGTGAGGTAAAGGTAAGCATTCATGCGATCTATTCAAGCGACACAAGTAATAAATCGCAGGGCCCATTCATATCGCACGAGTTGCACGACACACAAACACGAGTCCGATCAGTTAGGTGTGATTGATGGCGGGATCCGTTAGCAATGTCGTGGCTAGTTTACATTTTATTGGTCGGAGGCAGAAATCTTCGGGGGTGTTGCTGCTAGATAAGTAACCCTATGTTTCCTCCTCCTCCTCCTCAAGTCGTGCTCCTCATTACTGAGAGTCGTGATCCTCCATTGAAATATTTTTTTTCCTGACGATGTTTCGCCATCTCCGTCTTATCCTTGGCCAAGTGAAGCGCATCATAAAACTTCGTTTCGAGAGAAGAGGTTACAGACCCCGTATTCACAAACGTTCGACTCGTTTCCGATTCGACAACTCGTATATCTGTCTTCTTCTGGCATTACGAAAACGACCGAGATAGACATACGACTTTCCGAATCGGAAGCGAATCGAAGCGTTGTGAATACGGGGGCTGGTCGGACCATCGCATAGGGCTGCGGCCTCTTGGCCGTTTTCCATTCACCTTGCCGGTAACCATTAACCCTATGTTTAGAGATACTAAAATGGGTAATAAAACATGGTGCCTGTTACCAATGCAGGAGTTGGCAGACTGTCAGTTAGAGCATTGGAAAATAATCGATACGCATTTTTTTGTTTTTGTAAATCAATGAATATTGACAAAGACAATAATCATCAAAACTTGGAAGTCCGCTCGTGAATTTAGAACCGACTAAAAATTATACCAAGGCGTGACGTATTGAGAATTTTAAAAGTGTCATGTTATACGCCACAAAAGAAAAATAAGGGTTAAATATTTGTTGATAAATTACCTAACGGACAAATTAGTTTTTTTTTGTCGTTTACCATATTCTACAGCTAGTACTCATACCCACATTTCGTACGTCATTCCAGTACACACGACGGCGTTTATAAAGATCTCCCATTGTACGCAAAATCTATGCAAAGCGAGGCCATGTTATACTGGAAATATATAGCTTAATGTGCGGTCAAAAGTTGTCGGGCCAACCGCAGCGGCAACGATGAACGACAGGCGGCATTACCGCAATCTACGAAAGCTTTTATAAAAGCATTTTTGACGACCCAAATGGTTTAGCGGTAGTGAGGCTGCCTTAAGTTCTTAGGGTCCTGGGTTCGAATCCCGGTAGGAGCAAAATCTGTTTCTGTGATGAGCATGGACATTTGTTTCCGAGTCATGGATGTTTATACGTATAATAAGTATATATTAACAAACAATTAAGTATATACGTATGTAGTATATCAATTATCTTGTGTCCACGATACAAGCCTTGCTTAGTGTGGCACTAGATGGCGCTGCGCTATAAAAATATAATGTTATGGAGAAACCTGCAGTCAGTGATTGATTGTGATTGCACTGCGATGCCATCTTCGGAGGAGCACCTTTATAAACAACTAAACTATCAGAAACTATAAGAAAACTTCACCTCAACGGTATCAGTTGGTAATTGTTTTTCAGAGGCTGGCAGCGTTGCCACGTAGTATGGCTATACTTTTAGCCTATGGGCTCGGTAAAAGTCCGGGACGCGTCAACTTGGCGTTCAGCAAATATCCTTAAGAGGCCTGCGGAGCATGTGTAGTTCATACAAACGTAATATCAAAATAATTTGTAAATTAATCATATTCCTGAGGTTGTGTGTATTAATTTCGATTGGATTACAGAATATCTAGGTTCCCAAATATATGTTTTGATTGGACACTGATTTAAACAAGAGTTATGCGAAAAATAAGTTATAGAAATTTTAAATTCCTCATATCTCGTCTTTGTATCATTGTCCTCTCTAAATATATATTTGGGAACCTATATATTCTGTAATCCAATCGAAATAAATACACACTACCTTAAGAATATGTTTGATTTAGGTACAAATTATTTTGGTATTACGTTTGTATGAAATACACATGCTCCGCCGGCCCCTTAAAAAGGCTCTGACCCTAAAAAAAGATGATCACAACGTGCAACGCCAACGATAAATTAAATTATTAAAAAATTGCTAGTCACTAATACTAAGTACCTACTTTACATGAATGAACACATTATTAATGGAAGGAGAGGAAAATTTGTCAGTCCTCCATGGAGCGAGAAATATCATCATTTTTAAGGAGCTCATTATCCTCACATTGTCGTAATTGACGCGAGCTAGCGCACGTGTGCCCGTAATTTATAGCTTTCCACGTATTATCGAACGGCGGGGCAATTTATATAAATTACCCTCTCGATAAATTCCAGTATAAGTACTCAGCATTGTGAATTGTGTTTGTGTAAATGAATTCTTCCTGGAGCAACACAAGAATATCGTTCGTTGTATACAGGGTGTAAAAAAACATTTTTTTTTAAATCATGGTAAGTATGTGGTAGAATTCAATGTGACTCAATCAAAAAGTTGTTCTGATTCATGGATTGAACAGTACGGGGGTCGTGTCGTTAATTAAAAATCTAACAACGAAAATTTGTATAAAAACTTGTCAAAAAGTTTCCAATATCTACGTAACTAGAAGATTCCCAGGTTCGGCTTCGTTGGGAGGTTTTTTACACCCATTATAATTCTACTAGGGTGTCCCTTCCCGACGTTGCCACTCACATCTACTTTGTAAGTAGCTTCTGCTAAAGTCCAGTCGTGGAGCAGGAAGAATTTCGTACAATGACCTCTTTATCTACTGACAGTGGTCACTGTTAATTTGAAGGTGAAAGAAAATTTACCAACTCATTAAATAAATTATTTCCTTTATTATGTAAATTATTAATTAAGGTGTTATATTAAGTTATAAAATCGAGTTACAATTTCTAATTCGGCAGAAATAAAAATTATTAAGTAAGTGTCTAGTATTAATATTCTCATGTACTTAAGTGAACAGTGTAATTCTTATAAGAATAAAATGATCTTAAACCTCAAAAGATTTACAATCCCTGAGAACGGCGGCCATTGCATCTGTGCGAGCGATACTCATTATATTTACGCGGGAGGGACAGACACAGGTAATAACAGGTTAATGTACTAAATTCATTCTGCTTCACGTCCGGAGTTTAGTCGCCTTTAACTCATTCAGCTATTCATTACTAGCTGACCCACGCAACTTCGTCTGCGTCACATAAGAGAGAAAAACGAAAGGAAAAAAAAAACCGTTTTTGCAACACTTCTCATTCCTGCTCCGCTCCTTATGGTCGCAGCGTGATGTTATATAGCCTAAAGCCTTTCTCGATAAATGGACTATCCAACACAAAAATATTTTTTCAATTTGAACCAGTGCTTCCTGAGATTAGCGCGTTCAACCAAACAAACAAACTCTTCTGCTTTATAATATTAGTATAGAAGTATAGATTTCTTCTAAAATGACACCAGCGACATCTATATTCGAAACAATAAAGCTACTCTCCTTATCTCATACTTTCAAACTAGGTACTACATAATACTATTACTAACCGCTTAGTACCTGATAAACTATACAAAGTTGCTTCCATAAGAGTCTCTAGCCGCGAGCCGCGTACAGATACTATATATAATATAATTATAATTATAATAATATTATAAAGCAGAAGAGTTTGTTTGTTTGTTTGGTTGAACGCGCTAATCTCAAGAACTACCGGCTCGAATTGAAAAAATCTTTTTGCGTTGGAAAGTCCATTTATCGAGGAAGGCTATAGGCTATATAACATCACGCTATGACCAACAGGAGCGGAGCAGCAATAAGAAATGTTGCAAGCGGGAAATTCACGCGAACGAAGTCGCGGGCAGAAACTAGTAGTTTAATATTTAACCGTAACAGGAACTAACAGGCATGAACATCGACTGTGAACTTGACTTGCTGCACAATTACTTAGTCATGTGGCGTCTCTTCAAATCTGCGGAGTGTGTTGCAGGCATTTAGGATAAAACTAAAAGAAAGAAAAAGAAAAGAAAGAAAGAAAAACTAACTAATGTCGGAGAGTGTAGTTTTTGAAGTTAGACGACGTTTAGTATTGCTTGAGTGTGTTTGATTTTGACGCGATTACGAATGATGGTCGAGTTCGTCAAGTTGGAGGGGACAGACGTTTTTTTTTTTCTTTTTTCCGGATGGGAAATCATCAAATGACTTCTCCCACTGGGCGGAGCGGGAGGGAGTGTCAGACTTTTACTGACTAAAACCCATCCATGTTCTTTCCTCGCCCTTTTTGTTCCGGGGCTACGGTATCTTTTTCTAAAAGTCCCGCAGCCCCTGCAGGCAGGGGACAGACGTCCCCACAGTTTCTGTGGTGGTCGTGATCGCGCTTCGACTAACCTCACTACATTACATGTTATTTAATTAGATTTTAAATCGTTAAATATTGTGAGGATTTCTTATTATTTTGTAACCAAAGTTACATTACCAATAAAATCAGAGTATCGATGACGATGATGATGATGGGCCAAAACGATGGATTCATTTTAATCATTACCAAAAAGCCTATTCTGGTGATATCGGAACATATTGTACACCTAAATTTTCTTTGTTCCTAGTATTTTAGCAAAAATTCTGAGTATTTAAACTGCGTATACAGGGTATATTTTTATACTCATGAGTAAGCTATATGTAAAAAAACCCTGGAATAGAGTAATGGAGCGTAGGTAACTACTACTAAATGCTTATTAAGAATTTAATCGTGACGTCGGAGATTTTACTTAGAAAGGGTGTTTCTTTGTTATTTAGATCTTAGTCTTGTTTTACAAAGACTTCACAGATAACATCACCCCTGTTATCCCCGAATGGTTAAACCGGGGTGTAAGTAATTATAGTACACCCACAGTTCGCGAGTTAAGTTTTTTTTATGACTAATAGGCATGAAGACAGTATCAAAAAAATACAAGTATTTAATTAGTCCGTCAATACCTATTAACAAAGATAAAACGCATCATAACTCGGGAGTAGAGGCTCATGTGTGACGTCAGTACGCTCTAAAAATTATATCTAGCCGTGACGTATTGAGAATTTTAAAAACGTCGTATCTTCGCCAATTTTGGTTTACGTAACAAAAGAAAAAATGCGGGTCAAATATTTGTTGATAATCTAACTAACGGACTTATTTGTTTTTTTTTTTTGTTATCTACCCTATTATGACAATAAGTCGGCTTATAAGTCGTATTTGGACATATCTACTCACAATATCATTCGATGGAAATATGGAAATACTTTTTAAGTGGCAAACCATCGCATCTGCGATATTTCACACTTCAGTACACATCAAAGCAACTCTTGGAGACGATGTGTTGAGAAATCTTTTGAAATTCTCAACACATCGTCTCTGAAAGTTAAATATTTCTAGATATATTTACCTACTTGATTTTATTTTATTGAAAATGTGATATGATGTATAAATAAAGTCAAGCAATACCTTTTTTTAAAGACTAACTTAATTTGACTTTTTTTATTGCCGTTTTCAGGTACTCGTATTTTATAAGTTTATTTCATGGCTACTTGTTAATATATATTTCGAATCATTATTTTGTATTTAACAAGCACAAAATATCATGATACGAATTTTCTTTAACCTCATGGTAAAACTGATAGGTGTTAAATAAACTGAAAGCTTTAATATTTTGAATTAATGTTTTTAATATTTTGTTTAAATAAAATATAATCTTCACAAAACTTACCAATCTGTCTTCTCGCTCTAACTTTATTTGGTGCATGTCGCCCTCTCTTCGCACGAAGAGCTTCTTTTCTTCTCAGCCAATGGCCACCAGCTGCTGTGGACAAAATATTGTAGTATTAGAATATCATCACATAACATGACATAACACCACGCCAGTAATCTATGAATGTTTGGGCAGAGAAGTACATGTAGTACAGTCATTGATCTAGGTATATTTAGGTCCCATGTTAAAGCCGTTTTTGAGATATTCGTGATGATAAAACTCTATAATATTCTAGTCTCCACCAACAATAAATTGCAAAAACTTTTTTACAAAAAATAAAACCGACTTCAGAGAAAACAAAAAAGTGAAAAATAACTTCAGAAAAAACGCTTCAGAAGTCTGTGAACTTTGTTTTATTGATTTAGTTTTCTTGTCACCGACTTCTGAAGCGTTTTTTCTGAAGTTATTTTTCACTTTTTTGTTTTCTCTGAAGTCGGTTTTATTTTTTGTAAAAAAGTTTTTA
Organism: Xestia c-nigrum; assembly: GCA_916618015.1. NCBI lineage: Eukaryota > Metazoa > Arthropoda > Insecta > Lepidoptera > Noctuidae > Xestia > Xestia c-nigrum. The sequence continues at coordinate 5,550,207 of OU745258.1, read as the reverse complement.
TTTTTCACTTTTTAGTGGTTCACATGTGCTTACCCCTTCACAGCGTACCGGCGTGATTTTAGGTTATCAACTGGTGTAAACAATAGACAGATATGAGATTTCGGCAATCCCAATACATTTGCTATCATTTATTGAGGAGTTCCGTTGCATATCTCCGAAGTTCTTCATCAGATCTTCATCAAATTGAATTGGGATCAGTTCGAGAAAGTACAATTCCTAAAACTACCCAAACAACCTAAAGCTTCTAGTGTGACTATAAAATGTGAAGGATTCTCTCTATTTCTCCAGAATCCCATCATCAGCTACTGATTTGATGATTATGAGACCACACAGGAAGCACCAGCTTTCAAATAAAATAAGAACGATCAAAATCGGTTCACCCAGTAGAAAGTACTGAGGTAACAAATATTTTCGAAATCGGGTGTATTTTACACATGTGCGTACCCCCTCAGAGCATACAGGCGTGATATTACGTCATGATATAGTATAAACAATGAACCTACAAGCGATGGCAGCAATCACTGCAGATTTGCTCTGTATTTTTGAAGAGTTCCGTTGTATATCTCCGAAGATCAGCATCAGGTCTTCAGCAAACTAAAATGGGACCAAACGGGAAGCACCAGCTTTCAAACAAAAAAAGAACCATCAAAATCGGTTCACCCAGTCAAGAGTACTGAGGTAACAAACACAAAAAAAAAAAAAAAAAAAAAAAAAAAAAATTTTGGAAGTCTGTTGAAAATAAACACAATTTTCTTTCTTTCTTTCAAATCTTATCGCAAAATTATACTACGGCGTGACGTATTGAGAATTTAAAAAGCGTCGTACCTTCGTCAAATTTGGTTACAAAAGAATAAATACTAATCAAATATTTTTATATGATCTAACTGAAGGACTAATTACATATTTTCAGTTGACAAGCCTATTTTCTGTCTGAGCTAAGAATAGCTTGCAACGACAAAAAAAAGTATTAAATATTTTTTCAAAATCTCGTTCTGTCCGGATGTTTTTAATAATTTTTAAACACATTCAATTATCCTTTGTCTTACTTTTTTCGTCTCTTAAGAATTTCTGAAATGCCTCTGCAATTTATTACATACACTGAAAATTTTGAAACCAATTATTATTAAAAATGAAGGCCCTTTTGAAGTCTACATAACGTTATTTTTATATATTAACGTCATTTTATAAAAATGCTAAAAATAGACAGGAATATCAGCCCACTTTCGATGTAAAATATTCTAGGTTGACTTATCTACCATAATCCTTGTTTTAAATTCATGCTGTTTAAGCAAGAAGCATAAAACGTCCTTCACTATAAACTAGAGCTGCCATTATGTAAATAATATTATTTAAATAAGAGACGGTGATCTCTGAATTTGCTTCAGCTGTTTCTTCTCAAAGTAGTCAGATGCCAAACACCGGCCCCATCTAGTTTCAAAACAATATAATGTGACGTGTAGGTTAAGTGTTTTTAGGGTTTCGTACCCAAATGGCAAAAACGGAACCCTTATAGATTCGTCATGTCTGTCGGTCTGTCTGTCTGTGCCACTTTTTTCCGAAACTATAAGAACTATGCTATTGAAACTTGGTGAGTAGATGTATTCTGTGAACCGCATTAAGGTTTTCACATAAAAATAGAAAAAATGCAATAAATTTGGGGGGTTCCCCACACTTAGAAGTGAAACTCAAAAACTTTCTTTTCATCAGACCCATACGTGTGGGGTATCTATGGATCCTCATCATCATCATCAGCCTATTAATGTTTCCTATTAATGTGCTATATAATCTACCTACCACGCGGGCCCAGTGCGGATTGGTGGATGTCACATGTCTTCGAATTTTTGGTTCTAGGATATGCCGGTTTCCTCACGATGTTTTCCTTCACTGTTTTGAGAGATCTATGGATAGGTCTTCAAAAATGATATTGAAGTTTCTAAAGTAATTTTTTTCTAAACTGAATAGTTAGCGCGAGAGACACTTCCAAAGTGGTAAAATGTGTCCCCCCTGTAACTTCTAAAATAAGAGAATAATAAAACTAAAAAAAATGTATGATGTACATTACCATTTAAACTTCCACCGAAAATTAGTTTGAACGAGATCCAGTCAGTAGTTTTATTAAAACGTCATAAATCGTAAACAGCAATTAATTTACCTTTCATTCAATCTGCTACGGAACCCTTCATGGGCGAGTCCGACTCGCACTTGGCCGCTTTTTTATAGACAATTTACAAAGGTAAATATGCTTATGATTCAGTCCTATGAAAGTTTTATTGTATTGTATTAGATACCTTGGTTAGATATTCCTAGTTCAGGGGTTAAACTGGCAGTTACACGCTTAACTTTAAACTTCCTAAGTTAGTTTGGTACGAAACGTTCAAATGTTAATATAATCTAAGATTTATACCGCGGACAGGGTGAACTAAGAACATCTTGTTCAGCTTTAGTTGGAAACTTAAGAAGTTACCGTTGGTTACTTGTGCTAAGGTTAAGTTTCTAAACTTTTTATCACATACTTTGCATCTTATTATCACCTGAATACAGATAGCAAAAACTACAGATTTTAATAATCTATCTCTGTTTTTTGGTAGGTTTTAAAGCAATATTTAGTTTAGGTACTATTACAAAAATACTTGTTTATTGTAAAAGTTTCTGGAAGTAAACTTTTTGAAATACTTTGGACTTTTTTTTTGTTATAAATATTTAAAAAATAGATAGATTACAACGGCATTTGACCGGCTGGCTGCTTGACTGATGCTTGATAACGAAAAATCAATACTAAGTTTTATGCTTGAGAATATAGGTTTGAGTGCAGGGTGTGCTAATTATTATTGCTTTTCCTGCTTGTGCATATTTTTGCAGGCGAGAGGGCGATACTGCATCCAGGACTGGGTCTTTTTGTCGCGACATTAAAACCATATATTTCGGACAGCAATGTTGATGGATGCGTGGATCTCCGCACAGACAAAAAAAAGGTAACGTCTGATTTTGTAATTCATCAATGGTTATCATAAACTATCCCATCTTTTTATTTCATCTTCTCTGAGTGTAAAACCATTAGTTACCCTAAAACAACTGTCACAGCCGCGCGGTGAAACTAGTGGGACAATACCGCAATACCTGTATAACTTTGAACGCGTACAATCACAATTAATTAACTCCTCGAGTGCGTGTTTCGTTTTCTACATACGAACGTAAACTCACGCCTTTTTTTCATGGAAGTAGGAAGAAACTACTCAAATTCAAATCGAGATAAAACAAGACAACATAATGAAAAAGAGAATATAACTTAGAAGAGAATCTTTTAAAAGATCCAATTTAGTGATTTAGACCTTCGTAAAACTAGGAGTAGCCAAGGTGTTAGACCATGATATTATAGTCTATGGTTTATCGCAAAACCACGATTTGTAATACCATTTTTCTTAAGACTATAGTATCAGACCTTTAAGAGGCCTGCAGAGCATGCGTTTTTCAAACAAACGTAATACCAAACTAATTTGTAAATCAAACATATTCCTAAGGTAGTGTATTTATTTCGATTGGATTACATAATATACTAGCTGACTCGCGCAACTTCGTCTGCGTCTCATAATTTGAGATTTAAACTATCCTATCTCTCAAGTTGGATCGAACTGCACATGGTGTGCGAATTTTATTATAATCGGTTAAGTGGTTTAGGAGTTCATTGAGGGCAAACATTGTGACACGAGATTTATATACAGGGTGTCTCATTCAAATCGGTCAGTATGGGAAAGTCTGAAACTATAAGACATACGAAGATCTGTTCTGAGGAACCATGTCATCGATTCTAATAACAAGAAAAACTGCATTCATACATTTTAAAAAACATCTGTACTCCGTTCGGGAATCGAACCCGGTTATTTTGAAAAAAAAAACCTACTCTATTTCTATTTAGATATCGATTGTGTAGGTCTTAAGCAGCAAATGTCTGTATGAAACATGATGTCTAAAATGAATAAAATGCATTGTTTCCACATACTTTAATTTATTTTAGTAGGTGCTTGAACTGTGATATCTGAATCTTGATAGGTGAATCTTGGTATTTTTTAAAATGTATGAATGCAGTTTTTCTTGTTATTAAAATCGATGACATGGTTCCTCAGAACAGATCTTCGTATGTCTTATAGTTTCAGACTTTCCCATACTGACCGATTTCAATGAGACACCCTGTATATTAAGATAGGTTCCCAGACACATATTTTGAATGGACAGTGATTTAAAAAAGAGTAATGAGTAAGTTTTCTATGGAAATTTTAAATACCTCATATCTCGTCTTTATCTACACTAATATTATAAAGAGGAAAACTTTGTTTGTTTGGTTGTAATAAATAGGCTTAAAAACTACTGGACCGTTTTTAAAAATTCTTTCACCATTCGAAAGCTACATTATCCACGAGTAACATAGGATATATTTTATCCCCGTACTCCCACGGGAACGGGAATTACGCGGGTGAAACCGCGTGACGTCCGCTAGTATTATTATATAGGATAAGTGTGTAAAGTGGCAACCATTTTTTTATTTTTTTTATTCTTTGAACACTTTTTTTTGTGAAAAATACTTTGAACTTTTCCACTTAGTTGGGTTGTGAGGCTGTGAAATTCTTTTGTCATAATAAACTAAAGCAAGGTTGACATTTAGGAAGAGTTCTGCATAATGTATGCGCCAAAAATTTTATAAGGCAGGGAGCGTCTAATCTAGGGAGATGCTTAAGAAAGTTAGCTAGATTTTAATTAAAATAAACGTAGGAAGTATTAAGATTATCTTAGCTAACCTTACTAAGGGTATCGTGTTCCCCATTATCTGGGTTGTGAAGGTCGGATAAGTTTTACGGAGATCTTGTTAGACTGGAAGCCAAAGCCAACATTTTCCCTTTAACCTACTTGTGAGAAAGTTTTATTGGTGTTACGTAAATTAACTATAATATAATATATTATCATCAACATCTTCCTACCGTCATCATCATCATCATCATCATCAGCCTTTAATGTTCCCACTGCTGGGACAGGCCTCTTCTCTATGAGTGGGAAAGTCCACCACGTCCACCACGCGGGCCCAGTGCGGATTGGTAGATGTCACATGTCTTAGAATTTCTTGTTCTAAGACATGCCGGTTTCCTCACGATGTTTTCCTTCACCGTTTTGAGAGCAGTGGTGATGGTATAAATTACACAAAGTAATGCGCCTGTCTGGGTTCGAAACTCACGACTCAACGCTCGTAAGTCGGCACCGCCACCACTGGGCCACCACTGCTCTATCAAAATAACAATAATTTCGCTTGATGGTGACTTCGTGACTCAACCATTTTAGCCACTCGGGTAAATCTTCAAGTGAAGCCGTGCTTGCCTAGTTTGTTCCGTGGATGGGGGCCATGTCGAGTTTGCTCAGTATGTCAGAAAGCAGGTTAGTAAGCTATTGGTCACAGCTGTCAATTGTAGATCTTTGACAGTTGTCACAGAGTCAATAGCTCTTCGTCGTCAGTATTAACAGGGATGTGGAAAATCAGAAAAACAGTCATCATCATCATCATCAGCCTATTAATATTCCCACTGCAGGGACACAGGCCTCCTCTCTTTGAGAGGGAATCCCTATCCCTACTATTATATAAATGTGAATGTAAGTTTGTTTGTTACGCTAGGGAAGGAAGGCTAAGGCCAATAAGGCCAAGAAGGTTGTCACAGCCCTCAACGCGCCTCCCCTTGCTCCTCTAGCCTCCCCGTCCCCGTTAGCCCCCATCGCTCCTCAAGCTGCCCCCCAGGGCAGTCGCCCGCCTAGCCCTATGGCTATATCGCAACCGCAAGGTGCGGCTCCTGTCAGCCGCCCTGCAAGCCCCACGGCTGCTTCACAGCCAGCCCCCTCCTCAGCTGCTCCTGCTTCAAAGAAGCAGCTGAAGCCACCCGCTCTATACATCCAGGAGAAATCCAGATGGACAGAGATCTCAAAAATGTGTGTGGATCGCAAGATCCAATACACTAACGCCACGTCTACCCTCCAGGGTATCAAAGTAAAGACCCCCACGTCTACGGATTTCCGTAATCTCGTTCACGCGCTTCGTGGAAGGAATATAGCCTCCCTGAGGAGAAGCCGACCCGTGTGGTCAATAAGCGGATCCCCAAGGAGATTCCCTCCTCCGACATCCTGGATGATCTTACATCCCAGGGTATCCCTGTTTCGGCGGTCCACCGCCTTCACAAGAATAGGTCCCAAGGGGGTGACGAGTACGATATGGTGCTCGTAATATGTGACCCGGTTGAAGGGCACCATCCCATATTCAAGGTCCGATCGGTGTGTTCGCTCTCGGGCATCATTATCGAGAGGCCCAAGAAACTTAAGATAGTAGGGCAGTGTCATCGCTGCCAACTCTATGGCCACAGCCAAAAGTACTGTTACGCACCGCATAGGTGTGTAAAGTGCCTCGGCGACCACGCCACGGCAGACTGCACCCGTCCCAAGGACAGGAGTCTCTGCACAGAGCCGCCTAGTTGCGTGCTATGCGGACAGTCTGGCCACCCGGCTAACTACAGGGGCTGCCCCAAAGCCCCAAAACAGTCCGCTGGCAAGTTGGCGAATCGCGCCAACCAACGCCAGCAGAGGGAAGCTCCCTCTTCTTTCAAAGTCCCGTCTAAGGTCCTCCCAGAGCGTCTCAGCCCGCAGAGGCCTTCTCCTTGGAACATGCTGAACCATCAGCAAGCGTTCCCTGCCCTCGCGAAGGGAAAACCCAACCCCCCCATGCCCGGTCTTTTGGACAACCCTGTCCCAGCGCCCACTCCTGTGGCCGCCCCCCAGGCCCCTCAGGCCCCTCCGCAAACCCGAGCTCCCGCTGCTCCAACCCGCGCTCCTGCTTCACAGGAATCCAATTTGAATTACTTGATGAGGTTCCAACCTCTCTGCACCGCTGAGGCCGACCGCATGGTCGCTGAGCTCAGAGCTGCAACGGACCTTTAGCAGGTCGTCGACATTATTGATGCCTATCCAGTCATCAAGTCAACCCTTCGTAACCTCAACTTCGCGCCGTAATGGATATCACACCAAATCCCTCTTGCACCCAACCCCGGTCCCTTAGATTAGGTTATTTTAACGCCAATGGCATGAGAGGACAGCGCGACGAGATCGCCGCCTTCCTCCGTGACCATAACGTTGACGTTCTCCTCATCCAGGAGACGTTCCTCAAACCCAGCCACCGCGACCCCAAGATTGCCAACTACCGCATAGTTCGCAATGATAGGCTACGTTGTCACAAGGGTGGCACCCTCATTTACTTTCGCAAGGAATTGCATTGTATTCCCAATCCCCCTCCTTTAAAGTCCCTACTTGAGGTTTCAATCTGTCGGCTTGCTATGACCGGTCATCAACCGGTTCATTTAGTTTCTGCTTATTTGGCCCCCACTAATACATGGGAAGATCATAACCTCCTGGTTAGCGATCTCACCCTTCTTTTCGGCTTGAGTGACTCCGTGATCATCGCGGGCGATCTCAACGCCAAACACCCGGCCTGGAACAGTAGAACGACGAACCCGAGAGGGAAAGTCCTCTACGATCTAGGTCAAACTCTTAGTTTCGACGCGGTCGCTCCTATGGAGCACACGCACTATCCTGACACTGTCAGTCATCTTCCTGACGTTCTCGATATAGCGCTGCTCAAGAATGTGAACCTTCGGTTACACATGATTGAGACGTTACACGAGCTCCACTCCGATCACCGCCCAGTGCTCATGCACTTAATTCCTCGCTCGGGTATCATTGACCCCAGCCAGCCCCTTCCCACTATTCTCACTACCGACTGGAGGAAAGTAAGCGATATGCTGAAATCCGAAACGTCACCACTTCTAGATGGTATTCCCGACCATATCGTCTCTGTCGCAGACACCGAGGCTGCAATCGACTCGTTTACAGAACACGTACAATCCGTACTGAAGGATTGTTCTCGTGAAGTACCAGCGGTGAGTGATCGCCGCTGGATACTTCCCGACGATATACGTGAACTGATAACCGAGAAGAACGCGGCCATACGTGCCTACAGCTCTTGGCCCTGCGATGCGAACAAAGCTCACATGCGTTCCTTACAGCGTGCTGTAAAGAAACGCACTAGTGAGTTTCGCTCGAGTCAATGGGACAAGACGCTTAGCGAACTCGAGCCCACTCATCAAGCCTTCTGGCAGCTTCAAAGGAAGTTGCGCACCTCGGAAGAGGTCTCTTCTCCACCCCTCATACGTCCCGACAAGAGCGTCGCTTTTGACGACTCTGAAAAAGCAGAATGCCTAGCCGACAGCTTGGAATCTCAATGTTCGCCAAGCACTCTACCAGTAGACAAGCAGCACCTCGATGAGGTGGATGCAGAAGTTGAACGTAGAGCATCGCTTCCCCCTTTTGAAGATCCCGATGACCCCCTCCCCGCCATCACCCCGGAAGAGGTCAAGGATATTATAGATAAGCTAAAGCCTCGGAAAGCCCCAGGCGCCGACGGTTTCACAAATAGAGTTTTTAAAGCCCTCCCCGCTAGGCTCATAGTCCTTTTGGCTGCCATCTTCAATGGCGCCCTGAGCAATAATATTTTCCCCCAAACATGGAAAGAGGCCACTGTTATAGGTATTCCCAAACCTGGGAAACCGAAAGCCCAGCCCTCCAGCTACAGGCCGATCAGTCTCCTGAGTGCTCTCGACAAAATCTATGAAAGGCTTATTTATAAGCGTCTCAGAGATTATGCCGAGACAAAGGGCCTCATCCCGAAAGAACAGTTCGGCTTCAGGACCGAACATTCTTGTATACATCAAGTCCACCGCATCGTCGAACACGTTAGCGCTGGTTTCCAGCGTAGTGCGATGACGGGAGTGATGTATTTCGATATCGCGAAAGCTTTTGACAAGGTCTGGTACAACGGGCTGATATACAAGCTATACCAGCTCGGTGTGCCCGACCGTCTCGTGCTCATCTTACGAGACTTTTTGTCAAACCGTACCTTCCGCTACCGTGTGGGTAAGACGTTATCCTCCCCCCATCCGATTCGCGCCGGAGTCCCTCAGGGCTCCGTTATCTCTCCCCTCGCGTTCACGCTGTACACCAGCGACATTCCGAGGAACCAGAAGGTTCAAACAGCACTTTTCGCTGACGACACCGCGATTAGGGATTGCAATCCAGCGGCGTTTTCAATCCAGCTGGATTCTTGCTGGATTAACCTGAATCCAGCTGGATCCAGCGCGGATCCAGCAAAATGTGGAACGAAAATAAAATGACGACATTTTTTAGACTTTTTTTATTAAGTAATTTGTATTAGGAACTTCTTACAATAATCTATGAATTCTTTCAATTTTCTTTGGTTTCTTAACCATTTGAGATCAAAAGAATCAACTTAAAATTAAATAACATATTTACCTCATATAACATTTAAGATAATGTTTCTAAGAATGGATTCGACCAAACTAGAGTAAGTTTTTACTCGAGAGTAAACTACCACTTAGGTACTAAATGCAATTGTTTATTCGAGAATAATAATTGTCGTACAAAGCAGTAGCTTACTTTCGAGTAACAACTTACTCTAGTTTGGTTGAATCTGCCCTAAGAAAGCAATATCTTATTACCTACTAGAGACCTGATTATATGCATTTGCTTATTTAAGCCATTCTCGGCGGTTATTACCGCTGAGAATAAAAAAAGGAAAAAGAGGTAAAATATGCTATTGCATATTTACGAACAATCGCGCTGGATCCAGCTAGATTCAGGTCAATCTAGCAAGAATCCAGCTGGATTGAAAACGCCGCTGGATTGCAATCCCTAGTCACAACTCTAACCTAACCTATGAATCCCTTCGACGTAACAAACGAGCAACGAATGAACTCAAAGATAACTTCATTTGAATTTCAGCTGACGAAACTACACACAATCTTACCACTGAAAATTTGGAAACATACTTGATCGTTTACGTTTACAATTTTTTTAAATAATTTTATAAATAATTATTTACTCATTGTATGCTGATTTTGAAATGAAAAAATGAAAACTTACTTTTCTCTTTTTTATTTTGGGTGTTCCTAAAATCTATCATTTAATTTCACATATTCTGCCAATTTCCTTGCATATTTCAAGCATTTTTCATGCATATAACAAGCTTTATAAATTGCATATAATCCGGTCTCTCCTTATTACGTTTATGTTTATTGATAGGTCGGCTAATCAGTAGCAATCAGTCTTAGGTTCAATCAGTCTTGGGTTTGATACGTTTGCGGATCCGCATTGCTGGATCCAGCACTGTATGCTGGATCCAGCATATTTAAAAAGGCGCTGGATCCAGCTGGATTGCTGTATGCTGGATCCAGCAATTGCAATCCCTAACCGCGATCTATTACACCGGCCGTTCTCCGGATAACATCCGCCGCATTCTCCAGAAAGCCGCCGACTCGCTCGGCGCTTGGTTCCGTAAGTGGAGAATAGAAGTTAATCCCGAAAAAAGCCAGGCAGTTTTGTACTATAAGGCACGCCTTAAGCGTTCGCCAGGTCCCCCCATCACTATGTTCGGTAAGCCTATCCCCTGGGAGAGGCAAGCCAAGTATCTCGGAGTTATTCTGGACGACCATCTGTCGTTCAAGGCCCACATCAAAGCAGCTCGTGACCGGGCTGCCTTTGCTATGGGCCGGCTCCACTTCATGATCACTAGGAAGAGCAAATTGTCACTCAAGTGCAAATTGCGTCTTTTCACCGCAGTCATCCGTCCCATCATGACCTATGCTTGCATAGTATTCGCGCATGCCCACCCGCGTCATATCCACAAGATGCAGACCTTGCAGAACCGATATCTCCGTAAGATCACCGGTGCCCCCCCTTACGTCCGTGACGATAGTCTTCACGTAGACCTCAGAATCCCCACCGTTAAGCAGTTCATGAAACGCCTTTCCAAGCGTTACTTCGACTCTGCTATTAAGCATAGGAATCCCCTAATCGCATCGGCCGCCCGGTACGACCCATCGCGTATTAGCTCCGTCCAACGTCCGCGTCACACCCTAGTCGCCCCCGACGATCCGATCACTATCTTGCAAGAGAGTAGGAAAGATACCAGTACAGTTCGTAGAGCTTACAAATACAGACCGAAAACCTACCGACCTCGCCGCAGAGGTCAGGCGCGAAATCCCCGTTCAATCCCTCCCCGACCCTTGCTCGAGCCAGCCCGCGATGCTGAGCTAATAAATCAGTCCCTAAATAATGACAATCAGATCCAGCCTGTCCCTTTGCTGCCCCCAGCGACGCCCTAAGCCGAGGTTCGTACCCCACAGGGGGTGCCCTTAGAGCGCTGTCGCTTAGTTTATAGTTATTTTCGCCCTGGCTGGAGGCCTTAAATTCAAGGCATCCACAGGACATTGCCCGGTTAAGCAGAAGCCAGTCTTCTCAGACTGAATTGCGAGATGCCCATACCAAAAAAAAAAAAAAAACGTTTGTTACCGATCATCATTAAACTTTGTACTCATATTCTTGGAGGTATTAGAAGTAACATAGGGTTAGTTTTTTTTTAACCCTAACTCGCAGACGAAGTTGCGCGGGTCAGCTAGTGGGCTATAATTCACCACGCGGGCCCAGTGCGGGTTGGCAGATATCAGAGCTCTTCGATTCTAGGACATTCCGGTTTCCTCACAATGTTTATCTTAACCGTTTTAAGACCAGTGGTAAAGAAATAAATTACACAAAGTAGTGCTCCTTACTCTGGTTTCGAACCCACGACTAACTGTTCGTAAGTCGGGGCCGCCAGCACTAGGCCACCGCTGCTCTCAAAAACAGTCGCTCGTGTCAAATACTAGTACTCAGCGCATTTAGTTAGACTATACATATATATAACCGATATCAACATAGTTGGGAACAGGCTAGCCAGATAGATATTCCTGAAAACGAATCCCTGTACTACATATTGCTTCATGAAATGAAGAAATAGCCTTTTTCGTTTTACTAATTATGTTCATTCAATGAAATGATCTACGGTCACCAAAATTAAGGGGCATTAACACCAACACATCTACCCAACAGAGCTACACTTACGGATATAATTTACTATACGTCTCCGGCCATAAACCGCGCAATTCTACTGTAAGCCATCTTCAAATCATCATTAGTGCCTTTTGTATCATGTAGGCTAGTCACGCCAACGTACGGTTTCGCCTACACGGCTTGTTGATAACAAGGGATTGGTCTTTTTAATTAGAAAATATTGAGACTTGCAGTGTGAAAGTCTCTTGGTTTATGACCTGTGTATCTTTGCTGGATAAAGTTATTGATTTTAAGGCGATTAGACGAGCTAAATTAGCAACTCTATTTGTGGTGGTTCAAACTTCGTTTGAAATGCTGTTAGAATAAAGTTCTAATCAGTTTGTTTGTTACGTCAGTCACTGCGGGCCAAATAGCGCGAAATGAGTGGTTTCGATCTATTTACAAAAAAAAAACTATTGATTGGATTCAAAAATTAAAACAATATATTGCTAATACATTGCTTGTAGAATGATTTGCCAAAAAATCAGAATGATCGCATGCATATTAGTATATATTTTTTTTGTTTTAAAGATATTTTTAGAGATAAGTTCGTGATTTTTTTTTATCAAGTCAAGTTAATTGTATTATGTTTTCAGAACACTATCATGCTAGCATATATCCTGAAGAATATCATATATTTTTCTTTTTTTTTTTATAGCAGTGAATCATTTAATTTTAGTAATTATAAAACTCGCATTTAGCTCATGTAATTGCCTTAGAAGAGGATAGTAGTGTTAAATAATGGGTTTAAAATACCGTTAAAGAGCCATTAGTCTCTTTTTCTTCCTCTTCATTATAGCGATGTTTATTTTTGTTCTAGATCTGGATTATAACCTGGGAACCTTATAATTACGGAGATATTATGGGGGGTCAAGTTAAATTTGAAATACAAGTTTTTATGTTATACTTTACTTTGAATACCTTCAAGACCTTGCTTTTCAATGCAATGTATCCAGAATTCCAGACCCATCAACACAATGATTTGAGTGCGTTACTATTGAGTCCTAGCGTAAAACGTACCCCAAAAAATGTGTCGTTTCTCAGAAATAGTTTTTTTGTGGAGTTACGTAGGGTATAGAATGCTTAGTGGACGATTTCGTGAAGAGCGCACTTTGGTGGCTAAATAATAACAGACGCTCGGGTCGATCTTTAGGTTAAGCCATGCTTGCCTAGGTTGGTCTGTGGATTTGTAACCACCCTTACATACCGAGTTTCCTCCGTGCCTCGGAAAGCACGTTAAGCTGTTGGTCTCGGCTGTAATCTGTCCATCTCTGATAGTCGTTCCAGGTAGTCAGTGGCCTCAAAAGTCTCACAGCAGTCTTACCAAGTGGTATCGTATTTCCCAGTATTAACTGGTTGTGGAGGTCAGATAGGCAGTCGCTGTACTGGTGTTCAGCAGCATCCGGTTAGACTGGAAGCCGACTCCAACATAGTTGGGATAAGGCTAGGAATTTGCGCTTTTAAAAAAAAGTGGTTAGTTTTTTTTCAATTTTGGTAATGCTTTGATTCTCCGTTCAGCTAACGACACTAAAGATAAAAATCACTAATCTACAAAACATTATTGGAACCAAAGCTGCTATCATCTAATGACAATATTCTAATCGAAATAAATACTATCGGCAATCGAGGCTTTCCTAACTCCACCACATAATAATGTAGAAATAAGGTAGAGATTTCCATGGCAAAGATTTCAGAACTGTATTTTATGTTGGTACGCATTTAGGGCTCATAAAGTTTATGGGTCCTTAAAAATATAGTTGACCTATTTATGATTGATGAAGGTAATGAAGTATTGTTAAAATGCGTGACAAGGTTTATTATACCTACTGATTTGCGACAGTTCATAGACATGGGTGATATGATCGTAAAGTAGTATATGTATTTTAGTGAAAAGTTATATCAATAATTCATCATTGAATTGAACCAAGGTCACCGACGTAGCCCGAAGAATTGCTAAACTTAAGTGGCAGTGGGCAGGGCACATTGCTCGCAGAACTAATGGCCGATGGGGCCGAAAAGTTCTGGAGTGGCGACCGCGAACCGGAAGACGATGCGTTGGAAGACCTCCCACTAGGTGGACCGATCACCTAGTGAAGGTTGCGGGAATTCGGTGGATGCGAGTCGCAAGGGACCTGTCAATGTGGCGACACTTGGGGGAGGCCTATGTCCAGCAGTGGACGATGATGATGATGATCATTGAATTCATATAACTACGCTACACTACGTGACTGCAATGAAGTTCTTTATTTCTGTTTTAATTATACACAGATGAGTACAAAAAACCAACCAGCCAAGATCGAGTCGGACTTGCGCACCGAGGGTTCCATACAAACTTCTTAAAGGACCTTGAATCACGAAATTTGGCGAGAAGCAACTCAACTAGCACATTAGCGAAAATGGCAGCCAAAAAGGCCTCTTCTACAGGCAAAGGTTCTTTTATAGCTGTACTAACGGATAAAATGATTCTTGCAACTGTATGAAGGGTGATCTCTACACTGTTGAACAGCACAGCTGGCTAATGGCTGTAAAATGGTGAAAAAAAACACAAAATGCTTGTAAGTAGAATTTAAAAGAACTATTGTCCAGCTTTGGCTACGAATAGTGCTTCTACTGCGACCGAAGCTTGTAAATGGCTGGTTATCGGTACTAAACAGCACCGTAACAGCTAAGGTGCTGTTTCGTACCATTAACCAGCCAATAACAAGCTTTGGTCGTCTTAACCAGCTAGTATGATTAATAGACATAAATATGGCCATTCACCAGAAAAGAGTGGGATGAGGGTGTTTAGTGAGAAATTTTGCTGGATAACAAATTAACGCCATTTTAATATAAACAAGCAGATTACATATGAAAAAAACCACTGATATCTGTTAAAGTTTCATGATATTTGAGAACTATTAAGATAAAAAATAACACTTTATTTCATTGTTACAATTAGATACCTATTAAATCTCATAACCTGAAAAAAAAACTGCATCGCTCAGGGCTGGTTAATTTGGGGCCAAATTCAGAATTAGAGTAGCAGGCTATCCAGCCCTTGTACACTACGGAACCCTACACTGAGCGTGGCCCGACACGCTCTTGGCCGGTTTTTGTTTAACATAGTTAAAGAATCAGTCTTTTAAATTTTGACGCCTCTCTTAAAACTACTTCAATACTAAAATAATTATCTAGCTATGAAAACCAGGATTTTCCACATGACGGGCTTTGACTACTAGTCCAGAGCTTTGAAACAGAGGTCTTTCGCAGGCTTACAAATTTCTCTTTGATGTCCGTAAAATACTGAACATTTCATGCATAGGTTTTACTCTAACGTGTTATAATTATGCTTGAAATTCTGTGCTTTATGTGTTGCCCTTTGTTATTTATTTATGTATGTACAATACTTGGCAGGGTTACATCAAAATGGAAGAGCACAAAGCCGAGACCTTTCAACATCAAGTAACTCAAATGCAAGTTCCAAAAACTGCTTGAAAACTAATGTCCAGCAGATCTACCTTTATAGACATTTAAGAATTAACTCCAGAATGTTGAAAAAAACAAGAAATTAAACATAAAAACGTTATTACAAAACAAAGTTTATCGCTAGTCCTAGAACTATCTATGGTACCAAAGTTAGACCATCGTGACCCCTAGTTTAACTATGGTACTAAATTGTCAAACGTCAACGTATGAAATATTTTTTCTTTAATTTTCTTTACAACATTTTGTAAAAAGGAACGGCGCATAGAACTCTGAACGAATGAATGAATAGTTTAAATATTTTGTTGCTTATAATCTGTGGAAAATGTTAAGACCAGGGACTTTCTTTGGTACTAGTTAGTCCTTTTTTGGTCTTCGATTTGTAATACGAATGAACGAACTAACGTTAGTACCGTACTAAACCTAGACCTTTTAGTTCTGGTTTAAACCTGGTACTTATGGAATTTTTTATAATAAGGCGGAAGAAAATTAGAGATAGCTTAGGCGTGCGCCAAAAGAAGGACCAGTGAAAAAAAAATGATTTTATTTGATACCTAAATAAAACCACATGTAAACAACATGCAAACGATCGCCACAGTATTTTGTATAGTGTTCTACGTTATCTATACTTATAATAAATCTGTAGAGAGGTCAATTCTGTACATGAAATATATTTACAAAATAACTATCGGGGGGTGATTAGTGATCGATACTGATGCCAAAAATGCAATCAGTAAAATTTTTGTCTGTCTGTCTGTCTGTCTGTCTGTCTGTCTGTCTGTCTGTATGTTATTTATAGAAAAAAAAACTACTCGACGGATTTTAACGAAACTTGGTACAATTATTCTACATACTCCTGAGCAGGTAATAGTATACTTTTCATCACGCTACCATTAATAGGAGCAGAGCAGTGAAAGGAAATGTTGGGAAAACGGGAGAAGTTACTTGGTTTTTTTAGCTTCCGTCGCGTGTGCAGCCTTAATGGTTAAAGCTACATAGAAATCATGTATAACGGAAATATTCCACATAAAATTATATAAAAAATATCCCAAGACAGCATATGTCTATCTTTTATAGTTGACTCACAATAACACGTGTAACTCCCGATAGCTTAGCAGTTCGGAGATTTGTTATTATTATATTTGTTTACTCTTACGTTTATATCATCACGCTATGACCCACATAAAACATAGGATACATTTTATTCCGGTAGTAAGATCCCATGGGACAATAATCAAACTTCACGCGGGCGAAGCCGCTGGCAGAAGCTAGTATTTGATAAATTACAATTAAAGATTGAATAAATTAGTAACTTTATTACCTTTTCAATGAATGTGAAATCTTTTGTTGGCGAAGAAAAGAGAACTGACCCCAAATAAATTGGTTTTGTGATAGATGAATGATAGTGACGTCGTCGTCAGTGTCAAGTAATGTAAGGCTCTTGCTGACTCTCATTTTAGAGGTACCGTCATGTAAAAAGAATGCTGACCGATCAAAAAAACATAATCTATTTTGTTTACTTATTTTTGCTCAATAATAAGTCCTAAGTAGCTAGTTAAACACTAATTTAATGTTTTTATTGACTAAAACTTTATGAACTTAATTTAAAAAAACCACCGTACTAAGGCGGACTTTGTGCTTTGGGCTTTTTCTACCAAGATATTGCTTTAACTTAGGTACACAGCATTTAGCATGAAAATCTTCTAAAGAAAAAGAATCATGAAAGATCATAAAAATAAATAAGTTCGATGTTCATTTCATTTGGAAGTTGTTTAGTTTCATAATTAATATCACACTGTCTCTTAAATGTGCCCAGACCTTTGTGATACAATACTTATTTGGTGACCATAAAAGAGAACTTTAGTCGTTACTTTAATCGTGATCATAACGCTTGCGACAGTACCGAAAAATATCGAGAACTCATGACAGAATTAAACATAGTAGGTAAATATCCTGCTTTTAGTATTAGTGACAATGTTAGTGATTTAATCGTTAATCGTATCGCCGTAATTTAAAAAAAATAAGATCAACTGTGGGCCAAAATAGCAGAAAACTGGTACCCTGACACAGTGAGGCGGGGTCGTGGCTAGCCACGAAAGAGATGGCGGGACGAACTAGACAGGTTCTGTCCAAACTGGACGGAGGACGCGCGGGTTCACGAGAGGTGGAAAGAGTGGATCGGCCTTTGCCCAGGAGTGGGACAGAGCAGGCTAGCAAAAAAAGTAAGTACTTTATCTGTCGCCCACACACCAAGTCACAAGCTGTTAAATTTATCCAAATAATTAGAAACCGTAGAATGTTAGTTAAGTTCAAAATCGAATGAGAAATTTTGACGGTTGGAAGAAACTTGGTGGTGACCAGTATGTTCGTGATTCAAAGTTCAAACTAAAGTATATTTCTGGTCAGTAAGCTACGAACTAAAGACATAACTTATTCAAGCAGTAGGTAAGGCTAATAACCTTGACAGTACAAGCTTCCTTCGAAACTTAAAACAACTTTAAGTTAAATGGACTCATAACTTATGGATAACTTAGCCATTCCATTCTATTCTTGTGCTAGATAGAATAGGTAAACTGTAAACTGGTTTGTAAGCGTTTAGTGAGAGTAATAATAGTAGGGTAGTTAGTGTCTCTGTATGTTAAGTTTTTTACCATAATTATGAGGGTTATCTCACGGAGAAGTTAGTGGGTAAATAATAACAGGTTGGTCTGTGGATGGGTAACCAACCTTACATACCGAGGTTCCTCCGTGCCTCGGAAAGCACGTTAAGCTCGTGGTACAAGCTGTCATTTGTCCATCTTCAACAGTCGTTACAGTGGCTCAAAAAGTCTGATAACCAGTCTTATTAAGAGGTATCGTATTACCCAGTATTGACTGGGTTATGGAGGTGAGTATAGGCAGGCGCTTCATGTAAGAAACTTGTATTCAACTGCATGCGGTTAGACTGGAAGCCGACCCCAACATAAAAAAAGGCATGGCAAATAACGAATTATGGGGGTTACCTCGAATAGAGCAATCCATTTGATTGTATTTCGATTCCTGTTATGCTTGAATGTCGTATTGTGGTGCGAAAAAGTTTAATTTTGAGTTATAAGATAAATAAATCTATACTAATATTATAAAGCAGAAGAGTTTGTTTGTTTGTTTGGTTGGTTGAACGCGCTAATCTCAGGAACTACGCAATTTCGTCTGCGTCACATAAGAGACAAAAACGAAAGGAAAAAAAAACCCGTTTTTGCAACATTTTTCATGCCTGCTCCGCTCCTAATAGTCATAGCGTGATGTTATATAGCCTATAGCCTTCCTCAATAAATGGACTATCCAACGCAAAAATAATTTTTCAATTCGACCCGGTAGTTCCTGAGATTAGCGCGATCAACCAAACAAACAAACAAACTCTTCTGCTTTATAATATTAAGTATAGATTAAACTCCCATCCAATGAGCACTATGTTTTAAGTGCGTTGCATTAAGTACTTTTGCACCCCAAAAAAAGGTCGTTTCACAGCAATAACTTTTGCGTAGGCATACTTAGGTCCATGTTCACCGAGAAGATAACAGTCTGATTATCTAAAAACAGCTGTCAATGTGACATGTCCCCATACAAAAATGTGTTTTAAACAGCTGTTTTTAGATAATCGGCCGTTATGTTTTTGGTGAACATGGACCTTAGTTAACAGAAAGCTGGGTTAATGGTTTCGCAAAAGGTTCGTTTACAACTTGTATAGAAGAATCGAAAGCAAAACGAACTGCATGTTCTTAACAAACAACAAAAGCTTTAATACTCTGCCAAGTACTTATTTACATTCAAGTAACAAATAAAACTGTAACAAAAAATCTTTAAAAACATTTCGTGTGGCAGCTGTTTTGGAAATGCTATAAACCACGGAATGTTTTGTATTATACTTTATCGGAGAGCATAACAGTTTATTTCGTAGACTTAGCGATAAAAGAAACGTTCGCAGTGTAAGCAATAAAACTCAGTAAAGATGTCGAATGACTTTGCATTTAAGATTTTACTTATTTTGGGGACCAATTTTAAATTCAAGACACGTAGGTTGAATGATAATGAGCATGGACATTTGTTTCCGAGTCGTCGAGTATGTTTATATGTATAATAAGTATGTATTTACAAACAAAAAAGTATATATGTAGTATATCAACCATCTGGTCTCCACGACACAAGCCTTGCTTAGTGTGGCACTAGATGGCGCTGTGTGTTAATGTCCAGCGATATTTATTATTTATTAATACTTTTTGTCCAAATACTCCCTGAAATGAAAAACACTGAGAAGTGTATAATTGCCATTTTAGATTTCACTTAATTTTGGGGTATATGTATAAGCGTATCACAGCACACTGTGACAAGAGTAATGAATAATATATAATGTGTTTGAATCAAGAGGAAGAAAATAATAAAAATTGGTGTATACAGGGTGTATCCCTCATCACAAAGCCGTTAACCAAGCATTCTGTATATCAAACTAAGTAACTTTCCGCAAAAAATATTGCTGGGAAACAACTTTTTTTTTTGAGGTTATAAATCATGTTTTGTGGTATATATAACTCAATGTAACGCACTCAAAACATTGTGTGGATGGATGGATTGAATAGTACGGAGGTCGTAGAGATATTTAAAGTAAAAATCATGCGATAAAAAGTAGTATTTAAAAAAAACTTGCAAAAATCTTGCAACTTTGACCCCCTATATCTCCGTAACTAAGAGGTTCCCAGGTATAGTGTAGAACAAAAAAAATATCAGAATGACGAGGAGAACAAGTGTCTTTCGTATTCGTTAAGAGGTGTTTTACACCCTTTATGATAGCGTAACAACTGATAGGGAAGAATAAAAGAAAAAAAAAAAACATTTTACGCCGGACCCCAAATAACATAGGATAAGCGCAGGAAGATGATGAGGAGCTCGTGTCTAAATAATAACAGCCGCTCGGGCCGATCTTTAGGTTAAGCCGTGCTTGCCTAGGTTGGTCTGTGGATGGGTGACCACCCTTACATACCAAGTTTCCTCCATGCCTCGGCAAGCACGTTAAGCTGTTGGTCCCGGCTGTCATTTATCCATCTTTGCCAGACGTTACAGGTACAGTCAGTGGCCCAAAAAGTCTGACAGCCAATCTTACCAAGTGGTATCGTATTACACAGTATTAACTGGGTTGTGGAGGTCTGATAGGCAGTCGCTCCATGTAAAATACTGGTATTCGGCTGCATCCGGATAGACTGGAAGCCGACCCCAACATAGTTGGGAAAAGGCTGGGCAGATAAATGAAGCACAGGAATATGATGATGAAAGCATCGTGTGACGAAATTAAGTGAAATTCTTGGGCACCATATGAACCACTAGCTGACCCGCGTGCAACTTCATCTGCGTCACATAAGAGAGAAAAACGAAAGGAAAAATAAATCCCCGTTTTTGCAACATTTTTCATTCCTGCTCCGCTCCTTATGATCGTAGCGTGATGTTATATAGCCGATAGCCTTCCTCGATAAACGGACTATCTAACACAAAAAGATTTTTTCAATTCGAAATAGTAGATCCTGAGATTAGCGCGTTCAAACAAACTCTTCAACTTTATAATATTAGTATAGATATATAATATATATTAAGTATAGAAGTATCGATTATGTTAATTGGAGACCAATAAATATTTTTCGGTTATAAAAAAACTCGATCACATCTGCAATTCTGCGTTCTGAAGCCCTATCACATTTTCACAACGTATAAAAACACTTTAGAAGATTGGCAGGCACTTATCTTTAAAAAAGATCAACGTTTCTTAACACTCAGTGCAGAAGCGCGAAAAAATAACGTGATGAAATTGGGGCTTTCCCTTTTGGCCTTTTCCTCTTACAATATTATACAAGGTGTTTTGCATTCTAGTCAAAATTCAGAAGCTTGTCACAAACGGTATAAAATACTATATAATATTATAAAGGTGAAGAGTTTGTTTGTTTGAACGCGCTAATCTCAAGAACTACAGAAATTGATAAAATCTTTTTGTGTTGGTTAGTCCATTTATCGAATAAGGTTATAGGCTATATAGGGTGTAAAACACCTCTTAACGAATACGAAAGGCACTGGTTCTCCTCGTCATTCTGATCATTTTTTTGTTCTACACTATACCTGGGAATCTTTTAGTTACGGAGATAGGTATTGGGGGTCAAAATTGCAAGATTTTGATATTTTTTTTAAACACCACTTTTTATCGCATGATTTTTACTTAAAATATCTCTACG
The DNA here is from genome assembly GCA_916618015.1 of Xestia c-nigrum. NCBI lineage: Eukaryota > Metazoa > Arthropoda > Insecta > Lepidoptera > Noctuidae > Xestia > Xestia c-nigrum. The sequence continues at coordinate 5,528,479 of OU745258.1, read as the reverse complement.
AACCCCGTACTATTCAATCTATCCATTCGCACAATGTTTTGAATGCGTTACATTGAGTTATACCACTAAACATGATTTATAACCTCAAAAAAAAAAGATGCTTCCCAGCAATTTTTTTGCGTAAAGTTACAGAAAGCTTGGTTAACGGCTTTGTGATGAGGTGAAATACACCCCGTATAACATCACGCATCACAACCAATAGGAGCGGAGCATAAATGAAAATTGTTGCAAAAACGGGGAATATTTATTGTTTTCACGGACTTTTTCTCTTTTATGTGACGCAGACGAAGTAGCGTGAGTCAGCTAGTACCTAATTAATATAAATTACGATCAATAAATAATTAAGCTGCTATTTTAAATTGTTTAAACTTGTCAGTATTTTATAATATCACGAAAGTAATAAACAAAATACCCATCGCGCGACATGTCGCTGTTTGTGTAAAGGCGCGGTTATAGGGCTAGTTATAGACGGGCTGCGTTTAAATACGGATGGTGTACGCTTACCAATTTCCGAAACAAGAAACAAAAATCGTACAATTTTTATTATCGATTCGGGTCGACAATCATTGCATTGATTGCGACATCTTGAATTTAATTTAAATAGGATAGGATAACGAAGGAGTCGTTATCCTATCCTATCTGCCTCAGTCTGATAAGAAATGAACCTGGGCCTCGATTCTGCTATTACAATATTGTCAGAGTAGTCGATCATTGATTTCATAATGATCAAGTTCTGTCAAATTTTGACAAGTTTGTTCTAACACTGACACTTCATTGAAAGAAATATCATAGAATAAATTATCTCGTACATGAAATCTGGCATGAATAAATGCTTGCATTTAGTAGTAGATTTCTAAAACCATTTGTACTAAGGGTTTTATAATAATGGCAATTCGACAATGCCGTTAAAACACAATTTTATTCCGACACCATTGACCGACCATTGTGAATTTAGCAGATTACGAACTTTAAGCAAAATGACAATGGGATGAGAATAGAATCGTGTTGGAGTGACGAATTTATTAAAATAGTAGAATTAGGCCCCTGATTTGATGAGAATAGTACAAATTATGTTCGTAATCTCGTCCTCATTTAGTACATTATGTAGTTTGTACTCTGCACTACTCGCTGTATCACAATTTTTAAAGATGAAACCCATTCATCAAAAAATATTTGATAGTCTGTGGTTCGTCGTACGTGCGTCTGTGGATATCTGTCATGTTCATTGTACTTTTTTGTGCAGCGCGCTGTACACGGAATTCCGATTAAAAATCGTAAAGTTCTTATTGTTTGTGAATAAAATGGGAAAAGGCAAACGAAGAAAACGAGATGAGGTCATGATCCAAATAAGTGAACGTCTACGAGATCTGGAAAAACGGTTAAATAGGAGGAGTCGTCATAACCGCACCGGTAAGTTTTTCATGAAACATACCCTACAAATTCGTAAAAATCGAATGGTCAAATAAGGTTTTTATAGGTTCCTTGTGTGGTATTTAACCTAATACTTTGACAAATAGGACGACACCACTAATGAGCTTTCACGTGAGGTTAGCCGTGGTATGTACGTAACGATAAAAGTATTACGAATTTTATTTCCTAGATTCGCTATGTAGGTACCTCCATATTCGACTTGGACTGCATCATATGAGCTTTCACGAGAGGTTAGCCGATGACAGTTTTCGTTAACAATTCAAAACCAATTTCGACTAGGTACATCTTATGAGCTTTCACGAGAGGTTAGCCGATGGCATTGTCGTAAATTGTAAAACGTTTCGACTGTATCCTAAAAGCTTTCACGAGAGGTCAGCTATGGATTTAACAGTTTTTGAGCCTAACACTATGCGTTTTTTGCTCAGATGATTACGAAAACCGGTCCAGCCGAGCGCGTTCAAGGAGTAGCTCGCCATACGAACAAAGCCGACGCAGCCAGACGCATAGGAGCCGGACGCCTCGACGTCGCAGGTTACTATCTTCCTCTACGGAATACAGCCGTCGTAGTAATTCACGTCAGAGTGATGACACTCAAACAAAACTTATGGGGGGGGCAGACTTGGAAGAAGCACCTCACCTCCCTATGACTACTCCTGACGTAGTTCTAGAGGAAAATACAATACCAGCCCACATCGAGGGGCTCCTGGGTCAAGAAGGTATCCTACCGGCTAATAACTCGATTGACTTACATGAAAGTCTGGCAAAACGTTGGTCGGCCATTCTTCAAAACGGCCTTGAAGCAGATACCAAGGCTAGCATTTTGCAAAGGCATAATCACCCAAAAAACTGTAGTCTACTAATACCACCACTTTTAAATGAGGAGGTAGCAGCTGCAATGAACGAGAATGGCATTAAAAGAGACAAGAGGATCACTGGTAACCAAATTGTGTTGTCGTCAGCAATCACTACTATTGGCAAAGTACTAAACAGTATGATTGCCATGCATGAAAACGAACAACACATTGAAAATTTAAGTGATGCAGCCCGTCTACTATGTGACTTGTATCATGAAAATTCTACCACACGAAGGTCTTTAATATTACCAGGTCTAAACAAAGATCTGAAAGAATTAATGGAAAGTACCCCCATAAGTGAATACCTGTTTGGGGACAAATTACAGGACAAGGTCAATGCTGTTAAAGCAGTCAAAAAATCAGGGTTGGAGCTCAAAAATACACCCGCTCAGCAAAAAGTCCCTAAGAGGAATAATTTAAACTACCGGGGCCCACAACGACCACAGGTGCCACGTCCGAGTGGGCAGAAGCCGAGACCGAAGCAAACAGCACACCAGACATACTATACCAACAGGCTGCCGACACGAGGGAGACGCTCTCCGCAGAAATTCCAACATTCACACCACCAGGGCCGGGGTCGCCGCGGTCGCTAGATCAGGTACAAACTGGCAGACTTAAATATTTCTCAGACCACTGGGCTAGTATCACTACTAACCCCACTATTCGCAAATGGGTCAGAGGCTATTCTATACCTTTAACCAAAGAACCTGTTCAAGCCATAGTGCCACAAAACAATAGGTTAACAGGAAAGGAAATGAACCTTATTTCTGTAGAAATTGACAAATTGTTACATTTAGGTGCGATACAAAGGTGTTCAACTGTAAAAGGCCAGTTTTTGTCCAGTATATTCTTACACCCTAAGTCAGATGGTTCCTGGAGATTCATATTGAATCTGAAAAAGTTTAACAAATTTGCCTTTTCTACTCACTTTAAATTAGAGGACTTAAGAACAACAACAAAACTTATGACCCCGGGATGCTTCATGGCAACTATTGACCTGAAGAATGCATATTATATGATATCAATAAAAGAATCCGATAGGAAATATTTGCGTTTCTTATTCCAAGACAAATTGTATGAATTTAAATGCCTTCCCTTTGGACTTAGTACAGCACCATATGTCTTTACTAAAATCATGAAACCAGTAATGTGTCACCTGAGGTCATTAGGTTTGTTGTCTGTTACCTATCTCGATGACATCCTTTGTCTGGCAGACTCATATGAAGAATGTTTACAAAATGTGTTAACTACTAAGACATTATTAGAAAGTCTGGGATTTATAATTAACATAGACAAAAGTTGTCTCCAGCCTAAACAATACTGTCAGTATCTAGGGTTTATACTAAATTCTGTTCAGTTCTCCTTAACACTTACACAGAAAAAGATATTATCCATATGTAAAAACCTAGGAAGAATTAGGTCTAAAGAAAGATGCAAAATAATGGAATTTTCTCAACTCTTAGGTACCCTTGTAGCAGCATGTCCGGCGGTCGAATATGGCTGGCTTTATACTAAAGTAATGGAAAGTCATAAAACAATAGCCTTGAAAAATAATAATGAAAACTATGAGGCATACCTTTCTGTATCAAATGAAATCAGATCAGATTTGGAATGGTGGTTATCCCATATCCATATAAATCATTACAAAATTAAGCAATTTAAATTCTGCTTGGAAATATTCTCAGATGCTTCAGGAACAGGTTGGGGTTTAGTATGTAATGGTGTTACAAGTCATGGTCAATGGACCGTTGAAGATAAATGTTTTCATATAAATTACCTAGAGCTATTAGCAGCATTTAAAGGATTAAAAACATACGCATCTGAGTTAAAGTGTTGTGAAATTCTTCTTAGAATAGACAACACCACTGCTATAGCCTATGTTAATAGAATGGGGGGCACCCGCTTTCAACATTTAAATAGTCTAGCACGGAAGTTATGGCAGTGGTGTGAAGAAAGGCAACTATGGGTGTATGCATCCTACATTAGCTCGAGAGACAACACTGTGGCAGATAGAGAATCAAGACGTTCCCATTCTGAAATTGAATGGGCTTTATGTGACATGGCATATAAAGTAATTATTACTAAATTTGGGGAACCCCAGATTGATCTGTTTGCAAACAGATATAACAACAAGTGTAGGAATTATGTATCTTGGCTACCAGACCCCAATGCACACTCCATAGATGCTTTTACCATTAAATGGAATGAATTTTTTTTCTATGCTTTTCCACCATTTAACCTTATAAGTAAGTTGCTACAAAAAATAATTATTGAGAAGGCAACAGGCATTGTTGTAGCTCCATGGTGGCCTGCACAACCATGGTATCCAATGTTCAGCTCTATGGTTATATCAGAGATAATTGTATTTGAACCCCGTAATAACTTACTAATCTCTTCTTCCAGGGAACCACATCCATTATACAAGAACCTCAAACTGATTGCCGCGATATTATCAGGAGCGCGTTCTTAGGGAAAGGAATACCACCTTCCTCAATGGACATAATGTTAGCCTCCTTATCTATTAAAACCAGAAAACAGTATGAATCCGCACTGAATCAGTGGATAATTTTCTGTAGGAGTCAAGACGTACATCCCTTGTCGGGCTCAGTACCCATGGTAATTTCCTTCCTTACATCTAAGTTCGAGCAGGGACTATCATATAGCTCACTTAACACCATAAGGTCAGCAATTTCTTTAGTCTTAGGCCCCCACTTGGGAACAGATGAGAGAGTGACGAGGTTTTTTAGAGGCATTTATAAACTAAGGCCCAAGAAACCTAAGTACGACATAGTATGGGATCCTCATATTGTCTTAAGATACCTATCAAACTTATTTCCTAATGAAGACCTTAGTTTGGAATTACTGACTAAAAAATTAGTAACGTTGCTAGCACTTGTAACTGCGCACAGGATCCAAACTTTATCGCTCATTAGTATAGATAATATTAATATTAATGAAGATAATATTGACATTCGAATCCCAGAAATGATTAAAACATCTGGACCAAACAAACTTCAACCTAATTTAATAATACCATTTTTCAAAGATAAAATGAGCATCTGTCCAGCAAAAACTTTACTTTGTTATTTAGATAGTACCAAAATTATAAGACAAAATTGTAATACTTTGATTATAACACTTAGAAAACCTTACCATGCAGCCTCTACTGCATCCATAAGTAGATGGATAAAGCAAGTTTTGAATGATAGTGGCTTAGATACTGCTAAGTTCACGGCTCACAGCACAAGACATGCCTCCACTTCAAAGGCTTCTGAAGGAGGCATAAATATTGAAGTAATAAGGAAAGCTGCGGGCTGGACACAAAGATCTTCTACATTTGCTCGTTTCTATAACAGACCAATTGTCAGCGACCCAAATGCTTTTGCTCAAGCAGTGTGTTCAACAGACATTTCTTTGTAAGATTATTTTGATAAGTTATGTGCTATGGTTAAGTGCCTACATTAATAATCTAAGCTAAGACAAGCTGTAATAATTAACAGTATTCATTCAGACTGATTATTCTATAATGATAAGATGACCAAGTTTATTTTCTGTTTATCAAATAAACATGTTGATTATAAACACAACTTTCTTCTTTAAACATCTACATAATGTACTAAATGAGGACGAGATTACGAACATAATTAAATAGATCGGATTAACTTACCTAGTGACATCCGATCCTCAATTATGTGAAGTAATCTCGTCCTCATTATATCCCAACCCTTCCCAGATTCTCATCTCTACCCTGTTGGGAAGTTGTGTATAAAAATTGTATGGCTATGTGTGTGTATGTGTAATACTTTGAACTAATGAACATGACAGATATCCACAGACGCACGTACGACGAACCACAGACTATCAAATATTTTTTGATGAATGGGTTTCATCTTTAAAAATTGTGATACAGCGAGTAGTGCAGAGTACAAACTACATAATGTACTAAATGAGGACGAGATTACTTCACATAATTGAGGATCGGATGTCACTAGGTAAGTTAATCCGATCTATTTAATTGATGGCTTATATTTATCAGAGATATCATCTCCTACGCCTAGCTTTTCCTCAAGGGAAAATTTTATTTTCCCGCGTGCAGCTGAATACCGGTAGTTTCATGGAGTTCACAACCGAGTTAGTACTGGGTTATATAGGGTGTATAAAAACCTCTTAACAAAGCCAAAAGGCTTTTTCTCCCAATCATTGCGATCATTTTTTATTCCACAGCATACCTGTAAAACTTCTGATTACGGAGATATTGGGGGGGGGTGAAGTTACAATCTTTTTTAATTATTTTTGTGTTAGTGTTCTTTTAAATACAAGTTTTATTGTAAGATTGATTACTTTAAACACCATAACGGCCCCCGTACTATTCAATCCAGCCATCAGCACAATGTTTTAAAGGCGTTTCATTGAGTTTTACCATAAAAGTTTGCCAGCAATAATTTTTGCATAAAGTTACTTAGTTTGTTGTACAGAGTGCTTGGTTGACAACTTGATGAAGTGGTTTATACCCTGTCTGATACCACTTGGTAAGACTGGACTAAATACGATGAGATATCGATGATAGAATAATCAAGAATTTCTAAACAAATCCAATTCTGTTGCCAATCGTTTTTTATAAAACACGAAAAGTTTCAAACGATTTCCACTTACCTAAGTCCTGTGGTAATTGAAATACCCAATCATAATTGACTTTGATACCAACACTCCAATCAAAATACCTGTCTAGAACCCTATTATACTAATATGTATCGGTTATACGATACGGGATCTCGATAACGAAGCACACTCAATAAAGCAATTATCTAGGTAACCTAACTCGATAGCTAGAATGTTCTGAAGCACTGAAATTGTCTCTAATAACAATCATTGTATAATAACGTTCAGTCTATTGCGTTTTGGAATGAAGGCAATTGTAATTAATTTGTACCTACTGGGGCTATGAATATTTCTGACTTTTTAAGTTTATGCTGGATGCTCCAAGTTAGCCCGCGAAATTCAAAGGGTTTGGAACATTTTGTATTTTTTTTTAAATAAATAAATAAATAATAAATATAATAAATATTACTGGACATTAACACACAGTGCCATCTAGTGCCACACTAAGCAAGGCTTGTGTCGTAGACACCAGATAGTTTTTATACTACATACATACCTTTTTTGTTTGTAAATACATACTTATTATACTTATAAACATCCATGACTCGGAAACAAATGTCCATGCTCATCACACAATCATTTGCTCCTACCGGCATTCGAACCCAGGGCCCTAAGAACGTAAGGTAGCCTCACTACCGCTACGCCATTCGGGTCGTCGAAATCGATATGAATGATCGTTATAAGATTTTGTCCCAGATGAAACTTGTTTGTATTGATGCCAGATTTCGATTGATATCTGTCATCAATACAAACAAGTTTCGTCTGGACGTTTCTTTCGAATAATTTATGTGCGTCTGATCAAATCAAAGTTGTGCTGAAAATTCCATCAGTGAATGGACTTTAACTTGGTTAGATCGTAGAAGTTAAAGTCACACGTCGTGACACTTTAGAACATTTAGTCTCAAACAAAACTTGTTTGTATTGATACCAGCTATCGATTAATATAGGTCTTATGCGTGGCCGCGCCGTTGAAAAAAAAACAAAATGTTGAAAAAAAAAACCGGCCAAAAAATCAAACCCCTTTTCTAACGTTTTTTGAAATTTGCACAACAGTTGTATGTTGATGAAAATATGACAGAAAATATGATTAAAACTGTTAGCTATAGCTCAGAAATAAGGGACTTTGCAAAAGAAAACCAAATACAGTATTTCAACCCAAACTAAATTTCCTTTTCCACAATACTTGAAAACAAACACGCACTTATATAATAAATACTTACGATACTTACTTGCCAGTTTTACAATCTAATTTACACCACTTTAATACGATGTTATTGTAAACTTTTTTCCTACTGGTGTCTCGAACAAGAAGGCCGTATCGCTTTCGTATCGTAACGTACTCGTATCTTCAAAATCCCGCCAAAAACAAAAATGCCGTCATCCACGAAAATAGATTCAGCCTAAGAGCATGGACGTCGTAAGTCCGTGCCAACATTGTGAACTACGCGCATGGACTTGGTAAGTCCATTCCTACGAGTTGTAAGCTAATAGAACCTGGTTTAGGAATGACTATGTCCTTCAAAAAACCTTTTTATCCACTTCTTTTTAACCCAGAAAACAATTATCATTACTAACTAAAACCCCTTTTTAACCCGATGAATATTCGCTCACAATCGACTCAGTCAATACGAAGCGCTCAAACAAACGCGAGTGCAATAGAGCTGCCTCGTTATGATCTCATTCGGATAATGGACGCCACTCGATGCATTCCGATGATTGGGTTGTAAATACGGATACTGCAATTAGGTACCTACGTTACTACGTTACTTTCTGTTTGCTCTGAATCGTTTCCAGATTTGTTATAAGAGAACCTTCGTGAGCAATTGTCAAAGCGTTTAGCTTGGTATTGGACATCTTAATGTTAAAACCTGCCTGCCTTTCCCCACCTGTGTTGAGGTCGGCTTCCAATCTAACCGGATGCAGCTGAATACCTGTATTTAACATGGAGCGACTGCCTATCTGACCTTCACAGCCCAGTTAGTACCGGATAATACAATACCCATAATAGTAAGACTGGTTGTCAGACTTTTGGGCCACTGACTTCTTGTAAAGACTGTCAAAGATCTACTAACTGTCAGCTAGGACCCGCTGGTCCTAGCTGACAGTTAGTAGATCTTTGACCGACGTTTGAAAGCACGTTATGCCGCTGCATAACGTGCTTTCAAACGTTTTATAAACGGTATGAAATGGGTGGCCACCCATCCACAGACCAACCTAGGGAAGCGCGACTTACTTAACCTAAAAGCTAATCCGAGTTGCAGGTATGTTTTAACCACGAACACAAGCATGTTATCGACGACACGACGATAACGACATTTTTATTCATCTTCTTTATTGCACACAAAAAAACAACAAATACACATATTAAGGCGATTACATGAGCTAAACGCGAGTTTTATAATTACTAAAAGTATATGATTCACCGCTATAAACAAGACCAGAAAAATATATGATATTCTTCAGGATATACGCTAGCATGATACTGTTTTGAAAACATAATACAATTAATTTGGCTCGATAAAAAGAAATCACGAACTTATGTCTAAAAATATCTTTCAAACAATAAAAAACATGCTAATATGCATGCGATCATTCCGATTTTTTGGCAAACAATTCTGCGATATATTAGCATGATACGGTTTCAGTTTTTTAATCCAATCAATAGTTTTTTTTGTAAATCGATCGAAACCACTCATTTCGCGCTATTTGGCCCGCAGTGGCTGACGTAATAACCACTTTGTAGTGCAAGCTGATTAGAACTCTATTAGATATCTATATCTCTCTAACAGCATTTCAAATGAAGTTTGAACCACCACAAATATAGTTGCTAATTTAGCTCGTCTGAGCGCCTTAATTGCAATAGCTTATGTACAAAGGCGAGCGTAACCCAGAGTTGGGTTTCCTTACAGCAAACCTAATTTTGAAAGTGAGATTTGCAAAAGAGGACATTGTTGAAAATTACAGGTTTTTTCTACACCTCCGCTAAACTTTTTCTAAAAATTTCGATGCGGGATCAAAGACACTTAAATTCATTATATGGGACTTCGTCAAGCTGCATTGTCTCGGCGTTTTTCTGGTGGTCGCCACTGTTGATTGTGGCTTTCTTTTTCAGTTTTAGGAGTTACAGTGGTTTGGGAATTGTGTAACATCCGAGCCATTGCGAGCAGTAACGTTACTAACGGGAATTTAAACAACATTCAGACCATTACACATCCATTCACCAGAGGGACCATAATTCCCTAATAAGGCTCATATATTTTTCTAAGTGCGCCTCTGTTTATTAGCTAGACACCGACATATATATCCATTTAGGACGCACGCAATTCCGCGTGGTATGCCTCTAATGAAATTCGCCAGACCAAAAGCAGACTTTGTTGAATGTCTGGAGTATGTGCCTAATTTGGAACCAAAATATTTGTGGATCGTAGTCATAATATTTATGCTAACATTATGTCAATGACCCGACACGAAACTGGAAGATAGATTGGATTATTTGAAAAAAATATCATTAGACAGACGCATACATTTTAAATCTCTATTTATTAAAAAAAAAATGTGTGCCCAACAGGGTCCATATAATTGTTTCTTTTATTTTATTTACCACATTACGCTTATAGCACTACACGATTTGATGTACATGGTATGTGAGAAATGTAATATTGCATTACGAACACAAAATTAAACCTAATTCTATCGTTTAAAATGAACATAAACACGTCATAGCTTGGGGACTGAGGGATCGAATTCGGAACAGGCTAATCCACCACCACAGTTGTCGACATAGCTCACAGTATAAGTACGCTGAAGTGGCAAAAGGTCGGCTGTTGGGGTAGATGTGTTCTTGAGGGTTTATTCCGATCCTAAACCCGGTTAGGTTACAAACGATATCTCGGGTCGAATAAAATTCTTGCGACCGTGTTAGGTTTTCGGTTCAGCAGTGCAAGTACGTAGGACTCGATTGGACTTGATTAGATAAATTTGACAGTTATTCTTGATAAAATGAGTTTTTGACACCATAGAGCAGGGGTGTCCAACATAACTTTGTGGGGGGCCAAGTTTAGTATTTTTGTAACCGTAGCGGGCTAAAAGACATGCAAGCCTCTAAATTTGAAATAAAACAAACTTCGCCGGACTTAACCGGACCGGCCGGATAACTGACTCAGGGACATTTTTAATCAATGTTCGCGCAATATTTATTGATGTCTTATAAAGTTTATCTAGATCGCGGGCCGGATGAAACACGTATGCGGGCCGGTAGGTGGCCCGGGGGCCGTATGTTGGACGAGCCTGCCATAGAGACTAATTTTATCGAGAATAACTGTCAAATTTATCAAATTAATTTATAAATTTGACAGTTATTCTCGATAAAATGAGTTTTTGACACCATAGAGACTAATTTTATCGAGAATAACTGTCAAATTTATCTAATCGAGTCCAATTGAGTCCTACGCACTTGCACTGCTGGTTCGAAATAAAACATTCATGAGTTTAAACCGCAAATCGACAAACGTTAGGTGGGACGTCCTCAGGCTCGGAGCGATGATCTTTGCAGGGTGGCTGGTAACAACTGGACGAAAACTTCCGACAAACGAGTAAAGTGGCGTTCGATTAAAGTGGCCACGTATCCCTAGTATCTTTACTCCGACACCAGACTGTTAAAGTACCATTCCAAACACATCCATCCACTAGGCATTCCCATTAGACACTCACTCACTAATTTGCCAGCTCAACCCGCATTAAGACCACTGCAACCTAAATTCCATGTAAAATCCGAACCCACTCAGGTTCACTTTCGCCATCCAATTTGCACAATTTGTATTCTAAAAGCAGATAATTGGCTGCAATACATTCGGGCCTGCCGCTGCAATTAGGGAGGGGACAAATGGGGCATTTAATGCATTTGTACTAACCAGCCGTTGTGTCGGGCTTGCTAAGCTATTGGGGACTTTGGAAGTTAGTATTTTGTATTTAAGGTTGGGTGAGACTAGTAAGGTTGAAATAAAACATTGAGTTAGTTGTTTTGACATTATACTTGATTGGTATGTAAATGAGGGTTATTGGGTGATGTTGTCATATGGCACTAGTATTTTATTTTTAGTTAGCTTCAGTACAGGAATTCAAACAGAGAAGGAATGGAGGGCTTTGCTCAGAAGTGGAACTTCTGAGCAAAGGCCTCCATTCCTTCCACTTCTCAATATGGTGCTTCAGTTGGTGGTTCTTCTCGCCGATTCGGGAAGACGCCATCCAAGATGGCGTGTGTGTAAATGTAATGTATAATGTGATGTAAATTAATAAGTATAAAATAAAGGTTACAATGCTTTTCCCTGATCGCCTTAAGCTTAAATATTATTGTCCAAGCTACACAAATCTAAACTAACATTGTAAAAAGGAAAGATTTGATTTTTTGTTTCTTTGTTTGTTATGATTTAACTCAAGAACTACTCAACCGATTTTAAAAATTCTTTCACTATTAGAAAGCTTTATCTTTATCGAGTAACATATTAGAGAATAAATAATATTGATATCTTGAAAATTAGCTGAGTTATCACAATTTTCGCTGACGAAGTCGCAGCGAAGTGCTAGTTATAACATAATTACGTATTTAAAAAAAAAAAGCTGTAGTAGTTTATCAGTAGGTTTCATATGTATGTAGTATATTACTCATTAGCTCACGACAGATATTGAGTCGCCTTGCAAGTAAGGACCACACAATTTAGGTATTTCACCTTTGGTAAATTTTCTACAAGAAATCGAATGTAGTGAAATGAAACAACCTGACATTGAACTCATACTCGAAAGATTTATTTCAATTAGACCATAACAGACACTTTAATGAATGTCAAGAAAGCGAAACTATAGTCACAGTCACAAGGCACAATAACCTGTTAAAGTACTGTAGTTACCGATTTTTCTCACACTAAACCGTGGAATTCATAATTTAAAATATATCTATTAAATCATTATTTGCCCAGCCTTTTCTCAACTATGTTGGGGTCGGCTTCCAGTCTTACCGGATGCAGCTGAATACCATTCTTAACAATAATAACAATTATCTACTAAATGATCAAAATATATTCACTCAATTAAACAAATGAGCGGCAACCATGATCCCAATCCGACCCCGGGCAGATTAATTCCGAAACAATGCGATGCATTAGGTTCCACCGACGCAACGGCTGAGCTTCAATAATATCCAAATGTCGGTAATAGGGAAATAGACAATAGAAACGTTAATGAACACATTATTGGTTTATATGAATGTTGTTTGAAATATCAAGTACCCATATTCATGGACTTATTATAAATGCACAGTCAGACATCAACTTTGTTTGCCAGTGTCAATAGGCTTGTGTCCGGAAAAAATCTTAGTAGTCGGTCAGTTCAAAATATTTGACACGTATTTTTTCTTTTGTAACGTAGACCAAATATGATGAAGATACGATACTTTTAAAATTCTCATTCAGGGACTTAAAAACATCTTCATAAAGGTTACAGAATTATAAGTGTTACATGTTGAATTGGTAGCAGAATCAAATTCGTAACACTTATAAATGATTCTTCAATGTGTTAATCCGAAACACTTACAAAAGTGTAACCGTAACATATCTGTAACAGATATAAAAAGTTTAAAAGTGTTAATAAGTGTTTAATAGGTAAACTCAGCGTTGCCATTGGATAGCCAAAATCTAGTCGAAGTCTGTTGTGAAACTGATTACTTCAGTTACACATATTAACACATATAAAAGGTTACAGTTTGATTCGGTAACATTATTGTATCTGTTACATCTAAAAGTGTTTTTCTGTTGAAACTATTTTTAAAAACACATTATTATGGTTACAGTTTGAGTCCCTGTTCTCAATACATCACAGCGTGGAATAATTTTTAGTGCGTTGTGACGTCACGAGCCTACACTCCCGAGTTTTAATGCGTTTTATCTTTGTCAATATTCATTGATGTCCAAAAACCAAAAAACACGTGCCCATTATTATTCAAAACTCGAACTGACTACTGACTGAATTTAGCCTATTATAGAGGTATCTTTCTTCAGTAGACGAGGAGCTCGTGGGAAAATAATGATAGCTGCTTATATCATCAGGTTAAACCGTGCTTGTAAAGGTTGGTTCGTGGATGGGTAAGCTTCCATCCACAGATCACTGCATTGCATAGTTTCCTCCGTGACTTGGAAAGCACGTTACGCCGTTGGTCTCGGCTGTCAATTGTAGATCTTTGACAGTTGTTACAGGTAGTCATTAGCCTGAAAATCTGACAACCAGTTTTACCAAGGGGTATCGTATTCCCAGCCGCCGCGGGAGACGCACCGGGCGCAGGCTGTAGGTGCGGGCCTGTGGACGGTGAGCTATTGGCTAAAGCAAAGGAAGGGGTCCGCAAGGGCCGATGCCTGCCGAGGCTGCGGGGATGTGTGAAAGAGAAACCGTGGGAACAGAAAAGGCTAAGAAGGTATGGATGGGTTTTAGTTAGTAAAAGGTTGACATTCCCTTTCGCTCCGCCCAGAGCGAGAGGAGTCATTTAATGATTTGCCATCCGAAAGAAAAAGGGGTCTCGTATTACCCAGTACTAACGTAGTTGTGGAGGTCGGATTCTGCTGCAGCTGGTTAGACTGGAAGCCGACCCTAACATAGTTGGGATAAGGATAGACAGATGATGATGACACTGGAGTTAAAAAGACATAGAATGGCCTCTAAAACGCTCGAGTCAGATTGGATGCGGAAGTTGGAGACCGGAGTTTTGTGGCCTAACTAGAGAAAGTTCATATCCATCAGTGGACTACTGAATTAGCACTCAGGTACTCGTAATATTTGGCTTGTCATCATCATCATCGGCCTAGTAAAAAATGAAACAATATATTAATGTTTCCACTGCTGGGACATAGGACTCCGCTCTATGAGAGGAAATGAGCTATAATCCACTACCAGTGCGGATTGGTAGATGTCACATGTCTTCGAATTTTTGTTTCTGTGACACGCCGGTTTCCTCGCGATGTTTTCTTTCACCAATTCAATTACACAAATGAATGCGCCTGTCTGGCATCGAACCCACAACTTACTGTTCGTAAGTCGGGGCCGCCACCACTGGGCCACGCTGCCCGCAACCTAGGCGCGTCTTTGGTCATAAAGCTAATTTTCTATACAATCTCAATAAAAAATATCGACGGTAACACGGGCACAGCCCCGGCTAAATCTGGCCTGTTGATAAAGTATGTAGTATTGTCCTCAATATTAATGACTAGTACGATCAATGTACGGTTAATGAGGTACATAAAAAAGTTGGACGAAAATAATTACTTCCGTCACGATCTAAGTGGACTTAACTGAAATAATTTATGAAGGAACAGTCTTGGTGTTGATAAAGTAGAATAGGATTTTATAGAAAGGTCATTGAGATGTATGTCAGGTATTTTAATTTTAAAACTATCGGCCCACCCCAACTTGACCCAGTTTTTAAACTTGACAAAACATCGATGCTTTGAAATGTTACGTATTTATGTTTATGACATTTTGATACACTGCACACACAAACCATCCAGACTAAATTCTTTATAAGGCTGACAACACCTAATCGATGTTATTTAAGCAGTTTTGTGAGAAAAAGTATTTGTTCTAGCTCTTTGAAATATGTATTTCAAAGACCGTTGACGGATTCGATACATAATATCAACTATCTAGTGTCCACGACACAAGCTTTGCTTAGTTAGGCATTAGGTGGCGCTGTGTGTTAATGTCCAGCGATATTTCTAATCGGACAAAATCGGCTCGACTGAAAATAATTGCAAAGAGTGGTCTTAAAATCATCATTTATCGTCATTATCGTCTCTGTCTTTATTTTTTGACGTATGGGTATGCAATTAAAAGAATCTACCTGACCTGTACCTAGAAGGATATTGAGGAGGGTATTACCCTGCAGTCTGACATACAAGGCCACTAAAAAAGAAACAAACATAGTTAAAGACATTGTTCTTTTTTTGTTAGTTAGCTCAAGAAACCATTTAGCTTGTAAAAAAAACTCTTAAATCAAAAGAAGATTCTTATATCTTTACTAATATTATAAAGCAGAAGAGTTTGTTTGTTTGTTTGTTTGGTTGAACGCGCTAATCTCAGGAACTACCGGCTCGAATTGAAAAAATCTTTTGGCATTTGATAGTCCATTTATCGAGAAAGGCTATAGGCTATATAACATCTCGCTATGACCAACAGGAGCGGAGCATCAATGAAAAATGTTACGAAATCGGGGGATTTATTCCCTTTGTGTGACGCAGACGAAGTTGCGTGGGCCAGCTAGTGTTAACCATAAAGGTTATATTTATGTACACTTTCCACATGATTTCAAGGTAAGGACACAAGAAGCTACCTACTAATTAAAGATAAGAGCAACGCTAATATTGACACAGTATCATTATGATAGAGAAACCTAATATATTTGAGACTGGCCCATGTCAACTTTACCTGGGTACTGAAAGTACTTCTCATTAGCTAGTAGGCCTATGATGGAATAAAGGACGATAGTGTTGAATTACCACTAAAGGCAATATTGGTACTTATAAAGGGTGTAAATATACTCTTCACGAAGATGAAAGGAACTTATTCCGTCCGTTCCACCTAGTTACATTGTAGTTACATTGATGTAACTAGCTGGACATTTTTATTCCAAGTAGTTACGTTATTTCAAAATTTAACTTTAACGTAACTAATGAGACTTTTTTGTTCCACCTAGTTACATCGTAGATAGGTACCATCGTCGGTTCAAAAGATATATTAGTTAGCTCTCGTGAGTCATGTACTCCTAGTACTTTCATGCTCATGGCAACCAACGTCTTAATGAACTTACTTAATGAAACCTCTTTGGTGAGGAAATGTACTGGCCACTTATAATTAATAACGAAGTCATCGACGTCAATGAAAAGTGTGTTGGCTCAATTACATTGTCTACTTTAAGTAATATTTGTCCTACACACCTAATCGCTCATCACTGCGACATTTTTTTGTTATAGACCAAATCTGAGAACCTTCTAGTTACGGAGGTGTTAGGGCTCATTTCTAGAGACGCGGCGCGTCGGGCGGCGCGTCAAGCGACGCGGGCCGCTTCAAATTCAAACATATGTCAATGTATGAGAGCGTTTACGGAGAAGCGTTTTTACGCGCGTTGGCTCGAGATGCAGCGTTGGACGCCGCGTCGGACGCGGCGGTGCACGCGGCGTCCCCCGCGGCGTGCGACGCGGCGTTATGTAATGGAGACTTTGCCTGACTTTGCCAGTTTTTGGGGGATGGTGTTATGCCCAATGGACTAAGTAAATTAGTGTTGTATGATTACAGTTTGAAGTAAAACATGTTAGCGTTTCCTTTTGCTACATTAAAAAAATACTCTTCTTCTTTGACAGATTTACACTAGATAAAAACATGGTTTTCGCATGGAACTGCTAGACAAAATAAATCAAAACCGTATTGTTTGAGGCAGCCGTAGTTCATATAGCATTATTTGTATTATATCATAGCTATGAATCACGAATTTATTAAAAATATGGAAAAACATAATTCCTTCAAAATTTAGTCGCAGATTTGTTTTATACATAGTCGTATGAGCCATGTTTTGTAATTATAAACGTGTACTTTTTGGAACGAAATATCTTAACGCGTCTTTCAGATAGTGCGATTTAGTAGAAATCGTCACGTTACGAAATACTGCACGAGGGTCCGTCCCTATACTGGTGAAGAATATAATATAACACTTGAAACTGTTAACATTGACATGAAACATATTTGCTATAAACTCATATCGAGTAAAATACCATCTTGCCTAGGTAAACGCATTTAACGAAACATAGCTTTGAATTTTCGAATTACGTTCGATATTACAGAAAAAACGGTTGACCTCACAATTTTTTGTTGTTGTTATGCATCTAAATCACACGCAAAAGAAATAAATATACATAATCAAAAATATTCAAATCTTTAATTGCTCTTTCTTACATAAATCGTCTACTTTGACAATTCTTGCTGCCCGTCAAATGTCACATTTTCAGCGCCAATGTCGTCATTGTTACGATGCGTTGCTTAGCCAATTAGAGACGAGCGTTGACAACCTACCCAATCACAACTTCGTGATGATAATAGAGAACAAACTAGCTATTTAGAGAAAACAAACGTTGTAGGGCCGTCTATCAAAAAGTTTGGTTTGAAGTTACTAAAAAAAGCGGCCAAGTGCGAGTCGGACTCGCCCATGAAGGATTCCGTAGCAGCAAGTAACATAATGTTTTTTTTTTATTTTTATATTTGAGTTGATTGAATGAAAAGTAAATTGCGGTTTACGATATATGACGTATTAAAAAAAAAACAACTTACTAGATCTCGTTCAAACCAATTTTCGGTGAAAGTTTACATACCTAGTAATGCACATCATATATTTTTTTGTTTTATCATTATCTTATTTTAGAAGTAACAGGGACAAACACACACATTTTACCTGTTTGGAAGTGTCTCGCATATCTCAATGTCATTTTTGAAGATAAACCGATAGAAACCCCACAGGTATGGGTTAGATGAAAAAACATTTAAAGTTTCAGTTCTAAGTACCAAGAACCCCCAAAATGTATTGTTTTTTTTTCTATTTTTGTGTGAAAATCTTAATGCGGTTCACAGAATACATCTGCTTACCAAATTTCCACAGCATAGTTCTTGTAGTTTCCGAAAATAGTGGCTGCGACATACGGACGGACAGACAGACAGGCAGACATGACGAATCCATAAGGGTTCCGTTTTTTTCTTTTTTTTATGTTCAGTCTGAGAAGACTGGCTTCTGCTTAACCGGGCAAGTCCTATGGATGCCTTGAATTTAAGGCCTCCAGCCAGGGCGAAAATGACAATAAACTAAGCGACAGCTCTCTAAGGGCACCCCCTGTGGGGTACGGACCTCGGCTTAGGGCGTCGCTGGGGGCAGCAAAGGGATAGGCTGGATCTGATTGTCTTTATTTAGGGACCGTTTTATTACTACAGGCTCAGCATCGCGGGCTGGATCGAGCAAGGGTCGGGGAGGGATTGAACGGGGATTACGCGCCGGACCTCTGCGGAGAGGTCGGAATGTTTTCGGTCTGTATTTGTACATTCTACAAACTGTACTGGTATCTTTCCTACTCTCTTGCAAGATAGTGATCGGATCGTCGGGGGCAACTAGGGTGTGACGTGAACGTTGGACTGAGCTAATACGCGATGGGTCGAACCGGGCGGCCGATGCGATTAGGGGGTTCCTATGCTTGATAGCAGTGTCGAAGTACCGCTTGTAAAGGCGTTTCATGAACTGCTTAACGGTAGGGAGTCTAAGGTCTACGTGTAGACTATCGTTACGGACGTAAGGGAGGGCACCGGTGATCTAACGGAGGAATCGGTTCTGCAAGGTCTGCATCGTGTGGATATGACGCGGGCATGAGCGAATACTATACAAGCGTAAGTCTTGATAGGACGGATGACTGCAGTATAAAGACGCAACTTGCACTTGAGTGACAGCTTGCTCTTTCTAGTGATCATGAACGTTTTTTGCCATTTGGCTACGGCACCCTAAAAAGCTCTCGAGTTGTGATTGGGACCAAAGACTTCTTGATGCTCTGTGCTGTTTTTTTACAGACAAATGACAATACTTGAGACTTCCACAACATCAAAAGAGTTTGCATAGATGATGTGTATTTGTCAGGGAGTAGAGGCGTAATATACTAAGTAAACACCGTTGTCCTTAATAGTCTTTTATTCTCAGATGCAGATGTAAAATAAAATGTGGCTCGAGACGTCATTGAGGAAGTGTCGGTGTTGCCAATGTAAGATGCGATATGCTATCTGACATCTTCCTTCTTTTAAAAACAAGACTTAACACTACTTAAGTTTTAAGAAATTATCGTGACAAAATTCCATGGCCAGCAATTGGTTTAAAAAACAAAGTAAGTATCCAATCCGGTTCCTTTTTTTTTAACAATAATTAGCACAATCGCAAGTAGTCAAGCCATGAAAACTTTTACAAAAGTTTGAAACGGAACGCAACTGATGGTTGACGTTGACACTTGTGACGTTTGACAATTCAAGGTTAAAAATCAATTAAAATGAAATGAAAATAAATACAAGTCTGATAATTAACATTGTACATAAAAACTTAATTATATTCATCATAATATCTAATTGGTTTCTATTGCGTTTTCATTTTCAGGTACTGCTACAGTCAACGGAGGAGAGGTTGAAGTTGATTTCAATATGTGTTCGCGATTTCTATGGAAAGATCCTTGAGCAGAAGTGATAATATAGCTACGAGGAAGACTATCTTTTTCTGATATTATACCAGGAACCCAAGTGCTGTTTGGTTTGTGTTTAAAGTAGATTTTGTCACCTATGTCTAGTGTTGGAAGTGTTTTTGTGTTTCTATTGTAATAAAATGCTGTTTTTAACTGTTGTTTTTAATTTTCTTCTCTACCTTACTGGTGTCAACTGTATTTGGTGTTAATGTGGTGTCCGAGGTAGGTAATTTAGTGCGTAGTTTTCGTGACATGCACAGTTGTGCAGGTGAATAACCTGTGTGTTTAGGAGTGTTCCTATAAATCAGTAGAGCAATGTATGGGTCTGAGTTGTCAGCTTTACATTTTGAAAACATGGATTTAATTGAACCAACCTCTCGTTCCACCATTCCATTTGATCGACTCATGTATGGGCTTGAAGTAGTGTGGTGAATACCCTATTCAGTGGTAAAAACTTTAAATTCTTTACTATTGAAAGGTGGACCATTATCAGACTGTCTATGTCTGTTATTTCTCTGTCTATGACCTTCTGGAGTCTCTCATTATGTTCCTCTATTGTTTTGCCATATATAAGAAAATCATCCACCATTATCTTCACACCCTCTATATTGCTGAACTGTTTTACCATTTCGCTGTGAAATATTTCTGGCGCTGAGCTGATACCAAAGGGCAAGCGAGTGAACCTATACCTACCAAAAGGGGTTATGAAAGTACACAGCTTGGATGACTCCTCTGACAGTTTCAACATCCAGAAACCTCCATCCGTGGTAGGCAGAAAAAGTTTGTCTGTGTATGTCCCTAATTTGATCACGGTGCCTTCGAAAATAGTCGTTCTATTCTAATCTATTGCTTGATATGACCGAGTAAAATAAGAAGAAAGGTAGAAATAAAGAAAACATATTTATTTGGCTTATGCCATAAGTGCACTCAACAAAAACAGAATAAAGTAAAAACTTAACTACACAATTATAAAACTTAAAACTACACAGAAAAAATGAAAAGAAATAATATTGTGCGTCTCACGGCTGCGCCAAATAGGCCCAGTTTAGTTAGGCGCTCGTAGACATAGCGCGCTTCTATTCGCAGAGCCCGGCAGATCAAGCGAAATCCGCTGTTGTCATGCCTCGATGCACTCGCGCTCCCCCCAGCCAGTTCATCCCGTAGGTCGCGACGCGCGAGCCGCACGACGAGGAAGCGGGGGCGGGTCTCCATCGGCGCCGTCGCCTGCGTTGCGTTGACGCGCCGGCCTCCGACATGCTCGGCGCTCACGAAATCGCGCGCTTTTAATTTGTCGCCAATGTTAGCGGCCACCAACATGGCAATGTGGGTGGTGTTTTATCCACTTATCTCTGGAATATTAGATCTAAGGATAGCACCTGCGAGCAAGACCTGGGCACGGTCGTTTATGTCGTTCAACTGGTTTGTAAGGTCCACATTCGACGATTGCGACACTTCGGGATGAGCCAGTTTGGTCTCCATAATAACTATCCAATTCCAAGTTACTCATTCTATTGTTCTAACTTCTGTAGTTCAGACAAACACCATATGTTGAGCACAGCAACGGAGTACAGGACCGCACATACCGACGTTAAGCCACAAGTTGGTTTTCCGTTCCCCATATAATTATCTTCTATAAACTGTTGGTTTCGGGTACTTGTGTATTGATGGGGTTCATTGAATAGTTATTTACAGTTTTTTTTTAATATTTGAATAGCACATGAACACTAGATAACAATGTTATTAGTAAGTTGCACTGGCAGAAGTATTTATTCACTAAATTTATGCGAATTATACTGTTATTTTTATTTATCCGCGAGAAGAAAAACATAAAGAGCTTATGTCTGTTTGATATCCGTGACGTGACATGATGACACAACGCCGCGTGCACCGCCGCGTCGGACGCGGCGTGCGACGCCGCGGGCAACGCGTCGCAGCGCGCGCCGCATCTCTCTATACAAATATTGTACTAAGGCCGCTGCACGCGCCGCCTCTCCGTAAACGGAAAAAACGCACAACGCGCCGCGCGACGCGCCGCGCAACGCGCCGCCCGACGCGCCGCGTCTCCAGAAATGAGGCCTTAGGGGTTACCGTTTCAACTTTTTCACAAATTCTTTTTTAAGTACAAGTTTTTAATTACATAACTTTACTTTAAATACCTCCATCATGACCCGTTTACTATACAATGCATCCACCAGCACAATGTGTTGATGGCGTTGCATTGCAGTTTACCGTAATGTGTGCTTTTTCACCCTTTTTACGTAGAGTAACTCAGTTTGATGTACAAACAGAGTTACCCTACATAAACAATACAGAATGCTTAATAGGCGGCATCGTGAAGAATCTATTTACAGCCTGTATATTGAGAACAATAGTAGATAATTGCGAAGCAATGACGATGTGATTACAAAGCAAACTAGTGCCAGATTGTGATCAGATATTTTGGAGATGTTGAAGATCTCCCAATTCGATGAGCTAACTTCATTGTCACAATGTGGCTGGATGGAGTATCTTCATAGAAGTACTACTAGGAAATCATTAAATGACTTCTCCCACTCTGGGCGGAGTGGGAGGGACTGTCAGACTTTTACTGACTAAAACCCATCCATGTTCCTTCCTCGCCCTTTATGTACCGGGACCGCGGTATCTCTTTCGCATAGGCCCGCAACCCCGGCAGGCTTCCCTCCCCTTATGCTGACATCTCTTTGAGGCGCGCGTGGAACACGAACGCGCCGTCGACACAGCCTATCGTCGTAAGACGGACGGACGGCTAGCTAGCCCATAGCTAACCGTCCACAGGCCCGCGTCTACGGTGGCCAGTAGCCACCACGTGGCCCCCGACGCCCGGTGCATCTCCCGCGGCGGCTGTGCAACAATACATCAATATTTAAACTTAAACTTCCGGAGTAAAAATATAAAGTAATCGAACGTGAAAGTGATATCTAAATTCATTTTAACATAATTACCTAGTTTAAAAATTGAAGTAGTTTAGACAGTCTCGAAAAACGCTAAAAAGTAAAGCAAGTTTTTTTTTGTCCATCTTTGACAGTCGTTAAAGGTAGTCAGTGGCCCGGAAAGTCTGACTACTAGTCTTACCAAGTGGTATCTTATTACCTACTATTAACTGGGATGTGGCGGCCAAATAGGCAGTCACTCCATGTAAAATACTGGTATTCAGCTGCATTCGGTTAGACTGGAAGCCGACCGCAGACCAAAACTGCAGAAAATAAAATAAAGACAGTTTGGAAAGTCATAAATAACGAGACTAACAGGAAGAAAATACGCAACACTAGCTACACATTAGATACAGCATGTGGTCCTAAAAGCTCTAATCAGGAAGTAGCTCAAGAATTTGTAAATTTCTTTACAGAGATACCATTAAAAACTACGGAGGCTCTTAATTCCTCTCCTGAAGTCTCAATGGGTTTATTAAAGGCGAATGTGTCGGGCTGCCTGGCTGAATTTAAATTTAAACACATTAACCCTATGGTAGTTATTAAAGCTTTCCGGCAAATAAAAATCAAACTGACCGAAGATCTATGGGGAATGTCTATCAAAGTTTGTACATCCATACTTGAGACTATAGCCCCATACTTAGCTTTAATTTTTAATCTATGTGTGGACCAAGGAGTCTTCCCTGATTTAATGAAATACAGTAAAGTCATACCTCTTTTCAAATCCGGGGACAGTAAAGATACTAACAATTATAGACCTGTCTCCGTGTTGCCAGTTTTTAGCAAGGTTTTTGAAAAAGTAATGCTTGATCAAATGCTCTATCACTTTAACACCAACAGAATCTTACATGATCAACAGTATGGTTTCACCAAGGGACGTTGTACAACTGACGCCGGTGTAACCTTATTAAAGCACATATTTACTGCGTGGGAAGAGTCCCAAGACGCTATAGGAATTTTTTGTGACCTCTCCAAAGCGTTTGATTGCGTAAACCACGACACATTACTTATGAAACTTGAGCATTACGGACTGGGTAAACTTGCACTTAGTTTGGTAAGATCATATTTAATTGATAGACAACAATATGTTCAGATAAATGGTGTCAACTCACAGGGTTTAAAAATAAAAATGGGGGTTCCACAAGGCTCAATATTGGGTCCTTTCCTTTTTCTAGTATATATAAATGATCTACCCTATTTATTGAAAAACCAACCTCAAAATATGGTGTTATTTGCTGATGACACTTCCCTGATTTTTAAGATAAATAGACGGGCACAACATTTAGATGACGTGAATAATGCCCTACTGCAGGTCCAAAATTGGTTCACAGCAAACAATTTGGTATTAAATGAAAAAAAAACCAAATGCATAAGATTTGCTTTACCGAATGTTAAGGGTAGTGATTGTGATATATTATTGAATAATGAGAAACTTGAATTCGTAGATAAAACGGTTTTCCTTGGGATTACGCTTGATTCAAGGCTACAATGGGGTTCTCATTTAACATCTCTTGCGGGGCGGCTAAGCTCAGCAGCATATGCCATTAGAAAAATCCGTCAATTTACTGATGTAGATACCGCTAGACTGGTCTATTTTAGTTACTTCCATAGTATAATGTCTTACGGTATTTTGCTATGGGGACGAGCTGCAGATATTGAGTCTATATTTATTCTGCAGAAAAGAGCCATTAGAGCCATATATAATCTTCGTAGGCGCGATTCTCTAAGAGAGCTGTTTAAGGATATTGGCATTATGACGGTACATTGTCAATACATCTACGAAAACATAATGTACGTCAGAAAAAATTTGCATCTTTTTGGTAAAAGAGGTGACAGACATAACTACAGTACTAGAAATAGGGACCAATTAGTTCAGCCAGGCTTTAGACTCGCCAAAGTAGACTCATCTTTCATGGGGTACTGTTTGAGATGCTATAATAAAATTCCACAAAGTATTCTTGAACTGAATGAGACGAAATTTAAAACATGCATTAAACGCACACTATGTAAGCAAGCGTATTACAAGTTGAGCGATTATATCGCTGATAAAAATGCTTGGCTCAATGCAGGTCCTGCTCCACAAGGACAGGGGCGCAAAAATTGATAGCATTAAATGGTATTGTTGGAGCTGCTGAAGATTGTACAACTATCTTTGCATTGTATAGATTCAATGTTAGTATTATATAATCGCATAGCCCATATTGTGTGAGTACTATGTACTAGAAAGCTATCATTCACTGAAAGCCTACGGCAGTTCTTGACTAGAATGTGCCCTGGCGGTTGAGAGTATGTCATGCTCTCTCAAATGTCTCGCTGATGGTGGCGCGTGTGTCGGACCATTTAGCTCCCTTCAAAATGGTTGAGCTGAATGGTGCTGATCCATGCGTCATGTTCGTGAACGGGCGCTGTCAGTTGTGACTGGTCATCTCTTAGTCGCCATGGTTTATTTGAATTAATTATTTTGTTTTTGAGTTGTATTTTATTTTTGTTTTGCTATGGACACTTTTAACGTGCATACTTGCTACATTGTTCTCACATAATATACCATCTCAACATGAATGATGTAACCAAGATTTTGTAACAATATTTTGATTTAAAAGAGTGTCCATGGAGTTTCTTGCCCGTTCTTCTCCATAGAGATCTACGTTAGGGAATGGGCAACTACAGTACTTTCACAGTTTTTATGTCTTGTGACTGGGACTGTAGCTACTTTAAATGTTCATTTTGTTTCGACAATTCAAAAGTGCCTGTAACTGGCCTACTTGAAATAAATGCTTTGATTTTGATTTTGATTTTGATTTTGACCCCATCATAGTTAAGAAAAGCCTAGACAGATGATGATGATAATAGACATAAAGCATAACTGGCGAAAGGCGTTTACAGGCGTGATGTTATGTTATTTATTCCTAAATTACAACTTTTCTGCCAAAATTACTCAATCATTGGATTTTGAATTAGACGAATGCCCACAAATACATCAGTGTTCGAATTTCCAGATAAAGCCGTAATGCCGGAACTCGACATTTTGAATGATTAGATCCTTAATTCGATTTTAAATAGATGCTAATTTGGAACTTCCATTGTCAATTTCGGCTTTCGGAATTGATGGCTCACGGCGATGCTGTTCTTATGCTGGATTTGATTGAGAGTTACTCAGTTTTAGACTAAAGCAGAGAATGGTTACACTAAACAGTCAGGTCCGCATTATTGCGCAGTATTGGAAAGTTATATTTAACTGGTGAATGCACTACATTAACTAACCTGGAGCTTATACGTATTTTTTAACCGACTTCTAAAAAAGGAGGAGGTTCTCAATTCGGATGTTTCTATTTTTTTTTTTTTTTTTATGTTTGTTCGGGCATAACTCCGTCGCTTGCCAACCGATTTGGAAAATTCTATTTTGTTGGAAAGGGTATTCTTTCCAAATGGTCCCATAAGCCACCAAGTCGGGATCTGATGATGGAATCTTGGCGAAATCGAGGGAACTCTTCAAATTTTATATGAAAACGTGTTGCGA
Source organism: Xestia c-nigrum (assembly GCA_916618015.1). Lineage (NCBI taxonomy): Eukaryota > Metazoa > Arthropoda > Insecta > Lepidoptera > Noctuidae > Xestia > Xestia c-nigrum. Next base: position 5,501,784 of record OU745258.1, on the reverse strand, counting down.
TTTTGGTATTTTCTACAACAAGTAAAGCATTTGCGTTTGATAAGACCCATTCTACCATCAGATCTGATGATGAAGCCAAGAGTCACGGAACTCCATAATGAGACAATGTACCATAGTCGTGTTTGGGCTTGTTGTAATTGTAACGGTATGCACTTTCCATGTATCAAGCACATGTGAACCACAAAAAAGTGAAAAATAAAAACTTTTTTGCAAAAAATAAAACCGACTTCAAAAAAAAACAAAAAAGTGAAAAATAACTTTAGCTTCTGAAGTCGGTGACAAAAAAAACGAAAGCAATCAAAAAAAGGTCACCGACTTCAGAAGCTAAAGTTATTTTTCACATTTTTGTTTTTTTTTAAGTCGGTTTTATTTTTATTAAACTTTTATCTGTTAGCGAAGTAGACACTACAGTTAAACAATGGCGTCATGCCGACAACAGACGGAGGTTTATATAGGTCTGCGTACCTATACTTAAATTTCGAAAATGATACAAAAAAAAGTAGACCTACACTGTTTTTTTGTTATTTTTATAAACATTCCTATTTTTACAATAAATCCTTTTCTAAAAGACAAAAATGAATGTTTAAAAACTTGAAACTCTCGAGACTTGCACTGCTCTTATTTGAACAGCTCAAGCAATATGAAGCCACTCTGTAAATTCAAACACAAGACTGCTCGGTCAGCTTCGTAATTGTCTGTGAAACAATCAAGTGGCGGACTATCGACAGGCCTTTCTCACACAATAGGCTTAATCTAGCTTTGTGCTTCAAGATCGAAGGTAATCCACTCAGTGACTTTGAGAAATCCGATTAATGTACGTTAAGAGGGGCTATATAAAGTGACATTCTATCAAAAAGCTAATTCTTTTCTTATTCTTATTCTTTTTTGCACACAAAAATAATAATGAAAAATATGCACAAAATTAAAATATAATTATAGCTTATGTACAGCGTTTCTTCCAGCAAACCATACTTGTGTTGCTAGATTTGCAGGAGATAAACGGATGTGCCCAAAAAAAACAGTTAAAAACTTAAATTAAATTAATTACTTTACTTATTTTATGCACTAAACTAATACATACAATATAATAAACGTAATACATTTTATGATTTTCTTGAACACAGTCATATTCTAATGAAGGGCTATCTTGCATGGAGGGGCCCGCAAGGGCCGAAGCCTGCCGGGGTTGCGGGCCTGTTCGAAAGAGATACCGCGGCCCCGGAACATAAAGGGCGAGGAAGGAACATGGATGGGTTTTAGTCAGTAAGAGTCTGACACTCCCTCCCGCTCCGCCCAGAGTGGGAGAAGTCATTTGATGATTTCCCATCCTAAAAAAAAAAAAAAAAAAGGGCTATCTTGCATGGGGTGTGGGAGATAATGAATATAAAAAACATCAAAACCCGAAAAAAAACAGGCAAAACACTAAATATAAATAAAAAATATTAATGGAATGAGTCTGTAAAGAATTATTTTTTCTTCTTCCAACGTTTAGTACAATATTTTGCAGACTTTTTCACGAAATGAATAAAGTGAAACGAGTATATAATGATGGTAACAGACGTTCTGAGGTTTCTGCTGCAGCAGTTTAACTTTCGTTGTTTTGTATTTATATTTCACTAGGTGATAATGCGCGCGGCTTTGCCGGCGTACAAATTAAATATTAAAACCTTCCTCGAGAACCACTCTATCCATTGATGAAAACAGCACAAATCAGTGCAGTAGTTTTTGAGTTTATCGCAAACAGACAGACTGACGCGGCGGAGAACTTTCTTTTATTGTATGTAGTAACAATGATTGCTGTCATTAGTTTTGTGTTAATGTTGTGTATAAAATCGAACAAATATTTTCTTTTTCTATTTAAAGGTAACACGTCGTCTTTATCACTAAAGGTTATCTTTGTGGGTTTGCTAGAGAAAAGACATGAGTTACTGCGTCATATGTTTTCTTTCATTCTTAATTGAACCAGGGGTTCTGGGTTAAGCTCGCCGTTGTACGTATTCTAATTTGGTGTAGGTATATTTCTTTATTATTTTATTTGTGTGCAATAAAGAATAAGAACCATTGATTTTGATTGATTGATTCAGGTTATTTCAATAAAAGACAACTAAGAAAAAACAACAAGAATATTTTCAAAGTTTTGGTAAAATTTTCCGCTCAGTCGGTTCACGAAATACGTTTAGATGTTATCTCCATATATGTCTGAATTATAAACATGACACAGAGAAGCGAGATATCAAATTTTCCGCTAGCTGACCCTTCATAGCCGGACTCGTACCCTGTCGGTCTGCAAATGTATAAAAAGGTTAAGGGATAAGTCACACTGGAGAACGCGCGGTTACGCGTCCGATTTGTGTGAAAATCTGGATGGATTTATCCGCATGGCAGATAAGACCACCGTGTTTAATTTTATTATGCACCAGTACGCCGTTGCTTTCGGAACTCGTGACTAAGTAATAACAGCTGCTCGGATCGATCTTTACGTTAAGCCGTGCTTGCCTTGTTGGTCTGTGGATGGATGACCATCCTTAAATACCGAGTTCCCTCCGTGCCTCGAAATGCACGTTAAGCTGTTGGTTCCGGCTGTCATTATTTTGTAGATCTTTGACAGTTCTTACCGATAGTGATTGGCCTGAAAAGTCTGACAACCAGTCTTACCAAGAGGTATTTTATTACTCAGTATTTACTGGGTTGTGGAGGTCAAATAGGCATCGCTCCATGTAAAATACTGGTATTCAGATGCGGTTGGACTGGAAGCCGACTACAACATAGTTGGGAAAAGGCTAGGCAGATGATGATAAATACGCTGTTGTTTTATACTGCAATTTACATGTCAAGTCACGAGCACTATTATGAATAAACTTTACTCAATTAAAAAGCAATTTTCGAAAGAAAGAATTAACTAATAGAGAAGAAATAACGACTTTAACTAGGAGATAGGAGCTTTTTCATAAACATTTGATTTTTTATCGATCCCTTCAATAATATTTTCCGTGTTTTAAGTTTATGTCGCGTTTTATCCAATGTGCTTTCGCCCTAAAATATCCCTCGTATGAATATTGTATAGAATATGCATGACATTTATGTTTTTGTTGATATGTTTTACACGACGCGATGTTGTAAAAGGATTTTTAAAGTTACGACATCCATTAGCTTAATCAAGTTGAATGTTAAAAATACGAGCTTATAACGTTGTCATCTGGATAACTGAATCGCTTTGTTTTGAAGAATTAAAATTGACATTGATTTATATTGGTTTTGAATAATGGAAACCGTTCAGTGTTGAACAAAAATCCAACAAAACGTAATTTATAAATTTCCAGAAATCATTAAGTACTGAATAAAAAAACGCTTATACTTATTTAAAAAAAAAACGATAAATATGGTACCATCTATGCCGAAAGAGTTAATTTGTAAAAATAAACAAAATAATTAAATAAATATCGCTGAGCATTAACGCACAGTGCCATCTAGTGCCACACTAGGCAAGGCTTCTGTCGTGGACACCAGATAGTTGATATACTACTTACTTTTCTGTTTGTAAATACATACTTGTTATACATATAAACATCCATGACTCGGAAACAAAATGTCCATGCTCATCACACAAACATTTGCTCCTACCGGGATTCGAACCCAGGACCCTAACAACGTAAGGCAGCTACTACACAACTACGCCATTCGGGTCGAGAAAATATATAAATGTTTGAAAACTTACGACATGCAGATACAACTCCATTTGAATTTGTCTTATTCACGCCTTTTTGTCATGGGGATAGGCAGAACCCACACAACGCTACGATCATAAAGGGTGTAAAAGACCTCTTAACGAATCCGAAAGGCACTTGTTCTCCCCATCATTGCGATCATTTTTTTGTTCTACACCATACCTGAGAACATTTCTAGTTACGGAGTTAATTAGGGGTCAAAATTACAACTTTTTTGCCATTTTTTTTTTTAAATACAAGTTTTTAAATTTAGGATTTTTAAACACCTCCACGACCCTCGTTATATTCAATCCATCCATCAGCACAGTGTTTTGAGTGCGTTACAACTTACAATGAGTTCTATCACAGAACATGATTTTTCACCCCAAAAAAAAAAGTAGTTTCCTAGCAATATTTTTTGCGTAAAGTTTCTTAGTTTGATATATTTGATACTCTATACTTCTTTCACTTCGTCCTCGTTCATACATCTGGAAATACAAGAATTTGTCTTATTCCTGATTTAGGAACACACTGTTTATTTATACGACTCAGCAAATTGTAGCGTCTAACTATTTTCTGTCATATAATACGGATTTTCAAGCTCCAGGTCACGTGAGAAATTTGCAAACAAAACAGCGTGACACGAATTCTTATATTTTTAAAATAGCTTTTCCAGCAGAACATTGTGACACGTTTATTTACAGTGTATCTAGAGTAAATGTAGCCTATTCTAGATTTCTCTTTTCCTGTTATTTTATTAGAAATACAATAAAATCTTGTGATTTTGACTTGTTTGTGGGTTGAAAGTTCCATATAATTTATTATTAACAAAAATTACGTGATCCCAACTCATTACCAGTTGGCTCTTGCAAGTAGTAGCAATTACGCTTTGAATGCTCACACAGTTTAAACATGAATATATTATTGTTTAATCTCCTCTGGCCTAAGTCTTAGTGTCAGCTCACACCGAGACGAGACACATAAAAGATACACATTCTATTGTGAGAATTTAGAAGACGTTGTACCATACAGCGCGGTGCATCGGGGCGCAGCGCTGCGTTCTGAATTCTCACAATGCAATGGAATGAGTATCTTTTCGCGTAATAAATAAAAATACATTTTGAGTTTAAAATGGTACAGTGGTGGTGACGTACTGAATGAAGCCAGTGATTTTGCGTTGTTTTGGTAAATAGGTAACCATTTATTTATGTATAAATAAAATAAACTGAACTAACGTAAACTATAAACTTAATAAAATGGCGTAAAAAAACTCCCCGACGCTATCAACTGGTAAAGTCCCCAGGAGACCGGTGGCGTTACCGTGCTGTATGGCCTTTGGCTAAGGTAAAAGCCAGCAATAGGAATTGTGTTTAGATTTCTGCTGTTAGAGTTTTCATTTTGACAATTCTCCAACCAAGAAAATTGCAGCACTATCATTCTACTACCAACACACTATTCTCCAATCACCAATCACCGAGCCTAAATTCCCTGACGGGCCGTTCATTGTACCGAAGTATCAGCGGCCAAGTTGCGCTGATCCGATCTATATTCTCTATGCCTGCTAAGAATAGATAGTCAATATAGCGAGCATTGTTTCCGAGCCATTTTGGTTACAAGGCCTTATATTTTAGGCATATGTTGGTCCGAGGGTCTTAGATATAAAAGTAGCCGTATTGGTTCGGCTACTTTTTCATCCATTCTAACTTCATTTGAAGTTAGAATGGATGGAGATATCTTCTGAATAAGCTCATCGCAGGTTTTGATTATCGTTTTCTATCAGGAGCGGGCCTATTTATTCATAAACAAATGAGGTTGTGGACATGGAAACTTTTACAAAAGTATAAACTTGTTACCGACCTTTATCATCATCGGCTTCCAGTCTAACCGGATGCAGCTGAATACCAATATTTTACATGATATGACTGCCTATCTGACCTCCACAACGCAAGTAATGTGAACCTACGGACGGGAGGGACGGAGGAATGTGGGAAGACAACCAGCTAGATAGGTAGACGATCTCATTGAAGTGGCCGGAAGAAACTGGATTTTATAATCATCCTACCGAAAAATAATGCGTCAAACTGTAAGATACTGCTTTTGTTCATTTGAAAATCTTTCGAGAGTTAAAAATCTCGCTAGTTATATAACAATCTAACGGTTTTTACAATGTGACGCTGACATTATATACAAAGACGTCAATAAGCGTCAAAGTAGACGTCCGCATCGCAGTCATCCGAAACGTGCCCAGAAGAGTGGCCAAAGAATTAGAGTATGTTAATAAAATACATATTTAATAAAAAATAATTATTATGCGATGAGGATAGTATTCCGAGCGTTCTTATTCACCCTTTTAGAGTGTATAAAATGATAAATGGCATAGCATGTCTCCTTACAAGGCTACGAACAGAATTGATGATTTGCTCAAGGTTGTATATGTAAACAGATTTAACATACGACAGCCGTCAAGATTTATTCGTCTTCCATTTGAATGTAAATACAACTATTTAAGCGCTCGTAATGGCTGAAACATACCTACGGCGCTACATAACTCAGGTTGCAGATTTTGGGGAAAAAATAGAGAAGCTAAAGTGGGAGGGGGCTGGCCACTTACCACGAATGCACCCAGAGAGGTGGACACGAATCGTCACTCACTGGACACCTTAGGCGCGGGTCATATATACAAGTGGCGTATAGCGGTGGCGCGGCGCTGGCGAGGTGGTGGCGTGGCGCCACTTCTTTGATATTTCATACAAAATGTATAGAAGAGGTGTGGCGCGACACATACTGAGACGGTGAGGCGCGGCCAACAAAATGGTTGAAATTACAAACACATGACGTTCACATAATGAATAACGTAATTAAGTAAATCGACATCACTTTACTTCATTGTAAGCGCAACTTTAAAGTCTCATAACTTTTCATTTCTTGAGAAATATTTTCAGTTTTTTAGTTTCTTTCCATTTAAATGATGGGCAGAAACATTACGTCTTAATAACTAGGTAAAAAAATTGAGCGTCACTTAATTCAAGATCAATATTTCAATATTCCACCGGAGATAAACTCCTCGATTCCTTTTCATCGAATCTCGGGCTTTGCTATCGTTTAATTTTTCACTCGGCTGACAGCCATTTTTATTTGTATTTGGTCACATCAAGCGAATAGATTTATCATGTTTGTGACAGCTCCATTTTAATAATAGTTTCGGTTTGTGTGATATTTTCCGTAAAATCTAGTCATATGTCTGTCTATTTAATTGATTAATGGTCCGTTTTGGATTTAAATTCGAAGATTTTATTGGTATTGGTTGGTACAGATTTTTGATATTTACTATTGATTAAAAATATTGATTTGAACCATGCAGAAAGATTTTGGCCACTACACCGTATTCTATTGAACTTTTTGGGAAATGGTTATTCTGGGAATTGGACATTCTGAAGAATGGTCATTCTCGGAAATGGAATTTGTGAAACGGTTGGACATTTTGGGAATTATACCGTCGTTACAGTTAGTCAGTGGCCCAAAAAGTCTGACAACGACTCTTACCAAGTGGTATCGTATTTCCCAGTATCAACTGGGTTGTGGAGGTCAGATAGGCAGTCGCTCCATGTAAAATACTGGTATTCAGCTGCATCCATTTAGACTGGAAGCCGACCCCAACATAGTTGGGAAAAAGCTAAGCAGATGAGGAGCTTCTGAACCTAGACGCCATGACAGTGTCATCATCCTGCCCCTATCCCAATTCATTTGGAGTCAGCGCAGCATGTCTTCTTCTTTCATACTTCTCTATGACGACCTGAATGGCTTAGTGGTAGCGACGCTGCCTTACGTTCTTAGGGTCCTGGGTTCGAATCCCGGTAGGAGCAAATATTTGTGTGATGAGCATGGACATTTGTTTCCGAGGAATGGATGTTTATATGCATAATAAGTATGTAGTTACAAACAAAAAGTATATACTATTATGTAGTATTTATTATCAACTGTCTAGTGTCCACGACACGAGCTTTGCTTAGTGTGACACTAGGTGGCGCTGTGTGTTAATGTCCAGTGATAATTATTTATTTATTTATTTAATTGTTTATTTATTTTAAATGTTTATTTATTTATTCATGTATTTATTTATTTATTTGTTTTATTTATTTCTAGCCACATCATCCTTCACACAGTACATCCATAGTTTTTTCTAGTCTTGCTCTACTCTTCTAGCTATCTACATTCGAACTCAACATTTTCCTCATTCCTCCGCATCACATTTCCATATCCATTAACCATTAATTACCACAAAGTTTTCAGTCACTGGCGCCACTTTCTTCCTTGTGATATCAAAGCGTATTCATTGTCTTGCATTAAAGAAACAGAATGTACTCATCCGGGGCTGCGGGACTGGTCGAATGATATACCGTTGCCCCGGAACATAAAGGGCGAAGAAGGAACATGGATTGGTTGCAGTTAGTAAGAACGTTTCAAGTTCCTTCATGACACACATAATAGATATATGAGGTCATCGGAAAACTAAGTTTCTATGATAAGTCTTTTACAGTTCAAGCATTATGGTTATGGAATGCTTGTCAGTGTCTATAAGGCGTACTCAATCTCTGACAATTTTTAATAGCATGATAAAAAAACTGTATCTCTCTCCTTAAGCAAAATTTTGATAAGGTATGTTATGTTGTGTTAGTATTGAACACCTACAGTATGCCGGTCCACATGTGTCTAGGGTTTTAGCTATGTTCTACTCGCTATGCTTGAGCCATTCATACCTGCCGTACGACTTCATGAGAACTGTAGTAGTGCCTGTGGTGAAGAACAGAACTGGGGATTTAGCAGATAAAACTAACTACAGGCCTATCTCCCTAGCTACTGTTATAGCAAAGGTATTTGACGGTTTGCTTGATACACGGTTAAATAAACTCGTGTCACTGCACGACAATCAGTTTGGGTTTAGGCCCAAGTTATCTACAGATAGTGCAATACTGTGTCTCAAGCATACTGTCAGATACTACACGGATCGAAAAACTCCAGTGTACGCGTGCTTCCTCGACCTGTCCAAGGCCTTTGACCTGGTCTCGTATGATCTGTTGTGGCAAAAACTTGAGGGCATAAATATGCCACATGAACTTGTTAATATCTTCAAGTATTGGTACGAACACCAGGTTAACAATGTTAGATGGGCGGGTGCATTATCGGAGCCATACAGACTTGAATGTGGGGTGAGACAAGGTGGGTTGACCTCACCCACACTTTTCAATCTCTACATGGATGCACTCATCGTCGCGCTCAGTAGTCGGCATGTAGGCTGCCATGTTGATGATGCTTGTGTAAACAACCTTAGTTACGCGGATGACATGGTGGTGCTGAGCGCGTCGGTTTGTGGATTACGTAAACTGCTAGATATCTGTGAGGAGTATGCGGGCAGTCATGGTCTCATGTATAACGTCGCAAAAAGCCAATTCATGCTATTTCAGGGAGGCGCCAAATGCCCAGAGCAAGTGCCCCCTATTCGCTTGAATGGTGTACCGTTGGAACGGGTGGATCAATTTAAATACCTAGGCCACTGGGTAACAGCCGACCTGAAAGACCATGTTGACATTGAGCGGGAGCGAAGGGCACTGTCCAAGAGAGCAAATATGATAGCCCGTAGGTTTGCACGTTGTTCAAATCAGGTTAAAATCATGCTTTTTAAAGCTTTCTGCACCTCCTTATACACGTGCAGCCTATGGGCATCTTACTCACAAGTTGCTTACAGTGCCCTTCGTGTCCAATACAACAACGCGTTCAGGGCAGTGTTGGGGCTGCCCCGCTTCTGCAGCGCCTCGGGCATGTTTGCGGAAGCGCGCACCGACTGTTTCCACGCCACCATGCGCAAGCGGTGCGCGCCCTTGGTGCGCAGAGTGCGGGGTAGCTCCAACACGGTCCTGGCGATGATTGCTCAGAGACTGGATTGCCCCTACGTTGGCCACTGTTGTAGCAGGCATATTGCTGTTGCTTAAGTTGATATTTATTTTACTACACTTTTGTACATGTCATGTCATATGGATATATTTATTTATTTTAATTCATCAATTGCAATTTCATTCTCCAATTTAATTCATCGTCGTTTTTATTTGTTATTCAATTTAATGTTTTTATTTTATTTTGTTGTGTTTTGTACCATTGACATTTATTGATTTGATCTGACATTTATTTCTGATATTTTAATTATTTTTGTCATTGAATTAACTTTATTTAATTATTTATCAATCAGCTAGCAATCGTTTTGTATACTTACTATTGTTTTTGTGTCTAATATGGGTCAATGACCTGAATTAAATGAATTTTATTTTTATTTATTATTATTTTTATGTTAATTTAGTTTTTTCGCACTTGTTTCATGAAATAATATATACATATATTTGTATAAGTGTAATATGTCGGACTTGGTATGTATCTGTATGTATTTATTTATTGTATATATGTAAATGGTACATCACAGGCTACCTGCAGTATTTTCTCTCCTTCCCCTGTAAATCCATCCAAAGGTTTTCTTTAAAATATCGCTTTTAGCGATAAGACCGCCCATTGTGTCACCCCTTGTAAAATGTTAAAAATTGTATTTTTTTTGGTGTACATAATAAAGAGTAATCTATCTATCTAGATATATAGATAGTAGTATTCTTAGTAAAAGTCTGACACTCCCTCCCGCTCCGCCCAGAGTGGGATAAGTCATTTGATGATTTCCCATCCGATAAAAAAAATAAGGGGGCGTACTCATCATCGAATCACCAATAAACTTCAACAGCACAGACATGCAACATTTAAATGTAAAACACAAAATTGAAACAACGGTCACGGCGCAATAATCCCATAATAGCCGGTACCCACATAACAATGAATATAAAGTAAGTACTGAAAGCGGACTGGACCGTACTTAAACTACTGAAATGTATCATAACTGAGCATGGGATATTAACATGGTGTCTACAAGGGTTGGTTACAGATCTAAAAAATACAGATATTTTGGCCTTTTCTGCGTACAACACAGGCCTGCAGTCTTCATCATGGTACTCCCTTGATTGTCCTAAAATTTTTTGTCCGAAAATCATTATCCATAACACGTTTGCTATAAACTTCAGTAACTGTACCAAGCCGATGGTGGTACATTGGAGGGCAAGCTCAGTTTTCGATGTGTTCGTATTTTTGTTGAATATTTCGTATTAAGATTAACTGTGCTTGCTCGAGGGGAGATCGTTAGACCTTCTCCAAGTATAAGTGCGTCACTCACCTGCTAGTCTCCTGAGGCTTTTCGAAGGAATCTTGTCCTGTGGTGGCACGTGGCTGGCGTTGCACGACGACCGGCCGGTCTGGTTGAGTTTTTACAAGAATGGTGCACCAAAGTCTATACTGCACTATATGAGCCTTGAGGAATCACAATAAGTCCAGGTAGATTTATATAGATAGCGATTTAGCGACGATTAACCTTCATCCATAGGATTTTACCGGGAGCGCGCACTTAGGCAACTTAAACTGCTGCCATCTTGGATTCGACTTCGGTCTCTCATTCGTTCGCAAGCACAGTGCGCGCATAGATAAAACAAAAGACATGTATGGTTACGGAACATTCCGCCCACCAAAATGCATAGTATTTTCACTAAGTTGAAAGAGCGGAACCCGAGAACAACGGATAAAAAACGAATGACGAGCTGATGTGATCGATTGTTTAATACTAATTGAAGTTAACACTATAACCTAAACTAAACTAGAATCTAATGAATTGAAGTAACGGTAAACGATCTGTCTAGTCAGTCTGAGTTGGCAGAGGGCACAACTTCACAAGAGGTCTCGTAAGAAGTGATCCGTTTGCCATACGAACGGTGGCCACACGTACCACGCCGTCAGGACCCGGATGTAATTCCGTGACCCGAGCAAGAGGCCAATGCAGCGGTATAGTGTTTTCGTTTTTGATAACCACGATTGAATCTACAGCTAACGGGGTGCAATGCTTGGTCCACTTTGCTCGCTGAGTCAACGATTGCAGATATTCGACCTTCCAGCGTTTCCAAAAGTCTTGTTGGAATCGCTGGATCAGTTGCCATCTTCCTAACCGAGTAAGATTAATGCCTGATAAATCCTCATCAGGGACTGAAGTAAGCGGCTCTAAAGTTAAGAAATGACCCGGAGTCAATACGTTTAAGTCATTGGGATCTGAGCTCAGCGAGTAAAGAGGGCGTGAGTTCAGCATAGATTCGATTTGCACGAACAACGTTGTCATCTCCTCGAACGTTAAAGTCTGATCACCAATGATACGATAAAGATGGGATTTAACAGCCTTTATTTGTATTTCCCATACACCGCCAAAATGGCTACTAGCCGGAGCATTGAATTTAAATGTTATGTTTTCGGTATTAGATGCGTCCTTCATGTACTCACTTAATAGGTTGCAAGCGCCTACAAAGTTAGTTCCACAATCTGAATGGATAACGCTGACACGACCCCGTCTGCCAACAAACCGACGAAGCGCTGCTATGAAAGCGTCCGAAGTCAAGTCCGAAGCGACTTCCAAATGGACTGCTTTCGTTGTGAAGCACACAAACAAGCAAAGGTAAGCCTTGCTTATTTTAGCTCCTCGATGTCGTCCTAACTTAATGCGAAACGGTCCGCCATAATCAACACCGACTATTGAAAATGGCTTGACTTGGTTGATGCGAGTCGCTGGTAGATCACTCATAAAAGGCTCAAGCGGTGTAGGGCGCGTACGGTAACATTGTAAGCACTTTGACAAACAATGACGGATTGCGCGTTTTGGTGATAGTATCCAAAATTGCTGTGTCAAAAGATACTGCATTGTATTTATACCGGGATGACAATTTTCACGATGAAGTGATTCGATGATCATGAACGTAAGTTTAGAATTTTTAGGGAGCAGCGCAGGATGCTTATGCTCATACTCGAGCCCAGAGCGAGAAAGGCGACCGCCCACCCTAAGAATTCCCGACTTATCTAAGAAAGGGTTAAGTTTTTGCATTGGTTTTGAAAGAGGTTTTGAGTCTTTCAAACGGGTTATTTCCTCATCGAAATGCAATGATTGTACTCTGCGTACGAAAATCAATAAAGCGTTATGAAGCTCTGTGCGATATAAATGATGGTCAGAACTTCGCGAAGAGATTTTACGAGCGCATTCTACAAAGCGAATGCAATATGCGAGTACTCGTTGTGCTTTACGAATTGATGAGAATTTTTCGAGTAAGGAATCAATGACGTTGGTGTCGTTATGAACAAGCAAAGAGACCGCGCGCTCTTCAGCTAATACATCAGCTTCGTTAACATTGTTACAATTTGGTACATTGTTGTTGTTTGGCCAAGTGTTAGAAGGTTGAGAGAGCCAACAGGGCCCCGCCCACCATAACGATTTGTTGACCAACTCAGCAGGATAAAGACCACGAGAGGCAATGTCAGCTGGATTGTCCGAACTGGAGACATGGTTCCAGCGGGCTTCCGGAATAGTATCCTGGATATGACTCACTCGGTTGGCGACAAAGGTTTTCCAACGTGACGAGTAAGATCGAATCCATGACAATGCCACCATCGAATCTGACCACGCACAAGTGTCAGCTATGGGTAAAGATGATGGATAGCTTTCTTTGACGAACTTCAGAAGATCGGACAGGAGGACTGCCGCGCACAATTCAAGACGAGGTAATGATATCCTTTTTACAGGTGCTACGCGAGATTTTGAAGACAGAAAGAATACAGATGCACTACCATCGACGCAAGTGACACGTAAGTAGACCACAGCTCCATAACCTAACTCGGAACTATCAGCAAAGCCATGGAGCTCACACGATTTCATATCTTTTACAGAAATGCATCGAGGGATCTCCAAGGACTTGATGACAGGTAACTGGTCAGTATAACATCGCCATTGTTCAACGATTTCATACGGCGGAGAATCGTCCCAATTGATACCTAACATCCATAACTTCTGAACCAAGCACTTAGCTAAGAAGGTAATAGGAGTCAGGAAACCCAAGGGGTCATAAATGCGTGCGAGTTCGCTTAGAATTGTACGCTTTGTGCATTGGCGATCGATAGGTTTGACCTCAAACAAGAATTTGTCTCTCCTGGGACACCACTTCAGGCCCAAGATCTTCAGGGTGCTCGACTTTTCGATATCCATAGACACAAAGTCAGTGAGACAGTGTTCCGGAGGTATATCAGCAAGCACTTCTGGTTTATTGCTAGCCCACTTCCGTAGCTCAAATTGACCTCTCATTAAGAGTTGGATGACCTGAGTTTTGACTTGGATGGCTGTCTGGATATCAGAACTGCCACTCACGATATCGTCAACGAATGTATCAGAAGTCACCACTTCGCGAGCGAGAGGTAAATCCTTTTCATCTTCTACAAGTTGTTTGAGAGTGCGGCAAGCAAGAAAAGGAGAAGATGATACCCCATAAGTTATGGTATTTAATCGATACTCTTGAATCGGGTCCGTTGGTTTGAATCGCCAGAAAATTCTTTGGAAATCTCGATCGTCCATTGACATTGTAATATTTCTAAACATTTGACGAATATCGGCCGTAAATACGACAGCATGTGTTCGGAAGCGAAGAAGGATCTCGGCAATGTTAGCCTGCAGTTTAGGACCAACGAGCAACGTTTCATTTAATGACACACCACGAGCGTCCTTCGCAGAAGCGTCGAAGACCACTCTTAGCTTTGTCGTAGCGCTGTCAGGTCGTAAAACGCAATGATGAGGTATGTAATAACAACCCTGGTTGATTTCCTTTGCAGGAACAAGACTCATGTGACCACTTTGTAAATAGTCGGACATGAAGTCGCAGTATTGTTCGCACAAAACCCCATTTGCCGCTAGCTTGCGTTCTAATGATTTAAAACGACGTAAAGCCGATTCTCGTGATCCAGGAAAAGTTAGATACTTGTCCTTTTCTTTGAAAGGCAAGGTAACGGTATACCTTCCTGAAGCATCGCGGGAATGTTCGGTAACGAATTTCTGTTCACAGAGTTCTTCGTCCGGTGATAACTTTGAAGACTGAGGAATGCTGTCCATTTCCCAGAACTTCTTAACCTGCTCATTGAGAAGATTATCGTTTGAAACGAAGAACGACTTTGGCAGTTCGTGATTGTCATTGGAACTGACGTTTCCCAATAAGATCCAGCCGAACACAGTATTTATTGCAGATGGTTGCTGCAATCCTCCACTAACACTACCTGGTAACAGTAGTGAAGGGAAGACCTCAGCACCGAGAAGGACATCGATTTGACCAGGTAAGTGACAACCAGGATCCGCTAGGTTAAGATTTCGAATATGATGCCACGCAGATTTGTTCAGCTTAACGACTGGCATATTGCCGCAGATCTTGGGTAATGTTAACGCTTCAATACTAAACAAATCGTTGTCGTGGACACCTACGCTTAAGCAGATTGTACCACTAGCGGATGTTGAAGCATGACCTAGGCCGTGAATCCTACGCGTTGACTGCGTTCGTTGAAGACCTAAACGTTCAGCAGCACGTTCAGTTATGAAGTGGGCCTGACTTCCGGAATCAATCAGAGCACGAAAAGTCTGATAACGACCCGATGAATCACGAATCCTGATGTTTGCTGTGGATAACAGAACCATGGAACGATCACCGATATTGGTAAGTACACTGACCTGCGAGGTAGTGGCCTTTTCGGTATTATCGGTTTTCGAAACATCTGAATCTTGATGGATCAAGGTGTGATGTCGTTGACGACACACTTGACACGTAAACATTGATTTACAGTTTTTGAGGCCATGTGATGGCTTCAAACAGTTGAAGCACCAATGATTGGTGTTCACGTAGTCAAGCCGTTCCTGAACAGATTTGTCAGTAAACGATTTGCACTGATTAATAGAATGGTCATCCCCACAGAACGGACACTTGTACTTTCGAGGTTCAGTAGGAGGCACAAGAGCAGTTCGTGAAGGACGCGACGATGTTGACGACGATGGTGCAGTTGCGTTCGTTGTGGTTAAATTCGATGATGAGGGCGCAACTACAGGGGGTTTGTCAACTACAGTATTCGATAGGAATGTCGAAGTATGTTTTTTACTTGCGACCGCTGTGTTAGAATTTCGTGAACCACTCGGCTTATGTGGTTTTTCGTTTGCACGGTTATCGCGACCACTTGCGGAAAAGTGTGTGTCGCGAACCGAAGCTTCGCATCTGGTGTACAAAAAATCGTTGAGATCTTGATACCTTGGAAACTCATGAGAAGCAGTAGCTCGTTCAAAAGCACAACGCAATTTTGAATCCATTTTCGATAGTAAAAGGTAACAGATTACAAAATCCCACTGATCCGTCGGTAGCCCTTGCCGTTTGAGAATCGATAGATTTTCGTTGAAAGAATCAAGGACACGTCGTAAATCAATGGGTGAGTTGGCTTTCAGGTTAACGTTCAAGATCTCCTTCCAGCAAGTAAAGGCAAGTTCCCGCTTGTCTTTATACCGCGCAACCAATGCAGAGTATGCTTCGTGGTAGTATAGGCCCGTCACAGGAAAGGTTCGTATAAGTGCTAACGCATCACCAGCGAGACTAGAGACGAGGTAGTGCATGCGCTCCGTATCCGAAA
This sequence comes from Xestia c-nigrum, assembly GCA_916618015.1. Lineage (NCBI taxonomy): Eukaryota > Metazoa > Arthropoda > Insecta > Lepidoptera > Noctuidae > Xestia > Xestia c-nigrum. Next base: position 5,485,489 of record OU745258.1, on the reverse strand, counting down.
GTGAACCATTCTCGTGAATCAGCGAATTGAAGATATCGAAGAATTCGGGCCACAACTTTATGTTACCACTGAATTGAGGTAAGTTAATTTTAGGTAATTTCACTTTGAGTACACTCGACGACTCATTACGAGATTTATTTGGCTCATCGTTATATTCGTTAGGCTCATGAACTTTCGTTAAGCGTCGATGTATCGCCAAAATCTCATAATATCGTTCGTCGAAGTCGGATCTGATACTATCTTGTTCCGCTTGTTGTTCATCTGTAAGATCGCATATGCTAAGTATGTCGTCATGGGCTTCTTCAAAGTTATTTATTATTTTAGTTAAGTCTGAGTGATGTGCCAAAAATTTACTTAAATCGCATTCGTGATTTTCCGCTAACCGAGCGACTTCCAGCGTCTTAGATAACCTATTAAACGCTAAAGTACGTTTTCTACGTAATACCGGTAAGTCGCGTTCAGTTGGGTATTCAACTTCAACCGATTTACCTTTACTCAATCTGCGTAATGATTTTTTAGAATAATAAGGCATTTTGTTTATTAGTTGGCCTTAATAAGGTTACAACAATATGTATTTAACAATAAAATTAAATGATGAATAAGTAATGGCACCGTTAAGTTCAACTAAATAACAATGAAAATTACGTAAACAAAGATTTCAAACTAAATAGAACGCCCAATCCGAACACCATACGTCAACTGCTCAATCGCAGTTCATTCATTCAATTACTAGAAAATTCTAAATCGTCTATGGTTCAATCCAATTTCAAATCGTAGAACAAAGAACTACTCGAACCAATATGGCGGCGATGAGAATACAAATTCAAATAATTCGAATGGTAGGTTGATCAATTTTTACAAAATGTCCTATGTAAGTAGGTATGGTTAATTGTGGTTTGGCGTTGGGATTCGATGTTATATCAAATTGTTTAACAACTTCGATGAAATATAACAGCGGAATACGTGTAGCCACACGGGTTTATAGCAAATGAACAAGAATGCATCGGACACACAAAAAATTTATCGATGATACATTATTGAAAAAGATCGATGCACGTTTGAAAACACACTTTTTTGTTTTTCAACGAATAACGAAATAAACTAGTGTAATGTATAGCAATCGACCTAAAACGAATATGTATTGCTCAAAAGTGGGAAATAATTGGGGGTATAAGTGGAAAAAAAAAAAAGATTTTATTTCTTTGTGCAGAATGTTGAAAATTACCTAGATTTTACGCGAACTTTACTTCTAACTGGTAAACGAATGAATATTGTCGAATTATATCCGTTAGTTCCCTGGTTTCGGCACCAAAAAATGTACCAAGCCGATGGTGGTACATTGGAGGGCAAGCTCAGTTTTCGATGTGTTCGTATTTTTGTTGAATATTTCGTATTAAGATTAACTGTGCTTGCTCGAGGGGAGATCGTTAGACCTTCTCCAAGTATAAGTGCGTCACTCACCTGCTAGTCTCCTGAGGCTTTTCGAAGGAATCTTGTCCTGTGGTGGCACGTGGCTGGCGTTGCACGACGACCGGCCGGTCTGGTTGAGTTTTTACAAGAATGGTGCACCAAAGTCTATACTGCACTATATGAGCCTTGAGGAATCACAATAAGTCCAGGTAGATTTATATAGATAGCGATTTAGCGACGATTAACCTTCATCCATAGGATTTTACCGGGAGCGCGCACTTAGGCAACTTAAACTGCTGCCATCTTGGATTCGACTTCGGTCTCTCATTCGTTCGCAAGCACAGTGCGCGCATAGATAAAACAAAAGACATGTATGGTTACGGAACAGTAACCATAATGTTCAAAACACCGAAATTATGTTTTACATAACTAACTTTACTTCTAATACTATTTTGTCATAATATCGAATACTATAATCATTGAATCTCCTAATTTTACATGACATAAAGTCGTATGTCCTAAGTATTGTATCACATAATGTATATGATTTCGAATGGTCATTATTTATAAATTGTTAGTTGCTAAAAAAACCCTAAAAGTTAGGTTTTAGTGACAGAAACGAATTGCTGTAAATCCGACTCCACGCAGTCTTGTCTGCCCTACCCCAAGAGTGTTATTTAAAATCGCGAAGACGCGGAGGGGCGAGGCGGGCCGCGAGTTGAGGAGCAGGTGGTTGTAACACTCGCCGCCGCGGCTGAGGTTGGCCGGCGAAGCCGGCCAGCAAGCCGAAGCTGCGGTGGTGAGCGTTAAACCCATCTGCGACGATAAGCTCGCATGAGGCCGCCGGAGCCCCGCAGCGCCGGAGCCGTGGCAGAAACCATGCCTGCTGCATGATGCTTGCTCGTTTGCTTGCTGCATGCTTGCTTGCTGCATGTTTGCTTGCTTGCTGTATGCTTGCCGCATGCTTGCTTCATGCGTACTGCATTCTTGCTGCATGCTTGCTTGCATTACATGCTTGCTACATGCGTGCTGCATGATTGCTGCATGCTTGCTTGCATTGCATGCTTGCTTGCTTGCTGTATGCTTGCCGCATGCTTGCTTCATGCGTACTGCATTCTTGCTGCATGCTTGCTTGCATTACATGCTTGCTACATGCGTGCTGCATGATTGCTGCATGCTTGTTTGCATTGCATGCTTGCTTGCTTGCTGTATGCTTGCCGCATGCTTGCTACATGCATGCCGCTTGCTCGCTGCATGCTTGCTTGCATTGCAGGTCAACGCCTACATACGATTAAACATTTACTTAGATTAGGACTTATGACTTTTATTGAAAACGGTTTTATGTCTTTTGTATATTATTGATTGTAATACTTATGACAAACGGATTTAGGGGTTATTATATTTAGGGATTTCAACTTTATGGCATATGATATTATGTGATTTAAAGTTCGGGTAAATTATCATTCGGACAAATGATGATTATGACAAAAATATTATGTCATTTTAGATTATGAATTAAAAAGTTAGGTAATACGATAGAGAACCGTTCATCATTTATTTTTTATTTGGACCCTTTTATGCAAACGGGAACCATCCCACATTTTTTGTGAAATAGAGTTAAGTACACAGATAGTGGTAAAAAAATGTTTTCTACCTTCCCAAAAAATATGGTAGATTTTTAACTACTAAAAATGAAGGTTTTCACCTGTCACTTGCGGAACCAACCCATTTTGGTCAACTCTCAAATAACAGAAAAGAACCATGCTGTGTGGTTCCTCTAATTCTTCTCTATTTATACGTTAAAAATACCCATGCTACTTGGTTCCTATAGGACCCTTATGTAATCCTCAGCATGTCCATTATGCAAGCTGGAACCAAAGTTGATTGGTTCTATTTATCACAAAAAGCTTTATTACTTTTCAAACTATCCAGAACCAACCGACTTTGGATCTTGTTTGCATAATGCAATTTCTCAGTCTTAAACTCATCAAATGGCATAGTTCTATTTAGTATTTTACTTCAATAGTATTCAGTGCAAAATAAAAAGATCCATACAAGTATTAACTTTTGTATTCTGTGATTGCCCGTTTTTTACTTGTAACAACTAACAGTGAGCTGCAGGGTTGTTGAAAAACTATCGATGCATCAACATAATATCGATTTATTTTTTAATTTCTGTCATCCTTAGTGGGCTGGCAAGACCTTTGCATTTACATTGCGTTTACGACCTTCTTAGAGAAACGCTCGTTCGATTTTTATAATGCCTAGAACATGAGATTGGCAAAAGAAGATCCAACCATCGAAACTATCACGTTTGATCTGCAAAAGACGTTACCACTGACAAGGATATCTGCTAATGTTATTTTCTATAAAATATTGCTTTGGATGTACAATTTGGGCATTCACACAGGCAGTAATGACCAGAGCCCTATTTCATAAACGTGACAAGTTGACAATTTGTCAGTTTTTGACAAAATTGTCGAATTGTAGCTACAAATTCTGGTTCATAAACGTGAAAAATATGTCTGACTGCGACAGGTAAATAGTTGACAAAATTTTCAGTGTCAATCGCGTTTCATAAAGGTCTACAATATTGTTAGTTTTAAAAGTCAGTATTTAAGAAAATTGTCAGAACTTTTTGGTCATGGTAATCGACATAATTGTCATAAATTGCGACAAATATGTCACAGGATACATTTTGGTTAAAATGATATAGCAGTATGAGGGTAGCAATAAAAATATTTACCTTACATTATAATTTTGACTAGCCTTCTAGGATTTGTTCCGTATTAGTATTTGCAACAAGTAAAATGGACACGAAAATAATAATTTTGGGACTTATACACGACAACCGAGAAATATTGTTTGGCAATCACGCCGACGTATTGGTTGGACCAAGTATCCTTAATCGCTGTTGCTACTATTGTCTGTCGATGTTAGCACCATTTCACTGGTAATAAGTAATTCGTTAGTGAGAAGTAGCCGCTGACATGGGGCGAGGTCACCTGTCAGAAATCTTCGACAAGTCTATAAATTTGTCAACTTATAATAATTACAATTTTGTGTTTCATAAAACAAATATGTCAAGTTTTTCGCGACAAACTGTCACCTATCGCCTGTCAAGGGATTTTTTTTATAAAACAGAAATATGTCAAAAGGTTGCGACAATTTGTAATTTTTCCACCACGACTTCTTTGTCAGAGGTAATGTTTATGAAACGAAAAATTGACAAAACGTCGAATTGTCACCTGTCGCCTGCCATTATCACGTTTATGAAACAGGGCCCTGGGCCCTATTTCATAAACATGACAATGACAGGCGACAGGTGACAGGTGACAATTTGTCGCAGAAAACTCGACATATTTGTTATATGAAACACAAAATTGTAATTACAAGTTGACAAATTTGTAGACTTGTCGAAGATTTCTGACAGGCGACCTCACCCAATGTCAGCGGCTACTTCTCACTAACTAATTACTTATTGCCAGTGAAATGGAGCTAACATCGACTGACAATAGTAGCAACAGCGATTACTTGATGCAAGATTTAGCGATTATTGTTTGTTGCAAGTACTAATACCGAATAAATCATAGAATACTATATGGTCAAAATTATAAAGTAAGACAAACATTTTTCTTGCTACCGTCATACTGCTATATAATTTTAATAAAAATGTATGCTGTGACTTATTTGTTATGTCGATTACCATGACAAAAGAAGGTTTTGACAATTTGGACGAACCATTCATAGACGTCAATTTGAAAAAAAATACCGTTTGACTTTATGTGATATAGACTTGCTCTGGCCCACAGCGAAACCTATTTTCGAGGCCAAATTAACAGATTTAAAAAGTATTATGCATGTTATACCGAGCAACGCCAAAATTTTTACAAAAAAATAAAAAGCAACGATATTGTAGAAGACGATATCAATGGCTTTTCCGGGGCTCTCGATTTTGAAGTAGAAGATGATGGTGGGGATGTTTAGCCACATGTAGGTGCTTACATTTATTTGTAACATTGTAGTTTCTTCACGTCAGATTTCGTTTTTTATACTTTCCTGCGTTGCTTAACGTTTTATTTTAAATTATAACAACAATAAAAGCTTAAATAAATTTTGCATCATGAAACCAACCCACAAATTTATTTTTTACAAGACAGAACCAAGTGGTTTTTTAACCATTATTTTATTATAATTTAATAAAAAATAATATATCTGTTATCCCTAGAAGGGTTTCAATATGTCACACACGCCTAACAACTTTTTTCTCCAAATTATACTGCGCATACGTTTTGCACACTCTTTTTACAAAATTCTTATTTTCTCGAAATTGTTCAGTTGTGGGTTGGTTCTCGTTTGCGTAAATGGGTCCATTTTATTTAAACTTTATGCACTTAATGTACAAAGGCGGACTTAATGCCTTGGGCATTTTCTACCAGTCTACCTTAGGGTGATGCAGAGATTAAACTGTAGGTGCAAGAGTAAAGAAAATTATGAAGACTATAATATAACAATAAATACATATACAGCGTGAAATTTTAATGGTTGTTTTCCCGCGGCAGGACGATTACCCATCAGTAGCACTATCGAAACGCAAAGTTAAACTTAAAAAAAAGTTTTTTTTTTTTCAAATTTTTATTATAACTTATTGGGTTTTATGTTGTATTAAGTCAGGAGTAGTGATCAGCTGATTATACGCGAAGTGCAACGACCGCGCGGCTGTTCTGGACACCCCCCGCGCCCGACCCGCGTTCCGCGTTAGATATTACTGTTGGTTTAAGTCGCTTTCGAGTTTTGTTCATCACATTGTAAATCTTCCATTTATTGAATCAATTTTTTTTTTATATATTAATCGATTGTATTACCGATACAAATTCATTTCGCTTCGGGAAAACAACCACTAAAATTTCAGCGTGTATACATACATACAATATACATACATACAATAAATTATAAAAAGTGAGGAAAGACAAAAATCATCTGACTTGCCTTTTCCTAACTATGTAGGGGTCGAATGCACCTTAATACCTGTATTTTACATGGAGCGACTGCCTATCTGACCTCCACGACCCGAATAGTACTAGTTAATACGATACCCCTAGGTAATACTGGTTGTCAGACTTTTTGGGCCACTGACTACCTGTAACGACTGTCGAAGATGGACAAATGACAGCCGGGACCAACTGTGACAACAATGTATGCGACTGTTTATTTAAACTTATTATTGTTTATTCATTTGTTTTTTTTTGTCATCGGTCCGTCCGGATGTACACATTTTTTGTTTACGTCTGAACTGACCACGGTTCATTCGGTTTCGGTTTTTGGTTCGTTCTGGCCCCTTATTCACAACCATTCGACACGCTTCCGATTCGGAAAGTCGTATGTCTATCTCGGTCGTTTTCGTAATGCCAGAAGAAGACAGATATACGACTTTCCGAATCGGAAGCGAGTCGAATGGTTGTGAATAAGGGGCCTGATCCTGCTTAACGTACTTTTCGAGGCACGGAGGAAACTCGGTGTATAAAGGGTGGTCACACATCCACAGATCAATCTAGGCAAGCACGACGACCCGAGCGGCTGTAATTATGACGACCCGAATAGCGCATCGGTAGTGAGGCTGCCTTACGTTCTAAGGGTCCCGGATTCGAATCCCGGTGGTAGCAAATGTTTGTGTGATGAGCATGGACATTTTTTCCGAGTCATGGATGTTTATATGTATAATAAGTTTATATTTACAAACAAAACAGCAGCAGTGCAACAGTGTTTTAAAAAGTATATAATTATATTGTGTAGTATATCAACTGTCTGGCGACCACGACACAAGCCTTGCTTAGTGTGGCACTAGATGGCGTTGTGTGTAATGTCCAGCGATATTAATTATTATCATAAAGCTTACGAGCTAACAAACAGATAACCACAGATCTAAGAAATATAGTAAGTTATATTTAGTTTTTTTTTCATACAAGCCAATGAAATATAAAATAAAGCTACATATCTGTCCGCTCTTACACCAAAACTTTACAATTTGCGAGGGAGTGGAAAGTGGGGCGAGTGTGCAGCAAGCTCACCGCAAGTTTATAACATGTGCGAAGAAAAACAAAATGAATGATTGTACATAACGTGAATCGCACACCAAGAACTCGCTGCCCACCTGCGGCTTGTTCGCCGCGCACATGTTGCGAAGTCGTGGCGAGCTCGCTGCGCATTCGACCCGCTTTCCACTCGCTCGCAACTCGCTAGTGTGTTATGGCTCTAAGATAAAGGCCGGTCTGGGAAAAGCTTTAAATGTTTAACGCTTAACGCAATTATAATGGGCGTACAAGTACTCTTAGGCCTCATTTCTGGAGACGCGGTGCGTCGGGCGGCGCGTTGTGCGGCGCGTCGCGCGGCGCGTTGTGCGTTTTTTCCGTTTACGGAGAGGCGGCGCGTGCAGCGGCCTTAGTACAATATTTGTATAGAGAGACGCGGCGCGCGCTGCAACGCGTTGCCCGTGGCGTCGCACGCCGCGTCCGACGCGGCGGTGCACGCCACGGGCGGCGTTTTGGCTTCATGTCACGTCACGGATGTCAAACAGACATAAGCTCTTTATGTTTTTCTTCTCGCGGATAAATAAAAATAACAGTATAATTCGCATAAATTTAGTGAATACAATACTTCTGCCAGTGCAATTTACTAATAACATTGTTATCTAGTGTTCATGTGCTATTCAAATATTTAAAAAGAAACTGTAAATAACTTTTTAATGTACCCCATCAATACACAAGTACCCGAAACCAACAGTTTATAGAAGATAATTATATGGGGAACGGAAAACCAACTTGTGGCTTAACGTCGGTATGTGCGGTCCTGTACTCCGTTGCTGTGCTCAACCTATGGTGTTTGTCTGAACTACAGAAGTTAGAACAATAGAATGAGTAACTTGGAATTGGATAGTTATTATGGAGACCAAACTGGCTCATCCCGAAGTGTCGCAATCGTCGAATGTGGACCTTACAAACCAGTTGAACGACATAAACGACCGTGCGTATCCTTAGATCTAATTTTCCAGAGATAAGTGGATAAAACACCACCCACATTGCCATGTTGGTGGCCGCTAACATTGGCGACAAATTAAAAGCGCGCGATTTCGTGAGCGCCGAGCATGTCGGAGGCCGGCGCGTCAACGCAACGCAGGCGACGGCGCCGATGGAGACCCGCCCCCGCTTCCTCGTCGCGCGGCTCGCGCGTCGCGACCTACGGGATGAACTGGCTGGGGGGAGCGCGAGTGCGTCGAGGCATGACAACAGCGGATTTCGCTTGATCTGCCGGGCTCTGTAAATAAAAGCGCGCTATGTCTACGAGCGCCTAACTAAACTGGGCCTATTTGGCGCAGCCGTGAGACGCACAATATTATTTCTTTTCATTTATTCTGTGTAGTTTTAAGTTTTATAATTGTGTAATTAAGTTTTTACTTTATTCTGTTTTTATTGAGTGCACTTATGGCATAAGCCAAATAAATATGTTTTCTTTATTTCTACCTTTCTTCTTATTTTACTCGGTCATAACAAGCAATAGATTAGAATAGAACGACTATTTTCGAAGGCACCGTGATCAAATTAGGGACATACACAGACAAACTTTTCGGTTTTATAAAATAGCGATCCTCTGATCGTTGCGGCTCTTCCTCTATTACGCCACGCTGTCTACCACGGATGGAGGTTTCTGGATGTTGAAACTGTCAGAGGAGTCATCCAAGCTGTGTACTTTCATAACCCCTTTTGGTAGGTATAGGTTCACTCGCTTGCCCTTTTGTATGCGCTGCTGAATGGGTCGCACACACCTTGATTGATAGCTTGAATGATAAGTCACGGATAGTCAAAGATGATGGTTTATTGAATATATTTAACTACCACGTAACTAATGCTATATGAATAATGCGTGAATGAGTACAGCTGACTATGAACGCTGATTGTGTACTGTCGCTTTACACTATAATGTGTGCAAGGTGACTGAAAGGTGCTGATATATGCAATGCGCGCGTGCCATGTACGAAACATGACTCGTACATATTCCCGGGCGAGAGAGATGCGAGTGGATGATGAAAATGAGTTACAGAGTGCTTAAATGCTAAACTTATAAATTTCACCCAAGTTACAAAACATGACTTATAACTATTCTTAGCCATAACTAGAATTAGTCACTGTCACCGGACACCGGTGTGGCGAATGTAGGTGTCCTCTTGTTGCGTTTGATGCTGCTGAGTAAACTCGAAAAGTTTCTTAACTCATATAATCCGGCTCGAAGGACCATAAAGATGTATGCGCTGCTGAATGGGTCGCACACACCTTGATTGATAGCTTGAATGATAAGTCACGGATAGTCAAAGATGATGGTTTATTGAATATATTTAACTACCACGTAACTAATGCTATATGAATAATGCGTGAATGAGTACAGCTGACTATGAACGCTGATTGTGTACTGTCGCTTTACACTATAATGTGTGCAAGGTGACGGAAAGGTGCTGATATATGCAATGCGCGCGTGCCATGTACGAAACATGACTCGTACACCTTTGGTATCAGCTCAGCGCCAAAAATATTTCACAGCGAAATGGTAAAACAGTTCAGCAATATAGAGGGTGTGAAGATAATGATGGATGATTTTCTTATATATGGTAAAACAATAAGGAATATAATGAGAGACTCCAGAAGGTCATAGACAGAGTAATAACAGACATAGGCAGTCTGATAATGGTCCACCTTTCAATAGTAAAGAATTTAAAGATTTTACCACTGAATGGGGTATTCACCACACTACTTAAAGCCCATACATGAGTCGATCAAATGGAATGGTGGAACGAGAGGTTGGTTCAATTAAATCCATGTTTTCAAAACGTAAAGCTGACAACTCAGACCCATACATTGCTCTACTGATGTATAGGAACACTCCTAAACACACAGGTTATTCACCTGCACAACTGTGCATGTCACGAAAACTACGCACTAAATTACCTACCTCGGACACCACATTAACACCAAATACAGTTGACACCAGTAAGGTAGAGAAGAAAATTAAAAAACAACAGTTAAAAACAGCATTTTATTACAACAGAAACACAAAAACACTTCCAACACTAGACATAGGTGACAAAATCTACTTTAAACACAAACCAAACAGCACTTGGGTTCCTGGTATAATATCAGAAAAGGATAGTCTTCCTCGTAGCTATACATATTATCACTGCTCCTCGAGGATCTTTCCGTAGAAATCGCGAACACATATTGAAACCAACTTCAACCTCTCTTCCGTTGACTGTAGCAGTACCTGAAAATGAAAACGCAATAGAAACCAATTAGATATTATGATGAATATAATTAAGTTTTTATGTACAATGTTAATTATCAGACTTGTATTTATTTTCATTTCTTTTAATTGATTTTTAACCTTGAATTGTCAAACGTCACAAGTGTCAACGTCAACCATCAGTTGCGTTCCGTTTCAAACTTTTGTAAAAGTTTTCATGGCTTGACTACTTGCGATTGTGCTAATTATTATGAAAAAACAAAAAAAAAAAGGAACCGGATTGGATACTTACTTTGTTTTATAAACCAATTGCTGGCCATGGAATCTTGTCAGGATAATTTCCTAAAACTTAAGTAGTGTTAAGTCTTGTTTTTTAAAAGAAGGAAGATGTCAGATAGCATATCGCATCTAACATTGGCAACACCGACACTTCCTCAATGGCGTCTCGAGCCACATTTTATTTTACATCTGCATCTGAGAATAAAAGACTATTAAGGACAACGGTGTTTACTTAGTATATTACGCCTCTACTCCCTGACAAATACCACACACATCATCATCATCAGTATTGTCATTTGGCTGTAAAAAAAACAGCACAGAGCATCAAGAAGTCTTTGGTCCCAATCCCAACTCGAGAGCTTTTTAGGGTTCCGTAGCCAAATGGCAAAAAACGTTCATGATCACTAGAAAGAGCAAGCTGTCACTCAAGTGCAAGTTGCGTCTTTACACCGCAGTCATCCGTCCTATCATGACTTACGCTTGTATAGTATTCGCTCATGCCCCACCCGCGTCATATCCACACGATGCAGACCTTGCAGAACCGATTCCTCCGTTAGATCACCGGTGCCCTCCCTTACGTCCGTAACGATAGTCTACACGTAGACCTTAGAATCCCTACCGTTAAGCAGTTCATGAAACGCCTTTCCAAGCGTTACTTCGACACTGCTATCAAGCATAGGAACCCCCTAATCGCATCGGCCGACCGGTACGACCCATCGCGTATTAGCTCAGTCCAACGTCCACGTCACACCCTAGTTGCCCCCGACGATCCGATCACTATCTTGCAAGAGAGTAGGAAAGATACCAGTACAGTTTGTAGAATGTACAAATACAGACCGAAAACATTCCGACCTCGCCGCAGAGGTCCGGCGCGTAATCCCCGTACAATCCCTCCCCGACCCTTGCTCGATCCAGCCCGCGATGCTGAGCCTGTAGGAATAAAACAGTCCCTAAATAAAGACAATCAGATCCAGCCTATCCCTTTGCTGCCCCCAGCGACGCCCTAAGCCGAGGTCCGTACCCCCCAGGGTACCCTTAGAGAGCTGTCGCTTAGTTTTTTTTTTTTTTTTTTATGGGACAAGCCCGCCACACATGCCCAAACCACTGTAACTCCTGAAAGCCAGAATCAACAGTGGCGACCACCAGAAAAGCGCCGAGACAATGAAGCTCGACGAAGTCCCAGAGAATGAATTTAACTGTCTTGGATCCCGCAACGAAATTAATCAGAAAGTATAGCGGAGGAGTAGGAAAGAACTGTAAATTCCACTTCCGTCCATATCAGCAGGAGACAGAACGAAACAAGGCCAATAGGCACAAAGGGACGTTTACAACTGGGATAGGCCCAGTTGCCAAGCACCACGGATAAATATTAACATTAATGGGTCCTAGTTGAGAGCTGTTATATTTGATTCCAATAATAAGTATGGCAAAAACGCTTGAACGCACGGAAATTTGCTCTAGTTTCCACAAGGTCCGTATAGTAAATAACTCCGGATGTAACCTGTACACTATCCAACATAATATTGCGTTCATTTTGCCAAAGACTACACTCCCACAAAATGTGATGAGCAGATTGTTCATATTCGCAGTCAGATGTTGAACATTGACAAAAAGGCGAGTCAACAAGTTTGAAGGAAAATAATTTACTCTTAAAGTTGCCATGGCCCGTGAGAAATTGGGCAACACAGTGATCAACCTCCAGCCATGTCCTGTCCAGCCGCTCACGAACGGATGGAAAGAACTGGTGGAGGTGCCTGCCCTTGATGGAATTGTCCCACCTACATTGCCATTCAGATAAAAGTTCCTCCCAGACGTCGGTCTGTGGTTTGAATAATCTAGAAATCCTAGCACGATCACGTACGGTTAAAAAGTCTGCGTCCGTGGTCTCACGCGCGTTATAGTACATTGCAGCCCGCCGCTGCACCTCCAGATCGACTGGAAGTACACCCGCAAGCACCGGAAGAGCTTCGGTACTAACCGTCCTATACGCTTTGCATAAGAATATCAACGCCAAACGCTGGCTTTGAAGCAATTTACGTCGCACCGCTCCTATGGTGGCCCTATCGGCCCAAACAGGTGCCCCGTAGCACATACAACCCAAGTAAGTAGCCACGTAGATGGTCTTTAAAGTTAAAAATGACAATCCCCACGTAGATTTGGATATCCTCGTTAAGGAGTAAAAGTTCTTTTTAGCTTTTTCACCGACATTTTTTATGTGATCTACGAATGAAAAATTCCTCTCTAAGACCAGTCCAAGGTAGCACACGGACTGCTTTCTTTTCACGGGAACGTTATTAAATTTAATGCTCGGCCACGATTTAAGATCACCTTTTTAAAATTAGTTGAAATGTTTTATGCGGTGCAAAGGTCAGACGGTTTCGATCGCCCCACTGAGATATTAATCGTAGGCAAGTGTCAGCTAAATTCTCGAGTCCAGCCCGGGTACTTGACTGAATGAGCAGCAGGCCGTCGTCCGCGTAACCGGTTAATGAACAGCCCGGTGGGAGTGGGATCGCGAGGAAATCATCAAAACCTATATTCCATACATACGGAGAGATTACCGAGCCCTGTGGACATCCCATGGTAAGGGACTTTGACATAGAATGATGTCCGAGTTTTAGTTGCGCGGTACCATTTAAAAAGAATGAATGAACAAGATTATATATGTTTTTGTAGCAGCCACGATTTTTCATTTTAAGTAGTAGCATCGGCCACCAGGCGTTATCAAAAGCCCCGGAAATATCTAAAAAGATTCCAACCACGTACTTGTGTTCAGAGTTATTAACAATTTTTCTAACAGAAAGTGCCGCGTCAACAGTGGATTTACCCACGGTGAATCCGAATTGGTTGTTATGAAACTTTGGTCCGTCCGGTAGCAAACGCGGAACGATAAGACGCTCCAGGAGTTTTCCCAAATTTGGTAGTAGGGTTAAGGGCCTGTACGACTTAGGGTCGTCCGGTGGCTTATCACCACTTTTCGGAATTATTCATATAAAACCACGTCGCCATACGCGAGGAAAAACGCCTTCCGCAATACATCGGTTGAAAACAGATAGAATGGCGTCGCCCGCTGTTTTACACGCTTCTATGATCATCCGATTAGATATTTTATCTTCACCTGCTGATTTTTTAAGAGGCAGTTTCCTGACAACATTAATGAATTCGTCAATGGATGGAAGGTCTGACGCTGGTGATTCAGGTGGCACAGCAGCCCACGCTCTGATCTGTTGATGGTAGTCGTTGTCATTTACCGGCGAATCATCAGGTATCAGAGTATTTAATAGAACTTCGGTCGTTTCCTCAATACCGGTGGTGTGTTTATTATTTACTTTAATGTTTTGGATAAACGCTAGGTCGACCGAACGATTAGCTTTGAACTCGTGATACAAAGGAGACCACGGACCTTCTTTATCTAATTTTTCTACAATTTTTCGCAGTAAATTACCCTTAGATTTTTCCGTCGATGCTCTGTAGCGAGACCTGGCAACTCTAAACGCATTTAAAGCAATGGTAAATGGGTCTCCGGTGACTTTTTGTTTTTTAAGCTTGTTTAAATGTCTACGCGCTCGGCGATAGCTTTTACGTTGTTCAATTAAGTAGTCACACCACCAATCACATCTACGGAGGTTGGTCATAGATGCTCGACCAATAGCGATGTCAGCACAGTAAGTGAAGGTGTCTGACATCATTTCAGCACTTTCTTCAGCTGACAGCCCATCACAAGTGAAGTCTTTGGCGTGACTTGCAAACAGCGAGCCAAAGAATTCCCAGTTCGCGCCTTTACTTTTATATCTAAAATTACCAGTGATATGAGTCGGACCTTGAGTAGACATCGGAACAAATTCGTACACGATCAGGCGATGATCACTACAAGACGCATCTGGTAAGACACGCCACCTATCCAAGCGAACGTCTGCACTAGAAAGTGTGACGTCAATACAAGATTCGCCCATTAGGCTGCAAAAAGTAGGTGGTGCATCAGGGGTATTATGAATCGATAGGTTCATTTCAGCAATAAAATCTTCAACAGCACAACGTCGGTCGGAATCCGTTGACCTAACCTTGCCATACCACAGAGACGATGACGCGTTAACATCAGCGCCAACGATAACTTTACAGCCCGCGAGTGACTGCAAGACGTGACGGAGGTTATGTATATGAGGAGCAACAGGATCTGAGTATTGAAAGTAACAGCTCACAACGTAAACTTTGAAAGAAGCTGATGAGACTTCCGCAACGGCACAGTGGGGCGTCATGAGGTTACGCAAAGATGTTACTGTAAAGTTAGAAGAACGCGTCACGTAAATTCCGGCTCGTGCTTTGCTGTCCAGCTGAACTACTTTGTGACGTAAGTGTGCATTCTGGTATTGTTCTTGAACAAGTACAATGTCTAAGTTATAATCGATAATTAATTTGTCTAATTCAGAGGTCGCCACCCTATCGTTGTGGAGATTTAACTGTCCTATATTTTAACTATCCATTATTTTAGTAGTTAGTGTTGAGGATTAACTGTTCGAGCTTAAGTTTGTATGTGGTACACTCTGGAGACCCGCAACGATGGTCAAACGGTTTTTTAAAACGTTTACACGCCACGCAAGTCGGTATATAGTTTAAGTTATCCTTGTGCGGGCAGTTATTTGTTTCATGCGCTTCGGAGCAGTTAGCACAGGTAGGTGATTTGTTAACGCAATGTTTCTTAACGTGACCGAACTGTTGACAATGTAAGCAACGAACTACCTCGACATCATCGATGAAACGGCAAGTCGCCCAATCAATAAATAATTTTTCTTTGGTGGACACCAGATGTTTACGTACTGAGGACTCGATTTCAACACCTATCCACTTGCGACCGTTATCTAAGGAACGCCGACGAATAATTTTAGTTGACTTAATAAAATCATCCTCATTTATTGGCAACTCATCTTTAATGTTTTGACGGTATAACGCGTGCAGAAAAACATTAGTCTTCCATTGAGGATGGGACGTCCTTAACTAATATACGGGGCCTTCGGCCTTTCGGTTTTTCAAGTCTTAGACCGGCGGACCTAATAGCCTCGACCGATTGTAATTTTTTAATTTGGTTTTCATTAGCGACACGTAATACAACGCCAGATTTCGCGGTTTTCTTAACGCCTACAATTTGAAATCCGTCGTCACTAGGCTTAATCGCTTTCATAAGCGCTTGTTTAGTCGCGGACGATGACGAGTAATCGGCTGACCGCTCAACAGTAGGGTAGGCGATGACGCACGGGAGAGGGGCGCGCGACTCCACCGCTGACACAACTTTAGGTAGACGCAGTTTCAACGAATCCGCATACCTACGAAGATTTGTTACAATCACAAGTATTGACATTATTATGATTATTGACAGTATTGGAATTGAATTTAATTTTATCTAATTCGCGTTCCGTATTGGCTAATTTAGTTTCGCTAGAGGATGATTTTATTGCTAACAAAGAAACGATGGCCGTTACGCGCTGAGTCATGTCCATGATAGCGGATTTATTTGCGACATTAATGCGGGACCCTTGATCATTAACAAGGTCGTTAATTTTGGATAAAAATGCAGACGCCTGTGACACTAAATCGCAATAGTGGTCGCTGCTCGCAGTACTGACGTTTAAAATAGGCGAGGGCTTAATAATAATAATAATAATAATTTATTTATTTGTTAGAATATTGTTGCTACATAGGTGTTACACATAATATGATGTCCATAATATTCTGCTGTTTCCAGCGTACAAATATTTCGAAGAAGTGAAATTATTAATAAACAATGCTGCTTCTCAATTGAGTTGGATGTGTGAAGCCGTTTTGACCTATCTTCGGGCGAGATGAACGAAGGTGACATTTCGCGAAACAAACGTTTTGTCGAGATATTAGCGGAGGTCGTCGGCGACCCGGGTGTATGGAATGCATCTCTGCCACGGTCAGGCGGGTCATCATTAATGGACAACATATAAATTATGTAATTCACACAAACTATTAAAACGTAAGAAAAGTAACAGAATTACCAAGCGACAAAATTATATCGAGGTACCCACACACCAAAGAAAGTAAATGTACTCACCGAAAGTAAACGAAATGAACTAATTACCAGTAATAACCGACGTAAAAACACTAAAAAACTTACGATACCAGCACTTAGCACAATAGCACACACCTAGAAACAACTCACGAGCCGGGAATCGATCACGGAACACGAAAATCGTAATTGAAAACAACAGCAAAATAAATTGCATCCAACCCGAACGAGTGCGCGGAGGGAAATCAAGCTTGTCGCTTAGTTTATTGTCATTTTCGCCCTGGCTGGAGGCCTTATATTCAAGGCATCCACAGGACTTGCCCGGTTAAGCAGAAGCATGTCTTCTCAGACTGAACTGCGAGATGCCCTACATAAAAAAACAGAAAAAAAACGGAACCCTTATGGATTCGTCATGTCTGCCTGTCTGTCTGTCCGTCCGTATGTCACAGCCACTATTTTTGGAAACTACAAGAACTATGCTGTGGAAATTTGGTAAGCAGATGTATTCTGTGAACCGCATTAAGATTTTCACACAAAAATAGAAAAAAAAACAATACATTTGACAACAATACAATTTAAGTATTGCCAAAACGATAGAATGTGATTGTAGTGAGCTTCCTAACAACTGTAATATAAATAAAAGTGACCTTACCATAATTTGCCAAAATATTAGGAGCATAATTATATTGCAATTTTGATGACTTCATAGCAAATCTGTCTTGCCTTAATTTTGACGTAGACGCAATAATTCTAACTGAATGCAGACTTGATCGAAATAAACCTATACCGAATTTGACCAAATATCGCTCCTTTGCTTCTACTCGTCAACAAAACCAAAATGATGGCGTAGTAGTATATATCAAGGACACCTTAAAAGCCAGTGTCACAGAATTAATGATAAGCCACGCATCATGTCTACAACTAAATATTCTGAATAATGTCATTCTAGGTATATATCGTTCACCATCAAACACTAACGCGGAACCTTTCATAAACTCTTTGGCACTCCATCTTGACAACCTAAACTTTCAAAACAGCAATGTTATAATTGCTGGTGACATTAATATTAATATTATACCTAAACACACTGAACAATCATATGAATTTAAAAATAGAACTTCATACCTGGATATGTTATCGAGTCATGGTATTCTATCTGGGCACACCTTACCTACAAGGGAGGCCAATTGTCTTGACCACTTTATGTTAAAAATAAACAGTAAACGGCATTCTGCCTTTATAGCTATCCTACGCACTACTATTACAGACCACCGTACAACCTTTCTATCGCTATCTAAAATAAAAAATCGCCAAACTACACCAACAACTACTTCTAAAATTGACTTTGAAAGTGCCTTACAACATTTAAAAGAAAAAAATCTATCAACTCTGCTTTTCTGTGAAAACCCTAACTACGTAACAGAATGTTTAATCCAGGAACTTATTGACTCACTAAAAACAAATACTACTATTCACAAAATCCCCAAAAGTAAGCGAATCATTAAACCCTGGATCACAGAAGGCATATTAAGATGTATAAAAAATCGTAATAAGCTCCAAAAACAATCTCGAGACGACCCCCACAATGAAATTAAAAAAAATACATATGCTCGTTACAGAAACCATTGCAACAACCTAATAAAAAAAATAAAAAGAAAATATGAAAGACATCTTCTAACTAAATCATTAAACAATAATAAATTACTTTGGAAAAACCTGAAAACCATCACCTATACAAATAAATGTACTAGAACTAATACTGAATTAACTAATTTAAAAGCATCACCAACGGAATCAGCAAACTTTATAAATCAATATTTTGCAAATATTGGTAATCAACTTGCAAATGACATCCAAAAAAATGTAACCCAGAATGACCTAAATCTATATCTACGTTCTTTACCTAGTCTCTCTAAATCTTTTGTTCTTCTGGATACAGATAACAATGAAGTAAACTCTATAATTAACTCTCTAAAATCTGATAGTGCCCCAGGATGGGATAATATCTCGACTAGGTATTTAAAACATGTAAAATATGAAATAATTCCAATTTTAACACATCTGGCAAATCTTTGTTTTAAGCAAGGCATCTTCCCTAGCTCCTTAAAAAAATCAATAATAACCCCTATATACAAGGGTGGAAAGGAGGGTGATATTAACAATTATAGACCAATTTCTGTTATTCCTGTTATAGCAAAAATATTAGAAAAACTTTTAAATTGCAGATTATTAAGTTACCTTCAAACCAACAACATTATATCTCCATCCCAATTTGGCTTTAGACGAGGTATTTCTACGGAAGATGCTATCACATCTTTAACTTCTTTACTTACAAAAGAACTCGATAAAGGAACTAGGTGCTTATCCGTTTTTATAGACCTAAAAAAGGCCTTCGACACGGTCTCTATTCCCATCCTTGTCCAAAAATTAGAGAAAATTGGTATTAGAGGAACACAACAAGCTATATTTACCGATTATCTGACAAACAGAAAACAGAAGGTTAACCTTCTGCGGCTGACGTGGTAGTCCAACAGACACCGTGAAAAATAAAATTTGTTTTGTTACTGTTAATTTTTAAATGTGAGCGCCGCCGCTCTTAGTACCTTACTATAGTAAGATTGCGCGTCAGTCTGTGTACGGAGGGCGGTCGTAGCAAGCGCACGTGAGCGTAGCGGGAGGAAGGTGTCCACGAGACCACCACATCAGTGTTAAGGTAAGTGTCTACTAGACTACCACCTCAGTAAAATGATCTTGCTCTCATAGTGTTTCTTAAACAACCACATCAGTAATAAAGTTTAGTTTATCTTACAATAAGGTAATTTTTTGAATTATTTCGAATTTGATTTTATTCACATAATTAATACATATACGAGTATCTATCCTTTCATACTAAAATTGTAAGGGAGATATCTTTGTATTTTTTTAACTTGTTTTTTTAGATGGCTGACGTAAGTACACCACTTCACCCCAGGCCAGGTACGTTTTCTGCTTGTATGAGAATGTTGGCTGGAATTTTCTAGCCCACGAAGATCAAAAAATAATACAGTGACTGAAACAGGCAATTGAACATGCGTTTAGCGGTTCTGATGGTGAAGATGAAGACGAGCCAGAAATCCTACACCTTGAAGAAGATGTAATTTCACGTGAACAAGGTCCAGAGCTAAAAGTAGAAGCGCTATAAGACGGCCACAGTGGTTGAACGCCAAAAATCTTCAGACGAGTCACAAGACATACAATGAAAAATTGCCATGGAAACTGCGCGTGACTCACAAGGGTTTCAGGTAAAATTTTCCCCTCCTCCACCACCAGCAGTTCGGTCTGTTCCACCAAGTGGCAGAAAACTGGTCTATAAGTCCATTTGTCCGTTGCTGTGATTGTTCGAAGCCAATTTACCTTCAGCACTCCAAGCCATTATGTAATAATTGTCAAAAAAAAACTGTGATTTTGAAACCGTCTAATTTTGAAGTCAACCAATGAATTTTTATCATATGTTCTAGACTGATTATTGTAATTGTTAATTTTTATTATGTATAATGTAAAAATTAAAAAAGTTGATTTTGTAATTTTTTCTAGGTCATTAACATTTAAGTAGAGATTCATGGAGTGATTTTTGTGAAGTCAATAAACACCGTTTAATTTTGAAAATACTAATTGTTTTTATATTTAAAGTTCATTTAACATAAAAATAGGCTATAACCATATAATAAATATAAATAAAATAGCAGCAAAATGTTATACTATGAAAATATTTGCAGTTGAAATGGTGTCTCGTGTACTACCACGTCAGTAAAATTGTTAAAATTGAGCCACGTCAGTTGCAGAGGGTTAAGCTAGAGAATTACGTCAGCGGGGAGGTTGATGTTGTTTGCGGTGTGCCCCAGGGAAGCGTTTTGGGACCAACCTTATTCCTCATTTACATAAACGACCTATGTAATATGTCAATCAATAAAGCAAACATTTTTTCGTATGCGGACGACACCGCAATTGTCTTCACCGGCTCAACCTGGGCTGAAGCCAAAACCAGCGCGGAAAATGGTATGTTACAAGTAGCTTCGTGGCTAAAAACTAATCTTCTAACGTTAAACACAAGCAAAACTAATTATATCTGCTTCTCAATATATAAAAATGGACAACCGGAACATGATTTCAACATTAAAATACATGAATGTAGGAGTGTGGCAAATTGCAATTGTAATTGTCCAATTTTAAGTAAAGTCAATCACGTCAAGTACTTAGGTATAATGTTGGACCAAAGCTTGTCCTGGTATCCTCAAATCGAAAAAATTACTGCGAGAATACGTAAGTTTATTTGGATTTTTAAAACACTGCGACACGTAGTCCCTAGGATTGGCGAATCAAAAAACCTTCTAAATGAAGTGTATATCTCGCTAGTCCAATCAGTTATAATATATTGTATTTCTATTTGGGGAGGCGCACGTAAAACACGTTTTCTTGAAGTTGAAAGAGCCCAACGGACAATAATAAAGGTAATGTACTTCAAAAAAAGGAACTTTCCCACTTTTGAGCTATACCAAATTAGTAAGTTATTATCAGTCCGAAAATTATATATTATACATGTAGTACTAAAAAAACATAAAACCATACCATTTGATTCCAAAATCCTAGCTAGAAGAAGAAAACACAATGTTGCTTGCACCACTCGGGTAAAAACAGAATTTGCTAAATTTCAGTACGACAGACGTTCGTGTTACTTATACAACAAAATAAATAAGGAACAAGACATCTATACTAAACCGTTTAAAAAATGCAAATCGTTACTGGTTAACTGGATAAACAAGTTATGTTATGATGAAACAGAGAAACTGCTGTTAAATCTAAATAAAAATTAAATCTAAATTAAACTGTTCCCATTTACACAAATCTCTTT
Organism: Xestia c-nigrum; assembly: GCA_916618015.1. NCBI lineage: Eukaryota > Metazoa > Arthropoda > Insecta > Lepidoptera > Noctuidae > Xestia > Xestia c-nigrum. The sequence continues at coordinate 5,463,602 of OU745258.1, read as the reverse complement.
CCATGTAAAACAACCTTGCACCCACACACACCCTTCCACTCGCAAACACACACACAGACCCGCACCCAAGCCCACACGCACGAACTCTCTCACACACACTCACACACACACACACACACACACACACTCACACACACACACTAACAGACTTATGATAAAACTAGAATTAGACTATGAATCACTCATTTTCACTTTTATAACTTATTACACTTGTATGATATAAAAGAGCGGCGCCTCCTGGTACAGGCATCTACATGCTTAAAAGGGGACGCCACCAACTGTAAAACTTTGTATAACGTGTAATAACGAAATAAACATTTTTGATTTTGATTTTGATTTTGGGGGTTCTTGGTACTTAGAACTGAAACTTTAAATGTTTTTTCATCTAACCCATACCTGTGGGGTATCTATGGGTTTATCTTCAAAAATGACATTGAGATATGCGAGACACTTCCAAACAGGTAAAATGTGTGTGTTTGTCCCTGTTACTTCTTAAATAAGATAATAATAAAACAAAAAAATATATGATGTGCATTACTATGTAAACTTCCACCGAAAATTGGTTTGAACGAGATCTAGTAAGTTGTTTTTTTTTTTAATACGTCATATATCGTAAACCGCAATTTACTTTTCATTCAATCAACTCAAATATAAAAATAAAAACATTATGTTACTTGCTGCTACGGAATCCTTCATGGGCGATTCCGACTCGCACTTGGCCGCTTTTTTTAGTAACTTCAAACCAAACTTTTTGATAGACGGCCCTACAACGTTTGTTTTCTCTAAACAGCTAGTTTGTTCTCTATTATCATCACGAAGTTGTGATTGGGTAGGTTGTCAACGCTCGTCTCTAATTGGCTAAGCAACGCATCGTAACAATGACGACATTGGCGCTGAAATTGTGACATTTGACGGGCAGCAAGAATTGTCAAAGTAGATTTATGTAAGAAAGAGCAATGAATGATTTGAATATTTTTGATTATGTATATTTATTTCTTTTGCGTGTGATTTAGATGCATAACAAAAACAAAAAATTGTGAGGTCAACCGTTTTTTCTGTAATATCGAACGTAATTCGAAAATTCAAAGCTATGTTTTGTTAAATGCGTTTACCTAGGCAAGATGGTATTTTACTCGATATGAGCTTACAGCAAATATGTTTCATGTCAATGTTAACAGTTTCAAGTGTTATATTATATTCTTCACCAGTATAGGGCGGACCCTCGTGCAGTATTTCGTAACGTGACGATTTCTACTAAATCGCACTATCTGTAAGACGCGTTAAGAAATTTCGTTCCAAAAAGTACACGTTGATAATTACAAAACATGGCTCATACGACTATGTATAAAACAAATCTGCGACAAAATGTTGAAGGAATTATGTTTTTCCATTTTTTTAATAAATTCATGATTCATAGCTATGATATAATACAAATAATGCTATATGAACTACGGCTGCCTCAAACAATACGGTTTTGATTTATTTTTTCTAGCAGTTCCATGCGAAAACCAAGTTTTTATCTAGTGTAAATCTGTCAAAGAAGAAGAGTATTTTTTTAATGTAGCAAAAGGAAACGCTAGCATGTTTTACTTCAAACTGTAATCATACAACACTAATTTACTTAGTCCATTGGGCATAACACCATCCCCCAAAAACTGGCAGTCTCCATGACATAACGCCGCGTCGCACGCCGCGGGGGACGCCGCGTGCACCGCCGCGTCCGACGCGGCGTCCAACGCTGCATCTCGAGCAAACGCGCGTAAAAACGCTTCTCCGTAAACGCTCTCATACATTGACATATGTTTGAATTTGAAGCGGCCCGCGTCGCTCGACGCGCCGCCCGACGCGCCGCGTCTTTAGAAATGAGACCTTAACAAAGCCGAGAGGCACTTGTTCTCCCCGTCATTGCATTTTTTTTTGTTATAGACCAAACCTGGGAACCTTTTAGCTACGGAGACGTCGGGGGTGAAAAAGTTCCAACTTTTCTGATTTTACTTTAAACACCTCCACAATTCCTTTCCTGTTCAATACATCCATCAGCACAATGTTTTGGGTGCGTTAAATTGAATTCTAACGTCAATCGTGATTACTACTAACAACTGTGACACTTGTGTTATAGAGAGGAGGTCTGTGTCTCTTTTTGTTTTGGATAGGAAATCATTAAATGACTCCTCCCGCTCTGGGCGGAGTGGGAGGGAGTGTCAGACTTGTACTGACTAAAACCCATCCATGTTCTTTCCTCGCCCTTTATATTCCGGGGCCACGGTATCTCTTGAGAAACCAGTCTCGCAGCCCCGGAGGTCTGTGTCCCTGCAGTGGGAACATTACGGTCTAACATACCAGCGGTACAACCAAATCGAACCCTAGACTTCATCTCTAACAGGCACACATGACTACCCTACAACATTTATGAGAAACATGTCTCAGCTTTATAGCTGGAGAAAGCGGTACTATAGTTTATACCAGTATGTTTCTGTTAGGAGTAACTCCGCTCAACACAATACTAGTTGACCTCAAACGAGAATAAGCCTTGAAAGTTACACTATTTCTCCTAACAAGCTTTCTGAGAGAGCTTTTTTTTGTTTCAAATAAGTTCAGGGTAGCATAGTAATAGAGGTCTGCGGAACAATAAAACTCCGCGTTGTATTGACAACTACGAATATTAGGGCAACTCATCTGCCTAGCCTTTTCCCAACTATGTTAAGGTCATTTTCCAGTTTAACTGCAGTCTAAATGCAGTTGAATGTTAAAATCAAAATCAAAATATTTTATTTCACACAAGCCTAGGTGGGCACTTAAAAAACGTCGAAATAGGTGCACGGTTCGCGTTGGTCGTTTTCCATGGAGAAGAACCGGCAAGAAACTCTATGGTTACTCTTTTCATATAATTTGGGTACAATATTATTATGTTACAGCATTAGTACTTTAGTGGGGAGACATCTAAAACCCAGTGGGGAGATATCCCTTTGTAAGACTGGTTCTCAGAATTTCAGGGCACTCCACACGTCCAAAGTGCTTGCCGACGCATAGAAGAAAACTTCAATACGCAATTTTATTTATTTATTTATTTATAAATTACATTTGACACACTTAAATATATTATAAGGCACACAATTAGACCTCTGGGTCTGTCTTAGCATGCCATGGCCTGAGATTTGATCAACGCGCTATATTAACGTTTAAGTTATAATCGAATCGATGTAATATTCCTTGAGCTTACGCTTTATGTTTCTACTATTCAATACTATTATTATATAGCTATGATCGAGGAATATAAGGCCAACTGAAACCATTGCAATAAAAAAATTGTAACCTTCGTATAAAATCGTATTATAATTTCTGAACAATCACGTAGCGTCAGTTTTCACCGAGAAGATGTGTATGTGATTGTGTAGAGCATGAAGTTACATTTTGAGTCGCAGCGTCACGTTGCGTCGAGTCTATGTGTGAGCAAATTGACCCTTAAAGAAATCCAAGTACACCAAGCTTAGGCAACCACGTTAGATACTTAGAACACATAAAATTTTAAAAAAATCTACTACAGGCAAAATCACAATGAAAATTGAATGCGATCAAAACTTCCTAACTGCGTTCAATTTCAGTGACATAATTCGACCTTAAGTTTTGAAATAGCAACGTTAACATATAAACCTACCTCAAGAACCAAATCAATGATTCAAATCACAGAAACCAACAAAAGAAGCCTTCAGTCTAGGCTAGGTCATATACTAGGAAATCTAGATATTATTATGATGTCATGCTAAGTTTGTTTAAGGCTTGCGAACGTGCTGTTTAACGTCAGCTGTCTATTGATTCCACTGAATGTTGACCCAGCGTAGTCAAACGATTCTTATACATACAGGGTCAAATAATATTTTATAGCAAAACCGTTTTTACGAACAAAAACAAAAATAAAAGTTTTTTTTCGGATCTGCAATTACAGGCAGTTTTCTTGGAAAATCAGTGAAAAAAACCGGTTCCTTTTGTGTAATCTTTACAGATTCTAAGACAAGACAAGATTTTGGACACGATAAATCATTAAAAAAACTTGTTTGTGTGTCACTATTAAGTTTAATTTGACCGTCCATGATGTGTGAGGGAACAATTTTAGCAGCACCAATCAGTACTAACCCAACAGACGAACAAAAGGCCATGAACTAGTTGCACTTCCAGCAAAGACATGGTTTTTTAACTACCCTACTATTATTATATCACATGTGACCTATTTATAACGTCTCACTGTTTAATTTAGTTTACACATAATACTTAGTAAATTTTCGAAAGCTGGGTCACAAGTAACATATCGTTTATTTTTGTAATTTTCCTTCTTTCTTTCGTAAAAGCATTTTGGATTTTAAAACCCAGCTATGATCCCACCACAGTGAAAGCATTAATCACGTCATAAATAACCGATAGATACAATAGAGGAAGCCTGTGAAGAATGGGCTTATTCCACTAATCCCCCTTAAGAAAATCCCCCTTAGGGGAGAAAACTGGACCCTAAAATAAGAATAATCCAGAAAGTCCCCTTTTAATTTTGAGTTATTTCACTATTCCCCCCTGAGAGAACCTACCTCAAAAACAAACCATAATGTAATAAAATCCAAAAATTTAAACGCTAATTATTTTGATATGACTAGAAAATAGGTGACTGCCGAGATTGAATGAGTTCCATAATGATTTAAACAGGCTGCGCTGACCAACAATAAATTGGGATAAGGGTAGCACAATGATGACGATGATGATGAATTAACGATGGGTCAAACCAAAATCTCTTTTTGTCGTGTTAGTGCTGTTCGGTAAGTGCCTAACCTTGTGTTGTTTTCATGTGACTTGGCTCTACATGCCGTTAAGAAATAATAATAATATCGCTGGACATTACACACAGCGCCATTTAGTGCCACATTAAGCAAGGCTTGTGTCGTGGACACCAGATAGTTGATTTACTACATATGTACTTTTTTGTTTGTAAATACATACTTATCATACATATAAACATCCACGACTCGGAAACAAATGTCCATGCTCATCACATAGACTTTGGCTCCTACCGGGTTTCGAACCCAAGACACAACTCACTATCGCTACGCCATTTGGGTCGTCAATTTCTCCCAGGCATGCTGGTTTCCTCACGCTGCTTTCCTTCACCGAAGCAAGTGTGCAAAATTGTACAAAACGCACATCATCATCAAAACACACATTAATCTAAAGGAATAGAAAGTGCACCTGTGCGCCTGTGCACACACTTGTGCACTATAATTTTTAATCTCCAGTGACGATGGCTATTTTCCTCTGTGATTGACCGCCGTGACCGAAAACGGCCAAGTAGACTATGTATTCTGTAGATCAATTCACTTACAACATTATACAAACACCAATTAGCAATGCTTCATAAGCTATTCCTTTTCAATGAAACCCAAATGAGGTACAAACCAAAGAGTTGGCAACTCGGCAAAGTTCGGAAAAGTGACAAAAAGTGGAATCAACACGGGCGTGGTTGTTTGACGTTACTTCGGGGGAAAGGCTGTTGTGGCCGTATTATGGGTCTATAAGCATTGTACTAGGTTTTTGGGGTTCGGATGTCGCATATTGGTTCACTTTAGTTTGGATTCAAGTTTGTTTATACGTCTGCTGGACTCAATTAATGTTAAACCGATAATGACAAACCTGTGCGTTTATAAACAAACATTACATCCACAAGAAAGAAAGAAAACATATTTATTCGGCACATGTCATAAGTGCACACAAGAAAAAAAAATTAATCTACACTGTAAAACTAAAAACGAGACAGAAAAAAAAGTTTTTTCTTTTTAGGATGGGAAATCATCAAATATCTTCTCCCACTCTGGGCGGAGCGGGAGGAGTGTCAGACTTTTACTGACTAAAACCCATCCATGTTCCTTCCTCGCCCTTTATGTTCCGGGGCCACGGTATCTCTTTCGAACAGTCCCGTAACCCCAGCAGCTAGTGCCCGACACTAGTTTTCAACTAGATAGGGTAACAATAATGTAGCAATTTTGCATGAAAAAAAGATTCTGGAAGTAAGATTGGCCTCATTTTTATCACCAGCCCTTAAGAAAAGGTTAGCCTTTTACTAACTATGTTGGCATCGGCTTCCAGTGTAACCGGATGCAGCTGAATACCACCTTTTTACATGAAGCGACTGCCTATCTGACCTCCACAACCCAGTTAATACTGGGTAATACGATACCCCCTGGGAAGACTGGTTGTCAGACTTTTAGGCCACTGACTACTTGTAACGACTGTCACAGATCTACAAATGATAGCTGGGATCAACGACTTAATGTGCTTTTCGAACCACGGAGAAAACTCGGTAAGTAATGGGTGTTTAAATGGCTTCATTGTCACTAGTACTCGTACCATTAAAAATCAACATCAGTTCCATTACTTTCAGATTCTTTCAAAACTAGTGATTAACGTAAACAACAGTAATCCCATCACGGAACTGTTATTCTTACCAGTGGAACTGGTGATAAATAAAAAAGATCACTAGTTCCATTATTTTTAGATTCTTTCAAAATGGAATTAGTGATTATAAAAAAACAGCACCAGTTCCATCATGGAACTGTTAATGGTACTACTGAAAATGAAGCTTAAAGTGCTAACTAGGCAGGCGCGGTTTAACTAGATGATCAACTTAAGGGACTGTTATTATTTAGCCACGCCAGATTGGGCTGAATTTACAATTACAAAACTGATACTAAATGACAAATGGTAATTATTCAGCAAGTAGGTTTTCTCAAACACTTTTGTACGTCCTTTTTTTTAAACTAGATGGGGCCGGTTTTTCGTACCTGACTACTCTGAGAAGAAACAGCCGAAACAAACTCAGGTCATACTCTCTTTTGAAGTCCACAAATCTTGATAATTCACAGATTATTGTCTGAAATGGTCTTTTGAAGAAAGAACCACACAGATGTGAATGGACCTGTCCAGTTAGTGCAAGCATTTGTCAGTTATCGTGTAGCTCGACTTTTAACTACACTATTGATACTGTTAGCCTGCGCCATCTCACTACTGGGCCAAGCTCTCCCCATGACGTCCAGGTTTGTCTATCCAGGGCCAATGTGGACCACTGGTCGTTGGTTTTATCCAGCTCGTCCCGTCATCTTCTACGAGGTCTGCCGCGACGGCTTCTGGCTGTATCAGGGCTCCAGAAAGTTGCTAGGTATTTTGGCCCACAGCTCATTGGGCATGCGGTAGACGTGGCTAGTCCAGTCCCACTTCAGCTTAGCGGCTTTTTGAGCAACGTCTGTAATTTGTATTTTAGAGATTACTTCTGATAATGGGACCCATGACAAAGGAATTGAACTCTTAAATTCTTAGGAGCAAATTAATGATACTCGGTTGAATCTTATATACTCCTAGGCTATCCGGATATTTGAGTATGTGTGGTGTTGCGTACATATTCTAGGCGTCAAACAATTACAAAAGCAAAAAAAAACACATGATTAAACAATTTATTCTTTCAATCAAAGTTTTTTCGATCTAATTCCGTTTACATTCCAGAAGATGGCCTTAAAGACTTTTGTCTATAATTTATGCAACATGAAGAGGGTGAAAAGTTTTAGGTACAGAACTTAGGTTTACTTTAGTTCTTAGACACTTCACACGTATTTCACAGATTTTTTCTATTAAACTTTGCGGAACTTTTGAAGCGTTTGGGAATACGAGTTGGGAACAAATATTCTGGTCACGTCATTTTGGGGAGATCTTGAAAACAGAAAGTGCTTGAAACATCTTGTTGAAACAAACACTTACACAAAAGTTTAAGGATTCGCGGAATAAGTGTTACGGGTAGCTTTATTTCAAATTCTCTGTTTGATACTTTTATGCAAGTACGTACTCTACAACATTTAGTGTTAAAATGGAACTTTTCAGCTCAAAAACGCGTACGATTACAGATTTCATTTCACAGAATATAAGTAAACATTAAAACGCGTACGATTACAGATTGTATTTCACAGAATATAAGTAAACATTAAAACGCGTACGATTACAGATTGTATTACACAGAATATAAGTAAACATTAAAACGCATACGATTACAGATTGTATTTTCACAGAATATAAATAAACATTAAAACGCATACGATTACAGATTGTATTTTCACAGAATATAAGTAAACATTACAACTCATACGATTACAGATTGTATTTTCACAGAATATAAGTAAACATTAAAACGCATACGATTACAGATTGTATTTCACAGATTATTAGTAAACATTAAAACGCGTACGATAGTACACCCATATTTCGACAGTTACGTTTAATTCCCATTTAATAGTAGGCAAGCGTATTGATATCAACCGGGCACGGAGCCGAACTCCATAACTGCTACCGAGAATTCCTGCTGAAGAAACCCAATTACACTTTCGCCAACTCGGGAATCGAACCCTGGACTTCATGCTTAGCAGTCACGATTGCGACCTTTCGACCGACGAAGCAGTTAATATTTATTTTTTCTTTTCTTTTTTTTATGTTTTTTTATCTTTCACTAGCTTCTGCCCGCGACTTCGTTTGCGTGAAGTTTCGCATCGCCTGCTCAACGGAAGCTTTTTTCCCGCTCGCAACATTTCTTATTGCTGCTCCGCTCCTATTGGTCATAGCGTGATGGTATATAGCCTTCCTCGATAAATGGACTATTCAACGCAAAAAAAAAAAAATCAATTCGAGCCGGTAGTTCCTGAGATTAGCGCATTCAACCAAACAACCCAACAAACTCTTCTGCTTTAAAATATTAGTAAAAATATTATTTTTGAAGTGGATTCCCATCATATATTATAGTATATATCTACTTAGCCTTATTTTTCAGGGAATCACACAGAAACAAGTTTGACGATAAAGTAAGTAAAACATTGGCGGATGCTCTATTTTTCTTTCCTCGAACGAGATTGCTTTTAACGAGTTTTTTCATTGTTGGTGTTTCAGTGTAGGTATTTAAACCATTTTCTATTATTGTTTATGTACTTTTTAATAATCAATAAAGTTTTTTATTTAACCAAATTCATAAAGTGCTGCACGCGCGCCTCAAAGATATGTCAGAATAAAGGGAGGGGCCCGCAAGGGCCGAAGCCAGCCAGGGTTGCGGGCCTCTTCGAAAGAGATACCGCGGCCCCGGAACATAAAGGGCGAGGAAGGAACATGGAAGGGTTTTAGTCAGTAAAAGTCTGACACCCCCTCCCGCTCCGCCCAGAGTGGGAGAAGTTATTTGATGATTTCCCATCCAAAAAAAAAGAAAAAACAAAGAAAGGAGGTTCTCAATTCGTCGGAACTTTTTTATGTATGTTCCCCGATTACCTGAAAATGGCTGGAACGATTTGGATTATTATTTTTTATTTGAAAGGGTATATACTTTCCAGGTGGTCTAATCCGGTCCAATTAGGATCTGATGATGGGATCCTGGAGAAACAGAGAGAAGTCTTCTATAGTCACATTTGAAGCGATTTGGGTAGTTTGCAAAAGAGTACTTTCTCGGAGTGGTCCCTTAACAATTTGGTGAAGATCTGATGAAGAACTTTGGAGATAGGCAATGAATGAATGAACGAATGCAAACGGATTGTGATTGCTGAAATCTCATGTCTGTCTATTGTTTACAGTTCATAACACCACGCCGATAAGCACATTTGCGAACTACTAAAAAGTGAAAAATAAAAACGTTTTTGCAAGAAACAAAATCGACGTCAACTAAATAAATCAAAAATACACCGGCTTCATAAGCTAAATTAATTTTTCCCCTTTATTGTGTTTCTGACGTCGGCTTTATTTTTTGTAAAAAAGAAATCTTTTATTTATAAAGATTTGGTACGAGGATGTTAGTAATTATCTCAAGAACCATGTGTACCCAGGTCATGGTCTATCCGAGTACCAGAAAAGTATTAGCTGGGCCATTATTATTTATTTATAAAAAAAACATGTTTATTTGAAATACCTATTATGAAAAAATAAATAATACATTTATTTGCAACTTCTTTTTTTGTTTTCGATAAGGATGAATTTGACCAATACCAGCTGAACAAGATCAGTATATCTAGATCAGGTTCATCAAACATTCCTTTGCTAGATACTGACAGCTCTAAAACGCAGGTCAAATGTGCTGATATCGTTATTTTTTTTTATTCAAAGCACAAGAGTTTGTATGGTTGAAAGCGCTAATCTCGGGAAATACTGGTTGAAATTAAAAAATATATTTTTGTGTTGAATAGTCAATTTATCGAGGAAGGTTAGGTATAGGTTATTATATATAACATCAAGCAACAACCAATAATAGCAAAGCATGTATGAAACATGTTCTAAAATCGGGGAAACTATTTCTTGTGTGAGTTTTCTTCTATTAAGTGACGCAGACGAAGTTGTGTGGGTCAGTTAGAATACAAACAAATTCACTACTTACACAAATTTTTTGTTAAGAGGAGAAAGAGGTCAGATTTCTAATTAAATATTGATTTTCTAGCATCTCATATATCCATGTTCCCCGTGAATAAGCATGTCGGAAAGCTAACTATAAAGTCTTACTTACAAATTGGCAAACTTCCATACCAACTGCTGCATTGCATACTTTTCCTTGAATTTGTTACACTCAAACAAATACGAGTGTAAAATGAATATTTGTAATTTTTTTGTTTTAACGAAAATCGCGTACCGTTGCTTAAAGTTGAATAGATAATTATTCGAAATAGTCACATACTTAGTACATTAGTTTATCGACTCGTTTATTTATACAACTTTTTTTTGTTTGTCGTAACCAATGCATTTGTTTTTTCTACTTATAATCCGATTTGAAATATTTTGTTGCAAATTTCTACTATTAATGAGTATCATATATTATGTTTCCTCGAATATATTATACATAGAATCGTAAACGTGTACTGAGTCATCATGATCTGCCTAGCCATTTCCCAACTATGTTGGGATCGGTTTCCAGTCTAACCAGATGCAACTGAATACCAGTTTTTACATGGAGCGACTGCCTATCTGACCTCCTCAATCCAGTTAGTACCGAGTAACGTGTACTGAGTTACAGACACAAAAAATAAAATAAATAAAAATAAATATCGCTGGACATTAACACACAGCGCCACCTAGTGCCACACTAAGCAAAGCTTGTGTCGTGGACACTAGATAGTTGATATACTACATAATTATATACTTTTTTGTTTGTAAATACATACTTATTATACATATAAACATCCATGACTCGGAAACAAATGTCCATGCTCATCACACAAACATTTGCTCCTACCAGGATTCGAACCCAGGACCCTAAGAACGTAAGGCAGTGTCACTACCACTACGCCATTCGAGTCGTCAAAAGAAAGATGTATCATTTTAAAATAACTTGTAACCACACAATTTGCTAATAACAAAAGAACATTCATCTAAAACTCCCTCTCAAACAATTTAATATTAATTCTGAAAGCCTCGCCCACTCACAATGGAAGGAATGCCTTTCTATGTCAGTTATTTTGCTTATTATTACAGTCGGTCGGAAATTGCTGATAACACCCTCAAGAGAAGGATTGTTGGATGCTGGCCTGACCCTGGCCTGGTTATTGAGGGTATGAGTCCACGCATACGACAACTTTTTGTCGCAATACGACCTACAAACGCTGTACGCTACTACAATCTGTCAAATTTCTTAGTCGATTTTCAACTTTATTTGTAACGCATAAGGTTCAAGGATAATTGGAAAATTTATCGGATAGCTTGATGGGCTAGCGTCTGTACCTACTCCTTTTTTAATTTAATGCCACGATAGGTACTAAGTCACCCGATAATGTCGAATGCATGGACTTTAAACATAGATGTGGCATTCGTTTTTCGGATGTGAAATTATCAAATGACTTCTCCCGCTCTAGACTTTTACTGACTAAAATCCATCCATGTTCCTTCCTTGCCCTTTATGTTACGGGGCCTCGATACTTAACGCGTCAAAAAATGATCACCTTTCTATTTCGTTGTCGTATTTTTTTGAACAGTTTTGTCTCGTTCTCTCATACTGCATATCGTATTTTCCGATTCATGTGAGATGTACAGTCTGACCACCTTAAGTGTGTAGTTCAAGCTACTTGTCAAGAAAATTTGCATCCATATGTCGAACATGATACATTTATTTTAGTTTTGTGTTTTCCCGCTTGCACCGATAAGTTGGTTGATGTGGACGACTTTGCTTATTTCAGTGTAGACACTTTTTTGCGCGACATAAGTAGGGTGAGAGTATCTTTCTCTGTAATCTAAATCTAAATATATATAACTCAAAGGTGACTGACTGACTGACATAGTGATCTATCAACGCACAGCCCAAACCACCGAACGGATCGTGCTGAAATTTGGCATGCAGGTAGATGTTATTACGTAGGCATCCGCTAAGAAAGGATTTTGATCAATTATACCCCCAAGGGGATAAAATAGGGGATGAAAGTTTGTATGAAACTTTGTCAATTTTAAACCGATCGGGCTGTGACTTTGCATGCATAAAGCTACTATGACGTAAGCGTCCCCTAAGAAAGTATTTTGATAAATTCCACCCCTAAGGGGATAAAATAGGGGATGAAACTTTGTATGAAACTTTTTCAATTTTAAACCGATCGGGCTGAGACTTTGCATGCATAAAGCTACTATGACGTAGGCATCTTTTAACAAAGGATTATGATAAATTCCACCCCTAAGGGGATACAAAAAGGGATGAAACTTTGTATGAAACTTTGTCAATTTTAAACCGATCGGGCTGAGACTTTGCATGCATAAAGCAACTATGACTTAGGCATCCCTTAAGAAAGGATTTTGATAAATGCTACCCCTTAGGGGATAAAATAAGGGATGAAACTTTGTATGAAACTTTGTCAATTTTAAACCGATCGGGTTGTGACTTTGCATGCATAAAGCTACTATGACGTAGGCATCCCCTAAGAAAGGATTTTGATAAATACCACACCTAAGGGTATTAAAAAGGGATGAAAGTTTGTAAAAATCTTTTGATATTTTCGACTGATTGAACTAAAATTAAAGATTGGAAAAAGTAAACGCGCAAAAACTGTACGCTCGGGTCATGGGGTCCGAGTGCGCGTTTCCTTTTTAAAGAAATCTCCCGCCGACTGATCGACACTTCGCGTGACCAGAGGGCTGGCTCTTTCTTTGGCCAAAGAATTAGCATTGCCATTCAACGTGGCAATGCTGCCAGTCTTCTGGGCACGTTTCCCGATGACAGCGATGCGGAGGAGTACTTTGACGCCTAAGTGTCCTGTTGACATTGTTGTATATATATTGTAGTTTTACGTTTAGTTTTATTTTTGTAATTATATATAGTTTTAAAACTGTACCTAATTAACAATAATACTTCTTAACGCGAGCGAAGCCGCGGGCAAAAGCTAGTATACTTATATGGTTGAATACACAAAATAGCTCTACTGGACCAGGAGTTCAATAAACATGCGTGATGTCACTGAGTGGAAACCAATCAATGATAATGGTGAGAGTTGCCATGAGTCATTACGATGCGACTTACTAAGCCACAATACTCACGCATAGGAATATAGGGAAGTCGCAAGTCGTGTCGCGACGCAAAATTGCATCGCCTAAGGTCGCGAACAAGGCGTTATGGTGAAGGACAGCTGAGACCGGATGCCTTCCAAATGATGTAATATGGGAAACGGTTCGGTCATAAAAGCATTTGTGACGTTCATATAGTCCTTTAAATAGTTGGGAGATATTGTTTAATAGAAATAATGTTGATAATAATGAAAATTTACTTCGAAGAAATGCTTGACTTCTTTGAGTTGTGTAGGTCTGATAGGCGTCCATGTAAATTACTGGAATTCCGCTGCATTTACGTAGTTGTAACTGGAATTCGACCCCGACATAAATAGTTGGGATAAGGCTAAACAGATGTTATTTGTGTGTGTCTAGAACATATCAATGGAAAGCAGTGTGCCTGCAGTGCAAGTACGTAGGATTCGATAGGACTCGATTAGATAAATTTGACAGTTATTCTCGATAAAATAAGTTTATATGGAGTCGAAAACTCATTTTATCGAGAACAACTGTCAAATTTATCTAATCGAGTCCTGTCGAATCCTACGTACTTGCACTGCTGAGTCGAATCTGTTGAAAGACATAGTTACTAATCGCACTATTATCCTACCCCTACTATTATATAAATGTGAATGTAAGTTTGTTTGTTACGCTTTCACACAAACACTACTCAACCGATCATCATGAAACTTTGTACAGTTTGGCAAAATAGAGTAAGGAAAAAATGAGGGCGTTGTGAGCGGCATTCTGGCAACCCTGAGCAGTGACAAGCCAATGACATTGCCGAGTTTAACAGAAAACGCGGTATTGTATATTATAGGTAGAAAAATTGTTTTTTTTTTATTTTTTTTATTGTTTATTAAATAAAGAACAAAACAAAATATAAATATAGGAACATCACAAAAACCTCAATAGGTTTGTCCGGATGTTGATCCACTTATTATCATAAATAAATAAATAAACAAACAAATATCGCTGGACATTAACACACAGCGCCACCTAGCGCCACACTAAGCAAAGCTTGTGTCGTGGTCACTAGATAGCTGATTATACCTACTACATATATACTTTTTTGTTTTTACATACATACTTATTATACACAGGTTATAACAATTTGTAAGGTCATAAAAAACAAACACGGCGCGGGTCGGACTCAGACATCGCTTCGATGATAGTAACTAATGTAAATAACATGTAAGTACAGGATGGTGCATTTCAAAGAGAGTGAGCTGTACTAAGTGTACAGCTCACTCTCTTTGAAATCTTGGAGGTATAAGAAGTAACATTGGATACTTTTTATTATAAAAAAACTAACCCTCACTCGCAGACGAAGCTGCGCGGGTCAGCTAGTACAAAATAATTACATAAAATTTAAAAAAGCCTCCGACACATAGGGTAATAATTTCAAGGTATTCCCGGTTTTTGGTATTGACTCTTCCATTTGATACCCTTATTGAGGGAGTTGTGAAAAAAAGTAATTCACAATTTGTGGTGGCAGCCATCTTGGTTTTGTATTTTTTACGTGTAGCGTTTTACTAGTCAAGCCTTCTCATTTGATACCCATATAGAAGAAGTCGTTGAATAAATATGTAATCCGCCATTTTTTGGTGACGGCCATCTTGGACCGATTTTCATCAAATATAGCTAAGAATATTCCCGACTAATTCACCTTTCAAACAAAAGCAAACAAAACCAAAATTGGTTCATCCGTTCGGGGGGTACGATGCCACAGACAGACACCAACACATACAAACACACACACTTATAACACCCCGTCGTTTTTGCGTCGGGTGTTAAAAACAGTCTCATACATTGTTATATAATTATTGTCATAGTCAACAATTGACATAATATGGTTTTCAATAGCTTATGTATTATTATGTATTATTATTTTCTTTTGTAGTATTTCTATCGCTATCGTTCCCTGATAAAATGTCAGTATATCTAGACCCTCTTCGGACGATACAATATACCTACAATAGTTTAATAATTACTTGCTTCATCTAACTCCCAACAATCCCAACTTTGTTTTGGGTTGTCTTCCAGTAATACTCACTAACCAGATGTTACTGAAAGTTCAATAATTTGTTTGTTTCTATTCGCAATGATGTAATGTTATAACTGTGACGCAAATGTTACTAGTAATGGTGATGTAAACTCTTTATATTTAGCCATTCCTAATTATTATGATCGAATGTAGGCGAGACATGAAAATATAATGTTCTAATTGACACTGAAACTAATCTTGTAATTAGTTTATTTATGGATTATATTACTAATAATCTCAATGGTCTAGACCAGCCTTTCCCAAAGTGGACGATAACGTCCCCTTGTGGGCTCTGCAGGCATAAAGGGGGGCAGTAAGTCCCGGTAAAAAAAATGGAGGCGTTGTGTAGAGCCTTAGGGGGCGACTTGTAATTTCATCTATGAGGACTCTCAGACACCGGCTGAGCTCTCGACTCTCGACTACAACTTGTGAACATCAACTACTCGTAATATTAGTATCATACTTATACTTTACTCTGTCTGAATACCATAAAGTTGAGTTTCAATAATCATTATCATTGGCAGGTGTAGCTCGTAAGAGATATTATTCATATTCATTTATTTGCATTCCACAAGGTAAAACATGGTGTTAACAAATAGGCTTAACTTGACACCTGAGCGCCGTTGTGTACTACCTACTGCGCTCAAGTTATCTCCTTGCGGGTTGTAGTAAAAGTCTCATTTAGAGTGAGTGTTTAATCTTCGCTAATATAGATAAAAATAATTAGTTTAATTTGAAGTTACACTAGTTTTTAAGTAGGTGAAAAATGGGGGCACAATTTTTTTATCTCAAATTGGGCAGTAGACAAAATAAGTTTGGGAATCCCTGGTCTAGACCAAGTAATTAGTAGTAGTAGTATCTGTTTAATTTTAGTTACTTACTCATTTAATCAAATATCGCTGTATTGGCTTCCGTACGTTTTCACGGGTGACCACTGAAAACCAGCGCTGTTCTGCGGGTTCCCCATACCACAGCATCATCCTGAGTGGTAACCTATTTGTCGCACTCATGGCGTGCAATTTTTGTCTGTTTTGTCTTACAATTATTATAATGTTAATGTTGTCGTATTAATTAATTTTCTGTTATAGTTAAAACGTTTGTATTTGTATTAGTGCGTTGTATGTTTACCTACTTTAACCTTGCGACGAATAAATATTTTTTCTTTCTTTCCTCTTTATTTCATATTTGTGTCTGGTTCGGTTAGGTAGTTGTAAAAAGTTGGTGAAAAGGAAAAGGATAGCAAGTTAAGCCGTTGATCCCAACTGTGATTTGTAGGTCTCTGGCAGTAGTTACAGGTCCGAAAGTCTGTCAACTAGTCTTCCCAAGGGCAGGAGCAGGGGCAGGGACAGGCAGGAGGGTATTGCCCAGCACTAACTGGGTTGTGGCGGGCCGGTAGACAGTCGCTCCATGTAAAGTACTGGTATTCAGCTGTATACAGATAGCCTTGAAGCCGATCCCAACATATTTGGGAAAAGACTAGGCAGATGATGGTGGATAGAGGGGTAGAAGAAGACCAACGAAACAATGGATGAATTGTGTAATAGTGGCGGGGGATTCATACAACTCGAAACCTACCGGCTTCCCTTCGGAACAACCACTGTACTGGAGTCTACTATTGCCAAAAGTAAAACAATGTGGGTAATTCAGTTAGGATGTGATTGCACAAACATTACCTAAACTACAAATGGTTCGATGTATGGTTTTTTCAAACATTATTAAAAGCTAGCTGACCTACGCAACTTCGTCTGCGTCGCATAAGACAGAAAACGAAAGAATAAAAAATCCCCGTTTCTGCAATATTTCTCGTTCCTGCTCGGTTTCTAATAGTCGTAACGTGATTTTATATAACCTAAAGCCTTCCTCGATAAATGGACTATCCAACACACAAATATGTTTTCAATTCGAGCGGGTAGTTCCTGAGATTAGCGCGTTCAACCAAACAAACAAACAATATCTTCTGTTTTATAATATTATATATATTATTACTAGCTGACCCACGCAACTTCGTCTGCGTCACATAAGAGGGAAAAAGCTACCTACTACTACCTACTTTCTACTACCTACCTACTACTACCTACCTATTACTACCTACCTACCTACCTACTACTATTTTTTTACACAAAAACCTTCTCCTGACAATAACAAACACAACAAAAAAGGAATTAGTGAAATCGGTCCCGGCGTTGCTGAGTTATGCGCTTACCAACACATTTTGTGATTCATTTTTATATTATAGATATATAGTATAGCATATAGTTTAGTATAGATATGCACCGGATCGGCTTACTTGTTACAAAAAACTACCCTTCACTACTGTTGTGTAAGGAATGATATAGAAGAAAAAGGCGTCAATGATAGCGTGGCGATTATCATTGGAATGGAAGAAAACAAAAGTTTCCTGACTCTAAGTAACATGAGACAAGTGCAGAAATATTATGATAAGCTGGTCCTCAGCTGGTCCGAAATACGTGCAAATTGACCTATTCATTAGCTGATCCAAAAGATAGTACCAACATTCATAAAAAGTGATTGCAAAAATACAAAAAAACTTTAAAAGCGATTGCGTCTTTTCACCACCAATTTAACAAGGAAAATAGCAAAAAAAAAATTTCGAGTATTTAATATTATTATGTTATTTTTTAAATTTGATAATTAAATTATTAATAATTGTGTAATGTGTTATGATTTCAATGTTATTGTACTGTGATTTTTATATTTATTTTAATTTTGTATATTTTATGCTATGGACATTTGTCTGAAATAAACGTTTAATAATAATAATAATTAAATAAAAAATGATATATCAATCAAATACCTACACAGATGCGAACTAGCAACTTTGTCCATACAATCTAAGATATAATGAGACTAACACAGTAAAATATTTTACGTTTTGAAAGTAATATTATTTACCAGCTTATGTAATTTGAATAAGTAAGAGCCACTCGTGATGGATATTAAATTTGAAAGGACTTGAGAGCGGAATCTTTAGTCTAATAACATTATAACATCTCGTCTTTGAATCTTCCTAAAATATCTTATAATTTCTATTTTGTTGGCATGGAGGATACTTATCAAAGGAAAGTAAGCTTCCTTTTATACGGGACTTAGGGGATTACGAGAAATATATATGTGAATTTAGACAAGAATATTAGTTGTGTATACAATGTGGGTATAAACAGTTGCATGTAATATATAAGTGGCAGTGGGCAGGGCACATTGCTTGCAGAACGTGTGGCCGATGGGGCCGAAAAGTTCTCGACGGTTCGCGACGGCGAACCAGAAGGTTTTGCGTTGGTTGACCGATGACCTGGTGAACAATGGTGTGGCGACACTTGGGCTTATGTTTAGCAGTGGACGTCTTTTGGCTGAAATGATGATGATAATACAAAGCGGAAGGGTCATCTACGCACAAACAATTAACACGATTTCAGAAAATCGTTTTTCGTTTTGAAGGAGTACTTGCGATTTGGCACCTTTGATCAATGTTTAATTCCTTAAAACTGTCATTGTCTCAGCGCTCGACAAATCAAATCAAATCAAATCATTTATTTTTGCAGAAAACACTGTTACAATGGTGTTAAAAGATTTACATGTTTCAAGTGATTCTACCGTAAGGCATGCAAAATGTATACAATCACAAAATACTATGAATACAAAGGACTAGTAAATTAATTTAAAAGTAAATAAAAATAAATAAAAAGAAACAAAAAAATAAGATATTAAATTAATTCAATGTCATACAGATTAGTTATTATTTGAATGTCATTTATGTCTGGAATATATACAATTATTTTAAGATACCTCCATAATAATATTGTTATTGCTTGACGTCATTGTGAGGTTTTAAGTTTAGGAAAATTATCGGTTAAAAATTCATTTAAATTATAGTAGCATTTCCCAACTAAAAAGCTCTTCAGGCTTTTCTTAAATAAGTTAGTATTCATTGCCCTGATTTCTTTAGGTAATTTATTGAAAATAACAGGAGCCATGTGAAATACACTTTTGTGCATTAAAGCGGTATGTGTTCGGCGAACAAAGAGGCGAAATTCGTCACGTTGTTGCCTATTACTCACTTCTGAGGCTAGTGTAAATAACATTTTATTGGTCTTGACAAATACTGAGACTTCATAAATATATAGGCAGGCGGTTTACAGGTTTCGATCATTTGAAGCCCAAACATAGCCCTTATGCACCGTTTTTGTGCTTTAAAAATGATGTTAATATCCGTCGAATTCCCCCAAAATATCACACCACACATTGTTGCACGTTCATTTAAATGGCGGGACAATTAGCGTCCGAACATATTGCGGGACGCATTATTTGAGCCGTGGAAACGGAATGTCCCGGTTCACGACGGTTGGAGACGCTAGGTTAGACCCACAACCTACAACAAAAGTTACTATGGGTCACACCTGACTGCTCCTTATTTTACAAACCTAAAACACAAATCAATCATCATATGCCTAGCCTTTTCCCAAAGTAACTATGTTGGTGTCGGCTTCCAGCTAATTACCAGTATTTTACATGTAGCAACTGCCTAGCTGACATCCACAACCCAATTAGGACTGGGACATACGATACCCCATGGTCCGAAGACCAGTGTTTCGATGTCAGACTTTCGAATCTCTAACTGCCCAAAACACAAATCAATGATGTTACTTAAATATTAATGATCCAACACACAATTCCATTAAGACTGATAGCTTTGACAGATTGTGAACATTTCAATACATAAGGTTGCGTTTAAATCGATTCTAAAGCTTGTAGGCAATGTTATCGATCAGTTCTGAATAAAACATACATTCGGTCAGGCTATTGTGCCACAGTTCGAGTTCATAAGCTTTTGTTCGGGTAGCTGACATAGATATGATTTCTGAGAATTGTAACCTTTTATTATCATCGAGGGTTTTCAATTTATATTTTATCTGGAAGAATTGCTAAACTTAAGTTGCAGTGGGCAGGGCACATTGCTCGCAGAACGGATGGCCGATGGGGCTGAAAAGGGCGACCGCGAACTGGAAGACCATCCAAGAAGATCTCCCACTAGGTGGACCGATGTCCTGGTAAAGGTTGCGGGAATCCGTTGGATGCGAGTCGCAAGGGACCGGTCAATGTGGCGACACTAGGGGGAGGTCTATGTCCAGCAGTTGACGTCTTTCGGCAGAAATGATGATGATGATGATTTTATCTAGTGTTGTCAAAGTTTATTTCGGGGCTCGTGGCTAAATATCATTTTGTACTGGTTGATACACCTTGTTAAGACTGGTTAATAAAGGGTGTAAAACACCTCTTCACGAATCCGAAAGGCGCTTATTTTCCCCATCACTGCGATCATTTTTTTGTTCTACACCATACCTGGGAACCTTCTAGTTACGGAGATATGGGGGTCAAAGTTACAACTTTTTGACAAGTTTTTTTTAAATACAAGGCGTTTTCGTAAGATTTTGACTTTTAACACCTCCACGACCCCCGCACTATTCAATCCATCCATCAGCACAATGTTTTAAGTGCGTTACATTGAGTTCTACCACAAAACATGATTTATAACCTCAAAAAAAAAAGTTGTTTCCCAGCAATAATTCTTGCGTATAGTTACTTAGTTTGATGTACAGAATGCTTGGTTAACGGCGACGAGTTGGTTTACACCCTGTATACTTTCAGGCCATTGACTACCTGTCACGACTGTCAAAGATCTACAAATGTCAGCTGGGACCAACTGCTTAGCGTGCTTTCCGAGGCACGGAGGAAACTATATAAGTAATTGGTCATCCATCGACTGACCGACCTAGGCAAACGCGAATTAACCTTGAAGATCGACCTGTTTGGCTGTTATTATTTTGCTACGAGCTCCTGCTCATTTTCGACTAACGCTATGAGATAATCAAATAGTAGTAAAATGCCAAATAAATAAAACTTGTTATAAAACCGCGAAGGAAGCCACGGCACTTCAAATGAAAGAAAATGTCAAGTCGTTCTACCATGTTTAGATTACAAAGCTAACTTTCGTTCAGTGATATCCTACACCATATATGTTATACGTTTCAACAAATAATTTGAGAAATAGAAACACGAAGGGAATGGAATAATGTAACAAAAATTTTGTAACAATATTTTGATTTAAAAGTGTCCATGGAGTTTCTTGTCCTGGCTTTGGAATATGCAACTACAGTACTTTCTCAAGTAAACAAAAAAAAAAAAAGCGAACAGTGACAAGGCTAATACCTTGTCACTGTTCGCTTTTTTTTTTGGCATTCAAAAGTGCAGTAATGGTCTAATTGAAATACATGGTTTGAGTTTGATTTTGAATCATTCGGAAACAGCTATAAATTTCAATTAAATAAAGAAAGTATTGTTTGGTTTTCCATCAGGATTTTGGCATTTTCATTCATACATCATGTATTTATTTCATCTCAGTGGCTAGTTCACCGTTTCAATTGTGGAATAGTTTAGAGACAATAGGCCCTAGGACGAGTGCAAGGTGTAAATGTATCGTAAATAGGTAGATACGTCGATTTTAATTTAAAATACTCGTTTAACATAATTATAATATTTCCATATTTAAATTATGTTTGAAACAGTTTGTGCTTGTTGCAAATATTTTAACTTAAATGCTATAGGATAATAAATTTTATTGTCGATTAAACAATCGTCGAAATCACTTGTTTTATTCACAATTTACTAGCAAAACTGTAGACGTGAAAGATTTTTGAAGTAAGTCCTATTTTGCTTATTGTTGAAACATGTACAACATTTTGTTGGAAATTCAAGGGGTTATTAAGAAATAAATTGAACAATAAAAGTTTTATATACCCCAATAATGAATAGCAATTAATGATAACTTTGCGTGCTTTAATATATTAGGTATACGTAAATTGTGCGTGTTAGATTATGTAGGTTTTCGACAAGGATCTCGAACCGTTATTGTTGAGTTTTATACCAGATAAGTTAATTTAACTTTTGGGTAATACTGTTGCTATGCAGCAACAAACGTGTAGAAAGTAAAATATATTTTATATAAAATATTTTTTTCCTGAATTATTTCAATAAGCAGTACAGCATTGAGTAACTACGGTCTAATAATAATTCGAGCGGTTAATTGTACATAAACAATAAATATCCACTTACATTTACTGTCAGTTTCAACCTTCGCTTCATACTTCAACAAATTCAACAATTCCACACTCATTTTACTTGAACCATTTAAGTTACCAATAACTAAAAAGTTTTTATTTATCAACTTATAAACAAAACTTCACTTAACATTTACTAAAAAATACCGAACTTATTTTTAAACTAAAATATATTTTATACGTTTAAAACCACATTCATACTACACAGAATTTTTCGTATCTAATCTCGTAGCTCGCTGCTACGGAGCGCAGCGTGTGGCTACGCCGGCCTACGACGTAGCACTGGCGTAGTGTGGTGGTCGCGGCTAGTCGGACGGCACAAACGTGGGTTTATTTAAATTTAAATTTGGAATATTGGAACTGTCAATTTTGAGAGTGTTGTCTGGCAGAAGGAGAAAACATTTTTTTTTTCCATTCTGCCTCTTTGGTCTAATAGTCGTAGCGCGTCAGTAATAGTTGATCTTAAGAGGCCTGCGGAACATGTGTAGTTCATACAAACGTAATACCAAAATAATTCGTAAATTAAACATATTCCTGAGGTTGTGTGTATTAATTTCGATTGGATTACAGAATATCTAAGTTCCCAAATATATATTTTGATTGGACACTGATTTAAACAAGAGTGTTCTAGCGCCTAACCTAATCTAATTCCTTTCTGTAACATATGGAATAAGGTGGGTTAGTCCTGTACGAGTATAATATACACGACTAACTCTACGCTACAAGGTACATTTAGGGACCTCTGCGAAAAAAAGTTTTCAATTCTTCATATCTCGTCTTTGTATCATTGTTCTCTCTAAATATATATTTGGGAACCTAGATATTCTGTAATCCAATCGAAATAAATACACACTACCATATGTATGTGTTTGATTTACAAATTATTTTGGTACTAGCTTCTGCCAGCGGCTTCGCCCGCGTGAAGTTTCAAAATTGGGGTTGAGTGAGAATATTATAAACGTAAGAGTAAACAAATATAATAATAACAAATCTCCGAACTGCTAAGCTATCGGGAGTTACACGTGTTATTGTGAGTCAACTATAAAAGATAGACATATGCTGTCGTGGGATATTTTTTATATAATTTTATGTGGAATATTTCCGTTATACATGATTTCTATGTAGCTTTAACCATTAAGGCTGCACACGCGACGGAAGCTAAAAAAACCAAGTAACTTCTCCCGTTTTCCCAACATTTCCTTTCCTCCTATTAATGGTAGCGTGATGAAAAGTATACTATTACCTGCTCAGGAGTATGTAGAATAATTGTACCAAGCTTCGTTAAAATCCGTCGAGTAGTTTTTTTTTCTATAAATAACATACAGACAGACAGACAGACAGACAAAAATTTTACTGATTGCATTTTTGGCATCAGTATCGATCACTAATCACCCCCCGATAGTTATTTTGTAAATATATTTCATGTACAGAATTGACCTCTCTACAGATTTATTATAAGTATAGATTACGTTTGTATGAAATACGCATGCTCCGCCGGCCCCTTAAAATTTGGGGTTCAATTAAAATGTGGTTGGGTTTTTCCTTCAGGAACTGTCACGGTATCTAGATTTCTGCCTGTTTGATGCCAAAAAGCTCGACCCCTGTTACATAACTGCTAAAATGTGGGCATACGAGTACAATTAGAGAAATCTATGTCGAGCAGTTTGGGGATATAATATTTGAAATATTAATAAAATGTTACGTTAAAATTTGTATAATTTTAAAGATATCATTTGTCCTGTCCGTTTATCTGACACTAAATAAAAGTAAAACAGTTCTTTAAAAATCTTTCTCTTAAATCTTAGGCACGTAATTTCACCTTATACTTGAACAACGGAAGGGAATTAAATTACAAACCCAAGAAATGAAGGCCGGGTGGATATTAGAATCGAAAGCCGGATACCAATGTACAGTCATGGCCATTAGTATCAACACTTACCATTTTTTAAAGTGGTTTACTATAACTAGTAGTAGTATTGATCACTACACTATAATGTGTAGACGACAAAACCAAGAAAATTACGGTACGTTTATTTTTAATGTATTTTTTTTATATATAGAACTGTCTCTGTGTGTTTTTATTTTTATTGTACTCTATCACACACAATGCTGTCTTATTTGACCCAAAAGTTGACTGGTAAAGAATGCCTTGTGGCATTAAGTCCACCTATGTACCACTCTTGTACATGAAGTTTAAATAAATAAATAAATAAAATTATTTCTTTAAAAAAAAAACCCCGACAATAAAATTTAAATGAATAATAATTCGTTAGGTCCAAGGTACCACTCCACTTTCCTCATTTCATTTCGTTAGTTAATATTCCTCGTTCCCTTTCAAAATACTTAGTGAACGTTATTCTATTTATTTATTTAACAACTTATGAACACACTTAATATAAAAAAGAAGAAATGAACAGAAAATAGTACAAAGGTGTTGCTCATTATTCTAATTAAATCTCTTCCTTCATACCTGCGAAAAAAGATGTAGACATAGTGTGTAAAAAATGAGAGAAAATGGAATACATAAAACAGATTGAAGGTCTGAAATATATACAAAATAAGCATACATACATACTCATAAATACTAAAAATATACAAAAAAATAAACTAATTATAAATACTTATGCAATTATGACGAAATGGATAGATAATGTTCACCAGGCCATCGATCCACCTAGTGGGTGCTCTTCCAATGCATCGTCTTCCGGTTCGCGGTCGCCACTCCAGAACTTTTCGGCCCCATCCGCGATCCGTTCTGCGAGCTATGTGCGCTGCCCACTGCCTCTTAAAATTCAAATTCAATTTCATTTATTTCAGGTTCATAACCCATATTACAAATAACATCACACACAAATAAATACACCATCAATAATGTGTGCTTAAATTTAACCATTATTCCATTAAAAAAATTGAATAATTTTGGAATTCTGCTACCTAATTGTAAACATATAAATGTTCGTAATATTACAGTTGCCAGCACATTCAGTTTCCCCAAGCGGTCCTATTTTTCCAAATGAATTTAAACCATAAAACTTTAGTGGTTAAGTTCAAAATTGAAAGAGAAAATTTTACAAGTTGTGGTACCTTCAGGCGCTGACGAGTGTACCTCACTGGATAAAGCCGTTTGTAAGCCTACGAAGAAATATTACGAGGTTTGCCTTAACTAGGAGTATCGTATGTCGCTGATTCAAATTACTAATGGACAAGCTCTGTTCGAGAGTTTGATAAGGTTACACAAAGCTTTGTAGTTTCTGACAGAGACAATGGAATATGACCCAGTTTCTTTTCTTTGGGTGTTGTGTTAACCCAGATATTTTAGTAGGATAAGCAGCATCTTTCTCTGTAGTAATGACTTGGGTAAGCACACCCATGTTGTCTACTGATGCTGTTTCTGTGTAGAATTTATTCCATACTACAGTTACCCGCGATCTTGGTTCGCGTATAATTATTATAATGATTAAAAACTAGGAAGTTGTTGCCACTTTCAAGGGTTTCATTTTTTTCACATGGAACTCGAATTATTATTCTAAAACATAAATTATTGCTGGCAAACATTTTTTTTTGAGGTTATATATCATGTTTACTGGTAGAACTCAATGTAACGCACTTAAAACATTGTGCTGATGGATGGATTGAATAGTACGGGGGTCGTGAAGAGAGAAGTCGAGAAAAAATAAACATGTCAAAAAGTTGTAACTTTGACCCCCCATATCTCCGTAACTAGAAGCTTCTCAGGTATGGTGTAGAACAGTACAATTATCACAGTAATGGGGAGAACAAGTGCCTTTCGGCTTCGTGAAAAGGTGTTTTACACCCTTTAGGTCCATGTTCACCAAAAAGATGACGGACGATTAACTAAAAACAGCTGTTTAAAACACATTTTTGTATGGGAATATGTCACATTGACAGCTATTTTTAGATAATCAGACTGTTATCTTTTCGGTGAACATTGACCTTAATGAGCTAACCAGTCAACCCGCGATCATACCGCTTGCAACAGCGTCGAGCGCAAAAGTCGTCGGGAAAAGCAATCGTCGGGAGCTCAAAATTAATATAAATCACGGAAGATATCCCGTAAGTGCGTATGTTATTACACCATTGACGATTTCCTTAATGATAAATCGCTGTACTGATTGACTAACTATTATTATGATTGACATATATTTAACTGTTCTGACATTTTATTTATCCTTCTTATTGACATACGCATCATTCTGTTTGACATTACTGTTTATTCTTACTGCTGACATTTATTTTTTTGTAATTCTAATGTTTTTACATCTAATTTTGTTCGGTATCAATACAATTAATTGATTTTAGAATTGAATATTATTTGCATGCGTATAAGACGGTAGAATATGGAGGACTATACTCGTATTATATAAGAAAACATCTATATACCAATTACCCATGTTTGCAAAGAAATAAATGATATGATATGATATGTGCCATCTTAAGTTCACTTGCATATCGTTTGTCAATCTTGGTGAATATTACTATATTCCATATGGTTGATTTAAAGGGCCCATAAGCACACTGTATTGGAAATTGTGAGCTTAATGTTATCATTTTAGATATTGATCCATGTTGTAGGTGAATCAATGCTATAGCTATATATTTTAATTTAAATCCTCATAAATGTTGGTACGCACGGTGACCTATTGAGCTATTCAAAACCAATTAATGCAGCTCTCGCATTGTATGGGACATCTATACAAATCGAGGCCATGTTACCTACACGCAGTTTTTTGCACTTAAATGACGATGACAGTTTTTGAATTGTTTGGATTTGTTTTAGAAAAACAAGATGGTGGAGTAAGTTTCAATTTTGGTCACACGCAACAAAGTCCAATGAACAAAATTATGTACCTATCATGCGCCCAGTGGCGGAATAAGCCCGTCAGAGGCCCGGGGCTGCAAAGCTGAATGAGGCTCTTAGCAGCTTTAAGTTTCGAATAACTCCTCTCGCATTATGCAACCGAGATGCAAATGGTCAAGAAGTATTAAATTATAGGCGATATACAGTGTAGATTCACTGAAGTCCCATCATAATTAAAACCTCCCACTAGGTGGAATAGTGAAGGTTGCGGGAATCCAGTGGATGCGAGTAGCAAGGGACCGGTCAATGTGGCGACACTTGGGGGAAGCCTAGATGATGATGGTGATGATGAGTGCCAACATTAAATGCCAAAAACTTCGATTTCCATACTTGTTACTCTTTTTAAGTGGTTCGTCACCATGACATTCATGAAAAGTCATCGCCATAATCAAAAATGTTACAAAAAAAAAATACAATCGATATAATTCCATCAATGGTTCGTCATACTTTTGACGATTAGTTCATAAATGATTCAGACTCAAACAGCCGGTTGCACCACACTACAACTTAGATTAATGACTACGTTAATATGTTATAAAGTATTCGCTGCTTTGACGTGTTTGAAGAATGGGTCACTGCGTTTCATGTTTGTTTATTGAACAGTAAAAAACTATATTTATACGTGAGAGGTGTTTGGTGTTTTAAAAAATATGAAAACAGATATAATAGCAATATCGTTTGTAGTTAGATTATGATGCAACTACCTTGAACTAAAACGATTTATTTTGATTAAACCATAACAGGCAGTTGTGAATGTCAAAACCTGACACTAACACTACTAACTTTTTTCCTAGTCAAACGCCAATTGGCGTAGTGGTAGTGACGCTGCCTTACGTTCGTAGGGTCCTGGGTTCGAATCCCGGTAGGAGCAAATGTTTGTGTGATAAGCACGGACATTTGTTTCCGAGTCATGGATGTTTAAATGTATAATAAGTATGTATTTACAAACAAAAAAGTATATCTGTAGTATATCAACTATCTAGTGTCCACGACACAAGCTTTGCTTAGTGTGGCACTAGGTGGCGCTGTGTGTTTTAATGTCCAGCTATATATATATATTTTTAAACTTGTGAAAGTACTGTAGTTGCACTTTATACAACGCAATTTTTGCCTTGTCAAACATTTGACAACATTGAAACTTGTAAGCCAGACTCACTACTATTTCCATTGTATCGTAACTTAACTTTTTACTACCCTTAACCCGTAGGGAAAAGATGAGTTCGCCAATCTAAGCGTAGTAGTAGTAATCCCAGATTAATAATAAAAATAGCTATAAAACTTAAACCGCCGGTCATAAAGCTGTTATGGTGCCAGCGACCGTCAAACTTTTGATTAATTAAACTTGTCTGGTACGAGACAGTTTAAGTGTTTAGCTGAAATAACGTCATTATGTGTGAAGATTTTCAGGTTTTAAGAATTTTAAGCCATTTTTAAAAGAACTGTGGTTCCTTTTTTTTTGTTTAATTGTACATTTTTGTAATGGAAAGTTTTTACTTAATTGAAAAATAGGGTTAAATTCAAATGACAAAATGATTCATAGGAAGATAATTTTGTCAGTTGACGACAGAAGTTGACTTAAGTCCATGTTCATCAAAAATATGACGATCTGATTATCTTAAAACAGCTGTTTAAAACACATTTTTGTAGTTTAATTACTTACGTACACACTAAACAATTATAACATGTAATTACATGATAGAAGGCCACAAAGGTACTACTTATTTTACTAGAAATTTCTTGAAGTGGCCTTGTTCGTTGTGGCATTTTGCTTATTTTTACAGAAAGTTTTACTTATTTGTATATCCTTGCAAAAAAAATAATTTCCTCGTCTCTCTTTCTTATTTTTTTTGCATTTCATTGAACATACCCTAGATCAAGCGATTAAAAACAAGATGGCTGCCATTCGCGGGGTGTGCGGTATAAGGAGTATTAATAAACGTGTTGTCGATAGAAATGAGTATATACTCGTATTATACAGGGTGTAAACCATCTCATCACAATTCCGTTAACTAAGCATTCTGTACATCAAACTAAGTAACTTTACGCAAAAATTATTGCCGGGAAACAACTTTTTTTTTTGAGGCACTTAAAACATTGTGCTAATTGATGCATTGAATAGTGCGGGAGTTGTGGAGGTGTTAAAAGTCAAAATCTTACAAACATAACTTGTATTTAAAAATAAACTTGTCAAAAAGTTGTAACTTTGACCCCCCATATCTCCGTAACTAGAAGGTTCCCAGGTATGGTGTAGAACAAGAAAATGATCGCAATGATAGGGAGAACAAGTGACTTTCGGCTTCGTGAAGAGGTGTTTTACACCCTTTATAATTATCTTTAAATATCGGTAACCGTTAACTAAAACACACTATATAGACCTGGTGTTTACCTAACCCTGGCACAACGCTGCGGTCATCGTCACACCGGACTGAGCCAGGAGAGTATCCAGGAGGGTTTGGAGAAAGTGACCACAAACTTACCTATCCCCATTATATTTCAAATAATTAATTATATTTTTCATGTTGAGGAGGTTTCGTGGAAACAAAATGGTTTTAACAGCTAAATATTGTAAAACACCTCTAATGAAGCCGAACGGCACTTGTTCTCCCCCTCATTGCAATATTTTTTTTGTTCTGCACCATACCTGGGAACCTTCTAGTTACGGAGATATTGGGGGTCAAAGTTCCATCTTTTCAACAAGTTTAAAAAATATATATACTCGTATCATCAAGTTTTTATTGTAAGATTATCACATCCTCTAAACCACCTCTACGCCCCCCGTACCAGCACAATGTTTTAAGTGTGTGACATTTAGTTTTACGATAAAACATGTCTTTTTTCCCCAAAAAAAGAGGTCGTTTCCAAGCAATAATTTTTGCGTAGGTAAAGTTACTTAGTTTGATGTACTGAATGCTTGGTTGACGGCTTCGTGATAGAGGATAAATTCGTCACTCCAACACGATTCCATTCTCATCCCATTGTCATTTTGCTTAAAGTTCGTAATCTGCTAAATTCACAATGGTCGGTCGATGGTCTCGTAATAAAATTGTGTTTTAATGGCATTTTCGTATTGCCATTATTATAAAACCATTAGTAGAAATGGTTTTCGATATCTACAACTAAATGCTAACATTTATTCATGCCAGATTTCATGTACGAGATTAATATTCTATGACATTTCTTTCAATGGAGTCTCACTGGTTGTTCATTGAGAAGTCATCGCCATTACATTAGTAGATTACCAAACTTGTCAAAACTTGATCATTGTGACTTCAATGATCGCCTATTCTGACACTATCGTAATAGCAGAATCGAGGTCCAGGTTGTTTGCACCCTGTATGCATATCCTGTAAACAAACTTCATACTTCCAAGTTGTAACTTCCTTTGTCAAATGACAAGTATTCCACCATCAGTTGTTAAGGTTCTGAGGTACCTTGAAATTCTATTGCGAACTATGTGTAAAGTTTGAATCAGCATCAGGAAGCTTGTCAGGTGAGCACTAACTTTGAATGGACTCAGAATTGTAGTAGGTATGAGTTAGTGCTAAGGTTCATCTTGGTGGTTGATTTTCTTACTAAACAAGTAAGTATACATAAAGGGTGTAAAACACCTCTTCACGAAGACGAAAGGCACTTGTTTTCCCCATCATTGCGAGTATTTTTTGTTCTACACCATACCTGGGAACCTTCTCGTTACGGAGATATGGGGGTCAAAGTTACAACTTTTTGACGAGTTTTTTTTTTAATACTTTTTTTTTTGTAAGGTTTTGACTTTTAACACCTCCACGACCCCCGTACTTTTCAATCCATGCATCAGCACAATGTTTTAAGTGCATTACATTGAGTTCTACCTCAAAATATGATTTATAACCTCAAAAAAAAAGGTGTTTCCCAGCAATAATTTTTACGTGAAGTTACTTAGTTTGATGTACAGAATGCTTGGTTAACGGCTTTGTGATGAGGTGGTTTACACCCTGTATAACAATGGATAGAAATTATCAACAAAAAAAATAATGTCACAGATTTGATATAATGCAATTTAACACTAAAAACTGGATATTTATCATGTTTAGTTTCGAACTAGTTTAAAAACAATGATGCAAAATGAATGAGAGCAATCACAGCCTCTTGAAATCGCTCGTTTACACACTCCGAAACTGCTTGACCGATTTTATTTTTTTGTATATTTTTTTTCTATCAATAGATACGTATATTGTTAAACTAGCCGTTGCGCGTGGAAATTTTACACAAAAAAACTGCTTGACCGATTTTATTTTTTTTGTATATTTTTTTTGTGTAAAATTTCCAATAACAATATACGTATTTAACAATTTACGTATCTATTGCTATAGATACGTATATTGTTAAACTAGCCGTTGCGCGTGGAAATTTTACACAAAAAAAAAATCGGTCAAGCAGTTTCAGAGGAGTTCAATAACAAACACTGTGACACGGAATTTTACTAATATGAAGAAGATTAGATTAACACAAAATAAAAAACAATGAGTTTTTGTCATTGTCATTGGAGAAATTAATTTGTAAAAATACCATCTGAATGGTATTTTCGTAAACATTCACATGAATGGCATAAGCATAAAAGAAAAAATAAAGCCGAAAGAACAAAATCTTTACCAATTTCAAACTTTAACCCAATAAAAATACACTTCAATGCAAACATTGACTTACCTTCATTCCCACTTCGCCATAAAAATAAGATAGATTCTAATGCTTCCCATTAGAGTTTATTTCTATTTATTCGCTGCGGTCGTGAGGTTACTGGAAACTGGAAATCAATTACCAGGAGCCGATGATTGGCGATTGTCTTTTTGTTCAATGGAGGTAATATTGAACGGTAAATAGAATTTCCTTTCAATTATGTTGAGATAAGAACTGTTTATTTTGTGGGATTGATAAACGCGTTTTTGCCTATGGCGTGGAAAGAATAATCATCTTTCTGCGCCTGTCCCTTTTTATTTGGGGTCGGCGCATCCATAGAAGAGATAAAAGAGGTTAGACGGGGCTTGTGGGCGGGGCAGGCGTACTGCCGGGCTAGCATGGGCAGGGGATAAAACTTTTCTCCACCGGTTATATCCACTGACAAGGGACAAGTCAGTAGAAATGACAGGTGGAGAAAATTTTATCCCCTGCCCATGCTAGCCCGGCTGCTCATATAAGTGAATGCTCGTGTCAATCGATTGCTCATTGGTCAGCGTAACATGTATGTGTGTGTGCTCGGCATGCACAGTTTTTCGATACAAGTGTGAGTTAGTTTATTTGTGTGCATAATGCACGTACGTATGGGTCTCTTCGTCTTTTGAACTTTTTTGTCTGATCTGTGGCCGCAACACGTTTTCTAACGACGTACTTTCTCTTTCAGCATCATCACTTTTATTGTCACGTTTGTTTATTGCAGCAAAGATGTTATATCCGTATATCAAAATAAATTATTAAACAGAATTCCAATAAATCTGACACACATTTCCTATTCTACCAATTTATTTCGCCCATAACTTTACACTTTAAGATTTATTTTAACAATTTAAAGTAAATTCAGATTTTACGGATGTAGAAGCTTCACGCCACATTTCTCACCCCTCTATCGCATCTCTTTTTAATTATCATTTAATAGGAACCAAGTGTACTCACATTTAAATTCTGAAAGTTGTGCCGGTGACTGAAAAGTTGTGTGGTAATCGGTCCGCTTGGTATGAGCATGTAATGAGGAGGAATGAGGAAAGTTGTGTGAGTATGAATGTGGATGTGTATAAGAGTAGAGAAAGATCAAAGAAAAGATTTATGTATTCTGTGAAAGGTGACGGCAAGAAAGGAGATGTCTGAAGTATGGAAGAATAATCCAAATAAATTGGGATTAGGGGCCGTAAAATGATGAATGAATATGATGATGATGGTAAAATACACTCACATTCTGCCTTCATAGCTTTACGTTAGCAAAAGCATTCAAACGAATCAAATTCCATTAAAATGGTGATTGAAAGAGAAACTTGACTAGTCTCCAATTTTGTTATAGAATTGAACAACAGATCCTATAAAAGTATTATTAAAATGATTTCATAATTATCAGTTGTTAGTAATTGATCGTGAGAATATCCATCTGATAAAAAGCGATCAATACCTATATAGGTTTTATACACCTTCCAGTCGATCTTAAATTATGCAGGTTCACTATATTTTATAGGCCTGTTTCATTAAGTTGCACATAGTATTTTTGAATTAAAACCATTTAGAATAGTTATTTGTGCAACAAGAGAGCAATGTAGGTTTTTGCTGAGAGTGTTGATTTTGAATCCCGAGCAAGCGAAGGATTCTAGAGTTGATTCTAGTTTAGACAGGATTAGGTTGGACAGTCAAAGACACGAGATGCAAATAACTTAGGTCTTATGTAACACATATAACTTTTCACCTCAACAGTGAGAACATATACCTAAAGCTAAAAAAAAACAACATGATAAAAATTAAACCACCACACCATCACAAATATTTATTATTATTACTGTTATTTAACACGTTCCCAGCGGCACTGATTTATCTGTACTTTCCATTACTGTGTTACGAGATGTTTGAAACTTCGTTCTGAACCAGAGGTTGTAGCGGCACGAGGCTTAGTAAACCCCACCGCCCACAGGAGACAAAAAATCCATTTATCCCAATAAGTATCCAAATAAGGCGAATGGTACGGTTTTTGTCGCGATTATTATTATCAATGAGTTGATTAACCTAAATCTGCCGCCGCCTGTGGGCAGATTATTTAGTTTAGATTCTATATGTAAATAAATAGTGGGGTCTTATGTACCCCGTACCGAACTGAAAAAGGGCAGTTTTTCATAATGTTTAGTGATGGGAAAAAAATGATTTTATTTTATTGTACATAAGGATGCTTTTTATTAAAACAGGTCAAACAATAATAAATATTGCAACCGATACATTTTGTGAGAATTTTCTTTGTTTTTTTGTCAGCCTCACGACTTGGTAAGAAGGTGCGAAGATTTTTTTTCAAATATCGGTAATTTTGAATTCGATTTATCACCCAATTCCTCTTCATCATCAATTATAACATTATTAATTAACTTTCTTCGGCAACGTTTCGCCATCTTATTATATCTTCGCGAGCGCAGTATTCAACGTTTTGTACAACACTAACCACGTGAAGCTAGCGTTGGTTGCGGTACGAGGTGTGGGTACGAGGTGTTTGCAACCTCGTAACGCACTGTATTAAACTTTTATTTATTCAGTGCGGTACGAGGCCTAAAAAATCCGGTATTCAGGTAGGTATACCAATAAACTCGGCATCAATAGCATATCTCAGATATATAGTTATCTCTTTCCTACACTGAACCAGACGGAAGTTACGCATCTCGCACGACAGAAAAGTTTAAGTTTTTCTTTACCGCTATAAAGACGAGACATGGACGAGGTTTTTCAAGCCTCGTTTCGCACTCATCGTGTTAAATAAAGTCGTATACCAGCCCCCAAAAACATATAAGCACCTGATACTGCACTACTTTACAGCTCAACATAAATGAATATTACATTTTGACGCTGCACTTTATGTCTCTCCTACCCAAGGAGTGTTCTTGGACCTGCCACAGAGCTGTCTTTCTGCTTACACAACTCAAAAACGAGTCGCAAAGCGTCCGATAACGACGCGTTTACTGCGAATGATAAACAGTCCGGATCCAGCACGTTAAAACTGTCCAAGATTTATGACTTGGCACAAAGTTTGTTTCCAAGTTCTGTGCGTGTTATATTTCAGAGGTATTGGAGCATAATGTCAAGGTTAAGTACCTAAACACGAGTGGGTACGACCTAGAATACCTATAGCGTTCGGAATACCTTACCTTGGAGTTGATCGTAAAAATTTTTTTTTGGATTACTTACCAATGTCGTATTAAGAGGAGGCTCAATTTGGCAGTGCTACAATCACATCTTCTTTCTTTTTCTAATATATAAAATTCTCATGTCACAGTGTTAGTTACCATACTCCTCTGAAACGGTTTGACCGATTTTTATGAAATTTTATATGCATATTCAGTAAGTCTGAGAATCGGTTACTATCTATTTTTCATACCCCTAAGTGATAAGGGTTATCCAATATCCACCCCTAAAATTGTTTTTTTTTTACCATTATATAAATGCGAAAGAAACTCTGTTTGTCTGTCTGTCTGCTACCTTTTCACGACATAACGGCTGATCGGATCGTAATGAAATTTGGCAAGGAGATGTATTTCAACCTAGGGAAGGACATAGGTTATATATTATCACGCTAATTACTTACGTGGGTGAGCAATATTGCATTTCGTCTATAGTTTTCAACTGTTTGACAACTGACAACTGTCATAACATGCATTGTAATATTTGTAATAGAATAACTATTTAAGACTAATTGTCACGAGAACAAATAGCCCGTCGGTGACGGCAACCGCCTTTCGAACAGTCGCAAGGTCAATCCTCAGTACAATACATAAAATGCCCTACTACATTCGAATTATCATCATTCATCATTATTTCAGCCGAGAGAAGTGTACTGCTGGACATAGGCCTATCAAGTGTCACCACATTGACCGGTCTCATGGGACTTCATCATTCGGTCAAAAAAAAAAATATGAATATGTCATTTGAGTATTGCTCAGCCATAATATAGGTACAGGTACCTATATTAGGGCTACATTATACCAGGTTTTTCTTTATGTAGGTCTACATAAAGAAAAACAGGCGTTAAATTGAGAACTTCTTCCAAAAAACCAAACTTGAGACATCTGACACCGGAGAAGTCATTCCCAGAGTGGGAGAACTCATTTGATGATATCACATCCTAAAAAAGAAAAAAAAAAGACATCTGACACGGGCGAATGCCAGTATCATTCTTTCACGGAAAAATGAACAACGCCATTTATAGAGCACGAAGTTAAACTGCTAAAACATATGTATGGAAAGCGGTCGAACGGACACTCTACTGGCTTTGTAGATTCTTAAAGCAGGGTCATGTTGACTATTCACTTCTTCTCTGTCTAGTGATTTGTATTCATTAGTACCATTTTGGTTTCATAGATGTCATTGCATGTATCCTTAGATCATGATGATAAGTTCTCCTTAAAAACTTTAAAGGAGAGCACCGATTGCAAAGAAACAAAAATCAAACCTTTCTCTAAGTTATGCACAATAATAATTTGTACATTAAATCAAACCACATTGGTTTTATAATTTACTCGTAAAAGGACTTCGTAGAGATACACAGACACAGACGAAAATTTAAGAAATAGTAGAAAAAGGGTTCCGTATGTGATCCTTTAACAGTTTAAGCGCCATGTTTACAGATTTATTCTTTGAAATAAATGATTCCCAAACCGTCGTTTAAGTGTTAAAAAAAAAATGTATAAAACAATGATTTGGAAATATGTAAGCTTTAAAAAAAACAAAATACTTTGTTACAAAAAGTGAAAACCGGGTGGTTTTTGAACGTACGAACCTAAGTTATTATCGGAAATCTTACAGCATTACACAAAATCAAAAAGTATTTTATGTATTGTACTGAGGATTGGCCTTGCGACTCACTGTTTGAAAGGCGGTTGCCGTCACCGACGGGCTATTTGTTCTCGTGACCATTAGTCTAAAATAGTTATTCTATTACAAATATTACAATGCGTGTTATGACAGTTGTCAGTTGTCAAACAAAAAATTATAGACGAAATGCAATATTGCTCACCCCCGTAAGTAATTAGCGTGATAATATATAGCCTATGTCCTTCCCTAGGTTGAAATACATCTCCTTGCCAAATTTCATTACGATCCGATCAGCCGTTTTGTCGTGAAAAGGTAGCAGACAGACAGACAAACAGAGTTACTTTCCCATTTATATAATGGTATGGATATGGATATGGACTAGCAATTCATGAAAACTTTTGTTAGCTTTGGTCTTGCCTGTTAAAACAATGTATGTGATAATGAAAAAAATATATATATTTTTATGAAATTGTAATATGATTTGGAATACATCAATCTTGTATGCTGATAACGATGTTTGCAATCAGCTGATCAATTCAAACAAATCCACTTGTCTTCAAAGGACAAAAATGATGACAATGAACAAGGATGGACGTTAATACAAAAGCGTAGACCAATCAGGAATAACCGTTTAAAGGGAAAAATGGGAAGCAGTACCTACGGTAGCAACCGAATATAATTTTAGGGCGGCAGACCGAAAAATACCCATATTCATTACGAACGTGCATAAGGGAACGTCAGAATGTGATATAATATGCAAATATATTTATGGTAAAACTTGTGAAAATGTTTTCTTATCTAAAATAGTTATGAAGAAGCAAAGTGACCATAACGCCTATAAGTTCTTTGTATCTGCATCAAAATTACAGCTGTTTTTGGATGAGAAACTGTGGCCGAGTGGTATCATTTTCAGACGCTTTGTACATTTCAAGAAGAGATCTTCGACAGAGACAATAAATGTTTCTGATAACGGTCAATATAAGAAATTAAATGGCTAGTGACATTTACAATTTTAGTACTTTTAATTGTAAGAGTGTCAAGCGCTCTGTAGAAGGAATACGTGAGCTTTGTAAAACCTGTGATTTGATAGCTCTTCAGGAGACATGGTTGCTGCCCAGTGATATTTCATACTTGAGTAGTATTGATGAAGAGTTTAGCTGCACTGGGACCTCGGCGGTGGACATGTCGTCGGGCATGTTGCGAGGACGCCCTCACGGCGGTCTCGGAATACTCTGGCGGCATAAAGTGTTTCCTAATGTGGTAGTGGTGCAGTGCAATAATCCGCGAATATGTGCGATACGCGTAGTGTTACCTGAGCGGTCTGTACTAGTGGTGAATGTTTACATGCCTGTGGACTCAGCGGCGAATCTAGTCGAGTTTACAGACATCCTTGGGTCGGTAAGCGCTATCATAGACAGTTGTAACATTGATTGTGTATATACAGGGTGTCTCATTGAAATCGGTCAGTATGGGAAAATCTGAAACTATAAGACATACGAAGATCTGTTCTGAGGAACCATGTCATCGATTTTAATAATAAGACAACTGCATTCATACATTTTAAAAAATACCAAGATTCACCTATCAAGATTCAGATATCACAGTTCAAGCACCTACTAAAATAAATTAAAGTATGTGGAAACAATGCATTTTATTCATTTTAGACATCATGTTTCATACAGACATTTGCTGCTTAAGACCTACACAATCGATATCTAAATAGAAATAGAGTAGGTTTTTTTTTTCAAAATAACCGGGTTCGATTCCCGAACGGAGTACAGATGTTTTTTTTTAATGTATGAATGCAGTTTTTCTTGTTATTAAAATCGATGACATGGTTCCTCAGAACAGATCTTCGTATGTCTTATAGTTTCAGACTTTCCCATACTGACCGATTTGAATGAGACACCCTGTATACTAGGTGATTTTAATGCGCACCCTACTGAGCAATTTTATACAGAACTATCGTTATTTTGTGAGGACCAGGAGTGGACTTGCATTGATGTAGAAATGCTGAAGGGCGTTTCTAATTCGTGTAATTGTTTTACTTTTGTGAGCGAGGCTCACGGTTCGCAAAGATGGCTTGATCACTGTATAGTATCTAAGGCAGCTGTGCCGTCAGCGCGCAGAGTGTTTGTCAAGTATGACGTAATGTGGTCGGACCACTTTCCATTAATAATGGAGTGTAATCTTGGCATAGTGTCGCCTAAAATACTAGACTGTAAACCAAATGTAAATGAGGTTGTATGGGGGGAAAGAAGTGTAGATCAAGTTACTCAATACATGACTGAATGTCAGAGACTCTTGAGACTTCTAGACTTTCCTGAGGAGTTTATAAAATGTGCAGATTACACTTGCAATATTTTGCAGCACAGGCATGTCATTGACAGTTTGTATAATAAAATTGTAAACACATTAAGAGAGGCAGCGCTGTGTAGCAAACGTAGTAAATGTTATGTACGTAAGAAAAAGAAACCTGTTGTAGGGTGGAACTTACATGTTAGCGAGGCACACAGAGAAGCTAAGCGGAAATTTTATCTGTGGTGTGGGTATGGCAAACCAAATTCAGGTGCAATTTATAACGAGATGTGTGAGGCCAGGAAAATCTTTAAGAGCCGACTGAAATGGTGTCAAAACCATGAAGAACAGGTGAAAATGGATATCTTGGCCTCTCATCACTCGAGAAACGAGTTTCGATCTTTTTGGAAAGCCACAAATAAACTAAATAACAAACCGCTAACACCTGTGTGTATCGATGGCGTAAGCGATGCCGGGGAAATAGCAGATCTGTTTCGTCAACATTTTACTGTTAAATCGCCATTGGGGTCCTCACAGTCGGTGATCAATGTTAAGGACGGTGAAAAAAATGGTTTTAGATGGACCACCAGTGACGTGAAGCTGGTAATCAAATCAATGACTAGAGGTAAATCTCCCGGCCATGCAAAAAACAAAAAAAGACAAAAAAACTAAAGCAATCAAACAAAGGTCACCGACTTCAGAAGCTAAACTTATTTTTCACTTTTTTGTTTTTTTTTGAAGTCGGTTTTATTTTTTGCAAAAAAGTTTTTTAGTATTCACGGTTAGGACAGCTAAGATCTGTCATTAGGTCATTTGACAGCGCTCACGGTGATATTTCTTTGGGGCATGGTCGGTGTAATCGCAAGATGGCGCGTGTCATGACGTCATCTATGACGACTAAAGGAACATCGATATCGCGCTTATGATCATGCTCAGCACGGTATCTCGGAACGGGTTTATGAACGCTCATAGCGTTTACAGTCTATCTCGGAACGCACTGTTAGTAATAGGTGAATCGTAATAAAAGCGTATCAACAAATGACGCACGTTTGTCGCTTAAGAGACCTGCGGAGTATGCGTCGTTCATACAAACGTAATACCAAAATAATTTGTAAATCATACAGATTCTTAAGGTAGTGTGTTTCTATTTCGATTGGATTACAAATTATCTAGGTTCCCAAATATATATTTGGAACGGAAACTGATTTAAACAAGAGTTATGAGAAAAAATAAAGTTTTCTATAGAAATTTTAAATTCCTCATATCTCGTCTTTATATCACTGTCCTTTCAGAATATATATTTGGGAACCTAGATATTCTGTAATTCAATCAAAATAAATACACACAACCTCAAGAATATATTTGATTTACAAATTATTTTGGTATTACGTTTGTATGAACGACGCATGCTCCGCCGGCCCCTTAACTCAAGTTACATTGCCTCAGGTCGTGAAAGGCGCGTAATAAGCAATACTCTACTATTATTGACCAGAAACTTGGATATTTAATAACACCTCAAGAGACCATACATCCAAAAACTTTTCTAGTTCGAGAGTATGGGGCAAAAGTTTGACATGACGACATCCAAACTTCTATTTATCGTGACAATAAGTTTTGTGTACAAATATGTATCTTGAATGTTTTTTTCTTATCCGCTTTCGATTTATTGGGAAAAGTTCTAAATGCTGTTACTAAGCGAATTAAATTTTTATTTATTTATTGTTGCATAAAGTGTAAATCTTACATCCATGTTTTCTTGCATGTTGCACTACTTGGAGCGACACTTTTGCATTAGGTTTTCTCTCTAGATTTTGGCTTCCCTAAAACCCGTCTTGAAATATCCATGCATAAAATAAAATAATAACCTTGACAGAAGAAAGTTGGAAAAATAACTTTGACTGTGTCCAAAGAAGACCATTGCAAATCCACAGAAAAACCCTGCTAGGTTTTTCCGATCAATTGAATTTGGGTCTTAAGAAAGCAATACAATCAGCCTTTATTTTGTAACTATTTTCTCCTTTTATCATTGTTTGCAAATAAAAGGAACTCCAAAAATGGAAAAAGGCATGGTTTGGGTTCCTCTCGATGTACAAAAACAATTATTGATATAAATTGTTTTTGTACATCGTGAGGAACCCGAACCATGCCTTTTTTCGGATGGGAAATCATCGACTTCTCCTACTCTGAGCGGAGAGTGGGAGAGAGTGTCAGACAATTACTGACTAAAACACATCCATGTTCCTTCCACGCCTTTTATGTTACGGAGACACGGTATCTCTTTCGAACAGTCCCGCAGCCCCGAAACAGTCCCGAGGCCCAGGTAATATATTTCTTAACGGCGAAGTAAAGCGTTGTGAGAACCCATGGATGGCATAAAAGATCTTTGACGCGAGGTTAGGGACCAACCACACGTTAAAAATGAAAGATGAAGAAGAAATGTCTTTTACCTTGTTCTTGCCACTGAAAAAATGTTATTTTGGTCTGTACAAACCATAATGTCTACTTATTTTTAAATATACTCTCTTATTTCCGTATGCAATGTATGCGATGATAAGTTTTGTGTAGAATTTAATAAAGAAAGCAATTTGTGTCCAAATTTAATATGAATCTGAACGAAATCTGTAACTAAACTTATATTGTCACTTACGGGATATCTTCCGTGATTATTTGTTTTAATACTGTGAGTGCGTTTTGTCATGACTTAGTGTCGAGTTCCAATAGTGCGCGTAGCAAAAGACAAAGAAAGAGGGTAGACAGATTTGTCTGCTCGTAACAATTTAATTTACATCCACCCGCATACTCCAGTCAACCCGCGATCATGGCGCTTGCAACAGCGTCGAAATATCGGGAGCTCAAAATAACAAATAATCACGGAAGATATCCCGTAAGTGACAATACAGGGTGAAATTTAATAGATGCGACAAATTTAAATATACAATAATACGTGTTGTCAAGAAAATGTATAAAATATAAAATTAAAAAATAATTGATCAGTGTTACGAAAACCGTTAAAATAATAAAAGTATCAAAAATCTTGCCGACTCATCGCAGTGCTCAATATAGCGGTCATTTACCTAATTTACCAAAGCCTAAAACAGTGTTTGAAATCTGTAACACCTGTTTCTAATATTTCAGTCGTGTCTAGAATCTAGCTTAACTCATATTACTTACTCGTACGTAGCCAGATAACTTAATCATTTACGTATTATTAAAATAGTTTTGTTTTGTAATAAAGAGGTATTTCTTTGTTAGTTTGTATGTAGGGGTAATCTATGGAACTACCGTCTTGATTCCGAAAATTCTTTCTATAACGGGTAGCTACATTATCTCCAAGTGCTATATAAGCTACATTTCCATGGGTTGATTACTATACGTAACGGGTGCGAAGTCGCAAGCCAAAGCTAGTTTTAAATGTTTTACTGAGATTTTTATGGCTAATATGGACACTGGCCATTGGTGTCGATTCTGTTGTGCACAAACTGAACTTAATTTAGGCTATTGCTATCTTTTACTAAAAGGCAATGCGAGAAAAGGACGGCTATAGCTATGAACCATGGTACAATAATATATACCATGCTATGAACAAGGTTAGTAATATCAAACTAGTTTATGTCCTGCGCTTCACCGTGTTTTTAGTCGACATGTTTTTACGTGCACCCTTCATTTGTATGGAAATAATAGTTCCAATTTTTGAGACCTCTAAATGACGTCCGTCTCTTTCTCGTTTTATTAGAGAGAAAAAGATAGCAATAGCCTAAATTAAGTTTAGTTTGCGCACAACAGAATCGACACCATTCCAAGTCCAGCTATTTTTCACCTCGTCGCGCCATCTTCTACTATCGCCATCTTCTTCTCGGTCTGCCGCATGTGAATGAGCTAAGGGCGAAAATAGTCACAGTGTTGAATCCTGACGAACAATTAAAAAACTTTGACTTTGAATCGTACAATAAACACAAACAAAATTCAATCGCCACAGATTAAATTATCAATCAATCACGTCATTTAATCCACAGACATCAACTTTTCAATCAACAAACAATTCTAAACTCAAACTTCGATCAGCGCTCGCTTGAAAAGGAAATAAACGTTTCTTATACACAACTGGCTCATGCCCACGACTTCGCTCGCGATTAGTTTGATAATTGTCATACGGGATCATACTACCGGGATAAAAAGTATCCTATGTGTTAATCTAGGTTACAAACTACCTGTGTGCTAATTTCATCCAAATCCGTTCAGTAGTTTTTACGTGAAAGAGTAACGAACATCCATACATCTTCACAAACTTTCGTATTTATAATATTAGTAAGAAGTAGGGCTTCGAACTGTTTTCTAAGAAAAGCATTTGATATCTGTTTATTTTTGTGTTGTAATCTGTCTTGTAATATTGATTGGTAATTGTCATTTGAGAAGCTAAAGGTGGGACTAATAATAGACGCGTATTTTTCTTTGAGTTTTTGATTCGCTGTAATCGGAATTCGGTCAAACAATATTTCGATTACGCATCTCCGTTGGGTAATAGGTTTACTTAATGAAGAATTTAAAGATTCTTTTATAAGTAAAACTTTCTTTCTGGGAACCAAGGTCTCGATATTCATAACATCACGCTTGTAATTCCAGAGGATATAGGCAGAAGTGTTTTTTTTTCGGACCGCCCTGCTACTTTATT
The DNA here is from genome assembly GCA_916618015.1 of Xestia c-nigrum. Lineage (NCBI taxonomy): Eukaryota > Metazoa > Arthropoda > Insecta > Lepidoptera > Noctuidae > Xestia > Xestia c-nigrum. Next base: position 5,419,506 of record OU745258.1, on the reverse strand, counting down.
CCCAAACCACTGGAACTCCTGAAAGCCAGAATGTGTAAATGAGTGGCAACCACCACAAAAGCGTCAAGACAACGAAGCTTAACGAACTCTTAGAGAGACAACCCAGCCCAAGCTCAGCATTCCTTTTTGTGGTTTTTTTTCGGATCGGAAATCATCAAATAACTCCTCCCGCCCTGGGCGGAGCAAGAAAGAGTGTGACTTTTACTGACTAAAACCCATCCATGTTCCTTCCTCACCCTTTTCGTTCCGGGGCCGCGGTACCTCTTTCGAGCAGTCCCGCAGCCCCGGAAGCTAAGCAGTCCTGGGTTAGATTCCCGGCTCAGGCGGAAGTGTCATTGGGTTTTTCGTCAGAAATTTCTCACAACCATGGCGTCTGGATTCGTGCCCGGTTGATAGTGTAATAAACTAGCCCGCTCCTTATTACTTAAGACTTAAGTGGCCTGCGGAGCATGCTAATTTCGTACAAACGTAATACCAAAATAATTTATAAATCAAACATATTCTTAAGGTAACATTATAAGCTTATGAATACGGGTATTTATCGCGAATTTAACATTAATTTACCTTTTCTTAAGGTAGTGTATATTTATTTTGATTGGATTACAGAATATATAGATTGCCAAACACATATTTTAAACGTATACCAATTTAAACAAGAGTTATGAGAAAAATAAATTTTCTACAGACATTTTAAATTCCTCATAATATCTCGTTTTCATATAATTGTCCTTTCAAAATATTTATTTGGGTACATAGATATTCTATAATACAATCGAAATATATAAACTCAAACTCAAATTCTTTATTGCATTCATGTGTACATTCAGTTGTTACATATTACGTAAGTAAGTTCCAACATGAAACCCGATTAGAGTACGGCAACATAATACATCGGACAAAACAAGCATCCTGTGAGTAGGTGTACTGGATTGCGAGTTTGTTAAGCAAATACAATATAACTAAAATAATTACTATCAAAAATATTCCTAGTATCTATTAGGTTTATGTAGTATAATATGTTTGATTTTCATATTATTTTTGTAAGTATAACGTTTGTATGAAAAACGCATGCTCCGCCGGCCCCTTAAACAAAATTGGGAAAATGTGGATGTAAGTACTTTTAGTTAGAGTTCTGCACATCCCTTAGAGAATTACAGGCAAGATGTTATGTAATGTTGCTCAAATCCTCGCAATAACTATAAAACAAGTTAATCCACCTTGGAAGTACCTCTGAATGTTTTATAAACGGGCGTCGTTCAGTACGGCAAGCACATAAAAATTATACTATCGCACATGGGCGTCAAAACGCTGAGGCCATCTGATCAAAGGGAGTTTACGATTATCGATATAAGACGGGCTTAGTCGTTAATTTATTAAATTTTGGCAGAACATGGACCACAAGGATTCTTTTTAAATATTTTAAAGGACATTGGACATGTCTGTCCGCTAGGGAATGTACGCTAGGGAATGGGCAACTACAGTACTTTCTCAAGTGCCTTGTGACTGTGACTGTAGCTTTGATTTAGTTTTGTATTTTTGACATTCAAAAGTGCCGAAATGGTCTAATTGAAATAAATGATTTGAGTTTGAGTTTGAGTTTGTCAAATGCCGAAGGAGCTTAGTTCCTGAAACAGTGAGTGATCGATCCAAGAATCGTGACTTTTGGAAGGAATGGAGGGCGGCTTTTGTCCAGGAGTGGCACAATATGGGCTAGCTATAAAATAAGCATATCTGCACAAATAGTCGGATATTGGGGCACCCCCACGTTAGGTTAGTTAGGTTCCTGTAAACCCTGCAGCTGACAGGAATACCAAAAAACCCGCGTAGCGGGGCTCCGTCGACTACGCTTTTTAAGGGAATATGTGTTTTGAGGTTAGGGCATATTAATCGGTATTTCTCTGGAAAAAAATAATAATACCGCGCGAGTTGACTTCCATCGCATACATTTCACGATATTATGGGTTCACTTCGTTAGATTATCATCTACCGAAAAATAATGCGTATTATTGTAAGCAGTATGTTGGTTTGACCATCTTTCGAGAGTTTACAATCTCTCTAGTTATATTACAATATAACGGTATTTACATGACTTTTACATGACGACGGTATTTATGTGACGCTGACACAAACATACCATGATTGCACAGTACTTACTTAAAATAGAGCCCAATACCACTCTACTTCTACAACAAAGTTAGTAGTAACTAATGTTTATTTTGCTGGTCGATTATTGCCTGCATAGAGTGTGGTAGAAACCCATCAATTAATGAAAAAGTTTGTATAGCTAACCGCACGTCCATGGTAACTTTTTGACATTCACACCACCTCTATTTCGTAGCAGTAAGGTTGGTTTTATGGTTTAAATGTTATCTATGGTGTGTTGTCGTACCATTCAATATCGCATGTTCTTTTGACCTGTGAACGTCTATGCACTTAGACGAAGTGACTAAGGACTTTTTGTGGCAGTAATAAACTAAAGTGGCACTTATATGTCATTGACATATCAATACTTTATTGGCGTGTGAGGTACGATTACGGCTAATAAAGTAATACAAGGATATTTTGGCGCACGAATTATGGAGACAGAAGGGTGCTGAATATGAAATGTAATCGAGCGAAGTCGAGCTACACGATAACTGACACAAAAGCTTGTACTGACTGGACAGGTCCACTCAAATCTGTACGGTTCTTTCTTCAAGTGACCATCTCAGACACTTATCTGCATAGTTCTCATGTGAGTTGAACAAGATTATGTCTTCACCTTATTTTATTTTATTTTAAAAAACCTGTTTTCACGTTATAATATACCTCTACTTTAATACGGTAAGATTAAAAGAAGGATAAAGTTTAAAGAGCAAACTTTAATACTCCAAAACCAATCAATTACATTAAAATATAAAGTAAGTTATCAGAAGTGAGTGTCGAATTGAACGGCGCCAAGATCGGCGCGTATCACCAATCGTGGAAACAATTAAAAGTTTTTCAATTTTGTATCCTTCGCTTTATCTGCAGATCTAAGGAGTTGTACACACTGAGGACTAGATATAAGTTTTAGGTCTCATGAGAGTTTCATTGGCAAAGAGCCACTGTTTTTGGTAGGTGGCAATAGTTTAGTTGACAGAATTATTATAGTAGTTTATGCGACTGTGCATAATGAAGGGCATTACAACACAAGTGTGGGTTTAAGAAACGAGCCGAAGGCGAGTTTCTTAATAGCATCACACAAGTGTTGTAATGCCTAATTATGTATAGTTGCATACAATACTTTATCTACCCAAATATCATAAGGGCTCTATGATGGGTTCAGGAACCATAGGGAAATGACCAGCATTGTTACTTGGCCCTTGATTTATGTGCCAACAGGTTATTCGTTGCATTCGTCGCTGCATTTACGATATCTGGCGGAGTGTTCATGTCAATTTCTGTCACTATCACTCATTTTCGACAGAAATAAAGAACTTATCAGAAAATTTGTCTACTCGTAACTGGAAATAAAAAGCTAACGAACAAATGACAGCTCGAAATGGCGGCGTTTCGGATATCTGTCATTTTTTTTAAATCATAGGCAAACGAACCAAGTCACTATTCTTGTGTCACTCGAGATCAAAATGCCGTGCGATTTATAATTAAAATCATACTGAATTGGGGTTTCGTGTCGATATCTGATTTAATGTAGATAGGTACTAGAATAGCACACTCACTTGAATTTGACACCTGTTCCAAATTTAAACTCATAACCTACTGTTTTCAGTAGGTTATGAGTTCATAACAGTTCCGTTTATTTCTGCTGGTTGGTAATGCTGGTCATTGCCTATGGTTTTTGAACGTATTAGAGAGGGTTTATGATATTTGGGTAGATAAAATTAAATATTTATTCCAAACATAATAAAAACCTCTAAAACAGGCAACCTTCAACCACTATTACACTTTAAAACTTTAGAAAGTAAAATTGAGTTTTGTTCAGTCCTTACTGTAAAATGTTACATTAATAGAACCCAACCACAGTCTCCCAACCCGTCCCTACTTTAGTTTTTCCCTAAATAGGGTTGTTTAAGATTACTAGTTTTAAACGAAATGACATATTCACACAGTGTTGCCCGACAAGAGAACGGTCTTTATTTCATAATTTTTTTTAAGCTTTAAAATAATTGTGATGGCGCTGGTACGATTACCCGCTTCAAAGATAGACAAATAACGAAAATAGTAATAGCAAAATACCATTAAGATCAATCAAACTAAGTGAAAACTGCAAATCTCAATAACTTCAGTGATCATTGCTCAATTTCACTGAAATCTTTTCCCCCATAAAATGTTGACCGTTACGTTTTCACCACACTTAAATCGGTATTAATTCTCGCTACGCAGACTGCATCGGACGCAATAAAGTAAGTCGTAAAACATTCTTATATGGCTTCAAATAAAACTTTATAGTAATCCACTTCCCAGACATTGGCTATTAGATCTGTAGATAGATCGCAACGGATTGAGTATTTTTGTTTTCATAGCCTAAATGGTCCCAAGAGAGCAGCGGTGGCCCAGTGGTGGCGTTCCCGACTTACGAACAGTAATTCGCGGGTTCGAATCCAGACAGGCAGGTTGCTTTATGTAATTTATTTCATGCGTGCTTTATGTAATTTATATCATTAGCTGTCAAAACAGCGAAGGAAAACATCGTGAGGAAACTGGGATATCCTCGAACCAAAAAAAATCGAAGATATGTGACATCTACCAATCCGGACTGGGCTCGCGTGGTGGATACCCATTCTCTCTCATAGAGAAGAGGCCTGTGTCCCAGCAGTAGGGATATTAATAGGCTCCGAGAGGAAAAGGCCTCCCTCCCCTTTATTACCCGCCTCCCCCCAGCAGTGGCTGAGCGATTGACTGTCGCACTGCGTCTCGCGAGTTCGATCCCCGCACGGAACATATATTTGTATGGCCTACAGGTAGTGGTTCCGGGTCTAGCTATTGCTGGACATTAACACACAGCACCATCTAGTGTCACACTAAGCAAGGCTTGTGTCGTGGACAGCAGGTAGTTGGTGTAGTACATATACTTTTTTGTTTGTAAATACATACTTATTGTATAAACATCCATGACTCGGAAACGAATGTCTTCACACAAACATTTGCTCCTACCGGGACTTGAACCCTAAGAATCTAAGGCAGCCTCAATACCACCATTCGGGTCGTCAGCTGTTTGTGTATGTGTGGTTAAATGTTTGTAAACGTACCCGTGTGTCAACGTAATGTAACGTAAACCAAAATTGACGAAGATACGACGCTTTTTAAATTCTGAATGCGTCACGCATTGGTATAATTCTTAGTGAGTTCTGACGTCACGAGCTCCTACTACCAAGTTTTGATGCATTTTATATGTTTGTGTATGTATTTAATCGAGTTACAATAATAAAAATATACGTGTGCATTATTTTACAATACTCTAACTGACGGACTAATAGATTTCAAATTTTTTGATACTATTGTCATGCCTATTTCTATAAAAAAAATGTCACATACTTATATCACTATTCGTCTCTTAGCTTTTCCTAGACAGTAAGTACTCCAGCAATAATATGTGTTTAAGTGCCTCGTTTTAATGTGTTCCCAGGCAGACTGACCTATAATGTTTACGAGTCTATCTGAGCTTCGTAAAGGCATTTTGACGGCACGATCGCGGATTTGTTTTGAGGATAGATCGTAAACGTGATGTGTGGTTATAATTCATTGGTTTTTATAGTGGACTTATACATGGGTTTTTACTTTAGGGTGAACTTTGTGTCGAATAGAGCTTCGTAGTTCCAATGTACGAGGCCACAAACAACAGACCACTGTTGTTTGAGGCCTCGGACGGGTTTGTTGTTTGTTTGCGTGTTTTTTAGTTTTTGTTTTTTTTTATGTTTTTTTCTGGCTCCGTGACACGTAAGCATCTCTATGTTACATACACGCGTAGCACCTAAAACGATAACCGCGCGTTAGCCTAATTACCGCGGACACGAGGCGCCGAAGCTGGATGAAGGAATGGTCAGTTCTTAAGTTGGTTGGTTGGTTGGTTGGTTGTTGTTCTTGGCGGACTAGGTTGACGGACCTTTTATTAGACTCTGAGCTGGCAGACATGTGCGTGCACATGTTCACGTAGCCAATTAGTGTATTTTTAAGTTATGTTCATTTGTTTTTTACTAACATAGGATAAGTTCATACTAACACTATATGGATCAACAGCAGTCCAAGTACGTAGGATTCGATAAGACTTGATTAGACAAATTTGACAGTTATTCTCGATAAAATGAGTTTAAAAGGAGTCGAAAACTGATTTTATCGAGAATAACTACTGTCAAATTTATCTTATCGAGTCCTATCGAATCTTACGTACTTGTACTGCAAGTCTGAAAAAAAAATTTAAATTTGAATTTATACATAGGTATTAGCTGAAATGTTATACTTATCTCATTTTACATCACACCTTCTTTACTTGTCTCAGACAAAACGAAAACAATTGAAGATCAAGCAGCTGTTTCATTTTCTTTCCCCAAAGCCTACAAAATTAGATTGGAATAACATATGGCCGTATCTTAAGTGCTTATTCCGTCTGAGAAAGTATTCCATTAAGTTGCGTGAAGAGGTTCTAAGACATACTTAAATGTTCGTATTTTCATTATAATTAGACACATTTTTCACAAGCACTGTGTTATTGTTAGAAATGATTGCCGTGTTACTGAATTTGTAAGATATAAAACTACCTTCTACAGGGTGCCTTTTTTCAAATATGTTGGTGTCGGCTTCCAGTCTAACCCGAGTATTTTACGTAGGCGTTACTGCCTATCTGATCTCCACACATCAGTTAGTGTGTAAGACTGATTGCCAAATTGGGCCACTGACTACCGGTTGACAACTGTCAAAGATCCACAAATGAGAGCCGGGACCAACGGCTACAGGCGGTTTTGTGTTGTTGTTTTTATGTATCTATTTTACATTAACCAAGACTTAATGCTTAGGAATATCATATAGGGTTCTACTGTGTCGTAGGCTTAGACAATGGTGTAACCCGGAACGGTTTATCGTAACAAAACCGGCACGACCTAAGAAAGTTGTACTTACATAATCCAAACCGTCTTGAAAAATCTAAAAACCCTACTCTATGAACTACAGGCATTTTTATGCCTAAATAGAAACTCCTTGACATGCAATGTAACCCAAATTGATACGTAATAAACTGTTGTTTTACCATTTGTGTAAAAAAAAAAGAAAAAGCAAAAGAAAGATAGACTTAGTAGCATCAGTTTCTCAAACTTAAATCGTGTTTGCAAGCAGACATTTCAATAAACGGTCAGCCTAACTATACATTAGGGTAAACAAAAAAATATTAATCTATGGCAAAAGCACATATTTATGACTGTACGAAAACCATAACAAAATTGGATCAAAAAACTCACATATGAAGAGACTGAGGCACTCTTCTACAGTACATTAAATTTTTATAGCTATACAACATTAGTTTTTGTTTATACTAAACCCGAAAAGGGGTCATTGTACTCATCATTTTGAACAACTTTTTCTATGGGACGAACCTTGAAATCGCGAAAAAAAATCAGCTGTTCCCTACATTTTGACGAGTTGTGCGAACATAAATGTAGGGAACAGCTGATTTTTTTTTCGCAATTTCAAGGTTCTTCCCATAGAAAAAGTTGTTTAAAATGATGAGTACAATGACCCCTTTTCGGGTTTAGTATAAACAAAAACTAATGTTGTATACATAATAACAATATGTTACTCAATTGTCACAGAAACGCATACATATACTATCTCACCAAAACCTCACCTAAACTGGCACTTAAAAATTAAATATAACCACACACACACGCACACACGCACACTCACTCTCATACACATACTTTTACACAATTTTTCTTGTTTTTGATTACTCTAAGTTAGTAATTAAGTATTATAAGTTTAATAACTATTATTATTGTGCTATGGAAGATCGGGGTCTCCTAACTCAACCAAAAATAACACCACCACCCATTTTTGTAACAAATTTCATGAGTAAGACATTTTTGTATTTAGTATTTTTGTTTAAGAGCGGGCCTAACGCCAGGAAAAATTCTGATTTCCCCCGCGCGTCTCGCCACACCCGCGCATTAGTGCGTTTATCAAACACGGGCGGCGCGGCGCCACGATGCGCGACGCGCGGGACCGAACTCGCGTACTTGAAGTCATTGAGCTGAGTATATGCAACATAGATAGATGAAAACACTTTCTATTCTTTTTTTTTTTTTTAGTAAATTTAACACCTTCAATGCATTCCCATGTTGTTTGTATGTCGTAAAATAAAAGTTTTGAGTAGGTAAGTATTCTATTTCATCTTAATTTTCTTAATTATAAGATATCGGAATTGTAGACATCGGAATGCATGATTAATAGGATACAATGGTTGGAAGCGACTTCTTAAATAGGTGGTAATTTTTTTTCGGCAAACCGGGGTATCTTGACGTTTGTTACGCCATTTTGGTAATCTACTTTTCGACATTAGTTAGCATTTGATTCTGTAGTCAGAAAGTTAAAAAAATGATCAATTCCGGAATACGGAATAAAAACAAACGTTGCAGGTACCTATACATTCGATTCTATAATTAGAACCCTAAATTGGTTTTTAATTTTGCTACAAATAAGAAACGATCGTAAGAAATATCGTATAATCATCATATTAATATTTGTTTATTAGTTTTATTCACAACACTGAAGCTTCATTTACATGAGGCTATTTTCTTAGACATACCGGTGCAATAATTGAATACATACCTTCAAGAATGCCAAGCACCTGTTTACATAAAAACTTGAAAGCAAATATTATATATTTTACAATTTAATAAAAAAAAAACGACCATGCAACTCAAAAATGAATTGATTGAATGTACGGTAAACGGTTTATGTATTAAAAAAATACTTACTAGATGTCGTTCAAACCACTTTTCGGTGGAAGTTTACAAGGTTATGTACATCATATATATTTTTTAGTTTTATCATTCTCTTATTTTAAAAGTTACAGGGAGGGTACACACATTTTACCACTTTGGAAGTGTCTCTAGAAAAAAACAAAAAAACCTAAATATCATTTTTAAAGACCTATCCATAGATACCCCAAGTATGGGTTTAAAGAAAAAAAAATGAGTTTCAGTTCTAAGTATGCGTATGGGTGTAACCCTGAAAGTTTTTTTTTCTATTATTGTGTGAAAATAGGAATATAAAATAATACGAACAAGTAAAATTAAATTAAAATTTAAAAACCTTCCGACACATAATGTTATTAAAGTTAAATAGAAAATAATTGATTATAGTTAAATTCTGGGAACCAGGCATCACTCCACTTTCCGTGTCTCATTTTGTTAATATTCAATACTCAATACTCAAACTTTATTTGTATTCCACAATGTGTACTTAGGTGGTAAATTTTCAAAATGAGATCATTATGGACCCTGTCGGGCACAGCAAAAGACAAAGATATAGATGATACGATGCCACAGACAGACACACACACACAACGACACGTCAAACTTATAGCACCCCATCGTCTTTGCGTCGGGGGTTAACAAAGGAACTTTGGCATAGTATAAAAAAGACAAGTAGGATATCTTCATATAAACGCACCGCGCGCGGCTTGTATGTCTGCGTCATACTATCTTTACGTCGCCGCACGCACACTCTAACAAAATCTCGACCCGTGTCTTAGGTACTGCCGCCAGTCGAGGCTTGCACACCGCACAAAGTTCGCGCCTCACGGCTTAAAGGCGGTAGTCCCTTGATTTTCCTAAAAATTTTTGTCCGAAAATCATTATCCATAACACGTTTGCTATAAACTTCAATAACCATAATGTTCAAAACACCGAAATTATGTCTTACATAACTAACTTTACTTCTAATACTATTTGGTCATAATATCGAATACTATAATAATTGAATCTCCTAATTTTACATGACATAAAGTCGTATGTCCTAAGTATTGTATCACATAATGTGTATGATTCCGAATGGTCACTTATAAATTGTTAGTCGCCAAAAAAAATCCCTAAGAGTTAGGTTTTAGTGACAGTAACGAATTGCTGTAAATCCGACTCCACGCAGTCTTGTCTGCCCTACCCCAAGAGTGTTATTTAAAATCGCGTAGGCGCGGAGGGGCGAGGCGGGCCGCGAGTTGAGGAGCAGGTGGTTGTAACACTCCCCGCGGTGGTGAGCGTTAAACCCATCTGCGACGATAAGCTCGCGTGAGGCCGCCGGAGCCCCGCAGCACCGGAGCCGTGACAGAAACCATGCCTGCTGCATGATGCTGCTCGTTTGCATGCTACGTGCTTGCTTGCATGCTTGCTTGCTGCATGCTTGCCTGTTTCATGCTTGCTTGCTGCATGCTTGCTTGCTTGCTGTGTGCTTGCCGCATGTTTGCTACATGCGTGCTGCATGCTTGCTTGCATTACATGCTTGCTACATGCGTGTTGCATGCTTGCTGCATGCTTGCTTGCTACATGCTTGCTTGCTTGCTGTATGCTTGCCGCATGCTTGCTACATGTATGCCGCATGCTTGCTGCATGCTTGTTTGCATTGCAGGTCAACGCCTACATACGATTAAAAATTTACTTAGAATAGGACTTATGACTTTTATTGAAAACGATTTTATGTCTTTTGTATATTATTGATTGTAATACTTATGACAAACGGATGTAGGGCTTATTTTATTTAGGCGTTTCAACTTTATTGCATATGATATTATGTGATTTAAAGTTCGGGTAAATTATCATTCGGAAGAATGATGATTATGACAAAAACAATTATGTAATTTTAGATTATGGATTAAAAAGTTAGGTAATACGATAGAGAACCCTTAAAGGCATACGTAAATAAATTAAAAATGGGTGATTATCGCAGGAGAACCTATTGCTGTGTGTATGGGTGTCTAAAAATAACAGGAAAGGTTAGCAAGTCGCTTATTCTAGCATACAATTTATTATTGATGCTGAGATACCTACTTATTTTTATGTTGTATAAGTCTTCTATTAGACAGACGAAGTAGGCAGGTCTACTTTCCCACTAGAATGTTAGGTACTTGATCTGACAATAGATTCTTTGACTTTGTTTACGTTGAGTTATGCCGATTTCTCAGTATTTTAGGTAGGTATAGTAACTCAATCCCTATTTAAAGTTACAAAATACGTAATTTAAAATGATTGACGAATAGGGTAGACGACAAAAGACATCTAATAAGGTAGTCCGTCAGTTAGATTACTAACAAATATTTAACCCGAATTTTTTCTTTTGTTACACAAACCAAAATTTACGAATGTGACGCCTTAGTATAATTTTGAATGAGTTCTGACGTCACGAGCCCCCGCTCCCGAGTTTTGCTGCGTTTAATTCTTAGTAGGTATTGACCATTGATTTACAAAACCAAAAAAGTATGTGTCCATTATTTTCCAATTCTTACTGACGGTGTCGGCGACGAGACTCTTTCTCCACACCAGGGTGCAAGAAATGGTGCAAGTAATGGCCATACGTAAAAGGCATCGTGTGTCGTTTTAGTTTTGAATCAAAATTTTGTGTTTTGAAAACTTGTGATAATAATTTTATGTCGTAAATAAGTATTCTTTTATGGTATCTTATTGGAATCTTCATGTAGTATTATGACGAATTAGCACCATCACAATTTTAAAGTCCAATAAGACCAAGAAAAATGTAATTTAGAGTGTTGTGTCACATATTTACGTAATTTGAAAAGGTGATTTTTTGTTAATTAAGATATGACGTTGAAATTAGTGTAAAAACGTTGGACTTGGCTTAAAACCGATACCCATGCATAAATCATGTAAATCGGTTCAGTAGTTTAGGAAATATAAGATAAAACAAATAGTAAACACTGTGTTCATCGTAAATTTCACAGTCTTTGTTGTATAATATTTTTTTGATAATAGTTTAGGAGACATAGTTCATCAGAACAATGTTTTGAATGCGTTATAATCGTTTGAAAGATAGACCCATCCAAAATGTCCCCCCCGCCCCTCTAAATTTTAAAATAAGAGAGTAAAATAAATATGCTGTAGATTTCAATGAAAACCAGACAACACATTTATAGGCACTGAATTTAAATATAGCTAAAAGTGACAACCCTGAGACAGTAATTCTAACGCGGATTGAGCTGTAGATGCATTACTGCTCCTGTTTATACTATGACTTTGGTAAGCACGACAGGTGGTCAAGCTATACAAAACCAGTTTATGCAGATCTCTCATTGTACATAAAGTATATACATGGTGAGGCCACGTTATACTGGAAATGTAAAAAAATACTTAGCCGGAATGTGGCCAGAGTATTGTAAATAGGTATTCATAATTCTTTATGAAATCCTAGGTGCACACATAAGGTATGTGAGATTTCGGTAGTAGGAAAAGATAAACGTACTTCTCCAGTGAAACATTTTGGTCTTTATTCAAATTCTTTTCGACCTCGATGGTACTCCCAACAGAACCATCAACCAACTCGATCACTCGATTTGCATTATTTTCTGGGAACTAATACCTAAAACAAGCGAGTGTTCGGAATCACATTACTTTTTATATTTTTAACGTGATTCATATTATGATTCTGCTAAAGCGGCCATTTTAGGGCCCTAGTCTATTTTAAATCTTTACTAGTCGACCCGACCTACCTACTACCTATCTACTACCTACCTTCTACATATCTACTATCTACCTACCTACTACCTACTCCCACCCACTACTTTCACGTAATAATAACACATAACGTACCGCGTGCGTAACGTATCTAAAAGTAATAATACAAATCCCTTTAAATAATAACTACCATATTTTATTATATTTATAATAAATAATATACCTACATAACGGTTAATTCGTACGAGTTGTATCAGCCGAAAGACGTCCACTGCTGGACATAGGCCTCCCCCAAGTGTCGTCACATTGACCGGTCAACGGCGACTCGCATCTAACGTTGTATGTAATTATCATAATTTCACACAAAAACAATGCACGATCAAATCAATCATCCGTTTATTTTGAGTTTACTATGCGCTTAGGCACGTAAAAAATACATAAGTACTTTCGACTACGGCAATCAGCCATAAATTGAGTGTTCAACTGCTTTACTTCTCGCTTCTTCTGTTTTGTTACTGTATTTTTCATGTTAGCCATGTTACTCAACAAAAAATTAAAAATATTATGAAAATAATAAGGGCGGCTGGGCGCGGAGCAAAGTGACATAGACTGCCCGTCTCAACAGAGCGAGGGCTACTGATCGGTGAAACAAACTGATGTCTCAAGCTCGCGTCCCGCGAGACGGAAGACGGCGCATTTCGCGGATTAAAAATGTAGTAAGCGCCAAACTCTTTCGGGTCTATTATCTCTTAAAATAGAAAATATTTTGAAAATTTTCTCAGAGTCAGCCCTAGGTTACACATGAGTGATAATATTTATGTAGTTTTTGGTTAAGTAATATGCACCAAAATAGAATACAAACCAAAATTCTTGAAAATTAGAGGTAACTTTGTGACGATTTTCTATCGAGAAAATTTTATCCTATTATGTTTTTGCTCAGACCCAACCCTCACATTTATAATGAAGTTTCCTGACATTTTTTTTTTCTAATTTGAACATGATTTACTACTCTAAAAATCTAATCTAATATTGAAGATTTTGCTTTAGGCCCGCTCTTAACCAAGGAACAAAAATTATAAGACATTTATCTTCCGCCAACCCGTTCTGGGCACGGAGTGGGTTATGGATCACCACTCCTTCTCTCAAAGACAATGCTTAATGCTTCACGCCTGTGATTCCTAAAAGGTTAGGCAGAGTTTTTAATTCCTAATACTTCATACTTTTGTTGTGAAATACCCCTAATTTTTCCATAACATGCTTACTGCCCATTCTGTCACACAATACTTACATTTTTCATTCCATTTCCCCATTCACAAAATAAACATTATTACTACCAAACGATTGACAAACTCGCGTTTTCACATCACTGCTTCACAAAATAAAGTTATTTTGTGCTGCCAACATTCCGATTGGAATTAATTCATCGTTAGCGGTGCGTATAAATGACAACGGTTCCTATCAAGTAGGTTTCGATCGTGGGGACATACAGATAGAAGTGAGAACTCCTTGAAACAGTCACCGACAGTACATCTTTCTAAGGCGCTTAGACGAGCTAAATTAGCAACTCTATTTGTGGTGGTTCAAACTTCGTTTGAAATACTGTTAGAATAAAGTTCTAATCAGCTTGTACTACAAAGTGGTTGTTACGTCAGTTACTGCGGGCCAATTAATAGCGCGAAATGAGTGGTTTCGATCGATTTACAAAAAAACTATTGATTGGATAAGAAAACTGAAACAGTATCATTCTATGTTGAGATTCGCGATCTGCAGGGTCAATTTACTAAATAAATATCGTGGAAAAGGCGAAATGAAAAAACTGGTAAGTTGTATGATGGTTGCTATTCAAACACAAAAGTCACAAACATGGTACAATAATTTGAACCTCGAATATCTTTTTTATCGACATTACTTATGACATTTAAAACCTAACAAACAGTAGTTAGAAAGTAGGTTTTACAACATCCGCCCTTAATGGAAATAAAAAGATTAAGTAGTAATGCTAAACACAATAAAAATAATAAAACATTACTACCGAACTAAACAGTAATACAGAAACACAAGCCGACAAAAAATAAATAAATAGAAAATTATTCTACCTATTTATCGTTAAACCCATATTAACAACGCACCTAAGATGAGCTATGCGCCTTAAGGGCTTGGTTAAAACATCGGCTGTCATTTTATCCGTAGGTATAAACTTTATATCTATCAGACCCTCAGTAACCTTTTCACGAATAAAATGATATCTCGTATCAATGTGTTTGGTTCTATTGTGGTGGATTGGATTTAGCACAAGTTTCTGTGCACTTTGACTATCGTTGTGCAACAACACCCTATCAGCAAAACCAGTAATGTCACACACTAACCGTCTGAGGAAAATAGCCTCCTTTGCAGCACTGGTCAAGGACATATACTCAGCTTCTGTAGACGATAAGGCTACCGTGGCTGCTTCTTACACTCTCAGCTAATAGGTCCATCTGCTAGCGTGAAGTAGTAACCAGTGTACGACCGACGGTCATGTACACAATTCGCCCAGTCAGCATCCGTGTATCCACACAAACGTCTACCGACTTTCCTGTAAGTAATACAGTAATCCATAGTACCTTTTAAATACTGTAACACTCTTTTCGCGGCCAACCAATGCGTCTTATCATAACAGTTATTAAACTGACTTAAATAGCTTGTGGCATAAGCTATATCAGGCCTCGTATTCACAGCTAGGTACATGAGACATCCTATCAAGTTTTGGTAAGGATATTCACAAAGAGATGATGGATTACCTTTCTCCAACTTGTTATTCTCTAAAGGTGTAGACATCTCCTTGCAATCTTGCATATTAAACCGCTGCAACACTGCCTGAATATAGGTCTTCTGACTGACCACGATTTTATCGGCAACACGGTTAATATTTAAACCTAAACAATACGACAATTCACCCAAATCTTTTAGCGAGAAAAAAATTTCCAAGTCATTTTTGACATTGTCAAACGAACTTTTTTCTTTGTAAAAGACAATTAGATCGTCAACATAGACTGCAAGTATTAAGGTTTCACTACCAAACTTTTTCAAGTAAACACATGATTCCGCAGATGTTCGTGCAAAGCCAATTTTTGATAGGATTTGATGCAATTTTATATTCCAGGCTCGAGCTGCCTGCTTCAAACCATAAATGGATTTTCTGAGCAAACAGACTTTACCTTCTGCCCCGCGCTCAGTAAATCCCTCAGGCTGTTGCATGTACACCTCCTCCTCTAAGTCCCCATTGAGGAATGCGGTATCCACATCCATGTGCTGGATCTTTAAATCCATTTCTGACGCCAACGCTATAAGGGTACGCAGAGATGAATTTCGAACCACAGGGGCAAAAGTCTCATTATAGTCAGTCCCCCAAACTTGACTAAAACCTTTCGCAACTAGTCGCGCCTTATGCTTGACTATTGCACCGTTCGCGTTCCTCTTTACCTTGAACACCCATTTACATGGAATAACCTTTTTATTTGGTTTATCCACTAATGTCCAAGTCTGCTTATTCAATAGGGCAGTGTACTCATCCCTCATTGCGGACATCCAGTTATCTTTATCATCGCTATTTATAGCTTCACGGTAACTTTTCGGATCGTCACACAACAAATCAACATCGTGAGTGCCATATGAATAATAATTTGGAGGTTTACGTACTCTTTCAGGATACCTTCTTACAGGACATTCAACGCTGGGTTCATCTGAAGGAACCAGGGACAGATCATGTTGTTCACCTGAATGTAGAGACTCCATGTCACCAAATCCACCAGCTTCATCAGTCGCGTCCACAAAATCATCAACTTGCTCTGCCTCCATGTGCACACCTTCTGAAGTAGGTGAAGAAGCAGAAGTAGATGAGATAGAAATCTCCCGTGGCGATGTGGTATCTGAAGAAGTTTGTGAAAAAAGATTAACGACATTAGGGCTCACAACAACTTCAGGCAGAACAGATTTATCCTTCAATCCTGAAAAAATATTTTCAAAGAACGTAATATCCCGTGACTTAATCAACCTCCGAGGGTTTTCCACGCTACGGAAATAATAACTCCTTGGATCGTCTGAATATCCAACGAAGATATGTTCAGAAGCTTTCATATCTAGCTTAGTTCTCTGGCATGACGGCACGTGAATTAAAGCTCGGCAACCAAACACCCTTAAATGAGACAGGTCAGGCTTACTACCACACCACATTTCAAATGGCGTCTTACCATCAAGTGCACGATGAGGTGACCTATTCTTTAAATAAACACTAGTCTCTACAGCATCCTGCCAATAAACTTCCGACAACACTCGACAGAGAGCTGTGTGCCAGCAAGGAACGGGCCTTCTCCACAATACTACGATTGCAACGTTCACTTACCCCATTTTGTTGAGGGCTGTATGGTACAGACGTTTCATGTCGAATCCCTTGAGCCTGTAAATAGTCTGTCAGCTCCTTGTTGACATACTCAGTACCATTGTCTGACCGAAGGGTTCGAATCTTAGTGCCAGTCTGTCTCTCAACAAGTGCTTGGAAAGCACAAAAATACTTCTGAACTTCTGTCTTAGATGACATACAATAAAGGGATATAAAACGTGTATAATCATCTACAAAAATGATAAAATATTTATTACCTTTAAAAGATTCAGTGGTCAGGGGACCACAAACGTCCGTATGGACCAATTCTAATGGTGACGACGCCTTCTTATACTTTATCCCTTTGAAAGGCTTCCGGGCCTGCTTACCTTCTACACAAGGTACGCATGGTTCTTTGTCAACCTCAGTATACTCCACACCAACAGCAAGACCTTTTCTGAGTAGATCCATACCAATACGGCAGAGATGTCCTAGACGCTTATGCCAAAGCTGAAACTGGGACAAATTAGTGTGAACATTATAAGCTGAAACACCTTGCGGTTTTACTGTACAATCTAAAGTGTACAATCCACCATAAATAGAACCATGTAAAACAGGATCATTTCTAAAAGAAACATCATTAGAATTATAAAAATTACAGCCATTCGTATCAAAAACAATCGAGAAACCTTTCTCTACTGCCTTTTTGACTGATAATAAATTACAATCTAGGCCAGGAACATGTACCACATTAGAAATCTTCTTGTAATCGGTTTTTGTGTCAATAGTAACATCTCCTAAACCCACAGCCGGCAAACTTTTACCAGATGCTACAGTTATCTTCCCATCACAGGGTCGATAACTATAAAACCAATCAGCATGTGGAGTCATATGAGTAGACGCACCAGAGTCGATAATCCACTTCTCAGACATCTGAACACTCGGTGCAGACAAAGCCAGTTCCGTGACACCATCCAAAACCAATTTCGTGACACATGCATCCATATTCCCTGAACTAGAAGCAGTAAGTCCCTTATCTTCAGAACAACTTCCTGTAGAGCAACTCGTCTTTGCCTTTTTCTCCTTCTTTTTGAGAGGACAATTAGGACTTTTGTGCCCTGGCTTCTTACAACGAAAGCAAATAACCTGCTTGCTAGTATGCAGCGCAGCCACACCATCATTAGTCTCCTTCGTCATTTCGCTCAACAACTTAGCTCTCACCAAATCTGTTGTGACTTCAACGCTCCCATTTTCAAGCGCCATTATCATGGGCTCGTAGCGAGACGTTAGACCTCCCAATATAATAGCTGCTAAAGAACTATCTTCTATGGTTTTGCCAATATCGGCCAGGTCTAGTGCAGTTGTAGTTATTGCTGTTAAGTAGCCTTCTAAATCAGAAAGGTCAGATAAGGAGTACCTGTACAACTTTCTTTCCAGTGACAGTTTACGACCCAAACTTCGATCCTCGTAGGATTTCATAAGAGCATCCCACGCTTCTTTTGCGGTCTTAGCTGGTCGAACAATCGAAATAGCAGCGCCATCCACCGATAGGCATATTTTTGAAAGAGCTTTTTCATCCTTCCGTACATCGTCGGGCGTCTTATTCCCTTCGAAAACTTCTCCTCTTACCGTTTCCCATAATCCGTCATGGATTAACAACATCCGCATTTTAAATTTCCATATGGTATATCCTATTCTATTATGTAGTATCGGAATACCATTTAGCGATGAAATAGACACTGCAGAGGACATGTTCACTTACTAATAATTCAACAATCTCCTTTTAAGTTTGATTTTGAATAAATTATATAGAGCTTCGTGCTGATAACGTGTTGAGATTCACGATCTGCAGAGTCAATTTACTAAATAAATATTGTGGAAAAGGCGAAATGAAAAACCTGGTAAGCGTTGTATGATGGTTGCTATTTATACACAAAAGTCACAAACATGGTACAATAATTTGAACCTCGAATATCTTTTTTATCGACATTACTTATGACATTTAAAACCTAACAAACAGTAGTTAGAAAGTAGGTTTTACAACATTCTAATATATTGCTTGTAGAATTATTTGCCAAAAATCTGAATGATCGTATGCATATTAGTATGTTTTTTATTGTTTAAAAGATATTTTTAGAGATAAGTTCGTGATTTCTTTTTATCGAGCCAAATTAATTGTATTATGTTTTCAAAACAGTATCATGCTAGCATATATCCTGAAGAATATCATATATTTTTCTGGTATTGTTTATAGTAGTGAATCATATACTTTTAGTAATTGGGTCGGCTTCCAGTCTAACTGGATACAGATGTATGCCAGTATTTTATAAGGAGCGACTGCCTTTCTGACCTCCACAACCCAGTTAGTACTGGGTATCACGGTACCCCCTGGTAAGACTGGTTGTCAGACTTATTGGGCCACTGACTGTCTGTAACGACTGTCAAAGATCTACAAATGACAATAGGGACCAACAGCTTAACGTGCTTTCCGAGGCACGGAGGAAACTCGGTATGTAAGGGTGGTCACCTATCCACAGGCCAACCTAGGCAAGCACGGCTTAACTTATAGACGGGACCAACAGCTTAACGTGCTTTCCGAGGTACGGAGGAAACTCGATATGTAAGGGTGGTCACCTATCCACAGACCAACCTAGGCAAGCACGGCTTAACTTATAGACGGGACCAACAGCTTAAAGTGCTTTCCGAGGCATGGAGGAAACTCGATATGTAAGGGTGGTCACCTATCCACAGACCAACCTAGGCAAGCACGGCTTAACTTATAGAGGGGACCAACAGCTTAACGGGCTTTCCGAGGCATGGAGGAAACTCGATATGTAAGGGTGGTCACCTATCCACAGACCAACCTAGGCAAGCACGGCTTAACTTAAAGATCCTAATTTTAAATCATTAAGCATCGGAAAACAGACAGCCTAGTAAAGGTTGTGTGGACTAGCCCCTCGAAGCAACTCTAGATAACACAATTTCAATGCTAATTCGACTGGCCAAAAACGTTGGAAATCGAAGGGATCGTATTACCTAGTACTACCTGGGTTAGCTATCTGGACACTGTTAGTGTAGTGTGCTGTTCTAGTGTGAACCGGCCCTAATTAACATTTATGAAGATGAGTGAGGGTAGTTGAATAAACGCCTTCACTTTGCTGTCGCGGTACCTCCAATACTTCAGTCTCCCCGCGACCACGGCTAGTGCAATCCGGTCGAAACGTCGGGATTAAATTAAAGGTAAATTCGCGATATACCCGTCTTCTTAAGTTTTACCTGGGATTAGGCCGTCGCTCCATGTAAAATTCCGGTTACTCAGCTGCATCCGGTTAGACTGGAAGCCGACCCCAACAAAGTTGGAATAGGCTGGGCAGATGATGACTCAACATTAGATAAATACTCGTAATAAACACAATAACAACTTTTTCTAATTCTTCTTTTTTAAATATATATCTATTGACTTCCAATAAAAAAAACTTCAGATGGAAAAAAGTTCTTCAAGCTTGGATTTCAATTTCACAAACAAATAGCAGCCCACCGGTAGCGACAGCAAAAAAAAAAAGCCCTTTATTTTTTTTTGTAGACAGGACGAAGTTTTAGTGTCATGTTTAACAATGTAATTAATTACATTTAAGTCTTAGATTTTTTTTGGAATTCTAGTCTGCAGAGATTTTTAATTAATTAAATAGTGTGATGGCTCCGCTCGGATTGTTTGAGACTCAAGATTCTATCTTTTCTTAGAATACGTAAAATAGTTTTTAGAACGATAGCGCTGGGCCAGTTTGAAGCCGTAAGTTTCAAAAATTCTAAAGTTGCTATTTCTTTCCCGTGGAATCAGTCGTACCTATGAAGCTTATTATTGCGTTTTGTGTCACATCTGACTAGTCTGTAAAATAGATTTAAAGTTTAAAATAATTTTGATATCTTATAATGTATAAGATAGCCTGCAGAGTGTGGAAACAGTGTGGGTCATTACGTAAAAAAAGTGTAAAAAAAATACAAATGATGAAATAACTGTTTTCTTTCTCAGATCACATAAATGAGCTTATTAAGTAAATTTGTGCCAAATTAGGCCAGGCAACTTTTAGTTATTTAATTATTTGAATATTCTTTTGTGGGTTTTACAGTGTTTTGTAATAAAAAAAATAATGTCTATAAATACCGTGAATGAATTCGGCACAAAATATTTTGAACAACTGATATCAGTACTCTAAAATGCGTAACACCTATTATACCGATTGTAACATTCTTTTAGAGATAGTTGGGCGACGTGTTAGGTACTGGTTAAATATAAGGATTCCCCGTGGGCGGAGATGACACTTTTGAAGGGCACTTTTGAAGGGTACTTGCATACGGAGAAATTTGGAGTTCGTGCACGAGTCGCGTCGCCGACATTATGGATTTGTGTGGCGGCAGTCACTTGGAGACTAAAATCGTCGAGTATCGAATATTTTTGTAGCCTTGTGTACAGGGGCTTAGAGTGGTCGAAAAGACAAGTACCTAGCCAAATTTCTCCGTATGCAAGTACCTGAAATGAAACAAATTAATATAGTAGGTTGGGGAAATGGTCCGGAAACTATATGCGAAAAACAAACAACTTTAATATTTTTGAAACGTCAAACCTGGCGCTATCGGTCTATTTGTTTAATTTGTCTTATCACTATTAGTTTATAGTTACCTGCTAGTTTTATTCTTTTGTTCATTTTTTTACTTACTATACGGGGTGGAAATGGTTAACGGGGCAGTAAGGCGAGCTACATTAACCGTTGCAGCAACACGAAAATGGTCTTACCAAAATTTCATGAAAAATCATGGATGGTTTCCTAAGACCATTTTCGTGTAGCTGCAACGATTAATGTAGCTCCCCTTACTGGCCCCTTAACCGTTTCCACCCTGTATATTATTTTACGCCTTAAGTCATTTTATTTCGTTCTATTTCATTTTCAGGTATGTTGTAGTATTTGTGGCCCACATACAACAACAAAAAATATAATTACATTCTATTCAAGTCAGCCTGATTCGATTCAAATATTTTACACAAATTGTAACTAAAATTGAGGACTATTTTACTCGAAAAAACCGAAAAAAAACGAAAATACCTTTAATTTAGGTATTAAATACGTGTTTATTTGTACCAATGTTTATAAAACCTTTTACGAAAAGACGCACACTTAAAATGATAGTGCGTAGAAACCATATAGTGTCGGCTAGAATCCATCAGGCTTTTTTGCTAACCGTATTTCGTAAAGTGACATGTGTCATACGATTCATACAAAATAAATTAACGATGTGGCACAGCTATTATTGAAATAGATCGAAATGTCTGGGTAATGGATCCATCATATCTCTCTATTCAAAATCTCTTAGAATTTCTTTTAGAAGTTTTTTTTGGCGTTTTTTTCCATAGAAACGCGGAGTTTGCTTTGAAAGTCCCTAACAGAGACAAACAAGATAATAATGTATTTGAATAGAAGTATCTGTGATACGATTTTTACCATATATTTTAGTAATTGCTTGAAGCTAGAACCGTCAAAAGTTATTATTAGCTTTGCTTTTTTTGATCGTTCGTTCGAGGCAAAAGGGATGATGCCTGACTAAAAAATATGGTTCTGTTTGGTCCCTCAGTTAGATTTTCGAAAAATATAGGATACTGTTTTAGGCTTTCACGGTTTAAAACTAAACTTGTATTGTCACTTACGGGATATCTTCCGTGATTATACATTGTTTTGAGCCCCCGATATTTCGACGCTGTTGCAAGCGCCATGATCGCGGGTTGACTGGAGTATGCGGGTGGATGGAAATTAAATTGTTACGAGCAGACAAATCTGTCTACCCTCTTTCTTTGTCTTTAAGATATTTACATATCGGGAGCTCAATATAATAAATAATCACGGAAGATATCCCGTAAGTGACAATACAAGTTTAATATAGGATAAGTACGTATTTTTTGTAATATCATGGCAAATTAATAAAAATTGACGAAGAGAGAACGCGTCAAAAATTGTGACGGGACTTGTGACGTCACTTTGTGGTAAAAAATGTACTTAAATGAGACGTCACACGAGTTTTCGGCGCAAGTATCGTCTTAATTTTTTTTTACGTCAAGAAATATGTCCAATATTTTTTCGAAATCTATCTGACGGACTGTTTTCTTTTTTTTGTCATCTACCTTATTTTAACGAAGATTTGTCAAGTACTTAAGGCGCTTAGACGAGCTAAATTAGCAACTCTATTTGTGGTGGTTCAAACTTCGTTTGAAATGCAATAATTGAACGTTTGAAATGAAATAATAAAGTTCTAATCAGCTTGCACTACAAAGTGGTTGTTACGTCAGCCACTGCGGGCCAAATAGCGCGAAATTAGTGGTTTCGATCGATTTACAAAAAAAACTATTGATTAGATTTAAAAACTGAAACAGTATCATGCTAATATATTGCTTGTAGAGTTATTTGCCAAAAAATCAGAATGATCGCATGCATATTAGTATGTTTTTTATTGTTTGAAAGATATTTTTAGAGAAAAGTTCGTGATTTCTTTTTATCGAGCCAAATTAATTGTATTATGTTTTCAAAACAGTATCATGCTAGCATATATCCTGAAGAATATCGTATATTTTTCTGGTCTTGTTTATAGCAGTGAATCATATACTCGTTCTTTTAGTAATTATAAAACTCGCGTTTAGCTCATGTAATCGCCTTATAGATATGATAGTACAGGAGCACACAGGCTCACACAGGTGCACTCTCTATTCCATTTCCTTCATAATTATTATCTGATATGACGGCAAACATTACTAATAAAAAAAATACATGAACATGGCGATTAAAATAAAAGTAACAGCATTGCCCTCTATATCACAATATTGAGCATATAACCAAATATGTGTTTTCCATCAATCTTAAAACGATAGCTATCTATCTGCCTTGAAAGTTATCAAAAGAAATATTGTAATAATAGATAGAAGTGGCGAAACAGATTCACACATCATAAAAATGTTTTGAGACAAAATAGCAGCGCATCAATCTTGAATGTGGATCTATTTTCCTTTTTTATTGTTTGCATTCAAACAGAAATAGCTGACGCAAATAACCATTTTATTATTGTTTTTGAAAGACAGAAATTGACTTTTGTTTGTAAAGGAAAACATCAAAAAGAAAACGACTGTCGATGCGTTTAAAATTAACACTCACAAATGTAGTTCTCACGTATTACAGCGCCATACAAATTTGCGTAAAGGTTGACGTGGTCGATGCGTATAAAAAACTCGTACTAAGCATACTGTTCTGAAATGAAACAAATGACAGAGCTGTTTAGATTCTTAAATACTCAACTGGTCTGATAACACAGTCAACGATTGAAAAAAAATAAAAAAAACAATGTTCTAAATTCGAATACGTACATAAATTAAACAAGGGAAAGTTTGCCTGAAATGAGACCATTTCGTAATTTGAGACTGTTAATTGAATAAATTCAAAAATGGAACAGAATTTGTACGAAATTATCTGCCCTGTAAGTTAACGGGAACTCATTGGTAGTGAATCAGGCCCTAAGTAAAGTTATCGTACGTACCACTATATTATTTGTTTAACAACTATTAGTGGGATAGAAATTAAGACTCAAAAAAGGATAGGGTTTAGAATGTATACAGGTGTGTAAACAACATTATCACGAAGCCGTCAAACATGCATTTTGTATAAGAAGCTAAAAAACAACAACCGACTTTTTTTTTTGGTGTGAAAAACATGTTTTGTGCTAGAACTCAGTGTAACGCACTCAAAACATTGTGCTGATGGATGGACTGAATAGTACGGAGGTCGTGGAGATGTGTAAAGTCTCCATCCCCCATTAAAAACTTGTGTTTAAAAAAAACTTGTCAAAAAAGTTGCAACTTTGACCACCAATATCTCCGTAACTAGAAGGTTCCCATGTATGGTATAGAACAAACATAGGATCGCAATGATGGGACGAACAAATGCCTTTCAGCTTCGTTAATATGTGTTTTACACCCTTTTTAAGACCATTTATGGTAGTTTCAAGAATTGCAAATAAACAATGTGTTGCCCTGAAAAAACCAAGTATAATTATTTTTAGAATTACATAATACTGTTTAGAATTTCATAGTTATTCTGTTTTACATAACTGTACTTGCTGTCGTACCTGAAAAAAGAAGAAAACCTCAATTCAAGTTATTTTTGACGTGATAACGTCTTATAAATTGATAATACCAGCAACACTCATGAAAAATAGTAACGTTCCATAGTAACGTTCCATAGTAACGTTCCACCGTTCCACGTGTTTTATTACATAAAATAATGATTATGACGTTATCACGTAAATCTATCGTCCGTAAACCGACTTTACAGACAACCAATTTTTTTTAAATTCCCAATCAAAATCAAAATCAAAATCCTCCTTATATAATTTATATACCAATCAAAAACATTAACGTGGTGTTCAATCAAATTAGAGGATTACAATTCTTTACTCGTATTTAACCTTTGATGTTCCGGAACTCGTCAACGACAAAACTAATTTACTTTCGTTTCTTTTTTGATATCTTTAGTTTAGTTCGCAGAATATCAGACGAGATGCGAAACTGGAAGTAGACTAACAATAGTATTTTTATACCAACTTATTACTAAAATTATGATTACTTGCAACGAAAAACTTCAACAGTTCTCAGTTCTCAGAATTCAGGTTTTATTGTTTGCAATTAAGGTAATACGTGACCACAGGTGACCGTCTAGCTGAAGTCTAGACGTCTAAACGAGACCTCGTTTTTGATTAGTTTTACTTGTAATGACGAAAATATTAATGTGTTCATGTACCAACTGTTCTCCGCACTTCTCCTTTGTTTTAACGACAAAGCAGGGTGCCAACATTCCGGGGCTGCGGGACTGTTCGAAAGAGAGACCCCGGCCCCGGAACATAAAATGCGAGGAAGGACATGGATTGGTTATAGTCAGTAAAAGACAGCCACTTCCTCCAGCTCCGCCCAGAGCGGTAGGAGTCATTTGATGCAAAAAAAGGGTGCCAACATATTTTATTAAAGGTAATATTTTCGAAAACACTCAATTCAAATTCAAATTCAAATTCAAATACTTTAATTCGAGCGGAGGCTCATATAGGATTAGTAACATAATTCTTAAAAACTAAGTGTTAGAAATCAACACGATACGGTGACACATGTAACTGACAGCAGTGAACCACATAAGGACAGTCCAATCTGCCAGCAATTATTTTCAGAACCCTGTTAGGGCTTGCCATGACGCGAGCCACCATTGATGCTGCGCGCTTCCGCATTATTGCGTAAAAACAATCTACACGCGCCGCCGCAAACATACCGGACGCACTGCAACGCCACGGCAACCCCATCAGTTTCCGAAACGCGTTATTGAATTGAACACGAAGGGCTCCATACGACGCTACCGAATAATTTTCCCACAAGCTGCAAGTGTAGAAAGTGGTACAGAATGCTCTAAAGAGCGCCACCTTTACGTCCGCAGTACAACGAGCAAACCTGCGGGCTATCATATTCGCGCGTACGGATAGAGCCCTCCGTTCCCTCTCAATGTCAGCATTGTCTCTAAGGTCTGTGGTGACCAAGTGACCCAAGTACTTAAATTGTTCCACTCGCTCAAGAGGAACACCGCTTAGCCGTATGGGAGGCACTTCAAGATGGTACTTGGTCCCCGCCTCAAAAACAATGTACTGACTCTTCTGAACATTGTACGATAAGCCATGCTCCACCGCGAAGCACTCACAAATGGCCAACAGCGTCCTTATACCGCCGACTGAAGCGCTCAGCAGCACCATGTCGTCCGCGTAACTCAAATTATTGACACAGATACCGTCAATATGACAACCGACATGATGACCACTAAGCGCCTCAATCAGGGCATTCATATACAAATTGAAGAGGGCAGGGGAGGTCAACCCCCCCTGTCTCACTCCGCACTCCAATTGATACGGCTCAGACAGCACACCTGCCCACCGAACATTGTTGACCTGGCTTCCATACCAGTGCCTGAAAATACTAATAAGCTCGATAGGCAAGCCTATGGCTTCAAGTTTCTTCCATAATATATCGTAGGAAACCAGATCAAAAGCCCTAGACAGATCGAGGAAGCAAGCGAAAACAGGTGTTCTTCTTTTTGTGTAGTACCTGACGGTCCGCTTGAGACACAGAACTGCACTCTCTGTAGAAAGTCCCGGCCGAAACCCAAACTGATTGTCATGCAGCAACAGACGCTCGTTTAGTTGTGCATCAAGCAGACCATCAAGCACCTTCGCGACTGTGGTTGCTAGAGAAATAGGTCTATAGTTCCCCTTATCTGACAGATCACCTGTTTTACTTTTAACAATAGGAACCACGATTGTCCTCATTAGGTCGGAAGGCAGGTACGAATGACCAATGCATAAGTTGTATAGTAGCGCCAAAGCCCTAGGTAAGTGAGGACCGGCATACTGTAAGTGCTCGATACTGAGCCCATCATGACCAGGGGACTTACCTCTAGTCGTTGACCTGACTATCTTAGCCACATCTTTGGCAGTGAAGCGCGTGCCCACCTCGCCACAACGCGGCTCAGCATCCAACACTACACAAGAGCTACCCCCTAGCGGTGATTTTAAAACAAAATGATTTTTAAAAAGGTTCGCAATATCCTTTGTATCACTAATACCGTTCACACTAACGGGCAGGCTCGGCCGAAAACTCTGTTTGTTAGTTTGCTTCCAGAAGCCGCGAAAATCACGCTTTGTATGCTTAGAGGCAATTATGTCCATCTTTATTTGTTCCTCGTGGTTCTGACACCATTTAAGCCGCGACTTGAACAGTGCCCTACTATCCCGCATCTCATCATACACTGGGCCATTCGACGGCTTCCCACACGATAACCATATGTGGAAGTTCTGCCTGGCCAGCCTATGAGCGCTACTAACGTGCTTATTCCAGCCTGTGATTTGAGCCCTTTTCTTACAACTAACAAACTTATTTTCCGCACTACAAATTGACGCTTCACTGAGAGCACTGACAATATCAGAATACAGCCTATCAATAACAACCCTATGAGCGGGTTCACTACAAAAAATATCACCACAATCAATTAATTGTACAGGAAAATCAACCAGCTTTAATCGTTTGTGACATTCACTAGAATACATATTAATTTGCTCCTTGGTTCTTGCCCCCCATACAATCCCACTGTGAGTAATCACATTATCCGGAATCTTAGGTGTTAACAAATCAAATTTACATTCCAATATCAAAGGGTAGTGATCAGACCATAGTACGTCATTTCTTACGTAAACATCAATAACGGAACTTAATGCCGAGTGTGTGACTATACAGTGGTCTAGCCATCGCTTACAACCGTGAGCTTCACTCATAAAAGTGAAGGTGTCACTTGTAAACCCCAGTCTGTCTATATCAACACAAATCCACTCTTGATCCTTACAAAAGTTCGACAGCTCATTCAGGAACAGAGTATTAGGGTGCGCATTAAAATCCCCCAAAACAAATACTGATTCT
Source organism: Xestia c-nigrum (assembly GCA_916618015.1). Classification (NCBI taxonomy): domain Eukaryota; kingdom Metazoa; phylum Arthropoda; class Insecta; order Lepidoptera; family Noctuidae; genus Xestia; species Xestia c-nigrum. The sequence continues at coordinate 5,390,969 of OU745258.1, read as the reverse complement.
ACACTACAGTCATCAACTACAGCACTCACCGTACCGAGGCAGTCCGTGAAGTCCGGGAATATGATGCCTTTTTGACATCAGTCTTAAGTGTTTCCTGAATATTGGACGTTGTGATAAGGTCATTAAAGGGCGTATTTTGAGAATACTAGATAGAGGGTAGGCTGGCGTCAGCTTTTGTTTTGGTGGCTACCTACCACAGGCGAGGAGCTCGTGGCTAAATAATAACAGCCGCTCGGGCCGATCTTTAGGTTAAAACGTGCTTGCCTAGGTTGGTCTGTGGATGGGTGACCACCCTTACATACCGAGTTTCCTCCGTGCCTCGGAAAGCACGTTAAGCTTTTGGTCCCAGCTGTCATTTGTCCATCTTTGACAGTCGTTAAAGAAGTCGTTAAGGTCGTTGGTGGGCAAAAAGTCTGACAACCAGTCTTACCAAGTGGTACCGTAGTACCCAATAATAACTGGGTTGCGGAGGTCAGATAGGCAGTCGCTACATGTAAAATACTGGTATTCAGCCGCATCCGGTGAGACTGGAAGCCGACCACAACATAGATGGGCAAAGGCTCGGCAGATGATGCTACCTACCACAGACAAAACCTTTACAAGAAATAGTTGACTAATTTTGCCACTTGTCTCTTTCATTTTTAGATATAACTTTCAGCAAACGATGTTGTTTGTGAATATTATTAGCATGAGGTTCTGACTTCGATTCCCAGCTCGGAAAATAGTGTCATTGGATTTTAAATCAGAAATTTCTCACTAGCAACCACTTAATCTGAATTCATGCCAAGTTGTTGGCAATAAACTCGTCCCTTATTACGTGGGACTTTAACATAAGTGGCGAAATGTGGGTGTCATATAAGGTAGCCCCCTTCGGGCATAAAAGGCGTGATGGTACGCATTTTTGTTTTTAAAGTTGAAATAAACATAGAGAAAACCCTTAAACATTTGTAAACACAAGACATTCCGTCTGTAATTCATACACATTCACATCACATAACGATACTAAGAAACATACCCAAAGACGGTTCCCTTTCAATAAATAAACGGTTGCCAGTACTAATATTAGTATAGGCGATATAAAATCAAAGGGAGAGATTCTTCTGAGGAATTGTTTCAGGAGATAATTGGACGAGTTCCCCGGGGCCTGGGGAAATGGGGACTCGGGGTTCTCCAGTTTTTTGTCTTATATAATTCTATATTAAAATCAGTTGAATCTGTTTTATTGAGAGCTTGTTATGATTATCATAAAAGTTTGTGTTCTCAGATGGAGTAGACAATGGTGTAATGATTCTGTTGTACACAAACTAAACTTAATTTAGGCTATTGCTATCTTTCACTAAAAGGCAGTGCGAGAAAAGGACGGCCATAGCTATGAACTAGGTAAGAGATGTCAAACTAATTTATGCCTTGCACTTCACCGTGTTTTTAGTCGACATGTTTTAACGTGCACCCTTCATTTGTATGGAAATATTAGTTCCAATTTTTGACAGCTTTAAATTACATCCGTCTCTTTCTCGTTTTATTACAGAAAAAAAGATAGCAGCATCCTAAATAAAGTTTAGTTTGTGCACAACAGAATTAATTTGACACCAATGGTGTACTTATTAAAATATCGCATGTATTTTCAACAGTATCCTACTCGCAAAATATCATCATTATTATCATGGATTTTCTGACCAGATAGGAGAAATAAAATTACGTCACTGTAAAACGTGTTTGTAGGTTTTTTGAACTAAAATATTTAAGTACAATACAATAGCGTATTTTGAGTTTTATTAGTTTCTACAAACAAAGTTGAGTATCCTTTTCTCGATAGAAATTGCCAAGGAAACTTGCGGGGAAATTGCGTAAGAGACAATTAAGGCAGTTTTCCCTTTTAACATTTCAACAACATTCATTACGTTAGCTTCATTATATAGCAGATAAATTTCTTGAACAATTGAAAGAAAGAAAAAAGAAAGAAAAAGCATTTATTAGCCCGACAGGACAACACATAAATAAAATAAATAATAATAAAATGGTAAAATTGTGATTATAACACTAGTTTAAAGTAAACATAATAAGAGAATAAAAAATAAATAAAAAATAAAGAAATCATAAGAAAAAACAAACAAAATACAAAACAGAATTTGTCCTGTACAAGACCAAAAGGCTCCTATCTCAGCATGGTGCTGTAACATTTAAAAAAAAAAAAAACTTCCGACTCTGATAGAGATGTGTGTTACCCAATGGGGGTGTTACTATCCAAACAATAAAGTGAAAACCAGTTAACAATACTAAAAACTACCAATTTTACTTTCACGAAACTAATAACAAATCCTTAAATTAAATCTCGATCACGTCTTATCTTCAATATCACTTTACCAAAAAATAATAAATATCTGAAATTAAATTAGAAGGTACATAGTACACCACTTATCGGCCATTTTTATTCAAGAACTGATGTTAGCCAAATTACTGTCTATTTTTAAAAGGAACAAAAAGTACAGTCAACCACATGCAATACTAACATAGGAACTACGAAAACCGGGATACTTCTTCGACATGAAGGCGACTTTTCAGTCATATTGTTTTGAATGTAGTTAGTTGAGTGTCCAAGGTTCGAGTCCGTGCCAGTTTCGTGGAATTGACGTAAATAGCGGTTGAAAACGCGACATTACTTCCAGAATCAATATTCATATTTTAATCATGAAACGTTTGCCTTCTTGAATGTATTTGGGTGTGGAGTTTGGGATAGGCGGAAGCGATGAGCGGTAGCGATTTTATCATTGGTGTCGTCACTTAAGTATAGATTTTTTGGAATCTGGTTTGATTGTTTCTTGTATTTGTGGGCACAATTTTGCAAGGGAATTTATTTTTGACAACAGCCAACTTTTTGTGGGAGCCGCAAATTCTGTTTTACGAGTAGTTGACTTCTTTCCACAGAAATATCATCATCATCAAAATTTCAGCTGCAAAACGTCCACTGGGACATAGGCCTCCCCCAAGTGTCGTCACATTGACTAGTCCCGTGCGACTCGCATCCACCGGATTCAACCTTCACCAGGTCATCGGTCCACCTAGTGGGAGGCCTGCCAACGCAGCGCCTTCCGGTTCGTAGTCGCGAAATATGCCATATCGTATAATTCCTTGCACAACTGTCGAAATGAGAGTGTATTATAGGAATGTCTCTGCCTAAATTTTTGGGGATTTTAGGCGTGATGTGATATGCTCCTAAACAACACCCAGATTTTGCTAGTTATATTTTAAGTCCCATGACAAGTCCAAACTATAACTGAAATTCCTGGGAATACTCAATAACACTTTACTCGTCCCGGGAATGGAACTCGGGACCTTATACTCAGCAATCACGCTTGCGACCACTCGACCAACAAGGCTTTACGAACCAGAAATATTTACCTATTTTATACATATATATTTTATATCTATATCTAAGCTAATATTATAAAGCAGCTGAGTTTGTTTGTTTGTTTGAACGCGCTAATCTCAGGAAGTACGGGTTCAAATTGAAAAATTCTTTGCTGTAATGTTTTAAGTGCGTTACATTGAGTTCTACCACAAAACATGATTTATAACCTCAAAAAAAAAGTTGTTTCCCAGCAATATTTTTAGCGTAAATTTTCTTAGTTTGATGTACAGAATGCTAGGTTAACGGCTTTGTGATGAGGTGGTTTACACCCTGTATTTATAACTAGCTGACCCACGCAACTTCGTCTGCGTCTCATAAGAGAGAAAAACGAAAGGAAAAAAAAACCGTTTTTGCAACATTTTCATTGCTGCTCCGCTCCTAATGGTCGTAGCGTAATGTTATATAGCCCAAAGCCTTCCTCGATAAATTGACTATCCAACACAAAAATATTTTTTCTATTCGAACCAGTAGTTCCTGAGATTAACGCGTTCAACCAAACAAAGAAACTATTCTGATTTATAATATTAGTATAGATAGTGTAGGATGTTGTAACTGTTTGCTGTTCCTCTTGAATAAAAATAAGAATAAAAAAAGACAGTTTCAAAAAAAAAAATGCAAATCTATTTATTCCGTCAGTTAGAGTATTGAAAAATAATGGACACATATTTTTGTTTCTGTAAATCAATGAATATTGACAAAGATAAAACGCAATAAAACTCAGGAGGGGGGCTCGTGACGTCAGAACTCGCTAAAATTATATTTAGGCGTGACGTATTGAGAATTTTAAAAGCGTGGTATCTTCGTCAATTTGGGTGTATGTAACATAAGAAAAAATACGGGTCAAATATTTGTTGATAATCTAAATGACGAACGAATTATTATTTGTTTGTCGTATACCCTATTATCTACAATGTAGTACACCCTCTTCCATACGTTTATTAGAAAGACAACAGTGCTCGTGTTTCTATAAATGTTTCATTACTTTTCTGAGAACACTATTAACCTAATGCATGGTTGTTTGGTATTTGTCGTTTAAATTATACTTAGGTAAATAACAAACAAGACAATAACGTAGCAGGCGCAGTAGTGAATTAACGAACAGCAAGTCGTGGGTTTGAACCCAGACAGGCGCATTACTTTGTGATATTTATTTTCACCACTGCTCTTAAAGCTGTGAAGGAAAACATCGCGAGTTGCATGTTTTCATGTGACATCTATCAATACGCACTGGGCCCGGTTGGTGGATTATAGCTCATTTCCTCTCATAGAGAGGAAATGAGGAGTCCTGAGTCCCAGCAGTGGGAACATTAATAGGCTGATGACGATGATATAACGTTAAAATATAGAAGGGGCCCAAAATGGCCGCTTTATCAGAATCTGAATACGATAGCAATATTATAATTACGTTAGGTACAATTCGTAAAAGGATCACAAAGTCACAATTGATAATATTAAACGCATCTGTGATCATTTTAAGAATTTTAACGTTATTCATATTATTAGTAACGTTACGTTTACACCGCGCACCAGAGCTAGGGTCTCTAGTGGTCTTACAGTGAGTAAGTACATATTGTACCACCTTACCTGCCCCATTCATACCGTCCATCCACTTGGGACTCAGAAACAAAAACACCAATCATCCTTTAACAACAACACAGTCAGTTATATTACTCCTCATTTGCTCAACAGTAATGAGTAACACCTCTTTACCCTCATTTACACAGAACTCCAACACTGCTTAATAATAGGCAAGCTTAATAGTTCACTCATTTGCCAAGCGTGAGCTTCAATGAATGAACACATTCGTTCCGGCAGTCGACTGTGTATTCATTCATTCATCGTGGGTCCTTTTGTTACACCGAAGTTTTGGTGAGGAAAAGTTGGTCATTTCTTTTCTATGATTCATATAAAGTGGACAGAATGTACTTCTTTTTTCTTTATCATATGGTCGTGCCTAACCTGGTGTCAGAGTTTTCATGCCGCCAACGGGCTCTGAGTTGGCTTTACATGCCGTCGAAAGATTTCTCTCAGGCATGCTTTTTTGGCCGGTGCAAGTGATAATAATTATACAATACGCACATGAGGTCAACTCAGAGGTTCATGTCTTGGGTTCGAACTTGGCAACCCGACGGTCTCAACACTGGGGTATCACTGCTCTCAGAATTTTGCTTAGATTGTAATTTATTAGCTTCAATACTGTTGTACTAGCCGAAAGGTAAAAGCAGAGGTATAAAGTCACATAACCCATAGTACACCAACATTTCGGCAGTCGGCCCATTTCGGTATTTGCATCCGGCTAGACTGGGAGCCAACCCCTACATATTTGGGAAAAGGCTAGGCAGATGATGATGATTTCGGCAGTAATATCTTCTTCTGGGGGAGGGTACTGGCTCTTGTAACAAAAGCCTTTCATCTAGCACAGGAGTCAAGGAGTACATGCAATTTTGTAACGACTTTCTTGTGTAATAATGATCATTTTTGATTACACTTAGTTTTAAGTCTCGCATAATACAGCCCTTTGTTTGAGGAATTTTCTTTTTCAATTCTTCCCTAGTCCCTGGATAGATGGCGCTGAGATCGGTACGTTAACTACAAGAAAGAGAACGTGATATAATTTCACTTGGACCTAATTTTAATATACTGAAGCTTATGCAAACGAAAGTGTCAGTCAAAGAGCGTATGTGACGTGTGTTTTTTCAAGCGTTTTTGGTTTGGCACCTAGTAACGTAGTCAGATCAACGCCATCTATCAAGTTCAAGGATTTTTTTTAATTCTCAAGAAGAAAACATCTCATTAAGACAACCGTAACTATGTTAGTAGTACGATTGGGCGTACAGTTATTTGTTCAGGAGGGCAGAATTGGAGGAGAGCCTAATGTCATTCTCATAAACAGACTTCCCAAATGCCGTTTCTTTAAACGATTACAGTCAGATCAGTTTAAGAAGCCTGCACTTAATAACAAGGGACATCATAACGTCAAAAGCGTGACATTTGGCGGAAAACCGGAAATAAATTCCCTAATCCTGCATAATGCCATATCTCTCCGAAATCCCTTTTTAGCATCATTAGGGTAATGCTATGCTCGACATTTTAAGGGGGTTGCGTGTGCTTAAATGTGGTCCGATCATTTTGATGAGTGTTGCCATAAAATTATAATCATTTGTGTGCTACATAAAGTCTGACTAACAAGACTGCTTAGATTGACGTGAAACCTACACTAACATTTGTACAGACTATTTTGAGCTTTATTTACCTTGTCATACATAATTTATAAGGTTACGGTCTTTGATTAATATGTAGGTAAACGTATAAAAAATCGGGAAGCAATCATAGGGCATTACAAAATTCGCCCACATCTCTGTCAATAGAAAAAGTACCCAATAGTGGCTGGCTACAAATACTAATTCTTGGATATGTCTGGTGAATTCTGAAAAAATGAAGTGGCCACATAACTACCCACCGTTGATAGAAGTCAATTATAAAACTTAAGAAGACGGGTATTTATCGCGAATTTACCTTTAATTTAACCCCGACGTTTCGACCGGATTGCACCAGCCGTGGTTTATGAAGACGAGTGAGGGTAGTTGAATAAACGCCTTCACTTTGCTGTCGCGGTACCTTCAATACTTCAGTCTCCCCGCGACCACGGCTGGTGCAATCCGGTCAAAACGTCGGGATTAAATTAAAGGTAAATTCGCGATAAATACCCGTCTTCTTAAGTTTTATAATGTGTTCTGATCGTGAAAGTTTAAAGAAGTCAATTAGACACATTAAAGGCGAATTATTAAAAGGAACTTGTGGGTACATAAGAACAGCTAATCGAATCGATCTTCAGGTTAAGTAGTGCTCGCCTAAGTTGAGAGATTCCTCCGTGCCTCAAAAAGCCGTTTGTCTCGGCTCATTGGTCCATCTTTGACATTGTTTAATAATTAGTCAGTCCGAAATTCTGACAACCAGTCTTCCCAAAAGGGTACCCCAATACTAACTAGGTTGTGGAGGTCATATAGGCAGTCGCTCCTTATAAAATACTGGTATTCAGCTGCATCCAGTTAAACTGGAAGCCGTCCCCAACATAGTTGGGAAAAGGCTTTGCAGAAAATGAAGCTAATGATTAAAAAACTACGGTGTGACGACATCCCGTTAAAATCTTGCAGCACACTATTCATAGGTCAAAGCTCTCAGTTTGCTCATCTACTGAATATTGTACACTAACACGAGATCCCAGAGGAAATGGAGGAGCTTATATAGAGGGATCGAGAGAAATGTGACGAAGTCACGCAATGGGAAAAAGAGTGCAATTTTGACTTTGCTCTTTGGAAAAATGTTTCTGCTTCACCTATAGTACTTACAGTCGATTCGTTATATGTTTTTGCTTGTTCAGGGAACTGGCTGAGTTTAAGGGTATGTGAGCCGGTTTAACTACATGAAAATAAGCTATGAATTTTGGCTGTGACTACGGCAACGAAACTCGAAACAGTTATTTTAATGAAATCATATCCAGTTTTTTTTTATTTGTCCAGAAGTCGGTCACACAGAAAGATTTAGATAGTTTATAATCAAAATCAAAATCAAAGCATTTATTTCAAGTAGGCCAATAACAGGCACTTTTGAATTGTCGAAACAAAGATGAAAATTAAATGAAGCTACAGTCCCAGTCACAAGACATAAAAACATGAAGCGTGTATAGACATGAAGCTTCATGGACATTCTGTTAAATCCAAATTAAATTCATTTGTGTAAAAGTGTAATGCTGTAAACTTAAACATGTGAGATTTATTCAAAATCTTTAGAACAAACAATGATGTGTAATGACTATTTTGAAGCAATAATGAAAAAGATCCAGAAACGGGTTTACTAATAGAAAACTATGGAAAAAATTAGAAATGCTGCACCGACTGAAAATAAATTGGAATTAGGGAAACATAATGATGAAACATAATTGATTATTCGCTCCCTTAGAGACGAGGCCTGGGTCCCAGCAGTGGGAACATTAATAGTCTGATGATGATCGTGAATGATGATTATAAAACAAACAATATTGACGACTCGAATGGCGTAGTGGTAGTGAAGATGCCTTTCGTTCATAGGGTCCTGGGTTCGAATCCCGGTAGGAGCAAATGTTTGTGTGATGAGCATGGACATTTGTTTCCGAGTCATGGATGTTTATATGTATAATAAGAAGTGTAAGTATGTATTTACAAACAAAAAAAGTATATATGTAGTATATCAACCATCTGGTGTCCACGACACAAGCCTTGCTTCGTGTGGCACTAGATGGCGCTGTGTGTTAATGTCCAGCGATATTTATATTTAATATTCTGAAATATCAGCAGTGATTTCACACTTGACATAAAATGTAAATACATCTAATGTAATTGTAATGTATTGTTAGCACAGCAGACATTGAGGGAGAATAATTTATTAGTTTACTTTCCATAATTATGTGTGTTTTAGTTGGGTGCGATGTAACAAATCAAACAGTAATTCAATTATTTGGTGCACCGACCGCGCATAATTCAATTATCGAGCTAAGCCACGCCTAGCATAAATTATTATTATCAATCTAGTTAAATATACCATGAATATACCACACAGCCATTAAAATTGTTTTTGCTTTCCAATTTACATAGAAATACTATATCACTACTGTAATCCCTAAGGCAGGGTTCCCACTACGCCGGACCGGCAGATCTGCCGCGCCGGTAAATCTGCCGGAAGGGCTAGTGGCTGTACAATTTGTATGAAGCTATTCACATTATCCCGGGTCCGGCATTTTTGCCGAGCCCGGCATTTTTACCGAGCGTTTTGTCACTACGAATTGCCGGTAGAACGACCGGCCCCGGAGTAATGTGAACGAGTTTGTGCCGGTATCTGTCCCCCGCTCGTGCTCCCTTCGCCCCGCCCGTGTTCCACTCACGTCATTCGGCTCGCATTTTCTGGTAAAAGTAGACGTCTACCATGGATATTCAAGCAGAAATTCTTTGATTCGTCTCTTCTAAGTTCACCCATTAATGTTTCAAATGTTCCAAGTGAAAATCTTTCCCTTAAAATAGGGTGTACCCAATGTTTTATTTTATTTATACCTTCTATTAAGATACCACACAACAATTTCGTCGTCCATTGTGCGCGCAGGTCCAAATTCAAGTACTTGACTGTCTGAATTTCTTCCGGGATCCGATGTAATGTGAACACTCTGTCCGGTATCCGGTTTACGGTAGATCTGCCGGTCCGGCGTAGTGGGAACGCTGCCTAAGGGGTTTGCCAGAGGACTGCCTAATAGTACGGTCGAACAAGCTATTTGGTTTACACTTTACAATGTAATTTGTGGGTTAAACTGTAAACCAATTATTTTGTTCGACCGTACACCCACATTTCGCCAGTTATGTTTAAGTACCACGTAATAGGGGCGTGCCTATTGCCATCAACCGGACACGACCGCGTGGCTGCTACTAACAAAACCCAATAACAACTTGACCTACCCTGGCATCAAATCCCAGGACCTCATACTCAACAGTTGTGATTACGATCACCAGACGTTGGTCTAGTAATCGCAGTAAAATTGAGTCTTCCCAGAAAGAGGTAGCGTGACGACATGGACGTATACCGTGAGGGTTTGTTTGAGGTGGCGCGGGGCAAGAGTTCATGAAAAGACTTTATAGGTTAGGTCTGAGACAGCATGGCCTAGAGAAAATGAAGTGCCAAAAACAAATATTCTAAGGCCTGAATTCTAGTCGCACAGTCGGTCAGTCGCGTACGGTCAGTCGTGACGTCATCGGTAATAAAATACGGCTTTCGATCGACGCTGACGTCAGCGTCGCAGTATGGTACTAGAATAGAATGTACATGTACTCATACGCGACCGACCGACAGCGCGACAAGAATGCATGCCTAAAGTTTGCAGGGATGATCATAAGAAACAATCATAGTAACAAAAAAGGCGGCCAAGTGCGAGTCGGACTCGCCCATGAAGGATTCCTTAACAGTAAGTAAAATAATATTAAAGTTCCTGCAGTTCGTTGTAAATGAAAGGTAAATTGCGGTTTACGATTTATGGCGTATTAAAAATAAACTACTTACTAAATCTCGTTCAAACCAATTTTCGTTGGTAGTTTACATAGATATGAACACATATATTTTTAAGCTATTGCATAGCTTCTATCGCGGGTCTTGAGCGTGTGGAGACCGAATCGAAATTCCGTAACGAAAATAACCTAACACCCCATGTCACCCCACGTCAGATAATGACAATGACAAGCTAGTTTTCTTTTTAATATATTGCCGTAATTAGGAGTTGTAGGTTGTATATGTCACCGTAAAATTATCAAATACGTTATATTACAATATAACGTGTTTCTCTCTAGCGATATTGTAAACTCTCGAATTATTGTCAACTGAACATACGGAAGTATCTCTGCCCCATAATCGGGACATGGGGCACTCCCCCGTTAGGTTAGTTAGGTTCCTTCAAACCCTGCCCCCCATAATCGGGACTTGAAGCTCCCGAGAGTTCTTCGAGAGTTTACAATATCGCTAGAGAGAAACACGTTATATTGTAATATAACGTGTTTGACAATTTTACGTGACATATACATTTGATGTTAGACCTACTTTGTAACCATTTTTTTATCAACTTATGTAATTATAATTATTTATGTAATTTATTTTTCCGCTTGTTGCCGGCTCGAGGACTAAACGCAGACTGAATGTTCAGGCTCGGCTTCCCATCACGATGAAATTATGAATTTTATAATGAATGTTCCACACACACATACACAGACAAGTCCAACTTATAACACCCCGTCGTTATGCGTCGGCCGCACGCGGTCGGCACGCAGCCAGCGCGCGGACGGCGCGCAAGCACGCGGTCGAAAAGAAAGCTAGCTTGTCATTGTCATTATCTGACATGGGGTGTTAGGTTATTTTATTACGGATTTTCTGCATTCGGTTTCCACGCTCAAGGACCGCGATAGAAGCTATGCAATAGCTTAATAAATAATTACAATTGCATAAGTTGATTAAAAATGCTATGCAATAGCTTTACCGCGGCAGTCCCCGAGTGCCACACGTCTTTTTTTAGTTTTATCATTCTCTTATTTTAGAAGTTACAGGGGGGGGAGCATTATCCATTGCCTATACAGGGCAAAATCCTAGTATTAGCAGCAAAAGACTAATAAACTATCCACTGTTTTGTAATTAAGAGCCCCACTATCTGTTATCTAATTCTCCTTCAACGAAAAGTGGAACCCGACTACTATTTACTCCACCGGCACATATAAATCAAAACTTTAATCTACGAGCAGTTTCCTAAAAGACTTAAAACAGAGGATCACATTCGAAGCTCCAATATTAGAAAATAAACTACTGTTTTACTAGTGAGCTAGGAGTAATTTATAACTGGACTCCCGGCAATTTATTTCAGTGAAAATTCTTGGGAAAATGTTCGCTGTTAGAATGCTAACAAGTCGTGTAAATCTTTTGAGAACCAATCACAGACACGTTAGGGTTCATTTTTTTAGTTTTTTCGATACCTACGAGATTTAACTGCTTCCGTATTTTATTTATATTTTAGTACATGCGAGAGTACCTGGAAGTATATGGGAGAGGACTTTGCCCTGCAATGGGCCAAAGCAAAAAAAAAATATCCTATTAATATTATAAATGCAATAGTTTGTGAGTATGTGTGGATGGATGGATGTATGGATGTTTGTTACTCTTTCCCGCAAAAACTATTATTCGGATTTGGATCAAATTTAGCACACATATAGTTTAAAACCTGGATTAACACATAGGATACTTTTCATCCCGGTAATAAGATCCCATGGGACAATTGCAAACTTCACGCGGGAAACACAAAAATTCCATTTCTAAAATATCGAAATCCAATGTGTAAAATCAAAAAAAAGAACAAAAAATAGTAGCCGTAAGTATCGGGAACTGGGTCCGAGCTACCGGTGGTCGGGGTTCTTGAGAGAGGAACCGTCTAACAATACGCGCCGTGTCCAGATGTAGGTACTAATTTCTGAATCAAGCCAATGATCCAGCTGCCAAGCGAGCGCCTCCTTAGTTGTTGTTCGAGGTCGACAAGACTATCAGCTTAATTATATATATCATTATTTCTATGTAAAGCAGTAACAATAGTAATTATTCTCGGTCAACACTAGATCAAAAATCGTATGATATCAAATGCGTAATCATGCTGAAACCTTTGACACTGTGTTAATTCAAGATAATAAAAAACCTTATTACGATGCTAAAAAGGGAAACCCTTGGGGAAAAGCGGTCAACCAATAAAAAAACTGAAAGTAACAATGAAGAGCCATATCGTCGATGAAATCTTATTGTAACAGGGTTTTTTTCAAATATCTTTATTCATAGACAGCTAACGCAAAAAGGCTTCTAAGTACGACCACACATTTACAGAATAAGGGCTCTACCATACAAAAGACGAAAATTTTTGACCGTTCCGGTAATGCAAAATTTACTGCTTGAGTAGTATTTTTTCACCTTGTAATTAAGCAATTAGGTGATTCTATCAGACGAATGGGCATGACGACAGTATCAATAAAAATGTAAATCTATTATTCATCCCCCATCTCGGAAAGTGTGTTTTTGCTCTTCGATATCTGAGTGCAAAAGCCGTTTTTATCCTCTAGAGGATAAAATAAATTTGAATTTATAACATCATGTGCACTAAGATTGTGAATTAAAAACATCCTTCTACATCCATGGTGCCGAATTTATCATACAACCTTTTCTTAATTTGTTAAAATCTCGGACGCGGAACCTTCTTGGGGTACTTTTTTTGTTTAATTTGCTATGCGCGCGCCATTTTCCTTTCATGTCGTATTGTTTAAAAAACCTTAGTTTAAAAACAAGAAATTTGAAAACTAGTAAAAACCTAAAATGAATGGTTTAAGCGACGAGGAAGTTTTTTTTTGCAGTTATTCAAAAAGAAAAGTTGCGTGTTGCACTCGAGTGCAAAGATTTTTCACCTCGTGCTCTTTTGATTCCCTCGCTATAATCCTTCGCTTACTCGGTCATCAAAACAGAGCACGTGGTTAAAAAGCAACGTTGCACGCTTGTATAACAAATAACTATTGTCAGTCAGTTGGAGTATTGGAAAATAATGGACACGTATTTTATGGTTTTTATAAATCAATGAATATTGACAAAAATCAAACGCATCAAAACTCGGGAGTGGAAGCTCGTGACGTCAGAACTAGCTTAAAAATTGTACCAATACGTGATGTATTGAGAATTTGATTTTATGTAACAAAGGAAAAAATGTGGGTCAAATATTGGTTGATAATCTAACAGACCGACTAGTAATTATTTTTTGTCTTGTTTTTTTGTTTTATTTGTCCTATTTATGTTTTTTTGGTTTTGTCTATTGCATGTGACTAAAACAGTGATAAATACAAACGTTGAGAGGGCGAGGAAGATCAAGAAAACGATCGATAGATTGTATGAGGAATAAAAAGGAATAAATGATAATCTATCTATACTAATATTATAAAGCAGAAGAGTTAGTTTGTTTGTTTGGTTGAACGCGCTAATCTCAGAAACTACCGGCTCGAATTGAAACTTTTTGCGTTGGATAGTCCCGCAACAACATCACGCTATGACCAATAGGAGCGGAGCAGCAATAAGAAATGTTGCAAAAATGGGGGAAATTTATTCCCTTTGCGAGATTTTTCTCTCTTATGTGACGCAGACGAAGTTGCGTGGGTCAGCTATATATGATATACGTGACGGTTGACAGTTAAATACATACTTATTTTACATATATACAAACATTATTGATCGAAGCATGACTCGGAAATAAATATTCATCACATAAACATTTTCTCCTGCCGGGATTCGAACCCAGGACCCTAAGAACGTAAGGTAGCGTCACTACCACTACGCCATTCAGGTCGTCATAAAAAATTGTTCGCACATTTGCGAATAAAATAAATAATGCGAATAAAATTAAATTGAATTATTCGCACATTCATTCCTCACACATCTCCAAATAAAAGTTCTAAATATAGGATCCAATTTCGTCCCGCGCTCTGATTGTATGATGCGGCCTTTAGAACTGAATAGCGTTTAAATTCGGCTAACAAAGTCTCCGAGATCGGGTCGAGATACACCCATAATGACGAGGGTAGGTCCAATCAAATTACTATGTGCACAGAATTATAAGCCTACGTTCTGATTTTTTTTAGTACCCCTTACAGGCCGGAATAGAAATTGTAATTGTTTTTCGGAAGCATGTTAAGCATTTTATTAACACACAGCGTCATCTAGTGCCACACTAAGCAAGACTTGTGTCGTGGACACCAGATCGTTGATATACTACATAATATATACTTTTTAAGTTAGTTATGTAGTTTTTAAGTTTATTGATTACAAACATACTTACACACAAAAATTAAAATTTTTCGTCTTTATAATATTAGTGTAGAAAGTGTAGATTAGGTGAGCAATAGCATCTATCATCATCTATAACGCTCAAAAGTAAGCAAACAGTGCAAACTCCACTTTTCTTAATTTTCATGATCCCTTCTCTGTTTTATCACGCTGTTTTCTGCTGCGATAAAAGTCACAAACATTAACTTGAAATGCTGCATAGAAAACTGTAAAATTATGCTAAAACAATATCATTTACAAAAACAGAATACAAACCGAAACAAAATTTTTAGTATGCAGTTTAACAAAGTTTCAACCATTTCAAAACCAACCTAAAACATGGACGACCAATAAAATAAAGCATGTATTACAACACTGCTTGTTTCAGCAAAACATTAAAAGCGGACAAGTGAAGAGTACGTAATGGACATTTATTATCGTGCAAAACTATCGTTTCAAAGTTTAGAATAAGCATAAAATGCTAACAGTATCTGTCCAAGCGATTCCTTCGTGTTTTGCGAAAGCTAATTTTACGTGTTGCTTTTCTATTTAATATGCATACTTTTAAAGTTCCAGCTTCAACATCAGCTTGGCGTTTTTGAAATTATCTTGGGGTCTGCTTTTAGTCTAACCGAATGCAGTGACCTCCACTGACTGACATACACTGACCTCCAAAACATAGCAGCTGGGTACTGTTACTGTGACCCCGTTTGTCTTTTAAAAAAAAAAACAATTGTTCTACTGGAACCACTTTAATTCACCACAATATAAAAACACAGACACACAAGTACTTGGGTACTGATATTTTGGCAATGTCCCTCTCAATTGCTCCTTTAATTTGGCAAGTAGTTTACGCGGCAGCGTTCAGAATCTAACTAACTCAATTACCCATATTATTTCTGTACATTGGGTAAAAATGCAACATAAGTGCTTTAGTAATGGAAAAGTACATTATAAACAAGTAAAAACTGACATAGGCTCTGTTGCCTTGTAATAAGGGTTATAACAGTACGATAACCCTTTGGTAAGACTACCCCCGTAGAGCTTCGTACTTCTACAGTTAAAGATTTACAAATCTTATACGGGACCAATGATTTAACGTGCTTTCCAAATGAGCACGGAGAGGTCTTATTATATCGTTGTAAATCAAGACCATTTGAGCCTAGTTAGAGTTTAAAAAAAAGCGGCCAAGTGCGAGTCGGACTCGCCCATGGAGAGTTTTGTATCAAAATTTTGTGGTTTACGATTTATGACGTATTAAAAAAAGCTACTTACTAGATCTCTTTCAAACCAATTTTCAGTGGAAGTTTACATGGTAATGTACATCATATATTTTTTTAGTTTTATCAGTCTCTTATTTTAGAAGTTAGGGGGGGGGCACATTTTATCACTGTGTCTCTCGCGCAAACTATTCAGTTAAGAAAAAAAATCATTTTTTTCTTAACTGAATAGTTTTAGAAACCTTTTTTTTTTTAAGGATGGGAAATCATCAAATGACCCTCCCCCACTCTGGGCGGAGCGGGAGGGAGTGTCAGACTCTTACTGACTAAAAACCATCCATGTTCCTTCCTCGCCTTTTACGTTCCGGGGCCGCGGGATCTCTTTCGAACAGGCCCGCAACCCCGGCAGGAAATTAGAAACCTCAATATCATTTTCATTTTCATTGAAGGCCTATCTCTAGATACCCCACACGTATGGGTTCGATGATAACAAATTGTTGAGTTTCAGTTCTAAGCACCTGGGGAACCCCCAAAATGTATTGTTTATTTTTGGTGAAAATCTTAATGCGGTTCACAGAATACATCTACTTACCAAGTTTTAACAGCATAGTTTAGGAAAAAAGTGGCTGTGACAAACGGACGGACAGACAGACAGACATGACGAATCTGTAAGAGTTCCGTTTTTTGTTATTTGGCTACGGAACCCTAAAAATGGTCGCTCATCCACAGACCAACCTCTGTAAATGTTACCTTGTTGAAAATTGATACGTGCGGCTGTTTTTGCTTAACCACAAACCAAACACTATGTACGTACCTACTACCTGTCATCATTCTCTTGCTTGTGTCCCAAATCATTTGGAATCGCCGCTGCATATATCTTCTTCTTCAATATACTTCTCTATTACCACCTTTCGTGCCATATAATCTCATCATCATAATTATAAATAATTATGTAGTATATCAACTATCTGCAGTCCACGACACAAGCCCCCTTGTGGCACTTGATGGCGCTGTGTGTAATGTCCTGCGATATTTATTAATATAATCTTTCACGCAATCTTTCCATCGTTTCTTTGGTCTATTTAGACCATCAAAAACAAATAATACCCAAACCCAAAAACTAGATCCCATTTTTATTTAACCTGTAGGTTGAAACTCCAACTGTTTCACCCCTACCGTATAAAACTGTACCCTATTTGTATTCCGGGTCTGATATATTGCAATACACTTCTAAATGTAACACAGTGTGTTTCATAGGAATATACTTTTATTTTACTGTTTTGTCTACTGGGTTATGATTTTCTTTGTTTTGTATGTTTAGTTAGCTGTTAGACAAATGTTTCAGGGAGCATGCAGTTTAATTTGTAGCAAAATTCTTAGAGAATATTTGGTAGTCTAATTCTACTTGTAATTTGTAGGGAATTAAATGTATGGTGGTGCTATTTACTTCATCATTTCAGAAGACGAAAGACGCCGTTGCTAGACATAGGCCTCCCCAAGTGTCGCCACATTTAGAAAGAAAGAAAGAAAGAAAATTGTGTTTATTTGGCATTGAAATACCTATAACATTTTACATAGTACATAAACAACATTTGCCGGTTCCGTGCGACTCACTTCCAGCGGATTCCTGCCACCTTCACCTGGTCTTCGATCCACCTAGTGGGAGATCTTCCAATGCAACGTTTTTTCATTTTAAAATGAAATTTTCCCTTCAAGTACCGAGTTGTGTGTGTGTTGTTAATTTTCTGTTTAAAAATATATTACTTAGAAAATAATATTCACTCACAAAACTAGAATTAATTTAGATGAAATCTAGTGTCAGTGAAATCATGCATAATAGTAATCGAACGAACTCGATAGTTTTTGCAATCGGACTAGTTTTTTTTCTCTTAGTTTCGTAATCCATAAATCAGAAAGAAACAAAATATCCAAACGATTTAACTGCAATAAAAGCTTAGTAAAAAATGAGTGATAAATCATATTTTACGCAAAAGAAGGGCTCTTGAGGTTTTCATTTTTTTCGTTTGCGTCAGATGCAGCGTGGGCAATTTATACCCGGACTCCTTTTGGAGCCACGAAAACTACGTTTCATGAGTTCTAATTGTTTGTCTCCTTCTAGGAGACTTCAATTTAGACTGAATTACTGAAAAAAACCGAAACTTATCCAGATCTCGTTAGCCTAGCACTCTTTCTAGGTTAACGAGAAATAAAGTTTCACATGTGAAATCGAAGACAAGTGACATCTACCAAGCCGCACTGGGCCCGCGTGGTGGATTATAGCCCATTCCCTCTCATAGAAGGGAGGCTATGAAATCATCTTGCCTAGCCTTTTTCCAACTATGTTGGGGTCGGCTTCCAGTCTTACCGGATGCAACTGAGTACCAGTATTTTACATTCACAGTTAGTACTGGGTAACACGATACCCCTTGGTTGCTGGTTGTCAGACTTTTTGGACCACTGACTACCTGTAACGACGAAAGTTGACTATCTGTGTCAAAGATCTACAAATGACCAACAGCTTAACATGCTTTCCGAGGCACGGAGGAAACTCGGTATGTATGGGTGGTCCTGGTCACCCATCCGCAGACCAACAGCCAAGCACAGCTTGACTTAGAGATCGACCCGAGCGGCTGTTATTATTTAGCTACGACATTCTCAAACTACAACACATTCGACATTTGAGTAAGTCACGATTTAAATATGCCAGGTACGTTATATATTAGTCGAGGAATAGGAGTTGCAGAAAGCAAGGTTGGACAAAAAAGATTATCAGCAAAATCAAAAGACGTGAAAGGAGTTTTTAAGGATCTTAGTGTTCTGTAGTTTCTGCCAACCTCCACGGGGAAAAAGAAAGAAAAAGCATTATTAGCCCGACAGGACAAAACATACAAGAATAAAAAATAAAGTGTTCATTGATAATTATAACTATTAAAAAGTAACATAATGAGAGAAATAATAAAATGATAAAACAAATACTAACAAAATTCATCCTGTACGAGACTAAAAGGTTTCTATCTCAGCATGGTGCCATAACATTAACAAAAAAAGGGTGAATTCCCAACTAGCAATTTTCTCTTGTAGATGTGCTGATTTAAGAACTAAGGTGTTACAACTGACTTACATGTGTCTTGACTATGACAGAACATCTTATAAAAGCATGATTCAAGACGTTTTGTACTTAAAGAGTACTAACACTTAGTACGTGCTCTTATAGATGTATATAAAGAATCGTTGTCACACATCTATCAGTACAGTTGTCTTACAAGCGCATTTTTACAGAGCAATTGCTCTTGAATATTATTTACACTTAAAAAAGCATCTTAAAAGTACATTCTTTCTTAGTAGAGTCTGCATTGAGTGGTTTATAACACTTATGATCTTAATAAACTTTTGCATAAAACTACTATGAAACCAACTCGTTCTAAGTGTAAATTGTCTTCTCTGAGTCAAATTAAAGAGAAAGCGAATAATGGTAGAGCTCTATCAGACTATTTGGTCTTATGGAAGACTTGTGAACACTTTACTAAGAATGTCGGCCATTATATTCATGTAAGCAACGCTAAGTGTTTGTAACACTAACAGTTAACTATGGAGTTTGAAAAATGGAAACATGGACATAAAAATGGACATATAATATACTGATGCATATTTGTCTCATCTAATATTACACCTACCACAAAATGGTAATTTGTAAGCCATGGTTTTAAAAGGAACCCTAAATTTATTAAATGGCTGCAAGTAGTTCTTTTATGTAAGAGCTCAATAAGTTCAAAAGGCTTAAAATTAACTTAAGTAGTGTGAAATAAGACATTTTAGTATTAAAGTTATCTTAGATAAGAGTAATTGGTCTTATAAATCTCTAATGGCGTCAGTTTTTATTTTTATAATAAGTTAATATGTTTTTACTAATATTCTAAATACATAATTAAGTGGGCCTGTGAAAAAATTCTACTTTATTCCACGAAACATTCGAAGAAATGTACACCGCAAGTCATTTAAGTTCATAGACACATAATTATCAAGCAAATGAACTAAATGGTTACAAGAAATAAAAATACTACTAATACAAATAATACTTCCACAAGTTGACAGTTAAACTTGTTTTTTTTTTATTTCAACAGCACTCGCGCACACACTTTCGGTTGTTGTGATAAATATTCCGTTATTGAGCTTCCAGAGAGCAATATAAGGGGAATTACACTTGCAAGTGCAGTCCTAAGAGTGCTCTAAGTCTATTTTCCCTCAAACCATGCTGTTATAAGACCATCATAAGTTATTTTGGTCTTACAACAGCAGTAACAAGATTATTGTTAGTGTAAAGTAATCTTCAATAAGAGCGTTATTAGTTGACTGTAAGTGAGAATTCTCTTATAAAGTGCGCCTAAATCGACACTTACAGTTGTCTGTAAGTATGCTAAAAGAGTAAAAATTATTGGTCTTGGGACACCTGTAAGTTAAAATTTTGCTAGTTGGGTTTAAGTATGTATGTTCAGACGCCAGCACATCAAGCTACTACAATCTGTCAAATTTATTTAATACATTTTCTACTTTATCTCTAAAGCATTAGGTTTAAGGTACCATGCCTGGGCATAGACCTCCCTCGACACCATTCGCTTCGCGAACCCACGTGTCCCCCTTCTAGTTCTGACGGAACTTGTCCCGTTCGTACCGCCTCACTGTGTCAGGGCACCACTTTTCTGCTATTTTGGCCCACAATTTGTCCGGCATGCGGCAGACATGCCCAGTCCCATGTTAGTTGACCAAGCGAACCCACGCGTCCCCCTTCTAGTTCTGACGGAACTTGTCCAGTTCGTTCCGCCCTCACTGTGTCAGGGCACCAGTTTTCTGCTATTTTGGCCCACAGTTTGTCCGGCATGCGGCAGACATGCCCAGTCCCATGTTAGTTGACCAAGCGAACCCACGCGTCCCCCTTCTAGTTCTGACGGAACTTGTCCAGTTCGTTCCGCCCTCACTGTGTCAGGGCACCAGTTTTCTGCTATTTTGGCCCACAGTTTGTCCGGCATGCGGCAGACATGCCCAGTCCCATGTTAGTTGACCAAGCGAACCCACGCGTCCCCCTTCTAGTTCTGACGGAACTTGTCCAGTTCGTTCCGCCCTCACTGTGTCAGGGCACCAGTTTTCTGCTATTTTGGCCCACAGTTTGTCCGGCATGCGGCAGACATGCCCAGTCCCATGTTAGTTGACCAAGCGAACCCACGCGTCCCCCTTCTAGTTCTGACGGAACTTGTCCAGTTCGTTCCGCCCTCACTGTGTCAGGGCACCAGTTTCCTGCAATTTTGGCCCACAGTTTGTCCGGCATGCGACAGACATGACCCGCTCAGTCCCATTAGAGTTGGCGAGCCTTTTGAGCTACGTCAGCTATTTGGTTTTAACTAAGTAAAATTAAAATTGTCACGACAGTATCCTGCTTACTACTTCTTTGATTCAATTGATCATTCTTTACGTATAAAATAGCTACACAAAACCTCATACTTACTGGCCTCAGTATCTTCCACTTTCACGCCCCTCACCCTTGATTAATAGCCTGCATTTGCTAACCAACACATCTCCGTCATTACCGCCCCTAATTCTAAGAAATCCTCACGATGCAATTTATTTTTCTTTTTACTACGACTTCTTTAAGTAAAATGCGTCAGCGCCATTTTTTTTGGCCATATCATTGATGAGAGAAAAAAGAGGCATACTTTTAAAAATATTTTAATATCGGATAATCTTGCTTTATTTCTTTTATGACACCATCTTACTATGATGGGACTGTAGGCAGGTGACGAAACGTCAAAGGAAAATAATATCCTTAGATCGGAATAGGTAGAGCTGTTTTATGTACTTGCCATAGGTTAGAATAATATGGATGTTCCCCGAGTCCCGGGATTTTGTATTTAAGTAGTTAGTAAAATCATAAAAAAAACGATTTGGGACTAATTAAAGATTACACTTCCTTTCTTACGGGTAAACATTAGAAGGACGGGATTGATGATAGTATAATAAATAGATAAACTTGATTCATTAAACCACAAAAATGTTTTTACGTTGTTGAGTTTTGAATATTAAAATATTACTATTCAAAAATCAACAGTCATTTGAACATTTTTATTCTGAAGTTGTAGGTACAAAAAAAACATATATATAACCATACACATTATTTGTTCCTCAGAAAATCAAAACATTATCGAATAGAACAATTTGTATTTACAATATAATCTTAATATAATAATAAAATCCCGTAGTATCAGTCGGAATCCCGTGGAATATCCATATTAATGTCAATGTTTGCGGTCAATGAACCTAAATAGTTCTACCTATCCCGTCTATTATATCTGATGAGAAAACAACACGCTGTTTATTTACCTACTACAAGCGAACGTCACGCAGTTTACCCGCATAGTTCCCGTTCCCGTGGGAGAACGGGGATAAAATATAGCCTATGTCACTCGCTGATAATGTAGCTATCCTTTGCTGTGAGAATTTTTCAAATCGGTGCAGACAAATCTTTCGTCTTTATTATTAGTAAACATAACTCATTAAAATTACTTACCAAATTGCCAGAGGCACCGAGGAGACTTATATCATTCTTCTTTAGAAAGTTTCTAGAACGAATTTTGTTAATAATGTCATATTTTGACCTCTTTATTAAATCTTAGCAAAATTCTCCTTTGAGTAAAAATTTAGTTTTTACCGAAATATTGAATTGATTAAATAGTTACCTAGCTTTCAAAGTTTTGAAGAATTTAAAGCGATCTAAGACAATTGTCCCAGTGTTCAATAACCTCTAACTAAGTGATAAATAATAATCCATTCAACTACCTAGCAATGTTATTTTTAAATCCTTCATTGTCACTAGTACCATCAACAGTTCCATGATGGAACTAGTGTTGTTCTTTATTGTCATTATCTAGTTCCATTTTGAAAGAATCTGAAATTAATGGAACTAGTGTTAATTTCACTCTCATGACACATAATGTGACAACCCCTTTTATGGGCTTAGTAGATATAGTATCTATTCGTTAAATGGCTTATGGCGAAAAAAGGGACACGTTCTCGGAATGACCTATTCTTCAAATGACTTGTTCTCATAATACCTCATTCTGCAAAAAGACCTATTCGTTTAATACCTTATTCGTGTAACTACCTATTCTTGAAAGGACTCGTTTTTTTTAAAAAAACTGCTTGTACTTTATTAACGGTAACACCAAACACATATCTCGAATAAGTCCAAAAACGACTACAGGTCATTTCGCGAATAAGTCCAATGTCTAATAAGCCCTTGCTGCCGGATTTGCTCTTGCTGGCTGTGTCAGGGCTCCACATAAGACTATTGTAGCACAGAACTAATTATCCAGGTACCTAGAAGCATATGTATTAACAGGTACAGGTAATTAAAACAATAAAACAAAAGTACGTGACTGATAAAGTTACCGGCACCTTGAACGTGTTGAAACTATAAATAGCACTTATTCTAAACACAGTGTGGTTTGACAATGAATAGATGAAGGATGTTTGTATATCTTGTCACCTAGGAATACTTTAGGGAAAACATATTATGTACCTAGATTGGCTCTGCATCTAGGCATAGAATAGACAATAAGTAGTATTAGTTGAGTAGTACTGACAATTTAGGTATCGGCAAACATTCGGTATCTTTTCAACTTAATATATTTAATTACTAGCTTCTGCCCGCGACTTCGTTCGCGTGAAGTTTTGATATCGCAACGCATCGCCTGCTCAACGGAAGCTTTTTAACCGCTTGCAACATTTCTTATTGCTGCTCCGCTCCTATTGGTCATAGCCTGATGTTATAGATTATAGCCTTCCTCAATAAATGGACTATCCAACGCAAAAAGATTTTTTCGATTCGAGCCGGTAGTTCCTGAGATTAGCGCGTTCAACCAAACAAACAAACAAACTCTTCTGCTTCACAATATTTTTAGTATAGATTGCATGTATTTGACCAACCTTCGTTGCTTAGACTTTTTATACTTTTCTCACATATGAATAGCTGAAATTTATGATTTAATTAAATTCCCTGCCTACTGATGTTCTTAAACTAATGTAATAATTTAAGATAAATTGATCTCAATAATTATGAATAAATATCTCTACTACATTATGTTTCTTAAAATGTCGACAATAATTGTTCTTAACTGTAAGCTCACTGTAACATCTTTTAAAACTTAAGGTACGCAAAATAAAATGAATATGAATATGAAATTCGAGAAACAGGTTTAACACAGTATTTTCTTGCTCGATATCATCAAAATCACGAGATACACCTGGATAAGGGACGCAACGAACTGGAAAGTGTGGCAGAAGAAAGGGAGTCTCCCAATCCTGTACCCAGCAATCAGTGATTCCGGGTTGAAATGATGATGAAACATTTAACGAATGTAGTTTATGCTTAGAAAAAGTAACGTAAGTTTTCCTTTGTAAACAAAAATGTCTAACACAACAATAGACAATAATATTAAGGACATTCAGTCAATCTTGCGCCTAGAACATTTTAAGCATAACATTGAGAACATAAAAATGCTTTAGGCTAATGTTTAATTGTATCGTATAACCATAAAAAGGGTAATGATACAAATTGGCTATAGAAAACGGTTACTGTTGTAGCGAAATTTCGAATCTTCAGCTGGCTTTGGTTGGTTCATACCACAGAACAATCATAATCATAATCATTTATTTGCAATAAGTATCGGAACATATGAAGGAGGTTTCACACCGAGACGCGACGCGACGCGGCGCGACGGTACTGGAAGTGATTTCGCGCAGCGCTGCGCGGCCCCGCGAGACGCATCAAACTTATATGTGTATCGTTTTGTGTAGTGAATAAGGTTATATTTTGAGTCGCTCTATAAAAATGTGCACGCACCTTTGAGTCTCCTTGTTAATTGAACCTAAGTTAAGGGTTAAGGTATTTCGGGAATTTGTAACAAGATCAAGGTTTTGATACATACTTACCCTACCCTATAGAAAATACATCTGTCTTCTATAACGTGAAGAATAGCTACACCCTAGCATCAATCCTCTTTGATCAGAAGCAGAGTGGATTGGCGTCAGTGCCCGTCACCTGGGGCGAATGATAAATAAAGTAACTTTCGTCACGTTCTCTCCCGAAATGGTTTAATCCGCAACTGTGGGTTACGGATTACGCCAATTTGAGACCTCGAGGCGTATAATCGGTCACTTTTTGTAAGAAATGTCCTCTGAAAAGGTTGTAAAGTCTGAGTGTACTTAAATTTTTGGGAGGATTTTAAACTTGCAGTACTAAACTGGGTTGTGGAGGTCAGATAGGCCGTCGCTTCATGTGAAAGACAGATATAAAAAAAAAAAAAAAAAAAAAAAAATATTCAGCTGCTTCCATTTAGACTGGAAGACGACCCCAATATAGTTGGGAAAAGGATAGACAGATGAGGGTTTTAAACTTGGCTTTAATTTGTAAACCCACGTCCTACACACAAATTTTGCAAGTTAAACGTATGAAGAAACGCCGATGTAGTATGTAGGGGCTCAACTCTGTATAACTCTTTGGAGAAAACCAGGTGTGATATTTAGACACGTGTAATGTATTAAGTTACATTGATCTTAATCCTTTTCAGGGTTCCGTACCCAAATGGGTACTCTATTACTAAGCCTCCGCTGTCCGTACGTCTGTCTGTCAGCGTGCTATATCTCATAATCTGTTGTTTCCATCGAGATATAAGTACTAACGTACTAGAGAAGCTACGTCAAATAACTGAACTGTCCTATTCTTCGTAATTTGAATCTCTAGTTCGCTGCAGCGCTAAAATAATAACATCGTCTAAACCGTAACGAATTTACCACAGCGCTAGATTTGCTGCGGAAGTGTATTTGTATGCTGAGTGAGGTGCGGCGCGATCGCCGCAGTTGAACGAGACAAAGTAGTAATTTACGGTGTCTTCTCTAGTACGTTAGTACTTATATCTCAATGGTTGTTTCACAGAATGTGTATTGATACAGGGTGTCTGGTAAAAGGATAACCTTGAAAGGGCTTATAGTAGAACTTATAAAAAATCAAATCACTTTAATTATCAAGTCTCACAGACTCATATAGAAATCACACAAATTCATACAGTCACATTACATTCACAATATTTTAAATTTGTAACAATTTCATCTACTAAATTCCATCAAATAAAAACACATTAAAATTTGATTAAATACAAGTTAAATAAATTTACGGCAATTTAGAAAAAAAGAACATTATCATACGAGTAAGTAGTACTTAATATAAGTATTAAAAAAAACAGTTGTTTTTTGCCTTGTTTTACTATATTGAACACTGTGACTAGAAATCAATTAAATAAATCAGATTTTTTGTTGTTTTAAAATAATACACTAGCTTTTCTGATAGATAGATATTATAGTAAATAGTAAGACTAGTTATTGTACTTTTTAAAAGAAATATACAACTTCATTCAATATGGAAAATTTAAAATACTGTCGGTTTTAAGTAGATTTGATATTGGTATAATTTATATTAGTATCTGCCTTAAATAATGAATTCTTGCTGGCCGTTAATAAAAAAAAGGAAAAAAAATAACTGAAGCAGAAAACTGTAATATGGTCCCCATTCTTACGCAGGCGGTAGATTTTTTTATGATAGGTTTTTTTGGTACGGTTTTCTGAATAAGTCGCACTTTAAGCCATTTTAAGGTAATCCATTAATTTCCGGACACCCTGTATATTACTATTATTATTATCAGCCACTTGTGTCCCACTGCAAGGCCTCCCCCCTTAATTTATTTTTATTACAACCTGTATAATAAAAAGAAATTAATAATTAAAGGGGGCTACCCGATTATGATGGTACGGATGTAATGTTTGTGTTTTTGTACTTACGTTTTTGTCTATTGTAATTCAAAATTTTATCATACGTTCTTTCCGAATAACTGCATAGCCTTTATGCGGAGGCTTAGCATGCTTTTTCCGCCTTTTAATTAGTATTATTTATAGCATTTCTGTATATTTTAGTGGTTCAAAATCTTTGTTTACTTTTGTGGTGTCATAATAACAATGACAAGCCTAGTTTTTCTTTTAATTTTATTGCTGTAACTTGGAGTTGTAGGTTTTATACATTTGATGTTTGATACCTTCTTTGTTAACCATTTTATTTTTCTATGTTCTAGAACCAACATTTTGAAATTCATAATTTCTTCATGACGGGAAGCCGAGTCGAAAAGATACAGTCTGCGTGTGGTCCTTGAGCCAGCAACAAGCTGGACATTACTCTGAAATATTTAACGTGGTCGCGCCTAAGTCTACAAAATCTTGTCCTGGCGTCGTAATGAAGTCCTGACGGCCTTGAAAACTGCTGCTGCTGCTGGAGCTACTACTATTGAGAGCCCCTGGACCGTCGACTACCTTGAAAACTTACTGCTGCTACTACTGCGACTGCGACAACTGCTGCTACTTCTACTATCCCTACTTCTGAGCACCTGGACACGGACAGCGGATGAGCCTCTACCCTCGAACCATCGAAGACTGACGACTGCGAGTGAGCCTATCACTGCGGCGAGCGGTTTCTGCCAACTGCGAACTTCGGACCTGGACCTGGACCGTTATCACCATGCTAACGGCTTCGTATCGGCTTCCCTAACTTAGTTTATTTCTATTTTCTTGTATTATTAAACCATCATATTTTCTCTTGCCATTTTTCTTTAAACTTTACACAATGCAACCTTACATTTTCCTCCCCAGGAAAATGTATCGTTACAGTTTGGCGCCCATCTTTTAAAACCCCGCCCTGTGCTCTTTAATATTTCATCCCTCCCAAAATTCAAAAACAAACTTACACAAGTAATCTTATTTGGTAACTTATTTTTCATCATTTTTCATCTATCACCTCTCAATCCTTACTATACATCACTCAATTATTCTTCACCCCCACAGACATTCCATTATCGAAAGATAATTGGCACCCTTTCGGCCTCTTGGTTGTGTTAACCCACTTGTGGGCACTGCCAAGGTTGGAGATTGGTTACTATACGACGACTATAGGACAATATCCTGTAGTCGTTTACCACTTATACTTTACTCTCTACAGAAACATTACACTACATCCCCACAGACTTGCACACCACAGCGATTACCCTCTGGTATTCGTACTCAATGGCCGCTTGATGTGCTAATCCATTCGTGGACACTCCCAAGTTGGTTGTTGAGACACTTCACGACCGATACAGGAGAGTATCCTGTAGAGGTTTTTACAAACCTTGAAACCTACGATACACTCATTCCAAATACTCCACCATAACACTTAATTTCATCTAGTTTAGATTTGTTACCACGGATAGTGCAACCTATGAGATATTGTATAAATTTTCATTATTTTGTCATATTTTTGATTAACTTGTTACTATATTGTTGCTAGGTAACGGGTCATAGAGTAAGTACTAAGGTTGGTTTAGAATTTTACCTATTTTTTTTTTACGATTTTTTTGAACGATTTTTTTTGAATTTTTAATCCTAAACGTACTATGATTCAATTTAAACTCTCTTTAGGCACTCTCTCACCCAATCCTCTCATATTCTCTTGACTTGAGTGCTGAGTCCTCTCTCAACTTGAGAGCTCAGTCCTCTCTCGATTTTGTGCTGAGCGCTCCCTCGACTTGAATCTCTTTCACTCATCTCATTTGGAGTCCTCTCGTGTACTCTCACTCATTTGGAGTCCTCTCGTGTACTCTCTCACTCATTTAATTTCTCTCACAGTTACTGTTACTTAAGCCCTCTCTCATACTCTATATTTAACCCTCCGCAGACTTTTGTACTTTCTTTTATCACTCTTTTGAATATTGTATTTGCTAATATTTAATTTTACTTGTTATTTTTTTATGGTTTTAAAAGAAAATGACATAACATGGTTTTATGTATATAATTTTATTAATTCTTGTAATTTAAGTTGTGATTTAAGTTTTGTAAATGCTCCACAAGGTTTACCTTCAAAAACTTTTGGCTTATTAATCCCCTATTTTCTTGATTTTGTATTATGTCGAGCGGACTCGCAACTCGTAAAATAAGCCTTTGTGAACCTTAGATAATAAGTTAGTTTTAAGTTTTTTATCCTTGAACCTTGATACTTGAACTTGAAGCTTAAAGGCTTCTTTTAAGCACTTTATGCTCTTAAAGCTTGAACGCTGCTCTTAAGCGCTGTATGCTCCTAGACCTTGACTGTTTTTTCTTAAAGCAGGAAAATCTGTAAATATTAATTTTAATTTTTTTATTTGGGTTTTCAAAAAGGTGCGGGTTACGACACCTAACTAAAAAAACAAGCCTTCGTAAAGCCAAAAATAATTCCTTGAGGAGTATGCGTCATTGAATGTGAACCATATCCCCTAAGTATGCTGGTGATGTATGATTGAAGAAGGTTGCAGGGTAGGTTGATGAAAGGTGTATGAAAGAGCAAGGTCTTATTTACAACCACAAAATTTTTCTAGTTAATTTTCAGGGGTTATGGGGAATCTTAGTCTTAATTTTTTTAACTTGCTATAACACTGTAAATAATCATTTAAGTTTAATTTATGCTGTATAATGCTCTCTTAATGCGCTCTTATAACTAAATAAGAAAATTTTTTCATTGTATTCAAAAATTTTCCGGGGTTTTCGGGGTAATGTAATGTTTGTGTTTTTGTACTTACGTTTTTGTCTATTGTAATTCAAAATTTTATCATACGTTCTTTCCGAATAACTGCATAGCCTTTATGCGGAGGCTTAGCATGCTTTTTCCGCCTTTTAATTAGTATTATTTATAGCATTTCTGTATATTTTAGTGGTTCAAAATCTTTGTTTACTTTTGTGGTGTCATAATAACAATGACAAGCCTAGTTTTTCTTTTAATTTTATTGCTGTAACTTGGAGTTGTAGGTTTTATACATTTGATGTTTGATACCTTCTTTGTTAACCATTTTATTTTTCTATGTTCTAGAACCAACATTTTGAAATTCATAATTTCTTCATGACGGGAAGCCGAGTCGAAAAGATACAGTCTGCGTGTGGTCCTTGAGCCAGCAACAAGCTGGACATTACTCTGAAATATTTAACGTGGTCGCGCCTAAGTCTACAAAATCTTGTCCTGGCGTCGTAATGAAGTCCTGACGGCCTTGAAAACTGCTGCTGCTGCTGGAGCTACTACTATTGAGAGCCCCTGGACCGTCGACTACCTTGAAAACTTACTGCTGCTACTACTGCGACTGCGACAACTGCTGCTACTTCTACTATCCCTACTTCTGAGCACCTGGACACGGACAGCGGATGAGCCTCTACCCTCGAACCATCGAAGATTGACGACTGCGAGTGAGCCTATCACTGCGGCGAGCGGTTTCTGCCAACTGCGAACTTCGGACCTGGACCTGGACCGTTATCACCATGCTAACGGCTTCGTATCGGCTTCCCTAACTTAGATTTTCTCTTGCCATTTTTCTTTAAACTTTACACAATGCAACCTTACATTTTCCTCCCCAGGAAAATGTATCGTTACACGGAACATGCACGAGTACGACTCGCACTTGACCGTTTTTTTGTGTTTTCTGTTTCTATTGGTAACAGATTTTTGTAAGTTTTTTGAGGCATTACGGTACAAGATTGTACCGTAATGCCTCAAAATATCTATAAAAATCTTTTTTGCACAACATTGCTTTCCAAAACTTCGTCCTTAGATATCTTATACATGATTTTATACCAAACAATAAATCCTTAATCTAATTTAAATGTATCAGAACATAAATCAGCACATTACGACGTGATAAGAAACATATTATGCAAAACATCTCAAGTCTTGTTACAATAAATTATGTTCGTTCTTCTCGGCCGCTCATATTGCTTCTGATAACATGAGTTACTTGATAACCTTTGTTTTATGTGTCTTTTGGTTACATTTAACCGTAATGTAGGTCTGTTATTGGTTTTGCAAGGATTAACACTAGAAGGTGAGTCGAACAAACGCAGGGTACATTTTATCACCAAAACGTAATAAGGAGTTGTGGAGAACGGTGGCGTTGAGTGCTTTGAGATTCCTGACAGAATAGATAGAAATAAATACTCACTGTTTATCTATTGTAGCCCACGACTTTATGAATGAATTTATTACTTCCCTATAAAGTGATAAATGATAAATGATAAATGAATGATGTTTATTTTGTAAGTAGGTTTTCACAAACACTTTTACACGTCTTTTTTTTTAAACTAGATGTAAAAGGGTGTAAAACACGAAGTCGTCAGTCATTTAATCATTTGAAGCCGAAAGGCTCGTCTTGTTCTCCTCATCATAGCGATATTTTTTTTGTTCTACACCATACCTGGGAACCTTCTAGTTATGTAAGATTTTACATTTTACAATATTACGATTTCACTTCGATAGATTATAATCTACCGGAAAATAATACATTAAATTGTAAGCAGTATGTTCGTTTGACAATCTTTCGAGAGTTTACAATCTCTCTAGCTATATTATAATCTACCGTGTTTGACAATTTTATGGGGGGAAATATAATGACCACCAAAAATAACTTTGTGACCACTAACATCTATCACCAAAAATATCAATTGATCACCAAAAAAGAACGGTCATTAATTTGTGACCCAGAGCCGACACGAATGAGACACAAAAAAAAAAAACAAAAAAAAATATTGTGTCAAATATAGACATTTCTCAGTCTTTTTGTTACTTTCAATATGGCAATAATATATATCTCATATTATTCGAAATAAAGGGCTAGCTTTTTGCGGTTACATTTTGCTAAATCTGGTACATCGTTAATTGTATGGCATAATAAATTACAATTGAATATCCAACCACTCCTCCGTTATGTAAATATGTAAAACCAAGTAAAATCACGACCCTATTTTGAAAACACAAAAGCCTTAAACCAAAGTGTGTTATCGTGGTGTGTATAAACCTCCCTGAGGCCACACACAAGCGTCAAGATTAGGAAGTATACCAGACAGACGTGTCCCTGTGGACGCTTTACTATTCCGGGGCATTCGATAGGGTTGCCAACGGCCATGCTATTTTGTGAGTTAGTAGATGTACAAAGTATAGAACTTCGTTCATAATATTGTATACTTATTTGCGTAAAGACAGTTCTTAGTTTATAGTTGAGATGGTTTTTGTTTGACTGCTTCGTTGGTCTACTGGTCGCAAGCGCAATAAAATTGTTGAGCGCTATTGCAATTTATTTATTTAATTACAACGGTAGTAAACCAATTACAGTAAGTAAAACAAAAAGAAGACATCCGCAAGAGAACTAAGGTCACCGACGACGTAGCACATTCCTCGCAGAACGGATGGCCGATGTGGCCGAAAAGTTCTGGAGTGGCGACTGCGAACTGGAAGACGATGCGTTGGAAGACCTCCCACTAGGTGGACCGATGACCTGGTGTAGGTTGCTGGTATCCGTTGGATGCGAGTCGCACGAGACCGGTCAGTGTGGCGACACTTGGGGGACGCCTATGTCCAGCCGTGGACGTCTTTGATGATGAAAACTAAAAGAGTTATAACATAAAATAAATATATCCAAAACAACAAAGTAAAGGTTCACACTTTCATTTATACCTCTCACTATAATACTTCTGACATGTCGATAAAATCTCCGTCCATCCTTCCGCAAAACAGATCACCTGTTGGATTAGAATCCAAGAGATCAGAGTGCGAATTGGCGATTTAGCACGTGCAACATTGCGACATGGAGGCACGGTAAAAAGCCTACGCTTCCTGCCTCGGCAGTAATTGAAAAAAGAAATACGCCAGAACATTAAGAAGATCACGAGCGTCAATAGAGCCACGGAGCATCTAACATGCTATTGTGAGCTGATCTCGAGCTCGTTTTACCTCTAGCGAGTTGTATCAGCAGGTTGGGCAAAGTTTAGTGTTATTCGGTTTTTCCATTAGGAATTTCTCAGCAGCCGTCACGGTGTCTACATTAATTGTACTCGGTCGATGGTAACTGGCTCGCCCCTACTTATAACATAGGACTTCTACATAATGAGGGTTTTTTTTAACTCTTTCCTAGTCGCTGGGTAGATGGCGTTGGTCCGACTACGTTACTGCAAGGACAGAACGTCACATAATTTCACTTGGACCTAATGGTTACATTCGAAAGCTTATAAAAACGAAAGAGTCAGTCAACGAGCGTATGTGACGTGTGTTTTTTCAAGCGTTTTGGCTTTGGCACTTAGTAACGTAGTCGGATCAACGCCATCTATCGAGTCCATGGAAACTATGTTTTTTTTTAACTCTCAAAAAGAAAACCTCTAATTGGCGAAATGTTGGTATACTATGTATATCTCTGCCTATCCCGGAGATTGTAAGCGTGATCATATGTTATGTGTGTATCTGTTGAAAATAAGAATGACCTATTTTCGGTAGGTCTACATTTGCGGACGAAAATGCGTGTTCGTGTAACAAAAACCACAAATAAATATCATTGTTTGTTTGTGGTCGTTTCGGTGTGCAGGTGTTTCCTGAAACCGACTTTTTATCTTCGAAATGAAAAGCCGAAAACGCATCTATAAATAACAACTTACTTAATAAAGAAATAAATACACCGTGACTTTTTTGCCGCATTTTAAAGGTTGTACACTCAATGAATCCTCTTGGCTTGTCAGTTTAATACTTTTAGAGTTTATTTACTTACAATACTTAGCCTTTTAAGGCTGTTACGGTTTTCCATATTTTGCATTAAAAATATGTTTGTAGTAGCCCTAATGGAATCAGTAGTGCCTTAGTTTAAAAAAAATACTTCAATTCCACCTCGTATAACTCAAAAAAATTTAAGAATCACGGAACTTACACAGGGTATTTTCCGGATACCCCTGGGTACCCAATCTCCTAGCAACCGTTGTAAGTGCTCAAAAAATCCTAACTGCACCAACGATTTACTCTTTGTCCTCAAACTACCGACCTGCAACTCTGAGAACTGCTAATGAGAGCAAATTCTCACGGCATGATGCAGCACTCTGTTGTTTTAGTAAGTCTTGGAACTACTCTAACAAATGGACTCTGTGTAAATGAGCTCAGGAATTGACAAGAATTTTACTGAAAAAGCTCAGCAGCAGTTATACATCACTAGCTGACCCACGCAACTTCGTCTGCGTCACGTAAAAGATAAAAAACCCACAAAATGAATAAATATTCCCCGTTTTTGCAACAATTTTTATGTATGCTCCGTCTCTATGGGTTGTAGCGTGATGTTATAAATCCTATAACCTTTCTCGATAAATGGACTATCCAACACAAAAAGAGTTTTTCAATTTCAATCAGCAGTTCCTGAGATAAGTGCTTTCAAACAAACAAACAAACTCTTCAGCTTTATAATATTACAAGCAGACCCACGCAACTTTATCTGCGTCACATAAAAGAGATCATGTTTGTTTGATTGATTTAGTTTTTTATTACCGCTTTTTTATTATTAACTCTTTAAATTTTATACGCACACAAGAGGCGATTTGGGTAGGTAGTTTAAGAAAAAATGCTTTCTCGGAGTGATCCCGTTTCAATTTATTAGATCAGGTAGGGTAAACTTGCATAATTCGTACCCCTTAAGAGAAAACCATCATATTTATAAAATTAGGAAAGATAAATTAGTTTTAATTAAAAGTAATTATTGTTTGCTAAATGCTTTTTTGTTTCTATTTTCAAATTTAACATAAACCTTTAAACTTCTCAAAAATATATATTTTTTTTAAACTAAAAAAGTACGCTTTAAGACCATTCATCACAAATCGTACTTTGAGATCAATTATTCATTGATATACAGTAAATATTGAGAATCAGCATTATAAACAACAATGTGTTATTAAAACAACTAGTAATTCTTAACAAATTCGACGGATGGTCTTCGCCAATTCTCGGCAATCATCGTTAAATCGTACCAGTACGTTTCAGGCTGTTTTGACTCGAGTACGAAATAGAAGCAAGAGCCCATCAAATAAAAATTGACAACAGTCACTAGCATGATAACACGTCAGATGAAATCTGAATTGGAAAATACGGCTGTTGGTCGCCGCTGACGTCAGCGTTGCAGAACGGTGTATAGTCGGACGCGACTGACCGTGCGCGACCGACCTTCAGCGCGACAAGAACTCAGGCCTTAGTGTATTGATTGATAGTAAGAGTCAGAAAGTTATACCTTCCGTAACTTCCGTAACATAAACCAATACATTTATTCGTCGAAAACCTTTTTCCAAGCACATTGAACGGAGAGGATCCAGTTACAAATGATTCCTACCCTTTTCAGGACGAAACAGGAAGAAACGGTAACAATTTTCTTAGAAAAATGCTGCTGTTTATCTGATAAATGTAGATCGTCGGCTTGAGTTGTTGTCTAATGTGTTAACGCCATCTGGGTACTGACATCGTGACGGTCATCTTTATAACAAAGTTACAATTTTCTATCTATTTTTGGAGAAGAAAAGTAGCTGCTACGAGTACGTGGTTGAGATAGTTTTTTTTTGTTCGTTTGTTTGTTTCGATTTAACTCAAGAAATACTCAACCGATTTAAAAAAATGATTGCACTATTAGGAAGCTACATCTTTACTGAATAAATGATTTTCGTAGACGGAGTCGCAGTCAAAGTGCTAATTTATTTATACTTTCGAGCCGTTTGAGATTAAAACTCTAGGACCGTGGGGTTCGAGTGCTCACAGCCATTCAAAATAAGTTTTTAAAGTAATAATTTCACTTTCAGGCGATTACGTGAGCTAAACGCGAGTTTAATAATGTCTAAAAGTATATGATTCACTGCAATAAACAAAGCCAGAAAAATATATGATATTCTTAAGTATGATAGTGTTTTGAAAGCATGATACAATTAATTTTACTCGATAGAAAAAAAAATAACGAACTTATCTCTATTAAATTTCTTTTAACGAGTAAAAACCATTCTAAAATACATGCGATCATTCTGATTTTTTGGCATATTAGCATGATAGTGTTTTTTTTTATCCAATGAATAGATTTTTGTAAATCGATCGAAACCACTCATTTTGCACTATTCCGCCTGCAGTGACTGACGTATCAACCAATTTGTAGTGCAAACTGATTTGGACTTTATTATAACAGTATTTCAAATGAAATTTGAACCACCACAAATAGAGTTGCTAATTTAGCTCGTGTAGTCGCCTTAAATAGCTCCATGACCCCTGCAATAATGGATCATTCCATCATTACAACGTTACAGAGTTCTACAGTAAACCGCGATATTTCACCCGAAAAAAAATTTTACTTTTACTACCACCAATTTTACTTTAATTTTATTTTTGAGTTACTGAGTTGGATGTACTGAATGCTTGGTTTACACCCTGTATCTAGGAACATCAAGCCATGTATAGCCAAGGAACAACCTCGGATACAATAACAAGGAAAAAGCTTTCCCACAAAACAAATTGTTTTACTTATAAGATTTGGAAACTCAATTTGTTCTTTGTTTCTTCATAAAACTCATCATAATATTTCGAAGCAGAAGGCTGGTAGTAGTCTATCGCTTTTTGTTTTACATCACACTGTGTTAAATCGTCGTTAAAATGTTATTCGTCTATAACAATATTCAGAACTAGGTATTGCCCGCGACTTTCAGCCGCGAGAAATTGTTTAAATTTAAAAGTTAAAAATATATTACATATTTGAATAGTGCTTTATTAACCTTCATAGTTTTTCTAAAAAATGTAACCTCAGTTATTTCTCATAATATCAGCTACCTGCCAGTTAAGTTCCGCCTAAATGGGTTGAGCAATTTCGGAGATTAGCCGTAATAAATAGACAGATAGACAAAATATTAGAAAACGTTTTTTTTTTTTATATATTTAAAAAAAACGCTGCTATGCCTATATCTGTTGACCCCGACCGGATAGGTCTGAGGTTAATGAATTATTTTGAAATGAAATTCTTTTTTTTATATCTCGTATGATTAGTGGCCCAACCTGATGTCGAAATTTTTATGCCGTACAAACAGACGCTTCAATTTCATTTAATTTTTTAGATCAGATGTCAAAATTAGTGAAAATTTTAAAACCTGCTTGTATCTTTTAAAAGCATTGTAAAGTTCAGACCGATTAGACATTCAGTGCCTGTCAAATGTCGAAAAATATTGATAAATGGTAGTTCATTAGTTAAGAATATTTGACATTTTAAAACTTAGTAAAAGGAGTTTAGCTCCGAAAAAT
Organism: Xestia c-nigrum; assembly: GCA_916618015.1. NCBI lineage: Eukaryota > Metazoa > Arthropoda > Insecta > Lepidoptera > Noctuidae > Xestia > Xestia c-nigrum. The sequence goes on along the minus strand of OU745258.1, from coordinate 5,353,750 downwards.
AAAATGTTCATTTTCTTGACAGGTTACTGAAGGATGATTTGAAAAACTTTTTCTTTAATCTATATTCCCGAATGGCGTAGCGGTAGTGAAGCTGCCTTACGTTCTTAGGCTCCCGTGTTCGAATCCTGGTAGGAGCAAATGTTTGTGTGATGAGCACGGACTATTTGTTACCGAGTCATGGATGTTTATACTATGTATAATAAGTATGTATTTAAAACAAACAGTATCTATGTAGTATACAACTATCTGGTGTCCACGACACAAGCCTCGTTGCTTAGTGTGGCACTAGATGGCGCTGTGTGTAATTGTACAGCGATATTTATTTATTTATTTTTTCTTAACAGTGCAAGAAACTATTTAAAACCAGCGGACGTCACGCGGTTTCACCCACGTAGTTCCCACCACCGTGGGAGTACGGGAATAAAATACAGCCTAATATATTACTCGCTGATAATGTAGCTATCCATTGCTGCTGGTGAAGGTGGCGGGAACCCGTTGGATGCGAGTCGCAAGGGACCGGTCAATGTGGCGACACTTGGGGGAGGTCTATGTTCAGCAGTGGACGTCTTTCGACTGAAATGATGATGATGATTACTGAAAGAATTTTTCAAATCGGTCCAGTAGTATTTAAGTGTATCCGTTACATACAAAAAAAAATCATTCCTCTTTATAAAAATTATGTAGATAGTACCTATAGACTTCAAAATGTTTAAAATGTAACATAAAACCACATAATAAATCTCTGAAGAGTTAGGCAGAGGTGTAAAAGCAAATAATACTAGGTCCTAAGAAATCGAACACAAGACCAGACAAGGCAGTAGCACTTGGGACAACGAGAACAACGAGGCAGTCTTATGTGTCACACCGAGATACTACGCGACGCGGTGCGACGGTACTGGAAGCGGCCAGTGATTACGCATTGCGCCGCGCGCCGCCTCAAGACGTATCGCTATATATGTCACCGTAAAAATATTGAGGTTTGTATCAAATGCATAGTGCCTTGCTGGCTGTTTTATATTTATATATTTTTATATTGACATGTTCTTCTGTACTTCACTTATTGTTGATACCATGGTTTGACGCTTGTACTGAAAATTTCGCATATTATAAAAACTCTTATTTACTTGTGTTTATTATTGTTCTTGTGCAATCTATCGCTTGTTCCACGGCGCCTATTCTGCCCGCATACTCAACAATGGTTATGGGCCCAGAATAGATTAAACAAAATAGTGAAATGAACCTGGATTGACGTCGGGGAATTTCTTGTGAGTTATCTATTATAACTTAGCTAAAATGAGCACTGTACGAATTGATCCCTTATCTAAAGAAAATTACGAGAGTTGGAAATTACAAGCGGAAGCTATTCTTATTAAAAATGGTCTCTGGATGTACACTAATGGGAATAAATCTAAGCCGATAGAAGAGGCTGATTTAAGCAAATGGGAAGCAGAAGATGCTAAAGCAAAGGCTGATTTAATACTTTGCATTAGCTCAACGGAACTTCGTCATGTACGGAATTGTAAGACTTCGAGAGAAATATGGTTGCGACTAGAGTCAATTTATGCTTCTCGTGGGCCTGCTAGGAAGGCCATGTTACTAAAACGTCTACTGTTACACAAGATGGGTGATTCTGGAGATATTCGTGAAGATATTGGTGCGTTCTTTGATGCGGTAGACAAACTAGAGGCTATGGATGTAAAGATTCACGAAGATCTTTTGTCGATAATGTTATTGTATACTTTACCAGCGAGTTTTTCAAATTTTCGATGTGCTATTGAAAGCCGTGACGATTTACCAAAGCCAGAGATTCTTAAAGTGAAAATCTTGGAAGAATATGCATCGAAGAATGCGAATAATACTGAGAATGATGTACTGTATGTACGGGACAGAAAGAAAACTTTGAATAAATGGCGTGCTGATGTCAAGTCTAAAGGATCACCAGGACAGTCACAATCTAATCGTTTATCGTATAAGGAGGACAATTACGCTAACGAAAGGAGAGTATTGACCTGTTATCGTTGTAACCGTGTTGGTCATAAAGCCTCCGATTGTCGGGAAGATTATCCGAAGTCGAAACAACACTGTAATAATGTAGATGAAGGATTAATGACTTTAAATGTTTCAGGTATAGAGGAATGTAGCATTGTTGACAATTTAAAACAACAATGGGTGCTTGATTCCGGGTGCACATCCCACTTATGCAACGATGTCAATTTATTCCGTGGTACACTTGAGGAATATAACGGTAAATTAAAGTTGGCTACTAACTTGAGTGCCGAGGTTCAAGGTAAGGGATTAGTTACACTATCGGTATTAAAAGGTAACTCGGCACAACTTGTTGAGTTTAAAGATACTCTTTACGTACCAGACTTAAGGACTAATTTAATTTCGGTGGCAAGACTTACAGATAATGGCTACGATGTGAAATTCACACGTAATGTGTCCGAAATTGTCGATAAAAACGGTAAAGTTAGGCTAACTGCACACCGTAAAGGTAATTTATATTGTCTTCCAGAATGCGATTCTGTCAATGCAGTAACAGATTGTAAGACGGATCTGAAACTGTGGCATGAACGCTTGGGGCATCTCAATGCCAAAGATGTAATTAAATTGTTAGGAAAAATAGGTCATGGCGTGAACTCAAGTGAGATCAATTTAAACATTTTGCGTAGTTGCAATATTTGTGCTAGAGGCAAAATGATCATGTTACCATTTACTGAGTCAAACGGTCCGTGTAATGAAAGATTGCATATAGTATATTCCGACATAGTGGGTCCGATGAGATGCGAGTCAAAAACGGGTGCTAAATATTTTATCACTTTTATTGACGACAGTACTCGTTGGTGTGAAGTTTATTTTCTAAAGACTAAAGATAAAGCTTTAGAAGCATTTAAACTGTATAAAAATTATGTCGAAAAATATACCGGATCAAAAATAAAATACTTTCAATCAGATAATGGTGGGGAGTATGTAAATGTAGAATTCGACGAATTTTTACGTAAGGAGGGAATACAAAGACGACTGACCGTACCTCGTACTCCTCAACAAAATGGGGTCGCAGAGAAAAAGAATCGTACTCTGGTTGAGATGGCCAGATGTATGCTTCTAGATAGTGACTTGTGCATAAGTTTTTGGGCTGAAGCTATTGATACGGCGTGCTATGTTAGGAATCGCTGTCCAACTTCTGTCCTAAACGGTGATATTCCATATGAAAAATGGTGTCAAAAACGAGTGAATATTTCCTATCTGCGTAGATTTGGAGAAAGAGTATATGTTCTGGATAAAAATCCGAACCTAGGTAAATTCGACGCTCGTGGAATCGCAGGAGTATTTGTAGGATATCCAAAAACAAACAAAGGCTTTAGGGTATGGATCCCTGAGCAAAGAAAATTTGTTGTCTCCAGAGACATAAAATTTGTTGAGATGTTATCAACAGATTCAGCGACAAGATCACTTGATGAAGCAAAAGACTTCATGGAAATGATTTCTTCTAGAAGTGATATACAAACTAGTGTTGATAAAAGTCATAGTCAAAGTCAGACATCAATGGAGATTGTCTTCACTAAAGAAACAAACAGACAAGAACTTGAACTAAGTCCAAATGAAGGACCAGAAAATGTAGAAAATAGACACGATTTTGAACTAAATCCTGATCAAGGACGTGAGGTGGTATTAAAGAGAGGATCCGGTAGACCAAAAATGGTCCGCACAGGTTGCCCAGGACGACCAAAGAAGGTCTATAACTACGTCGAAGTGGAAAAAAGAAATAGAGAGCCTGAAGCAGAAGAGTATAGAGAATGCAACGAATATGAAGAGTATAGAGAATGCAACGAATATGCAGGCGTAGCTTCAGAAATATCTTTGGATGACGCTTTACGTAGTTCGGAATGCTCGGAATGGGAAGACGCAATTTTGTCCGAAATAAGAAGCCTAGTGCAGAAGGGCGCTTGGACTATTGTTAAAACACCATCACATACAAATGTCGTTGGCTGTAGATATGTATTGACTACTAAAATAAACGTCGATAAAACCGTTAAGAAAAAGGCCAGGTTAGTAGCACAAGGATTTAGTCAGCGCTTTGGAGTAGATTATGAAAAAACATTTTCGCCCGTTGCCAGATTAGAAACAATACGATTAATGATGGCAATTGCTGTAGAGATGGACTTGGAGATTCATCAAGTAGACATTAATACTGCATACTTGAATGGAAACCTCGACGAACAAATTTACATGCGTATTCCTCGCTTACTAAAGGAATGTTTGTTAAAACTTGCACATGATAATGACGAAGATTCTGTGGTAGTGGAAAACGCAAAGGAAATGCTCGAGTGCTTGGAAACTGGAGGTGATACATGTCTATTAAAGAAATCTTTATATGGATTAAAACAGGCTGGGCGACAGTGGAATATACGACTTGACAAGAAACTTAAAGCCATGGGGTTAGAACAGTCTCTTAATGAACCATGTCTTTATATGAGACGTCAAGATGGTAAATATTTATTTGTCCTTGTCTTCGTCGATGATATACTAATTATATCAGACTGTGAAGGCCGGATATGCCGATTTAAAAATGAATTGAAAAAGGAGTTTGATCTCAAAGACTACGGAAAGGTTAAATACTTTTTGGGAATTGACATACAAAAAAATGAAAATGGCATTACGTTGTCACAGGAAGGCTATGTCAAGACTATTTTGGAAAAGTTTAATTTATATGACTGCAATTCTTGCAAAACTCCTAGTGAATTGTCCGATATTTTCTCGAACGAAACCAGAAAAGAGAAAGTCGACGAAAAATTGCCATACCGCGAACTAATTGGGTCGCTTATGTATTTGTCAGTAGCAACAAGGCCTGATATTACCAATACTGTTGTTAAACTTGCTCAGTTTGTAAGTAATCCTAATTCAAGTCATTGGAAGGCAGCAAAAAGGGTTTTACGCTATCTCAAGGGCACGGCGAGTTATGGTCTGTTTTATAAGAAAACTGGTAAGCCTGTTCAAGCATACTGTGATGCGAATTGGGGTAGTTGTCCAATAGATCGGAAATCTTATTCTGGGTATTCATTTATTCTAGGAGGCGCTAGTATTTCTTGGTCTTCTAGAAAACAGAAGACAGTAGCAACTTCTAGTTGTGAGGCGGAGTATGTCAGTCTTGCGGAAGCATTGAAAGAAGGTTTATATCTTCAAAGCCTGCTAACAGAAATGAACTTACCAGGGTATGCCACTATCTTTATTAATACCGATAGTAGATCAGCGATGTTCCTTGCGCAGGACCCCGTCTTTCATGGCAGAAGCAAACACATTGATATTAAGTATCATTTTATTAGGAGCGTTTTAAAAGACAACAAAAATATAATGTTGGGACATGTACCTACGGAATCTATGCTGGCAGATGTATTGACAAAAGCACTGCCTAGCATAAAACATAACAGATGTATGGACGGTTTAGGTCTTGTAAACCTTGCCAATCCATAATTTTATTTCTTTGCTGACGAGTTAACTTTCGTTTAGTTTTTTCTTGTATCATTTATGTGCTTAAGAGTAGGTACTTATGCATATTTATTTTATTTGTTATGTTGTGTTGATTAACTTATGAAAAGCAGTAACCTTTGCATTTGAGAGGGCGTATTGAGGTTTGTATCAAATGCATAGTGCCTTGCTGGCTGTTTTATATTTATATATTTTTATATTGACATGTTCTTCTGTACTTCACTTATTGTTGATACCATGGTTTGACGCTTGTACTGAAAATTTCGCATATTATAAAAACTCTTATTTACTTGTGTTTATTATTGTTCTTGTGCAATCTATCGCTTGTTCCACGGCGCCTATTCTGCCCGCATACTCAACAAAAAATGTCAAACACGTTATATTACAATATAACGTGTTTTTTCTCGCGATATTGTAATGTCTCGAATTATTGTCAACTGAACATACGAAAGTATCTCTGCCCCCATAATCGGAACTTGGGGCACCCCCCCGTTAGGTTAGTTAGGTTCCTTTAAACCCTGCACTCGGAAATAGGGGCCCCACGAAGGGTGGCTCCGTCGACTACGCTTTTTAGGGGGAATATAAAGTGTTTTAAGGTTGTCATTATCTTTTCATGAGAGTTGTGCCACTGGACAAGGGGGACCCCTCCTTCCCTCCACACCGCGTAAGTTGACTACCATCGCATGCATTTCTCGAAAAATAATGCGTTTTGTTGTAAGCAGTATGTTCATTTGACAATAATTCGAGACTTTACAATAACAATATCGCTAGAGATATTACAATATAACGTATTTGACAATTTTACGGTGACATATATAATGCACGGATATACACAAATGTCGTATTGCGGTGGCGCGGTGCTGGCACGGCTGTAGGTGCGCAGAGGGCGAGGAAGCGGCGCCACTTCCTCGCCCTCCCGTGCACCCGCGCCACCGCCATACGCCATACGCCACTTCTATTTGACCCGCGCCTAAGTGTATCTTTTCGTGTAGTAAATAAAGTTATAATTTGAATATGTGCGCAGCGTTGCGCTTAGCCTCCGTGAATTAACCCTAACAATACAATATCCTTCATTATTTGAAGCTCTTCAAAAACTATTGATCCTGAGGCCATAGAAACGCCCAATTTTTAGGGTTCGTAGTCAACAAGAAACTCTTATAGTTTTCATATCCGTCAGTCTGTCTCTGTCCGCGTTTTAGCTCAAAGACTTTTCTATTAGAAAGCTGTAATAAATGGTCGGTAAATGTGTAAAATTTACCGACCAACTGGTGAATTAAAATCTAGAAAAAAAAAACATGCGGTGGACTGGCGATAGAAATTAAAACTTATAAATCTATATCGCTACGGGTTGTGCCCCGCGCACGCCTAAGTGATGCTACGCCGTAGCGGATCGGCTACGAGTCCTACAAAGCGTTAGGTGACGGTCCATGTTTACATGTTGTAGTAAAGTACAAGTGAAGCATTAATATTGAACAAAGCTTTATCACAGAAATCCCGTTTTATTCATGCTGTCATTGCACCCGCGCGAATCAGGGGCAGGTTGCGAATAATTAACATGTACTCACAACGATAAATTAAGCGCTGATCTCTCTTTACCTGGAAAATCTGTACAAACCGAGGCTATTTTGTACTGGAAATCTATACCTTGAGACGCGGAACAAATACAAGAGGTGTCGGACTAGGGCGAAGCGCGGACAAGAAGCGGGCGCGGCGGCGCCGAGTCGGTGCAGCGCAAAGCAGGCGCGCTAACGGTGTCGGAAAGGCGAGGCGCAGGCGAACACAGGGGATGCATTTAGGGCATTCTGGTGTCTGATTGATTTGATTGGCCGTCTAGTTCACTCCTGTGTACACTGCGGCATACCATTGCTAACTGCGGGTGCGCCGAGGGCGAGGAAATGGCGCCCGCGCCACGCGGTTTCAGTTTGTCTCGTGCCTCACCTCTTCTATACATTTTGTATGAAATATGAAACAAGTCGCGCCACGCCCGGTATGCGCTCGCGCATTATCTCCCCCGACGCCTCTCGTATTTGTCCCACGCCTGTTACGCCGCGTGTAGACACAGACAATGCACAACAAGCTACTACAATCTGTCAAGTTTCTTTCATACATTTTCAACTGTATCGCTAAATCATAAAGTCCAAGGTTGGTTGGGAAAATTTGACAGTTTCGGGTAGCTTGATGTAAGTCTGTACTATAAAACAACCCCAATCTAAAATTAGCAATCACAAAAAGTTTACACACATTTGTGCTTTATGGAAAGAAAAAACCCATACTTTTTTCTACTCTAAACAATTTTCTTATCCGTTTAAACGTAATTGATCTATTCATCTTGTTAATCAGCACAGAGCAATCTAAATATAGATAATCATCTGAAAGGAGAGAAAAAAAGACAATTTATCTTTGTTGTGTTAATTAATTTGTCGGGCACGTAATTACTCGAAACTAGAATAACAGCTGTCAGTTTGCTTCGGGCGCCATTCGGGCGAAGTCGGAGAGATTCGGACGGATTTGGAATACGTTTATTCGATAATAGGTATTGTGTATATATTCGATATAATTTAATTACATTACCTGTGGAGAATTCCCACATTTTTCATATTTGTCACACATCGAAAATAAATGCACAAACATTTAATAATATTTGTTTGTTCACAAATTGTGTATTAATTAAGATTGAGTTTCAAACAAAATAGCTAGCTAGTATTAAAACTTGCTAAGATCTAATATTGTTTGAGTCTAGAATTCTAAATATTATTGTTTGGCTAAGTTCTACAGTGTGTAATGTACACAGCTTTGCACTAAGACTTGTCACAAATATGAGACAAGCAGTACTTAATCACTAAACTTAAGAGGCAAGTCAAGGGTATGAACTTTTGAAGACGATATAATTTTGTTGGTTAATGTGTTTTCTTTAATATTTATTAGTTCTATCTAGTAATATTTACAAAGAGCCTCTTCGATTTTGAAGACTGAAGCGCGTATCCCAAAAGTACAACGTTTGCGAAGTTTAATATAATATTGTCAAAAATTGATTAGGGCATGCAATAGTTAATATCGTAACACCGAATGTATAGTTTTAGATTTAAAAAAAGAATTTGGGAACTTGCGGAATGCCTTTTTTACACCTGAAACGTTTACATAATCAAATTTAGGGTTTTAATTGCAATCCATTTTCAATTTTTTAGTGCACTACAGAGCCATATTTCTTATTTTCATACAGTACAATTGCCAAATTAATTAAAACATGTAAATATTTGAAAGCTATTTGCGACGTTCCCAACTTTTGGGATAGGTACGCGCTCTTAATAAAAGCGCTAAATTAAAAAGATTTTAAATACCAGATACACCACAGATTTAAAAAGCTGTTTTGACTACACACTGTTATAATCCAGACTCAAAACATGCTATTATCGACGTTCAAAAAGTGCTGATTTTCAGCCTAATTTAAATAATATCTTTTGATTTTTAATGCTAGTGTTAGTGACCATGCTAGTTTAAAAACTTCTGCCAAAACATTCTATTCTCAAGAAAAGTATTAACATAAATACTTTGGACGTCACTAAATAAAAACCGCTTGTCATGTTTATTCAAGCAAAATGCTTTCAAATTGAATTTGCGTATAAAAAACCAGCAAAGTCTCTGTTATCACGAAAATTCAGTGTAACTTCGTGACAGATCGGGGGACCCAACGAGGGTCTTGGGGTCACAAAAAACACCTAAAGGCCCATGGGACGCCGAACCCTGGTAATTCCTAATTAACGTGTCTGTCCCTCAAAACACGCGATTTTTCCTATCTTTGCTTAAAAAAATATACTTGGATCAAAGAGAGTTGGATACGGAATATACACAAAACAGATTTCTTCGGGTCTTGGTATATTTTCATTAAATAGTGAAAATTGCGAGAACGCAATTTTGCAATTAGGACTTGCCCAAAAATTGTATGAACCTGTACCCCAGCATGAATAGATATAAAATCTATGTCATTAAATTATAAAAAAGCCTAAGACCTACGTATTGCTCAGCAGTTTTGGACAAAAGTTATAAACGTTTAAAGAAGTTGTTTTTGTCACTACGTCTAAAGTTCTTTCTAGTGTATATTATGGATATTATATCTGTCCCAGGCGTTTAATAAACTGTTTATTGGTTAAAAAACACTTAACACACTGGGAGACAATCATTTTTCAAACCCTACCCGACCCCATGAACGCAAGGCAGCTTCACTACCACTACGCTATTCGAGTCGTCAATTCTTAACATTTTTCTTATAATCATTTGTAATACTTTTATTTTTATTCAAGCGAGCGGGATTTGTCCATGTCGTTTTGTGAGTGAGTATTTCGGTTCCTTTACCTATCTCTATCACAGCTTATCACAAAAATAATGGCAGAAAATCCCGACAATTTATTTTCTTCACATAAAGTTCGATTAAACCGCTTCCACTTGTACTTTTATGATTTCTGTGCCACTTCGTACAAATTACGGACGGACGTGACTCAGAACACTAGACACTGACATAATAACAACGATACACTGGATACTTTACCGGAGAATGTCAATGTCCGTTTTACGCAATTTGTTCGTAGTTTGATTTATCCTTTACCGATATGTTGATCACAGAAGACAGAAAGAGGCGATGCCCATTCCTCTCAACACATCATCCAAGCTCCCACAAATAAAATCTAGCAATAAAAACTATAAGCATCTGGCTACTAAGTATACTTGATTGTAGTCGCCATCTTTATTTCGCTTACGACCATAACACCATACCCTGCCTTGCTGCGTACCCGTTTTACAGCCAGTCGTAATCATAAAGCTGTGCTAACACTCTTCGCTTTATATTTTAACGTTGAAAAGGCAGTTTTAAGATTTATTTCTACTGGTGATGATATCGTTGGAAAGATCTCTTGATCTTATTTTTTATTTTTATCTGACTGTTTTTTTGCGACCATTAATAACTATATAAATTAATCGTTAAATGAAACTAAATTAACAGGGCACATTGCTCGCAAAACGGATGGCCGATGAAGCTGAAAGTTCTGGAGTGACGACGGTGAATCGGAAGACGTTGCGTTGGAGGCCTCCCACTCCCACTAGGTGGACCGATGACCCCCGTATTCACAAACGCTCGGAATGAATTTCGATTCGACAAGTCTTATGTCTATTTTTTGGCATAACGAAAACGAGCGAGAGAGACATACGAATTACCGAATCGAAATCGAATCGAAGCGTTGTGAATACGGGGTCTGGTGACGGTTGCAAGAATCCGCTGGAAGTGTGCTGTTTTTATTTATTTTATTTATTTATTTATCTCAATCAACATTGGATCATAGGTAGGACACAGAATTAAATATTACAAAATCAAATGCTCAATAGTAATAAAATAAACATCACAATTAAAAACATTATTGAAAGTAAATTATAAACAAAATTAAATCAAAATAAAGTCAATCCAAATCAGAGTCAAATCAAATTAAAATCAACATCATAATACAATTAAAATCACAACTAAATTAAAATTATTATAAAATTTAAATCAAATTTATACAAACTGGTTTTTGGTCTAGACACAATGACAATATTATTTTTAAATCACAGTAAATAGGTACTTCTTTTTTTGCAAATGAATTACGGGGCATCTCTTTTTTGAAAAGTGGCCTTTTGGTGAACAATGTTAGGACAACATGAGTATTTGTGACCCTAAAGAAAGTTTAGCATAATTTATCGAAGTCACGTTGTCGGTTGTAATTTTGAACCACAGAAGGAACATGGATGGTTTTTAGTCAGTAAGAGTCTGACACTCCCTCCCGCTCCGCCCAGAGTGGGGGGGGTCATTTGATGATTTCCCATCCTTAAAAAAAAAAAAAAAAAAAAAAAAAAAAAAAAAGCCTTGTCAACTGAAAACATCTAATTAGTCTGCCAGTTGGATTATCAAAAAATATTTGACCCGTATATTTTTTTTTGTTTCTAAACCAAAACTGACGAAGAAATGACCGTTTTTAAAATTGTTGAAATACGCCACATCGTGGTATAAATTTCAGTGCGTTCTGACGTCACGAGCCCCAACTCCCAAGTTTTGATGCGTTTTATTGTTGTCAATATTCATTGATTTGCAAAAACAAAAAACACGTCTCCATTATTTTCCAATACTCTAAATGACGGACTAACTAGATTTGCAATTTATTGATGGTGGAAACTAGTCTATTGTGCGATGGAGAAGCCCTCTTTTTCTACAAGTCAGTTATTTGAATGGTAGACAAGATTCTTTGTAAGAAGCACGACTGAAACAAGATTTTCTCTTTAACACCTATAAAGTGTGTTAAACACCTCTTAACGAAGCCGAAAGGCACTTGTTCTCCCCGTCTTTGCGATATTTTTTTTTATTTTACACCATACCTGGGAACCGTCTAGTTACGGAGATATTGGGGGTCAAATATCCAACTTTATGACATGTATTTTTTTTTATTACTAGTTTTTATTTTAAGATTTTTACTTTAAGGTTCTCCACGAACTCCGTACTATTCAATCCATCCATCAGCACAATGTTTTGAGTGCGTCACATTGAGTTATACCACAAAACTTGATTTTTCACCCCAATAAAAAGTCGTTTCCCAGCAATAATTTTTACTTAGTTTGATGTACAGAATGCATGGTTGACGGCTTCGTAATGAGGTGGTTTACACCCTGTATGTAGATTCGACTGTCAGCGTAACGTGAAATTCAATACAATGAGTTGGGGTTCGTTCATGAAAAACGTTCTTCAATAATGTCAGCACACCTGAATAGTTTGGCAAACAATAGCCTTATATTGTTTTCTGTTATTTATGTACTTACATTCACTATACTACAACGAATACTTAAGCGTAGTTTGGTAGTATAAACTTGTACTCGGACTAAGAGAATATTGAATTTAGCGTCAGAGTAGCACGCGAAATTCAAATTTTCTTACGTTTTTTTTATTATTTAAATGCCAGTGCTAGTTTGTATGTTTATTAATCTCTTGAATGTCTTAAGTTACACAGTTCGACTTAAGCTATTGTCTTACTATTGTGTCTCTAATTAAGACATTCAAAAGGTTAAAATGTTGTTCGTGACTGCAAGATGTGTGTAGTTACTGAATTATAATCATCATTGTGATCTTGAAAAAGCAGTTCCTCGACCTTTATGAACTTGAAGGGTTATATTGATGATTTTGCAAAAAACTTTAAAAAAATTTGGAGCCTAAACTGAAAATTCGATATTCTCCTAGTGATGTCAAACAACAAAAAGCATTGTGTAGTATATCAACTTTATTATCTGGTGTCTACGATACAAGCCTCATTGCTTAGTGTGGCACTACATGGCGCTGTGTATCTAGCGATATTAACTATGTATTTATTCCAAAGTTGTATAAAATAATAAAATGTCTATAAAACGGCAAATTGACGTTATATGTCAGTTTAGCACTTATCTGACCGTACTAAACCATCCTTAACCACAAATTAAGCCAACACCCACAGCCCCGAACCACACATCAATCATTCAATCAAGCGAGATATCAGTTGAACAATCGCTCGTATCTTCTAACACATTAGTCACTCACTGTCGGATACACTCATTAAGTTAATCCGATTCACTGAAAAGGCCTATTTTAGACGAGTCAACTTTCTCGCCCCGCCTGACAAGAATATTCGTCCCAATGTCTTATGTGAGACTTATCATACTTGTATGTATATGTCATGCAATCGCTGGTCTAAAAACCCTCAGTTACTCTCATGCAAAAAATATGTTTTGTCAATGCCGAGTCTACGGTTGCACTACGGTGTCCATGCTACGCGGGATGTGGATCACCACTCTGTCAGACGTAAAGACGTAAAGAGACTAAAAAAAGCGGCCAAGTGTGAGTCGGACTCGTCCATGAAGGGTTCCGTAGCAGATTGAATGAAAGGTAAATTTCTGTTTACGATATATGACGTATTAAAAAAAAACTACTTACTAGATCTCGTTCAAACCAATTTTCGGTGAGAGTTTACATGGTAATGTAAATCATTCAATTACAGTACAATCATTTTCTTTAGTTTTATCATTCTCTTATTTTAGAAGTTACAGGGGGGGGGGGAACACATTTTTCCATTTTGGAAGGGTCTCTCGCGCAAACTATTCAGTTTAGAAGAAAATGAAATTAGACACCTCAATATCATTTTTAAAGACCTATCCATAGATACCCTACGCGAATGGGTTTAATGAAAAAAAAATAGAATTTCAGTTCTAAGTATGGGGGACCCCCAAAACCGTTTTTTTTTTCTATTTTTGTGTGAAAATCTTAATGCGGTTTACAGAATACATCTATTTACCAACTTTCAACAGTATAGTTCTTATAGTTTCGGAAAAAAGTGGCTGTAACATACGGACGGACAGACAGACAGACAGACATGATGAATCTATAAGGGTTCCGTTTTTGCCATTTAGCTACGGAACCCTAAAAAGTAAGATTTTGCCGTAGACTTATTGGACTATTTTTGACAAATCGAATCCAATTTTCAAACGAGGTTACTCTTCCGTCAGACCACGTTATCACAAAACACTATGACCGATTTCCTGATGAAAAACACAATAAAACTTTACTTGACCTAAGAATCAAAACGTGGACCCCATGCTCAAGCAGAGGCGTAACCAATAGTCTACCCACATTTTGCCAACCGGTCCCATGTAATAGGGGACGACCATATTGCCATCAACGGGTACAAATCCAGGATCCGTGACTGCTACTGAAACATTCCTGATGACCAACGAGACAGCCGACGAAATTCTCCTTTTGGAAATCGCCTATCCCACCGACGTCCCACCGATATCCCATTGACGACCCAAATGGCGTAGTGGTATAGAGGCTGCATTACGTTCTTAGAGTCCTGGGTTCGAATCCCGGTAAGAGCAAATGTTTGTGTGATGAGCATGTACAATTGTTTCCGAGTCATGGATGTTTATATGTATAATAAGTATGTTACATGTATTTACAAACAAAAAGTATAATTATATGTAGTATATCAACTATCAGGTGTCCACAACACAAGCTTTGCTTAGTGTGGCACTAGATGGCGCTGTGTGTAATGTGCAGCGATTATTATAATAATATAATATTAATAATGCCATGCGAGAATCTCTTCTAGTGTAAATAAGCCATTCAGTGAAGTTCAACTAACTGTTATCTACAGTAATTACGTTAATTGCTCTCTGCTTACAATGTAATCCCTACGGAGCGTTATGTGAAGATTTGTTAATTAGTTAATTGTTAATTGGTATGTTTAATTGAATATAGAATTGGGAGGAGTGTTTTAGGGTTAGGCTTTATTTAAATGAACAGGGTGACATGAGTTGTAAGTACAAATTGTGTTTTTTTCTGTGAATTTCTATACCGGGGAGCTGATTATTTATTTAGAATAGAATAGAATAGAATACTCTTCATTATGTACACCATAAAAATATAAATACAAACATTAAAACACACACACATCACACACACACACACCACACACACACAAACACACACACACACACACATCACATTACACATTACACACCACATTACATCACATCACATTTATTTATTTATTTATTATTTGCATATCAGAGAAAATTGAGCTGTTTTTTATGCTGTTCATTTTATAGCATAACCAAACAAAATTCACTATAATGAATAACTACATTGTGTAGATTGATTCTCCTGCATCTTCAAAGAAAATGTATTTTATTATTGAACATTCTAGTTTTTTACAGTGTAAAATCGATCTTTCGTTGCCATTTTCCACAAATGTAACGTTACCTGGTTGAGTTTAGGTGCATTTTTTGTGCTATTATTACAAGTATCATATTTTACAAATCTCTCCTCTCGATACGTCTGGAGGAAACAGCAGCCACTGGCTGTTGGTGCACCCCGGGCGCGGCAGTGTCCTTCTTCAAGGAATGAGAAGAAATTCTCATCCCTTGGGATTGGCACTGCCGCGTGCTTAACGTGCACTCAAATGTTACGGTGACCAAAGAGTCAATCAATTGATATAATTGAACGTTCACTTATATGAGAGGCGCGTCTGCCGCGCCCACAAGGCCAGTCTAACCTCTTACCTGTTCTGTGATCCAATTTTTATCCTAATTGATTTAGGGTAAGACATGCTGCTTATTATGTCTTTTTGTTCCATACTTTTCTATAAGGTACTCATCTCCCTTGCTAGCCAAATCACCTTTCACAGAGTCCACACATATTTTGAATTGAAAACTAAACGAGGGTGAACAAAAATCATGGACCTCACGTGACCGTCACCAAAGGCTTCGTAGCACTCGTAGCCAATCCGCTACGGCGTAGCACCACTTAGGCGTGCGCGGGGCACAACCCGTAGCAGATATAGATGAATAAGTTTTCACTTCTATTCGGCAGTCCCCAAAAACTCCCCCGCAATCTTCTACTATCATCATTATCATTTCAGTCGAAAGACGTCCACTGCTGGACATAGGCCTCCAGTAAGTGTCGCCACATTGACCGGTCCCTTGCGACTCACATCCAACGGATTCCCGCAACCTTCACCAGGTCATCGGTCCACCTAGTGGGGGTCTTCCAACGCATCGTCTTCCGGTTCGCGGTCGTTTTGCGACCGCCCGTTCTTCTACTATACTGCGAAATAAATGTAATTGTATTTTGTTTCACTTAAGTTGCAACTTGTAATGTTCTCTTATTTCAAGATTTTCCTGAAAAATAAATATAAAATCAACAACAAACTAACGGATAAACTTATATGGATGATGGATGAGAAATAGTTCCGTTCATTATCGCTTTACAGGGTGAATTTTAATAAATGCGACAAAATGAAATTGGAGCTTCAGTTACAGTAACATAGTAATTATAAACTGTTTTTTCTACAATCTAAATAGTTAAAAAAAATTACGCGATTATCGTTTTCAAAAGGTCCATTGGTGTTATTATCTTTATTTAAGTACGAATTATCGGTATTCCAGTAATATGCAAAATAAATAAGAAAAATTAAGGCAAAATTAGGTAAATGACCACAATATTGAGCACTGCGATGAGTCGGACGAGATTTTTTGATACTTTTATTATTTTAACGGTTTTCGTTACACTGATCAATTATTTTTTAATTTTACATTTGATATTTTATACATTTTCTTGACAACGTATTATTGTATATTTAAATGTGTCGCATCTATTCAATTTCACCCTGTATAACGTGAAAAACATCATCTGTTCCCGAGTGGGATGTTATAAAAAGTTAATGTGATATCCATTCATCCTCTGAAGTTTTTTGAATGATCGTGACAAATTGTAAATAGATACTTATAAGAATCATTTTGTTTATTAAGAACTGTTAGCATTATTCCTTTTTTAAATGCAATATTGCAAAACATCTTTTTTGTAAGTAATTAAAATAAGAGTGTTTAAGGATAACTTAAATATTTTGATGAGAAGATAATTCATTTTGATCAGTATAGCAACTCGGGGCTTTTAAAAAATGGAAAGAGGGTAGTCCATCGACGAATGGGTGACATTGAGAGCGTAGACTGGAGAACGAAGAGGTTGTGAGTAGAGGATTATTGTAAGATACTCGTACGTAAATACAAGACAGTGATTTCAACTACAAGTCGTTGTTATTTACAACCCCTTCTGGCTACTTCTATTAGAACATTTTTTATTATAACCTAAATGAAAGATTCAACAAAATATACAGGGTGGAAACCACCTCATCACAAAGCCGTTAACCAAGCATTCTGAACATCAAACTAAGTAACTTTACGCAAAAATTATTGGTCGTATTAACTTTTTTTTTGAGGTTATAAATCATATTTTGTGGTAGAATTCAATGATACGCACTTAAAACATTGTGCTGGTGGATAGATTGACTAGTACGGGGGTCGTGGAGGTGTTAAAAGTCAAAATTTTACAAAATAAAACTTGTATTTAAAAAAAACTTGTCAAAAGGTTGTAACTTTGACCCCTCATATCTCCGTAACTAGAAGGTTCCCAGGTATGGTGTAGAACAAAAAAATGATCGCAATGACGGGGAAAACAAGTGGTTTTCGTATTCGTTAAGAGGTGTTTTACACCCTTTATAGTCTACAAAAATACTGAATATTGTAGTTATCAGTCAAGTTACTGGTTATTGCAAGTACCGTACCAGAGTTTTCGCAAAATCCCCCACACCACATTTGTATTGTATTGTATTTAAATGGGCTGGTGTCCGCAATTCCACGTCCAAAGCGCATATTTTCCGTAGGGCTTATCATACATTTAACTAGCTAAATATTTCACACTTTTTTTTAGGTAGGGAAATCATCTTATGACTTCTCCCACTCTGGGCAGAGCGAGAGGGAGTGTCAGACTCTTACTGACTAAAACCCATCCATATTCCTTCCTCGCCCTTTATGTTTCGGGGTCGCGGTATCTCTTTCGAACAGGCCTGCAACCCTGGCAGATACTTTTCAGCCTCAGGGAGAATCGCTTTCAACTGACAGCTGTCACATTATTAAAAAAAATCTAGTTCTATTTTCACATGCCTATTGAACCATGTTCCGACTTCTATACAGCCTATAAATTACAGCGCGATATAAAATTGAAATAACATAAAATTCAGTATTAATTAAAGAATATTTTTTTTAAATAACTTAGTTATAATTTAGTTACAAATATTTCTTTAAAATAACAAAGATTTGGGCAAAATATTTACTTCTTTTTCAGTGAAGATAGTGAAAATAAAGGCTAAATAGCCGGCCACAGAAAAAAACACAAAAAACAAAATAGGCGGGAAAGCGGCAATCCGATCTTCATTTTTTTTTCGAGTGGTTTCGTGTTTTGTTTTTATTTTCCTTGTATTCGTAATATAATGAAAAGCACAGTGTTTAACTCGGGTTAAAGACTTATTTAGTCCTTCGAGCTATTAGCGCCCGCGCTACGCTTGGGCGCCAAACCCCATCTCGGGACTAAATAAGTTACTTTCACCCCTAGGATAACAATGTACTATTAAGTGCGTTACATTATGTTCTATCACAAAATATGATATTTCACCCCAAAAAAAAATCGTTTCCCAGCAATAATTTTTGCGTAGTTAGTTTGATGAACAGAATGCGTGGTTCACGGCTTCGTGATAAGATGGTTCACACTCTGTCTGTATACTACCTACCACAACCTGGCAATCAGGCCAAACCTGTCGCAGACTTTTGACCGAGTCAGTTTGGACTGTCAACAATACGTTAGGAAGGAAAAGAATAAAGTTGGAGAAATAAACAAACAAAAAACAATACAGGAACAATCCCCTGTATTATTTTGTACCGGAAATATAAAATCTAAACATGACATAAACGCATAAAAAAGCTTATATCTCAAGACGCACATTCCTCAAGAAATAATGGAAGATCGCGAAAAAAACACGATTGGAATAAATTATTTCAAGTTTCAACGCTTTGTTACGTCTGTCGGAACATGTACGAATGTTTTTAAATTCGTAATGAACTTATCATGTACAGACACGAGCATAAATATCTTGTTACTTAGCAAAAAACAAAGGCGATTTTCTCTTCTTCAATAATCATCATCTCTACTGCCTTCGACTTCACCTGCGCATATGCGCCTCTTCTTGACCAACGTTTCTTTTTTTTCCTCTATGTGTAATAGGCATGAATAGTGTCAAAAAATAGCAATTCTATTTAGTCCGTCAATAAGAGTATTGGAAAATAATGGATACGATTTTTTGGTTTTGTAAATCAATGAATATTGACGAAAATAAAACACATCAAAACTCTCGAGTTTGGTCGGCTCATACGGCACACGTCAGTACGGTCTTAAAATTATACCTAGGCGTAACGCATTGAGAATTTTAAAAGCGTGGTATTTTCGTCAATTTTGATTTACGTAACAAAAGGAAAAATACGGGTCAAATATTTTTTGTCAATCTAACTGACGGAGTAATTAGTTTTTTTTTGTCGTCTACCCTAATTAATTGTACCGCTATTTTAAGCAGTTTATTTTTGTGTGTTTTGTCTTGTGCAGGCTAATAAATGCTTTTATTTCCTTTCTTTCTCGTCCCATATAATGTTGGGCACGGCAAAACACGATTTTCTCATAAAACGATTGTAACTTTAAGAATACTTAAACCTATTTCATACAATACATACTAGCATTGGTTTCGAAATACTAAGTTCGTAATAGATGTAAACTGCAATGAATTCAGTAGAAGAAAATCACTTTTAAAAGCAGCTAAGTTAAAACATATCTGTGCTAGTGACTGTACATACCCTTGAAACGGGATGGTGAGAAAAAAATTACGTAATAAAAGAAGAGAAATGTTCGCAAAAAATGTTTATGGTACTGTCTACGCAGTGTAGACACGTTTGTGGTTTTATAAGTCAGGAATAGTTGTAACATTTTCTTTATCAGTGTGCTACGTTTTGTTAACTGTGTTTGGAAAGTTTTTTGGATAGTAACAAGAGATTTGGAACAAATACCGCGCTTTCTGTAGAATAATAGAGCTTTCTTTGTCTGTAGAGAACAACGACCTACACGTTGTTAAGGCTAATCACTTAATTCATTTGCTTATCGATACTCACTACGACTCGAATGGCGTAGTGGTAGTGACGCTGCCTTACGTTCTGAGGGTGCTGGGTTCGAATCCCGGAAAACATTTGTTTCCGAGTCATGGATGTTTATATGTATATTAAGGATGTATTTACAAGCAAAAAAGTATATATATATGTAGTATATCAACTATCTAGTGTCCACCATACAAGCTTTACTTAGTGTGGTACTAAGTGGCGCTGTGTGTTAATGTCCAGCGATATTTATTTATTTATTTATTTACTAGGCGACTTGCTAGCTTCTAGGCGATCAAGCAAGCTGTCAGTGCGTACGTAACCTACCTCACACCTAACACCGCCATTTGATTAAAGCTACGAAATCAATACGAAATTCCTCCAAAATGTTGAAGTAATTTTAGAGCTGACCTCTAAAAACAGCACCGATACTAATCTATAGAATATATTATAATTTATAGTTTGAGATGCGTAGTCTGTCAGACATTGGTCAGAGTAAAACTGTACAGAGAGAAAAGAGGACATTTATGTTCCCGAGATCTTTGCCCAGCAGTGGGACAATAAATGAGATAGAAAAGAAAACAACCTATGTAAAAACAAAGCGTATCTCTAAATAAAAAAAACAATCAAAAGTTCGAATGTTGTAACCTGTATAGAATCTCGGTAGGGCTTGAAAGGTCGACACTATACTTCAGACAGCACTAAGGAAACTGTCAACTTCCTCCCGGGAGCGAGGGAAATAGAAATGACGATATTGCCAATACCTGCCTGATAGTCTGAAGATATCTTGTCTACTGCGAACACCGAAGGACGTGCGTCGGATTATACATACAGGATATTGGAAGACATTTTTGTATTTTGCTTATGCTCTGTCTATTAGTGTGTTTCTTTGTCTTTATTTTGGGGAAACCAAACTGGCACTTTGTCCTGTATTTTATAACGGGCTGGTGTCCGCAATTCTACATACTCTCATCATTATCAGCCTATACATGTTCCCACTGCTGGGACAAAGGCCTCCTCGTGGGAGGGAACTGGCTATAATCCACCACGCAGGCCCAGTGCGGGTTGACAGATGTCACACGTCTTCGAATTGTTGGTTCCAGGACATACCGGTTTCCTTACGGTGATGAAATAAATTACACATGGTAATGCGCCTGTCGGGTTCGTACCCACGTCTTACTGTTCGTAAGTCGGGGCCGCCACCACTGGGCCACCGATGGCACTTTAAAACTTCAACACAGTTTCATAGAAATCCTAATGAGAGGTTTTATTTTCACAATTAAAAAAAAAATTGTTTCCATGAACTCGATAGATGGCGTTGATCCGACTACGTTACTGGGTGCCAAAGCCAAAACGCTTGAAAAAACACACGTTACATACGCTCGTTGACTGACACTTTCGTCTGCATCAGCTTCCGAATATAATCATTAGGTCCAAGTGATACTATGTGACGTTCTGTTCCTTGCAGTAACGTAGTCAGACTAGCGCCATCTATCCAGCGACTAGGAAAGAGTTGAAAAAGAAAATCCCTCATTGATAGTTGATTTCTAGGGTCTATACTCGGAGGGTAACCACCGAGACCCTATTACTAAGCCTCCGCTGCCCGTCCATTTGTCTGTCCGTCTGTCCGCCCGTCCGTCCGTCCACCTATCAGTGGCCTGTATTTCATTTATTCCTGTATTCCTGTATTCATAGGTAGACAGTTGAAATTTTTACAGAATGTGTATTTCTGTTGTACAAAACCCTTATGCGCGAGTCCTACTCGAACTTGGCATGTTTTCTTTATTTAAATAGTGAAACTCACTAAATAGAATAAATAGCGATCCAGAAACGTTAATACAATAAACCTCAATTACAAACGTATTTATTTGATTCCTAATCAATTTTTATCCAAATAATATTATAAATGCGAAAGTTTGTGAGTATGGATGTAAAGATGTATGGATGTTTGTCCTACTCTTGCAAAAACTACTGAACGGATTCGGATGAATTATGCACACAGTTAGTTTATAACCTAGATTAAAACGTAGGATTTCCATTCCTGTAGTAAGTTCCCATGGGGCAATTATCAAACTTCACGCGAGCGAAGCCATCGGCAGAATCTAGTATGTGTTTAAGAGTATAAGATTAATATCCTTTTGAATGTCTTAATTAGAGACGCAATAGTAAGACAAAAGCTTAAGTCGGACTGTGTAACTTAAGACATTCTAGAAGATATTTAGATCAGATGAAAAATATAGTTTCTACTTAAGGGGTTGCGGGCCTGTTCGAAAGAGATACCGCGGCCCCGGAACGTAAAAGGCGAGGAAGGAACATGGATGGTTTTTAGTCAGTAAGAGTCTGACACTCCCTCCCGCTCCGCCCAGAGTGGGGGGGGTCATTTGATGATTTCCCATCCTTAAAAAAAAAAAAAAAAAAAAAAAGGTGAAAGCATCAAGATAGCCCTCGAAATTCAAATTTTCGTTTTTTTTTTTAATTTGCAGGCCAGTGCCGGGTTGTGTGTTACTGAAAATATTGTTCGCGACTGTAAGTTGTGTGGTAATCGGATGTCGTGGTATGGGCATGTGATGCGGAGGAATAAGGAAAATGACGTGAAAAAAGTTTTGAGTAAGAATGTGGATGGGTATTTGAGTAGAGGGAGACCAAAGAAACGATGGATGGACTGTAGTGAGAAGGATATGGTAAGAAAAGAAGTGTCTGATGAGATGACGAAAAATAGAGGAGTATGGAAGAAGAAGACATGCTGCGCCGATAACAAATAAATTGGGATGAGGGCAAGAGAATGAGAATGATGATGTAAGACGTAGTTACAGAATTATTATCATCAAAATCATCACAACATCGTTCCTCGGCCTTTGTGAGCTTGGAGGGGTTCAAGGTCAAAGTCCTCGTTCCTCGTATATCTATACTAATATTATAAAGCAGAAGAGTTTGTTTGTTTGTTTGTTTGGTTGAACGCGCTAATGTCAGGAACTGCTGGTTCGAGTTGAAAAAATCTTTTTGTGTTGGATAGTCCATTTATCGAGGAAGGCTTTAGGCCACACACACACCACACCACACCCACACACTACCCTACACCTTACCCCACCTTACCTTACCTTTACCTTATATCACTTTCCGATTATTAGGAGCGGAGCAGGAATGAGAAATGTTGCAAAAACGGGGATTTTTTCTCTTTCGTTTTTCTCTCTTATGTGACGCAGACGAAGTTGCGCGGGTCAGCTAGTTTCTTATACGTCTTACAGTCGCGAACGATATTTTCATCAAAATACAACCTAGCACTCGTCTACAAAGTGCAAAAAACGTAAGAAAATCTGAATTTCGCTGACTACCTTGGCTTATAGAAAATACTTTTCACGGACATAAAATTTTAAATCCATTTGTTGAAGAGATCAAGGAAAGTAATTTGCACTTCACTTCAAGTCGGTAGGAGTCGGATTTAACTGAAAATCTTCGAACCAATCTATGTAAAACGTTATTCGGTACGTACGAGTACATTAGTGCCTTAGGTACTAGTAGGAAACTTGAACCGCAATTGGCGGTTGCGGTTTGCCAATATACCAAGTAAAGCCTTGGTCGTACATTTAGCTATTCATTGGTAAGGAGAGGTAAATGAAAATCTTTCAGGAATGTCTTTGGTAGGTTTATAGTTGCTAGACATAGATATAGTGACCTGTTTATTCCAAAAGTTTCTCATAATATAATAATAATAATAAATATCGCTGGACATTAAACACACAGCGCCATCTAGTGCCACACTAAGCAAGGCTTGTGTCGTGGACACCAGATAGTTGATATACTACATATATACTTTTTTGTTTGTAAATACATACTTATTATACATACAAATATCCTTGACTCGGAAACAAATGTCCATGCTCATCACACAAACATTTGCTCCTACCGGGATTCGAACCCAGGACCCTAAGAACGCAAGGCAGCGTCACTACCACTACGCCATTCGAGTCGTCGAATATCACGCCTGTAACCTCTGTGGGGTTAGGCAGTACATACTTCATAGTACACCCACATTCTGACAGTTATGTTTAAGGGGGATGCTCCAAGGTACCCTGCGAAATTCAAATTTTCTGACGTTTGTGTCAATGGTTGAGTCGATGAACGAATTTTTCACGGTCAAAGTCCTTCTTCGACTTTTATGTACTTTGAGGGTTGTGTTGGATTTCGTATTTATTCATCATTTTCACTGTAGGGTAGAAGTAAAATTGACTTGCAAACTGCGTCACTATCCTATGGAATCCCATCCTTTTCCCACATGCACACCTAGACTATCGCTGTCCTTGTCACCGTCGACGGTGACTGTGTAAAAAATTGAAGACTATATCGGCTACACGAGAGTAGTCTTACTAAGAACATACTCCCTTATTAATTTGCCGCGAGTGCATTTAAAAATTAGTATCTAAAACACTACGGAAAGTGCGGTCTTATGTGGTGATAGGCGTCTCTGCGCCCCCTCGTGCGCTGCCCCTAAATCCAGCAAGGACTCGAACCCTCTGCCAACCGAACCGGAAGACAGATATTGAAGACAACGAATCTATAGGTCAAAATTTGAATTTCGCGGGCCACCCCGACGCTTTCACCGATTACCATTAACTGAAAGAAAAAGAAAGAAAAATATTTTTATTTGACGTCAGTACATTAAGCACAAACCAAATCCGTGACTGCTACTGAAAAAATCTTGATGGAAAAATCAATATCAGTCTGTTAATAACAATTTATTCAACCCGGGAATTAAACCCAGGATCTCACGGTCAGCTGTCGCGAATACGACCACTAGACCAACAAGAGAGCGAAATTATGGTCAAAAATGAGTTACATGCAGTGATAAAGAATCTCTGTCTGGAAAAAAAGTCGACGGCGGAAATATTTTGGAAATTAATGGATGCTAAACCTTATTCTACGGTTGCGTCCTGAGTAGCTGAATATAAGAGGTAGATTAAGCTATAAAGATAGCCCGCGTTCTGGCAGCCCTATACAACCTCCGTCACAGAAGTAAATATAAAAAAAGGTTGAAAATCTGGTTTTGGAAGATAGAAGAATAACCATTTAACCATTAAAATTGTTTCATTCGGGCTTAGAACAGTTTCGGTTAGATGGGTGCCACGAATATTAACAATATTTAAAGACACCAATGTTAATTGGTGTCTTTAAATATTGCTTCGTTTTGAACTTCAGAAGTTGAAACTAACTTTTAGCCGAGTACTATTTATTCGAGTAACAATTTTCATACATTATTACTCAAATAAGATGTCTGGCATACGGTTTAAATTTTTTTAAACACACTATGGCCTTTTCACAACATTTTAAAGCATTTTCCCACAACCCAACCCGCCACAGCTAAAGAAACAAAAATATTTGTTTTGGTCTTCATATTTACAGTGTTGATTGGCTCGTGAAAAAAGAAATACAATCTGTTTTATCTATGTACATGCCTCCGTGATTACATAAAAGAAAAGTTGTCTCTATATTTTATTTAAATGAAGACTGACAATTTTGTAGGTACTTTGAGGAATAGATGAAATAGTTAGCGTCAACTACAGTTTGAATCTCGAAGTAAGACCGACATTCAAAAGTTTTTTTTATTAATGCTCCTGGTTTGAAATCAAAAGTGGCCAGCATTAATCCTGGCTATATTTTTTAAATAATGATGTTAAACTTTTTGGTATCAAAAGGACATAGACAGAATGCTACATGGACTTTTGTATAAAAGGTGTAAAACACATCTTAACGAAGCCGAAAGGTACTTGTTCTCCCCGTCATTGCGTTATTTTTCAGTTCTACACCATAAGTATCTGGGAACCTTCTAGTTACGGATATATTGGGGGTCAAAGTTCCAACTTTTACACAAGTTTATTTTAGAATATAAGTTTTTAATCTAAGATTTTAACTTTAAACATCTCCACGACTCGCGTACTATTCAATCCAATTAGCACAATGTTTTGAGTGCGTTACATTGAGTTCTAACACAAAACATGATTTTTCGCCTCAAAAAAACAGGCCGAAAGCGTGTCGGGCCACGCTCAGTGTAGGGTTCCGTAGTTTCCCGTCCGTCACAATAAAAAAAATGCTTGCATATACGATTATACTACAAACTTAGTGCAGAAAAAAATATTTTGTACAACTTTTTGTCTTTTTTGTACAAAAACTGTTATTTCCATCCAAGTTCAAAATGATTTTCCTAGAAAGTCCTTATACAGTTCTTTTTTTCAGATTTTTTTCATATTTTCTAAACTTATGGTTCAAAAGTTAGAGGGGACACATTGTTTTTTAATTTTGGAGCGATTATTTCCGAAATTATTGACATTATCAAAAAATGATTGTAGTAAACCCCTATTCATTTTTAAATACCAACCATATATCACACGTAAGGGTTGAAATTAAAAAAAAAACACTTTCCACTTTTTATATAGGGGGAACGACTTCTTTTACATTAAAACAAGCCAAGCATTTTGTACATTAAACTAAGTATAGTTTAATGTACAAAATGCTTTGCTAAAGGCTACATTGATAGTGTTATGAAAAGCACAATGTTTATTTTTAACTATAATTTTAATATTAAAGCCTTATACTTTAGGATAGATATTAAATTACATACCATAAGGCCTTTTATCCCCGAAGGGTTAGGCCGAGGTGTACCCTCTTTTTTCGGATGGGAAATCATTAAATGACTTTTCACAATCTGAGCGGAGCGGGACGTGTCAGACTTCTAACAAAACCCATCCATGTTCCTTCCTCGCCATTTATGTTCCGGTGCCGCGGTATCTCTTTCGATCAGCGCAGCCCCGGCAGGCAGGCCGAAGTGTACCCTAACAGTACATCCATATGTAGCCAGTTATGTTTAAGTCCCTATTAATAAGGAGCGAGCCTATAGTAATTTACCGGGTACAAATCCAGACTCAAAGGCTGCCACTGAAAAAATCCTGAAAGTAAATCCCAATAAGACTTTGCCCGACCTGGAAGTCGAACCCAAGGGCTCGTGGTCAGCAGTCACACTTGGGACTACTAGACCAACGAGGCAGTTCATCATCATCATCATCATAATCAGCCTATTAAGGCGACTACATGAGCGAAATTAGCAACTCTATTCATGGTGGTTCAAACTTCGTTTGAAATACTGTTAGAATAAAGTTCTAATCAGCTTGCACTACAAAGTAGTTGTTACGTCAGTCACTGCGGGCCGAATAGTGCGAAATGAGTGATTTCGATCGATTTACAAAAAATCTTTTGATTGGACTAAAAAAATTAAAACACTATGATGCTAATAATTATGTTGCTTGTAGAATTATTTGCCACAAAATCAGAATGATCGCTTGTATTTTAGTATGGTTTAAACTCGTTAAAAGAATTTTTTAGAGATAAGTCCGTGATTTTTTTCTATCAAGTAAAATTAATTGGATTATGTTTTCAAAGAGCAGAGGTGGCCCAGTGGTGGCGGCCCCGACTTAAGAACAGTAAGTCGTGGGTTCGAACCCAGACAGGCGCATTACTTTGTGTAATTTATTTCATCACCGCTGCTCTCAAAAACGGTGAAGGAAAACATCGTGAGGAAACCGGCATGTCCTAGAACCAAAAATTTGAAGACATGTGACATCTACTAATCCGCACTGGGCCCGCGTGGTAGATTATAGCCCATTCCCTCTCATTGAGAGGAGGCCTGTCCCACCAGTGGGAACATTATAGGCTGATGATGATGTTTTCAAAACACTATCATACTAGCATATATTCTGAAGAATATCATATATTTTTTCTGGTTTTGTTAAACGCAGTGAATCATACTTTTAGGCATTAAAAAACTCGCGGGACTGTTCGAAAGAGATACCGCGGCCCCGGAACGTAAAGGGCGAGGAAGGAACATGGATGGGTTTCAAAAGGCATTAAAAAACTCGCGAGTCATTAATGTACCCACTGCTGGAACACTGGCCTTCTCTCTGTGGGAGGGAATAGGCTATAATCCTACACACAGGCCCAGTGCGATGAGTTCGATTTGATTGGTTCTAGAAAATGCCTGTTTCATCACAATGGTTTCCTTTACCGTTTTGAGAGCAGTGGTGGATGAGGCAGTTTATTTTGATACAGATTTGCTGCGAGTTTAAAATTAAATCACACAAAATCCTTAAAAAAATGTTTGCAGTCAAGTTAATTCCACCTATAAATACGACTGATACCTCCAAAAATTCAAGTCAGACTGATCGAATGAGATAAGGATCGAGTGAACGAATGAATGGAATAGAAGTCGGCTTAAAGAGATTGGCTCCAGTTTATTATAAGCTGGAGTTGGATGAAGTGAACGTAATCATGAAAGCTTTGTCGTGTTGCCTTAAATTCATCCGAAAGCCTTAGTACGAGAGCCTTGAGTTTGGCGTTTTATTGTCAAATAAGTTACTACTTTCTTATGTGGACCATGTTGAAAATTATGAGGGCAAAGACTTATATTTGTTTATATCGATGTCTTTTTTTAATTTAAACAAAAATAAAACAAATGACAAAAGCGTATATTAACCAGTGGTAAAAAAACAATGTAATAAAGGGCAAGCATATTAAAATCAACCGGGCACAAATCCAGACAGAATTGTGTTTCTGAAGTACCTACAATTAATAGATTGTGTAACTAAAAATTCGGCTATTAAAATGTTCTCGATTGATGAAAATATGTAAAATACAGCTAACCTTCTCGGGTTTTTTTTTAGGATCTGAAATCATCAAATAACTTCTCCCACTCTGGGCGGAGCGGGAGGGAGTGTCAGACTTTTACATCATGTTCCTTCCTCGCCCTTTATGTTCCGGAGCCGCGGTATCTCTTTCGAATAGGCCCGCAACCCCGGCAGAGGTAGCTTCTGGAGGCCTAAGGCGAAATTAGTATTAACTATCACTTATTTAAGCACTTATTGTATTTACTATCACTGCGAAAATTGTGATAATTCGACAAATTTGCATGATATCAATACAATTTATAGCCAATGTACCTTAGTAGTGATGTAGCTTTCAAATGGTGAAATATTTTTTTCATTACTCATACTCGGAAAGTAGGTCTGAAGTTGCCTGAGGAATGGGTTGAAAGTAACACTTTTCAGCAGTAGCAATCGTTCACTGACAGCTGTCAAAAAAAAACTAGGTCTATTTTCACATTTCTATTGAACAAGTAGGTATATTGTTGTACCATGTATTGAACCATGTTCCGACTTCTATACAGCCTCTAAATTACAGCGCGATGTAAAATTGAAATAACATGAAATTCAGTATTCATTAAAGAATATATTTTTCAATACACTTCCTCGAAAACTGATTCTTTTCGCACTACGATTAGGTTCAAAATGCAGTGTATTTCACACACGTGCGTTTATCATGTTTTTTCCACACATGTGCAAAAAGCAAAATTGCCACAGATAACTATACCGACACTTAGTCCAAACTGGTCAATGCATAATTTTTAAAAAACATTCAGATCTGACTATAAAGTCAGAGGTCAATGTTTTTTTTTTTAATTTCGGATAAGCGATCTACATATTTACGGCGGTGTTATCATTTTTTGAATATTCAAATTGTGTTTATAAATTCAATATCTTAGATAAACATGATTCTTTAAAACTAATATTTTATTTTATTAACAAATTTATTTGTGTTCTAAATTCAAAAATCTATATAAAAACACTATTTTTATAACTACTAAACACACACACTATTTTTCTTTAGGCTGTATAATAGCTTCATACCTTTGCCTCTCCTTCAACCTAGAAAAGCAAAGCGCGTAAAAAAAAACATAGTGCCGTAATCATTCATGACACAAATATTTTTAGTACATTCTTTTATTTAATTTCTTCAAAAGTGTATTGAAAAACGTCGTTTGATACACGTGGACATTTGTTATTGCAGTTCGCGGCTCAAAAACACCCTCGCCTTACGGCTCGTGTGTTAATGCCGCCTTGAACTACAATAACAAACTTTCTCCACTTGTATCCAAATGTACTATTTTTCAAATAAGTAACTTAGTTATAATTTAGTTACAAATATTTCTTTAAAATAACATTTGATTTGGGCAAAAATTTACTATTTTTTCAGTGACGAAAGGTAAAAATAAAGTGTGTATGTTTTATAAGGCCACAGAAAAAAGAAATAGGTGGGAGAGCGCCAGTCCGATTTTCATTTTTTGTTCGAGTTGTTTCTTTGTTTTATTTTTATTTTCCCTGTATTCGTAATGAAAAGCACAGTGTTTACCTCAGGTTAATGACTTATTTAGTCCCTCAAGCTATTGGCGCCCGTCCTACGGTTGGGTGCCAAGCCCCGTCTCTCGGGACTAAATAAGTTACTTTCACCCCTAGGGTATCAATGTACTTGTACTATTTAAATCGGTTGAGTAGTTTTTGTGTTAAATCGTAACAAAAAAAACAACAATCAAATCTTTCCTCTTTATAATATTAGTGTAGATCTAGATGTGGACAAAATAAATAGCATCTATCTCTCATCATTCATCTAAAAAGAAATCCTTTGACATTGAGATTGAGATATCATATCAAGACAAACATCTACAAATAAGCGGTTCATCCAATTTTGATATGGAACCCTAAAAAAAGGCCGTAGGGTAATACGATCAAATCAAAACGTGAGCCAATTCTACTGAAGTCTATTTATATTCCGTCTGAAACATGTTTAAAGTTTTCGACGATTTGTCACAGAACGAACGAAAGAATAAAAAATATCTATTCCTTCGAGGTCATGATGTGCATATCATATTATTAAAGTTAACATACGACGCATTTATACAAACACAAACATTTAGGGCCAGTTTCACCGGTTGCGGATAAAGTGTCGGTTAGCCTATTAGGAACTTATCTGCCAGATAAACTAACACTTTTGGTTTCACAGGTGTCGGATAGCGATATCTGGTAGATAAAGTATTAGTTATAACCAGCCTTTAAGGTCTATGTTCACCAAGAAGATAACAGTCTGATAATCTAAAAACAGCTGTCAATGTGACATGTTCCCTTACAAAACTGTGTTTTAAACAGCTGTTTTTAGATAATCATCCGTCATTTTTTTGGTGAACATGGACCTAAGTCTAACCGACACTTTATCCGGAACCGGTGAAACTGGCCCTTAGACTACAACAGAACCACATAATAATAATTGTAAGACAAAACGGAAATAAAACAAAAAAATAAACGTACGTAAAAACCATACTAAAATACATGCGATTTTCTGATTTTTTGGCAAATAATTCTACAAGCAACATATTAGCATGAGCGTTTAATTTTTTTAGTCCAATCCATAGATTTTTTGTACATCGGTCGAAACCACTCATTTCGCACTATTCGGCCCGACACTGACTGACGTTACAACCACTTTATAGTGCAAGCTGATTAGAACTTTATTCTAACAGAATTTAGACGAAGTTTGAATCATCACAGATAGAGTTGCTAATTTAGCTCATGTAATCGCCTTAAGAGTTTTGTGCGAGACCCAAGCCTCCACAAATTTGGGAGCAGTCAAGAAAACCTTTCGATGGGCTGCAGCCATCGGAGAACGCTGGCTTACAGAAAAGAAACTCTTACCTCAGAAGCTACGTGTGTCCTGTCTTTGTTTTGTTGATTTTATAGCGGTCACAGTTTGAGATGCTCATCGTTTGGAGAAAATAACAGTTCCTTAGTTTTGAGACGTACCTATGAGGTTTGGAGAAAGTTGTACTGACGACAAAAAAAAGGAATAAGTCTGTCAGGTAGACTAAAAAAAAAAAATGAATTTTTCTTTTGTTACGTAAATCAAATTGACAACATTCGATTCTTTTAAAATTCCCAATACGTCACGCCTAGGTATAATTTTTAGGTAGTTCTGACGTCACGAACCCCCACTTCAGAGTTTTGATGCGTTTTATCTTGGTCAATATTCATTGATTTACAAAAACAAAAAATACGTGTCCATTATTTTCCAATACTCTAACTGACGGACTAAATAGATTTATATTTTTTTCAGTCGTTATGCTTATTTTATTGTGACAGGCCGCATAAGCAGTTTTGATACTTGTCTCTTTAGTTTATATTTTGATTCTGAAAGCGGCCAGTCAGATAGTTGCAGCAGAAAAATAGGTTGTAATGAAACAAGTTTAATTATCAAATACTAAATTAAGGCAAGCGAAGCCGCGGGCAAAACCTAGTCTATTAATAATTTACAATATTGATAACTTCAACTAACTTTACACCTAAGCCGTTCAACTTGAAGTACAAGAAAGCTCACTTAGGGGTAATATTGTCAATAATTTAGTAGTTGATGGCAAGACTTGTTACCACCACAGACAATGAACTAACTAAGTTATACTTAATCATAGCTCGTTTAATATCGCTTAGTGCTTACTTGTATTCCATTGTAATTTAAATTGTGTCTGCATTTCAAAAGTCGAATGTTTGTATTTGTGTTCTAATTTTGACAGATTATAATAATACAGTTAGGACCGAATTCATGTCACGCTGACGGTAGGTCGCGTACGGCCAGTCGTGACGTCAGCGAGGACAAAATACGGCTGGCGGACGTCAGCGTCGCAGTATGGTACTTTATAGAAAACAATATGTACACGCGAACAACCGTGTGTAACCGACCGCCAGCAGCGCGACAAGAATTCAGGCCTTATTATATTGTAAGCCAGTTACTTTCTATGCAGGTTTACTTATTTCAGAAGGTTATCAATGGTTATCAATATAAATAAATGCATTGATCACAGATCCCTAGGCCTATCTCTAGATCCATCTAGCATCACACCAGGCCCGTAGGCACCCAAGAACCCGATTGCAGCCGGCTTCTTTCGACTTCGGAAACAACCTCTCTACGTAGTACCAGTGCATTTATGATCTTTTCCTTAAACTACAAATCAAATCAAATAAATATTTATTTGTGAACACAGATATTGAAATACAGGTCTAATTTATACATTTTAGTTGAGCTCTATGTCCTATCAATCAATCATTTTATTATCAGGCAACCTAAGGCCCATGGATTAAAGCTGTGCGGTGTCACGTAGCCTGCCGCGAAAACGTCGGTAGACAACACCCTTCGGCCAAAACTCTTGCTTGAGAAAGTTGTCGAGATATTGTGTCGGAACTCGCACCACAAACGACATGAAGTTGGTGAGTTGGCTCCAACTTCTCGACCCTCAAGGTCCAGCTGGCAGCTGGACCAATGAAATTGGTATACGGTCGAACAAACCATTTGGTTTACAATGTAATTTGTGGGTTAAACTGTTAACCAAATAGCCTTTAACCGCGCCTTTTATCGCGTCCGGCCCTGGTTCAATCCATGGTCCGGAGCGAGACGGAATAGGAAGCCGTCACCTCCTTCTGCGAAGCAGTTATGCTAGCGAAGTAGGTGGCGGAACGAGAGAGGGAGAGAGCGTCTCTTCCCAGCCGCCGCGGGAGACGCACCGGGCGTCGGGGGCCACGTGGTGGCCACCGGCCACCGTAGATGCGGGCCTGTGGACGGTTGGCTATGGGCTAGCTAACCGTCCGTCCGTCTAACGACGACAGGCCGTGTCGACGGCGCGTTCGTGTTCCACGCGCGCCTCGAAGAGATGTCAGCATAAGGGGAGAGGTCCGCAAGGGCCGAAGCCTGCCGGGGTTGCGGGCCTGTTCGAAAGAGATACCGCGGCCCCGGAACATAAAGGGCGAGGACGGAACATGGACGGGTTTTAGTCAGTAAGAGTCTGACACTCCCTCCCGCTCCACCCAGTGTGAGTGGGAGAAGTTATGTGATGATTTCCCATCCCAAAAACGACAGATTCGAGTTAATAATGTGTATTTTCACAAGACCCAGGCTTAACAGCACGTTGCTGTAAACGTCCAATTCCTACAGTGTTCAATGCCGGCTACTATTTGGTACACGGAGCAATTGAAAGAGGATCTCAGGTTCTCTGCACCTTAAATATTACAACTTAACTCGCTCACACTGCCAAATGAAATATTGAACTCCTGGGTCTTTGCTCCAAACATCCCCGCGTGTTTATTAACGAATTGTTTTAAGACAACAAAAGACAACGCTTTGACTAAAACACAATATCTTAGAACACACTGCCCTTGAGATTCGTTACTTATTTAACATCTATGTTAGGAGGAGATGACCTGATACGGCACAAGGTAAATGACCTAGCGATTTTCAGAGGACCCAGACTTTTCCAAGAAGAATTTAATCAATAAAGTTGAAACTCTATGGTCATGGGGTCTAAAGGCCCCCCTAACTTTTCGGGCCATCGCCAAGCAAATCGACTCTTTCTGTGACCATAGCTGGCCTATCCTATATGGTCAAAGAATCAGTATAGCCATCCAACATTGCAATGTTGGCAGCCTTCTGGGCACTACTCCGTTTGACAGCAATGTAGACTCATTTTGTGACGCCCTTAATGTTTTTCTTCTTTTCGACATTATGTATAAAGAGTGTAAAACACCTCTTCACGAAGCCGAAAGGCAGTTATTCTCCCCATCATTGCAATCATTTTTTTGTTATACTCCATACCTGGGAACCTGCTAGTTACGGAGATATGGGGGGTCAAAGTTACAACTTTTTGACAAGTTTTTTTTTAAATACCTACAAGTTTTTTTTGTAAGATTTTAACACCTCCACGTCCCCCGTACTATTCAATCCATCCATCAGCATAATGTTTAAAATGCGTTACATTGAGTTCTACCACAAAAAAAACGTTATTTCCCAGCAATATTTTTTTTGCGTAAAGTGACTTAGTTTCATGTACTGAATGCTTGGTTAATGGCTTTGTGATGAGGTGGTTTACACCCTGTAGAATATTATTAATAGTATAAAAAGTTTAGATATCAGGAAAGATAGATAAAAGGCTCGAAAGAACCGCAAATTACATTGAGCAGTTCACAAACCAAAGCTAAGTTACCTTAGCCTAGTTATTAACAATAGTGAAAGCTGATATCTGTCTTTTTTCTGTTGAAAGTGATAATAACATATTTAAAAGGGTTTCGTTTTTGCTGACGACTGTAACCTCGGCCACACCTCAAATAAATTCATCTTGAATTCTCTCAAGCGTTTGCATAGTGATGATAACAGTCCTTTACAGCCTGTATCACAGGCATTCGCAGGACAATGCCGTTTGTTTGCTTCGCCTGGATAAATTCTAGCCTTAGAGTAATAATCAGACAATATGAAGATAGAAAACTCTGACATCAAAATTAGAGATATAATTAGAAGAAAACCTACTTGCAATTGAGTACTAGTCTACACACCAACACATACACAAACTTACACTAATTCGAGATCATATACACACAACATGAGTTACCTTTAAGTTTTTAACCGACTTCCAAAAAGGAGGAGGTTCTCTATTCGACTGTATGTATTTTTTTTTTTTTTTTATGTATGTTCACCGATTACTCGAAGACGCCTGAACCGATTTGAAAAATTCTTTTTTTGTTTGAAAGGGTATACTTCCAAGTTGGTCCCATAGCCACCAAATTGGGATCTGATGATGGAATCTTGGCGAAATCGAGGGAACTCTTCAAATTTTATCTGAAAACGTGTTGCGATTTTGGTATTTTCTACAACAAGTGAAGCATTTGCGTTTGATAAGAACCATTCTACCATCAGATCTGATGATGAAGCCAAGAGTCACGGAACTCCACAATGAGACAATGTACCATAGTCGTGTTTGGGCTTGTTGTAATTGTAACGGTATGCACTTTCCATGTATCAAGCACCTGTGAACCACTAAAAAGTGAAAAATAAAAACTTTTTTGCAAAAAATAAAACCGACTTCAAAAAAAACAAAAAAGTGAAAAATAACTTTAGCTTCTGAAGTCGGTGACAAAATAACTAAAGCAATCAAACAAAGGTCACCGACTTCAGAAGCTAAAGTTATTTTTCACTTTTTTGTTTTTTTTGAAGTCGGTTTTATTTTTTGCAAAAAAGTTTTTATTTTATGATTAGAACCGCTGCATTTGATACATGTTCATAATTAACCATATTTGTCGAGAGAGACTGGATCCTGCGACACAGGGTATCCTAGTGCGGGATCCAGTGTCATATCTTATTGTAACATTTTCTTCTTTGGAACAATAAACATTTATTATTATTTATTATTAATTAGATAGAGCTTAAGATTTCTAAATTTCCAACTGTGTATAATAACTTGCAGCGGAAAATGTGTAACAGCAGTTCTAAAGGAAAGTGTTTTAGTTCTTCGTTAGTTTAACATGCTGCGGACGTAGTGTGCTAAGTCTAGGTGTGATTGTAATTGCAAATAATTAGCACAGATTCACCTAAGTATGATATTCCAATCCATTGTTGAGCTGTAATGACAAACTTGCAAAACAATTAAACAGATTAACAAATCGATTGACACCTCATTCATCAAAATCAGTTCAAAGTTTGGGCGCTACGGTGGAACATACACAAAATGTAACAAACATACATCATACCTCTTAAATATAAATAAAACAAAGACTGCTAAAATCACAACCCTTCTATTGGCTTTGCCGCAGTTGGGTAAAAGAAAACACCAAGTCTCATAGCTTGTTTAATTCTTACCCTTTACCCTAGAGATTAGCTAGCCAGGACAGCCAGTGTTACGAATATTCTCGCACTAAATCAAAATCAAAAGACCTAGTTGTGGGGGATTCATCCCTTGGGACCACACTTTATTTGAACTCGAAATAAAGGAAAAGGAAGGAATTAGTATCTGGATACGTATTAAAATGGAAGAAGAAGGATTATATTATGCACTGTTTTAGACTTTCACGGGTTTTCACTACACTTAAAGTATTTATTTATTTATTTATTTATTTAACAATTTATGTACCTACACACTTATTACAGAAAATAGAAAAGGAACAGAAAATAGTACAAAGGTGATGCTTATTTCTAGTGAAATCTCTTCCAGCATACCTGCGAAAGGAGATACTAAATAAAGAGATGTAGACATACTCGTAGTGTGTAAAAGAAGGAGAGAAAATCGAATACATAAAACAGATTCAATATCTTAAATATATACAAAATTAGAATACATACATACATACTCATACATACAAAAATAAAATAAAATACTTTATAACAATAAAAAAAAACTAATAATAAATACTTATGCAATTATGACGAAATGGATAGGTAATGTTCTTTCACTCTTCGCTTGAAAACTGCAACCGTTTGGCAGTCCCTAATGTCAGGCGGAAGTGAATTCCACAACCGAACGGCGTGGACAGTGAAGGAGTAGGAGTAGAAGTCGGTAGAGTGTGGAGGGGATTTAAGGAGGTTCCTAAGATGCGACCTGCAAGGTGCATCAGAGGGGCGAGAGTAGGAAAACCGTTCCCGTAGATAGGATGGCGTTTTAGGGTTGTGTAGGATGTTAAATAGCAGACACAATATCCGAGAGTTCCTGCGAAGTCGTATTGGGAGCCACTTGAGCATTTTGCGAAAATTGGAAATATGATCGAACTTTTTAAGGTTAAAAACAAAACGAATACAGATATTTTGTAAACGCTCAAGTTTATTTAAAAGCTCCTCGGTGGCATCCAAATAAAAGGCATCAGCGTAATCTATGATGGGTTGTATGAGAGTTTGCGCAAGGGAGATTTTGGTGTTCAATGGCAAGAAGCCCTGGAGGCATTTTAACGAGTGGAACGTGTAGTGCACTTTGCGGCTAACCTCAGCCACATGTGCAGTCCAAGATAAATAGGAATCCATAGTCACCCCCAGATTTTTAGCTTTAATTGCGTAATCAATCTGAACTCCAGTCAGCCTGAGTGGAGACAGCGACGCAAGTACTTACCAAGACGCAAGCATTTTCCTTATGTTTTTCGAGCACCCAATATCCTTATGTTATTGCTTGCAACAGCGTCGAAATATCGGGTGCTCGAAAAACATAAGGAAAATCACGGATATAACCCCGTAAGTACTTTAAGTGAAGGATCATATTGATCGAGGTTATATGTATTAGGTAAGTACTACAAGTTGAAGTTCCACGTGTAAGGACAAGCTTCTGTATCTGTTTTCTAGTTTGAAATGATTTTTTTATTCTTCTATCAAAGCGTCCGGTCTCTCCAAGGAGTATCGCTTAACTCAAACGGACAATAGGGTAGCTGACAAAACGAAATCTAATTTTTTCCCTAGCCTATCGTGTGTCCCACTGCTGGGCAAAGGCCTTCCCTTTTTCCTTCCAAACCAACAAGACTAGATCGTCACACTTCTTCGCCGCGGTCTACCTCGACGGCGATTCCCTCCGTCAGGCGTCCAGTGAGTGACGATCTTTGCCCATCTCTCCGGGTGCATTCCAACTACGTGGCCAGCCCACTCCCACTTCAGCTTGGCTGTTTTTTCTCCGACATCTGTAACCTGAGTTATGGAATATTTGAACCGTATTTTTTCTTTTGTTACATAAATCAAAATTGACGAAGATACGACGCTTTTAAAATTCCCAATACGTCACGCCTTGGTATAAATTTTAGCTTGTTCTGACCTCACGAGCCTCCACTCTCGAGTTTTGATGCGTTTTGTCTTTGTTAATATTAATTGATTTACAAAAACAAAAAATACATGTTCATTATGTTTCAATAATCTAACAGACGGATTAAATAGAATTTTAATTGTTTGATACCGTCGTAATGCCTATTTATCGAAATACTGGCTATTCCCGCGGCTGTTCGATAATTATCCCACGGGATCTTACTAGCGGGATAAAAATTATCCTATTTATTCATCCAGGTTATAAAGTATCTGTGTTCCAAAGGAGATGGCCAAAATTGTATGAGCCTGTTCCCCAAAATGTACACATATAAAATCTATGTCATTTAATAGTGAAAATTTTGTATTACAAAAATAAAAAACCGGCCAAGTGCAAGTCGGACTCACCTATGAAGGGTTCCGTAGCAGCAAGTAACATAATATAAAAGTTCTTGTAGTTCGTTGTAACTTTGAGTTGATTAAATGAAAGGTAAATTGCGTATTACGATTTATGACGTATTAAAAAAAACTACTGACTAGATCTCGTTCAAACCATTTTTGGTGGAAATTTACATGGTAATGTACATATATTTTTTCCCAAAATGTATAGTTTTTTTCTTTTTTGTGTGATAATCTTAATGCAGTTTACAGAATACATCTACATACCAAGTTTCAAAAGCATAGTTCTTACAGTTACGGAAAAAAGGGGCTGTGACATACGGACGGATGGACAGACAGACAGACGAACAGACATGAGAAATCCATAAGGGTTCTGTTTTTTGCCATTTTGCTGCAGATCCCTAAAAAGGTGCATATTGTTGAGTAGTTTTGGACAAAAGTTATAAATGTTTAAAGAAGCTGTTTTTGTTTCTACGGCTAAAGTATTTGCTGTTTCTGATGGCTTTTTTAATAGTGTCTGTGAAGATACACTCACACATGATACATTGTATACGGACCCTGTAATTCTCAGCGTAGACAATACCCTCTCATGTGATTTGCGAAGATGGTGGAAAACAGCGTCCTTCTATCTGCCAAAAAAACAATTGCTAACCAGCCATTGATCTGTCAAGCGTTATGAATTGTGATGAATCCTTAATGACCTTTCGTTGTATAATAGACAATTAATTAAGTTAGTGGATTATTAGGAGCAGAGATTATATACGATCTATTGTCTAAGAATGAATATAATTAGTGTAGGTTACTTTTCTAGAATTGTAGCACGAGTTGTTTAATTGTTTATGACTTACTTTTTACAATTTTTAGTTGACTTTAGAAATAGGTAAACAATATCTCGTTGATCGAGTGGTTGACTTGCAAACACGACTACTGGGGCCTAATTCTGCTATTTTAATAAATTCGTCACTACAACACGATTCCATTCTCATACCATTGTCATTTTGCTTCTGAAGTTTGTAATCTTCTAAATTCACAATGGTCGGTCAATGGTCTCGTAATAAAATTGAGTGTTTAATGGTATTGTCGTATTGTCATTATTATAAAACCCTTAGTACAAATGGTTTTCGAAATCTACTACTAAATGCTAACATTTATTGATGCCAGATTTCATGTACGAGATTAATATTCTATGACATTTCTTTCAATGGAGTGTCAGTTGTGTTGTGTTTGTTGTGTTGTGTGTTGTGTGTTGTTCATTGAGAAGTCATAATGGCGCCATTATGATGGTAGAATTAACAAACTTGTCAGAATTTGACAGATCTTGATCATTATGAAATCAATGATCTAATACTCTGAAACTATTGTAATAGCAGAATCAAGGCCCTGATTGTGAGGTCCCGGGTTCGATTCAAGGTAGCTGCTTAGTTTGATGTACAGAAT
This sequence comes from Xestia c-nigrum, assembly GCA_916618015.1. Taxonomy (NCBI): domain Eukaryota; kingdom Metazoa; phylum Arthropoda; class Insecta; order Lepidoptera; family Noctuidae; genus Xestia; species Xestia c-nigrum. The sequence goes on along the minus strand of OU745258.1, from coordinate 5,313,418 downwards.
GCTTGGTAAAGAGTCTGTTTACTACTAGTATTCATTATGATCAGCTGTTTTCTGACGACGCGAATGTTTACAAAGGCGCATTTTTAAGGTCACAGCTGTTTAAAACAAGTGCGATTCAGACTCGCCCATGTAGGGTTCCGTATCAAAATTGTGTAAATTGCGGTTTACGATTTATAACGTATTATAAAAAAACTACTTACTAGCTAGTTTAAACCAATTTTCGGTGGAAGTTTACATGGTAATGTACTTACATCATATTTTTTTTTTAGTTTTATTATTCTCTTATTTTAGAAGTTATGGGGGCGGACACATTTTACTACTTTGGAAGTGTCTCTCGCGCAAACTATTCAGTTTAGAAAAAATAGTATATTTTATAACGAGGGACTAAACGAAGCCATTATATATTATATTGCCGTTTAGTCTCGAGGTGCAAACTGTACTTTTCACTTCGAGTGCGAGAAAAATAGTAATTTAAAACTGAACAAATGTACACTCGACAAAAATTCTGAACTGAGTGGTCAGTTTTTTCTTCTATCAAGTTAGTCACAGATTAACAATTTAAAACACAACACAAACTCAACATTTTCGCAATGAAGACGATCCACACTCCACAGAAATTAGTACCTACATTACGGCAGCGGCTAGCAACAGAGGCATTGCACGTACTTTTCAAAATCAACGAGGCCGCCGGCCGGAGGCACACCAACAACCATAAAATTTTCTCGCGTTGAAGAGTTAATTTGTTTGTTTTTTCAATAAACCGCTTTCTATTGGCAAGCCAATTAGAAATTTAAACAAAACCTTTGATATGTTACTCTTCTGTGACCATGTTTCAGAGTAAAAGATCGTACCATTTTTCAATTACTTTTTACTCCCTAGGGAATAAACGGTCTCTTTAATCCTGCTTCGTAGGGCTATAATGGCGTACTTTTAGAGCTTGAGAAGTGAAAATGATATTAAAACCTCTGTTTCATTTTTGAAGACCTATCCATAGATACCCCACACGTATGGATTTGATGAAAAAATATTTTTGAAGTTCAGTTCTAAGTATGGGGAACCCTTTAAATTTATCTTTGTTTTTCTATTTTTGTGTGAATATTTTTGTTTGAAACTCTCAATGCGGTTCACAAAATACATCTACTTACCAAGTTTCAACAGCATAGTTCTTATTGTTTCGGAAAAAACTGGTTGTGACATACGGACGCACAGATAGACAGACAGACATGACGAATCTATAAGGGTCTCGTTTTTTGCCATTTGGCTACGGAACCCTAAAAATTACGTCTATGTCATTAGAATAAAAAAAACTATATTTGTAGTTTTATTCATAAAACTATATATAAAACTATAAACAGCTGTTGGTATTGTATTGCTGATCACAAAGTCAATGAAATAAATAGAAGGACGCAAGCTAGAGGTTACAGCACAACGTGGTAGGACGTGCTGATACCTCACGTACAGTCACGTCTAATAATATGTACACACTTTCCTTAATATTATAGCTATTTTCGCGAGAAATAACGATTGTAACTAGGAGATTGAACCTTCTTCATAAAAATATGAGTTCCAGAATACTATGTAGTTTATAACATTAAATTTTAATCAGTACATTAGGAGAAAAACAATTTAAAAAATTCTTAACTGTTTACATATTATTAGACGTGACTGTACACGTTGCATCGGTTGCAGGGCCAATGACACGACTGATTAATCTGCATCGAATATAGAATGTAACATTTGTCTTGTTTTGTTACGAAAATGCAAGGTGCATGATTCTTCTCGCGCTTGAACGACATTGTCACTATTGTCAGCGGTGAAAATTGTATTGAAAAAAAAGCAACTTGACTGTGTTGGTTCTGATTTTCTATAAATATTATAAAGAACAAAGATTTGTAGTTTTGTATGTAACGAATAAACTTAAAAAACTGTAGGGCCGATTAAAAAAAATATTTCAGCCACGGATAGCTATATTATCAGCGAGTAACATAAGCTATATTTTATCCCCGTACTCCCACGGAATCGGGAACTACTCGGATGAAAGCGCGTGATGTCCGCTAGTATCAACTAAAAAGAAAGGAACCATACCCCAAATTATTGGGGTTTGACGCAGCATGTTTACTTCTCCCATTCTTCTCTATTTTTCATCATCTTAGAATTTACCTCCTTCGTAACTGTATCATGCAAGCAGTGTAACATCTGTTTTGTTTCTATTCAAGAATGCTGACCCATACTTACTGAGAATGAGGTGTTCGAAAATTCAAATCTGGAATTGTTGGTCTATTGTTTGGAAACGTGTGTTTTTTTTTTAATGTAAATCGATTTCAGTTTGACAAAAACGCGCCTTAGATGAAAGTTCGTAATTTAAAAATTGATTGATGACTGTGATAGGGACGTACATTAATATTTATGAGAATAATATGAATGTCGATATTCACATAGAAGTTTAATGTAATAAAATTACCATGAGCGCGCATTGAAGTTTGAGCAAGATTGAACGTTTAAATGATTTAATAGGTATTCAATTATTTCTTCAAAACTGATTGATTATTTTATAACAGGTTTTTCTTAAAATATCGTTTCTCAGTCAATGTAATATTCGACTTTCTTACACTTAAAAGTTATTGCTCACTATTTAAATGCACCGATTTTAACGCATTATAAACATCATATTGGATACATTTAATGCCAGTTTTATTCCGAAAAAATAACAGTTCTTTTAATTATCATAAAATCTTTGCAATATCAAATAAATCTCAAGAGCTATTTACTTTCACTTGCACAAATACATTCTCAGCTACTACGCTCAACGTCTCACGTACGCACTCGGTTCCCCAAATTCTTCTACTGATGAACGCGACCCGGCTCACATGCACACTTCGTGTTTCTTTGAATCAAAGATAATGCGTTACTGACGGTGGTCACATAGGGCATTCTGAGAATAAAAGGTTAATTATTAAACATGTGCGACTGGTTATAAGTCTTAATAATACTGTGAACCTTGGGTGAAGTGATTGGTTTAAAGAAGCTTGTACAAATTATCCATTGTATTTTTTTTTGGGATAGGACCCATTGTTTTTTTATTTAACGCCCCTACTGATGAAAGGCGAAAGTGTGTGGACATTAGAAGGAATACCTAAGCATTAAAAGAACATTGTTGAAAACAACATTGTTGTTATTTTTCGCCGGCTTACCATAACCCCACAAAATTACGACACTTACAAAAATAAGGTTAATGTTTTATATGAGGTAGGTATGTAAAAAAGTAACTTGGTTTACAAGCAGTAAAGGGCACATTTCTATACATAGTCCCTAATTCCAGTAACAATAACTAGTCCAGTCCAGTTTAAAAAAATACATCTCATTACCTCATAAAAGTTATGATCAACAATGCCGATGATACAGATTCTGTACAATTTGCAAATTGATTTCATCCTTGAATTCAATTGTTCAATCATCGGCCGAGTTGAACGTAAACAAAGATGGAGAGCAGAGTTCGTGTCGTAGTGATGTGAATATCTCGCTCTTGTTGTTTACATATCGATATTTTTTTACGCACGTGCTTTAATGGCACAATTCCGAACATGTTTAAGTAACGGTAATTTTTAAGCTATTGCATAGCTTCTATCGCGGGCCTTGAGCGTGGAGACCGAATCCCGAAATTCCGGAACGAAAATAAGCTAACACCCCCCGTAGAAACAAATGCTTTACCGCGGCAGTCCCCGAATGCCACACGTCTTTTTTTTGTTTATTGTATCGTATAGAATATGTAGATATGAAATAAAATGATGTTAGAAAGCCAGAAAACCCATTACTAACCATTTTCTGGAACAATCTATGTATACTTTTAAAATCGTTTGTGTTGACTCAATATTACCGCTCTTGTCAAACACCACTGGACCAAAAGGACTAATTGAGCGTACAATTAGCTAATAAGACTTCGAAAAGTATAATCCTAAAAGGGTGAAAATAAGGGCTGAAAGTTTGTATGAATATACGTCACAGGTTGAAGCTGGTGTGGGTTGGCTAGTAGGGATATAATATGCAGGATTCATGGGGGGCTAAGAATATAATATAAGCGGGACGTGGTGGACTTGGAGTGGAGATTAAAGACAATGTTGCGTCGGTTGCACATTCCAGTAAGTATGGCATAATTCCGTTATAAACTATTGTAAATGGGGACGTTACATGTGTAGAAGTAATTTGTCACGCAATTTTTCTATTTGATATTCAAAAGCTGAACCAATCGTAAACAAAATTCAACGCAAAGGTCAGACATTAGTGATGAGTTTATCAACCTATTTTTGTTTACATATCGATATCGGCCGTACATCGATTGAGTCATGCAATAATAACATTGACTTTGTATCGAAAATATTGATACTCTCTTATATCAGTTTACTAAATTTATTACTTTGAATGATTGATATATTTAACAAAAAATATAGTACTTTGATGATACTATTTTATTTTTACGGTCGAAACTCACGAATAGAAATGAAAAACATTAAAATTGATGAATACTAAGGATTTATTATCATCAGTATGTGCTCTAAAACAAATGGCTGATAAGGTAATCTTATAGCATTATTTTGACAGAAAACAAGATACTAAGCAAAATAAGATATCTTACTAGATAATAAAGTCAAATGATGGAAACAACAGCTAAGTCATAAGTAAACATAGCTGACCCACAGAATTCGTAGTACAGTGTTGATCTCACAACATTCGTCTACTTATAATATTATTACAACCATGTGTTAGTTAAACGACTGACATTATCATCTTTTCTATGCTATTTTATTTCTAACTAGCGGATTTCACGCGGTTTCACCCGCATAGTTCCCGGTGCCGTGAGAAAACGGGATTAAATTAGAAGACAAAATAAAAACTGTTTTTTTTTAATAAAAACATAAGTATTTGAGATGTCACTTTCAGTTATTCTATTCTATTCTATTTTTGTTGAATGGCAATTGAAGCCGGTGTCGACTATTCTGCCAATGTCGAAAGTGAACTGGAACGGCAAGTGGGTGTTTTAAAAATAAAAATAAAAAACTACGGTTGATACAGTTGGGACTTGTTGGTTAACACGTATTGCGCCGACCCCAAGTAACATGAGACAATGGCAGGAAGATAATGATGACTTTCAGTTATTTAAAAAATACACATAGACAATGGCCGGTAAGGAACCATGAATATATGTAGTATATCAACTATCTGGTGTCCAAGACACAAGCCTTGCTTAGTATGGCACTAGATGGCACTGTGGGTAATTTTCAGCGATATTTTTTATTTATTTATTTATTATATGTATAGATGTAATGATTCATCAAATTCACAATTTACAATAAAATGTAGGCACTTGCACTCGTTGGACCGAAAATCACATGTTTTGCATTTTCTACCCCTTTACTTAACAACAATAGCCAAATACTTAAGTAAAACTTTATTACGAAAATATTCTTAGACTATCGAAGAAATTATCAAACTGTAATAAAAGTATCTGAATTCTTTGGTAAAATAATCCAAAATGTCACTTTCACTCTAACTTTTATTATTATTAAACGACAATACAATCGGTTATAAAATTAATAATAAAACATCAATTCAACATCAACTTCAAACATCTTTACTTTCACGTAAATACAGCATGAAAGTACAATGACTCCATAAAAATTTACAGTTTATCGACATTGCGGAACATCACTACGCAAACCAGTATCGTATAGACGCCGGCTGTACGATCTCTGAATGCATTATCGACTAGCTCGGGCACACGACAACACTGTCCTTCGCCAATAAAAGTTTAAAAAATAAAATCGTGTTTTTTTTATCTGTGTAAACAAAATGTTTGCGAACGTGTGAAGTGACTTTTTGAACATTTATTTTTGTTTTTCTTTTAATTGAGTGAAAAGTGTTTTGTTTTGTTTCAAAATGTCTAAATCAACTCTTTTGATTCGCCAATCGCTGTAAGTATTTTTATATTTTGGTTTTATTACGTTAAAATATTTGAATTGTTTATACTTTTATGATTACCGCCATTTTAATTTGTATTTATTTATTGTATCAATACGTTTCGCTGAAAAGTTTGGTCCGTGTCGCCTGATAAATATAGACATCATCACTTGGAACCTTTATTTACTTACCTAATTAAAATTAAAATACCTGGAATAATTGTTACTTTCAATTATAAAACTTAGTACCTATTTCAAAGCAATTATTTCAGAAATGTAATTGCCCGCATAAACCTTACTTTATGCCAAGTTCTCTTATTTAAGCGCAATTCAGTTCATTTTATTACTCGTTTTATGCAGTTTTAATTGAAGAAGTTCCATTCTCTCATTTACTGCAAAAGTCATATTGATATGAACGATGCATTTACTACCTTCATTTAATATTGGTAACTGTTTCTTGATCAGAATCGAATATCTAAGTTACGTAAAACTTTATGTACAAACTGCTCCAATTTCATTTTAATGTTCATGTTCGATTTTTAAAATTCAAACCGTCCGCAAGTCGGCAGCATTTTTGGGACACTTCAACACTTATAAAATCCACATTTTCTTTTTTTAATTGTCTTCTATTCAATTACCCAATATTCAGTTCGAAAGTGTCTTAATTAAACAAAAAAATATAATTTATAATGTAGTAAGAATCTGCAATTTAAAAACGAATATTTATGCCATTGTTTACCAAAACAACGGATCAACGCAGTTTCACAAAAATGAAAGCGGGTCGTAAAATGTTTTGTTTTTCATGAAACGGTGAAGTGTTTTTTTTTTTACTAGTTGCTTGTTTTAATAGTGGTTTAAATGTCCGCTATCCGTTAACGTAGGAAGTAGTTACCTATTGCATAAGGAAATATTTTGTAACAGAGTAATCATTCTTGTCGTGAGTTCGACTCTCAGCCGTTGCACCGATTTCACGTGAGAGAAACTTTTTCTCTTAGTGATGTACCAAACAAAACAACATACTACACTAGTTTCGTAATTAACATAACATACAATCACGTCTGTATTTCTTGAAGAGTTAAGCAGAGGTGAACCTAAGGGCGCTTTCAAATAAACAGTAACAGAAGCAGTGCGTTTGGCAACGGTACTGCAGCGCATATCAATGCCGCGCTGTGAGTGTTGCCGCCGCGCGCTTTGTATGAAAACATACGAACGTCCGTACGCAGTACGACAAACGCTAGGGCACGCCACGATAGTGGCGGTAAGTCCCCTGTTTGAGGAGTGGCTGGAGAGGCGCCACGGCGTCCTCACCTTCCGCCTGACGCAGGTCCTCACCGGACACGGATGTTTCGGGAGGTACCTGCACCGAATCGGGCGGGAGGAATCGCCCGGGTGTCTCCACTGTGAGGATCGACCGGAGGACACGGTGGAGCACACGGTGGAAGTCTGCCCTGCGTGGGCGGAGCTCCGCCGTGTCCTCGTGGCGGCGATCGGCGGCGGCGACCTCTCGCGTCCGGCCCTGGTTCAATCCATGGTCCGGAGCGAGACGGAATGGGAAGCCGTCGCCTCCTTCTGCGAAGCAGTCATGCTAGCGAAGGAGGTGGCGGAACGAGAGAGGGAGAGATCCTCTCTTCCCGGCCGCCGCGGGAGACGCAACGGGCGTCGGGGGCCACGTGGTGGCTACCGGCCACCGTAGATGCGGGCCCGTGGACGGCTGGCTATGGGCTAGCTAGCCGTCCGGCCGTCTAACGACGACGACAGGCCGTGTCGACGGCGCGTTCGTGTTCCACGCGCGCCTCAAAGAGATGTCAGCAAAAGGAGAGGGGCCCGCAAGGGCCGAAGCCTGCCGGGGTTGCGGGCCTGTTCGAAAGAGATACCGCGGCCCCGGAACGTAAAAGGCGAGGAAGGAACATGGATGGTTTTTAGTCAGTAAGAGTCTGATACTCCCTCCCGCTCCGCCCAGAGTGGGGGGGGTCATTTGATGATTTCCCATCCTTAAAAAAAAAAGTACGACAAACGCGTTGCTTCAGCTCCGCATCGCGGTGCGACGCGAAACGTCTAAATTGAAAGCGCCCTAGCTAATAGTATACCCATATTTCGCACGTTAAATATGTTTAACTCCCATGTCATAATTGATCGTAATAGGTTCGCTCCTATCCGTAATCAACAAGCTATAGACACACCTAAAATGTACAACCAACAATCAATGAAATCTTTAGCGAACTAAACCCACATTTAAAACTCTGTAACAAAAAGCAGGTATACGTGACTAGGCAATATATTCATAATAGGTAACTGAAAACTCCGAACTAATCTAAATTCACAAATAACAAACTCAACAACAAGAATTACATTTACTCCGATGACCTCTGTAAGATTACATCAAGAATTTACATTATTCTTGAGGTTTCCAGAGGCGACGTGACGGTGACAAAAATATTATTATAGACTTACATATTTCATTCATTTTGGGAAAAGCGGAGTTTTCCTGATTGAGCCATACTTTTTACGTTACTTTTCATAAGGCAAAATCAAACTTCAAATCATCAAATCTCTCTAACAAACATGATAAATTAAAAGAAAGGAAAATCATTAAATCTAAAGAACAGTTATAAATTCAATAGGATAAATTCGGTAAAGCACTTTTGTTCATGGTTTTTCTTTAATTTAATTTATCATGTTTGTTAGAGAGATTCGATGTATATGATTGATGTCAAAAAGGTACAGATGTTATTTTTTCGAACTTTAGGGCACGATGTCCGAGTGTGGCAAGCGAATTTTCGAAAATCTGTAATTGCAGATTTGTTTCTTTTTAAATATAAAGGAATGTTTCCTTTGAGTAAAATTTGCTATCTCTAGTATTTAGAGTAGGTACTTTCCCTCCAGGTGGCATAGAAAAATTCCATTCTGTACATACTATAATATGTATAAGTACTGATGTTTCACACAATGCTTTACAATAGTTATAACTTTCAACGTAAAACCACGGACAAAATGTTATTCACATCTAAGCGATTTCACGGCTGCTCTCGACAATTTAAATTCGACTCAAATTACGATAGATTCGTCACCCACATTCAATATAGCATTCCAACTGAATTGGCTTATTTGATTGGAAAATAGGACTAAAGTCCATGTTATGTCTCACCGGCCCAATCTATAGGCTCGTAACTAATAAGTCAGTCTGTTATTGTCCTACTGCAAGGGCAAAGGTCTCTTCCCAAACAACGTAAACACCACGCACCACGCTTGCGATTTTTCCATCACCGCACCGATAGAAAAACAAGACATGACAAGACTAAGTGATGTCTAATAAAATCAACATTGGTATTGGCGTGGTTTGAACTTACAACTTCATGAACGAGACCTTTTCCATATGGCCATGAGTTAATGACGACAAATTGAATTAGTTTTGCTTATTGGTCTCCCAATGCTTTGGATTTTCGTTTCCTCTGTTCGTGTTGTGTGTGTGTGGTAATATTTGAGTAGAAATCCAAAATTAAATAACCATCTACTCCTGGAACAGTTGCACTGCCGATGCCGTTTGCTTAAGGCCTCATGTAAATTTCGATTTCATTTTCGTACAATACACGGACGAAAATGTGTTTATGTCACCGTAAAATTGTCAAATAAGTTATATTGTAATATCTCTAGCGATATTGTATAATAAGTATGTATTTACAAACAAAAAGTATATAAATATGTGGTATATCAACTGTCTGGTGACCACGACACAAGCCTTGCTTAGTGTGGCACTAGATGGCGCTGTGTGTAATGTCCAGTGATATTTATTTATTTATTTATTATTTATTTATTGTCAAATGAACATACTGCTTACAACAAAATGCATTATTTCTCGTGAAATGCATGCAATGGTAGTCAACTCACACGGTGTGGAGGGAAGGAGGGGTCCCCCTTGCCCAGTGCTACAACTCTCATGAAAATATACAGGGTGAAATTGAATAGATGCGACAAATTTAAATATACAATAATACGTGTTGTCAAGAAAATGTATAAAATATAAAATTAAGAAATAATTGATCAGTGTTACGAAAACCGTTAAAATAATAAAAGTATCAAAAATCTTGCCGACTCATCGCAGTGCTCAATATAGCGGTCATTTACCTAATTTTGCCTTAATTTTTCTTATTTATTTTGTATATTACTGGAATACCGATAATTCGTACTTAAATAAAGATAATAACATCAATGGACCTTTTGAAAATGATAATCGCGTAATTTTTTCTTACGATTTAGATTGTAGAAAAAACAGTTTATAATTACTATGTTACTGTAACTGAAGCTCCAATTTCATTTTGTCGCATTAATTAAAATTCACCCTGTATTGTACCATTCCTGAGAAATACCGATTATTATAACCTAACCTTAAAACACTTTATATTCCCTTAAAAAGCGTAGTCGACGGGGCCCCTATTTCCGAGTGCAGGGTTTAAAAAGGAACCTAAAGGGGGTGCTCCAAGTCCCGATTATGGGGGCAGAGATACTTCCGTATGTTCAGTTGACAATAATTCGAGATATTACAATATCGCTAGAGAGAAACACGTTATATTGTAATATAGCGTGTTTGACAATTTTACGGTGACATATATAATAGACGTTTTTGTATCAAACGACGAAAACACCGCGATAATCGTGGACTAAATGGTAATTGATTGCGCGTAGATGTCCCTCTAAAACCATGCAGGGTTTATGGGACATCTAAAACCCTGCATGGTCCCTAGTATTGTTGCATATATGCATATCTAGCTGCATATGGAATGTTGTTGTATATCAATATTCGTTATGATTAATCTCCACCCACACTTAACAGTTCCGCCTGGGTAGGTAGTTGTTTGGATCGGAGTTGGCATGCTTGATTGAAGTCCAAAGTGCATATGTATTGTATCTCAATATGGATAAAATACATTGTTCGCTTGAGAACAGTTGGTTGAGTCGTCAGACATATTGAACTTAGTGATCCTTTCGAATTAATTTATGCATAAACAAAGAATTTATTGTATGTGTGCATTGATATATATGCATAGATACATATATATATGTCACCGTAAAATTGTCAAACACGTTATATTACAATATAACGTGTTTTTTCTCGCGATATTGTAATGTCTCGAATTATTGTCAACTGAACATACGGAAGTATCTCTGCCCCCATAATCGGGACTTGGGGCACCCCCTTTAGGTTCCTTTTTAAACCCTGCACTCGGAAATAGGGGCCCCGTCGACTACGCTTTTTAAGGGAATATAAAGTGTTTTAAGGTTATGTTATATTAATCGGTACTTCTCAGGAATGGTGCATTATCTTTTCATGAGAGTTGTGCCACTGGGCAAGGGGGACCTCTCCTTCCCTCCACACTGCGTAAGTTGACTACCATCGCATGCATTTCACGAAAAATAATGCGTTTTGTTGTAAGCAGTATGTTCATTTGACAATAATTTGAGACTTTACAATATCGCTAGAGATATTACAATATAATGTATTTGACAATTCTACGGTGACATATATGTATAGCTCAATGTATATATGTATGTGTGGCTAAAGTTCAACTAGAACAACGTCTAAGTCATGTCTGAAGTTTCTTGTTGGATAAGAAAATAATGTTGTAAATTGTTAATTTCCAAGAAATGTGCAGCTTAAAAAGTTAGCGTAAAATAATTATTAAAAAAATCGACCTTATAATATCAGCTATCTGCCAGTAAAAGTGGCGTCAAAATCGGTCCAGCTGTTTTAGAGACTAGTCGGAACAAACAGACAAATATGTGTTTTTGTTATAGTAAGTGCCGTGTATCACAGACATTTAATTTTTGTGTATATTGTTTAGATGAAAATCTTCTAAAATGTTTATAGGATGCCGGATACTTAAAGCCTTATTCTTTTCCAGTCAAATTGACATCTCTGAACGTATTAACCTTTTAAATTTAAATATAGCACAATAAATACGCACAATATGTACCTTTGACATATTGGTTGACGTACGTACAAAAACAGAGGAGTGTCTACTGCCTAAATACATAGATTGAAGTAGCTCCATAGGTTTGAGAAGGGCAATGAACGCAGCTGTAAACTTGAGATATTTATGGCCTTATTGGGTACCATTTTTAGGTCAGACATGTTTTATTTATGGCTTCTAGCACCAATAGAAAAAATAGCTTGAAAGTTAGGTATATTGCCTGGATTAGGAGCTCGTGGCTAAATAATACCAGCCGCTTGGGTCGATCTTTAGGATATTTATCTGTGGATGGGTGACCACCCAAGTTTCTTCCGTGCCTCGAAAATCACGTTAAGCATTTTGTCCCCGCTGTCATTTGTAGATCTTGACAGTCGTTACAGGTAGTCAGTGGCCCAAAAAGTCTAACAACCAGTTTTTCCCAGGGGAAACCAACTGGGTTGTGGAGGTCAGATAGGCAGTCGCTCCATGTAAAATACTGTTTTTTAGGAGTAATGTGTACATTACGACCCGAATGGCGCAGCGGTAGTGAGGCTGCCTTGCGTTCTTAGGGTCCCGGGTTCGAATCCCGGTAGGAGCAAATGTTTGTGTGATGAGCATGGACATTTGTTTCCGAGTCATGGATGTTTATATGTATAACTAGCTTCTGCCAGCGGCTTCGCCCGCGTGAAGTTTCAAAATTGGGGTTGAGTGAGAATATTATAAACGTAAGAGTAAACAAATATAATAATAACAAATCTCCGAACTGCTAAGCTATCGGGAGTTACACGTGTTATTGTGAGTCAACTATAAAAGATAGACATATGCTGTCGTGGGATATTTTTTATATAATTTTATGTGGAATATTTCCGTTATACATGATTTCTATGTAGCTTTAACCATTAAGGCTGCACACGCGGCGGAAGCTAAAAAAACCAAGTAACTTCTCCCGTTTTCCCAACATTTCCTTTCACTGCTCTGCTCCTATTAATGGTAGCGTGATGAAAAGTATACTATTACCTGCTCAGGAGTATGTAGAATAATTGTACCAAGTTTCGTTAAAATCCGTCGAGTAGTTTTTTTTTCTATAAATAACATACAGACAGACAGACAGACAGACAAAAATTTTACTGATTGCATTTTTGGCATCAGTATCGATCACTAATCACCCCCCGATAGTTATTTTGTAAATATATTTCATGTACAGAATTGACCTCTCTACAGATTTATTATAAGTATAGATAGATAAGTATGTATTTACAAGCAAAAAGTACATATGTAGTATATCAACTGTCTGGTGACCACGACACAAGCCTTGCTTAGTGTGGCATTAGATGGCGCTGTGTATAATGTCCAGCGATATTTATATTTATGTATAACACAGTGAGCGTACCTTTAACCCTTTGCCTAATTATAAGTTGTTTCAAATTCGCGAATAACTTACCACTAGTAAGTACTCTGTTTTATTGCGTTTACAATCTCAAACCTGATTTGATAAACTAGTTTTTGCACGTGTCTAGTAGTGCCAGAAAGTACCTACAAGGAATAATAAGTAGTCAGTATATTATGCAACGTCACCAGGGCTAAAAACTAGCGTACACTCGTAAGAAGTGAAACTTCAATTCAAAAATGTAACTACTCAAAACGGGCCGCAAAATACATTGGAGACATTTACCAATCCCTACTCCGCTGAAGAAAGTATACTTCGAATCACGCGTGGTAGGGATAAGAAAAAGATAGCGCGTAACGGAAAAATGTGACGCGTAACGAAAAAATGTTACACTAATTTTTTTTCCAACCCCGATAAAGAAGTTTCATTTCAAAAACTTGTCTAGGTTTGGGTGCCTTCTGAACGAAGCTGACCGAATACGCGTGATCAGAAGTTCAAACATTGGTTGTAAATAATACCTAGGGTAGACGACAATAAATAATAATTAATCCGTCAGTTACATTGTCAACAAATATCTGACCCGTTTTATCTTTTGTTTCATAAACCAAAATTGACGAAGGTACGACGCTTTTAAAATTCTCAATGCGTCACGCCTAGGTATAATTTTTAGCGAGTTCTGACGTCACGAGCGCCCACTCCCGAGTTTTGATGCGTTTTATCTGTGTCAATATTCATTATTTTCCAATACTCTAACTGATGGACTAAATAGATTTGTATTTTTTTGATTATTTCGTCATGCCTATTGTAATGTATGAAAGTCGATGGAAAATGACCGACTGGCTGCGTGTCCCACACGTGATGATGATGATGCCATCTAGACTATTTCGGCCACAGCGACGAAATATGTCCGATTCGTCACTGTTCCGATTGGTCACTGTTCCGATTAGTCACTGTTCCGATTGGTCACTAAACATTTTTTGCATAAGTACTACTAGAAGTCCCGACTCGTCACCATAAGAAAACAAATGAATTTTTGACAGCGATGTGGATGATTTTTTTGACGCCCTGTAACCGATTTGAACTAGTACATTTGTTATTATAGTTTGTACTAGCTTCTGCCAGCGGCTTCGCCCGCGTGAAGTTTGATTATTGTCCCATGGAATCTTACTGCCGGGATAAAAAGTATCCTATGTTTTAATCCAGGTTATAAACTATCTGTGTGCAAAATTTCATCCAAATCCGTTCAGTAGTTGTCGCGTGAAAGCGCAACAAACAAACTTACATTCACATTTATTCTCCGAACTGCTAAGCTATCGGGAGTTACACGTGTTATTGTGAGTCAACTATAAAAGATACACATATGCTGTCTTGGGATATTTTTTATATAATTTTATGTGGAATATTTCCGTTATACATGATTTCTATGTAGCTTTAACCATTAAGGCTGCACACGCGACGGAAGCTAAAAAAACCAAGTAACTTCTCCCGTTTTCCCAACATTTCCTTTCACTGCTCTGCTCCTATTAATGGTAGCGTGATGAAAAGTATACTATTACCTGCTCAGGAGTATGTAGAATAATTGTACCAAGTTTCGTTAAAATCCGTCGAGTAGTTTTTTTTTCTATAAATAACATACAGACAGACAGACAGACAGACAGACAGACAGACAAAAATTTTACTGATTGCATTTTTGGCATCAGTATCGATCACTAATCACCCCCCGATAGTTATTTTGTAAATATATTTCATGTACAGAATTGACCTCTCTACAGATTTATTATAAGTATATAGATAGATAGAAGATATAGTTTATTTATATATTTTTCTTTGAATAAAAATAACATTTATGACTATGAATTAAATTCCCGATTCGTCACCAGCGTAAATATGCTTTTCTAGGATAGTTGTCTAGAGCTTTCGTTTGCTGCTCTTTCATGTGCTCTAAAGTCGCTGGTATGCCAGCCTAGTACACCTTTGGCCGAAAAACCCCGAGCACAAAGCGGATGTCAGAACTCCACTGACGACATTGTAGGGTAAAGCTGATTGCCGGGGCTGCGGGACTGTTCGAAAGAGATACCGTGGCCCTGAAACATAAAGGGCGAGGAAGGAACATGGATGGGTTTTAGTCAACAAAAGTCTGATACCTCCCTCCCGCTCCGCCTAGAGTGGGAGGAGTCATTTGATGATTTCCAATCCGAAAAAAAAAGGGTATAGCTGTAGGTGGCCTAGTTTTGCACATGGCAATGGTCTGGTTTCTTTCATAGAGTTGGTCTTAAGAACACATTTCTGTAATAAGCTGCAGCTAGTTCGTTTCGCTTAAGCCAAAACTAAGCTGCATTCACCGAACTAAAATGAAATTAAAACCAAGCTCAACTTAAAGAGACAAAGGACAGACGTTGCTGCATTTGTCATTAACATACATACGACATTGTTCCTTCGTAAGCTATTTATAATCCCAATGCACCAAGGTTGTATCTTCAGCATAAGAACCTCCTTAGAGATTTTAAGAAACAATGGTATAGAACCTTGGCATTGGCACACTGGCCGAAAATTATAGTTCTATTGTGAATTTTAAAATATTAGCACATTTTTCAAAATCTTTGTTCATATTTAGAACAACGTGCTTTATTGCTGCATTCACGTGAATACTCTAAACGCCAGCTGTCATGACTAAATAATAACAGTCGCACGGGTCGATCTTCAAGGTTAAGCCAACGATACGCTGGCCAAGGTCGTTTTGTGGATGTTCCCTTCGTGCCCCGGGAAGCACGTTGATGCTACAGTGTAGCCCACGATATTTAATTTTTTTTCAACCACTTTGACCATGAAAAATTCATTCCCCGACCTTTATGAACTTGAAAGGTTGTATTGATGATTTGGATGATTATAATTCTGTAACTACATACGTCTTACAGTCGCGAACGATGTTTTCATCAATATACAACATGGCACTGGCAAGCAAATTGAAAAAAAAAGAAAAATTGCACAGAAATATTGAATTTCGCAGGATAACCTGACGCTTTCACCCTAAGCTGTTGGTCCCGGTTGTTATTTGTTGATCCTTGACAATCTTTAAAGGTAGTCAGGGGGGTCAGATAACCAGTTTTATTAAGGGTACACTAGTAACTATTGGGTTGTAGTGTAGAGGTCCAATAGGCAGTCGCTTTCGGTAAAACTGGCTGGGCAGATTATGATGTCCTAACCCAAGTCATGGTCTACCTGTCTGCCTGTATCGAAATCCGATCAGCACCTTTTTTTTTTTTTTTTTTAAGGATGGGAAATCATCAAATGACCCCCCGCACTCTGGGCGGAGCGGGAGGGAGTGTCAGACTCTTACTGACTAAAAACCATCCATGTTCCTTCCTCGCCTTTTACGTTCCGGGGCCGCGGTATCTCTTTCGAACAGGCCCGCAACCCCGGCAGGCTTCGGCCCTTGCGGGCCCCTCTCCTTTTGCTGACATCTCTTTGAGGCGCGCGTGGAACACGAACGCGCCGTCGACACGGCCTGTCGTCGTCGTTAGACGGCCGGACGGCTAGCTAGCCCATAGCCAGTCGTCCACAGGCCCGCATCTACGGTGGCCGGTAGCCACCACGTGGCCCCCGACGCCCGTTGCGTCTCCCGCGGCGGCCGGGAAGAGAGGATCTCTCCCTCTCTCGTTCCGCCACCTCCTTCGCTAGCATGACTGCTTCGCAGAAGGAGGCGACGGCTTCCCATTCCGTCTCGCTCCGGACCATGGATTGAACCAGGGCCGGACGCGAGAGGTCGCCGCCGCCGATCGCCGCCACGAGGACACGGCGGAGCTCCGCCCACGCAGGGCAGACTTCCACCTTGTGCTCCACCGTGTCCTCCGGTCGATCCTCGCAGTGGAGACACCCGGGCGATTCCTCCCGCCCGATTCGGTGCAGGTACCTCCCGAAACATCCGTGTCCGGTGAGGACCTGCGTCAGGCGGAAGGTGAGGACGCCGTGGCGCCTCTCCAGCCACTCCTCAAAGAGGGGACTTACCGCCACTATCGTGGCGTGCCCTGCACGGGGTTGCGACAGTCGCTCTCTCCATGTCGCCATGAGATCGCGCCGGAGGTCAGTCCGCTGAGCGGCAATTTGCCGCGGCAGCGGAGTTTCCCCCCGGCGTAGTACCTCCGCGCGCCACTCATGCAGGCGCGCGAGGACTATCGCCTCCAGATCCCACGGCGGCAATCCGGCAAACAGGCCCGCCGCCTCGCGAGAGATCGTGCGGTACCCACGGACCATCTTTACGGCCACCACTTTTTGGGGCAAATGGTGAGCGGCTCGCCGCTTCAACGAACGCGCCCACACTGGGGCCCCGTAGAGGGCCATGGACCGCACGACTCCCGCGTAGAGCCTGCGGCAGGAATCCGATCAGCACCTTTACAAAACGTGGTAAGGTAGCGTTATTTTTATAATTATATGAATTTAGTGTAAATTTTTGACAATTGAATAAAAATTAGGTAGGTACCTGCCTATTTATTATTAGTTTTCCTTTGATCGGTTGATTTTGTCGTAAACAGACTGTGACAGTGCAACTTACTAATGACGCAATTACTTCCTTCCTTGTTAAAATAATTTGTTTTGCATGATATAACGCAGCCACTGAACTAAAGTGAAAAGTCATACAGATACTTTCTCAAATCCAGTTTATATTTACTTTCTAATGCTAAGAAATTGAATGCAATCTAGACATACCTACCTTGCCTACGCCATACCAATCTACTGAATCATAATTTTATGAAACATCACAACAAAAGACAGATTAGCAATGCAAATTAAAAAACTGATGTAAGTACTTAATAAATGTTATAACACATTAGAACCTGTTTAGTATTTTTAAACATAAAACCAATCTTCAGAATAAAGAAAAAACAATCCTTCCTTATTCAAAAAATCGAACACCAAATACCACGAAAGATATATTTCATCGCTGGGTATGGTATATACATTGCTGGTTTTATCCTCAAATTTCTTCTCTAATTGACCAACATAAACGTTAATTGATACCTACTATCGTATTGCAGTCGCGCAAGGGCAATAAAGTACCGACTGTATTGCCCTTGAACTTGCACGTGGGTGCGTTTTGTATCAAGTTCGCGTTTTAATACTCCAACCGCATTCTCGCAAATTCCTTGCTATACTAAAAGGGCTTAGGTATGCCACACTCCTCACAACCAATAAAAGCTTTTACACTGAAGGACTAAAAGTTCAAAGTATAAAGTTTACACAGTGTAAACACGTACAAAATATGATGATACGAAATAAAACTGGTTGCCGAAAAATAAAACAAAACTGAATCGCGTCGTAAATGGAACCGAACGCCGACGCGACGACGTTATAAAAAATGTGCTTGCATAAAAGTTCTGTTACAGTTAATTAAATAAATAAATATCGCTGGACATTATCACACAGCGCCACCTAGTGCCACACTAAGCAAAGCTTGTGTCGTGGACACTAGGTTGGATAAAACTAGGTCTATCCGATATCATTCCGGCTAGAACTAGGTCCAGACAACACTGTTGGATAAAACTTAGATGCGTGTCCCGCCAAGCCTTCCGCCCCGCGTCACACTCATGACTCACCGCATCTGCAGCAGCGGCGCGGGGTGGGCATAGCGAGGCACGCGACTCTGGAGGATGTGAGCGCCAGGTGCTGCTGATCTACTGCAGGTCTACTAGCGAGTGTGACTCACAGCGTCTGCAGCAGCAGCGCGTGTCTTAGTTTTATCTAACAGGGATTGGCTGTACATAGTTTTAGCCGGCATGCTATCGGCAGAGCTTTTTTAGATATTAAAAAAAACGTCCAATAAAAAGAAACGTAGAGCGTTTTTTTATTCTTATCAATCACATTGTAATAATTAACACAAATTATTAGGAGTACAATTTTTAATACAATAGGAACAATCAGGAACATTTTTTTAACAACAGACAATAGTTGCATATTATAATTTAAAGAATGTTATTATAATTATAAATCACACTTTAATAAAGTAACATAAACTATCCAGGCGCCTGTTACTTGTTTCAACTGGTTTGCATCTAGTTTTATCCAACAGGGAATGGCTGGACCTAGTTGTAGCCGGCATGATGAAGGCTAGACCTAGTTTTACCCGAAAACAATCATTAATATATGTGCCTTACCGTGGCCTTACCTTTGTCTCTCTATTCCAGCATGACAAGCTCTCCAGCCCGCGTAGCATGACCACCGGAGAAACGACAGAAAGTCGACAAACCTTTTGGTCATCTGTCATTTTGTCGATTGAATGACAGATGAACAAAAGATTTGTCGAGTCTCTCTCGTTTCTCCGGTGGTCATGCTACGCGGGCTGGAGAGCTTGTCATGCTGGAATAGAGAGACAAAGGTAAGGCCACGGTAAGGCACATATATCAATGTATAGAGTCTTCTCTATACATTAAGGCGATTACATGAGCTAAACGCGTGTTTTATAATTACTAAAAGCATATGATTTACTGCTATAAACAAGACCAGAAAAATATATGATATTCTTCAGGATATACGCTAGCATGATACTGTTTTGAAAACATAATACAATTAATTTGGCTCGATAAAAATAAATCACGAACTTATCTCTAAAAATATCTTTCAAACAATAAAAAACATACTAATATGCATGCGATCATTCTGATTTTTTGGCAAATAATTCTACAAGCAATATATTAGCATGATACTGTTTTAGTTTTTTAATCCAATCAATAGTTTTTTTGTAAATCGATCGAAACCACTCATTTCGCGCTATTTGGCCCGCAGTGGCTGACGTAACAACCACTTTGTAGTGCAAGCTGATTAGAACTTTATTCTAACAGCATTTCAAACGAAGTTTGAACCGCCACAAATAGAGTTGCTAATTTAGCTCGTTTAAGCGCCTTAATATATGTGCCTTGCCGTGTGCTGGTTATGGTCTTCCATAACCAGCATCTGCCTTGCCTTTTCCCAAGTATGTTTCGATTGACTTCCAGTCCAAATCGGATACAGCTGAATTCCAGTTTTTTATATTATCTCAAACTCAAAAGTCAAAGTCAAAGTCAAAATTATTTATTTGAAGTGCTTAAACGTGGTGGTAAAAAAACTTGATGTGCGATGACACATTTTACAATAAAAATAGCATGCAAACATGATTAAATACAAACAATTATAGTATTTCTATTTTTTATTTGCTTAACACAAAACAAAAAGAAATTAATTATACATATACATACCAGTTACAAAAGAACTGTTACAAGCACAAACTAATTACCTTAGATTGTGCTTAGATTTTTCATTAACTTAGGTAATTCCGATAATTTAAGTTCTTTGGTAAGACGAGACCGCTTAAATTAGATAAGATCTTAAACAACTCATAGTAAGATCAGACAACTACTTGGCTTCCACACAAGCGTAGCCGCGAGCAACAGCTAGTATAGTAATGATTTACTATTAAATATATAATTAAACGAAAAGTATAAGATAGTATGAAAAACAAAATGCAACTGCAGCAATAAAACAGAATATTTAAAGACGAGTCACACAATACTGCATTTATTTTGAGTCCAGATAAAACCCGGTTATTTTAATTCAATCGGGTGCAGAATTGCAGACCGCTTTTTGTGACATATTGTGAACATTGACCCAATTCACTTTACCCGGTTATTCGCCATTTTGGCTGGGCTTATTGAAGGTCGCATCCAAATAATGTGAATCTTTGGCTTACATTTTATGTGAATTTGTGAAATGCTGATGAGGTTTAAATGTTTATTCTTGGGAATTTCTGGGCAACTCAATCGGATGAGTACCCGTTGAGTCGGAACTTCGGAAGCCAATACATTATAATTTTGCCTATTCTAAATTCAATTATTATCTATACTATATACTAATGTTATAAAGCAGAAGAGTTTGTTTGTTTGTTTGGTTGAACGCGCTAATCTCAGGAACTATCGGGTCGAATTGAAAAAATATGTTTGCGTTGGATAGTCCATTTATCGAGGCTATAGGCTATATAACATCACGCTATGGTTATTAGGAGCGGAGCAGGATTGAAAAATGTTGCAAAAACGGGGTTTTGTTTCCTTTCGTTTTTCTCTCTTATGGGACGCAGACGAAGTGGCGTGGGTCAGCTAGTACTATATAGACTTTTTTCTTATTTTACCAATAGTCTTCAGTCTAATTTTAAATGAAGAGTTACTTTATACGTAATTATATAGTTTGCTATCTATACTTAATATTGTAAAGAGGTAGGTTTGCAGGAGGTTACTACGGAACTCCTCATTCGATTCCTCAAATTCAAACGGGAAGCCACATTATCACCGAGTGTCACTCATAGGCTACATTTAAAAACGATTCTGTGGGTGAATCCCCTTCATAACGGGAGCAAACCCGAGAGCAAAAACTAGTGCGAAATAAGATTAAAAACATTTCATCGGTATCTTTCAAATTCCTGTCTCGATCGAGTTGAGTACCTGTCTCCCTAATTTTATTACAACTAAAATTACTTCTATATTATTCTATGAAACTTCTTCTTTGTCTGAAAGCAAACAAAGATACCAACAGACTAGATTTCATTAGCGTTAATGATCTAGGTAAGACAACGTCTAATAACTTAATTATTAACATTAAATGTAAATGAAACTACATAATTACGAAGACAAAAGAAATGTGAACAAAAACAAAATGCTTAAAATTGAAATTTATTTATTTATTGTATTGAGGTCGGCCTGTTATAATTGAATCCGTAATTATTTTCAACTGTCACGAACTAGTTTGGATGGAATCTTAACTGAAAAAGTATCAAAATATAGCTGTTTAGCTAAATCGTGCATTCAAAACATAAACGGCCGTTTTTGTTACAAATGCACGATTTAGCTAAACAGCTATATTTCAAGTGGTGACAATGTGTTATAAAATTACGTTATTGCCTTTTCTACAGTAATAATAGACCACATTTTGTATTTTTGATTCTATTTACGAGTTATGACATTTTTTCGATTGGCGGCGCTAGTGGACTGTAAGAGGGCTCTTAATACCAAGCGGTCTTGATAAAACTCGGGATACACTTACACACAGACCAGCGCTAAATGGCATTTCTTAAACTCGATAATGAATCCCATTTTTCTTTGCCACCAGTTTCAACCGCCAACGACGTCAAATCACCGGCTCGTCATCGCAGCAGACGTCGACATCACCACAACGACGGAATGTGGCCGCTCCTAAGCTGGCCACGGCTGCTGCCAGGCCTTTCAACGAGATCCCGGGTCCTATCGCACTGCCTATGCTGAGACATTCGGCGCATGTTCTGCCAAGAATTGGTAAGTAAAAACACTTTCAATTACACTAGTTTATTTTCCTGACAGGTTTACGTAGTAGTAAAATACTACGAGAATCATAGTTTCTTATTAATTCATGACAAAAATACTTTTTGTTCCATTATTTTATTTCTTTGAAAGTGTATTGAACACCGTCGGTAGATACGCGTGGGGATTTGTTACTGCAGTTCTCGGCTCAATAACACCCTCGCCTGCAGCTCGTGTGTGTATTCCACCTCGAATGCAATAGCAATTTTACTCGCAATTTTCTATATATGATAGTATATATTTTTTCCTATTAGATGTCATCATTTAACTTTTCTTGAGATATCTGTACGCTCGACGGCCAATCAAGCTATACAAAACCAGTTTATGCCAGTCTCTCATTACACAGGAAATCTATATAAACTGAGGCCATGTTATACTAGAGATGTGAAGCTTGATGTGTCGCCGAGTGTGCGTGCTATGTAGTAGGAATTTAAGAGCGTGTGGGCTGTTTGCAACCGCTTAGCAGTGTTGCATAAGTGTAAAATAACTGACACGCTAGACCTACATCGCACATTCGTAGAATCAGTATGTGTTCGCATTCTGATCTGATAAAAACGCCTTGACTGGAATGCCCTTATCTAGATTACAGCATAAACACTAAATAGTTTCCAGATTGTATGAGAGCTAGATAGACTTTAAACATAAACTCACTCCATTTTCCCATAGGAATAGGCACTAGACAGATGTCACTTGCTACGATCCTTATCTATACTAATATAGTTTGTTTGTTTGCTTGAACGCGCTAATCTCAGGAACTACTGGTTCAAATTGAAAAATTATTTTTGTGTTGGATAGTCCATTTATCGAGGAAGGCTTTAGGTTATATAATATCACGCTACGGCCATTAGGAGCGGAGCAGGAATGAAAAATGTTGCAAAAACGGGGATTTTTTTTTCCTTTCGTTTTTCTCTCTTATGTGACGCAGCCGAAGTTGCGTGGGTCAGCTAGTATTTTATACTTCTTTTGCTTCGTCCTACTTACTAGGTACCACTTATGTTCTTTTGTATTGGTTGGTTACTCGTAGAAACATGTTTTCTTTGGTATTATTAACACATCATTATCTGTCTAGCCTTTTTCCAACTGCGTTGGGGTCGGCTTCCAGTCTAACCGGTTACCGGATGCAGTTGAATACCAGTATTTATTATTAACACATAAATAAGAAAGTATATTCCAAAATTACGTAGTAATACTTTTTTTAACTAGTTTTCTGGGGATATATGTAAAATTTAGGTATGTAAAACCAAAAATCCCGAAATGATTTAAAAAAAATATATTCTACAATAAAATTAATATTTAAAAATATTATATGAATTTAAATCAGATCAAGATGCAGATTATAATTCCGAGTATACGTAATGGATTATAATAAATAAAAAAAGAAATATTAGCTCGCTACCCATTGACTTCTGAGATCAATAAAACCCCCAGCAAACTCTCTGAGCAGAAATTCTTATCTCGCACCACGTGTACTGGAACATAAGTTCAAAGTTCACAACAATGAACTAGTATAAACTAGTTCAACAGATAACACGTCCCCTGCGACACCATAATGACCTATATCCGTGTACGGTCCAAAAAACTATTTGGTTTACATTCTATAATGTAATTTGTTGGTTAAACTATAAACCAAATAGCTTGTTCGCTTGTACCATTTGCAGGATAACAAATACTCTGGAAGTACAGATCGTGCATTGTTATTCTTGTAGTAATTGAATTGTTTACGTGAATACGTTATTATTATCGTACAGTGGAAAATGTTGTCTGCTTCATTTTAATTAATAATTTAGTATGCAATTATGCTTGTGCAGAGAGATATGAATCTGTCATCGTAAAATTGTCAAACACGTTATATTGTAATCTCTCTAGCGATATTGTAAACTCTCGAAATATTGTCAAATGAACATACTGCTTACAAAACGCATTATTTTTCGTGAAATGCATGCGATTGTAGTCAACTCACGCGGTGTGGAGGGAGGAGGGGTCCCCCTTGCCCAGAGGTACCACTCTCATGAAAAGATAATGTACCATTTATGGGGGCAGAGATACTAATATTTCGAGATTTTACAATATAACGTGTTTGACTATTTTACGGTGACATATCCACCTATTTTATGCAGCTGTGTAGTTTTTGAAGATCGCCTGAGGGTTGCCATAACATAATAAATTATTTCTAACAAAAATAACTACGTAATTGGTTTCACTTGTACGCGAAAACCATTAAAGAAAATTGTCTGTTGCGTGTCTAGGCCTTTGCCTGAATTTTGTGTGTGTGCCAAGGTACGTGTGAGGAGCTGAAATATGAACTCGAAGAGCTACTATACTTTTTAATTTACTTTTAACAATAGGTACACGTTAGATATATGTATATAGGTAATACAATTGTACAAGTTCTGAGTAGTCAGTCTTCGCTCGCGATCTGCGCGCGAGCTTTTATACCCTCTCGCGTGGAGTAGGGGCACCGGCCTGGTCCCCCCGCACCCAGAGCGGGGGTGGGCCTTAACATACTCCCCCCGTTGAAGGGGATTCCTTCAACTCTTCTGCTTCAGGCTCGAACAGAGGGCACAGGCGATTTACAGCTCGACGAATAGTGCCACTGGTCGTCCTCACATCTGCTACTCTGGATACTTCATCATTTCCCTTTTGTAGGGCTTCTATGCGTCCGAGTCTCCATTTTAATGGAGGCAAATTATTTTCCTTTATAATGACCATATCGCCAACGCGAAGTTCCATCGCAGGTTTGCGCCATTTCGCACGATGTTGCAGTTCCGTAATGTACTCATGTTGCCATCTCAACCAGAAAACCTGTCTCATTCGCTCCAATTGCTCATATCTGTGAAGTCGATTACAGTTAATGTTGGTCAGTACTGGAGAGGGAAGAGCTATCAGCGGCTTGCCGACGAGGAAATGCCCGGGGGTCAGGGGATGGAAATCATTGGGATCGGATGACATGGGAAACAAAGGCCGGGAGTTCAGTATGGCTTCTACTTGGACAAATAAAGTTGAAAGTTCCTCATATGTTAAATGCCTGTCTCCTAATATTCTTTTGATGTGATATTTTGCAGACTTCACCCCTGCCTCCCACAAGCCCCCAAAGTTTGGGGCGTATGGGGGTATGAAGGCAAACTTCATTCCTTCGTCAGAACAGAATTTATTTATTTCATCTTTGTTTACTATTAAATATTTATTAAGTTCATTACTGGCCCCTAAAAAATTTGTCGCATTATCACAATATAATAAACTCGGTTTAGAACGTCGTGCAATAAATCTTCGTAATGCCAAGAGAAATGCATCTGTACTTAAGTCACTAACGACTTCTAAATGAATGGCCTTGGTTGTAAAACATACAAATAAACACATGTAACATTTACTTATTTTACAACCGCGGCCTTTCCTATCAGTGATTAAAAATGGACCAGCCAGGTCAACTCCAGACGTTTCAAAGGGTGTTCCTGGAATTAAACGCTGTTTGGGTAGATTACCCATAATAGGAACTATAGGTTTAAATCTAAATCGCTTACATACTATACAATTATTTGACACACTTCTAGCCACCTTTCTACCATTAATAATCCAATATTTCTCTCTAACAGCCGATAACATCATCTGCGGCCCCGCATGCAGTAACCGGCTATGTTCATTCTCAAAAATAAGCCTTGATAATCGGTGTTTAGAATCTAATAGTAAAGGATGTTTTTTGTTATACGAACAAGTTGAATTTTGAATGCGACCACCCACTCGTATAACTTTAGATTTACTGTCTAAAAAGGGGCTAAGAGATAAAATCTTACATTTACTCCATAATGGCTTATTATTTAATAAACAAACATACTCATCGCTAAATGATGCATGCTGCGAGAATTTGACTAAATACATCAAACTATCGCTTAACTCATCGGCACTTAAATAACTACTGGTAAGTCTACCTTCTTTATTTTTTATTCTGCAATTCTTAACAAATCTAAGAACATATGCCATTGCACATTGTACCTTATGCAAACTAGAATAGCGTTCAAATTCAATTAACCTATTATTATTCATACTTGTTACAAAGGTACCTACGATCTTAACTTCAGGTAAGTTTACACTATTTAACTTATTACTATCGACCTTAGGCCATTGGGACTCGCTTAGGGATAAAAAGGGAGGCCCACTCCACCACAATCTGTGAACTTTTTTATCCATACGATCTACTCCTCTGGAAATGAGATCTGCTGGATTTTGGTCTGTTGGTACGTACCTCCACTCACTACCTTTTGTTAAATTATTAATTTTATTTACTCGATTTGAAACAAATACCTTTAATTGTTTTGGAGCGGCGGTAACACGTAACCAACCGAGCACAACCATCGAGTCTGTCCAGTATACACACCGAGCCACAGTACATCGCAGGGAGTGAGTCACCCTTTCTCCCAACTCAGCGGACAGCAGCGCTCCGCATAGCTCGAGTTTCGGTATTGTTAGACCTTTTAATGGGGCGACCCTAGATTTAGCACAGAGTAACTGTACATGAATTTCTCCAACCGGATCTATTGAACGGACAAAAACACAGGTCCCATAGGCACACATGGATGCATCTGAAAAGGTATGAATTTCAATGTGTGCTGCATTTTTACCAGGACGTGCCTTGGGACTTCAACACAAGTTAGAGAATTCATGTTCTTTATAAAATTAAACCACATAATCTTTATTTCATCGACTATTGGATCGTCCCATTCTAATTTACTTATCCATAGTTTCTGCAAGATTAACTTCGCCTTAACCACAAATATACTTAAAAGTCCCAAAGGATCAAAAATCTTTGCAATAGAAGATAATATACTTCGTTTAGTGATCCTATCCGTTTTATCTACATGTACGGAAAATTGAAACTTGTCAGACTGAGGCGACCATGTTAACCCTAAAGTACTCGTGGTTGTTTTAAATTCTGTTATTGATTGTGTTTCATGTAATTTATTTTCAACAAGTAACTGATTGGCATTAGACCTAAATTTTCGTAATTTAAAACCACCCGAATCTAAAATCTGAGTAATTAATCTACAAATACGATTTAACCCTTCCTCAGTCTGATGACCTGTTATCAAGTCGTCCATAAAAAAATCATGTTTCATTATCTCGCGGACTTCCGGATCATTACATTCATTTGACAATTGAAGAAGACAACGAGTACTTAAGTACGGCGCGGAAGCGGTTCCGTAGGTCACCGTGTTCAACTTCAAATACCTTAAGGGTTCGTGATCATTGTCCCTCCACAATATCATTTGTAAATGTCTTTGACTCTCAGATATTAATATTTGTCTATACATTTTTTCGATATCTGAGGTCATAACATAATTATGTTGCCTGAATCGAAGCAAAATACTAAAAATATCGTCTTGAATCACTGGCCCAACCATTTGGATATCATTTAATGAGTACCCACTATCGGTTTTTTCCGAAGCGTTAAAAACGACCCGAAGTTTTGTAGTCTCACTTTTCTCCCGAATAACTGGGTGATGCGGTAAATAATATCCAAATTCAGGCTTACATGTTTCTGATAAATGATTCAAGTCCTCATATTCATTTAAAAAATCAACGTAGGACTCCTTCACTTTAGGTTTTCTTTTCAATCTTTTTTCTAAATTATTCAAGCGCGACTTCGCCTTAACAAAGGAATCTCCAAGTACAGACGGTGAAGTGTGAAAAGGCATCTTAACACAAAACCTACCATTTTCCGTTCTGTACGTATTTTTTACAAAGTGTTTTTCACAAAAATCCTCTTCATTATTAAATGGTATATTATCTATACTTAATATCTCCTCTACCTTCCAAAATTTTTGTAATTGTTCACTTATACTTCTAGTTAAGTTACACGTTACTTCATTATTTGATTTACAGATATTTACGGGGCCTGTAACAAGCCAACCTAATTTACTACTCTGCAATATGGGAAGACCTTTACCTAGTCTTATCTGTTGACCTGTTAACAGTTCCCAAAACAAGTCCGCTCCAATTAATATATCTACGTTAGCGGGCTCGTAAAATCTACTATCTGCTAAATCAACAAATATGCCACCAGGAATCTTCAATTCATTTACATTAATCTTTACATTCGGCAACATATTCGTGATTTTTGGTAAGACTATACAGTTGATTTCTACCGAAAAATCGTTATGAGTTGAGTTGATTACAAAACTACAACTTTCTACGAACTGTAACTTAGTATTTCCTATACCATATACATTATGGTTATCCTTAGCACGTTTGCAGGACAATCCTAATTTATTACAAAAACTTTCTGTAACTATTGACATTTGACTACCAGAATCTAATAATGCGCGCGCTAAATAATGTTCATTATTTGTTTCGTTAACTACGTTGATGAGCGCGGTCGACAAAAGTACGTATTGAGTGGCGATCGTAGATAAGGAAACCGGTTCCGACGCGGGCGCCGGGCACTCATGTACAGCGGCGCTTGCGGCGGTCGGCTGATGCGAGAGTGCGGGTTCGAGCTCGCCTTGACGTACAACTCCGACTGAAGTCGGGGGTGACGCACCAATCGACCTTTCACTACAAGAACTAACATTATTATCCTTAGAAGGAGGTCTATTTCTATGAAGCAATGAGTTATGCTTATAATGGCAAGTCCTGCAACCAGATGATTTGCAATTAAAGGCACGATGACCTGGTCGTAGACAATTAATACATAGTTTATTTTTCGAAACCACTTCATTTCTTTCGTCTAAGTTCATGGAAATAAATCTCGTACATTCAAACAGTCGATGATCTTGTTTACAAATTATACAATTAAATTGGTTGTTATTACTCGTCTGAGCGGATGCAATCAAACTATTTGCCTTTTCATTTTTACAGGTTATACTTGATTTATTATGCTTTACTGTTTCTAATACATCTGCCCGATCGCGTAAGAACTTAAAAAACTCTTCGAGGGTAGGATCATCTCCTATTATACTTTTATGTTCCTCCCACCTTCTACTAGTTACGTTGTCGAGTTTTGATGACGCTAAATGTATTATCATAGTGTCCCAATGTTCTACAGGCTTTCCTAACGCTTCTAAACCACTCAAGTTCTTTTTTATACTGTCAATCATAACACGCAAAGCTTTGTCAGACTCCTTAGTTATACTTTCTATACCGAATATTGATTTCATATGATTACTTATTAAGAGACGTTTATTATTGTACCTTTGACATAACAAATCCCACGCCAGGCGATAGTTATCGGCACAGAATGATAATGATTTTATTACTAATGCTGCGCTACCCTCTAATGACGATCGCAAGTAGTGGAACTTATTTATTGTCTCGATAGCATCATTATTATGGATTACGGCCTCATAAGTATCTTTATACTCTAACCACTGATTATAATTCCCATCGAAAGTGGGTAACCTTATTGTGGGTAATTTTAATGAACCTTTGAATATGTTTCCACCTTCGAAACTATCGGATTGCCTAAAGGTTGTATTTGCCATACTTTTCCTTCGAATATTAAGTTCTTCTAATTTATCTAAAATACATTGACCTTCGGAGATCAAAGAATAAAATTGACCTTCGATCTCAGAACGTACCTTCATTTGTTCTTCTGGATCTTCCGATTCAATTTCAATTTCGGATTGTAAGTCATCGAAAGTGGATAAACATGCTTCTAGTTTGGTTAACCTTAACTTTAACTCAGCAGCTTGCTGATCCGTTAACCTTTCTACAGATTTGATCTCGTCTAAATAACTATTGAACATTGTTAATCTACCCTTAATGTAACTTCTCCTTTTTATCGGGTCCGTCACTTTACTACTAGGTTTCTGAGACATTGTTATAATGCGACAAATTTAACGTTGTGATAATTTACAAGTAATTAAACACCCAGGTTCTTAATTTACAATGGAAATTCGAAAAAAAATATTAATAATCCAAATAGTTAGCACTGGAAGTAAGATGTGGGTAATTAGGAAAAAAGGAACGGGCTCACCAAATTCTTCTGCGCTTTTAACTCTCTCTTTACTGTGTCCTTTAATTTCCTTATATGTATATAAGTAATTTGTTCTTCCTTCCAATTTATTTGGGTATTTTTTCTTCGAATATCCTGGTCACGGCACCATCATGTCTAGGCCTTTGCCTGAATTTTGTGTGTGTGCCAAGGTACGTGTGAGGAGCTGAAATATGAACTCGAAGAGCTACTATACTTTTTAATTTACTTTTAACAATAGGTACACGTTAGATATATGTATATAGGTAATACAATTGTACAAGTTCTGAGTAGTCAGTCTTCGCTCGCGATCTGCGCGCGAGCTTTTATACCCTCTCGCGTGGAGTAGGGGCACCGGCCTGGTCCCCCCGCACCCAGAGCGGGGGTGGGCCTTAACATTGCGTATTTGCAACCATCCAGAATTTCTCAATAGGAGACCGGAATCTGGAGTTATGCCTGATTGATGGCAATTGGCTCACCTGCTGTTAATGAGACTGAAACGTGAATAAGTGTGAAATATTAGTATAACTTGCTTTGGATACATCTCAGCCAAACCCTTTGGAAATTACAAGCGTTACGTTATGTATTTAGGTCTGTCTAAAAATAAACCTTAATTAGTTTCTTTAACTTGTGCTTATCCTTGTGTTTATTAAGTTATTTATAAACAAGTCTTTATTTACGCGTAGTTTGGAGTCAACAAACCGCAGTTATGTGGTAATGACATGCGGTTTGCGTCCTTGTTAGTAGGTACCTAATAATCATTCGATAATTACCGCCCGGCTATTACAGTATGATTGACGCTTATATGCCTACACATACACGTATTATGTGCATTGAAACCTGTCAGGTTTGTCCTATTTATGTTATATCAGACACTTACAAGGCTTCTCATAAGAAACGTAAAAAAAATATGTGACAGAGATGATACTTCATGATACCTACTAAAAGACCTAAATTATTCGAATAGTGCGAAGAATGTAGGACAATCTTTTTCAAGCTATTACATAATTTTCATCAAAAGAAAGCTCAATCGCAAATACATATCTCTCGATGTTACCTATCTCGTCGGAAACGTAGTCAATAATTATAAACATTGTTTTGTACGAGTAGTTCAGACTTCAATTTCATGTCGCATATTTTGACCTTTTTGTTGCATATTGGGAGCATTTTTGTTGTTTACTTTTTTATTTGCAATATTTACAACAAATTGATGATTTAGTCATGGATGTTTATAATAGGTATGTACCTATAATAAAATAATAACAAACAAAAAAGTATTAGGTAGTATATCAACTATATCTATATTTGGTGTCCACGGCACAAGCCTTGCTTAGTGTGGCACAAGTCCAGCGATATTAATTTATTACTAGCCGACCCGACAGACATTGTCCTGTCACCTACTACCTACCTACCTACTACTACCTACCTACCTACTACAGTATTATATTATCTGCGCTACAACATATTTTTATTTTTATATGAAATGATTTTTTATTTATTTTAAGTTACTTATAAATTGGCCCCTAGTTATTTCCAACGGGCTATGACAATATGATTACCCCCTTACTTGCGTACGTACATACAAGATGCATATGCATAAACCAACTATTGTTTCATATTCCATCCCAGCCAGTTACCTATTTATAATAGAAGTGTAAGTTAAAAATAAAAATAAACACACTTACCAGGGCCATATTACTGGACGTATTTTAAAAAGAAAATAAAAACCAGTAGGTAATTGCCATGAGAAAGAAAAGGCGCAATCAGTATTTTTGCCATTCTAGAATTTTAGCTTTACCCGTGATATTTTTGGACTCGCCAGGTGGTTTTGATTGTGAAGGCTTCTTTATGATCTAGCTGGAGCAAGTTAAGCCACATAATACCTAACAGTACCTTATAGTTTGGATTATCCAGAATCACCCATTGCTCGGCAGTATATTAGTGCTACTGTCAGACACCATTCAGTCAAAGCATTGATCCTTTGGCCATCTCTGCCAGTTGTGCTAAAGTTCTAAAAGAAAGAAGAGAAAAAAGAAAATGTATTTTATTAAACTCGCACACGACAAAACAATAAATAAAAAATAAAATAAGACAAAACTTAAACTAAATTGGTCCTGTATGAGACCGGAGAGCCTCATCTCAGCATAGTGCTGTAACGTCAAAAAAAAAGAGAACACAAGCACTTCAGAATAATGCTCAAAATCAGTCGGAAAAGCTGCCATACAAAAATGGCAAGCAACCCATAACGACATATAATACAGAAACAATTAAAGTCCCATAGCAGCCACTTTATGGCTAAAAATAAAACCAAGTCCCGATACCCGTTTTATGGGAACCCGACTGTGTATTCTCATCCTTTTACGGTGACTTGCGCGGGCGCAGTGGCCGTATAGACGACTGTCGCGACGCTAGGCGCGCCAGCTTCCGCCATACTTGCAAATATGGACTAATTTCCATGTAACCTTTATTTGCATAGGTAATTATTAATATTTATTACTACTTATGGTCGCAGTGGCCCGAAAATCTGAAAACCAGTCGTATAAGTCATGGTACTTCTGCTGACTGACTACTGTAGAGGTCAGATAGGTAGTCACTCCATGTAAAATACTGGTCTTCAGCTGCTTTTGCTTTGCCTAGAAGCCGTGGCCAACATAGTTGTGAGAACGGCAGGCTGATGGTGCGGTCACTTGCGCTCAGCCATACTAAGCTTTATACTAATTCTAACTAAGAATTTTAGATACGTAAGCTACATTAGGCATTAAATTAGGTACATCTCACTACCTTACTATCTTTAATCACTACTTTCACACTTAGATGAAAATATAAGAGAAATTAGACAAAGAATCTGAACAAATCATTAAAAGAAATGACAAAAAAAAATGAATCATACTAAATTTGTAGTTGTCGTCAAAATATAGTATCCTTTTTAGCCAGCTATAGTTGTTGCTAGACCTAAATCATAATACAAAATCAATTTCCAAACAGTAAAACCCATTTCACTGTTAGAATCCTATAAGTGTTTCAAAAAGCTTTTACAAAACAATCCAATACGCAATTTAGGCCATTCCAATAATTGAAAAAGCGACTAACCTAATGATTGTATCAAATAAAATAACATTCGGGGTGAATGACTTCAAAATTATGTTACAAACCGAAAACCAAAGAACCGATGGATAAATTTTATGAAAGATGATGTGGATAAGAATTCTGAGAAGAATTTCTCGTATGACAGAGGCGTATGGAAGAAAACGCTGCTGCGAGAATAACCATATAAATTAGGTTAAGTAGAAGAAGATTATTTCAAAGTATTTTGGCAAGAAACTGACTTACATCCATAAAGATGTTAATAATACAAAGATACATATCGATAAAGCTAACTTAGGTATTTATGATACGTAACCAGCTAAAGCTAAAGCATACAATTTGGAAAAACAATCAACAAAGGAAGGAATTTAATTAATTCCAATAAAACAAGAAGCTCGTTGAAACTAAAGGTTGCAATAAATCGTCGCAACACGTCCAGTGAGTTACTCAACTGCACTGAGAATGAGTCACATTAAGTTTCATTACCGAGCTAAACCGCGACTAATGTTCCTGAATAAAACACTCCGGCAGACAATCTGTTTGTTTGTGTGGATTTGTTGCTTCAAGGTTGTATGCTGTCGAGTTTCTGAAATTCATATTCGTATATTTAGGAACCAGGAAGTATCCAGCGAATGTCTATCACGATACAGGCATATCTAGATGCCGTTTGCCCTGAAAAACTGTCTTCATATTTTTTTTGAAGCCGTCAACCAACTATTCTGTACATCTGACTTAACGTAACCATAGGCAAAATTGTTGTTAGAAAACGGTTTTTTTTTGGGTGAAAAAACACGTTTTTTTATACCGTTTTAGTCAGTTACTATTTTATATCTTTTTAAGTAAACTGTACATGTTTCTCCCATTTATGGACCCAAGTAGCAATAAATCTAAGTACTAAGCACCAATCCCAGACGTACTTTCGCTCAGTTCAAATAAGGACTTAGACCTACTTTCATTCCAGTTTATATCGTTTACGCCACTTTGATAGATTCTTATAGATAGGCGTAAACGATGCCAGATGTGAATTTGGTCCTTTGATACGCAACTTTGGCACAAAAACGGAGTTGCACCTAAGACCACCATGAGCGTTGTGTCGCTAGTCGCAAGGATTATTGTGATAATATACTTTTTCGAGAGGAGCTCGTGGCTAAATGATATCAGCCGCTCGGGTCAATTTTAAGGTTAAGCCGTACTTGCCTAGGTTGGTCTGTGGATGGGGGACCACCCTTACATACCGAGTTTCCTCCGTGCCTCGGAAAGCACGCTGTTGGTCTCGGCTGTCATTTGTCCATCTTTGACAATCGTTACAGGTAGTCAGTGGCCCAAAAAGTCTGACACCAGTCTTTTCTAGCTTTAACTGGGGTGTGGAGATCAGATAGGCAGTCGCTCCATGTAAAATACTGGTATTCAGCTGCATCCGGTTAGACTGGAAGCCGACCCCAACATAGTTGGGAAAAGGCTAGGCAGATGATGATGATACTTTTTCGAATAATACGAGCTAATATCGGTGACTTTTTTTCAACTACGGCTAAACAACAAACTATTTGGAAACGTAAGAAAAAATTTAATTCTTCTTCGTTATCGTGTGGTTAGTGGCTAACCTGGCCTCTAACTTGGCTAAACATGCCAAGAAATGTCTCTCAGGCATGCTGTTTTCTCCTCCGAGTTATATTAATACAATACGCAAATGTTTTCGAAAAATCAAGGGAGATTCAATGGGGATTTTACATCTTAAAATAGTTTTCGCAATCTTCAGATATAACAAGGCTTTAGAAATTATCGCTTCTTCGAGGTTGCGTTTCAGGTTGAGAAACGTTCGTAACAAAATAAAGGCAGCTGCTAAAATATTTCATACTTACTTGAAGTGCTGAAGCAACTAAAGAAAGAGCGACAACCTCTTTTAAGGTCAAACCTAACTGAACAATTATAGATGTTTTCTTAACAGTAAAATGAAAATAAAAGGATACAGAAATTGCGATCTCTTACTTTTCAAGGTTTCATTATTTAGGTAGTATATTTATCATACATCAAATCCATACTTGCAAAGGTTAAATCTCAAGAAAAAAAAACACGTGGAGCAGTCTTTAGACAGCCGATAGAAGTAGAAGAATCCAAAGTAAACTTTATCTTAACAATTGTATAAGGTTGTTTTTAACTAATCGTTCTATGAAAGCGTTCGGTGACGATAGCGCGAGTTCCATGATTTTTGTTTACCCAAAAAGTGCTCAACGCGCCAGAACTTTTTTTTTTCATAAACTCAATCAAGTCCTTTTCTATTCAACAGGAAGCTACCACCATACTGTTGGTCTCGGCTTGCTGGAAGGACTTCGCAGCAAGTATGGCGACCTGGTACGACTGGCGAAGGCTTCCAGATCAAGACCTGTGCTATACGTCTTTGATCCTGAGATGATGCGGGAGGTAAGTTGCTACTCCTTGAAATATTCAGGAAGGATTTACATACCCACGCATGAATCAGCCTACAACCTTCCCACTGCTAGGACACGAGCTTCCCATTTGTGAGCGAGCATAGCTATATTTCACAAAACTTATTGGTTAAAACGACGACGTATTTAAAAAAAAATGCTATTTTTTAGGAATCACTATATAGTGAAATATACGAATTTAAATGGTTAAAGACGACGAGAATATAATCACTACATTTTATAATACAAAGTCCTCCGCCGCGTCTGACTATCTGTTCGCGATAAACTGA
Source organism: Xestia c-nigrum (assembly GCA_916618015.1). Taxonomy (NCBI): domain Eukaryota; kingdom Metazoa; phylum Arthropoda; class Insecta; order Lepidoptera; family Noctuidae; genus Xestia; species Xestia c-nigrum. The sequence goes on along the minus strand of OU745258.1, from coordinate 5,277,022 downwards.
AAAACTAGTGCACCTATTTTTATGCTGTTTTCACGAATGGCTAGTGGTTCTCGAGGAAGGTTTTAGTTGGTAGGTATTCGTAATTTTTACGCGGGCGATGCGGCGAGCATCAGCTGATTATAATATACATTTCACCGTCATATTGTCAAACACGTTATATTGTAATCTTTCGGGCGATATTGTAAACTCGCGAATTATTGTCAAACGAACATACTGCTTACAATAAAACGGTAGTCAACTCACGCGGTGTGGAGGGAAGGAGGGGTGGGTCCCCCTTGCCCAGTGTTAGCACTCGCATCAAATGATAATGTACCATTCCTGAGAAATATCGATAAATTTAATCTAACCTTAAAACACTTTATATTTCCCTAAAAAGCGTAGTCGACGGAGCCCCGCCTCGCGGGGCCCCTATTTCCGAGTGCAGGGTTTAAAGGAACCTAACTAACCTAACGGGAGGGTGCCCCAAGTCCCGATTATGGGGGCAGAGATACTTCCCTATGTTCAGTTGACAATAATTTGAGAGTTTACAATATCGCTAGAGAGAAACCGTAAAATTGTCAAACACGTTATTTTACAATATAACAATGAAAAATATGTATGTCACCGTAAAATTGTCAATTTTACGGTGACATACATAAATGTAACGGGGGGCCTGTAATATTTTACGTGTAGGTAACTCACTTTGCAGGAGGATATAAAACAAAATAAAAACTTAATGCAGTAGTATACAGTCGGCAATTACCCAGTCTGTTAGGATAAATAAATTCTAATTTATTCCAAACACATGCGTTCTGAGAGCGCTGTAGATCACAATAATGTTTATTGCACTTTTAATTTATACGCAGTCTGACTCACCGAGTGCAAACAATTTGCGCAGTATTGTTTTCTAGATTTTTTTAATTAGTCAGCCAGAGCAAACTGGAAGGTACTGTTTTCTGGTTAAAGTTCATTTTACAAAAATACCTTTTAACTCATTAGAGGAGATAGTGGCTAAATAAGCTGCCGCTCGGGTTGATCTTAAGGTTAAGCCGTGTTTGCCAAGGTTGGTCTACGGATGAGTGACCACTTGAATTAAACATAGGATACTTTCTATCCCGGTAGTATCATCCCATGGGACCATTTTCAAACTTCACGCGGGCGTCATCCTTAAAAAAATAGACATGCTATCGCGGACATTTTTTTGACGTGTTTCTGAAAGTTACACAAACTTTAACCGCGTTATGCTGCGCTTGCAACGGAAGCAAAGAAAAAGGAATAAATATTTGTTTTCGGGAATTTTTTCATTGATGCTCCACTGCTCCACTCCTATTGGTAATGTGAGCCTTCCTTGATAAACTGGCTGTCCAACACTAAAATATGTTTTTAACTCGAACCACTATTTCCTGAAATTAGCGCGACAAACCAAACAAACAAACTCTTCAGGTTTATAATATTAGTGTAGATTCAAGTAGAATTACAATTGAATTTCTCGGTAATCTTTGCATTAATCGCTCATATATTCTACTTATGGTTTTCCAAATAAGGGCTTCTCTCGACAGCTGGCCCATGCTGACTCACTGGATACGGCTGCACACATAGGTGTAAGTCGTATCTATTTCGTATAAATAGTGAAAATTGGAAGCGCCCTAAACACGATATAGCTGTTGTAAACCTGCTCTTGCGGATCTTTTGCAAGGCCTGCCTTTCATGTTCATTGACATACCTTTGGTGACAATTTTGAAATCAAAATGTTTTAATCCTCCATTTCTCTAACACTACGTCCCTATGAGGCCGTGTCTTAAAAGTGCATAACCTCTAAAGCTTTGAAATCTTTAAATACAATACTTATGGTGACTTCCGAGACATTCTAATTTTAGAGTATTAGCACCAAGGTTTTATGTGAGTTCAGCCTTTTTTGAATAAAAAATCGGATTGAGTTTTCAAACAGATGTCAAAATAAAATGTAGTTTAAATCAAAAGCTCTGAGTATTGATATCAACGTCGAAGCTGAATTTCATTCATTTAAGACAAAAATCAGTGAAACGACCTTTAATCAAAAACAAAAAATACTATAAATATCATATTCTACCCACATACTCCTATATGCCATTTTTTATTACACTTGGTAAATGTTTCTTTCTGAGTATGAGTGAAAATATTATGGTAATTATGTTTAGGGATAAAAGCGTTATGATAAAAAACAGTAGGAGTTTCAATATATCACAGGAATGATATTATCAATTTCCATTTTCGGAAACATGAGTGTTATGAACATCGCCGGTAGCACTACAAATAGTATGAATGAAAACTTTAGGATGAAAAATTTTAGAAAGAGTGATCATTCGGGGTACAAATCGTTAGGAAGAACAATTTCGGGTAAAGAACTTTAGGTGAGCCAATATGGACCCCCGAATTATTTTCCAAATTCGTTGAAACTTGAAAAGTAATTTGTTAGTAAAGATGATAAGATGATAATAAGCCTATAATTTTAACTAGTTTTATTTATGAATTTGTCATTAAAAAAAGCACTATTTTAAACTTGTAATTTTTGACAGTGACAACTTTATGACAGTGCTTTGTGCATAAAATCCATCAACATTTTAACTATCTTCAATATTATTTAAACAAGTGTATTTTAGCTGGAGTAGCATTATAACACGGAGAGGAAAACATATTTTATTACACCTTTAATCAATTTTATATGACTTGATAGAAACTGGTCGAGTGGTTATATAAAGATAGCGTGTAGGTGGTATATACAAACTGCGCAGTTCAGGACTCCATGTCTCGATCACGTGATATTTTTGATCAACAACTTGTGCGCATATATTATGTAAATATGCGCGACAAAAAAGTCGTAATTTTTTTTGCCATGGAAGATCCTGTGACAAAGTTAATAATAGAAGGTATTTAGGACCCACATCTTGTTAGTTACTTACAGAATCTTCTTAGTCGTTATCTTCAATTTCAACAAATATTTGTATAGTCACAGGTTTGACTGTTTGTAAACGCACACACTACAAGAGAAATTCACAGAGAGGAGCAAAGTAAAAAAAAAAAAGAATATCGCTGGACATTACACAACGTGCCATCTAGTTCCACACTAAGCAACGAGGCTTGTGTCGTGGACACTAGATAGTTGATATAACTACATATAGATACTTCTTTTTGTAAATACATACTTATTTCTTATACATACTCGTATAAACATCCATGGCTCGGAAGCAAATGTCCATGCTCATCACACAAACATTTCCGGGCATTTTTTTCATCTACCGGGATTCGATACCAGGACCCTAAGAACGTAAGGCAGCCTAACTACCGCTGCGCCATTCGGGTCGTCTAAAAAAGTTAAAAAAAAATGCTGTCAGATTATTTTAGCTCTTGATTAGTTGACCGTTCTTTATAAAAATCAACTTTACCTTCCTGAGAACCCAACACAATAAAAACGTTCCTCATCAAAACCAACTTACTTTCTCTATTATGTGAGATGTAAAAACTTTTAGAACTAGACTAATTAGTTTCACTCCGTCTGCGCGTGATTATAAAGTTGACAGATTTTTTGCTCTTTACATGTTGACCTCATTTCTATACGTCTATGTCTACATTGCATCTTGTTTTCGCATTTTTTTTGCTCGTAGCCTCAAGAATTTTATTTCCTGGGTCGTGTCTGAATAATCACGTATACAAACTACATAACTGTATGTATTAAATATGTATTTACACGGATAATTTGTTTGTCTTGGTGGTTCTCAGACATTTGGCTACAACAATTTATGTTCTAACAACTTTCAGTATCTTTACCGCATTAAACAGTTTCTTTTGCCTTTATTAAGAAACTAAGAAATTCAGTCATTAAAACTACCTTACGAGTATATCAAATTATTTCTCAACACTACGATTGTATTCCAATAATGTTGACAGAATGTTTATCAAACAGGTAGACACTAATTTTATCATTTTCACAGGAATTTTAATTTGATGGATTGTTATGGAGCAGAGAACGTGGGCATTTATTACTACAGTTCTCGGCTCCATAACAACCTCGCCTGCGGCTCAGGTGTGAATTTTGCCTCAACTGCAATAACTCAGTTGGTCCACCTTTCCATCAAAATGTACTACAACTGTTATTAATGTTATTAGATAATCTAAAAGATATCTATCAAAAGCGGTTAGGTAGTTCTACTCTCCGCATTACGCTTTCTACAATAACAAGTTAGAAAGTAAACAGAGATAGATCTCGTAATGTAACAGTCGCGCAAAATTTGGCAGATTTCAGGTCACTTGTCAAACGGTACATAGCCACTTTCGAAACCGAGTCGGTACGTCACACAAGCATGTGACTTATCTGTACAAGTCAAAGGACTAGGGGCAATTTTCTACGAAACCTGGGCTGGGTTATAGTGGCTTGTAGGACTTCACTTCATACGAAAATAACAAGCTAAGCTTAGGAGTTATGTAAAAAAAACGGCAGTTTGCAATAATTAGAAGCCTTGACTAGTTGACTAAAAAGAGACATCCAGATATCTATACTATGCTAATATTCAGAAGAGTTTGTTTGATTGTTTGTTTGGTTGAACGCGCTAATCTCAGGAACTACCGGTTCAAATTGAAAAACTATTTTTGTGTTAGATAGTCCATTTATCGAGGAAACTATATAACATCACGCTACGGCCATGAGGAGCGGAGCAGGAATGAAAAATGTTGCAAAATCGGGGATTCTTTTCTCCTATAGTTTAGTCCAAAAATAAGCCTGTTCAAGCTTTGAATTTGTTTTGTTCGTACGAAGAGATATTTGCGAAAGACGAGATTGCAATCATTACTAGCAGCAACTAGAGATGTACACATCCTTTTTCGATTTAAGTACAAAAAAATCCCTCCATTATGAATACGGCTCCCAAACCTTAACACGGACTAGAAGTCAGTAGGTAGCTGTATTACCTACGAAGGCACGTTTCACCTATACGATCTTTTAAACCATCCATTGCATTGGTTCTGCACGTTCGCCTTTGATACCTAAATCTTCCTCCCAAATTGCGATTGGTCGAACTACGCCTAACTGCTTCAAAGTAAACATTTCTTTTAAAAGCTCTCAAGATATATTAATGTTTCAGAAACTAGAAACTATTAGTTACTTACACTTAAACTAATACATCGTTGGGAATACTTAGTTAAGTCTCTGAAGTAGATAAGTTTAGCTTCAAAATAAAGATATAGATTTCATCTATACTATCAATGCTAATTACTAATATTATAAAATAGAGAAGATATATTGTTAATGTTTATAAGTTTGTAATTATGTGTAGTTAGGTGGTAGTTTCCAAATTACTGTTCCGATTCCGAAAATTCTTTCAATAATAATGGGAAGCTAAATTATTCGTCAGTGTCATAGAAATTATTTAAAACGTTTCCGTGGGATTGTTTACGACCTTAAGGCGAGCAAAAACGTGGGGAAAATTACATGAAACTAACATTTTTCGTTGATGCACGTAAAGAACTAGTTATTTGCTCTAATATAATTAATTAGAAGTACAGCCATTATGACGAAATTTTAAATATGGATTTAGATGAATATAACAGTAAGGGAAGACCAAAGAAACGAAACAGATGGATTGTGTAGAAGACAGTATAGCTAAAATAATGGGGAATACTTTTAAATATGACAACTAATATAAAATAGTGGAAGGAGATAACACGCGCTGACCCCGAATAAATTTAGATAAGGCAGAGTCTTACACTTGCTGAGAAAAGCAAAAAACTCAAAATCAAAGAAACTGATTAACTGAGCTTTATGGTAATTCTAAAAACATCTGTCTTTTTTAAACTTTCATGATCAGAACACATTATAAAACCCCGGCCCTAATTAACATTTATGAAGAGTGAGGGTAGTTGAATAAACGCCTTCACTTTGCTGTCGCGGTACCTCCAATACTTCAGTCTCCCCGCGACCATGGCTGGCGCAATCCGGTCGAAACGTCGGGATTAAATTAAAGGTAAATTCGCGATAAATACCCGTCTTCTTAAGTTTTATAATGTCTAAAAACATCTTCAGGATGGTTTGAAAAAATTGAATAAAGAATTACATTAGGAGGAATCCGTCGGACAACAAATGTTATAAGCATGAAATACAAATCTTACCAGAAAGTCAGTACATATTTTTTTCCATTATCAACGAACTATTAATACAAAACAGTAATATCTATGACGCACGCAAAGGTCACTACAATTATACAGGCTACGGCCTACGATACAGAAACGAATATTATCGACTGTCGTACTAAATGTAGGAAATGAAATTGCTGTCGAAAATATGGTTAGTAAAACACTTCCATGACAAACATGAAAAATTGATGTAAGTTAATTGTTGTGGCATATTTTAGCTCGAGTTCATGGAAAACTATAATATAATACAAAGGTAAGCTTTGTTAGTAAGTTTGTATGCTCTAGAACTTATAATCCAATTAAAATAAAGCTTTCACTGGTATTAAACTACATTATTCGTGGGTTCTATAGGCTATAGATCATATTTATTTCATGCACTATAATTTTGCCCGCGCCTTCTTGCCTTTACTTACATGATATCAATATCATTTATATCCTGCTAGCTGACCCACGCAACTTCGGCTGCGTCACATAAGAGAGAAAAACGAAAGGAAAAAACAATCCCCGTTTTTGCAACATGTTTCATTCCTGCTCCGCTCCTAATGGTCATAACGGGATGTTATATAGCCTATAACCTTCCTCGGTAAATGGACTATCCAACGCAAAAAGAATATTTCAATTCGAGCCGGTAGTTCCTGAGATAGCGCGTTCAACCAAACAAACAAACAAACAAACTCTTCTGCTTTATAATATTAGTATAGATGTGAGTAACATCTATACTAATTAGTATAGATGTTACTCGGTAAAAATGTAGCTTTCTTATGGTCAGAGATTTTTTTTTAATCGGTTGCGTATTTCTTGAGTTAGAATAGAATAGAATAGAATACTAAGTATTATGTACCTACACCATAAAAATTACAGATACAAAAAATATATAAAACATTTTACAAGGGGTGACACAATGCGCGGTCTCATCGCTAAAAGCGATCTTTGAATAGTTAAATCGTAACAACGTAATCGTTCCTCTTTATAATAATACTAGCTTCTACCAGCGGCTACGCCCGCGTAAAATTATATACAAAAACCTTCATCTTGAATCACTCTATCTATTAAAAGTACCCGCATCAAAATCCGTTGCGTAGTTTTAAAGAAATAGCATACATAGGTACAGACAGACGTGGCAGGAGACTTTGTTTTATGATAGTGATAAGTGTAGACCTAGATATTAACCGAGCTATCACAATTTTTGCTGATGAAGTCGCGGGGGAAGTGTTAGTGGTAAATTAAAAGCATGCAACAACTTCTTTTTGTGTCCCCAAAGGTTACGCTCGTCGCTGTATAAATAACTAAATGCTATACATAGACCTTATACAAGTTATCGAATGATAAATGGAAATAGACATTGCTATCATAATCAGGCGCTGAATAAGCAACACCCCGGAATCCCTACGTTGCAACTTCAATAAATTACGGGTCTGTTAATGCTACAAGCATTAAATATAGCTCAACGTAAATACCATAAACTTTAGAAAATATGAAAACCGACCATGAACTTTCTATAAAACCATGCACGAAGTGAATGCTCCTCTAAACAATGAAGTTATAAATTATAAGTAAATACGCAAAGATTATAATAGGTGGCGCTGTGTGTTAATGTCCAGCGATATTATTATTATTTTTTTTGTTTTGACTTTTTTATTTCTCCGGTTATTATTATTATTATTATCACACTGTATTAATATAAAAGATCTTCGGACTTAATATAATTACTTCTAAACAATGAGATATAAATCAACCAGAGATAATTATTTACAAGGAACAGACAATGTGTTTAATTTTATTACTTACAGAGATATTATTGAAATAAGTGATTATGTTAAAAGAGAGATAATCCCGTCATTAAAGATAAGCATACAATCTATTTTTAGACATCTATCATTAAACTCATTAATAGATAGATAGAGGCGGGTTTGTAACCTAATTATGAATTGATAGGTCGTCCTTCTATGTCATAATATTGTGAGTCATCCGTCTAGTATTTGACGTCGAGTTTCCCAGTCCGCCTTTGATATAAGGTTTATTAAATTCTGAAGTGAAGCACCAGCTGTGTCCTCGTATAGAAACCGAGGTTTCAAGAAGGTATTAAAAAGGATTACCTAGGTACGATGGAACAAGCTTTTTGGTTTAGATTTTACAATGTAATTTGTGGGTTAATCTGTAAACCAAATAGCTTGTTCGACAGTACTTATTAAAAATGTTAAGCATAATTTTATACAGATACATATTATGACGACATCATATGACAGTTTTGCTCGTGGCTTCCCTACCGTGTACTCGGTGATAATTTAACTTTCATTTTTTTTTTTCTTTTTTTTCCTAGCCTATCGTGTGTCCCACTGCTGGGCAAAGGCCTCCCCTTTTTCCTTCCAAACCTCTCTATCTTGTGCGGTATCTGGCCATGTTCGCCCCGCAAACAAGATCAGATCGTCACACCACCTTCGCCGCGGTCTACCTCGACGGCGATTCCCTCCGTCAGGCGTCCAACTTTCAGTTAGTGAAAAAATATTAGTAGTTCTAAAGATTACAAAATTAAAGGCCTTGGGGTGGGTACCCCAAGTCTTCTGCTTACTCCTCAAGGAATACATAACACTTTGTATGATGTACGGTCGAACAAGCTATTTGGTTTACAGTTGAACCAACAAATTACATTGTAATATGTAAACCAAATAGCTTTTCCGACCGTACTTAGCGTGCAATAATAAAGAGATAAACAGTCTCATTGTCTCTATTAATGAATGCAACGCGATACTCCGGATGAGGTGTGGTTATTGCCAGTCCGGTAATGTATTACATGCGCCGTCTAGACACATCATCATCAGTCGTCATGTAACACACTCCTGTGATTACATGAACCGTATAATGAAACGAACAGATCTCAGCTCTCTTTGGATCATTTGTAACATAATATGGCTAAAAGATTAATGAATATACCTAAACGTCGAATACGTCGATGGATTCAGAGTTCTTCTCCATAAAGACACAGATTTATAGAGATCTAAGTTATGGAATGGGCAACTACAGTACTTTCTCAAGTTATTATGCCCTGTGACTGTAGCTTCGCTTTTTTTTCGTGTTATCGACATTCAAAAGTGCCGTAATGGTCTAGTTGAAATAAATGCTTTGAGTTTGAGTTTGAGTTAGAGGGAGAGGAAGACTAAAGAAAAGCTGGGTGGATTATGTGAGGAATGAAATGAAGGAAATTGGAGGGAGAGGACAGGATAGACTAGAAGGAAAAAACGTGTTGCGCCGACTTCAAATGACATGGGAATAATGGCAGTAAGATGATTACGAAGTTATTAGAAACGAAATGGAATGAGCAAGATGGTATGGTAAGACGTGATAATAGCTATAATAGAGAATAGTAGAAGAACATGCTGGGGCCGACTCAAAATAGGTAAATTGAAATCTGGATATGACGGTGAGCCCATTACTTATATCTTCATTTTTTTATCAATTTGATAAAACAAAAAACACGCATCCAATAATTTTCGATAATCAAACTGACGGACAAAACAGAATCATATTTTTAGACAGTTTTGTTATCCCTCTCTGAGAAGCAATGAAGGGTAAATCTATCTGACTAACTTTAGAAGTTTATTTGTCTTACAACTTTCATGCATTTGGCAGATTTTGAAACACGCTACAGCATATAAATCATGTATGAGCATAACACGGCATTATTAACATTATAAACAAACTCCTTTTATAAATATTAGGTTAGGTCAAGTATCACATCACTGTATAAATGTTTAAATTAGCAGCGGCGGTGTCATATTTTGGCATATCTAAATAAAGAAATGTCCGTTACCGGTTTGTTGACGTTAGCATATAAATCACACTCTCAGACCGTGCTATCTATTTACAAATTCATATATATGTTTACGATTTAATTATGTTTGTGCCCGATAATGTGGGTCAAATTCAAATGATAATATTACCTCAATTGACTTGCAAAATGTATGCATAGTTAAGATTTTTTTGTTTAAATTATTTTTAAGCAGATTGTGATTCACGTGACTTTAATTTCTATGATTTCAATATAAACTGATGTAAGATGTAAGACGTTTTAAGTTGCTGGCAAACATAGTCAAAACAGTTTAAAAAGGTTTGAGTTCCAAGTTTTTTTTTTTATTACGCGCTATAGATTTTATTTTCAGCCAGTCATTTATAGGTCCATGCAGCCAGTTACATTAGTTTTGTCCGGTTCGCCAAATGTCGCAGCCCTACACATTTTGCTGTTAGCACTTGAGTAACTTGATTTTCAATAAGTCACTTGTAAAAGCAAAATTAATTACTTCAGATAATGAAGAATACTTTTCACAACAAAAACACTATCATCACGTAGGTACAGTAACAAAAAACTCACAACAATGTTACGTAACGGTGTAACAGGCGACTGTACCACGCTGCGACCACGTGGGGTTACGAGTGTTGACTTATCTCGATTTATGTGTCACTGTTCCGTATGAAATGTTTGTGTTACCGTACACACAATGGTCCCACTTCCCCCGGCCTAACAGATGTTCGCGAAACAATGTTACTGCAAGAATGTGGTGAGGTTGGCGGTATATTGCAAATGTTCGTAACGGTGTCCCCTAATTTCGCAGACAGAAATTTCATAGATTTTTGTTTCGCGGAATATGTGTCTTATGATATTTGGTCCATCTACTTTGAATTCAAATATTATTGTTTTAACGACTATTTACTTAAATGAAACAATGTTTCACAGAAACACAATTCAATGAATTTGTTAAGCCCCATTACAACTTATCATGCAATAGAATTATTTGCACCAAAAAATCAGAGAAGCTTGCCTTAGGTTTGAACTCGAGATTTATATTATCTATGACCAATCCTCAGTGCCAATAATTGAGTATTTTAAAACTCCTTGCGCCTCATACTTTTTCCACAGCGACAATATTAAATTGGACCTAAAGACGACTAGGTGCACACCTTGCCATATCAATAACTCCACGTAGGTACAGCATACTTGTCTCAATTAATATATCATTCTTTCCCAACCAATATTTTTACTACTGTGGACTACACAATGACCCACCTCGGCTGAACAGATGGCAAGCGATGGTGCCCGTTATTTATCCGACTGCATATTTGATAACTTCCTGTTTAAGCAAGATTTACTTAGGTTTCATGTTATAATAAGTTTATTATACTGTTAGGAATTGGAATGAAATAACTATCACAAACAACAAAGTAATCTATTTAAACACATACAAAAGTATAAATTTACGTTACAAACAAAATAAATCAAGTGAACAGAGTCAAGGGCAAAAGTTAATGAGTGCGCGCGCCGGATATGGGAATGAGCCCCTTGCCACGCTACCCGTTGGCTTATATAGGCTCGATCAGATGTTCCGGGCTTCCTGGAGGGGTTTAGGTTGGAGGCGCAGCTAACACGGCCTCTCCTGACGTGCCGGCGTCCTCGCAGGCCTCGGCAACCACCGAAGCGTCTTCAGCGGGAGCTACCTGCGACTCGGCCTTCCTAGGTGTCGCAGACGGGGAGCTCGGCTGTTCATCTACTTCATTCACCTCACCATCAGAACCTGTACATCATAAAACTAACAGTGAGCATCTAAATGTTAGATGTGACAGCAGATCTATTTCCTTTCTTTTTTTTTGTTTCACGAGCTATTATTTTTGGATGAAAGAGTTTATTCGATCAAATAACATGAATTGCTTCATAATACTCATTGAGGTAAGGCCAATTCACAGGAACCAAATCCACCATGATAACGACCGCCCAATAGCTGCATGTAACACATAGCCTTAACTCAAAACCTCTTCGAGGCCATCAATGAGACCACTAGCCATAATACCAACCAAAACCTAAAGGCAGCTGCAGCTACCGGCTTACATGGTATATGACCAAGCCTGTCCTCGGGCTTTACACAGTTCTTTGCCATTCACGCCCCGAATGCCATACAGACACGGGTACTTCCTGGGTCACGACTGATACCAAACTGGTAGGATCACGGCTAAAGGCGTAGGTTAAATTTCAGCTACAGTAAGAAGTCGCTATTTAGGTAATTAAATTCATGTCTCTAAAACAAAACAAAGATCATACACTCAAGCAAAGTCCTTAGAACGTTAGCTTGAATGAAATACCAATAACAATAGCTCGGTTCATAAGTTTAACAAAATTTTCACACCAAACAAACAAACATCACACGGTCTGTTTAGTTAAAAATGAATTTGTGAACTTCAATCCACTTGAAATTTTAAAATGACATCATAAACTCTACTTTTATCCTTTGTCAGGTACTTAAGTACTTATTGCATTCGAAAATAAATGTGAAGTGTCAAATTAGTGGAAAAAATTGTTCAAGTTTTGTTGAAGTGGCTAGAAGGTTCGTTCTCGTAAATAATGGCACTTTTTTTTTTGCCACGGAACAACATTTCCTTTCTATTTTAAAACTGTTATCATAAATACAACTTCATTTGTATAAAAACAGTAAAACCGCGTCAACACAGAGGTTAAACGTAGTAGCAATAGCAATGAACTTTTTTCAAAACAACTAAACAATCGTACACGACTTTTCAAATCACAAGTAGGATTTACTCAGGTCATGTTCCCACACCAAATACCATGCGCATCAGGATTTACATTGGTTACAGCAGGTCGACCATGAGACCTACTTCAGGATTTACACTCGGTGTTTAGTCAGTGTGGGCCCCACTGACATCAACCTTGATACCTTCACCATGAACAGCACTCTCAATCGTACAGTCCACAGTTTGTGCCACTCAAAACCATGTGCACTTAAGGATTTACATGAGCCTCCGGCACCTACTGTCAAGTTACTAAAATTCGCGACTACGCGCTTAGCCTTTGTGTATATGCATCAGGATTACGCGTAACCGTCGCGGTTACCTATCGCACTCGCGTCAGTATGTAACTGCGTAACTAGATCGGGATCAAATATCGTTATTAACTAAAGGTGTACTCAAACAACCACCGGGAACTACACATAGAAGTCTACCTCTAAGGTTAAATTGTTGGACTTGATTAGCAAAGAGTGACGTGGCTATATCCGATTGTAACTCATGAGCACCTATTCCGCGCATATTCTGAGCAAGAGGGTTTAGGCGGCAAGAAAAATGTTTGAGAAGTTTGCATGAAGGATATAGACGAGCCGCTGTCAATTAAGACGTCCGTAGGTACATCACACGGAACTCCTCACGTCACGGTTTGCCGTATCCTACCCTTAATTTCGCGACAAAAATGTACATTGGATTTATTGCGCGATCTGGCCGCTGTTTATCGAAACACTTTTCTTCCGTATGGCCCGATTTACAAAAATTACATTTAAAGTTTTTCAAAATTTTAATTGGTATCAGTGTTCTGACTATCGCTTACGACTTTCGAATTTGAACCACAATTACTATTTTTAGATCGTTTGGGACAAGTGTTGCTCTTATGGCCGTGAGCGACGCACGAAAACCACTTCAGTTTTTTCATCAGAAACTGTAACACTAGGGCTCCTTTCAATACCGTTATCGCGACAACTAATAGTTCGATTGGAAAGGGCATCAACATTATTTTTGTTCATATTTGCGTTAGTTTTATTTGGCATAACATAAATTGACAAAAATTCCACAATGGTTTCGGTAGTTAATTTTGCATTCAAAGCTGCTGCACGAATTTGCGGATCTTTAATACCGCGCACAATTATTGCACACAAAAGGTCATTACTTAGTCCTTTAACGATACGCAAACGCAACAAGGATTTGCGCGCGTACTCCGCGTATGTGGAATATTTATCTGACTCAGTGCACATGACGTCATAAAGGATATTAGCGACATCGACACGTCGTGGACAAAGTGATTTTAATTCTAATTTAAAGGTAGACCAAGTACGATCCGTTTCGGTCCAATCGCGTAACCAAGAGTGAGATTCACCTTTCAGACACAAACCGATTCGGGACAGACATTCTTTGTCGTCCCACCTATTATGTGTCTTAGCGCGGTCAACTTCCTCACACCATGCTATGACGTCATGAACATTAGGGTCGAAGTCAGAGACGTAATAATGGTTTGATCTCACCGGGTTTAGGCTTCTTAGCGCATCAATGAGACGCTCTGTGACGTCCCCTGCAGCCGACGTTGAAGGTGACGGTGACAGCGACAGCGCCGGTGCCAGCGACAGCGTCAGCGCCGGTGCCAGCGGCGGCGGCGTCGTGACAGCAGGAGGCCTGAACGTGCCGGCGATGGTAGGGCGCGGCTGCTGCTCCACGCTCGATTGTGGTTCTAAAATTGAACTTCGCTCCAAGGCGGAGACCTTATTAAGTATTGCGTCTACGGTGATACTAAGATGAGTTAGGTCGGGAGGCGGCGGTGGCGTGCACTCACGTTTACGTCTTTTAGTGGGGCTAGTGTTATTCGACATTTTAATTTTAATTAAGTGGGAAAACGAGAGCCGTCCCGCTTCTGATGTTAGGAATTGGAATGAAATAACTATCACAAACAACAAAGTAATCTATTTAAACACATACAAAAGTATAAATTTACGTTACAAACAAAATAAATCAAGTGAACAGAGTCAAGGGCAAAAGTTAATGAGTGCGCGCGCCGGATATGGGAATGAGCCCCTTGCCACGCTACCCGTTGGCTTATATAGGCTCGATCAGATGTTCCGGGCTTCCTGGAGGGGTTTAGGTTGGAGGCGCAGCTAACAATACTTAATACAAGCTGTTGCCCGCCAGTAACCTTCGTTCGATTTAAATCGGATTTTGTTAACACAGTTTATTTTTTGCATGGTACCTTAATCGTTATTCTATAATAATATCAGCTATGTGATAGTTAAAGTCCTGAATGAATCGGTGTAGCTGTTTCGAAGATTAACCGGAACAAACAGCCACACAGTCAAACATTAAAACATTTTTTTTTTGTTCCAAGTACCGTATGTTACATACTTTTAGTAAAAAACAGTTATTTTAAAATAACAAACATGCACTTCAATTTTATTTATTTTGTTTCGATAATGCTAGACAGAGAGAAAAGGTTCACAACCCCTACAGCTTCGGTAAAGCAATCCCAGAAATCTACAGATTGAAAATCATCATAAGGATTCCCTTAGGAGTACCAAGGGTTCACCGTAACTATGACATTTTATATCCGGGCTCGAAGGGCCATTTGCACGCTCCGATTGGTTCGTTACACAAAATGGAGCCCGTAGATGGGATTGAAGTTACATTATGTAAGTGGGAGTAGGTATTGCATTCTGGTTGTGTACAACATCGTTATTGACTTTGAATTTCTTATGTGCTGAGTTAGAAGGCTATCTGGAGGTTGCCGTCTACGGCAATAGACAGTCTTCAATGTTATTGGACTCTTAATTTCTAGTTATGTCCAATTCGCCCACACGGGACACTCTCGCCGAGACTCCGAAGCAGGGCGAGTGTGAGAGTTCCTTGTATAAAGGGTGTAAAACACCTCTTCACGAAGCCGAAAGGCACTTGTTCTCCCCATCATTATGATAATTGTTTTGTTCTACACCATACTAGGGGTCAAAATTACAACTTTGTGTCAAGTTTTTTTTGTAAGATTTTGACTTCTAACACTTCCACGACCCCTTTACTATTCAATCCATCCAGCAGCACAATGTTGTAAGTGCGTTACATTGAGTTCTACCACAAAAAATGATTTATAACCTCAAAAAAGAAGTTGTTTTACAGCAATAATTTTTGCGTAAAGTAGTTTGCGTAGTTTGATGTACAGAATGCTTGGTTAACGGCTTTATGATGAGGTGGTTTACAGCCTGTATACATATAGGATCGCTAACCATCATCATCCTCCACAGCCTGACTTTACCCACTGGGTATACGCCTCTTTGCCAAGCTCCACGCTCTTGTGCCAGCCTCATCCAGGATATTCCCGCAATGGCAACAATATCGTCTGCCCATCAGGCCGCCGGACGATCAACACTTCCCTTTCCATTCCTTGGACGCCCCTCGGTCACAACTGTTCTCCACTTTAAGTTTAGCTCGCTAGCCTCGGTATTTTTCCCTCGGGGTGTCACACCGAGAGGATACACCAGAGTAATTAAATAGAAAATCTGCCACACAAAGTGCACAACTTTTACTGTCCAAATGCATGAAATAGTCGACTTTTTTTATGACTGTCGATCAATGTCATTGACACACAAACTTTAAGCATGGATAGAGTAAGTTCATGATTCTAGACTCAGCGATGTACCTACTGTATTCAAAAAATTAACGTGCCCCACGCATTATGGCAGTCTGTCAACTTTGTTTGCTTGAGCATAAAGTAACTCCTCAAAGTGAAATACCATAAAAGTGACGTCATTCGCCAGCCAGTATTATCCGCTCCATTGGCACGTCCACTGCAGACATTGTGGGACAATGAGTGGGTGCGATTGCGATAAAATGTATACCAGGAAGAAGGAGCCATTACGGATTTAATGTCTTTAAATATTGTCATGACTACACCTAGGCACCTATAAGCAAAACGCCGTTTTCCAACACCAGAAATAATAATATAAAACGCGGATGTGAAATGATTTCGGATTTATAATGAGTTTTCTGTACAAAACATGTCAGTTCTCATTCACGGATACAATATGTCTACATAAAACAGCCCCAAGACAAAAACTCTTGATTTTAAAGACCGTGTTGGTTGAATTTACTCATCATCACCTTCCGCAACCTAACTTCACCCACTGCTGGGTTTAAGCCTCTTTTTGATTATGCCAAGCTACACGTTCTTGTGCCAGCCCTATCCAGGATATTCCCGCGATGGCAACAATCTTGTCTCTTATTTACTTGAGTTTACTCGCAAACAACAATCAATAATATCTTTACAGAATGTCCCTCTTCAAAAACATATTATTACGGCATGTATTCCGTAATCCATCTGAAAAGCCCAAATATCATTTTAATCGCACAACCAAACCTCCAAATTATTAGAAAAGTTTTCAGCACGTGTTTGTATTGTTACAGGTATATGAAAGTTACTCAACCGAACCGCCTCGCTTCGAAAAATCCCCGATGTATCAACATAGGAAGGGAGTGGGCCACTGTCCGGTGCACGGGTATGTTTACAATGCCTTTTACATGTTCTTTCTGTACAGGCTTGGAGCGGTTTTTCCGTACGAAAAATGTTCAGGAATATTCAGCCAGTGCTATTAACTTTCAGAACAATATTAAGTTAAACCTTTATCTGTTAGCGACGTAGACACAATACATGTTAAAAAATGGCGTCAGTCCGATTCGGTCGGGCTTCACAGACGACCTACTTACTATCTTTCTGTTCACGTATGTTAATTGTTAACTTACAACATTAACGTTTGTTTTATAGACAGGAAAACAAAAGCATAAGGAATTCCTCAGTAGCAGCCACTGAGTTTGGATCTGTATCCATATAGCAGTAGGCTCCTCCCCTATGTGGGACTTGAACATAACTGGCGCAATGTGGATGTACTAATGTGTATTGGGTACAACTCTGTCTAACCCTTTGGGGATTACAAGCGTGATGTTATTAAAATCATTAAAGAAACAATTTTGAAAAGCCAACAAAATTCATTATAACAAAAAAAAAAACAAGAATTAGAAATAGACCAAAACATGTTATTCAATCTCTTAGTATAGTCACGTTTCATATTCTGTGTTGTTGGAAATTAAATGAAACGTGTTTAACAAATCTAAACATATATGACGTGTTAGACTAAAAAAAGACAAAATATTTACTTACCTACAATAACAATTGTACCTGAGTACAATGACACAATTTTTTAGCGTATCAGACATGCATTCTGTATGATCAGACATCGTGAGAACCACTCTAATCAAACGTGTTTCCTATCGACGCATGTAATACCCATTTATCAGCGGTTTTATTGTTTAAAGTGTCCATTTACTTATCGCTAGATTAGAGGTGCATTAAACTACCGAATTGTTTTCGATAAGAAGGATTTCCTGCTGATATCAAAGGATGTATGTTTTCAACAATAAATCGATAAAAATGAAATGTCATGTTCTGAAAACATGAACGATTTGTGTCTGTTTTGATTAGTATCTGAGAGCCTACGATTGAGACTTAGCTACAATGTTTATTTGTCGTGTGTAAAGTGCCTAACCTGGTTTCAGAGTTTTTAAGCCGCCCATGGCCGCCCCTGACTTGAGTTTTCATGTCGTCTTCTCAGGCATGTTGGTTTGGTTTCCTCACCATATTTTTCTTCAACGAAGATAGTCATAATTTGTATACAATACGAACATGAACCAGAAATATCGAAAAGGAATTCATTGGGGTCGAACTCGTGACTTATAACATCAACACATCACTAGACTATTACAATACATTACACTATACTATTGCAGTATTACAATGCATTTGAGAGAAGCATTTGGCTAGCTAATTCCATAGGTAGGTACATTTTAGGTCTACCATATTCATTATCGCTTATCACTTTTTGTTCTGGCTCTCATCTTAAAATCTATTTCCAAATTTTAAGTTTTAGCCATGCCAAAGTAGGTACAAGAATGAGTCTTAATATTGACAAGCATTTCTTTACAGTGACGAACCCAAAGCGATTTGGGCTGCAATCCGCGCGCTCTTGCAAGATGGATCCCTTCTCAAGTGCTACGATCAGGCTTTCGATGGTATTGCGGCTGACCTCACCAGAAGGTAAGTTCTCGAAGTTTTTTTTCTTTTCTGTTTCGATGGCACGACGGCACTACAAATGTCGGTCTAAAACTTCAAACTTTCACGGTGACGTTGGTGGCAGCGCAGAGGTCATTTTGACCACATGTATTAAAGATCAGAGTAAGAGGGTGGAACAGAGTTTGTATCACAGTGCCAAATCCATACCCTGATGTCACTAATTTCAAATAAAAACTTTAGTTTGACATCACCAGTAAAATGCCATGTGGGTGAAATCCTTGGATATTTTACACGCTCTTGCTAGACCTACGGAACTTTATACGAACTTTATAAGCTATTATAATATCAAATGTTAAAACACAGTACTTAAAAAAATGTGAGTTCGCTGACCATACCTACACACAAGCAAATATCCATGACGGCTTGTCTAGACGATAATCAAAATGACCTTGATCTTTAGCACAAAAACAACAAAAAAAGGCAATTAAGTAAATCACATGATTTTCATCAAACATTTCAAACAAAAGATAAAAACACCAAAACAGTAAATATACAAAGAAAACGAACTTAGTAGGTACATTGATCATACGATAAGCAGTTTTACTAACATTATAAATAAACAGCTTTTTGTTAAAACACTACATATTTATTAGTCACCGCAGATGAACGAACTGAACAAATAAACGCATGACCTAGACAAAACAGGACAATCATGAGGAGAAACACAGTAAACAGATTCATTAATGTTGATAAGTAGGTTATTATTTATTCACGTGTACGTTTTTGAATAGAGAATTTGCATACAGAAATATGACAGTTTGAGTTGGTGATCCACTGTTCGGAACGCCTGAATTCTTGTCGCGCGTACAAGTATACATTGTGTATTCTAGATAGCACCATACTGCGACGCTGACGTCAGTGGCAACCGACATCCATATTTTGTTCTCGCTGACGTCACGACCGACCGTACGCGACCGACCGTCAGCGCGGCAAGAATTCAGGCCTAAAACTGATACAAAAAAAAAACATTTATTTCAGGTCCGAGACCCTACAAATGTCAGACAAATACAAACGAAAATTATTGAAAAGTCAGAATTTACATTAAGATTAAATTACAAACATTATTGAATTATACTATAATTAACAAGTAAAAAGTAAAAATACACAATCAATTCAGAATAATAAATAAATAAATGTCAAAATAAATTATATAATGATAAATTAAAATATATAGATGGTAGATTATAGCCCATTCCCTCTCATTGAGAGGAGGCCGTGTCCCAGCAGTGGGAACATTATAGGCTGATGATGATGATGATGATGATGAAATAAAAATAACATATTTATTCTAAAATGTCACTACAAAGTGCGGACTGCCTGAGAATATAATTTGTATCAGTTTTACTGATCCAACGTGAAATGTTTTTGAATCTCAGACTAGCTGAGGACACTAATTTGTCCTCCTTGGTTAGTTTGACTTTTATTCTTGAGCTTCGTCTCCTTTGCTTGTCGAAAGACTCAAATAACACCCAACCAGTATGTTACCACCTTCACAGCCTTCGTTTAAATCCTGGAAGTGGCTGCACACAATGGGCAAGAAAGGAGATGGGGCACCAGGCTCCACACTGACATTGTATTTGGGACGAGTCGATGATTCATTTGGTTCGGCTAGATTATTTCTGCAGCGGCCAATCTAGCCCCGGTAAACGGTTAATAGATTTCCAGATTGGCCATGGCAGTTCCTATCTAGGAGGAAGATGTTCTGCTGGATTGATGAACTGAGAAGGGATGGGATTTCTGTTCCTCCACAATTTGCATCTTAATCATTCTTGAGCTTGAAACCTCAAACTATCAATCATTTAATATCATCGTGATCGACTCGAAATGTATGCCTTATAAATAGAAACTGCTAATTTTGAGATCATACCATTATAGTAGTGTGAATTCGTAACATCATAATCGCGAATAAATCGCACAAACAAACTGCCTGCTTCGTCAATATTTCTGTATTGAGTATTTTGCTCGGTTCCGTGTCAAAGTACAGCTTAACAATTAAACCATAGTCACAACTTTGACCGGCGACTCAACGTAGTGTACCTAAGGCGCGGTTTATACCGAAGATACGTGGCGAGGGCGTTTGGTAAAACATAACCCTAAAATGAACCTAAAATTTATGTTACATAGCTTCGTTTTTGTCGGAAAGAGAATTGCTACCGCGCTTCCACCAGGTGACTCGCAAGTTAACCGTGCCTTTTAATCTCCGGTTAAATCTAGTATAAGTAATAAGATTCATTAATAGCATTTTGATTGCCTCTTTTTTCTGGTTCGATTTCCGGGTCGGGCCAATTATCATCGAGTTTTTCCGTCAGGAATTTCTCAGTAGTAGCCAAGGAGTCTGGATTTGTGCCCGGTTGATGGCAATAGGCACTGACTGGCAAAATGTTTATGTCCTGTTAGGTACACCTCTGCCTAACCCTATAACAGGCGTAATGTTATGTTATGTCTGTTATTTATTACCATTGTACGCCCAATAGAACCTGTGAGACTGGTCCTGTTGCAGTGTCTCTCCAACCTTTTTCTTTTTTTAGTGGGAAAATCCCCATGGATAGTGGATAGGGTATCGTCTGGGGTAAGCGGAGGATTATGTCGGACTCTAACCGACTAAAAACCCACTGTTCCTACAACTACCAAGTGTCGGGGGCCCGGGAGATACAAGTACATCCGCAAGCAACCCCGACTGGTGTCTCTCCAATCTCACATATTTTAATAAACGAACCATCTTTTCTCATAGACTGGGAGACCTACGCCACGCGGAGAACGCGTTGAACGATGAGCTAGAGACAGAGATCTACCGCTGGGCCATCGAAACTATCGGTATGATGATCTTCGGCATTCGGCTGGGCTGCCTCGACGGACCAGTGCATATACCTACCGCTGATAACCAGTAAGTTGCTAAACATCTGTGTAGCCTTTTCCCAATTATCTTTGTTGGGGTTGATTTTCAGTCTAACCGAATTCAGCTGAGTACCCATATTTTACACGGAGTGACTGCGTTTGTGACCTCACAACCCAGTAAGTAGTTACTACGATACGGGGTTACATAGACAGATACTCAGATTTTTAGAATTCTGATTACCCGTAGTGATTATATTATTAAAGATCTATAAATAACAGTTAGGACGGAAGAAATTCGGTATGTCTTGGATGCTCACTCATCAACAGAACAACCTTGGCAAGCTCTACTTATCCTTGAAGAGCGACGTGTGCTGTTATTATTTAAGCAATACAATAAACCCAGGTAAAGATCAATACTACCCCTACTTCACTTTGTCCATAAAACAATCTTATTCATGTCTTTCTCCCGCAGAAAACCAGAAAAAACCTCCCTCGATGATGAGATCCATGACCTCTGCTCCCTCGCCAAGCGGTCCCTAGAGGAATTGACTCCAGCAGAACGTCTGGTGCGTGTCAGTCGTGACATCGCTGATGGAAGCTACCTGGTCCGGAGTGAGGGGACTCTCACGCCTCAAAGTTCTACCTTCAACAGTGCGCTCAAGGCCTTTGACAGACATTTTACGTAAGTGTTCTCTTTTGAAGTGATAACTTCTTATGGGTTCGGGAACGAAGTAGTTCCTGAATGACTGACTAACGGACTAACGGATGAACCCACAGCCTTTTTTTTTCGGGTGGGAAATCATCAAATGAATCATCAATACCTACCTTATGTTCTGAGTAATACCTACCTTTCATTTTAGGTCCTTCTTGAAATTAATAAGAGGAGAATTCATTGAGTTATAATATTTCTATGGTTATAACATTATTAAAACACCGCATAGAAGCATTTTATGTTAACTACAAGCAGACATTACACAGCTTTTCGTATTGATAAAATGTTTGGCGATCAGAGTGACACACAAATCTACAATGTAATAACTTCTAGGCCAATGAAATCAAATCTAGTATTAGCAAAGTATGAATAAACTTGCGGACGCAGGTTTATTTATAGAAACATTTTTATAAACAACATTGTTTCGAGTTGGGTAAGGTATAAATTAAAAATACGACAATAATACTATACTCATATCTCAATCGCAAAATAAATATTACTGAACACTTAAGAAATTGCACTTCTAGTTCAGACTCGACGGCTATTTAGCGACAGTTCCACAACTTTCTGGAAGCTTCTTCATAGTTCCTTAGTGGAACATCCTAGGATTATATTCTCGAATCTTCTAGATACGAGTAGACTCGAACGTAATCTAGAATGTTCTCGAAAAGCAGTCCACTGTAACCATATTTACGTGGCTTATTGTCGTTTGTATACAATGATAAGTACCCGATATTTGGTCGGTATCAGCAATCAGTATCGTGAATCGTGATCACATTCACTACAGACACACACTTGCCATGGTCAAGGAATTAGCATATACACGTGCTGAATTTGCATAGCATAGGACCAAATCTTGTGTATTTCGGCAAACTTGGTACTGTGAATAGTGACTAATAGTCATCTACATATTTTAAACATAATGCAGTCTGGTTTTGAGTTATGCAGTAAATAAATCAAGTTCTTGGTAGGGTATTTGGCGCGGGTATGGTGCGTCAAGTGGCCATGGTAATTACATTCGTCAAATATGCTGGAGAGTTTGTTGCGCTACTTCTTCCTCCAGCTTAAACGCTATGACGGTGTAAATGGCAATTTAATTGTTTTGACTTTTGAGGGACCGTTTTTAAAAAGTGCCGCTTTGCAGTTGACTAGGAATAGTATATAATATGCTCGTGGACTAAGCGGCCTTTGCACCCATAGAACTTTGGAACTGAGGGGCTAGGCTAAGCTAGCCGTCCGTCCGTCTAACGACTACGACAGGCCGTGTCGACGGCGCGTTCGTGTTCCACGCGCGCCTCAAAGAGATGTCAGCATAAGGGGAGGGGCCCGCAAAGGCCGAAGCCTGCTGGGGTTGCGGGCCTGTTCGAAAGAGATACCGCGGCCCCGGAACATAAAGGGCGAGGAAGGAACATGTATGGGTTTTAGTCAGTAAGAGTCTGACACTCCCTCCCGCTCCGCCCAGAGTGGTAGAAGTCATTTGATGATTTACCATCCTAAAAAAAAAAAAAAAATTAGGGCCTAGGCTAAAATAGTTTGAGACAGTTTCGCAAAAAACATGCCTTAAATATACAAGACTATAAAACCAAGTCCTTTAAACAAAGTGAAAAATCCTGTGCCGCGGTTTTATTATACTTACCGTACGATAAAGAAACATACCAATTCAGATGAAGATTTAAATGCAAATTAAAATATACCGTTATTATAAGCTCAACAAAAACCAGATGTTTTTGAAAGCGGCGCCGTAATGAAATTAGCATACAGTACTTACCGTATTTTTACTTTAAGTACCCAGAACAAGGTCATAGAAAGATATTTAGGATAAAACATAACCAAAATGAGACAAAGAAAGAAGCATATTTTCTTGTTGAACGTTATTAAAAATTATGTAAAGAGCTTACTGAACCTTTAACTTACTGGTGTTCAAAAGTTTCTCCAAAAATTTCTAAATATTATTACTATTATTATTCCATTATTAGTATAATATTATTATTATTATTTAAATATTATATTTAATATTATTATTAAATATTATATTATTATTTTTTAAAGATGATTAAATATTAAAATAGTATTTTTTAATTTTCAAAAAACTAGAGTCAAGCTTGATATAGCATCTATAACTAGAATTATATGCACATGCAGAAGATTCAATAATTGTAATGTTATACATGGAACCCATTATTTCTACAAAGTAATGGGCATTACTTTGTAGAAATAATGGGTTCCATGTAACATTACAATTATTCTATAACTATAATATTCCATAACTTACTGCTTTACCTAAGTATAGAGGTTGAATGTCAGAAATCTCATCCTAGCAAGTTATCTTTACCAAAATTTGCTGGCTCCTAAACTATTGTCCTACAGCTTACGTATGGAATACAAATATTGCTTCAACCCACTCCTTTGTGTATAATCCGGAAATCATCTTTAACGCATGCAACCACTTAAGCAGGTTCAAGTTGGTATTCATGTCAATGAAGCATTAACATCGCAGGATTAAAATACAAGCTTAATAAATTGGTATCAACCGGCTTACCAATAGTAAATGGTGTTTACTAACATCAGTTACTTGAACAATAAAATTATTAATCCTGTCTGAAATGGTAAACATAATGTCAAGGACGTTTATTTATAAAATAACCAGATAAGCTAAGTAAACTACCTAAATGATTATGTGAATACTGAGTTTAAATAATTTGATAATAATTATTTACCTACTTTTTGATTGCACCGAACTTGTACCATTTTAGGGAAAGCGGCAAACTACACAATTTATTGCGAGAATCAGCAACTACTATCACCAATTATAGTAGTTAAATGAACCAATTTCCATTTCACGAAAAAATATAGTATTTTAAACAAATAATTATCCCGAATTGCAATGAGATTGCGAACGCGCATATAATCCCGAATTGTTAGGCCTGAATTCTTGTCGCGCTGGAACCGGTGGCGTACCTACGGTCGGTCGTGACGTCAGTGAAAACAAAATACGACTGTCGGTTGCTACTGACGTCAGCGTCGCAAAATGGTACCTACTTTATAGAACACAATGTACACATAATCTTATGCGACCGTCCGTGCGCGACCGACCGTCAGCGTGACAGTAATTCAGGCCTTAGACGTAACGTGCGTGATATTATCAGAGTTTAGGTATAATATTTGACGACCCGAATGGCGTAGACAGTGAGGCTGCCTTACGTTCTTAAAAAAAATACTTTATGTCATACTCATTAACGTCTTCTTTGCAGTCTCACAGAACATTTCCTGCAAAAAGCACTAGACTCCTTGAACTCCGGCGAGTTGAAGCCGGAACAAGCGCTGCTGGACAAACTGAGGCCGCTACAGAGGAGGATCTTACCACTCGCTGCCGACATGCTGCTTGCTGGAGTTCACCCTGTAAGTATAATAGGCTAGTTTCCATCATCATCATCATCATCAGCCTTTAATGTTCCCACTGCTGGGACACGGCCTCCTCTCAATGAGAGGGAACTAGCGGCTAGCGGCGGTGGGGGGCTAGTTTCACCATCAATAAATTGCAAATATATTTAGTCCGTCAGTTAGAGGATTCGAAAATAATAGACACGTATTTTTTGTTTTCGTAAATCAACGAATTTTGACAAAGTTAGAACGCATCAAAACTCGGGCGTGGGAGCTCGTGACGTCATAACGCACTAAAAATTGTAGCACGGGCCACGGCGTGACGTATTGATAATTTTAGAAGCGTAAATTTTGGTCTACGTAACAATTTAGAAAAAACGTGACATTTTTTTTTAAATCTAATTGACGAAATAATTAGTTTTTTTCAAGACAAGCCTATTTTAATGTACAGTCGAATAAGTTCTTTGGTAAACAGGCATTACTAAAGAATGTTGTGAGTGTGCTTTGTCAATTTAGTCAATTCTTTTATACCAGTCTTTATTGAGTGCCATTTAAATTGTTACGTATTTAAAATACAAATAAATAAGGGCGCTTGGTAGTGGAGTAAAAAGACGTAAGTATAATGACTGTGACTGTCAACCAAAAAGAAAGGAAACTTTTTTTTACTTAAAAAGCTGGTTAGATTCCTAACTATTAAATTTTGCTTTGCATAATTACTTTTCACCTCACTTATTTTAATAATAATCGGGAAACTCGTGTGCAAAAGTGATGCATTTAATATCAAAAACATAAATATTCATCACGAACGTATCACGAACTTAAAACACGTAAAAACTGAAATCGTGTCTTACTTACGTCAGTAAATTTTTTTACACAACGTGTCTCACCTGCCTAGTAACAGTTTACATTTACGCTTTAACTAAATGTTTACATTTAAGTTTTAACTAGGTGTCTTTTTTTTAATTTTGAATTAGATGTCTATATTTACATTTTAATAAGATTTCTACATTCAATTTTTTAACTAGATGTCTACATTTAAGTTTTAATTACATGTCTACATTTACGTTTTATGTAAATGTTTACATTTACGTTTTAACGAGACGTCTAATTGTCTACATTAAAGTTTTAACTAGACGTCTAATTGTCTACATAAACGTTTTACCATCTGTTGACTACCAAACTTTTAAATCCAGTTTTTCTCGTACAGCTAGCCCAAACAGCCATCAACATGTTCTACCAGCTGTCGCTCCACGCGGCGCGACAACAGCGCGCGCACGACGAGGTGCACTGGTCCGTAGCGTCGCGCGCGGCCGGCGCCGACTGCGGACATCTGCCCTACGTCGCCGCGTGTGCCAGGGAGGCCATGCGCCTGCATCCCGCTACTGGAGGAGTGGTCCGACGGAATAGAGAGGACATCGTTGTTGGAGGTTATGAAGTTCCTGCTGGGGTGAGTCACATCTCATTTGTTTCTCGCAATTTTGTTACTGATGTTTCCTAGTGGCCCTAAAAGTCTGACAACCATTCTTACCAATGTATCGTATTTCCTATAGTACCACCCTTACATACCGAGTTTCCTCCGTGCTTCGCCTTTGGTCCCGGTTGTCATTTGTAGATCTTTGACATTCGTTACAGGTAGTCAGTGGCCCAAAAAGACTGACAACCAGTCTTATCTCATGGGGTATCGTATTACCCAGTACTAACTGAGTTGTGAAGGTCAGATAGGCAGTTGCTCCATGTAAAATACTGGTATTCAACTGCATCCGGTTAGACTGGAAGCCGACCCCAACATAGTTGGGAAAAGGCTAGGCAGATGATGATGAGTAATGTCTCCCAGTTTAATTCCCATAAGTCTGCCTCAATCAGGAATCCTTGGCGAATTTTGTCCGAACTTCAAACTTCCCACAAATGACGAAATTTTTCCATAGTTGGCACTAGTCTTGCTCAAGTGGATATACCCCTATATTTGCTATAGTTTTATGCAGTTATGTACGATTACTAAACCACGGGATCGTTTTAAATGTAGCACTCGGAGATAATGAAGCTTACTGTTAATGAAAGAAATTTTGGAATTGCATCTAAAGTTCCGAAGATTAGCCCATAAATTACAAGAAAAATTACTTCTCTATGATATTAATATAGATTAGTTGCAACTTGTCCCAAAAAATATAGAAGGTTATCCAGGAGAACATGGATGGGTTTTAGTCAGTAAAAGTCTGACACTCCCTCCCGCTCCGCCCAGAGTGGGAGAAGTCATTTGATGAATTCCCATCCTAAAAAAAAAGGGATTGGAGTTGATATTATGTCAGTACAAATAAACTGTAAATACATATAATGCATTGCAACAAAACACAAAACAATGTTTTATTTTCATTTTATTTTGTGTTTCTTTCCAACCATATGAAACTCAGTGATTTCATTTGTCAAGGTTTTTAAGTAACTCAAAACAAAGGATGTCTCATTCTTATCATAAGAATATTCCAAGCTCTAGTTCTACGTTTCTGTACATAAAGAACAACGATGCAATTTTACTTACGTTACGTACTCCCGAACACAGCGACCTTGAAACAATCTTTCGTAAATTACGGTTTTCATGTTTCTTTGTGTAATGTAAGATAATAATATTTCAAGGAACGATGTTTCGTTTTATATTTCGTGATGAGATACTGCTGCTCTCTGTATTTTCAACTGAATTGAAGATTTGAATAAGCCATGTTAAATTAACTCTTTCTGGGAACCTTCCGCAGTTTATTTATAAGGTGCTGTTCAGACAGGACCTTGGACAATTGGGAAAAGGCTAGGCCAATATTTAGGAAATCCTATTCATTACTACTTAGTATAAAACAAAGTCCTCTGTCTCGTCTGTCTGTCCCTATGTGTATGCTTAGATCGTTAAAACTACTCAACGGACTTTGAAGCGGGTTTTTTTTTTATATTAGATAGAGTGATACGTATAAGCTTTTGTATAGTTTGTGCACGCAAGCAAAGCCAAAGCCTTGGGCATCTGCTAGTACTAGTACTCAATATAATCAAGATGCAACGACTATAGACAATCGCAACCACGAATTTGGAGTTTGGGTTCGATTTTAGGATTGGATTTTCTCAGTGATTGTCTGAAGTGCCTGCCAACTAAAGGCCGTTTGGGAACGCGAGAAGTTACTATTCGTTCCCTTTTGTCTTGCACACAAGCTGAGGAGGTTTGACGAAAATAAAAGTCCAGCGTAGTAATATTGAATATTGTAATGTTGAAACTTTCCTAATGATTTACACGAATAACACTGTGAACTTGAGGAATGGTTTCAGGAGGATTATTAAGTAAAATTCAGATTATTTCAGATGTTATATGAATCAGAGCTGTAACGGCTGTCTGTGTAAAATCTAGTAGTCTACAGGCTATAAAATCTGGTGTTGCCAGCGTTTATGGTTGCGTTCAGAAACGCCACAGCCGCGTTTCCATTTTAAATCTATACTAATATTATAAAAGCAGAAGAGTTTGTTTGTTTGGTTGAACACGCTAATCTCCGGAACTACTGGCTCGAATTGAAAAATTCTTATTGTGTTGGATAGTCCATTTATCGAGGAAGGTTTTAGGCTATATAACATCACGCTACGATTATTAGGAGCGGAGCAGGAATAGAAAATGTTGCAAAAACGGGAATTTTTTCCCTTTCGTTTTTCTCTCCTATGTGACGCAAACGAAGTTGCGTGGGTCAGCTAGTAATCACATAAGTAGTTTTAACTGTCGTGTCTTGTGTATTTAAATGGAGGTGTAGTTACACATATTTGGGACGACACGATAACTGCCGTCCACGACTTTTGCTAACCCAACGATAAATTAATCGTCATGAAATAGTGGGAACGGGCCGTAGTGATATTCATAAAAAAACTGTATACCGATTGTTCACCTATAAATTCCCCGGAAAATAATGTAGATGCATGCAATAAATCCAAAAATAATCGAGTCACAATAAAGGGTGTAAAACACCTCTTCACGAAGCCGAAAGGCACTTATTCTCCCCATCATTGCGATAATTTTTTTGTTCTACACCATACCTGGGAACCTTCTAGTTACTAAGATATGGGGGGTCAAAGTTACAACTTTTTGACAAGTTTTCTTTTAAATACAAGTTTTTTTTGTAAGATTTTGACTTTTAACACCTCCACGACCCCCGTACTATTCAATCCATTCATCAGCACAATGTTTTAAGTGCGTTACATTGAGTTCTACCACAAAATATGATTTACATCCTCAAAAAAAAAAGTTGTTTCCCAGCAATAATTTTTGCGTAAACTTACTTAGTTTGATGTACAGAATGCTTGGTTAACGGCTTTGTGATGAAGTGGTTTACACCCTGTATATACTAGACTTTTAGTACTTATTCTAAATAAAAAATGTACATTTTTAAAATATTGTGTTAATACGAGTAATTATCACGCTATACAAAATAGGGAGGGGCGGAGTCTTCTACTATAGGCATTATTTGTCTAAAAGAAGATTCCGAAAACAACAATTTGTAAACCAATAATTTGACACAATCAATTTTATTTATTTATTTACAATATAAAAAATCAAAATAACATCAAAATTCGTTCACCAGGTCGACATAGTCCTAGCACACGGCGTCACCAGCAAGTCTGAGAAGCAATGGGGTCGAGCAGAAGCGTTCGTGCCGGAGCGGTGGTGCACAGAAGGTTGGGAGCCCCTGAGAGCTTCCAGGGCACATCCTTTAGCCTCGTTGCCTTTTGGTGAAGCTTGTCCAGGTATTTTTTAAGTTCAATCATTTTAGTAGGTATTATCGTTTACCTGCGCTTTAAGACAATTTTAAATATCACAATTTATCTTGTATTGAGCGTTTGAAGAGTTTCACACTCAAATACAAGAAAAAACGTGATATTTATTTAGAAAACTCCCTAGAGAAATAATCAAACTTTCTCGGGCATATTTTGTGTGATTAACTTTGATTTTTCATGTCTTCTTTACCCGCGACCTTCGTCCGCGTGAAATATTATTATAAAATATTACTTCAGGATATTTGAGTTGGGCTGCGGGACTGTTCGAAAGAGATACCGTGGCCCCGGAACGTAAATGGCGAGGAAGGAACATGGATGGGTTTTAGTCAGTAAGAGTCTGACACTCCCTCCCGCTCCGCCCAGAGTGGGAGAAGTCATTTGATGATTATCCACAAGAAAAAAAAAGGGACATTTGAATTAGATATTGTAAAAGAATCAAGAGTTTTATAAATTTTAACACTCTAAGCCTTTTTCTAAAATAAAAGTGGCCTATGTTACTCCTAATGACAGTAAAGGCCGTCAAAATTGACCCAGCCTTTTCGACTATCCAAAACAAACAGACAGCCAGACCGAAAGAGAGACAACCACAACATATTTCATTCTTTCTTAGTGCAAGAAGGCAGTTATATTAGGTTCTTCCGTGTAGAATTTCTCAGTAGGCCCCAGAAGTCTGAAATTGTTGATGTCAGTTCAAAGTGCGATGCCACACACACACACACATCGTGTTATGATGTTGCAAACTTGCGTCCAAATGTTAGATAACCTACTTATTGGTTTTGACCCTCTCTCTCATAAGGGACGCAGACAAGTTGCGCGGGTCAGCTAGTAAAATATAAATAACTAGCTAAAGCCCGCGGCTTCGTCCGGGTAAAAATTATAAACTAAAACTTTCCTCTTGAATCACTCCATCTATCAAAAACACCCGCATCAAAATCCGTTGCGCAGTTTTAAACATCTAAGCAGACATAGAGACAGACAGACGCTGCGGGGGACTTTGTTTTATAATATGCCATCATCATCATCATCATCAGCCTATAATGTTCCCACTGCTGGGACACGGCCTCCTCTCAATGAGAGGGAATGGGCTATAATCTACCACGCGGGCCCAGTGCGGATAGGTAGATGTCATATGTCTTCGAATTTTTGATTCTAGGAAATACCGGTTTCCTCACGGTGTTTTCGTTTCGTTTGTTTTTGTTGTGTTGTTATTGTTTGGTTTTGTTGTGTTTATCTTAATATATATAAATCTCGTGTCACAATGTTTGTCCTCAATGGACTCCTAAACCACTTAACCGATTATAATAAAATTCGCACACCATGTGCAGTTCGATCCAACTTGAGAGATAGGATAGTTTAAATCTCAATTTACGCAAACGAAGTTGCGCGGTTCAGCTAGTAATAATATGTAGTGATAGTGATTCCAATCTCTTTTCAGGTACTGGAGCAGTTGGCCATATGCTGGCTTCGTTAACCACCAGGGTCTTAGACAAGTACAGGTTAGAGTGGCATGGACCCACACCAACCATGTACACTGTGGGAGTCAACAGATTACATCCGCCTTATTATTTTGTACTGCAGAACGCTGCTTGAAGTTTTGTAGAAGACAAAAAAATACGAATTACGAGTAGTCCGTCATATACAACATTATTTTTTGTTTACACTAAACCCGAAAAGGGGTCATTGTACTCATCATTTTGAACAACTTTTTCTATAGGACGCACCTTGAAATAGCGAAAAAAAAATCAGCTGGTCCCTACATTTATGTTCGCATAACTCGTCAAAATGTAGGGAACAGCTGATTTTTTTTTCGCGATATCAAGGTTCGTCCTAAATGTCGTTCAAAATGAGTAGTACAATGACCCCTTTTCAGGTTTAGTGTAAACAAAAAATAATGTTGTAAATTTTCAAAAAAAATTGAACACGTATTTTTTATTTTTTCACGTAAACAAAAACTGAAGATGACACAGTGTGTCGAAAACTGTGTCTTCACATTTGAGTAACTTTTTCACCGGAAAGTGACGTCACAAAGCCCCAGTCCTGATCTTTGATGCGTTATATCTTCGTCAATATTTATTAATTTGATAAAAACAAAAAACACGTATCCAATATTTTTCGGTAATCTAACTGACGGGCTTAAAACAGATTCATGTTTTTTATGTCTGGAATCATCCCTATTATTGTGATATTTTAGGGCTAAGTTAGCTTTAAGTTATTGTCTGTTGAGGTTAACCAGTGATTGTGAATAAGTACAGTCATTTTATTTCTGATAGCTGTGAAGAAACAGCAACTTTATTTTAATTGAAATAAAGTTCACTGTTGTTTTGATTATTATGTTAAATCAGAGGTTTTATAACCGTGAAATGACTGAACCTATTCATTGTTTAATTTGACATCCCATAAAAAAACGGAATAAATTTTGCAAAAAAAAAAAATGCCTGATAGTCCTGGATTTGACTCCGCCTACATTTTGACTGTCATCCAGTTTTTTTCTGGCACTCCCACGGTTTTCCAGTTAACTTTTGATATTTAAATGACTTTTTGAATTTTCGTTTTATCTGCGTAAATTACTTTCTAATACCTCGAATATTAAAATCTATGAAACAGTTCTCATTAGCCCGTTTTCTCCAAAATCTACTTTGTAATTCTGGAAGTCAATCAATCATGTTACGCCTCAATGGAACCCGACCCTTATTCAGCTCGGCAATGTCCTGATTAAGACAGATTTTAAACAAGCAACAAAAGATTAATTACTCGAGTAAAGAACTTAAAGTTTTCTAGGTCACTTGAGCTAAGTTCTGCAAAAGTGTACCAACCCACAACTTTCTCTCGAAGATACCTAATGATTTTGTAAAGTAAATAGTTGAATGTTGGATTAATGAGAGGTTTGCGATTTGAAATAAAAATGTTTCCAGGAACTCGGTAGATGCCGTTTATATGACTACGTTACTATAGGTGCCAAAGCCTAAACGCTTGAAAAAACACACGTCACATACGCTCGTTGACTGACACTTTCGTTTGCCTAACCTTCCGAATAACCATTAGGTCCACGTGAAATTATGTGACGTTCTGTTTCTTGCAGTAATATACCTACCGAGATCAGCGCCATCTATCCAGCAACTAGGGAACAGTTGAAAAAGAAAATCCCTCAGTTTTTTAACTAATTCATTGTAGTGTAACGACACATTGTGCTATTAAAATGGTATACAAACTTTGATAAATGTAAACAGAAATATGAAATAAGGTAGCTTTACTTTGTTTATGGAGTTACTGATTATAGTAGGATGTTTTTCAGTATAATAAACTCAAAACAACATTTTGTATGTTTCTACAAACAAATTGTTACGAAAATAAAATATTTTAAACATAATATACCAAATTTTAAGCGTTATAAAATATTTATTAATTTACTGAACAAGAGATTGTGGGTTGGCTCTTTTTTGCAGAACTACGCTCATTTAGTCAAAATAATCTTAGCTTTCAAAGGGTAAAAGATGTTTTTCGTTAATTAGGTATTCTTTTTCAGTATCTTTTGTGCTTGTTTTGTTATGTAAGTAAGATAATTTAAAACTATCGTATTTAAAATTGTGTTACTGTTAAATTAATAAAAGTTCCTTTGTAAGAATGTATTTTCTCTTTAATTATTAAGATTTATAATAAAGCATTCACTTTACGATTATATTAACGTAATTAATAGAAAAGACATGTAATTTTGAAGCTATGATAAATAAATAGCTAGAAAAAAAATTGAGTCATTTTATTTCCCTTAAACGATTTTACTGCCTCATTCTGTTTCTTTCAAACATTTGAAAATGACAGAGACAGAATAATGTTAACATGTAATAGCGTATTTAATGCATTTCAGTGATAATTTCACCAGTTATGTTTAAGTCCCATGTAATAGGAACGAGCCTATTGCCAGCAATCGAGCACAAATCCAGAATCTGTGGCTGCTGCTGAGAAATTCCTAGGAATCAAAACTCAGGATCTTATGCTCAGCAGTCGCGCTTAGCCATCATTAGACAAAGGAGACAGGTAAAAGAAGCCAATCAACACAAAACCGATTGGCTCCTAAAACCAAGTCTCATTTTATGAGACAAAAGCAGTGCCCGATAAACCGAGGCTAAACCGTGGACAACTTAGTAGAATCAAAAGCCTTGTTCCCTTTTTAATGTTCAAGAGCTAGTCAGAGTCAATTTGTTACAAACAGTTTGAAACTTTTGGGTTCAAAGGTTGACCGGAAAACTAAAACTATGTATAACTGATGTGCTTTTAGTGGTTTTCAACCATTTTCGAGTTTGGTAAAGAGGTTTAAAATGAGAGTTAGTTCGTAATTTACTGGCCATTAATAATGCAGTAATGCTGATTGCTTTTTGTCTATGGTAATTTTCTTGACGTAGTGTCACAAATCTGTTCTAAATGTTAGATTTAAAATCGGAACTATTGTTGTATGGTTCTTTTGGGGCTTGAAATAGATTTAGACCATAAGAGGCCTGCGGACCATGCGTATTTCATACAAAAGTAATACCAAAATAAATTGTAAATCAAACATATTCCCAAGATAGTGTGTATTTATTTCGATTGGGTTACAAAATATATAGGTTCTCAAATATATATTTTGATTCGACACTGATTTAAACAAGATTTATGAAAAAAATAAGTTTTCTAGGTATAGAAATTTTAAATTCTTCATACCTATTATATCGTCTTTGTATCACTGTCCTCTCAAAATAATGTACCTTAAGACAATTATATATAAAACTATAGATAAGTTGCCCGCGCTCTGTAGTGGCAACATGAATGCAAGGCAACTGCCGGACTTTCATTTAGTCGCGTACCAACCAGTGCCGCGGCAGTACGTGACATTAAAATAACTTTTGTGTATAACTTCCACAAACAACGAAACAAAAATGCCGTCCTGTGTTTTTAGGACATGTCAAAACTATACTTTAACTGAGAAAGATAGAAAAGTATCATTTCATGCGTAAGTATCAAGAAAAAAATATTTTAATTTATTTTTTTCGATGCCTTCTAATGGCGGTTGGCGCCTGAGGTAAGTCACGTGCCGTTAAGGGAAGATGACAACGGAATTAAAGAAATATATTTATCTCTCTCTAACAACAAAAAATCCGTAGATGACGTTTAATTTTCTTTCCCTTTCTTCGTGCGTCTAAGTATTTATCTAGCTACCGACAGTATTTACGCTGTTTTCGACAGCCGTGATGTTCATGCATGACGCGTCTATTTATAATACGTCATTGCCTTAAGAATATGTTTGATTTACAAATTATTTTGGTATTACGTTTGTATGAAATCTGCATGCTACGCCCCATCAGGCACAAAATCCATCTGTTCGAAGGATACTCCCTTTTCCATGGTGGATGAAGAACTTAACACACTTTTATTGCCAATAAACGCTATTGGTAAACGTTTCATTGTGAAATTGTTCAAAAAAAGATTTCAGTCACGCTAAATAAACTTGCAGCACGACAGTTAAAATCGATACCTTAAGCCATTACAAACCCTGCCGGGGTTGCGGGCCTGTTCGAAAGAGATACCGCGGCCCCGGAACATAAAGGGCGAGGAAGGAACATGGATGGGTTTTAGTCAGTAAGAGTCTGACACTCCCTCCCGCTCCGCCCAGAGTGGGAGAAGTCATTTGATGATTTCCCATCCTAAAAAAAAAAGGGGTATCCGGAAAATACCCTGTGTAAGTTCCGTGATTCTTTAAATTTTTCGAGTTATACGGGGTGGAATTGAAGTAATTTTTCAATTCGTCTGTATTTTTTTTTAAACTAAGGCACTACTGACGATACTATAAACATATTTTAATGCAAAATATGGAAAATCGTAACGGCCTTAAAAGGCTAAAGTATTGTAAGTAAATAAACTCTAAAAGTATTAAACTGACAAGCCAAGAGGATTCATTGAGTGTACCACCCATAGACTGTTTTTAATATTTCTGTGGTACCACCTTTAAAATGCGGCAAAAAAGTCACGGTGTATTTATTTCTTTATTAGGTATATTGTTATTTATAGATGCGTTTTCGGCTTTTCATTTCGAAGATAAAAAGTCGGTTTCAGGAAACACCTGCACACCGAAACGACCACAAACAAACAATGGTATTTATTTGTGGTTTTTGTTACACGAACACGCATTTTCGTCCGCAAAACCGACCTACCGAAAATAGGTCATTCTTATTTTCCATTCAGTTCCATTATTTTCCGGTCAGACAAAACACATCAAAATTATCAGTATTTAAAACTATGAAGAGGTGCCATTTATCATTAAAGATTTTCATCCGAGCGACTGAAAATTAGCGGTGACATTAATTCCTAAAGGCGTCTTGTCACTGCATGAGTTATGACTAGAACTTTGTTAGTGAAAACGTATGAGATAATATTCTGAGAGGTTTATTACATTAATATTGTCGGTTTATTGTGAGGTAGGATTCATTATAATGAGGTTTTTTTGGTAATTAGCTTAATTGTATGTAGGTACTCCGTCGACTACGCTTTTTCGGGGAATATAAAGTGTTATGAAATTAGGTTATATTAATCGTGTTTCTGCAGGAATGGTGCATTATTATCAAAAACAAAACGTAGGTATACTTTTTTAATCCTTCTATGACTTATCGATTCATATATCGAATTGAGAGTAGTTAGTAAATCATCACTGAACTTGCTCTCAACCCACGTCGCGGCCATATATCCATGACAAACAGTACGATTTTACACCATGAGCTGAATTAACGCTGTGATCGTCTTCAAGGTTCACAAATGTTTCACCAAAACTCCATTGACAAATTTTCATATAACAACCAACGTTTCGTATACTAGGTACTCGTATTTATTTCGCAAACAACTTATTCCGAAAATGTTAAACATTTATTTGGCTAATAAGTACTTCTTTTATCAAATATATCAGATGATATTTAATCTTTTATACATTTGTCATTTCTTATTTAGAGACATTTGGATAAATCACGTTTCTACTAATAAATCATTTACAGGCCAGTATTTTTTTATTATTCTTTTTTAACAAAAAGTTTAGGTAATGCATAGTTTTGCCACAACATGCAAACAAGCATACTCCATGCATGCAGCAAGCAAGCAAGCAGCAATAAAGCAAGAAGCAAGCCGCAAGCAAGCAGCATGCAGGAAGCAAGCAGCAAGCATGTAGCAAGGCATGCAACAAGCAAGCATGCAACATACAGCAGGCATGCAACATGCAGCAGGCATGGTTTCTGTCACGGCTCCGGCGATCACTCGCCCCTCCGTCTACGTGATTTTAAGTAACACTCTAGGACGTGGAGTCGGTTCTGCAGCGATTCAGTATGTGCTTATAAAAAACCAAATTCATTTATAATCTTTTTTTGAATGGCACTATCATTAATTATGTGTAACGTCTTTATTCCAAACGTTATTTTATGAGATAAAATGAATAAATAATGAATTGTTTGTCAAAGAAGTTTATCGAATAATTATTTAGCAAATTGAATTATTTGTTAAACTTGTTGTTGTATAATGATAAAATGACAAATAATGTTTGCTAATCCTTGCTTGTGAAGTAAAAGTTTTTGAATGTATGTTTGGTGAACTGACTGGTCTTCAAGCTCGTTCTAGCATACAGGGTGTAAAAAGACTCTCAACGAAGCCGAACAGCACTAGTTTTCCCCGCCATTGGGATCATGTTTTTTTCCTTCACCATACCTGGGACCCTAATAATTACGGAGATTTTGAGGGTCAACAAGTTCCAACTTTTTCACAAGTTCAGATTTTTCACCCCTACAAAAGAAAAGTCATTTCCCAGCCAAATATTTTGCGCAGGGTTACGCAGTTTGATGTACAGACTGCTTGGTTGAGGGCTTGCCCTGTTTACAGCCTGTACCTATTTACTATTTCTGGACTCACTACCGTGTGGTGTACGATCTTCAAGAACCAGATTGCATCTAGACTGCCTACCTGTGACGTGCCGTGCGCTTCTGCTAGCCTGGGAGTTCAGACAAGGCTGGCGGCGGCCAATTGCTTTCTTGGAGAGAGTAGGAATGAAAATTTCCACCCACAAATACTCTACTTACCAATTCTTAGGTTTAAAAGCTGCCAGCAAATAATTTATAAAAAAAAAATGGTTGCCTGTAAAGTCGGTTTTACGGGCGAAGATTTTACGTGACAACGTCATAGTTGAGTGGGAGAGAGACGCAAGGCATTCGGCGGGCCTCTCTCTCGTTCGGTGACTCATCGTAACGTTACCGGGCGTTACACTTTTTCATAAGTGACTCCCAGCCGCAACCTAATTTAAGACGTTGTCACGTCAAAACTGTCCAAGTGCGAGTCGAACTCCGTACCGACAAAACGGTAAAAAAATGACGTTTGTTGAATGGGACCTCCATATTTATTTATTCTGTTTTTATTTTTTGTAAAAGCGACAACCGAAATATATCATCTATGAAAATTTTATCTGTCTAGCTATCACGGTTCATGAGATACAGCCTGGTGACAGACAGACGGTCAGTGGACTCTAGTAATAGAGTTCTGTTTTTACTCTTTGCGTACGGAACCCTAAAAAGGTAGGTCAAAAACCGAACAATGACTTTGTCCGGAGGGGCGCTGCACGCTGTTTTAAACATTTGGGAAATTTTCTGATCAAGATAGCCGTGGATAGTTCAGACTATGGCCACCGATGGCGGCACAAGAACCATCAATCGCCAACATTTCTTCGGAAAACCGGAAGACGCGAAGACGCTATCAGTAAAGTCCAAAGCCAAACAAAATTTACGGACTTATTTTGGGACAAGCTTTTATACTTAAGTAGGTAAGTAAAAATAAATGACCCGATCATCGCCAAGCTCGCACAAAGCGCACGCTCACTCACATTACAACGCATTTAGTTAGGCGCTCCCTAATGTGTCCCTTCTCCGTAAAAGGATCATCCGACAATAGGCGGATGAGAGTGGCATCTTCTACTCCAGCCGATCCTGGGACGTCATTAATCACAAAAACTGCGCTTTAAGGTTAGCGCACATTAAAATCGTCGAATCATCGGAAATCATCAAATGACCCCTCCCACTATGGGCGGAGCAGGAGGGAGTGTCAGACTTTTACTGACTAAAAACCATCCATGTTCCTTCCTCGCCCTATTTTAAGTTACGTTCCGGGTCCGCGGTATCTCTTTCGAACAGTCTCGCAGCCCCGGCAGGCCCTAAGTCCCTGACGGACGCATTATTCATGGGTTTCACACCACAGATCATAAAAAGAACAGGTTTGAACGCAGGCAGGCACATCATTTTGTGTAGTTTATTTCATAAGTACTGCTCTCAAAAAAAAGACTTCGACTGGAAACTAACATGTCGTAGAAAAGAAAATTCGAAGACATCATATGACATCTACCAAGCTGCACTAGCCCCGCGTGGTGTACTTCAGCCATTTCCAGTCATAGAGAGGACCTGTGTCGGGAATACCAAAGGCTGAAAGTTGATAAAGTACATTTTGCGACCTTTTCCATCACCTATTCAGGAAGGCCGCATCAAGCCGCAACACATTAGATCGCAGGAATATTGCAGCCAGTTGAAGTATGCGCGAGTTTCATTGATGATTGCACTGGAGTGGATACAATTCTATTATTTTAAATTTGAATCTATCCGATAAAATCACTGATCGCGGGGCGACCCGCGGCGGCTCATTAAGTGCTTTGCCGCATTTTTGCACTGCGGTGCGCTGCGGCCCGTTGCGGTTGTTATCTACACGCAGCTTTATTTGATGACGAGCGGTTCTAATGTCTGATGAAAGAAGTAAATTGAATGAGAAGGCGGAGTTGAAGCTTAGCCGGTAAAGCCTTCCTGTAAGGTTCTAAAATTCTTCGAAATCCGTAGGTAGGGGCCTAAGACTATTAGAAGTCTAAGAATTTTGGAGCACAGACCCTATATATGGGTTAGGACATACTTAGGATGCATTTATCCTGATAGGAAGTGTTTCTGAGAATTCTGAGATAACTTTCGAGCTATGTTCACCGAGTTGAATTTCAGGAAACATTTAAGTACAATACCTTATATATAACTAGATATAGGGACTGGTTACGCTATCGCTCGCCTAAATCTCATTACGATTGTCCTCGACGCGTATCAAGACAAAACCAACTCGTCATCCCTTTGTCCTGGATTCTCGAACATTCACCAGCAAAACTTTTTGTCCTTCATACTCCTTTGTTCTAACTCAATTATACCGAGACATTTAAAACAAGTCGACTAATATTTTAAGGACATCAGACACTGATAATGTCGGTAGAGAAAATCTTAGGCTTTGATAAACTGAATTTAAAAGGGTTAATTATGTTAGTAAAGAGTTTATGAAGTGCCCGGATCTAGAGTATCGTTTGGCCTTCGACACTAATTAAATAAGGCTTAACGATTACCTATCACAAAGGTGGGCTAATTGCTAAAAAGGTAGATTAAAGGTACAAAAGAGGTAAGTACTACATACCTACATTGTTAGCCTTACTAGGTACCTAACTACCAACTGAAACTAAAACTCATTTCGGAATAAGTACATTGAAATAAATTCTGGGAAATGATGAAACGTAGTACCTACAGTGCCGACCAAAAGTCGATAGGCAATCTCACAAAGCAATAGCTTGACGTTTAGTTTGACTTACGACCTTCTACTTTCAACAAAATAGATATTGTCAGCAACTAGTTGTAGTTCATAATTTCCTATGATGATGAATGATGGCCTAGCGGTTGGGCCCGTCCAGAATTAAAAGTGAATCAGTAAGCCGTGAGTTCAAATCCCGCACAGTTACTTTTAGACTTTTTGTAAGTTTTTACTCTACAGAAATATTATATTCTTTAACTTGTTTGCTTTGTTCACACACTTCGTAAAGTTAGGGAGGTAGATAGAAAAATAAGTCAAGAATTTTGTTAGATTTCTGTGAGGTAGACATGAATTTTATGAATATTTTAACTTGATCGGAATGAACTTTGTCGTTTGGTTGTAGTCATACATAATACACAATATAATGTGGTAGTTGATGGTCAGTGACGTGTGGTTTAATAGATAGCGATATTGTTGTTGGTGTGATTCTTAAAATGCGGGCAAATATTAATATTAAGGCGAGGGCGACTATTATCGCGAATTATCCGCGCTTCATAAAAGTGGCCTTAATAGAACTGAATGTGAGTATTATAATTATTTATGAATTGTAACTTAAACATTAAAAATTAAAAACGAATGGGTATTATAAATTGTTCACTTATTTGGTGACCTGTGGTTTACTTAATTCGTTGTTTTTTTTCAAACTATCATGCAAGATAAATAATTAGTGTTTATTATTGGATTTATAAATGCAGAGTGAATGAAGTCACTTTAGTATTTATTACAGCTGCCTAACATCATTTTTTTTGTTTAGAGAAATGCAGTAAGTCTCTGGATCAAAAGGTATGAGGAAGAAGGGAGCCTTGCAAGTAGACAGCGAAGTGGAAGGTCGTCGCTTATTAGCGAAGCGCAGCGACAACATATCGTGGGCGAGTATGAAACCAATGGTTTCACACCTACGACACACTCGGAGTCACCGCAAACTGTTCGCCGTGCCGTCCACGCTGAAGGCTTGCATCACAGAAGATCAGCTAAAATGCCCTTCTTGACAGACAGACATAAAGAAGAACGATTACGTTTCGCACGGGAATATTTAGACTTTGACTGGATTACTTCCATTTTGTTCCGGTTCGCGGTCGCCACTCCAGAACATTTCGACCCCATCGGCCATCCGTTCTGCGAGCAATGTGCCCTGCCCACTGCCACTTAAGTTTAGCAATTCTTCGGGCTACGTCGGTAACCTTGGTTCCCTTGCGGATGTCTTCATTTCTGATGTGATCACGCAAGTAAACTCCGTGCATAGCCCTCTCCATTGCCCTTTGGGTGACTTTAAGCCGCATACGTCTACTTGACTGCATTGAAAATAATGGGGGTTATACAAAATATTAATCCCTAATGTTCTAGTTTTAATTAGACGTGTTACAAAATGTTTAGCGATATTAATAATTCCTAAATTGAGGTTTAGTTTCAATCTTCTTTTCTTCAGGAAAATGAACACTTAAACTATAACCTCAATATGAGTTACATTTATTGTGACGTCACATAAAAAACATATTCACGAAGTATAAATTATGTATTAGTTTTCAGTAAGCAAGCTCTGTTGAATACCGATAGATAGAAGTGGGTATCAACAATTATATTTGTGTGATTAGAATATCCTTGTTATGTTAATAAAAAATGACTTCAAAGTGGGTATACAGATACACAAAAAAATCTTATGAACGGTTACAAGAGAACTTCTTATATCTAGGTAGGAATGTGACGTTACAAATCTTATTAAAGTTGTAAATTATATGAATAAATGAAACGAATAAAACAATTTTTGTTATCTGTCAGCACGACTTTTTTTTCCACCTTCCAACACCGAAAAAATATTACACAATCACATAAATAGTTATGATGGGTTATTAACTTATATTTAAATCTTTATAAAAATAAATAATGAGCATGAACCCATTTCAAAATAAATACCTGAGTAAATAGTTTTTGCATAAAATACAAATATTAATAAAAGTGGTTACAAAAAAAATAACCCATATAATGTAAACTGGATTTGAACTCAAGACACGTTGATCGTGAACCCACTGCTTAACCTAAACAGCTATCAACACCTGGTAGATATGGTCGAATTTTAGGTATCCAATGCAAATACGATCATGCGTTTGCTGCGTGTATAACAAAAGAGACGGTAATATATATCATTTTGTTTCGTGGAGAGCGACGCGACAGCTTGCGACAGTAGGCGACTCTGTAGCTGTGGTGTGCGTAGGTACTGTATTGAGACAGCTTACACATACAGCCGCACGGACGCTCGCCCGTGCGTTCACAGCAATATGATCCTTCGCGTGCCTGTGAACTTATGAACGCTTACTGTACCTACCTATTTTCAACCGACTTCCAAAAAAAAAAGGTTCTCAATTCGTCTGTTTTTTTTTTATTTACACAGTAAACTGAGTAAAAAAAAAAATGTTCAGCTCGAAAGTTACGTTTACGTATTAAAATATTAGTTCCTATTAAATTTGACAGCTCTAAATTACGTCCGTCTCTTTCTCGATTTATTAGACAGAAAAAGATAGCAATAGCCTAAATAAAGTTTAGTTTGTGCACAACAGAATCGACACCACTGACTAGGTAAATCTTCGTCTGCAGGCTAATTAAAACTGTGGAGGTAAGTATAGTAGGAAAGACCATCGATGAAATCTTCAAGCACGTTTGTATCATGTTATTTACCTGAATGGGTTCAATAGATACTTAACCCACAGCGTAGTAGGTTCTATCTAAGACCTACGGTGCTTTCGTAACAAGGTGTCAGAAGGCTGTTCTTCACAGACCGTGCATTTTTAACCGACTTAAAAAAGGAGGAGGTTCTCAATTTGTCGGAACCTTTTTTTTTTGTGTGTACCCCGATTATTCGATGATGGCTGGACCGAATCTCATGTCTGTCTAATGTTTACACCAGTTCATAACATAACATCGCACCGGTAGGTACGCTGTGAAGGATTAAGCACATAATTATGAACCAATGAAGAGTAAAAATAAAAACTTTTTTGAAAAAATCTAACCAACTTCAAAAATCAAAAAAAAGAAAAAAATAACTTTAGCTTCACAAGTCGGTGACAAAAAACTAAAACAATCAAACAAAGGTCATTGACTTTCGAAGCTAAAGTTATTTTTCACTTTTTTGAAGTCGGTTTTATTTTTTGCAAAAAAGTTTTATTTTATACTTAGGTAAGTACTTTATGTATCACAGGTACCACCTATAAACAACATAAAATGGCGCGACTCAGAACCATAACGACCGTCGATCAGGATCAGGATACTGAAGTACATCCTTGTCTCCA
Source organism: Xestia c-nigrum (assembly GCA_916618015.1). NCBI lineage: Eukaryota > Metazoa > Arthropoda > Insecta > Lepidoptera > Noctuidae > Xestia > Xestia c-nigrum. Next base: position 5,232,537 of record OU745258.1, on the reverse strand, counting down.
TAAAACGTCCAACCCCATCAGGGTTCCTTTCATTCTGACCCACTTACAACATTTCTTTCTAGAGCACTGGTTCCCAACCTGTGGTCCACGGACCACTGGTGGCCCGCAAGAGCCTCGACTACGGTCCGCGAAAGATTAAAATGTTATTCGTACTTTTTAACACAGAAGATGCAAGCTCAACCCAACCTAATTGAACCTATCAGAGGCAAAATTACTAAATGATTGCTAAATTTTTCGAGCTCAATTCGATCGCTTTTGTCCAATTTTTGTATAGTGTGAGTTAAAGATTCACTCCCCTAGTTATAATCCTGTCGGTGTCCATGTTTGTCTAGGACCATATTATGGTCCCTGTTAACAATGAACATACCAAAGTGGTCCCTGGACTAAGAAAGGCTGGGAACCACTGTTCTAGAGGATCATCTTGTATCGGTCGGACCACTTTATTTTCGTGAGTTTTGGACGATTCCTTTGACGAGTGACGTTGGGTTCTTTTATTAGGGTTGGTCAATGTGTTTGGGTTAGTTCGACCCCTAGTATGACCGAACTGTAGATTGTCTTATCATAATATACGTACGCATATCACCCCACTTGTATTCCCCATAGAGTTGGGCAGAGCAGAGATGTTTAGTGCATACACAATTACACCTACATTCCGTCAGTTATGTTTCTGGTAAGTAAAGAAGACTTACCTAGGTATAGTCTATACTATACCTAGGTAAGTCTTGTATCACTTACGTCACGAGTTTGGGAAATGGCAATAGTGTACCTATGACTCCCAAACTCTTGGCTAATTCCCAACACTTTATCTGATCTAGGATTCGAACTCAATGGTCGCCGTCAATTCCAACTGCTACCCCAACAAAGCAGGTTATTTATTTAAGGAATAATTTATTTTATAAAAAAATCTTAGGTATGTAGTAGATATCAATATAACCATGTCGATTATTACCTATACTTAGTTGATTTGTTTTTTTTTTAACACCTTCCCTTAAAGCAAATAGGCTAAAACTAAGATCTGAGCTCTAAATATTGAGAAAAACACGATCTACATTGTTTAAAACTTGGTTTACCTATCTCGCAAACACCAATATATTGGATCAATCCCACAACAAAATCAATCGCATCCATACAATATACACTACGTCGACAAACAAGTCACAATTCTTACAGAAATTCACTGCGCGCCAATTTACAATCCTTCATAAAACGGTGGCAATCTCGCCAAACATACCAAAGGGACGAAACAATTTGGACAACTGAATACACTCCAACTTTTATAGGGCCCTTGTGGATCCAACGTGGACGACTCCAAGTTTTTGAAAAATGTATGTTGCTCAAGCGTCCCTAGAATGTGGGAACACTTGTGAAACTTATTTCGTCGGTAAAAAGATCTCTCTTTAGAGTCCCCTGGGATCTCGAAGGATATTTGAAAGTGTTCTACCCTGAGCCTAATGGCGTAAAGGTCAAGCCATTCTATAAACTACGTGAGGTAGGTTTTATATTTTTAGCTTTCAACTTGGGTACATTTCCCAGCATGATTGAGGTCATAAATAAACGAAAAGGCATTGGTAGGTACTTTAATACATAAAATGCAATATGTACCTATGCCAGTAAATGTTTCAATTTCATGATGTAAATTGGCAGGTTTGGCAAAGAAATCTGCTCGTCATATTTTTTAGTAAACAGCGATGTGATCACGAGCATTCTATACCCGTTTTCACTAAACTAAACTAGGAAACAACTAAATGAAATCCTAAATACTTAACAGTTGGATTCTCAGCGCTCGGCTCATCGCCGAATTCCAACAGTGCAATAACATTTAGGCAATAATTTAGTAGGTACAGGTTATAATAGCTTGGTATATGTAGAGCACGGGAGGACCTTGTTTTATCTATCTTTCTAATTTAGCTTTTACGATTACTTGGTGTACAAGTCATCGTAGTCATTTCAACCGAAAGACGTCCACAGCTGGATATAGGCCTCCACCAAGAGTCGGCACTTTGACAAACGGATTCCCGCAACCTTCACCAGGTCATCGGTCTACCTACTGGGAGGTATTTCAACGTAACGTGTTCCGGGCCACGGTCGCCACTTCAGAAGTTTTCGGCCCCAGCGGCCATTCGTTCCGCCAGCAATGTGCCCTGTCCACTGTCACTTAAGGGGGATTCTCCAAGGTAGCCCGCGAAATTCAAATTTTCTTACGTTTTTTGCAATTTGCAGGACAGTGCTAAGTTGTATGTTGATAAACGTATCGGTCGCGACTGTACTTAAGTCGTTTGTAATTACAGAATTATAATCATCGAAATCATCAATACAACCCTCCCAGTTCATATGAGTCGATGAACGAATTTTATGAACTTTTATAAACTCGGGCTACGTCGCTAACCTTGATTCTCTTGTTCCTGATTCGATCACGCAATGAAACTCCGAGCATAGATCCCTCTCCATTGCCAAATGGTGTAAAAGTGACAGTATTGAAAATAGGACCGTATTACAGTTGTTTAAAATAGAAAGTTGTATGAACATCGACGTGGACAGAGTCGCGAGCATTTAAACAAAAATAATACGGTCCTACCGATCCGGACCGGAAGACGATGCGTTGGAAGACCTCCTGGAACTAGGCGGACCGATGACCTGGTGAAGGTTGCGGGAATCCGTTGGATGCGACTCGTACAGGATCGGTCAATGTGGCGACACTTGGGGGAGGCCTATGTCCAGCAGTGGACGTCTTTCGGCTGAAATGATGATATGATGATGATGAATACGGTCCTATTTTCAACGAGCTAATCACCTTACGAAAATCTGTGTATAGGGCCTTAAATGTCGTCGTTTTAAGCCATGTCGACAATTTTCGTACGTGTTCTGTGACTAGTCTGCACATCACATTTTATGGGAGTGCAGTCTGGCAAAATAAACGGAATATTATGTTGGATAGTGTACAGGTTACATCCGGAGTTAGTTACTCCGTGCGTTCAAGCGTTTTTGCCGTACAGTCACGTCTAATAATATGTAAACACTTTAGATTTTTTTTAAATTGTGTTTCTCCTAATGTACTGATTAAAATTTAATGTTATTACGTACATAGTATTCTGGAACTCATATATATTTTTATAAAAAAGATCCAATCTCCAATTTACAATCGTTATTTCTCGCGAAAATAGCTATAATATTAAGGAAAGTGTATGACATATTATTAGACGTGACTGTACATATTATTGGAATAAATATAACAGCTTACAACTTAGAACCCATTAATAATAACATGTATCCGTGGTGCTTGGCAACTGGGCCTCCATTCTGCTATTACAATAGTGTCAGAGTAGTCGATCATTGATTTCATAATGGTCCAGTTCTGTCAAATTTTGACAAGTTTTAATTCTACTAACATAAGGCGCCATTATGACTTCTCAATGATCAACCACTAAGCTGACACTTCATTGAAAGAAATGTCATAGAATGTTAATCTCGTAGGTACATGAAATCTGCCATGAATAAATGTTCGCATTTAGTAGTAGGTACCTAGATTTCGAAAACCATTTGTACTAAGGGTTTTATAATAATGACAATACGACATTCCATTATAACACAATTTTATTACGAGAACATTGTGAATTTAGCCGATTACGAACTTTAAGCATACCTAATGACAATGGGATGAGAATGGAATCGTGTTGGAGTGACGAATTTATTAAAATAGCAGAATTAGGCCCCTGGGCCTATCCCATTTGTAAGCGTCCCTTTGTGCCTATTGGCCTTGTTTCGTTGTCTCCTGCTGATAGGGAGAGAAGTGGATTTTACGATTTTTTCTTACTCCTCCGCTATACTTTTCTGTTTAATTTCGTTGCGAGATCCAAGACAGTTAATTCATTCTCTGAGACTTCGTCGAGCTTCATTGTCTCGGCGCTTTTCTGGTGGTCGCCACTTTTGATACAGGCTTTCAGGACTTACAGTGGTTTGGGAATAGTGTGGCGGGCTTGTCCCAAAAAATACATAGGAGATCACCAAAAGTTCCGGCCAAACAAATGAGATTGGGTAGGTCACGTGGGCCGCAAGCACAACCACCGCTGGGCAAAGGTCTAAACACGATGAGTGCCTGAGGATAGACGGCGCTGCCGAGGCCGGCCTAGAAAGAGGTGACGTCATCACGTCACCTCTTTCTAGTCCGGCCACCATTGCCTTCGTGATGCGCGTTCAGATCATCATCTAAACGCGCATCACGAAGGCAAGGTGGCGCAGGAAAAGAGCGCCTGGAAGGCTTTTACCCAGCAGTGGGATATTCAAGGTTACTGAAAAAAATATGTAAAATCTATACATAACAAATGCATAACGCGTCCAGATCATCAGCCTACGGATAACGACGCCGCCAAGGCTAGGTAGTCTAAAAAGAGGTGACTCATTCGGATGCTGCGCTGCGTTGCTTTTCGGCAGACCCCAAAGCGGAACTTTTGCAATAAGTCGAGTGACTAGGCCTGAGCACCGTAGGTTAGGACGGTCAGGATAAACACATCGATGCGTTTGGGCTTCACGGAAATCGGCAGATCTCCCTTGATCATCGACTAGTAGCGTTTTTACCATAGTTATCATTATTAATTATTTAAAACTTGGGTGGCATAATAAAATGTTGTTATCCATAAGCTCTATTTAATTACTGCGTTTATTTAAGTTGCCCGGCAAAATTTTTTTTACCACAGTCTGGGTGACCTCAGATATTTTGTGGTCGAATAACTTCTCGGTGAATTGAGTTACGACTTAGGCGTAACAAATAAAATGTTTGTTATGTTATGCTCTATCCAAATAATATGTTTATTTTGTTTGGCACTTTTGAAAATAGCCCAATCTGGGTGACCTCAGATATTTTGTGGTCGAATAACTTCTCGGTGAATTGAGTTACGACTTAGGCGTAACACAAAAAATGTTTGTTATGTTATGCTCTATCCAAATAATATGTTTATTTTATTTGGCACTTTTGAAAATAGCCCAATCTGGGTGATCTCCTTTAGTGTGTAAGGTCCATAATGAAATAATAACAAAAACATGATTACGGTATGTATATTCTCATTTAATATAAAAATTATAGATATCCACTATAATATTTACATGTAAGTTAATGGCAAACAACTTGTCAAGATTTTAAATATAAAAAGAAACATACAATATGTGGAAGTAGTCACTCTGGGTTGCCAGATTAAAAAAATGTTTTAATGCATTTTCTATACATAATACTGTATACATAAAAACTTTAAGCAGACTTCTCTCCATACTTCTGTCCGTAATATGTCGAATTTATTTATATAAAACATGATTTTGAAAGGTAAAGTACCGTAAATGGGTAAGTATATTATTAATTATAACTGGAAGTTTTGTAAATATGAAAGATGTTGAGATAGTTGAAATTTCACTCAATTCTAAATTATTCGTCACTACAACTCATGCGGAGTGAAACCATAATTTCCCATATAGCAACCCAATTCTACATACAATTTTAACTGAACATTATTGATTAGGTAATATTTTAACAATAACAATGCAGGGTGTAACAGAAAGAGCGCACTACCTATCAGATTATGAAAGTAGACAACTTTCCTAAAGTAACATGGGTCGAAAAAAAAGAAAAATTGAACTTCCCACACAAAATCGGCTGACGAAACATATATGAAAGACCCAATTTTTTTATTACCTATATTCCTTGTATAATGAAAAGATGTTTCATCAGAACATAGTGCACACGGAATATCAACGACCTTTCTGACAAAGCTGTAGGTCCATGTTCACCGAAAAGACAACAAACAGCTGTCACTATGACATATTACCATATCAAAAATGTGTTTTAAACAGCTGTTTTAGATAAGCAGACTGTCATCTTTTTGGTGAACATGGACCTTAGCATTTAAAGCCTCATAAAAGTTCGGCAATTATAGTCATTTTCGTAAGATATCGTTATTGTTTAATGTGAAACAGAAATACGGCACCCGGCTAGCTCGTATGAAACATTCTTGTAAATAGAAAACACATAATCCAAGTTTAATAAACGTAAATAAAATATCTGATATACTTATGTTATGTAATAGTCAAGTATATATTGTAACTATAATGGCCTTATTCACCGAATTAGCATTACCTTATCTGCCAGATATAACTTAACCGGTATTTATCAGACATTTTACGGACAGAAAAGACATTCCCTATCACAGACTAGATATTCAATTTAGATACCAAAAATAATAAACGAGTTCTATTTTTGATTTTCTGGTAAAAAATGCAATGTTGTTTAAGGTTCCAGTTGTTATGGAAGACATTGTACCACTTGGGACCTTTTTTTATTGGAAAGCACCAAATATCCGCCATTTTTAAGACCTCCAAAACATTAAGTACACCTTTTAGCGGCTTGAACTTGCCTTAATTAACTTTACACTAAAATAATTTCATCATTCAAAAAATATATAAAATTCACATTAGTATCGCTCCTGTTTTTTTCTTCCAATAATTCTTGAGTCTTTAGTTCTGCGATACATCAAATACAATTAGAACCTTGAACAACACTGGTTACAGTCTATTTTCGTTTGAACTCATATGATGCAACTTGGCCAACTTAGTTCTTAGTAACTTAGCTATCAATGCTAAATCTTCTACAACATCAGTGTAGGCAGAACTATAAATACACTATATTCAAATAGGTAATAGTTTTTTACTTATGATTGAAAAATCAAAAGCTCATTAAGCCAAGTCACATCAAAACAGTTTGTTTGTTATTTTAAAATAAACACATTACCCTTCTTTACGTCGCACAGTCGGGTAAAACTCAGATCTATAATATCATCTAATCTTGAATTTTGATTGCACATTACACACCTCCCATACTGCCATAACTTTACAAAAAAAGGAAAAAAAAAAACTGATTATTTATAATTATGTACTTAAGAAAGCTTATTCGACCTGGCGATTAAAATATAATAACGGTTTCTTATATATCAGTGATGTTATAGGCCATTCTAGACAAATTCAGTGAATATTTAATAAATGACTAATGGAAAATTAAAAACACTAGCGATTTTGACTACCAATATTTTTGCTAATCCCCTAAGATTTGTGCGTAGACATAATACAACAATAGTTATTAAAAAAAAACTTAATATTCGACAAAACTTCCTTCTATAACCAATAACAAAACTGATAAATATGAAACAAACATTAACTAAAAACTTAACTTAAATGCTGGTACCTACATAGAGATTGTACATTTTATTACAAAATCTGCCGCTCTGGTTGTAAAAACGTTGATATGTACAAGAAATTACTAACAATAGTAAGTTGTCCTTATAACTAGACTATATTACACAAAAACATGGTTCCTTATGCCTTGTCTTTATACACCAATGTCCTAAATTTTAGAACATTCACTATAACTACTATTATACAGTAATGAATCGATCAGTATTTTTATTGCCATCGAAATTAAGTAGTTCCCAAGTTCTCTATATCTAATGACAAAGAACGATAAAATTAAGGCTCTATTGTAAGGCAGACGTCTAAACATTAAATAAAGCTTTCCAATCTATTGGCATTATATTTTTTTTTAGTTTAGGCTTAGTTTTTTAGTCCAATATGTTGGCAAACGATTTTTGGATTTGGTATGTGTGAATATTGGAATGTGTAATTGTTTCTGAGGCGGGCCATCAGCGGATGGTAGATATTACCATGCAATCCTTATCAGTTTCTAAAAACATTTTCAATATGTAATATATAATTGGTTGATTTTACTTTTCAATTCAAACAGAACATGCTGTATTAAAAATGTAAGTGATCAACTAATAAAAAACAGCTAATATTAGAATGGGCCACAGATTTACAGACAAAATGATTGATCAGCCTTTAGAATCGCATTTTGTACTTAATTATTGATACCAATGTGCGGTGGAAGGTATCAGTTGGCTACTCTAGTAAACTGGGTATGAACGTAGGTGCTTTTGAGGGGGGTACCACGTCGTGAAGCTAGCTATACCACCGTATGCACTGACGCTCAACAACTTTTCACCCAAGTTGAAAGGGGGTCACGGTCGGTGCATGAGCATAGTAGTAAATCCAAACTAATCTTTTCTACCACAGTAGGACAACTTTCTAATATCCACACATAACAAAAAAGCAAATATCTGACCTGCAACAGCAGTCGTAACCAAAATGATCCAATAACAACCCAGCACTGTTCCTGTTCATTGCACATACACTGTATTTACACTCGCGATCAGTCGCACTATCCATTCACTATACAAAAATGTACCAATATTATTGTTTGTGTGTCAAGTATGCTTGTACGAAAAATCTTTGTTGGATAAAACTTTGTATTTTGCATTTTAGGGAGTGGCCAGACTTATCGACGCAAATAGGCTTCGGGCGGTTAGACAGTTTCATGATCAGTTGGCATCTAAGAGTTGACAACGCGATTGGACAGTTGGACGCAGGCTTTTTCTAATCGGTTCACGACAATTATGCGTTAATAAGTGGTCACCCAATTGTACACACTATTCGGCTACGTTTTTAATTCAAACTCATTTTGTAGTTGAAACTCTTACTGCCGAATTGTACTTATAACTTAGCCATTCAACGAATTGCCTCTTGTTAGCCTGGATTAGAATAACATGAACTTATTTACAACATTTATTCACACTTCCTGTATCACATTTTCATGGCAGTGATTTTCTTTTATATTTCGAGTAGATTGTTACCGTTTTATGGAAGAAGCTCCACCAAACGAGGATAGCAGAGATGTGCAAGACTCAACCAATCACAGGAGAGACATGAAACCATAAATTTCAACCAATGTCATTGGTGGTCTTGGTCCCGGTCGCTTTGGTGAAGTCCGGCCCTAATTATGTGGTAGCCTTTGGGAGATGAACTTTATACTAATGGCAGTGAACTAATAATAAATACCTTTTACTTTGATCATGCAATTATGGCCTATCATTGTAGCTTCACCAATATAATAATAAGCTTAGCGTACAGTCAGCAAAACAGGTAGGTTTACAGGCTAGCAATCTTCTTACTAATATTATAATTAATGCAAAAGGGTTACAATCAATCTGTTTGCAATTTCACCCAAATCCTATCAGTAGTTTCTGCGTGAAAGTATAACAAAAATCGATCTTCACATTTATAATAGTCGTAAGATGATTGTTGGCCTGCATACCTAACTGTTTTGCTGACTGTACATTGCGCATTTGGATTATACTGATTATATACTGATCACAATGTTTGATTTGGTTTCGAATTCGAATAGGAAACATTGCTAAAACATTTATCAAACGAGTTACAGTTTAGACACGACATAATATCACCCCTGAGGCGAAATCTTCTCCTATTCATTCCAAAGGAGGGATTTTTTATGGGTCTTTATATTCAATTATGCTTCTTACCAACTTGTCATCCATCGAATTGCAACTAACCACTTTCCTTTGCCAACTTGCCTAAAAAGCATAGCCGGGAGTTCCTATTTCTGTCTGCAAGGTTTAAACAAACCTAACTAACCAAGGGTCAGGGTGCTTCAAGTCCCGTTTATGGAGGCAGAGATACTTCTGTCGCATACATTTCACAATTTTACGATTTCACTTCGATATATTATAATGACTTCGATAGATTGTAACCAGTACGTTCGATTGACAATCTTTCGAGAATTTACAATCTCGCTAGATAGATTATAATATAACGGGTTTTACAATTTACGGTAACATACACATACCCCATTTTATAATCAGCCTATACAGGGTGTAAACCACCTCATCACAAAGCCGTTTAACCAAGCATTCTGTACATCGAACTAAGTAACTTTACGCAAAAATTATTGCTGGGAAACAACTTTTTTTTTGAGGTTATAAATCACGTTTTGTGGTAGAACTCAATGTAACGCACTTAAAACATTGTGCTGATGAATGGATTGAATAGTACGGAGGTCGTGGAGGTGATAATAGTCTAACAAAAAAAACTAGTATTTAAAAAAAAAACTTGTCAAAAAGTTGTAACTTTGACCCCCCATATCTCCGTAACTAGAAGGTGCCCAGGTATGGTGTAAAACAAAAAAATGGTCGCAATGATGGGGAAAATAAGTGCCTTTCGGCTTCGTGAGAGGGAATAACAAACCGCGCCCAGCGTCACAAATATCTTCGAATTTCTGGTTTACCTTCCAGTTTCTTCACGTTTCCATTTCGTACAAGCATACTTTACACACAGATATATCACTAGAGTGTCACACTATCACTTTTTCATCCAGACCACCGAAGGTTCGTCTGGATCTCGCTTTACTCAGTCAAGTTGTTGCACTTGTACCACAGACGTGGGAGGAGGGAGGGAGATCTCGTACTTGATGAGGCCTGTACGACCCGCTGATAGGACGAGACCGCCGACTTCTTTTGCGTCACCGCTGTGGAGGAACAAGAATTGTAAATACTGTTTTAAGCTATCACGGTTTAAAACTAAACTTAAAATGTCACTTAATAGCGCTTGCAACAGCGTCGAAATATCGGGAAATCAACATAAATAACAATCACGGAAGATATCCCGTAAATGACATTTTAAGTTAACAATAGTAAATGTGTTTCAAATTAATACTGCGCTACAGTTAATACTTTTGCAGCTTCCATCGTTTTACCTGTTAACCCTGTGTCGTGTTATTGTTCCGAAATAAACTTTTTATTATTTTTATTATTATTTTATTATAATTATTGTGATTTGGGAGGTTAAAAATTTGGCTTAAGACAAGGTTTTAGGCGTGCTGTGTTAAGTCAATTTCTTGTTCAATGTAATGTTCAACTTGTACACAGTTTTGCACGTTTCTCGTTTTGGAACGCTTTTAGCTACTTAAACTTCTATAAAAGCAGACATGCTGATACGACTCCAGATCATTCTGCTTGGTTTCGATACTGTGTGCACAGAAATATGTGAGTATATCATTACAGAACACGTAGACATCATCCAGAATGTCCTGTTATGGAAAAAGCTGTCTCATAGCCCGTCTCAGCAGACAGTGGGTAACTGCATGTGTACATTTGCATAATATATTTGATGTTGTTGGCAGGTTACCTGGTAGTGTGCTGCCTGGCATGGTGCTTGTGCGTGAGATGCGCGATGTTGGGCTTGATGTCTCTCCCCACGATGTGCAGCGGCGCGACCAGGCGCCGCGTACCGCCCAGAGACCCCACCACGATCTGGTTACCGATCACTTGCCCTGATCTGTTCGTTACCTACAACAGACATTTTTTTACTAATTACTGTGGTTTATGGGATGGAAATGGTTGCAACCGCGTATACATGCTGACTAATAGGTCACCCGCATCTTCCAATACGAATCAGATGTGTTTCTTTTTTCTAGCAAATGTTGTTCTACATTACAATACACATTACTCTAACTTCGACGTTACATTACAGAATTAAGTAAAATAATCAACAAACGAAACGACGCAACACTATAACGTATATCTAAATCGGTGATTTTATTAAGTAATATCAACATTACACTACACAGAAAGATTATGAATTACATTCTCACAGATTCTTCTCCACTTGTACTAACCTACAGGCATTTGAATGGTCAATTAGCCCCCTTAAACTCGATCTCTCCCTTTAGGGTTAGACTAGGCCATGGTTCGGCAAACTTTGAAGCATTTTCAATTTTAAGGAGCCACATGAAAATAAAAAAGGTCTCCAGTTAAAGCTAGCTCAAAGAGGGTTCTCATTTAAGGTGAATAGTCCAGGGTAGACCCTCGAAAAATAAAGGTCAAATAAAGTCAGTTGTTCCTCGGTCTTTATGAAATTGAGTGTTTTGACGATTTTGTTGATTATAATTCTGTAACTACACATGTCTAACAATCAAAATCAAAATACAAAAAACGTAAGAAGATTTGAATTTCGCGCGTTACCCTGACGCTTTCACCTTAAAACAAACTTTCTGTTCAAAATGTTAATTTGAGATTGATACGGTCGAGATTCCAAGAACGAGAATTTCTCCCCACGAGACTAAATCTCGAGAAATGGTTTGAGATCTTGATCTCGCGAAATGAATGGAGATCACGAGAATCTCGACTCCGGATTACATTCCCTATTATAATAGTAGCTTCTTTTTTTATATGAACTTCCTTTCTGTACTTACAACTTGTATATGCGTGGCCTGATGTTCCTGTTGCTCCAACTCCAGACTGTTCTGATGTTGCACCTGTTGCTGGTGTTGTTGCTGTTGTTGCACCTGTTGTTGCACTTGTTGTTGCACCTGAGCTTGTTGCGCCGCCTGTTGCGCTGCCTGTTGCGCGGCTTGTTGCGTTACAGGTTGACTCTGTAATTAATTATTCAGATTAGATCTTATGCAGACATTATCAACTAACCGTGACCTACCTTAATTAAATACACATTATTTAAGAAAAAAATATCGGCCTCATTTAATAATTTAAAAAAATATATATGGATTTTTTAAATTATTAAATACCGCGAGAATTTAGAAGCGGAACGATGAAATATTTAAATTTTAACTTGACTAGTTAAACATGGAACTCGAAGCCCCTCCCAATCCATTGGAGTTCGTACACGAGTCATGTCGCCGACATTATGGATTTGTATGCCGCGGCAGTCGCTTGAAGACTAAAATTTATTTATTTATTTATTTTAACAACACATACAACTATTATTACAGGTTTAGGTACCTAATACAATAGAGCAGTTATATTTAAAGTAAAATTATTTATGTTTTGAATAAATTGAATTGAATAAATTAATTAATTTGACAAACTAAAGTAATTGTGCAAAATGCGGCCCGTGTGAATTCGCTCAGTGTACAATTGAAGCAATCAATCTGTTGTGACACCATATTGAGTGCACGCGCTGCAGCAAGTTGGTGCGAGCGGGCGGCACCCACAGGAGCGGCGGCCGCCTCCGTCGCCCCACGTACCTATCAGGTACACACAACCCAACCGTTCTTAGAACGCCTGGGTTATGTATTTTTCCACGCAAAATCTTAAACAAGTAAGTGGCGAGAGCTACTTCCCTTCTTACTTCTAATTTATAATAGCCCACCATGCCTAGCACAAATAGGGTGGGATATAACAGTGGATACCCTGGATATACACCATACAGCTTCAAGTACAGGAATCTGACAAACTTGTTCTGAATACGTTCCAGCATTAGTTTGTACTTGGCTTCATGTGGTGACCATACGACAGCATTGCATTCCAAGTGACTTTTTACAAGCGCTTCGTACAACGATCTCAGAGCACTGATGTTCGTGAACTGGTTTCCTATCCGTAAGACCAACCCTAAATTGCGGAATGCTTTTTTACAGACATCCGTGGCATGCTTACGAAAATTCAAATCAGTTGTAAAGCGCACGCCCAAGTCCTTAACTTCCGAAACACGTTGCAGTTGGTCTCCATCCATGCAATATTGATAATGACGAGGATCGCGGGCACGGGAAAATGATAACACCGAGCATTTGGCCACATTTAAACACAACTTATTGCTACGGCTCCACTCTACTACCCTATCAATATCCTGCTGCAGTATTTCGTGATCAGTCTCCTGTTTTATTTCGAGAACCAATTTCAAGTCATCCGCGAACAACAATGGTTTGGCTTCATTTACCACTTCCGGCAGGTCATTAGTTGTTAAAATGAAGAGAAAAGGCCCCAAATTACTGCCTTGACTGACTCCCGATCTCGTAAAATAGGGCTCAGAGAGCTGCCCACTACAGTCGACGTACTGACAACGGTCTCGCAAATAACAGGCAAAAAATGACAGAGTGTGAGGTGTACAGCCTACATCCGCCAATTTTGCCAAAAGGACGTCGTTATCTACCGTGTCAAAAGCCTTCCTGAAATCGAAGTAGGCTACATCTACCTGTTGACCCGCATCCACAGACGGTACTATTTGTGTCATAAGATCCAGTAAGTTACCTGTTGTCCCCCGCCCAGGACGGAAACCATGCTGCGCGTCGGACAACAGAGCGCTAATCTGCGGGTACAAGCTACTGTGAACGGTCGATTCAAACACTTTAGCTGGAGTGCACAATACCGCTACAGGTCTGTAATCGCAGGGTGCTGAACCGCCACTACCTTTAGGCACGGGTACAACCCGAGTAAGTTTCCAGCGCTCAGGAAAAGTTGCGGCCTCGATACAGACGTTGAACAAGTGCAGCAACGGCTTAACCAACACCGCCCGACAATCCCTAAAAATGTACGCCGGAATACCATCTGGCCCGGCTGAGCGCTTAGGTGGCAAGCGAGCGAGCGCGCCCCTTACGTCTGCGGCGCTCACGCCTGCTAGGTGCACCCGCGCACCGGGCGACGCGCCCGCCGCCTTGCCCGCACTCGCCGCCGCCACGCTCAGTTTAGGAGGATTCGGATCGTACACAGACTGAAAAAACCGAGCGAACTCGATCGCACATTCGGATTCCGATAGTACCCGTCCGTCTTAAAATCGTCGAGTCTCTAAGATTTGAGTAGCCTTGTGTACGCAATCCTAAAAACTGCTTTGAATTCGGTGTTTCACTATTTGTGTGCAACAGAATTCGGTGTTTCACTATTTGTGTGCAACAGGCAGTAGTCTAATTACAGTACCCAGCCGTTACAAAGACGCATCGAGTGTTCGATAGACTAATTTATTAGATGCTTATAATGGTCAAGTACCACAATACGCTCAAAAACGGGAATCGCTGATGTGGGCAATAAGACTACTGGGTTGAAGTGGGAGTGGGCGGGCCATGTCTGCAGAATACATCAGGCCCCTTATTCACAACCATTCGATACGTTTCCGTGTCGGTAAGGATCCGTATTCGACTATCTCATTTCCGAACCGAAGAACTGTCAAAACGCTATTCATAGATCCGAACGGATGCGCTTTTTTCTATCCGATTGAGATTGTGTTTATGGGGAACGCTACAAAATGGTAGTAAATAGATAATCGTGGTAGAAAATTTTAGATAGTAATTAAAATTGGTTTATTTGAATATTTCGTTCAGTTTAATTAGGGAATATACAGCTAGTAACTTAATAGACAGCAACGAGACAAAATTATTTTAATATTTTACTAAAATTAACTAAAAAATAACAGTTTTCGAATAAACCTGCTTTGTAAACAGCCGTCTATGAAATTGCCAAAGCGGAAAAATAGTTTTTTTTTTATTAACACTATAGTTTTCTGTTTTCTTAAAAGGAAAAATTACTAAGTATTTGATATCAGTTTGTTAACTAAAATCTATAACGAATTTCTGTAAACACATAGATTTTATGTAAATGCGGATACATCATTAAAATTCGGTCAATAAAACAACTAATAAAACACAAACAACACCAGACAATAATAAAACTTCATTAACTTACTTCAGGCAGTGTTTAAAAAGTTTAGTATTTTTATTTTACTGAAATAAGCTAGAAATGTGGTTTATTTCTTCGTTTAAATTTTGTTCGATATGACTCCCGATAGCAAACAGCTATCGGAAAGATTCGAGTCTTCTTATGCTGGGGCTACACTATCGCGATAACGCGAAGATTTGCGTTGTCGCGACACGTGTGGCCAAAGAATTCGTCCTATCGCGATAAACTTCGCGAATACGAAAGCCCTTCGCGCCGCTGTCGGTAAATTGCCGCACATCAAAGGGTTTTGTCGCGACAAAATTCGTGCGGTTGGCTACACTTCGCGCGCTTTAGTTGACTGCGAGACGCCGAGCAGTTTAGACGTGTTTCAAAATCAAAATCAAAATCATGGATTGGAATAATGAGTCCGATTGTTGTGTATAGATAACATCCACCATCGCCTTTTATTCCTCTTTTTGACCTTTTTATTTTTGTTCAAGTAACAAAGATGCAGTAAATAATTATTAGCCGCCATATGATACAGCGCAACCGCCTCTTCCATGTTTTCCCGCAAATAGGGTTACCAGAAGAAAAAATAAAAGTCCGGAGAAAAGGCCTGGTTTCCATTGGAAAGTCCTGAGATTTTTTTGGTTTGAAATTTTTCTCTTTAACTTAAATTTTTTTAACGTAATGCTTCATGGGTTGTGGGCAACTATTTTCGAGACAATAGGTATCAGAGATATAATATAATTATAACGTAGAAAGAGTTTTTTCTATCATGGGGGCTCAATGGTCGAATGAAAGAAACCGACTAACGGTGTCTGCGGTTCGAGCTATACTTTTAATTCAATATAATTTGAAGTTTAACATGTGAGACATTTTATAAATCAACTAGCTGACCCACGCAACTTCGTCTGCGTCACATAAGAGAGAAAAACGAAAGGAAAAAAAAACCGTTTTTGCAACATTTTTCATTCCTGCTCCGCTCCTAATGATCATAGCGTGATGTTATATAGCCTCCTCGATAAAATGACTATCCAACGCAAAAATATTTTTTCAATTCGTCCCGGTAGTTCCTGAGATTTGAGCTTCATAATATTAGTATAGATAATTAAAGTATTGATTTTAATTGTGCAACTATTAAAATGTAAGCTGTATTTTATTGAAAATTCTAAGAATCCTGAGATTTCATGAGATTTGAAAAATCCGACCGCAATCCTGAGAAAACTCCAAAAATCCTGAAATCTCAGGACAAATCCTGAGGAATGGTAACCCTACCCGCAAATGAATTGTCGCGACGTTTTAGATTATCGCGACAGTAAAAAGGTTTTTTCAAGTGTGGCCAAAGACTTCGTCATAGATCGAACACGAACTTTTATCGCGACAACGCGAACACGAATCTTCGCGTACAAGTCTGGCCGTAGCATTATCGAATTGAACTGTCAAAATTATTCGTTTTCGGATTTGTGAATACCGTTTGAAGGACATCTTCGATATCTGAGACGTTCGATTCGGTTCGGAAGCGAGTCGAATGGTTGTGAATAAGGGGCCAGGACCGATGGGCCAAAGTCGCCACTTAGTGGGTGTCAGAAGACGGGCAGCGTCACCGAGGGAGGTCTAGAAAACGTTGGCGTGACGACTTAGAAGCGTTTGCGAAAGATTGGCCAGAGAGAGCCACACGTAGAGAGGAGCGGAAGACTATGGGGGCCTTTGCCCAGCAGTGGGACAATACAGACTAATAAAAAAAATAAAAAAAACATCAAGGTCAAATTTTTGTAAAATTGATATTAACGGTTAGGTGCTGACTACGGCAGAAGAGACATCGCAACGAAAACTTGTTTCACGGATTCAGTAGAGATTAACCCTTTGAAATTTTCATTGATTTAAAAAAGTATCAGGTATTTTCGTTCCGACGTCTCTTCCACCATGTAAATGCAGTATATCTCTGCTTACCTTGGCGGGAGCAGAGGCGTAAAGGTTAGGGTATTTGCTTACACTGCGTGGCGGCAGGTCCATGTGTTGTCTCTGATGTAGCATGAGATGGTTCTTCTGGAAGAACGCCTTCCCGCACTGGTCGCACACGTGCGTGCGCAGTGTACAGCTGCCCTCCGGATGTCTGGAACAAATAAAGATTTTGTATTTCTAGGACTTTCTTGCCCACTCCTCTCCATGAGATCTACGCTTTGGTATGGGCAACTATAGTCCATTCAGTTATTATGGCTGCAAATGGACTGTAACTTTTGAAAGGGCAAAAAAGGCAGTCACAATACATTTTAAATAAATGGTTCTAATTTGGAAATTAATATTTTATTCAATATCTGTACATCAGTAGTTAGATTTATTATAGTATGTAAGTCAGCTTCTAATGGATGTTCAAAAATGCTCTCTGGGTGGAAGATAGTTTAAGTAACTATAGCTTCATTTACATGATGCCATTTACTTGAACATACAAGTGCAATAATTGACCTTCGAGAACTGCAAGCAACAGTTTAAAAGCAGATAAAGCATTTTACTTTTTTCTTAAAATTTCTTGCCTCAGAAGATATATGCTTATATATAAGCAGCAACAATCAACACACCCTCACTCACATAAATGCAAATGAAGAGAGAATTCAATTGAATACAAACGTTACGTGCTGTTAACATCAAGAGCAGTTTTGAATGGAAAAATTGCCTAGTAGAGCAAAAATGTGACATGTCGTTTAGATGATGCCAGTCATTTATTGCTTCAATATTATTGTACGCAACAGGCGATAAACTTGCATCGTGTAAATAGGCCTCAACTTCTATTATGAGCAATATTATTACCTAATCCCATTGCTGCTAAGTTCGATTAAAATTATCATTTTGTTCGATCATCTAAATTTTTGTGGTCAAACATGTAAAACAATCAATGTTCCCGAAAAACAGCCAAAACATATATTTTTCAAATAACATACCTTCTCTGATGCGCCAACAGACCATGTTTAGCCGCGAAACCTTTCCCGCAGTCCCCGCAAAAGTGAACCTTCGGTCTAGGTGTCGTTATTTGATGATTCTGCAATGTAACATTATTTGTTTTAGTATTTTGAAAGCCTTCGACACACCTTTTGTTCACACTGATCCAATGATTTGATAGCTTGTTTAAACATAATCAATGCATTTAAATAATATAAGTTTATCGTTAACTATTAATTATATTCCTTTAATAATCTTTACACAAATTGTTTTTTTTTAATATATTTTTTTAAGTACTTACACGAATATTATAAAGAGGAAAGATTTGTTTGGATGTTTGTATTTTTATATTTTTTTATGTAGGTAACGAATAAACTTAAAAACTACTGGACCGATTTGAAAAATTCTTCCAGCAAAGGATAGCTACATTATCAGCGAGTAACATAGGCAATATTTTATCTCCGCACTCCCACGGAAAACAGCGGTAAAACCGCATGACGTCCGCTAGTTAAATATATTATTATGAATACTACTCACCCCTGTTATAACCTGCGTATGACCAACGTTATTTGAGTTCGACGAAATTATCTGTATGTTAGGCTGATCTGGAATAATGAAACCTGAAAATTATTGAAGACATCCTTTAGTTAATTTATATAGGTAATACACGGTAGGAAAAATAATGGCTGAAAAAGAATTATGGAAGAAGGAGACGTTCTGCTTCAATAAAAAATAAATTGAGTCACAAAAAAGTATATGTATAGTATGTAGTTTATCAACTATCTGGTGTCCACGACACAAGCCTTGCTTAGTGTGGCACTAGATGGCGCTGTGTGTTAAAATTAAACACAAGCCTAACAAATCTGCTTAACGTGCATGCTCCAGGGTACCCGTGAAATTCAAAGGGCGTGAAACATTTTTGTATGAAGCGTGGCCGAATTTTCTTCCGCCATTTTGATTTTGTTTCAATGTAGCGGCCACGCATAAGACCGATATTAATCGATAGCTGGCTAGCTACCTACAAGTTTTGTAAGATGCAAAATGTCACATTTCCGAGATATGAGCTATCAAAGTGCATTCACTGATAGTAACTTCAGCATAACTTTGACTTAATCAGACACACATGAAACGTGTATCAAGAAGCAAGCAACGTATACGTGTTTAGATCGGCATAGTTAAGCAGCCAAATTAAATATGCAAGCTCGGATTAGTTAGAATTGTGTAGAGTCAACACGGACATGAATGAGAGCATCTTGGGGGCCGGTTTTGATTGTTCAAATTGTAACGAAAACAGAAATTAGGGTGATTTAACAATAAGTAGTAACATGCTGTGCAGCTGTGCTGTTTGGAGGTCGTGGCTAAATATCAACAGCCACTCAGGTCGATCTAGATTTAGCCATACTTGCCTAGGGTGATCTGTGGATGGGTGACCACCCTTACACACCGAATTTCATCCGTGCCTCAGAAAGCACGTTGCGCTGTTGCTACCGGCTGTTATTTGTAGATCTTTAGCAGTCAGTGACCCAAAAAGTCTTACCATATTACCCAGTCAGGACTCACTGAGTTGTCCACAACTCAGTGAGTACTGACCTCCAGGTCAGATAGGCAGTGGCTCCATGTACAATACGGTTACAATGGAAGCCGACCCCAACTAAGCTGGCTGGCTGGCTGGATGATGAGTGTGCAGGTCCGTCACGCACGTGCGCTACATGTAACAACAAGTAGATACATACTGTGCTGCGAGTGCGCGGCGACCAGGCCGGGCTGCAGCGCCGCCGTGAGCGCGCACAGGTCCGTCACGCACGTGCGCTACATGTAACAACAAGTAGATACATACTGTGCTGCGAGTGCGCGGCGACCAGGCCGGGCTGCAGCGCCGCCGTGAGCGCGCACAGGTCCGTCACGCACGTGCGCTACATGTAACAACAAGTAGATACATACTGTGCTGCGAGTGCGCGGCGACCAGGCCGGGCTGCAGCGCCGCCGTGAGCGCGCACAGGTCCGTCACGCACGTGCGCTACATGTAACAACAAGTAGATACATACTGTGCTGCGAGTGCGCGGCGACCAGGCCGGGCTGCAGCGCCGCCGTGAGCGCGCACAGGTCCGTCACGCACGTGCGGTCGCCCGCGTGCAGCCTCACGTGTAGCGACAGCGCCTCCTGGGGGAGAAAAGGCCACAGTTACACTACATCCGTCAATATTCCAACAAGTATGCGAATCAAGACAATCTGCGCAGGATTACAGGAAACGCAAGTGATGCGAGAAGTGTCTAGTGAGTATTCGATAATTATTCACGATTTGAATTCCAATTCAAAATTGGTGTGAAAAAATCAAAAGTTTTATTTATGATTCTCCAACACTTGTTTAGATCGTTTAATTTAAACAATAGAGTAGTTTTAGAAGTCCTGACTGACCACCCAAACCCTTGGGCCTAAAAGCTGAAATTTTGCACCTTTTCCTTTTTGAGGTTCCCTTTATATCATAAACAAGGAATAACGAAGGATTTTCCGAAATTCAACCCCTAAGGGAGTTAAATAGAGGATATATTGTTTGGAAAATCGCTCTTCAAGTATTGTGTTTACTCTGACGATTGAAAATTTATTTATACGTAGCTCACAGTTTTTCATAATTCCCCCAAAGGGTTAAAAAGGGGGATGAAGTTATGTATGGAAAGTCGAAGTGAAAATGAATTATCAGCTAGGCTGAAAGTGCCTTTCCGAGAGGGGCTATAGACCGCAAACTGCAAGCGACACCACTTGTTTCTATTAATATCTATGAAATTAATTCCGAGCGCGGCGACAATGCGGACTGAAACCGCGGCTGCGGCACGCAGCAGGTGCAGTCTGCGGTCGCTGCGTGCCGCAGCCGCGTGCCCAATGGTGTCGCGAACCGCAAGGAGTACACACGTAAAATATTGTCGACTGTTTGGGCTATTTTCAAAAGTGCCAAAATAAACTTATTATTTGGATAGAGCATAACATAATAAACATATTTTATTACTACACTTAAGTTGTAAGTCGATTTACCGAGAAGTTATCATCATCATCATCATCATCATCAACCTATAATGTTCCCATTGCTGGGACACGGCCTCCTCTCAATGAGAGGGAATGGGCTATAATCTACCACGCAGGCCCAGTGCGAATTATGCGATAGATGTCACATGTCTTCGAATTATTGGTTCTATACTCGGAATTTTAATTCGATTCCAGATTTGACAATTTCAGTGTTGCAACGTTATGACAAGTACTAAATAGTGACGTTGCGAAATTATTCGATATGGAAATGGAATATGTCCAGATCGATTCTTCTCGTTTATAATTTTATTCTCGTTAACTAAGTATATCAGGAAATTAAATATTTCTGAACCGATAGAATAGAATAGAATAAATTAAAAGCCAATCTTGAATGGCAGCTTTTTTCCAGCTCATTTTTGGTGCCGTTTCCAATTTTCGGGAGTGGTAAGGTGCATTATCCATCACCACAATTGAGTTTGGTCTTAATTTTGGTAAGACTCCAGCGAACCACTCCTCAAAACAAACTGCATTCATCTCATCATGGTAATCTTCCCAATTTTTCGAATCGATTGTTTATCGATTTTTGTGTTCATCACTACACTATTATATTATGTGGTATCATTATTTCACAAAATGACAGTAGCTTATGTCAAATCTGGAATCGAATTAAAATTCATAGTATAGGACATGCCGGTTTCCTCACGATATTTTCCTTAGCCGTTTTGAGAGCAGCGGGGATGAAATAAAATACACAAAGTAATGCGCCTGTCTGGGTTCGAACCCACGACTTACTGTTCGTAAACCGGGGCCGCCACCACTGGGCCACCGCTGCTCTCAGAGCAGCGGTGGCGGCCCCGGTTTACGAGAGAAGTTAGTCAACCACAAAATATCTGAGATCACCCAGATTGAGATTTTTTTTTGCCGTCCAACTAAATTAAACGCAGTAATTAAATAGAGCTTGTGGATATAAATATTTTTTATTATGCCACCCAAGTTCTATACCCAAGTTTTAAATAAATAATAATGATTACTATAGTATAAAGGCTACTGGTCGATGAAAACGCTATTCAAGGGAAATCGGCCGCTGCCGGGGTTGCGGGCCTGTTCGAAAGAGATACCGCGGCCCCGGAACGTAAAAGGCGAGGAAGGAACATGGATGGTTTTTAGTCAGTAAGAGTCTGACACTCCCTCCCGCTCCGCCCAGAGTGGGGGGGGTCATTTGATGATTTCCCATCCTTAAAAAAAAAAAAAAAAAAGGGAAATCGGCCGGTCTCCTTGAAGCCCAAATTGATCGATGTGTTTATCCTGCCCGTCCTAACATTCGGACCTGCCTAGGTCAGAAGTCCGTTTTTACAGGAATTACAGACGTAGGCAGAAACTCTGCCAGGCTCAAATGGCATTGGGCAGGTCGACTACGCTTTTTAGGGTAATCTAAAGTGTTTTGAGGTTAGGTTATATTTATCGGTATTTCTCAGGAATGGAACATTATCTTTGGTTAATAACCTTCAACTAATGGTTCATTACGGTTTCACTTCGTTAGATTATAATCTACCGAAAAATAATGCGTTATATTGTAAGTAGTATGTTCGTTTGACAATCTTTCTAGTTACAATAAATATAAATAATAAATAATAATCTACGTTAGGGAATGGGCAACTACAGTACTTTCTCAGTTTTTATGTGTTGTGACTAGGACTGTAGCTACATTTAATTTTCATCTTTGTTTCGACAATTCAAAAGTGCCTGTTATTGGCCTACTTGAAATAATTGCTTTGATTTGTGATTTGTTATTTGAGTATGTTGGGGTCCGCTTCCAGTCTAACCGGATGCAGCTGAATACCAGTATTTTACATGGAGCGACTGCCTATCTGACCTCCACAACCCAGTTAATACTGGGAAATACCCAGTATTCCCAGGCAGAAACGAAACGACACACGACACGACGATACGATACGATACGACACGAAACGTACGACTACGATAGGGTGAATACGATACCACTTGGTAAGACTGGTATCAGACTTTCTGGGCCACTGCCCACCTGTAACGACTGTCAAAGACAGTAAAAGACAGCCGGGACCAACAGCTTAACGTGCTTTCCGAGGCACGGAGGAAACTCGGTATGTAAGGGTGGTCACCCATCCAGACCAACCTACTCAAGCATGGCTTAAACCTAGAGATCGACCCGAGCGGCTGATATTATTTAGCCACGAGCTCCTCCATAAGCTGTAATTCCATAAGCTCTGTTTAATTATTGCGTTTAGTTTAGTTGGCCGGCAAATAAACCTTACCCCAATCTGGGTGATCTCAGATTTTTTGTAATTGAGTAACTTCTCGGTGAATTGACTTACGACTTAAGTGTAATAATAAAAAGGTTTATTATGTTATGCTCTATCCAAATTATAAGTTTATTTTGGTTGGCCCAGCACTTTTGATAGCCCAGTTTGGGTGATCTCATTTAAGCAGCCGCGTGGTTGCAGTCTGCAGCCCGTCCCGGAAAATCACCTTTATGGTTGGAAGCTAATGCAACGGTTTTGTTAGAATTTCAACCCTTTAGGGTCGGTGAAACTTTGTTTATAATGAAAGTTCTTTATTTTTTAAGTTAAAATCACTAATAGGTAACTGACACAACGTAAAGGAGATCACCAAGATTGGGCTATTTTTAAAAGTGCCGGTCAAGCAAAATAAACTTATTATTTGGATAGAGCATAACAAAAAAAAACACTTTTTATTGTTACGCCAAAGTTGTAACAAAATTCACCGAGAAGTTATTCAACCACAAAATATCTGACGTCACTCAGACTGGGGATATTTTTTTGCCGGCCAACTAAAATATCGTCTTATTTTGATTCTTTTGATTCACTTTTAAATGACTTCTGTCCAGCTTATGACCACGTAGTCCTGATGGGTGATTTTAATACTTGCCTTCTAAAAAATGACACGCGTACTCACAAACTTCAATCGATCCTATCTTCTTTTAATCTCAGCATTTTGCCTCTGTCTGCTACTCACCATTTCCCTAACTGCACCCCTTCTCTCTTAGACCTGATAATTGTTTCCAATTCTAATAATGTTTCTTCCCACGGACAACTTACTGCATGTTTTTCATATCATGATCTCGTCTTCTTGTCATATAAGTTACGCCCTCCTAAGCGCAAGCCGCAATATATTCTACTCCGGAACTACGAGGGCATGGACCTGGAGGCATTGTTGCATGATGCCAGTAGCATCGACTGGACGGACATTGTAGAAAGTTCGTGTATCGACGAAATGGTTGGTATTTTAAACAGCAAATTGCTAAGCTTATATGATCGTCACGCCCCTATTCGTCGAGTGAAAGTCAAGTATGTTCCGGCTCCTTGGCTTACTCCTGCCATTAAGGATGCGATGGCAAGTAGAGACAAAGCCAAGAGAAGGCTAAAACGCTGTCCTTCCGAGCGCAATCTAGCTGCGTACAAATTTCTGCGTAATCGCTGCAGTCGTATGTGTATAGATGCCAAAAGACACTACTTTCACAAATCTCTTGATAACCGCAACTCTTCTGATGTCTGGAGGTTTTTAAAATAATAATAATAATATATGTTTATTTTCTCATCACAAACGTTACATTGAACATGAATTATATAATCTAAGAACACAGGGTAAACATTTGTGAGAGACTGGTGCCCGAAATAGGTATACAATACCTGTGTTACGGGTCACCAGGCCCCCAAGACTTAAAGGTATAAAACCAATTTAGATTAATAACCTAACAACTAATGCGTGATGATTTAACTTAAATACGGAACTTGGTACAGAACATTAAAAAAATAAAATAAAAGTAAGACAAATAATAATTACTCTAGTAGGACATACTGTATGTGTGATTTATGTGTGTGAAATAGTGTGTGTTTATGTTGTATATATGTTTAGCGGATTGGAACCAATAGACTTTCAGTTGTCTGATAGTCTAGATTTTTTAACCACTCACTGATAGCCAACTTACAGACTGTTCTTCGTAGCGGGTAAATTGAAAGTGTAGTGTTGATTTTGTTATACAAATATCCTCCAAGAAAACAGTAAAATCTTTGGGAGAGAAAAGTGCGATAAAAGCTTGTAGGACAGACATTACCTTTCTTACGCTTGTCTTTGTTAAGATTCGGGTCATACACTAATTGCTTATGTTTTTTGGAGACTATGGAAAGTATGAAACTCTGCCTGACTGTTAGAACATCCCAACGTTTATAAAGGTCGGCTGTTGGGTAACGAAAAGGAAGTCCAGCTCCTACCTTGAGAATAGCTCTCTGTGCTCTTTCAACCTCGAGAAGGTGAACTTTGCTTGCTCCTCCCCAAGAGGTAATGCAATAATTCACTATTGACTGGCAGAGTGCTGAGTAGACCGTTTTAGTAGTCCTACGATCAGCAACATGTCTCAATGTCCTAAAAATGTAGATCAGCTTACGAATCCTGGTAACGAGTATGTCGATGTGAGGCTTAAATGTTAGTGTTTGGTCGATGTAGACTCCGAGATATCTAATGACCTCCGTATTTTGAAGAGGTGAACAAAGGCATGAGGTACTGGACAAAGAACAAGTGTGAGCCTTGATACTAAGAAAATCTGTCGGCATTGGTAAGTCTCCAGTTGTTTCTGGGAACGACGTTGACGTGTGTGCTCTTAACAAACATTTCTCACTCCCCCCTGTTACGTTGGATCCGCACGTCAAGTCGACTACTTTAAATAAACTTTCCTGTTTGCCCTTGCCGCAATGTTCTACTTTTGAATTAAAGCCAGTGAGTGAAATTGAGGTCAATAAATCTATTTCTGCTATCTCCTCTTCTGCTGTTGGTAATGACAACCTTTGCTCAAGAATGATTTCCCCTATCCTTCCCGCATTACTTCCAGTTTTGACTCACATTTTTAACTACTCCCTGTTTTCTGGTACGGTTCCTGAGGTCTGGAAACAAGCCCATATCATCCCCTTACCCAAAATCTCTAATCCGGTTACACCATCCGATTTCAGACCAATTTCCATCCTCCCTTATCTCTCTAAAGTTCTTGAGCACATTGTCCATCAGCAACTAACCGGCCTTCATTTCTAGGAATGACCTTCTTAGTAGTTTTCAATCTGGTTTTCGTCCTGGCCATAGCACTGTAACGGCTCTCTTAAAGGTTACTGACGATATCCGCTGGGCTATGGACCACAAGTCGCTAACGTTACTTGTTCTTCTAGACTTCAGTAGCGCCTTTAACTCAGTTGATTTTGACATCCTTCTGGGGATTCTAAAATCTCTCAATTTCTCCTCTTCCTCTATTGGTTGGTTTGACTCCTATCTTAAAGGCCGCTCCCAGTGTGTTCATCTTGATGAATCTTCCTCTGACTGGTGCCCTCTTAGCGCGGGTGTGCCTCAGGGTGGCGTTCTCTCTCCTCTTCTCTTTTCTATTTTCATAAACTGTGTCACCAGAGTCATTTCCTCCTTTTTCCATCTCTACGCAGACGACCTGCAGCTTTACCGTCATTTCGTTAGGGAAGATGCGGAAGCCGCCGTGTCTGCCATGAACAAGGATCTGGATTTGATTAGTGAGTGGTCTCGGTCCTTTGGGCTGCAGATCAATCCTAAGAAATCACAGGCTTTGATCATTGGCGGCAGGTATATGCGAAATAGGCTCGATGTTGCGTCGCTGTCTCCACTCAGGCTGAGTGGAGTTCAGATTGATTACGCAATTAAAGCTAAAAATCTGGGGGTGACTATGGATTCCTATTTATCTTGGACTGCACATGTGGCTGAGGTTAGCCGGAAAGTGCACTACACGTTCCACTCGTTGAAATGCCTCCAGGGCTTCTTGCCATTGAACACCAAAATCTCCCTTGCGCAAACTCTCATACAACCCATCATAGATTACGCTGATGCCTGTTATTTGGATGCCACCGAGGAGCTCTTAAATAAACTTGAGCGTTTACAAAACATCTGTATTCGTTTTGTTTTTAACCTTAAAAAGTTCGATCATATTTCCAATTTTCGCAAAATGCTCGAGTGGCTCCCAATCCGACTTCGCAGGAACTCTCGGATATTGTGTCTGCTATTTAACATCCTACACAACCCTAAAACCCCATCCTATCTACGGGAACGGTTTTCCTACTCTCGTCCCTCTGATGCACCTTGTAGATCGCATCTTAGGAACCTCCTCAAATCCCCTCCACACTCTACCGACTTCTACTCCTACTCCTTCACTGTCCACGCCGTTCGGTTGTGGAATTCACTTCCGCCTGACATTAGGGACTGCCAAACGGTTGCAGTTTTCAAGCGAAGAGTGAAAGAACATTACCTATCCATTTCGTCATAATTGCATAAGTATTTATTATTAGTTTTTTTTTTATTGTTATAAAGTATTTTATTTATTTTTGTATGTATGAGTATGTATGTATGTATTCTAATTTTGTATATATTTAAGATATTTAATCTGTTTTATGTATTCCATTTTCTCTCCTTCTTTTACACACTATGTCTACATCTCTTTATTTAGTATCTCCTTTCGCAGGTATGCTGGAAGAGATTTCATTAGAAATAAGCATCACCTTTGTACTATTTTCTGTTCCTTTTCTATTTTCTGTAATAAGTGTGTACATAAATTGTTAAATAAATAAATAAATAAAATAAACACAATAATTAAATAGAGCTTATGGATATAAACATTTTTTATAGAGCCAACAAAGTTCCATACCCAAGTGTTATAGTATATTTTATAACGAGGGACTAAACGAAGCCATTATATACCCGAGGTGGTTTGACTCCCGAGCTTGCGAGGGAGGCAACGAAAGCGAGGGTATATTAGATTGGCGTTTAGTCTCGAGGTGCAAACTGTACTTTTCACTTCGAGTGCGAGAAAAATAGTCATTTAAAACCGAAAAAATTGACACTCGACTAAACTTCTGAACTGAGCCGTCAGATTTTCTTCTATCAGGTCAGTCACAGATTAACAATATTTAAAACACAACACAAACTCTCAACATTCTCGCAATTAAGATGATCCACAGTCCATAGATAATTATATTATAGTACGAGGGTGGATTGAAAAGTTCGCGGCCTAACACATAAAAACTTAAACTATTTTAATGTAACTGACCTCATTCGATTTGTTTACTCTCTGGTTGTCAAATTGTAATGTTTTATCGCAATAGCATCAACTGTATTTAAATTAGACTGAATTTTGTGAGCCTTGGTGCAGCGATTTTAAAGAATGGAGAAAATTGAGCAACGTGCGGTCATCAAATACCTATTTTAAAAAAAACTTACTCCAAAAGAGATTCACGAAGATATGTCAACAACATTGGGAGAATCTGTTCCATCGTATACGACTGTGAAAAAGTGGGTTGCTGAATTTAAACGCGGACGAGAGAGTATTGAAGATGACCCTCGCTCTGGCCGGCCTATGACGTCTACGACTGAAGAAAACATCGGGAAAATCTGTGATCTGATATTGACAGATCGGAGATTGACCATCAGGGAGATTGCAGACACTATTGGCATCTCGTATGAACGAACACAAAACATCATTGTCAATGAACTTGGATTTTCTAAGGTTTCTGCGCGGTGGGTACCCAGATTGCTTTCAGTGGAACAAAAACGAATACGACTCACGATTTCTCGCGACTGTTTGGAAATGTTTGAGGCTGATCCACAAGATTTTTTGGCCAGATTTGTAACAATGGATGAAACTTGGGTACACCACTACACCCCAGAGTCAAAACAGCAATCCAAGCAGTGGAAAAAACCTGATGAACCGACTCCAAAAAAAGCCAAAACAATTTTGTCAGCTGGCAAGGTGATGGCGTCAGTTTTTTGAAAGAAAGAAAGAAAAAGAAAGAAAAAATGTTTATTCGTCGCAAAGTCATGACGTGCATACAATATTAATGAGGTAAACATAGAACGCAATAATACAAACACAAACACTTAAACTTAAACCGAAAATTAACACAGCAACATTAACATAATTGTAAGACTAGGTAAACGGACAAAAATAAAAAAATTATTGCACGCCGTGAGTGCGACAAATAGGTAATAATAATAGGTAATAGGTATGCTAAGGGTGTCATCATGGTGGACTACCTTGCAAAAGGTGAAACTATAAACTCGGCTTATTACTGCACCCTCTTACGGCGCTTGCGTGAAACAATCAAAGAGAAAAGGCCAGGATTACTCAGCAAGAAAGTGTTGTTCCATCAGGATAATGCACGCGTTCACACGTCTGTTGAGTCTATGGCTCAAATTCGTGATTGTGGCTTTGAATTACTGCCCCATCCCGCATATTCCCCTGATTTGGCACCGTCAGACTTTCATTTATTCCCTAACCTAAAAAAACACCTCGGAGGTCAAAAATTTTCATCAAATGAGCCATTAAGCGAAACCATTTTATTCTTCTACGTTCTAGAACAACCTAGTCAAAATTAGGCCATGCCTGAAAATTCAGACTACGTTGAGAGCTGAAACGAACCACAAGTCTTCAATGTTATTAGAGTGACCAGAGCAAGTTTCCCTCCACTGAGGTTTATAAGTTAGCCTTCGTTATAAGTAACACATCGCACAACGCGTATCAGTGGCATGTTCTAAAGGGATGGAAGACGAAGCCTGACGTCCCTCGACCCACTTCTACAGCCAGAGGGAGGGAAAACGAAGCCTGACGTCCCTCGACCCACTTCTACAGCCAGAGGGAGGGAAGACGAAGCCTGACGTCCCTCGACCCACTTCTACAGCCAGAGGGAGGGAAGACGAAGGCTGACGTCTCTCGACCCACTTCTACAGCCAGAGGGAGGGAAGACGAAGCCTGACGTCCCTCGACCCACTTCTACAGCCAGAGGGAGGGAAGACGAAGGCTGACGTCTCTCGACCCACTTCTACAGCCAGAGGGAGGGAAGACGAAGCCTGACGTCCCTCGACCCACTTCTACAGCCAGAGGGAGGGAAGACGAAGGCTGACGTCTCTCGACCCACTTCTACAGCCAGAGGGAGTGAAGACGAAGCCTGACGTCCCTCGACCCACTTCTACAGCCAGAGGGAGGGAAGACGAAGGCTGACGTCTCTCGACCCACTTCTACAGCCAGAGGGAGGGAAGACGAAGGCTGACGTCTCTCGACCCACTTCTACAGCCAGAGGGAGGGAAGACGTAACCTGACGTGCCTCAGCCACTACTGCAGCCAGACGGCCGCCTCTCTCCACTTCATCCTACCCTCATCATCAGTTCCATTCACCAGCTTCTCCAGCCTGGTTAGGGTTTAGCTAGTTCCAGCTCCATTTAGTTAAGCCCTATAAATCTTATAACATAACATTAGCAACCTCTAGATTATGTCTTTAATAATACATTATTTTATCTCGTTCCCTTGCCGTTTTTCATTTAAACCGTGCTTTCCTTCAGTTAGGTAAGTGGGTAACCTATTGTGACTTCACAGTTTCCTCCTCCCAAGAAAATGTAACGTTAGAAGATCTGATTAAGAACTTCGGGGATAGGCAACGAAACTCTTCAATAAATGATAGCAAATGGACTGACTGCTGAGATCTCATGTCTGTCTATTGTTTAGACCAGTTTATAACATAACACCACGCCGGTACGCGGTACGGTTCACCGTGCTTACTCCTTAGTAAGCACGGTGAACCACTAAGAAGAAAGCGGCAGTCAGAAATTGATTTGTTTTTCGATTGATTATGTTTAATTTTTAATTTCTTGTATTTATAATTAAAAGCAGTGTTGTTACCCAGTTACCTCGGGTTAAAGACTTATTTAGTCCCTCGAACTATCGCCAAACCTCGTCACGGGACTAAATAAGTTACTTTCACCCCTAGGGTAACAATGTACTGCTCTGTCAAAAAAGTAACGGGAAAAGACCAATTATATACAAAATGTTTGTTATTCATCCAAAATTTGATCACCTTCAGAAACCATACACTTACGCCAACGAATAATCCAACATCTAAACATTTTTTAAACGCTGTTTCCGGAATTGAGTTCAGTTCTCGCCGCGAATTTTTTTTTCGGTTTCGGTTCAGTTGGAAGGCGCCACTCCGAATTTTGTTGACTAGTTTGCATGTCAAACTCGTAAACCCACGTCTCGTCTTCAGTAACAGTGCGTTTTATGAATGTTGGGTCGGAATTGACTCGTTGATTTTGATTTTGAGTTTTTGGAAAAAAAATCAGATCTTTTGGGACTAGCCGAGCGGTAACTTGTTTCATACCCAAATGATTAGTTAAAACGGTACGGATTGACTCGTGAGATACAGAAAGTTCGGCGGCTAGGTACGAGGGCGGGTCAATAAGTCCGTGACTTTTTGAATTTCTGACCTCTTAACTGAAAAAGCAACACTACTCCTGTCAACAGGCATCTGTCAGTTGACTCCTGTCGAAATTTGAACTTGCTACGTCAGTTAGTTTGTGTTTGACAGCTATCTTTATCAGACTACCCAGTAATTTGAGGAAAAAATGGAAAAAAGTGAATTTCGTGTGCTTATTAAGCATTATTTTTTGCGAAAAAAAACCATTACCGAGACCAAGGCTAAGCTTGATAAATACTATGGGGACTCTGCACCATCGATTTCAATGTTAAAAAAGTAGTTTACTGAATTTCGTTGTGGCCGTACAAGCACTGAAGATGCCGAACGTCCTGGACGGCCAGTTGAGGTCTCTTCACCCGAAACAATCGAAAAAATTCACGATATGGTGTTGGCCGACCGAAGATTGAAAGTGCAAGAGATTGTGGAAGCCGTAGGGATCTCGCATGGCTCGGTGGTTTCAATTTTGAATGATCACTTGGGCATGAGAAAGCTTTCCGCAAGATGGGTGCTGCGTTTGCTCACAGTCGACCACAAACGCAATCGTGTAACAACTTCACAAGAAGGTTTGGCGTTGTTTAATCGCAATATGGAGGAGTTTTTGCGCCGTTTTGTGACCGTGGACGAAACATGGATCCATCACAACACACCAGAGACCAAACAACAGTCAAAACAGTGGGTTTCTAAGGGTGAATCGGCGCCAAAGAAGGCCAAGGTGGGTTTGTCAGCCAATAAAGTTATGGCGACAGTTTTTTGGGATGCACGCGGGATAATCCACATTGACTACCTTCAAAAGGGAAGAACAATCAATGGGGAATATTATGCCAACTTATTGGACCGATTCAATGACGATTTGAAGAAAAACCGACCTCATTTGGCCTAGAAAAAAGTTATTTTCCACCAAGACAATGCAAGGGTGCACACATGTGCAGTTGCCATGGCAAAAATCTATGAATTGGGCTATGAATTGCTCCCTCATCCGCCCTATTCTCCAGATTTGGATCCGAGTGATAACTTCTTGTTCCCAAACCTGAGGAAATGGCTTGGTGGAAAAAGATTTGACTCCAATGATGAAGTCATCTCGCAAACGAAGGCCTATTTTGAGGACCTCGACAAATCATATTTTTTGGAAGGGATAAAAAAATTGTAGAAGCGTTGGACAAAGTGTAAAGAGCTCAAGGGAGACTACGTTGAAAAATAAAATGATTTATTTATCAAAAAATCTGTGTTTTATTCCAAAAGTCACGGACTTATTGACCCGCCCTCGTATCTCTCTTAAAGTTGAATGAGAATTGCGAAAACGGCCGGAGGGAGTTCAGTCACTATTTCCTTCACTTTTGCGATGTTAACTTCAGTTGCAGACGTTGATGGCCTACCAGAGCGAGGCAAATCTTCCATCACATCTCGACCGCTTTTGAACGCTTTGTACCACTCATAAGCACGTGTTTTTTTATAAAGTCGATTCACCGTAAGCCTTCTGTAACATTTTCAGTGACTCCGAACACGAAATTCCATTGGCAATGCAAAATTTAAGACAAACTCTTTGTTCGATGTTTTTGTCCACAATGAAATTCGCTATACACACTAGATACAATATAACTTAAAACCGCACTGTATTTCATATAAATAACAGATGCAACTCAAACTCCGCGCCAAAATGGAAAACAATTGTGCCAAATTAACAACGATAAAAAAAAATGGAACCATAAACAAATCATCCATTCCCGATACTTTTTTTGGCTGAATGTACTATATCGATTCTGAAGTCATCAAATGACTCCTCCCGCTTTGGAGTGTCCTCCCGCAGTGGAGACACCCGGGCGTTTCTTCCCGCCCAATTCGGTGCAGGTACCTCCCGAAACATCCGTGTCCGGTGAGGACCTGCGTCAGGCGGAAGGTGAGGACGCCGTGGCGCCTCTCCAGCCACTCCTCAAAGAGGGGACTTACTGTGACCTGCACGGGGTTACGACAGTCGCTCTCTCCATGTCGCCATGAGATCGCGCCGGAGGTCAGTTTCCCCCGACGTAGTACCTCCGCGCGCCATTCGTGTAGGCGCGCGAGGACTATCGCCTCCAGATCCAGCAAGGAGGCTCGCCGTCTTACCGGACTCCGTGCGGTATCCACGGGCTAACTTTCCTTCTACCACCTGAGTGGCCCTAAGTTAAAACTGTTTACATGCTACACTCGGCCATTATAATTGAGGAAAATGGGAAAATGTATTCAAGTACCTAAAATTTAAGTAAGTTCACGTGTTCCGTTTCTAACTTTTCATAGAATAAAGCGATTGCGATAAACTAAATTTAAATGTTACTACAACTTATACACAATATTTGTTTAAATATAAGGTCGCGGACACAAAGTCAGAACTAACACACAGGGCTAGACTGATGCGTTACCGCGCTATAGCACAAAGATTACTTTATTATCGAAGAAGTAAGATCCCGTGGACAATTACCAAACTCCACGTGGGTGGATATAAGCTTATAACTAAATAATTAGCACTAACCTTCGTGTTGAAACAGGAACCACACTCTGGACACGCGTATCCCGGCGTCGTTTTCTCTGATACTATTTGACCATCCGCACCAATAACCTAGCAACAAAAGGTCGAATTGATTAAAAAATAATCAATAAAATAAAATAAAAACAAGCTGTTAAAGGTAGCAGTATTATTATAGTAGAAGTATTATTATCGTGATTATTTTTTATAATTTTACCAACCCACACAAATAACTGTAGTGACATTGGGACGGTACTTTTCCCCAGCAGTGAGTTAGTAAGATATAATACGAGTATACAGTATGTTAGTTTAAACGAGGGATGTATTCAAACCCGCAATTTATAATCATGATACTTATAATAAACATATGAACAAAAATAAAACACTAATAAATAACAGATAGATCCATACTAAAAACTTCGCTAAAGCCTCGCAACGTGTGTACACCCTTGCGCTTATCGCAGAACATGGGTGCGGAACAATGACTTTTAGGTATAATCCACTTTCCCTTCATACTTTAAGTCTGGCTTTGGACAGGCAAATATCTAGGTACTACTACTAGGTACTGACCGAATGTTCGCAGTCACTGGAATGATGATAAGACGTAATTTTTGGTTGTTCAAGAATACGTTTACAAGACACTCTTAATATCGCGCGAAGTAATTGGGGTTGTTTGTTTATGCGATACGTGGAAACGCAATATTAGACATGCGTTGCGTAGCGGCGCTCGCGCATACACTGAGGTAAGCGCGGGTGTGTCGGTACATCGGGGACAACACAAAGGAAAGGGCCGGAGTTTGCGCACGGAGCTTCCTTTTCGGCAGCGTTGGCACGTGTTGTGCCGCGTGATACTTAGAGTTCACTTCTTGCGCGCTCAGTGTCCATGAGTAATGTATTTTATTAGATAACTAGCTGACCCGCGCAACTTCGTCTGCGTCACATAAGAGACAAAAACGAAAGAAAAAGTTCCCGTTTTTGCAACAGTTTCCATTTCTGCTCCGCTCCTAATAATTGTAGCGTGATGTTATACAGCCTAAAGCCTTGCTCGATAAATGGACAATCCAACACAAAAAGAATTTTTCAAATTGAACTATTCGTTTCTGAGATTAGCGCGTTCAACAAAACAAACAAACTCTTCCTCTTTTATAATATTAGTATAGATTGTGTCAAAAGTTAAGGTTATAGGTTTTTTTACATATTTGGGTTGAGAATCAAATACTGAATACCTTCCATCAATACGACCCTCGTTTAACCTAACACGCTGTAGAAACATAATCATGATCAATTCGACACGAACAAAAAACAAATCGACGGGAAAATTAAGCAGTGACTTATGGAGCAGTGAATAATAATAAAAGTAAGTGTTACCTGTACAATTTGCGGTTTAAATTCATCTTGTTTTATCACAGTTGCTTGTTGCTGTTGTTGTTGTTGTTGCTGTTGTTGCTGCTGTTGTTGTTGCTGTTGAGCTTGTTGCTGTGCTTGTTGCTGTGCTTGCTGTTGCGCTTGCTGTTGCGCTTGCTGTTGCGCCTGTTGCTGAGCTTGTTGCTGTGCTTGTTGCTGTTAGATAAAATAATCTGTACTGCACAAAGATACAAAAAACGCACACAGACACGTCATACCTATAACACCCCGTCGTTTTTACGTCGGTCGTTAAAAAGGGATACTAATGAAATGAGATGAGGAAAGTAGATTAACGAATTATTTTCTTTTTAACTTTTAGTACATTATTCGTCGAAGGAAAATACTGTTACATCGGACCTACTAGAACATTCGAGAAAACAAGTGATTAGTGTGTGTACGTTAGAAGTTCGAGAGCATTCTATTATTATTAGTTTTAAAGTTAGGTAGGTAGAAACTCGCAACCTATTTATAAAAAGACATTAGAATTTCGACCGTACGCCTAGGGCATACGGTTCATATTTGTTTGTTTTGTAAAAGTAGCTTATACCTACTACTTTTATAGATAATACCTACCTTGTAGGTAGGTACTTACTATTCTTTTGTTAGTGTTTTTTATGACCCTCTAGAATATTCGTGGTTATTCTGGTGTGTCTGTTGGCGAGTATAAATACATCGCTGAGACCCGCGACCGTCAGTCTTGTTTTGGCTACACAGCAAAGCGAATCAAAGTGAACTTGAACTGCGATATATCTAAGCGAATAGTGAACAGTAGTGTATTGTAGTGTACTTGTGATTGAGTTTAAAGTGTTTTGTGATTAATAAAGTTATTGTGTTGTTTAATCGGTAGTAATTAATTTTTCTCATACCCAGCTCGTAACAATACGTTGATGTGACACATTGAATGAGTGACACTATAAATGTATAGTACACATCTGTCATAGAATCACATAGAATTAACCTGTTGTTGTTGCTGCTGTTGCTGTTGTTGTTGTTGTTGCTGCTGTTGCTGTTGTTGTTGTTGCTGTTGAGATTGCGTAGATTGTAGACAGTGCCGCGTCATTTTACAATGTTGCTGCAATTCTGACTTGCATTTGAAGGCTTCACCACATTCTAAGCACGCGACTGCACCTTCCCCTGTATGGATTCTGAAAGATAATTAGAAGAAAAAACGTTAAATGTTGTCTTAAGATTCGGAAGAAACTCCGATGGTTCTGCTTTTTATATGCCCTTGTCTAAGTATGTACGTAATTTAGAAGCTTTTTATTTGGAGGTTAAGAAGCCTGAAAACGAATTACTCTTTTATCAGTTATAACTAACATTTGAAAAAAGGGCTCCTAAGAACTG
Source organism: Xestia c-nigrum (assembly GCA_916618015.1). Classification (NCBI taxonomy): domain Eukaryota; kingdom Metazoa; phylum Arthropoda; class Insecta; order Lepidoptera; family Noctuidae; genus Xestia; species Xestia c-nigrum. The sequence continues at coordinate 5,195,719 of OU745258.1, read as the reverse complement.
TGGAAGTGTTGCACTATAATTGCAATGAGCATGAATTCATTCACATCCAGTAAGAAAAGGGCTTTTATCACGCAGAAGAAAACCAGCAAGTAGACAATTAAGGTGAACGCACTTATCAGAGCCGAAGGAAGCGAACGAATCTAAAGAATCGAATTTTAGAATTACTTGTATGAAATCTTGTTTTAGTTTCATAATTTTATCGTTCCTCACAAATGTTTATCATGAATACGAGGCTTAGGAAAGCGCAGGTCCGGGTGAAGCCATGTTTAGAGGAGTCCCGATAGACTAAGTTGACAGTTGAATAGCACTTGACTCACTTCATATGCGCGACTAGTGTCCTCTTCTGTAGGAACTCCTTCCCGCACACGGGACAGGCGTGAGGCACTCGGCCGTGCACTCGGCCGTGGTTCACGAGCTGGAACTTGCGCGCGAACGTCACGCCGCAGTCTGGACACACGTAGGGCGAGAGGGAGCCGTGGAACCGACTGTGCATTACTAGGTGCTCCTGGAACATTCAAATGTACTGTTTGTTGGGCACAAGAAAAATAATCTTTTGAAATCGTACATGCTACATTGTGCGTTGCAAAGACATGCGGCGACGCAACGCCCGTGCAACTGACAAGAGGACCAGATAGACGAACTTGTAGGCAATGTGCATTGTCCGGCGTTTAGTAACTATGTACATGTTATGTATTTAGATAATAAGGTAGTTAGTTAGTTTGCTCAGGAACTTCATCTTTACTTCATTGTGGGTACTCAATAAAAGTCAGTCTCGTTTCTATGGTGGTTTCATTCACATCGTGTGTTCTCATATAAAACATTTGGCGACGAGTAAAGAACCGAAGTGTATTTATGCCGATTAAAAACGAAAGTCAGGAGGGTGAAGCAAGTGAAGCGATAATGAATATCAATCAACTACAGGAATTCAAATTAAATGTCGATCGGTGGCCTACGTACGTCAGCAGATTGCGAGCATGGTTCGCAATACATGGCATCAAACCGACGGAGTAATTGAAATACCTAGTGGCAGTGGTGGGCACTGAACCGTTAGATCTCATGATTGATTTGTGTTTCCCGGAGAAGCCCGAAAATACCGATTTTGACGCGCTGGTCAGGTTAGTGGAAGTTCATTTAGCGCCGAAGCGGTCGGTCATAGCCGAACGAATGATTTTCAGATCATACAAACAGTCACAATCGGTAACAGAGTATTTAGCACAATTTAAAAAAAACAGCAAGACTTGCGCCTTTACTACTACAGAAATACTCAAGGAGAATTTACGAGATCAGTTCGTATTCGGGTTAAGAAGTGACAAAATCAAACAGAGGTTATTGACAGAGACGGAGTTGACGTTCGATCGAGCAGTGGAGTTAGCGTTATCGTTAGAAGCCGCCGTACGAGACTCACAAGAGACGGCAGGGGCCGTCAGCAACGCTAGCTCAGAGGAAAAAGTGCACGCCGTGCACGGAGGCGGGTATGGCGCGGGCCGAAGCACAGCGCAGGGCGGCCAGCGCTCGCTCGCGGGCAGAGGCCGCGGCCGCGCAGCGCCGCAGCAGCGAGGCGCGCCGCGGAGGGGCAGCGGCAGCGGCCGGCAACGTGCCGGCTGTTTCCGATGCAGTCAACCACATCGTCAGGAGAACTGCCCGTTTGTGAATGTGGAGTGTTTTGTGTGTGGCAATCGCGGCCACGTGGCTAAAGTGTGTCGGTTTCGAAAGCGTAGTAGCGTGCACAAGGTTGCCTCCGAAGTAGAAAACGAAGATATGTCGTCTAGTGAGGACGAGGGAAATCAGGTGTATCAGTTGAGTGATAACGAAGAGGACAAAAGGTGGATCTTGAAAGTACGGGTCAACGGGAAGCTGTTAGCGATGGAAGGTGACACTGGAGCGGGAATGAGTATCATTAATCGTAGTACGTACTTAAAACATTTCAATAATATTGAGTTAACTCAACGTAAGTCGTGTTTGAAGATGTATAATGGTCAGAAAGTGTTACCGAGAGGTGAATTCAAATGTAACGTTCAGTATGACAACAAGATTGTTCACGGTTTAAAATTAATTGTGATAGATAACGATGACAGCAACTCATTATTCGGTCGCAAGTGGATGCGTGCGTTTGGCATACAATTTCCCTCCACTCCAGACACAAAGCAACATTCAGTAGCTCATGTCGACAATAATAGTCGTAATAAATCGAAGGTTAGTGATCAGCTGGTAAATAAGTTTCCCGAGGTGTTTTCAAGTGGCGTAGGAGCATTTAACAAAGGTACGATCGAGTTGGAGTTGAAAGCGGGGGCGGTGCCGGTGTGGCGGCGCGCGCGCCCCGTGCCGTACGCGCTGCGGCCCGCCGTCGACGCGGAACTCGAGCGCCTCCAGAAGGAGGGTGTCATCTCGCCCGTTGAGTGGAGCGAGTGGGGAACACCAGTGGTTCCCGTCATTAAAAAAAATGGTGAGGTAAGATTATGTGGAGATTTTAAAACTACGCTCAATCCGGTGTTAGTGGATGGCAAGTACCCACTTCCGCGAATTGAAGATATTTTTGCATCGCTGCAAGGTGGTAACATTTTTAGTAAGATCGATTTGAGTCGTGCTTATCAACAGCTTATTCTCAGTGATAATGCAAAAAAATATTGCACGATTGTCACGAATAAAGGTATGTTCACATACAATAGGTTCCCTTTCGGAATTAAGTGCGCGGCCAGTAAGTTTCAGAGAGTAATGGAAAAGTTGTTTAGAATGCCGTATGTAGCCGTCTACCAAGACGATCTATTAGTAAGTAGTAAAAATGAGTCGGAAAACATGGATAGATTGATGCAGGTTTTTAAAATACTGTCCGAGAGCGGTTTAAAAGTGGAAAAAAAGAAATGTGATTTTTTTTAAAAGTCTATATCATATTTAGGTTACATGATTGATGCGAACGGGCTAAAAACAGAAATTTCCAAGATAGACGCGATAAATAGAACGCCGCAACCGACTAATGTAAGTGAAGTAAAAGCCTATCTAGGATTGGTCAATTATTATGGAAAATTTGTGAGAAATATTAGCAGCGTTTTAGAACCCTTGTACGGGTTACTCAAGTCAGATGTAAAATTTGAATGGTCAAACAAATGTGAAAAGGCATTTCAATCTATAAAACAATTATTACGCGAAGCGCCAGTCCTTGCTCACTGGGACCCGAGTTTACCGACATACGTAACGTGTGACGCATCGCCGCACGGAGTGGGGGCCGTGCTGGCGCAGAGCGCGCGCGGCGGCGGCGAGCTGCGGCCCGTTCTGCACGCTTCGCGCACGCTATCACCTGCTGAGCGGAACTACTCGCAAATATGTCGAGAGGGGCTGGCTATTATATTCGCCGTGAACAGATTTCACGATTATTTATACGGTATTAGATTTACATTGGTGACGGATTGTAAGCCGTTAGCGTCTATTTTTCACGAAAACAAAGCAATCCCATCAATGGCAAGCAACAGGTTGCAAAGATGGGCCGTTATACTAAGTGCGTATAACTATCAAGTAAAATGCATAAGCTCAAAACATAATTGTGTCGCAGATAGCTTGTCACGTATACCGGTAATCGAAGAGAATAAAGAATATAGAACTGAGTCATATATCAATTTCATTTCAGAACAAGCACCTATCGATTATAGGATGGTGGCCAAGCATTCCGCAGCCGATATAACATTGCAAAAACTGATGCAGGCTATTAAGCATAATTGGATGTATTGTAAAGACAAAGAGTTAAAAAGTTATTTTACTATTAAGGAGTTTCTCGATGTTGAGTCAGGTTGTGTATTGTTTGGTCATCGAGTCGTTATTCCCGAATCATTACAAAGGGGAGTATTGAAAATGCTACATGCAAGTCATCAGGGTATAGTAAAGTGTAAAAGCCTAGCGAGAGGCTATGTGTACTGGCCCGGCATCGACGCCGACATAGAGAAAGAATGCCAAGGCTGCGAGACTTGCGCGAGTGTACGGCCATCGCCGGCGGCAGCTCCTGTTCATCCATGGGCATGGCCGGAAGTGCCATGGCACAGAGTTCATGTTGATTTCTTCTCGTTAGATAATCACACATATTTTGTACTGGTAGACGCTCATTCCAAATGGATTGAAACTCATAGTGTAGGTACAACGTCAGCGAAAGTTACTATTTCAAAGTTGAGGCGAATTATGAGTTGTTTCGGACTGCCTCGCGAGCTGGTATCAGACAATGGCCCGCCGTTTAGTAGTCAAGATTTCAAATATTTTATGGCAAGTTGTAACATAAATCACATTTTGGTGTCGCCATACAAACCCAGTAGTAACGGTGCGGCTGAAAGCACCGTAAAGATAATTAAAAATTGTTTAAAAAAGGCCATTATTGAAAAGGAAGATTTACAATTAGCATTAGACAAATTCTTGTTATATTATAGATCGACTCCGCACAGTTTGACTGGAAAGTCCCCGGCACAGTTATTATTGGGACGCAACATACGGACACACTGTGATATAATCCGGCCAACTATTGAAGATAGCGTGCGCGACAAACAAAATACTACTCATCAAAAAAGGAACAGTAAAGTCCGGCAATTTGAAATAGGCGATAAGGTACAGTTCAAGCAGTGTAAGAACAATAAAAGTTATTGGGGAAAGGGCGTTATAGTGAAAAGGTCGGGTCCGGTTTCTTATCAGGTACGCCAGAGTGATAAAATATTTAAAAAACATGTTGATCACATCATATTGCGAAGTGTACCAACAGACGACAAACCGGGACCGGGGAGAAACTCTAGAAATAATGTTGATAACGACATTTCGGACTTTAACACAATCCCATATAGCTGTCCTGCCATTAGTGAAGAAACTAATAGTAAGGAAAGCACCTCGAGGGACAACGACTACCATACTGATCCTATAGTCACACGTTCAAACATACGGCATGACAATAGGTCGACAATTGATCAGCAGAATGAATTGGTTCCGCAAAAACGCACGCGCAGACCGGTTCAACGATTTGTTGTCACATAGATTAGTAGCCAACTCAATTACGTCACCTACATAAACTGTGTTTATATAGGTAGACAACGAATACAACATTAAATGTGGTCGAAAATTATGTATCGCAGACTTAGTTAATAATGTTAAGCCGTGTTTACATTTTACGTATTTACATAGATACGTAAGTACCTACTTACTCAATTATTGTTGAGTGTTTACTTTAATTTGCTTGTGTGTTTAGATATACTGATTGTTGCTGATAAGATATTAATAGGTTTAATGAAACGATGATTGTAAGATTGCTTTTAAACAGAGGTGTAAAGATGTTATGTATTTAGATAATAAGGTAGTTAGTTAGTTTTCTCAGGAACTTCATCTTTACTTCATTGTGGGTACTCAATAAAAGTCAGTCTCGTTTCTATGGTGGTTTCATTCACATCGTGTGTTCTCATATAAAACAGTACAGTCGAGAACTTCAATTAATGAGCCACTTGCCACTGTTCGTATTTTAGCCGTGTAATACAAATCGGGTTTAGTCGGTAATATTCGTACTCGTGAATGTAATAAAAGTGCAAAATTGGAAAGATATTCATTATTGCTCAAGTTCATGCCTAAAAGATTGGCTGGTACTTTAAACCAATGATTTCTGGGCACTTGGGTAGTCTTCTATATCGCCTATGTTAAACGCTGATATAGAGAGAGACTATGCATAAATAGTTTTAACATAATTTTACAAATAATGAAATCCATTTCTAGCTTCAAGAAGAAAGAGAGAGAAAAAAGGTTCAAGATGTCCATACCTTCTGCGCGAAGCTCTCTCCACAGTCGCTACAGACGTAGGGCCGCTCGCCCGCGTGGTACTTGCTGTGCGTCACCAGGTGTCGCTTCAGAGGAAACCCGCGCCCGCACTCGTTACAAACGAACGGACGCTCACGACTGTGTACCTGAAATGTATCGGGGAAAAGTAGAGATTTTAGTATCTGCGGTTTTTTTATGTTTTTTTGGTGAAAAGTTGATTGAATTTTATTAAAGGTGCATATTCTACTTAAACTCATAATACAACTACACTACTAGAATATTACAAAGAAAATAAGATATTTGTATGTTTGTGAGAGGTTATCTCTGGAAATACTGATCTGAAACCAAAAATTCTTTGAAAGAATACAAAGCTACACTACTCCTAAATAACATAGGATACTTGTAGTGCCAGAAAAATGGAGTCTGGTAAAAATAATTTTATTGTACTGATACTTTAAAAATGCGCATAAACCTTCATCTGTTACCGAAGTAGTTAAACAATTCGGTCGGTTTTCACAGACGCTGATATATACTCATAATTATTTTGTTTTATTTTGTTTTATTTATATTTACTTTATAATATGAGCTCAAATTGTTGCTTAATGAAAGTAAAGTTATAAAATCAAACAATTTGACCGGCTAATGCCGGTCAAATTATGCAATTTCCTCAACAGTATTAAAAACACTCACCCTAGAATGCGTAACAAGATGATGTTTCAAGGTAAACGCCATCTTACACTCATGGCACCTATACGGCCTCTCCGCAGAATGCAGCAACAAATGTGTGTTGAGACAGTGCTTCCTCGCGAATGCTTTCCCACAATGCGCGCAGACATGAGGCCGTTCACCTATGAAATGTCAATGTTAAGACGGTATTAATTTTTGTTTTTATTTACCCTTGAGTGTGTGAGTAGGTGATGTTTGAGCGTGAAGGTTTTCTTGCACTCGGGGCAGCGGTACGGGCGGTTAGATGAGTGCAGTAAGAGGTGAGTGTTGAGGCAATGCTTGTGCGCGAATGTCTTGGCGCAGTGAACGCACGAGTGCGGTCGCTCACCTGAAACAGAGCGAACCGCATGGGTACGTGCACTCCGCCAATACTACTAACTTGCGAACTCGAGAAGAGTCTGTTTACACCCTGTAAACAGACTCTTCGCGAAGCCGTTAACCAAGCATTCTGTACATCAAACTAAGTAACCCTACGCATTTTTTTTTGCTGGGAATTGGATTTTTTGGGGTGAAAAATTATGTGTTACGGTAAAACCACTCAAAATATTGTGCTGGTGGATGGATTAAATAGTGTGGGGGTGTGGAGGTGTTTAGAGTTAAAAAAGTTGTGAAAAATATGGAACTTTGACCCCCAATATCTCCGTAACTAGAAGGTTGCCAGGTATAGTGTAGAACAAAAAAACGTATGCAATGATAGGGAGAACCAGTCAGTGCCTTTCGGCTTTTTTAAGAGTGTTTTTACAACCTTAATACTCTACTGGTTATTAAATAAAGCCAGGTTCAGACCTAGTTGAGACTAAGTTAGGTACTGATTTAGTCGGGGACCGAGTTATGTAGTAACAAAATACTTACTTCTGAACAACAAAAACAACTCTCTGCTGTTGTTTAGTTGGAGTTGGGAAATAATTCGTTATTTGAGGAATCAATTTTATTATTCTTTGATTAAATATTAGTAGAGACTTGACGCAAAATGGTGGTGGTTTCAAATGTCACATTTATCATTTAATAACACTATCTTCCGCATTCACATACGTATTTTATTGGCAACAAAATAATAAAACTTGTTATTTCACTGGTAATTTTAATTATTGAACTTTATCGATACAATGTTACCACATTGAAAGTAATAATGTGTCGTTTACATAAAAGATAGTAGACTTTCATTGCCTATTTGCTTTTAAACCTCTTTGTCGCTACAGTGTTGGTTTAACGACACGTTTAACGTTCCTATTCATTGTAACCATTGAGTAAAACGTGGATTCGGTGTAGACATTCAAGTTCTGAATCAGCAACTGTAATAAAAGTTGTTTTAGAGGCGAAACGTGCTTCATATTTGTTGAGCGAAAATGGAACATGACATTTAATGAAACAGTAACAAACGAATTATAAGTCTGACCGGTTGTTATTGACTATAGCCCACGCCTGAAGAAGCTATAATTTTTGTAAATAAAGAACTTCTACCAAGTTACGTAGCGACAAATTAATCTACAACAAATAATCCCAAATTCAATCAACTCATTATTATACGTGTAATACGAAACTAACGAGGAATTTAACTTGGTCGGGTTATATTTTTGCGATTTAAAGCGCTGTCGTCTAATGTTTTGTGGTACTAGAACGCTTTTGACTTCATGGAACATAAACATGTAAATAAATAAATATCGCTGGACATTAACACACAGCGCCACCTAGTGCCACACTAAGCAAAGCTTGTGTCGTGGACACTAGATAGTTCATATACTACATAAATGCTTTTTTGTTTGTAAATACATACTTATTATACATATAATCATCCATGACTCGGAAACAAATGTCCATGTTCATCACACAAACATTTGCTCCTACCGGGATTCGAACCCAGGACCCTAAGAACGTAAGGCAGCTTCACTACCACTACGCCATTCGGGTCGTCAAATGTGGACAGCTATTTTGAAGTTCACACTGACGCTGTATTTTTTTTTATTTTATCCAAAGATTGCGAACCCGAATGTGAGTTTACAAAAATTATAGCATCTCGTGGCGCGACTATAGTCTCGGTGGGAGACGTCTCAAAAGCAATTATTAGCAAAAATAACATTCACCACCCCACACCGGGTTCCCGAGGTGAGAGTTTTAAAAGGACCACTAGGATTTGTCACTGCTAAGCTGATGAGTTATAGAGAAGTATGGAAGTAGAAGGCATGCTGTGCCGACCCCAAATAAATTGGGAATAGGGCAGAAGAATGGTGATGTGTGGGGTAGGCCTATGGGCCAGCCTGTGAGATTATAAACTGGTTATGTTAATACTTTTATGCTGTGCGTGTGCTCTTGACCTCTGTTTCGCCTGACGATGAAACGAGCGTCTGTGAGAAGATGCCTGTTCAGTCTGGACTTTAAAGCTGGATGACGTAAAAGGCAGATCGTATGAAAGAACCCGAAAAGACTGAGCATGAAAAATCTGTTCACATAGATAGCCTAGATCTTCATTATTGTGACAATTCTCAAATTCTCAATTCTTTATTGCGTACCATAATGTATAAAGATGGAAGAAAAAAATATAGTCATAATTATGGACCCTGTCGGGCTCAGCATGGATTTAGTAGGAGAGAGGAGGAAGAATACTGGCCTTTTTTAGCACTTAGTAAATAATGCTGTTTTACTAATGCAGAATTCATTTAACAGGTATAATTATTATTATTGTTTCATAAATTATAAATTAAATGACTCGAACAATGATCACCTATCGTTTCTGATCAACCGGATAGACCTACATACTACCTACTGATAAGCATATTCAGCCAGATTTGGTACGACCGTTGAACAAAGAGGTCTGGAAAAAAAAGTATCTCTTCTGAAAGATCTTCGGTCCTCACAAAATCGCGATGTTCAGTACACAAACGTTAAAAACACACACGCGCCAAGTATAACTCTGTAAGTCTTAACCAAAGCGAAAGGTGTTGCGAGTATATCTTCACGTAAATTTATTCGAAATACCACGGGGTGCTCTGTCCCCCCATTCGGTTTGCTGAGCAAAACAAAGGCGACGATCGCTTTGGTTAGAACAAGGCCTAAGTTTCACTGTCCTATAGCAACATATTAGTGGAGTTATAAAAATAATTGGGTCGTCGCTCGATCTCTGCCTGTCCGTCGAAAGTAATGCGGGTATTTATTACTTTGTCCAAATATAACTCGTAAAGTCTGCGTTGAATTTTTATGCAGCTATAAAACTTGCATCAGAAATATTTTAGTACAGTGACGACAATTATTGCTTCACTAAAATAATAAAGCTTTACTAAAATAATAAATCCGTAAGTGTTTGTATGTGGTAGTGATACTTTTTGACGTATAAAATGCTGTACCAATTTGAAAAAAGTTTGGCATAGAGTTTGAGCACGCCCATGCTTATGGAAAAGTAGAGCAGAATTTTTGAGAATTTCTTTCAGAATGCATGGACACGGCGACCAACATACTTTACGTTTCTGAGAATTTAAAAAAAGTTGTAAAACTTGCTTGCGTTGCGATGGAGTTTAAAGAAAAATCCTATAGAAAAATATACTTATGGACTTTTCCTTTAGATATACACAATTATCAGTGTTTAGCATTCGTTAGATATTTAATATTGAGTGAAAATATGCCGCCTAATATGGCTTATCTTTAAGGAAAAAATATGCTAACTATGGTGTCAATAAACTGTAATTTGTAGAGATGGTTGTAACATAAATGGTGTTAATTTAATTAATGAAGTAATAAATGAAACTGTGTTCCCAGAAGTTACTATAAGTGTATATTTTAATAGAACCACCAAATAACATGTAGGAAACACAAATGAAATGAAATCAGGAAGGTATACAAGATTTGTAAAAAGCAACTGTTGTTTGTTTGAAAAACCTGATAAAGTGAGTACAAAGGGTGTAAAACACCTCTTAACGAAGCCGAAAGGCACTTGTACTCCATCGATTCATTGTTGTCATTCCGATCATTTGTTTGTTCTACACCATACCTGGGAACCTTCTAGTTACGGACATATTGGGGGGTCAAAGTTCCAAGTTTTTCTTAAAAAGTTCTTATTGTAAGATTTTTACTTTAAATACCTCCACGACCCCGTATTGATACCCTCCATTTCAGCCTAAAAAAGTCATTTCCCAGCAATAATTTTTGCGTAAAGTTACTTAGTTTGATGTACAGAAAGCTAGGTTGACGGCTTCGTGATGGTTACACCCTGTATGTAGATCGACTATCTGCGTGGATCGGTGTCTATAAGCGCTGGCAGGTCGGCGCCAGCAGCCAGCGTTCTACGTGTACCTATACGCCCTAAGTCAACATAAACAAAAAGCACCAACCTGTATGTACTCTCGCATGCGTCGTGAGATGGTGCTTGAGCAGAAAGGACTTGCCACACTCATCGCAGCCGTAAGGGCGCTCCTTCACCGCAGCGGGCGGCGCTGTCGTCATCACCGCGTTCGTGTTCATCAGCTCCGTCTGCGAATATACCGTCTAAGAACACATTAGTTTGTGATATACTTATTGGGTAGTAAGTTAAAGGCCCAAATAAACGACTCCGCTCCTAGTTCCCACCAGGCAAAAAGAATATAATTCAAATATGGGCTTTATGTATTGCTTTTTAGATATACTTTGTAGAGTTCTGTAACTGGACTAAGACCTTAAAAGGATGTAGATGTAAGAATATAAACAAAGGTTGAATCGTCAAAAAACAAAAGCTCCTATCTTTTATTTAAGTGTAGTGGCATTTTTAATACAATTAGGACTTAGATTAGGATAAGTTTTTGTTTTTACAGAGAGTCTGTTAGTGGACAGTGAATTACAACTTAATGCATACGGGCGCAACTTGACTTATCAAGCTTAAAATACTTGAGGCACCATTTTAGCTAGATCCTCGTCTGATTTCGTCTATCATTAGGTGTGCAATAACGATTACAATAAAACACTACTCATTAAACTTACTTTAGGCGAATTATTTGTAGTCCCAGGCTCTTGTTTCGCATGTAACAAGTGATGCTGATGTACTGTCGTGGTCTGAATCGTCTCCGCCTGCGTTTGCTGAGTCGCTTCCGCTAGACTCTTAAGGCCCCCATTTAATATCGTATGGTTGAGTTGCGACGCATCTATGACCGGGGTTGCGATGCCCTGGGCCTGAAGAGCCCTCTTCATCAAGATCTCGTTGCATTCTTCCGCCGTTAGCTGGATGGGACCTATCGGTGTCATAAACGGCTTAGCTGCTAAGTTCGCTGTAAATGATACATGTATCAGGTTACATATTGTTATTGAGGTTTGTGTTAGTAAGGGCGTATACAGTTTTGTGTTAGTAAGGGCGTATACACACGGCGTTTTCTATGTTTCGTGTAGAATGTGGACGGCGCACAGTGGATCGTCCCCATACAAGAGGTCGGACATAGAATTAAAAATTGAAAAAGTATTTAATTGAAAAAAATGAAATATACAGTTGCATTACTCTATTAAGGAACTACAAAAAATGTTACAACAATTTTTTTATTTGACCAGTACTTTATGAGCAATTTGATGAAAACTGTTATTTTTCTATGGAAATGGTCACAAAAATGTCTGTAGCTCACGATTCCCTCCTTGTTTCGATTTGCGGTTTTCACTACTGTTATTTACCCATTTTATGCCACATTTTCTTCAAGGACACATGGTGCCCCCAGCGACCCCCTTCCGAGATATTTTGCTTTTAATAACTATACTTTTTACTGTATAACTGATGAAATGGAGGTACATTAAGTATATTCATTACTGAGAATAAGTCATCCCTAAGTAGTTCCTTAAATGACAGGTGCATTTGCGATTACTTTAATGACTTATGAACGCTTCTGTTGCCATACAACAAAAGCGTTAATGAGTCCTTATGTAAAGATTACCAGTACTTGCTTAATCTAATTAGTTATTGTAATTACTATGTTAACAGCCCTTAATCTCTGCATTGTGATTGTCTAATGTCATCATTAGCTTATCAAATTCATTGCTAGTTGCCTACTTGCTGCCCTATATATTTGAGTGTGTTTAGCAAATGTAATTCAGTTGTAATTATAACTTCTACCAAGTGTTGTCATTATGGCTTTCCGTGGGTTTTCTACTTATCTAGATCTTTACGTTGCTCTTCGTAATCATAAAGATCTTCGTGACTATGACCATTTGTTTAACACATTGAAGTCAAATACTAACGTCCAGTTAAGTGAAAGTGATGTGACGGATCTCAAGAAATGGTGTCGACGATTTTGCTATAGGGTTTACACCAAATGGGTGCAATCAAGAAGGACAGTCGACCGGTTCATTAACAAGAACGAAGAGTGGTAAAATTCCGATATCGTTTGGCCAGATTGCTTTAAAGAAAATGTTGTTGACACTGAAGAAGCAAATGAAAATGAGGCAGAAGAGGTAGTCAGTCCATCAAAATCAGATGCATCAACTTCAACATATACATTTCCTCGCAAACGCTTTGAAGATTTATCAACTAGACACAAAAGAAGACGTGTTAATGAAAATGTTCCTAGTTGCAGTCGTCATTTTTAGTTTGTTTTAGGGTACATAGTTGTTTTATTTTTAAATTATTTTTACAGTGTTATATTATATAAATAAAAAATATATTTATACCTACAAATTTTCTTATTGATTATAAAACTCTATTTCTTTTCGATGTGTTATTGAAAATGCGACTCAGTCATTACTAAGCTAATGATGACATTAGACAATCACAGTGCAGAGATTAAGGGCTGTTAACATAGTAATTACAATAACTAATTAGATTAAGCAAGTACTGGTAATCTTTACTTAAGGGCTCGTTAACGCTTTTGTTGTATGGCAACAGAAGCGTTCATAAGTCATTAAAGTAATCGCAAATGCACCTGTTATTTAAGAAAATACTTAGGGATGACTTATTCTCAGTAATGAATATACTTAATGTACCTCCATTTCATCAGTTATACAATAAAAAGTATAGTTATTAAAAGCAAAATATCTCGGAAGGGGGTCGCTGGGGGCACCATGTGTCCTTGAAGAAAATGTGGCATAAAATGGGTAAATAACAGTAGTGAAAACCGCAAATCGAAACAAGGAGGGAATGGTGAGCTACAGACATTTTTGTGACCATTTCCATAGAAAAATAACAGTTTTCATCGAATTGCTCGTAAAGTACTGGTCAAATAAAAAAATTGTAGTAACATTTTTTGCAGTTCCTTAATAGAGTAATGCAACTGTATATTTTTTTTTTTTCAATTAAATACTTTTTCAATTTTTAATTCTATGTCCGACCTCTTGTATGGGGACGATCCACTGTGCGGCGCGTTAAAAAACGCCGTGTGCAGGTGTTAGATCAGTTAGCTTAGCCTTGGATGGATGGCTTGTATGACTGATTGGCAAATAATATGGTACATTTTGTTTTCTGCTTGTGAATGTTGTAGACCAGATTCCACAGATCGAGATATTGTCAATATCTTAAAGTCTAGCAGAACTCAGCAGAAGTGAAAAAATAATGCTGCTAAATATGAAAGCAAAGATCAAGGATGTATTATTACACATTAGATTTGATGAAATTCCACATTTCTTTGGTATCCTAATGCAGAAAAGTGTATGAGGCAAAAATAAGGAGAAGGCAAACAGTGTTTATATCAAACAGGTGATTTAATAGAATAATTGATCAAGCTACCACAGGAATACTTTCGTGGTCAATATGGTTTAGCTTTTAAGCTTTAAAAGGATTAAGAAATTCAAGCATTCTAGAATTTGTGTACCCATAAGATAAAGTTATTACATCAATATGGTTAGAAAGGATTGGCCTACAATCGCACAAGATCGCGAAAGGTGGAAGGAGGGAATTGAGGCCTTTGCCCTGCAGTGGGACAATGTAGGACATATAATAATAATAATCAATATAGTTAGTCAAAAACAGTCAACAAATGTAACACAAGTAATATGATTGGGATAAGGGCAAGAGAATGATGATGGTGATGACGTCAATGATGATGATGATGATTACATTTTTTGTCTTGAAAACAACTGAGATAATGACTTAAATGTAGAGAAGTATGGAAAAAACATGCTGCAATGAAAAAAAAGGAAAAGGATTAAAAGGAAAAGCAAAAGGATTTAGAATAGTAAGGATTAATTGATATTTCAATTTATTTTTATGGACTATTTTCTTTTTTTTTTCTTTTTTTGGTTTGGGAATTCATCAAACGACTTCTCCCACTCTGGGCAGAGTGTCAGACTCTTACTGACTAAAACCCATTGCGGTATCTTTTTCGAACAGGCCCGCAACCCCGGATTGTCAGCGAACCCTCGTGTACCGTTTTCGGTACACCTAGTACCAGCTAACTTAACGTAGGACCACTGGAGGTCCACAAGAGCCTCGAATATTGTTCACTTTAAGTTAATCAATCAAATTAACAAGATCTTTACACTCACTATGTATAGTAGTTGTCTGATTCTGCTGTGTAACCCTGTTCAACGTATGGGCTGTGGCATCATTTACCACAAACATTCGTCTTCCTGAGACTGGTGTGCCTGTGGTAACCACCCTGGTTAGTTGTGCACCTGCATTTGATACTGCTACTGTGACAGCACCTGCCTTTTCCTGTACTTGTGGTGTCTTGTGGGACATAACAGTCAGTGTTGTTTCTGGGGAAACCTGTAAAGGAATAGATGATTTTATTGGAGTTTATTAATAAAATATAGGTAATAGAAATATGTGGAAATTAAAAAAAATGTAGAAATTTTTTTTTTTATTTGTAAAAATATTTAAAAAAATGTAGATGAATAAACAGAATTTAAAATTTCACATTATTATTCGGTATTAATTTCGGGAGTACCCCGAAATTAATACCGAATAATAATGTGAATGGTTTTAATGCAAATCAGTCATCAAGTTCAAAGAAGTAATCCTTATCTTAACTTGGGAAGATTTTTTTTTTTGTGAAAAATGCATGCTTCTGAACTAGACCCAGTGGTCTTTAGTTGTTGACTTTTATGGTTAGAGGAAAATAAGCCTATAAAGATTTCTGATAAGATTTAAGCTGTTAACTAAAAATATACTATAATCTACATAGAGATTGAGGACTAAACTTTTTGTTATAATATTTTACACTTTTGGCACTTGAACCAATTCAGAAACTAACTATGATTCATTTAGAAGCTTTATTCAATAATGTTATACTACTTAACCACAAAAACTCACAGAAATTAAAGATAACCAAAGCTTAAGACAAACACAGGGTTACTTAAATGTGATTTTAAAAATGTGACTATGTACATGATTTTCATAATAAAAGTATGATATTAATAGGGCAGTAGGGTCAATGTTAACCAGATTTCATGTATATTATATGGGTTGTGTTTCATGGTTTTACGTAGAATATTAACAATATGATGTAACAATAACAACATGTAAACAATGTGATTTTTTTTTATATCTAATTGGAATTTTTGGCTATGACGAATTGAATAACTTTAATTATAGAAATAGTATTGCATTCGGTTTTCCATTGTACTGTGAAAGTTAATTACTATGCAATTATGTCACTTTGTCAGGAGTTCGGGCGACATTAAAAGATTAATTACATTGTTATACATACCGTATTGCCCAAAGTATAGCTCAGACTACTCGGTGTTTCCACTTCGCCCTTCGTAAGGTCCGCAGAGCTCGTGAAGCCCCACGAGTAACCAAAGCCCGAAACATTGTTAGGAGTTGGCATACACATTTTTAACAACAAATATAATTCATTACAATTACAAAAACTAATTCACTAACACAAATTCGCTATTTGATAGTAAACAAGAGTCCTCATGACAGTTTTATCATTGCGAACATGTATGTACGCTTTCACACTTACAAACGCACAACGCACTCATCGATCACAATGCCGACAAAAACGTACTATCTATGTAAATTCATAGTTAACGATGCATTTATTGAGTGACGAACACCAGTCTACACGAAGAAATCTTCGTAAATTAGTCTAATCAACTCAATATAAACGGCGGCATAGGACAACGACGCTATGAGTAGGATTGACACGCACATTATTTTCAACAAAAGATGCGCGATTTGGTTGATAAGACACTTTACAACTATTCATATTAGTGTTTAAATACTAATAAACATGATTAATTAACTAAAACTTTGATAAATCTCATGATTTCATGAAAACAATAATTTTATCGCACACACAAAAAACCGGACGCCATTTTATTGTTTATGGTCAATTAAAGGTTTTAAAATTAACTCATTGACGTACAGGCTATAGCAACGTTAATTTTACTAATCACACAACAATGTATTTTACAAATAATCGTTTTGCTTCTGTTCAATTATTTTAGAGTTGTATATTTTTCCAGCCAATCTTAATAGAGTTATTCTGCGTAAAATACGAATGGATTCCCACTTTAAAACATTTTACAAAAACGAGAAAAAAAAAATAAGATCTATGGTTAACTTCTGTTGGCGTTTCGTTTCACCTTAATGTTGTCAGGTTTATTCTCTGATGTTTCTTAATAAAATCTCATATGCAAATTGATATTGGACAAGGCCACAAAAATATTGATAGCCTTCAAATGATAGCAAAAATTGCTGTTGAACCTTTTTTTTGTAAAAAAAAAATCTAAAATTACTCCGCTAAGGAATTTGAATCTGCAACTAAACGGATCGATTTGTGACATCGTGACCGTGTCTGTCAAAATAAAATAAATTGTCGAATTTGTCAATCGCACTAAATTGTAAATTCACTACTCGTTGGAGCAGTAAAAGGATTTATTATTGCTGAATACTGTGCATTGTTTTCTTAGCGCTTTCAGAAACCGATAATTGCAGAACTTACGTAAGAAAATAAATAATTTTGAAACATTCACCATGAATCCGATGTCAATGGACCGAGAGGAGCCTTCTTCATTGTTGTCGTTCTCCACCAACCATCCTTTGGAGCAATTTGTGTTGTTAGCAAAGGGAGCCAAGGGATCAGCATGTGCTGAACTAATCAAACAGGTGCTGGAAGCACCAGGAGTTCATGTGTTCGGCGAACTTCTCGAAATGCCGAATATCAAAGAGGTTAGAAGTCATTGATCGGTTCTTAACTTCTGTATTGTGCTATACGGAGACTAGGAACCTATTGATTAATTCTGTTCATCATCATTAAATTGTATATAACAATGACTATTCTGAAACTACATTTCTAATCTGAATTTAGAGGTAGCTATAGCTTACTAGGTACTTCAAAATACTTTCCCACTAGCTTATAACTACTTTCTTGTTGAAGTGCTTCGTAATGTGTACTAATACATCTGTAACAATTTCATATTTCCTAACTCCAATAACTAAAAGAACTTTGTCTCATTTCAGTTGGAAACAGGACCCTATGCCACTCACCTGAAGACTCTAAATCTGTTTGCATATGGGACATACAAAGAGTACCTTGAAAATAAGTCTGAATACTTAGACCTGACACCAGCTCAATGCAAGAAGCTTCAACATCTGACTATCGCAACTCTGGCCACACAGGAGAAATGTATTCCTTATAGCGTTCTGTTGCAGGAATTAGATATAAAGAATGTAAGGGATTTGGAGGATCTTATTATAGAAGCCATTTATGCAGGTGAGATGATGTTTATTTGCTTTCTGTTTGACCTTCAAACTGAACGCCAGTTTTCCAAACCTGAGAATTAATATAGAAGAAGAAACTCAAATAAATCCTGTATTTCTTACTTTCGTGCACTCTATTCAACAATAACTGAATGCTGCAGTGAAAATGACAACATTAACAGTAAAAAAACAAGATTAAAAGTTATTAATCCAAACTAAACTGAGCATCACCATGTTTTAATTGTCAAAATATACGAGAAATGACTAAATAAAAATTTATTTACAGTCTTTTTGGCCCTCTTTTGGTACTTCCTAGTGTTTAGCTGGGAAGAAGTGATGGAACAAACCAGCCAGTTACAATTCCTATTCAAAACCCAAATTATCTTTGTCCTTACTTACATCTTTACCCATTCACATTCCAGACATAATCCACGGCAAGTTGGATCAAGAATGCAAGCGAGTGGAAGTCGACGTCGCTTTAGGTCGCGACGCTCGCCTCGAGGATGCCTCAGCAATCGCTGATGTTCTAGCAGACTGGTGTAATGCTTGCGAGGCAGTCCTTAGCTCAGTTGATAGGCACATACAACGTGCCAACCACCATAAGACAAGGGCTATCAGACATCAACAGGCTATTGAGCAGGAGGTTTGTTCACATTGGTGTCATCAGATCATGCCATTTTAGTCCTACTTGAGGGAAATAAGATTTCTATTAAATCTGCAGACAAATAAATCAATATTGAATAGGCCTATGGTGGCAGGCACAGCTAATATTAAGAATTAACACACTGTGACCATTTTACGAATCCTTGTATTGTATGATTCTCGTAAAGCGATATTTTTAGGCCCCAAATAACCAGATGTGGCGAAACTGGAATTTGTTGAAAGCACATCCAATATACTGTTTAATTTATTCAGTAAGATGGGTGTGTTAATTAATTAACATCTATAAATCAAATTTTTGCAAAGAAGCATCTTACAAATATAATTTTTCAATTTCAGATTCAATACATAAAGAAAACTTTGAAATCGCAAGCAGAGAACGACGAATCTGCCACGGGTGGCGGCAGCGAGACCCATTCCGCGCCAAAGAAGAACTCGGGCAAAGGCAAGACGCCCCGCAATGCCGCCAAGTTCTGGCAGAAGAACACATAATCAGTGCCAACCTGGAATCATAGTTATTTAAAATAAATTGTAATTTTTGTGATACTGTTAAAATAAACTTTAAGTATGCTCTCGATGGTTTGTTTCTTCTAATTCAGAAAGTAGATGGCTTTTCTTAATAAGCTTAGAGTATAAAATACACTCTAAGTTGATATGACTACCATTTTCAGTAAACAGCCAATGACTCTGCTCGTAAGGCATTTGACCTTCATGGATAATTGCGAAAAAGTTCAAGCTAGAATAGCGATGTCTATGAAGTTACAAATAAATTGTCTATGCCAAAAGGTGAAAGTTCAAAAGCTGCCACACTTTTCTACTGTTTTGGTATGTATACGTTTTATCAGATTTCTTGGAGATCCTGGTCGTTACTAGGTTGAGAGATGAGCAGATTTGTATCTCTATTAAATAATAAACTCGACATAGGGAAGATGTTGTTCCTTTTGGATACGTAAAAGCCATAATTACGTAGCTGCGACACTGCTATAAAAAATCATCAGGCGCCTAATTATTAAATGGGTTTGATTTACAGTGTTATGACACGTGAAATCAACCTCTAACTTGTGTTGATGAGCAAAATTATCATCAACTCTATAACAAAACCGTTTTGGTACGATTTTCAAGAAAATACAATCATTCTATGATATGAAATTAAAACGCTGCAACCCAGCCGGCGAAATGTCAATTGTGAGAGTGGGACAAAACCGCGAAGTTTCCTAGGCTAGCGAATGAGAGGGCAGACCTCCGCCGACGAGGCGGCGATTTCGCCCGACGTTGAGTACAGAAAGACTGTTTTGTTGACGCAGAAGCGCAGCAAATAAAGTGCGCAGGCAGTGCAACGATTATCACGTTCGCAGGCCTCTAAATAGTGATGTAAATAACACATAATACGTAATATATCGTAAACATAGACTATGTGAAGTACTTACGAAAACCAATCTAAATTAAAAAAGACTCGGAGTTAAGTGTCGTGATAAGTCACAGCACCATAGCAACCGAACAGTGAAAAACTACGACATAAGTGACCGTCGCGTTTTACACAATGATGCCGTGATAAAATCATCATAATAAACAGACAATCTTGTTTTGTAAAGAGACTGTTGTTCACCGGAGTGCCACAACTTGCGGGCCTTCGCGTATTGGATGAACAAAAAGGCAAGTACTAAGTTGCCCTTTGTTATGTCGTATGAATTCTCCTTTCACGTAGGAGAGCTGGTATTCATGGTCAACACTGTTTACTCAATACTTGAGCCCGTTGTTATGTAGCTGTGCTGTAATAATATTAGATGGCGACGTCAAGGCTTGTTCAATCGACCTTGATTTATCGAATGTTTGGCTTCAAAATGGGCCAGGTTAGTGTTGTTTTTGTAAAATATCGTCTGGTAATCGTTACATTGATTAGCGTAGTTGAAGGGTTTCAATCAATACAGTCGCGTGTACGGTTGAAAATAATAATAATGTATCGTGATTGTACGTAGTGTGTTATGTTTGTGTGGGTTGGGTTGATGTTCTTTGTTGTCGGCGCTGTCAGCTGTTCACGAGGGGAGCGCGGGGCGGTCCGAGCAACTGGTCGGACTGGTACCGCGCGCGCGCCTTGCGTTGCATTATACTCGTGCCGTCCATCCGACCCTCCTCCCGTTTGCAAAACACGCTTTCTTTTCAACAAACCCTTTTGCTAGTTAAATTAATGGTCAGACTTATTTTGTCCACGAATAATGACTTCAAAGAGCACGCGAGGCGAGCGCTTTCAATAAATATTTATGAAGCTGTTTCTGATAAAAAAACAAGGTTGGTAGCGCGAATTACTTTATGACCTTCCAGCAGCGGTACCTACGTAGGTAGGTAGGTACGTATAGATTGTACCTATCTTTAGTTGGTACACAACGTTTAGGAAAACCTGGGGCCTTGCCAACAACACTAAATGCGCGCAAAAAGCATGAATATTTGTTGAAGCGCTTTAGATAAGTATTGAATTATTGTGACCTCAACACACACTGGACGACTTCGTTCGAATCTTGTTTGAATGAATAAATCATTTGTTGCTTTGAACTTTGTTTATCAGTTTAAAAATGACATAGGTACCTTGTCGAAACATTATTTTATGAACAAATCAAGCTTCTGCCAGCGGCTTCGCCCGCATGTGAAGTTTGATAATTGTCCCATGGTGTCTTACTACCAAGATGAAAAGTATCTAACCTAACCTAACCTAACCTACACTATGTGTTAATCCAGGTTATAAACTGTCTGTGTGCAAAAATGTACCTACCTATCCAAAGCCGTTCAGTAGTTTTTGCGAGAAAGAATTACCTACCTACTTGACAAACATCCAATACTCGCAAACTTTCGCGTTTTTATTAGTGGGATTTTTTTGGATGAATCGTCTGTAATATCTATCGAATTAGGGCACTACAATTGCGCTCCTCGTTCTTCTCAACGTACGAGACGATAAAATGATTATGATAACAAATCCTGTCCAATCTGGCTGAGAATCAAGCTAGGTACCTAGGTATATTCTCAATTATATTGGCATCGATAGCTATTAGAGATAATTGATTGTGATAATTGAGTACATTTAACACAATAGTCTCAGAAGCTAAGAGACCAACGTAGAAATAGTCGACATAACTTGTAGACAAGAGGCAAGATACGTTTACGAGAAGATCCTCATCAAATTGAAACTCTAGACTATGTGGTAACATGCCACGATCGTCCATTTAACTCAGGATGTTGCCAACAAAGCCACAGTATAAACTTGAGCATGCATTGGTAAAGTTAGAGCCTTTGTTCAATTCGCCGCGGTCTGGAGTGAAATGATATGCGCGTTTACTGCGGAACTTTGTCGTCGTTATATTTCATTATGTAATACGTGAGACTTGTGGTTATCAGACTCTTGCACTAGTCCAGCTACCCTGGTCTCTGTAGCATGCACTATTAGATTATCACTAACCTAGTGAAAACAGCAGCAGTGGAATCAGAAGTAGTTCGTTACACAACACAATGGATAGTTATACTGTTGAAATATTTTTATATACACATTTAGTTATTTTATGAACGACATTGAAAAAAACCACACTTGACACATGACACTCTCTAATTATTTTCAGTTGACAGAATTACCCATAGACTTTTTGTCTAGTGGTATGCAACCTCAACACTTTCCCTCACTAGCAAGAAAAGTTTTGTAGTCCCAAGTCGGCTCTAATCTTGACTAGCCTGGGCTTCGGGACTGCCTTGGTAAGTATGTCGGCTAACTGTTCAACAGAACTTGTCTTCCTGACATCAACAAGACCCTCTTGCACGGTTTCACGAACGAAAAAGTGTCGTACTCGAATGTGCTTTGTCCGTTTATGAAATTCAGGATTATTGGCAAGGCGTATAGCTGCTTCATTGTCCACTCGTAACATTGGTATGCCTTCCAAACTCGTAAGCTGACAATAGATTCTTTGGAGCCAGACTAGCTCGCGTGCGCCTTCGCTTGCTGCCACAATCTCTGCTTCAGTTGTTGAGATCGCGACTGATGGTTGACGTTGGCTTAGCCAAGAAACAACTCCTTCAGCAAAAAGACAAGTGACTCCTGTCGTAGAGCGTCCAGTCAGGTCATCACCAGCGTGATCCGCGTCACTATAGCCTTCAATAATAGCTTTGGTACAGTTTGCGTTGTACCTAATACCGTAGGATATTGTGCCTCTCAAGTATCTAAATATCCTTTTGACCTTCAGCCAGTCATCTTCGGTGGGGTTTTCTAACTTTCTAGATACGAACCCTACAGCGTATGCTATGTCAGGACGTGTGCCTGTCATCAGGTACGCTAGTGCACCTACCGCCTCTCGGTAAGGAAATTTCTTCCCAGAGTTCCCGTTTGTAACTTTCCCTGTTTCAGTAGTCGCAGTTTTCTCTATAGGTGTCGACACTGGATTGCATTCGGACATTCCAAAGCGGTCTAAGATTTTCCTGGTGTAAGCTTCTTGCTTAATACCTATAGAACCATCTTTAGCTCTCTGGATTTCCATACCTAGGTAGTACGATGCCGGTTTCATCGTGATTTTAATTGTTCTACCTAATTCCTCTAGGAATTGGTGTGCTAAAGCTTCATCTGTAGACGCCACAAGCCCGTCATCCACATAAAGTGTTATCAGGATTTTCTTGTCCATCACATTCTTCGAGAACAGGCAGCTGTCAGCAGTACTCTGTACGAAACCTTTCGCTAAAAGAATCTCCTCAAAGCAGGAATTCCAGCAACGTGGTGCCTGTTTTAGTCCGTACAAGCTTCTCCTTAATCGACAGACTTTTGAAGTCTCATCGTTGAATCCGTCAGGCTGCTTCATATAGATCTCTTCCTCGATCTTTCCATTCAGGAATGCAGTCGACACATCAAATTGCATCAGATGTAACTTTTCTTTGGCACTGACACTCAACAAAGCTCTTATTGTAGCCATCCGGGCCACCGGACTAAAGGTCTGTTCATAGTCAATCCCCTTTTGTTGCCTGAATCCTTTTGCTACAAGCCTCGCTTTATATTTGTCAATAGTGCCATCTGGTAGGCGTTTGATTGTGAAAACCCATTTACACGGAAGCGCTTTTCTGTTTGGCGGCAAATCACACAACGTCCAAACTTGGTTTTCTTCTAGAGACTTCAGCTCATTTTCCATGGCCTTCTGCCACTCAGCTTTGTCTTTTCTAGAGAGAGCTTCTGAATAGGTTTCAGGGAATCTTTCCGTACCTATGAAATACACATAGTCATCGAACTTCTTAGGGCGTTTGATGGTTGTTCTGTCTCTCAGACTATAACGTGGCTCCGCTTCAACCACGAGGTCACCCAAAACCGCAGACTCTACATCTACTAGAGGTTCAACAATTTCCAGTGGCTCTTGATCTGCGTCAACAAAAACTTCATCACCATCAATATCGGAGCTTTCTTTCGATTCATGTCTGCGTGGACTGTCAATCATAGCTCCTACGTCATCGTTTTCGTCTTCTTGATCTTGGTCTTTTCCGATATTCGTTCTATCTTCCTCTAGAACATGATCAAGATCGTCTCTATTGGCCGGCTCTAGCTCGGGAATATGTTCGCTATTTCCTTTATTTGTCACTCCCTCTGCAGCAATAGGAATGTTGATGGATGTCTTGAATTCCACATCAGACTCAAACGTTATGTCCCTCGACTTCAACGTCTTGACTCCATCCCAGATTCGATAGCCGTCATCATTCTCGTAGCCTATTAAAATGCCTTTTATAGCCTTCTTGCTCATTTTTTTCCGTTTTGGTTTTGGAACATGTGCATAACATGTGCTACCAATTATTTTTAGATGGGATATCTTCGGCTTTTTCCCATGCCACAGTTCATATGGTACTTTACTATCCACTCTTGTGGGACCTGTCCTATTCAGTACATATGCAACTGTATTAATCAATTCAGCCCATAGTATTTGTGGCATCTCTCCTCTCGCATGCATAATTGACCTTGCAGCTTCTACTAAAGTACGGTTCTCCCGCTCACTACAGCCATTTTGTTCAGGCGTGTAAGGCATAGTTAGCCGTTGCTGAATACCATGTCTTTGTAATATTTTACGAACTTCCTCATTATCGAATTCGCCGCCGTTATCACTCAGTAGAGTTTTGACAGTATGGCCTACGGTCTTCACTTCTTGAAGCATTTGTAGAAGTTTATCCTTTACTTCTGACTTATGTCTCATGAAGTAAACCATGCGATAACTTGAATAGTCGTCCTTAAATAGTACATAGTACTCGTACTTCGAGATGCTTTTTGCGAAGGGACCACAAACATCTGTGTGTATTAGCTCTCCAACTGCTTTAGCTCTTTCTCTGGTGCCGAACGGCTTTCGATGTGACTTTCCGTAAACGCAGCCTTCACATGTCACTTTATCTGGACTAAGCTGGATGCCTAACTCACGTTTTACTACGCGAATGACGTGTCTTTTATCCTGGTGCACTAGCCGCTCGTGATATAGCTGTAGCATGTTTAAGCCAGTTAAAGCATTGACCTCAATTTTCGTATGCTCTCTTGGAATTAGAGTCTTTAAATCCAACTTATATAGTCCACCTTGATGGACCCTACTTCCAACAACTCTAGTTGTGCCCTCGATATCCAACTTGCACTCTCTAGTTGTGGAAGTGAAGATGCTGTTCTGCATCTTATCTTGCGCCGCAAGCATCGAAAACAAGTTTTTCGTTAAAGACGGTACCAGCCACACATCGTTCAGAGTAATTTTCTCCTTTTGCCCATTGACATTTGACTCTACTACTACGGAGCCCATACCAGAGGCGGATATGATGGTTCCGTCTGCCGTAGTCACTGTGTGATCTGAGTCAAATTCATGAAACTCGGTGAAAAAAATCCTCCTTACTGCGATATGAACCGTTGCTCCGTTATCCACGTACCAGTTCTCACGATCCTGGACTTGATTCATAGAGCACGCATTTACCATAAGAGAAATCTGCTGTACCTGCTTGAACTTTGAGCTAGACGCCGATGATGTGCCCGAAGTTGGCTTAGGTGGCCTCCCATCCTTAATCCACTTCTTACATTTGCGAACTCTATGTCCTTTTACAGAACAGTAGTTACAAATCAGCTGCTCGTCCGAATTCTTCTTGTTTTGACGTTCAGTAGGTGTAGTCACTAGCGCCTCCTGCCGTGAGTTCTCTTGACTACCTAGCTCTCTTTCGAACGTACAAAGATGCGTCGTTAAACTGTCGATAGTCCTTTCAGACTGTTTGAGCATTAGCCAACTTGACTTAAAGTTGAAATACCGATCGTCAAGTGTATCTAAGACCTTACATATCAGGAATAATTCAGGGAGCTTAGCGGTAGCGTCGATTTTAGCAATCTCCGCCTTCAATTCATTCCATAGATTCTTCAGGTGCGACATGTGAGTAGGAATGTCATCTTCTTTTCTTTTATGAAACCCGAAGAACTCCAAGCATAAATTATACGCTCTGTCGTCTGTTTGTCCGTCAAATAGCCTATGCAGCTCTTGCCAAACCTCGTGTGCCGTTCTGTATCGCATAACTTTCTTTAGTGTCTCCTCGGTCATGTTAGTAGTTAGCATGAGTAGAGCGCCACTCTCAGTCCGCCTATACTTTGCCATTGCAGTGTTATAGGTGCTGATGTCAGCGTCACCTGCTCCTTCAGCAAGGACCGGCTTTTTGAGTTTCCCCTCAACTGCTTCCGTGGCACCTTCTGTGCCTTCCAGCATTATAGAAATTTTATATTTCCAGGTTGCCCAATTTTCCTTGCCCGCTAATTTGCCGAGTTCAATCTTTGTCGAAAAATCCATTTCTTCTCCTTCCGGTGGGACCCAGAACCTATTAGTTTATCACTAACCTAGTGAAAACAGCAGCAGTGGAATCAGAAGTAGTTCGTTACACAACACAATGGATAGTTATACTGTTGAAATATTTTTATATACACATTTAGTTATTTTATGAACGACATTGAAAAAAACCACACTTGACACATGACACTCTCTAATTATTTTCAGTTGACAGAATTACCCATAGACTTTTTGTCTAGTGGTATGCAACCTCAACATGCACTTTCTCTCCTGGGATTTCCTGTGAAATCTCGACGCGAAATTCGGAAAATTCCTTGCTTTTACTTGGTGTTGGCACGCAGACTTAAAGATTCCGAAATAAATGAAAAGACAGGCATACCTTGGATTGCTGCTACGACATTCTTGTGTCAAAGAATTGTAAGAGCTTGTGTTCAAAAGACTTTCAATATTGATATTGCATTGCACGAAGTAGACGGCTGAGAAAATTACTTAATTTCATAAAAAGATGCTTCAGAAAGTACAGTCACGAGTAGGTACCAATACGTAAACAATTCTTTTAAAAGCGTTTTCTCTTACTATTCTGTTTAATGTTTCATGTTGTTACGAACATAGTATTCTGGAACTCATTTTTTATGAAGAAGATACTCCAGTTTAGGAGTTAAGCTGGGAACAGTGGAAAATGGTTAAGCAAATAATGACAATAAAAACGTCAGGAACAGTCTTGACTACCCTCAACGGACGAAAACTCAATACTTGCCAGTAAACCTATGAATGACGGAGATGGTTAACGCTATAGAGGAACCCGAATGTGCAACTAATCTGAATTTGACCCCAACAGTAGTTAACAACCAACTGGCCTACATAACGTTCCCCAAGGGATTACCAACTAATCAGCATAGAAACAAGCTTACAACAAAATGCATATTACAGAAGCCTGCTCATAATAAGTATGCATCGGTCGGGCTTCCATAACGGCCTGTAATGAGATACACCGACTTGTGACGTCACTATATAGGTAAAGCCATTATGTCAGCATGTCACTGGTCACTGGTTGGTCTTGTCACTGGTTATACGAGATTAGTGAGCTAAAGGGCGCTACACACCAAACCCACTGCACTCTTCATCGTGTTGAACTCCAAGCAATTACCCTTGAAACAATTGCCCGTTTGAACTGTCAAAATTGAAGCAAAAAGATGAAGCTGCAGTCTAACTACAAGGTATAATAACCGTAAAAGGCTGTAGTTATCCTTTCCAAAGCGTAAATCTCTATGGAGAAGAAACACTTTTCAAAATCAAAATATTATTAAGTACAAACCCTTCATTTCATCATAATTTATGTAGGCTAGTTGGCGATTTCAAAGCATTGTAAGGCCAAAAACTTTGACGGCCGCACGAGATGTGCAACTTAGGTACATAATTGACTTATTGTCATTACAGCTTGAGTCGACAATTTTACGGTGATATATAGGTACATATATATAATAAAAGAATAAAAAACTGTGTCTGTACATTGAATATATCAAACTAATCATTATCTAAGGGGGTTTAAAAACAGTAACAGAGCACGAATCTGAACAGAATGTCGATATCATCTGAAGAATCGGATGTGTCTCAAGATATAGCCCTAGGGCATGGCGACTTTCCTTGGGTTGATAAGGAACGGAGTGCATTTACGTATACTCCTATGATTGAATACGCCACATATTCCCCCATCGGAGGTATGGTTTAAAATCGTACTTTTTGTGAAGCTATTACATGGCAAAAAGAAACAAACGGTATGCGTTGCTCAGGTGGGAAAGAACCGTTATTTTCCCGTCTCCGGGCTCTTAAAATTCGGACGTTTCAGATCTTCGTTTTTGACGACCCCGTTGTCGCTGGCATAAGCAACAGGATCCGCGTACGAAGTCGCGGGCAGAAGCTATTTTAAAAATAAGTAAATGCATGTCGCCGATATGATTCTTTTTTTATTATATTAGGCTGCCGAGCTGTGTCTACTAGTCGTCGGCTTTGGTGTGTAAAGCCCATAAGCTCTAACCTAGTTCTGTTGCAATGCACCTGACTGCACATCGGGCTATTAATACTGGCTTGGTATTAGTTTGTATTAGTCTCCCCGGAGTTTCGTCATTAGTTGGTGAAGTAGGAAACATGGAATGATTCATTTCCGTTGGTTTGTTTACCGTTTTAGTATATCGTCTTTGGTAGAGTAATACTTCTACCTAATTTAATGTGGATGGATTTTTAAGTGTCTGACAATTATCATTAATTGCCTTTTATTGCGTTCTTAAACGGAGCTCTAATAAACAATAGAACACTGTTAAGAAGTCTATAGCTACAAAGTTTCCTAATTTTGAATGAGACAGTAGCCGAATTAGTTTCGGCTGTTTTTTTTTTATTTTTTCAGAGTGGTCCGGTACAAAACACAGGCCTCATCTATGTAGCTTTAAAACATGAAATGATCCGACGTGTAAAAATGTGTTGTATTTATAGTACTAATAAAAAGAGTTGTAACAACAACATGGAAATATGCTTGCAACAATGCCGAAACATTGAAAACTTTAATCAAATAAAACAATGGACGATTCCCTACAGGCAAATAAAGAAACAGTGCATGAACCAGCAGGCACTATTATAAACTGAAAAGACAAAGGTACAGAAGACCATAACTAAGCAAAACAATAAAATTTCGTTAATCTTGGTAGACTTCCAGCTTTAACTTGGCAACAAGCAACTTTGTACGTAACAGTTTCAAAGATGGGGGGCCTTAGAGCAAATGGAATGAGAAACTCTGAAATATGATGATAGACTATTACTTCTTAGAGCCCATCATTCAGGCGCAGGAGTCGAACAAATCAAATGTTTTTGACTTTGAAGAATCGATTTCTCAGGAAAGTTAGTTCAATGTTGTACATTTTGCTATCTTCGAGAGAATACTGCAATAACAGATAAATAGCATTTTTAAAAACATTATTAAAACTAATGATGATGACTATTTTGGACTAAGCTCTAACAAGTCAGTTTCTAAAGTTAGTTATACAAAAAATATGCCTATATTTGAAAACCCTTTTAAAATTATGTACTTAGTACCTTCCTAACAGCTTGACAAGATGCCATCTAAGGCTTGCCCTAACAAATTGTTATTTAAAATCCCTTTACAAAAAACTGTTGTCTCACGTGAACAAAACCATCCACGTTTTTCTGCAACAACCGGCACTTGCAACCGCGATGTTCAGCCAGTGAAATTAGAACCCCGCCCACGAATCAAATGTCCCGCAAAGCGTTTGAATTCACAATGAATGTTCTGCGGTTAGCTGCAACCGCAGTTACTCCATCGTTTGAAAGCACGCACGTCATCTCAGATTACCAACATTAAACACTTTTATTGTGACCAGTACCTGTTGTAGAAAGTGCAACAACCTTTTCTGTATAGAACTATTTCTGTTTGATAGTATTGTATGTGCCTCGCTTCGCTGCGTGAGTATTAAATGTCGTTGGACTGATCCTAAAGCTTCGCTGGCTGCGGTTTAGCAATCTGGCCTTTGAAATTGTGATTTGGTGGTTTCGTACTTCCGTCTAATCTAGGGACAGGTGTTTGAACCTCAGAAGTTTTGTAGGAAAAGATGACTTTAAATGAGTAAGGACCAAGGTTCACAAAATGTCAAAACGAAATTGACGTTCCAATTTTAAATCCATCCTGTCCTCTATAAGACGTTGGAGGCACGAGGCTGAAAACGGAATTAAATAGAAAAAATATCTGTCTCTGATATTGCTCAACCTGCAGACGTAGCCAGATTTAGACGAACTTATCTAGTATTTATAGGTAATACTCCAGATTTAAATCCGAATTAGATCGTCTGAAGTTCAGTTAGATATAGCACTCAAACTTAGTTACAGCTTAGTCTGCTTGAAAACAAGCAAATAAGGTTTTATAAGATTGTCTTTCTACTACGACCTTGTTGTACTACAACCTCATTATAGTTATAGCATACCTCTAGAACTCCTAATGTGACTCGTAAAGTTTTATTTCACTCATTTTACTGTAAAGTTTTGTCGGTGCCAGAATCTTGACGAAGTTTTCATACGAGTGAAGAATTCGTGTGGAATACAAAGAAGCATAAAGTTGTGAAAAGTTTGAAACTGCAGCAATTTGTGAATTCTGCTTGATGCGATATGCTGGAATATTTCCATGACTGGTGTGGAATGGCGAAACACTGTGTGAAATAAAATGGACTGTAAATATTACTAAATTTTTTGTCTTGATCTTTTGATTGATGGAGTCTGAAGTCGATTAATTACATAGTGTTTAGGATTGTCTTTGTTTTCTTCTTGAAACGAGTCGAAGACAACTTAAATTGAATCAGCCTAAAATTCGGCAACGTCTTTTAGCACTATGGATTGTCTGGGTCGTCTATTTTAAACAACTGCTACAACTGCTGTGTTCTTTTTGATAACATGAATTGTGATCTTTCTGGGGGAACATATGCTTGGTACACTTATTTATTATGTTATTATGACTCAACTTATTGCGTCGTCCGAGACTTGAACCTGCTTAATTAATATTCTCGTCACCTATATAATAAAATACACCTCACTCCAGATGTAAGTAGAAACTGAATCAAGATTCAGGTTTATCCAGAGCTTTAGATACGACCCGTTGTCATACAATATGTAAGGTAAAAGTAATGTCATGGAATAGTAAAACCTCAGAGAAGCGAACTCTTAGATAGCTGTACAAGGATCTATCAATTTTACAAAAAAAAAATGATAACCAACGACAACCTTCGATCAATTTTGAACTTGAACCTAAGAACTGTGTGAAATAAGAACTATGCTGTTGAAACTTGGTAAGTAAATGTATTCTGTGAACCGCATTAAGATTTTCACACAAAAATGGAAAAAAAAAACAATAAATTTTGGTGGTTCCCCATACCTAGAACAGAAAATCAAAAAAAAAAAATTTCATCAAACCCATACGTGTGGGGTATCTATGGCTAGGTCTTTAATAATTTTATTGAGATTTCTAATATCATTTTTTTTCTAAACTGAATAGATTGCGCGAGAGACACTTCCAAAGTGGTAAAATGTGCCCCCCCCCCCCTGTAACTTCTATAAGAGAATGATAAAATTAAAAAAAAAATATGTAGGTGCAGTACCATGTAAACTTCCACCGATAATTGGTTTGAAGGAGCAGTTGGGTAAGTAGCTCAATTTACCTTTCATTCAATCAACTTAAATATAAAACTAAAAAAAAATATTTCTTTTTTTTTTCTTTTTTTAGTTTCTAAATACAAGAACTTTTTTATTACGTTACTTGCTGCTACAGAACCCTATGGGCGAGTCCATTTAGAACAGGAGTTTCACTTCTATAAATTGTACATGCTAATGCTTAGCAATGGTCGATGAACCTCAGTCTCGTTACCGTGGGCCTTGAAGTGAGCGATGAGAACAGCGATAAAATGAACAGCGTTGTAAAAGAAAATGTTACCGTACAGCTTGTTAAAAAGTTTGAGAAAATTGCTCGTCTCTGGGTTTCGTGTCATTTTATATGGTTTGATATTATGTTTTGGGTTTCAGTAAGTAATTGCCTAGTTTACTTAAACAATCGTAACCTAGTATCATTACAGCTTCTTTCGTGAAATTAGCTTGTGTCAAAGCTATACGAACAGCTCAGCCATTAGCCATAATAATTTTTCAGAAAAGACACATTGAAGTTTTACAAAAAACAATTTTCAAATAACAGTGACCATTTCAGACGAGTGAATCGTTGGTGCCTGTACTAATGATGAAAATCATTGTATCACAGACACCAGTGCCTTCCAGAATAGGTCCTACGATGTCTAGAAATAGTTGATAGACACTTTTAGTTTCTCCATCCAAATTGTGAGAATATTTGTCCAGTTTTCGATTATAACCAAGAGTTATGTATTTATCTGCTTTAAAACGTTGAACTTTTTTTTGAACTTGGTGCACTTTTCATACGAGGATAAAAAGAAAGCAAATTCCGTCTCGCAAATGTTGTACCTCGCTCTTGATGCTTCAGCTATAGGTAATATCGCCTCTCTAATGGCTCCATCATAACTCTTTGTTAGAAAACTAGAGAGATATAATATCTCTGTCTTTTTTTATGGCTAATTGTGTGTACGTTCTATTCTGAGAGAGAACTTATTCAAATGCGAGAACTTTACAGATTAAATGAACGCCGTTGTCATGATCTTTTTTAGTATTTACCTACTTACTTACCTACTTGCTGTTATTTTCAAAGTAACCATGTTGAAAATAACAGCATTGTAGATTCTTCTTCTTTCTTTATCTTGTGGTTATGGATATGCCCGTCCACACGTCCGCGTCTACGGTGGCTGGTAGCCACCACGTGGCCCCCGACACCTAAGAAAATCTTTTCAGCAGCTATGGGCTAGCTAGCCGTCCGTTCGTCTAATGACGACAGGCCGTGTCAACGGCGGCGCCGGCGGCGCGTTCGTGTTCCACGCCCGCCACAAAGAGATGTCAGCATAAAGGGAGGGCCCCTCCCAAGGGCCGAAGCCTGCCGGGGTTGCGGGCCTGTTCGAAAGAGATACCGCGGCCCCGGAACATAAAGGGCGAGGAAGGAACATGGATGGGTTTTAGTCAGTAAAAGTCTGACACTCCCTCCAGCTCCGCCCAGAGTGGGAGTTATTTCAAGTTATTTGATGATTTCCCATCCTAAAAAAAAAAGGTGTCTTGTGTTTGCAAAAGAGAGAGAGTTCGAAGATGCAGAATCTAACGTCAGTCGTGAACTCGTGACTCGTGTGCCTGATGAGCTTCTTTATTATATCTATGCTGATGAGGTTCCCACAGGTAAAAATAACGAACTTTGTTTATTTAATTTCATCTCGTTTTTAACCCGTTAGGGTATGAATTTAAAAAAATACTGCATATTTACATCAGCTTCGTTTTTGGTGGTTAGTGGGATGTCGGTTGTTTCCTCTGGCAAATTTAAGTAAAGTAGCTACCTATTTAGATGTTTTTCTTAGCCCGAGTTGTTTTTTTTCCAGTATGTTCTCATTTTTAAAACATTTTTATAGCTTTTGGTAGGTAGGTGCTCAAGCAACAATAATAATTGTAAACATGATAAAGATTCATCGTAAAATTCACGCAAGCAAAATCTGAATTTTACGAGAAAATAAAGCGTATAAAAATGTATGTTATGTCGTAAACTGGCTAGCTAATAAATCGTTATTTTATTTGTATCAGCTCTTAAAGTACTCGAATCATAATAACGGTTTTATTTTATGATAACCTCTTTGAATTTTATAGCTTTTTTCGTTTTGAAATTGGACAGCAGTTGTTCCATAATCTGCCTTCGTGGTGAGGAGACATGACATATAACTGAAATCTATCAGCATCCTCTTGTAAACTTAAGTCTTTACTTCAAATCATCCCTCATAATGTTATGTGCGAGGATTACTTCATCGGTCTACCTTTTGCCATTTCCCAACTCAACAGCTGAACGAATTTGGATGAAAGGGGACCTACGGATAGACCATAATTTGGCTTACAATTACGACATATCAAGCTTATAGACCAAGTAAAACCTAAAGTTGGAGGTGAACTACATTTCGTTAAAAAGAAAACACAAAAATACCAAGTTTCTCAAGTCAAAGACTTAACAGTGTAAAGGCAAGTTGAAACAATAGCCTGTGTGGCTGTGGTTCTTCCAGTACACACTCAACTAGCAGTCTGAGAGCTCGCTAACTCTTAGAAAAGTAAAATAAGGTTTTTATGGCCAGTGAAAGAAAAGTTCTATTGATTTTAGAAGTTTTTTTTAAATGTTGTATTCTTCAGAAAAGCCTTCACTTAATTCCGTGGAAGACCTCCCACTAGGTGGACCGATGACCTGGTATAGGTTGCAGGAATCCGGTGGA
Organism: Xestia c-nigrum; assembly: GCA_916618015.1. Lineage (NCBI taxonomy): Eukaryota > Metazoa > Arthropoda > Insecta > Lepidoptera > Noctuidae > Xestia > Xestia c-nigrum. The sequence goes on along the minus strand of OU745258.1, from coordinate 5,161,301 downwards.
TGTGAGTCGCACGGGACCGGTCAATGTGGCGACACTTGGGGGAGGCCTATGTCCAGCATTGAACGTATTTCGGCTGAAATGATAATGAAGAATAGCGTAAAGCGTAGGTACACTTCCAAGATCTCACTGTCAAAGATGGCAGTCAGCTCCAACATCTTAGCTGAGCTCTTCAACATTTTTTCCAAGATGAAAGAATTTCAAACAGTAGTGGCTGAAGTTAAAACCCTGTAATAATCCTACCTTGTAGACCTAATAATTTAATACCTAACCTACTAATTTCACTAGAAACCTATTTAGAAGCTAAAACTGCAAAATTGCAAAATATGGCGTGTTATAATGACGAGGAATTGATATCTAAATACTGAACGAGCCTTACCTAATTCTCGAAAGGGCTTCAGATAGAAAAGAAACGAAATAAACCCTGTAAGTAATCAAAGTTTTCAAGCTGGAAGAAATGAAATAAAAACTTTCGACCCGCTATTTAACACTTGCCCGCATAGAATCCAAATCCGAAAGGGGTGAAGCAAAACACTGCTTCGATAAAAAAAAGTCTGAAGAAGATTTACGAAAGAAATAAAATCTAGAGATTTCCTTCACCCACAATGATTGTTATGAATGTTTCTTAAAACATTTGAAGCGCCTGTCACAAAAGAATCTGCAATAAACGCCGTCGAAATAAAAGTGATAAATGAAGATGAAAACGGGCTTCTTTGTAAGCCAAGATGTGAATGGATGGACCAGGAAAAGAATTTCTTAATAATTATTAGCCTAATTGTGTGTGGAGAAAATGTTATATCATTTACGGGTTCATCATTCAAGTTACAGATGTCCATCTGTCATATTTTCTTGATGAGGGGAGGTACGGTACATTTTTGGTTTCTGAAGAACCCGATTCTTTATTTAAAAGGCAGATGTGTTAGTGCACCAGACCTGTAAAGGCCACGATGTTTGGGACAAAAGTCTAAATGAAATGAATTTCATCGTCATGAAAACGAAGATGGGTTTAGTGATTTAGGGAGGATATTTGTCTTCAGCCAGCGAAAATAAGAAATGGCTACAGCGATTTGGAAAAAGTTCCCAAAATAGAACCTCTGTGTTTTTCTTGAATTAGCTTTCTAAAAACAAATGTTAATGAAAAACTTGGGAGAGATAGAATACCTAACTAGACAAAATTCAATACTTTCTCATCACACAAATGCACCCAAACAAGAACAACCCTCTGAAAATACCCGGGAGAAAGTTCGGAACTTTCATCGTTACAGAAACCAAGGCACAGATTTCGACCTTACTGTAACCCAAATACCGGGCTGCAACTCATTTGACCCGCACCGGCTATGTAGGGCATGACGTCACGATGCGGAGATGCAACCAACGATAGAGGGTGATAGGGGAAAGTCAATCGGGTTGTAAGGGGTTGTTATATTGTTGATGGGTGACACGTGGCGTTTGAGGGGTTAATTTTTTTGCTGTCAATCAAAAATGGAATTAGTTTTTTTTTTAATTTTGCATTATTTTTTGTGTATAATGAAAATGATGTATGGGGGTTATGTCGTGTGTGTGTGTGTGACGTAATTTCGATACTAAGGGAGTTACAGCAAAAAATCTGGCTAGTTTTTTTTGTTGAAGGTAATTTGGTGCTTAACTTCTTCGACATTAAATAATATACTATCGTTTTCCTGAAATTACTAAGCAATGTTATTGTGATAACATGTGTTGACGGATTGCCAAGTATCCAGTTTGAATAGGAAGAAGTTGCTGAAATCCGGTCAACGCCCACCAACATTTTCAGGCGCCAAAAGCACTCACATTTGAACTTTTCAGGTCCCGCCCTTCTTAATGTGGGAAACATTCTGCTCACAATTTTTTTTTACCCGACTTCCAAAGAAGGGTTATGTTTTTATATTAAATCATTGTGTGTGAGTGCACGGAAGTTTCGTGGCCAGTTTTTGTTCCAAAATCTCAAATTAGTATTCTCAGAAAGAATTTAGCCTTTAGCCTAGTCTTGTTCAAATTATTTTTACTTTTGTAACTTTTTCTAATTTTTTTTTTTGTTTTGGACAACTTAACTAACTCACGGCATCCGAGGTACCTTCCAACTAGGTGCCGACTCACATCGTCACCTCAGTCAAAGTATAAAAAAGACAAGTAGGATATCTTCATATAAACGCACCGCGCTCGGCTTGTATGTGTGCGTCATACTATCTTTACGTCGCCGCACGCACTCTGTAACAAAATCTCGACCCGTGTCTTACTGCCGCCAGTCGAGACTTGCACACCGCACAAAGTTCGCGCGTCACGGCTTAAAGGCATACGTAAATAAATTAAAAATGGGTGATCATCGCGACCTATTGCTGTGTGTATGGGTGTCTAAAAAATAACAGGAAAGGTTAGCAAGCTGAGATACCTAGTTATTTTTATGGAATTAGTCTTCTATTAGACAGACGAAGTAGGTAGGTCTACTTTCCCACTAGAATGTTAGGTAGGTACTTGATCTGAAAACTTGTGATACCTAATAATTTTATGTCGTAAATAAGTTTTTTTTTATGGTATCTTATTGGAATCTTCATAGTATTATGATGAATTAGCATCATCACAATTTTAAAGTCCAATAAGACCAACAAAAATGTAATTTAAAGTTTTGTGTCACATATTTACGTAACTTGAAAAGGTGATTTTTTGTTAATTAAGATATGACGTTGAAATTAGTGTAAAAACGTTGGACTTGGCTTAAAACCGATATCGATGCAAAAATCATGTAAATCGGTCCAGTAGTTTAGGAAATATAAGGTACTAGCGGACGTCACGCGGTTTCACACTCGTAATTCCCGTTCCCGTGGGAGTACGGGGATAAAATATATCCTATGTTACTCGTGGATAATGTAGCTTTCGAATGGTGGAAGAATTTTTAAAAACGGTCCAGTAGTTTTTAAGCCTATTCATTACAACCAAACAAACAAACAAACAAAGTTTTCCTCTTTATAATATTAGTGTAGATTAGTGTAGAAAACAAATAGTAAACATTGTGTTCATCGTAAATTTCACTCTTTGTTGTAGAATATTTTTTGATAATAGTCTAAGAGACATAGTTCATCAGAACAATGTTTTGAATGCGTTACATTGCGTTACAATCGTTTGAAAGATAGACCCATCCAAAATGTCCCCCCCCCCTCTTTTTAAAATAAGAGATTTAAAAAAAAAATTGCTGTAGATCTCAATGAAAACCAGACATCACATTTCTAGGCACTGAATTAAAATATAGCTAAAAGTGACAACCCTGAGACAGCCAAGTACGGTAGGTAATTATAACGCGGATTGAGCTGTAGATACACTACTGCTCCTGTTTTTATACTGTGCCTGAGAGACCAGGCGTTGTGACCCTCACGAACTTTCGCATAAGTAATTAATATAATAATTAGCAGGATAGTAGGAAGTAAGTCAATAATAGTATTAATCACAAAATGCCTATTCTCACCGATTCGTTTCTGTTACTAACTTTTTTAGCACAACAAAATTATTGACTTTTTAAGACAGTATTTTAATTTTAAATTAAGGTTTAAAATGCTTTTTTATAGAAATGGCAATAATGCCAAATAAAATTGTTCTTAATGAAATTCTGTCATCTTCATAGTATGCCAAGTGAAATTATATCAAATAATCGTCGCTTTAAAATTTAAATAAACGTTATTCTAAACGAAATTAAGCCAAGTTTGAACATTGCCAAAGGTAATTATGCCAAATAAAATTCTGCCATCTTAAATGTCAACATTCAATCAATTAGTAAACATTTAAGAATCAATAATATTTAAAAAAATATGCCTCGAAAATAATCGTTTAATGAAAATTGTGCCAAATAAATTTCGGAGCATCAGGATTCTGCCAGATAGAAGGAACTCTTCGTGAGGATGTATGGATGTTTATTGCTCTTTCATGCAAAAAGTACTGAATGGATTAAGATGAATTTGGCTCATAGATAGTTTTTATAACCTGGAATGTATTGTAAAACGGGCTGGTGTCCACAACTCCACGTCAAAGCGCTTATTTTGCGTATGGGCTTAATCCACCAGGCGGGCCCAGTGCGGGTTGGTAGATGTCACATGTCTTCCATTTTGTTTTGTTCTAGGACATGCCGGTTTCTTTCACCGTTTTTGAGAGCAGTGGTGATGAAATAAATTACACAAAGTAACGCGCCTGCCGGGGTCGAACTTCGAACCCACGACTTACTGTTCGTAAATCGGGGCTATCACCACTGGGCCACCGCTGCTCTCTTTATTAACCTGGATTAAGAAAGATACTTCATATTTATTCGTGTAGCATGATCCCGTTAGACAGTTTATCGTACTTCATGCTTCATGCATTCTTGTGTGAGAATAGGCTTTTACTCTGTGTTAGTAAATAATACCGTAACACAAATAATTATAGGTATGTTGTGAATAATTAAAAGCCGGTAAACAGTGAGAAAAATAATATTCCCACATTCAAATCTAGGTGAACACATATCGTTACTTGTTTTCAACTTGTTTATTTTAATTCAATTATTATGGACCTGGAGGTTGCGGGAATCTGGTGGATGCGAGTCGCAAGCGACCGGTAAATGTGGCGACACTTGGGGGAGGCCTATGCTCAGCAGTGGACGTCTTTCGGCTGAGATGATGATGATTATTTGGCGAGACATACTGAGCCGGCGGCGCACAGTAGTTCGAAATCGACGCTCCGTGGACATAGAAATCAAAATTAAAGTTTTGATTTCAATGTCCACGGTGCGTCGATTTCGAACAACTATGCGGCGTGGCGAGGGCGCCGCGCGTGCGCCGCTCCCTCGCCCTCGGCGCGGCGCACGCGCAGTACCTAAGCAGTGGTATGCACACATTGCACACCATTCACTTACTTCCATTGAATGACTTTTTCATGATGAAATGAATCAATGAAATTCGCAGGCCACCCTGGCGCCATGAGTGAGTTATTGTAAAATTTGAATACAAAAATCACACTCGGACCACTATGCAAGTATGCACGTACCTCTAATCTCCGAAACGGGGGACAAGTCGCTATTCCTCTGTAACGTTTAAAAATCCCGTAAATAACTTGAGATAATTAGACTGAGTCTACAATTACGTTTTAATTACTTAATAGCAACAACACGCGAAGAGTAATCTGCGCGCGTTTATCTGCGATCGTAGTCATTTTTACTGTTGCTACCTCGGTAACAAATGGTTTAATGGCGGGAGTTTGCATAATTTACTTTATTTTCTATCTTCTTTAAACTAAGTTTTAAAGAAAAGATCATCATCATCATTATCATCTTCCTGCCCATGCCCCATTTTATTTGGGAAAAAGAAAAAAAAAGATATAGCTTACAACATTATATTACTTATACCCTTATTGAACAGGAACCTGCTATATTTTCAGACTTTGATTGAGAGACTCAGACAAAATGATATTCTGAATGAAAAACACTTAAATATCGTAGTAGGTACTGAAATAAGTCACATAGTAGGCAACTTCTTTCACCTTTAGTATTCTGCATACTGTTATTTTTATTTTACTCGATATTCCCGAAAACAAAGAGAAAGAGAACAATAAATTGGGTTTTGGCACAGACAAAGAAATATGCAGCCTGGGGCTTCCTTCAAACAATGTAAAATAAAAATTATTTATAGCCGCCTTGTTGAATTCGTTACATTTTCCAATAAAATAAAGGTTATTTATTTTAAAAGGTGAACCATGATGATTCCAATAAAATAAAGGTTATTTATTTTAAAAGGTGAACCATGATGATTCCAATAAAATAAAGGTTATTTATTTTAAAAGATGAACCCGCCTTCTGTCCTAAAGTGACACGTTAAATAAAATTCATTATTGAATGTTATATTTTACCAAAAAGGTTTGAATAACCTAAGTAAAGTCTTCGAAGCGTTCAACCTCTTTGGTACAAAAATTGTGGGTCAGTGGGTAGCCTTAGGGGCGGATTGTGACTTGCTTCAAAACAGCAGTGCTACCAGTTCATTATTCTGCCGGTGTCTTAGAGTGCATTATGATGCAGTGGCCTGGCTGGAAACTTTAGATAGATAATCCCTCAAAGCCTGTTACGTAGGTTACGAGTATATCGAGACCTATCAGCTTCCACCTTGACGGAGAGATTACATGACGATGTTCAAGTGTGTTCATGTGAAATTGAAAGGAAAAGTGGACAATGTTGTCGGAACTAAACTTTTAACAGTTTGCGGGGAAAAGAACTTGTGTATAGTGCTTATGGTTTTCCAGGAGCCCCGCTGTTGTTGGTAAACACTTGTGAAATTGTCTATGGAAATTGTATTAAAAAACAAGATGGCGTCGTCATTTTCGACTTTAAAAACGCGCCAAAATCATACGGTAATAGAAGGTTGGGCTGGCTGTTTCCATTTTAAGATTTCGAGCTATTTTCACATTATCTAAACTAGAAAGTTTTAGAAGCTCAGCTTTGTCTACAAAGCATTCAGGATGCTTTCAATCGACCGTCCGTGTATCTGAAAATACCAAACGAAAATGCTATCTAATCTCGCTGGAAAATAACAGTCTAAAAACCCTTCAATGAAAAACTCTCTAATGGAAAATGCAAAGGAAAACCATTAACTCTTTGAAAAATAAAACAAAAGGATAGACACTGAATATTTGAATCCACTTTTTTTGTGTTTTACTAAAATCTGCATTTGAATTCATAGTGCGGGGGAGCGTTACGAGTTTAATCGCGCGTTGTGTGGTGGGCTTTACTCTGATAGTGTGTAGTCGCCTTTGTTTTTCGTGAATATTATTTTGACTGTGTTGGTGGAAACTTGATACAGCATTGTTTTGACATTTTATTTTTATGTATGCAAGATTTTTGTTGTAGTTTCGGTTTTTTTGACGGTGTTCGGATGATTCAGCTGTTGGCAGATGTAGTATTTGGCTTATTAATACTATAACCCGAATTATTATTTGATTTCAATAGTCTCTATAGCCTCCATTTAATTCTTTGGCCGTAAAAAGGCATAAAATACTATTTAATGAAGTGTAAAAATACTTACTACCTTTGTCAAACAATAGCATACCTACTGCTCGTTTCTCAAAGTATCAATATAACTTTTGCCCAATCATACAACGGATTTTGTAGGCAGTATTCCAGAGAGAGACGACGCAGTTTTCCCAAAAGCGTTATTTGCTCAGTTCCCAAGCATTTCCGGAGAAAAACACGACGAAAATCACGTCGACAAAGTTTTATTCGATACAGAAATAAAGTTTGATTCACACCCGGCTAGTCACGATGCCACTGTCACCTGCCGCGAGTTCATGACTGCCAGCATTCTGCCAGTAAATGACGTTGGCATGCCACACATGCCAGTCATGCTGCGTTTGTGCCGGACAGTTCTTTGAGTTGGCATCTGTTAATTTTCTAATATAGTGCATAGTTTTGCAGTTGAATCAAGTTTCTATAATTGTATCTGTGATAGGAAAATTGGGGAAATAGTTGTATGTTATTGTTGTTAGTAAACGAGAATGATCCAAGTTAGGACTGGAGTTCCATCAATCAGCTTCTGCATCATCACTTCCATTTTACAAGTTAAATTTCGCATTCTTCTCATGTAAGAAGCGATACCGTATGTAGGTATGGTCCTCAATTTATCAAGTCTCGGCCGTTTTGACCATTTTAACATGTCCAACATTCTGCTGTGAAGTACCTGTTTCAAGAAGGGGATCAAACCAAAGAATATGGGAATTCGTCATATTTGCCGATGGCAATTTCCATTGGCCATACGGCTAGTAAAGTAACACAAGAACTCGTCACAATGCAATAATAAACTCATTCTAAAATATACTTAGAAGTCTAAATACGTTGCACCCACAATCGTTTGAAACAGTCTCCGCTCCATCGTGTGGCTCCACTTATAATTGGAATCGGTTCCATTTTGTCGTTTTCAAAGGCCAACTGAAACCGATTTCGATGACCATTCAAGTAACTTGATTAGCCAGTCAGTCAGTCAGTCTGAACGCAGGCTATATCGGTAATACAAATCGCTTTGAAATCGGTCTTCGACCATTCGAGTGATATGGAGCAATGTCGTCTAGGTATTTCGATTGTATTGTTTAGAAGTAGACGGTTTATTTTTGCTTTGTTAACCATTTATCTCAATTCTGTTTTATTCTGTGCGTGTTGTCATTATGTCAGCCTTATCGTCTGGTTCTCAGTCTATCTTGTATAATTTTATTGGTAAAATTATTTAACTCCTTTCGTTTGTGCTTCAATTGTAGCAATTTCTTATAAAAACTAGAGAGCGGTTCGCTAGAAATGGGAGGAACCTTTGCCCAGGAGCAGGGTAGGACAGAACAGGCAAACTTACTAAATATTCTTATTTTTTTAAATCTTTTTTCACCTTACCTCTAAAGCTTTATTAAAACCTACGACAAGAGTTCAGATATTTTTATATCTGTCATCACTATGATGACATTCATCTTCTGTCATCAATCACAGCTATTTCATTTGATGAGACAAGACCTAACATGAAATTAATGAAATTAGAAACTGACACATTTAAATATCAGAATTTTTCTCCTACTTTCTCGTAGAAAGCTCGACACCTTGAATAAAGAATGGCCCCACAGACAACAATACGGAATACTGGGACTAGCCCTTCGCGGCTCCACACACAATGGGACAATACTGGCTGAATATAATACTTGGCTGGAGATATTACCTAATAGCTTACTTTACTTGTCTATCGTCTTATCGGGTTGATTTACTTTTTATTGTGTAGTTTATGGTAAGTTTCTCTAGATTTTAGAATGCTGGCTGAGCTTGTGATGTTCCTTGTTATTAAATTTGTCTATGGTTTTTTTTTTTTTGTTGCTGGTTATTGGATAGGTTTTATTTGATGAGAACCACGTTTTGGAAATTTTTGAAATTTGTTGTAGGTAAATCAAACGTAGTAAGGAAAATGTCGATGGTTATAAGAGTAGAGGAAAACCAAAGAAACTATGGATGAACTGTGTGAAACATAATGGCTTAAAAGGAGGTGACTGCTAACATAACCGAGTAATAGAGAAGTATGGAAGATGAGATGCTGCGCTGACCTCGAATAAAATGGGATAAGGGCAGGGGGTCTAAAATAACCGCTTTAGCAGAACATAATAATAAATCAAGTTAAAAAAAATAAATTCGAAAAATGGACTTTCTAGTCATAACCGTAATAGTAGTTTATGCGACTGTGCATAATGAAGGGCATTACAACACGAGTGTGGGTTTAAGAAACGAGCCGAAGGCGAGTTTCTTAATAGCATCACACGAGTGTTGTAATGCCTATTATGTATAGTTGCATACACTACTTTATCTACCCAAATATCATAAGGGCTCTATGATGGGTTCAGGAACCATAGGGAAATGACCTGCATTGTTACTTGGCCCTTGATTTTTGTGGTAACAGGTTATTAGTTGCATTCGTCGCTGCATTTACGATATCTGGCGGAGTGTTCATGGCAATTTCTGAGTCACTATCACTCATTTTCGACAGAAATAAAGAACTTAACAGAAAATATGTCTACTCGTAACTGGAAATAAAAAGCTAACGAACAAATGCCAGCTCGAAATGGCGGCGTTTCGGATATCTGTAATTTTTTTTAAATCATAGGCAAACGAACAAAGTTACTATTCTTGTGTCACTCGAGATCAAAATGTCGTGCGATTTATAATTAAAATCATACTGAATTGGGGTTTCGTATCGATATCTGATTTAATGTAGATAGGTACTAGAATAGCACACTCACTTGAATTTGACACCTGTTCCAAATTTAAACTCATAACCTACTGTTTTCAGTAGGTTATGAGTTCATTACAGTTCCGTTTATTTCTGCTGGTTGGTAATGCTGGTCATTGCCTATGGTTTTTGAACGCATTAGAGAGGGTTTATGATATTTGGGTAGATAATAGTAGATTATTAACCAAGGGCTGTATGACATTGCATACGAGGTTTTTGGCGCCTGAGCGAAGCGAAGGCGCTAATTAACCCGAGTATGCAATTGATGCTTACGCCCGAGATAAATACTCTGCTTTACATATCGATTGTGAGGTAAGTAAACAACAAGACAGCAGGTTTCAATGAACATTTATTAAGAAGAAAAAAATGTGTATTTAATTAAAATTAATAGTAAAATTATTACAATTTGTAAGAGATATGGTCACGTTCTTTTTAGGTATATTTATAGTTTGAATATGAGTTTGTGATGATAAGACTTGAGTTTGAGTGACTTGAGGTTCTTGCATCGTAAATGGCGGCAGTTGACTGGTACTATTTTCTTCATTAAAAAATGGCTCAGATGATGTGCTTTGACGTGGTGATTTTAAGTTTATATTTTCTGTTATTTTAGAAGTAATTTTGCTTTTGTTTGCCATCGAATCTTCGATATAACCTTCGGCCACTTTGCTGGACTTCCAGCCGCCGTGCCTTTTTAACAGAGTGAGGTTGGCTCCCGAATCAGCCAATAGAGTCGCTGATGTTCTGCGAAAGCAATGCCCGGTGTATAACTCTACGTTACTCAGTTTTAAATATGTGGCTATTTGCTGTGGCATGCCTGTAAATTTGTTTTTTCCTATTACTTGTCTGTGGCATTTTCCTTTACTGTAATTAAGAAAAAAACGATTTGTATCCACGTTTTCAGGCCGAAGAGCATTGAGCTATATATACTAGAGATGCAAACCTCAACAAAATTGTCAAAAAAAGTGTAACCACCATTTAAACGCGACGACGTAGCTTTGAAACCATTAACATTTTAAAGTGAACGTATATTTGTCTCGCTTACACAAGTCACAAGAACAATACCGTCGCCTTAATTAGACAAAGTCGGCAATATAAACTTCCAATGGTGGGATGGGGTGGCCTACTCATGCGAAATTTTACCCAAGTTTTTAAGCGTTAAAAATATTTAATACATTTATAAATTAACTTTAAAATATTCGAATTGCATATTTCTTTTTGGATATATTAAAAGTTTTTAACTAACTAGCACTTCACCTGTGACTTCATCCGCGAAAATAATTAAAGCCTTTGTTACTGGCTAAAGATGTAGCTGTGTGTGAAATAATTTTTAAAATCGGGTGAGAAGTTCTCGAGTTAAATCGTAACAAACACACAAACAATAAAAACCTTTTCTCTTTATAACATTATTATTTCGTTTATTAATTTACATACACATTCGCTTTTTGGATCTATTTTGTCTTGATCACGGAAGTGCTTCGAAAATGAGAAAAATCAAAATCAAAGCATTAATTGCAAGTAGGCCAATTACAGGCACTTTTGAATTTTCGAAACAAAGATGAAAATTAAATATAGCTACAGTCCCAGTCACAAGTCCTATTCCTTGGCAGGGAAGTTTCAATTTCACCTCTGGACATCTCGGCACTTGAGTCGGATCAATTAGACTTGAGCAAAGACTTAAAGTGTAACTTCGATAACGTTGCTAAGGATCGAAGGTCGAGTCGTGTACGACTCGACAAAACTTGTACAAAGAGGTTCAGTTGAAACTTAAGAAATCTCACAATAATAGCAGCAAATACTATAACAAGAATTATAGACCAGCAACATTTATAGAAGGGGGATATGCGTGGAAGAAAACCAAATATTTATCTAAAGCAAGCAATAAATTCATGGCCAAACTCGCACCAAAATTTGAAAAAGTCAAAATTGTACAGAAACTCTCTGGTAATGTTTATCGACTGCAAAACTTGCATGGCAAGAATATTGGGGTTTGGCATGCAAACGATTTAAAAAGATAAAAATAAAAAAATAAAAATATTTTTTATTTTTCTTTTGGAAGGGGGATATTTGTAATGACGTCATTTCTAGCGGTACCATTGTATCCAAAATTTCAAGATGTAAAGTAATGGCACAGTTAGCTGTGAACGTTTGTAAGCGGACTGCGGTGATGTGTGTCGTGCGTTCAAACCCCGCCGAATGCGCGTCTTTTTGTAAGTTTTAAACATAATACTAAATCATGATTTTTAAGTTATAACGTCGGCCGTGGGCTTGAAGGACACATAGCAGCGCAAACAGTAATCAAGGACAGACGTGTCTCGCTCTGTGAGCGATCGTTGTCCACATACCGCCATCTGAAATTGTAAATTGGTTGAGACCAAGTAATATAGTTTTTGTGAAATATTCAACAATAAAGGGGTGAGTTATCTTTTAAGTCCATTATTAACAACTGGTCCAATTTGGTTCGTTATCTCTTTACTCAAGCGGTCATTAATTGCTTGTTACAGCCTACCGTCACGCCCTTTATGTGTTGAAGATTATGGAAGTTTTTCAAAGTGCACATGCCGAACCGTATGTAGCCCTTGATTTATTTTATTGATATTGCCACCACATTACTGGTGAGAATCCACGCCAGCCGGCTGTTCCTCCTTGGACTGGAAGGTTCCATGCACTAGCACCAGGCAAAAACCTACCTGGCGCCCTCTTAGTTATAGATAGTTAGTTATTACGTAGTATAGGTCCTAGGTTAGTTATCGATAATTAGTTAAGTTACTTTAGAGTTGGTACATTTCATTTCTTTTAAATAATAAATTCCTGGAGTTGCAAGGGCGCTTTATTTCATTCTATAACCACAGTGAACAGACTCGTAACAACATAAAAACTGTGAAAGTACTGTAGTTGCCCATTCCCTAGCGTAGATCTCTATGGAGAAGAACGGGCAAGAAACTCCATGGACAATCTTTGAAATCAAAATTAATGTTACAAAATCTTGGTTACATCATTCATGTTGAGATGGTATATTATGCGAGAACAATGTAGCATGGTATGCACGTTTAAAGTGTCCATAGTGAAAACAAAATAATTCGTTCAAATTAGCCATGGCAACTAAGAGGTGTCCAGTCACAACTGACAGCGCTCGTTCACGAGCATGACGCATGGATCAGCACCATTCAGCTCAACCATTTTGAAGGGAACTAAATGGTCCGACACACGCGCCACTATCAGCGAGACATTTCAGCGAGCATGACATACTCTGAACCGCCAGGGCACATTCAATTCATTGCGATGCGATTACATAAAAGGTAAATGAAAAGTCAGTCAGTCTCTTCTTTCAGCTATTGGATTATTTCCACCCACTAAACACGGCGTGTTACATCATTAGGCACGTTACAGCGTTGTCGAAGCACTTATTACATCAATTAAAAATTCTCCCACAAATGTTGGAAACTAAAACTAAGTTTTACTGGTAACACTGAACCTAATTGTCAAAATTCGAAATGTAAATTAATAAATTGCGTTTTTACGTTGATGTAAATCATTATAAAAACTCAGAAACAATAAAATTAAGTATGGAAAGTAATTCCGGTTAATTAATTATGTGTTTGTGATTTTAAATCGCACTCTTTCAATACGTATTTACACATTTTTTGTCTTGTGTCACTTCCGTAGGCATCTAACAGAACACTGAACTGACGTTAGCGACGCATATGTATCCGTACATATGTCCCGTGGCAACGCCTTGGCGTGGTAATTGCTAATCTAGTTACATATATATCTATGCCGAAGAGCTTGATATTTTTCAACATAATTTGCAAATTCTTCATGCACAACAAATGACCGGTCAATTTTAGTTTTCGTGTTAGGCAGTTTTATGAGTAGTAATTTGTTATGTTTTTCTACATTTTCTATTGTCAAGTTTGTCAATTCCACGGTTCTGCAGGCTCCCGATATCCCAAAAATTAGAACAACCTGTAAAAAAGACATAAGTTGTATTAAAGGCACCAAATTCGCATAGTATTTTTGTGAAATATTTTGGTAACTTATTAAAAAGGGCAAGTAAATACGTAGGTACCTTTATTGCTAAATAAATTTCATCCGGAGCTTCATTTAAGAATTTCTGTACTTCTTCTGCAGTAAATACCTTCGATTTCTTGCTTTTAAAGCCGTCAGACTGCCTTTTCAAGAAAGCAGTAAGTTTAGAAAAATCTTTCAAATTCACGTCATGTTTTGTCATCATTGTAGATTTTAGCATGGAATAAAAGCACCATAAACTGGAAGGTTGTAGCCTCTTAGATAATTCATCAAAATATGATATAAAAACACTTTCAGAAAGAGATTTCACTTTTTTTTCTGACCGCCATTTCATAAATTCGTCGTATGCCTTTACATATCTTTCTTTCGAGTTCGGCGGTAATATATTTAATAACTGTTTTTGCCCTTTCTTTAATAAAATCGGGCGTTAGATCTATGTCTTCGTCACTAGACATGTTTAAAACTTTTGAAAAAGACCTCAAACAAGAAAATTAATTATTTTCGCGATGCTTTCGCGCCTACTAGTAGACTGCCTTTTTTTTTTCACGCACGCAAGCGCGTCAAATCTTGCTGGTCAGTTTGATTTTTAAATCGATTCCATCTAACATACGATGTGGAAACAAATAGTTCCATATTTAAAATAAAATCTTTATAAAATAAATTGTCTAGATTCCGATTCGAGTAATTAATCGATACCGAGAAAAAAAAAATTAACTTTTTAAAAATATTCTTCGTGCAGTATGAGTATGACAGTTCTTTTTTCAAATTCCAAAACCTATGCTGTAATGATAGTCATACACCCCGGCATTCAGGGGTGTAAGGGTGTACTTACAGAGCAAGAGATATGTAAAATCTATTTTAAGAATTTTAATTTTTTTGTGCCCGCTGGAGAATGTGATGAATCGTAAATGAAACATCTAGAAAGTATGCTTTTCGAAACTGTAAGATTTCACACGTTTCTTATTATTGCATTGGATTATTGTAATACAAAATATTCTTGCATTGTATAGATTCCATCTCTTAGTATTGTATAATTGCATAGCACATGTGTGAGTACCATGTACTGTAAAGCTACCATTTGCATTGAGTTATCTTTCATTGACTTGAATATGGCTTGGTGGCTGAGAGAATGTCATACTCGCTCAAATGTCTCGCTGATGGTGGCGGGTGGGTCGGGTCTTTTAGTTCCCTTCAATATGTTTGAATTGAATGGCGCTGATCCATGCGTCATGTTCGTGAACGGGCGCTGTCAGTCGGGCCTGGTCATCTCTTAGCTGCCACGGTTAATTTTAATTACTTTACTTTTAAATTGTTGGTTTTATTTTTTTCTCTGGACGCTCTTAATGTGCAGTAACAATTTTTTTTTATTGAAAATAGTGTCTATGTATTTTCTTGCCCGTTCTTCTCCATAGAGATCTACGCTAGGGAATGGGCAACTACAGTACTTTCTCAAGTTATTATGCCTTGTGTCTGTGACTGTAGCTTTGATTTTTCCTTGTATTTTTGACATTCAAAAGTGCCGCAATGGTCTAATTGAAATAAATTGTTTGAGTTTGACAGTACTTTACAATTATTGGAGTTCATTGTTACTGATCAAGTTTTCTCTTACCGTGGTTCTACCTATTATGTTAAAATCTTTCCTTCCTTCAATCAAAACATTTTTGCTCGAGGCTGTGCTAGATGCTAAAACTTGTATCACTACATATTATAAAACAGTCTCCCACCGCGTCTGTCTGTCCCTATGTATGCTTAGATCTTTAAAACTATGCAACAGATTTTGATGCGGGTTTTTTTAATAGAGTGATTCGAGAGAGAGTTTTAGTATTATATAATTTTACGCGGGCGAAGCCGCGGGCATCGGCTAGAAGACAATACATTTATGTATAAAGGAACAATAGAAGTACATAGGTAGACTAGGTATAAAAGGTGTAAAACACCTCTTCACGAAGCCGAAAGGCACTTGTTCTCCCCATCATTGCGATCATTTTTTCGTTCTACACCATACCTGGGAACCTTCTAGTTACGGAGATATGGGGGGTCCAAGTTACAACTTTTTTGACAAGTTTTTTTATTAATACAAGTTTTTTTTGTAAGATTTTCACTCACCTCCACGACCCCCGTACTATTCAACCCATCCATCAGCACAATATTTTAAGTGAGTTACATTGAGTACTACCACAAAACATGATTCATAACCTCAAAAAATAAAGTATTTTCCCACCAAAAATTTTTGCTTAAAGTTACTTAGTTTGATGTACAGGATGCTTGGTTAACGGCTTTGTGATGAGGTGGTTTACACCATGTATAATACGCACACAAAGTGTATACACTACACACACCGGTCTGTGACATCATGACCAAGGAGTTGTGCAACTTTGTCAATTGCTATGGACCTCGTGCCAATGTCCTTTGTCTGCCCGTCTAGTTGTCTATGAAGTAGTTGAATCGTGAGGGGGGAGAGTAAGTGATGCTTTGTTTGATAGTAGCGCTGTTATTAGCGAATATGACACGTTCATGGAGAAAAGGTGAAGTACATATTTCCTGTTTATTGTATTTACGTGTTTTATAATAACTAAAAGTATATGATTCACGGCAATAAACAAAACCAGAAAAATATATGATATTCTTCAGGATATATGCACGTATGATAGTGTTTTGAAAACATAACACAATTAATTTGACTCGATGAAAGAAAATCACGAACTTTTCTCTAAACATTTCTTTCAACCAAAAAAAAAACGTACTAAAATACATGCGATCATTCAGATTTTTTGGCAAATAATTCTACAAGCAATATATTAGCATTACTTAGAGTGTTTTAGTCCAGTCAATGGATTTTTGTAAATCGATCGAAATCACTCATTTTGCACTATTTGGCCCGCAGTGACTGACGTAACAACCACTTTGTAGTGCAAGCAGATTGGAACTTTATTGAAGTGAAACTTCTTTATCAGGGTTGAAAAAAAAATTAGTGTAACATTTTTTCGTTACGCGTCACATTTTTCCGTTACGCGCCATTTTTTTCTTATAAAAAACAAAGTCGCTCTATATCTTTTTTTTTTTTAATTTGAAAAATAACGTCATAAAGAAGTTTCTCTTCTTACGAGTGTACGCTAGTATTCTAACAGCATTTCAAACGGAGATTTGTAATTACAGAAGTTGCTATTTCTGGGTTTCTCTACTGTTACTTAGGCATTAATTGATGCAGTTTCGTATCATCAGCTTCTTGCCCTAGTCCTATTTGGGGTCGGTGCAACACGTTTTCTTCTTCCGATATCCCATGTTAGACGTTAAAGGATCATTTACTCCTATCTCTTTCATTTCATTCTATACACAATCTATGCATCTTTTATTTGGCCTTCTTCTTCATCTCCATCCACCAACATTCATGTTCATTACTCTTTGAGTCACATGCGTTTCGTATTAAGTATTGAATACTGTTGTAAATTAGATGGCAAGTTACTTTTTAAAAAGAAAAATCTTACAGTTACAGTTATTAATTAAATAAATTAAGCAATTAGCTAAACAGAAATAAAATTAGGAAAAATAAATGTCGGACGCTACGATGACGTGTTGACGGTCTGACAGCTCTCGAACAGAAGGGGGCGCTGAAGGCAGCGCTCGCTTATATACGAGTTGGTTTCTTCTTATTCACCATAATACTATATTATCATCATCATCATGACAGTAAGACGTGGAATATGACTTTTATCAAACGAAGTTAAGGGACGAAAGAAGTTAAAAGAAGGTTTTCCTGTAGCTAGTAGCTACAACGGGGATGCTCCAAGGTAGACCGCGAAATTCAAATACGTTTTTTGCAATTTGCAGTAAGTTGTATGTTGATAAACATATCGGTCGCGACTGTAAGACGTATCAAGTTATAGAATTATAATGATCAAAATTCGTTCATCGACTCTAATGAACTTGGAGAGTTGTCCCTCCAAGTTCATAAGAGTCGATGAACGAATTTTTCACAGGCAAAGTCCTTCTTCGAAAAACGTAAAACAAATTGAATTTCGTGGGCCACCCTGACGCATTCACCTTAATGTACCCGTCTCCTTTTCCTGCGCCGTGAGAAATAAACGCCCTGTACAGAGTTATTCTGGCGTATTCACGTAGAAAGCTGGCTTTCGGCGCCGATCTGCCAGCTTTTCAACCGACTTCCAAAAAGAGGAGGTTCTCAATTCGTTTGTTTTTTTTTTATCGAAACCGTTCCATGCAGGTAGTTGGCGCAGGCAGTCTTTATACTTCGTCCGAAACCAGCGCCGGTAAGCAAATCAGAACTTGTCGGTGACGTTCGGCGCTTATAGGCACGACGACGTTCCGATTTCACAGCATTGAAAATGGCTCTCATGATGGCGCATTGATTTTGATGTGTTTTGTCCTGTGCGGGCTAATAAATGCTTTTTCTTTCTTTCTTTCTCTCGTCAACAGAGCAAAAGAAGAAAGAGCAGATCGTCGCTGGTAGCAAACATTCTACGTGAATGTGAAATTTGAACGTAAATGCCCTTAGGAGCAACATTACCAATTGTATCATAGTAAATGCCACTTTCTAATTACTAGTTTAGAAGCTAAAAGTGACAAAAATATCTTACTAATAGCTTGTAACAACTTTTTGACTTGAAGTGGAAATAACTGTTTTCCTGTTACATAAATTAATTTGTTACTAGTACCGTATTAATTAGAAATGTAACAGAATGACACACAGGAACTGATATGATATCAGTTCTTGTAGCCGACATCTGGTAGGCGTTCGAGAGTTAATTGCTTGCTACTTTACTAGTTAAGTACTAGGAATTGCTTGATTAGATTACCTACTATGACTATTTATTGCCTCTTTGGTCTAGTGGTCGCAATCGCAACTGCTGACCACGAAGTCCTGGGTTTGATTCCTGGGTCGGGCAAATCGTTTAGGCGCAGAATGTCCAATTCGCAAAATGTCCAGCTTTCGAAAAATGTCAAATTCGCAAAATGTAGTTTTTCCCAAAATGACGAAAGGAATATCTGAGTGGCAGCAACATCGTCTGCAATAGGAACACTTCTGCCTAACTCAAGGAAGCCACCTATCAGTGCGTTCGCAGGTTTAGTCAATTCCACTAAATGTTGTTCATTGCGTTCGTATCCTAAGTCTTTTCGGCTGATTAGGTCAATCCAATATATATATATATATATTTGACTTTTCTGTTCCCATCATCTTTACCGGTAGTATGTCATTTATCTAAGCCCTCTGATCACAAAGCTTGTATGTTTTGAACATTTTCTTATACGATAATATAACACCATTTACCCCTTACAACAATCATCATCATATCTGACCGTGGCATCACTTTGGGCCCTATCAGAATATCAGCGTTGTAACGTTTTTTCTTTTTTAATGTTACAGCACCATGCTGAGATAAGAGCCTTTTGGTCTCGTACACGACAAAGCCTTTTGGTCTCGTACACGACAAATTTTGTCTGTATTTTTAGGGTCTGTAGCCAAATGGCAAAACTTCCGACTTCTGAAGCTAAAGTTATTTTTCACTTTTTTGTGTTTTTAGAAGTTGGTTTTATTTTTTGCAAAAAAGTTTTTATTAGTTATACCTAGCCATAATTAATATAGTTTGTCCTGTCGGGCTAAAAAATGCTTTTTCTTTCTTTTTTTTTGAAATCTGAATGATAATTCAGATTTCATGTGGTATTTCACTTTCACACAATTGTACTAATATTGTGATTACCTAACGAACCTGTTCAATATTTTCCGTGAAAACACTTTCATTTAGGTATAATTAATTTTAATATTAACATTCAGACATACCTATAACACGAATATGTGCTGGAATTACAGCTAATAACGTTATTAAAATAGTAATACCAGTTATATTGAAAACTGTATCTAGAGCTATTACTATAAATTATCTTTTCATGGTCAGCTATAGACCGGTGACAGTGAATAACACGTTATATTGCATGTGAAGAGAAACACCAGTACAAAATATCGATCACCCGGTATACTAACTAATAGATAAGAGTGCCTGATGCAGACGACTCATCGTTATTTTGAACCATTTTCATGACAGATGGAGGATTTCCATTTTTCTTTTCTTTTTAACCGCAAAAACGACGGGGTGTTATAAGTTTAACGTGTCGCCAGAACGGATGAACCGATATTGATTTTATTTTTTTGTTTGAAAGTAGAATTAGTCGGGAGTGTGATGATGCCGTCATTTTCTGGCGGATTACATATTATGTATTCAATAACTCCCTCAATATGGGTATCAAATGACAGGCTTGACTTGTAGAATACTATACACTATGCTAAATAAAAAATAAAAGATGGCCGCCGCCACAAAATGGCGAATAAACGAATTATTTTAGTACACTGTGTCAGGGGTTTTTTAAACTTTTGATTTTATTTTACTTGTATTCAAGTGGGTTCCCCAAACCAGGAGGTCTACTCTCTAACCAAGAAATCCGTGGTAACGGTCGTTTCCTACTCCGTATCACTTACGGACCTAAGATTCGCTTGGGCCCGAAGTAAAAATAATTGACAATACGATAGTACAACACACGATTGCACGATTGCAACACGATTGGTCATCTGCCTTTGCTCTCAATGTGTTTACAAAACTGATGAACTCAAAAATATTAGGAAATAAGGTTCATTTCAAAGTATAAGCTACTTTTGGACGCGCCCCGTACACATCGTTTACGGACATAAAGAGTATCCCCCTGATGATGTAACCAAGATTAACATATAACAATATTTTGATTTAAAAGAGTGTCCATGGAGTTTCTTACCCATCCTTCTCCATAGAGATCTGCGCATTAGAATATGCAACTACAGTACTTTCTCAAATTATTATGCTTTGTGGCTGTGACTGTAGCTTAGCATTTTTGTTGTTTTTTTGGCATTCAAAAGTACCGTAATGGTCTAATTGAAATAAATGCTTTGAGTTTGAAGTTTGATGTAACTAAAACTTTCATAGCTCAGACCAGCACCATTTACTCAAACATGACATGAAACGGACGCGTTTTGATTAGCTCCGTCCCAACAGTGAGTAACCGAGTTATCGTGTCCAACCAAACAGAGCTGTCCTTTCAAACTGCACCATGCGCCTGCGCACGCGCCTGCCTAGCGTCATGTACTAATCAGCTGCCCGATGCCAATTGGCTCCAATTCGTCCGCAAATTGAACGATAACCGATCCCATAGCAACTGTGGCGTCCATTTGGACAGTTTGATCTTCGAAGATCTAGGATACCTACCTATAAAATTTCATATGGAGACAGAGGTCAAGTTTAAGACTCCTTGCTTGGCAAAATAATCAGAGGTAAGAAATCTACATATTATATTATCCTACTTTCTACTAATATTACTGATACGAAAGTGTGTGTGGATGGATGGATGGTTTGATCTTTGTGACTCTTTCACGAAAAAAGTACTGAATGGATTTGGATGAAATTTAGCTTATAACCTTGATAATGCTTTTATACCGGTAGTACTATCATGTGGGGCATTACCGAACTCCACGTGGTTATATGGTGGTTACTGATAAGAACTTAGTTGTAGGGTTCTTAATAAAATTGTGGTTGGTGGATGGGGGTGGATTGTGTGAGGGATGATACAAAAGAAAAAGGGAATAGATGATAGGCAGATAGGGAGAAATCCATTACTTAGAGAGAGAGCGCAACACGTTTTGTTCTTCCAAAACGTGTTGCGCTCTCTCTCTAAGTAATGGTCTTTGGCAGAAAGATGACTCATTGAACGTATAAAGGTCATAGGTGAACTTACTCTGAAACGTGGTTTAAAACAAAGCTTTTCCAGTAACCTGTAAAGTTTCTGGAACTGAACACACAACAACGCTACTAAGAACTAAACTGAATGGAAAGACTTTTTAATAAAAAGCAAACGTTGCGAATTTTAGCTAACAGGTTTAAAGTGTATCTATCTGTGGCGGAGTTATTCTCATTACTTAAGGCGACTACAGGCCCTAAACGCGAGTTTTATAATGCCTAAAAGTATATGATTCACTGCAATTAACAAAACCAGAAGAATATATGATATTCTTCAGGATATATGCTAGTATGATAGTGTTTTGAAATTTTTAGTTCGATCAATATAGTTATTGGAAATCCATCGAAACCACTCATTTCGCACTATTCGGCCCGCAGTGACTGACGTAACAACCACTTTGTAGTGCAAGCTGATTAGAACTTTATTCTGACAGCATTTCAAACGAAGTTTTAACCACGACAAATACAGTTGCTAATTTAGCTCATTTTGCACAGAAGACATTTTGCAGCAACAACATTGTCCTGCCCTTATTCCGATTCAAACAGGGTCAGTGGAGCACGTTTTCATCTTCTTCCATTCTTCCCTTAGGCGTCTCAGTCATCATCACCTCTGATCACCTCTCTAGCTATATTATCTTTCACACCATCGATCGTCTTCTGGTCTTCAGATGTTCATTTAAATCTTAAATGATGTTTAATTTGCAGGTAAGTTTTTACAAACACTTTTACACATCATTTGTTAAAAACTAGATGGGCCCGGTGTTTCTTACCTGACTAAGGTCCATCCATATTCACCAAAAAGATGACGGTCTGATTATCTAAAAACAGCTGTTTAAGACACATTTTTGTAGGGGAACATGTCACAGTGACAACTGTTTTTGAATAATCAGTCTATCTTTTCGGTGAACATGGACCTTAGTACTCTGAGAAGGAACAGCCGAAACAAACTCTGAGGTATTCGCATAAGGACTATGCAGATTAGTGTCTGAGATGGTCTTTTGATGAAAGAATCGCACAGATTTGGGTGGACCTGCTAAGTCAGTGCAAGCATTTGTCAGTTATCGTGTATCTCGATTTATAACTCAAGTTGAGTACATAGATAGATAGATAGATAGATAAGTCTTTATTTGCCTTAAACATGGTATACAGTTGTTACAGTCAGATCTTAATCTAAATTCCGCATGTTTAGCTATACAGGATATTTGTATCAATTGCATGCAAGATAATAATTATAAGTAAATTTTAAAGTACAATATCACAGATATAAGGTCAATACAATAATAATGATGGTAGAATAGTGACACAATAATAATAGTTTTCTCTGAGCATTAGTCGCAATGACAGAAATACAGAAATTGATAGGTTATTATTGTTCAGAAAATCTTTAATGTCATAAAACATGTTCTTTTTCAACCTATTCAATAATAAACATGAACAACATGTTAATAACTAGCGAAATTTGGGTGTATTACTAGGGAAAATTACTAGCCCTTCACTGATTGTAGGCGTGATATTATGTTCAGTACAGAAGGTCATTGAAACCAATTGCCTCGTCTGTTCCTTTACTTAATATCCAAGTTAAATTTTGAGATTATTCAACCTTTCACATTGTATCTACAAAATCTCCATGCGTAACAAACAGCGGCCACTTCACACCCACGCGACGATTAAATCACACGAATTTTACGACTGCTTGTAAACTAACTGTGGTTACTGAGCTTGACTGTGTTGCAAGAGGAACTCACAGATTACATGTCCTACATACACAGGGTTGCCAGATGTTTACTTATATTAGGCGTAATTGTGTTACCATAGAGTACAACATACTCCTGCAGTCCCCCGATAATCGATTTTTTGCTCAGGGTTTTCAAATTTTTTAAACTACCTACAATTTCAAGACTGGTCTATAATTTGTGAGTTTTAAGCTAAATTATTTACGGTGACGCGGTATCTAAAGTACGCCATTTAATCGTCGTCACGGAAAATCTTACATTGCTCAAAAAGAGTTTATCCGCGGGCGCAGTCCAAAAACCCCTGGGTAGGATCTTTCCTCTGTTTCTAGGAAGAACCATTACGATTATAGGTACATAAGCCGCATTTTATTTATTTACGACCTTACATTCAGATATAAACATTGGACAGACCACAAAGGTATTAACTTGTATCATTTTCATGGTGGACCAGCGGTTTTACACAAACGTTCGCTACGTCCAGTCCAGGGCCGGCAGTCTCGACAAGGACAACGACAAAATCGCTAACTTTTTGTTGCTAATTACTAACGAACAAATTCGGTTGCAATAATGATGCTTGCGAGAAATGATAGTCTCTACATCCTAGATGCGTTTCTTGTAAGCATAATTATTGCAACCGAATTTATTCGTTAGTAAACAGCGATTGAAAGTTAACGATTTTGTCTTTATCTCTGTCGAGACTGTCGGCCCAGCTGCATAAAGTTAGGCTGTGTAACAGCGAAGTGGAATGCATTTTAGTGAAGCGCGTTTGTAATAGAATTACCTACGCTAAGCTGGATAGTGTACGTACCTCTACCTACATGTATGGTACTGGCCAAACACGGTATTTCGATACAAATTGATTTTGAAATATTTCGACCGAATAATTCAATTCATGTGCGGATTTTTTGCCATTTACGAATGAAAAAAATACGGATGTATTGGAAAAATCTGTTTGCGATCCATACACGTAGTCATGCCGTGAAATACAAAACATCCAAAATTCACGTCGTTTACCCTTTGGGGTAGGTAGAACCTACAAAATAGGTACCACCTGATCCATTATTTTTACTCTTTTTGCTTGGTTCACGTTCATGATCTGGACACAACACCAAATACTCCATAATAATGAAATTTTTATTTGTCTTATTAATAGATCAAAAAAATTAACAGCGCATTATTTAAAAAAAGCGCAAGTAGTGGCAATACCCACCTTAATGCGTGCAGCGCACCTTGCTGATTGGCTAATCTGAACGTTTTACCGCGCATTCCATATATCATGCCGATAGCTCGATATCTTTAACAGAAGATGAATGACATACTTACTATTTGCTAAGTACTTAGACAGCCCTATTTATAAGTAGGTAGTAAGCTATTAGTGAATGCGTGTTTATCAAAAGATGTGCAAATAGCCACAGTGCGTGGTCTGTTTTGTATGAAAGCTTCTAGAATGAGGTTATCTAAAAAACTGATATTTACATTATTAGGAGTAGTTCCAGCCTAGAGGTGAAATGTTATTGGTTAAATTCGTTTAAGTTTTGACCGGTGTTAGAAATCTTAGTCCTATGATCATGTCGAAAACTGTTATAATTCTTTGGGCCCGATCAAGTATTACGTAAGCAGATTTATTACAATTATTTACCCCCTCCTCCCCCTTGTCAGCAAAAGTACGTAAAGCTCTTGCCACCCTTTTTTTTAATGGAAGTTTTTATTTTTTTCGATTTTATTGATTTATGAGCAGCAGATATTCACCTTTGGCTATAGTGGATCAACAGTCAAGCTTAGACAATGTGCAAGTTCCCATATTATGTGTAAAAAAGTAAATACTCGTAATTATTGCTGACGGAATCAACATCTAGACCCCCCCCCTCGACCCCCACGTCATCAAAAGTAAGCAAATCATAGACCCCGCCCCCGCCCCCCTATAGTGCTTACGTAATACTTGAACGGTCCCTTTGCAGCTGTATTACTTCAGAGGTATTCCTGTCAATAATAAAGATATCAAAGAAAAACACACACCTGTTTTTTCAAAAAGTTCCCTTTTCGTCGCCTTGTCTTGTCACATCATTAAAACCCCAAAAATACGTCCATCACCTGTCACTATTAACGACAACAACCACAAAGCTCCACAGTCCATTTCAAGAGCATAAACAACAAATCTAAATGAAGACACACATCCTCTTCCTATATTTTCCTAACTAACCCATTTACAGCCAAAATCTTTCAACATTTTATTATTCCATGCTGCCCAAACATCCTATGACGAAATCTCTAACCAGATTAAAGGGAACTTCACACGTTTACGCGATGTCGCAAGCCTGGAGCGAAAGCCGTATTCGACAGAATTTCGACACGCAACGCTCCATCTGGCCCAATTTGGACGCATCAGTTAACTGATGGATTATCCACGTCACTGTATCTATTTTCATTTGCGTATAAACATTGTGAAACGTAGCGTCTGAATGTTTGTGTGAAGAGTTTCGTTGTTTCTGGGTCGTGTGTGTGTGATTGTACTTTTTTGTCTAGTGTTCTTTTTTATTATAAACTAGCGTTAATTTAGAATTTGATAATCACTTCGGGTTGTACTGTGCTTGTGATAACATAATTCAATCATGATCCGAAAGACACATAGCGCTATCTGTTATTTATCTATCTATCTATCTATATAAATAAAAATGAATTGTTGTTCGTTAGTCTGATTAAAACTCGAGAACGGCTGGGCCGATTGAGCTGATTTTGGTTTTAAAATGATTGTCGTAGTCCAGGGAAGGTTTAAACGGTGAGAAGTAGACAGGTAGGTAGGTAGGTAGGAAAAAATGCATTGCAACGCATGCCGGGTACAGCTAGTTATATATATATATATAACTAGCTGTACCCGGTATATATATATATGTATATATATATATATATTTAAACTGCATGTACAGGAGTGGTATGTGGCATTAAGTACATAGGTGGACTTAATGCCACAAGGCATTCTCTACCAGTCAACCTTTGGGTCAAATAAGATAGCATTGTGATAGAGTACAATAATGAGAAAAATACCATTTTGTTAACAAATCGAAATACATAAACAGCATACATACTAATACATATATATTACAGATACGGTGAAATAAAGTAATGCATATTAAAATACATACAAAAGTTCAAAAGACAAGAAATCTCATAATAATTACAACGACTACCTTGTGAGTCTGACTTCAAATTGTACTTCCGAACTGTTCGTTTGAAAGCCATTTTGCTTTCAGCTTTTTTAATGCCAAGGGGCACCGCGATCCATAACTTTATAGTTGAGACAGCGTAAGAAGTGGACATAAAACCAGTGCGATGTGTGGGGATTTCAAAGAGCAGTTGGTTTTTGGATGCTCCAAGGTTACGACTATGTGAACTGCCCAACACTGAAATACTCTTTTTCACTTCTCATGCTCTAAAAGTACACCATTATAGCCCTACGAAGCGGGATTAAAGTGACCGTTTATTCCCTAGGGATTTAAAAGTAAATTAAAAATGGAACGATCTTTTACTCTGAAACATGGTCACAAAAGAGTAACTTGTCAAAGGTTTTATTTAAATTTCGAATTGGCTTGCAAATAGAAAGCGGTATATTGAAAAAAAAAAACAAATGAACTCTTCAACGCGAAAAATTTATTCGTTAATTTGAATGTGGAATGCACTGACATATATAATTACCACTGGACTGGCTGTTCCGTAAGTTTGACAGCTATTTTTTTGTGCCTATTTGAAGCGCCACTAGCGTGTGTCCACAGAACTAATTTTGACGTATATTGCAAATGGCTGCGAGAAAAGCGTTTGTTTACTGTTGAGAAATTTTGCATTCTACATAATTTAGTTCGAATTTCATGTTGTTATTGTTATAAGCATTATATAAAAGTTATCAAGAATGAGGTCTTGTGTATATTGTAAGCGACGCTACAAAAAATACAGTGAAATATCATTCCACAGGTTCGTTTGTAATACTTTATTTTTCCATCTTATCTTACTTATTTCATCATGTCTTCATTGAGCTTAACACATTTATATTTATGCATGTCTTACTCTAATTATCGATATTTGTTCACTAATGTCGACATCACTTGTTTTAGTACCACAGACACTCGCTAAGTCGCTACGTCCGACAGCGCCAAAATGGCGATTATCAAACGGGCACAAAATCACTTTGACAGCCGCCAGTCCAGTGGTAATTATAGAGGTCAGTGGTGGAATGTCTCTGTTGCTAGGCGCTGCAGTAATGAAGGTACTATATTTATCTGTGGAGTGTGGAGTATCTTCATTACGAGAATGTTGAGAGTTTGTTTTGTGTTTTAAATTGTTAATCTGTAACTGACCTGATAGAAGAAAATCTGACAGCTCAGTTCAGAATTTTAGTCGAGTGTAAATTTGTTCGGTTTTAAATGACTATTTTTCTCGCACTCGAAGTGAAAAGTACAGTTTGCATCTCGAGACTAAACGCCAATTTAATATACCCTCGCTTTCATTGCCTCCCTCGCAAGCTCGGGAGTCAAACCACCTCGGGTATATAAAGGCTTCGTTTAGTCCCTCGTTATAAAATATACTATTAGGTAATTGGGAGCACATATGGATCGGTCAAAAAAGTGAAGAGCATAACGAGAGATGAGAATAAGAACGTTATTGTCGTTTTGGATGAATGTCCGTTTCTGTACACCTGAAAACGTGTGAGCAAAATTTCAGGATGATCAGTTCAGTGGCTTAGGCGTGAAACGGCCACTATTACTTTCGAATTTATCTATCGTAATATTATAAAGCGGAAGAGTTTGTTTGTTTGAGTTGAACGTGCTAATCTCAGTAACTACCGGCTCGAATTGAAAAAAATATTTTTGCGTTGGATAGTCCATTTATCGAGGAAGGCTATAGGCTATATAACATCACGCTATGACCAGTAGGAGCGGAGCAGCAATAAGAAATGTTGCAAGTGGGAAATTCACGTGAACGAAGTTGCGGGCAGGAGCTAGTAATATTAGAAACGATTATTGTTGTTTGGTATACATAATCCAAGATCATCATCCTGAAGGACAGGCCTTCAGCCTAACTTAGTGCAGCCCGTCTTTTTCTTTCGTAATTCTATCAACCGTCATCGCAATATCCAGCCGTTTTCTAACCGTTTCTCGTATTTTATCTTCTCTGAACCAACTAGCTAGTAAGTACTAAATCTAACACAGTTTACAATGAGGATTTCGAAATGATCATACACAGTTATATCTAGTTTCTTGAAAACATTCGGTTGAGAGTTTGTCATAAACTCAACCAAACATAATCTAGATTTTGAACTCGATATAGATGAGTCCGCGTTGTCATTCGAATCTAGACCGAAAGGGCAACTCAATTATAAGGATATCCTTGTGTAAAATTCAAACTTAAGAATTGCCAAACTTAAGTGGCAGTGGACATTGCTCGCCGAACGGATGGCCGATGGGGCCGAAAAGTTCTAGAATGGCGACCAAGAACCGGAAGGGGATGCGTTGGAAGACCTCCCACTAGGTGGACCGATGACCTGCTGAAGTTTGCTGGAATCCATTGGATGCGAGTCGCACGGGACCGGTCAATGTGGCGACACTTGGGGGAGGCCTATGATCAGCTGTGGACGTCTTCAGGCTGAAATGATGATGAAAATTTAAACAAGATTTTAGTCAATAAAACTTTTTAAAGTTTCCAATAAATAAATTCTCTTCTTCACTACAAATACTTCTCGCGTCTTTTCAGAGCCTTTTTACTATGGTTATTTTAGTTCAGACCTCAGACCCATTTACCGAAACTTTAATGTCTTAAGGAAACTTAGATATTTTACAGATAGTTCACCGTACCACTTATTTATAATGAGAAAGTTTATTCAATTATTTGTTTTCGGACGGCGATAAATTCTAAAACTTTTGATGCTGCCAGAATTTATTGTTTGAAGCTGTTCCTTTATGGCAAAAATTTTATGTTAGGAACTCTTTATTAGATGGGCTCTTAGTTCACATCTTCTATGCGTGTCTATGGACTCGTATTATGTCCGACCAGTATATCCACTATGCACGACAAGATTTTGACACATGACACGACAGCTGAATCGGCGGGGTGATGCGAATTTGTCAAAAATTTACAGAATGTTCGTGAACTTTCAGCATTCGATTTTTTTAATTTTTAAAAAAAAATAAAAAATAAATAAAAATACTGCACCCTTCCATAAACTAGGTAACGTAGATGCGCTGGAAATGTACATAGGCAAGCTTCTCGTTTGCTAAACAAACTGGAAAAAGCTAAATAAAAGCAGTAACCTTCTATCTGCGTTCTTATTTTTGCCATTATTCATACATCATTTCATAAAAATTACGATCAAAGTCTTGACAAATATTACTAAAAAAATTAATGTTGCAACCAATATCACTTCGTAGTGCTGACCGTAAACCCGAGTTTCATCATTACGATTAAAATGTTGCATTCAGCCTAATCGATACTCGCAATCAAATTAAGTTTGGAAAAAAGTTTTGAGACACAATAAAATCTCCTTGGTTAAATTCTGAAATGAATCCTTTTATACTACTTTTTTAATAATATCGTGTAGAATAGTAATTATTCGTTGCTTTTGGTTGACTTATTAATAGTTAATAAACACAGAACTCTCTAAACTCTAAACAAATAACGAAATTCTTGCTTCAAGTCAACATTTTGATGATAAACTTTCCTTTAAAAACTTTTGGATTGGAGAATTTGGAGAAACGCCGTTGCCGAACTAGCACCGTGTGGCAAAATATGAGGTCTCATTATCTCATAGTTTAAGCAAAGACAAAATCTGAAAATGAATTATTAATATTTTCAACCGTACGAACGGACAACCTCTTGCTAAATTCGCGTCGAATTTTTAAATTCAAAATTTAAATTAGGAATGTAATTGTGACTATACACATACATTCAGATTTATAAAGTATTTTTATTTACTTTAATCCATGACTTTAATCATTTATTGTGAATTTTGTTTTGTTATGTCTGAAGGTTGGATATAGTGCGCCAAGGATCGGAAAAAATTAATGATAAATAAATATTAATGATGTCAAAACCGTTGTTACTAAACCAAGCTTATCTAATTAGGTATTCAAAATCAAATGAAAATTCATAATCTGCCTTGCCTTTTCCCATCTATTATGGGGTCGACTTCCAGTCTAACTGAAAACCAGTATTTTACATGGAGCGACTGCCTATCTGACCTCCACAATCCAGTTGGTACTGGGTGATGATACTACCTGTAACGACTCAGAGGCACGGAGGAAACTCGGTATGTAATGGGTCACCCATCCACAGACCAACCTAGGCAAGCAAGGCGTCCTAACAACGAGCTCCTCGGCCTCTCTTTCAAAATTAAATGAAAATTGTCGATTAAAAATTATTGTTCGGAAAAGGCGAGAAATAAATAAAATTTGAAAGTCATGGGAAGGCCTTTGCCCACCAATGCGATAGAAAAGGGTGTTAAAAAAAGTATTTGAAAATAAAATGGTCTATCCCAATAACTAATCCAACCGAACACAGTAAAATAATCATACTATTCCCCATTTTGTTTACTAAATACAATTAAAATTGTAGGAACCAAACCAATTTTCACCACACCTAAAAAATCAGTACCAAGATCTCTGGCATAAAGTATATTATAACCTTTCATCCTTGGCGCACTGACAACCAACGAAAAAAAAATCACAATAAATTACCTACATTGAAGTACAATGTAATTTTGAACAGCGAGTGCATTCTTAATTTAAATTTTGGTAAGGAAATTAATCGGCGCGAATTTAGTCTGGTCAATCTGTGCTGTTTATTGTTGGGTTGGTACAATGTACGTATAACTATTAAGATTTCCTAACTAAAGCTTTTTAACAATGTTATAATAAATATAAACAAAATTGTTTTACTTTCCATGTATCGATTTGCTTAATTCCGTAAATAAATTACTCGAGTTAATAAAATTTTACAAAAAAGAATCGATTTGAATAATCGCTTTCACACATCACAATAATAAAAAAAAAGAAAAAAAAATGGTCGTCTATTTTCCAATACAAAATTAAGTAGTGGTAATGAATATTACGTGTTATTGGTCCTATAGTAATAAATTACGTTAAGATCTGGGTATTCTCATGTTGTTTATAATATTTTAAATGATATTTGTCATATCTGTTGACGAATCTAAACGTGTCTGTGTGTTAAAATATGAAAAATAAAATGTAAACAAACAAGATTGGCGCGAAACTTTGACTTTGGATATAAAAATATATCATTACCATTGCTTATTAAAATTGAACTATAGATGAATTCGTCACATAATTAAATGACGAGTTATTATTTCTTAACATAGTGGAGCTTGGATGCCCGAAAACCCCAATTTTTATGATTTTTAGCGTCGGCTAGCACTGCCGTCAAAATGGCGATGAACGTATTTACGCATTTGGATTTTATTATGGTAAATTAAGAATGTTGCGCGCTAAATACAGAACTTTGAATGGCTCTAACATATGATATTTTTCTCCAACTCTCTTAATTAACGCACACTCATAGTATTTCATACTCAGAACATTAAATATTTACATAAAAAATAAGGATGTCGTATGACTTAACCGCCGGCCCCATTCGGGGCCAGTACCGAGCCAGCGTAGGTTTCAGTGCCCGGCCCCGAATGGGGCCCGTACCGAACTTTATGGTTAAAGCTAAGTTTACAGAAAAGTGAATACTGCTTCTTCTTGTCGATAGCAATCTAGATTGTATCGGCCAAAACTTAGCCACAAATTCGGTGCTTTTAGTAGCGTTCATCAGTTCCTGTAAACACAAACAACAGCACATGCAGGACAGTATTCACCGTCAAATTGATAAACACGTTATATTGTAATCTCTCTAGCGAGATTGTAATCTCTCCAAATATTGTCAACTGAACATACTGCGCCGCCATAATGGGGCACCCCCACGTTAGATTAGTTAGGTTCCTTTAAACCCTGCTGACAGAAATAGGGGACCCGCGTAGCGGGACTCCGTCGACTACGCTTTTTAGGGGAATATAAAGTGTTTTGAGTGTTTTGGTGTTTGAAGTATTTTGAAAATATAATATACCCTAATATATTAATCGATATTTTTCGAATTCATAATGTCCCATTCCTGAAAAATGACGATTAATATACCCTAGTATATTAATCTTTTCATGAGAGTGGGGCCAGGGGGATCTTCGCTGCACACGACGCGAGTTGACTTCCAACGCATACATTTTACAATATTACGGTTTCACTTCAATAGATTACAATCTACCTAAAAAATAATGCGTTATATTGTAAGCAGTATGTTCGTTTGAAAATCTTTCGAGAGTTTACAATCTCTCTAGTTATGTTAAAATCTAACGTGTTTGACAATTTTACGGTGACAAATACACAGCAGCCAAGGCTAAGAGGAAATAATCTATAGCAACCACAAAGAAAAGCAATTAAATCCAACATAGACGCATACGAGTATCTATTGCAAGATGCAATCAACCATGTACCGTCAACTCGGCCAACAAAATGGTTGTTTATTTCTGTTTTTCAGTAGATTTGCCAACACACGATGTATAATTCAACACGGGACGTTAGAAGTAGGCCGCAAAACTGACGAAGGTACGTTCCCTTTTCCGACATGTTTCAAAATACGACGACTGGCGTTTTGGTCGTTTTTCCTGTATATGCAAAGTTGTTTCAGTCGACGGACGGTCCGATATCGAAATATTTGATGATTTATGGATTTGTTGAGATAGAGCTTCTAAATGAAATAGGTAGTGGAATCGTGTGGTTTCTGACGAATTTTCACTCTTCAGTATTTGAAGCAGAAATCTCAAGTAGAAAAGTATTGGTAGGTCGAATTGAGAAGCCCCTAACATCGCGACGTCTTACAACATTGTTTTCATCGTCGTCGTCTGCAGCCAGACTTCACCCACTGCTGGGTATCTGCTACACGCTCTTGTCCCAGCGTCATTCAGGATATTCCCGCAATAGCAACAATGACGTCTGTTCATCTCGCCGCTGGACGACCAATACTTCTTCTTCCATTCCTGCCTCCACCTTTACTCCACCTGACATGACCGCGCTTTGCTAGGTGGTCCGCCCAAATCCATGAATTGAGTTTCAATATCGAAGACCTTTGTACGTCCTTTTGTTGTAGCCACATGTGATAAGGGATGAGAAACCACCAATCCATACTTCAAACTAGTACTGAGAAATTCCTGATAAAACCCGGTAACACTTAAATCATTTACCTGACCTTCGAATCGAACCTCGTGCACAGCACTTGATTTCTAGAACAAAGAGACAGTTCTAACGTTCCCTACTCCTAGACAAGACAGTACCTGTAAATAATTCAATTTAATCATCGTTTTGTGATTTTGAGTCACAGTACATTGATAAGCCAAGCGGTCATTGACCGCTCTGAGTCTGGCTCTTACAATGGTAGGATCTGTCGCGTGCCAGGCGTATTTCAATGTGGTTAGCCTGTATAGGTAAGTACCTGGGCGTATACCTCCGATCCGGCGCCTGCACCGGTACACTGCATTTTTACATGCGATTTTAATGTCTTTCTCTTGATTGTGAAGATCTCCATTTTCGTTTTTTTTATTTTAGTTATTTTGTGTCTTTAGCGGACTTTATCGGTGACTAGCTGACCCACGCAACTTCGTCTGCGTCACATAAGAGAGAAAAACGAAAGGGAAAAAACGTCCCCGTTTTTGCAACATTTTTCACTCTTGCTCCGCTCCTAATGATTGTAGCGTGATGTTATATAGCCTAAGCCTTCCTCGATAAATGGACTATCCAACACAAAAATATTTTTTTAATTCGAGCCGGTAGTTCCTGAGATTAGCGCGTTCAACCAACCAAACAAACAAACAAACTCTTCTGCTTTATAATATTAGTATAGATTTATAGGATAGAGGCGTTAAAGTAAACTGAAACATTTACCAATAATTATTGCCAGCTGTTAAATGCCTAAATATAAAATACTGGTATTCAGGTGTATTCGGTTAGACTGGAAGCGATTTATCCCGATGTCCACCATCATATTGCCCCCTACACACTCCTGCTGAACAATGACACGACTTTCTATAAATATTTCCTGAATGAGTTTTCTCTTTGTCCACCAAGTAAGTGTCGGACATCAGGAATTATCGAACTAGATGATGATTGGGTGAACCTGAGCATTGTGGAATGAGTGGCCTTCTGGCCAGCACCTAACATCTAAACCATTTAATTCTATTCGAATAAAACTATTATTTCCTATGCATTATCTTCATAATATTTATTCTCTAAGCGTCCCCAGAAGGTCATTTGCACTCAACTTAATTAATTACCCTTCATACTTTATTTTTAATATAAAACCACCATAGTTTATCAGCTGCCCTTCCACGCGAACCGATAACATCAATTAACAGGCTTACCTACTTGACATTTATGCAGCATGCAACCTAACCTTTAGCTGTAGATAACGCACAGCCAAGCTGCCTTTATTAACCAATCCGCAGGCACACCGATCTGCTTAAGGTGATTGCCTAGACAGACCTCGCCATACATTTTCCAAGCTCTGTAATCTCCGTAAATAAACGGTTTCTGCAGAATAAAAGCAAGTATAATGGTACTTTATAATGTATTATGGTCGCAAATCGCCCAAATTTTATTAAAAAAACAGTATTTCTAGGAGAATTTGACCCAATAAAAAACGAAAAATCTTTACATGTGTGAGTGTACTGAATCGCGCCATCTGACAGAAATATTTAGAACCACGAGAAAAAGTTCGTAACTGTTGTAATACGAGTTTACGTTCGGTAAACATTTATTATTTATAGATGGCGCTGTCCGAAAATTCGAACAAGCGCCAAGGTTATTTATTAGGTACCGATTGACGACGAACGCGACGTTGCCGTTACTCAGACCAGACGCACCCCGAGTCACCCGCATTGTTGCCATTCTTCCATTCTCAGCCCATGCGTTATAATATTGTCTTGACATCTTGCGAATCAAAATTGTGTTTATAGCAAGTTTGCGCTAGCGCGCGGGTTTGCCCGCTAATTTTACATTTTATGATTGATAAAATGATTTTTATTTGGAGATGAGAGAGAATGCCAGAAAGTGAAAGACAGATACAATACTAATGTAATTATTGTATTATCTAGGTACTTTTAATTTAAAGTAGGTACCTAAGGATTTAAAAATCTTTCTACTGTATGTAAGTAAAAAGATTACATCTACATCATCATTTTCATCTTCATCTTACATCTATTGATTGAATCATATTTAATTCATGTGAAACCAGCAAGATAAGTGAATAGGTACACAGACAAACCACTTTGGTTTTTCATAACTATTGCAAATTTTAATATTATTAGCACACAAAGTGCGTCAAGATAAATTGGTCTTGCCATTTAAGAAGTTTACCAAGAAAAAGGGGAAACGTAGGGCAGTATTTTTGGTAAGTTTTTTTAAATATCAGAACATCCTACAACTTGTAAATCAGAGACTGCTGTACATCGTTTATTTATGTTTCGGGGTTTTTAACTGTCAGCAAAATGTTGTTCTCAAAATGGTAGCTGTAGTTCAAATTTCGCTCGTCTGAACGGCTAACTGAGTAGTAAGCACCATTCAGGTTTAGCATATTTGGCGACTCTACTACTGAGAACCATTCAAACGTCCGTGAAAGAGTTTTTATGGAAAAGTGAAGTGTTTTTTTATTGACGGTAAGTGTTATTTTTATGTACAATGGATGCTTTTCAAGGTGATGTAGAATTATATTTAGTAATTACCCTTAAAACTTTAAAAAAGTATAAGATTTAGAAGAGGAAATACAAAATCAAACGTTAGCAACACTCGTTGATTGTCATCACATCACATACCGGTATGTACCTACTCTAAAGGGAATCGTTCATTTTATGGTTGGACACTGATTCGGTGTTGCCACATTAATTATATCTGTGATTATTCTTACAGGAAAGATACTAATCGATTTCGAAAACTTATAAAAATACGATTACATTTTCTTAAAAATCTGTAATCAAGTGATTTTCAAACGGTGTTATATTTATTTTCTTTTAATTATATTAAAAACAAATAAAACACTCATTGATTTTGGCCTTCAAATCATTTTATCTGGCTACACCAACTGTCAATAATGACAAATGCATACAATGAAATGAAAATAAAAACATTCAATGTGGTTTTGATTACTTTTCGATAAGTTTTTTTCATTTTGTTATAATGGACTCCTATACCGCTTTTATTGAAGACCCGGCTTTACCCTTGGACACTCAATCTGCTCATGACGATGACCCTGGCGCTATTTTGTTAAACGTTGAACCGGCTTTATATGACAACCTAGGCATGAACACTCCTGCGCACGATCTTGTTGCCCTACTAGGAATGAGGATTGAGGAACCAATGTGATGCGGCAATTGCGGCTTTGATATTATGCATCGCAGGAGACGGCCTCTGAAACCCGTTGAAATACTATCAGAAATTCGACTATGGACTGCTAGTGGTAAGCTAATGTTCTGTTTAGCAGTTTTTAAATAATCTTTTCTATTATCCGTACAAACTGAACAAAAATAAATATGCATATGTCTTATTTACAGTTTACAGCTCAGTGCTTGGTCTCTCATTCTTGCTGGATGTTGGCTCTCAACAATTCAGGGATTCGAGAAAATGAACAAAACACAAGTAGTGGTCACCAACGACAATAATTATGTGTAAATTGTGGATGTTCAATACAACGTATTAAACATCATGTTCTGCGTACAAATTCTGAAAGAGAAACACATAGGAAATGTAATTAGCGAGTAGATATTAACACGGCAGGTACAACCAGATTTTTATTTTTTTTATTTTATGTTTGTGTTTAGAATATAATTTATATGAAATAGAACATTGAGTAGAGAGCAGCGGTGGCCCAGTGGTGGCGGCCCCGACTTACGTTCAGTAAGTCGTGGGTTCGAACCGAGGCAGGCGCATTACTTTGTGTAATTTATTTCATCACCGCTGCTCTCAAAACAGTGAAGGAAAACATCGTGAGGAAACCGGCATTTCCTAGAACCATAAATTCGAAGACATGTGACATCTACCAATCCACACTGGGCCCGCGTGGTGGTTATATGTATAGCCCATTCCCTCTCATAGAGAGGAGGCCCGTCCCAGCAGTCGGAACATTAATAGGCCGATGATGATGATGATGATGATTTCTTGGATTGTTTCTTTTTAACAGCTATTATTATTTTGATTCTAGGTCCAGGGTCAATTGCGAATTACCAAAATGAATAAATGTTATTTCATTTGCTTTATATCTGTCACCCAACCATTGACTGTAATAGAAGTTAACCGGGATGAGGAATTTATCAATGCTATGATGCCGAAGTTGGTAACTTTCTTTAAAACATGTGTACTGCCGGAAATTATTTTGAGACGAGTTGAAAAAAATGCCAAATGTCTAGACATCAAGGAATTAAAAGGTATGAAAAATATATTATGTCTTACTCATTTCCTAACTTATTCCTCAGGTCTCTGAGGTGTGGGTTCAGTAAGTATAGTCTAACAAAACTGTAAATTCATTTGTTGCAGGGCAAACTGCTTCTTCCAGCAATTGATTCAGATCGCACGGAAATTATATAAATGGAAGTAAAAAGTGACAAGTAGAAGATTAAGACTGCACGGCGACGGCAGCGAGACCAAAAAGTAGCGCGTAGAAGAGAAGATATTTAGTTACTTATTATATTTTTTATGTACCTACCTACTTATCTTTGTCTGGTGGTACCAGTCGATGGTTCGAACCCAAGCGACTTTGCTTTGTGTAAATTATTTCATCACCACTGTTGAGAGGAGGCCCGAGTCTCAGCAGTGAGAACATTATAAACTATTATTATGCTATTTTTGAACGTAGCGATGTATAGTTTGTGTTATTTGTTAGTTTATAAGAATTTTCTATGTAGATATGTTT
Organism: Xestia c-nigrum; assembly: GCA_916618015.1. Lineage (NCBI taxonomy): Eukaryota > Metazoa > Arthropoda > Insecta > Lepidoptera > Noctuidae > Xestia > Xestia c-nigrum. The sequence goes on along the minus strand of OU745258.1, from coordinate 5,123,021 downwards.
CACTCATGTCGGCGACGAGACTATATCTCCACACCAGGGTGCAAGTACTGGACGTGCAAATAATGCATCGTGAGTCGTTTTACTCGTAGTAGGAAATTAGTTTTGTTTGTTTTGAAAACTTGTTATGAAAATTGATGGTGAAAATATGTAAATATTTTAACGGAATCTAGTTAGAATCATCATAGAATTATGAAAAAATGCCATGATACCAGTTTTAAATTCCAATAAGACATAGAAAATTGCAAATTAGAATTTTTGTCTCATAATTACGTAAGTTGAAAATGTGATTTTTTGTTTATTAAGTTAGAACTTTTTAATTAGTGTAGAAAGGTTGAACTTGGTCTAAAACCGATATTTATGCAAAAATTATGCAAATCAGCCCAGTGGTTCAGAAAATATAAGGAAAATTAGATAGCAAAAATTGTGTCCATCGTAATTTTTATAGTTTTTGTTCTAGAATATTTTTTGTAATTAATGTAAGGTGCAATATTGTTGTTTCATAAGGTAATATAGATAATAAGCTATGTAAAAATGTATATATTGTAAGGGTTATTTTAAATAAATAAATAAAATATGGGGCTCCAAAGGTTTCGGCTTTCGCAAAAACAAACGCGAAATTGGGCTTAAAAATCGCGGCTCTCGTTATGGGCGGACAGGGCCGTATATAAGACGAGAACAACGGCGAACGATCGTCAGTCGCAGCCCAGCCATCGAGGAAGAAACAAGAACAAGCAAGAAGCCGAAACCTAGGGATAACCAGCTAGAAGAAAATCCGGGTTTTATTCCCTGCTCCTGCCTGCCCCCTCTTCCCCCGAGGTCTCCGTGGTAGTCTACGAGGTCGCCGGTACCCCCCCCCCCCCCTACGCATTCAGGGGTGCGTGGAGGCGAGCGTCACCAGCCTACTCCGCAAGGAGCGCCCGTCTACTATTGGGAGATTGTCCCAGGTACCTTGACTTAGAGTCAGGTAGCCGAAACAACTCATGTATTTAGGTACCAGTCTAACAATTCAATTGTAAAAGAATATTTATTGAAGTTCAAAATTGTAATAATAAGTAGGTATTCTTGAAACATAAATGATATGGTTAGCTAGCAAGGAACCACTTGTGTGTTGTTGTGTAAGATACTTACATGTGCCGTTATATACACTTACGTGTGATGTTATATAAATTGTAATCTACGTACATAATTCTTTCTAATACTAAATTCAGAATCATAATTGTAAATATCAAAATATTTAAAAAAACTATGTTATCTTTGTATGGTGGTACGAGTCGATGGTTCGAATCCAACCAGAAACTGAGAGTGAATAAAACGATTATTTGTATGAAAATATGAACCATAGAAAAATATTATTAATTTATAGTAAAGGTACTTACAATAAAAAGCTTTACAATTGAATAAAATATCTTTTATTTATTTAGTACACATCACAATTTATTTACACGTTATGTACTATTTAGGTTCAGTCACATAACAACCTATATAGGTACAACGTACCTTTATTACCCACAATAATTTATCTGAATAATTTGTTATGGCACAGATATTATAATACTGTTATGGTGAAAGGTATCGGATATCGAGCCTGGAAACAAAAGTATGCTTAGAATGGATTGGAACATAACAATTTAACCTCTAGTAGTATATAGTAGGGTAAGTCAGGGAGAGTTGCCTATAGTTTAAAAAAAATATCATTATTAATTATATATGTAAGGTACTAAATGAAATACACATAGTTAATTTGAATCACTGTTTATTTATGCCATTCAGATTAAATTTGGAACTATTGTGTAACATATTTTGATTCAAGAATATTTTTTAATAATAATGTAAAAGAGGCATCTCTCCCAGGCATGTGGGTGAGTTGCCTATAGATACCAGGGATAGATGCCCACAAATAATTAATACATAATCAGACATTACACGTTAGGCATTCCGCTGAATCTTCACTGCAATCTTCATGAAACCACATTTCGCATTGAACACACCGTAACTGTTGGAAGGTCGTGATGCTGTCCATGTTTGTCTATGACATCTATTTTGAATTTGTAAATAGAATTCTTCTAACTGATTGATGATACGGTGTCATGTAAAATTACTCTGATCTTCTCAAATAAAATTAAACACAATGTTTATAATATTCACGTTTTAATTAGTTTCATACCGCCAATTCCTCCCTATCAGTGGTAGCAGAGCGTGGTTGGTGGCAAATGGAATAAAACCGTGAGTAAATGAGAAAATAAAATTTTAAAAATGAGCTCAAGTCTAAGAAGCATAGAACCGCTGACAAAATCGAACTACGATACCTGGTGCTTACAAGCACAGGCGATTCTCATAAGATACGATCTATGGGAGTACGCTAGTGGTGAAAAAACGTTAGCGGCAACTGCGACTGCCGAAGAAAAGAGTGCATTCCTAAAGGAAGACTTAAAGGCAAGGTCAGAGCTACTTCTACTTATATCTCCACCTGAACTTAAACAAATTAAAGGATGTAACACATCCAAGGAGGTATGGGATAAACTAAAATCTGTACATCAAAGTTCAGGACCGGCGAGAAAGGCCACGCTGTTAAAGCAATTAGTATTGAAGAAAATGACTTCACAGGAAGATGTAAGAGACCATCTCAGTAATTTTATGGACGTAGTGGGTAAATTAGAAGATATGGATGTCAAAATTCATCCAGAATTATTAAGCATTATGATGTTATACAGTTTACCTACAAATTTTGATAGCTTCAGAACGGCAATTGAGTCGAGAGATGTACTACCAAGTCCTGACATTTTAAAAGTTAAAATCATAGAAGAATACGAAGCAAGAAGGCAAAGCGAAGCAAGTGAACCACAGACTTCAGAAGTTTTCTATGCCAAGACAAAGAAAAGGGTACCATATTGCAACAATTGTAAGAAGAAAGGCCATTCCACAGAATCTTGTTGGTCAAAAAAAAAGAGACAAAATAACACTAATAAAACTAAAGGAAAAGAAGAGACGCATAATATCTGTTTAACAACAGAAACGTCAAAAGCTAAAAGCAATTTATGGTGTCTAGATAGTGGCTGTACGTCACATATGACGGGGGACAAAAGTTTACTCTGTAACTTAATCCCTGCATCTGACACTCTAAGACTAGCTTCAGAGATGCATACGACCGAAGTTAAAGGGAAAGGAAACGCAGAACTCTATATAAAAGATTGGAAACATACTATAATTGACACATTATATGTGCCTGATTTGTCAAACAACTTGATGTCAGTAAGTAAAATTACAGATAAAGGCTATAAAGTTTTATTTGAAAAGGAACAAGCCAGTATCATAAAAGAAGGAACAGTCAACTTAAAAGCTAGAAGAAAAAATGGACTATACTTCATTGAATTTGATGAGCCGGAAGAGACAGCAAATTTCATGCCCGGTGCTGAAGGCGAAATTATGAAATGGCACAAGAAATTAGGTCATGTCAATGAAAGAGACCTAAAGGAAATGGTTAAAAATAAAATGATGCGAGGACTCGACTTTAAAGAAAAAACTTTGGGTACCTGTGAGACTTGTATCAAGGGTAAATTTACCACTCTACCATTCCAAAGCCATGAACAAATAATCTCTACCGAAGTGCTGCAGATAATTCACAGTGACGTATGTGGACCTTTTGAGCATAAATCAATGGCTGGATCAAAGTATTTCGTTACATTTATTGACGACTATACAAGATACTGCTGTGTTTATTTTTTAAAAGAAAAGAGCGAAGTTATTGAAAAGTTCAAGGAGTACAAAAACTATGTTGAAGTGTTTCACAAGAAGAAAATTCAAAACCTTCAGTCTGACAATGGAGGTGAATATAGGTCGAAAGCGTTTGACAAATTCCTGAAAGATAACGGCATAAGCCGAAGACTATCTGCACCCTATACACCGCAGCAAAATGGCATGAGTGAAAGAAAAAATCGGTCGCTGATGGATAAAGCAAGATGTCTGATGATAGATTCTAACGTTCCTGCAAATCTATGGGCAGAAGCAGTGAACACTGCAAACTATCTGATAAATAGGAGCCCAGCAAAAGCTCTCAAAGGAAACTCCCCATATGAGAAGTGGGTAGGAAGAATCCCATCGGGAAATCACCTACACGTGTTTGGAAACAGAGCCTTTGTAATGAACAAGAACCGAAAAGGAAAATTCTCTGCCAAAGCGACAGAAGGAGTATTTTTGGGATATGCAAATAAAGCCAAAGGTTTTAGAATCTACATACCGGAAAAGAATGACGTTGTTATCAGCAGAGACGTAAAAGTAATCGAAAAGATGCATTATGGCGATACTCCTGCTGAGAAAACCGAAGACTCTACTCTAGAACCAGAAACAGAATTAATTGAGATTGAAATACCTGAAATTAAAAACAAAATGAATAATAACTTATTTTTTCAGGAACCTACTAATCTTCCTTCTTCCAGCTCCAGTCAAGATCCAGTTGACCCACCACCCTCAAGTGAAAGACCACAAAGAGCAGTGAGGCCACCAGCATGGACCAAAGATTACGAGCTAAGTCGTTGCGTGACTATGTTTACATCAGATAGTAATGATGACTATGACTGTTCATTTCTTACATATCAAGATGCAGTGACGGGCACCGACAGACAAAATTGGGAGAAGGCGATACAGTCAGAAATGGATTCACTACAGAAAAATAACACCTGGGTATTAGTTGACAGGTCAGAAGCCAAAGGACACAAAATTTTGTCGAACAAATGGGTATTTCGGATTAAAGATGACGGTACAAAAAAGGCCAGATTAGTCGTACGTGGCTGCGAGCAGAAAGGAAACCTGGATTTTGAAGACGTATATAGCCCAGTTGTAAGTCAATCTGCCTTAAAAACTTTACTAGCCATTGCCGCATCCAAATCTTACTACTTCATGACATTTGACGTCAAGACAGCATTCTTGTACGGAGAGTTGACAGATGAAGTTTATATGAAACTACCTGTTGGCTATAAAACTGACTGCAATACTACTGATGTAGTTTGCCGGCTGAAAAAGTCGTTGTATGGCTTAAAGCAAGCTCCATTCACATGGAATAAAACTTTTACCCAAGCGATGTTTGATTTGGGTTTCAAGACGATAAAAACCGATCGATGCGTTTTCATAAACGAAGATAAGTCAATAATAATCGGATTATTTGTCGATGATGGTCTTGTCATAGGAAAAGACAAGAAAAAGATTGAAGTTATTTTGAAGAAACTTGAAACCAAATTTGAAATGAAAAAGAATCAAAATCCAAGTACCTATCTGGGTATGGAAATAAGAAATTCCAAAGAAGGAATAATTCTTACTCAGAGATCTTATATAAATGACATACTGGAAAAATATAATATGAAAAATGCCAAACCTTGTGACACGCCCGCAAGTAGCGATTCCAAGTCGATACAGGAAACTGCTCAGGAGAAGGAATATCCCTATAGGGAGGCAGTGGGAAGTTTACTGTATCTGTCTACCAGAACTAGACCAGACATCGCACAAGCGGTCAACCAAGTTAGCAGGAAGGTCGAAAATTTCACTAGAGAAGATGTCACAAAACTTAAGAAAATATTCAAATATTTGGTGGGAACCAAAGATAAAGGCATTATGTTCAAACGAAACAAACCGATAGAGAATATCGATGCTTATAGCGACTCGGACTATGCTGGAGATCCATTGACGCGAAGAAGCACTTCTGGCTCCGTGCTTATGATAGCTGATGGACCAATAACATGGGCGTCTAAGAGACAGCCTATAGTGGCATTATCATCGACTGAAGCCGAGTACATAGCCGCAGCAGACTGTTGCAAAGAGGCATTGCATCTGAAATCTCTGTTGAAGGAAATAACCGATGTGGATATAAAAATAAATTTGCACGTTGATAACCAAAGTTCGATTCAACTCGTAAAATCGGGATCCTTCAACAAAAGGTCGAAGCACATAGATGTGCGATACCATTTCATACATGAACACTTCGTGAACGGACTGATCAATATCAGCTACTGTCCAACAGAGATACAGTTGGCTGACGTAATGACAAAACCACTGTCAAAAGTAAAGTTCGAAAGACACTGTGCAAGATTAATGCATATATAGAGACGTGTCTCAGCAACATGAACGAACATCAGGAGAAGGTGTTGGAAGGTCGTGATGCTGTCCATGTTTGTCTATGACATCTATTTTGAATTTGTAAATAGAATTCTTCTAACTGATTGATGATACGGTGTCATGTAAAATTACTCTGATCTTCTCAAATAAAATTAAACACAATGTTTATAATATTCACGTTTTAATTAGTTTCATACCGCCAATTCCTCCCTATCAGTAACCAGTCGCATTTCTTTTTAGTGGCGTGATAATATTCCCCACACACTACACAAATATCTCCAAGAATTTCGTATTCTATGTCTCTTTCTGGTGAAATCCAAATCATATTAAGAAGTTGCAAATCCACGGCTTTGCAACTTCTTAATATGATTAACAATCTTTTTTTCTTTGTTTCAAACAGAGTCAGGTCCAAGTCGTCCTTTTTTAGTATTGCCTATGAGAAATCGACGACGAAGAGTTCTGTAAGGAATATTGTATTCTTTACTTGCTTGAAAAAAATTTAATGATGATAAATCATTAAATTTTTTTAGTAGAGAAATGGCCTTTTCTAAGTCTTCTTCACTTCACGTAGCTCTATTAGAGCCAGAAGGTTTTCTTTTGTATTCATTTGGCATCTGAAAAGATAAAATATCATTAATATTTACTAGGCATCTAACCCTGAAACTTCATTGGGCATCTCTCCCAATCATTAGGGAGAGATGCCTATCGACTCTGAACGTACCCGAAAGCACTTTCAATACAAAAAGGTGGATTACCAACAAAACAAGATCACAATGTTAGGTTATAAAACAAAAAAATACTATTTACGAGAAAAATTAGGGGAAAAAAATACTGCAAACTAACTCAAAGAATATATTATACCGATTTAATCAACTACACTTACCTTATTTTTGGAATTCACAACAAAATACTATTTTAAAATAATTATTGTCCGTATCAAAACTTTCACACTGACATTAGCTGTCAAATTGACATAATAAGGATGCGTTCCGATTCACGTAATTTTTAAATTTTATTTTTTAAATTCAGTAGGCATCTATACCGTATAGGCGTCTCTCCCTGACTTACCCTATGCTTAGTAAATAAATTAAAATTTGTTTGCTATAATGTAAGGACATTCATGTTTTATATAATTTGGTCCTTTCCAACCATGTTTGAATAAAACGACATCTAGTGGTGTTGAAAGTTACTACTATTTACTTTGCATGTGTGTGTAAAGAGCATATTCAAGCGGCTAATCTTTATTTTGATGAAATCTTTGCATGATACTAGTTAACAAGCACAGTGATTATCTAAAAAAATCAAGTTAATGCCCTAGGTTTCGCATTTAATAAAGTTGTCTATTAAAAATATCTATGTTAGGTGTAAAAATTGAAAATGTTCGAAACTGTGGATGTGTCGCCATCTAGCGACAAAATGGCAAAGAACTCGATCATCCATCCACCTTAAGCCAATTAGAAGAGCGCAGACGAGAAGCGTTAGCCAATCAGAGACAGGTGGATAGGTACCTCGTGTCATCTGGCTTACATTTGGTTCTAGTCCTTTTACAGTGACGTTTTTCGACATCTAGCTGTTCTTTTAAGGTGAAAGCGTTTGTCTGGGTAGCCCGCGAAATTCATATTTTCTTATTCTTCTTTTCATAACTGGAGCCTTTAAATGGCCGCTTTAGCAGAATCATATCTAATAGCATCACGTTGAAATTCCTTAATGGTCACAGACGCTGTGACGCTGATTTTCGGAGTATCAAAATGTGTGGGATCTAGTTCGAGGGTTAGTATGTACTATAATCTTGTGAGCATATCTGTTTGCTTTCTCCCATGACAGCCAATTGTCATTTATAAAGACGAAAAAACGGTAGTCGCTTTTTAAGTTCAAGCGCAATTTGTCATATTTCTTGTAAACAGGCTTGTGAAACAAATATAATCAAAACTGCCAGACACTTCCTGCAGAACATTCTGCCAGACGCTTTTATAAGCTCGGAATTCAATTATATTCGAATCCAATTAGTCTACTTCTTTAAAAAAATACACGCCAAACAATAGTTCCAATTTATCTACTATGTTTGCAGTATGCACCATCGTCTTCTAATGCACTGTCTAGACTAGATCCCTTTAACTCTATTTACTCTATGATAGGGACTGATAAAGAATTTAAAATTAGAAGTGTGTTTATGTCACCGTAAAATTGTCAAATACGTTATATTGTAATATCTCTAGCGATATTGTAAAGTCTTGAATTATTGTCAAATGAACATACTGCTTACAACAAAACGCATTATTTTCCGTGAAATGCATGCGATGGTAGTCAACTTACGCGGTGTGGAGGGAAGGAGGGGTCCCCCTTGCCCAGTGGCACAACTCTCATGAAAAGATAATGCACCATTTCTGAGAAATACCGATTAATATAACATAACCTTAAAACACTTTATATTCCCCCTAAAAAGCGTAGTCGACGACTATTTCCGAGTGCAGGGTTTAAAGGAACCTAACTAACCTAACGGGGGGGTGCCCCAAGTCCCGATTATGGGGGCAGAAATACTTCCGTATGTTCAGTTGACAATAATTCGAGACATTACAATATCGCGAGAAAAAACACGTTATATTGTAATATAACGTGTTTGACAATTTTACGGTGACATTTACATACATAGGTACAACTGCTAAACATACAAGGCACTTGGGTTACATGAAGTACGCATTGTAGGTACTCGTAGCTTTGTTTACTTAAAGCGCTACTGTTAAGTAAGAGTACTTTGTTGAGTCTTATTATATTTTGAAGACGTTTTGAGTGTATCTCTCGTAAATCCCATCTCAGACTTTATTTCATCTTCATAACTGTAGGTTCTACAGAGATCACTGAATGACGGTCTGAGGCTTGTGTGTCTTTGCTATTACTGCGTTTGGTGACTTTTAGGAGTAAAGATCGTTGTTTGTAGCCCTATACCTGGTATTCATATATACGCATTGCTTGCTCCCATGCGTGCAGTAAGGAACAGCATATCTCCATCTTCTACGACCCAAACAGCATGCTTCTTTTGCGTTATCCACGGTCACTTTTGTTTGTGCTGTTGTTTGCGTTTCTTATTACTTATTTCCATGTACATAAAGGGTGTAAAAAACACGCACGTTCTCCACGTCATTTTTGTTAAACTCCATACCTGGGAAGCTTCTAGTTACGGAGATATTGGGGTCCAAGTTCCAAGTTTTTGACAAGATTCTTACTTTTAACAACTCCACGACCCCCGTATTATTCAATACATCCATCAGCACAATGTTTTGAGAGCGTTACATTGAGTTCTACACCAAAACATGATTTGTCACCCAAAAACTTGTCCATAAAGTTACTTAGTTTGATGTACAGAATGCTTGGTTGATGGCTTCGTAGTTTACCCTGTATAACATCATCATCATCATCATATCAGTTCGGAATCACCCACTGTTAGGTATAGGCCACACTGCCCAGTTCTGTGCGTGGCTTAGCCAGGTGTTCCCCACGCTTTAGTATAAAAACAATTTGCCTCCCAAAATAACTAACACACTCCGCTACGAACACCTAAGCACATTAGGTAAGATTACCCCAAAACACATGTATTTAACATGTACGTAACAAGTACCACTCAATGTTTCACAGACAGAGGTACCTAGTTACCTACCCATTTGACGAGCTTTGCCTAAGGGTCAACTCACACCGAAAGAGCGGCGAAAGGCAGCGCAGTTCCAGTGTCATATGAATTTTAACTTAAATTCATTACTATACCTAATACTTATCGCATGAGAAACTCCGGCGCCGCGGGAATACCGGCGAATTCCATAAACGGCGCCGTGCGACTGACTCGCTTCGATGCCCTTCGCAGCTCTTTCGGTGTGAGTTGATCCTAAAGGTTAGCTCTTCATGAATTGTTGAACACTCTCGAACTTTATCGCTTTACCCTTTGATTTTCAGCCGTAAAGTGCAGTTATTACGGTATAAGTAATAGCTTAGCTTTTCAGTGGTTCTAGGAATGGTTTAGTTCAGGTTTAGTTTGGCTGTAGTAATAGAAAATCACATGTAACGAAAATAAGAGGCGACCAGCCTTCAGTATTCACATTTGGCTAGTTTTGGCCCTTGTAATAGGGGTGTGCCTATTGCCATCAACCGGGCACAGAACTCTGAACTGAGAAAATGGTGATTGATTTATAAATAAATAAAGATAAAATAAATTAACACACAGCGCCATCTAGTGCCACACTAAGCAAGGCTTGTGTCGTAGACACCAGATAGTTGATATACTACATATATACTTTTTTGTTTGTAAATACATACTTATTATACATATAAACATCCATGACTCGGAAACAAATGCCCATGCTCATCACACAAACATTTGCTCCTACCGGGATTCCTACCCAGGACCCTATGAACGTAAGGCAGCCTCACTACCACTACGCCATTCGAGTCGTTATAGAATCAGGCGTGTCTTTGGTATAAGATATATTAGATTGTTCTTTGGCTCGCCAAAGAACAATCTAATTACCTGCATTATTTATTGTTTCTATCTCGTTTCGTCATTAATTATCTAAACTATCTATACTAAATATTATAAAGAGAAAAGAGTAGGTTTGTTACAAAAACTACTTGACCGACTTTAAAAATTCTTTCACCATTAGAAAGCTACATCTTTACCAAGTAACATATGCTATAAATTGTATTGATATCATACTAAATAGCCGAGTTATCACAATTTTCGCGGACGAAGTCGCGGGTGAAGTGCTAGTCTTTTAATAAAATCAGATCCGTTACGTCAGTCAGTCTGATTTTATATTGTAGAGTGTAGAGTCTAAGTACAGTATAAACATTTCTACCTTCATAAGTCTTCAAGAAAAAGGAGCATTTCCCCATATTTCCTCACTAATTGGGAACCAACTCGGTGCAAGAGCTAGGTGGTCGTTCACAAGTTCTAATCAGCTTGGCTTTCGCTCTTAAAGCTATTCTTTTCGAACAGCTTCGTAAGCGTTCTTTCCCTACTCGTGTTACTTAGCTCTTAGTAAAGGCTGGTACTTATCGCTTTAACATATTGTGGGAGGACTAAATATATGGGTGTACTTAAGCTTGGAGTTGGTGTACACTGTGATGCTGGGCTAAGGATGCTTATCTGCGTGTCCTTGTGTTTATTCGCGACTGCAATCTGTATTTTATTTGCTTTGATGTTAGCTTAGGTTTAAATAGCGTTCAGTTAACAATTTAGAATGTTAGTAGATAGTATATTATAGTATGTGTGAAACTCCAATTACACTTCTTTTTTTGTTTACGTTGTAAGTGTCCCATGTCTGGGCAAATATATCCGTCCCCTTTTTCCAAACTACTCTTTTCTGGATAGTCTCTGGCCATGTTTATTTTGTAAATATTTATTACGCCATCGAGTAGACGAATTTTTTAAACAATAATGTGTTTGCGATCGCAACTTGGCCATAAATGCCCAGCAGTGAGGCACAGTCGCAGGTTATGAAAAAGTACATTGTTACCCTAGGGGTAAAAGTAACTTATTTAGTCCCGAGACGGGATTTGGTTCGGCTTAGACGCTAATAGTTCGAGGGACTAAAAATAACATAAAATTCAGTATTAATTAAATAATATTTTTTTAAATAACTTAGTTATAATTTACTTGATACATTGATTTGAGCAATACATTTACTAGTTTTTATATAATGAAAGTGAAAAATAATGACGGAATAGTGTGTGGTGGAATATGCCAACAGAAAAAAAAAAACAAAATAGGCTGGAAAGCGACAAACCGATATTCTTTTTTTTCGAGTTGTTTCGGGATTTTATTTTTATTTTCCTTGTATTCGTAATGAAAAGCACAGTGTTTACCTCGGGTTAAAGACTTACTTAGTCCCTCGAAGTATTGGCGCCCTCAGGGACTAAATAAGTTACTTTCACCCCTAGGGTAACAATGTACTATATGGTATTGCGAATGAGTTACCTACAGATTTTAACAAAAACCGTGTTACACTATCGGAGTTCATCAAAATATAAGTTAGTGTTTGCTACTTGTAATCAGAACATTTAATTCCTTACCAGACACCAGACATTCCACGTTTATATTCTCCCCAGCCTGTAGACAAGGTGCAAATAAACAGCTGTGACTTTCTCACTATCCAGGTGTACATTTGCACACACAGGTTGGTTGTACGCCTTTTACGACTTTACAGTCGCGTGCTGCATTAGAACTAAAAAGGAAATATGAAATTTTGAAATAAGTAACGTGGACATTTTGACATAAGGAACGTGGAAGCGAATGGAGTGTCTAAGGTCCATGTTCACCCTGCCGGGGTGGCGGGCCTGTTCGAAAGAGATACCGCGGCCCCGGAACATAAAGGGCAAGGAAGGAACATGGATGGGTTTTAGTCAGTAAGAGTCTCACACTCCCTCCCGCTCCGCCCAGAGTGGGAGAAGACATTTGATGATATCCATCCCAAAAAAAAAAAAAGTCCATGTTCACCAAAAAAATGATAGTCTGATTATCTAAACCAGCTGTTTAAAACACATTTTTGTATGGTAATATTTATGTCACAGTGACAGCTGTTTTTAGATAATCAGATTGTTATCTTTTTGGTAAACATGGACCTAAGTATCGTAGCAGTTGGCGTTCTGTAGCTCCAGTCTAGCCTCTCATGGGAATTGGTGTGAGTTTATGTATGTGACAGGTTGACATATCACGCGAATTGTTTACTGACACAAGTTTACATGATGAATAGAAAAGCGACGTAAAATGATAATAGGCACACGTGCCGATGTTTGGATTAGCGCCCAATGTAACTTGAACTGTTGGGGAAATTGGAACTAGGTTTTCATAAAGTTTTATTACTGCGATTGAGTTCAACGAGTCTAGTGGTTGATGAGCAGTAAATTTATCTTTCTGTAGTTTTTCTACAGATTGTTGGTGGTAACACAGTAGTTGCCTAGTAAAAGGCAATGCAATGAGTGTAATTACTAAGTAACAACAACCAGCATTGCAACCGACCAGGGGCCTAATTATGCTATTTTAATAAATTCGTCACTCTAACACGATTCCATTCTCATCCCATTGTCATTTTGCTTAACGTTCGTAATCTGCTAAATTCACAATGGTCGGTCAATGGTCTTGTAATAAAGGAGATGTTCCAGAAATGTATGGAGCCTGGGCCAGCACTATGTACACTATATGTAAATATTGCTGTATATTACAGTAACCGTTTTTCATTGTTAATTTTCTTTAATTTCATTTCGTTTCCTTGTACATTCAAATGAGCTTGGTCAAGGAGAGCAACACAACATAAAATTAAACATGGCGGATCAGAGCAGCAGTATGCAAACAATGTCATTTTGACAATGACATTTGATTGAACAGATCCAATCCAAACTCAAAGCAAAGACAAACGAAGATGTCAACTATCAAAGACGTCAAACGTCATGTCACACAACTGTCATGGCTGCCCTAAAATAGGGTTTTCTTATTAAAAAACTACATTTATGTACGCCTGTACCCCTCTTCAAATTAATTTATTAGTATTTTTATGGAATTCCCCTATTTTTTTCCTATTTATCCATGTAGTGTACATAGTGAACGATTGTTTGAGCTGTACGGCCTTAAGCCTTATATCAACACAGAAACTTTTAGTAAATATGTGGCTACTTACTCGAAAATTTTTAAAAACTCTTGCAAGATAGCCAAGTCTCTTTTCATTAGCAGCATGTACAAGTAAAGGGTGTAAATTCGATGGGTTTAAAAGTAAAAATGGGTGTACCACAAGGTTCGATATTGGGTCCCTTCCTCTTTTTAGTATACATTAATGACCTACCCCATTTATTTAACAACCATCCGCAAATGGTGTTGTTTGCTGATGATACTTCTTTAATATTTAGGATAAACAGACGTGCCACAAATCTTGACGACGTAAATAGCGCCCTACTGCAGGTTCATAACTGGTTTACCGCTAATAATTTAGTACTAAATGGGAAAAAAACTAAGTGCATAAGATTTGCTTTACCAAATGTCAAAAGTAGTGATTGTGACATAGTATTGAATCAAGAGAAACTTGAATTTGTCAATAAAACGGTTTTCTTGGGAATTACGCTCGACCACAGGCTACAATGGGGTCCTCATTTAACATCTCTTGCAGGCCGTCTGAGCTCAGCAGCGTATGCTGTTAGAAAAATCCGTCAATATACTGATGTTGATACGGCGAGGATAGTCTATTTTAGTTATTTTCATAGTATTATGTCATACGGTATTTTACTATGGGGACGGGCTGCAGACATCGAGTCTATTTTTATTCTGCAGAAAAGAGCCATCAGAGCCATATATGAATTACGTAGACGCGATTCTCTAAAAGAACTGTTTAAGGAAATTAATATCATGACAGTACCTTGTCAATACATCTATGAAAACATTATGTACGTTAGGAAAAATCTGCATTTATTCAGTAAAAGAGGTGACAGACACCACTATAATACTAGAAATAGGGACCAACTAGTTCAGCCAGGTTTCAGGCTTGCTAAAGTGGATTCATCTTTCATGGGGTACTGTTTAAAATGTTATAATAAAATACCTCCCCACATTCTACAACTGAATGAGACGAAATTTAAATCTTGTGTAAAACGCACACTATGTAGGCAAGCATATTATAAGCTGGGGGATTACATTGAGGATAAAAATGCTTGGCTAAATGCTGGTCCTGCTCCGCAACCATAGGTGCAACCTTATTGGACAACTATTGTGGTAGCTGCAGAAGATTGTAAAAGTATTCTTGCATTGTATAGAGTCCATCTCTTAGTATTGTATAATTGCATAGCACATGTGTGAGTACCATGTACTGTAAAGCTTCCATTTGCATTTTGTTATCTTTCATTGACTTGAATATGCCTTGGTGGCTGAGAGAATGTCATGCTCGCTTAAATGTCTTGCTGATGGTGGCGGGTGAGTCGGGTCATTTAGTTCCCTTCAATATGGTTGAATTGAATGGCGCTGATCCATGCGTCATGTTCGTGAACGGGCGCTGTCAGTCGGGACTGGTCATCTCTTAGCTGCCATGGATCATTTGAATTGCTTTATTTTAAATTGTTGATTTATTTTTTTACTCTGGACGCTCTTATTGTGCACGTCTTTCTACATCGTTCTCACATAAATCTATAATCTCAACATGAAAGATGTAACCAAGATTTTGTAACAACATTTTTGATTGAAAAGAGTGTCCATGGAGTTTCTTGCCCGTTCTTCTCCATAGAGATCTACGCTAGGGAATGGGCAACTACAGTACTTTCGCAAGTTATTATGCCTTGTGTCTGTGACTGTAGCTTTGATTTTTCTTTCAATTTTTTGACATTCAAAAGTGCCGTAATGGTCTAGTTGAAATAAATGATTTGAGTTTGAGTTTGAGTTTGAGTTTGAGTGGTGGCCCAAAATCAAACATCTCCATGACGTTGTCGTATTGTCATTATTATAAAATCCTTATTACAAATGGTTTTCGAAATCTACTACTAAATGCGAACATTTATTCATGCCAGATTTCCTGTACGAGATTAATATTCTATGACATTTCTTTCAATGGAGTGTCAGTGGTTGTTCATTGAGAAGTCATAATGGCGCCATTATGATAAGTAGAATTAACAAACTTGTCAAAATTTGACAGAACTTTTTTTATAAAATCAATGATCTAATACTCTGACACTATTGTAATAGCAGAATCGAGGCCCTGCACTCGATTTCTGGTCGATGATATACATATATCAATGCGTCAAAATTAATAGTCATAAGTCAAGTGATGCCTACCAATTCAGTAAACACGTTATTTATCGTGTTGAAGCCCAATGTACACTCTCAAGATAAACTGAATCCTAAACAAAGATTCAACAATATTGATATCAGTGCAGAAAGTTAAATAAACCACCGTATGGCGCTGGACAGCTCAACGTAAGGCGCAATTAGGGACCGCACGACATCTGACAGTGAAGTTATTGTTCTAGTTGACATGTGTTAGACTGAAATCACTTTATTTACTCGTGTTATATATGCGCAGTTGTGTGCTATCAGAATCAGAAACCTACAATGTTGTGATTGTCTTCTTTTTCGTGTCGCTGGCTCGTATAGTATTTTATACATATTTTGTTAGCCCTTTTTCTTCGAATGTGAAATCATCAAAAGACTCCTCTCACGCTGGGCGGAGCGGGCGGGAGTTTTAGACTTTTACTGACTAAAACCCATGCATATTCCTACCTCGCCCTTTATGTTCCGGGGCCACGGTATCTCTTTCGAACAGTCCCGCAGCCCCAGCAGGCTTCAGTCCTTGCGGACCCTTTCCTTTGCTGACATCTCTTTGAGGCGTGCGTGGTACACGAACGCGCCCGCCGTCGACTCGGCATGTCGCCATAAGAGGGACGGACGGCGAGCTATATAAATTTCGACCAATCCACGGCATCTTTTTTTAGGTTGGTCCACTTTCAGTTCTACTCAATAAGGTTACAATACTGCTAAACCGGACTATCCTGTGGTGACCTCAAATAATTTAAAGCCCCCAGTCAGGGCTTACAAACTAGGACCGCTCGCTAAGGGTACCGTTTGTGGGGTTTAGTACACTGAGAAAAATGTAAAGCCGAATCTTTCGTAACGAGGGCGGATTTATTCGTAATGAAGGCGAAAAAACGACCAAAAGTCAACCGACCAAAAACGCCTTCCTAGGTTGGAGGCGTTTTACGCCTTAAGCGTAAGGCGCAAAAAATAAGCAACAATATACTCTCTAATGTGTATTTTAGACGTAATTATTAACAGATAAGCCTTAATTCAAAAGCTATAAACGTGGTAAGTCAGATAGAATCGTCTGATTGACGATGACATTTAACTTCCGGTAAGGCGATATAAACGGTAAAGGGACGTGTTCGGGTCATACACACAAAACTTTCCGACGTATCACTGTCCTAATTGACTTCTAGTAAGGCGTTTTACGTCTTTCCTTACAGTGGTTTAACCTGTCCACTAAGCGCTTTTAACGTTTATCGACTTCGACTCTACGTAAAGCGTCTAACGTCTTACCTTACTGTATTTTAACCTGTTCACTGAGCATTTTTAACGTTTCCTAAGTCGTAATCGACTTTTATTAAGGCATCTTAAGTCTTTCTTTACCGTGGTTTAACCTGTCTAATAAGCGCTTTTAATGTTTTATAAAGTAATAATTGACTTTTAGTAAGGCGTTTTACGTTTTTTCTTACTGGGGTTTAACCTGTGCAATAAGCGCTATTGATGTTTTCATAAGTCGTAATTCACTTTTAGTAAGGTGTTTTACGTCTTTACTTACTGTGGGTTTAACCTGCCTACTAAGCGTTTTCAACGTTTACTAAATCGTAATCGACTTCTTTTAAGGCGTTTTATGTCTTTCCTTACTGTAGTTTAACCTATCCACTAAGCGTTTTCAACGTTTACTAAATCGTATCCACCTTCTAGTAAGTTGTCTTAGAATCTTCCATACGATTAGGTAAGCCGTATCGTAAGGTAATTTATGCTTTCTTTTCGAGCAGAAATGTTTTATGAAGACCGGAAAAAAAGCCTTCTAACGGCTGGTAACGATTTTCCCTAAAGGCATGATTGACTTGCTTTACTATCATTTATTAGTTCATATTAAGGGCATTGGGCCGCTCAAAGTGCGCGTTCACTCTAAGGTAGCGCGAGCTAATATCCTTCACATGAACTTCATGATAGTAGATCAGCCAACCGTGCCTTCAGTGAACAGCGTAACCTGCTGTTCTCAGAAAGCTGTTCTCCCAGTCTTTGTAAGCTTCTGCAATCAATAGAACGAAAATGTATAAAACACTTCAATAATAACTGTTTACTAAAGAAACATACTAAATAGATTAGTACCTCCTCAACCCAACATTACAACCTCAACCTAATAATAAGCCGAAAGCGTCTGTATCTTATAGGAATGATAGTGCATTGCAATAAAACCATTAAAAAAAAAACAAAAAAATCTGTATTAAAAAATAGAAAATCAATTAAGATACATTACTATATTTAGATACTTAAAACAAGATAAAAAATATAGGTACGCTCACCAAGCTATTTGGTTTACATTTTACAATGTAACTTGCATGTTCAAATGTAAACTAAATAGCTTGGTCGACCGTTCTTAGTATACAAATTTTCAATATTTTACATTGTAAGTAATAGGTTTGACGGAACCAAAAGGTTCCGTCAGTTTTCAACTTGATTTGTTCAACGTAACGAGCATGTGCTCGTGACGATACATGCCTTTTGAAACTGAATAGACAGAATACACTGAGATAAGAGAAAATAATGTTTTAACTATTCGTAATCAAACTTCAAAATTATTCAGGTCAAAGTTGTTTGACTGTTTATCTTGTCAAAATGTCAAAGCGAAAACCGACTTTAAGGTGACGAACCTTTTCATTCCGTTTACTGTACCTATAGGTAAATGAACTTATATCAATCTAAAACTAAAACAGAGGTCTAACTTAGAGTAAACTTACGAGTAATCAGACTTCTATATCAACAAGTAGTCATTGGTAAGATAAAATTAATAACATAAAATTTAACTTTAAATAAAAATCAATCATTATTTACTATTTCATTTTATTAATTATTTAATTTAAATAAAATTTGAAGGGTGTGACGAACCTTTTCATTCCGTTTACTGTACCTTTAGGTAAAAGAACTTATAACAATTTAAAACTAAAACAGAGGTCTAACTTAGAGTAAACTTACGAGTAATCAGACTTTTATATCAACAAGTAGTCATTGGTAAGATTAAATTTAATTAAATAAAAAAAATATTATTGTACTTATTTTATTAATTATTTAATTTAATGTGAAGGGTAGGTTATGATTAGGGTTGCCAACCGTACTCTAAAATAGAGTACCTATTGTACTCTATATCAAGTAGGCGTACTATATAATCTTTAACAAAAATAGAGTACGCTAAAATACTCTTTTTTACTACTTACAGTCATGTAATATTATGCAAATCCATTATCATAACCAAAAAAAAAGTCTGTTTACTGTTAATATGTGCAGCAAAAAGTACTAAAAAATACCTTTTTAAATTGTATATAAAATAAACGATACCCAGTTTTTGGAAGTACGTACTCTTTATTTACATCCATAACCTCAGCAGGCCTGGCAGAAGACGATGATGGTGGGGACTCGTCCTTGGCTGCCTGGATTGCGTTAGAACTTAATATTACTACATACTTTTAAATCGAAGATTGTCAATACTCTTAAGCGTAAAACACTTCACTTCACAACTTCGGTTTCTTCACTTTTTTCCACTTATGCACTCACAAATCTTCTCTCGGATTGAATTGTACGAGTATGCGCCTAAACATCTTCAGCGTGAGCTTGGTCTCTCCTTCCGGATAGACGCTGCCTCATCCTTCTTATAAATGCAGAATCCACTTGCTCGTCTATCCATTTGTTATGCTTTTGTATGATTTTCTTATAATTATTGCAAGAATCACAATAAGCAACAGCACCAAAAAGGTCGTCATCAAAATGTTATTTAGTTTTATGTGATTTTCTTGCTATTTCGCTGGCGCTGTTTTGCCTCCTGAAGCGTTTTGGGCGATGATAACCTCCTTAAATCCTCAGTCTTCGAATAAATTTTTCCAATTTTCACTCGTGCTTATAATATTCATATTGTTTTACATTGTATCTTGGTGCACCAAGGCACACAGGAATCCGCCGCTTTTGCACTTTGCGCCCGTTAACGGATAACTTGCCAGTGCAGTTCCCGAAACGTGTGTGGCAGGGTCGCCATGAAGTATGCAGGTAGAATCAAACACGTCTGTTCAATACAAGCGTTTATTACTGACTACCCTAACATAAGGCTCCACTTATTCTAAGTACATTTATGCAATTCACTAAGGTTACCATTTGATTTATCGTGATCTAAGCATATTTCGCCTTATGATAAGACAAATGTTGCCAAATTTCCGGTTGCATTGACCAAATATGTACGTCGTTATATGAAGAAATGTTACCGTTCAATCAGTCGTAACTAGACCATGTTTTGCCTTATGATAAGGTGAATATTGCCATGTTTACGTTTATATGTGCCGCATATGTACGTCGTTATGTAACCTAAGGTTACCATTTGATTCGTCGTAATTTAAGCATATTTCGCCTTATGATAAGACAAATATTGCCAAATATACGGTTGCTTTGACCAAACATGTACGTCGTTATATGACGTAATGTTACCGTTCAATCAGTCGTAACTAGACCATGTTTTGCCTTATGATAAGGTGAATATTGCCATGTTTACGTTTGTATGTGCCGCATATGTACGTCGTTATGTAACCTAAGGTTACCATTTGATTCGTCGTAATTTAAGCATATTTCGCCTTATGATAAGACAAATATTGCCAAATATACGGTTGCTTTGAACAAATATGTACGTCGTTATATGACGTAATGTTACCGTTCAATCAGTCGTAACTAGACCATGTTTTGCCTTATGATAAGGTGAATATTGCCATGTTTACGTTTATATGTGCCGCATGTGTACGTCGTTATATAACCTAAGGTTACCATTTGATTCGTCGTGATCTAAGCATATTTTGCCTTATGATAAGACAAATATTGCCAAATTTATGGTTGCATTGACCAAATATGTACGTCGTTATATGACGTAATATTACCGTTCAATCAGTCGTAACTAGACCATGTTTTGCCTTATGATAAGGTGAATATTGCTATATTTACGTTTATGTGTGCCGTATACGTACGTCGTTATATAACCTAAGGTTACTATTTGATTCGTCGTGATCTAAGCATATTTCGCCTTATGATAAGACAAATATTGCCAAATATACGGTTGCTTTGACCAAATATGTACGTCGTTATATGATGTTATGTTACCGTTCAATCAACCGTAACTAGACCGTGTTTTGCCTTATGATAAGGTGAATATTGCTATATTTACGTTTATGTGTGCCGTATATGTACGTCGTTATATAACCTAAGGTTACCATTTGATTCGTCGTAATCTAAGCACATTTCGCCTTATGATAGGGCAAATGTAGCCACATTATACGTTTATATTGCCGAATACATACGTCGCTGAAAAACTTTATGTTTACGTTTAAATTGTTGTGACCGAAGTATATTCCGCTTTATTATAAGGTGAATATTGCCCTGCTAAAGATTATTTATGACGCATTTGAAAGTTTGTTTATGACTTATGTTTACGTTTGTTTAGTTTTTATTGAAGTATATATCGCCTTAATTTAAGTTAAATATTGCCATAATTACGGTGATATTCACCACATATTCGACGTCGTAAATTTAAAGCGTTTTTTGGAGTCCATTACTGCTGTATTAACAGTATAAAGTTAAATTCCAACACTGCCTTACGGTAAGACATTTTTGTCGGTTAGTGTTTATCATAAAAGACGTACCATTTTAACAGAAACGCCTAGCTAAGCCAAAATAACCGTAAGCGTTACAAAATCGCCTCGCGACATTACAATTTAGCCGTCAAAGGCGGAATACACCTTAAGCCAGAAATCAATTTTTCTCAGTGTAGACGTCGCCGTAGGGCGTCATTGAAGGGAGGGCAACTAGTGACAGGCTGGGTCGAGTTATTAGCATTTGTGGGCATCCAGGGGTTTGTCGGTGGCAGCACAGAGGTCACTTCGGCTGCATGTTTTGGGGCTATGAGGACAGAGCAGGTTTGTGGTAAGGGGAGCATAGTTAGCGGCTTTTACAACACAGCTCCCGCACCACGCTGATATTACGTTGAGGTAGCCGAACTTGAAGAGGTTGTGACTGTGTGGTTCAGCCATCATCAGCAGCTAGCAGCTTTGTTTCACCCACTGCTGAGATGGGCTTCTTCTCTTTTGCGCCATGTTACCCTAGTTTTTTCCAATCTCATCCAGATTTCTCCTGCGATTTCTTTTGAAGCGTGCTCGATTCATTATGCAAGCATCATAAATAAAGTTATTGTGATTTTACAACAGCAATATCTTCGTAGTATATTTGCTAGCCAAAAAAATAACGTTTCCAAAAAAAATATTTTTTTTACACGACTGCCAAGGAAGTGTAATTAAATGTAGTCACGAAAATACTGAATTTGTCTAGCCTTTTCCCAAACTATGTTAGGGTCGGCGTTCAGTCTGACCGGATTCAGCTATTTTGCTGAGTCCTCTCAGTCGCTCGGATCCAATTCCCTTATAATTATATTAGTTTACGTCGATATTATAACAAACACAAAGCAGCTTTTCCTGTTCTAATCAGTAACCAATGAGAAAGGGAGATCGTGCCAATTTTGTTCGGCTAATAGCCCGACGTTAGCGAGAAATTAATTACCGTGTTATCGATAAAAGAATATCCGGTTCCTTTTTCAATACAATTCCGCACGAGTGAAGAACAAAGGCGATAAAATAGATACCAATATTATATTTTCAATTCATTGTTTTTATGCGGGAACAGAGGGCTCTCTTCTTTCTTTATCATGCGGAAACCAGGTAAGGGTCGACGGCTGCCGTCGACGGGTGGCGACGCTTGCAGTCGACCCCGACTGCAATACATTTACGCGGCACGTCACTGCAAGCGTTGCCACGTAATTTTGGCGTCTACCGCCGACGCGTCGACAGCAGTCGTCGACATGTGGCGACAGCTGCAGTTTATCTGCCGTTGGGAACGTGTCGCCCGTCTGTAAGAACCCTTACGCCGCTTGGGGAACTTTAGTTTTAGTGCCACCCATAGAACTCTGACTTGGCTGTACATGGCGCCGTAGAGAAATATCTCTCAGGCTCGCTGATTTCTTCACGAAGTTTTCCTTCACCGAAGTAAATGATAATTAAACAATACGCATATGAATCCGAAAGATGATGTTCTTGGGTTCGAACTCGTGACTTGGCAGTTCGACGCTCACACCACTAGGCTATAACTGTCGTATCGTTAGTCTAACCCTTCAATAAGATTATAAGACTGGTTGTCAGACTTATGGGCCAGTGATTGTCAAAATTCTACAAATGTCAGCCGAGACCAACGGCTTAACTGAAAACTCGGTATGAGGTTACCGATCCTGGTAAGTCCCCTCTTTGAGGAGTGGCTAGAGAGGCGCCACGGCGTCCTCACCTTCCGCCTGACGCAGGTCCTCACCGGACACGGATGTTTCGGGAGGTACCTGCACCGAATCGGGCGGGAGGAATCGCCCGGGTGTCTCCACTGCGAGGATCGACCGGAGGACACGGTGGAGCACACGGTGGAAGTCTGCCCTGCGTGGGCGGAGCTCCGCCGTGTCCTCGTGGCGGCGATCGGCGGCGGCGACCTCTCGCGTCCGGCCCTGGTTCAATCCATGGTCCGGAGCGAGACGGAATGGGAAGCCGTCGCCTCCTTCTGCGAAGCAGTCATGCTAGCGAAGGAGGTGGCGGAACGAGAGAGGGAGAGATCCTCTCTTCCCGGCCGCCGCGGGAGACGCAACGGGCGTCGGGGGCCACGTGGTGGCTACCGGCCACCGTAGATGCGGGCCTGTGGACGGCTGGCTATGGGCAATAGCTGGCCGTCCGGCCGTCTAACGACGACGACAGGCCGTGTCGACGGCGCGTTCGTGTTCCACGCGCGCCTCAAAGAGATGTCAGCAAAAGAAGAGGGGCCCGCAAGGGCCGAAGCCTGCCGGGGTTGCGGGCCTGTTCGAAAGAGATACCGCGACCCCGGAACGTAAAAGGCGAGGAAGGAACATGGATGGTTTTTAGTCAGTAAGAGTCTGACACTCCCTCCCGCTCCGCCCAGAGTGGGGGGGGTCATTTGATGATTTCCCATCCTTAAAAAAAAAAAAAAAAAAAGGTTACCGATCCTGCCGGGGCTGCGGGACTTTTCGAAAGAGATACCGCGGCCTCGGAACATAAAGGGCGAGGAAGGAACATGGATGCTTTTTAGTCAGTAAAAGCCTGACACTGCCTCCCGCTCCGCCCAGAGGGGGAGGGGTCATTTGATGATTTCCCATCCGAAAAAAAAGGTTGTTACCAACCATGGACCAACGTAGGTAAGCAACGTAGGCGGCTTAACCTAAAGATGGCGATCGCCCGTGTGGCTGTTATTATGTAACCACAACGTCTATAAGAATAATATAATCTTGGCATAAAACCCCGAGGGTCAATGCACACACACACATTATATTTCCATTTGTCATCCTCGTCTATAATTACCTCGAACAATTAATATGAATTCGTGGTAATCACTGTGATAAACATCTAAGCTCAAATCGATTATTAAGATTACATTGTTCACAAGTATCTTTTTCTTTTCAAAGTTCAATGAACCACTATTGTTTTGTGGCTAATAATGGGAATGAAGTAATTGGTGTAGAAAACGCGCTACTTTTGATATCTATGTGTAAATTGTTAATTACTTAATTGGTATGATTAATTAAGAACTATGTAAGCTTGGAAAGAACACACCTTGGTGCAAAAGTTAATTGAACAACTTTTTCAGCATGTGTAAATGAAGTGCTTTAGAATAATTGAAGTATGTTTTTTTTTATGATGAACGTAGTTATTCCGATACAATGCTTGGTTCTTTTTTATCGTGTGGTATTAACCACATAATCTAACCGAATATCTAACCTGGTATCAGAGTTTTTATGCCGCTAATTTGCCTCTGACTTGGCTTAACGTGCCTTCGAGAAATATCTCTCAGTCATGCTGGTTCAGGGCACAATGTTTTTTTTCACCGAATCAAGTGATTATAATACAATTATTGAGTCCCTTGGTGGTGGTTGTGGTGCTTTTGTCCTTGGTACGGTGTAGCCTTGCGCGGGGGAAGATTATTGAAAGTCACATCAGAGAAGTTACATACTGCTTTAATATTCCTGATCACATTTATAGTTCCGACATAGCACTCTACGGGAATAACCGGATGTCTTAGTTATTAGATATGTTTGCACCACCACTGCGTATAAGGGACTGACGCTCCGGAGGCCGTAGTCCCGCTTGGCGACTGAACATTTTGTCGCGTCAGCTTGTATGGCGCAAGCCCCTACACAATCATCATCATCATCATTTCAGTCGAAAGACGTCCACTGCTGGACATAGGCCTCATCCAAGTGTCGCCACATTGACCGGTCCCTTGCGACTCGAGTCCAACGGATTCCCGCAACCTTCACCTGGTCATCGGTCCACCTAGTGGGAGGTCTTCCAACGTATCGTCTTCCGGTTCGCGGTCGCTACTCCAGAACTTTTCGGCCCTATCGGCCATCCGTTCTGCGAGCAATGTGCCCTGCCCACTGCCACTTAAGTTTGGCAATTCTTCGGGCTACGTCGTTGACCTTGGTTCTCTTGCGGATGTCATTTCTGATTCGATCACGCAAGGAAACTCCGAGCATAGGCTCCGAGCATAGGGCATAGCCTCTCCATTGCCCTTTGGGTGACTTTAAGCCTTTTGATAATTATACATTAAACACATAAATGCGAACGGGTTCGAACTCGAGACTCATGACTAGGCAGTCCCACGGTCACGCCACTAGGCTATTATAATGCTCGGGTATTACTGATATTTGTCACAATATGTAGTGGAATTGTAAATTTGTCGTGGTTATTCAGATTTCATTCTGACACTTAGCGACGAACTTCAAAATCACAAAAAAGTGAAAAATAACTTTAGCTTCAGAAGTCGGTGACCTTTGTTTGATTGGTTTAGTTTTGTTTACTTCGACGAATTGAGAACCTCCTAATTTTTGAAGTCGGTTAAAAGCACCGAATTAGTACCATAAATAATGGTACTGTTTTATGGTAACGAAAAACAGTACGTTTTTCTTTCTATCTTGAATCTGGGAGCAAGCAATGAAAGCTTAATTACATTTAATCTCTATTTTGATATCTTGTTTATGTTTTTACGTACATTTATAGACGCCATATTGTCTCGTTTGTACATCAAGTGGATCGTCTGATAGACGTCGACTTATCTTATCTTGAAAACATTGTGAATGTTATTATTAAGAGTTACAAACAGCACACATTAAGAAGATAGTTACGTTTATCTATTAGCTTGAACGCATATACAAAGTTTGATCAAGTCATGTTTGTAATAAAAATGTATTGTCACCAGAACCAAAGGTGCGCGCAAATTTTCAGCTCAATCGTATGCCACAAGTGGTCGAATAACGCTTTGTAAGTTTTGAAGCAGACAATAAGTAGCATACACTATGTTCGTTTGTATGTAGTACTTTTGAAAAAATACGAAAAAACGGTATAAATGCCTCAGGCGGAAGGTGAGGACACCGTGACGCCTCTCAAGCCACTCCTCAAAGAGGGGACTTACCGCCACTATCGTGGCGTGCCCTGCACGGGGTTGCGACAGTCGCTCTCTTCATGTCGCCATGAGATCGCGCCGGAAGTCTGTCCACTGAGCGGCGGTTAGCCGCGGCATCGGCAGCGGAGTTTTCCCCCGTAGCGGCGTAGTGCCTCTGGCGCGCGAGGAATATCGCCTCTAGATCTCATGGCGGCAATCCGCCAAGCAGGCTCGCCGCCTCGCGGGAGATCGTGCGGTACCCACGGACCAGCTTTACGGCTACCACCTTTTGGGGCGCGTTCAGGTAGAGGGCTCAATGAACGCACCCACGCTGGGGCCCCGTGAAGAGCCATGGACCGCACGACCCCCGCGTAATCCTGTGGCAGGAGGCGTAAAACTTGGCTACCTTGGGTTATAATATTGCATTTTTTAAAATAAAATATAACTTAAGTCACGTGTTGATAAATAAACTTTCTATTGGTGAAATAATATTATAAATAAATAAAATAAATAATACTATTGGTGAATGGATGGTAGGGCAACACTGGTTGAGTGACATGTCAAAATTTCGCTCCGTAAATTTAAAATTAGATTTAATTAATTTTAAGTGTAAAAAACATGTATTATTGTAATTAAAATACTACTAAGTGCATAAATACCCAGGATTATTGTTTTCACGAAAAAATACACTACAAAACATAGTGTTTGGTTGCCTACCTCAACCGGTAACCTACATCATTACCAGCTGATGTTCCAGTGGATCAATCTGGGGAGTATAATTGTTTCCTTTTAATTTCTATTCCCTGAAACCATGCCTGTGATGACCCGTAAGGCTACTACCCAGGAGTTGCAAACTAAGTTGAGAACGGCCCTTGATGAACTTAAGGAATCAAACAGCAAATGTCAGCAGCTGTTATTGGATAGAGAGGAACATGAGGTTGAAATCGAGAAGGTCGTTCACAAAAACACTAGCTTGAAACGGGAGCTAGTGAGCCTGCACCAACAATACTTGGAGGTTGTTGATGAACGGGACAAACTGCGGGTGGTCACAGATGGTTTCAACGACTGCAGTAACTATTATGAGACGGCTTTATGTAAAGTTAGGGACTTAGAAGATGAACTGCTTCATGCTAACAATCAAATTGTTAAGTTTCAGAAAGAAAGAGAATGTACTCAGGTTAGGGAAACAGATTACCTTTATAATCAATTGTTAAATTCGAATTGCAACCCACATTCTTTAACAACAATAGATCTTACTGAAGATTCTATTTTGAAAAACACTAGTAGTACTTATAAAGTAAGCCAAAATAAAATAAAGAAATATGCAAAACTAAATAGAATTATAAAGAAATGTAATCTATTTAAAAAGCATCAAAAACATAGTTCCAAAAACATTAAACTAAGAAAAGAACGTGTTTTTCTTATAAACAAGTTAAGTAATTATCAAACCAAATTAGAGGACAGTAAGAAGTTTTATGAAATAGACACTCAAAACTTACAATCTGACATTCAACTACTAGAGCATCAATTACAGTCATGTTATGCTAAGTATGTGAACTCTCAAAAACAAATTAAAGAACATATTCTCGCTGCAAATGAGTTAGTCAATAGTTGTAATAGTAATGCAGACTGTGTAGACATGATGACCTTCAACAACACTCAATATACATCACAAAGGGAATCCAGCCCGGTCACTCTCTTGCCTGAGGTAACGGAGGACCCAGCTCGGTTGGGCAGTGTTCCGGACTGTATACCTATTCAAAATTCACTACACAATGTACAAGGGTCATCACCGTTAGTAAACACAGAAAGTAGTTCACCCCTGTGTTGTAGTACTCAATGTGGTTGCTCCATAATGTTTTCAGATAGTTTAGGAATAGGGTTAGGAAAATTAATTAGTAATAATCTGAGTCATTCTTTTCAAAATTATTGTACACCTCAGGCTTCTTACAACCAGATAATTTCATCCATTACTAGGAAGGAATTAGATCCTAATGCTATTTTAACTATATTTGTTGGTAACAGTTTGAACATAAAAATTGATGATATCACTGACAATGTCACTCAACTGTTGAAGTTAAATTGTAAGAAAATAATTCTGTGTGCCTTTCCATACTTTCAGAAATTGTCAAGCAGGCAAAATCATTACATCCATAACCTGAACAATCGCATGTGTTTATTAGCTAGTCACTATAGTGACAGGTTGACATTTTTCGACACTAACAGTTTCGTTCAGAAACTGAAGTCAACTAGGAGTAATGCGTACTTGCCTATTAGTTTTAGACGTCAAATAGCTCGGCTATTAGCTTTTAGTATAAACTCAGACATATGTGGTATGTCGCAGTTTTCTGTAAATAGGTCTACTGAAATTAGTAATTATACTAATTGTAATTATACACATATTAATTTAGATTTAAACTAGTCAATAAGACAATAGAAGGTACGAGTGAAACTTTAGTTAAACTCGTCAACAACTTCAAGGTATCTTCTAGCTCTCGATCAATTAATTGTAAAAAAGGGGCTGAGCAGAATTCCTTAAAATTGTTTCACCAGAATATTCAGGGACTTTCTTCCAAACAATTAGAAATAGAACTATTTTTAGAAAAAACTAAGTTTGATATTGTCTGTTTAACTGAACATTGGATGAAAGATTATGAAGTTATGCAAATAAATTATGAGAATTACAATGTGAGCAGTTGCTTTAACCGTAAACTTAAGATGCGTGGGGGTTCATTAATCTTAGTCAAAAATTGCATTAAATCTAAGGCTCGTAATGATATTGTCGAACTATCGGTTGAGCATAGTATTGAATTATCTTGTGTTGAGCTAGATAAGCATGTAATAGTGTGCGTTTACAGACCCCCTAATTACCTAAACTACTCTATCTTTGAGTCAGTAATGGAAGATGCTTTAGCAAAACTTGTAACTGGTAATAAAATAATAATAATCTGTGGGGACTTTAATGTTAATGTCTTAGAGAATAATGCAAACAGCTGTAGATTTTTAAGTCTCTTTAAATCTTTTAATTTGTCAAACGTTTTTTCAGAACCAACCCGAATTACTACAAATACTGCTACATGTATTGATAATGTTTTTTGTTGCTGCGACTACTTAGATAAATCTATCGTAAATTACCTTCCTTCAGATCACAGCGGGCAGACAGTTACTTTCGCGTACAATAAACAATTACAAAGAATTCAGATTCAGACCAGACAAATAACACCCAGCAAGTTAGAAAAATTTAATAATAATTTAATTGGCAAGCTAAATATACCAGGCCATATTAGAAACAATGTAAATGAATTGTATGAAGAATTCTTTTCGGTAGTGCACACTGAGTTCAATAACACTTTAAAAAAGAAAACCAAAACTATTGGCTCAAAGTTTATTTTTATTTTTAGTGACTGGGCAACACAGGGAATTAGAAACAGTAGGGAACGATTGTTTGAGCTGTACGGCCTTAAGCCTTACATCAACACAGAATCTTTTAACAAATATGTTGCTAATTACTCGAAAATTTTTAAAAACACCTGCAAGGTAGCCAAATCCTTATTCATTAGCAATAAAATTAAATCAGCCGATAACAAAATAAAAACGGTTTGGAAAATTATCAACAGTGAAACAAACAGAAATATAAAACATAGTAATGACTTCACACTAGAGACTTCAGGTGGCCTTGTCAGCTCCAATAATGAAGTTGCTCAAGAATTTGTAAACTTCTTTACCAGTATCCCACTTAAAACTACTGAAACCTTAAATTCCTCTCCGTTGCTCTCTATTGATTTATTAAAAGCAAACGTTTCAGCCTGTCCAAATGAATTTAAATTTCAGCATATAAACCCCACGACAGTCATAAAAGCTTTTAAACAAATCAAGATCAAATTAACCGAAGACCTATGGGGTATGTCTATTAAAGCTTGTACCTCAATTATTGAAACTGTAGCACCGTATTTAGCCTCAATATTTAATTTGTGCGTGGATCAAGGAGTCTTCCCGGATCTAATGAAATTCAGTAAGGTAATACCGCTTTTTAAATCCGGGGACAGTAAAGACACCAATAACTATAGGCCAGTATCCGTGTTGCCTGTTTTCAGCAAGGTGTTTGAAAAGATAATGCTCAATCAAATGCTTTGCCATTTTAACACCAATAAAATATTACACGAACAACAGTATGGTTTCACCAAGGGACGTTGTACAACTGACGCCGGTGTTACTTTATTAAAACACATATTTACTGCGTGGGAAGAGGCACAAGATGCCATAGGAATCTTTTGTGACCTTTCGAAGGCATTTGATTGCGTAAATCACGAAACCCTGATTTTGAAACTTAAGCATTACGGTTTAGGTAAACTTGCGCTTAGTTTAGTAAAGTCGTATTTGAATGATAGACATCAGCAAGTACAAATAAATGGTGTCAATTCAATGGGTTTAAAAGTAAAAATGGGTGTACCACAAGGTTCGATTCTGGGTCCCTTCCTCTTTTTAGTATATATTAATGACCTACCCCATTTATTTAACAACCACCCGCAAATGGTGTTGTTTGCTGACGATACTTCGTTAATATTTAGGATAAACAGACGTGCCACTAATTTTGACGATGTAAATAATGCCCTACTGCAGGTCCATAACTGGTTTACCGCTAACAATTTAGTACTCAATGGGAAAAAAACTAAGTGCATTCGATTTGCCCTACCAAATGTCAAAAGTAGTGATTGTGACATAATGTTGAATCAAGAGAAACTAGAATTCGTCGATAAAACAGTTTTCTTGGGAATCACGCTCGATTCAAAGCTACAATGGGGTCCTCATTTAACATCTCTTGCAGGACGGCTGAGCTCAGCTGCATATGCTGTTAGAAAGATCCGTCAATTTACTGATGTTGATACCGCGAGGCTAGTCTATTTTAGTTATTTTCATAGTATTATGTCATACGGTATTTTACTATGGGGACGTGCGGCAGACATCGAGTCTATATTCATTCTGCAGAAAAGAGCAATCAGAGCCATATACGAATTACGTAGACGCGACTCTCTGAGAGAACTGTTTAAGGAAATTAACATCTTGACAGTACCTTGCCAATACATCTATGAAAACATCATGTACGTTAGGAAAAATCTGCATTTATTCAGTAAAAGAGGTGACAGACACCACTATAATACTAGAAATAGGGACCAACTCGTTCAGCCAGGTTTCAGGCTTGCTAAAGTAGATTCATCTTTCATGGGGTACTGTTTAAAATGTTACAATAAAATACCTCCTCACATTCTACAACTGAATGAGACGAAATTTAAATCTTGTATAAAACGCACACTATGTAGGCAAGCATATTATAATTTGGGGGATTACATTAATGATAAAAGTGCTTGGCTCAATGCTGGTCCTGCTCCACAACCATAGGCAAACTAACTGATTCCCAGGTTACGTTATTGTGGAAGCTGCAGAAGATTGTAAAATATCCTTGCATTGTATAGAATCCATTTCGTAGTATTATATAATTGCATAGCACATTTGTGTGAGTTCTATGTACTGTAAAGCCACTATTTACATTTAGTTGTCTTTTTTTTTTTTTTTGACTTGAATATGCCTTGGCGGCTGAGAGATTGTCATGCTCACTCAAATGTCTTGCTGATGGTGGCGGGTGTGTCGGGTCATTTAACTCCCTTCAATATGGTCGAGTTGAATGGCGCCGATACATGCGTCATGTTCGTGAACGGGCGCTGTCAGTTGGGACTGGTCATCTCTTAGCTGCCATGGTTAATTTTAATTTCTGTTTTTGTTCCTACATTGTTGATTTAATCTTTTCTCTGGACGCTCTTAATGGGCACGTCTTTCTACATCGTTCTCACATATTTGTCTAATCACACATGAATGATGTAACCAAGATTTTGTAACAATATATTGATTTAAAAAGAGTGTCCATGGAGTTTCTTGCCCGTTCTTCTCCATAGAGATCTACGCTAGGGAATGGGCAACTACAGTACTTTCTCAAGTTATTATGCCTTGTGTCTGTGACTGTAGCTTTGATTTTATTTGTAATTTGACATTCAAAAGTGCCGTAATGGTCTAGTTGAAATAAATGCTTTGAGTTTGAGTTTGAGTTTGAGTTTGATAAAAGCTTATAAAAATAGGTCCAGTAGTTTCGGAGCTTATTCGGTAGAAAAAACAAATAAAAGAAAATCTTTGCCGTTAAAAATATTAGTATAGATATTAAGGAAAACGTCTGTAGCGAGCACTGGATGCGTATTAACCTTTGTTCGTGTTTTCGTGTACAAAGATTTATTACACTTGATTGAATTACGTCCCACATGAATTATTTCTGAAAGATATTTTTTCAAAGATCATTCTGCTTCATGAACAAGCACTAAGATATTTATTATTAGTTACTCTTACCAATGGGTACCGAAACATATTTTTATTCCGTACTGTTTCGATGGTATCGATATGAAATCATCGATATATTCCCTTGCTCGATTGATTTTTTGGCAATGAATGGCACATTAGTTTTTTTGCTTTCTGAATTATTGTGAAGATGCTATTTGACATTGTAATATATGTAATTACAGTCATATTCATAAAAAGATAAAATAGTTTTATTAGCTTGTTATAATGAGAATCCCAAAAAGCAATATCTAAATATATATTATAATTCAAAGGTGACTGACTGACTGACTGACTGACATAGTGATCTATCAACGCACAGCCCGAACCACTGGACGGATCGGGCTGAAATTTGGCATGCAGGTAGATGTTATGACGTAGGCATCCGCTAAGAAAGGATTTTGATCAATTCTACCCCCAAGGGGATAAAATAGGGGATGGAAGCTTATATGAAAGTCCGTCAGTTTTAAAGTTAGGATCTTCTAATTTTGTGTTTAGGCTGACGATTGAAAATTAATTTATGCGTGTTTCAGCGTTTTTGATAACTCCACCCCGAAGGTTTATAAGGGGGATGAAATTGTATGTGAAAAATCCTCAATTTTCGACGTAAAAAGTACAAAATTTGTTATCTGGGCTTATGATTGGAAGGTGACGAAACGGCTTTATTAGAATTTCAACCCTTGAGGGGTGAAAAAAGAGCAACATTTTGTTTTTAACTAATGTTTTTATTTTTTGAGTCACCAAAAAGTATCAAAGTTAAGTCGTTAGTTTTTTTTTATTTTAACCCACAAAGGGGTAAAAGGGGGGATGAAGTTTTGCATTGTAGTGGTTCATTCGTTCACGAATAACAGCAACAGGAGAGCAGCAGTTCAAGTTAATAGTATAGGCCGTACACAAGTTAATAGCACACGTGACTTCGCGGCTGGCAGTACTTAGCGTTTTGTAAGGACCTAGGTAAGCCGAAGATTATTGTCTTACGGCAGGAGCAGAAAAAGAAAGTAGGGCAGCCGCCGCTCCTGTGGGCGCCGCCCGCTCGCACCAACTTGCTGCAGTACGCGCCGCTGACGCGCGCGCTTCGTGCACTGAATATGGTGTCACAACAAATTGATTACTTCAATTGTACACTGAGCCAATTCACACGGGCCGCATTTTGCGCAATTACTTTAGTTTGTCAAATTAATTAATTTATTCAAAACATAAATAATTTAACTTTAAATATAACTGCTCTATTGTATTAGGTACCTAAACCTGTAATAATAGTTGTGTGTGTTGTTTAAATAAATAAATATATTATGTATAGTAGAACGAGATAGAATGAGTAATTGTCGATATCGTATTTGATACCAACTAGATTTTTTATTTTGTAGATTTCTGTTTTTTTTTCTCTTCTGCATTTCTGATCTTACTTTTGATGAATGAAGATGAAGTCAAAATAAAAATCAAAAATTGCGCCGACGTAAGTTTTTGGATTTTTAATCATGGGTGTCATTTCTGTGGTTTTTGGTGTCGCTGATAGTGAAAATGAGGTCAAAATTAACACGGCGAAAAAAGTTAACAGAAGCAAAAAAAAACATTTTTCCTTTTTTTTTCTACGGCTTCCCCTGACACTATTTTCACCCTGCGCCACTGTTAGGTAGAGGTGTATATAATCCTACACCCACATTTCGCACATTTAGCTTAATCCCATCAACCGGGCACAAAATAATACAATAACACTTTGCCCGTCCCGCAAATCGAACCCAGGACCTCATGCTCAGTAGCGCTTGCGACAACTCGAACAACGATGCAGTCTCACACATGACACATCAATATTTTCACGCGAACGAAGTCGCGGGCAACAGCTAGTTATTCATAAACGTTCAATAACGCAAAACAGCTTTGTAAGTATTCAAACTTAAAACGGGGTCGACTCAACTATAAACCTTTCATAAACAGAATAAAAACTTTTTTGCAAAAAATATAACCGACTTTTTGTCACCGACTTCTGAAGCTTAAGTTATTTTTCACTTTTTTGTGTGAAGTCGGTTATATTTTTTGCAAAAAAGTTTTTATTTTTCATTTTTTAGTGGTTCATATGTTCTTACTCTTTCACAGCGTAACGGCGTGATTTTTTGTTATGAATTGGTGTAAACAATAGAGAGACATGAGATTTCAGCGATCCCAGTACATTTGCTATCATTTATTGAGGAGTTCCCGTCGCCTATCTTCCGAAGTTCTTCATCAGATCTTTACCAAATAGAAATGGGATCACTCCAAGAACGTACTCTTACTAAAACTACCCAAATCGCTTCTGGTGTGCCTATAAAATTTAAGGAATTCCCTCTATTTCTCCAGGATTAAATGGAACTTAACACATCTAACTGTCGAAATCTAGGTGTATTGTACTCTTCTGCGTATTCCCTTAGAGCATACAGGCGTGATGTTACGTCACTTTGTTACATAAACAATAAACAACCAAGCGGTTGCAGCAATTACTGCAGCTTTGCCGTGTATTTTTTAAGAGTTCCATTGATATCTCCGAAGATCAGCGTCAGATCTTAACCAAATGGAAAATGGGACCACACGGAAAGCACCAGCTTTCAAATAAAAAAAGAATCATTAAAATCGGTTCACCCAGTCGAAAGTTCTGAGGTAACAAACACAAAAAAAAAAAAAACACGAATTGAGAACCACCTCTTTTTGGAAGTCGGTTGAAAATCGCCGACTGAAATGTGCAACAGCTGAGTTTAATGTAATATTAATAATACCTGATTTTGAAGCTCTCCAAGGCTGCATTCCGAATTACGCTGTATCCAATTCGAGCGTCCATAAACTCGTTCCGAATTACCGTGAGCGCGATGTCGATGCCCCTCTAATTGTCATAGATGTCGTCATGACATGCGCCATTTCGCGATTACACCGACCATGCCCCAAATAAATATCACCGTGAGCGCTGTCAAATATGATAGTTGTGTTGTTTTGTTAAGAAATTAAGAAGTTAGCTGTCATAATCGTGATATCGTAAATCGGGACGCAAAATATAGATGTGAGCGCTGTGAGCGATTATTTTGTAATTCGGAACGCAGCCGACGACGTTCTACGACGTTGACGTTGTAGAACTTTTTTTAATAGGTTTTTTGACCGTGGACACTAGTTGTTTTGGCATTTAATCTATGGATTCAGCAGGACGACAACTTAATCACGTTAAAACGTCTTATAACGACAACATAGCTATGACGAGTTTATTGAACGTTTATGAATACAGAATTTTATAATAGGTTTATTAGTTCTAATTACCATTTTAAGTAATGAATGCTTAAAACCTATTTTAGGGGATTTTTATGAATAAGACTGTTATTGTTAGCGTGTAAGCGTTTTTGGTCGCAGAACAGATGGCCGATGGGGCCAGAAAGTTCTGGAGCAGCGACCACGAACCGGAAGACGATGCGTTGAAAGACCACCCACTAGGTGGACCAATGACGTGATGAAGGTTGCGGGAATCCGTTGGATGCGAGTCGCACGGGACCGGTCAATGTGGCGACAGGAGGCGGAGGAGGCCTATAGGCCACTAGGTCCAGCAATGGAGGTCTTTCGCCTGAAATGATGATGATGATGATGAAACGTTTTGGTAAACAAGTTAACTTATAAAGTTATTCTGAATAAATAAATGTCCATAAATAAAGCCATATTTTCTTTACGCGGTGGAGTTAATCTTACAAATTATAAGACAGACCACATTATTCAAAAAGAGCTTAATACAAATTGCCCCAACCCCAGTCTATATTAATCCTCTTAAACTCATTTCAAATAACTTCTGCGAAAATCTTTAAATCCTTCCGTAATTCCCTTTAAAACAAGATAATTAACTAATAATATCAGATCACCCTTGTGATTCTGGAGTGGTTATTAATAAACAATATAACATTAAACAAAGAGTAACTTTCAGCAACAAGCAAGTTGCATAACATTTGTTCTATGTTATTGTACCATTCTCTAACAATGTTATCAGTTGTAACCACTTCTTCACTGTTTTCAAAAGTTAGGCAACATTACTTAACACAATATACTAATGCGGAAGACCGTTAAAACCTAATTGTAGATGGCGCTACCATATAGCTGGTCTCAATCTGACCAATGAGGTCAAGGTATTTTGAAAATATGAAACGATATTCATTGATTTTCAACCAATGACGAAGCTTGGAACCAGCTATGCTAGCGCCGTTAGTTCCACAGTCTTCTTCCCCACTGCTAACAGGGCAACATAATATAATAATAAATAACTTTTTATTATCAGATGTTGCTCAGTAACACTAGGAAACGTCGTTCTACAAAAAGTAACTGCGGTTTGGATGTCCCATAATTTATGTAGTACACACCAACATTCCGCCAGTTAGGTTTACCTCCCATGTAATAAGGATCGGCTGCCGCAACGCTGGACAAAATCTGGAGAGACCGCCGAATAACTAAAAATACCAAAATTCGCCTCATGAATACCTTGGCTTTTCCGATCTGCATCTATGGACCGTAGACATGGACATTGCGTATGCAGGACCGACGCAAGATTGACGCCCTTGAGATGTGGTGTTGGAGGTGCATGCTAAGGATTTACTGGACTATTCATCGGATTAACGTGTCAATACTCAAAGAACACTGAATATTAAACAAAGACTATCGTCGCTTGTGCAATAACAATCCTCGAATTCTTTGGACACGTTACCCGCAACAATGATTCCACGGAGCGTTTAGTAATTCAGGGTAGAATCAAAGGCACGAAACTACGTGTTCGTTCACCAACCCGATGGACAGAGTCCATTAAATCTGTCACCAAGGTCTCTCTGGCAGAATGTGCTCACTATGCGCCAATATGGACCGGTGGAAAAGGATCGCGAAGGCAGCTTTGGGCGATTCGTCATGATCACGACCACTCTATCAAGAGAGAACGACTAAGAAGAGGAGAAGAATAAGGAGCCTCTTGTCATTAACTGGACACAAATCCAGACTCCGTGGCTGCTACTGAAATTTTTTTACGGTAAAACCTAAAAATATTAGACCTGGGAGTCGAATCCTCTCATGCTCAGTAATCTCGCGACCATTAGACCAACGAGGCTGTGGATATCATGAATTTTATTTGAAATCCTTCGATAATCCCCGTTAAGTGATTAAATAGGATCCTTCTGATTTCCCTAGATTGACAAATCCACCTGTAGTTGTATATACGAGTAAAGTTTCTTTAAACCTATTGCACTATCAATTAACTAATTGATTTGGGACGCTAAATAAATAAATAAAATAAAAATAAAATCATTTTAATTCGAGTATCACAGACTCATAGATAATCACAGAAATTCATACAGTCACATTACATAATTACACAATATTTTCAATTTATAACAATTTCATCCAATTAGATTCAATCAAATTAAATACACATTAAAAATTAAAGAAAAAAATAAAATAAAAATACAAATAAAAAATAATCATAATCAATTTAAAAATAAAATTACATATTAAAATCAGGTCCAGTTAGTCGCATCAGCCTGCCACATGTCGCATGCAACAGTGGGAGATAATGGAACAATCAAGCCTTCCCGCGAGCGCGGCCAGCATACTGTTAGCGCTCCCCCGCACTCGCCGCACCAGTGACGTGCTTCTCTTGCGCATAGTCGCGTGGAAGCAATCCACGCAATCTAAGCAATCATTTGATTGAGATGGAATCTATTTGCAGTCTGTTCGAAAATGTGGAATTATTTTCTACAGTTGCTATGCTGAAATGTTAAACGTAATTTCTTGAATTAGCTAATTTGTCTCAAGACCTTACAAGACCAAGTGATCATATTAATATTTCTTGAAGAAGATTCCTTATGTTATGTAAGTCTTAAAAGCATGATGGCGAATCTTCTGTAGTTGTCTGTCCATTGTTTAAATCGTTATTTTGACAAACAGTTTTTTGTTTCACCTCTTTTTTGAGACCTCTAATGGAATAGAGGTCTCAAAAATAGGTGAAATGTGAGTGACATGACATGGGTCATGTCCTGGTTGGTAGTACACTTCTTATTTCGTGTCCACAATAACTGAAACGTAAAATATTCCTTCAAACTTCGAACACCGAATTATTGCTAGACAACCTTTTAAAGTAGCCTCTTCTTCAACACCATTTATCAATTCTCTATCTCCTGACGCCCTGGTACTCCCAATTCTAATTACACCAACGTAAAAACATCCTAGGAACTGTCATACACGTGCCTTACACTCATCCGTAACATCCATAGACACACAGTCTTTGTAAATAAGCCATGTTTCATCATACGACAAGCAAATAACGAGACGTAATGTCCACTGGTAATGAACGTTACAGGATATTATGCATCGCCATTATGGACACGCATCCAGTTTGTTAGCTTGGCATGTGTACCTTGTCCATCAATTATGACTGGGTTCCTTTTTATGCGATGGTTTTATGAGGCTTTGGTAATAATGGCCTGGTGTTTGTGGACTATGTTGCGTTTATAGAGCCTTTAACGTGTTGGACTTTGTTAATTAGGGACTTGACGAGGTCCTTCAAAGATTTTTTTTCGTTGGTGCCGTGATGTTTTGTAAGAGTGAACGCATGTTTTGTGGCGCAAGAACCGATTTAAAATAAGCCACAACTGAAAACACATGTTATAGTTTTTGTACACGCTAAGCCTCGAAACCACCCAACCGATTTCAATAAAAAATTGTGCAAGAGTATGGTTGATTCCAGCTTGAGAGATAAGATAGTTTTGTACTCGATGCGCTGTTGTTACAATACAAATCTCGATGTTTTACCATGTTTTTATAGCACCCGTGCGAAGCTTTATAAATAAATATTTACCTAGCATTGCCACAAAGTAAATTACCAATGAATACTTAAGATGGTCACTCAATGGCAATAATATCTCAGGAAATATTGGTTGATTCGAGATTGATGCATGGCTTATACTCGTAAATGCAAGCATTTAAGAATCGTCTCTCGCATTCGTGAAATCGCTGGGTTAAACGGAACAAACGGAACTGGCGTAAATATTTGAAATTCATATGAATGAGGCTGTATAAAATCCGTTCTAAATGAATGATATTGAATATAGCAGTGATATGATCAAATAACAAGCAACAGATTAACATGAAGCTGTAATGATATTATGAGCTGAAGTCGCTCAATGTGGGACAGGACCGATTTGACAGCTCCGTTTAACTCTTCAGGGGTTTTAAAAGACTATACATTTTCATGTTGGTTCTTACGTCATTGTAGGTAATTCGAACGACTATGTTTTGATAGTCCCTGCTGATTTCATACTAGCATTTGCTAGCAAGTAGCGACTGACGAAAATTAACTCACGAGAACATTTTAGCAGATAAAAAGTCTTTTGTTCTATGTCAGATCATGGTCCACCTGTGTGTCAGTCCACCTACATCATCTGCCAAGCCTTTTCCTAACTATGTTGTGTTCGTCTTCCAGTATTACCAGATGCAGCTGAATACCAGTATCTTACATGGAGCGACTGCCTATCTGACCTCCACAACCCAGTTAGTACCGAGTAATATGATACCCCTTGATAAGACTGGTTGTAAGACTTTTTGGGCCACTAACTGCCTAACGCCTGTCAAAGATCTATAAATTACAGCCGGGACCAACAGCTTAACGTGCTTTCCCAGGCACGGAGGAAACTCGGTGCTACATTGTATCGAAATACGTTCAGGACTGCAATGATAATTGAGAGAGGCAGCGGTAGTGATAGCACAGTGGTGTAGGGCCTGGACTTTACGGACAGTAAGTCGTGGGTCTAACCCAAGCAGGCATTATTCGAAGACATTGTTAAATTTACCAATCCGCACTGGGCCCGCGTGGTAGATTACTGCCCATTCCCTCTCATAGAGAGGTGGCCTGTGTCCCAGCAGTGGGAACATTAATAGGCTGGTGATGATGATGATGATGACAGCGGTACTTGAGCATTTTTAATTAGTATTCGCTGGGAGTTGATCTCCTTGGCACAACGTTTAGCTAATCTGGAATTGTATTGAGTCAATTTTGATTTAACGACAATTTTCTTAGCATTAGGTATAGATACGAAAATAATGTTTTCGCAAAAGAAAACTTAAAATTAGAAGCTAGGTTCTTCTATCAATAGATACACCATATATACCAAGAATAAGGTACAATGGAGACAACCACACAAAAACTTAGTTATTACACTTATTTAGACCCTGTGGGCGTTGTGGCCTCTACAGACATTGTGACATATATGATTCACTGGAACTAACCTTTCATTATACCCGAAATAGAAAACTATCATTACTCGATGAAAGCGTTGTAAGTCTATGACGCACGTCTGTCTATCATCCAAAAGTGAGGGGTGCTACTCACATGTTATTCGAAATTCGGCACATTCGGACAATATCGAATAATCATGTTTATGTAGCTGTATTGGAGATTTAATTAAATTAATAATATGAAACACAAACATTAAAATGGAAATCATTATATAAACTGTGGCAACACTCTTACCATTTCTGACAATGGTCCAATACAGACGTGAATTTACTTGTCCGTAATTTTATTTTTATCTTCCTCGGCACTAACGTCCCAGCATCTTATCAGCACCTACCACCTTTTTATTACGGATGGGAAATCATCAAATAACTTCTCCCACTCTGGGCGGAGCGGGAGGGAGTGTCAGACTTTTACTGACTAAAACCCATCCATGTTCCTTCCTCGCCCTTTATGTTCCGGGGCCGCGGTATCTCTTTCGAACAGTCCCGCAGTCCCGGCAGGAGCACCTACCACCTCAATATTACAAAGCTACACAAGATATTATATTATACTAGCTTCTGCCAGCGGCTTCGCCCGCGTGAAGTTTGATTATTGTCCCATGGGATCTTACTACCGGAATAAAATGTATCCTATGTTTTATGTGGGTCATAGCGTGATGATATAAACGTAAGAGTAAACAAATATAATAATAACAAATCTCCGAACTGCTAAGCTATCGGGAGTTACACGTGTTATTGTGAGTCAACTATAAAAGATAGACATATGCTGTCTTGGGATATTTTTTATATAATTTTATGTGGAATATTTCCGTTATACATGATTTCTATGTAGCTGCACACGCGACGGAAGCTAAAAAAACCAAGTAACTTCTCCCGTTTTCCCAACATTTCCTTTCACTGCTCTGCTCCTATTAATGGTAGCGTGATGAAAAGTATACTATTACCTGCTCAGGAGTATGTAGAATAATTGTACCAAGTTTCGTTAAAATCCGTCGAGTAGTTTTTTTTTTCTATAAATAACATACAGACAGACAGACAGACAGACAGACAAAAATTTTACTGATTGCATTTTTGGCATCAGTATCGATCACTAATCACCCCCCGATAGTTATTTTGTAAATATATTTCATGTACAGAATTGACCTCTCTACAGATTTATTATAAGTATAGATATAGATAGAAGATAGATAGATTTATTGCTAGCCCATATTGTCCCACTGCGTTCTAACGGTCACGATTCTGCGCTGCTTCTTTCCAATCCTCAAGGAAGACATCCAGTTCTCCTCCGTGCTCTGCCGCGACTCCGTCACTGTTACAGGACACCAATCCTGAGCATTACGGGCTCTCTGCTCTTGGGCATGTGGATATACGTTTTGGAAAAAGCAGGTCACCTGAGCTTGAATTGCAGATACCATCGTCTGCATGGTCTTTTCCCAACTATGTTGAGGGCGGCTTCCAGTCTTACCGGAGCTGAATATCAGTTTTTTACATGGAGTCAGTCGCCTATCTGACCTCCACAACCCAGTACCAGGTAATACGATACCAATTGAATTGTAGATACCGAACCGAGTTTGCCTATTACCACAAGCCCAACATTAGTAGTTGTTTCGGGCAGCTTTGTGATTCAC
The DNA here is from genome assembly GCA_916618015.1 of Xestia c-nigrum. Lineage (NCBI taxonomy): Eukaryota > Metazoa > Arthropoda > Insecta > Lepidoptera > Noctuidae > Xestia > Xestia c-nigrum. The sequence continues at coordinate 5,080,385 of OU745258.1, read as the reverse complement.
CAAATACTGTTGAATCGAACCAGCGCGAAGATACCCTTACTCATCCTTCAATATTTTAGTTATATAATTTGTGATATGGCATTTTCATTAGGACGGTGAAATTCTTGGTGTTTATAGCTTTATAAATTGATGTTACACGGAGGTTGTTCCAAAAGTTACTAAATAATAATAACACTATGGATCGAACTTCAAGGTCACGTATGGCTTATCGAGGTCTATTACATACCGAGGCCCCTCTAAGCACGTTAATGTAAACCCTAAGTTATTTAAAACTAGCTTATACATACAGGGTGTAAACCACCTCATCACAAAGCCGTTAACCAAGCATTATGTACATCAAACTAAGTAACTTTACGCAAAAAATATTGCTGGGAAACAACTTTTTTTTTTAGGTTATAAATCATGTTTTGGGGTAGAACTCAATGTAACGCACTTAAAACATTGTGCTGATGGATCGAATGAATAGTACGGGGTCGTGGAGTTGTTAAAAGTTAAAAACTTACAAAAAAAACTCGTATTTAAAAAAAAAACTTGTCAAAAAATTGTAACTTTGACCCCCCATTTCTCCGTAACTAGGTTACCAGGTATGGTGTAGAACAAAAAAAAATCGCAATGACAGGGACAACAACAGTGCCTTTCGGCTTCGTGAAGAGGTGTTTTACACCCTTTATATGTCTATGGCTTTGTCACCGTAGAGTTCGGTAATAGTCCCGAGAGATCGTTCTACCGGGATCAAAAGTATCCTTTGTGTTAATCCAAGTAATAAACTATGTGCGTGCCAAACATCCAAATTCGATCAATAGTTTTTGCGTGAAAGAGTAACATACAAACTTTCGCATTTATAATTTTAGTAGCAAGATTCAGCTTTACAACTTTAGAAACGCGATAAACAATCCACAGAAAAAATATGATACCGTTGATCTCCTGACGCCATTCACTTGGCAGCTAAATGCATAAATCAAATCCCATTCCAATTACGTCCCTGTAACAGTGCAGTGGAATTTGTAACATTGTTGCCTATTCTGATCTGTTGTTGGCCACTTGAGCTGTGCAGGGATATTCATAGAATGTGTGACGTGTATGTTAAGGAAGATGCCTCGATGCAGGTGTGAAAGCCAGGTGTGATAGTTGTTATGTGGTTGTTACGTAGATAGTTAGCTGGTGGTTAAATGTAAATAGTTATTATGCAATGAAAGAGTATGGTCAATTCGCTTATCTGACAGTTGACATCTGACATCTGACATTTCTGACGTTCTTCGCCCAAACCTTCTGTATGCATATATGGACTACAGCAAAAAACGAAGCAGAGAAAGAAGGTTCCAATTTTAAAATTATGAATTCGAAGAACAAACTGTACTTATCCAAAATAATTTCAAATTCATTCCATAGATAAAAGATAGAATGACCCGTTGTGATTCTATTGTGGATATTCTTTAGTTTTTGGTTGCGAAACGACATTATTTAATTTTTGTTGGTTCTGAATTTCGCCATTATCACAGCGTCGTCGTCGGTGGCAATGCAGAAGTCAGTTCAGATAGGCAGCCGCTCCATGTAAATTACTGGTATTGAGTTGCAGCTGGTTAGACTGAAAGCCGACTACAATATAGTTGGGAAAAGGCTAGACAGATGATGAAGTTGGAAAGATTGTCACATTAGCACAAGTTCTCAGATATTTATAAACCATCGTATAACACTGATTAATGATTGTATTCAATACGGTAGACAACAAAAAAAAAATAGTCCGTCAGTTAGATAATCAACAAATATTTGACCCGTATTTTTTCATTTGTTACATAAACCAAAATTGACGAAGATACGACGCTTTTAAAATTCTCAATACGTCACGCCTTGGTATAATTTTTAGCGAGTAAAGACGTCACGAGCCCCCCACTCCCGAGCCCCCCACTCCCGAGTTTTTATGCGTTTTGTCTTTGTCAATATTTACTGATTTACAAAAACAAAAAATACGTGTCCTATTATTTTCCAATACTCATAACTGTCGGACTAAATAGATTTGCAATTTTTTATACCTACTGTCAGCATGCCTATTTGATTACCTACCTACAACTAACATATATTGGAGCTTGAGGTGTTACACGTGTATTTTACCGGTCCTTGTCTATGTGTAGAAGACCCTGGTATTATTATCGGCAACCGTTGGTGCCGAAGTGAATATTTATTACCAGGAATGTAGGAGTAACTCGGAAAATAGGAAACTGAAATTAACATCTTAGAATGAGTTGGGATTGTTTGTCTAACCTATAACAAGAAACAATCAGATATAGGTCAGTTAAATAAATAAGGTAAATAACAGACATATAAAGGCCATATTCAGCCACAGTGTGACAGGAGGAAAGATTTTTTGTTTCTCGTATAAGCTCCGAAACTACAGGACCTATTTACACCATTTTTGCACCAATAGAAAGCTTAAATTATCAGGAAGTAAAAAAGACTATACATTACATTTATATCATGCATATTATTCGAGTTATCTCAATTTTTGCTGACGAAGTCGCAGGCGAAATGCGAGTGTAAATAAAAAGGTTATTTTTTGTGGAAAATTTTAAATGCGTTTGAAAACCCGTCCTCGAAGACAAGGTCGTCAGTATTCTCGGCGAGCCGTCTGATTCACCTTATAAATTGCTGCTGCGTACGGTTCTTTGTCCTACCGCTAACACCACACAAGGGGCGTTAGTCATCACCAACAAGAAATAACTGTCTTGGCACAGACAGCTATCTAACAATTCCGCTTTATTTGGAACACCACCATGTGATTTTTTTTTATTCATGGGAACTTTTCTCAAGATTTCCCATTCATCTCTCTGTTAGTTCGCAGACAAGTACTAGGCTAACATAAATGTGTAAGAAGTCGGTCGGTAACTGAATGTTTAAATTAACGTTCTACTTTCAAAATAAATTCGAAGTCTCACAAAGAAACATCGAGAAAATGTATCGCTGGAGATTGTTAGTTCGCAAATACTGCTGTGTAAACACTTATAAGCTGTATTAATGTTTGATTATACGTTTGTCTATTTAATGAGTAGTGTTTATCTTCAGTCTAATTACCTTCACAGAAGGACTTGTCAAGGATCTTATTAAATGCTTTGTGTTGTCATTTGAAACGTAGATACTGGAAATTGTACATAGTCGAATGAAACCGGTTTCCACTAGAACCTCCGTCGATCCAACTTGTGAATAATAAAGAAAATTAGCATATAAAGGGTGGGGTCTTATTACTCCAATTTAGTTGTTATACGACTGCTCTGGGTCGAACTTATCCAGTATACGGGTCGATGCTCCTCGCGTTCTCGTCTGTCGGTCTTTAATGAAGAGATTTACCTCCACCGCCAATTACTTAGAGGACACCTCATGTTCATTCACTGGCTAGGAACTAAACAAACTAGAATAACCATTGTACTGTAAAGTAGGACACGATTTGCTACACGTTTCGTGGGCCACTTTGCTTGTGTTTATTGACAGATGTTCGGGGAACGCAGCAAATATTCTTGCAGTGACGAATTATTTAAGTGGTTGTGCGTGACAATGAGAATAGTGCAAGTGTTAAATAGAATCTGATAGGACAGTACATAATGTAAAGTGTTACATAGATTCTAATAAGACAGTACATAGTGGGATAGTGATACATAGACACTTATTTACAGTGAAAAGTTGTATATTAACTTAGTTTTGATAGTTTGTTTTCACGTACTTAGTAGACTTAGTGTTAGGATATATAAGTTTTATTATGTTATGTTTTTGTTGATTTTATATTTTTATATGATAGTTCGTGATACATAGATCTCATAAATACATAGTTTTATATACGTTTACATAGAAAAAGTTAGCTAAAAACGTAAATATTGTTACGCGGTCCTCGTTACGGTAACGTGTCGCGATACTTAAGGTATTGTGCACAATGTTTTCGCGGTTTTTTGCCTTGTTCTGATTGGATTTTAGTTTTTCCCGCATTTTTTGTAAATTCTAACTAGATTCTGATTGGTTAATCGCTTAACATTTTTTGTATAAAAGACGAGGCTTTTTTGTGGTTCGACACAGTCGTCGGCAAGCCAGTATTAGGAACACTCTCCTAATAAAGAAGAAGTAGAAGAAAGAAGCAACCAGTGGTTTTATTCTCCACCAACCCAGTACTCAAGTGTGCCCAGTCTGCACATTTAATGGTCCTTCGATCGCCGGATATCGTGGGGAACAGACCTGAAGACTTCACCAGCTAGAAGATTTCTCCAATTGAAGACGTCGTGCTACAGTGAGGACGCCGCCAGTGCTACAGTTACTAGGGAAGAAACTTCTACGGGAAGACTTCGTGCTACAAGTTTCATTGGGAAGATTAGGGAAGAGTGTTCCGAAGACATTCATCAGCTGCCAACATGCCCGTCACACGCTCCGAGGGAAGGGGCCGTAAGCCGCCGGTGGAACAGAAGCCTTCATCGTCCGAGAACACAAACTCGGCGACTGGTACCAGTGCAGAAGCCAGTACGGAAGAATCTACAGCAACAGGGACGACTGCCACGGAGACATCGGAACAAACAGACACCTCCGCGGCGACTGATCCATCCAACGGGACCTCCGTCACCGAAGCTACTGCTACAACCGCCGCCTCAGCCGCAAGCGCCCCCCCCCCCGGCGCACCCCTCTGGCACCGTCGCCCCGTCCGTAACCCCCTCCGCTGCGACGACGCTAACTGCGGGAACGAAGGCCAAGCAGCTGATGAAGCCGCCGACTGTCAACATTCGTCAAACAGAAACCGCTACAGTGAAGCAAGTTTCGAGAAGCAACATCGGTCCTCCGAAGACGACCGATCATCAGGACCTCCCCCCCCCTAGCAAGAAAGGGGTAGGGGGCGGATCAACACACAGTAAAACGAAGCAACTCAAGCTTGCGAAGGCGAAAGAAGATTTACTTCGCCTTCAAGTGGAATTAGCCGCAGCGCGTCTAGCTGCCCTAGAAAAAGAAGACTCCGAGGATGAAGAAGATGACGTCACTCTCTACTCGAAGTCAGAAGTTAATGCAAGAGTGGACAATTGGTTGGAGCATCAAGTGACTCGCCCGGTGTTAGCGATCGCCGACGAGCCTTACAACCCTCCAGAAGAACCGACCGTCGTCCATATAGAAGGAACAAGGCCAGCGAGGCATGAAGAAACACGTCAGCTACCGGCGGGAGGTCAAACCGACCTAGCCCTACTAGCCGAAGCCATCACCCGGGCTATCGGCGCCACCCAGCGACCCAAGTTCGTCGAGTTACCGTTCTTCAGTGGGTCTCATCAAGAGTGGCTACCCTTTCGCGCCGCCTACTACGAGACCGAAGCAATATTCACCCCAGTTGAAAATACGAATCGACTTAGAAGAAACTTGAAGGGAAAGGCCAGAGAAGCGGTCGAAGGTCTACTTATAACCAACGCGCATCCAGCTGAAGTAATGAAGACTTTGGAGTCAAGATTTGGAAGACCAGAGTCAATAGCCATGCTGGAGATGGAAACACTTCGAAACTTACCCCGCCTCACCGAGTCGCCGAGGGAAATCTGCATATTCGCCACGAAAGTATCCAACGTCGTGGCCACACTAAAAACTTTGGGTTGTTTCAACTACATGTACAACCCGGAACTCGCGAAGACACTGGTGGACAAGCTGACGCCGACTCTACGCTACAGATACTACGACTTCTCAGCCACGCAGCCGCACGAAGATCCTTGCCTCATCAAAATAGAGAAGTTTTTCAAGAGGGAAGCAGAGTTATGCGGACCTTACGCGCTGCCTGAACAGATGGCAGCACCTACTTCGACCGCACAACAAAAGAAGACGCAACGGGTCAACAACGTGACTGAGAAGACACAGACATCGAAGTGCGCCGTATGTGACAACACGGGGCACAGCAACGCAACAGAATGTGAACAATTTGAAAAGTTGGACGCCAACGCAAGATGGGACATGGCAAAGTCCAAACGCCTCTGCTTCAGATGTCTTCGCTACAGAAGCAAGACACACCACTGCAAACCCAAGCCGTGTGGTGTCAACAGCTGCAAGTACTCTCATAACAAGATGCTGCACTACGAAAAGAAGACTGAAAAAACAGAAGCATCAGAAGATAAAGAAAAAACAGAAGTCATCAATTCAACATGGACAGTCAAGAAGCAGTCCTACTTGAAGATCCTACCGGTCCAGGTGAAGGGACCAAAGGGGGCCATCGACACCTTCGCGTTGATGGACGATGGGTCAACAGTCACGCTCGTCGACGACAGCGTAGTGGCGAGCATCGGAGCAACAGGACCCATAGATCCATTGAAGATAGAAACCATCAACGACATGAAGGCATCGGAATCAACATCAAGAAGAGTCACCATCAACTTGAAGGGGCTCAATGATCACGAAGAGCAAATACAAGCACGCACAGTGAAGAACCTACAAGTCTCATCTCAACGGGTTCCACAAGAACTGGTGGAAGGGTGTCAACACTTGTGCGACCTCCGAAGGCACCTCACATATGCGAATGCGAAACCACGAGTACTCATCGGGCAAGACAACTGGCACCTTCTGCTGACCTCAGAAACAAGAAGAGGGGATAAAAACCACCCAGTGGCATCTCTCACGCCACTAGGTTGGGTACTCCACGGCAGTCAGACACGAACCTTCGGCCAGAAGATCGACTTCGTGTCACACGTCACAGAAGATCCAGAAGACAACATAGAAGATCTCGTGAAGCAATACTTCGAGATGGACGCACTCTGCATCAACCCCAAGAGACCGAAGACTGACCCAGAAGAACAAGCGCTTCGTATTCTGGAGAAGACCACAACTAAAATAGAAGAAACAAGATTCCAGACCGGTCTTCTCTGGCGCAAAGAAAACGTCAAGTTCCCAGACAACTATGAAAACTCACTAAAGAGGCTCTTCAGCATTGAGAAGAAGATCGATCGTGACCCTACATTGAAGAAAAAATACGTCGAACAGATGGACGCTCTCATCGCAAAGGGGTATGCTGAACCTGCCCCGAAACAGAAGACAGCTGACAAGACCTGGTACCTGCCTCACTTCGCCGTAATCAACCCAATGAAGCCGGACAAACTTCGGGTAGTACACGACGCTGCAGCCAAAACAAAGGGCGTGGCACTAAATGACATGCTGCTCAAAGGCCCTGATCTACTACAGTCGCTGCCAGGCGTCGTCATGCGGTTCCGACAACACATGGTCGCAGTCACAGCGGACATCAAGGAGATGTTCATGCAGGTCAAGCTAAAAACAGAAGATAGAGATGCGCTGCGATACCTATGGCGTGGTGACCGACGAGATGGCCAACCCCCTGAAGAATTCCGAATGACGTCATTAATCTTCGGTGCATCGAGTTCCCCATCAACGGCGATCTATGTCAAGAACTTGAACGCAAAACAGCATGAAGAATCTCATCCTGAAGCCGCCGCCGCCATCATACAGAAACATTACGTCGACGACTACTTAGACAGCTTCAGAAGCTTTGAAGACGCCGTGCGCATCACAAAGAGTGTACGAGAAGTACACATGAAAGCCAGCTTCGAGTTAAAACAATGGAAGTCAAACTCAGCGTCGCTCCTAGAAACACTCGGAGAAGACAGTCAGGCAGAAGACATAGAACTCTACAGAACAGAAGAGAAAACTGAACGAGTCCTGGGCGTCATATGGAAGATCAACTCCGACGAGCTCACCTTCAACCTCAACTTAGCAAGAATACCGTCGACACTCATCGAGGGTAAACAGCCAACGAAGAGAGAAGCTCTACGAATAGTTATGTCACTCTTCGACCCGCTTGGATTCGCCTCACCTGTCACAATCAGGGCGAAGCAACTCCTTCAAGAAGTCTGGCGCCGAGGAACAGCATGGGACGACAAGATAGATGAAGATCTTGCGGAGCAGTGGGAAACCTGGATGGCACACCTAAAAGGCCTCCATGATGTAGCAATCCCACGGCAATACTTACACTACAGTGACACCGCCTCATTAGAACTTCACGTCTTCAGCGACGCCAGCGAGTCTGCCTACTCTACGGTCCTCTTCTGGAGAACAGTGGCAACGGACGGCGAGGTGGCCCTATCCCTTATCATGGCCAAAGCGAAGGTGGCACCGTTGAAGCTGACATCGATACCCAGGTTGGAGCTACAGGCAGCAGTCATGGGCACCAGACTCGCCGAGACAGTGGTCGAAGAGCATGAGAGAAAGCCCGACCGTAAAGTGTTTTGGACAGACAGCAAGACTGTCCTAACCTGGATAAGGACAGGGTCACGTTCCTACAAACCATACGTGGCTCATCGTCTAGCAGCGATAGAAGAGAGTTCCAAGGTCAACGACTGGCGCTGGGTTCCGACGAAGCTGAACGTGGCAGACGACGCCACACGAGACGTACCCGCAACATTCAACAGAGATCATCGGTGGTTCAAAGGGCCTGACTTCTTATACCTGACAGAAGAGTCATGGCCGAGAGAAACCACAAGAACAACAACAGAAGAATCTTACGAAGAGGAGAAGACTCATCACATGAGCGACAAAGGAAGACCGAAGCTTGCAGAGGGTCTGCCTGACCCATCCAAGTTCTCCAGCTGGGACCGACTCCGGTACTCGACAGCACGTGTTCTACAGTTCATTCAACTCTGTAGAATTACCAAACAGAGTGTCAACTTCAGAAGAACAAGGAAAAATAAAGAAGCCGATCCAGCTTGGAAAAAGAACAAGACTACAGTAAAAAGGCAGGCGCCCGCGACGGCGAAGAAGTCGTCACAAGAAAAAAGGAAGCTACTACCGGTCACAGCAGAGCTGCTCAAAACAGCTGAAGAACTCCTGATGCGATCCTCTCAAGAGGAGTCATTTACAGAGGAGATAAAAAGCCTAAACAACGGGAAGCCCACCGACAAAGAAAGCCGCCTTCACCTGCTCAGCATTGTGTCCGTAAACGGCGCCATCAGATTAAGAAGTCGTATTCAAGCGGTCAAAGATTTGAAGGAAGAGTTCAAGAACCCGCTGGTAATCGACGGTGATCATCCTACAGTCAAGCTCTGGATACTGGGTATTCATCGACAACTACATCACTCAGGCGTAGAAGCCACGGTGAACGAGTGCAGACAACAGTATTGGGTATTAAGATTACGCCCTATCACACGCGCGTTACTACGGCGATGCCTGTTCTGCAGAATGAAGACGCAAGTACCACCGCATCCGAGAACTGGGGACCTACCAGCATGTCGCTTAGCTCATCACAAGCGACCATTCACCTTCACCGGAGTTGACTACTTCGGACCCCTCTCCGTGACCGTCGGACGAACTCGACAGAAGAGATATGTAGCCATCTTCACATGTCTCACGACGCGAGCTATACACCTAGAAGTCGCCGGCTCGCTCAGCGCCGACTCTGCGGTAATGGCGGTCAGAAGGCTGATCGCACGACGAGGCTGCCCGACTGAAATCTGGTCGGACAACGGCACCAACCTAAAGGCTGCCGACAAGGAACTACGACGAGCAATCGACACAGCGACTGCAGAGGAAGCGGCGAAGAGAACCATCTCCTGGCGCTACATTCCGCCTGGAGCTCCATTCATGGGCGGAGCTTGGGAGCGAATGGTTCGCTCAGTCAAGACAGCGCTCACCGCGACGTTACATGAACGTCATCCAGCAGAAGAAGTTCTCACGACTCTACTCGCAGAAGTAGAGTACACCGTAAACAGTCGTCCGTTGACTCACGTCTCAGTCAGCCCAGAAGATCCGGAAGCCCTCACCCCTAACCACTTCCTGTTGGGGGGACCAGGGCGAGCGCCGCAGCTAGGCACCTTCACCGAGGAAGACACCATCTCACGATCCAGCTGGCGAGCAGCACAAAGGCTCGCTGATGTCTTCTGGCTACGCTGGGTCAAGGAGTATCTCCCTGAACTCCAAAACCGGCGGGAGCCCCACGGACGAGGTCAAGCAGTACAGGTCAATGACCTCGTACAGATCGTCGACCCCAACCTGCCTCGCAACACGTGGATCCGAGGGAGAGTCGTCGCTACGTATCCAGGCCCCGACGACATCGTGCGAACTGTGGACGTGCTGACCAGAGGAGGTATCCTGCGCCGGCCTGTGAGGAAGCTGGTGATCCTGCCCCTGTCTACGGACGTCGAGCCCGCACCGGCAGCTGATGCGACGCGGTCGCACGGCGGGAGTGATGTGCGTGACAATGAGAATAGTGCAAGTGTTAAATAGAATCTGATAGGACAGTACATAATGTAAAGTGTTACATAGATTCTAATAAGACAGTACATAGTGGGATAGTGATACATAGACACTTATTTACAGTGAAAAGTTGTATATTAACTTAGTTTTGATAGTTTGTTTTCACGTACTTAGTAGACTTAGTGTTAGGATATATAAGTTTTATTATGTTATGTTTTTGTTGATTTTATATTTTTATATGATAGTTCGTGATACATAGATCTCATAAATACATAGTTTTATATACGTTTACATAGAAAAAGTTAGCTAAAAACGTAAATATTGTTACGCGGTCCTCGTTACGGTAACGTGTCGCGATACTTAAGGTAATGTGCACAATGTTTTCGCGGTTTTTTGCCTTGTTCTGATTGGATTTTAGTTTTTCCCGCATTTTTTGTAAATTCTAACTAGATTCTGATTGGTTAATCGCTTAACATTTTTTGTATAAAAGACGAGGCTTTTTTGTGGTTCGACACAGTCGTCGGCAAGCCAGTATTAGGAACACTCTCCTAATAAAGAAGAAGTAGAAGAAAGAAGCAACCAGTGGTTTTATTCTCCACCAACCCAGTACTCAAGTGTGCCCAGTCTGCACAGTGGTATTGGAGCATAAATAAACTGGAAAAGGGAGCGTCGTTTGCAGCGTTTATAGGAAACGGTTTTCTCCTGAAAGATAAATTAATCTGTTTGGTTGAATTTGTATGCTTCAAACAAAGGAAGTAAAGCTGAAATGATAGGTAATTTACCTGTTAACTGCAGACATTGTTAAGGGATTTTGCCCTTAAAAGTGCCAACAGTTTACAGCTAAATTACGTACACAGGAAAAAGTCGTAGTTATCCCTAAACTGCTTTTTTTCAAAAGACTCTTTTTGCTGTAAGCTGAAAACAATAAGATTTCATCTAATGGAGAATCTGGAAAATCCCTAATGCAAAAACTGAAATGAAATAAAAAAGTGTAGCTCGGAAAATTCTCGCAACCGTAAGAGATTTGTTTCGTACCAACAGACTAAAGTACTAGGATCACAAGAACGGGTGGAGGTTTGAGCAGATAGGTCTGGAGGTGGCAGGAGGGATGCGGGCGGCGGGACTGGCGACCTAGGCCGAGAGGTCAACTCGGGTCATGTGCCAGTAAACTGGGTCACAGGCTACTGCTTGTGTACCGACGGCTACCAAAATAAACCGCCCTGCAAAACACGATGCTCACAAGGCAACGACTGACTGGAATGCTCGATAAATATCGGGTTCGACTGTAATTTAGTGTTGTCGGATTTTCGTAAATGCTCGTACATTACTAACGACGCCATTTTGTCTTTGTTACAGGTATGTTTCCAAGCCCCAGGACTGCTTCGGGCGTTCCGGACGCACATTGATCGGTTTAAGCAACAAAGAAGGTGAAAACATTGCACGAATTCAGTTTTTCTTTCATCCTTTGCTTTTAAGCAACTCAATTGCACACGATTTATTTTTACAGCTTCATCCTTTTAAACTCGTTAAATACTTGATAGAATCTGCAGGAAAACGTGGATTGAAAGGTTTTGACCTCTTCCATTAAATATTAACGTTTCGAGATTCTCTTTTAAAACGTGTCTTTATAGCACTCAAAATTGGTTTAAGCCCAGGTAAGACTTAAAACTTAATAATTATGGACGGTATCTGCTCCCACCAACCGACCCTTACTATTTCCAGATGGCTTCCTATTTCAGATTCATGGATCTCGGGCATCCATAAAACCCACCTACCAGGTATTCAGAAATACTTTCGGCCGGACAAATTAAGCTCAAATATATTATTGTTTAAAAAATCAGCCAGTTTCTTCTAAGTTAAAATAAATGCTGATTGTGAAAGCCAGCATTTCGCGTCAACCGTCCATTCATAATTTAATGACTCAAACGGACGAGGGCTGCAGACGGCCGAGGAGGTCGTTTAGTCCTGCTCAAAGACAATGCAATGAGGAGTGCAATTTGCTTTGAATGACTATTTGTACCTAAGTTTTTGCTCGAGTGAAAGGGTGAGATTCGAATAATTGTTAGTTTCATACTTTGCATAAAAGTGGTAGAAAAAGAAAATTTATTTCCCTGTATGTAAATCTGAGATTAGACCCTCTTTTCGTGTCCTTTTTCTCACAACATTATTTATGACAAGTTCACAGGAAAATACGGAAAATTGGTTTATTTTCAAGTTACCTGCCTTGAGTAGGTAGATAACCTCAAACAAATATATTTCACAACAAGAAACTTTACTTACTTAATACTATACTTTCAAATTCCTGGCAACCCTTATGTAAACAGCAAAGAGTTTTTTGCACAAAGAAATCGTTACCAATCTCGCAAGAAAAGAACAAAAGAGCTATCTTGAGACGGAAGTCAAATCCAAAAGTACCAGGCTGACATAGGTCGAAGAAAGTATATCGACGCGTTTCGTCAACAGAGCGAGATGCAGGGCGAGGGCACCGGGTCAACAGTCTCCGCTAAATATAGGTCGCGCCGTTCGCGAGCGTGTCTGCAAACATTCTTTATTGCAATGTTTTTATGAATATTATTCTAAAATTAGACATTTGTTGGCTCCAGGTGTTGGTTTGTGTGTGTTTCCGGTTCAAGAAAGACCTGAAAGATGTTTTGACGTACTTATACATATACAACCTTGACCGATACATGAGTCAACTGAAAACTATTTGTGTCAAGGTTTAATGACACCAATAATTGATTGTTTCAGGTTCAGGTTCAAATAAATAAACGTTCATCAATCATCATCATTGACAACCTTGTTCGCTGACTGGACCGTCTTCCTGTTATGCCATACCTCCCTGGTACAATCAATTTAGTTGATTCACTTACGTTCCATAAACAAAAATTTATGTGGTATACCACAAAAAAAAAACCCGAATTCTAATTAAATGTAGGGTTTATCTATACTATATAATATTACTAGCTGACTCGCGCAACTTCGTCTGCGTCTTATAATTTGAGATTTGAACTATCCTATCTCTCAAGTTGGATCGAACTGCACATGGTGTGCGAATTTTATTATAATCGGTTAAGTGGTTTAGGAGTCCATTGAGGACAAACATTGTGACACGAGATTTATATATATTAAGATAAAGTAGAAGAGTTTGTTTGTTTGTTTGGTTGAACGCGCTAATCTCAAGAACTACTGGTTCAAATTGAAAAATACTTTTTGTGTTGGATAGTCCATTTATCGAGGAAGGCTTTAGGCTATATAACATCACGCTACAACCATTAGGAGCGAAGCAGGGATGAAAAATGTTGCAAAAACGGGGTTTCTTTTTTCCTTTCGTTTTTCTCTCTTATGTGACGCAGACAAAGTTGCGTGGGTCAGCTAGTAAAATATAATCTTCGTATAACCAAATAAACTCTAAACCCTCCTATTGTTGAAGTGTCCTATGTTATCCGGGCATTAATAACTAATCGATTGACACCTAACTCATCAAAACCAAATCGGATACAACAAAATCTAATAGTTTAGGCACTATTGAGAAACATACATAAATACAAACACACTCACATACAGACTGCTAAAATCATAACCCTTTCTTTTGGTTTCGCCGTAGTCGGGTAAGAAAACAACACAGGTACCATAAGAATTAATCTTTGAATTTATTATTCAACTAGCTGACCCGGAATAATTTTTGCCCGTTTTGCAACATTTTTCACTTAAAATGCTCAACTCCTATTAAGTGTAGCGTGATTTTATATAACCTCGATAAATGGACTATGGAACACAAAAAAATATTTTTCAATTCCAACCAGTAGTTCCTGAGATTTCCAACCAACCAAACAGACTCTTCAGGTTTAAAATATTTGTATAAATTAATTAATGTTTTATTTAAGTCCACGCAAATCTGTATCTTGAAACATCAGCATACAGCATATTAAAAAAAAAAAATTGCATCATTTCCCACCCACCCCATTTCGTAAAAGAAAAAACCAGAGCGTGAAAAACGCTTTTCATTCCGTAAAAGTATTTTCGGCGGGTTGCGGATGCGTCTCGCTTTCAAAGCAAAAAATAGTGTATTATAAAGTACTGCACTGAACTGGTTTCAGTGACACGACCCCATTAAAACTGACCCAGTTAATCTCACTAACTGGATGGGCGTGCATTTAGACGCATCTAGATAGATAGATGACTTTTTTTTTTCAACTAAATGCGTCTGTGTAATATGTAGAGAGTTATTGTATATAGCTGACCCACGCAACTTCGTCTGCGTCACATAAGAGAGAAAAACGAAAGAAAAAAGAAAATCCCCGTTTTTGCAACATTTTTCATTCCTGCTCCGCTCCTAATGGCTGTAGCGTGATGTTATATAGCCTAAAGCCTTCCTCGATAAATGGCCTACACAAAAATATTTTTTCAATTTCAACCAGTAGTTCCTGAGATTAGCGCGTTCAACCAAACAAACAAACAAACAAACTCTTCTGCTTTATAATATTAGTATAGATTCTCCACAAAGTAAATTCGCCACGAAAAAACGTATGTATGTACTCGCTACAACTCTATTTTCATGAAGAAAAATCCGCCATATTGGATAAACCACCGTCATAAAGCCGTTAAGCAAGCATTCTGTACATCATACTAAGGTCCATGTTCACCGAGAAGATAACAGTCTGATTATCTAAAAACAGCTGTCAATGTGACATATTCCCATATAAAAATGTGTTTTAAACAGCTGTTTTTAGATAATCCTCCGCTTTTTGGTGAACATGGACCTAAGTCACTAAAAAATATTCAACTATTTTTTTTTGAGGTTATAAATCATGTTTTGTGATAGAACTCAATGTAACTCACTTAAAACATAGTGCTGATGAATGAATAAAAAAAATCAATATCTTACAAAAAAAACTTGTTCTTATTTAAAAAAAACTTGTCTAAAAGTTGTAACTTTGACCCCCCATATCTCCGTAACTAGAAGGTTCCCAGGTATAGAACAAAAAAATATCGCAACGATGCGATGGGGAGAACAAGTGCCTTTCGACTTCGTGAAGAGGTGTTTTACACCCTTTATTTCCGAACAGATAGCAGAAAAATCAAACAATAACTTGTAGAATGAGTACTTTATGAGCGCCTTTACAGTATAATCATTTAAATGATGGACTTTTGTCTAGTGGTCGCAAGCATGACTGCTGAGCATGAAGTCCTGGGTTGGATTCCCGGGTCGGGCAAAATGTTATTGGGGTTTTCATCAGGAATTTCTCAATAGCTGTCACGGATTACTTATTTATTTACAGGCGTGATCTTTTGTCGTTTGAAATATTATACTCTGTCCCACAAAAGGTGTCCCAATAGTGGGACAGTGGAAAATGCTTCCATTTTTTATGTAGGTACACTTTATGTCATTATTCACCTTAATTCGAGATTCTCGAGTATCTCAAAATGAATGATGTATCCAAGATTTTGTAACAAAATTATGATTTAAAAGAGTGTCCTTGGAGTTTCTTGCCCGTTCTTCTCCATAGAGATCTACGCTAATGAATGGGCTAGGTACTACAGTACTTTCACAGTTTTTGTCTTGTGACTGGGACTGTAGCTACATTTAATGTTCATCTTTGTTTCGACAATTAAAAAGTGCCTGTAACTGGCCTACTTGAAATAGATGCTTTGATTTTTTTAAATGTAATCATTCTAATATAACAATGAAATATGCCAAATATACCTGTAGCAATCTATTTTCCAAAATCAAATTTGTGAATTGAAATGTAAATCTATGAAACGTTAAACCGATGTATTTCAATTGCTCTATCAATACCAATACATTATTTGCATGTAAACGGCTTAATTACATAAAATATGCATGTTTGCACAGCGGGGGAGTTTAGTAATTGTTTATTTAGACCTTGCAATAAACATCTATGGTATTATTGATTGTTAATTAATGGCATGTATTTAAATGATCGTTTTAAATTTGCAAAAACAGCAAGCAAAATATAAACAGTATTTTTTAGTGAAAACTTCTTTAGCGGCTCTCTGCACTTTTTGACATTGTAAAAAAAAAAAAATTCGCGCCAGGACACGTGACCTGATCGAAAATTCGTAAGACGGAGGGAGAACGGTTAGTCAAAACCAACCTTACACAATTAAGTTAAATTTTATTTTGGGATGGGTGAAAAACGAAACTCGTTTCAGGACCCGTGACTTGATCGAAAATTCGTAAGTCGGAGATAGAACGGTTAGTCAAAACCAACCTTAAACAATTAAGATAAAGTTTATTTTGGATTCCTTAGTTTTCACTTTTATCGACAGTCCCAAAGGCTCCATGTGTTTTTTAATTATTGATCCTCTTTCTTTGAGACAAAAAATTAATCAAATCAATCGATAATTACAACAACAATAAACGATAGTACCCCAAGTTATTGGGGTTAAAATTGTTGCAAATTATGTCTAGTAGCGCCCGATTCAAGGAATACAGTTATTTACCAATTCCCCTGTAGACCTGTGTTTTAGACTCAGGATTGACACACAATAGCGACAAAATTCTCTTTAGTTGTTTGTTCTTCGCCCGCGAAAATGGTAATATCTCGGATAATTAGCATGATATCTATATAATTTATAGCCTATCTTACTCGGAAAAAATGTAGCTTTCTAATGGTGAAATTTTTAAAATCGCTTGAGAAGTTCTTGACTTAAATCGCGAAAAAACAAACAAAAAATCAAAAAAATCCTCTTAATAATATTAGTTGTTATAAAGCATTTATTTTCCACACTACCATTACTATTAAAACATACACCGCGTTCCCATACGTACATCTTTGTTAAAACATGTAACATTTCATTACAGACATTAGTAGGGTAGGGTGTCATGTGGCTGAACAATAGCTCTGAAGTGCTGTAAATCGATCTGGATACAATCAGGAGTGTTCCCACAATGGCCCAGCTGGACTTTGTGAGTCCTGTACTAGGTTTACATTATAAAACTTAAGAAGACGGGTATTTATCGCGAATTTTCCTTTAATTTAATCCCGACGACGCGGCGACGTTTCGATCGGATTGCACCAGCCGTGGTCGCGGGGAGACTGAAGTATTGGAGGTACCGCGACAGCAAAGTGAAGGCGTATTTTTACTAGGTTTGTTTTAACTGGGATTTTGTCATTACAATGATTTGTTTTTTTTGTTAATTTTGAAGTTAGTGTCTTCTTTTTTTAAAGTGGGATTTATTGTATTTTATTTTAATAATACCGCATTCCACCACATCACATAGCCGTTAACCAAGCATTCTGTACATCAAACTAAGAAACTTTACGCAAAAACATTGCTGGGAAACAACTTTTTTTTTTGATGTAATAAATCATGATTTGTGGTAGAACTCAATGTAACGCATTTAAAACATTGTGCTGAAGGATGGATCGAATAGTACGGGGGTTGTGGAAGTAAAACTTACAAAAAAAAAAACACTTGTTAAAAAGTTTTAACTTTGACCCCCCATATCTCCGTAACTAGAAGGTTCCCAGGTATAGTGTGAAACAAAAAAATTATCGCAATGATGGGGAGAACAAGTGCCTTTCGGCTTCGTGAAGAGGTGTTTTACACCCTTTATATGTTTTGTAATTTGATTAATGAAAGTGCATACTCGTATAACCCTATCGCGGTACTTTATTGAGGTGTAAAACTTACGAGTACGAGTAGTTTATGGCTCATAAATATTTATATTTTTCATAACATTCACCAGTGTAAGGTAAACAAGGTTTTATTTTAAGTAACATCAATTTATGTTGCAAGACATTTCAGCACTGATATGATATCTTTGTAATGAATACGTCCATACCACTTACTACTAACAAGATTTCGCTTTAATCTAAATTTGCCCATATCTTTTTATCGTGTTGGCTCAGGACCTTGATTTCTTATACACCTAATAGACACTATAAAGCTCAGTATCTGGTATTCATTTCAACTTGCTGGGTCCACCCGTTTCTGAGAAAATCGGTGCATGGTGACCGACGAATAGACAAACGAACAAGAATGATCATAGGGTTCCTTTTTTACCTTTTTTAAATACGGATCCCTAAAAATTAAAATCTCTTCCGAAGTTTCCGATTCTATTAATATCTCCAGCTGTGATTACAGTTAGTATTTTCTGCATTTCTTGTCACTTGCAACTTGAAGTTGCTTGTTATTTTATTTAAGAGCCTATACAACCTCAGCTCGAATTCTAATTTCGCCCCCACTTCACCGCTCCGCCTAACTCTTTATCTCGCTCGCACAATGGGGCTCGCGGTCACGCGGGCACATCGCGAAGTCGATGCAATTTTGTTAGATTAAACTACTTTATTTATTGGAGTTCTAAGTATTAAAATTATAAATATTAATATTAATTTGTCACTATTATCAAAACAAAATTTTATATCAATTTAATTTCAATCTAGGTAGGTACCTTTTTTATCGTGGTAATATTATCCTCCCACCCTGAGTGGAGCGGAAGGGACTGTCAGACTTTTACTGACTAAAATCCACGGGGTTCTTTTAATAGCCCACTAAACCTACAGAAAGTTGATTTCCAAGCTAAATTTTCCAGTATAAGCTGACCTCTTATTGTACGGAAAGCCTATACAATGCGTGATCAACTTATACTGGAAATTTGCTACAAAATAATAGACGAGCCAACGTAACCGTGCGGGTTCCGCGCATTGAGTTTGTAGTACGTTTGAGTTTTATAGTTTTATCCTTGTATGTATTTGTGACAGCCGTTTTTGTATAGTAAGTAGGCCTAAATGCAAGTATATTATAAGAAATAATTAACCTACTAAGTTTTTACGGATGCTGAGCCACTGCATACATTCTATTGTTACAAAAAACTAATCGAGTGCGAGTCACCATTGCATTCAGGGTTCTGTCAGTAGGGAATGTAATCCGGACTATCCGTAATCCGAAAAATCCGGATTTCGGTACATTTTTACACGACTTCTAAATCCGGGTTTGAAAATCGAATCCGGATTTCTGAACAATAAGAAATTGTTATTCGTGGGCTACATTTTCGCGAGAATATTCGAAAATGTGCTCATCAGCCGAAAGCCTGAAACTGATATTTCTCTTGGAGGCCGCTTATAAACATATTCAGTGCATTCGACGTCGATTCAGAGCGAGCTTTTTCCGCAGCAGGAATTGAGTGTAACCAAAATCGTAGTAGGTTAAACGACGATAGCACTTTAGATGCCTTATTATTATTGAGTCATATTTGGTCTCCAAAAATTACATAGCTTTTTTGTTTATTCCAGGGCGACAGTCTGACTCTACAAAAACTTAGTTAGTTTAGTTTTGTCTAGCCCTGAATCCCCATAGCACATTGCTGGAGGATTCAGGGCTAGGCTGCCGGTTGAGGTGGTCAGGTACCACTTATCCTTCTTCACGTGGATGATCCAAAACTCTTTTCCGGCAACAAATTGCGACTGATGGAAATACCTAACTAATAGTAACTGAAACTTTTAGTAACCCCATTGGGATAGAATTTGGTGTGGACAAAAGTGCAGTCATGTATGTAAAGCGAAGGGCGATTATGGTATCCAAGGGAATTCAGCTCTCGGAATCCGTACACCTGAGATACCTCTCCTCATCCGAAAACTAAGTACAAGTATTTGGGTATATCGAAAGCATTAACGTAACTGATATGAAGTTGAAGGAGCGCTACCCTAGACGTCTGAAGAAAGTATTAAATAGCTTTCTTCCAGGCGGGAACAAGGTGCGTGCTATGAACGGTTGGGTCATGCTGGTTTTAATGTACTTTTTTGGCATACTCAAAAGGACTCAGACGGAGTCCTGTACTAGGTTTACATTATAAAACTTAAGAAGACGGGTATTTATCGCGAATTTACCTATAATTTAATCCCAACGCGCGACGTTTCGACCGGATTGCACCAACCGTGGTCGCGGGGAGACTCACTTTGCTGTCGCGGTACCTCCAATACTTCAGTATTGGAGGTACCGCGACAGCAAAGTGATTTTGTCATTACAATGATTTGTTTTTTTGTTAATTTTGAAGTTAGTGCCTTTGGTTCCCTTTTTTTCAAGTGGGATTAATTGTATTTAATTTTAATAATACCGCATTCCACCACATCACAAAGCCGTTAACCAAGCATTCTGTACATCAAACTAAGTAACTTTACGCAAAAATATTGCTGGGAAACAACTTTTTTTTTGAGGTAATAAATCATGTTTTGTGGTAGAACTCAATGTAACGCATTTAAACATTGTGCTGAAGGATGGATTGAATAGTACGGGGGTTGTGCAAGTAAAACTTACAAAAAAAAACTTGTATTTAAAAAAAAAACACTTACTAAAAAGTTGTATCTTTGACCCCCCATATCTCCGTAGCTAGAAGGTTCCCAGGTATAGTGTGGAACAAATAAATGATCGCAATAATGGGGAGAACAAGTGCCTTTCGGCTTCGTGAAGAGGTGTTTTACACCCTTTATATGTTTTGTAATTTGATTAATGAAAGTGCATACACGTATAACCCTATCGCGGTACTTTATTGAGGTGTAAAACTTACGAGTACGAGTAGTTTATGGCTCATAAATATTTATATTTTTCATAACATTCACCAGTGTAAGGTAAACAAGGTTTTATTTTGAGTAACATCAATTTATGTTGCAAGACATTTCAGCACTGATATGATATCTTTGTAATGAATACGTCCATACCACTTACTACTAACAAGATTTCGCTTTAATCTAAATTTGCCCATATCTTTTTATCGTGTTGGCTCAGGACCTAGATTTCTTATACACCTAATAGAGACTATAAAGCTCAGTATCTGGTATTAATTTCAACTTGCTGGGTCCACCCGTTTCTGAGAAAATCGGTGGTGACCGACGAATATACAAACGAACAAGAGTGATCATAGAGTTCCTTTTTTACCGTTTTATATACGGATCCCTAAAAATTAAAATCGAATATCTTCCGAAGTTTCCGATTCTATTAATATCTCCAGCTGTGATTACATTATTAGTATTTTCATTAGTATTTTCTGCATGTCTTGTCACTTGCAACTTGAAGTTGCTTGTTATTTTATTTAAGAGGTAACTTCACGGAAGTTTTAATGGGTAAAATATTACTGTATTTATTCTCGTCGCAATAAAAATGCAAATACGGCGAAACTTGCGAGGCTTGTAATGTTAACGTTTTACTTAACATTTGGTCGTAATCGTAATACATGTAATTTATTTATTTTTGAGATTTTTTTATTGTAGCACATTATTATTATTTACAAGTTGATATTTATTTTGAACCACTTTTTAATTTATATTGTAACGTAAGTAAGTATTTTTTTAAATACAAGTTTTTTTTTATAAGACTTTGTCTTTTAACACCTCCACGACCCCCGTACTATTAATCCATCCATCGGCACAATGTTTTAAGGGCGTTACATTGACCACAAAACATGATTTATAACCTGAAATAAAAGTTGTTTACCAGCAATCTTTTTTGCGTAAAGTTACTTAGTTTGATGTACAGAATGCTTGGTTAACAGCTTTGTGATGAGGTGGTTTACACCCTGTATATTGTGAAGGGTTGTCTATTGTTTGCCCGAAGATTATATGCCATAATCATCATTTTCCCGAATTTCATTTACCCGAATTTCATTTACCCGAATTTCATTTGCCCGAATGTTTCATTTGCCCTAAAAGACATATGACATACTTTTAATTGCCCGAATTTTAGATACCATGAGATACGAATGCCATAAGTATTGTTTGCCTTATTTTTATGTGCCATAATAATTATTAGACATAATATTTAAATGGCATAACAGGTATTAGACAAACTTATTTATTCTGTGCATGGGTTTTTTTTCTGTGCACGGTTGATGGTGGGCTAGGTCGACGGAGCCCCGCTTCGCGGGGCTCCTACTTCTGTGTGGTTTAAAAAAATAACCACGAAGGGGATGGCGGGGTCTATTTGCTCGCTTCGCTCGCTCACACGACCCCGCCATCCCCTTCTAACCTAACCTGTCCGAGTCAGGGTGCCCTAAAGTCCCAATTGCTTCCAATTTCTCTTGATATAAACAACCGTTACACACCGGATGTCGATGGCAAATTATGTTATGGCATATCATAATTATGGCATGTGATAATTAGGGCTTACAATGATTATGACAAATGATGTTATGGTAAGTGACTTTATGGGAAACAATGATTCTGGCACGTGACTAATATGGCAAATGAGAGTAGGGCAAATGAGTATTATGTCGTATGATATTATGGCTGTTGACTATTATGGCAAATGATATTAGGGCAAATAAAATTCGGGTAAACGGCGGTATACCATTGTGAAGACGTGTAGCATATTTAATTGATGCTGAAAATGATTAACGTTTATGATTATCTTAACTTACTCAGATTTCGCCATTTATGTTTAAAGTCCCATGCAATAGGGGGTGAGCCTTTTGCCATCAAACGGGCTCAAGTCCAGGCTCCGTGACTGCTAGTGCTAAATTCCTGATGGAATCTAATATATAAAAATGAAACCCGTTTTCCGTTGTCACGACATAGCATGAAAACGGCTTGACCGATTTGGCTAATTCTTTTTTTGTTGTGTTTGTTATTGTCAGGAGAAGGTTCTTATGAAAAAAAAATGTAGTAGTAGGTAGCTTTTTCCCTCTTATGTGACGCAGACGAAGTTGCGTGGGTCAGCTAGTAACCCAATAACAATTAGCCTGACCCGGTACTCGAACGCAGGAACCTCCTGAGAACCTCATGTTTAGACCAACGGCATAAATGGCTAAACGAAGTGTACTACTTGGTATCCTCTGCCGAATCCGTCGGGGATTACTGGCGAGGTTACCAATGTTATGTAGGCTAGACGACAAAAAAAAACATTTATCATTTATCAACAAATTTGACTCGTATTTTTTTCTTTTGTTACATAAACTAAAATTGACGAAGATACGACGCTTTTAAAATCCTCAATACGTCACGGCTTGGTTTAATTTTAGGCGAGTTCGGACGTCACGAGCCCCCACTCCCGAGTTTTATCTTTGTCAATATTCAGTGATTTACAAAAACAAAAAATACACGTGTACATTTACGAGTAATTAGTTTTTTTTTTGTCGTGTGGGTCTATTGTTACACTGAAAGCTCTGAAATCATGATCATTGACAATCTACTTCTACCATGCTCATTGCATTTCCAAACAATGTTGGTTTTACTTTTAGCCTGTGTTATCCAGGTGGGTGAAACTTCCATACATTGGCGTCAAACAAAATGTTCATAGATAGTGCTACTATCTGTGTGTTTGAGAACACAAGCTTTTCAACGGTTGACTGTTTTACAACCGTCATAAAGAGAACAGCTATTTTGGACAACTTGTCAGTGAAGTAGATAGCCTAGGGGTGACAGCGGCTGCCTTGTGATTAATAGGTCCCAGGTTCGAACTACTTCCGGGGTTGCGGGCCTGTTCGAAAGAGATACCGCGGCCCCGGAACGTAAAAGGCGAGGAAGGAACATGGATGGTTTTTAGTCAGTAAGAGTCTGACACTCCCTCCCGCTCCGCCCAGGGTGGGGGGGGGGGTCATTTGATGATTCCCATCCTTAAAAAAAAAAAAAAAAGGTTCGAACTACTTTTTGTATTTATTTGGTTGAACTACTAACAGTGCCATCTAACAGTAAGGGTACACAGTTTTAAAAACGAATACCGGAGTTGCGCATTATCTTGTATTATATAGTGTATTATCCATGGTGTTATCCCACCGCGCTGGGCAAAGGCCTCCCCCATAACCTCCAAATCTTTTGATCTTCACTGGTCGTCCAAACAAAGTAAATAAATGTAATTCAAAGGTACCTAAACCATGGTTTAAAACTTTAAACGCATTTAAAATTATAAAGACAACAGAAAAACGCTTTATAATATTTCAGAGCAAAACTTTTCAAATGTATATTAAAATTATTTCAAGTTATTTTTAATGAATTTTTTAAAGTCTGCAGAAGTACGTTAATGTAATCTTTTGTTAATAGACCTGTGGCATAGAGTAGATTGTTGCAGAAGTTCAGTTCAATGCCATGAAAGCACACACAAGCGCGTACCTTCTACTTATCTATGGAGATCTCAAATCGCAAGCGAATACCAATCATGAATTGAATACGCGAAATCAAAATCAATCAATCTCGATATACTTATGACATTTTTAGACCTCTCCGGATCTGATTGCTGGGCGTGATCTGGATTTGATCTTTTCAACGGCTAAGCCCGCGCGATCTGGACCTAAGGCTTAACACGCGAGGTCTCAAATCGCCAATCTCGACCCATTACTTGGCACGCAAGATCTCTAGATCCAGTCTCGACTCAAGATTGCATTCACTATACACGTGAAGCATTTCTATGTGTGCATGCGTTTTCTCGTTGTATGAAGTGGGCCTTCTGTATTTACTACTCTGTGGCAGTGGTTTGTAAGTAAATCTCAGTCGCAAAGGACAGACAGGTCGTTGACCTGTCTGCTAGGGATGCGAAACGTCCCCAGTTTTCAGAACGTGAATTTCACGTGTTTGTTTGATAATAATTAATTGAAAGCTAAATGAATAGCTAGCATTAATTAAGCTTAGTTTGAGTAGTCTCTGGGGAATAGGAGCATTAAACATGTTTTGATTGCCACATTGACCGGTCCCGTGCGACTCGCATCCAACGGATTCCCGCAACTTTCACCAGGTCTTCGGCCCACCTAGTGGGCGGTAACGCATCGTCTTTTTTCGGCTCCATCGGCCATCCGTTCTGCGAGCAATGTGCCGCACTTAAGTTTGGCAATTCTTCATTTCTTCAGCATTTATTTGCTCGGAAATTATACTGGGTGGAAAGTTCACAAACGGTATCCACGTATTATTGGTTTCTACTCAATATTGATACTCATCATTCATCATCATTTCAGCCCAAAGACGTCCACTGCTGGACATAGGCCTCCCCGAAGTGTCGCCACATTGATCGGTCCCAATATTGATACCCTGGTATTGATCCTATTCTTACCAAGGGGTATCGTATTACCCAGTATTAACTGGGTTGTGGAGGTCAGATAGGCAGTCGCTCCATGTAAAATACTGGTATTCAGCTGCAATCGGTTAGACTGGAAGCCGACCCCAACATAGTTGGGAAATGGCTAGGCAGATGATGATTATAATTTGATCCTATTCTAAGTAAATTCAGTATTAAAAAAAATGATAAAGTTAGGCTTTCCAAAATGTTGTCTCGTCACATGTCAGCCCTAGTGGATCTGAATTTATTTCGTTTAGTATTTTCTCTTGGATGTGACCTTTTGAAACATGTTAACCTAGGTCATTACCATCTGTTATGTTTAATGTCATTGCTTTTCTCTTAGGCTTGTCATTTTCAGGAGATTCTTAAAAGGGGTAAAGTAAAAAAGTGTTAAAATACATACTTTTATACTTCGTCATTTTGTTCTGGGACATAATCTGGGGAACCTTCTAGTTATACATAGAAAATGAAGGTCAAAGTTCCAAACCTTTCTCACTTTTTTAATGAAATAAATATAATAAAAATAAAATAAATATCACTGGACATTAACACACAGCCCCACCTAGTGCCACACTAAGCAAAGCTTGTGTCGTGGACACTAGATAGTTGATATACTACATATTATGTACTTTTTTGTTTGTAAATACATACTTATCATACATATAAACATCCATGACTCGGAAACAAATGTTCGTGCTCATCACACAAACATTTGCTCCTACCGGGATTTGAACCCAGGACCCTAAGAACGTAAGGCAGCATCACTACCACTACGCCAATCGGGTCGGGTTTCCAATGTAATGGTTTTACTCTTACCCCTGTACTATTCAATGTTTCAGTCAGTACAATGATTCCAATGCCGTGGAACATTAATCCACATTTTCACACAAAAAAAGTCGTTTCCCAGTAAATATTTTTCCGCAGTATTTACTTAGTTTGATGTACAGAATAGTGTTTTAACGGGTCTGTAAAGGTTTCGGTTCGCCCTTTATGTGTATAGCATAATGTGTTTTTGTGAGCACGATAGTTGGATTTGCGGAGGTCAGACAGGAAGTCAGTCGCATTCGGTTAGACTGGAAGCCGACCCCAACACAACCGAATATTGGGGAAAAAGTAGGCAGATGATGATGAGCACGATAGTTAGACAGTACATACTATGAATACGAACAGGCAGTTAGTTACCATTTTCAATTAATAGTAAATAAACACATTTAAATAGAAATTAACTACATATCCTACCACAAAACATAAATATTTCTGAATTGAATTACATAAAATTCAGGGCGTACGGTTTATAATTTCATTACCACACTTCAGTGGTCAACCGATGCGGAGTTTATTTTCAGTTATCAGTACAAACACCGACTCATTAAGCAATACATTTCCAGTGTAACATTTTAACGCTTTGCATAAAGGGTGTAAAAAGACCCCATAAAGAAGTCCAAAAGCACTTGTTCTCCCCGTCATTGCAATTTTTTTTTTGGTTCTAGACCAGTGATTCCCAAAGTGGTCCTGGTGGACCCCACGGCTCCACGGAAGACACGCGAGGGGTTTACGTTGGCGTAAAAATGGGGGTTCACAAGTTGTTAGTGGAAACGAAAATGCATCTGGTTTCGATACTAAAGAACAAAAATGTTGGCTTGATTTTAGCGTGGTCAACCACATTTCGCCAGTTAAGTTTAAGTCCCACTTAAAAGGGGGAGAGCCTATTGCCAATAAACCGGGCACAAATGCAAGTTGCATTCCTAACCTAGATAAAAGAACAGTTTTCTTTGTTTTCTATACCATCAGTACTCAATTATGTTATTATTATCATAATAAAACACTCATTAGCATTCACATCACGTCACCATATGCTGAGTATTATCGCTACTTCGTGAGTTAATACCGTACCCCGTTATGACATTAAACATCACACACAAGTAGGAGACTAACGCTTGCTTTCACTAAACAAAACAACACCTAGACGAATGCCCAAGTATGATTGGATTGTTGTAATTTTTACTCTAAACGCTGAGCCGAGACTTGGAATTCCATCAGCGACATGCAGTTAAGAGTTGCCTGTTTTCAGTGAAAACGGCCTTAATGACGAGTACTGTTGTAATTGTAATGTGAATCAAGTAGGTTAGAGTTGACTAATGAGACAAAAAATACATGTCGTGCTAGCAGATAGGTTGAAAAAGTAGGTATTTGTTGTAGTGGTAAGATTTTAAATTAGGTATAAAAGAAGTTTCAGTTGACTGTAGCTTTAGGGAATGGGCAACTACAGTACTTTCACAGTTTTTATGTCTTGTGACGGGACTGTAGCTACATTTAATTTTCATCTTTGTTTCGACAATTCAAAAGTGCCTGTTATTGGCCTACTTGAAATAAATGCTTTGATTTTTTATTGTTTTTTTTTATTTGATTTTTTTTAAACATCTGACGTTATTAACGTCAAATTTACAAGGTCGAGCGAGTTGACGATGAAAAAATAAAATTAAATTGAAAGGTTTTACAGTCGCCAGTTGATGAATGAGAATGACCCGTAATACTGGGGACTAAGAGTCATCATTTCAGAAATCTGCCATTTCCCAACTATGTTGAGGTCGGCTTTCAGTCTAACCGCATGCAACTAAATACCAGAATTTTACATGGAGCGACTGTCTATCTGACCTCCTAACCTATTTAGTGGGTACTGGGTAATACGTTAATCCTTGGTAAGACTGGTTGTCAGACTTACGGACTACCTGACAATCTCGATTAGGGCATTAACGAAAAAACTTAATCAAAATTAGTTCATCCGTTCAGGAGCTACTATGATGTCACAGCCCACACTCACAGATACACACTTAGAACTTCAACACCGCTCTCTTTTGGTCAGGCGGTTAAAATCGGTTTCAAAGCGATTCATGTTAGGTTTTCGATAGCTTATGTCATACTAATACATATTCTCTTATCCATCGCCAATATCTCTGATAGAGTTCTACTCTCTGCTCCCAACTTTCTTTCTTTTAATAAATAAATATCGGTGGACATTAACACACAGCGCCACCTAGTGCCACACTAAGCAAAGCTTGTGTCGTGGACACTAGATAGTTGATAAACTACATACTTATATACTTTTTTGTTTGTAAATATATACATACATTTAAACCCACTGTATAGTTTTATTATATAAATTAATCTTTGTTCATTTAACAACTAAATGTTAGTTCTGTATTATTGTGAAAGTGTGTGAGTGTTTGTGAACGAGGAAGACTGATCTGCCGTGATACAGTTTTCACTAGAACGGAGGTCAGTGTGAATCAAGACCAAACAACCGCATAACCTACACAGGTATTTATAGTACGTAATTATATTTGTTTAATAGTAGACACAAATCACAGGATTGTTGCGATTTGTATGTTAAGGTTGTTCTTTTACTGATCAATAAACTTTTCAAACTTTTAAACATCCATGACTCGGAAACAAGGGCAAAGTATTTGAACCCAGGACCCTAAGAATGTAAGGCAGCGTCACTACAACTTCGCACACGCCATTCGAGTCGTCTATTTATTCTTCGTAATTCGTCATTTTCTTCATAAGGATTTTCTGAGTAGCAGCCTCAGTAGAGTTAGGATGTGTGTCCAGTTGCTGACAATAGGCTTGTCTCAAAGGAGACCAGACAGAGCAGGAACTAAGTGTGATTATATGGTACTTGATGTTACCTACTTTCTACGTGAACAATTAAAAATGGCCACGTTTAATATAGTCTAATAGACATTTTCGCGTTGATGAATTGAATTATCTCATCACAATCTTAATTCTTTACCGGATGCTACGTCCCAAATTCAATCAATCATTCATTCAGATTTATCGAAATTCAATTCACTGTCGATCTCCTGAAAGTACTTTTTGTCTGTTAAATGGCCTGTAACGATTCGACTTGAATCAAGGATGGAAAACAATGGATACTGATTTGTGAAAAATAGAGTTAAGTATTGACAGATTTTCATTTTGTAAACACGGTGTTTTGTAACTAAAATAGCGGCCAAGTGCGAGTCGTACTCGCCCATGAAGGGTTCCGTAACAGCAAGTAACATAGCATAAAAGTTCTTGCAGTTCGTTGTAAATGAAAGGTAAATTGCGGTTTACGATTTATGACGTATTAAAAAAACTACTTACTAGATTTCGTTCAAACCAATTTGGGTGGTGGTGGTAGTGCACATGGTAATGTACATCATATATTTTTTTAGTTTTATCATTCTCGTATTTTAGAAGTTACAGGGGGGGCTGTAACTTCTAAAATACGAGAATTCTTTGAACCTTCCACCGAAAATTGGTTTGAAAGAGGGTTGGTTTATTCGGGGCCAAATTCAGAATTACAAGGGCTGGTTAGCAGGCTATCCAGCCCTTGTACAGCAAAAATAACAGCCTCGAGTGTTCTAGTTGGGTTGTGGCGACTCTTGGGGGGCAGTAGTAAACGTCTTTCGGCTGAAATGATGATGATGAAGAATCTACGTGGTCTAAATCGTGTTCAAGAGCTGGCAGAGTCATCAATGGCACGGAATAATGTCACTGCTCTTAAAAGCAAGCTTTAAACTTGATCGATTTCAGTTTTGTGAAATACGTCCCAGGAAAATAACGATCAAGAATCAAAAAGTAAAATTAAATTATAGGTCAATAATTGTTTGAAATTATCCACTCAGTATAATGACGAAGAATATCATAGTGTCAAGGTTCTAACATTTAAATGACTGTTATTAATCATTCTGAATCTTCATAAAGTAAAGAATAGGAGTTAATTTAAGTAATCGTGCTAAGATGTGGTCAAAAGTTTACTAGGACCAAGGACTAATGTATTCGTTTTGTATATTATTATCTACCTGAATTAACCATTATTTTGTTGCCATTTACATAATCATCGGACTAATGTGTCTATACTCAAAAAACTGAATATTAAACAAAGACTGTCGACGCTTGTGCACACGTTACCCGCAACAAAGATTCCATGGAGCGTTTGGTAATTCAGGGTAGAGTCGAAGGCACGAGACCGTGGTCGATCACTAACCCGTTGGACAGACTTATTAAAACTGTCACCAAGATCCCTCTGGCAGAATGTACTCGCCACGCGGGCAATAGAGACCGGCGGAAAAGGATCGCGAAAGCAGCGACCGCAGCTGTGAGGGACCCCTCATGACTACGACCATTCTGTCAAAAGTGAATGACTGAGAAGAAGACAATGTTCCTGCCTTTATCACATTCTACTTGGGATCGCCACTACATTATTTCGTCTTCTATTCTCTCCTCTCAACCGTCACGCTATCATTCACTTTTTCGTTTCTAATTACTATCCATCATAATCATAATCATAAAATCTTTATTTTTCTCGACATCATGAATACAGGTGCTGGTTAACATCCATCTTTGTTTGGCCCTTCTTTCCATCTATGAACATTTATACTCATCATCCCTGGTTCACCACGTTTTCTGACTTTGCGAGACCCAAATTACTTACAAATTAGAAAATGTGTGATAGCCACGACGTTATCATTGTTTGGGCTCCCAAATATTTCCGCAATAAGAACTAGTGTGAAGACCTATTCAGGCAAACGCGGCTTTAACAGAACATCCTGACCACCAGCATGCAGCGGATGATCATATCTAGTCGAAGGATCTTACCTTTTTCAATTAGTGAAGAGCTGTAAACCTGCTTTTGTCTTCGTAGATATTGCGATCCTCAAATCTTAGGGCTCCGAAAATTCTAGACTACTATTGCCACAAAACTAGCTAATACTGGTTCTATATGATGCCACTTTTCCTCGCGGCAGTTTCATGGCAAATTGAACTCTATAATTGAGTACCTAGGCATTAAATATCGCCACAAGCTACTGGCGCAGTGCCAATTCGCCTTCGGTGTGACGCGCACTTTATAGCAAATCTATACTTGAACTAGGTTCTGATCATAAATAAAGAGGTTTCACTATATAAGTGCAGGCTGACGGCCTCTGTGGTCTAGTAGACCCAAGCGACTGCTGTGCGAAGATCCGGGTTCAATCCCTTTTTTTCCGGATGACCCACTCTGGGCGGTGCGGAAGGGAGTGTCAGTCTTTTACTGACTAAAACCCAGCCATGTTCCTTCTTAGCCCTTTGTGTTTCGGGGCCGCGGTATCGCTTTCGTACAGTCTGCAGGCAGTGGCCCTTGCGGACCCCTTCCTGTACGGTTCAATCCCCTGGCCCTGATTTAGCAAGATGTTGTTCAGGAATTTCTCAGAAACCTGAAGTCCGGATTTGATAAAGGTGCATTTATGTATGGTCTTTCATGATATTCAGCGTGATGATGCAGGTACCTATTTTTATTCAATTGCTTAGCTAATAAGTCTATTGCAGTCTCTGATATGAGTTCTATAGCTTTGAGATACAATATAGGGGCGTATTGTGGAGGAATTCTATGTCCTAATCATATTAATGTTATCTCAGATCATGACATAAGCTACGCTGGCTAGAGAAAGTGCGCGGCGGCAGTTCACTGTAATAATTGCATGTAGTTGTTGTTGTAGAAGACGTAGCTAGAGAAGTTCGTGGTTAAATAATAACAGCTGTACGGGTCGATCTCCAAGGTTAAGCCGTGCTTGCCAAGGTCGGTCTGTGGATGGGTGTACATCCATTACATACCATGTCTCAGGATGCACGTTACGCCGTTCGTACCGGCTTTTATTTGTACAGTTTAAGAATTTTTTTTTTTTAACGTGATTCAGACTGATTTTGCTAAAGCCATTTGGTCATTTTACTCCCGCATGTAACTAAATAAATAAATCAAAATCAAAGCATTTATTTCAAGTAGGCCAATAACAGGCACTTTTGAATTGTCGAAAGAAAGATGAAAATTAAATGTAGCTACAGTCCCAGTCACAAGACATAAAAACTGTGAAAGTTCTGTAGTTGCCCATTCCCTAACGTAGATCTCTATGGAGAAGAACGGGCAAGAAACTCCATGGACACTCTTTTTAATCAAATTAATGTTACAAAATCTTGGTTACATCGTTCATGTTGAGATGGTAGATTATCGCTGGACATTACACACAGCGCCATCTAGTGCCACACTAAGCAAGGCTGGTGTCGTGGTCACCAGACAGTTGATCTTATATACTTTTTGTTTGTAAATCCATACTTATTATACATATAAACATCCATGACTCGGAAACAAATGTCCATGCTCATCACACAAACATTTGTTCCTACCGGGATTCGAACTCAGGACCCTTAGAACGTAAGGCAGCCTCACTACAACACACTAACATCTAACGTAACAGGTAGCAAGTGGCCTGATATTCTGACAACCACGGTTACCAAAGGGTATCTTATTACCCAGTACTGAGAGCAGCGGTGGCCCAGTGGTGGTGGCCCCGACTTACGAACAGTAAGTCGTGGGTTCGAACCCAGACAGGCGCATTACTTTGTGTAATTTATTTCATCACCGCTGCTCTCAAAACGGTGAAGGAAAACATCGTGAGGAAACCGGCATGTCCTAGGACCAAAAATTCGAAGACATGTGACATCTACCAATCCGCACTGGGCCCGCGTGGTAGATTATCGCCCATTCCCTCTCATTGTGAGGAGGCCGTGTCCCAGCAGTGGGAACATTATAGGCTGATGATGATGATGATGATGAACTAACTGGGTTGTGGAAATGTGGAAGTCACATAGGAAGTAGCGCCATGTAAAATACTGGTATTCACCTGCATCCAGTAACACAACCCAACATAGTTGGTAAATGGTAACGCAGATGATTGCAGGGGCCGTAGCGAATCAGTATTGCCTTTATTTATAACTACCTGATCCACGCAACTTCGTCTGCGTCACATAACATAGAAAAAAGAAAAGAAGAAAAAAAAACGTTTTTGCAACATTTTTCATTCCTGCTCCGCTCCTAACGGCCGTAGCGTGATGCTATATAGCCTAAAGCCTTCCTCGATAAATGGACGATCCAACACAAACGAAGAATTTTTCGATTTGAACTAGCAGTTCCTGAGATTAGCGCGTTCAACCAAACAAACAAACTTTTTTCTATCCTTCCAAATGCGAAGTTAGTCCTTTTAAATTGTATTGTGCCAGACACATAGACCGTGGAGGTTTTCATCTCCAAAGAATAACGTATACGTGTCTGCCGTTTATTTTTCGAACAAGGGACAAAACTCACTACCCTTAAGCTCAAACTCAAATGATGAAATAACCAAAGCGGAAGATAAAGACGTGATCTATGTTATGTACGAACACATAAATTATGTATTTACATATACTAGCTTCAAAAAATGACCTTTCAACAACCATTACATAATATCTGCCTTTTTTCTAAGCTTAACTGTTTTGTCGTAACCTTGAACGATTATTTAATGAATAAATGATGTAGCTTTTGTTGCGCAAGAGTCGCGTTGTTTGATTTAAGTACGTAATTTGAATATCGAATGAGTAGCCATGAACTTCGGTTGCACTGCGTGTTTTATTGCGTGAATACTAAAGAGATGTTGTTTGAGTCTTTTTATCTTTTAATTATTTGAAAAAAAATAACCTGTTATGCTCTAGAACATCACAGAATACCATAATAAAGTGGATTTGCTTTAAAAGATATTTCTTTTCTTTTGTTGCCTTTTTAATGGCGTCATTACGCCGACCTTCTCAATTCTATGAAGCTCCTTTCTCGATTTTAAACCATAACCCGTCCTTTTGCGTTGGCCGTTGGCCCTATCCTATGATAGTGATATCAAAGATATATATATGTCACCGTAAAATTGTCAAATACGTTCTATTACAATATAACGTGTTTTTTCTCGCGATATTGTAATGTCTCGAATTATTGTCAACTGAACATACGGAAGTATCTCTGCCCCCATAATCAGGACTTGGGGCACCCCCCCGTTAGGTTAGTTAGGTTCCTTTATGCTAAATAAAAGACGTGTGTTCGAACCGAGCGTATATTTGAACTGAAGAGACGGTACAAGTGCACGCTTGCTTATGAGTACCCACGTATACAACACCTCCACCCTTATTTTCTACAATACCTATGAATACTTATTACTAATACAATAAAAACTGCTGTTACTAATTGCTAAACTTACTTAATATTAGACTTACAAAACAACTTATTCTAAACTAAATTAAACATAACATAATTATAACTTCTTTCCTTATCTATTTATAACGATCCTCAATACCATATCGTCTCACTGGTTTACGTACACGCTGAATATTAGGCGGTTCATTAGGTACATTATCGTTCGAGTCATGATTATCTATTTCCTGCAAATTGGGCACGCTAGACGTTTTTAGCGGGGTTGCTGTTAACACAATGTCCGTATTGCCGGCTGGTTTTGGTGATGCGCCCTCGGCTGCCGAAGACGCGGGCGGGTTCGAGCCCCCGACTGGCGTACCAGACTGTTGGTCATTGTCAACTGGAAAAATTAGCGAAGGGCGGAATCGTTTAACAGGTCTTTCGCGTACAGGATGACTGTCACCATTGTTACGTGTTATTGTTACTATCTTAGCTACATCTCTTGACACTCTAAGCTTTAGTTGGTCGACATGTCTGTGTTCCTCGGTTCCATTGATAGATCTAACTTTGTAATCCGTACTACCTGTCCTCTCAACTACTGTCCCTGCCGTCCACTTATCATAACCCCTATAGTCTCTAAACCAGACCTCGTCCCCCGATGTGAATTGTCTAACCGTTCCGCCAGCTGACTTTTCCGCCTGCTTTTGGCGAGCCTTTACTAATTGTTTCTGATCTGGTTTCAAACAATCTAGACGCATGCGCAAATTGCGCCCTATGCACATCTTTGCCGGACTTTCGCCGGTTGTATAGTGTGGTGTGTTTCTATAAGCTAGTAGGAATCTACACAAGGATGCGTGTATATCCGTTTTAGACTTAATCGCTTTTTTAATATTGCGTTTACATATTTTAACGGCGTTTTCCGCCGCCCCATTCGAAGCCGGGTGATATGGGGCTGAAAAGATTTGTTCAATCCCATTTGTGCTTAAAAATTGTTTGAACTCGGTACTGAAAAATGGTGGACCATTGTCACTAACCACTTGTTTCGGCAAACCGAATCTCGCCCACATTTCCCGCAATTCTTTTATTACAGCTTTCGCTGTAGTGCTACTCATTTTAATTGCCTCTATCCACTTCGAATGAGCGTCCACTACTATAAGATAAGTTTGCCCCACTATCGGGCCCAAAAAATCAATGTGTATTCTAGTCCATGGGCGGTCCGGCCATGGCCAGGCGCGCGGTACGTGCGCCGGAGGGGCGTCAGCTACCGCCGCACATATGGTGCAGGCACGACACGCTGCTTCTACAGCCTCGTCTATGCCCGGCCACCACACATAGCTCCGGGCCAAGGCCTTTGTTTTCACTACCCCCATATGACCCTCGTGAAGCTCCGTAATTACTTTATCTCTGCACGAGTTGGGTATAATGACCCTATGTCCCCACATCACACAACCTAATTCTAAATATAACTCATTTTTTCTATTAACATATGGTTTTAATTCTCTCATTTCGACTTCGTCCGGCCATCCATCGTTAATATATCTAATTACTCTGTTTAATATGTTATCCGAAGCCGTTTCTTTTTTTAATTTGTGCGAGTCTAAAAGTAACGCTTCTGCAGCGAAATGCAAGTATGTCTGTTCTGGAGTGTCTAATTCTTCTCTGCTAACCCCCTCCTTGTGCTTACTAATCAACCTAGACAAAACATCTGCTGTATTCTTGTCCGTGCGAATATACTCAATATTGAAGTCATAGGCTGATAATTTAATTGCCCATCTTTGTAGTCGACTAGCCGCCGTATTGGGAATACCTGAATGCGGTCCGAAAATTGTTACCAGTGGTTTATGGTCCGTACGTAAAGTGAACTTTCTACCAAACAAATATTGATGAAATTTATCCATCGCAAATATTATCGCGAGAGCTTCTTTATGTATCTGACTATAGTGTTGCTCGGCGGAGGTAAGCGCACGCGACGCGTACGCCACCACTCGCTCGCCGTCGGCGCCGCCGGGCGCGCGCTGCGCCAGCACCGCGCCAAGCCCCCGCGAGCTCGCGTCGCATGTTACTATGCTCTCTGACGACATATCAAAATGTGTTAAAACTTCTGTACTACACAAAAGATTTTTAATTGTTTTAAAAACCTTTGAATGTAACATTGTCCATTTCCAGTGCCTTCCCTTTTTGAGCAAGTCGTAAAGAGGGTTAATATGAGTGTTTAAATTTTTTATAAATTTTCCATAGAAATTAACCATGCCCAGAAATGATTTTAATTCCGATACATTAGTTGGATGAGGCATATCTAATATTGGTTTCAACTTTTCCGGATTTACTCGTACTCCCCTTTTATTTATTATGAACCCTAAATACTTTACTTGGTCTGTTATAAACTCACATTTTTCTTTTTTAATTTTTAAGCCGTTCATTTCCAAAATACGAAATACTTGTTCTACACTTTTTAAATGTGAATCCAACGATTTACTTTTTATTAAAATATCATCATAAAATACTATTACGTCGGGGATACTTTTAAAGAGATTTGTCATTAGTTTTTGAAAAATTCCGGGACTAGAAGAGAGACCATACACTAATCGGTTGTATTTAAACAGTCCTCTATGTGTGTTAATGACAGTGTAGTTTCTAGACGTTTCATTTAAAACTAACTGATTGTAAGCTTGTGATAAGTCTAACTTGGTAAAATAATGATTACCACTCAGGCCACTAAATAAATCTTCTACCTTTGGAACCGGGTACCTATCAACCAACAAAACTTTGTTAAGTGTCACCTTATAATCCGCGCACAGCCGTATTCCGCCATCCGCCTTCCTCGCTATGACCAACGGCGTGGCCCAGTCGGACCGGTCAACGGGCTCGATGACGCCGGCACGCAACATTGCGTCCAGCTCCGCATCTACTCGCGGGAACAGCGCGTACGGCACCGGGCGCGCGCGGCAGTAAATCGGCTGCGCTCCGGGCCGCACGTACAGCTTGACCTCTTCCCCCGTATACTTGCCCAATGTGCCATCAAATAGCTTCTCATGCCTGGAGATAAAATCATTTAGCAAGTTATTTTTACTTGTTACTATATTATGAACTTCTGTACACTTACTTAGCTTAGGTATTTCTATACACAATTCAGACAACCATTGTCTCCCTAATAAACTAGTACTACCTTTATTTATTACATACAAATCCAACCTTTTCACCTTATTTCTATACTCAACATTTATCTCTAAGTACCCTATTGGATAGACAGCTGAGCCGTCGTAAAATTTTAACTTTAATTTACATGTTTTCAGAGGTATATCTCTAAACAATTTTGTGTATGTTGAGTAGCTTATGCAAGATAACGCCGACCCCGTATCGACTTCCATTTTTAATGGTTTATCGTTTATATTAACTGTCATACACACCGGTCTATACTTCGCTAAAGACATCTGGTACATTGCCTCCTCGTCATCGCCCGACGCTTCTCGTTCCTCCCCGGAGCTGGCACTCGCTGCTGGTTCGCATAGCCAGTGCGCTGCACCGGCAGCGTCGATGGCCGCGTCGCCGGCGTTTCCTCGGTCGCGTGTACCGCGTGCCGCCGCTGCCGCGCCCCTGCGTCGCTTCCCGCCGTCCTCCGCGCTGCGGCCGCTCGGACCGAGCGCGCGACCTCTGCGTGACCTTCCTCGCGCGCCGTTGGAGTTTGAATTAGACGATGTCTTATGGCGCTCGAATTCCTTCGTCATGCATACTCTTCGTAAATGGCCAATTTTTCGACAGTAGCTGCATTCAAAATCTTTGTACCTGCAGTTTTGCCAGCTATGTCCATTGGCACCGCACGCTGAACAATCTCTGACTGCTAACTTGTGCATCTTCTCGCTAAGTTCCCGGTCCGGAACTTGTTCCCGCGAGCCCTCGACAGCTCCGGCGTCTCGCTCGGCTGCCTCCAGGGTATTGGCCAACTGTAGCGCTTTGTTGTAGTCTATGTTATTTTCTGCGAATAACCTCTGCCGAATCAGATCGCTACGCAGACCGCACACAAACTGATCGCGTAGGTTTTCTTCTAAGTTCGTTTTAAACTCACAGTACCTAGCCATCTTTTTCAAGTCAGCCACGTAGTCCGCTATCAATTCACCTGCCACTTGCCGTCTTTGACGAAATCTATATCTCTCTGCCAAGATTGATGGTGTCGGTTGCAGATGTGCACGCAGTAGATCCACCGCGACCGTATATGATAAGCTTGATGGCTTACTAGGACTCGCTAATGTAGACAACAACTCGTAAGCCTGTTCCCCGATTATCGCGATTAAAGTAGGCAACTTTAAATCGTCCGTTATTTTGTTAACCACAAAGTACATTTCTAGCCGCTCCACATATGTTGACCAGTTACCGGTTTTCACATCGAAGTCTTTGATTTTTCCCACAGACATTGTCACGATTGTCCACGTTTACACGACACTACTATATCGTCAAATCTGCACCGTAAAAAGTTTATATTTTTAATCCTCGTCGCCACTGCTAAATAAAAGACGTGTGTTCGAACCGAGCGTATATTTGAACTGAAGAGACGGTACAAGTGCACGCTTGCTTATGAGTACCCACGTATACAACACTTTAAACCCTGCACTCG
The DNA here is from genome assembly GCA_916618015.1 of Xestia c-nigrum. Classification (NCBI taxonomy): domain Eukaryota; kingdom Metazoa; phylum Arthropoda; class Insecta; order Lepidoptera; family Noctuidae; genus Xestia; species Xestia c-nigrum. Next base: position 5,041,584 of record OU745258.1, on the reverse strand, counting down.
GAAATAGGGGCCCCGCGAAGCGGGGCTCCGTCGACTACGCTTTTTAGGGGGAATATAAAGTGTTTTAAGGTTACGTTATATTAATCGGTATTTCTCAGGAATGGTGCATTATCTTTTCAAGAGAGTTATGTCACTGGGCAAGGGGGACCCCTCCTTCCCTCCACACCGCGTAAGTTGACTACCATCGCATGCATTTCACGAAAAATAATGCGTTTTGTTGTAAGCAGTATGTTCATTTGACAATAATTCGAGACTTTACAATATCGCTAGAGATATTACAATATAACGTATTTGACAATTTTACGGTGACATATATTTTGTAAAAAAAAAACCTGTTATGCTCTAAAACATCACAGAATACCATAATGAAGTGGATTTGCTTTAAAAGATATTTCTTTTCTTTTGTTGCCCTTTTAATGGCGTCATCACGCCGACCTTCTCAATTCTATGAAGCTCCTTTCTCGATTTTAAACCATAACCCGTCCTTTTGAGTTGGCCGTTGGCCCTATCCTATGATAGTGATTTATACATAGAAAACCGTGCCGTCCGCGCGCGGCTGACGCAAAAACGACGGGGTGTTATAAGTTTGACGTGTCTGTGTGTATGTGTGTGGAACATTCATTATAAAATTCATAATTTCATCGTGATGGGAGACCGAGTCTGAACATTCAGTCTGCGTTTGGTCCTCGAGCCGGCAACAAGCGGAAAAATAAAATATATAAAGCATAAATTGATCAAAATGCCGTATGGTGCCGGACGTAAAGACTAGCATCATCCCATATCTTCCCGTGGGTGTCGTAAGAGGCGACTAAGGGACTTACCAGAGAATGGGCAGCAGCGTTCTCTGTGCTTTTGTGACAACCATACTGCGATCGCCAACCCGCCTGCCAAACGTGGCGATTATGGCAAAACCCCCCAATGGACACCGCATTCAATAAATGGCCCCTAGTGCCCGGCAGCCCGTCTACCCTCGACTACGGCAGCGGTCGAAGTTATGGCGTGGCAAGGGGTGCGAAGAATCCCCGGATGGGATCCGGCTGCCAACACCAACGACTGGACCTGGCAACGTATAACACGCGCACACTCCGGACCGACGAGAAGATAGCGGAGCTCGAAGAGGAATTGAGCAGGCTGCGATGGAGTATTGTGGGATTATCTGAAGTCCGAAGAGAGGGGGAGGACACGATAATCCTAAAATCCGGCAACCTGCTTTATTTCCGAGAGGGCGACCGCCAGTCCCAGGGTGGTGTTGGGTTTATCGTCCACAAGTCCCTTGTGAACAACGTGGTGAAGATCGAGAGTGTGTCGACCAGGGTGGCGTACCTTATACTCAGAATATCCTCAAGATATTCGCTGAAGGTCATACAGGTCTACGCCCCGACCTCGGCACACCCCGACGACGAAGTGGAGACCATGTATGAGGATATCTCTAAAGCCATGCATGGTTTCAAAACTCACTTCACCGTTGTCATGGGGGACTTCAACGCGAAACTGGGCAAACGAGACGGGGATGAGCTGCAAGTGGGGCAATTTGGAGTTGGACGTCGGAACCACCGGGGCCACCAACTGGCTAGTTTTATGGAGAAGGAGGGCCTCTATATGATGAACTCCTTCTTCAAAAAGCGTGAGCACAGGAAGTGGACCTGGCAGAGCCCAGATGGTGCAACAAAAAACGAGATCGACTTCATCATGTCAACCAAGAAGCAAATGTTCAATGATGTCTCTGTGATCAATTCGGTGAAAACCGGGAGCGATCACCGCATGGTAAGAGGCACATTGAACATCAATATCAAGCTAGAAAGGTCTCGACTGATGAAGTCTACGCTCCGTCCAGCACAGATCCAAATCCAAAACCCCGAGAGCTTTCAGCTCGAACTCCAGAATCGTTTCGAGTGCCTAGGCGGCTCAGTGGACGAATATAACGATGGGTTCGTGGAAACTGTCCATACGACCGGGTCTAAGTTCTTCAAGACACGTCGTACAGATCAGAAAAAGAGGTTCTCCGATCAAACTCTCGTGCTCATGAAGGAGCGGCGTGAGATGATCCTGCAGTCTTCAGATGAGGCGTCGAAATACCGGCAGCTCAATAGACGGATCTCTAAATCCTTAAAGAGCGACCTCCGCCGCTTTAATACCGAGCGTATTAAAGACGCGATCGAGCGGAACAAAGGCTCCAAAGTATTTTCAAGAGATCTGGCTATTGGGCAGAGCCAGCTCACGAAACTGAAGACCGACGATGGCAAGATCTTATCCACCAAACCGGAGCTACTGAGGGAGATCGAGAGCTTCTATGGACAGTTGTACACGTCAACCAGCAAACCCATTGTCGACCTAGCAAACGACCCAAGAGCTAGACTAACCCGACACTATACCGAAGACATCCCGGACGTCAGCCTGTACGAGATTAGGATGGCTCTGAAACAACTCAAAAACAACAAGGCACCGGGGGATGACGGAATTACTGCCGAACTCCTGAAGGCGGGTGGAAAACCGGTACTTAAGGCCCTTCAGAAGCTGTTCAATTCCGTCATACTCGAGGGGAAAACGCCACAGGCATGGTGCAGGGGTGTGGTGGTGCTCTTCTTCAAGAAGGGTGACAATGCCCGGTTGAAGAATTACAGGCCCATCTCACTTCTAAGCCATGTTTACAAGTTGTTTTCAAGAGTCATCACGAATCGTCTCGCGCGCAGGTTTGACGATTTCCAGCCACCCGAACAAGCCGGTTTCCGAAAACGTTTTAGCACCGTGGACCACATACATACGCTTCGGCAGGTTATACAGAAGACCGAAGAGTATAACTTGCCTCTCTGCTTAGCGTTTGTGGACTACGAAAAAGCCTTTGATTCGATCGAAACCTGGGCTGTACTGCAGTCTCTCCAACGGTGCCAAATTGACTATCGGTACATCGAGGTGTTGAAGTGTTTGTACAAAAACGCCACCATGTCAGTCCAACTTCAGGACCAAGCCTCGGAACCTATCCTTCTGCAGCGAGGTGTAAGACAGGGAGACGTCATATCTCCGAAACTATTCACCGCTGCACTGGAGGATGTCTTCAAGGTTCTGGACTGGAGAGGGCTAGGCATCAACGTCAATGGCGAGTACATCACTCACCTTCGGTTTGCCGACGATATTGTGGTCATGGCTGAGACCATGGAGGACCTCAGTACAATGCTCGATGACCTCAGTAGAGCCTCCAAAAGAGTGGGTCTAAAAATGAACATGGACAAGACGAAGGTCATGTTGAATGCCCATGTCACACCCATTCCTATCAAGATCGGAGACTCTACACTCGAAATTGTAGACGATTATGTATACCTAGGACAAACGGTCCAGTTAGGTAGGTCTAACTTCGAGAAAGAGGTCAATCGTCGAATCCGACTCGGCTGGGCAGCGTTCGGGAAGCTGCGCGGTATCTTCTCGTCCAACTTGCCGCAGTGTCTCAAGACGAAAGTCTATGACCAGTGTGTGTTGCCAGTGATTACATACGGGACCGAAACGTGGTCGCTCACAATGGGCCTTATCAAAAGGCTTAAAGTCACCCAAAGGGCAATGGAGAGGGCTATGCTCGGAGTTTCCTTGCGTGATCGAATCAGAAATGAAGACATCCGCAAGAGAACCAAGGTCACCGACGTAGCCCGAAGAATTGCTAAACTTAAGTGGCAGTGGGCAGGGCACATTGCTCGCAGAACGGATGGCCGATGGGGCCGAAAAGTTCTGGAGTGGCGACCGCGAACCGGAAGACGATGCGTTGGAAGACCTCCCACTAGTTGGACCGATGACCTGGTGAAGGTTGCGGGAATCCGGTGGATGCGAGTAGCAAGGGACCGGTCAATGTGGCGACACTTGGGGGAGGCCTATGTCCAGCAGTGGACGTCTTTCGGCTGAGATGATGATGATGATGATGAAATTGATAAAAAATGGTAACAAAGAAGGTACCGGAGGACCTACAACTCCTAGTTACGGTAATATATTAAAAAGAAAAGTAGCTTGTCATTGTCATTATCTGGCATGTTATTTTCGTTAGGTTATTTTCGTTACGGAATTTCTGGATTCGGTTTTCACGCTCAAGGCCCGCGATAGAAGCTATGCAATAGCTTAAAAAGCATAATGTATGTTATGTATTGTTTACAGGTAAACATTTCCGATATAAACAGTTGAAGGAAGGAAAACAAAAGAAGGTCAAATACTAATTACAAAATAAATAAACATACACAAACACACATTATAATCTATTTGCAAGTAAATTAGGTTCAGTTGCATTGAAAGACAGCAGGAAAAAAGCATGTTAAATTCTTATACATGTCATTGAGGCCAGAGGGTTCAGCCAAAGCGACATTGTATCGGCGATAAGGATACGTAACCGCCGATTTTTAGACGGGCTAGGGAGGAGAGATTTCATGTCCACTTGGTGAGATTACGTGAGATTTGACTTGATCTCACGATCTCACTTGCTTCGGTTGGTGAAGGAAAACATCGTAAGGAAAGCTTGACAGATATATCTGTCTTCGACGACATGAAAAGCCAAGTCAGAGGCCCACGGGCGGCATAAAAACTGAGACCACTTTAAGCACTGACCACACGATACAGCAGAAAAAACAAGACTTGATCCCCTCCCCCCCTCCCCCCCTTATGTCACGTGAGCTTCGTCAAAATGCGTAGTAAATGGGTCTGGAACTCTGGACATGCCGGTTTCCGCATGATGTTTTCCTTCACCGTTTCTAGAGTAGTGCTATGTTGAAATAAATTACACAAAGTAATGTAACCTACCGAATTTCTCGAGGAGCTGGTTTCCATTACAGGAAACTTAATGGGATAAGGTAAGGGGCGTGAGGACGAATATGTTGTGTCCGTACCCTAAAGCGGAGAAAAGTTATGGGGAAAAATAGTGGCGGTAACATTTAAGTGGGTAAATGGCCGGAGCATTCACTGTGTCTGGTTTTGTTCTATGAGTAATAATCTCAAGATACATAGCATAATAATCTCTCACTACATAATGACTTATATCTGTGCTATGTAATGACTTCTTGCTTTAATATTTTTAGTCTCAGGAGACACGATCATTTTTATAACATCTGTGAAATTTGTAGCTCTACTGAAATCCGTCAAGCAATTAAGTTTTTCGTTTTTAAACTTATATGGTCACTAAGTAACATTGTCATTAACACTGATTTAACAAAGCGAGATATTAACCATGTTTATCATTTTTTTGTGGCAACACTGCTGTATTTTGTCTTTCCAAACAGATGACAATGGAAATGTCTGAATCTGTTCATGAAATGAAATTAACGTTTTACAGTTTTTGTTTGTGTTCAAACACTGACGATAATAGGCTTGCCAACTGAAAAAATCTTATTAGACCGTCTGTTAGATTAAAAAAAATATTATCCAGTAATTTTTCTTGTGTTTGTTTAAAATTTTCAATACCTCACGCCGTGGTATAATTTTTGGTGCGTTCTGACGTCACGGGCCCCGAGTTTTGATGCGTTTTATCTTTGTCAATATTCATTTACAAAATACGTGTCCATTATTTTTCAATACTCTAACTGGCGGACTAAATAGATTTACGATTTATTGTCGGTGGAAACTAGCCTATACTCGCTCAAAAATTAAGACATTTGTCTTCGGAAATGTCAGCCCTATAACCAACTCTTACTGGTTTATATAACGTTGTCTCGCCACCTACATAGTACCTCTCTATATAACTGGGTGTCTCGCCAGCCAATCACGTGGGGTCGGCGATTCCGTCTGGTTCTTTGTTGTCTGCTGCACCCTGCACCGGTGCAGGCAATAATGCTTTTATGTTGACATAAATGTACGTCGATAGGGGTTTTATTGGTCTGACAAGGGTGTTATACTGTATGAATGGGTTTTAAGCTGTTTTGAGGGAATATTGGTAAAGAATGGAGAAGTTATCGTGCTTGTCGCGAGTGATTATTGACATTCGATAGGCACTGTCTTCTTCTAGGTATTGAATGATTAGTTTAAGTTTCAGTATGAATGTATATGTCACCGTAATATTGTAAAACCCGTTAGATTGTAATCTATCTAGCGATATTGTAAACTCTCGAAACATTGTCAAACGAACATACTACTTACCTACAAGTTACAATGTAACGCCTTATGGTTTTCGGTAGATTATAATCTATTGACGTGAAATCGTAATATTGTGAAATGCATGCGACGGAAGTATCTCTGCCCCCAAAATCGTTACTTGGGGCACTCCTACGTTAGGTTAGTTAGTTTCCTTCAAACTCTGTAGACAGAAATCCTCCGTCGACTACGCTTTTTAGGGGAATATAAATTGTTTGAGGTTAGGTTACATTCATCGGTTTTTCTCAGGAATGGTGCATTATCTTTTCATGGGAGTTTCGAGTGCCCTGCCTTCCTCCACACCGCGAGTTGACTTCCGCCGCTTATTTTCACAATATTACGGTTTCACTTCGACAGATTACAATCTTCCGAAAAATTATGCGTCATATTGCAAGCACTGTTTGTTTGACAATCATTCGAGAGTTGACATTCTCGCTAGTTGTATTACAATCTAACGGTTTACAATGTGACGATGAGTAGAGGAAGATCAAAGAAAAGATGAATAGACTGTGTATGATATGGCTAGAATGGAAAGACTGCTGTGATGACGACTAAAAGAGAAGTAGTTGAAGTAGTTGTTGTTGTAGTTGTAGTTGTAGTAGTAGTTGTTGTTGTTGTGGTAGTTGTTGTTGTTGGATTGTTTGTATAATTGCGTTCTGTTTATTAATATTGTATGCACGTCATGGCTTTGCGACGAATAAATGTTTTTTATTTCTTTCATCTTTCTTTCTTTAGTGTGGAAGAAGAAGACGTCATGTTGCCCCAATCCCAAATAAATTAGAAAAACTATGGTGATAAGTTTAACTTCAGGATAATTAGCATAAGCAAAGAAATAAATGCCTTTGGCAGCAGTGAGTGAAGTCAGAAGCATGTTAACGATGATGGTAGAGAGGAATGCTACAGATGATGTCATTTGATCGTAACAATAAATTGTACCTGAAGTTGATAAAGGTCAGGAAAATGATAATGAGGTGCTTTTAAAATGATTGTGGTGCATAATACGGAAATTATTCCATAGGTACTTAAGGCATTGTTCATCATTCGACCTCTGGGTTAAAAAGAAAGAGGTGAGAGTTGTTCAGACATAGACACAAGACTAGTGGTAAGAGTCCATTCTAATATTGTATCATGCGAAAGTAACTGTGTATGGCTGTTATCTAGCTCACTGTTAGAGCATGGATTGGCTTGGGATATATTAGGATACTTTACATTCCGGTAGTACGTTCTTGTTTGATAATTTTCAACAACGAATTTTTTCGTCTCGGATGGCCTATGGGGCCGAAAAGTTCTGGAGTGGTGACCGCGAACAGACAATGTGTTGGAAGACCTCCCACTAGGTGGACTGATGACCTGGGGAAGGTTCGGGGAATCCGTTGGATGCGAGTCGCACAGGACCGGTCAATATGGCGACACTTGGGAGAGGCCTAAGTCCAGCAGTGCACGTCTTTGAACTGAAATAATAATGATGATGATAGTCTCATAGCTTAACCTTTTCCCTACTAAGTTGAGGTCGCCTTCCAGTCTAACCGAATGCAACTTACTGAATACCAGTATTTTACATGGAGCGACTCCCTATATGACTCCACAACACAGTTAGTACTGGGTAATACACTTTACCTATAGTAGGACTGATCAGACTTGTGGGCCACTGGATACCTGTAACGACTGTCAAAGATCTAGCAATGACAGCCAGGACCAAAGGCTGAACGTGCTATCCGAGACAGGAAAAAGTAATTAGTCATCTTCATCTGCCTAGCCTTTTCCCAACTATGTTAGGGTCGGCTTCCAGTCTACCCGGACGCTGAATACCAGTATTTTACATGGAGCGACTACCTATCTGACCTCCACAACCCAGTTAATACTGGGAAATACGATACCAGTTGGTAAAACTGGTATCAGACTTTTGGGGCCACTGACTACCTGTAACGACTGTCAAAGATGAACAAATGACAGCCGGGACCAACGGCTTAACGTGCTTTCCGAGGCACGGAGGAAACTCGGTATGTGTGATATTATTTAGCCACGAGCTCCACGAAAAAGTAATTAGTGTTGCTCAATAATGAGCACGTGACCAAAAGCTACCTTTTAATTCCTTTCTACCATTTCCTAATAATTCGTCTAGTCTAGTTCTTTCCCCCTTTGCACTAACTACACAGGGGTGTGGAGGTCCCTGCCCCTGTCAATTAATCACGTCGTGGCTTTGTTGTCTGCAGTCGCCGCCATCTTGAATTTGCAGTCTGCAACGGTAGTCGGAAGTAAATCTCGAGGAATAAATCAACGCATTGTTAGGTGCGACAAATCTTGTGGAGTGCCTGGCTTCGAAGGTGAAAGGTTGAATGTTTGTGAGTTCGTTGGGTTATTTTGTGAGGTACATCAATAGGACCGGGGTTGCGGGCCTGTTCGAAAGAGATACCGCGGCCCCGGAACATAAAGGGCGAGGAAGGAACATGGATGGGTTTTAGTCAGTAAAAGTCTGACACTCCCTCCTGCTCCGCCCAGAGTGGGAGAGATATTTGATGATTTCCCATCCTAAAAAAAAAAGGTATATCAATAGGGGGCCATCCATAAATTAATAAACCATTTAGTGAGGAAAAAGACCTCAACTTGATTTTTTTACATCAAATATAGTAGCAGGGCGTTCCTATATCGGTGAATTTCCTTTGTCGTCTGCACTCCGTCTACATGTCAACCCTGGTAATGGGGCCCGTCGTATAAATCAACTTTTTCTCCACGCTACGACAAATCGTCTGAAACGTTGTATTTACATTTAAATTATATACAAATGTTTTCGGAAAGTTCTGTTGGCTTTTTGTTAGAAATTCATGCAAAACTATGTTATTAGATTGTTTCTGAACTATTTGATAGCTAGAACAATTTTCAGAGTAATTGTAAAGCTTGTTTATATTCATAAAGAAAGTTTTCACTTTTAAAGTTTTGCATTTTAGTTTTTAATAATATAACATCACGCCGGTATTCCCCGAAGGGATTGGCAAAGTGTCTATAGGTAGCTTTATGTCACCGTAAAATTGTAAAACCCCTTAGATTGTAATCTATAATCTATCTAGCGAGATTGTAAAACTAGAAAGATGGTCAAACGAACATACTGTTTACAATTTTACGCATTATTATTCGGTAGATTATAATGTATCGAAGTGAAACCGTAAAATTGTGAAATGCATGCGACGGAAGTATCTCTGCCCCCATAATCGGGACTTGAAGCACCCTGACATTGGGTTAGTTAGGTTCATTTAAACCTTGACGACAAAAATAGGAGCCCCGTAGCGGGGCTCCGTCGTTTTTTGTAGGCGAATATCGAGATTGTTTTGAGGTTAGGTAACATCCATAGGCCAACCTCGGTAAGCACGGCTTAACCTAAAGATCGGCCCGAGAGGCTGATATTATTTAGCTACGAGCTCCTGCTATAAAAATATTAATACTTACGATTTATTAATTTAACATGACAATGTTTATAGTTGCATAGTTAGTTTAGGAACTTTATTGTAAACAACAAATCGTTTCATAACTCGTTTATTTACGTCACTACATCATATATAACGCTTGGGGTTCCTTTGTTTAGACCGGTTCGATTCAAGTGTTTACCGGGTTCTGTCCACGTGGTCTTATCTTTAGAAAGTCGTTGTTTATAGTGTTGATTTCGTTGCATAACGATGTTTACGCCTACAGTCCTTTTGGTGGGGTTATCTTGGACCTTTGTTACTTAAGACAGCAGGCAAATTAGGATTACAAATTAGTGTGTATAATTGATATTTGAAATGATCTAGGTACTAGATTATTCGTCTGCTTTATGGGGCCGTTCATACAAACGTAATACCAAAATAATTTGTAAACTACTCCTTGAACTTCTGCTAGCCTAGTAGGTAAATTTTGATGGGCTCACATTGTTTTACATATTTAAAATACGGATCACCGGCTGAACAAAATAACTTTACAAATTAAAAGTTACCCGACGACGTTACAGGAATGATTCTTTAAAACTGTCTATCGATATAATGAATGAACCCTTCTCTATTTGTAATCATGGTTGCGCTCTGAGGAATGATTTAGTTGCGCTTTTTCCATTAGCTACTCAACGTCGAACTGCCAAATCCTAGGTCTCGAGTTCGAACACTTGACGCGAACTTCTGATTGAGGACAACATCACGAGGAAACCAGCATGCCTGGGAGATACGACGGCATGTAAAGCCAAGTTAAAGGCCCTTGGGCGGCATACAAAAACTCTGACACCAGATTAGGCACAAACCACACGATAAAGAAAATAAAGAAGTTACTCAACTTGCTTTTTTACACTTCTCTGTGAAACTCACAGCTCATCATTTCATATTCGATCTCAATTCACACACAGTGATCAGAGTTCAACAACCCACCCCACAAGTGCATCCATCACTTTAATACTGCATCTAATAAAGAGATAATTGAAGCTGCGTGGGTGGGTGTACCTCTGTCGTACGTCTGGCGAACCCCCGCTGTGCTGATGTTGTTACAGTATTGAATGACGTCAGAGTATCGTATCGGATAGTACAGCTGCGCTGGGGTATGGATCCGAGTTTGTAATTATTCTTACTAGTGGAGAATGATTAATGTTTAACTTTTAGAAGTAGGTACCCTACTATGGGGCCGGTGCGTCGTAGTTAGACACATCTGACTAGCCTACTGTGTGGGAGTTGGCTTCCAGTCTAACCAGTTGCAGTTGAATATCAATACTTTACATGGAGCGACTGCGTTGTAACTTCTACAACCTAGTTAGTACTGGGTATTACTTCAGGTTTAGACTACAGACTATCGGGCCAAAGACTACAATGTTTATAATGAGATAGACGGTACTCTCAACCGTATTTCCGTCATCATACAAGCAGCGCTCTCTATACGTGGTGGTTAAACCAACATCTAACAAAATACATACAAACAAGTGTGTCGTGGCCTAGGTTTGATCTTACGATCTGCAGCTCCTAAATCAGTGGTAGTCCTCAACGGGCTACACGTTCTGTTGACAATCTTTCTAAAATAGCTGTTCTATTGCATGCTATGACAGTTGTCAGTTGGTGACAGATGGTTGATAGTGTAACCATGAAAATAAAATACGTCTCTATCGTTGATTGATTTAATTCTTTTTTTTTATACTTAGATTGGTGTAGATTAAATAAATATGGTTTCTCAATCTAATTTATCAAAATTGATATTAACAATTAAATCTTATCACTGTTATAAAGTGGCAACCCAACCAGTAAATAATTTCATCCTCAGGGATAGCTGGCGCTAGTTTCCGTACAAAATTTTCGAGCAGGCTCCAATGTTCTAAGAGAGCACAGCATGTATCGGGCCACTCACTACTTGACGACTGTCAAAGATCTACAAATGACAGCCGGGATTAACTAACGGCTTATCGTGCTTCATGTAAAGTGCGGTCGGTATCCTTGGACCAACCTAGGCCGAAGCTGCTGCAATTTTTTTAGCCACTACTAGTTCCTCGTAGGTAAACTGATTGACAAGTTACTGTAGGTTGCGTTTAAAAATAGGTGCGCTCTGAGGAATATCTCATTAATTTCACTGTATACGAATCTTCTAAATTTTCCCCGTCAGTAGTGGTAGAGACTAGCAGTCGAGACACTTTGACACTTTGACGACCCGATTGGCGTAGTGGTAGTGACGCTGCCTTACGTTCTTAGGGTCCTGGGTTCGAATCCCGGTAGGAGCAAATGTTTGTGTGATGAGCACGGACATTAGTTTCCGATTCATGGATGTTTATATGTATAATAAGTATGTATTTATAAACAAAAAAGTATAATGTAGTATATCAACTATCTAGGGTCCACGACACAAGCTTTGCTTAGTGTGGCACTAGGTGGCGCTGTGTTTTAATGTCCAGTGATATTTATTTATTATTTATTTACTTTGTTTTTTTATATGAATTGTGACACAACATGAATTGCCATTAACGTTATAGCGCGCATATTTTACAGCACTAAGTACAGTGTTTTCACAACAACGTTATGTAAAAAAAAACATTTTTTAATATTCAACTCAACCAAATGCAAAGTGCAGAAAAACAACATGGCAAGGTCATAAAACGTGAATACTGCAGAAAGTGAAATTATTCACATATTTGCATTCAATTGATATTACGAGTGCTTCCACTGTTTAATGCAGCAAGCATTTTTCATGAAACTGTAAACAATATAATTTGTATGAATGTTAAATTTACATAATGGTTTTTACAATCCGTACTTCTTAATTAATCACTATCACTAATACATATTATAAAACAAAGTCTCCCGCCGCGTCTGTCTGTCCCTATGTATGCTTAGATCTTTAAAACTACGCAACGGATTTTGATGCGAGTTTTTTTTATTAGATAGAGTGATTCAAGAGGAAGGTTTTTGTATATAATTTTACGCGGGCGAAGCCGCGGGCATCGGCTAGTATTTTATAAGCGAAAGTAGCTCTGTTTATCAATTACTTTTTAACGCCTTAACAGCTTAATTGACTTTTATGTGTTACCATGAGGTATTGCACCCAGTACTAACTGGGTTGTAGAGGTTAGTAAGGCAGTCACTCCGCTGGATGCCGACCCCAACATAGTTGGGAAAATGCACCCGGTAAGACTGGAGGCCGACCCCAAACATGTTCGGAAAAGGCCAGAGAGTACGTTCCGGTAGAACAATTCCGATCTCTACGCGGGAGAAGTTGCGGGTTATAGCTAGTTTACGAAATGTAGAAGTTCCATATTGTTTTTGAGTTTCCAAGTGCCTTGAAATCTTTTTGAGTAGTATATTTGCCCTTGCTCTGGTTGGAGATAATTCTTTCCTGGTACGAACGCTTGCAAGGAGTTTGACTACTCCGAAAGTCTTGATATTGGCTGTTAGTTCTTTGAAATATTGAATGGCATTTGTACGTAAATGTTTTTGGCGAATTAAAAGACATTTCTATTGAAGCAATGAAAGCTTTAATACACAATGCGTTTTAATACATCGCCAACTCCGCCGATTTGGTGCAAACTATCCGGCAGCCGTAGTTATTGAAAAGAGCTTGGGGGTAATCCTCATTTTGAGTTTAGACCAAAGTGAGTGAGAATCAAGAGCAAGAGTCAGAGCATTACTTACCTGATATTCTTGAAATTAATTACTCGTATACAAGGGTGGAAGGAAAACCAAGGTTACGTAGCCCGATGAATTGCCAAACTGAAGTGGCAGTGGGCAGGGCACATTGCTCGCAGAACGGACGGCCGAAGAGATATTGGGGGTCAAAGTTCCAACTTCACAAGTTCTTTAAAATACACGTTTTAATGTAAGATTTTTACTTTCACGACCGCCGTACTATTCAATCCATCCATCAGCACAATTATGATTATCTGAATGATGTACTGAAGTACTTATTACGTGGTAACCTGGGAACCATTTCAGCGTCGCGTCGTCGTTGGAAACCACCTTGTATAGTTGTATACCATCGAAATATTTCAATATCCTTTTTATCACAATACTAGTAGATTTATTAAAGTGGAAATATAAATTGAGTATTCTCTCGTTTGTGGTCTAAACTACCCTCTAAAGATATGACATTTTTACGACCACAGACTTGCGAATCGACATACCCTTTAAATAAATAAAGATAAGTAGAAGACCGACTGTTCACAGTAGTGAGGTTTCTAGATTTACTTGAAACATTTTAGTACTCTAATGCAGTTTTATTTATTCAGCAAATTGGCTATAAAACTTGAAGATGTCTGCTGTTGATGTCAATGACAGGTCGCGCGAATAGTTCAGTTTGTTTTACAACCGATGTAAGTGTGGTTTATGCCTTTTTCGCATTATTGGTATGTGAATGATTAGATTATTCATTTTGTGTTCATGGTTTTGTTAATTTGGAACTTAAACACTTAAGCTTTTACGGTTTAAAACCACGGTTTAGATTATTTATTGTTTTGAGTTCCAGTCAACCCGCGATCATGGCGCTTGCAACAGCGTCGAAATATCGGGAATTCGAAACAATAAACATATCCTCTTTTGCAAATCTCGCTTTCAAAATTAGGTTTGCTGTTAGAAAACCCAACTCTGGGTTAGGCTTGCCTTTGTACATAAGCTATATTATTGCAATTAATATGTACATATATTTGTTGTTTTTTTGTGTGCAATAAAGAATAAGAATAAATAATCACGGAAGATATTCCGTAAGTGTCAATATGAGATCGCAGTTCCAAGCAATAATTTTTGCATAAAGTTACATAGCTTGATGTAAGAATGCTTAGTCGATGAGTTTGTTTACACCCTGTTACATAAGACGTGAAGTAATATGGTCAACTAATTCTAACGATAACTTACCGTGCCTGAATGTGCAAAACTTACTTTTTGAATAGACCTTCATGTCCTCGACAACATAAATGCTATCAAAATGAATAACTTAACACACAAATGAGATTTGTTCAAGATTAACATTCCAGTGCTCACACTTGAACAATTTTGAAATCATCCAGTTGGAATTAGGGAACGCACTTGGGGAATTCACTTAGATATGTTATTATGTTTAGAACAGTACACGTGCCTACCAGTCTATTGTTTTATCATTTAATTGAAATATAAATCATAAATGATGTTTATTCTGCAAATAAAGGGTGTAAAACACCTCTTAACGAAGCCCAAAGGTTCTTGTTCTCTCCGACATTGTGATCATTTTTTTTTTGTTCTACACCATACCTGGGAACCTTTCAGTTAGAGAGATTGGTGGTCAAAGTTACAAGTTTTGACAAGTTTTTATTGTAAGATTTGTACACCTTCACGACCCTCGTACTATTCAATACATCCATCAGCGCAATGTTTTGAGTTACATTGAGTTCTACCACAAAACATGATTTTTCATCCTAAAAAACAGTTGTTTCCCAGCAATAATCTTTGCGTAAAGTTACTTAGTTTGATGTACAGAATGCTTGGTTGACGGCTTCGTGTATGTTTTTACAAACTTTTAGACGACTTTTTATTTAAATTTAGATGGGGCCGGTGTTTCGTACCTGACTCTATGAGAAGAAACAGCTGAAACAAACATGGTTTAAAACCGAGGTCATAGTCTCTTTTAAATTCCAGACATAATCTTGCTCAACTCACATGAGAAATACAGATTAGTGTCTGAGATGGTCATGGAACAAGATTTGAGTGGACCTATCCAGTCAGTGCAAGCATTGTCAGTTATCGTGTAGCTCGATTTATAATTCCAGGATAAAAGAGGTAACATCGCATTATTTGAAGCAGACATCTCAAATTTGAAATTAGTTAATTGCACTTTGAAATGTATGGCCTTCTTCCATAGAGTCTTGAGGCCTTTTTTTTACGATGGGAAATCATCAAATGACTTCTCCCACTCTGGTTTTCAAAGGCGGTTTAACATGGCATAAAGTCGACTAATCTTGCTTTGTTAGCACTGACAAGACTAACAAATAATGTTGGTTTGGAAGTCGGTAAAGCTAAAATGTCTCCAACTATCAACTCTTAGCCAGAATTAGTAATAAATATTGCTGGACATGACACACAGCGCCATCTTGTGCTACACTAAGCAACAGGGCTTGTTTCATGGACACCACATAGTTAAATTGCACAACCACTGCAAATTCTCCCCATTCCATTCAAGTATTCATAAAAATCTGACTATACCCGCTCCTCTAGAAATGTATTCAGCGCATTTGAATAAGTTGTCCCAAGTGTTGTCCCTCATGTATCGTTTACTTCTCCAACTGGAAACTGAGTTGTTACATTATATTGCCGGTTTGTTTGTGTGAGAGATTGGTCTATTCTTTAAAATATGTTGCCACTTACTCGAAACTGAGTAAACGGGGCTAATTGATCAAGTTACTCCTGACAATAATTTATACAGGGTGTAAACCACCTCATCACGAAGCCATCAACCAAGCATTCTGTAGATTAAACTAAGTAACTTTACGCAAAAATTATTGCTTGGAAAAGACTTTATTTTTGGTGTGAAAAATCTTATTCTGTGGTAGAACTCAATGTAACGTTTAAAGTAAAAATCTTACTATAAAAACTTTGACCCCCAATATCTCTGTAACTAAAAGGTTCCCAGATATGGTGTAGGACAAAAAAAAACCGGCCAAGTGCGAGTCAGACTCGCGCACCGAGGGTTCCGTACAAACCTGTAGGTATATAAGTAAAAGTTATGGTATTTTTATTGCTAAATGAAATCCATAACATGACAATGTGGAAAGCTGACGGTACCTTGTCAATACATATATGAAAACATTATGTATGTTCGGAAAAATCTTCATCTCTTTAAGAAGAGAAGTGATAGACATAATTTTAATACTAGAAATAGGCACAATTTGGATCAATCTCGGTTTAGATTGGCTAAGGTACGAAATTCTTATATTTATAAAAATATATTATTATTTTTACACAATTCCCCATAAAAGAATTTCGTACCTTAGCCAATCTAAACCGAGATTGATCCAAATTGTGCCTATTTCTAGTATTAAAATTATGTCTATCACTTCTCTTCTTAAAGAGATGAAGATTTTTCCGAACATACATAATGTTTTCATATATGTATTGACAAGGTACCGTCAGCTTTCCACATTGTTATGTTATGGATTTCATTTAGCAATAAAAATACCATAACTTTTACTTATATACCTACAGGTTTGTACGGAACCCTCGGTGCGCGAGTCTGACTCGCACTTGGCCGGTTTTTTTTTTTAATCGCTGAACAACGTTTGCTGGGTCAGCTAGTAAGTTTATGATTATTAAAAAAAATATACTATGTGATGTAACTAAAAATTTAAGATTTTCGGAATTTTTCCTATATGTGTACTTTATAACGTTGCTTCATGCCAAATTTCAAGATTCCAGGTCGTCTGGAAGTATCCTTTAGGTTTTGATTCCCTTGCGAGTAGTTGCGAGTTTCAAAATATGCGGCTTTAATTGCTGTATCTTTTGATTGCGTTGACGTAGAAGTTTGATTTTGTTACAGCTTAAAGATATTATAGACTTGAGTATTTGTTAAGAATTTCAATATAATACCACTACGCGTTCATGAGTAAAGGGGTAATAAGTTTAAAATTATTAAAAATATTTTTATTATATGATGTAACTAAAAATTTATGCTTTTCGCAATTTTTCCTTTATCTGTGTTATAAGACGTTGCTTCGTACCAAATTTCAAGATTCTGAGTTCACGGGAAGTACCCTGTAGGTTTTGATTCCCTTGCGAGTGTCGAAAATTTGCGGCATAAACGGGAGTATCTTTTGATCGCGTTGACTTAGAAGTTTGATTTTTTCACAGCTCCAAGAGACCATAGACTTGAGTATTTGATATGAATTTCAGCTTGATACCTCCACGCGTTCCTGAGAAAAAAGGTCTTGACAGACAGACAGACAGACAGACAGACGGACGGACAACAAAGTGATCCTATAAGGGTTCCGTTTTTACCTTTTGAGGTACGGAACCCTAAAAATGATCGCAATGACATCCTTGTCATTCTACAAGTGCCTTTCGGCTTCGTGGAGAGGTGTTTTACACCCTATAGATGTCATTCCTGGAGATTCAAGTCCAGTTTAACGTGTTATGTTGAGTCCTCTCGTTGGAAATGGACACGACTTGGTAGTTTCGAACCCAGACACCCACTTTGTGTAAATTATAATGTCAATCAGATATAGTGAAGGACAATATGGTGAGGGAACCGGCGTGTCCTACAACCGAAAAAATCTTAGGTATAGTGGCTTGTGGCATCCACCAACCCACACCTACTGGGCTCGCGTGGTGGAAAAATGTTTATTCCTTCTTGAAAGGAGTCCTATATCCCGACTGTGGGATCAGAATAGACGAAAGATGCTCATGCTTGAGTATTCTACAAAAATCCTGTTGTATTTGGATAACCACAGAACCCAATATCATTAGGCAGTCAAACATACTCTGCCTCTACAACCTTTTTTTACGGATCAGAAATCATCAAATAACTTCTTCCACTCTGGGCGGAGCGGGAGGGAGTGTCAGACTTTTACTGACTAAAACCCATCCATGGTCCTTCCTCGCTCTTTATGTTCCGGGGCCGCGGTATCTCTTTCGAACAGGCCCGCAACCCCGGCAGGCAGGTTCATTTAAACCTTGACGACAAAAATAGGAGCCCCGTAGCGGGGTTCCGTCGCGCGTCGTCTACTTTTATAGGCGAATATTGAGATTGTTTTGAGGTTAGGTTACATCCATAGGCCAACCTCGGTAAGCACG
The DNA here is from genome assembly GCA_916618015.1 of Xestia c-nigrum. Classification (NCBI taxonomy): domain Eukaryota; kingdom Metazoa; phylum Arthropoda; class Insecta; order Lepidoptera; family Noctuidae; genus Xestia; species Xestia c-nigrum. The sequence goes on along the minus strand of OU745258.1, from coordinate 5,023,258 downwards.
GCTTAACCTAAAGATCGGCCCGAGAGGCTGATATTATCATGGCAGATATGATAGTGCCTCTATAACCTAGGTATATTAATTAGTTTGTACATTATTAAGCCTATTTCTCAAGCGGTTTAATTGAGCTCTAAGTTTGTGGTGTGCCGTAATTTAGGAGCGTTGGCATACTCTAGGAAACCTAAGCTGTACACGGGTAGTACTTAAGTTATAGTAACTTGTTATATTGCATGTTATGGAGAACCTTGAAGCTTCAGCTCATGCTCTAACAGGTGGTTCTAGTACTCTACGATATTATTAAGCTGCGTATAATGAACCTGCACTGATAGTCGCGTAGAATTTCTCAAAGCGCTTATTTTTAAGACGCAATTACGTTGTAATACTTAAAATGGTCAAAGACGTCGTTTATATAGTTATGAATTGTTTTACGAATTGTAACGTGATTTTAGGCCCCCTGAAGTCACGCAAATACTACATCGTATTATATGTGTCACCGTAAAACACGTTAGATTGTAATATAACTAGAGAGATTGTTTACTCTCGAAATATGGTCAAACGAACATACTGCTTACAATGTAACGCATTATTTTTCGGTAGATTGTAATCTATCGAAGTGAAACCGTTAAATGTATGCGTTGGAAGCATAGAAATATTAAAAACAGGTTGGAAGTCATCTCGCGTCGTGTGCAGGAGGAGGGAAGAAGGTGCAAGGGGGGGGGGGGCGATTCACAGATATACGCAAACTAGATAAAAACCGTCGCCCACCAAACGCAACACCCGGTAAAAGGATGACGCGCGCTAGACCATGCCGGGTCCGACCCGAGTGTCGTCCTTGCAATTTTGTATGACAATACATTTTCCAAATACCTCCATAATTACTCATACAGGGCGAAAAGAACACCGATGTTAAAACGGTTCCGACGTATTCAGCACATCATTCTGAACCACATAGAAATGTTTCAATGGTAATTTAAAAGAAACGGCACTACACATTTTGATCGTGTAGGTATTGCAGTTTTATAGGAAACAGCTGCTTGTCTTCCCCCTTTGTTTCGGGTGGGAAATCATCAAATGACTCCTCCCGTTTTGGGCGGAGCAGAATGAAGTGTCAGAGTTTTACTGAATAAAACCCATCCATGTTCTTTCTTAGCCCTTTGTTGTCCAGTGCCGCGGTGTCTCTTTTGAACAGTCCCGCATCCCCGGCAGGCGTCCTTTCCACCCTGTATATTGTGTCCATCTCCCGGAAAAAGCCGTGATATTTCTGCAACTTTTTCTTCATAAAACCGCGATATCGTGTCACATACACCTTAAAATGTCGTTTGTTTTAGTAAGCTCATAATTTAAATACCCACTTAAATCTTTGTAAGCTAAATTGATATACCTAACATGGCTTTGCTTAGAGAAATAATGTTCACAAAAAAACGGCCAAGTGCTAGTCGGACTTGCGCATGAAATGAGTCCGTACCATCGTAGTAGGGGATATTTTTTTATTTTTATTATGTGTTGTTATAGCGGCAACAGAAATCCATCATCTGTGAAAATTTCAACTTTCTAGCCGTCCCGGTTCATGAGATACAGCTTGGTGATAAACAGAGAGACGGACAGTGGAGTCTTAGTAATATTGTCCCGTTTTTACTCTCTGGGTATGGAACCCTCAAATCAGATACCGTGAGACTTGACTCAGAACAAAAAAAGAAAAACTCCGTTATTTAATGAACTGAGTTAGTATGCATATCAGTTCCCGGAAAACAAACAGTGGACTTAATCAGATGCTGACCCATTCACACGCCGTCGCCCGCGCCGGTCCTTTGGCCCGCAACCCGAGACAGTTCTCAAGGGCAGCAGGTCCTCGCCTCCTACATTACGAACATGGATTACAGAAGGACCAGTCGGGTGTTATTGACAATGTCAATTAACAAACGAATTAAAAGTTGCAAACACGTAGCAAAACTCAACATTCAATCTCGTCGTGTTTGAAATGACATAAATGATGTTGGTTCTGTTAATTTATATTTATAACACTTTTACAAGACAATTTCTTTGTCTCCTATCTGACCACTCTGTGAAGTAGCAGAAAAGAAACTGTTGTTTATTTTGCAAATAGGTTTTTACAAACACTAACATTTCATTGTTTTGTCTGAGAAGAGACAACCGAGACAAATTCAGAGCTTATACCCACCTTTTCCAGACATAAGTAATCTTGGGCAGCTCATTTGAGGACTATGCAGAAGACTGTCTGAGATGGTCTTTTGAAGAAACAACCACAAAGACTATAGTGTACTTGTCATATTAGTGCAAGCATTTGTCAGTTATACGTGTAGAGCGACCCATGACTAAAAGTTGCAGTTCACAATTGCTGCAGTTGCGAGAATGTCCATGCAACACGAGCTACTAGACCACTGAAAAATTACAATCAATACAAAAAAATTGTAAGTTGTTAAATTCGGGGTTTACAAGGTAAACTCTCTCCTCCTCCTATTCTTGTAGTGGGTTAAAATGCTTATGCCACCCGCGGCGGGCCGTATCAGTTCTAGGGACACTCAGATTAGGAACTAACGAGCAGAGAGAGCCTTAATTTAGTGGTTGGCCTCAGCGTCTCATAGCCACTGAACAATTTACCCGTTCTTTGGTCCTTCTGCGCATTCCTGTTGAGTGCCCCCTCACTATTTATATTATGATTGAGTGAATCACTTGATTAGAGACAATACGTCTGAAAGCTCTTTGTTTTTTACTAACGAATATGTCTGCGAATCCCGAACGATCCCGATCTGTTATGGATAAGAGTGATTCAGTTTTGACTGATGAAGGTTGCGGGAATCCGTTGGATGCGAGTCGCAAGGGACCGGTCAATGTGGCAACACTTGGGGGAGGCCTATGTCCAGCAGTGGACGTTTGTCGGCTGAAATGATGATGATGATGATATTACAACAGGAAATTGTGTGGTATAATACTACCTCTAAGAAACCGGACTATTCAAAAATTACGCTCTAGTTAAATTCGGGGTTCACAAGGTAAACTCGACCTTAAACCACTATTGTTGAGGTCGGTTAAAATGCTTATGCCACCGGGCCTTAATACCGAATCGATTGAAACCTCATTCATCAAAATCGGATGAATAGTTTAGCCGCCGCGGAAGAACATGCCTAGATAGAAACATACATAGATACTCGTACTTACATAAGTATAGACTGCTAAAATCATAACCCTTCCTTTTGTCTTCGCCGTAGTCGAGTAAAAAGCAAGTTTATTGTTTTAAATTTGATTGATTAATTGATGGATGGTTTAAAAAGATTAACTGCTTTTTCAGGCGATTTAAGTGCTACCTACGTGACTATACATAAATATCGTTTGGCAATGAATAAAGTTCATGAGACAATAATATGTATATGTCACCGTAAAATTGTCAAAAAAAATCACTTTGATAGATAACAATTTACCGAAAAATAATGCGTTATATTGTAAGAAGTATGTTTGTTTCACAATCTTTCGAGAGTTTAAAATATCGCTAGAGAGATTACAATCTAACGTATTTGACAATTTTACGGTGACAATTATGTATACTGTCGCGAAAGTGCGTATTGCATTTATTTTGACAGAGTTGGGTATTGTTCAAATTTGGTAAAGGGTGGGTGACATTAAATACATGATCATCATCATTTCAACCGAAAGACGTCCACTGCTGAATACCTCCCCTAAATGGTACCACATTGACCGGTCCCTGGCGTTTCGCATCTAGCGGATCCCCGCAACCTTCACCAGTCATTGATCCACCTAGTCACTAGGTTCGAGCTTTGTGAGGCCACCCACTTGGTCCTTTTTTTTTTTTTTAGGATGGGAAATCATCAAATGACTTCTTCCACTCTGGGCGGAGCGGGAGGGAGTGTCAGACTTTTACTGACTAAAACCCATCCATGTTCCTTCCTCGCCCTTTATGTTCCGGGGCCGCGGTATCTCTTTCGAATAGGCCCGCAACCCCGGCAGCACCCACATGGTCCTAGTGGGTGGCCTTCCAAAGCCACGTCTTTAAGTTCGTAGTCGTCACTCCAGAACTTTAGGTTCCGAGGATTAGTGATCCCGCCCAGATAAAATAGTTTTCAGTTCAAAGTTTACTTCAACACCACCTCATTTTTTCAATTTGGTTAAAATTATTCATTGAATAATTCTGTTTAGTCATTATACTCGTCTTTCATAATCAAAGGGAAATAAATGAAACTCAAAAGGAACGTTACACGGGTTGTGAATAATTTAACAGTTTTTATTGAAGTTTTTGTGTCAATTCAGCAAGAATTATACAGGAATTAGTCTATTTCTTTTCAATTGTTCTAATCACAATACTTACATTATTTTTCTTCTATTTGTAGAAAGACTGAAATTACGAAGTTTGAAGGTAAAATACTGGTGTATTCCTCATTCAGCTGCATTCGTTCGGTTAGACTGGAAGTCTATGTAAGCCAACCTCAACAAAGATGGGGAAAAGACTAGGTTGTGTAGTGATAATGGGTGAAGAGTGGTGAGCTACCTAGTTCTTAGGTTTTCTGGTCCTTGGCCGGCTTATTTTTCAGATGACTGGGCCTCGATTCTGCTATTAGTTATAGTGTCAGAGCAGTCGATCATTGATTTCATAATGATCAAGTTCTGTCAAATTTGGACAAGTTAGTTAATTCTATTAACACAATGGCGCCATTATGACTTTTCACTGACACTCCATTGAAGGAAGTGTCATAGAATGATAATCTCGTACATGAAATCTGGCATGAATAAATGTTCGCAATTTAGTAGTAGATTTCGCAAACCATTTGTACTAAGGGTTTTATAATAATGACAATACGACAATGCCATTAAAACATAATTTTATTACGAGACCATAGACAGCCAATGATCGACCTTTAAGCAAAATGACAATGGGATGAGAATGAAATCGTGTTGGAGTGACGAATTTATTAAAACAGCAGAATTAGATCCCAGGATTGATCTGATTTGCTGGATAACCTTTTAATTTTGATACTTTGATCAATAAAAAAAAAAAAAAAAAAAAAAAAAAAAAAAAAAAAAACTTTATTTATACAAAAACCTTCAACATTGCTTACAAAATAGGTCACATGAATTTTAGTGAAGTAAAGGTCATACAGATAAAGTAACCCTGACTCCCAAACTAGGAGATCCTGTGACTTAGGAGTCAGTGTTCTGCTGTCACTATGATAAACCTTTTACTCAAAAGTGTGTTAACAAAATCTTGGCAAAAAGAAAAACAGATTTGAGAGTACAACTAAAGTTATTTTAACAAATTTAAACTAGGAGTGAAGGTATTAAGACGCATTTGATCCAGGATATTATTTATAATACTATCCTGGATCAGATATAAGTACAAATAATGTATATAAGTACAGATATACATTATCTGATCCAGGTTTGACAATTTTACGGTGACATATCTATGACAGTCGTTATGGGTAGAAGCCCTAATTCTGACAACCAGTCTTTTCAAGGGTTGTCGTGCTACCCAGTGTTACTCGTAACCCTAGAGGGCTGCGGAGGTCAGATAGATAATGGGTCCACGCAAAATACAATTCAGTTCAGACTGGAAGCTGACTTATACGCAGCTCTGAAACGCCTAAACAGATTGTGATAATAATGTCAATTAAGTACTTACAAAATAATTAAAGCTTCTTGTACCAACTAAAAAGCAACCATATTGCCATTTCATTCATACTAAATATTTTAAAAGTGGCAATTGGCATAATTTCAACCACTAACATAATTTAAGCCATTTACAAGACCTACAATACCGGAATAGATTTGCAGTAGCGAAATTATACCCTTTCCTTGAAACGAGGTTTACCTTGAGGTGAACGATTAGCTTTAAGGTTATCTTTAACTACCCTCTGATTGGACAAGTTGTAGTTTTAAAGCTCTTCTAGAAATGAGGGAAAGTTAAAACGTTTCAGTGAAATGAGTTGTTTACATACTGCTTATATTGTACCTTGTTTTTATTTAAAAGTACATCTTTTATTGGCCGGTATTTCGTTTTGAACCATTCTAAATATATTTGACTTGATCAAAAACCCTTAAAGGGTTATAAATAGCTTGTCCAAATCAAAGCATTTATTACAAGCAGTTCAGTTACACGCGCTGAACTGAAAAATGCAAAAAAATGCTACAGTCCTAGTCACATGGCATGAAAACTGTGAAAGTTCTGTTGTTGCCAATCCAAGCGACCTTTATGGAGAAAAATGGACACTCTCAAAGTTGTATCATTTTCATATTTTCTTGAACTTTTGGAGATTTTCATATTACGTGGTGTTACGATTACACATCGTATTTTTTATTGGAACTAGTATGGGCGCCAAGTCAACTGGTGCACCTAAATCCCGCTTCACTAACAAAAGGCAAGTCTTATAAATAATGCTTAAAGAAAAGCGAGCTGTTCGATTTTCAACTTCCGGCGTTGAACCTAGCGTTGAATTTAGACTGTAATATCAAAGCATTCTTTTATGTGTCACCCATTCTTATTGAACTCGCAAAAATTTATGAAACTGGTAACTTTTGCTCTAAAACTGTACAAAAGAAAATTGTGATCGCATAATATGTAGATATGTGGTTACCATCGTTAAATATGAAATTACGTGATGTTACTCAGGAATGCATTTTGGCTCACTGCTATATCTGTACGGACGATTTGTGGTGTCGACAGCCCATCCCTCTACACTTGGAGATTAATATGTTCACACTTATTTGTTACTCTTCGGTGCTAAAGTAACGTAATATCAATTTGGTTGCCTCCTTCCTCGTTTATTTTAGTACGATCAGAATCATTTGAAGAGGAGCTCTTGGCTAATAATAACAGCCGAACGATCTTCAGTTTAGGCTTCCTTGCCCAGGTTAATTGGGGGATGGAAAAGCACGTTAAACTGTTTTTTGTTTTGTTTTTTTTTTTTTTTTTAATTAGGGCATCTCGCAGTTCATTCTGACACGTTAAATTGTTGGTCCCGGCTCTCATTTGTAGATCTTAGACAGTCGATACAGGTAGTCAGTCAGTGACCCAAAAGGCAGCATTTGTTTACGTAAATCATCTTTTCAAAACATCTCCCAAAACGCAACAAAGTATTGTATTTTTGATATTTTTTCTCCATCTGCCTCGTTGGTCTAGTGGTCACAACCGCGACTGCTGTGCTGGAGGTCCTGGGTTTGATTCGAGAGTTGGGCAAAGTGTTATTGGGTTTTTCCATCAGGAATCTCTCAGAAGCAGTCACGGATCAGTCTCGATTAGTTCACACTTGATCGCATAAGGCTCACCCCTTTACATGGGACTCAAACATAACTGGTGAAAGTGGGGTACCTAGCAGTACCCCCACTTTTGCCTAACTCTTGAGGAATTACAAGAGTGATGTTATTTTTTTCTCCTCGCAAATCACGTTACATAAAAATAACAAACGTCTAAGAATGTTTACGTCATAAAACTGTAGTCGGTTACATCTTCTTTCGCGAATTGTTCCATTTCTCGCTAAATCTTGTTATGGCTGCCTCCAATAACGCAATCTGTAGTTCTGTAGTTACGAGCACAATGACATATTTCCTCGACACAGTATGTCGCTAATAAAATATTATGATGCTTGTCATTTTCATAGGAGTCTTAGTTGTGTTGTGTTGCTTGGTCTAATTTGTTCTACTTTGGTTTATAAGCCTGTCTTTTACGGCATTTTGGCTGAAGTTACTTCTTTGGTCGTCATCATCATCATTCTCTTGCCCTTATCCCAATTCATTTGGAGTCGTCGCAGCATGTCTTCATCTTCCATATTTCTTTATTTTCGTCATTTCATCAAACACTTCTTTTCTTGCCATATCATTCTTACTTCTTCAGTCGTGTTTTATTTACTCTATATATATAATATTATAAAGCAGAAGAGTTTGTTTGTTTGGTTGAACGCGCTAATCTCAGGAACTACCGGCTCGAATTGAAAAATCTTTTTGCGTTGGATAGTCCATTTATCGAGGCAAGCTATAGGCTATATAACATCACGCTATGACCAATAGGAGCGGAGCAGCAATGAAAAATGTTACAAAATCGGGGGAAATTTGATTCCCTTTGTGAGCTTTTTCTCTCTTATGTGACGCAGACGAAGTTGCGTGGGTCAGCTAGTTTAAGAGAAAAGCTCTTTCAGTTCTGTTTAATAAGACCTAATTACTTCTATCCACTGTTTGTCCATAAATATAGGTCATCACTTTGGTACCTATTGGTCTTAGAGCAGCGGTGGCAGTAAGTCAGTTCGAACCCAGGCAGATGCATTACTTTGTGGAATTTATTTCATCACCACTGCTCTCAAAAGCGGCGACGAGAAACATCGTGAGGAAACCGGCATGTCCTTAAACCAAACACATCACATGACATCTTCCAACCCGCACTGGGCCGCGTGGTAGATTATAGCCCATTCTCTCTGAGGCTTGTGTCCCCGCAGTGGGAACAGTAGGGTGCTTATGTTTGGTATTTAAATCCCAGAAATCACAATACGCCTCTGCCTAACCCTTCAGGGATTACAGGCGTGTTGTTATGTTATGTTAATCATAATTCGTATTTAAATAATCTAGTGTTCTAGCTCACAGTTCTTGGTCCTTCGACCCGCCTCGACCGGACAGCTGACCCTAGTCTCAATTTGCAATTAACAATATCCTCTACAATTTAACCCACTTTGTTGCAACATCTGCGTGACCCACGAAGACATTAACTGCACGACGCGCGACGTGACAAATAAGCGTGACACCGTGACAGTGTGACAGTGGTCACACCAGCTGCCGGAACAGTCGATGATTTAGCAGCGTGACAAACGGCAGGATGTCGGCCTGGTGTAAAGCCAATTGATGTTGACATGACATTCATGAATATATGGATGAAACGATTAATATTCCAGACGGGTTTGGTAATATTTCAATGTTTGGCTATTTTTTTGGGGCCATATTGCTGCTATTGTTTAGTTACGAACGGATACATAGAACAATATTAACGTTCGAAATACATCCGCCATGAGAATACTAAGGCCTATGTAAACCTAAACTACAGCACATTGAAAACCTATCATGTGTGGGAAATGGAAGAAGAGGATTCAAGACGATTTCGCTATGTGGTTATTATGACAACGTGAGAAAAAAAACGCAAATTAGGTCCTAAGAACCTAAACGTGCTTTACACTTGTACACACTAGTCTGCAAGAAACCATAGTCACCAAGTGATGTGAGTGATGAATGGCTACTGAAATGATAACTAATAGAGAAGTATAAATGAAGAAAACATCCTGCGGCAATCCCAAATAAATCGGAATGAAGGATGGAGTGATGACGAATGACGATTTTGCAGAATGAGGTATTATGAGAACAAGTCATTTGAAGAATAAGTCATTCCAAGAACGTGTCCTTTTTTTCTCCGAAAGCCATTTTACGAATAGGTCCTAAATCTATTAAGCCTATATAAGGATAGGTTAGTGTATGCTAACACTAGGTACTCCAAGGCCAATCAATACCAGTTCGAATAATTCAGTCTCAAGAAAGGCAGAAGCTCCTTAAATCGAACCGAAACACCACGACTTCCTCGTTTTAGTACGAGATACTTTTTATTGGAATACCGAACGTGTGGGTCTCGTCCCAAATGGCCCATCGACATGTGGGACGAGTTGCTGAATTACTCGTGTGGGTTTGTGGGTTTTTAACTTCAAGTGTTGTGACAAGTAAAAAAAGCCATTGTCGACTTTACAATAGTCTTTTCGTGTATTACATTGTTTTGTTAGTTATGTCACGGTTGTAGTTAAAATGGGCACAATGCACGTTTTTATTTAATCAAGTGTAATGCTAGACTTTGTACGAATGTAGGACTTAGGGCTGCCACATTAACTTTAGCAGGAGTTATCTAAGATTTTATTTTAATTAAATATTTAGATAGATAAAATGGTGATATTTGGAGTGGGAGTGGGTCTTTCTCGACGAATGAAATTAAAGAAAAGGGAGTAAATGATAGCGTGATGGTTGAAGAATGTAAGAAAATAAATGGTCGACGCTGCCAAGTTAAATGGGACAAGAGCAGGAAGATGATGAGATTGCTACTTATAAAAAGCTCAAACCATAAGTCATTATTATTTGTATTATGGTGGTTCAAACTCAAATCATTTATTTCAACTAGACCATTACGGCACTTTTGAATGTCAAAAAATTTAAAGAAAAATCAAAGCTACAGTCACAGACACAAGGCATAATAACTTGAGAAAGTACTCTAGTTGCCCATTCCCTAGCGTAGATCTCTATGGAGAAGAACGGGCAAGAAACTCCATGGACACTCTTTTCAATCAAAAATGTTTTTACAAAATCTTGGTTACATCTTTCATGTTGAGATTATACATATATGTGAGAACGATGTAGAAAGACGTGCACAATAACAGCGTCCAGAGTAAAAAAAAAATCAACAATTTAAAATAAAGCAATTCAAATGATCCATTCGCTGTAATGCAACAGTTCAGATTCACTTGTTTCCGTACAAAATCGAAATTACAGGTGAAAGCTCGCGGTGAGGAAGAACCATATTTACGAATAATAATTACTAATGGTCTGGTCATTTTATAAGTACGAGTATCAATCTCATCATCTTCCTTCACTTGTCCTATACAACCTGTAACAAAAAGGGTATAGTCATAGGAAAGGGTGTGCTATAGACCATCAAACTGAACAACTTTCTCTATGGGACCACCATCGTAATCATAAAAAAAAAAATCAGCTGTTTCATACATTTGGTCGAGTAGGTATTGGTTTGTGGGGCCGTTGAAATTTTTTTCGCGCTTACGATGGTGGTTCCATAGAGAAAGTTGTTCAGTTTGATGGTCTGTAGCACACCCTTTCATATGACTATACACTTTCTGTTACACGTAGTATAACTTATCGTCGACACTTTGTTTTCTTCCATTCTTCCCTGTCAACCGTACATGACCGGAACACCATTACAGTTATAACAGTTTTTCAGAAAAATATTGATAGGTAACTGCTAGTTATTAAATAATGTTAAGCCCTTTTAAATACTTTTTCCCCGTTTTTCGTAGAAATCTCCTCTGCTTCGCGCAAAATAAAACCGATTACATGGACCGGATTATCTTATTATCGAGTTAATTGATTACATTTTATATTCCTGACGTGTTACGAGCGATTTTCGACACGATTCACATTTTTTGTTAAAATATTAAAGCTTAATGCAATTATTAAATCACATTAAAAAATGTACCTTTGTGTTTCGGAGAATTGACAAAAATTAGTTTTAAAAACTTTACAACGGAGCATAGTCCAGCTTCGTTTCATTTTGACAATTCTACAACATTCATTGCGGTGTTTAGGTGGCCGAGCAAACTAGTTTTTCAAACAACAGGAAGCAATGGATTCGAAATTTCGTTGAAAAATGTGTAATAACGTAATCTTATAAATACTTTATTCAGTTTGTTTAAATCTGGAATGTTTTATTATTGTAGCGTTATAGGACAAATGCCTACTTTTTTAATTCTTGATCGTTGTTCGTACACGCCAGTCTCCGAAACCATTAAACCGATTTCAATGAAATTTTGTGAATGTGTGTGGTTCATTCCAGTTTGAAAGATAGGATAGTTTTGTACTCGATAGGTCGCTAGGTAAATTGTAGGCATTAAAAGGCACAGTAAGGGCCAGTTTCACCGGTTGCGGATAAAGTGTCGGTTAGCCTATTAGGAACTTATCTGCCAGATAAACTAACACATTTGGTTTCACAGGTGTCGGATAGCGATATCTGGTAGATAAAGTATTAGTTATAACCAGCCTTTAAGTGGTAGATAGTATTAACTATCAGATAACTAACCGACACTTTATCCGGAACCGGTGAAACTGGCCCTAAATCTACTTAAAACAACTTAAATTAAATAAACTTAGTACCAGCCGGCAGCCCTGCCACTGCAAATCGGTCTTGGTTATGTTTCGTTATTCTATATCGGTGTCAGGGCGAAGTTTCATAGATATGTACTGCTATACGTACAGGCACCGATATTTTAGTTGAATGTACAAGGTTCGGTGAGCGGCCGGGAACACTCGAGTCTAGGTATCAGACGTTCTACTTCTGGTTGCCATGGCAACTGGCAAACGGATTTGGGTTGAAAAGTCCGTGTTGTCATGGTAACCGATTGTGTTTTGTGGTGGAAGGTCACCAGAATCTGTTTTGTTTTTTTAATATTTGTTGTAGAACGTAGTGTAGTGATAGAACCTTTTTTTATAATTTAGTAGGCCTATATTTATAAATCAGCATCTGAACTAAAATAGCCCTATAATTATGTTAGCTCAGTTGGTTTTTATAACATGAATGTTTTTTTTATTGATAAGCAGGATCTGAATTCTGAATACACATTTAGATACATGATATGTGTAAGATTATATAGGCGAAGTGTTGTGTGACTATTAACAAAACTAAATAAGAACTTCCAAATAATTAGCTTAAAACCGACTCACTAAGTTAAAAAAAAAAAACAGATAAAGAAGCCTCAGGCATTTCTCCCACAACATCTCCCCTACAACTTTTCTCCTCAAAAGTAACATTTTCAGCAAAATTCTAAAGGAAAATTCCCTAGATCGAAAATAAACAGGTCTCCTTCCATCACAGTAGCAAGTAGCACTATTCCATTTGTCCACCCCCCTTGGGATCACTCGGTAAGGATGGATAGGATATCGAATACTAACAGTACCAACACTTGTGCTATCCACTCCCGGCTCTCGAGGCCTGAGAGACTTCGGGAGACTTCGGGGGAGTTCGGGTTTTGTCGTGGTTTATGGAGGTTGTTGACCTGGGGTGTAAATACATATTAGGTGATCTATTCGTTAAGATATTTTTGGACTTGTTGCTCCTCAGCTTTGTATATTTGTTTTGCATACTGTGTCTGAGAATATTGTGGATAATGAAACGTTTTTATTTTTTGTTACAGGTATGTCCTGATTGGGTTAAGTCTCGGAATGAAAAGGTAGATATGAATGGCGTTTTGGAAGAAAATACGGCTGGTTTATTTTTTTGTTTATTTGTTCTATTCAATACAGCCTAAGCCGATAATACTAAATTAAGAAATCCTTTTACTCGGTCTTCTCACAGAACCACAAACATTCTAATATTATCTTCTTCCATTCATTAGCAAACAAGGCCAATCCAGTCCCTTAATATACTGTGGTCAGTTGGTCACTAATACCTGTGCTAATACACTCATATCTTCCTGCCCCTGCCTCATGTTATTTGGGGTTCCCAAAAATCGAATTTATAACGATTTTCGCTTGTCAATCGCCACGCTGTCATTTATTGCTTTAGTCAGTAATACCTACACTATGTACTAAGTCGTATTTTTTTCACTGAAACAAATCTAGAAACTTGACACTAATTTAACCAAAATAAATAATAAACTTATACAGGTTGAAATTCTTCTCAACCCGTAAGAACGTGAAGTAAGCAAGTTGTCAATTTCAATAAAAACCCCGTCAGCACAATCCTCGTTCGTATTGTAGATGTAATTTTATTTCAAAGTGAGAAAAATCTAATAAATTCTATGTTGGGTCGTCGCTCCTGCAAATATATCTGCGCTCGCAAAATTGGCTCATAAATGATGGAAACTGACAGCTGTCAATGGCATGTGAGAATAATTTGGTCCTTTTGCTCGTGGTTTGTGTGCACAAGGACTAAACGAAAGGGCCAATTTTTTATATGTCTTTTTGACGTGACAACGTCTAATAAATCGATGAACGGCCGGCTGCACGCACGAAAAAGTGTCCCGTTACGCTCTGTCCCGTTACGCTCATTGCAACGTTACGATCGGAGCGTGTTATGCAATCATTTCATCAATGTTTTGTTATGACGTTGTCACGTCCGTAAACCGACTTTATAGACAACTAATTTTTTTATGTGAATTGGTGGACTAAAAGAACCCTATAGGACTATGTAGGTAGGTACTGCTAAAGCAACATTTTCGTTTCGTAAAATAAACACCAAGTTTAGTATGAAAATGAAATAAAAATCAGCTGTTTTCTAAATTGTGTAGAGTAATGAGAACATAAATGTTTAGAACAGATTTTGACATTGGTCTGGCTTCAAAATTATATAGTGTGGTAACGAAACACAATGTTTTATTTTACCAATATAAGCATTACTTAAATGTTACGAATTTAAGATTATGAATAATGCTGAAAGTGCCGAAAAAATTAATCTAATTCGTTTTCAAAGTTTTTTCTGACACATTATTATTCTTATCGTGTAAACATTCCACGTTTGCTCGCCAAACTTTTTGGACGGTGGTGAGTTCTTAATCGAAACTGACATTTAGAAATATTTTTTACCTGTGACGCTGTTCTACAAGTTGCTCGACGAAAATAACCCAAACAGAGTAAATATTATACAATAACTGGCTGGATACATATATTCTGCGACACTGAACAGTCAAGCTGAACGCGCATTTTTTTTTCATTATGTCAAATTCAAATTCGGTTTTGACAACATGTTCGAATTTTGCATAGTTCTGAAAACGTATTCAAACTTTTTCGTGAGTTTGTGCAATTTTAAATTCAAACAGAAGGTCACTGTCCTTTGTCGTGTCATAGTTGCGAATTCCAATGGGAGATGAAATGTTCGCTATTTAAAAAATGCGTGATAACGCTTCTCTCTTGCCGGACTCGTATCCATTAGCGATTCACATTGCAGATTCTTAAGTTGCTTTATGGCTTGTGGTTCCTTTTCACATTTTCTGAAATTTTCTTGTGGTATGTGACCACACTAACCATTATAACCTCTTCCTTCCAGACGGTGGTCAGTTCAAAACTGTCCAATGGTTACATGGAAATAATAGGAATTAAAAAAAAAAAAAAGTTAGGCGTGTTGTGCACACCCCTAACTTTACTCCAAATGCACAGATTTTTTTGATGTTCCAATTATTTATTAGTCTATTACTTAATAGTCTATTTTGATGATCTAAAACCTGTCCTCGTATGGTATGGTACCTGGGAATGTTTCCACAGCGCGTTAATCGTTGCCCGATCATGTCATGACATTGAAAGGGGGCGCTATTCGTCCATTTCTGAAATTGCCTATGGAAATCGTAGTGATAAAACAAGATGGCGTCGTTAGTTCCCGCCAAACATTAACATTTCAACTAAGCTCTTTCTATTTTTTAGCAATTTTTTGCAAATCTAGAATAAGAAGTGTACTCTTGTAACTTTTGGTCCTTTTAGCCAACTTTTTGCCTTCGCTTAGTATGGGCCTACCTGGGGCCGTTTCCGTAGCGCGGTCATCGCTCGCTGGCTCGTCCCGCGTCGGGACGTTGACATCGCTTTGTCTTGCACCGATCGAATACAGTGCACAGTGCAACCCGTCTGCACATGGAGTAGGAAGGAAGTGAGCGCAGTTGTGGATGTGGTAGTTGGTTGCATCGATTGAATCCAGTAGGCTAATGAGCTGTAGTGTATCATTATGCTCATTGCCTTGCATTGATTGAATACAGTTCAACCAATCTGTATTGTGCAGGCCACATGGAGAGGTAAGCCGTAAGGGAGTCAGTATTACTGTAGCAGTTGGGTATTAGGCTAGCGCAGTGAGCTATAACTTAATTACTAGATGCTATGGACTTTATCTTGCACCGATTGAAAACATGATTCTCGAGTGCACTGTGAGTGTAGGTAGGTACATGGAGTAGGAAGAAATAAGCGCAATTGTAGATGCGGTAGTATAAAGACAAAAGTCATAATCTATTAAAAACAGACTGAGGAACATCGCATTTTGAACATCAAAATTTTCGTAAGAGTGTGAAAGTTACTTAGGTAGGTTCCTTAGTTTCATTTTTAGTTTTTCAAGGCTGATGAGTTATTTTTTAGTGTTTATCAGTCAGGGTGGGACTGTTTCTTCCTCTACGTGTCGCTGGAACGTCTGTACTTCAAATTGAGATCGCCCAAAACTTCACCGCTTCCACGACGTCTTCAATGGCAGGTAAAAGGTCTCTTTGACTACGTGGCTTGGGTTTTTTCAAAATGTTACTAATTAAAACTAATTTCGATCAGTGACTTTTTTAATGTTTAATTAGTTTAACTTTTCGAACTAGTAAAGGATGCGCAGAGCTTTTTACGTGAAAGAACAACAGCTAACATTAATTTGTGCGTAAACTTAGCTTTTATTTTAATTACAAGACCTTTGAACTAACTTCGTCAATAATTACATTTTAATAATAGTTCATACGAACAAGCTCGAGTTCATGGAAATTTTCTGTGTCATATGAAACTGGTTTTTACTGTAGACAGACTAATCGAGTTAAAAATTAATATTAAAACGCATCAAAGGTAATTAAGACGAAAATGTTTCGAATTTTTATCGAAGATGCGTAAGCAACACCCTATTTTTTATTCGTAATCTTGTAAGCAACTATAGGTAACTGCATAAATTACAAAAAAAAAACAAGTGCAACAAAAGTGATTTTCCTTCATTAGCGCAGTGAGACAGACAGACATTTACATAATTTCCACGGGCGACGGTACCGCGAAGGTTGTTGAATTTATGTGTCTGGTCGCTCCACAGTCTGGTAGACTGGTATAGTATCGTAACAGAGTGCAGGACCCCTGCACATTGCACTGTGCACACTCAGTTGTGGACGATACCTGACCGCGAGTGCCCGCGAGTGTCGCGTACCATCGCTCATCCAAAAAGTTCTTAGTGCATTTTCTTCGTAGTTCTAAGTTATCACTGACGGATTGTTAGCTTCGCTGCCATACCAAAAGGTGAGTTGATTCAAAGTTATTTTTATTTATGAATCCCTTAACATTTTTTGTGGTTTTGTGTACGAGTATCAAATTGTTACGTTTCGGTTAAATTTTACGCTGAAAAGTTTGTTTAATAATTCGGGGATCAATTTCCAATTAAATCTTTTGTTACGTTTAAAACTTTTTGTTACCATGGAGATTTCTATTGAGAAATTAAATAAGCAAAAGGATGCTGTTTTGGTTGAAGCCTAACACGTTTCAGGTTAAGAATAAACTTTATGAGTCAAATATTTTAGGAAACAGTATTTCCTTGTTCGTCGATTAGACGAAATCAATTAAAGCATCCTTTGAGTTTCGCTAAACATATTTCAGAATAATAATACTTCTTCCTTTAAATCTAAATTCTTCTTAACAGTTCTTTTCTTTTCTAAATTCAAGCTGTAACTACCACAAGACCGGTATTTAACTTCAGTTTTCAAATAAATAAAAAACCTTGAAGAAACTTTTAATTAAAGTTATCGGATACCAGTTTCTTAGTAATTCCAGTAACTAGAGATGTTTTAATCTACCCAGTTTATGATAATACTGCAAAATATTTGTCCCAAAGACTTTGGTCTGAAGTATTGATTCAGTTAGGTCCATGTTCACCTAAAAGAAAACGGTCTGTTGATCTAAAAACAGCTGTCACTCTGACATGTTCCCATACAAAAATGTGTTTCAAACAGCTGTTTTTAGATAATGAGACTGTAATCATTTTGGTAAACACGGACCTTAGTAAATTGAAATAAGGAATCAACTTGAGGAAGACCTCTATTAAATGAGACCTAAGCATAACTTGCGAAATTTGGTAATGAGGTACACCTCTGACTAAAGCTACGGGTCTACAGGCGTGATTGTAAAGGGTGTAAAACACCTCTTCACGAAGCCGAAAGGCACTTGTTCTCCCCATCATTGCGACCATTTTTTTGTTCGATACCATACCTGGGAACCTTATTAATTAACCTAATTAATAAACATAATTAACCTAATTAAAAAGAACATAGTTACGGAGATATCCCCCATATCTCAAAATTACAACTTTTAACACCTCCACGACCCCCGTAGGTCGTCTATTCAATTCATCCATCAGCACAATGTTTTAAGTGCGTAACATTGAGTTCTACCACAAAACATGATTTATAACCTCAAATAAAAAAAGGGTCCCAACAATATTTTTTGCGTAAAGTAGTTTAGTTTGATGTACAGAATGCTTGGTTAACGGCTTTGTGATGAGGTGGTTTACACCCTGTACATATTGATTCACAAATTATTTCTAAAATAAGAAATCGACTTGAGGAAAAACCTGACGAAAGGAAAATTATAGGCACTAGTATAGTAAGTGCACACGGAACGGCCATTAAAGAAATTAAGGGTAATTTCCAACGACGGCGGAACCCAGGTGTTTTTTAATGAAAGTTCTCAAGAACGGAACGTAATCCACATAAGTGAAGGAGTTTTTCCCTCTTGAGT